>CM063520.1:50880422-53617922 GCA_032199755.1 Ambrosia artemisiifolia
TCGTCACCGAGGAGCTCCGGCAGCCGGCCGAGTACCATAACACAATCACACCCCACTTTTTCCCCTTCTATGGATCACTATTATTAGGAAGACAGAAAGGAAATCGATAAGAGAAAGAGAAAGATTAAGATAGAGAGGAATAGAGGAACAGAAGATAAGGAGGAACCGGTGGCAGGAGCCACCGATTACGGCGGTGCACCGGTGGAGCTCCGGTCAAACAACACAACCCCCACCTTTTTCTTATCAATAACAACCACAACCTTGTTCCCAACCCTATTATTGATAGAGTAGGAGAGAGAGAGGCGTAGAGAGAGAAAGAGAGTCGAGCAGAGAAGAGAGAGAGTAGACCAGAAGGAAGACGACTGCAGTGACGGCGGTGGTAAAGACGACGGTGACGGTGATTATTGATGATGAGGAGGGTTGATTGTTGTCGATAGCCGATGGTGTTGATGGATCTGTACAGGGACAGAGAGGTCTCGTGATTCACCTCAGCTTCCTGACAAATAGAGATGGATGGAGATGGTTGTTCAAGAGACTGTAGTGGTTCGTGGTAGTGGTGACGGTGTACTGTAGCGACGATGGTGAGAATGGTTATGAGGGTTACAGGGGTAGTTATCGGCTGATTGTACAGGCTGGGGTGGTGTTATGGCGTCAACTGGGTCAGTCAAGAAGTCGGGTCAGGGGTTTGAGTCAAGGAGAAGAGTCAACAAGGGTCAACCGAACAGTCAACCTGGTCAACAGAGCAGTCAACGAAAGTCAACAGGTCAATCGAGTCAGCAATAATCGATAGGTCTTAAAACCATACTTGAGGTATAACCAAAACCATTAATCCGATAACTATGTTTATTTATTAGTTCTTTATAACTTGTGTGTGGGACTTGACGAGCGTATCAACAACTTCGGATATAGGAGTAGATTGAGAACCAAAACGATTAGTGTGGACATTGGACTTGACATTAGAACCCATGAACATTGGAAGTGTGGGACTTGACCAAACATAAGGCGCATATATTTGGAAGCTAACTCAAATGGTAACTTGGACACTTGAAATGGATAGCATCTTGTAACATGGGAATTTCGGATAGATAAATCTAGAATAGGACATGACTATGTTAAGCATTGGGACTTGATAACACGGACAAGAAACATTAGAGATTTAGAAACATTAAGGTAGAAACTTGATATTTAATAATAAATAAGATCATGGAACCTGGGACATCGGACAATTGAAGATTATGAACATGAGCATAAAGGCGTCAAACTAGAACTTATGCCGGGAGTTAAGGTTTGGACATTAATAGCTAGGAAGTTGGACATTATAGACTATTGCTTCGGACATGATTATAATGGACATGAACTAAAGGTACAAACACATCTATATTCGAACAATAGCTTGTGAACACTTTGGAATAGATGCGAACTATGTACATTGGAGACTAGGACTCGAATATGTTTAAAACCTGAACATAACTAAGGTATAGTTAATCATAGAAGACATATTAAGACGAGTGGAGAATAGTACGCCTTGAACAACTAAAGAACCAAAGAACATAAGTATACGAATGACTAAGCGCCGCACTTAGATGATAAATACTCTAACCCCGTTGAGGGATATAATAGTTATACCAACGGTAGTAAACCAGGGAAACTTAATAGATGAAACACGTTTAGACAACACAAGAACATAGAACTGTAACAAACAGAGACCACATGCTCGAGCTCGTCCCCACGCGTATTCATTAATTGATAAAACCAAACTAACAATATTGTCGACTTAGGATTCGACCAGGAGAACATCAGTACGAGATGTCAGGCGCTTCGATTATTATAAACTATTCGTGTGCATTACTTCCAGGTGAGTCTCGTGAACCATCCCCTCTTTTTCTGTTTTAAACTGTTTTGGGGTGGACATATGCTTCCAGTGTAAAAACCAGAATGATAAACCAGTTTGATGTGACAAGGTGTGCTCTCGAATACCGAACCTTCACACTCATTAACCCAACGGAGATTGGGCCACTTAATATGTGGGTAGTACTACTTGGGGAAACCCCCACACACAGTGGACCCGGAAACCCGGGGAACCCTCCACTGAGGTTTGTGACACGTATTCTGCCATAGGAATCCATAATGAGAGCAGATGGATTCAGTGTCTGGTTTGAGGTGTGGCTTGTACATCACCAGTGTAATCATGTGTTAAACCGTATTAAACTTGTTTTGGAATGTTAAACATGTTTGGTGTTAAACCAAGAAAAACCGGATTTTGAACGATAAACTTATTTTAAAACCAGTTTAACGCACACACGGACTCACCAACATATTTGTTGACCCAAACCTATTTTTAAGCATGTGTTCAGGTACAGCTTATGGATGGATGGCGAATGTGAAGAATATTATATTAGTTGCGGATTAGAGCGTATAGAGCTAAGCACGGCTAGAGTTTGGATTGATTGAGGATTGCACATCATCGACTGCTTCGACGACCGCCGCGACTCGTCTTTGCATACCTTTGAACCATTTATTTTAAGTATTGTATTTATATTATGGAACTAGAAATTGTATTAAACCTTTAATATAGTAATTGTTGCTTCCGCTGTGCAAGTTTGGTACCAATCTGTATTATGATCAGGCCTACCTTGGTCGGGTTGTGACAGTTGGTATCAGAGCAGCGGTTGTAGCACACTAGGATTTCTCTTATGGAAAATTCCTAGACTACGACTGAAAGATCACAGTTTAAGATTTGAGGATTTTCTAGTTAGGATATACCTTGGACATACATAAGACCGGACAAAGTAGTCGCAAAATAAGTCGAAACTTGAGTACCTGAACACACCAGAATGCTTAAATCCAGTAAAGAACCAGTGTAACCAGTATAACCAGTATACGAGCAGTGTTTGACACCTAAAATTTATGACTACGACGGAGATTACTAGAATAATTTTGTGAGGTAAATTGACGATTACACTTGATATCACGTAACCGTGAATTTACAGGCACGAAAAAGTTCTAAGAAATCCGAGGAATCGTTGAAATTTTAAGTGTCGAACATGGTGACCATAAACTTTTGTGATAAAATGAACTACTTTAGAGTCGTAACCAAACTTATGATATATTTATGTAACCAGATTAGAATTCGAATTTGTTATTCTTATTACCACTTGGCTTGTTTTGATAGAATATATATGAACACACCCCTGACTGTTGTAATATTTTTACTCTTAACCTATATACGCGTACCATGAAGCTATATAAATGTTATTATTTGTGAATAATTTTTATGACTAAGTTCTAAGCTAACCATGAGAAACAGGTACACAACTGAAACTTAGTGCAATATCCGGAAAGAAATTCAAGCAACAGGGTGAATCTTGATCAACCGAGCGAATAGATGCCCTTAATCCGATAAGTTTTACTTTTAATCAATAATTA
Organism: Ambrosia artemisiifolia; assembly: GCA_032199755.1. NCBI lineage: Eukaryota > Viridiplantae > Streptophyta > Magnoliopsida > Asterales > Asteraceae > Ambrosia > Ambrosia artemisiifolia. The sequence continues at coordinate 50,883,849 of CM063520.1, forward strand.
TCGTCTGCCTTACATAGTGTTGCCCTCGATAATATAGATCATGTGTCCATGACCATAGTCACTTATCACGTCTTTCAATTTATTCAGACCAAAAATTTACAAGTTTAACCATTACTTAGTAGATTCTTTTATTGCAACCTAATTTGTACCGATCTTTCTAGAATTAAGTCAAGTTTAGTATCTTGGATTGTAACCCCAAAACAGGTTCTAGAAAATATTCCCAGAACATTATCCGAAAAGCCAGTAACCCAGATACAGGAAAGTATTAATCGCCATGAACATTCAGTCCTTCTCAACCTGAAGAAACCTAGATTGAACGCTGAAAGAGGTATTATTCTTAAGATTTAAACATATGCTTAGTTACTTTAATGACCCATGATGACTTTAGATTAGTGACAAAACCTTTGCAGTGATTCTGTAGCATTTTAATACCAAGACGAGATATTAAGTATGAAACCTGTTGAAGTTACATAGGTAGGCCCTAACGGGGGGAGTGTATAGGATTGCGATAATCGTCATGAGAGGTATTGATAAGAATAAAAGAATACAGTTAAGGTTTAGTAAGGAAAATATTAATGGATAGCAATTCCACCATATGAGAAGCCAAGATTTAAGATACCAAAAGAAGGTTGTACCCCATTATTTTGATTAAGAGCAACGTATAACACTTAGACGTCCAACTTTTTAGTGTTTTTCCGAAAAACTTGTCACCATATCCTACACCAGGTACCATAGAAAACTTTAAAGACTTAAGAAATCAACCATTATTCAGACAATATCGATAGAATTAACCAAGATATTAGACATTAGACATAAGACGGATAAGAGTGACAGATTTTAAGATCACAACACCATATTTTAGTGTTTGACTCACTCAAAAATAAGGTTATTAAGGATTAGTAACTCCAGGATCACATAGGATTTCGTAAGAATATTTCTATCAAGTTTTTGGAGAGATTTCCAGTACGTCTACGAGACATCATTGGTGTGGTGGGTTGGCTGCGGTACACCCTATATATAAACACCTACGGTGCCTCGAAAATGGAACTGGGAATTAAACCAAGGACAAACCTTAGGTTCTCAATAGTTTAAATCATTGTTTCAAATAAAAACCAAGACACGGACTAAATTAAACCAACCAGGCCTAACAACTCTTTGGAAACACAGAAATATACAAACCTTGTAAGCCTAATAACTTAGACTTATGGAGTATTTACACTCGAGATATGAAGGAATATATATTAAGATTCGGAAGGTGGAATTAGTAGTAATTAATGTGTGGAGTCTGGAGCGATGTAACGTAGTATGAGATTTAGTATGGAAACCCTATAGCTACGATTTGTTTTATGAAAAGGTTACGTACACACAGGCACATAAACATGAACACCAAACCCAAGTATGGAATGTACCGTATGTACAACCAGAGAAAGCACTAGAATTAATTCCGAGGACGGAATTCTAATAACGGGGGGAGAATGTAACAACCCAGTGCGTGCCCCAAATTTTTTTTCGAATTATTATTTATATACGATGAATAAACCATCAACAACAAATATTAAATAATACGATTATGTGTGAAACTAAAAACCAAACCATCGTGTATATAGAATATTATTAGATTGCGGGTTTTGAGGCTAGACTGATACACGATACGAACCTGACCCGAGGCCCTTGCTTACTCATCACCCGAGACACATGGCACCTTAACATTTTAAGGTGCCATGTGCCTCACCCTATGTGTTCACAACACATATATCCAAAAACCATTCATGGTTTTTATAAAAACCATCTAAAAACCTACCCTTTATAAAACTCTCTCAACATAACACACACACACTGGTTAACTTTATAGAGAGAGGCCAAGAGGAGGAGGCCTATGGACCTCCGGTCGTCACCGAGGAGCTCCGGCAGCCGGCCGAGTACCATAACACAATCACACCCCACTTTTTCCCCTTCTATGGATCACTATTATTAGGAAGACAGAAAGGAAATCGATAAGAGAAAGAGAAAGATTAAGATAGAGAGGAATAGAGGAACAGAAGATAAGGAGGAACCGGTGGCAGGAGCCACCGATTACGGCGGTGCACCGGTGGAGCTCCGGTCAAACAACACAACCCCCACCTTTTTCTTATCAATAACAACCACAACCTTGTTCCCAACCCTATTATTGATAGAGTAGGAGAGAGAGAGGCGTAGAGAGAGAAAGAGAGTCGAGCAGAGAAGAGAGAGAGTAGACCAGAAGGAAGACGACTGCAGTGACGGCGGTGGTAAAGACGACGGTGACGGTGATTATTGATGATGAGGAGGGTTGATTGTTGTCGATAGCCGATGGTGTTGATGGATCTGTACAGGGACAGAGAGGTCTCGTGATTCACCTCAGCTTCCTGACAAATAGAGATGGATGGAGATGGTTGTTCAAGAGACTGTAGTGGTTCGTGGTAGTGGTGACGGTGTACTGTAGCGACGATGGTGAGAATGGTTATGAGGGTTACAGGGGTAGTTATCGGCTGATTGTACAGGCTGGGGTGGTGTTATGGCGTCAACTGGGTCAGTCAAGAAGTCGGGTCAGGGGTTTGAGTCAAGGAGAAGAGTCAACAAGGGTCAACCGAACAGTCAACCTGGTCAACAGAGCAGTCAACGAAAGTCAACAGGTCAATCGAGTCAGCAATAATCGATAGGTCTTAAAACCATACTTGAGGTATAACCAAAACCATTAATCCGATAACTATGTTTATTTATTAGTTCTTTATAACTTGTGTGTGGGACTTGACGAGCGTATCAACAACTTCGGATATAGGAGTAGATTGAGAACCAAAACGATTAGTGTGGACATTGGACTTGACATTAGAACCCATGAACATTGGAAGTGTGGGACTTGACCAAACATAAGGCGCATATATTTGGAAGCTAACTCAAATGGTAACTTGGACACTTGAAATGGATAGCATCTTGTAACATGGGAATTTCGGATAGATAAATCTAGAATAGGACATGACTATGTTAAGCATTGGGACTTGATAACACGGACAAGAAACATTAGAGATTTAGAAACATTAAGGTAGAAACTTGATATTTAATAATAAATAAGATCATGGAACCTGGGACATCGGACAATTGAAGATTATGAACATGAGCATAAAGGCGTCAAACTAGAACTTATGCCGGGAGTTAAGGTTTGGACATTAATAGCTAGGAAGTTGGACATTATAGACTATTGCTTCGGACATGATTATAATGGACATGAACTAAAGGTACAAACACATCTATATTCGAACAATAGCTTGTGAACACTTTGGAATAGATGCGAACTATGTACATTGGAGACTAGGACTCGAATATGTTTAAAACCTGAACATAACTAAGGTATAGTTAATCATAGAAGACATATTAAGACGAGTGGAGAATAGTACGCCTTGAACAACTAAAGAACCAAAGAACATAAGTATACGAATGACTAAGCGCCGCACTTAGATGATAAATACTCTAACCCCGTTGAGGGATATAATAGTTATACCAACGGTAGTAAACCAGGGAAACTTAATAGATGAAACACGTTTAGACAACACAAGAACATAGAACTGTAACAAACAGAGACCACATGCTCGAGCTCGTCCCCACGCGTATTCATTAATTGATAAAACCAAACTAACAATATTGTCGACTTAGGATTCGACCAGGAGAACATCAGTACGAGATGTCAGGCGCTTCGATTATTATAAACTATTCGTGTGCATTACTTCCAGGTGAGTCTCGTGAACCATCCCCTCTTTTTCTGTTTTAAACTGTTTTGGGGTGGACATATGCTTCCAGTGTAAAAACCAGAATGATAAACCAGTTTGATGTGACAAGGTGTGCTCTCGAATACCGAACCTTCACACTCATTAACCCAACGGAGATTGGGCCACTTAATATGTGGGTAGTACTACTTGGGGAAACCCCCACACACAGTGGACCCGGAAACCCGGGGAACCCTCCACTGAGGTTTGTGACACGTATTCTGCCATAGGAATCCATAATGAGAGCAGATGGATTCAGTGTCTGGTTTGAGGTGTGGCTTGTACATCACCAGTGTAATCATGTGTTAAACCGTATTAAACTTGTTTTGGAATGTTAAACATGTTTGGTGTTAAACCAAGAAAAACCGGATTTTGAACGATAAACTTATTTTAAAACCAGTTTAACGCACACACGGACTCACCAACATATTTGTTGACCCAAACCTATTTTTAAGCATGTGTTCAGGTACAGCTTATGGATGGATGGCGAATGTGAAGAATATTATATTAGTTGCGGATTAGAGCGTATAGAGCTAAGCACGGCTAGAGTTTGGATTGATTGAGGATTGCACATCATCGACTGCTTCGACGACCGCCGCGACTCGTCTTTGCATACCTTTGAACCATTTATTTTAAGTATTGTATTTATATTATGGAACTAGAAATTGTATTAAACCTTTAATATAGTAATTGTTGCTTCCGCTGTGCAAGTTTGGTACCAATCTGTATTATGATCAGGCCTACCTTGGTCGGGTTGTGACACTAATTGTTTCTTGAGTTTGTGCAAAAGCTACTCATTAATCTTCGACTTCAACATTCATCAACATTCGTCACTCAATGGACAAAAGTATGTTTCATCAATCAAGAACAACCCACACATTCCCTAACACAAATCAAAATCAATCGCAATCATCATTTCACAATATCTAAGATGCAAGAAAATCATTAACAATCATGAATTCGTGACAATACTAACAAGTGATATGTGTCAATATTATAACCAATAGATTACTCAAGTGTTCCTACCAAATCAAACATACAAATAAGAACATAGAATACTTGCAAACCTACACCCGAGCTGATTAAGAGAAGGTTACTAATTCATGGTGATGGAAGCTTCAATGGTGATGGATGATGAAGAAGATGAAAGATCTTGATGATTGATGATGATATGGAATGGACTGAGATGATGAAAAACCTCAAAAAAGTGTTATTTGGTCGCCCAAATCATCCTAAGGCGGCTCCCCCCGAGCTAGGGTTTCTTCCCTTTTTTTATAGAAGAAAATGGCTTAAAAATCTGCAGCGGCCGTCGCTGACGGTGGGACATATCCTAAGGCCCTAATTCGCGGTCGACGCCGCTCCAGACGGCTGGAAAAATTGTTTTCTTCATAACTTTTTCGTTTCAACTTCGTTTTCGTCCGTTTTCGTGGCCACGTCTTCGTATTTCAAAGACCTTTTACAGCATCAAATAATATCTTCATTTCAAATCCATTAATTTTCCTAAAACACATCCAATCACCGTTCTTTGCACCCGATTGCTCGTTTCTTCGCCAATTTAGCACTTATAACTTGTCATTCATCAATCCTCAGCTAAGTACCTAATTCTGGACAAAGTTACATACAAAAGATATTAAAAGTAACAATATCTAAATGTGAGCCTTTCATCAAACCAACAATCTCAATCATGTCACATTTAAGATAAATCCCCAAATTCAATTGTGCATATACTAAAACAACTAAGTTCAATTCACATAAATGGTTTAGTAAAGTTGGGGATTCTAATGGTTTCTTGAGTTTGTGCAAAGCTACTCATTAATCTTAGACATCAACATTCATCAACATTTGTCACTCAATGGACAAAAGTATGTTTCATCAATCAAGAACAACCCACACATTCCCTAACACAAATCAAAATCAATAGCAATCATCATTTCACAATATCTATGATGCAAGAAAATCATTAACAATCATGAATTCATGACAACAATATCAAGTGATATGTGTCAATATTATAACCAAAAGACTACTCAAGTGTTCCTACCAAATAAAACATACAAATAAGAACATAGAATACTTGCAAACCTACACCTGAGGTGATTAAGAGAAGTTTACAAATTCATGGTGATGGAAGCTTCACTGGTAATGGATGATGAAGAAGATGAAAGATCTTGATGATTGATGATGATATGGAATGGATTGGGATGGATTGAGATTATGAAAAACCCTCAAAAAATTGTTATTTGGTCGCCCAAATCATCCTAAGGCGGCTCCCCCCGAGCTAGGGTTTCTTCCCCTTGTTTTATAGAAGAAAATGGGTTAAAAATCTGCAGCGGTCGTCGTCGACGGTCCCCTGGCAGTCGCTGACGGTGGGACAGATCCTAACGCCCTAATTCGCGGTCGACGTCGCTCCAGACGGCTGGAAAATTTTTTTACTTCATAACTTTTTCGTTTCAACTCCGTTTTCATCCGTTTTCACGGACACGTCTTCGTATTTCAAAGACCTTTAACATCATCAAATAATATCTTCATTTCAAATACATTAATTTTTCCTAAGACACATCCAATCTCCGTTCTTTGCACCCGATTGCTCGTTTCTTCGCCAATTTAGCACTTATTACTTGTCATTCATCAATCCTTGGCTAAGTACCTAGTTCCGGACAAAGCTACACACAAAAGTTATCAAAAGTAACAAAACAAACTATCTAAAAGTGAGCCTTTTGGCATCACATCACCCCTCATGAGATGCAGGAATTATCCAACCAGTTGCAGGAATTATTAGAGAAGGGTTTTATCCGGCCTAGTTCATCCCCGTGGGGAGCCCTTATCCTGTTTGTTAAAAAGAAAGAAATATGGAAGCCTTCGCATGTGCATTGATTTCCGTGAGTTGAACAAGGTGACCATCAAGAATCGCTATCATCTTTCTCACATCGATGATCTGTTCGACCAGCTTCAGGGTTCTAGTTTCTATTCGAGGATTGATTTGAGGTCGGGGTACCATTAGCTGAGAGTTCAGGAAGCCAATATTCCGAAGACTGCTTTTTGAACTCGTTATGGCCATTTGAAGGATTTTCTAAGATTGCTATGAGGTGCAGCAATTCCTATGTCTCGCAGGCTACTATCGTAGTTTCATTTAGGGATTTTCGAATATTGCTTAACCCTTCACCTCTCTTACCTAGAAAGACAAGAAGTTTAACTAGCGTGATTCGCAAGAGTCAATGTTTCACATGCTGAAGCTTAAGCTTTATTCTGCTCCTATCCTATCCTTGCCTGAGGGCACGGATGATTTCGTTGTTTATGGTGATGCTTCTATCCAGGGTCTTGATTGTGTGTTGATGCAACGCGAGAAGGTTATCGCATATGCTTCTCGTCAACTTAAGGTTCATGAGAAGAATTATACCACCCATGATCTGGAATTGGATGCAATTGTCTTCGCTCTAAATATCTGGAGACATTCCTTGTATGGTACCAAGTGCACCATTTATACAGATCACAAGAGTCTCAGCATATCTTAGCTCAGAAGGAGTTAAACATGCGACAGCGTCGCTGGGTCAAACTTCTTAATGATTATGATTGTGCTATCAAATACCATCCTGGCAAGGTGAACATTGTGGCGGACGCCTTGAGCAGGAACGAATTCGTGAAGCCTCGTCTTGTTCGAGCTCTACAACTCACCATCCATAATAGTTTGCCTGACCGAATCCGTTCTGCGCAGTAGGAAGCTGTGAGGGGGGAAAACCTCAAAGTTGAAACCATGCACAGTGCCGACAAGCAACTTAAGCTTAGATCGGATGACCTTCACTATTTCACAGAACGTGTTTGAGTTCCTTTGTTTGGGGGTTTGCGAGAGCTTTTTTTGGATGAAGCTCACAAATCCCAGTATACTGTTCATCCGGGCTCCGATAAGATGTATCAGGACCTGAAGATACTTTATTGTTGGCGAACATCAAGGCTGATATAGCTTCTTATGTGAGTAAGTGTTTGACCTGCACTAAGGTCAAGGTCGAGTATCAAAAGTCGTCTGGCCTTCTTCAGCAGCCTGAAATCCCTGAATGGAAATGGGAACGGATCACGATGGATTTTGTGACCAAGCTTCCGATATCACCAAGTGGTTGTGATACCAATTTGGTGATTGTCGACCGGCTAACAAAATCTGAACATTTCCTTGCTATTAAAGAGACCAACGGTTTGGAGCAGTTAGCTCGTATTTACCTTAAGGAAGTGGTTTCTCGGCATGGGGTGCCTATCTCTATCATCTTTGACCGTGATTCTCGTTTAGCTTCGCGTTTTTGGAAGGCCTTGAATAAGGCGTTGGGTACTCAGTTGGATGTGAGTACGACTTATCATCCGCAAACTGATGGTCAAAGTGAGCAGACGATTCAAACGCTAGAAGACATGCTTCGAGCATGTGTGATCGATTTTGGCAAAAGTTGGGAAAGTCATCTACCGTTGATGGAATTCTCTTACAACAACAGCTACCATTCTAGCATTAAGGCAGCTCCGTTCGAGGCTCTTTATGGACGGAAATGTCAATCCCCTCTTTGTTGGACCGAGGTGGGTGAGAGCCAACTCATTGGCCCGGAGCTTGTGTACGAGACTTCCGAGAAGATCGTACAGATTTGTAATCGTATGTCAGCAGCTCGGGATCGTCAAAAGATTTATGCCGATCGTCGTCGCAAACCCCTAGAGTTTCAGGTTGGCGACAAGGTTCTCTTAAAAGTCTCTCCGTGGAAGGGCGTTATACGTTTTGGAAAGCGTGGTAAACTGAATCCTCGATGTGTCAGACCGTTCGCAATTCTGGAACGGATTGGATCGGTGTCATATAAGCTTGACTTACCAGCTTAACTCAGTAACGTTCATAATGTCTTCCATGTCTCGAATCTTAAGAAGTGTTTGGCTGATGAATCTTTCATTGTTCCTCTAGAAGAGATTAGGGTTGATGATTATCTTCGCATCATTGAGGAACCGGTGGAAATTCTGGATTATAAGATTTGCAGCCTTTGTCGGAATAAAATCCGCATCGCTAAAGTTTGTCGGAATTCAAACCGTGGACCGAAGTTCACGTGGGATCGGGAGGATCAGATGAAGGCTAAGTATCCTCATTTGTTTCCTAAGTGCGCATTTGAACCACCATCAGGTACTATTGAAACTCAGTGAATTTCGGGGGCGAAATTCTGTAACGCCCCAAAACCTGAAAAGTATTTTATTATTAATTATTATGGGATAACCAAGTTAGAGAATTTAACTAAATTACCTTAACTTGAAATCATGTAATAGGGGTATTAATAGTTAACCTAGTTAACTAATTTGGGGGACCAAAATTGCCAAATGATCAAAGTTCCCTTAAATCCTTTTAAATAAAAAAAAAATAAACATACAAACACACACAAGTGTGTGTTATTCGATCTCCAGGAAGGAGAAAAAGGTCTCCTTGACCTAATTCCCAAATTCATCAAATTGAAGAGGAAATCAAGGTCCAAATCATTGCATGTTGGAGTGGGTGAACTCTCCTACGAAATCTGACCATAAGGTATGTTGTGAAACTCGATTTGGGTGACTTCTCTACAAATGGGTTTATAGCAAATTGTTGAATTAGATGAAATTGAGCTAGAAAATGTGTTAGAAACACTATATAGAACTCAGATTCTGAAACCCACATATGAGGTGTAAAGGGTGTCATGGGTGAAGAACACATGACCAACCCTTGTTTCAATTATTTTAGTCTAGCTTGATGTAGCATGATTATTGTTATGCTAGATGAACTTATATGTTTAGAATCTAAAGAAATTCTTAAATAGATTGATTGAATATAAGAACAAGGTGGTATGTGTTTAGAACACTCGTGTTTAAGGCTAAATTCATGTCCGCACGCCCGGTGTTTGATGAAATGCCAAGTTGGTGAAAACTAGTTAATTAAGTGATTTAGAATCATGTATGGTTAACACTCGTATGGGATGTTAACCAAGTTATAGACCAAGTAAATTGCACGTTATGTGTAAGAGACTAAAGCGTATGTTGGTTAGTAAATAATGCATTACATGTAGTAAATAAACACTTGTTGATGCGTTGAATATGCTTGTGATGAATTAGGAATGAGATGAATACATATTTAATGGATGTTTAAGAATTCCATATTATGTGTTCTAACAACAAGGCTTGACATGTCCCTAAGTTAGGTATGCGGCCTAGGGGCGAACGGGTCAAACGGAGACAAGTCAAGCATGAATCAAGAACGGTTGCAAGGTAAGTATTTCTTACGCCCTAAGATTACAAACACTATGTAGAACTCTACTAAAACGCTGCTGAAACGCTGCACAAAAGTGCAGCCAAACTCTACTAAAACGCTGCTGAATTGTGGCTGAAGAAACGCTGCACAAAAGTGCACAAAAGTGCAGCGAAAATCCGCTAAAACGCTGCACAAAAGTGCAGCCAAAACGCTGCACAAAAGTGCAGCGAAAAGACACTAAAACATGGCTAAAACGCTGCACAAAAGTGCAGCCAAAACGCTGCTAAAACGCTGCACAAAAGTGCAGCGAAAAGACACTAAAACATGGCTAAAACGCTGCACAAAAGTGCAGCCAAAACGCTGCACGAAAGTGCAGCGAAAAGACACTAAAACATGACTAAAACACTGCACAAAAGTGCAGCAAAACACTGCTGAAACGCTACATAAAAGTGCAGCGAAAAGACACTAAAATGTGGCTGAAACGCTGCACAAAAGTGCAGCGAAACACTGCTAAAACGCTGACACTGCGCTAAAGTGCAGCAAAAAGCCGCAAAAACATGGCTGAAACGTTGCAATAAAGTTCTACGAAATGCTGCTCAAACACATAAGTAAATTTGTGTAGAATCATATCCTTTTATATGAGACAATGACATAATAAGGAAGGACCCTACGGTATAAACCATAAAGGGGACGAATGGGTAAGAAAAAAAGGGCTTATTTGGCGACAAACCTTAAGATATAATGTTTGGATGCCTTAAGAACAAGTTTAGAATGGATCAAATCGACCAAACGGTTTATTGGGGAAAATGGGGAAGTCATTACCATTTGAATCCGGAATTTAATGTCGCCTTGTCGAGTTGTTCCTCTACAGGTAAGCATAAAGGCAAAGGGCACGCGTTGTCCTAGCATATTAAGTGGAATTTGCAAGGTATTGTACTCGGTCATAACTTTGACCCGTCAGGTATTTGTTATGATATAAGAAGGTATGAATTAAAGGCTTACGGTCTCCTAATGGGTCAAGTAGTGCCTTCGGGTAATAAATCGCCAAACTGGTGGAGAAACTAAGCATGTGAAACCGGATGTGAAATCTGGGTTTCTATATAATAAGAAAACATTCTCCTATGTATGTTTTGAGAATTTGGTTAATTATTCTTGAATCTCATTAAACGGGTTAATGAGACCTATTTCTCTAAAGTGCACATATGAAAGTTATAAGTATTTTAAGCGATAATTAACTTGGCCTAATATAGGTGGAAAATTTGTAAATATTTCATAAACTCATACTGCTTATTCTTGGTTAAACCCGAATACCAACGATAAACGCTTCCACTAATCTAAATGCATTATTATCAATCTCACTAACCATTTCTTGTGAAATGGTGTTAGGTAAATATGTGATGGAAGTTCCGGAGCAAGGATCAAGTCGCGAGAAGAACCGAACACACCCGAGCACTCATCAACCTTCCGCACTAGAATTCAAGAGACTCCCGTTGCAACGCAAAAATATTAATATATGAGTTTAGAAAGAAAAAAATGTATAGATTACAACTGTGTAAGTTTTTCTTAAATATCAAAGTTTTAATTGGGAGTGGTTTTTAGTTAAGGCTATAACTCGTAAGATTAAACTATAATCGCGTATTTACGGGTTAGGGTCTTACAAATTCCTTTCAACAGGGGGATGATGTAGCAACCAGAAATTTTTCTTTCGTTTCGACCCTTCCTTTTCGGCTTTGAGCAATTTTCGGGATGAAAATTCTTTCAACAGGGGGATGATGTGACACCCGACAAACTCATGTTAGTAGCTTTTGTTAAACTAGCAAATCTACCTTAGCGAGTCATGCATACATTATACTTTACTGGGTTAGTTGAGCCATTATGATGGTTCAGGGAATCATTGGGAATCGGTCCATAACCATGTGTACAAGGATTGGTGATTTGTAGAATCGTCGAATTTAATGCACACATGCAAGTCTCGAGTCCCGGGAATTGGTGAACGAATATGAACGTGTTAGTTATCATGTAATATGTGTTAATAATCATTATATAACTTGTCGGTATGTGAATATGTGCTTATATGTGTTAAAATAGTGTTTAACGCGCCAAAAATCAGGACGGACCTGTAGGGGGCGACTTGGGTGCTAGTAGCCACCTGCAGGGGCGACTAGGCCCCTAGTCGCCCGGTATAGGGTCGAGTAGCACTCCTAGTCGCCACCTGCAGTCCTTAGTCGTGTGTAATGTCTGAAACGACTAGCAGCAGCTATAAATACCATACTTGACATTCAAAACATCATTTGTGAAACCCTAACTCGCCCCAAACCTCTCTCACACTACACTTAACCTGTGGAACTCATTTTTACCCTAAAATCTACCATTTCCATGCTTTAAACATCCTTTCTAGCAAAATATAAGGTGTGTTATTCATTCTAAGATTTTATCATGTCGTTATTTTTATCCCTAGAGGTCCAGACCTCGTTTTATAAAGTTTATGTCTTTGAAAACCTTTGAAAAACAGTTTTAAAACAAATTTAATCCTTTATACGAGTTCTATGTGAAGGATTCATGCAATGGACGAATTTTAATAATTAAAACATGGGGATTCTGGTGTGTTTGATGTTTTGTTGATATGAATAAGTTGTTAGGATGATTATCTAGGATTTTGAAGGTTGTTTGATGTGTTATGATGATAATATGCGTTTTGACCCGTTTGAGTGCATTAGGGGGGAGTTAAGGTGTTATGGGGTGATTTGATGATTGTATGATGTTAGGGTTTGTGCTAGGATGATGATTTGCGACGTGGTTATGTGATGAAATCTGATTATTTGCCATTTAGGGTAAGTTATGCATGTATTGATGTGAGGTTTCCATAACATCATTCCATTTTAGGAAATGCTTGCAATTAGGGTGTTAGACTGATGATAAAATAGGGGTTCTCGTTTTAGGTAAGTTGCTTGATGATTATGGGTTAATGTTGGGTGTTTTTACATGTTTTGGATCTGATTTAGAGGGATAAACGCGTGAAATGAGGCCCCTTAGCTGCAGGGGGCGACTAGCAAAGCTAGTCGCCTGTCCAAGGGGATTGCTAGTCGCCTATAATGCGCCTACTCACACCTCAAGGTAGCCACTAGCATTGCTAGTGGCCTGTTTATTACCTAGTCATGTGTTTTGATGCCTAATTGTGTGTTTTGTTGTTGTAAGTGTCTTTTAAGATCCCGAAACATGGTTTGATATCTAGGAACATATTGAGAACCTGTGACATGTCTAGAAACCTGATAACACGTGTTCGGACTCGTATATGCAGTATGTAAGCTGTATGTTAGACTTGGTGAACCATTGTGCGTATTAAGTGCATAATTACATATGATTGCTTGATTACTTGTACTTGGCTAACTCGTGGGATGTCGGGTCTTGTCTTGTCTTGTCTTGTGTGGTCAGGTTAACGTTCAAACATGTTTTCAAACGTCCTTGGTTATGGTCTGGACATTCAGGGACTAGTCCGGATACTTATATACATCTTATGATAGGTCGCCGGTATTAGGGACTATCATAGCAGTGTCGGTTAAATTATTTTCAAGAAACGCAACCTAAGCTGAGTGTCACAGCCCCACTCTTACTGATTTTAGTTTCGGGGGAGAAACATGCTACATACTTGGATTTCATAAACGTCTTGTTATACTATGGTTATTGTTGTTTACTGTACGGGTGTTTCATCTGGAAGTCCCAGGAGAACCATGAATATGTGGGGATACATAACGGGGGAAATGTGGAGAGATCTATTGGGCTTGACTAACCCCACCCGAGTCGGTTGGAGGTCGGACGTGTGCATATTGTCTCTAGCTTTCGGGCCTACCGAGGATGACGGTAGCCCAACATTCTGGGCATACATATATGGTTACATGTCAGTAATGGTTTCCAACCGTAGTAGTAACGATACTTAACGTCTAGCTAATGTTCTTATAACATAGTATTAACAGGAACGATCTTTCAAAACTTATGGAAACGTTTTTATTAAACCTGTGAACTCACCAGCATTATATGTTGATATTTTTGGCATGTTTTCTCAGGTCGCTAAGGTAGTAGTCCACGGACTAGGCGCACGGGTCTTGCATGGCATCTAGAGTTTCTAGTTCATGTTTTCAAATAATTTCAGACTACATTTATCTTATTTTGGGATTGTAAACATACTTAAGCTTCTGCTACTAGTTTTATGTTATTGAAAACTTGATGGTTTGGTTTGCGTATGTTACATATAGTTGTCGTTTATTGTGGCAGTTTACTTGGATTCTGGTGTGTCACGCACCTCGCGGTAAAAGCCTGCACGTGGAATTTTGAGGGTGTGACACATTGGGTCGGTTAAAAACAAGTTGAAATATAGTATAGTGAAAGTGAGTCGTCTCAATAGAAAGTTGGTGGAAAGAGTAGTTTTGTAAATGAACTATTAAGCTAGAACCTAAGTACTTTGTTGTTTAATTGACTTTTAGAAAGCGGATTGAAAAAGTTGTAAACAATAATAATAATATAGAAGTAACCCCCTCCGAGCTTCTGGTTCTATGATTCTCCCAAACCTGGTTAAATGATAGGATACCACACAGACATGGTTTTGTTGAACGATTCAGATCAAGTAATAACCGAACACAAGTTTTTAATAATAACCTGTACAATTCAATTACCAACCCACATGTATCAATTACCCTCCCAATTATCAAACAACTCACGATGCAAGAAACCGAAAGTGAATGATAAAAAGATAAGCAATTGAAAACAAGTGAATTGTTTAAATGATAAAAACCACAAATGTTCTTCAACTAAATGAAAAACAATCCAAACACCAAACCAAACAAGTTTTAAGGGTTGCACATACGAACTGTATACCCGGAGGTGGTTACAATAGTGTTTAGACACTCATGGTTACAATAAACGAAGCACAAGTTTTAATAATAAAACCAAACATGATGATACAAACCGAATGTAGAGATGAATGATGATGCTTATAGTTGTTTGCTGCTCCAAAATACCCCCCAAGAGGTTTTTTTTTGTGTATGGTAGCTGAGAATCAAGTAGGGTTGTGAAAAATATCTTTTATATTAAAAAAACAACTTTCCTTTTTTTCTCCTACCCGTCGTAGCTTACTGGCCAAAGCCGTAAGCTACGGTGTTGTATTTCGGCCTCCTTGTTGTTTATCAGTCGTAAGCTACAGTCAGATCCCGTAGCTTATGCCTCAAACTTTCGGCTGCTATGCTTTTGTCTCCATTTATCAACCGTATCTTATGGTCTAGGACCCGTAAGCTACGTCGATGTCCTCATCTTCTTCCCAAGCCATTTTCCTTGCATAATCTTGCATCCAAACACCCTCTAATCTTGCATCTCCTATCCAATCATCATTCTTATCATCCAAAAAACATCCAATCTTCAATTCTTCTATCTAAACATCCTTCAAACATCCGATTCCCTTCCCGAACATCTCCGATTCTTTAAGTCTTCACCTTTAACCACTACGGTTCATGTTTTCGACTCTAATTCCATCCACCTTCGCCATTTATCCTGAAACAATCAAAACTCGCATAGTTATCTCATTCACCACATATAAGCATAACAAACACATAAATGGGCATATTATTACTCGTTCAATAACCCTATCATCATGGCATACAAGCTCAAGATACCTAAAGAGCTCAGTAGTGTTCATGACACGTTCCACGTATCCAAACTTAAAAAGTGTTTATCCGATGAGTCATTGATCATTCCTCCCGAAGAAAGTCACATCGATGTTCAACTCCACTTCATTGAGGAGCTAATCGAAGTGACTGATTGGAAAGTCCAGAAATTGAGAAGGAGCCAAACTAAACTTATCACGTGCACGAACAATAACCCCACATATACATGATACAAGGGTCCACAAGTCGGGTGAACAACTTGTATGGTAAACGACAAGAACGTACAACTTACTATGTCCTTGATAATCATAGGGCACCTTTTGTCGGGACAATAACTATTTCACTTTCCTGCTTTATCAGACCCTACCTTCAGTCACCAGGTGAGTTTCACGGCCCAGTTTTACTGTTTATATTTTGGGGGATAAACATTCTACATTTCTAGTACATTACATTTTGGGTGAATTTCTATCATGACTACCATGTGGAACATGAGACATTCGGTTAATGAGTTCAACAGTCCTCGTAATTACATTTACACCGTAACCATTAGCTAACATCAGCCATGGAACACTTAAATAGATCTATTAGGTTGACATCCCCACTCTTGGTTAGTCGCTCTAACCGATTACATACAAAAGAGTGTTACTACTCTACTGTATATACGTTGTCTTTATTGCACAATGTGCGAGGCACAACAGTCAAGAGGTTTGGTTATAGGACTCATGGTTTGCACAGTAATCATTAGCTTAGCTAGCTTTGATTGGTCATACACGAATTTCACAAGCACTTTACATAGTACATTAAAACCTGTGAACTCACCGACATTATGTTGATAAATCTTTTATGCATGTTTTTCAGGTAATTGATCATGGAGGACGGGAATTTGAGAGAGGGGTTCGAGTGCACATCCTGTGGTATCATCACCTACACCGGTCAAGATTTAATAACTTTGGTCATGTTTTGTTTTTGACGTTTAGTCCAATAATTTCAGACAATATTACTTTTATCTTAATTAGGTAAGACTTAAATTTTCATTTGATGGTATCTATTTAACTTACATCTTATGTGTTGCTCGAACCTTGTGCTTGAAAACCTTTCAAATCACATCCCCGTTTTCCATCTTGACGGGGTGTGACAACTGCTGCCACCGTTCACCATCAGCACTGCCATCACCGTTCACCACCGCCTAAAACTTAATTACCTAAATCCCATAGTCACCAAACATGAAGACCTTGTTCCCCACCCACGATCCACCATGGTCTCAAAACCCTATAAGGATGAAGGTTATGATGATGGTGGTGTTTTGTAAAGGAGGTCAAATGTTATGAGGATGAAGATGGTAGCTGGCGGTTATGACGGGGTGGTGGTGTAGGTTACCGGTGGTGGTTGAATTGAGGGTGGCGAAGGTAGGTAACGCGTGGTGGTTTGTGGTGGGGTTGTAGATAGAGATTAGAGAGATAGAGATGTGGGTATGGGTAGGGGTGGGGGTGTGGGGAGTTTTATATAAAATAAAATAAATTATTTTTGTTTTATTAAAATTAAGTAAATAAAGTAAAATGAGAAGAAAAAAACAAAAATAAACAAAAAATTAGTAAAATGAACAAAATACCGCTAATATAACTTAGTTTTGTAGACGGCTTCAGCGAGACGTATGAAAATGTAAAAAAAAACTAAAAACATTAGACCAGGGGGTGTGGGGGGCGGCATAGGAGGGGCATGCCTATGCCGGGCCTCGCTACACCACCCCCTGGGGCGGCATGGAGGTGGGGCGGCATAGGCGGCAATATTCTGCCGTTGGTGCCGGGCCTAAAGAGCCGTTTGATTTGACCGTTGGAGGTGGGGCCCTTTGCCTTTTGTGACCGTTTAAAAAAAACTAATTTAAATCCTATATAAACCCACAAAATACTTCCTATTTCCTCACAATCATCCTCTCTTTTTATAAAAATACTTCTATCTCTTTCTTATTTTTTATAATTTGCAATGGATCCCTACCAAAACAACCCAAACCCGAATCAAACACCACAACGTAATCAAAACAACCCGACTCCAAACCCGTTCACGACACCGGGTTACACGATGCCAATTGATCCAACTTGGGCTACATTTTCGGGTTTCCAACAAAGTCCCAACCCTTTCTCCTAATATTCCCAAATGCACCAAAGCCCCACTACCTTTAACCAATTTAGTCAAATGCAAATCCACCATAACCCTCAATCTTTTACCCAACTTTTACAAACTCCGCCATTCCACCCATCTCTCCAAACACAAACGTCACAACAACCACAACGACAACCCATTTTTGAACCCGAAGATGAAGAAGAAGATGAGGTGGAGGAGGTGCCCGAAACACAAGTGGAACGTTCGAAGGGGAAGGGGAAGGGGAAAAAAAACAAGGTCAAGATAAAGAAGAAGGGTCGTATAAAAAACTCCCATGGACGAAAATAGAAGAAGAAGCTTTAGCGAAAGCGTATTTGGCTACTTCGAAAGATCCCATCATTGGTAAAAAAAAAATTTACGATATGTGTTACATTTAATTTTTTTATTTCTATACAATAGTTGTTACGTTTAATTTTTTTATTTCTATACAATAGTTGTTACGTTTAATTTTTTTTATTTCTATACAATAGTTGTTACGTTTAATTTTTTTATCACTATACAATAGTTGTTACGTTTAAATTTTTTATTACTATACAATACTTGTTTCATTTTTTTTCTCTAATATACGTTTTATTTAAAAACGTAGGTACTAATCAAACGGGAGACAGTTTATACCTTGAAGTGGGAAAGAAGTTTCACGACTTGATGGAGCAAGGAGTTTATCGCAAACAAGAGGCGATAAGTTCTAAGTGGAGGAAAATGAATAATACAATCGGGAAGTTCATCAAGTTTTATAACCCGTTGTATGTGAATCCTCCAAGTGGGTTTAACGAGGAAATGATATTCAAGGAGGCGATGCGTAGATATGAAGACAAGCATAGAGCTGTTTTTCCTCATGTTCGTGCATGGATGGTTTTGAAGACAAGTTCCAAATGGTCACCGGTTCCAAACGAGGTTGCAAGCGCCAAGCGAACCAAAACTTCAGAGTCGGGCGATTATAGCATGGGAGGCGGGTCCACCGGTCGTTGTCAAATAAATATAAACGACGACCCAGACCCAGAGTTGGAGGATAATACCGTTCGAGTTCAAGAGGAGCCACGACCCGTAGGGAGGGACAAAGCTAAAAGGCAAGCGGCGGCAAAAAAACAAGCCGCGTCAGGGAGCGGGAGCGGGTCAATGCTTGAAGGTTTGGTTGCTGAATTGGCATCCTTCAAAAATACCTTTAGCGAAACTCAAGCAGAGAAGAAGAAATTGAAGGAAAGCGAAGTCGAAGAAAAACTTCGCTTAAAGCAAAAGAGGGTGGAGGAAAGCGCTCGCCAAAAGAATGAAGATCGCCAAATAGAAGAATGGCGAATAATGACATCGGATATCAACGAGTACCCCGAAGCAGACCGTCCCGTGTTGCTCAAGATGAAGGAGATGATCGCAAAAAAATATAATTCGTAGTTTTTTATTTTAAGTGTTCGCTATGTTTTTTATTTTTATTTAAGCGTTTGTTTTTTTTTAATTTGTAGTTTACGTTTTTTTTAAGTGTTGGACGTTTTAAAAATTTTAGGAGTACTTTTTTTTTAATTTAAATGTTTGTTTTTTATTTAAATACATCTTTACTTTTTATTTTATTAATAATATTATTTAATAAAAAATCAAAAAAAAAGGAAAAACAATAAATGATAATGGGCCTCTCTCCACACCCCTAGAACCATCATCTCATGGATGCTCCTACCCCACGCTGACGTGGCAGCTGAGGTGGAGGCAAGACATGGATGATGGGCCTCCTCCATACCCTATGGTCTTATGGATCTAGAGAATTATAAAAACTACTAGCTGATTACCCCGGGAGGGTCCCGGGGTTGATAAATCTAATTTTACGTGATAACCTATTACAAATTGCTCAAGTTAACTAACCACAAAATCTTCCAATCATTGCATGTTCATAGTATTCTAATCAGTAATAACTCATATTCCCCACAAAATCTAATTTTACGTGATAACATGAACACTTTGTGTGTTTTTTTCCTGTATGAACGAAACCCCACAAAAAATAGTCGATTTTTTCTCCGTTTTTTATATAACACTATGGTACTCGTTGGAAAGATAATAAAACGCTCGTTAATTTGGTGTAATTTTTTTCTTTAAAAAATCCCGTATATAAAAGATATAAACGTTTAAAAGTTATGGGAGGAAATATGAGAGAGAAAATTTTAAATTTATTTTTAAATTCTTTTTTCCTAAAATAACTCAATTTAATTAAAAAGGAAACAATTCAAAAACACCAAAAACTCTCCATTATGATGCCACGTGACACAAGGTTGAGGCCTCCATTGCACGCCACGTCAGCAAAAGTCTTTTCTTTTATATATATATATAGATTTTAAGGTTCACCAACATGTTAACTCAAATCACATCAACTAAAAAGTCAATTAACTTTAAATATACCATACAAAACAAATACTTTTAAGATCTATACATATAATAAAGGAGTAACTAGGGGTGAGGTGTCACCATTCTAGGGTGTCCACATCAGCAATTTTCAACCCGTTTTAGAGGGATTCGGTTGACCCGAACCGATCCAATCTCACCATTTGGTACCCGCTAACCCGCATATATATAGTCTGTTTTCTTTTCTCGCTTACGTTATATGTTACCTCTGTCTTCACAACTGATACAACCCTCCTTCTAAACCCTAAATCGCCTCCTTGCTAAATCCTACATCGCCTCCTTCATCAATCAATCCTAACCAGGTAACATGTTATTCGAGTATCTATTGGTATCTATTGTTTCTTATATTGATTAAATGTATAGATATTTGATTTCCTATTCCGATTCATCCTAATCCTTCATTCAATAATAAAAACCCTAAAAATTCAACGTATCTAACCTAAATCGAATTTTTTGTTTAATTTACTTTATTATTCTGTTTATTGTTATCGCATATACATTAATCGATTGTTAGATATGTATAGATTATTTTTTGGTTACTATAACGATTTCTAATTGATTGTTTTGCTATTGTTTAGGTTTACTTCATTAGTTCTGTTTTAGGTTTACGAAATCTAAGATTAACCGATTTTTAGATGTTTTAATTTCTTTTTTGGGTTTTTAATAGGATTAATTTGTTTCCTATTGTTTTAGGGTTTGTATATTAATGTATGTTCATTAAAAATGCAGATTCTGGAAAATGTCATACCACAAGGGAAATCAATTTTTCAAAGTTCTTCATGACCCTTCATCTTCTGTTTTGGTATATTTTCATGTTTATGCATTCAATTATACATTGATTATAATACAATAGCACTAGACTGTTAATGGTAAAATATTTACTTATTTGAAATTTATTTTGCAGACTGTTCCCGAATCTATGAATACGTTTTTCTCTGTAAACATGTTGAACAATACAATGGTTACTATAACCACTGTTTTGTGTAAATCATGGTCCGTTCGTGTTTCTCTGATAGAAGATATAGTGTGCTTCACTGATGGATGGTCAGAAGTGGTCAACGATTTATCTTTTGGCACTTTTGTTATGATTTTCAATTACATTGGCCACAAGACTTTCCTCATGAAGTACTTCAATCATTCTCCTCATCAACAGCTTGGGAATTCTTTTTTCAAGATTATTGAACATGAGTTGACCACTCCTCCTGTAAGTATTATGGATATTTAAATTATTATTTGTTATTTACTATTTCTGAATTTGTATATATCTGATTCCAGGTTATACCGTGTTCCTTTGTCAAGACACATTACCCAAATGGAATCCCAGTCAAACCAGTCAACCTCTATGTATCTGATGACTTTCAGTGGAATGTTTCTATGCAAAACATTGATACAAATGTTTGCTTTTCTGATGGATGGATTGATTTCCTGACTGACCTTCGTCTGAATGTTGGTGATGCCCTATGTTTTGAATTATCTGAAAATGGACGTTTTAAGGTTACTACCTTTAGCAAGAGTGGGAGACAAATGCGTCTGTTTAAAATACTTTCTGTTTCAAATCCGGATGAGAAGAATAATGTTGTCACCTTAAACCCTAATGTGCAGCAATATCCCAGGTTACCTGGATTTACATGCAATGTTACTACCGAACTGGTATGACACTTATTATTCTTTTATAAATTACGTATTATAAAACTAATCTATAATTCTCATACATTGTCTTGTAACTTATGCATAGGTCATTCCAAATCAAATTGCTGATATCATTGGCTTAAACAAGAGTATGAATTTGAGAATTAAATTCATCAATGGTAACTCTTGGAATGTTCCTGTTCATGTTCAAGTTGTTTCTGGTAATCCAAGGTATGTAGTTGAATAATTTCTTTATTACTTTATAGTGTATGCCTATTATATTCAATTCATCACTTTTTACAGGTACATTGTTATCGGATGGCGTGAATTAATTGAATCAGAAGGTATTCCATTGGGTCAGGCTTATATGTTCAAATGGTCCACTATTCATCGTAAGTTGTTGGTTGGCAAGTATGCTAACCAAGAGGTAATAGACATTAAAATGCAATGATTGTGTTGGTTGTGGTTTTTTGGTAGGTAAACTTTTGGGCCTATTGAACATATTTTGGTTGTGCCTTTGAACAATGGATTTTTTGGGATTTTGAACATCATTGCTTTTTGTTAGCATAACATACTTTTGTTTTGATGTTGAAATCTGATTTTGGGTTGAAGTTATTAGGGTTAGTATGTGAAGTTTTGGTATATTGACTTTTTTGGTAGATTTCGTTTTATGGATGTTGAATCAATTATAAGCTAATGTTTATGTTTTGTTTTGATAATTATGTATTTTCTGTACTCACCTAACAATGTACCTGAATATAATATAAAACTTTCCTGGCTATTTTCAAATTCGTTATTGTTTGTCTCGGTCACGATTAATCCTCTGATATTATAACATAACAACTTGAAACTCTTAAATTTTAATAGCCAACTTTAAATTTATAGAAATTAAAAATTAAAAAGTTTTAAAATAATTAAATTGATCACTTTCTCCTATTCGAATTTTAAATTTTCAATAACTTCATTCTAATCCGCCATTAATTTAGCTAAATTTTTATAAAAGAAATATTTAAATAGAAAATCAAAGATGAAAAATTTATGACTATTATACGGTTGTCCATTTTATTTTTTAAAATTTAAATTTGATTCTCTTTAACATAATTATTATCATTAAATTTGATTTGGAATATTTATAGTAATCTTTTATTGCTAATTCTAATTATAATTTCATTCATTTCACATGTTCAACGCCTTGATTATAGCTACATTGCAAATACATTCTCTAAATACATAGTTAAGATGTATGGTAATTACATGTTAACTGTATTTTTATAATTAATGTAATTATATCTACATAAGGAAACATATTGATTACTACAATCTAATCTATAAATATATTCCGCCTTATGACAATATATAATGAGCTTTTATGTGCCATTTCTTATTCGTACTTCAGTTTACTCCTACACCTGCAATTTAAACTCGAGAGGTACTTTCTTCTCCTTTATTTATATTCATTGATCATTGATCATTGATAAGATAGTATAACAAATAACTTATAAAAACTCCTATTTCATTTGTTTTGCAGTTTCAATGGCTGCTCCTCAGGAATTCATACTGGTTAACAATATAAATGTTAACCAGTCTGAAGTTTTGTTGAAACTTAGGGTTATACGTGTTTGGCGTCAACCTGATCGAAAAAATCCTAATGAATCTTACTCTATTGAAATGATTCTAATTGATGAAAATGTAAGTTACTAATGTCTTTACTTATAACAGACTTTTAGTTTGCTTATTGAAGATTTATATTTTGATTACGTATAATCAATGTTCGTATATGTATTTAATTCGTATGCTTATTTTTGCAGGGAAACAAGATTCAAGGGAATGTTTTCAAACGTTGGTTCTTCCGATTTGAAAACTACCTTACTGAAAACAATTGTCTTATCATAAAGAATCCAGGAATTGGAATGAACAATTCCAGATACAAGTATGCAGAAAATTCGAACAAGCTATGTTTGAATCCAGATACTAGAGTTTATAATTGTGAAGATTTTAAGGGACCACCGTTCGGGTTTTGTTTTGTCTCATTCAGCAATATACAGACCGAAGATTCACAGTCAGACACGCCCACAATAGGTAACTGTTATTCTATCATTTTATTGTATCCTTATTTTAGATCTGACATAATGTATACATAAATGGTCCCTTTATCTTTCGGTGGATAGATATAATTGGACATGTTGTCAAGTTTTTCAAGAATGATGACAAAGAAAAAAACAGTTCAAGTTCAAAGAAGCGTCTGACAATGGAGGTGCAAGATAATGAGTACGTATACATAGTCTAACTTTTTTTTATGTTTTTTATTTTACATAAAGTGATATATATATAGTTTCTTATAATTTACCTACTACTAATTATGTTTTTAGGGGTTATTCCATTTACGTCACTTTGTGGGATAACTATGCAAATCAAATGTCATCCTATGTTGCTGATAACTCAAATCAAGAACAATTTATATTAGTGTTGCAATTTGGAAGACTAAAGTTTTATAATGGTATGTTAATTTTTATTTTATTTTTTAACTTTTTAACATTTATATTACTCTGATGATTATATACTACATTATGTAGCTAAAGTCTTATTAATGTGTTTTTTTAGGTAAACCTTATGTGTCTAACTCTTTTGGTGATGCTATTACCCGATTAATGATAAATGAAGACATTCCTGAAATAGACACATACAAGGCAACGTAAGCATAATTTTACAAATTCCTATCTTTCTTTAGTACTAAAAAATATTAAATTCATTATGATCATTAATTTATACAGTTTGCTTAAAAATTTGGCTGCAAATCCAAACTCTATTCGTCGTCCGTATGGAACTTCAATGTTCTCTTCTGATGAAGATGAATTTCTCCATAACACTCCTCTTACAACTATTGGTGACATCCCAGCCATAGAAAAGGTGAATTGTTATAAAGTGTTTATAATCTTTACAGATTTAAATTAACATTGTTTATAATTATATATAATTCTTATAATGTTTAAAATAATAATTATTTTTACGTAGGATGAGTATGTTGTTTTGTGTGGTACTGTAAAAGTTGTATGCAAAGATGTTGGATGGTATTACCTTGGGTGTCCTAAGTGCACTAAAAAGGTTAATACTGAGTATGTGATACGTGAGCTTGGTGAAGGTAGTGGTGGTTTTGAGGAGGAAAAGTTCTACCAATGTGTTAATCAGAAATGTAGTTCAAAGGAAGTCAAGCCCGTTCCAAGGTTAGTGTACTTCACATATGTCAATAATAAATTGTTCTTATTTTAATTCAGAATTAGTTACTTTATTATACATATATACTTATCTATACATATATTATATACAAGGTTTAAGATTCAAATTCGTATCCAAGATATCAACGGTGTTGTTTCACTCACTTTGTTTCATCGAGATGCTGCTCAACTCATAGACAGGACTGTCTCTGATTTGCTTGAAACAAACACGGTACTTAATGTATTTCTTTTTTATTTATTAGAGTTATAACATAATCGTATGCTGTAAACCAATTAGATAATCAATTGTTTCCATGTAGATTGATGATGTTGTCAACTTTCCGGATGAAATAAGTCGTTTAGTAGACAAAGAATTTGCTTTTATAGTTCATGTGTCTACCTACAACTTGGATAACAAGTATGATGTTTATGGTGTGACGAAGGTAACTGCCGATTCATCAATTATCGACGAGCTTAAGAGAAAGATGTACCTTGGCCAGGTATTACTATCTTCTACATCTTTTATTACATTTGTGTAATTATAATTATTAACTTTTAACCTTATGTAATCATTTGTAATTGTGTAATTTAAAGCCATCTGATGAAGGATCTTTGCATACCTCCATGTTCGAAATGAATTCAAATGATCTATCTAATGCCAAGGTATGTTGCTATCTTTTTTTAATTATATGTTTTTTAAATGAGATGGTGTATGCCAAGGTATGTTAATTGATGTAGGAATCTTTTTCTGGCACTGGTGACAACGAAACTCCAGTCTCGAATGCTGCAAATGCATTTGCAAGAGTCCAGAGCATTGAAGGTGAAAACATATCCACAAGCTCCAAATATTTGTTGCCCAAGCGTAAACTTCACGAAGTTTATGAAAAAGATTCCTCTAAGGTTTGCACAAGAGAAGCGGATAGTAGCTACACAATTGAAGAAGGCAAAGGTGTTTCTGAAATGCAGCCAATGACCAAAGAAGAGGCTTCCTCTCCTTTAAACAAATAGAATCTTGGATTTGTGTTGCATTCATGTTTTTGATTTCATAAATAATTCTTCAAATATGAAGAAGACAATGTTTGCTTTGTTTGGTTTTTTAAACAGTTGTTACCTATTGTTGGTTTTTGAACTACCTTTCGATGTTATGAGATTGAATTATCATATGTCCAATTATGTTTCGTTTTTTTTGAATTTGTTATGTCTGTTTACGTTGTATTCATTATGTTATATGTTGTTAACTGTATCTTTCCAATGTTTTTTTTTTTAAAAAACAGATTTGGTTATATGGGTAAATATAACCACATAAAATACGCATTCGTCATATTGAATATCTTTACGATAAAACAATGATATTACTTATCATGAATTGGTAATGTAATATTTTAAATATATTGTTTTTTTATTTTACAAATAAATGATGTTATCTTATTACAAAAATAATTGTAGAACTTTTATATGTTTTTAAATTGTATGGTAGGTCAAAATAATATTACCTAATCCTTATGGAGTTATAGATACAAATATATTATCTGTTGTCATTTTTTTCATTATAGTTGTCTACACAAATTTATGTATATTCTTACATATTGTTTGATAAAAAAATACAAAAATTCATGATTCAACTATAGTTATTATTATAAATTCATATTTATATTTTTACGTTTAGAAATTTTAATCCTAATTTAATTATTTTAATTGTAGTAATGTACTATAATATTATAATATTATAATAATATAATAATCATTTTCAATTCAATACGTGGTTAACTTTTTTTTTTAGCTTTACGTTTTTTATAATCTTTATGTTTTTAAGTATTTGCAATAAAATAAACGTATGTTAATTATTTTTGTAAACAATATACAATTTAATGATAATTTGTTATTTCTAAATTTATTTAAAATTATGACACCTTTTACAAAAATAAACGATATTATATTAATTACGTAATACATACTATAATTAAAATTATAAACTTCACCTATAAGAATTGAACAAACCATAATTCATTTTTAGTACTATCTTCATTTCTCTCTATCGAAGAAATTTAAATATCAGGTAAATATCATTTTAGTTGTTTAAATGTTTAGATTTTAAATTTAATTTGTCTTTAACTTTGTTTTACATTTTATTTAGAAATGCTTATGGAGGGTGAAACGATAACAATGTTTGACAAACTTGAATATGGTCAAGAGGATGTTATTATTAAGGCGAGGGTCTTAACAATTTGGCGTGAACAATCAAAAAGCCGAACTAATGATTATTCTATTGAAGTTGTCTTAATGGATGAAAACGTAATGCTTATATTTTCTATATAACTTTCAAATTATTCTATACAATTTACATTATTGACGTTTATTAATAACATATACTTTTTTTTCTCCAGGGTGACAGAGTTCAAGCTCTTATTCGTAGTAACATTGTTGACATTTTTGAAAGTTATTTACATGAGAAACATGCTTACATAATCAAATATGTTCGTGTTGATATGGAACTTTCAAGTATGAACATTGGCTCACACGGAAACAAAATCTTTTTCAGTCAGATTACTCAGCTTTTATCCTGTTTTGATTTTAAGGGTGATGAATACGGTTTTCGATTTTTGCCTTTTGAATCGCTAATAGAAAAGGATGTGTTTACAAATTACTCGATAGGTATTTTTTTTCTTTTTACATATGTATATATAAATATATCAGATTTAAATATATTGGACTTCATAATTATACCTATTCATGACACTAATAATATTACTTTCAATATCCAATTGCAGATGTCATTGGTTATGTAAAGAATATAAGGAATTACTATGATTATAAAAAAAAGGAGAAGGCGAATCAAAAGAATCGTATGCTTTTGGATATTGAAGATTCAGAGTATGTTTTTATTCTTATATCTCATTTCGGATTAAAGTTATTATGTTTTCGGCATTCATTATGTTATATGTTGTTAACTGTATCTTTCCAATGTTTTTTTTACAAATATGTTTAGGGGACGTGTTATTTGTTTGAAATTATGGGATGAATTTGCCATTCAGATGAATACATATTTACATAACCATAACAATGCTGAACCCTTGGTTGTTATTTTGCAATTTGGATTGGCGTCATATTTCAAGGGTTAGTTTATTTACAAATTTATAACTCATTTATTCCTGTATCAATCTACTTATATTATATGTACTTATATTATATTTAAATTTATTATAACATAATGTCATTTGTATGCAATTTTATGTTTGTAGATATTCCATATGTTTCAACCTATGTTGGTATTTCAAGGCTTTTTATTAATGAGCCAACTGACTTCATCAATGTTTATAAAAGAAGGTTGGGATTATTCTCTTGTGTCAATTAAATAAATAGTTTGAACTTTATATTTTTTAACATTGTACTTAACCCTTTGTCTTAAAAAAAGTGCAAGGTTCATTCAATCTCCAAAAGTTTATAGACTTTCAACTGCATCACTTGCTGGTCTTCAAGTTTTTTCTGTTACAGAGAATGACTTTTTGGTTAACAATCCGTACTGTAACATAGGTGATATCTGGGAGATTTTAGAGGTTGGTAATAAACATAAAATTGTCACAAACTTTTTTTAATTTACTATATTTATAGATATTTACGTCTTACTAATGTTTATTTTAAACTATGTAGGTTAAAGATATCATTATTTTGGGAAATGTTGTTGAAGTTCACAAGGATTTTGGGTGGTTTTATATGGCTTGTCCTAAGTGTGATTTTAAGGTAAATATAGAATATGTTTTGTATGAGTCAAGTGGTATTGGTGGAGGTTTCGAAGAAAGAGAAATTTGTACCTGTATAAATGAGAGTTGTAGTGAAAAAGATGTTATAGCTATTCCAAGGTAACACTCATACAATCACTTGTACTCAATTTATTAAAGACTTTCTATTTCGTAGATAATAAATAAAATAAAAAGTTGTTTTTATTTTATTAATAAATAAAATGTTTACAGGTTTCAAATTCAAATAACAGTTAAAGATGGTACTGGAGATGTTAAACTCAATTTGTTTCATGATGAGGCATCAAAAATGATTCCAATATCTGCCGAGAGTTTGCTTTTAGAAAATAAGGTATGCCTATACTTATTTCTGAGTAACTCAGAGTTTAATAATCATTTATTAGAATTTGTATGTTCAACGTATCTTTTTTTTAACAATAATTAATATGAAATGTATAACTGACGTTACAGGGTGCCTATACTGTTAAGTTTCCAGATGAGCTAATGTATCTACGTGATAGAGAGTTTGCGTTTAAGATATCTGTAACAAAAGAGAATTTAGAAACACTCAATGAAGTCTACACGATATCTAACGTCACTGATTCCAATTTTATTATGTCGGAGATTAAGCTGAAGTTTCAACAGAAAGATGAGGTAATATATTAAATTCTACTAAACATTTAAAATACGAAAAAAACATGATATTTTATTTATATTATACAGGTCAATGAAGGAGAATGTTCTGCTTTTCCTACTGGTTCAAGTTCAATGACTTACAAAAAGTATAAAAGTACCCGTAAACTGCAACCTGTGTACGAATTGAATGGCAAGGAAAAATCAAATTGAGTGTGTTATGGCTATTTCAAGTCAACTACAATAGCTCTACATTACTATAATTATTTTCATTCTGTTTTGGATTTGTTTGACTTATTATCATTGCTACATTCTATTTCTTTTAATAGAATTGTTTTGGAATTGTTTGACTTATTATGTTTTTTGATTTGATTATTCTAAAGTTTTTGAATTATATATCTTTACCATATTTTGATGATATGGAATGAAAGAAATGAACGTCTTTTTAATGACAAGAAGAGACATCCGGCTCAACTGGTGGAGAACATCAAAGCGACGGCGTATTTTTGGATTCGTAATAGATCTAGATGGAAAGATAAGGATTGGAAAACTTGGTGTAATTCTCCTTTGGATTGATGTATATTTTCGCTTAGTCCTTATTTTAAGGACTAGCGAGTTTTGTTAATGAAGTTTTCCTTTCAAAAAAAAAATATATCTTTACCATATATTCAACTAATCTAACATACATACCTATGATTTGTGCATTAAACACATTTATATTGAAATTTAAATTTATTAATATTTGTATGATTCATTGTAAGAATGCGGATAAGAGCTTTGTACATCAAAATTCTGATACATAAATTTATAGAGTTTCGTTTTCAAATATTTTAAATTTAAAAAAATATTTATTTTTAAAATTAATTTTAAACGTGAACATCTAAATTTATAAATATTACTTACTTTAAATAAATAAATCAGCAATTAAATAACCTTTAACACCCGTAAATCAAGTTATAAATTTGGATGTTTCCATTTTTTTGTTTTTAATATTATCATAATTATTTTCAACAGTATATAATACCAAATAAAATTATAACGAATTTTAATTTTTAAGGTGTTTGAAATTAAAAATTTGCAAATTTTAAATTTGTTTAACATAAGATTTTAAATTTAAAATTTTTCTACCCGCTAAACAATTAATATTTTACTATAAATAGAACAATCATCATTCATAATTTTAATGTAAACCGCTAAAAATTCAAAATTTTAGGTAAAATCCGTTTTTTAAAATTTAAAAAATGACGTAAACTTTAGTAGTATATAAATCACTTACACAATGAGTGTAACATTCTACAAGGATATCATCTCCTAACTACTTTACACATTTGTTCATCTTGCAACATTGTATGAAGGTAACTCATGTTTAATACTATGTTATATTTTGCGTTATTAATATTAGTTTTTGGTTTTCTAAATAACTACATAATGTGTTATATGTGGTTTGATACAAAGATGGTTTTATAGATACAATTCAAACAACTGTTAAGTCATGTCAAATCAGAATAATAGCAAATACAGTTTGCCAACATCCAGAATTCAGACAAGATCTACTGCACGCAATGGTATTTCTTACTTTAACATATATATACATACATATTATACCGTTATTATAATTTTTATTACAGTAATTGATTCATTTTTTATGTAGGCAACTTAAATTCAACACCCTTATCTGACTTATCAAATGGTAAATTAAAATATTAATGTTTTTTTTAATTATTATAAGAAATGTTGCAGAAATTATAATAGTTGTTTTACTAACGTTATTGTTTTGTACACAGTTAGCTCTAGCATTTCTACAAGACGAAAACGTATGAATGCATGTTTGGATATCCAGAATTCACCTATAAACCAAACGCCTCCATCAATACCACAAGAGAATATTAATACAGATAAGTGTAAGATCATTTGAGAATTTAACTTTTGTGTATTTTTACTGTTTTTTAAATTCTCACATGTACTATTTAACTCTTTCGATTAAGCTGCTGAGTCTCGGAAACGTCGTAAAGATATACTGGATAGCAGAAAGAGAAACAATAGTCAATTGCATACAACTCCTCATACTAGCCAACCAATAATTACTTCAACTATACCTTTGTCTGATATCTCAAATGGTATTTTCCTAACAAATTAATAAAAATGTTTTTACTACTTTTAGAATACTTATGTGTAGTTATATTATATTTTATTAATTTATAAAAAATTAAAGAATATGAAAACTCAGGTATGTTGAGAAGCAACACATTGAATCTTAATAATGCAAACACGTTATTATCTTCTCGTGGAAAAGAAAATTTGTATCGTGGTACGTTTAGTATTTATTACTATTTACTTATAATATTTACTTATCTATGAAATTTACTTATAATACTTAACATAATTAACATTTATACATATTTACAGGTTCTTCAAGTTATTTGTCACCTTTATCTGACATTACACGTCAAGAATTGTGTAGAGGTAGCAATAACCTTACTAACAAATCCAAATTTACTTCAACATCCACTTTCAATGCTGAATCTTCAAGTAGTAGTCGAAAACGTCCAAATCGTCCAATTATTGAGCCTATACCTATGGTTGATCTTTCGGAATGCTTGGATGAGATGGTTGTCGAAAATATATCCAGTGATATAAAAGGCATGTCGTCAGGTAATATTCAATCATTGTAAATAATATTTGACCACAAGATATTTGGTTAATAATGTAGTGTATATTATTTATATGTTGTGCATTGTATTTAATATATATGTATTATGTAGATTACTTAGACCATGGAGACCAGATTGTAATTTGTGAAGATTGTAATGCACGTTTGTGGAGAGCTGAGTCTGAAAGAGGATCTTGGAAATATAAAAAAAAGAAAAACTTTTCTTTGTGTTGTTCTTATGGGAAAGTTTTGCTTCCTTCATTTAAGGAGCCTCCTGACAGTTACAAAGCCTTTTTTAATGGTGTCGACGCATTTAGCAAGTTTTTCTTAAAGAATATTAGGCGATACAATTCAATGTTTGCTTTTACAAGTATGGGTGGAAAAATTGATTTCTCTATAAATAAAGGGAAAGCTCCATTTATTTATAGAATAAGTGGAGAGAATTACCATGTTTTAGGTGATATGTTACCACCTAACGGAGAACAACCAGTTTTCTCTCAGCTATACATATATGATACTGAAAATGAAGTATCAAATAGAATTAATATTGCTGGGTACGTTTTCCATTTTTATAACAATCATAGTATCGTTTTTATTTTTATGTCTATGTAAATATCTTTATAGATTTAAATTTGTAATTGTACTTTTTTAAATTTTAGTATATGTAAACTAATTTACGTATTATTTATTTGTAGTCCATCATCAAATGATTCAGCAAGAGAAAAGGAGCTTGAACTTCAAATTGTTAATGACTTGAAAACAATGTTTGACTCCATAAACTCTTTGGTTAAATCATATCGAATGGCTAGAGATTGTTTTCATGAGAATCCAAATGTTGAACTCAAGCTACGGTTAAATGGTATTAGGAAAAGTGATGGTAGGACGTATAACCTACCGACTGTTTCTGAGGTTGCTGCGTTGATAGTTGGAGATCTCGATGATGATACAGACAAGCGAGATATTATTGTACAGTTAGTATCTGGTAAACTACAGAGAGTTAGTGAGTTACATCCTTCTTATCTTGCTCTTCAATATCCGTTGTTGCTTCCTTACGGTGACGATGGCTATAGAATTGATATATGTCATAAAGGTGTCACAGAACCAAATCAAACTTCACCACCAGTATCTAATGTAGATACTCGTGAAAGTTTAGATAATCCAACCTCAAGCTCCAAAACAATCAAGAAAACGCGCCAATTAACAACAATGCGCGAGTTTTTTGCATATCGTTTACAAGATAGGAGTAATGAATATTCACTAATTCTGAATGGTAGACGGCTTTTGCAACAATTTATAGTTGATGGTTATACTATGATTGAGAGGGAAAGGTTGAATTTCATCAAGGGTAAGCAAAACATTTTGCGAAGTGAAACATATGAGGTTCTTCACAAAGAAAAGCAACAAGGAAATAATGATACTTCATCAATAGGTCAACGTTATATCTTACCTTCTTCTTTCACTGGTGGTGCTCGCTATATGATGCAAAACTATCTTGATGCAATGGCAATTTGCAAATGGTACGGATACCCGGATTATTTCATCACAATTACATGTAATCCTAAATGGCCTGAGGTTAGGAGATATCTAAAAGGAGGCACCCTTAATGCAGAAGACAGGCCAGATATCTTGTGCAGAATATTTAAGATAAAACTTGATTGTATCATTAAAGACCTTAAAGATAAAGAATTATTTGGAGGTGTTCAAGCAGGTAATAAATCCAACACCATAATTAATATTGCGTTACTATTTATTTTTGTCAATTTTTATCAATTAATTACTTGATTTGATTTTGTTTCTATAATATGTTTTTCTAATTAAAGTTGATATTGACTAATTTCATTTTTTATTTCAGTTGTATATACTGTTGAGTTTCAAAAGAGAGGCTTACCACATGCACACATTTGTTTATTTATGAAAGCTGCTCATAAGTTGCCAACCGTTGATCATATTGATAAGTACATATCAGCTGAGATTCCAGATAAGAATGAAGATCCTGAATTATACTCACTTGTACGTGAGTTTATGATTCATGGCCCTTGCGGTGAAAAATTTAAGAGATGTCCATGCATGATCGATAATAAGTGTTCAAAAAACTTTCCAAGGAAGTTTAAAGAGGAGACATCTATAGATACTGACGGTTTTCCTGTGTATAGGAGAAGAAATAATGGTTCGTTTGTTGAAAAGTCTGGTGAACAATTAGATAACCGAAATGTTGTTCCCTACAACAAGGTTCTTCTCAAGAGGTATCAAGCTCATATCAATGTAGAGTGGTGTAACCAAGCTGGCTCTATTAAGTATTTATTTAAATATATTAATAAGGGTGCAGATAGAGTTACGCTTAATGTCATTCAAAGCAAAAAAGTACCAGGTGAAGATGTTGTAGTTGATGAAATTAAACACCATTGTGACTGTCGTTATCTATCTGCATGTGAGGCTACTTGGAGAATATTCCAATATGATATACATTATAGGACACCTCCTGTAATGAGACTACCTTTTCATCTACCTGGTCAGCAGAAAGTTGTTTTTGGGGCTAACGATGATCTTGATGATGTTCTACAAAAACCGTCAGTCGCTTCGTCAATGTTTCTTGGTTGGATGGAAAAAAATAAAGACGATCCAAATGCAAGAGAGCTCAGTTATATTGAGTTTCCCTCAAAATATGTTTGGAAACAAAAGGAGCGATGCTGGGAAGAGAGACAACGAGTTAAGTCAATTGGACGAATTCATTCAGTTCCTGCTTCAGTTGGTGAAGGTTATTTTTTGAGAATTTTATTGAACAAGGTTAAAGGACCTACTTCATTTGAAGATATTCTTACTGTTGATGGCAAGTTGCAAAATTCATTTAGAGATGCATGTTATGCTATGGGCTTATTGGATGATGATTCTGAATACATTGCAGCCATTAAGGAAGCCGCCTTTGTTGGATCTGGTGAGCATTTAAGAAAGTTATTTGCAACTTTGTTAGCTTCTAACAGTTTGTCAAGACCTGACATTGTATGGGATGAAACGTGGAAAGATTTGTCTGATGATATTGCATATAATAAAAAGAAAGATTTAGATCGTCAAGGTACATATTATTTGTAACAAATTTGATTAATATATTTTCTTTGATTTTTTTCTTAATTACTTTTTAAGTATTCGTTACTCTACATATATACTTATTTAATTAATTAATTAATTACTTTTATTATGGTTTTTATCAGATTTGATTATTTCTGAAGACCAAATTAAGAATCTAGCTTTACTAGATATTGAAAATTTCTTACTTCGAAATAGCTCATCTCTTCGACATTTCAAAGGTATGCCATATCCTGATGTTGATTTTGTAGAGGCATTAAGTAATCGTTTGATTTTTGAGGAGATGGCATACGATACAAACATTCTTCAAGAAGAATTTCAATCGCAATTTGTTTCTTTAACAGCTGAACAAAAAAATATATATGAACGTATCATGAAAGCTGTTGATGAAAAAAAAGGTGGTGTTTTTTTCGTGTATGGTTATGGCGGCACAGGTAAGACTTTTTTGTGGAAGACACTTTCATCTTCCATAAGGTCTAAAGGCAAGATTGTTTTGAATGTTGCTTCGAGTGGCATTGCTTCTTTGTTATTGACTGGTGGTAGAACAGCACATTCTCGGTTTGGAATTCCTATAAACCTTACCGAAGATTCTCAGTGCTACATTAAACCAAACAGTGATGTAGCGCAGTTGCTTAAAAAAACAGATTTGGTTATATGGGATGAAGCTCCCATGATTCATAAACATGCGTTTGAAGCTCTTGACAGAAGTTTAAAAGATGTTTTTGGTGATTGTGATGATAACGGTTTTGAAAAAATTTTTGGAGGTAAGGTCATGGTTTTTGGTGGCGATTTTAGACAGGTTCTTCCGGTTGTTCAGAACGGTACCAGACACGATATTGTCAATGCGTCTTTAAGCTCATCCTATATTTGGCGCAAGTGTGTGGTTTGTAAATTAACAAAAAATATGAGATTACTTTCTGGAAGTGCTAATGCAAATATTCAAGAAATAAAAGAGTTTGCAGATTGGCTGTTAGATATTGGTGAAGGAAAGGTTGATACAGTCAATGAAAGTTCAGATGTTATTCAAATACCTGAAGACTTACTCATAAGTCCATCTCTTGATCCTCTCTCTGATTTGATATCATTTGTTTATCCATGTATTTTGGAAAATTTCAATACCCCAAATTATTTTCAAGAGAGGGCAATATTGGCACCAAAAAATGAAGTTGTCCAAGAGATTAATGATCGACTGCTCGCAATGTTTCCTGGAGATCAAATGGAGTATTTAAGCTCTGATAGTGTCTGTCAAACCGAGAAGCTTAATGAGAAGTTTGATGAACGATTGGTATCGCCAGATGTTTTGAATGGTCTTAAGTTATCAGGCATACCAAACCACCGTCTGGTTTTGAAAGTTGGTGTTCCTATAATGTTGCTTAGGAACATTGATCAGAAAAGTGGTTTGTGCAACGGCACAAGGTTGCAAGTTGTTAAATTGGGTAAACGTGTCATAGAGGCTAAAATAATTTCTGGCACTAATATTGGTATGCAAACATTTATACCAAGAATTAGTTTGTCTCCTTCTGATAAAAAGATTCCTTTCAAGTTTAACAGAAGACAATTCCCAATTGCTTTGTGTTTTGCCATGACAATAAACAAGAGCCAAGGACAGTCCCTATCCAAAGTTGGTTTGTATTTAAAAGATCCAGTTTTTTCTCATGGTCAACTCTATGTTGCTTTGTCAAGGGTAAAGAGTAGAGACGGGTTAAAGATACTAATACTCGATAAAGAAGGCATCGTTAAGAATGAAACGTCAAATGTTGTCTACCAAGAGATATTTGCAAATTTATAATTCAGCATTTTGTATTCAGACATGACAATTGTTTCGTAAATTATTTTTACGTTTACTACTACATTAACGACATTCGATTATTTATGTTTATTTACATATATTTTCGAATTTGACTATTAATTTCTTTGTATTACTTAGCTGAATTTAAAAGTTTTCTAATTTTTATATAATCATTTTACTTTAATTTCTAAATATCTAAATATTTACATATATTACCTTCCATAATATATCTTCTTGGTAATCGTTTCCATATCATCATTATACTTCTGAATACTCTTTTGCTTCACCATCTAACCATTCACAAACTTACAATGTATATAATAATCCCTCTTTTTCTTATCGCCGATCACACTCATCATTCTTCCACACATCCGCATACCAGTAATCACCGAACGATTCCTCCTCTCAAAGGTAAAAATCCTCTTTCTAAAGCTCATGCATCTTAAGATTTTTCTTTAATCGTTTGTTTTCTTACTCATTTATTGTAGTAATAATCGTTAAGTTGTTTTATTAGGTATAAATCTGTAACCTAAAATTAGGTTTATGCTCTATAAACACTAATTTCAAATCGTTTCGTTATCCTCTGTTTTTGAATCGTCAGTTACCAGGTTTATGTATATTCTTAGTTAATGTTATTTGTGTTTTTGCTTTTATTATTGTTTATTAAAGGATAGTGTATAAATAACATCTTTATAAAGATTCATTGTTTTCATTGTTGTTATATTTTGGTATGTTTATGCTCTGTTTTTAAAGTTGATTTAGAAATTTAGTAAGTTTTAAGCTATGTTTCTGTTTTTTACAAAGCAGTACCTTTATGATCATCAGGTTAGCAATTATTAGTGTTAGTTCATGATTATTGAGTATAATCTTTTAATATTTATGTTTTTCAATACAAACTTTAGTTAATCATTATTATTTTATGCTTAGTGTCAATTGTTTTTTATCCACGATTAGTGAGTTATGTTATGTTTTTTTTATGTTTCAACCAACATTAAGCAAAATAGTTTAGTATTTTTACTTTGTGATAACAACAGGTGCATATTGTTGCTGTTGAAAATGCTTTATGGTTTCTATGTTGAGTCTGAAAGTAAGAGTAGGGCGTGTTTGGTAAGATATCTAACGTTTCTCCCGTATTTTGACTATAATTCAACTTATTATGCTTATTTAAATAATTCTATATTTATTTTATTTTGTTTTCAGCCCCTGCCTAAGGACTATAGTTCTTGGATTAAGAAATTCAATTATCCGGTAGGTAACACGGAAATTAGAACTTTGGATTCACAGGTGTTTGTGATTAAAATTATGGAACTTAATGGTACTTATTATTTATACAATGGATGGAGAACAATGATTCAAACACTAAATTACCCATCTAAGTGTAAATTTGTGTTTCAACATGTTGCAAACCAAAAGTGTTTTAGAATGATAAGTTTCTATCAAGACGCAGTTTGTGCTCCTGGTCCGTTTTTCTATTGCAGGCTTGATGACCCATTCAGTGAATATAAGCACCGTCTTGTATGTCTTATTATCAACTTAATATGTTATACATTAAAATTCATACAATATTTATTACTGTATTAACATTACTGTTTTTCTATTTCAGCATATAAGTAATTTGATTTTGCATGGAAAGTTCAATAAACTACTTCCAGTTGAACCAGTTGTTATCAAATCATTCCCAGATCATGAATTTCTCTGTATGATTAATGTAGAAGATGGTCATGTTTATTTCACCAAAGGATGGTCTTATATCAGGAAACACCTTTCATTAACTCGTAAACATCTCATTGTTTTTGAGATGATTAACGATGTTACTTTTCACATGTCTCTGTTTCTTAAGAATCAACTTACACCTCCTCCAGATATGTGGGTATATGATGTGAAAAAGGAGTACGATGAAGATGTTAATGATGATGAAGATGTTAATGATGATGAAGACATAATCATTATTTCGGATGATAACAGCCAAGAGGAAGATTTAGCAACACCTATGGATGTTGATGCTGAGGAGGATGTAGGTGTACCAGTTGTTTTCATAGTTGATAATCATTTTGTAAGTTTAAATTCTTTATTTCCATTCATTTTAATACATGTTAATATATTTTTTATTAATATGCCATACATTGTTATTTTTGTAGAGGATGAAGAAGTTATGGGCGATTGACAATGGTTTGAATATCAAAAGGAATTTAAAAATTACCGATGGTGATGGTGGTGTATGGTTAGCATCTGTTGGTTTTGAGCAGTCGAGTGGAAATGATCGTTACAACATTAAAGGTATGTCTTCCTTTGCTGCGGACAAGAAACTGAAATCTCGTGATGCAATGCATTTTCTATTTTTCAATAAGAAAGGTCTCTTCAAGCTATCTCATGTTGTAAAGGCTGCTGATCGTTAAGTTTGTTTTGTGGTTGGTACTTTTGGTTGGATGACAAACTTAGAAGTTTTAGTGTTTAAAATGATGAACTGTTATTAGTTAACTACTTATCCACGTTTTTACTTTTGTGACTTAGTAATTCGTGGTTTTTGGATTATATATATGTATAAACACACTATTATTTTTGGTTTCTTTTCTAATGTAATTAATCCTATTTATAATTTTGATTTATCTTTGCTATGACATTTGATGCAGCTGCTACTTTTATGCAGTTCTTGCATACCAAAATGTCATGTTTTTTATCATAAAAGTCATTAGAAAAGATAATACAGTTTCCAGGTTTTTGGCATAGGCAATTGACACCCCGGATGATTTGCTGCATATGAATACTCATATTATTCACCTCATTTTGTATCCTAAGTCGTTACATATGTGCAGCTGGTTTTGCAGCCATCAAAATCTTTATTATGCGGCAGTTGTGAAATATACGTTATGATTTTTCGTGGTTGTTTTTATGTTCACATTTGATAGTTATGTAAAACTTACCTTAGGAACTTGCAACCTAAATTTGACTTATATAAAGTCAAACAGTAAATATCTTCGTATCATATGCGTATATGTACATTATTAGTTATAACATTACCTTGGGGATCCACCGTGTGTCAACACGGGTCTCTAACCTAGTTAAAATATAAAAGTAATTAAACACTTATAGATTAAAAAGGTAATAAATAAATTGCTATTCAGTTTCAATAGTGTTTTATTGCAACGGTTTATAGTTCTATGCTTTTTTTTCTAGCTCCTTTCTAGAATCGTTTATATTTTAATGAAATCTCTGTTGTTGCAAGCGCGATTGTCAAAGTCACGATATGATTATGCTTAGACTTCACGACTTTAACAATAATAATACTTATAACATTATCAATGAATGACAGCAACATATAAATACATTAATTGACTTAGCTCAACAGCTTGATTAATAATATTAACAACCAATAATAGCATACAATATTACATATAAAGATGGCAATGGGTCAGGTTTGAGACGGGTTTAGGTAATCTCAATCTCATACCCGATTAGGTATGTTTGTCTCAAAACCCGTCGGGTTTCTATCGGGAAATTATCCATCGGGATCGGGTATACCTGCGGATTTCGGGTAAACCCATTATTTTTTAAACTTACTCATTAGGTATATCCGACTAATTAAAACCCGTCGGGTATCTATTGACTAATTACTAACTAATTAAATTTAGCATTATTAAATATATATATATATATATATATATATATATATATATATGTAAATGATTACAATGTATACATATAAAATACTTAACCTATATAAAAACACTCAAAGACAGATAACAGATAGCATACACTAATTTTTAGTATGTTTTTAGGACAAAATAACAATCTAGATGGACAATTACATATATTATGCATACATATTTAAAAAGTTATATAATAAATTATATCGGGTATCTAATCGGGTAAACGGGTATACTTTATCGGGTAATTGGATATATCATTGAATCCCAAACCCGTCCCCAATCCGTGAAAAAAATAAAAACTAATCTCATACCCGGACCCATACCCGATTACCCGACCCCAAACCCACTCCATATGTGTCGGGTTTACCCATTAGATGTGGGGGTGGGTGGTGGGTGAGGAGAAAAGGGGAGGAGAAGACCTTAGAAGACCTTGGAACAAGTCTGCACCAAAAAGAGGTCAGGAAGACCTTTTTTAGTGAAAGGTCTTCCAAAAAACAAACGATATGCAGACCTCAAATGTCTGCACGCGTCTGCGCGGTGCAGACAAAAGTGATCAGAAGTGTTTCTGAGTAAAAAACTAACAGCCCCTAAATATATACATATATTAACATAAAGGGTACACATGTACGTAATTCAATAATTTTAATACTTAATTAACTCGATTTCAAGTACTTCTTGATCGTATCAGTACCAGTTTATGAAAATATGTTATAAAAATGGTTGGTCCAGATTGAATTAGTTATATGAATGGATGAGTATATACTTAGGCTTTGAAAGGTTGAAATGAAAAGGTACACATGGTGACGTGACGTTGCCAAGTTTCATGTTGATATTAAATACGTGCTGTAATAATTTGGTAGCATATATAACATTAACATGGTCATGACGTTGATATGAACTGCCAACTAAATATAGAGTTTTGAATTTAAAGAAAGCTAAACATCACTTCAAAGTTTGTATATTTATAGCTATCACCACCGACACTCCCAAGTCTTTTCGTATACAACTCATTTACTTACTTTATGGCATCAAAATTCATACAAACTATATGTTTTTTTTAAACGGTAAACTAACTATCATCTGAACTGTTAGTGGATTAGCACTAAATAGCCCAAGTCTAGATTCAGGAAAAACTCCGTCGTCAAAGGTCCACTATGGTAAAACCACTCTGGATCGGATTCAAACTTGAGACCACATGGCCTCAAGCTCTTATCTTCATTTCCCCATGCCACTCCACCAAATAGTTGGTGGTTATATAAACTATATGTTATGTATTGTATTGTGCCCCATGCTTATTTTTTGTATTTGTCATGCAACTATTTTATTTTTGGGCTAATTCGAAAACTCTTCTAATCCTACTTTAAAATCTACATATTCATTCAGATGGGACTTAAACCTTCGACCTTACGAACCCGGGAACACCTTTTTCCCGAATTTTATTAAAAGCATAATAAAATTATGTTTTGACATTAAAACATCATGAAAAGATTCTCTTTATTCATGTTAAACTTCCATAATCATACAAACCTAATTATCAACCATTCATTCAAAACTAATTTACACAACATATGATCGAGAGTTACCGGTAACAGCCTCGGCCTCAAGTGCTTTCATTTGAGCCTGCCTCATCACCAACGAGTTATACATTTGAATGATCATCTTCTCATCATACTCCTTCATGGGCCTCATTCCAAACTCACCAATCCCTCCAGCACCATACCCCGCTATCGACCCGCCTCTCACCACCGTCGAACTCGCCACCCTCATCATCATCCTAACATAAGCATCATGAACATTAGCAATCAACTTCTTGGGGCTAAACTTAAACCTCAGCTTTATCTTAAGCCTCCTTGGCATCCTTATCTTCCATGACCACTTCCTTTTTGTTCTCGATTCATCGGTGGTGGCACCGAGGCGTCGGTAGCTTCTCCTACGCCAGTATCTCTTTAGACCTCCCATTATTTTTGGTTTGGAATGATCTCTTTGGTATAGAAATATAGTTTGGAAGAAGGTGGTTGGAGAAAAGGATGGAGACATGGAGTCGAGTATTTGTTTAATTAAAATTAATGTTAACTTGACTTTTTGCATAATCAAACTCTCACCAACCTTTTATTCTTTTCGTTTATTATTTTCTAACATAATATGACATTAACATATATCATTTCTTTCAAACGACACTTGAACGTCTTGGTTTATAACTATAGTTTATTATTTTGGAGGTTGAATGCTTGTTCCATAGTCATTATCAATACAACAACCGATATGAATTGTTAAGTGATTATTAAAAACTATACTATATAATCGTAACACATTACATGTCTCTCTAACTAATTTCTACGTAACAAGTTTTGACCAATGGTCTTCTTTATATTGTGTAACTCATTGACTTAACACTAATGGAATAAAGTGCTACGTAGTACCTTCAGGTTAAGTATGTGTACAACAACGTTTACTTTACACTAGTGGTATAGGAATTCGTAGTCATATTAATTTGACCAACTCTAACATCATATCCTCGCTTACCTTGTGTTCAAATTCTTCTCGTTGAATATATTTTTGAAAGGCAAGTGGTGCAACCGGTGGAGCTTCGACTAACACCCTGGACCAGCCTGTATTGATTACCCATCCCACCTGGAATGGGAATCTCCCCAGGTGAAACCCCCACATGTGGTGAATATGGGTTCGATCGAAATCGAACCCTCAATCTCCACATGACCTCGACTCTAGCTCTTTAATTTTCACCAACTGAGCTAGGCTTCACTGTCACCATAATACCATATCAACAATGTGAAAGACAAAATCAAATGTAGGGTCTTAAATATATTAGAATGAAAACAATTATTGCCAACTCATGCTCGTCGGCTGGTTAGTTGACTTTGTGAAATTTAATTGACAAACCAATTAATAGTCAACCACTTTCTTGTTTGGGTAACACGTACCCCAAGCTAAGGCTGAGTATTCTGAACACGCGAATAATTAGACGCGAGTCATCCGCGAGCCACGAGTCTAGCGAACACCACAACAGCATCACGCTAAGCCTGGAGGAGCAAGCCAACGCAAGCACAAGCGACCACGGTCATGGCGCGATTGTCTTGGATTTTGAGGGGGGCGTGAGCG
Organism: Ambrosia artemisiifolia; assembly: GCA_032199755.1. Lineage (NCBI taxonomy): Eukaryota > Viridiplantae > Streptophyta > Magnoliopsida > Asterales > Asteraceae > Ambrosia > Ambrosia artemisiifolia. The sequence goes on from CM063520.1 coordinate 50,927,527, forward strand.
ATGGTCTGAAGCAAGCCATAACACCCCCACGCAAGTGATTACCAGAGCAATGCTCTGGAGGTGGTCACACCGGGTGATAACCCAACCACAACGGATAGCCTAAGCTAAGATACGAAGCGTCACAATACACCACTAAATCATTTGCACCCTTGTGGTAACACCAACACTTGAACACATCTTTTTATTGCCTTGTTTACAAATTTCTAATACACCGTATCAAGTGTACTTCGCTTATGATATTAATCCATCATGAAATGTAACTTATTTATCTTTGTTTGTGCAACACCCTTATGTTTAAAACTATTTTATTATTTTATATGTCACAAAATACGTATCATATTATTTCAAAGTTGTCACTTAGAATGTTACATCAACTTGTAATTACATAAATTTATACTTATAATTTCATCAAATATTTAAGCGCATTTAAAAGTGTATATTACTCTAGAACTCTAACATGTTCTTCACTAAAAAGTGTGTATAGATTACCGGTTTATAAGAGTATCCGTTGTGGCCCGCGAGCCAGCCAACGAGCCACGTGGCTCGCGAACACGACAACTACCATGTGTTAACAGTCCCACGAGCGAGCAGACGTGACCATGCTCGCATCCGCTAACGGCTACCTTTTGATCATTTCAAAATTAAAAAAAAATTACCATGTTTTAGCTATATATTCTTTCATTTTTACCTTTCAATTTCTTCTTCTTCTCCTTCTACAACTTCAACTCCTTCTACAACACCAAATCCTTCTACAGCCTTCAAAATCATGGTGCAATGGACTAAAGAGGAGGACATCGCGTTGATAATCACGTACAACCAAGTACACGGCGATGGCGCATCGACGAGTCGTGGTGTTCAAAGTCGAGGACCTCAATGGCGTAAAGTTCTAGTCTAGTTTAGTAAGCTCGCTGGGGGAACTCAACGTACTTGTAATTTGATCTCCCACAAGTACGGAGATCTCAAAACGAAGTGTAAAAACTTCGCACAAGCATATAAAAAAAGTCTCAAGGGATCTCCCTGGCGAAGAAGAAGACGTACTCATAGCATTTACTCACGTCAAGTATCTTTCTGAGGTTTCATCATATTTTGGCATGGCAAATGTTACGCCCAACATTACGCTAGGTGTTATAATTTTAGGACTATGTTTTAATTTTTTAGTGTAATGTCTTTTTTAGTGCAATGTTTTTTGTTATTTAATGTAATGTTTTTAGTTTTATGTAAAATATTAATGTTTTTAATTTAATGTTTTAAAAAAGAAATCATCTCTCACCTTGAGCCATAACATGATCAAGTGAGTAGGATTGAGGCTTTACCCAATGTCACGTCAGCGCAAATTGACAATATATGATAGGATGATATTTCGGCTCACCTTCAGCCACAACACAGTTCAAGAAGTTGGTTCCATATTCACATCTTGAGACTTTAATGTTGTACATAGTACATTAACCAATTTGAAAGACCAACATAGCGACACGCCCCTTAGTTCATTCAATTTTCCATACACCAATTCATTCCATCATGTGAAATCCTAATTATGCATGTCAAATGCTTAGAACTAGCACAACCATAATCAACCTCCATAGCTAACTCATATTAATTGGGAGATTTTTAGTTTCATCATCAATGCTTTGTAATTTTAACACAACACTTTGATTACACACCCCCTTGTGATTCAATAATCTCAAGTTAAGGTTTACACCCAAAACTTAACTTGAAAATTTATGTAACATTTCACGTGTACAATCTCTTTTATTCAGTTTAGACTTTTAGTACATTGCACATATACTATTAAACAAAAATCACATAAATCATAATTCATCTATGTAAACACATAGTGTTTATGATCTCACCAAACTCCCATTTTTAAATTTGAATGTTCTCAAGAGTCAAGAGTACACATAGAGTTTGAGGGGACGGTGGATCGGAAAAGAGGATGGACGTTGAGTATTGGTTTAATATTATCTTTTCTACCCTGATGACAATTGGAACCTCTTGGTTTATACCTTTTCTTTAAACGTATACTTCATTAACACAACGACAAACCCAAAAACTGGGGATGGCCCTAACACGAACACAACTTACATAATAATGAATTTACGCCGATTATCCCAACTTAACAACTTATACTTCGACCCACTAGTGAACCAAAGGAACCCAAACGCCTTAACTTCACTAATAATGTTTTCCAATCGTGCTTGTTTGTTTGAGAACTTTAATTTGTTCCTTGCTCTCCATATGCTCCAACACCCGATCATGACAAGCGCCCATGTAAGAACTCCTTCTCCAGCTCCTTAAGACCCGCATGATTGTGTATCTCCAAAAGATTGCGGACCGAAAAAACAAAGAAACTTAGAATTTGGCACCACGTCCCCATGTGCTACCATAAAGCTGAGGCTGTATAACAGTTTGTGAATAAGTGCACCCCATATTCATCATGTTCCCCCTCAAAACGGGCACTGCACGTCTTTGATATAAACATTTCTCTTCCTTAACTCCACTGTCATCAGAATCCTGCCAATCTCCGCTCTCCACGCAAACACATTACAGTTGATCGAGATCCAATCGCACCACTTCAAAACAAAATTGTTGCTATAATCCCTTCCTATCGCCAAGATTTGTTTGAACGAGCCCACACTAAAATAGCCTTTCGAATCCCCTCCCAGATCCATTCGTCAACCTTGTTCGTTAGGACCACCTACTCCAAGAGACAACTAAGTCTAACCAACTTCGACTGTTCGTGTACCGATGCCAGTGCCTTCTTCCACCGCCACTAGCTTGTACACCATAGCAACCTCCACAAATTCTAGCCTCTCTTTAACCTTGCATCTTTTATTCTTTGCCAGCGCAAAGAGACACAATAACTCTCCTTTCAATGGAACATTGCTGCCCCACGGTCGAGCCAAAACGAAATGTTGCCACCATCATCGATTTTACCTCTAAAGAAGGAATATCCCCAACCGGCATTCTAGTCAGCACTTTACCAATGTACACCAAAACCCTCCCAAATTCTTTTTAACCGGAAAATCCCAATTAATTCTGCTCTAGTGAACAGCTTCAATAACATGTCTCCACAATTGACGTCTTTTCGCTTTAAACCTCCAACCCCATTTCACAAGAAGAGAAATATTGATTATCCTATAGTTTACACAGCCCAAGACCACCCGTTTTTTCGGAATCGCCACACTATCCTACCCCACCCAATGAATTTTATGCGCCTCGGTCGTCTTTCCCTACAAAAACCTCTTAATCATAGACTCAAGAGCATTAATAACTTTGACAGGAGCCTTATATAAAGAAAACTAATAGTTATGGAAGTTTTCAAGCTGGACTTGATTAGAGTAATTTTACCGCCAATAGAAGGAGTTGTCACCTTCCAAGCGGATAACCTAACCTTAAATACATCATAAACCGGTCTCCAATTGTGAATGCAACTCATATTAGCCCCCACCACTATTCTCAAATATAAGAATGGATATTCCCCGCTTTACACCCTACCAATGTTGCCATCTCTTCCACCTCGTTCCTCTCCACCCAATGCCATAAAGACTAGACTTAGCCATGTTAATCATTAACCCTGAACATATAAATAAGACCCATAGGATTCTCACCTTGTTCAAAACATTCTCGTCCACCCATTCCCCTAAAACTATGGTTGCGTCTGCATAGAAAGATGTGATAATAATGGTCCTTCATGTAGGGGTGTTTGGAAAAACCGAAAACCAAATAAAAACCGTAAACCGAACCGTAACCATAACCGAGAAAACCAATCCGGACAATGAATTTGGTGTTTGGTTTGGTTTTGGGTTCTACAATATTTTTAATTTGGTTTATTCGGATAACCGAATAAACCGGTAAATTAATCGATTATTAAATAAAAATAATAGTATTTAATAAGTCATATATAACATATAAGCCCAACCCAAAATAAAGTCCACTTATTTCTATGATGTTTGTGTTTGTGTTTAAGACTATTTTTCAGATTTGTTTGTTTCATTTTGCTTTTAAACTTTCTTGTACAATATATTGCGTGGTTTGATTTTTTTTGTTTATATTAATTGCTAACTTTCTATTCGGATTTTGGAACACAAAGGTACATAAGTTAGAGAAAAAAAAACTTTGGTTCAATTCGGTTAATTTGGTTGAAATCGGTTTGTTTGGTTTTAAACTGAAACCCAACCGACTTCAATTTGGTTGAATTTGGTTCGGTTTACATATTCCTAATTTGGTTTGGTTCGGTTTTCGGTTTGGGGTACAAAATTTTGAAAACCGAATAAACCGAATCGAATAAACCAAGTAAACCGTAAACCAAACCGATGAACACCCCTACCTTCATGAGGCGTTCGAAATCCCATTTACAAGACCCATTTTATTTGGCTTTTCCACCATACATGACAAGGCTTCCATCACTATAATAAAAAGAAAGGGAAAAATTGAGTCGCCTTGTCTAAGCCCTCTACCACATTGAACTCAAAAGTCGGTGAATTGTTCACCAAGACCAAGAATCTCGCAGACCTAAGAAACCCTGAGATCCACTTCCACCACAAATCCGGGAACCCCATTTCATCCATCATGTTCATCAAGAAGTTCCAATTGACATTATCGTGAGCTTTTTCAAAATCAATCTTCAAAAACAAAAGCTTTTTTCTTGTTCTTCCTCATCCACGTTATGACCTCATTAACAATCAACGGCCCATCTAACATAAAGTTACCATGAAGAAAGGCCGATTGAGACTCCAAAATCACCTCCCGTAATACCTTCTTAAGACGATTAGCAAGCACCTTCGAAATCATCTTGCAAGGTTAATAGGTCTATAATTGTTCAAGTCCATCGCATCCCTAACTTTGGGGATAAGGGTAATAAAAGACGATCTGCATCCCATGTTAATAACCCTTTCTGCAAAAAAAGACATAATATCAACAACATCATTTTCAAATAACTCCCAGAAATGCTTGATAAATCTCATATTGAAGCCATCAGGTGATCAGGCCCTGATGCCTTATCATCACCGCATCCAAAAACAACATCCCTAACTTTTGACCTAGATAAGTCTTCAATAAGAAGCTCCTTAGCCTCTCTAGAAAGCACTTTGAAGTTATCGCAAACCAGATTTGGTCTAATAGGGCTACTCTCCTTAAATTTGTCCCTAAAATATTGAAAGACTTCTCGTTTAACCAACGTTGGTTTATTAATCCAATTACCACAACCCCGGAATATTATTCTTGGCCTTCCTATTGTTAATGATACGAAGCTTGTGTTTTCACCCCCATCCCCCACCCACCTCACTCTACACCTATGTTTTAAGTCCAAATTTTTCTTCAATGCACACTCTTTTAACACCTTCTTGTTTTCCATGTACATCCATTGCTCCTCTTCAGTTAACTCCTTGTCTTCGAAGGCTTCTTCCAGATCTTCAATCTCACAAGTAGCCTAGACTTCGACTTCTTTATCTTTTTTATACCATTAATCCCTCAACACTTTAACCCGGTTTCTAATCGTAGCAAATGTTTTGCCTAACAGAAGATCCGGAGGCCCCTCCGTATTTACCAACACCACCGCCTCTCTAATCACATCTTATAACCCCGGTATGATAAGCCAAGAGTTTAAAAATCTGAACGGCTTGTGACCGAAATTATTTTTCATAATAGATAGACAACAACATAGGGCAATGGTCCGAGTACAAGCTAGGAAGCGCCCGAGGACAGGCCTCAGGCCATTCGCTAAAGAATCCCTGGACTGACTAGCACACTCATATGCAATCATTATACCCATGTTTTTCTATAGCTTGGTTTTAAACAAAAACAAAATTAATATTGAAATGCAAATAAAAAAGTGTATCTTTGCGTCTCATAAAGATATATTTAGAGTTTAGTAAAAAAAAACATTATATATGAAAAAAGACATTCCATTGCTTCGATCGCTCTTTCTGATTACCGTTGATTGAACTTGCTGGGTCAAGGCTTCAATCGATTAACAATTAGGAGTGTTAGCAATAATGCTTCAATTGTGCCTTCCTTTTTGGTTTTAATTGATTAAATAGGTTAGTAATGCTATAACAGTATTGATTCTATAGATTTTATGCTTAATTTTTTGTTGCTTAATTTGATATTTTGATTAAATCTGATTTTTATTCGTTAATTTGATTGCTTAAGTTAGTTTGTCAATTGATTTAGGTGATAAAGTAATTACATGATTTCTTGATTGACTTAGGAATAAACATTCTAATAACTTTTAGTCAAAACTTAAAAGATGAAGCCGCTCATTGATCAAAAACTTAAACGGGATGCTTTAACTGAATCAATAAAAGATCCAATGATAAAAAAAATCCCCCACCTATAAACATTTCAGTTTATCATTGTCGTGAAGTCCAGTAAAGAAGGGGGATTATATCAAAGAGTTTTTGAAAAGGGCCCCAGCATTTAAGTTTCCTTTAGGCCTCCAAAAATGTTGAAACACCCCTAATATAAACTATACAAAATAAAATATATACCAATTGAAACAATACCCTTATCCTTACCGTTATCGACGTGCTTGACCAACGTCGAAGGTCAGTAAAAAGTACGATTTAAAATCAACCGAAATACCTAACTAGATAGGGTAAATCGGGTGTTGAACCATGAGGAGTATTATGAAAAGTGTTTGTATACTGATGACTAAATTAAACTATTCAAATAAAAGTAAAATTGACTGTTATCATTGAGTTGAAGACTAAATTAAACAAGAACTAAAGTAAATCCGTAAACAAGTGGAGATGAAGATGATTCCTCTAGATTTCATGTTCAAAGTGGGTTCAACTAATTAGCTTTGATTGGACGTGTATATTAGTTGATTGATTGTGATAAATTGACAAAAATTTACTCTAGGTTGCAAAAAAATGAGAGGTTATCAAACGCTTATCAATTAAAGGTTACCAAACCAAGCCCTTCTCTAATAGATCCCAAATCTAGAACTCTCGGGGATAAAGCACAAAGTTTCAGATAAAATTACCCGATACAATCAAACAAACAAATCAATAAGCAAAAAAGCACCGAATGTTTGTATTGCTAGATCTAATTACAAAGAAAAACCAAAAAGTATAATCCACTTACAAGAATCCTCCACCTGGAGCAAACCATGAAAAGATTAGCCACTCATATTAATGTGTATCTTCAATTTTAGTGTACGTTGGATTGCATGGTAAGTGATTAGGAATCTAATGGAAGCAATGGAATGGTGAGTAGAACTCCAAAATCGCCTCTCTGGTCGCCCCAATCGTTTAGAATGCAAAAGATATCCAAAACTCTAATTTTTGCGAGTTTTAAAGAATTTTCGTAATCAGGCCACCGTAGCTTATGGTGTCAGCGTGAGCTACGGTGTTACTGTTATGTGCTTTCAACATCGGGCTGGCTGTAAGCTACGGCTAGCAGTATTCCAAAATTCTTTTTTTCTTCATAACTTCTTTGTTCTAGCATTGTTTTCCTCCCTGTTTCCAGTCACGTCTTTGTAATTCAATCCTCTATCTTGTCATCTATTATGGTCTTCAATTCCAATCCATTTGAATCCTACAAAACACGTCCAATCTTCATGTTTAACCTACAAAACATCTGTTTTTTCATAGTTATACATTCAATTTCACACATATCAACACATAAAAACTCATAAAATTTAACATTTAAGCACTTTAACACCCATCCCATCCCAAACCCATTCCATCATGGCTTGGTTGATGTTGGTTTGGTTTGTATCGTGACAGATGTGGTTTTGCACCCACACTGGATAAACCACTATAAATAGAGGCCTTGGGTCTTCATTTCAAGGCATCTATTATGCTTGTAGTTGTAGCTATGAAATTCAGTATGTTTGATATAAGTGTTGGTGAGGTTGACATGTTGGCAAGGATGGTCCTAATCTCGCTATAGTCTAGTGAGGTTAGGGCAGCTGCTGAGTTTGGCTAGCTAATAACCATAAATGTGTGTGTTTGTTTTAGCTAAGCATTTTGGAAAGATTTGTGCAGAGAGAACCTAGTGTTAAGAACTTAGTGTACAGGTTTTCCACACTATGTGTTAGTAGTATGCGTGTGTACATATGTATGTATGTATGTATGTATGTATGTACGTATGTATGTGTGTATGTATGCATGCATGTTAATATGTGTTGATTAATGAAGTTCTTCTAAATTCTACATATCTATATTGTTTGTTCAATTGTAATGCTCCCGTGTTAGTCAGTGTAATGTTTTTTAGTATTATCGGTCCTTGAGTGGGTCCCAGAACCTTCAGTTGGTATCAAAGCTATTGTGCTCAGATCGAAGGGACTAAGTGCCTTTTGATTTATAATTATATCTTAATTCGATGTTTAGTTCCGCTAAACACCACAAGACATTAAAATTGAAGGTTATTTGATTGTTATGGGTCAAAACGAGCTGGTTTGATGGGTTTGTTCATGATTAGGAGCTCATATCTGAGATCAGTTTCGTGAACAACAGGACTAACGAATTTGTTGGTCAATAATCGTTAAATTGGCGAGTTTGCTAAGGTAGCGAGGTTATTGGTCTAGCATATTAGTTAAGTTGGAGAGGTTATCAGCTTTTGCGAGTTTATTGACTTTAGTGAGTTTGTTCAGCCTAGCAAGATTAAACACTGAAACGAGTTTGTTGATGATTAGCAAGATTGCTTAGGTTAGCGAGATTGTGATACTGGCGAGTTTATCCCTTAGCGAAGTATGTACTTTGTTGCCTAAAAAAGTGTTGGCGAGTGTACTTTTGGAAAAATTTTCCTAGGTGAAAATTTTTCTGGAAATTCTGACTAAGGGGATGATTATTGAGGAAAAAATTAGTGATAATATTTTCGAGCGCAGATTTATGGATTTTTCATGAGCCTAGAAGATATTAGGTTAGGATTTCAAGTTCATTTTTGGGCCCACCCGAATGAAAGATTAGATTGATTGAAGAAGAGATTTGTTGGAATTTGAAACTTCATAAAGAAACGGAGGAGATAAAATTTTCAGGAAATTAGTTTTCTTTGAAATTTTTAAAAAATACTAGTGTTTGTGATTTTGTCAAAGTATGTCGTGATGAAGCTGATTATTTGTTGAAAGATTAATAGAAGATTGAGCCTGATCATATGCCTAATACAATTCGAGTGTCTAAGTTGCTACCGATGATAAGTTCTTTGATTGCTGAAAGATTAGGAGCGGGTTACCATGAAGGAGATATCTGAAGTGAAAGACGTTGGGTTTTCGGCAAATTCATGAAAATACGAGACAAAGTCTAACAATTTTAGTTGGAGATTTAAAGGACATAACTATCGGTGCATTTGAAGTTTCGGGCACCCGAATGGAGGAACAAGAAGGCCAAAAGATATCTGATCATGCAACAGACTCAGATAAAGGATATGAAGCTGATCGAACGGTAATTGGACTCACGATGCGACAATGACATAGAGATTTGTACACAAGAATAGACAAGAGTTTTAAAGGACGTAACTATCGGTACATTTGAAGTTTCGGGCACCCGAATGGAGGAACGGAAAGGCCATAAGATATCTGATCATGCAACAGACTCAGATAAAAGATATGAAGCTGATCGAACAGTAATCGGAATAATGATGCGACAATGACATAGAGATTTGTACACAAGAAAAGACTCGAGTTTTAAAGGACATATTTTATTGTGTTATATAAGTCAAAGATCAAGTTAAAAAGATTATAGTGTCATACATGATACCAGAAGTTCGGTTTGTTGTTAACTTATTGAACAGCTATAGACCACTAAATCATTGGCACCCTTGTGGTAACACCAACACTAAAGCGTATCTTAGCTTTTCCAACAAAACTAAATAAAGACTATTCTTGTTTATTGCCTCAAATGTTTACGATTTTCTAGGAGGAATAACATTAAAATTTATATAATTTCAATTAAAAGCATCATAACTAACTTAGGTGTAGGTATAACAAAGAAGTTCTAAATGCAGAAGATGATACCATGGAAAGAAAATAATGTCGCAACAAGATTATGAAGCTATTGTGTGAAGTGTGAACACTATGAAGAAGACTAACTAAAAATTTCAAGGATTTCTTGGGTGACCTTTTTCCCTCTTTCTCTCTTAGTCACACACACTCATTTTTCTCCCCACTTGGACATATTTAGTCAATCCTTCATCTTTAGTAATTGAAAAAAATGATACCATGATTGAGTGTGTAATTCAATTGATGGTCTTCCAGCTTCTCATTAATCTTAATTTATAATACAAACACTTCACGAATATATGGTAATACAGTATACATTAATTACAATATAAATCACATTTATTCCATTAGTAATTACTAACACTTAAGCTCCCTAACTTATTAGATCATGTGTAATTGTGCCCAATTCTGGGCGTTTTTGGGGCAAAAAACAGCCCCACCTGATTTGCACAGCGCCTCCCCTCCACCTGATCATTTGGGGCGTTTTCAAGCCCACCTCAAAAAAATCCACGGCGTTTTCTCTTTTGTTTGGGCCAATCAGAAGCAAGCTTTTTTTTATGGACCAATGATATGCAAGCCTCAATGATTGGATGCTCCACTGAATTTTTCACCTTACCACTACACCCCCATCCTAATTTGAATCCCTTAGTGGTCCCACATGCCACTTGTCGATTAATGTCCCATGGTTCATGAAAATTTCACCTTCCCATTATACATGGTATTATCACCAAAGTTTCATCCATGTAAACAACTTAGGATAAATAAAACTTAAACCATTATTTAGTTATAGCTAGGGATGACAATCATGTATACCCGACCTATTAAGATACGAACATGAAACATGTACACACGAACACAACACGATAACTTATCGTGTCATTCTTTCCATACCCGAACACGAATCTGTTTATACCTGGTTAACATGATAAGACCAGTTTATACCAAGTTAACACAATAGAACACAATAATACATGTTTATACCAGGTTAAATGAGTACCATCAAGCATTAAAAGCTAGAATTCCACCTATGAAAATGTATAACTCCAATACTCCACCCCACAACCTATAGTTTAAAAAAAATTCCTTAACATGTTTTAACATGTACTAAACAGGTAAACAAGTATTTAACATGTTTAGACACGAAAACTAACAGGTATATTTTGTGTCTATCTGTTTAAGACACGAAACCTGTTAAGGTCATACCTGTACATGTTAAAATCGTATAGGTTCGTGTCGGGTATTCATGTTCGTGTCTGAAATTGTCAGTCCTAGTTGTAGCAACATAATCTAATTTATCATTATTAGATATACTAGATTAGGAGGATTTTGTAAGTTCATTAAAATGAACAAAATAGAGAAGTTACACAAACTTAAGTTATGTATTTAGATGGAGATTAGAAAAATAATTGAAAATAGTTGAAAAATGTGCAAGTGAAAATGGATAGTTGTGAGTAAAACAATTGGTGTAAATAAAAAGTTGATAAATATTGAAACTTAAGTTAAAACACTTGTGGAAAAATTTACAAAACAAAGTAAGAAAGTTCTAATGTGAGCGTAAATGAATTTATCAAACAAGTCATGTTCAGAACAGAACGAGTTACCTTAACTAACCAAAAACCTTTTTTTTTTTGTGTAGTGTTAACGTGTTTTTGCATCGTTTGAATGATTGTCACCCCTAGCTTATACCTCTAATTGTCTAGAGACTTGGATAATGGCTTGAGAGCCCAAGGCGAGAGTGTGCATCTAAGTTCTCTTTGTTTCATGGACCTAAGGGCTAAGACCCTTACGAATTAGTCTTCTTTCTTCTCTTTTTAGCAACCGTTATGAGTTGGGTATCATTCTTTGTGCTTTAAAAATTTCAAAAGATAACGGTTTTTTATTGTCAAAGTTTTAATGGTTAAAGTGAAAGGGAGAATAGAATGTCTAGTTCCTTTGAAAGCAAAGTTAAGAAAAAAAAATGTCCGTGGTTGTGTTTGTGTGTGCATCAACAACAATACATATCCTGGCTTATCGTCAAAGCAATTGTCTGTTATGGTTTTGATTCATCGGCATTGAATTCCATGCCTTTATATCCATATCGTGACATCCATAAATGTGTACATTATCTGCGGTACTAAAATAAAGTGGTGTGTTTTCTAACCGAACATTTACAAGAGTTACGAGATTGGATCCTAAATCGGTGAGCAAAAACTAGCAGAAATGTATCAAGATCCGAGATCGGATTCTAAATTGGTTTGGGTAACATGAAGTGGATTAAAGTGAAAATAGTTTAACCTAAAGTAATAGAGTGTCGGTACATGTGAACTTTTCCTAATATGCTTTTTCACCACAGCATCTTCCGGATATCAACCAACTCGTGTTCCCGGCGTAACGCACGGGGACAAAATACTAGTTTAATTCAAACACCACTCAATAACATCTCAAAATCAAGAGAAAAAAAGTAGATTGATGTATGAAACCATAAGGTCCGTCATCATGCATCACCATGGAGTCTAAGTGGAGTCATGACCATGCCGGGAACTAGGGGTGTAATGGTTTTATGAAGCTCGAGCTCGAGCTCGGCTCGGTTTGAGCCTACAATCTTGAGCTCGAGCTCGGCTCGCTAGCAAAATCAAAAGCTCGAGCTCGGCTTGGCTCGAGGTGATTTGAGAACAATCTCAAATGAGCTCAAAGCTTGACTCGAGATCGCAAAAGCTCGGCTCACGAGTGTTATTAAATGGGCCTATGAAATAAGGACTTGGGCTTTGGAGATGTGGGCTATAAATTATAAGAGATATATAAATAACTTATAATTATGTTCGGGCTCGTTAAGGCTCGCGAACCCAATCGAGCTTTGTATATAGGGCTCGAGCTCGGGCTCGATAACTAAACGAGCCATATTTCAGGCTCGGGCTCGTTAAGGCTCGGCTCGTTCGAGCTTTTTACCGAGCCGATCCCGGGTAGCTCTCGAGCCGCTACGTGTCATTTACACCCCTACCGGGAACACCACTTCCTGTATGTGTGGTTCACGGTGTGGGTTGTTTCACTGGGTGGAGATCATATAGTATAGGTAATAAAGTTGTTGGTGAAAGACTATTTAAAAGAATAATGTTTTAATTAATTAACTTAAAACTAGGCCATTCTTTACACATTTAAACACTTTCAAATTTTACACATACAACATTTAACTTTCAAACACTACAAATCGTTTTGAAACGGATTTGCTAAAATCACCATCTCCATCGTTGAATGGTACCAAAGGGCACCTTTGAGTAAAGGTCGTGAAGCAGCCCATAACAATTTGGTTCGTGATTACCGCACCGACAATGCCACCATATATGAAGGGAAGCTTGATAGACGACACTTCCAAAAGAGCAAATAGTTATTCCTATGGTTAGCGAACGATGCGGAAATGGAATGCGAGATGAAGTATTTCAAATTGTTATATGACGGTGGAGGCCAAAGGGAAGTTTACGACTCTACAAAAGATCTAAAAGGCCCTGAAACCCAAGAAACCCTACAATTAGTATATGATAGCGCACATAGTTTTAAGACTAAAAATGATAACATACGTAACGAAAAATCATATGTAAATGTAAGAACAATTTATTAAAATCGACAATCAAACAAACAAATGTCAACAACTGTTTAACACAGGATTGCCAAAGTGCTCAGGAAACCAGGTAACCATCACCACTTGCTAGGGAGCCGCAGTCCAGACCGCGCAAACATCTACTAACCTGATATACATGCTAAAAAGTTAGCTACGCTAAGTGAGTTCTATACTAATTAAGTAAACATGTTTTAGTTTAAAATAGTTCACCAATCCCCATTTTATAACATTTTTCATCATCAAAAGTAAAACACGTTTACTCCATTGTGTTCAACCATGCACTTAAAACCCTAAATAGGTATGACTCCCTCTTTCCAATCCACGGTCGAAGCCACCTGGCTTCATCAAACCCCAAAGGATTCGGCTCCCATCATCGTTCAACCACCACCGATCGTAACTAGCCACCGGGCACCCTCACGCCGACCACGGTGACCCTCGGTTTGTTCCTGGTTCCCAAACCCTACTTAATTTAAACCTCAATCGCAATAAACCTCGAACTAACATACCTTGAATCAATGAGAAATCGTACTAAATGCTTCAATTATGAACAACTTGCTAAACACAAAACCCTAAAGCAGAGAAATCATGACCAAATCAACAATATGATCATAACACGATAATTTCGGAGTTCTAATTGAGGGAATTTACCTCAAAAAAAGCACCACAAGGCCTCTCCCTTTCTCTCTAGGTTTTGTTAAACCCACTTTACTTTGTGAACTGTGAAAAATGGTACAACAACATACAAGAAATTTGGGGAGTTACAAGATCACCACTGTCACTCTTTGACAAATAGCGTGCAAAATCTCATCGAAAGCAATGGATGCATACTTGAAGCTGTCCGACAATCTTTGTGCAATTTGGTTGAACACATCGCGACATTTCACATCTAGTTTTTTTTTATTGTGATTATTTCCTTTCATGATTTTATCACTTAAATTGTTTTTTTTTTTTTTTCAAAACATTATAACCTAACTCATTCAATTGATCTTCAAGTGGCCCAATAACCTTTCAACTAGTCCAAATCACCATTTGTAGTTGGGCCCCATAATAACACCAACCAGACACTCTTTCATAACGTTTTCCTTATCCTCTCCTCTTTAATACCAACATAGCGATCATCGATTAACATCTTCTCCATATATCATCATAAACCCTTATTAATATTATTATTACACCTTCACAATCCACAATTATATACAAATAATATTATGCGATCCTCGTCTTCCACCATCGTCTTCTTCACAGAGGACTCATTCAAATCATCGTCGTTCATCTATGGCCACCGATGCGTATGCACCTACTCCCTTCCCTGTTCTCTGTAACGCTGCTGCTGGTGCTTCCGCTGGTTTGTTTTTTTTAATAACATTTCTTCTTCTTTTTTTTGTAATTTCATAGCTATTTGTTGATTAATTATTGAATTGTGTTTTTTTTTAATTTTAATTTTAATTGTATTGTTATATTTGTGTGTGTAGGAGTTATTGCTGCTACGTTTGTGTGTCCTTTAGATGTGATCAAGACTAGGTTTCAGGTTCATGGTCTTCCTCAGCTTAATGGTGGAACTGTTAGAGGTGTTTTGTTGACTTTGTTTCGAGTTATTATTATTATTATTATTAGGTGTTTTTAGATGTTGTTCTATTCTAGGGTTTCAGATTGTGATAGTGAATTAGTGATAGTTTTGTTCAATGCTTTAATAACCAGATTTTATACGGTATCCGGTTGGATTCAGAACTCGGTTATTGACAGCCAAAACTTTAACTCAAGCAATTTTCGTTCTTGTGATTTGCATGAGTTAACAGGTTCAGTCTAGTCCTAACACCCTGAGTCGCTAAGTTTGTCGGGTTAACACATTACATCCCTGGACCTACGATCATTAGTTTTTATGTTAGTTTTTAGGTGAAATTACTAATATACCCTCCCTCCATCTTCTTCTCCAACCCACCCACCCACCCACCACCACCACTTGCAACACCGCCGGATAATTATTATTTATCAGTTCATTTAAACAACAAAAAAAAATCAAAACTTTAACCAAACCAACAACAAATATAAGAAATGTTTACCGCACTAGCAATAACAACACCAGCAAGAACAAGAGTCAAATAAACCAACCAAGCCTCCTTCTTCATACTCATAACATACGCAAAAACCGCCGTAAAAAACGGCGTTGTCGCACCCGTCGCCTGCATAAACGACACCGGCAGATACCTCAATGACACATTCCCAATTTCCCACTAATAACCGATGCACAAAACACCAAACTCAACCCATAGATCTTCAAAAACTGAACCCTAGAGGCCATGGTTTAAAAAAACGGGTGAGGCGTACGCCTCGAGGCGCGCCTCAAGGCGATTCTGTAAGAAAACGAATCTGAGGCGGCGCCTCAGGGTGTCATTTTGTACGTGCGCCTCATAGAGCTGAGGCAGTAACAAAAATTGTGCCTCGGGTGCGCCTCAGGGATTTTTTATGTTTATTTTTGATGATTTGGACTTTTTGTGTCAATTTCAAGCGTTCCATGTCTCTTTAGTGTGTGTTTTTGATGAATATGAGGATGAAATTAGTTGGTATTTCATTTTTTATAAGATATATAATATTTATATTTATTTTTTAATTCCGCTTCGGGCTTACGCCTCGGTTCGCCTTGAGGCGTACGCCTCATGAGGCGAAGGGAAAATGCCTCAAGGCACAATTCCGTACTTTTAAACCTTGCTAGAGGCTAGACCTAACAGTCTGCAAGGGCACTGTTTTAACCATACAATAGCAATAAAACTGAGCAAAGAACAAGCAGTCATATGACACATGGTAAGAAAGATAGGGCACTAGACCCCATAGTTACTTAACAAGTACTTGTTGAGCAACAATACACCAATGTTTGATGCACACCATGATGACACAAGACCAATTGTGACCCGCTTACTGTTTATGGCTCCTTTCATGAAAATGGTATAAAATAATAATATTAGGGGAACTTTTTTCTGGGTTATGATTGGAAATGAAAAACATTAGTGGGTTTACGTTTACATTGGATTTTGGAGATGATTGAAGATGAAGGAGATCTGGGGGTTTTTGGTGAGGGGTTTGGGTGAATCTAGATGGAGAAGAAGATGGATTGAGGGTATATTAGTAATTTCACCCAAAAACTAACAGAAAAACTAACGACCATTTGTCTAGGGATGTAATGTGTTAACATGATAAACGTTAGGGACTCGGGGTGTTAGGGCTGGACTGAACCTTTCAACTCGTGCAAACCACTGGGACGAAAATTGCACTTAACTCAAAGTCTACAATAGGTTTTATGGCATTGGACTGTTGAATTCATCAAGATTATAACGAGTTTAATGGAAATTTATAAAGTCAGTAAATTAAAACTTAAAACTGAATAAGGGTGTAAAGCGGTTCATCGGTATGAACCGGTATCACTGGATTTTCCTGTGGTTCGAATACTATACCGGCATCCTAATTAGACCAGACTCTATCGTACCAGTGATGTCTCCAGTAGCCGGTTCAACTGGTACTATCCGTCGGTTTGAACCAGTTTTAAAATATTGTTTTTTTATTTTTGTAAATTTAGTATGTTGTTACGTAATTTTGAATATTGATGTTTGGAAACTGACAAACTGTATAACATTGGGTATATATTTGAATTGCGGTTAGGTTTCTGATTCTGTTAGTTTTTTGTTTGTGAATTTTTGGATCAGGTAGTTTAATAGTAGGTAGCCTAGAACAGATTTTTCGCAAGGAAGGGACGCGTGGCTTGTACCGCGGGCTGTCGCCTACTATTCTTGCTTTGCTTCCAAACTGGGCGGTGAGTTATGATTTTTGTTTTACAAAGTGGTTTTGGGATTCTGATTCCTTTAGGGTTTGTTCTATCTTTTGGTTAGCATGTAGGTTGCACTGTGTGCTCTATAGTCTATAGTGAAGAAGAGTATACTGGTTTATTATTGATTGTTAAAACTCTTTTTTCTTCTTTATTGAAATAAGCAGTTTGGAATAAGCAAATTGTAAACTGCTAATTTAAAACAACTAATTTCTCTAGCAAACAATCAGAAATGCAGTTTGGATAAGCAGCCTTGAAAACCTTTAAACAGCTTATGGTCTGTCGTATCAAAGCATATTAAGTGAATAACTGGAAAAGCAGTTTGGATAAGCAAATCCAAACACTCCCTAAAATCATCACCTTTGCTTAGACTGTTGCCCTGAAAAATAATAGTACAATCAAAAGAAGGGACAAGAGAAATGAGGGGGTGGGGCTTCCTTAGATTGGCTTATAGGGTGATAACCTTGGTTTGTTTTGAATATGCTTCTATGTGTGACGGCAAGGTCTTATGATATAGTTCTGACTCTGAAGAGCTGTTAGCTGTCTCATTACCATATTTAGTTCTTACATTCATGGATATAATTGAGTTTTATATTTTTAGCCTTGCGAGTGGCTATTGGTTGACCTGCCATGGTTAATTTCCATCTTCAAAAAAATATAATGTTTGTGAATTGCTGGAGTATCCTTCTAAATTTAAAATAGTTTTCTCTGTGATCTTGTAAAATGCTAATGCATACATGTCTTGACCTTTTAGATGTTTTCTTGATATTTTACTTCTACGCGTCTTAGTTTTAAAAAGTGTGCCTGAAGCGTCAGGCACCCTTGGGCGGGGCCGGCGGCGGCGCTTCTGACTACCCAGGTGTGTGACCCTGGGAGCCACCGGGAGGAGGCGCCAGGCGATAGCTTCAGGGGCTCTTGTACATGGGCAAGTCTTGTGCTTCTGTAGGTTCTACATACTACATATAGCTTTTTAGGCTCTACATGCTACATATAGCTTTTTAGGTTGTACATAGAGGTTTTCTATATGTCGAATCATATATAGTGGTTTTACTTTCTAAATTTTGGGCGTTCAAGAATTTAGATCAATACATCATAGTAAATATAATCCAGAATAAAAGTATAAATATCATATCATACGTATTGCCTCGCGTACATGACGCATGCATCTTGGCTCTGTTGACCCTATCGCCACGGTGCGCATCACACTTTTTAAAACCAAGCTAGGCGTTTAGCTATCTTTACCGACAAGTTTTTATGTAAAGCTAGGTTTTGTATATAGCAACTTTTGTTTTCATGATCAAAATAAGGGAAAGGCAAATAATGGACCTCTTTCTTGTAAACATAGCGATAGAAACCTACCATGCTTCCATGAGGAAAGATTTGAAAATAACTATTTTTAAAATCTCATAGTATCTTGGAATCTATGTTACCTGTGAATATTAATCTTCATAACACTATATTTCTGTATACATGGACGGATATAAAAGATATTAAAGATATTTATCTTCACCATCAGTCCAAAAGTTGGTATTTATGCATCACTATAATATTTTAGTCATAGAATATCATGTCTGCTTGAACCATGCTGTTTCTAATATAGCCTGTCATTGAGTCTGACAGTAACAACCAACCAGTTTTCCTGATATTTTACTTCTATGCATCATAGTTTTAGAAAGCATGTTTAAAGCGCAAGGCGCCCTCAGGTGAGCACTTTGGCGCTATTGACTACTTGAGTCGCCAGGCAGACATGTGCCTCTTTAGGTTGTGTATGCTACATATAGCTTTTTAGGTTGTACATATAGGTTATTTATATATCAAATCCTATGTGGAGGTTTTACTCTCTAAATTTTGGGTGTTCAATGATTAACATTAAGACATTATAGTAAACATTACCTAGAATAAAATTATAAATATTATATAAATATCTATGATCTATCGTACGTGATGCGAACGCCTTGGCTCTGGGTACCCTATCGCTTGGGTGTGTGTCACACTTTTTAAACCAAGCTATGCGCTTAGCTATCTTTACTAACAGGTTTTCATGTAAAATAGCGATCTTATTTAGCAACTTTTGTTTTCATGATTAAAACTGAACTTAGTACAAATAAGTTCTAGGCAAATAATGGACTCTCTTCATGTAAGCACAACGATAGAAACTTACCATGCTCTCATAAAGGAAAATCTATAACTGCCCTTAATGCCTTTTTAGCATCTTCTTGAAAATCTATAACTGCCTTCAATGCCTTTTTAGCATCTCATAAAGGAAAATCTATAACTGCCTTCAATGCCTTTTTAGCATCTTCTTGGAATCTATGCTAACAATGAATCATGAATTTTCATAGATTTTAACACGAAATTTCTGTATACTGAGAGCTAGACGGATATAATGCTAACAATGAATGTTGAATCTTCATAAATCATAGCACGGCATTTCTGTATACTTGGACAGTTAGACGGATATAAAAGATTTCTCTCTTCACCATCAGTCCAGAAGTGGTATTTATGCATCACTGTAATATTACAGTCATAGAATATCATGTCTGCTTAAACCATGATACTGTTTCTAATATAACCTGTGCGGCTGTGCCTGTTATTGAGTCTGACAGCAACATACAACCAGTTCCTCTTGTAGGAGTTTATTATGTACACCACAAGGGTATCGACAGTAGAATCCTCAGCAGTCCCCTAAGTTTTTAAGAATTCGAAATAAGTTTTTTCATGACATAATGCATAGATAATCACGTACAACAAAAAAAAAGATGCATGGGTACATAGAGGACGTTGACTCGAAGATTGTTTTTAATAAATAATTTATTGCATGGTTAGTTCCCACTTCCCAGTTTCCAACAAAGTTTTTATATGCACAAGACTTCTTTTGATATATTGCTAGTTGTAGGTTCTGCTGGAGGTTTTCTTTCAAGAGATTTCTGAAGTTCAGTTCTTTAAAATCATATATTGTAACTTTTGCAGGTTTATTTTACTATATACGAGCAGCTCAAAGAACTGCTTGGTTCTGGTAAGTTTCAGATCTTTTACTTCGTTCTCTGTTAGTTGATTAACATAACTTTTTTTTTTTTTTTTAGTTTCTTAACGTTTGTATTCGGGATCTTCCATTTTAAGTGATTGATGTGTTGTTACTTATTTTTGCATCCTTAGATGGAATTCATGGCCTATCTTTTGGTGCCAATATGTTAGCTGCTTCAGGGGCTGGAGCTGCAACAACCATTGTGACAAATCCTTTGTGGGTTGTGAAGACAAGGCTACAAGTATGTTGGGAACTTTGGGTTTAGAATTGTTAAATGAAAATAGGAATGGGAATGTGAATGTGAATGATAAATTATGTTCCGTTTGATGGTATTCGTTTTTAAATTAGGAAGTCATCTTCAAAAATCGCAAAAGACTGTAGCTCTAGAAGTTAATCCCCAATCCTATTACACTCCACCGTGCTTTGACGTCAAACCAAACACCACCTGAATTTTTGGTTGCTATTGTGCAGACTCAAGGAATGAGGACAGGCATAATGCCATATAAGGGTACATTTTCAGCTTTGAAAAAAATTGCTTATGAAGAGGGTATTCGTGGCTTATACAGGTTGCTGACACTTACCGTATACAATGAATACAATATTATCATTGCTTTACTAATATTATGTTCAACTTAAATTTAACTTTTGCATCTCTAATTACTTGATTCTGTGGACAGTGGTCTAGTACCTGCCCTCGTTGGCATTAGTCATGTTGCAATCCAATTTCCAGCTTATGAGAAGATCAAAATGTATTTAGCTAGTAGAGGTACAAGAAAAATATAATCCTTTGAATTCCATCTTTCCAACATAAACAATAACCTATTCATTCTTTTCAAATATTTACAGAGGGTACCACAACTGATAAACTTGGTGCTCGCGATGTCGCCATTGCTTCTTCAGTCTCAAAAATATTTGCGTCCACATTAACGTATCCACACGAGGTATGATGATAAATATAGTAATATACCATCAACATTTTGATGATATTTACAAAAATTAATGCAATAAAGTATGAACAGGTTATTAGGTCAAGGCTGCAAGAACAAGGACACCATTCCGAAAAGAGATACTCAGGAATGACAGATTGCATAAAGAAAGTATTTGAAAAAGAAGGGTATCGCGGCTTTTACCGTGGCTGTGCTACCAACCTACTAAGGACAACTCCGGCTGCAGTTATAACATTTACCAGCTTTGAAATGATTCACCGGTTTCTAGTCACTTTATTCCCTTCTGACCCACACCCTAACACATTATCAAGATAATCCACATTATTGATTACATCGGTATTTTTTAAATCTAAACATTTGTATAATTACAAGATCTCTATTCTTGGGTAGTGTATACCAAATTAGTAATCAATTTCAAAACAATTTTTGGATGTTCAGCTCTTTTATTTTGTAACTGTGAACCTGGAAAGCTTACGGGACCCATCGGTACTCTCCTAACCAACGAGATAAGATAAAACGCAACTTGCGCTTGACATGTTTGGTGATGGTGTTAGAATAGGTCAATAAAGTTAGTTGGTGTAGAAAATAGGGGACCAATGGATCAAAATTATTAATGGCTTGTGCTGATGAATTTAGAGACAAATAGTACTAAATTTTATCTGATCAGGTAAAACCCCCACAAGACTACAAGTTTTAGGAGGTACTTGACTATGGACCATGGTCTATGGACCATATCTAATTGACCTTAGCCTTTACATCCTGATGCCACATTACTAAGATTCAAAAAGGGGGCCTTAAAGCTGCAACATTGTTAGCATAATGGTACAGTATAATAAAAAACAAAGTAAAAACAGAGTAAAGTTTATGATGCAACTTTGCACATGGAAATTCATCATGCATAACAATAAAGAGAAGAGAAAACAAGAAGAAGAATGATGAGATATTATTATGGGTGGGAAGGTGTGATTATATGACACACATCATCATGTTTAGTTTAATCACAACTCACCTCACTATACATACACCACACACCAAAAAGAAAGGAAAGGAAAAGAAGTGTGCCTTGCTTTCATGATACCTTTGCCAATTGCCACCCTTGGCTTTGGGCCCTCACTCACCACCACCATTTGCTTCTTTCCCACTTTATTTTATCTACATAAAGAATTACACTACTTTTTAGCCTTATTAATAATGTTTAATTCTTATTAACTTCTTAGATTCATGATAATTTTACTACAAAAAAAAAAAAAGAAGCAGCTTTACAAACTGTAAGTAACACAACCAGAAAGAAAATAGAACAAGAATATTGTCACATCAGAAACACCTTGATGCCAATAGTGACATGAATGGTAAGAGATTAGGGAATAATGTAAAAGGTTTGACAAGTTAATGAGTAGGATAAAATGATTAAATGTCTAGCCTTTTGATTAATTAAGTTGATTATTGGTAATTGGTATTAGCTTTCTAAGTGACCAAAAGGAGATGCATATATTTTTTAACCCATGGCCAACTCAGAAAGGATTGTTATGATTATGGTAACTACTATGGTTTCAATGCTTTCATAAAACATTAATCTTATAAGAAATTACATATTACTTTTTTTGTATATTAAAAAGTCAATATCTACCTAGCTTTTTTATATACAAACATAACTTTCAAGACTTTTTTTTGCATGTAATTATTAGTAAAGTAGAATTGATAATGTATTAAAAAGCAAACAATCCATCATAAATCCTCTTATAATTAATATATATTTTTTTTTTATGAAATGAGTTCATGATGCCATTAGTCATCAACCCAAAAACAACAAGACAATTAATGGGACAAATACATCCTTTTGAAATCACTACACAAGCACCTACACCATAGGCCACATCTCAAGTGGTGTTAGGTTGGTTCATATATAGCATTAATATTAACTAGGTTTGTTTTGCAACAACCATTAGTTGCTTGAAAATGATGTTTTGCCTTCTTTCACTCAAACCCCTAACTAATTCCATTCTCATTTTTCTATTAAATCTAAGAAATGAAACAAATTTCCAAGAGTAATACTTACTTTAATACCCTCTTACGATAAAAACTTGAATCCGTATAAGTGATAATCATACACTATTAATCTCATCCATATATAACATAAACATTGCACATAATGAAATTTTATGGTCATTTTATGTTCATCTAAAACAAAATTTTGTTTGGAATTTTGGAGGCAAGCATAGTGTTATGATCAAAGGAGGCAAAAGCTTCATATAATTTAGTTTATGGAGAGTAAATAAGAAGCAATGTTGCATGTTATCACATGTAATTAGCCACCTACATTATCTTTACTTTTTGTCATTTCACATCAATCTATACTAAAACCTCCATCAATATATAAAAACAAAAACACGAGTGTATATATTAACCAAAATCTCGACGTTATGTGTAGAAAACAATGTACAAAATCGAAACCAAGTCAACTTGCTCATGTTGCGCATCTAGATATCTTACGGATCGAGGATGTGATTCTAATAGCGTGACATGATATTCAATTTTATTTTCTTATTTTGGTTAAATTGTTGGTTATATATCTTATTTAAAAGATAAAGTTTAAATTTGTTTCACTTTAATAAAAGTCATGAAAAACAGCATGTTATGATAATTTATGAGTAGTATAGAAGGTGGTCCTAGGATTCCAAGGGCACCCAACCTGGAAAGATAAAAATATATAGGTAATTGATGCTTCTTCCACCTCCACTTTCACTTTCGGTTTCATCAAAAAGAAATATACCATGTAATCCAAAACTAAAATACAATGTCTCAACTGTTATGTAATTCCTATGATAGTATGGTTACATATATTTAGTTGTGTAATTATGTTAGTGAAGTTCGTGGTTACATATATATTCCTAGAATTGGGATTTTTGAAATGTATTTTGTGTTAGGGAAACCAAAAAACTTTTAGAATCATTATATACCAAAGGCATTATAGCCCAGCAGTATCTTGGTGGTGAGATAAGACTTAGGGACCATAAGGTCCTGGGTTCGAATCTCACAAAGGGGGTTTTCTCATAATTATGAGTTTCCTCCTGAATTGGTGACTTGGTGGGGAATATGATTGTGTGGCAATATTGGTGGCACGATGATACTCCATTGTTCCGTGAGTGATTCAAATTTGTTGGCCGTTCAAAAAATAAAGAATATGGTAGATTGAGTTTTTTTAGTTTCTCATTCAAATGAGTTTTAATATCTCTTTTTTTTATATATATTTTTGCATATAACTGTGTGTAACTATATACGCGTATAATTTTGGTGGTTTTGTGAAAAATGGCTTTTCGTGCAAAGTTACACGCAAAGTTATACACAAATATATCAATTGTTTTGAAAAATAAACGTTTTTTTTTAATATATAGCAAACCATACTCAAAATTAATAGAATAAAATGCTCAAAATGTTATAATCCTATAAATGCATAACCTAAAAAAACAATGAAATATATAAAGTTAATATTCCATCTTAGACTCACTTATTAGTTATTACACTATGAAACTAAAATGTATAATTTATATAAAATAGCCTTTTCTAAACTAAGTTTGATACCTTTATGTTTATGGACGTAGATTCAACCACGCAAATCATTATTTTTTTAATATGTACTTTACCCTTTTATTACAAAAAGAATTATAATATAACTTGGATATTATATACATCATAAACAATTATAACAAATAATATAATTACATATAGAAAAGAAAAAGAAAAAAAAACGGTTATGTTAACCAAGTATTAAGCAAGTGAATAAATATTTAACTAGTACATGAACAGTAGTATAAAACAAGAAGCAAACAAAAGCATAACAAAGTTGGCAAATGTTATAGCTCTGCATTAAGCAGCAAGCAACCTCCTCACCCCACCATAATATTATTTACTTTTTTGTTCATTGAGTTTAACGTTCAAATTTTTATTATCAACATCATAATTTATGCTTGATCATGGCAGACGATAGTACATTATCGTTCTCGATGGCTTCGGTGGTTGAAGACGTCCTTAACCGCTCACAAGGCCTTGATTTGGACTCCAGAAGAGCACAAGAAGCCGGTATGCTTCATAAGTGTTTCGTTTGTTTTGTCGCGTATAATGTGATTCTGACATATATGTTGTTAGTGTTTGTTGAGTGTTTATATAAATTTGACATAAGTTTGTGGTATGTTATGTTATGTTAATGTGTAATTGTTTGACATATAAATCTTGAGTGTTTGTTGATTATTCTGTGATTCGATATATAAATTTGTGATATATGTGTATATATATATATGTGTGTGTGTGTAACTGTTTGACATATAAATTTGTGATATGTTTATCTTTATGTGTAATTGGTAGCTTTGAATGCTTTAATTGTGTAATATCTATTATGTTAGATCTGAATAATACATCTAAAATATTTCGAAATGTGTGTAGCAATTCGGAGATATGAAGGCGCAGCGTGGTTGAGAAAAATGGTAGGAGTTGTCGGAGCAAAGGATTTGCCAGCAGAGCCGTCTGAGGAGGAATTTAGGCTTGGATTAAGGAGTGGATTAATTTTATGTAATGTGATTAATAAAGTTCATCCAGGAGCCGTGTCTAAGGTTAATAATTAATCTTCATTTATAACAATCTCATTCGTTTATTATTAGTTTAATTTTAGAGAATTTTATATTGATTAAGGTTTCGATTTGATCAGGTTGTTGAAAGTTCATGTGATTCTACTGCTTCACCGGACGGAGCTGCTTTATCTGCATATCAGTATTTTGAGAACGCGAGGAACTTTTTAGTGGCTGTTGAACAAATGGGGCTGCCTACCTTTGAAGCATCTGATTTAGAACAAGTGAGTGTTTTGTTGTGCTAAATGTGTGATTATTGTGGACTTGTCGACTTGATCACCGAAGATGATGCTATTTACATATTTCAGGGAGGAAAAACTTCAAGAATTGTGAACTGTGTGTTGGCACTTAAATCATACAGTGAGTGGAAACAAACAGGTGGTCATGGGACTTGGAGATTTGGAGGAACCGTGAAAACGAGCACGCCTACCAAAAGCATTGTTCGCAAAAACTCAGACCCCTTCTCGAATTCTTTGTCAAAGATGAATGCTCAATCTCAAGATACTGATAGTAACAAAATGGTAGGTAATCTGACCTTCTACTATTATCTACCTAAACTTAGAAAGCTCAATCATATTATTCACTTTTTAATGTTTTTTAAAACAATTATTAACAAAGTACGCGATTTGTTGCATTAAATGACGAAAAGGGGTAAGTATGGTCATTAGTAAGCAAATTGTATGACTCGTTTATCTTGATACTTGCATTGTTGTTCTATGCAGCATAATTCATCCTTAAGTACACTCGTTCGTGCAGTTTTGATGGATAAAAAGCCTGATGAAGTTCCCGTTGTAAGTGCAACCAATGTTTCTTACTTCTTAGTGAATTTATGTACCACATTAACTAGTTTTGGAAATATTTTCTTTCGTTTTTAGTCTTAGTGCGATAATTCACCATTTGACGCCATTTCTGCGTCTGCAGCTTTTAGAGTCGTTGCTAAGTAAGGTCATGGAAGAGTTTGAGCATCGTATCGCAAGTCAAGTTGAATTGGTAATCTATTTCATCATATATAAACTTCCAAATTGTTTCGGCCACCATTTTTACTCGTCATTTGATTATTTTTCGTTCGACAGCAAAAACCTGTTCCCAAGGATTCTCCTACCTTAAACGGAACCAGAACGTTTTTGAAACATACATCTTCTGATGTTAAGGTAACTTTGTTTATTCATGTTTTTCCCCCACAAAGTGAACAAATGTAAAACAGTTTCATATGCAAACACTAACAATTTTTCTGTATCATTAAAGGTTGAAGACAGAAATGCTGCAATTGTAACGAAAGATAAAATCGCTCATAAGAACTCCATTCATGATGAAGAAATAAAAAGAAAACACATAAGACATCAAATGGCTTTTGATGCACAACAAGAAGACATCCAGGTATGCTCCATCGCGAATAGCGCTCCATATTTTAGATATTTATGCTCCTTATGTAGCGCTATGTTATAACACCGCCTTTTTCAGGCATTGAAGCAAACTCTGTCAACTACAAAAGCCGGAATGCAGTTTATGCAAAAGAAGTTCTTCGAAGAAATTCATAATCTCAGTAAGTTTGAGATTATTTTTTTGTTAACCTCTTTCTCAATTAGTGATTTTTAAAACCTTTTTTTTTTTTTGCTGTTTGCAGGTCAACACATTCTTGGTCTAGCTCATGCAGCTTCAGGATACCATAGAGTTCTTGAGGAAAACCGAAAGCTATATAATCAAGTACAAGATCTTAAAGGAAATATTAGAGTTTATTGTCGGGTAAGACCGTTCTTGGGAAGACAGTCAAATGTTACAAATACAGTGGACTGCATTGAGGAAGGAACAATAACCATTAACACCCCACCAAAGTACGGAAAAGGACGTCGATCATTTAGTTTCAACAAAGTTTTTGGACCCTCAGCAACCCAAGGTTAGTGTTAGTTCTCATCTTTACAGTTTAAAGTATTACTTGATGATTACTTATATCTTATGCATTCTCATGTGAATGTTAGAGGAAGTCTTTGAAGATACTCGACCCCTAATTCGCTCTGTTCTAGATGGTTACAATGTTTGCATATTTGCATATGGTCAGACTGGATCTGGAAAAACACATACAATGGTACCTTATGTTTACATTTTTTAAAATAAACTAGAATATACATTAACCAATTATTAAGATAAATTTCCTTGCTTTTTTTAATCCAGAGTGGTCCGAAAGATCTTACCGAGAACAATAAAGGAGTTAACTACAGGGCGCTAGGCGACTTATTTCTTCTAGCAGAGCAGAGAAAGGGAACTTTTCAATATGATGTTTCTGTTCAGATGATTGAAATATACAATGAGCAAGTGCGGGATCTCCTTGCTACCGACGGTTTAACTAAACGATATCCTTTTTCTTATTGTTAGAAATAAAGAAACAGATTTTGCTTTACTCTCGAGTATTTTTCGTCGTAATATGATGTACTTTAGTGTTCCTTAATGTTATTACGTTAGAGATTCGTAACAATTCACAGAACGGGTTCAACGTTCCAGAAGCTAGCTTGGTCCGTGTTTCATCAACATTTGATGTTATTGATCTGATGAATTTAGGCCAAAGAAATCGAGCCGTGGGTGCAACTGCTCTCAATGACCGTAGTAGTCGCTCTCACAGGTTACCTTAAATCAGTACTTTTTAAACTTTAAGGTTTTTCTAGCCTGATAATAAGTTGGTTACATTTTTATATAAATGCAGTTGCTTGACTGTACATGTGCAAGGGAGGGATCTGACATCAGGAGGCGTTCTTCGTGGTTGTATGCATTTAGTCGATCTTGCAGGGAGTGAACGAGTGGATAAATCCGAAGTAACCGGAGATAGATTAAAAGAGGCACAACATATTAATAAATCTTTGTCAGCCTTAGGAGATGTTATATCTTCACTTGCCCAAAAGAATGCACATGTACCTTATAGAAACAGCAAACTCACACAATTACTCCAAGATTCACTTGGTAAACAAATGCAGTTGTACACACACATATTCGATTTTTTTTTTTTTGTGAATTAAAGATTTAATTTTTTTGGTGTTATACTACGTTAGGTGGGCAAGCAAAGACACTTATGTTTGTTCACATAAGCCCGGAGTTGGATGCTGTTGGAGAAACGCTTAGTACACTTAAGTTTGCAGAACGGGTTGCCACTGTAGAACTTGGCGCTGCACGAGTAAATAAAGATAGTTCAGATGTCAAGGACCTCAAAGAACAGGTTAATAAAATCTATATCTGCCACGAGCATAGTTGTCAAAGCGCCTAGGCGCACTCAAGGCGCATAGGCCGAGCCTGGAGCCTAGACGCAAGGCGCATAAAAACGAGAACTTTTTATAATTAGGCGCATAGTATAAAATACATTTTTTAGGGATTTTAGAGATGTTTTAGGCTTGTTTAGGGCTACATTAGGATGTTTTAGGGTTGTTTAGGACTTGTTCATAACTCATTTAGGATGTTTTAGAGGTTTAGGCAACTTTTAGTATGAATTTGGCTGGAAATCAGCCTGAAAAAAGCTCCGATAGTGCACCTCAGTGCCTAAGCGCACGCCTCAAAGGGCGCAGCGCACTTGGTGCGCCACCGAAAATTATTATGTTTAAAAGTTGATTAAAATTAAAAATCATATTTGCATTCTCAGATTGCCAATCTAAAGGCAGCGTTAGCACGGAAAGAAGGAGAACATGAAAGCGTTCAGGTTCGAAAGAAACCAACAGGAGAAACAGGCAACATTGAGGTATCATGCATTATTAAAATGGGTATGCAGACATTATCCATTGTTTCATTAATCTAAAAGTAACATTTTATTTATGTATTAGGCGCGGAAAAAATACAGGCCAAGGCAGAAGACACAAAGCATTGATCTAGACGAGTTGTTAGGAAACTCGCCACCTTGGCCGCCAGTAAGCAGCCCAGGTGAGATGTACGGTGAGGATGACAGAGAGATCGCGTCAGGTGACTGGGTAGACAAGGTAATGGTAAACAAACAAGACGGTGCACGTGGGACTGTTGGATGTTGGGAACCAGAAAACTCACGAATGTCTGATTCGTTTTACCAAAAATATATGCCGGAACAATCTTATAACATATTTCAAGGCGGAAACGGGTTTGATGTTGCCACTACTGATGATCTTGATGAACTTGATGCTGCCACTAGTGACTCATCTGAGCCTGATCTACTTTGGCAGTTTAATCACTCAAAACTCTCAAGTTTGACCAATGGAGGCATGTCAAAAGTCAATAACTTAAATGCAAAGTCAATAAGGAGCCCAGAACTAAGGTAGTAACTCTTCGTATCATATCATATCATATTATATCATATTAATTATTGTTACAAATGGCGTGCCACGTAAAATAAGTTAACATGGTCAAAAGTTAACTTATATAAAAAAAATGTGATTAAGTGTTTTGTCTAATTACAGCAGCAGAACAATGAGTCCAAGTCTCGCGCCTTCGCCTTCAAGGAAAACGACGAATGTGGCTGCGCAGCGGGGTGTAAGGCAGGTAGCTTCTGCAGAAGTTAAAAGGAAAACTGGGAACAGGAAGTAGCAAAGTGAGAGATCTGCTATTGAGTTTATTGTTTACTTAATTTGATCTTTATATATAGAGAGTGAGAGTGATGAGAGGATTTACATACTTTTTTTTGTTTTTGGTTGTTTTGTTAATATTTGTATTAATTGTTTCACGTTATATATATAACATATATGTGTAAATTTGCCACAACAATTTCAGTTGCTTGCAACTTATGTATTTTGACATAAAACTTATTCATAAGTTTTGGACAAAAGGGCCTACAATGGCATATACCTTCTTTAGCTTTTTGTAGCTTTACTTGTAAATGAATAAAGGATTATAAAAAGAAAATGAATTGAAATGGGATGAAGATGCAAGAGCATTGTATGTTGAGTTTTTTTTAATTGTTTTTACGAGGGATTTTGAGAATAATTTTGCCTTTCATAGTTAATTTAATAAACAAGCTCGATCACCACCTCATGAGGATACAGATTCTTATAAGAACCAGCCCAAGAAAGGAAACATGGCAGAAAATGTCCAAGCTTTAAGACCACCCGGAGTGGGGCAGGAAGAAGGGCATGGGGGCGGGGAGCAATGTTTTAAAAACCGGTTTTTTAATCATACCGGATTAGACTAAAAAATGGTTCAACCGGTTGAATCGGCGGGTCAACCGGATTGACTAGTTAAACCTATAATTTTATAAAATACAACTTCAAATCAAAAAGTAATCCAATAATGCATGATTTTATAATGAAAAATAATTCAAAAGTGAATCCATAATAAAATAATAATCCAAATGTACCCACCTTAAATACCTTCCCTGGATCGAGACAGGTATCACAACTCTTTCTACCCATCCTGAGGATTCAATCTTAGGATTCCTTGTAGCTACTTCTTTACTATCAGAATGTTCTCCGCCTTTTTCCTCCACCTCCCTGAGCTCTCACTCGAACTCGAAAGGGTTCAAAACTATTCGTTTCAATAAAGTTTTTTTTATATGAAAGGGTATACTGGGTTTATGCAATCGGAGTGTTGAATGCATCAAATTTATGATTGCTTAAGAGATAAAATTCATAATCATCGCCATCATCGTCAACAAAAGTATAACCGTTTTCGTTTTCTACAATCTTTGATAAGAAGGTTTAGTTACTAATAATCAAAATATACTAAAATTGCATTAGATAAGTAACATATATAACAAATAACTTTGTGTCTAACAAACCAGTTCATGTTCTTTCTCACCACACATGTTTTTTGTATCTTCACTATGGGCCGATAAAGTTCAAAGTTTAACCTTGTACCGGTATAACGGTATTGGTATACCAGAATTCACCGGCGGTTCAAATCATTTACCGTTTTCCTAAAATACTGGATTGATTCGTGCCGGGCAAGACACCGGTAAGCGGTATAACCGGTTCAACCGGCCGGTTTAAACCGGTTTTTAAAACATTGGCAGGGAGAGAGTCACTGGCGTGGGGGGGGGGGAGGAAGGCCACGTGAAGGCCTGTGATTGGCAGTGCCACATGGCGCTCCATCCCCCCAACCCCCACACCACTCCTTATGGTCTAACACTATGTTCCAGAGTTTAAAAATAGAAGGAAAAGAAAGGAAGCGGAACAATTTTGTATTCCAGAGTTTCATTAAAGGAAAAAAGTGGAGAGAAGAGGAAGAAAAATTCCTCCAAATAACAATCCTTCCAAATTGGAAGAAAGCGGAAGGAAGAGAAAGTAAGAAAAATTTAAAGTATATATCATTTACCAATTTACCCTCTCATTTAACCTATAATAAAATCTTACAAGGGTATAATTGTAAAATATACGTTTCTTTTTTCTTCCTTTCAACTCGGGAACACATAAAATCTTTAGTTTCTTTTGTTTTCCTTTCAACTCGGGAACACAAAATAAAATTATGTATTTTCCTTTCTTTTCTCTCCTAATTAATCCCTTTCTCTTCTCTTCTTTTCTTTTCTTTTATTTAGTAAACTCGGGAACACAGTTTAAATGAACATAACTTGGGTTACTTGTAGTTACGGGCCCACCAGTAGGCAACAAAAAGGGCTCAACGAGCCGGACCATGTGGCAATCAGAATTCCTCGATCTAAGAAAGGGAGACATGGCAGAAAATGTCTTGACAGTTTGGCCCATTTGTCATACCCGAATACCTTGATCTAAAAGGCCTCAATTTTAACAATCAAGAAATTTTCCCGAATTTTGCAATCTTTCATATTTTCCCTTTATAGCTTAAAACGTGTAAGTTTTATCAACATAATTTACGCTTTTATTTATGATGTTTATTTAAATAATTACCAGTAAATTTGTAATTTTCAAAAACTAGGTAAACCAGTCAAATTTAGAATTTTCCTATGAAAGGGCAAATATTGTAATGGTTTAAGAATTTAGAAATTTATCCGGTTCTTTTAAGAATTTTCCTTTGTTTATTTGATTATGCTTTGGGTCATTAATATACCAAGTTTGACTAAACTCGCAAGTCTAAGAGTATAATATTATTTAGATAGATGTTATTTAATATTATAAATATAAATTTGTTATTTTACATATAATTATAAAAAAGAATAGCTATATAGCATGTATATAGTATGTTATATATAGGGTTGTTCATGAGCCAAGTTGAATCAAGCAGACCTTTGCTTGTGTTTTGCTCGTTTACAAACCGAACCAAGCAGAGCGGCTCGTTTACAACAGAGTTGAAAACCTAGCGAGCATTTTTCAAGTGCGAATTTTGAGCAACGAGCGGAGAATAATTTGAACAACCATAAATTTGGGATGTTCCCTTTAAAGTTTTTGTTGTTGGTTGATGACTAAGGTCGAACAATCCGATGATAACACTAACACTGAGGTTCAAGTGTCTGAGTATGAGGCCTAGGCTGAGGTCGGTGAGGCGATGGGCATATTGCAAAGAATAATTGTCGCATTGTGGTGTAGGATGATATCAAGTGACGATTAGCGACAGATGACTACTAAGATAAAGAAGTCAAGACTGTCACTTTTTGACTTAGGGGTTTACTATTAAACTTAGGGTTAAGTTTTTTATTGGGTTAAGTGGAATAGTTATTTATTATTTGCATATATGGGCCAAACACAATAGATAGGTATATATAAAACTAAAAATATAATTATAATTTGCGTATATCATCATCATCATCATCATACTCAGTTAATCCCACCTATAGCAAAGCTAAGGTAGGGTTTGAGGAGGGTAAGATGTAGACAGCCTTACCTCTACCCCAATTTGCGTATATATATATATATAATAATAAAATAATAAACGGATTCGAGCCGAACCGAGCCCAGCGGACCTTTGCATGTGCTTTGCTCGTTTACAAATCAAACCGACCGATCGGCTCGTTTACATCCGAGCTGAAAATCAAGCGAGCATTTCGAGCAGCTTTCGAATGAGTGAAGAGCGCGTCACGAACGCTGAGCAATTTAAACAGCCCTAGTTATATATAAAGTTACAATTATAACTATAATAATAAGCCTAGCTATTTGAACAGTGTTTTATTATTTTTTTATTCTTTATATTTTGTTAAATACTTATTATATTGAATTTGATTTCAATATGTTTGTGTGGTGTAGTGGTGGAATCTGTATTTCCTACACAAACCACCCGGGTTCGAGCCTATATCTTGTGGTTTTTTGGCCCTTTAATTTTTTCACTTAAATTTTATTATTATTATATTATTTGAACTGTTGTTGCAAACTGATTGGCCTTTGTGGTCGGTTTCATCCTCCTCACCAAGATGAGACACATGTCTGACCATCCCTTTCTCCTTTCTTCTTCTTTCCTAATCTCCTTACACCTCCAACCAGACCATCACCTCTCTCCTACAATCTTCACCACCACTTTTGTGTCCTCTCTCTGTTACTGCACTTCTAGTGTCACCGCCGCCGTTACTGGCGGCCACTTGCACTCCTACCACCGACGAGATGTCGGTAACCCGCTACAGGTCTGCATGTTTCGTTTCCAGTTAAATTTTCTCAGTACGAGTTTCGATTTGTTGGTATTTGTTAACCCAGTGGTTTGTTTTGATTTCCAAATACCTTTTGTGTTTTAAATTTGTGGTGAATCTTTTCATTTTCAGGATATGGCAGACCCTTGGAAGTTGAAGGGCTTCGTCGAAACCTATAGGTTGTCTTTATTTTTTAAAAGCTCTAATTGTCTGTTTAATGTTTCCGGTTTTGATAATGAAACTGATTATGGGGATGTTTTTTTTCCTGTTTTGGTTCATCTATACTTTAATGTTTTTGTTTGTTTGCATTATGAAATAGGCATTTTAAATTACTATGTTGATGATTTCGTTATATATGATTTATATGCTGATTTTCTAAAGCTCTTTGATTTACTATCCGTCTCCATCTTCAATTGAAGGAAGCTAGGGTGAATTTGAAATGATTTACAATCACTTTTGTCACTATTAAATAAAAGTCGAATATAATTCACCCTAACAGAATACGATGCATCTTTTGTTAGTCTGGTCATTTTTAGTTTACTGCTGGTATCTTCTTGGATGTCTGAATGTGGTTTTAGTAACCTTCAGTTATCACAGGTTTAATACATCATCTATTGTGATCTTTCATTTCAGGAAAATTCATTGCTGGTTATGCATCTCTGTGGGGTGGAAAGGAGTATTACCTATGGTCTGAATTGTTTAAGCTCAGGATCTTGAAGGTTAGTTAACACATTACATTTAGGCTCAAATTTTACTGTAGTCAACACAATGGTGCTTCTTGCTAACAAGAAATGCTTTTACCAGTCTGCCGAATCGCATTTGTATGTTCAGGTTCAAATCATGTTCTACTCCAATGGTTTTGTCATGTTTTTGCATTTCCACCACTAACAGGTCTGCTCCATTGCTTCATCTATAAATATGTACAAAATAGGCAAACATAACGCTTGAACCCGATTACCGAACCCGTCTCGAGCCCGCTCGAAGCCTGAGTAAACAATGCCTGACTTACCCTTAACTTGCTTACCAAACCCAACCCAACCCTTCTGAACCTAAGTAAAATGAGAACTAAACTAGAACATAATTACACTATATCATGTGATAGGTAATAATTTTTTTCCTGATCTCATATTCATGTGTTCGTCTAGGTACAAAAGATAATTATCTGTTTTCAGGTTTATCATAGTACCATTTCTTGCCATTAAAGATTATAATATGAACTTTGTAAGTTTGATATGTTGTTCAACCTTTTTGTTCAATCGATTCTGATCATATTTTTTCGGACTTTTTTATTTTGTTTTCAGGTATTTTTTACAGTTCATAATTAATATGCGTTCTATCAATGTTTTTTTTTGGTGACACTGCTTTGTATGGCTTGGTAAAATTTGCTTCACGAACCAAATTTGTAAAACAATAATTTGAGAAGTTCATTAAACAAAACACTTCTGTTTCAGGTTTGGTTATTTCAGAAGCTATGTAATTTATCAAATTTATTGGGTTTCTTTTAATCGCATATACTTACAGGTTTCGTTGTTTTTTAAGATTTCGTATACGAATTTTAAGTTTATGCACTGAATTGTTAAGAAATGTTCTAAGTTTTAATTTTTGAGATTATGTTTGTTGTAGCATCAATGGGTTACTCGAATGACTAGAAGAAGAAAACATTAAGACTGAGATATATCGTCGGCGTCGGTTGTAAAGAACAACATAGTGAACCGCTGCCGTTTGCTAATTCTTAGGCCTGGGTTAAATCATCTCAACTGTCTCTATGATGAACTTGTAATGGTATGAAGATCATGAGAGTTGTTGATTAGTGAGACAAGGAAATGCTTTAAATGCAATGGAGTTGCTTACTTACTTACTGATTTATATTTCATTATTTTAATTGAAACAACATGGTCAATTGTATGCTTATGTTGTCATATGGTTTACATAGAAACACATTTTCTTGATGTGATATGTTTTTCACTTTTTCGGCTGTCAACGTAAAACATTTTTGTTGTCAACCCATTTTGTAGGGAAAACTTACTGATGGAACTGTTTTTAATTCCAGCTTTGAGAGGGGTGACCCAAATGAATGCGAGCTTGGTAGTGGTCAGGTGATAAAAGGTATGAAACCGACCGCCTTCAGTTTGTTCTCTGTGTTATACAGTTATCTCCAGAGGCGAAGGTTAAGAAGGGCCAGGGGTGGCCCTGGCCCCCCTGTTTTCTGGCGCAGTGGTAGAAATTTGCGATTTTCATGGGTAAATTAAGTCCGGGTTGAGTCCGGTCCCCACCGATTTGCCACTACCGATCGAAAAAATTTAAGTCCGGCCCCCACCGTTTCGCAAACCAAGCTTCGCCACTGGTTATCTCTTAACTATTGCAAAACTTCTATAAACAGAATAACGATGTGGGTTATCATTAAAACACATATCTTGAAGAAATAACATATTAGATAGTATAGAAGACTATATTAACTGGCAGTTGGTCAGGATTGTAGCTTGCAATACACTCCAAGCTAGCTTTGTGGTTTGATGAAATTAATGTTTCAGGATGGGATCAGGGACTACTGGGAATGTGTGTTCGGGAAAAGCTTAAGTTGAAGATACCTGCAAAGATACCAGGAGCAAAACATTTGATTCACAAACCGTTTAACCAAGGTAGATACAGTTATTGTTTTAAATGGAATAAACTCTCATTTTTTTTTGAATAGAGGTAATTATACATTAGGAAGAGGTTGTTACTGATTTCATTTTGAGAATAACAAATGTTACATGTTGAATTATGGTATTTATGACTTCACAATTGTTAGATTGTTAATAGCATGCAACGGGTTTTTTACTTCACATTTGGCCATGTTTGAACCCCTAAAATAGAGTAACATAAGGTTGGATACCTACGCAGTTTGGCCTTCATACGACAGGTAATTAACCTATTAACCAACTTGGTTTTATTTTTATGCGCATTCATGTTTGTACACTGTGTAATACACAATTTCATTCTCATATAGAGTTTGGTACTCATGTTCAGTTTTGGTGATTTGGGACAAAGAATGACAGATTCCAAAATTCAAATAGTTGTTTGTATTTTTTAAATAAAGCATACTCCGTATTAGATTTGTTTCGATTTCTATATAACAAAGTAAGAAATTTCACCAAACAGTTAGTATTATTCTTTCCATTCATTTGCTCTGCCAATTAACGGTTTTTTCCCCAAAACAACACAAAAACAAGAACTTTTTCTTCGGACATGCATATTCACTTTGGACGCTTCAACTTTATTAAGCCACACCACAAATAAAAAAAACATTACAAAACATCACGTCTATGACATCCCGGATATTCAATCGGCACCAAATCGTTTAACTACTACAAAACACCACCTCCGACATGATAGTTTCTTTACTGGCTTGAAAGCAATCACATAAAGAAACCCAACGTACCCAGGCGCAACGCGCCGCTATCAATAACCCCTAGTTACAAATAATTAAACAAGTCTAACTTGACCTTGAAAAAATACTCACGAATTTGGCTCAAACTTAAAATGTGTTCCTTTTTTTTAAGAGTAGATCTAAATATGCCAATATCAATTGAAATAGGTGGTGTCAGCTTAATATCCATGATGTAATCCTTCACCAAGTATCAAAGGCGTTGAGTAGTCCACTTTATCAGTGACTCTGAGTATAACTTTTTAGGGTTCCACTTGCTTGTTGGCCCGGTTTCTATATTTTATGTAGAAATTTCGTTGTTCAAAAAAAAGTGAATTGTCCAAAATGCCCACCAAATTCACCACGAATCGTCTAATTTCACAATGTCACATTGTCACCTTACCATATATTATATGTATCTTAAATCACAAATTCCGTGCGTTTTACGTCACCGACACCTCATCTTTCCAAAAATGACAAACTGACCCCTAACTTTGTGAAATTGCCCTCTTAACCCTTGCTTCATTCAGAATGACATATCCACCCCCAACTTTGCGAAATGACATTTTTGCCTCTGCTCCATTTTACCTGCACCCATATACTTTTAAAGTTTGGGCATGCTTACTCCCTTTACTTTTCCATTTGCATTTTTAATCCAAAGTTTCATCCACTGCAGTTTTATTTCATTGGCGTTCTAAACGTCAAGGTTTAATCCCTTATGCTCATAATGTTCTAATTTTACACATGTACCACATATAATATACGTTTTAACATATTGTTTTCTTTAATGATTTTCGTTCACTAAATTCTTTTTTAAAGAGCTAACGATATACCCCTTTCGTTCCTTTACTTGAAAAAAAATTAACTTATTATGTGCGGATTTCAATTTACGTGTCAGTATAAGTTCGAGTTGATCTACGTTTAAACAAAAAAAATTTCTTGGGAAACGAGTCAGTGATACGGTATTATACATTTTCGTTACGTGCCAAACCGAGCGTCATTAAATATAATGCATGCATTTTCATTCCACGGTATAAATTCTAGTTACTATACATTTTGTGTGCTTTCTATTTCTTTTAAAGCTATAGTAAGCCTCTTTTAATTGCACCTGTCGATTATTTCTCTATGCAAGCTTTTTGATTTTTTTTATGTGTTTTCATATGGTTAACACATGACACAACGTTAGAATAATCCATATGTCACGGGACCACTCCGCATCGGCCACGGGTCATGTAACATTTAGACTAATCCATTCGACGTTTGCAAGTTACACACGTCGCAACGCTCTAATTAATGAGTAGTATACATCATAAAACACTTTTGAAAATATTAAAATCAAAGAGTGGGACCCAAATTGATAGCAAATAAGTAAAAAACTTTCTTTCTTTTTTTTTTCTGCAATGACCCGTGCGGTGTGACAAAGATTGTGCCACACTTTTACGTGAATAACATGATCAAATATCTGTAACACTGCAAGTCTGCAACCCATCTTTTAATTCACCCTCCATCTTTTTTTCTATATTTATAACACCATCTTCTACATCAAATCTTACAGGCTTTTGAACCTCATGGATCATTCCTGTGATTGCTTTGATACCCATATATGGCCAGCTGATGATATCCTCATCAAATACCAATACATATCCGATTTCTTCATCTCTATCGCCTACTTTTCCATCCCTTTAGAGCTCATATACTTTGTCCAGAAGTCATCTTACTTCCCATACCGATGGGTCATCATCCAGTTCGGTGCATTCATCGTGCTATGTGGGGCGACACATTTTATAAACCTGTGGACATTTTCCTCACATTCAAGGACAGTTGTTGTAGTTATGACTGTTGCAAAGTTGTCCACAGCTTTTGTTTCATGCATTACTGCTTTAATGCTTGTGCATATTATACCTGATTTGTTAAGTGTTAAAAAGCGCGAATCGTTTTTGAGGAAAAGGGCTGAAGATCTTGATAAAGAAATGGGGTTGATTATTAAACAAGAGGAGGCTGGTAGGCATGTTAGAATGTTGACACATGAGATTAGGAGTACACTTGATAGAGATACTATATTGAAGACTACTATGATTGAGTTGGGTAGGATCTTGGATCTTGAAGAGTGTGCATTGTGGATGCCTTCTAGGAGGGGTACTATGGTGCTTGAGTTGAATTATTGTTTGCATAATTTGATACCTTTTGGTTCGACGGTTGATATGAATTTGAGTGAAGTTAGTCGAGTGTTGAGTAGCCCGGACGCAGTGAGGATTCATGGTTCGTGTCAGTTGGCTAGGGTGAGATCCGCTGTGGGAGCATACAGGTGTTAGACGAGTTTACTGTCTACTTATTATTATTATTATTTGATTTATCGTTTATCTTTAACTTTGTCTGTAGTTTGAATATTATAATAGTTATTAATATTTTATAATTATCTTTTTATTGTAATCTCCAGGGCTGTCCCCGAGAATCCTAAAAAATTTTGGGCCCTGGACGTGTAGTGAAAATTGGACCCTAAAAGATATATATATTTTTAAAAATATATGTATAAAAAAAGCTTTAAAATGTAAGGCTTAAAAAATACCCCCCCCCCCCCCATTTGGGCCTCAGGCCGTCGCCCGGCCTGACAAACCCTCTAAGCTAGGCCTGGTAATCTCTTTGTATAAAGAGATTCCGGTTTTCACTTTTTCAACACACAGAAAATATTATTCACCGATATAGTTTTTTAGTTCTTTTGAATTCTTTCAACAGGCAACCAGAGGCGGTTGCTGTCCGCGTACCTCTCTTGCATCTCTCAAATTTCGAAATGGATGATTGGTCTGATCGCGCTGTAGACAGTTACGCGATCATGGTTTTGGTTCTTCCAGTGAATGGTGTAAGGAAATGGCGAGATCATGAACTAGAGCTTGTGGAAGTTGTTGCAGACCAGGTTGCTGTGGCGCTTTCTCATGCTGCGATTCTAGAAGAGTCTATGAGAGCGCGCGACCAGCTGATGGAGCAGAATGTTGCTTTGGAGTTGGCCCGACAAGAGGCAGAGATGGCGATCCATGCACGAAATGACTTTCTTTGTGTTATGAATCATGAAATGAGAACACCTATGCATGCAGTTATTGCTTTGGCTTCTCTTCTTCTTGAAACTGAACTTACTCCGGAACAAAGAGCCATGGTTGAGACGATTCTCAGAAGTAGTAACCTTCTTGCAGCACTTATAAATGATGTTCTTGATCTTTCTAGGTTAGAAGATGGTAGCCTGCATTTGGAAAATGAAGTCTTTGACCTTCATGGATTATTCAGTGAGGTATTGTCTGACCCTTTTCTTGAAATCTTTAGGTTCTTTATCGGTGATGGATTCAGAAACTTTTTTTACCAGACAACAGTTCTTCGATCTTCATGAGGATTTTTTACCGGGTCAAGTCACTAAATTTTTATTTATTTATTTATTTATTTTTTGGACTAAGAGTTAACGAAATATTTTAGATTTTTGAGTATAAATACAAGTAGCGTGTTTTAAATTTCAGCAGTAGTTTTTTTTCAGAAAAATTGCGTATGAGGATAGTAAATCTTTGATCTACTCGAGCACCTAAAGTGTGTGTCGGTGAAACCATGATTTTCGTGTTGTTGCAGGTCATTAGATTAATAAACCCCATCGCGTGTGTGAAAAAGGTATCAATGACCTTGAACTGTGATATGCATTTACCCGCGTATGGGATTGGTGATGAAAAACGGCTTATGCAAACCATTTTGAATGTTGCTGGTAACGCGGTTAAGTTCACTAAGGAAGGTCACGTCTCAGTTGAGGCCTCCATTCTGAGTTCTGAGTTTGTAGAAGAGTGGCGAACGCCTGAATTCTTCCCCACGTTGGCTGACGGCGTATTTTACCTTATTGTACAGGTCAGCATACCCTATGTTTGATAAAATCCAAACAATATTTAAACTAAGAAAAACATACAAAATCTTTTGTGCAGGTTAAGGATTCTGGTAGTGGCATCACACAGCAAGAGATTCCACACATCTTTTCGAAATTTTCGGTCTCTCAAAATGGTTCCATCAGAAACAATGGTGCAGGCCTTGGACTTGCCATCTGCAAAAGGTATGACTTTTCTAAATGTGGTTTATTTTTAACTTTTTATAACTTTTTTTCTTGAGAACCCGTTATCAGAAAACCAATATGATTATTAACGTAAAACACAGCATCTTGGCTTGACCGCTACTATAGGACTCAAGTGCTTACCGATACAAATTCTGTTCTCATATTTAGAGAAATATGATTTCAGGTTTGTGAATATGATGGGAGGTCATATATGGGTCGAGAGCGAAGGGTTAGGAAAGGGCACGACGGTTACTTTTGTTGTGAGGCTTGGACACTGCAATAGTCCAAATGACCAAACCCGTCATGGCAGTGGAGAGCTAATCACGCACAGATATACATCGAGTCAGGAGTACAAAGCCACTGCATCCTTCCCTCGTTACCATAAGGGACACTAGCACCTGCCGAGCGGCTGACGTGTATTGTTAGTTACAGAAAGAAAAGAAACCCAAAGAGCAAACAAGATTGCAACTCATGGGTGGAATAATTGGATTTGTTTTAGATATTCATGTTTGATTCAATAAATTTTAGTCAAACTTATATAATACATACAAGATGCTATTTTTAAATAAGAAAATAGTACTTACTTTTATAACACAATGTATTATGTAACATCTATATATATATATAAAAGAAAAGGCTTTTGCTGACGTGGCGTGCAATGGAGGCCTCAAACTTGTGTCACGTGGCATCATAATGGAGAGTTTTTGGTGTTTTTAAATTGTTTCCTTTTTTAATTAAATTGAGTTATTTTAGGAAAAAAGAATTTAAAAATAAATTTAAAATTTAAAATTTTCTCTCTCATATTTCCTCCCATAACTTTTAAACGTTTATATCTTTTATATACGACATTTTTTAAAGAAAAAAATTACACCAAATTAACGAGCGTTTTATTATCTTTCCAACGAGTACCATAGTGCTATATAAAAAACGGAGAAAAAATCGACTATTTTTTTGTGGGGTTTCGTTCATACAGGAAAAAAACACACAAAGTGTTCATCTTTTATATACGGGATTTTTTAAAGAAAAAAATTACACCAAATTAACGAGCGTTTTATTATCTTTCCAACGAGTACCATAGTGCTATATAAAAAACGGAGAAAAAATCGACTATTTTTTTGTGGGGTTTCGTTCATACAGGAAAAAAACACACAAAGTGTTCATGTTATCACGTAAAATTAGATTTTGTGGGGAATATGAGTTATTACTGATTAGAATACTATGAACATGCAATGATTGGAAGATTTTGTGATTAGTTAACTTGAGCCATTTGTAATAGGTTATCACGTAAAATTAGATTTATCAACCCCGGGACCCTCCCGGGGTAATCAGCTAGTGATATTATAAATCAAACCAAATTATTTAAAGCCAAATCAATGGATAATCAAATCAGAACTCGCAAATAG
This sequence comes from Ambrosia artemisiifolia, assembly GCA_032199755.1. NCBI lineage: Eukaryota > Viridiplantae > Streptophyta > Magnoliopsida > Asterales > Asteraceae > Ambrosia > Ambrosia artemisiifolia. Next base: position 50,970,809 of record CM063520.1, read on the forward strand.
TTTGGTTTTCTACAGCTTTTTAACACCTGAAATTTTCGGCTACAGTCAGTTTTGGGTTAGAATCAAACCAAAATTTGCAGACCTATCCGTTACTATCTACCGGAATAAAACAAACAAGGGAAAGCTAGTGCAAAGGCTACATGTAGTATAACCAACATTAAACAAACAGATGAGTATCAACATAAGTCAAGTAAAACTGTTTTATAAAAACAGACAATGACAAACAGGTCAAAAAGAAACTAAACTGCATGGCTAATTGAAACATCAACATATTCTTCATCACCCAACATACAGACCTCACTTCTTGGATTTCTTTGGTGCCCTGACAAGAACAGAAACATAAACATGTTAAACAACCATACATAAAGCCTCGGCAGGTAAAAGAATTAACGTTAAAGTTACAGTCATCACTCACTGTGCTGCTGGAGCAGCAGCCGGGGCTGCTGCTGGTGCTTTCTCTTGTGGCCCCTGCATAATATTTGAAGAACAAACGTCAAGACAAAAACAAAGCAAGTATTTACAATATCGGTAAAAACTTATAAAACTTGAACTATATTATGAAAATTTATAATACCTGAGCAAAACGTTCCTCTCTTCGTGCCAACTTCCTTTCCCTGCTAGCCTTGTTTTTGGCTCTCTTGGCCTCAAACTGGTCAGACAGGGTCTTTTCACGGGCCTTCTCAGCCTTTGACTTGTGAATGCTTTCCATGAGCACACGCTTATTCTTAAAGACATTACCCTTAACCTTCATGTACATGTCATGATACATATGCTTGTCGATCTTCTTTGCCTCTCGGTACTTGCGAAGCAACCGCCTCAACACTCTCATTCTCCTCATCCACAATATCTTTGTTGGCAATCTTGCCTCCCTTGTACCCTTACGTTTACCTAAAGTGAATCAAACATAAACATCGCTATCTTAACAATGAATAAAACAAGATTCTTGTTTCATGAAAATTGAATTCTGATTATGTAAAGACGACAAAAGTAATACCATATCCAGAGTGACGCCCCTTTCTTTTAGCTTCCTTCATGCGACGTGCACGGGATCGTGAGTGGATCTTGGTAGGCTTCCTGATGATAAATCCATCCTTGACAAGCTTACGGATGTTCTGACCTGCGTGTAACATAAGCACGTGTTTAAAAAATAGTTATGCATTCTTTTACCAAAACTTTTAACAGAAATTCTATACGTTAGCAAACCGATAAAACTATAACTTCTACTAGCACTGACAGCTAAACATTAGCAATATGATTAACCTTAACAGAAATTCATAAGCAATCAATTATATATTAGATAAAAAGATCCCTAAAAGCTGTGAATCCAATTAGACATATGCCCAATTAAAAAAAAAACTAATACAGGATGCTAGCTATGGCAGATAAATATTAAACAAGACTTAACTATAAGCAAGATTATTATTCTTTTTTCCTATACACAACAAGCTAAACAATTACAGTATATAAAAACACCATAAACAACAGCTCATGATCTATAGTTCTATACTTTCTTCTCCATATTAATTACCATTTATAATCTAAAACAATCATATCAGTTCTTATTTACTTTAATCTAATAAAGCAAATCCACATAAACAAAATCAACAAACAGTAAAAAAGTCTCATTTACAACAAACCTAGAAGCAAATATATATCAATAACAATAAAAAAATTAAAAAAATATGAGCTTACGTGAATTAGCCATTGAAATCTCATTTCCTTCGTTAGGATCTAGCCACACCTTGCCTCGGCCACACTTGAGGACACTGGCTGCAAGCCTCTTCTGTAGCTTCAATGACACCATCGTCTTCTTCTACCTCCTAACCCTAGACTGGTTATGGTGGCTCTGTGTGTGTAAAGATAAGCTTTTATATGGTTATGTTTTTAGTTAGGGTTTATTGTTATTGGTCTGGGCTTCTTTCTTATGGGCTTGTGAAAATAATGGAAGTATTAGGCCCAATATAGTAACTTAATGAGCCAATGGCCCAATTATTATTATTTTGTTTTTATTATTATTATTATTTTATTAAAAGATAAGATAATAAGAGCACGTTATTAGCGTCGTGCTAACTTGTATTCCACTATCCTGCACCTCGAAAAGACATGGACACAATGTGTGTGTTTTTATAAACAATTTATTATGAAAATAATAAATTATAGATAGCATATGTATAAATAGGGTGACAAGTTAGAGTTTTATTATCACTCTCAACATTGTTGCTCATTTAGAGATCTTTGTCTATAAACACAAAGATGAAATTAAATGCCATGAGAGTTGCTTTGAGTGTTCTTTTGTTGTCGGCTGTTGTGATGCTTGCTTCTGCTTCAACAGATGGTGGTTATGGAAAGTCACAGCTCGAGGGATATATGCCAACAAAATCCGCTACACCAAAAGAACCTAAAAGTTATGAAAAGCCTGATCCTAAGTTGCCTAAAAAGCCGGTGATGCCAAAGGAAGAACATGTGGTTTACGAGAAGACCAAGCCTAAGATACCGACAAAACCTGATGTGCCAAAAGAGGAGCAAGGAGGGTATGAGAAGCCCAATCCAAAGTTGCCAACAAAGCCTGTGGTACCTAAACACGACCAAGAAAGTTATGAAAAAAACTATCCTAAGGTACCAACGATCAAAAAGCCGTTGGTACCCAAGGTGCCGGAGCACCCAAAGAACATAGCCGTTCAAGGTCTTATTTATTGTAAATACGGTTCTAAACTCCTCCCAATTCAAGGTAAGTTCTATGTGATACTAATTTATATTTTTATAAAATCATATAGTAAATATATGCAAGTCATTTAAGTATTACAAATTTACAGGAGCAACTGCAAGAGTGACTTGTTTGGCAGTGCACAAGAACGGATATGAATCCGCACCATTTTCTTTCTCGAGTTGTCCAGCAGACGAAAAGGGTTATTTCTTGGCCAAAATACCATCATCAACACTTGTGAAGGATGATCTGTGGGAGATCACAGAGTGCAAGGCTTTCCTTGAAAAATCGCCATGGACGAGCTGCAATGTTCCAGAAGATACCAATGGAGGAATTAAGGGTGCTCGTGTTACATTTTCTCGTCATCTCAACAGCAATGGATATTGTTTGTCATCTGTAGGCCCGTTTATATACAATCCAGGACATGAGTCGCTACCCAAAGAAGGTTACTAGATAAATCCACCCCATCATCATCCAACAAAGCTAATATTTTTATTTTTTGTTATGTATTTTACCATCGCAATTCATTGTGTGATCATTGATTTCTTCATTTTGTTGTTTGTTTTGTGATGAGTTGATATTGACATCAACGGCAAATCAGCCCATATTTATTTGTTCAATATATCGTTAAAAAAAACTCTTTTAGCCATGTTTGTGTTAGTGTCAAACTGTCAATGCTATGTTAATATTGCTTTAAAGTGAATTATCCAAACAAAGCTGTTCATTAATCCAAGGTAAGTAAGATCATATCAGGTCAAGGTTTTACAATCTCAAGATCAATATAACAACCATCGTTACTATCATTTCTATTTCATAATTATCATTTCACAAACAAGTAATCTGCAATTTGTTTTAAGCCGCGTCCAACATTTTTAAGACTAAAACTTTTTATCGAATTGGAATTCATGACGAAGACAATAAGAAAGGTGTTACATTTGATGTTAGTTCAAAAGAATTAGAATATTGAAGCCAAGATCAGTAACCAGAAGACTGAAGAAAACATGTACGAAAATTACACAATTTTAAGCGAAAATCACACAATTATAAACGAATATATATTGTATCACAACAATACAATGACGTCGTAGTAATTGAAATCTCAAAGCTGCAATACTTTGTGTATATATCTCCCTATTTTATCCTTCCAAATACATTTACACCTATACTACCCTCTTCTATATACACTCCCCCTTCCATCTACTACATTATTTCATTATCATTGTGCAACAAATGTATGTGTATAACTACAGACAACTGAGGAAAGAATTGTGTTTATTCTGAACCGACAAAACTTGTTACCCTGACTCTGTTCGCAATCAGGTAATTAACATTCGCGTATGTGTTGATTTTCGCCTAAACTAGGCCAACTACATCCTGTGGACCATCCTAACACACCAAGGACTATATCAACCCTTGAACATGCACTCACCTGGACACCAAAACACACACTTACGGTTTAAAGGAAAAAATCAGTAACTAAAGGAGAAATAATTAATGTTCATGATACATAATACATACCAGATTGTCCAAGCTTGCTTCAACATGAAAAAGAATTACAGCCATTCCTCTTCCTCTATCAACCTCAGCCTGTTTAATTATATAAATCAAATGTGTAAGGTGTAATGGAAATAAAATAATAAACAATAATACATCATCATCATCATACCCAGTTAATCCCACCAATAGCAAAGCTAAGGTAGGGTCTGAGGAGGGTAAGATGTAGACAGCCTTACCTCTACCCCGTGGGAATAGAGAGGTTGCTTCCAGTGAGACCCCCGGCTCGATAGTGGTTTTGTATCAAGCATTGGACATAAGGCACATAACACTTTGCAATCGGGAAAAGCCGATTGGTGCATGTAACCCCTTGTCTTTTGGCTATCAACGCCACCACATGATGCATGATTAACCATCCGTCGTTTTTAACGTTATTTCACGAAATTAGTAAAATAACGTTAAAATTAGTGCAACTTTACTTTTGCCCCATGAGGGCCACACATATAATACATTATATGTGCACAGCCGTAAGAGGGCTAAATAAACAATAATACAAACTAATAAAAGAAATGAAACACATACAGCACATGAGCATATACTAATGCCTGCATCTGCCAATGCTAGGGTAATATCAGCCATCATGCCTGCACATCAGTTGGAATCAAAGGTTTATAAACATTCATATTGGAAAACAAGTACGAAAAAAAAAAGTTTTTTTTTACCTTTTCGATCGATACATGCGATGCATAACCATTGGATGGAGTGTCCTTGAAGTTTGCTCCAGGATGAAACTTTTCCATCAAGCCAGCTTTCTAAACTCGGTAATACTTCCTTATACATAGGAACGTTTGCTTGCATCAATTTTCCAAACTCATTTCCATGTGAGTTGGTTTTTAAGCTCACATGCTGCATATGTTTGTTATGTTTTCCATTCACTTTACTGACTTTAATGCTACCATTTTTGAACCGAAAAAGATCTTCATCGACCATTTTTGACGATGACATTTCCATAACATTCATTAAAATCTTTTCCCATGTATGTTGAGTCCCTTTAGAATAATCTAACACATCTTCAGCTTCACTATCATCTTCAGTATCCGCAATAAATTCATTCACTGAATCAGCGGTTATTTCAGATGCAGACAGTGCAGCTTGCTCCCTTAAAAACTAAACAGAATACCAATTAGCTTAACATTATACATTAAAGGATGGCAATATTAAAATAATTAAAACCATGGTAACTAACTTACTTTCATAATCTTGTGCCTGGCACTACGTGTTTTGGCATGTTGTAGCCATTGTTTGTGCCTCTGGAAAGCAGATTTGCTTGATAATCCCTGGTAATGGTGAGAATCACATTTTAGAAAAATCATTATGAAAGATAACTCTAGGTAGTTTTATCTAAAATTTATCAAAAAGAAGTACACTATAGGTCACTATCTCCACAACTTCAGCGTTTGCAAGCACGTGTAAAGGAGGAACAAGATTGCCATTGACCTGCAAATGATATAAATCAAGCAATTATTTAAACTTTCAAGAAAAAACATATTGAAACAGTAAAAAATCCATTAGACTTGCCTTCGCAGCCACCATCTTGTTTCCAATTTCTGTGTGTATCATATAGGCATAGTCAATGACAGTTGCTCCCTTGGGCAGATTTTTTATCTGTCACAGCAGTAATAAATAGAACCAATAAGAAACGGAATTCATTAGAAAACTTGAGAAAGGGGAAATTGTGTCACGAACTTAATTTTTTTACCTCTCCTCTTGGTGTAAATACAAATACACGACTACCTAGAAGATCCTTGGTAACCGTATCTACAAATTCTCTTGAAGTCATGTTTCCAACGAACTCCTCTTGCCACTCTCTAATTGCATTCAACCAACCAATCTAACATAAAGGAGTGTATTTATTTAATGATCAATAAAAGAAAAAATTGATGTACATAGCCATCATAATAGTAGGGGTCATCATTTTGACTCAGGTTATGTTTTATCAGGTCAAGTGGTTATAAAGAGACCAATATAAAACAGGACTAACCTTTCGAAGTCCTGCAAAATGTATTTATAACGGGTTATTAATTGAAAAAAAAAAATACAACTTTTTAATCAAATTTGACAGATTTATTATTCTTCAAAAATTTAGCATTCAAGACAAAAGTGCCACATTTGCATTGTTAAGAATGGCTGGTTTTGACCCATTACCCAACCCGTAAAAATAACCCATTTTAACCCAAACTCGTTTTGACCCATTACCCAACCCGTCCTTACCCTGAGTGCCACATTTGCATTGTTAAGAATGGCTGGTTTTCCTCTCAAATTTCTATCTTCACAAGACACTGTATGTCTGATCAAGTCATTGACAAAAACTTTCCCACTATAATGAGCGGCAATGCCTCTATTTGCTATCAGGTTCATCTCTTCGGTTCTAATCTGTCAAACATAACATTTTGCATGTAAAACTAGTAACACCATATATTGAAGAAATATTATAATAATATGAATGAAAAAAGAGCTATCCAAAAAAACCTACCTGAACTTCCAGCCTAAATGTACTCTCGTAAAGAAATGGAATTACAGTAGTATGAAGACTTTGATAACCATTAGGTTTTGGAGTTGCGATGTAGTCTTTCATCTGTGGAAAATGTAATCAAGGGTATAATTGTAAACAGCAACAGGAGTGAAACATTAACTTTCAAATTGACAAAATGACTAAGATACCCACAGCTCGAGGTATGGGGGTCCAGAATCCATGAACCAGCCCAAGAACATGGTAGCATATCTGCGTGGAAAATAGATTAAAATATATGTAAGAGAAAACCATGTAGCATAACAATTTGTTTAGATTGCATAACCATGATTTGGTAAGTGTAAGCTACCTGTTGTGCATTACATAAAGGGGCAACACCAACACAAGGTTTGGGTTTAACAATAATGCGAAGCTGTAATCAAATGCATACAATCAGATCAGAAAAAGACAATTAGAAATAATTATACATTCTATCATGTGCACCACTTAAAAAACTTGATCAACTACCTGTGCAATTTGGTTAACTTCATTGATTGAACCTCCGGATTTGAGTACGGACTTGTAGATGCTGCAAATAAAGGAACCCAAAACCAATAAAGAAATGATCATGTGACGAAAATGCTCAGGAAACCATTTTATGTATTTATATAGGCACCTTACAATACCATATTAATATTACCTGTATGGTTCCTTACATACTGACTGGACCTCAGATGTCAAAGCCATGAGGTTTAAGAACTGATCATCTTCTATCTTCTTGATCAATAATTTATTTGCCTAAATATGATAATAATAAATAAGAAATAAAGTGTTGATTTTGCTGCCAGTCATACCCAAGTACTTAAAATTACAATTTTTTTTATCTAGAAAATAAATGCAGCACCTCTTCAATTTCTTTCTCGTGGTCTTTATAGAGTTCTGCTACCCGCCTCTTGATTTTACCATAATCTTGAGGGTTTGTGTACATAAAGGACAAATTTTCAAGCTCCGACTGCATGGAAAATAATAAAAGATAACCATATAATAAGTTAAATATAAAGCAAAAAATAATTGAACGACTAAAGCAGTGCAGAAGTGGTAAGAATGCAAAATACCTTAATTTGGTACATCCCCAGTAGCTTTGCTAGAGGAGCAAAAACTTGTAGGGTCTCCATTGCAATGCTAGACTGTATGCATATACAAGACTTTAAAATAATAACAACAAAACAGGATAATGAAAAATTCACAGCTAATTAATGTAATTTACTCCACCTGCTTATGTACAGGCATATGTGAAAGAGTTCGCATGTTATGTAATCTGTCTGCTAACTTCACAATAATCACCCGGACCTGAGAAATATAATGTTCAGTAGCTGCTGATATTAATAATTGGGCAAATTGAATAAAAAGTAATGAAGTTTGGTCTGACTTCTATTTTGAATAACCAACTTTTAAATATTGAAGGGTGTTACCTATAACAGAAATCAGACCAAAGTGTCCACTGCTTTCTTATAAATTTTACCCAAACAATTATAAAAATAAAGATATCACTTAGTAGATCACCTCCTCTGTCATAGCCAGAAACATTTGTCGTAGATCGTGAGCTTTCACGTCTTGTATAGAAGAGATTTCACTATTACACTTGAGCTTCCCAAGTTTAGACACCTAAATTACCGACTAAATTAAAGTATGATATATGCAATATGTTGAAAAAGAATCAAGTAAAAGTTTCAAAATTGACCACCTTCGTTTCTCCTTCAACAATGTGACGAACTGTGACACCAAATTCCTTCTCTATTCTTTCAAAAGTCACAACGTTCGTATCTTCAACTGTGTCATGTAATAAGCCAGCAGCTATTGACTCCCAATCTAATTCCTTTTTAAATGAATACTAGATGTCAATAACATTAAAAGCATTATTTTAATTAAAAGATTTATATTTTCGTCAAACTCACTAATTCACCAAGAATTCGAGCGACTTCAACCGGGTGAATGATAAAGGGTTCTCCACTGCGTCTTTTTTGCCCATCATGTGCCTCAAAGGCCAGCTACAAAAAAAAAAAAAAAAAAAAAAAAAAAAAAAACACTTATCAAAATAAATTGCAAATAATAGCACCTGAGACTATTTACTTTATAGATAGAGAGAATATAATCTGAAATGCATAAACACTACAAAGAACTTACTTTTAGAGCATCATGCACTATTTCTAGCTCATTAGATGTAAGGTATGCGATAGAAGGTTTAAGATCCTGAAGTAATAAAATAAGCCATCAGAACCAATGAAACAGTAAGTGACACTTATATTGGGCAGTGCAATATGATTTTAGTTTTTAGAAACATTTAATGCATTATTATATACTTTTTGATCAAAGGCACAGCTAACATGGCAACAATGTGACGTACCTCCCACAATATTTCCGGTGAAAGTTCATCGTATCCTGAAGGGGAAGATGAAGAACAAGCAACTACCCATTTTCTACAGCCAATATGAAGCAAGCTTGACCTCAAGAGTTTTCTTGGAGGAAAGAAGTCTGAAGTTTCAGAGGATAACCATAATATCTTTCCAGAAACTTCACATCTCTGGCATAAATATCAAGTAGAGTGACGTATATCAGTACGAATTTGATGAAAAGATACCACTTCTATAAGATATTGAACTACTTATGGACGTCATATAACTTAGAAAGAACTGAATAATAAATATCAAGTAGAGTGACGTATATCAGTACGAATTTGATGAAAAGATACCACTTCTATAAGATATAGAACTACTTATGGACGTCATATAACTTAGAAAGAACTGAATATCAACACATGTGTCTTGTTAACAAATTAATGGAATGAATGTGTAACATCCAAAAACACTAAGATGTCAATGAGTTATTTGTTCATCCGGTTGTCCACGGACGCCATCGAATTGAAAAGACCTCCAGGAGTTAATTGATGGATTGAAGTGCTAGTGTTTGATATTAAGTAGAAGATGTATACAGTGTTTTGGAGTGAAGTGTTTTATTCTTGAAGATATATAAGTATTTTGCATACAAGGTTTTTGATTTGTTAGATCACCCTGTGATTCTCAAACCATTGTTTCCGGTGTATGCTTTAAATTACTTTTCCTCACCCTATTTAAAGAACAACACATTTTGATTGTGACTTGTGTCAACTTGTTAAATAGAGGTTTAAAAGCTAGTTTTTTGTTATCCAGATGATTCAATCAGAATACTCATCATTTATCAAACTCTCCCCTTCCACTTTGCACCTATCCAGTATCCACATGACTCTTAACTAATTCAACATTTATAGTTTCTAACCATTTTTAGCATGTACTCATCTAATAACCAAAGTAACCTATGACAATAATGTGATACCTTCTATTATTAGCAAATAGCTAGAAGCAAGCACCTTAAGTCTAAGTCTAGCTACTTGATAGAACAGAGATCTTCCTAACACTTAATGTAAGAACCTCACTAATATCCTGATCACTGCAAGGCTTTCCATCATATCAACATTCCAAAATTCAACAATAAATTGCAAAAACCAATAAACATTCCACATACTTAAATCCTATATACATTTTATCAATTTACATTACTTCAAATGAACACAAGAGTACAGAGCTAGTAAGCGTTACAACTTACATGAGCGGTAGTAGCCAGCAACCCTGTCAACGCCCTAGGCGCTTTCCACGCACACGAAACAACACTACAATCATACCGTCCGCTTCCATCCCCTTTAGAAAACCTACATACACTCACACATTCCACTGGCACTGCAAAATTCACACAAAACACCAATCAAACCCTACCTTAAATCTAGTACCAGCAATTCCTAACCTGTTTAAAACACGATACAAAACGTACACTATAATTTCATACTTTTTTAAATAATAATAATTAAAATTAAAATTAGGAGGCTACGCTCCATCATTTCTCCTAATACATAAAACATACCGTTAAACACGATAAGACATGTTTTACTAAAATTAACAAATTAAACAAAAGAAACAAAAACACATTGAAATAAGCACCTGACAACGACGTAGCAGAAGCCATAACTAACAGAAAGCATCGAAACCTAAGAAACGTCTCATTGATTCAATCGATGATGAAAGAAAGCTTAATCAGCCAAATTCAATCGTAAAACAACAAAAGGATTAGCATTCAGTGTATGAAAGTAGGGTTTATGGTGTGGAAGAATTAATATTATTATTAATATTAATATTAAGGAATGCAATGGAAGATGTGAAGAAGAGGAAGATGTAATCTAGCACAGGATGATGGATAAATGTTAGCGAAACAAAGCCACACAATATTATTACTACTATTATTCTTATTATTGTTATGCGAATATTTAAATTTTTGAAAAAAAAAAAAAAAGTTTTGGTTTTTGGTAGTGATATTTTGTAGGTGAAATATTCGTGGGGGTGGGTTAGTTGGTTCGTTTTGACGAGGGTAACGTGAAGATGACGGATATTCGGAATGTCATATCGAAAATAGTTAATTATCAAAACTGTCCCAGTTTAGATGTCAGTCCAGCCCAAAATTCAAAAAATTGTTTGACTAGACATGTGATTTTGACTAAACAGGCGAAAACAGTTCATTTCGTTAACGAGGTTGAGTTAACATCGTTAAGTCAGGGGTAAAATTGTCCATCTTTAATAAAATTATTGTCTTCTTCGTCACTTATCTTCTTCCCCACTCACCAACATAAATTTAAGTGGGTCCTACCTCTAACCCCACCACAACCCATCTCCACCTTTCACCACCACCACCACCCACCACCCATCTCCACCTTCAACCACCAAAACTTATTCCTAAACTAATTAAAATAGATTTTATAGAATCCCTAAATTTTAGCACTAATTGGGATAATGGTTAGGGTTTGAATGTTCTTGGATGACTGATTTCGGAATATATGCTTATCGAAAATCATAAGTTCACGCTTAAGTTCATGGTTTCCAGTTCTCGAATACTAACACAATTTTTTGAAGAACTAATGATCGAGAGAACCCACTGATACTGAGAACAGTTACTTTCGAGAACCCTTACAACCATTGAGAACCCTAACCACCGAGAACTAATGAATTTTCTGAGAACCTAATTTCTACCGAAAACCAAAGGCCACCCGAGAACTCAATTTTTACTGAGAACTATGACAAGTTCGATAACTAACCATTTTCTCAAGAACTTCGTTGTTTGTGAGAATTAACTATTTTTCTTGAGAATCTCTTTTCCCGGGAACTAAATCTATTTTCCTGACAACCGGTAATCTAAAATTTTCTCGGGGTTTGCTATTAATTAGTTTATTAGTTTTTGAAAAACCTTAATTAATATGTTTTCAAAACGTAAATCAATAAACGTTTTGCTTCACTTTGATAACATTTAAAGGTCTCACTTCTGCTTAAAGGTGATGTGCTAGTCAGTGCTACCTTAATATAGTTATCTAAGTCTAACTAAGCATACCAAATTAGTTTTGCCTAGTTAACATGAATGTCTCACTCATGTCCAAAGATGATGTCTTACATTCGTGTTTTGTAAAACTAAATTATGACTAATAAATTAAGTGTCATACTTCTACCCAAAGGTGATGTGCTACACTTAATTGACTTCATGGTTAAATGATTTCACTTATGCCTAAAGGTGATGTGCAATTATTTTAAGTAGAACCAATAATTAATCTATTATGTTTTGGTGTTTATAATAGATGTTATCACGCCTTCATCAAAACAAATGATCCTCACATATTAATGATCCTAATTTTTTTCGTCTGCGTTACTTGAATATCCTATAACATAAATCACTCTAAAGGTTTTCTAAAAGGTTATATATCAAACTAACTAATCCACTCTCATTCCAAAACCCACTATGATATGCTCTTATTGAGTCTTGATTATCCCTTAAGGTGTGATACCCCTGGTAATTTTTCTAACAAAAATAATTTATTTTCATTAACAAGTGGGATAAGCCAAATATAATGTCACTTATGGTAATCAAGAACTTAAATTAATGATTGATATCAGGGGAGCCATTAAAGATTCTGAAATTCCTAAGACTAATTTTGTTTCTATGGAAGAATCAAAAGAACTCTTAAAGAAGCATGCAATAAATCTAACTCAATTAAAAAGGTTAGGTGACATTCGTGAATACTTCATAATATTGAATAACATGGCCCATTAAACTAGAGGCTTATTCATGGAATCAATAATGATTTTCAATGCGTTATACAATAACTTTTCCATTAGTACAATTACATGTCTTATGAATCAATTACAACACTCAGAAGTACCAAAGGAAAATGAGTGTGTTGATAGCAACATACGTATAGGAATAGAAACGCCTAAAACTGAAAAAAATCAGATGTTATATATTATTCACCTTACTACCACTAAAACTTAAAAGTGGAAGATAACTTACAATAGAGAGGATAGTATAAAAGTATGGAAACAAAATACAAGTACTGCTTCCAACTCTAAGTTCTCCAAGTGGATGTCTCACTACAAAACTATGACTAGGCACAAGCAAATGAGACAATCCATAAGCCAAGGGAACAACTGGCTAAGTTAAGCCGTAGAACATCAATGATATTTGACTCCACAGATATAAATATTCCAATTAACACATGATTGTTTAGTCTAGTTCTATTCATTTCCTTACCAGATTTCAACAAATACTTAATGTGAGAGTAAGTGGCAAATCTAATGTTAAGGTTGAAAGAACCATTGATAATTGATCTTTGTATTAGGCTTTATGATACCTTACAATTTTCTGAAGATTTCTCAGAATTTTAGTATCAATACTAAAGCCAAATTTTGACAGTTATGAGTTGTTTATGACCAAAACAAAGTCACTATCTATTAACTTAAACTCTCATATTATTGGTTGTCATTATCTGAACAGAAACTTTATAAAATAGAACAAGATGATACATACATTTTCACAACTTTGTTATCATGAAAATGAAAATTTTAACAAAGGATAAGAAGGCCTATACACTTCATCCATTGAGACTAAATTTTTTCATGAGCAATCATGAATAGGTTAATAAAGGATGATTTGTTATCAAATCTCATTCTTAGTGACTTTAAAGCACGTGTTAAATGCCTCTAACTTTAAATGGCAAAAGGAATAAATGGGTTTCCATCACATCGTATAATTAACTGACATTAGTGTAGCTTAGAAAAATATCGACTTGTATCTAGTCTTTCATACGGACCTAAGTCTTCAAGAAATCAATTCATATACTTAAAAGGTGTCCTTCTTAATATGTCCTTAAAAATTCTTATGAAATCTGGACAATAAGAAAATCAAGCCTAAAATATATGAAAATTTCTCGTTCATGCGCATCGCTAAAACTTATTATATGGAGTTCCTAGAGTCCTAAAAGATCAGTATGAGAATTAAGTGTCCTAATTATAACTTGCAAAAGTTGCACAAGGTAGGGGAGTGACAATTTTGATCTTACCTCAAATTACACCTTTGTATATGACAATGCTCTATCACAACTTGTCTCCTTAGAATATAATGATACTCCTAGTAAAGTTTTATTAATGCCTAACTGTAGGAGAAACTTAGATTTCTTACCAGAGCTAAAGTAATCCTCAATAAGAGAAAATAACATGCTAGGTTCCTAAAGATTTCTAAGGTCAGTGGGAGCAGTAAAAGTCCTTGCCATGACTTATCAGAAAGATAAGAGGCGGGGGGGGGGGGGGAGAAACTCATTAAATTTCACTCTGAATTTAACTCCAATTACACCTCTTGTACACCATACTGCACCAAATCTTACACACCTAGAAACAATATTGCTCATTATTATTTACCTGAGAATGAAAGCACCTAACAAAGAACTAATTCGTAAAATTGCATATGTATCATAATAAACCCAATAGTAAACTCAGGAGGTTATCTAGGTCTAAAGGGCCTACTAACTTTGATGATTAAGTACCTTACCCAACTAAAGCTGAAATGGATGTTTGGAAAGTTTGCCGATCCTACCTATTCTAATTATATTATCAACATCAGTTGATCTTCTAAATGGGATAAAACTATTATTGGCAAGCTTGATTCCATGAATTAGAATAACGTTTGGATTTAGTTGAATTATCTAAAGGTGTTCATAACTAAACTGAATCTAAATGGAAACGTTATCACACTAAAAGTACGATTGATTGCTGAGGGTTATACTCAAGAGGGAATAAATTATCAATAAACCTTCTTACTTGTTTTACAAAAGGTTTATTTGAGAGGATCATTACTGTTCCAATAGCTTATAATAATTTAGAGCTCCATTAGATGGACATTAAAGAACTTTCTCTAACAGTGACCTACATGTTCATAAAATAACCTGAAAGTTCTAAACTGAAGGTCCAGAACACTTAGCTTGTAAGTCAATGAAATCCATGTATGGGTTCATGCACGCATCTAAACATGATGAAATTATAATGCAATTCTTTTCATCAAGTACGAAAGTGGATTAATACACCTATCTCAAGATGAGTGAGAGAAACTAATGCAAACTTGTCCTTATATAGATGACATTCTTTTGACAAGTATATGTTACATTAGTCAAATCATTGTTCGCGCATACTTCGACATACTGAATCTCAGAGATACCCCGTATGTCATAGGAATCAAAATCCGTCGAGATAGACTTAACGAGACATTAGTTTCGTCTCTAAGCGAGTCCTTACACATGTAACATACAACATTGCTCTCCTATAGAAGCTAATAGGATAAATGAGATTATTACTTTATGCTTCATTAATTAGAAGCCTTATGTAAGTTTAAGTCTATACTCGTTTGGATATTGCTCTCTAGATTATTGTGAAACATCTAATAAAATATTACAATATCTTTAAGAAATGAGAGATTATAATTTAAAAAAGAAGTGAGAACTTAAAACAGTTGAATACTCTTATTCTAACTTTGAAGACTTACTGTGACAAAGTCACCTGCCCTATTTTCTCGAACGGTAATAGTTCGAGCGGAGCTGCATTAGAATTTCGATACGAAATTGATTTTTCACTTATTTTATGAATAAGTAGAGGAAAACAAATCTTTTTATCGAATACATTAATGATACGCTTATGGATCTAATAACTAAAGGTCTATCACCCATAAGTCTCTCTAAGGGCCTATAATAGAGACGAGTTTTTTTAATGACCATGTTCAATTGCATATTACACGATGAATGACTAATTATTAATTATTCCTCATTCGTTTGATATTTGTTTGTCTCTAAATACGTTCATGCATGCCTAAGGATGTATAGACACTAATTATACAAATTAACGTTAAGGGCTTAATTGTCATGATCCTAATGTTAAGTTTTAAATTTGGGGTGTAGTATGATTAACGGGGTTCCTGAGTTGAATAACTGACTCAACGACTATATTTCTCTGCTACATTTTTTGGTTTAAAACTAAAATGAGTGTTAACTCTTGATTAGGATTATCTAATGCTCATAATAAATGATTACTCGGCAAGTGGGAGAATGTAAGAATATATTTATATATTCTAATTAAATGGCCTTTATAATCATTTATCTAGGTAGTTTCAATATATGTATCGATACCGAACTCATCCCTAGTGCAAGATATGCTAACATGAAATAATACAAGTGGTTTTGGCTGAGATTACAATAACAACTTACTTGATGCTCCCAACCTGTTTGGCAATCTTATCTAAAGGTATTGTATAATCATTTATGATCGTAGCTTTTATGGCCAAAATCCTACAATATGCATCACTTTATGATTTATTTTATAATTTGTGGTTACATTGTATTAGTGTGTATTTTATTCACTTTGATAACGATGATGTGACTTCTTAGGCGCACAAAAATGCAGTAAAATGGAGAGGAAAGAAATTCCCTCATTAGTGTATAGTATTTGGCAAGGACCGGACAAATGAAAAAGATGCTCAAATAGATGCTGGTCTTTATAACCCGACATAAACAAAGAACATAAGACTACTTGAGATGGACTTGATGATATGTTAGTTGATCGACACTAAACAATTTTTCATATGTTTTTTCAAGAGAAGAATCAAGTACCCAAACGAAAGAGAAAACTAGGCAACAACTGAAATCCTCTAATGATTGCTTGAAAGAGTCGACGAAAATAATTGGTGCATAATTAGTGGTGCTACAAATACATTCGATAGAGTTTTTGGAACATAGAGCAATAAAGAGGAATTGCCTAACTATCTTTTTGTAGAGATGAACAAAGTTGAAGGTTTGACTATTCTTGGGTGCGACAAGGTTGTACGTAAGCTACAATAAAAATGAGTAATTGATGGTAATCTATTTTAAGGTTAAGGTTGATTAAGAATACAAATTTATATGGATAAAGGACATACTTGTCGATACTACTTAAAGAAATTTATCACTACTTTGAGATTATTTTTAAGTTTAGCAAAATGGAGAGGAAAGAAATTTCATCATTAGTGTATAGTATTTGGCAAGGATCGAAAAAATGAAAAGATGCTCAAAGATGCTAGTTTTTTTTAATCCGACATAAACAAAGAACATAAGACTACTTGAGATTGACTTGATGATATGGATGTTGATCGACACTAAACAACTTTTCATATGTTTTTTTTTTCAGAGAAGAATCAAGTATTCAAGTACCCAATGAAAGAGAAAACTAGGCAACAACTAGAATCCTCTAATGATTGCTTGAAAGAGTCTCTAATGATTGCTTGAAAGAGTCGACGAATATAACTGGCGCATAATTAGTGGTGCTACAAATACATTCGATAGAGTTTTTGGAACGTAGAGCAATAAAGAGGAATTGCGTAACTATCTTTCTGTGGAGATGAACAAAGGTGAAGGTTTGACTATTCTTGGGTTTGATCACAAGGTTGTATGTAAGCTACAATAAAATGAGTAATTGATGGTAATCTATTTTAAGGTTAAGGTTGATTAAGAATGCAAATTTAGATGGATAAAGGACATATTTGCCGATACTACTTAAAGAAATATATCACTACTTATAGATTATTTTTAAGTTTTTTTTTTAGTTCGTAAATTTTGGATAGTTTTTCATTGATGATAATTTTTAATTGGATAATGTTCTGAAAATTGGTAAATTTTGTTTTAGTGACATATGTGTTTGGGTGTGTTTATTAACAAATTGTATTCAATTTTGTTTTTTCTCAACTATCAAACAACATAAAGTAATTTCATTTCATGAGGTAACTAAACTATACACCGAATGGTAATAATCTATTTCCTTTTTTTGTCTATTTCATTAACTCGTATACTTTACTATTCAATGGAATTTATTAATCCCAACTTTTTGCAGTTGACCGATAATAATCCCACCTGAGTTTATTCTTTCCACCAGTCTTACCTTTCAGACATTTTGCTCTCAATGCCCCCTCCCCCCGTTAACTCACACTAATGCCATTAACTGAAACTCACAATTTCAGGTGATTATTCACCGTATTTGAAAGAGGGAATCGAGACGAAGATATTGGTATGTTCAATTGCAGAAATAAGCATGGTTCGATGGTTTAATCGTCGGTTTCGGTCATCCCATCCAAGGGGAACATCAACCTACAACCGACGAACCATGCTTATTTCTGTAATTGAACATATCAATATCTTCGTCTTGATTCCCTCTTTCAAATCCAGTGAATAATCACCTAAAATTGTGAGTTTCAGCTAACGGCGTTAGTGTGAGTTAACGGGGGGTGCATTGAGAGCAAAATGTCTGAAAGGTGGGACCAGTGAGAAGAATAAACTCAGGTGGGATTATTATCGGCCAACTGCAAAAAGGTGGGATTAATAAATTCTATTTCGCCTTATATTTCATGAATTTTCCATTATTCATAAAAACAAGTTAGGGGCGGGGCACTTTGTGACAAGGTGCGTGGTTACCATTGTCGCGTGGCAACATCACCGCCACCCTGTGCAGTTTGATTTATTTTTGCACTGCGCAGTTAATTCTTGCCGAGACCCAACCCATTCAATGATTTGGCCGTTCACGCCCCCCCCCCCCCAAAACGACTCTTTCCTAAAAAACTAATTTTAAACAAATTATTTACCATCTATATATAAACCAAACCAATTCACACCATTTTTACACTTCATTCTTACTACAATCCTGCTAGTTTTACAATTTCTCTCTTAAATATCCTACCATATCCAAGAAATTTAAAAACTAAATCATCTCTACAATGGTGTGTTGGATCGAAGAGGAAGAAATTGCATTAACAATGGTGTGGATAAGCTAATTGAAGACATATCATTAGAAGTTACTCAAGTCGAGTGTACTTTTGAAGAAATGTTTAATAAGTAGGGAAGAAGACCCTAATCAAGGTGAAGACATATCATTAGAAGTTACTCAAGTCGAGTGTATTTTTGAGATCGGCTAGAGTTTTGACCATGTTTTGACATGACATATTTTAAGACCTAAATTAGATTTAATTTGAATTATGTATTCTAGTTAATGTGGGTTTTCAGGTTTAAATTTGATTGTTGTTTATTCTATGTTTTTAAATTTCAATTATGTAAGATTTTAATTTTAATGCAAGTTGAATTTTAATTAGATTTGATTTATTTTAAATTAAAAAGAAAGTTTTATGGTACTTTTCTTAGAGTGTCACCAATGTTTTAATAGTTCTAGGGTACTTGGATATGGAATTAACATGACCCAACATGATTGATTGGGGCTAGAGCACTTTGCCTAGAGTGCCCTTCTCCCTCAGGGGGCGGTGTGATTATCACAACCCATTTTATCACACTCAATCACTGTGTGCCACTTAATTTTTTAAATTTTATCACATCCATCACTAAACACGTAACATCACAAAATCATCTCCCACCAATTCCAAAAAACAACCAACCAATCACAACATTACACCTCATCCACAAACAAACCACCCACCCTACACGCATTTTCTCACGGTCGTAATATACATCACGCCTGCAACAATTATTGTCCATCACATTGAAGGCGGAGTGGTGTATCACAGCCATAAGAGCAGTGTATCACGAACCGCCCCATCCACCCTTATATACATTTCATGATTCTCCTAAATCATTGGGCCGCGAAAACATTGCCACGGTTCCATGCACACCGAGTGGTCACACGACACCATGACACGTGTCATCAACACGATAACACTGGTTGACTGTTTGCTCTTTCTCTAGTTCCAACAAAGACTCAATATCTTAAATTCTTTATCTACACACATATCAACGACATTATATATATATATCCACCGCAATAGCACACACTACACACACCTCTTCCTCCTCTAGTTACTCATACGTTACCAATCAACAGGTTGCATCAATGGTGACCCCTAAGCTTACAAGAATAACAAGCATGCGTGAGCGTCTCGAAGAAACTCTATCCGTTCACCGCAACGACATCATCTCTCTCCTTTCCAGGTATCTTTCATTACGATTTTGATTTCATTTTGTTTTAACGTCCAACAAAGTTCGGCTACCCGTTACAAGCATATTCAAAAGACAACCTATGTCCGTGGTTGTAAAACTAACCGTTTGAAGACCCACCGTGGTAAAACCACAACCCTGTCTCGCACATGATATTTTGTCATGAACTCGATACTTTAACACTTCAACCGGTGTCCTTCCTAGTAAAAGTCATCCGCATAAGTCATCCGGATACCACACATGTTATTTTGTAGGCCTGTAAATGAACTGAACGTTTTGTTCGGCGGGAAGTTCGTTTATTTAATAAACAAGCAATCGTTTAGTTAAATGAACAAACACGAACAAACGTTGTATTCGTTCATTTATGTTCGTTTAAATTTTTTATTATTAACATAAGTAGTTATATTTATATAAATATAAACATAAATTCGGCTTTAGCTACTTTTATAAATATAACAATTAGTAATCGGGTTTTTTAGTAATACCAAAACGTTTACATTTATTGTTTTCGTTAACGTTCGTTTATGTTTGTTCATGAACTGTTTGTTTAGGTTTTAAAAGAACGAACATAAACGAGCACGAACATGACAAATTTCTTAATGAACGAACAGGAACACAAAAATGTGTTCGATTATGTGTTCGTGTTCGGTTAAAGTTAAATGAACAAACATGAACATGCCTTTGTTCGCGTTCGTTCTGTTCGTTTACAGGCCTAATATTTTTGCCACGAACCATACTTCAACTTCCCTAGTAAAAGTCTATCCATATAAGTGATTGTTACGTACTTCCATTGCTATTTTCATATTCACGTGTGTGTTTTTAGGTATGTGGATCAAGGAAAGGGTATATTGCAGCCTCACCACCTGCTTGACGAGATAGAAAACTTTATAGGAGATGATCAAACTTTTCGACAAAAGATTGCTGATAGTCCTTTCGGGGAAATCCTCAAGTCTTCACAGGTCACGTAACCGGTTTTCAATTGATGTGATTGAATTTCGTTATGTGTGTCTAATATTTCTCTGTTTGGTTACAGGAAGGAATAATTATTCCTCCATATGTAACGCTAGCTGTTCGTCCGAGGCCGGGTGTTTGGGAGTTTTTGCGTGTCAATGTCAACGAACTAAGCATAGAGGAATTGAGTGTTACTGAATACCTGATTTTCAAGGAGGAGCTTGTCAATGGCCAGTTAGTAGCTCTTCACCCTTGATCTGTGGAATAGCATCGCATTCGCAGATCAAAACATGTCGTGTCAGCGAATACGTTGTATTAGTTGTATTAAACGACCATAATTTTTTCATATGCTAATATTTTTTAAAGCATGTTAACTTTTAAAACATATCGATAACTTTTAAGCTAACTCCCCACGATTATTAAACGGCCATAACTTTTTTGTATGTTAATATTTTTTTTTAAAAACTTTACACCATAACAATGAAAATTTTATTCTCTTTAATTTGTTTTAAATTAAAAAAATAAAATTAACATGTTTTGTGATATCACTATCTATGTTCCCCACGCATTGTGCGGATACTGCTCTAGTATATATATGTATGCGTTTATATAGCGTGTTAGGGGCATGCCAGCAAATCATTTGTTTTCCTTTGGACGCGAAAGCAGATGCCTCATCCCAGATTTGGTATCCAATGGCAAACTGCAAAGGCTGACCCCACTATGGCTCCACTTGTCCAACGGTTTAGCAGTGTTGGAGCTGCTCTAACACCTGTAACTGTGTTGCAGGAGTACGAGCCCTTTTGTGTTGGAACTTGATCTTGAACCATTCAATGCTACATTTCCCCGGATGTCACGATCTTCATCCATCGGCAATGGAGTTCAGTTCCTCAACCGCCACCTCTCCTCCATCTTGTTCCGCAACAAAGATTGTATGGATCCGTTTCTGGATTTCCTCCGTGCTCATAAACATAAAGGCTACGTGAGTTTAATCATTTATTCCTTAATCCTTTGATTATGTTTGTATGATTCAGTGCTATCAGTTTTCAAGTACTTTGAGGATTTTGCAGGCGATGATGTTGAATGATCGGATACAAACAATGTCTAGACTCGAGTCTTCGTTAGCAAAGGCGGAGGATCATCTCTCCAAACTACCACCTGATACACCATACTCTGAATTTGAATATGTGTTAGTATATGATATATCACTCAAATCCAAGATTAAAATTTCGAAAATGCGAATGTAACGTTTTCTTGTCAATCATGGTGATGCAGAATGCAAGGAATGGGGTTTGAAAGAGGTTGGGGAGATAATTCCGAAAGAGTTCTCAGCATGATGCGGCTTCTCTCGGACATTCTTCAAGCACCTGATCCTTCAACTCTTGAAACTTTTCTTGGAAAGATACCGATGATCTTCAATGTGGTTGTGTTATCTATACATGGTTACTTTGGGCAGGCCAATGTTTTGGGTTTGCCGGACACAGGTGGACAGGTCAGGGGCATCATTCCATGTTTATTTTGATGTATGCTTGTGAAATTGTGTCTGTTGCATGGTCTACTTATTGACGATTATTGTTTGTGTTTAAAATGAAGGTTGTTTATATATTGGATCAAGTACGATCCTTGGAGAATGAAATGTTGCTTAAATTAAGGCTGCAAGGACTGGACATCAAACCTAAGATTCTCATTGTAAGTATTGTTTTGAGAGTCAATATGATACAATTGCATGTTGGTGTGTTCACGGTCCATTTCGGTCCGGTTTGGGGTATATTCTGTTAGAATTATATATTTAAATCTAGTCGTTATCCTAAGTTAAAAGTTAGGGATAGGCAACATACGACATAACCAACTGCCACTTAAGAGGGTGTGATGGTTCGGCAGTTTCTAATGGTTTATGAACACTCCTACTTGCGGGTTGGTCGTCTTTTCATAACTCCAATTTGTACTTTTATTGAAGGTCACTCGATTGATACCGAATGCCAAAGGTACTTCATGCAACCAACGACTGGAGAGGGTCTGTGGGACCGAATATACATATATATTACGTGTCCCTTTTAGGACCGAAAAAGGGATTCTTGGTAAATGGATATCAAGGTTTGATATATGGCCTTATTTGGAGGCTTTTACAACGGTAATTCAATTTAGCAAATCCGATTCTAGTAACTTTTAACTATTAGTAATCTAACATTTTCACAATAATTATCATGTTTGATTTGTTAACAGGATGCCGCAAGTGAAATTGCCGCCGAGTTGCATGGTGTTCCGGATCTTTTAATCGGAAACTACAGTGATGGGAATCTAGTTGCCTCTTTGCTATCTAACAAATTGGGCGTGACACAGGTAAGAAATTTAGAATTATGTTTCAAATCCACTTCGAGCAAAAACACAAAATATAACCATTAGATGATGATCTCAATACGTAAAATCTCATTTTGGTGGGTATTCTTAGATATGGAGAAATGAAAACTGACAGCATAGAATTATAATTGAATGATTAAATATACCTGTGAAATTTAATAAATTTCATGGATTTTAACAATTGAAGCATAATTAGTATTCGTCATCTGGTTTGTTACGTCGTTTTTGTTCATAGTTACTTCGGACGGACTTAAAAGTGATGTCTGTTTTTGAGTTCAGCATTTTTCTTGCTTGCAGTGCAACATTGCGCATGCGTTAGAGAAAACGAAGTATCCAGATTCTGACTTATATTGGAAGAAATATGAAGAAAAATACCACTTTTCATGTCAATTTACCGCCGACCTTCTAGCCATGAACAATGCAGATTTTATCATTACAAGCACATACCAAGAGATTGCGGGAACGTAAGTGGAATCCTAATGAATGATACTGAACACGATAGATGACAATATATACATGATACAGCAGCTTACGTGTCTCTTATTTCTGGCAGGAAGAACACTGTTGGACAATACGAGAATCATTCAGCGTTCACTCTTCCAGGCCTGTACAGGGTTGTTCATGGTATCGATGTCTTTGACCCTAAGTTCAACATTGTGTCTCCAGGGGCAGATATGACAATTTACTTTTCATATGCCGAAAAAGAGAAACGGCTTACATCGCTACATCCCACAATTGAGAAGTTGTTGTTTGACCCTGAGCAGAACGATATGCATATGTAAGTCGTTTATTTCATGTTCAAATTGCATTCAGATTCAAATCTGTTTAACCATGTTTTAATCTCTAAACTGTCTATGTAGCGGTAATTTAACCGACTCATCCAAACCTATGATATTCTCGATGGCGAGGCTTGACCATGTGAAAAATATAACCGGTCTGGTTGAGTGCTATGCTAAAAATAACAAGTTGAGGGAACATGCAAATCTTGTGGTTGTTGCTGGTTATAACGATGTGAAGAAATCAAGTGATCGAGAAGAAATTGTAGAAATTGAGAAGATGCATAGCCTTATTAAGCAATACAAATTGGATGGACAGATGAGATGGATATCAGCCCAAACGAACCGAGCTCGAAATGGTGAACTTTATCGGTATATTGCTGATAGCAGGGGCGTTTTCGTCCAGGTAAATTTTATAAGCCTTCTTTAACTTCTATTGATGAATTACTAATTCGCGTTCATAATTGCATACTACTGAAAATATATCCATGGGAAAATGTTAGCCTGCTTTCTATGAAGCTTTTGGACTTACGGTTGTGGAGGCCATGACATGTGGCCTCCCGACATTTGCCACGTGTCATGGCGGTCCAGCTGAGATCATTGAAGAGGGTGTGTCAGGGTTCCATATCGACCCATATCATCCTGATAAGACCTCAGCTACAATAGCTGATTTTTTTCAAAAGTGCAAGGAGGAACCGGGTTACTGGGCTAAGATATCCGATGGTGGGCTTAAACGAATAAATGAAAGGTTAATATCTATCTTAATGACATTATTAGCGGTTCTTCGGTACGAAATAAGATACTTGATGAATAAGAAAAGTTGTAATGTAATAGGTACACATGGAAGATCTACTCTGAACGCTTGATGACGTTAGCTGGGGTATATAGCTTTTGGAAATATGTGTCGAAACTTGAGAGGCGTGAGACCCGACGATACCTTGAGATGTTCTACATTTTAAAGTTTCGTGCACTGGTAAGATTTTCAGCCTACGCGTTATTTTCCACTTTAGAGAAGTTTGAGAACTGTTGGCCCGATGGGTTAATTACCGACTCACTTGACTCGAAGTGAGTTGGGCCTGATTAATTCAACAAGTTGGTGGATTAACTTGATTAAACTATAACAAAATTTTACCATTTATTTTTATTTTCAAGGGAAAGTCACTTAGATGGTTGCTTTGCCCAACAAATTTACCGAAATGCCTTATTTTTTAAATCCATGTTTTTAGTCTTGTTTTAAGAAAAACAAGCATTTGAGGTCACTTTCCACTTTCTAGCATAAATTATGGTCCCGAAGGAAGGGACCAACCAAATGACTCCACGTGTCCATGTTTACACCGTGAAATGATTAAAAGTGTGGTTTTCACGAAAAGAAGGCTAAAAGGCGTGATTTACGTTTTTTTTAGCCACATGTAATATACTTTTTATTCTTTTTTTTTAGTTGCGGTATACCTTAGATTAAGATCGGATATATTTGTTTCTCTGTTTAGTCAAATCAGTTAGGTGATTTATTTGGCTAAAGTGGACATTTCTATGACTATCCCTAACTTTGAAAGTAACCTGTTCAAGTCAAGTAATATCTTTGCATTCCTATAGGTATTTCACTTTGATTTATGGTTTGGGTTGTTTCTACAGGTCAAGTCGGTTCCACTAGCTGTTGACGACAAGCCATAAGAATCGTCCATGGTTTTTAAATGTAATCCCATCGCAAATCGGTAACATCTTTCCAGTTATATAAATAACAAACGCCACGTGCCCGTTAGACACGTTTGACTCAAGTCCTATGTAATTTTTATTTTGTATCACAACAAGTCACGGAGTAACATATGCAAATAATGTAAGCCTCTTTTCATAAATCATTTGGCGGTGATGTTGCCAAAAGTACTTGACCAGTTGACCGCGCCCACGACAGCGATTGACGGGGTATGGTTTTGACTAGCCAGTATGAAATTTTAGATCTTTTTCTAGGCCGGTTGTGTTATATTAGGCGGATGTAGATGTCTTTGGCTGCCTCCTTACAATCTTCAAACACGAAGTAAACTAACAGCCAAAGACTTGGCAATCATATTTAACTACTTAAGATGACTTTGAAATTTGTGTACACCGACAAAAAATGAAGAATTTGTTGCATCATTAATAGATCTCATGAGACTTGACTTCTATTCTAGAATATTTTGTCGGAGATCATGGTCTGGTTGATAAAAGTTAACGCGCGTTCCTTTTTTTGTGGTCTCCATTTTAGAGGAAAATAAAATATATATCCAATGGTTCATTTATGTTGAATATTTCAAAGTGTTTATTTAGAGGGTGTTTGGTGTCCATTTTGTCTCCTTCTTTAACTTATGACTTATCCAATGGATAAGTCATAAGTTAAAAAAAAAAAGTGTGTGGGTAATTCTTTGTAAATAAACTTTTGGATGATTTTGTGCTTTGAAAAGGAGAAAAGAGGAGAAAAGTCATAAGTTACAATTTGTGACTTACGGGATTAAGGAGTTTTTGAGGTAGAAGAAGGAGAAAGGAGAAGGAGAGCCAAATATGCTCCTAATATAAAATACTAGGGTTGGAGACCGGATCCGTGCATTATACGAGTTTAATAAAGAAAATACTAAATATTCATCCATGGATTTAGAGTTTAACGATACTTTGAGAGATAAGATATGACACATAATATTATTTTGCAATTATTTTTGTGCATAGGGGTGTTTTACGTCATGCTTAAACTATCCGTTGTGGCAAGTGAGCGGCCGGCGCGAGAGGAGTTCACGAGCCATGTGGCTTGCGAACACGGCAACGGCCTCACGCGAGAGCCGAGAGGAGGTGTGAGGGAGGTGGGGTGACCAAGCTAATGGCTGCTAGCGTGGGAGGGAGAGGAGAATGAGCCACTGGCTCTAGCGTGGGAGGGAGACGCGAGGGAGGTGGGCCTCAATAGGTGTTCATTATTCTTGAGAAAGCATACGACATTGTGCTATGAAGACTTATTTGGGATAATTTCGAAGGTCGAGGGGTTGTTGGGAAGTACGTTGACTTAATTAGGGATATGTACGGTAGGAATGAAACTAGTGTTCATGCATCTGTAGGGGATATTGGTTTCTTCCCGACCAGCAGAGGTAAGACTTCACCACACCAGGGATCAATGTTGACTCCCTTCATTTTTGTGCTGGTTTTACATGAGTTGTCAAAGTCGATCCAGGAGACATTCATGGTGCATGCTTTTTGTAGATGGTATTGTGTTAGCTGGGGAGAATAAATAAAGTCTGAATGCGAGGTGTAAGGATTAGTCGCTTAAAGACTGAGTACATGACTATAAGGATAAATAGATCAAGCATTGCCTCATAGTGTAGCACAAGCCTCCACCATGTGTAAGATTTTTTGCACTCTCCCTTCTACAACTCTTTCTTCCAAGTACAATGTCAAACTTTTTTCCCAAACTAGTGGTGGAAAAAGTATTTACCATTTTAGTGTTTTTTAAAAAGTATTTAAATGGTGTTTTTCATTTATTTTATATTTTCCTTTTCATTTAATGAGCATTTTAGACTTATTTCAAAATTTTATTCAATTAATCCATTTTCTACTGGTCTATTTTTTTTATTTTATTATTCAATCATTTTTTATGCATCAACCCATTATTTTGTTTTTTTTAAAATTGCTCGTTGTAATCTTTTCATCCCAAATAAATTTAAACAATGAAATAAACAACATAAAAAAAACTAAATCAAACATTAAATTTTAACTCGCTACCAATCTCAATATCATGAAAATAAAAATATCAAACAAAGGCAGCTCGCTACTAGCCTAAATATCATATACAAGCGGGAAAAAAATGTCAAGATAAAAGCGAGTCGGTACTGGTCATGATATCAAACAAAATAGAAGTTCTAATCTGCTTCATATTAAAAAGCACGTTTGTTGAGCGAGGAAGCCCTTTCTGTCACGTTTTGAATCATATGTAATATCACATTATTACAGATTCATTATGTAAAACAAACTTAAGTATGAAGGTTTTAATATATTATAAAAACTATGAAACTTAAACGTTTAATATTTTTTGTACAACTTTTTGTTCCATCATAAAAATTTTGAAATCACAAAGGAAGTTAACAAATCAACATTAACACCATCCAATCATTATGTTCCATATTACAATTAAATTAAAGATCTCAACCTTTCTGTTCGATCATAAAAATGATAGATCACATCACAAACAAAGTTAACGAAATCAACATTAAAAACCATGCATTGTTGTTCGGTCTAACGAGTCAAATATAAAAAGCTTTACCACAAAGAATGCAAATCTGATTCAAGTATTCAACGTAAGACGTATGTCCTTTTTCAATACTTTTTAATATACAAAAGTAAATATATAATAAAATAAATGAATAGGACCATTTTGCTAAATAGTTTTCAAGAAACAACAAATTGGTAAACCCATTTTCCACTAACTCTAATCTCAATATCAACAAACATGCTTTTCAATATGAAGCAAATTAAAAGTTTTGTTTTGTTTGATATTAAAACCGTCAGTGACACACTTTTATCCTGAAAATTTTATTTTCGCTTGTATATAATATTGGGATTGGTAGCGACTCGACTTTACTTGACATTTTTATTTCGTTATATTGGGTCCAGCACGAGTCAAGATTTAATGTTTAATTATATTTTTTATGTTTCTTATTTCATTGTTAAAATTAATTAAGGATAATTTTATAGTGACTTGGGTTGATTGAAAGAAAAGATTACAACAAGCTGAAAAACACTGTAATAGGTTGATTCATTAAAAAATATTGGAAAGATTGATTAAAGTTTTTTTTTGAAAAAAGTGCGACGTGGTCAATTAAAGTAAAAGGTAAAGGATAAATAAATAAAAAACACTATTATGGTAAATAGTTTTCAAAGAACATCAAAATGGTAAATACTTTTTCCATCAACACTAGTGTAGGAAAAAACTCGTACAACGTACCTCTTTAAGATTTGAGTACCGCTGCTTCCATCTAGATCCGACTACCTCTTTTGTCACGATCCTGCCGTCATTACTCATTACCCTCTTAATATCCGACAAGCATACCCATGACCTCTTGGTCTAGTGGTTGATGTCCCTCCATACAAATGTAAGGTTGTGGGTTTAAATTCTTGCAAATGCAAGGTTATGTGAAAATAAGGTGGTATAAATATTTGCCGTTCAAAAAAAATATCCGACAACCATATTCCGATTCAACCCTACTCAATTTCCTAGTTCAATAATAATTGGCTGATTTAATCTTAGGGGTTAAATAAATGCACATGGTGAAAAATCCGATTTTTGGTCAACCAACCGCTAAGTCCTAATAAATTTTTTTTGAACGGCAACTGGTGTAACTGGTGGAGCTCCGGCTAACACTTTGGGTCAGCCTGTACTGATTACCCATTTCACCTGGATTAGGGATCTTCCCAGGTGAAACCCCAAATGTGGTAAATATGGCTCTGACAGGAATCGAACCCTCAACCTTTACATGACATCCAATCTAGCTCCTCCAATTTTCACCAATTGAGCTAGGCTAAGTCCTAATATGATCCATGAAAAAAGAAAAACTTAGATTATGTTCTTATAATTAATAGGAGATTATCGTAATTATGAATAATCTAAGAGTTATATCTATAATCTATAATCTATCTATAATCTATAATCTATAACTTATAATAAAAGAATTGAACTTTGATGATGTGGCATTTAATGGAAGCCTCAACCCCTCCTTAAATGTGCCACGTGGCATCATGTAGGATTTTTTTAATTTTTGATTTTTTAATAAATCTATATATATTATAATTATTTTAGGAAAAGATAAGAATTTAAAAACAAAATTAAATTTTCTCTCTAATGTTTCCTTTCATAACTTTTAAACGTTAATATCTTTTATATACGAGATTTTTTAAAGAAAAAATTACACCAAATTAACGAGCGTTTTATTATCTTTCCAACGAGTACCATAGTGCTATATAAAAAACGGAGAAAAAAACAACTATTTTTGTGGGGTTTTGTTTTCAAATATATTTTACTCTACTATAAATCACAAATGATAAACATAATTTTATAGGCAGAGATTCTTTTTTTTTTTTTATATTTGAATATGATAACTTATGGTAGAAATTTGTTTAAAATAAATATTATTATTATTATTCATTAATAATGTATTGGCAAATCATTAATAATATTGTCATATTAGATATTTTATTACGTTATATTAGATATTTCAACCCCGGGACACTCCCGGGATAAAAGCTAGTTAAACTATATACATATAGATAACATAATATTATAAGAACAGAAAACTTAGGTTTAGTAAGATTCTTTATGATTAGACTTAGAGATGATTTTTTTTTCAAATAAAACCCTTCTTTTATTTCTAAAACTTGTCAAATTACATTAAAATAGATGATATTGATCAATAATTGAAAAATAGATTATTTATAAACAACATAATAGCAAAACAGAATCTGAGCACTAAAAATCAAACAACAATCATGTGGCAACGACTTAGACCACTCTTGAGTTTTGATTCATAGGAAACTTAACGCCTTGATGTCCTTCCTTGAGAAAACCTCTGTTTCTGCCGCGCCACAAGCTCCAACAAGCATAATTGCGAACCACTAGTAAGTCTTGCACCGAGAACGCGTTGTGGGATCCATTTTGCACCATGAACTAATCACGCTAACAAAAAAATGGAGGCTATATAACAATCAGTGAACAGGTATTCCATTCATCACTCGTCTCGCATAGTGAGGTCCCTGTTAAAGTCTTAGCATTGTATTAAGGTCTCGCTTACAGAAAATTTATTAAATTTACATATTGATCAAAGTTAACATTGATATTGTAATTATCTAGTGTGGACCTTTTAGATATATTGTTTTGAGTAGAAAATTGAAGTTACCCTTTCCTTTTTTTTTGAATAGCCAAAAGTTACCTAACGTCCTAACCTAACGCATCTTGAGTTCTTGACTTCCAATTTAACAAACAAAAAGGGTAGACCGGCTAAAGTCTTAGCCGTGGGTGAGGGATTGAGTGGCGTAGAAAATATAGGGACAAACTCACTCAACCATTGACTTTTTCTAACCCAACATTTGGCTGCTTTCAAGAACTTACGCCGCATCTCTCTTTTTTTTTGAAGGGCAACTTTCATTAAAAACACCAACGGGAATCTCCAAGGCGGAGAGACCCGAGCAACCAATTACAAAAACATTACCAAATACCTCACTCTATAACCATATTTTATAAAATTATATAGGTTTATTTTGGTTATAAGTTAGATACAACTAGTATTAAGCCCCCTCGTTATAGGGGACGTAAAACCGTGCCAAGTAATACCATTGCACACCAATGTTAATGACGAGCAACACCGAAGAAACTCGTATTAAAAAAGCAAAAAAGCAAAAAAAAAAAAAAAAAAAAAAAAAAAACAAAATCGAACAAAAAGTAGACATAAAAATGTTGAACCAATCAAGCGAAACGTTGTTAGAGAACTTATATTTAGATCAAAGACGAAATCGACAACATGAATCGGGCTTGTTTTTGACACAATTCCCTTAAACAGATTTTCCGTCTGTTTACAGGGTACACCGGTTTGAACAGTTATGGTGCACTGCCAGACTATCCCACTTGCCTGAAAAATAATCGAAAGTTGGTTACTGATGCTTTTGCGAGTATGGAGTATACGAGAATTTTTGTGTGTCTATATTTGCACAAAGAACTCTTGTTGTTCTTATAGAATTTGAAATGATGATCATAACAATGATCTTCATTAATCTCGATTAATGCTGCTGATTAAATTGGGTTTATTGTTGTAATAATATTATATTAATTGCAGCATAATACCAGGTATTAAAAAGACTTGAAACTGAAGGAAGGTTCTAGAAGCCTCTTCCAGTCACAACAAAATATTAAAACAAGTTGCAAAAACCAGTGTCACACAGACTCGGATTTTTGGAGTTGCATTCGTGTCCGCAGGTCATGCGGACGTCGCGTTGGTTTAGGAATTTTTCTCGAACCAGAACCCATTTTTACACCCCCTTGTGCGTGTAAGTAGGTGCTCAAGTATAATGTAACTTAATATTTTGTTCCTTCCAAATTGGTTTCCAGTTATAAACCCATCCAACTTTTCTTCTCCAACCATTGTGGGACAAGACAAACTCACATTCACACACAAACACCAACAAACCCCCACATGAATGGGAGTTATTCTCATAAAAAACCTCATTCCGATTAAATTTCAACAGTTGAGTTTTGCATATGATAGGTAAGTGTGACCATTTGAACCTTCGCTCATAAAACACACTTAGTCCAGCGACTTTGAGTAAACATCGATGTCTTTGAACTCGTCTACCATTTGTGTAGACGACATTACGCTTCACACAAGGCTCTCCCTGACAACGTCAAGTTCTCATAGTTATGTCCGTTATGGTCATGGACACGTGCCTGGTTTTGCGAGAGCTTTTAACTATTGTGCCCCAACAATGCCCTTCAAAGCGACCCCACTTGTCTCTCACATAGGTGATTCACTAGGAATGGTTACCTCAGTCGAATCATTAAAAGCCATAGGCTTAGCCTCAAAACTTGTCACTTTTAGGAATGGACTAGGAAGCTTGCCAAATTCCTATGGCAAACTCCCCTTTTCAAGGCACGGGGTTTGTTACAACTCTTCCACCACAGTGACCTTACTTGTTCATACAATTAGGTTGTCCTATTGAACTCAGATCTTGGGGTCTCCAGTCAACTAAGTTAGGTTTCCTTCGCATGAATTTAATTTTTCAAGGGCTTTAGTCGCATTCCCATGGACGACTTCTTAACTAACTCTCTGCTTAAGTCTTTTTCTTAGCGGATCCGCGATCTTATCCTTTGACTTCACATAGTCAATAGTGATAACTTCTGTAGAGATTAGTTGGCGTATCATATTATGCTTACGTCTTATCTGCCTGTTCATACTGGTACACATTGTGATACGAGGTCGTTCAATTGCCGATTGGCTATCACAGTGTATGCATTAGGCCGATGCCGGCTTCGGCCACCTAGGTATATCCTTAACAAATTGAAGTAGCCATTCTGCCTATTCATCATCTTCATCTAAAGCGATGAATTTTGATTCCATCGTGGATCTTGCAATAACTGTTTGCTAAGATGATTTCCACGTTATCGCAACACTTCCAAGTATGAAAACATACCCACTCGTTGCCTTGGAAGCATTCGTGTTAAATATCCAATTCGCATCATAGTAACCTTCAACAACTGGTGGATATCTCTTATATTGCAGCTCGTAGTGTCGTATGTATCTTAAGTACCGAAGCACCAGTGTCATGCAATTCCAATGAATTGAACTTGTGTTGCTCGTGTATTTACGTAACTTGCTAGTAAGTCTGGTTTGGTACAACTCATAAGATACATCAAGCTGCCAATAATTCTTAAGTACTCTAGTTGGCTAACAGGCTCACTTCGATTCTAGCTAAATGTTGACTCGTGTCAATAGGGGTTCTAGCCACATTAGAGTCATTTTCATTTAACTTCTCAAGAATTTCGTCTACATAATGGGTCTTACTTATAACAAGTCCATTCTGGGTTTGTGTGACTTTTACTCCCAAAATCACACCCGTTCATCCTATATCTTTCATGTTAAACCTTCCATTTTCATATGCAAGTTATCCCCACATTTAAATGTTATTGGGTGACTTCCAAATGGGATGATGAAAGTTTCCCCCTTTAGTATGAAGTTTGAGAAAACTTCTCAAATACAGTTTTTACATCACTACGGGTTGTTTCTTAATTGGCTCTTCCCCCACATTGCTTGCACTTTGATTAAGTTTGAGTAATATCACTAATGATAACATTAGACACTCGTGATAAGATAGCGACTATCTATATCTTTGTGTTATTGAGGTCATCCTATTATATTACTCAACTCAGATTTCTCACATGAGCTGTTTTTTAGCTATATGAGTTCTCCTCATATTAAGCTAAATAGAAACATAATCAATGAGCTATATATTCGGTCCTTTCATCGAATCCTTTTTAGTGAATTATACATTTGTTTTTACAAAATTTATTCTCATGTCGTCACGTATGTTTGAATGTTCGAAGTTAATTTATTCTCCATGGAGCATCTAAATTAACAAGTATTAGTCTAACATGCTTTAGACTACAAATACTTAGCATGTGAACAGAAGATGCCTCATTCTATTTTTTTCACAGCCTTAAGAGATAACGCACTATCTCTTCCTAAGATTCACGTCTTAGTTTAGAGTTTAGACACGGTAATGAGATTTTGTTTTACCATTCCAAAACCTTGGTTTTAAGAATGTTTCAAAACCATAGTTAATTTCATCCATTAGGATCAAAACTTATTTGCCTTTAATCTCCAAGGCTTCACCATTGACTCTTTAGGACTTAAACATAAGTTTTAATTGTTAGTGGTGAAATCCTCAAGATGATACTAAGGGGCTGTTTGGTTGATTAAGTGCTGAATCATTAAGAGGTCTGAATGGTTAAGAGGTCTGAATGGTTAAGCGCTGAATCATTAAGTTGGACATCTTAATGGTTAGTTTTCTCGTCCCACGTTGGTAGGGGAGCCTTATTAATGTTCAGCCTCGTTCAGTGCTTAATAGTTCAGTGCTTAATGGTTTAGCAACATCCCAAATCTTAATGATTCAGACTTAACCATTCCATTCAGAAGCTGAAACGAACGCGCTGAATAGGATTCAGGATGTAACTGTATATTATTTTATGTACATCCTGAGGATGGACTAACGAATTATCTTAATATTATGTAAATGTAGGTATACTTAAACAACATCAAGGGTCACGACAATGCCCCAACGGCTCTATTGACCTATTATAAGTCAAAGGAGAAGAAAATAACGTATGGCTCAAGTCCTTGATAAAGAAGAGGTCTAAGTGTAACCGTCCAAGATTAAATATAGGCGAATATCTCGGAAGGAAGTTATGTAAAGGCTGGAACTCATTCAAAAGAGAGAGACGTTAAGCTTAAACAGTAAAGGCATAGCTGATTTTTAGGGATATCTTGTTTAATGTTAATACTATAAATAGGGATGTGATGAACGAACTTAGCACACTTCGAAGCACTTGAACTCATACTTTCCATAAGCTCACACACACAACACTGAATTGTATTCATAGTAATTCGTTCATCCTGTTTCCAAAGTTGTAAACTGATTTCTTTATCGATATTAACAAACAAAGGCAAGGGCTTAGACTCCTCCCGAGGTTTTGTGCCGGTGATCATCACTGATCAAGGGTTTTCCTCATACATCGAGTGTTCTTCTCTTGTTGCAGTTCATTTATATTCATTCTTTATATTTTTGCCTTAGACAATTACATCCTTAGGATATAAGTGTCCATCCTTACCATTTCCTTTGTCATCCTGAACATAGTTGTCATTAAGCATTTCTTTGATATCCTAAACGAGTCATCCTTAAGATATAACTGATTTTTAAACATAATAACCACTTTTAGCACTCTACCTCACATTTCTAATTTGGAATACAAAATTGTTTTTACTTGATAATTTTTTACCAAAACATTAATACAAGTCACTTTGATTAACATATTCATCATCAACAAGATGAACCGTATAAAATCACTATATCTTGAGATAGAGTTAATTAGATTGACACTCAGGGATATGACATTCTAAACGACATGACATTCACATATCCCAAAATATTGTACAAATCCTCCACGTAGTTCAACTTACATTGATGGTTTGTAGAGACTCTACACATCCATCACCATTGTAAGCCTTTAATAATAAATCTCCTAAAATCTATCAAAAGCTTATGAGTAATAACATATATATCTTTCATATGTTATAGTTATCGAAAATACATTTGTGCATTTCTATGTTGATGCTTTCAACATTAGATGACATATCTCATTTTCGTGTATTTAATCTCAATACACTTGCCACATTGGTCATGATTCTTTTATAACGTGGTTATACATTTGATGTATGATTTATGACTAATTACATAAGTCATAATCACAACTCGCTCGTTGTGTTTATGCACATCGCTTCTTGCATATATATCCTTATTAAATTCGTCGTATAAGAGTCGTCCAAATATTATAATAATAATAAAAAATATCGTCTTACATTTCCTTTTATATATCGATTATTATATTTTGTTAATCCACTTGATCATCTAAAATAATGTAAACGATAGTACAAAAATATATATAATATATTATAAATATATTTAAACGGATTCATATAATAATAAATACATCAAATGTCAAAGAATGTTATTACATTCAACACTTTATCATCCAACCAAAATAATCGCAACTATATCGTCTTGTGACATTATTTGAGGTACTCCCTCAATAAGACAAATTGGCCAAACAACAGAGTTGTTTATAATTAACTACTCGCAAGTAGTTGAATAAGAATATATATGCCCGTAATAGCATCGGGTTGTTTTCCACTAAATAGTCTCTCAAGACTATTATATGGTTCAAAGCATAATATTTCTCATAAAAGCATCGAATCAATTGCAAAGACATATTTTATTCGTCAAAACATTTCTCGTTTTTGCAAATATTTTAAACTTAAACTATATATATTTATGCTTTGATTACGAATCATAACTATAAACTTGAAAATAGTTTTATTATTTAAAACTCCTCTAACTCGCTCGTTAGACAATAAAGTGATTACAAATCATCTTAATTAGCTTATCAAAGTTAAATCGATTTTAACCCGCTCGTTAGAACTAAACAATTATAAATCGTTATAGTACCAGTATTTGAAGGTAAATTCGGTAAAATACCGGTAGTGCTGAAAATACCGACCCCCAAAACGGAAAAAAAGTGGGTACCAAAACTCTTCCAATATGGAAAATCCGGTAAAATACCAGTACCGATTCAGAAAACCCAAAAAAATGAGTACTGAGAATCTTTTGGTACGAAAAATTCGGTACCGGTTAGTCTTTATATGTATATATAAAATATGATTTTTTTTTTCATTAAATTAAGATGTTGTAATTGCACTTGCTCCTAACTACGACCGCCTGACTGAATTTGGGCTTACCAAACTCCAATCTTAGTTGGCTTTTCCCCTAAATATATGTTATTCAAATATTGAAGTGTCAAACTTCTGACATGAGCCTTGACCTCCTAACTTCAAATTCCAATTCTAATAGAAATATAAACGGTATTATAACACTTTATAAAACAAGAAAGCCAAATAATTGCCACCCATTCTTATCTACAGTTGACCGCCGGTGTATATTCTAAAACCTGCCCCATTATAAATAAAACTAAAATAATTATATTTTAAATAACAATTCATTTTCAATTTCTCAATTCGACAACCATAGTAATGGTTTTGCAATTGAGATACATAAGTTTCTTAGCACACCGTTTTCACATCACACCATTTAATGAGAAAATTATCAAAATAATCATTTGCTAATACATTTATGAATCACTAAACATGTTACACTATATTATACCCTTATAGTAAAGCTCATAAACATACACACATATTTCATGTATCGAGTTTATGTTCACTATGTTCATGTGTAAACAATGATTTCTTGAATTTATAAACTAAACTCACTCTTAAGAAAATATAACGTCTTCATGCAAAAATAAAGTGGACAGACAAATAAAAGTACATAGTCGACAAACATTTCAACTTATAAGGCTACATGGAGTGGCAACAAGTTAGAGTATGAGGATTGTTGGCCCCGACTGAGCACACCATCTCTTGAAACCGGGAATAAAATTTTCATTGAAAACCGATGAATGTTCACGGATGATAAGTGTATTGGGGAAAGGGGGAAAAATGGGTTAATTTTGTTTTGGAAAAGTTTAAAAAAAATTGGACGGCATCATGCATTTTGAGGAGGAAAACTAAGAAAAGCGAGGAATAGATATGACGTTGATGTAACACATGAAGAAATCCGAGATGATTAGTCTTACCATATCTTACAAATTATTAAGACACGACAAGTAAAAACTAGTAAAAGACGATTAGTTTGGTATATTCAAAGATATTTATGATGATATGAACACCAAATAGATACGTACGTATATTATTTTACCCTCTCTTAGGAAT
Source organism: Ambrosia artemisiifolia (assembly GCA_032199755.1). NCBI lineage: Eukaryota > Viridiplantae > Streptophyta > Magnoliopsida > Asterales > Asteraceae > Ambrosia > Ambrosia artemisiifolia. Next base: position 51,009,096 of record CM063520.1, read on the forward strand.
TAGGATGATGCTACAAGTATTCATTTAAGTGATTTGGTCTTACATAATAGTCATAAAAATTGAACCAAACTTAGGCATCAAAACATGTATTAGGTATTTTAGAATAATTTAAACACATGAACAAATATGAATTTAAAAATGTACAAGTTGCATCCTAGCGACCAAACAAACATGTAACGCGCTTTCAAGCTAGCCTTCCCATGCAACAACGATTGACTTTACTCCTTTTTCATACCAATCTCATTATTTCACGTACTATAAATAAGTAATCAACCCATCCTTTATACAACACACTCCCATCAATTCATTTCATTTCATTTCAATTCAATTCCTCATAAACATACATTAATAATATTATTATTCATGCATGCAATAACTTCACATATGACTATTTCCATTAACATTACCACCACCCCCACCCTCCTCCTCCTCACCATCCTCCCCCTCCTCCTCACCACCACCTTCTCCGCCGCCCCGCCGCCCTCGTCCGCCGCCACTATCTGCCAATACACTCCCTACCCATCCTTTTGCCGATCCACAATCCCCATCAACAACTCCACAGCCAATGTCCATGACTACGGACGCTTCTCCGTCCGTAAATCCATATCCGCGGCGAATAAATTCGCCGCGCTAATCAATAAATACCTCAGTCGCTCATCCTCTCTAACCACCGGCGCGATCCGCGCCCTTCAAGACTGCCAATATCTAGCCGGGGTTAACCTCGACTTTCTACAAAACACTTTCCAAACCGTAGACAAAACACAAACCGCACTTTCAACCATGAAATCCGAAGACATACAAACAATGCTTAGCGCCATATTAACCAACACACAAACATGCATCGACGGTATTCAAGCGACCGCGTCGTCTTGGACCTCGAAAAACGGCGTTTTAGCGCCACTCGCTAACGATAACAAGCTCTACAGCGTGTCATTATCGCTATTTAACCGCGGATGGGGTGTTAATAAAAACAAAAGGGTCCGTTCTTCAAGCCCGCATAAAAAACATGCGGGTTTTAAAAACGGGCGCTTGCCATTAAAAATGTCCGAACGGACTAAGGCGATTTTTGAGACCGCGGGAAGGAGGAACCTTCTTCAGATGGATGATGGTGGTGATCAGGTGATTATTAGTGATATTGTGGTGGTTAGTCAAGATGGGTCTGGGAATTTTAGTACTATTATGGATGCTATTAATATTGCACCTAATAAGTCACAAGCAGATGATGGATATTTTATGATTTATGTAACTGCTGGTGTTTATGAGGAGTATGTTAATATTCCTAAGAATAAGTATTATTTGATGATTATTGGAGATGGGATTAATCAGACTGTTATTACTGGAAATCGCAATGTGGTTGATGGATGGACTACTTTCAATTCTGCTACATTCAGTAAGTAATTTGATTTTATATTGTTTATTTTCTTATACGATAATTTTAGAGATAAGCAGAAAATAAATGACAAAAAATTGGGTCGTTACCGCAGTAAACGCGTTGGAAATGTGTTGAAAACGGTCTTTAGTGACAGTTTTATGACAAACACTCGTTTTTAACATCAATTCCTAGATTTTCTAGGAAAAATACACCACTTAAAATTTAAACTCTAAACCTTTTAGCTATAGATTACACCACTTACCTCAAGTTCGAAAAAGTATTCAAAGAAGGTTATTTTTTTAAAAGAAAATTTGTAGGTATTTAGCTATCCCTACATTTTTTTTTTGCAAAAACTTGTTGAAAATGGTCTTTAGTGACAATTTTGCGACAAAATGGTTACATGGAAAATACTTTTTCCGGTTTTTTTTTCAACAAAAAATATCTAGCTAAGTACGAAGTATTTTTACTTTAGAAAAGCGTGGAATCAACTTTAGCGACACTTTTCCAACAAAAATAAATGACAAAAACTGTGTAGTTACGACCGACCTTTTTTTTATTTTTATTTGAGTTTGACCGTTTCAATCTTTTCATTTTTTCACTAAAATTTGACTTCTTCAACATTCGCAGTCGTGACAGCACCCAACTTCGTAGCGGTCAACATAACGATTCGTAACACCGCTGGTGCAATCAAGCACCAGGCGGTAGCGTTACGAAACGGAGCCGACTTATCAACATTCTACAGCTGCAGCTTCGAAGGCTACCAAGACACATTATACACACACTCCCTCCGCCAATTCTACCGCGAATGCGACATCTACGGTACCGTAGACTTCATCTTCGGTAACGCAGCCGTCGTGTTCCAAAACTGTAACCTCTACCCGCGGTTACCAATGTCGGGCCAGTTCAACGCCATCACGGCCCAAGGACGAACTGACCCGGGTCAAAACACTGGGACCTCAATCCAAAATTGTAATATTCGGGCGGCTGAGGATTTGGGCTCGACCAAGACATTTCTTGGGCGTCCGTGGAAAGAATATTCACGGACGGTTTATATAAAGACGTTTATGGATACTTTGATTGATAGCGCGGGGTGGCGTGAATGGTCGGGTGATTTTGCGCTTAATACTTCGTATTATGCGGAGTTTGATAATTCGGGTCCGGGTTCGGATACTAGCAGGAGAGTTAGTTGGCCCGGATTTCATGTTATAAATGCTACGGACGCGGTAAATTTTACCGCGTCTAGTTTTGTAATGGGTGATGAGTTTTTACCACAAACGGGCGTGCCTTACAACGGTGGGTTGTGATTCTTTAGTACAAATGTACAGGGATTGAAAGGTGTAACACGTTTGATTGATTTGTTATTTTATTTAAATAAATAATAAATAATGTATTGACATTAATATGTATTTATGTAACTGCATTTGCAATAAATATTGTTTCTAGTGATTTTCCCAAGGGTGCATTTAACACACTCTTATCACTTTTAATAGCTGATAGACTTTAAACTGGTGGCACAAGGTGTTTATCCTCGTTATAGATATGCGTGTTCGAGCCCAAAAAGTGAGAAATATACGGATTATGAGAGTAGATTTTACTGTGTGCACTTTTATGGCATGAGATCTTCGTCGTAAGGAAAAAAAACAAAGACGGTTAACGTGGAAAGGTGTAAAAAGAAGTCGAGTGATTAGATTAAGAAAGATACTTTGTATACGAGCCAATTTGGGTATTAACATTATTAAGCCTTTCCTCGTGATTTTGTCTGAAAATTTTATACATATATACATAATGTGGGGACATCATTAGATATTATGGTCCATGGACAATGATATCTTCATATCATGAATTGGATACAATGTCTAGTATATATACCAACTAGTATGTGTGGACAATCATCACATTATTCGTTGTATTTGGAGTAACATAACAAATCAACAATTATATAAAATAAAAGAAAGATAAAACATTGTTTGGCATCATGAATATCTATCGTAAATGGGAAGTATCTCAAACACATTTGTGTGTTTTTATCGAAGACAACATCCTGTTATAATGAGGAGTCAGTCTTGTCTTGCTTACCAGAAACCAAAATTCCTGCCACTTGGTCATAGACAAGTGGTAGCACACAAGTGCTTGGGGAGAATAAATTCAGGTTCGGGTAAGGAGAATAGGTGAAAATATGGTGATAAAGGTGAAAAAGGGGGTGTGGATAATTAGCCGTTAAAAAAAGAAACCAAATTTTCCTTGCTTTTTTTAACGGCTAATGTTACTCACTGTATTTACAACAAATACACCCTTACCTAATATTTTCTTTACTTATTATAAATATTTTGAAATACCCAAATCAAACATCTTGAACTTTATCACAAATACCAGTCATCTATCGAATCACATTTTCTCTTATACTTCAAAAGCATTAATTCTTCTTCAACCTCACAAACATCTTCTCAATGCATTACTTCTTCTTCACTTAACTGATTTTAACCGCCAATGATGTTATAGTCTAGTGGTTGCAATGAAAAAAAAAAGGGGTATGTGGAGGAGACCCTCTGGCCCCTGGTATCCATATTGGATACCGATCATCCCACCCCACAAGGGTTATGATCCCGGCAAAATACCTCAAAGTGTTGCCCACAAGATTCGAACTTGTCTCCTCTCATGCCCAACACTTATCATTGGTAGTGGGTACCACTAGGCTATAAGCCCATTGGTTAGTGGTTGCAATAAAGGTGAGAAAGTTTACCCACTTTGTAGGGTTCCTGCCCTAGGAGGTCACATGTTCGAATCCCACTCAGAGTAGGGTTATTCTGAAATGAGGGGCTGGACCTTATGGGGGCCCGGGGGCCTGACCTGAAGGGTGATGGGCTTCGTTATGGGTGTGTACCGTTGGCTGTTCAAAAAAAAAAACTTAACTGATTTTAACCAATCCTGCACTGCCACGTCACTTCACTGAAACACCTTTTCAGATAGTCCCTGTGGTTTGCACAATTTTCACCTATAGTGCCCAAGTTTTTAAAATTACAGGTATAGTCCTCAACTTTTGGTGTTTTTTAACATCGGATAGTCCTTGGAATGGCTGTGAAATTACTAAATTACCCTTTTAATAGATGGAGGTTAAATAATCTAGTTAAGTGAATGTAAAAATACTAAATTACCCTTACCCTAATAAAAATAAAAATAAAAAGTCAATTAATTAAGAAAATATAAAGAGGGCTCACTTAACCCTTCCACCTATTTTAGTGGGGCCCACCAACTTCATCTTCCCCACCCTATCACCACCACCACCATCCACCACCACCACCAACCACCACCACCACCAACCAGCACCTCCCCACCGATCAACATTTATAAATTATAAACCCACCAACCACATCACCACAATCTCACCTAACACCTTCCCCCATATAAAAATCCCAAACCACCCATCACTTCCAGATGCTCATTGGAACCTGGCCTGTCAAGCGGTTGTCAAGTAGATAAAGGACTTTCAACTTAAGCAGGTCAAACTCAGTTGGAATAGGACCCTCCAGGTGATTCTGGTCCAGCTGGAGGTTAGTCAAGAAGAGCAGTTGGCGAGGTCAGGCGGTATGGCTCCTGACAGGTGGTTGATGGAAAGGTAAAGGAGAGTAAGGTTGGTGACTCCTCCGAAGGAAGGGGGATGGGACCAGACAAGCCACAGTCGACAAGGGCAAACTGTTGCAAGTTGTTGCAGTCGCCCAACTCGGGGGGGGGGGGGGGAGACCACCTTGAAAGGGGTTAAAAGATAAGTCGAGATAGACAAGGCTAGGAAGGTTGTTGAGGCCACGAGGTAGGGAGCCTGTAAAGTGGTTATGGTTGAGGTCTAGCTGTTGAAGACGAGTGGTGGTGGGTGGTGGTGGTGATATGGTGGGAAAGATGAAGTTGGTGGGGCCCACTACAATAGGTGGAGAAAAATAATTGGCTAAGAGATTAAGTGGGCCCTCTTTATATTTTATTAATTAATGGATTTTTTTTTATTTTTATTGGGGTAAGGGTAATTTAGTAATTTTACATCCACTTAACTGGATTATTTAACCTCCATTCATCAAAAGGGTAATTTAGTAATTTCACAGCCACTCCAAGGACTATCCGAGTTAAAAAAACACCAAAAGTCGAGGACTATACCTGTAATTTTAAAAACTTGGGGACTATAGGTGAAAATTGTGCGAACCACAGGGACTATTCGAGCAATTTTCTCAAAGTATCCGTTTTTTTAATTTTCAAACGGTAAATAAATTTATAATTGTTACACCTAATGGCTACATTTTTTACACCTTTAAAAACCCCATAACTTCTAATACCAAAATACACCAAAATCGGTTATCACTTTACTCATATCGTAAAAATGGTCTTGTGGAATGTAAATCAGGAGACCGCCTTAACGAGGGCGTATTTGGCAGTGATAAACATAAATCATCCTGCCAGTTTACGTAGAGATTTGTTTTGGAGATATGGTGTAGTTGTTGGTGGGTGTGTAGTTGGTTGATATGTTGCGGGGCGGGACGATCTTCGTCGACGATACGTATTCGGAAACATATTGCCACCACCCATATTTAAAGATGTAGTTGTAAAAAACATTGTATGTGTAGATATGGTGTTAAATATATGGTAAAAATATAAAAAGCGGTCAAAATATAAACGGTCAAAGAAAAAAACACTTTGGAAATTAATTATTGGTCAAGAAATATGACCGTTTTATTTGTACCAGCACGGTAAAAAGAAACAGAAGTTGGTTCACAGAATCCCTACCAGCATAAGTGGCGGTGATGTTACCGGACTGATAGTAGGTACCTATGCCCAATTCTAATAACGCCCCATCCCCCTTATCCTTAAAAAAAACATCAAATTCTTCTAACACCATAGACGTGAAACATCATTACAAGTTATTATATATTCCCATCTCTTTGCTTACATTTATTTTTCATAATAACTAGTGTTATCAATGGACGCGCGCAGAGCGTCTCAAAATCAGTTGTATTTAGCTTCCAAGTAACTTCAATCACATTTTAGTAGTAGAGTCGTAGCAGTTTAGGTACCAAAATCTAGCAAAAATGAACAGTCAATTTCTGAAGCATACAACACTGTAACCAATTCATGAGATGTGCATCATCCAAATATAAATTCCATTTATCTCCCCTCCCTCTACAGGTCTCATGTTCCTGTACATACTTTCTTTAGTTTTCTATATCCTTTTAGTTTACAGATAACAAACCTGAAAAGAAGGCATAAACAAAGTAGCCTAACACCCGAACATTGAATCATTATAGTTATTATTTGAAAGAAAATCAAAACCAACAAAGTATTATATTACAATACCTTTGATAAAGATCACTAATAGAAAAACACCAAATTTATTCATACGGCCTTGAGCAACATCATTGACGTATTGTGCGGCGTCAAACCACCGGCCTCACTCGTCTTCATCGCCACGAATCCAACACCACCGTCATTGAACCACTCCCCCATCTATGCCTAGTCGTCCATTGGCAACCCCGTTGGCATCTGTCTTTTGACAGAACAATTACTGATGTTTGCGAGGTAGAAAACTGGCCACAACAACCTGCGAGACTGTGATTAACGGGTTAATAAATTTTAGCATAAAAAGACTTGTCAAAACTCGTCCAGGTGCATATAACCTTCTAATGTATTTCAGACAAAACGCATAGTGGGTCAACCGAAATGTATGTTTTGAAACAACCCCATTTTGATCCATAACACACCAAACCCAATTGATTCATAGTTTAACATCAATTTCAAAGTCCTTTTTTACTCAAGCCGATAAAACTTTGTGGGCTCGGTCATGGAATCAGGTGTCTTTCAATTTATAAGAACCAGGTCATTGGTAAGCCTGCCTTTCGCGCCATTGAGCGAGACATTAGCGAGCAAGTATGGTTAGACATAGCGCTTGATGTTCAAGCTTTCTAATCAAAAGGTGCGACTTTTAACAGTTTTGTTATAAACTATAACATCAAAGAGTAGCGTTAAGGTTTAATATTATATATTGTAATTTATGATTAATCCCACGAAATCAACCAGCGAAGAAGTTCAAAAATCTTGAGAGATGACATCAACATAGGAGTTACGTCGATCTGCAACCGTGACCAATGACGTTGCGGCGATTTGCGACTCCATCATGAACAGAGTATAAGTGGCCCATCGATGTTAAAAAATAAAAACTATCGACTTTGGTTGCCTTATGCTGGTTTTCAAGCAAAACGGCCCAGAAAGAAGTTAACAATAGCGATGGAATTTCAAAGAAATGAAAAAATAAATACATGGCTGCATGTTTCGAACCCGTGCAACAGACCAAACACAACAACACTCTCGCCATCTGTGTCATATCATGTTTGCTTAACATAACTGAAACCGTTTGTTCAGTCTCACCAGCATGTTTGTTAATGTTGACTGACAATCAAACTGATAGGAGCCATTATCATCCTTGGACAACGTTGCTGGCACACATTTTGATGCTGTTCACAGATAAGTCAGTAAACGCCTAAGTTAGATAAACAACTAACAGGTATATCTAAATCAAGCGCTTCAATCTCCTGGATCTCTAAAGTTACTTTAATCGCTGCTCATATATTAGATTCTTCCATTTCCGCTCCTATATTAGATTCGGGTTCTAAGTGAGGAGTGTCTAAATCCGTGTCTGTTTTTATCACGTCGGCATTTACTGATGCGAACACCTGATTGGGCCACCTTCGTTTCTGATGTATGAAATATTGTATGGTGTAAAGATTTAATGCGTAAACTCTGTGTCTACAATAGACTTCAAAATTGTGAATCAATGGACCCATGTATCAATAGTTTTTTGCTATGATGCACCTAATGCTAGTGTAAATGTGTAATATCTTAACTATCATTCGTTATTTGGTAAATAATTTAGGCTTTAAAGATTTTAGACACACAGAGCCTATTTTTGATAAACAACTAACATGTATATTTAATAAGATGTTAAAAACACTAAGAATCCAAGAAATTTAATAACAACAGTTGAAGGAAACATACCTCTCTATCAACAAAAACGAAATGGAGTTCATTGTCGCGATTATTTGGAACCCATTTTCTGATAACACAAATGCAAAGTGGTGGTGCTGCCTCACCAGGACGAAGAGCTCCAACATTAAAAGTGTCCATTTCATGCAACCTGTTGCAATAAAAAAAATTCAGAATCTGTTTACATTTAAGAATTGTCCTGCTGAAATACATAAACAATACTCCGGAAGCCTTTTTGTTGAAATGCCGTCTCCATAGAACCTACGTGTTTCAAATTAAGCGCTAAATATGGCCTACTTAAATACTAAAACAATATATTCGGAATCTTTTTTTAGACACCATTTCCCTACAGGCTACACATTTCAAAATAAATGGTTAATGGTTAATGCAGCCTGCTAAAATACCTAAACAATACATCGAAAGCGTCTCTGTTGAGACTATTCCTGAACGTCTATACACCTTCTGTGACTTTCCAACGCCTAGACACGCCTTTTCCCTACAACCTTGCAGCTTGCTGAAATACCTAAAAAAATATAGTAAAACATTTCTCTTTAGACTACCCCTAAACATTTAAACACCTACTGTGAATTTCCAGCAACTACACGCGTTATGAAATATATAAACAGTACACGTCAACCGTTTTTTCTAAACACACCATCTCCCTAGAACACTGCCGTTTCAAAGTAAGCGCCAAAAACGGCCTGCTGAAATACCACAATAATACATTCAACGCATTTTTGCAGACACACCATTTCCCTACAACCAACACATTTCAAAAGAAACACCAAATGCAGCCTCTTCTGTGATTTACCAGCCCCTACAACCTAAAGTTTCAAAAAAAACGGGACAACTACATTACTATACATCTTTCCTTTTAAAAACCTAAATTAATATACATTGACCCCGGGAGTCTTCTATTAACGGACGTAACACTTAAGCAATTAAACAATACATGCGCAATGTCCTTCTCGAAACAAAACACTCCTAAAACCTACACATTTCAGACAAAGTTAACAACTCCTGTCCATGTACCGTTAATCTCTATGTGTACATCTTTCTATAAGTCATCTCTCCTCCTCTCCACCTATCTCTATCTCTATAACCAGCCTGTCCGCCCATTTCCGTCACTCGGATTCATGACCAGAATTTGGCTTCTGTTAAACTGACTGTTGCCCCATGTTTGATAACAAAAAAAAACCCCGCTAAATATGGCGTCCTGAAATACTAAAACAAATAGTTCAAAGCGTCTTTGTTGAGATGCCATTTGCCCACAACCTACGCATTTCAAACTAAACGCCTAATGCACTTTCAAAGCATCTCAAGTAAAAAAATACCTGAAACACCATATGCTCTCTAAACTCTAAGACAATAAATCCAGAAACCAAAACCACTTTGACATCACAAAACATAACATAAGAACACTGTATACTTAAGTTAACATGAAAATTTACTAACATTTCAATAAGCATATGAGAAACACACACCCGGTCACTCTGAGGTCTCTACTTAAAAGCAATTCTAAAAACTTTTTAATCCTAACAATGCACAACTGAAAAAACTGTTTTGATCAAAGAATTGGTCTGTTAAATAACCACATTGACTTTTAAAATTCCAAAACACAAACAATCCATTAACCAAAATTCTCTTACAAACAATTGACAAATTTACTGCTCATTGTCATTGTCATTGTCACTTGAAAAAATATGCTTACACCCCAAATAAATAAACTGACTGGACAATTCCATGTTAAACAAAATGGGTGATTAAATACCAGTTTTGAAAAACCAACATAAAGCTTCACATTTTCAATAGAAAGTAAGAGAAACAAAAATACACTAACGAAACGTGCTACACTCGTCACAAGCCCTTTATGAGTTAACATAACTCCTTTCGGTAGTCCAAACAAAACAGATTTATATGTATATGCAATTAAAAACCTAACAAAGCCACTAACGATCACATCACATCACAACTAACCCGACCTCTACTTTCACCTCTACTTTCAAACCGGACCAACTAACCAGACAGAAGAATAGCCAAACCAACTGCACCACATAAGCTTTTGTTACCGTTACCAAACAAATCAGTATTTTTGTAAGATAGAAACATTCATCCATTTAAGTGGAGGTCAGTCGGTGATTGGCAAAACGGAATACTGTGTGTACGATTGAGCTCTAGTTGCATCATTCCTCTAGGATATTTAAAATATTACTAAAGATCTACATAAACTCCATATCCTGTATTCCTACTATACTTCCATCAAACCTCTGCAAACACACAGTCAAGCCAACCTGATTTCACAATTGACATCATAATTTCAAAACCTTACAAATAATCTTAAGCAATCTAATTGCACGACCGATTAAAAAACAATGCAGATCTAAAATAAAAACAAAAATCACATAAATCACACAATAACACCAATACCAGACTATCAGTAAACACCTATAACAAACCAATCCTCCATAATATGATAATAACCACACAATCAAGGCAGCCTAATTTCTCAAGACCTTTACCAGTTACTACCACTAACAACCAGATCAACTCGCATAAGAATTTTGATAGGTCACAAACCACCTTAAACATATCTACTTAACGCCAATGTAGAGCTGGCATGAAATAGCAGATAAAATAAAAACAAATTATCGGATACTTCGGAAAAGTAACTGGAAATTCACAAAATATTTCACATATTTATTTTGCAATATTATTTTTTTTTACTGAAAGAAAATCATAATCTTCATCGGTTAATCAAAATCCTCATCATCCTAGTCACCATCTTCATTGATCAGTTTGATTATTATCTGAGTAAACTTATTTCTTTTAGTATTTAGGGCTTTTAGACACAATGATACCCCATATGCCTAACTATTTAGTAGATTGTCATTAATTAATTAATCAAATCAAATCAAATCAAACAAAATTAGAGACTATGGACGCTATTGTTGTAGTTCAGAATCAAATTGATATAACCCTCTAGAAATAAAATGAAATTCAAGAACAGAGTTAAAACAACATACAACACTATCATCTGCGATTTGTAGAAAATCAGTATGCGAGGCCAAAGAGATGATGTGGCGGAGAAGGTGGTCTACCTATTATCTGGTTAATCGCAGATTCTTTCCAAACTGACGAATACAAATATGGTGGTGGAAGAACAGGTGGTTTGGTGGAGAGGAAAATAGAGTTGCCACACAGGTGAAGAAGATGCATGTAGAGGAAAATGAGGTGTTCTTATGACAAGACAAACACGTGTGGGGTGATTAATCAAACGGGTGGACTGTGCGGAGGATGTGTTAGCTGGACAGCACAAACATGTGTATGGAGAAACAGCTGGCAAAACTGGAAGGTAATTAAAAAAAATTTGGCCAATACGGGGCCTAGAAGGATTCGAACCGGACCAAGGCAGGAGCCAAGACAATGGCCAAACCAACTGCACCACATAAACTTTTGTTACCACTATCAAAACAATCAGTATTTAACATAATAAAAAGAATAAAAAGTAATAAAAATACTGTTCAAAGTGGAAGGCTTATTATTATAGTATAATGTTATTTGTTTATATAAAATCAAATTTTGTATAAAAAATTAATGAAATACTACAAGAAACAAATTATACTATTAGTAAAATAATTTATATATAAAAATTAAGTATTGTATAAAAGAAATAAACATACTGTAAAATTATACAAATTTGTGTTTTTATAATTAAGACATTGCATATTGTTATTACACACAACCTTAGTATTTAAACTAAGTATAAATATGATGTGCAAGTCGCGGCACATGGTGTACAAGTTATTGATGCATACGGAATCAAACAGGAACAAAAAGATAAAATAAATAAAAAGAACTCATCTGAAACGATCTCTACTAATCTAATATGGCCGTCTGCAAGGAGAAGCCCGATTCCAGTGGTGCCCTTTGAAAAGACTTATCTACCTCGTTCTAAAGGCACCGATGGTCTTATGGTATCTACCTCAATTCAAAATGACAATAGACATTATAGAGTTCATAACTTTTGCTGCAACACGTCTAGTTTCATCGTATGAGGTTTTAGAATATTTTAGTCGTTCATCCTTTATGAGTCAGTATGAAAATGATTATGGGCTCAGATTAAAATGAGATTTGCTTATGGTGTTCCAATCACCACTTTAAGGACTCTTTGTCCTTGGTAATGTTTATCTCATGAATGATGTGTGATTTTTTAAGATGCTACAATCATACCACTTAAGGACTCATTCTACCCGAATTAATTTGATTTGTTTGATTTATTTATCTACTCTAATTGGCAGGCCATTATATGGAGTTAACTCATACCCACGAGAAGAAACCGAACAAAAGAGAGAATTATTTTTTGGGTCTTGGACTAATGACTAAGTCAATAAATAAAGTTTTTAACTGGGCTGGGCTGAAGTTAAAAAATATGGGTCAGCTAAAGAATTAAAAGGATCACGATTTCATGATATTGACATATTATGTGAATGTGATAGATATTATGGTATTACCCCTTGGCGATCAGTGTGTTCAAGATTCAAATATAGAGAGAGATTACAAGGCTTTATACTAGGAATACAATCAATGCATTATTTACATAATCAATCAAGTCAATCTTGATCCTATAATATCGGCTATTATACACCTACAGTCGAAGCTGGAGGTGACCGGATGCTGAGACTGGACCTGAAATCTTCAAAAAAGTGCTTGGGAAGACCTTTGGTGAAAATTTCCACGATTTAATAGCGAGAGGAAACATGATGAACACGGATTAAGCACCGCTGAACCTGCTCAAGAACAAAATGAATGTCCAGTTCTATATGCTTAGTACGTTGATGTTGAACTGGATTTCCCGAAAGATAAACTACGCTAAAATTATCACAAAAACCAATCGTGGCTTCGGATAATGGGTGATGAAGCTCAAGCAGCAAGTTGCGTAACTAAAATATTTCAGTGACTACGATGGCCACGCCTCGGTATTCGGCCCCTACGCTAGACCGAGAGACTGCCTGTTGTCGTTTAGAGGACCATGAGAGTAGAGTGGGACCATAGTAAACACAATATCTAGAGGTGGACCTGCGAGTGTCGGGGCAACCTCCCAGTCTGCATCAGTATATGCAGTCAAGGACAAAGCGAAAGATGGTTCCAAGGTGAGGCTGTAAGAAGCGGTCCCCTTTAGATATCGAATAATGCGCTTTAGCGCCTGCCAATGAGATGTCATAAGAGCATGTATGTGCATGCATATTTGTTGTACCGCATAACTGATGTCAGGAAGTGTAAAGGTGATGTATTGGAGCGCCCCCACAAGACTGCGATATAGAGATGGGTCATCAAATGGAGTACCGTCTATCAAAGATAATTTTGGTTGGGTGTCGACAGTCATATCAACGGGTTTGCAGGTATCCACGCAAGCTTGATGAATAATGACATTAGCATACGCTTGATGTGAGAGAAACATAGTGTTCTTGTTACGAGTGACAACAATGCCCAAAAAATAGCTAAGAGGCCCGAGGTCTTTCATGGCGAACTCACTGGCAAGACTGTGCATAAGAAGTTGACGAAGACGGTCTGAATAGCTTACTAATAATATGTCATCTACATAAAGAAGAAAGTAAGCAGTTTGAGCCTTTTGTTGGAGAATGAAAAGAGAGTTATCACATTTGCTTTAAGTGAAGCCCATGCGAAGAACATAATCAGTAAACCTTTGATACCATGCCTTCGGTGCCTGTTTCAAACCATATAGAGATTTCTTTAAGCGACAGACATGATTAAGAAACTGTTGGTCCCGAAACCCCATGGGTTAATAACATGTAGATAATCTCGTTCAAAGTCTCGTGTAAAAAGGCATTGGTAACGTCCAGTTGATGGACGGGCCATGATTTTGTGAGCGAAATAGATAACACAGTGCAAATTGTTGCAGGTTTAACTACATGGCTAAACGTTTCACCATACTCCAATCCAACCTGTTGTAACCTGCCATCACAAACCTAACGCACCTTATAGTGCTCCAAAGTACCGTCAGAATTAAATTTGTGTTTGAACAACCACATGCTTCTAATGACATTCAAATGTGGGTGTCGAGGTACCAATTCCCAAGTTTCATTTTTAATAATGGTGTATTCGTTGGTCATGGATTTATGCCAAAGCGTTGTAAATAAGGCAAAGGTAGGGTTTTTCGGTATAGGTACGATGGTGGTAGTGTGTAGGTTAAGATGTGGGTTGGGTTTGTGGATGCCGTCCATGGCACTTGCGCGCATAGTACTTGTTGAGGCAGTAGATGGTGGCGGGTTATTTGGGAATGGATGTGTGGAGGATGTGGCAGATGAGGGTTGGGCCGGTTGTTGGTTTGGGTCAGCGGAGAAGTTAGGTGCAACGGATGTAGATGGTAGGGCCGAAGGGGGATTGGGCCATGAGTAGGGGTTTGTGATGGATTGTGGGGTAAAGGATGTTGGGCCGAGGGTGTAGTAGGAGGGGTGGAAGGTGGGGTTGTTTGGTTAGGCTTAGATGTGGGAGATTGGGCCGGAGGGGTGTTAGGGGTGAATTGGGTTGGGAGGAGAGGTTTGTTCACAGTTGTGGATGTAAAGGTGCAAAAAGGAATTCATAAGATGGGGGGTGAATTTATGTGATGAAAGGCAAATATGGTTTCGTCAATGATGACATGGCGTGAGATGGTTAATTGATTTGTGTGTAGGTCAAAACATTTGTACTCCCTGTGTTGTGAGGGGTAGCCTAAGAAAACACAAGGGTGGGATCGGGGTTCAAGTTTGTGGGTGGTGGTAAAAGGTATGAGTGGGTAGCAAAGGGAGCCAAAAACCCGGAGATGGTCATAGGAGGTTGTGGAACGATATAATATTTCGGTGGGAGTGTGGTATGTTTTGGTTTAGGCTGGGGTTATGTTGTGTAGGTAAGTGGCCATGTCGAGAGCATGGTGCCAAAATGTTGGTGGGAGACCCGCGTGTGAAAGGAGCGTGCGGATCATGGTGTTGATAGAGCGAATTATTAGTTCCACTTTACCATTTTGGGATGAGGTGTGAGGGTAGGAGAGACGAAACAACATGCCGTTTTGAGCACACTATTGTTTAAAATTGTTGTTTACGTATTCGGTTCCATTATCACACTGAAAAGTTTTAATTGGGCGTTCAAACTGTGTTTTAATTTGAGTTGCAAAATTAGAAAAAATCGTGTAGACTTGTGATTTGTTAGCTAAGGGGTAGGTCCACAAAAAATTTGTGTAGTCATCTAAAAACAAAATGTAATATATGTGGCCTGCAGTGCTTAACACTGGTGAAGTCCAAAGATCGATATGGACAATATCTAATGGTGCAACAATATACGATGTAGAAACTACAAAAGATAAACAAATACTCTTTCCCAAAATGCAAGATTGACAAGCATTATTATTTTTAGAATCATAAAAAAATAGAACTAGAGTTTTTCAATGTATGTACAAACTAGGTCTTGGGTACCCAAGGCGTTGGGAGAGAGTGGCAAAATAGATTGAGATGTCCTTTGTGAGGCGGGAGGAAGGAGGAGCGGGTACAAATTATTGTTGCTGTTGCACCGAAGGATAGGGATCCGGGTCTTGAGGTCCTTCACAAGAAAACCAAAAGGGTCAAACTCTATGGAAACGGAGTTGTCGGTAGTAAGCCGACGAACTGAAATGAGATTTTTAATAATTTTTGGCGAGTAATGGACATTGTTTTAGTTTAAAAAGTGGGTAGGTGGTGGAAGGGTGAGGTTACCTTGTCCAGTAACCGGTATAGCATTTCCATCACCTACGATTTAATATTTAATAGGACCCTTATTAGAAAGAGTGTGAGATGTACCTGACTGTTGGTGGTAGTGTTCAGATGCACCGGTATCCATGAGGGAATTCCAATCAGGTGGATTCAGACTCATTGCATGCATGGCTTGGACAATATTTGTTGGAGTAAAAGCCATGTGGGCCGAATTAGGCCTTGGGCCAAGCAAACCATTCCCATTAGTATTGTTGTTGGGTTGTTGTGTAGTTGGGTAAGGACAAGGAGGTAAGGCCCAAGATGGCCATGAAGAAGTAAACTGGTTATGTGAGGGCCACTGTTGCATGCCATATTGCCAAAGGTAATGAGTAGGGTAACTGGGTGGGGGCTGTTGTCTGTTGCAGTTCTAAGACGACCGGCCTCGGCTGCGTCCACGACCTCAAAAACGACCGGTCAGAGTGTCAGTCAGAAGTGGTTTCGGTGTTGTAAGCCGTAGGATGGTTTGGTGAGTTATGGTGGTTGTTTTCGGTGGAGGATGTTCGTGTGGTGGTGTGGAGTGTAAACCCGGCAACAGCAGCCGCATGTTGGGCTTGGTTGTCCTTACGAGTTTCATGCATACAAACTGGGAACGTACGTCGTAAAAAGATGGTAATGGTTTGGTGTTGTTGAGAACGGTGGAGATGCTCTCGTAAGATTCCGTTAAGCCGGCTAAAGTATGAAGGACCAAGGCATCATCGTCGATGGGAGCATCAACGTTAGGGAGTTGGTCAGCTAAAACCTTCAACTCTTGGCAATAGGCAGTCATGCTGGTGAAGTTTTCAAGACGGGTTGAGTTAAATTTTTGTTTAAGGTATAAGGCACGGGTGGCTTTGTTATCTTGAAAAAGGGATTCAAGGGCGGTCCAGGCTTAGTAGGCGGAGATGTTTGGTTTAAAGATGGTGTTGATAAGATCTTAGCAGATAATTCCGTATAGCCATTGAAGGACTATGGCGTCTAATCGTTCCCAAGAATCAAGGGCAAGAGGAGGAGGGGTGGCGGTTTGTTTCTTTTTTATTAGTAGATGATGAGGCAGAGGCAGAAGGAGGTGAACAAGGTTCATGGTGGTTCGAAGCGAGGAAAGCACGACAGTGGATTCGAAACAACCCGGACCATGTCGTGTAGTGGGATGAGTCCGATTCAAGGATTATCGGAACAAAGGATTTTATCATCGGATTTGACATTTGAAACTTTTGGAGATTCGATCTCCGCAAAAACAGATTCAATGGAATCAGGGTTGACTTTAGAAATAGGGAAATCTGAGTCAGAATAAATCTTGTCAGACCCCTTAAGTCTGTAAAACTTCTTGATTTTATCGTTTACCTTCTTGATTTTACCCCCGACCCATCAGTTGTTTGAGTCACAACTTTGACCTCTACAGTAGGCTTGAGGTCCTTTGGGTCAGTAACTACTTCCTGCTGAACCTTCTTACTAGCATCTTTAGATGATTTCTCAGTTTCTTTTGTGTCTGCTGGCTGAGGGCCATAGACAGCTTCACACACTTCCTCTTCATTGGTAAAAATGAGTAATTAACATTGAAAGGAGGAGGAACATCATTATAACCTAGAACTGAATTCTCATGTTTTTCAGCTGTTTCAGTTCTGGAAGTCATGATCTGATTATACATGTGTTTAGTGCTCCTACATTTATCTAGTTTCTTTCGCAGCTCAGTAGTGGTCTTTTGTTTCTCAAAGATTTCTAGCTACATTTTCACGATTGTTTCATCTTTTTCTACTAGACCCTTGTATTGGAATTCACAATCACCAGTTTTAATACAAAGCAGCCTATTAACTTCCTTAAGATCTTTCTGGGTGCTTTCTAACTTTTTCTTAAGGCCATACTCTCTATTTTTGTTGCCAAAATTTAATTCCTTTTGCTCATCTAAGAGCACTATGAGTTGTTTGTTCTGGTCTACTTGCTTATCATGTTCTTTATTTATGAAATCTAGTTTCTCAACAAAGTCAAAACACTTTTTGCAAGCATCAACAATAGTAGATAAAGAAATGTGTACCTTTTTGGCATCAGAGTCCAGTTCAGTCATGAATGCAATGAACTCCGTTGTTGACATCCCTTTTGTAACTGTTGTCAGATCCAGAATCTCTTCAGTCGGCTTCTTCTCTCTGATGATTTCTTCCACTTCGTCAGATTTTTCAGTAGCAGCTACCTCAGACTTCATTGCACTTTCATCAACTTTAACTTCTTCAGCTTTGACCGATTCAGCTTCAGTCACATGTTCTTCAGTCTTGACTATATCAGACACAGTCTCATTGTTAGAATCAGATGCTTCTGACTTCACACTATCTTCTTTTATCTCTGCCATAAGAGCCTGATCACCATCTATCATAGAACTCCATTCATATTTGCCGTCAGGTTTGGCAACCATGAGTGCTCTAGAACTTGAATTGTTAGAACTTGAAGGTGGGGCAACAGAAGAACTCTGTCGCGTGGTGTTGGAGCTGTTACTTGACTGTTGTCTTGTACATTCTCTAGCAAAGTGGCCAAAGGTATGGCAATTGTAACACTTCACCTTGCTTTTGTCAAATCCAGCTCTTCCACCAACGAGCTTCCTTCCAGTCCTTTCCATATACTTCTTTGCCTTGCGTGAGAGCATGGCCAAGTTCCATTGTAAGTCCATCTCCTCTAGATCATCAGGGACGATCTGGTCGTAGTCTTCATCAAAGAGTGCTGGATCGTTGATCTTCCCTTGAATGTAATTCTCGTACGAAGCTATGAAGGAAGATAGCACAGCAAGTTGCTGTTCGGCCGACTTAACACTCATCGGCATGGACTTGCTTGTTCCAGTTGATGATCCACCTGTACTCTTTCCATTCCCGCCAGAAGGGATATCCTTGACTTTAGTAGATTCACCTGATGTTGACACAAAACAACACTCACCGTCAGAATCAAGAATAATATTACCAGATGTGTCACCTGAGAAGAATCCCGAGACACCGTTGCTGGTTGACGAGGTTTTAGCTGCAGGCTTTCCGTGATAAATCCCTGGATCCTGTACCTGTTCAGATCCTGCTTCCCTCCTCATCATGTTGAAGCTGTAAGCTCTTAGTTTCCCTACCACAATATCCAGAGTCATGGTATCGTAGTCAGTTCCATTTCTGATCATTAGAGAATACACATCCCATTTCGTAGGAAGTGCATCCAACAGCTTGTCATTAAGCTCATTGTCAGTGTACTGTATCTCATGGTTTCCCAACTCAGTGAGCAGATGATAGAATCTTGTGATGATGTCCTCTAAGCTCTCATCTTTGAAATGCTTGAAGACTGCAAACTGCTTCCTTAGTAGATCCTTCTTGTTCTTTTGCATTTCAGCACTGCCCATGTATCGTTTTTCCAACGCCTCCCATAAATCCTTAGTCGTCCGAATTCTACTGAAAGTGTGGAGGATTTCCTATGGTAAGCACATTGTAATGGCAGCTCTAGCTTTATTTTCAGCTTCGTGCGTAAGTTTCTGTTCCTCATTCATCTCACTAAAGCTCAGAAGTCTTTGCCCGCTCATGCCTTCTCCCTGCTTAAATGGTTGAATGTACCCGTCTGATATACAGATCCACATTTGTAATTGGTAGAACTGAGCCCATTCTTCGAAACGTCCTCTCCACCAAAACTAGTTACCAACACTGATCATGTTAGGCGGGGAATTGGCTTTTCCCACCTCGTGATCCATCTCTACCATTTTGTTTAATAGGGCCATTGATTTAATAGATTTTAGATTGGATTGATAAGTTGGTTAATAATTTAATTTCAAGGTCCAAATTAATTGTTTGTCACACCCCAAATAGCAGCGGAAACAATGGAATGCGACAGACAACTCTGGTATAAAGCACATGGTTTATAAAGAAACTATATTACACACTAATTTACATCATAATACATTGTTCGTTACACACGACGAGTATGATAACGTTGATTGGTTCCCGCGAACCGCTTTATTGCTATAGTAAGTCTGCTTCTACGTACATATCTATCCGTCATGCAAAACTGAAGTAGTAAACATACACATTATTCAAGTTCTTGTTTACCTGAAAAGCATGTTTAAAACTGGTCAACTACACATAGTTGGTGAGTTCCATAGGTTTGTTTGTATTTAATCGATAAACATATAAATAGGATTTAGCACAGTTGATGTAATTATACTAAGTCCACAAATGAAGCCTTGACTGTATATAAACTATCGTGGCCACTTAAACCACCACAATAGTATCACCACCCCGAATAGCTATGCCTAACACAACATAGCGTGTAATGTATATGCATGAATATGTGCAACCGCATAGTTCCTTATGGCGTCCTGGCCATGCGGTTTGGGCTTGTCGGGCCAAATAGTACTATTCACAATATTCACCGGCCTAATGGTTGATCACTTGTGTTTGCGGGGATTTTCAATGTGTTAGATGTTCAACTCAGATAATTCGCATCAAAATCATGTTCCTGTGCATATGTGTACATAACATGCTTTTCCCCCAAAACATTTGATAAAACATGTATAAAAGAGGGGTCATGAAACTCACCTGATAATATATGCTCACGTACTACTTCAACACAGCTAATGCCACAGTAAGTTAATCCGATCTTAAGATTGGTGTTAGTTCGGATGACGTCTTCGCTCAAACGTCCTGTATACCTCTACGTACACCACCTACAATCAGTATCAATCACTTATTCTTTCATAAAGCAGCCCTTATGTAACTAAATTATGTCTTGAAAGGTTAGTCTGAGTGTTATGTGGGTGAGGAAATAATTACAAAAGTGTGTGTGTGAGGTTCTATCTTCCGAATGAACCCATATATTCAATTAAAAGCGCCAATGTCGGTTTTCATGATGTGGAAAAACACACACCTCCATAAACTAGATAAGTACTATTGGATATTTTGGGTATTTGTGGGGTTAATCGGTTTTAAGTGCGTTTACGGTTTAGGAAACGAACATAAACGAAATCGTTTCTAACGGTTATATATATATATTTGTATAATGATTATAAACCGCATACTTAAAACTTTTGTTGAGCATGTAAGATGGTATTGTTTGGTTAATATTTTTGGGATTGATTAACAATATAATGCATGTGTGAAAGATAAAGATAAAGATCGCATGTTCACAACCAAGGCTTTGCTAAATGGAAACCAAATTTTCGGTAGTTTTTGACACATGACCAAGGCCCTAATATTCCTAGGTTCTTTTCTAATGGTCATATGTTTGCTATTTCATGTCCTAGGCATCGCCTAAAGCACATGGGGTCAAGTCTTATAATTAGTTAAACGTTATGTTTTAGTTCAGGTTTACCTTGATTTTCCCGAGTATCACAGTCTTCCCCGGTTAGAAGAATTTTGTCCCGAAAATTCAATCCAAGTTATTAGTCTGTTTTCTAGGGAACAGTTGGGAGTACTTCTTTTTGAATTGATCTTTACGCTCCCAGGTAAACTCGGGTCCTCGTTGTGAATTCCACCGGACTTTAACAATAGAAATCTTATTGTGTCGTAGCCTCTTGACTTTTCCATCTACAATCTCGACGGGCTCCTCCACAAAGTTGAGTTTGTCATTCACTCTTACCTCCTCTAGTGGCATAATTGCACCATCGTCCATAACACATTTCTTTAGGTTGGATACATGAAAGACATCATGTATGTTTCTCAATTCTGGTGGTAACTGTAGCTTGTATGCAACAGGGCCTATCTTAGAAATTATTTTGTAGGGTCCGATGTATCGTGGGGCTAATTTACCGGTTTTACCAAACCTTATGATCCCTTTCCACGGTGATACTTTTAAGAATACTTTATCGCCAACCTCAAATTGTAACGGCTTTCTCCGGTTATCAGCATAGCTTTTCTGTCGATCCCGAGCTGCTTTCAACTTATCTTTAATTCTATATATTTTGTCGGTTGTTTCCTGAATAAGTTCAGAGGCGGTAAGTTGTTTATCTCCAACTTCGGCCCAACACAGCGGCGATCGGCATTTTCGACCATATAACGCCTCAAATGGTGCTGCTTGGATGCTACTATGGTAACTATTGTTATAAGAGAATTCTATTAGTGGCAAGTGTTGATCCCAGCTTCCCCCAAAGTCTAAAACACAGGCTCGGAGTAAATCTTCTAAATTTGGATGGTCCGTTCCGACTGACCATCGGTTTGAGGGTGATAAGCTGTGCTTAAGTTTATTTGGGTTCCCATAGCTTCCTGTAACTTTTGCCAATAACGGGAAGTAAAATGACTGTCCCGGTCTGAGATAATAGCAATCGGGACTCCATGGTGAGACACAATTTCATTGATATAGATCTGTGCAAGTTTTTCCAGCTTATAATTTCTATGTATAGGTATAAAGTGTGATGATTTTGTTAATCTATCAACAATTACCCAAATTGCATCATGGCCTCTTGGTGTTTTAGGGAGGTTAGTCACGAAATCCATTGAGATCTGTTCCCACTTCCATTGAGGAATCTCGGGTTGTTGTAGCATTCCAGATGGTTTTTGGTATTCAGCCTTTACTCTAGCACAAGTTAAGCACTTACTAACATAAATAGCTACATCCTTTTTCATGCCTGGCCACCAATAGAACTCCTTGAGGTCTTGATACATTTTGTCAGTGCCTGGGTGAATAGAGTATTTTGACTTGTGTGCCTCATCCATGATCAGTTCCCGTAGGTTATGAAGAGTTGGGATCCACATTCGATTTTTGAAGTAGAGTACTTCGTCATTCTTGGACTCAAAGTTTCTTTCATTCCCATATAGGTCTTCATTTGCCAATTTTTCGCTTCTTAGTGCTTCTTTTTGGGCAATACCTATTTGATCCTTGAGACTCGTCTGAATAGTCATCCCAAGTGCTCGCACCCTAATAGGTTTTACTCTCTCCTTTCTACTTAATGCGTCGGCTACCACGTTTGCCTTCCCCGGGTGGTAGCGGATCTCGCAGTCGTAATCATTTAACAACTCCACCCACCTCCTTTGTCTCATGTTTAACATTTTCTGGTTGAATATGTGCTGTAAACTTTTGTGGTCAGTAAAAATAGTACACTTGGTACCATATAGGTAATGCCTCCAAATCTTAAGTGCAAAGATGACCGCTCCCAGTTCTAGATCATGAGTAGTATAATTTCTCTCGTGTACTTTTAATTGTCGGGATGCATATGCAATAACTTTCTTTCTTTGCATCAGTACACATCCCAATCCTTTTCGGGACGCGTCACAGTACACTACAAAATCATCGGTTCCTTCAGGAAGAGCTAATATTGGAGCATGGCATAACTTTCGCTTTAGCAACTGAAAGGCCGCCTCTTGTTCCTCTCCCCACTCAAACTTCCTACCCTTTTGAGTTAAAAGAGTTAAGGGTTGAGCAATGCTAGAGAAGTTTTCAATAAAACGCCGATAGTAACCAGCCAAACCCAAAAACTGGCGAATCTCCGTAGGGGACTTAGGAGCCTGCCAATTTTTAATGGCTTCAATTTTGCTGGGATCTACTTGAATTCCCTGTTGGTTAACAACATGGCCTAAAAATTGTACTTCTTTTAGCCAGAAATCACATTTTGAAAACTTCGCATACAATTTCTCTTGTCTGAGTAACTCCAAAATCAATCTCAAATGTTGCTCGTGTTCCTCCTTAGTTTTGGAATAGATTAGGATATCATCAATGAACACAATCACAAATTTGTCTAAGTAAGGTTTACAAACCCGGTTCATAAGGTCCATAAACACAGCGGGTGCGTTAGTTAGTCCAAAAGGCATAACTAAAAATTCGTAATGTCCATACCGGGTTCGAAAAGCGGTTTTTGGGATGTCCTCTTCTTGGATCTTAACTTGGTGGTACCCAGACCGCAGGTCGATTTTTGAGAAGTAACTCGCTCCCTGTAGTTGGTCAAATAGGTCATCTATACGAGGTAGGGGATACCGGTTCTTAATGGTGACCTTGTTCAACTCTCGGTAATCTATACACATTCGGAAACTACCGTCCTTCTTCTTGACGAATAGCACCGGTGCTCCCCAGGGAGAATAACTGGGTCGTATAAAGCCTCGGTCTAACAGCTCCTGTAACTGGCTAGACAACTCCTGCATTTCTGAAGGAGCTAGCCGATATGGTGATTTGGCGATTGGGGCTACCCCGGGTATTAAATCAATACGAAATTCGACTTGTCGTGTGGGTGGCAGTCCAGGTAATTCGTCCGGAAATACGTCGGGATACTCACATACTACAGTAATGTCTTCGATGCGTTTTTCTTTTGAATCCTTGGCTGCCACATTTGCCACATAGGCTATACCACCTTTGCGGAGATACTTTTGCATCTTTATTGGAGATACAAGAGGTAATGTTCTTCCAGGTTTGTCTCCTTTTACCACAATTATTTCCCCAGTGGATAATAGAATTTTAACCTCTTTCTCAAAGCAAACAATCTCGGCTTTATGCTTTGCTAACCAGTCCATCCCCACAACTACATCAAAACTCCCGAGTTCTACGGGTAATAAGTCAATAAGGAAGTGTTGGTTATTAAGAGTGAAGGTACAGTTTCGGATCACCTCGTTAGTGGTTATCCGTTTACCATTAGCTAATTCTATAGAATAAGGATTTGTTAGCTCGCTGGATTCCACACCAAGGAGAGATTGGAAGTCAATGGATATAAAACTCCTATCAGCACCAGTGTCAAACAATACAGATGCATACTGGTCAGAGACAAGGAACGTACCTGTCACTACATTAGGATCATGTCGCGCATCACCTGTTCCGATCACAAAGGCGCGACCACTAGCTTGGTTAAGGTTTGATGTCTGGCCCTGCACAGGTCTTCCAACTGGGCCTCGATTTAGTTTTGGACAAGCATTCTTAAGGTGCTCAGTGCTGCCGCATTCGTAACAGGCGCGATGTGGTACTAGTTGTTGTTGCTGGTGTTGTTGTGGTTGTTGTTGTCGTTGTATTGGTTGGGGTCGAGGTGGTCGTGGCCGGTTTTGTTGTTGTGGGTTGGTTGTGGTCTCAGGAACAGTCCTACAGTTCCTTGCATAATGTCCACTCTTTCTGGCATCTATTGCACACCATTGATCGACAGTCCCCAAAGTGATGATACTTACACTTATCACACTTTGGCAGTGGTCCTTTGTACCGTTCTGGCGTCGCTTCAGTAGTAGTCATGCTATAGCTCTGTGCTGCTGGTCTTGCTCGCTTATTAAGTTGGTTATTCCATGTTCTCCTCTCATCAGTAGTTCTTTTTGCGCCCGCTGCTTCCCCCGGAATTTTGAGAATCCCCCTTCTAACCATATCAAAGGTGATGGTGCCGGCCCTAGACACGACACTCTGAATAGTGGGATGGTCAACCGAATTGACAATACTTCGAACCTCAGGTGCTAGTCCCCATATATAACGTTCGATACGCTTGGATTCCGGGGTAACCATATGTGGTAGAAGTCGAGCCAGCTCATGAAACCTATTGGTGTACCCTATATGATCTGCCCCCTGCATTTGGTGATTCCAGAACTCATGTTCTAACTTTTGTATTTCGTTTCTAGGACAAAATTGTTCAAGTACTATCACTTTCAGTTCATCCCATGTCATTCGGTTAATTGCTTCGTGCCCACGAGTTTGCACAATAGTATTCCACCAGGTTAACGCGTGATCCTGAAACGTGCACGTAGCATACTTCACAATACAATCACTTGGGCAGTTGGTGATGTTAATAACTGACTCCATTCTCTCGATCCATTTCACAATTCCATTTGGTCCTTCTGTACCCTTAAAGTCCAGTGGTTTGCACGCCATAAACTGTTTATAAGAACACTCTTGTCTCGGGGTGCTCGTATCGGTATGAGGAATGTTGGTGTTTGGTTGGGAAGTATTCATTCCCGCATTGATACCGGCAGTGACCTGTGATACGATAGTAGGGATCGTTTCCTGAAGTTGTTGTGCGATCATTCGCGCGATATCAGTTTCAGAAATGGGATTTGCTCTCTCTGGATCCATGTCTATAATACACAAAACACATAGAAATACATCTTGGTTGGTGATAATATTAAACATACAAGTACACAAAAAGCAAGAAAGTCTGTATTAAACATAAGTACCACTATACATATCACAAAAATGGCACGTAGACTTAACCCGGTAAGGTTCAGTGCTTGTAAGTGCGGGTCAAAATTGTCACCGAAGTGACATGTAGACATAACCTGAGTAAGGTCAGTGCTTGTAATATGCTAACAAAATCATAACCATGTCGACATAGACATATACGTGTCCAGTGCTTGCATGATATACCAAAAGATACATCGCCTACTACTAGCTACTGCCTACTTACGGGTACTTAAGATGATCCACATACAAACCATGACCAGTATCATGATAGCTCCTATGCAGAATCGTAGCTGACACTGCATGCCACCAAGGTAAAAGTATGTGTATGCTGTACTCTGTTGCAATACCATAACCATCTGCTGTAACACGACAATGCACTCATATATCTCCCGTCGTCGTTGGGCATTTTCAGCAAGGGCTATCGTGTGCTCTACCACCTAATCAAACAGAAACCCGATCCACCCCTGATCATGTGGGGGCGGGGTCGGTTCCCTATGGGGCATGGACATGCCCTGAACCGAGTGTGATGATTCTCCCATCTCATAAGTGTGTCGCGGTGATGATAAGGCAGGTACAGGCAGAGGTACCCGCATACGTGCGGTTTGACGGGTCCCTCGTCGTAGTGATGTATGCCTAATAGGTGGAGAGGGCACAGATGGTGTTGGGGATCGACGGGCTCTAACAGGTGAGTGGTAACTACTGGTCATCTCGGGCTGGTCTAACTCATGTCTAACACCCTGTCGTCCTGTGGCTGCCAACTGTGGGGGACTATCACATCTATACCCGGATAAATCAGGCTCGTCACTGGGCAGCTGACGAATCACTACCACATCCTCCTCTGGCTCTTCTTCTTCCTGTGGTTCTTCCTCCTCTTCCTGTGGTTCTTCCTCCTCTTCAATACTTCGACTCATACTCCCTGCCATGCTATCTGTGGGAGGGCAATTTATATAAATAGCTTCGATGTAATGGTTAATAAGCATAATATACATTCACGTATATATACACCTTTATACGCACATTTACACATATAGGGGTATATATGTATACATATTTGTAAGAATTTTTCTTTGTTTATTACTATGTTAGGTGACGTCCCCAGAACTCCCCAGTACAAGCAAGTCTGTCATTACGTTCCGGACCATAATAACCCACTTGCCCTACAAGATCATCCTCGTACTTGCCACCATAAGTTGTTATTTAGTAGTTGGATTAGTGGATTTCGAGCTTAGAGTTATAGTCTAGGTTCTCCAAAGATAGCCTAATTCTCTATAACCAATGGCTCTGATACCAACTTCTGTCACACCCCAAATAGCAGCGGAAAACAATGGAATGCGACAGACACCTCTGGTATAAAGCACATGGTTTATAAAGAAACTATATTACACACTAATTTACATCATAATACATTGTTCGTTACACACGACAAGTATGATAACGTTGATTGGTTCCCGCGAACCGCTTTATTGCTATAGTAAGTCTGCTTCTACGTACATATCTATCCGTCATGCAAAACTGAAGTAGTAAACATACACATTATTCAAGTTCTTGTTTACCTGAAAAGCATGTTTAAAACTGGTCAACTACACATAGTTGGTGAGTTCCATAGGTTTGTTTGTATTTAATCGATAAACATATAAATAGGATTTAGCACAGTTGATGTAATTATACTAAGTCCACAAATGAAGCGTTGACTGTATATAAACTATCGTGGCCACTTAAACCACCACAATAGTATCACCACCCCGAATAGCTATGCCTAACACAACATAGCGTGTAATGTATATGCATGAATATGTGCAACCGCATAGTTCCTTATGGCGTCCTGGCCATGCGGTTTGGGCTTGTCGGGCCAAATAGTACTATTCACAATATTCACCGGCCTAATGGTTGATCACTTGTGTTTGCGGGGATTTTCAATGTGTTAGATGTTCAACTCAGATAATTCGCATCAAAATCATGTTCCTGTGCATATGTGTACATAACATGCTTTTCCCCCAAAACATTTGATAAAACATGTATAAAAGAGGGGTCATGAAACTCACCTGATAATATATGCTCACGTACTACTTCAACACAGCTAATGCCACAGTAAGTTAATCCGATCTTAAGATTGGGGTTAGTTCGGATGACGTCTTCGCTCAAACGTCCTGTATACCTCTACGTACACCACCTACAATCAGTATCAATCACTTATTCTTTCATAAAGCAGCCCTTATGTAACTAAATTATGTCTTGAAAGGTTAGTCTGAGTGTTATGTGGGTGAGGAAATAATTACAAAAGTGTGTGTGTGAGGTTCTATCTTCCGAATGAACCCATATATTCAATTAAAAGCGCCAATGTCGGTTTTCATGATGTGGAAAAACACACACCTCCATAAACTAGATAAGTACTATTGGATATTTTGGGTATTTGTGGGGTTAATCGGTTTTAAGTGCGTTTACGGTTTAGCAAACGAACATAAACGAAATCGTTTCTAACGGTTATATATATTTATATATATATATATATATATATATATTTGTATAATGATTATAAACCGCATACTTAAAAATTTTGTTGAGCATGTAAGATGGTATTGTTTGGTTAATATTTTTGGGATTGATTAACAATATAATGCATGTGTGAAAGATAAAGATAAAGATCGCATGTTCACAACCAAGGCTTTGCTAAATGGAAACCAAATTTTCGGTAGTTTTTGACACATGACCAAGGCCCTAATATTCCTAGGTTCTTTTCTAATGGTCATATGTTTGCTATTTCATGTCCTAGGCATCGCCTAAAGCACATGGGGTCAAGTCTTATAATTAGTTAAACGTTATGTTTTAGTTCAGGTTTACCTTGATTTTCCCGAGTATCGCATTATTCAAGTCCAAAATTTAACTGGTCCACTTGTGTTTGAGGCCCAAAGTATAGTCCAAGAACAATAAGGTCTTTCCGAGAACAAATGGTGTCCGAGTTCCTTGTTTCCAAATGCTTGAGTGTGTCTGAGAACCAGAGTAAATAACCCAGAACTCTTGTATCCGAGAACTATATTGTGATTCCGAGAACCTCTATGGTCAAGAACTATGATGTTTGTCCGAGAACCACACTTTTGTTCAAGAACTAGAAGATATCCAAGAACCCTTGTGGAGTATCCGAGAACTAAGTAGCTTCCAAAGATAGACCTTGAGTCCAAGAACAAGGTAGTATCCGAGAACAATGTTTTCGAATGAAGCCACCTTGAGTCCGAGTCTTTGATTCCAAAAAGAAAAATGTCGGAGAACCTTTATCTCTCCGAGAACTAAAACTTTGTTTCCGAGAACTTGTGTTCTAGAATTGTAGATCCCTTGGTCAACAAATTGTGATCCTAAAATTTAGAAGTTGACTGAGATGATTGATTTGAATTTCAAATTCTCTCAATCCTTTCCTTAAAATTTCGATTTCCTTATCTGCAAAAACACAAATTCAAACACCAAAATAAGATCAAAACTAAGAGTTTAATAAAAATCGATGGTGTTCTTGATGTTCTTGATAAACTTGAATGAACCTTCAAACCCGAAACTCAATTCTGCAAAACTTAAAGAAATCGTGAGATAGAAAACAAACAAATATTCATAACCAAAAAACAAACAGAAACTTGAAAATATAATAAAGGCCGAAACAAGGAGAGTTAATAAGAACAATAATCGAGACAAAGCAAATAACAATAGCCGAAACTAACAAACTTAAGAACAAAAATTACTATGAACCAAAATTTTTATAACAACCGAAACACTTTAATAACAAAACAAAAAAGATGGAACCTTTATGAACTGACACAAAACAAAGAAACTTACAAAAATCAAAATCCAATCGAGATGCAAAGTGATTTGTTTGTTTTTTTTTTTTTACTTTTAATCTAATACTAATAAACGAGAGATGCAAACCAAAAAACAAACTAAAAACAAACAGAATCTTTAAAATAAAAAACAAAACAGATTTTTTTTAATAATCAAATCCGGAAAAAAAATAATATGCAAACCGGTTTTTTTTTAATCACCACGAACTCGTTCCTTGAATGATATCTAGCCCGAATAGCTCTAATACCACTTGTACGTCCCTTTCCCTTGAGATCTTCTCTGCAATCAAACCAAACACGAATCGTAGACGCGGAATATCTTTGATCCGTGGATATCACACAAAGAACACAAGATTACTTTTTAATGCTTTTCTTATTAATCGAATCACATATAACAATTAATAAAAACTACACCGAACTTGTAATCCTAGCTAGCTTTCTCTCTCTCAAACTCTATGACAAAAACCAACTAGCCAACAAACCCCTAAAACCCCATGTATCATTTGCTTATATAGATGCATCATCATGGACTTTTAACTGGCTTGTGTTGGGCTTTTACAATACTAGTTTAATTACATATTCTAGAACTAACTTAGACAAGTTCTTCTAACGACACGAACAATAAAAAGTCTTCTGTCAATAATCCCGAGCGTTTGCTTAAACGCTTGAGTATATGTCACAAACTTGCACCAACAAAAACACAAAATATTTTACTTGACTCGTTTCGAAACAAAATTTACATCAGACGTAGAACAACTGAAAAGGTACATAAAAATAAATACGAAAACATATTATATTTTATCAGACTCATTTCAAAAAATTTGCGTCGAAACATAAACCATTTGGGATTTAATTATTACCGACACCTACATAAGCACGTAAAATTATAAAGTGTCAAAATGACATGTTAGAAAGTTTTTATAAGGATGAAAAATGTATGTCAATGTTTAGAGTTGAAAGGGTGAGATATAAAAGGGAAAAAACAAACATAAAAAAGGGATGAAGATTGCAGCTTCCTGATCGCTAATTTTAGGGTTGGAATTTCGGTACCTTAATATTTCTACTTTGCTAATTCCGAGTGAAATGGCGTTACGGTAAATAAATAGATGTGGAAAGGTTTGTCTGGTGTCTTCCTCAATTGGTCAATGAAAGAGAGATGAAATCAAAAGGATATTCTGTATTTGCCCTTTCAATAATGTACGACGTCCAAGGTATGTGGCAGCCTCCTATTGGTATGTGATGTGGGCCAGTAGGCCTGTAAACGAACCGAACGTTCATGAACTGTTCGTGAACTGTTCGGCGGGAAGTTCGTTTATGTTCGTTTATTTCAATAAATGAACGAACACGAACACATTTTTTTGTTCGTTTAATTAAACGAACGAACATGAACACACGTTATGTTCGTTCATTTATGTTCATGAACGTTCATTTATGTTCGTTCATTTATGTTCGTTTATTTTGTTCGTTTATGTTCGTTTAATTAAACTTAGCTTTATTTTTATTATTTATTTCCTTTTGTTAAGTAACCTTAATTCATATGTTCTAAAAACTTAACCCTAACCCTAACATTCTAAACATATCATTTATTATCCGCTCTTCACACTTCACAGCCGCTCTCCACCCTAACCCTAACGTTCATTTATGTTCATGAATCATTATTAACTTGTTTTTGTTTCTTTTCGTTTATGTTCATTTGTGTTCGTTTATATTGATTATTTGTGTTCGTTTATGTTCATGAACTGTTCGTTTAAGTTTAAATGAACGAACATAAACGAACACGAACACGACATATTTCTTAATGAACGAACACGAACACAAAAATGTGTTCGATTATGTGTTCGTGTTCGGGTTCGTGTTCGGTTAAAGTTAAATGAACAAACACGAACACGCATGTGTTCGTGTTCGTTCGGTTCGTTTACAGGCCTATAGGCCAGGGTGTATAAATCCTAAATAGGGGGTGTATGGATCCACAATCCCTTGTAAAATTGTCATTAAAACTTCATAGGGAATCATAATTGTTTTTCATTTATTTTTTAGCGTCAATATTTTAAGGAATAACATATATAAGATCATCAAATTTATAACTTAGGAACTTAAGTAAGTTAAAAAGTTGGGACTCACCACAAGTCCATAATAATTCTTTGTGAAGTTAGGTAGCGTTTGGTATGATGGAATGGAAGGGGGAATGGAATGAACCATTATGAGGTAATGAAAAATAGTGTGTTTGGTTGGTTAAAGGAATGGAATCACCCATTCCACAAGGCATTCCATTCCCTCAAAACCATTTCATCCATCCCCCATGTTTTTTTATCATTCCATCTCTCATTCAACCTTTACTAACAACACCATAACCCACCAACCACCACCACAACCACCCATCACCATCGTCACCACCCACCACCACTATCACTACCCACCATCGTCGCCCACCACCTACCACTGTCGCCCACCACCGCTACCGCCACCACCACCACCGCCGTCGCCGCCACCAACCACCACCACACACCACCGCCACCACCCACCACCACACACCACCGCCACCACCCACCACCCCTGCCACCCGCCACCGTCACCCACCCACTGCCGCCATCCAACACCACCCAACGCCGCTCACCACCGTCGCTCACCACATACCACCACCGCCGTCACCACCCACCACTGTTGTCGCCGCCACCAACCACCGCCGCCGCCACCCACTACCTTCACCCACCCACCCACCCACCATCGCCGCCATCTACCTCCACCCATCGCCATCTTCACCACCATCCACCGCCGCCGTCGCCACCTACCACCACGCTACCACCACATACCATCATCGCCACCACCCACCATCACCGCCACTTACCACCACCCACCACCACCACTCACCTCCGATTTTATTTTTTCGTCTTTTCCTGCCTATCCAACAACACAAAGTAATGTTTTGTTTCATTCCCACATGACAACCAAACAAGACATGGAATGGTAATGATCAATTCCATTACCTTGTCCATTCCATTACCTCGTCCATTCCATTCCCTCATCCATTCTATTACCCCATACCAAACATAAGGGTGTTTCTTTAATCCACTATGCCTTTACCTTTTCTCTTTAAAATTTACAACCAGTACACTTAGAATTTTACTCTTTTTTTCTAAATCTATGCACATCCGATGAATCCAGTTCAGAAACCCTAAAATCTTTTCAAAATTTACAATTAAAAACCTTAATAGATATATGTGCAACAAGAAAGGGTTAGGCACAGGGTCTCGATCAGGCATGTCCTAGTGAGTACTAATAGTACCGCCTCAAGACTAACAAATACTCGAGAAAAGGACGAAGCCTCGAAGGATAGTCACAGAGGGCTTTCAAAAGAACACTATCTAACTCCTCCTATGAGGGTTCAAGTTCGTTCATTACGGCATCCAAATGACGCTAAATCACGGAACAATATTTTCAGAAACCCAAAAGAAACGATTTTCCATACACCAAGGGTTGTAACAGTAGAAGTGATTAAACAAACATCGACCTAAGATTTTCAAAGGTGTACCAATCTTCATTCTTTGCAAGACCAAAAGGGGTGACACAAAAGCTAAAAATGAAAGATTCAAGATAACCCGCAAGGGGGGATTTGGTCAAAAGAAACACGGTAATACTCCAAAACATTCAAAGGTAACACAGAAAAGGGGTGCCTCAAGTTCGAAAATTCAAAGTGACAATGATACAAAGCGATGCAACCGGCCGGACACTTATCTATAGACTTTTAGAACCAGGAGCAAGGGGTTTAAACGATAGGTCAATCCACTGTTCCCGACAGAGAAATTGACCCCCATATGTTTTTTTTTGCACCCATGATCGAAAAGCCAGAAGAAAAACAAAGAAAGAAATCACTAACCTTTTTTGACGAGGAACGAAATTTTCTCCTACTATGATACTCTATATAATTGTTGGAGCAACAATCATCATCATTATTTTGATTACATTTGTCAAGTATAAACGTGTTTGTTTGTTCTTAATAATTGAAGTATTTGATTCCTAGCTCATTTTATATAAAATTTAAATTTGCTTGTCTTGAATGGGAAATACGTATCAATAATATCGTATTATGTTGTGATACGGGCATGGGTATCATATATGGGTTAAGCAAGAGGCCCAAAAGGATGACTAAGAAGCTTGGAAGGTTGTTGGGTTAACGGTTGCAGTGTATTTTAGAACATGTTTTGACTTGCAAATTTTTATTTTGAATTACGTTAAACAACTACTAGGTGTAATGACATGATGATGACGGCGATGATAATCTGATAAGAGGTGTAGGTTTGTTTGTGGTGTTTAGCCTACGACTTATAGGGGGGCTTACGATTATTGTATCTATATTAAAACAACGACACTTGAATAGTGTCGTTGTACTAAAATAAGCCGCCACCTAAATTTGACTAAACCGCTAAACAAAAGCTACAACTCGCTGCCTAGAAAAACCCTCCCCAAACGCCCAGAAAAAGCCTCCCAACCACTGAGAAAAAGGGTTCAAAACGTCCAAAAAATTGTGGGTAATTCGCCCACCTAGTCGTGCTAATTGAAGATTAGTGGCTCACGTAATTGACGAAAATTGCTAGATAGTGGTAGGACACTTATTATCGCTAATAATGTTATGTTTAATGCCCACCAAACGTATAACAACACGGGTAACTAAAACACTAATTTATTTGTCCTACGAGCCCATTAGGGTTTTGAGTATAAAGAATAATAATTTTTACTTTATTATTATTATTATTCCAAAGAATTGTCTCTCTATCGAAACACCAATCCCCATACCAGCATCAGCTTCGATTTCATTGGATTTGCGATTTCTGATTCCTCCAAACTCCGATCAGGTAAATGTTTGTAATTCGATTGATCATGAGACTAGGGTTTTGGGTTAGGGTTTATTATAATTCGTTCATTGTACTTGTGTAGGTGGACATGAGCTCGGCAGGAGCATCATCTGCCACCAACCCAATGATTGCAGTAGTATACGCTGCTTCAAACTTAGCGAACATACAATCTGTTTCTTCGCATTCGCATAATAGTACAGTTGGTTTACCTGAGCTTGCTGAAGAAATTCAATACAAAGTTATGAAGGGGACGGTTGATTGTATGATATGTTGTGAGACGGTGGAGGGAAGTGCCTCGATATGGTCGTGCTCCATCTGCTTTTCGATTTTTCATCTGCATTGCACTAAAAAGTGGGCTGAGGCACTCTCTGCTCAAGGCTCTTATTGGGGATGCCCTGGGTGTCGATCGTTGCAGCTTGAAGATATCCGTTATACTTGTTTTTGTGGAAAGAGGCCGGATCCTCCTTTGGTTCCCTATCTCATGCCACATTCTTGTGGGGAAACTTGTGACAAGGAGATTGCTAGCTGGGGTGTAAAGTACAGATACAGAGATGATGATCTGTGCTGTCCTCATCGCTGTGTTCTTCAATGCCACCCAGGACCTTGCCCACCTTGCAATGCTCCTGCTCCTGCTCCACCAACCCCATGTCCGTGCGGTAAGCAAGTCATCACTTTAAAATGCTCTGATCATAAATCATCTCTTCTTACTTGTGGGCAGCGCTGCCGTAAACCTCTTAACTGTCTGCGCCATCATTGTGACAAGACATGCCACCTGGGTCCTTGTGGCTCTTGCGAGATCCTCCTCATCGATGCCTCCTGTTTCTGTAAGAAACTGACAGATGTAGTAGTTGTTTGTGGTGAGATGATGTTGAAAGGACAACTAAGTGTAAGTGTAGAGGAAGATGGTATCTTTTCATGCAGTTTGCCCTGTGGAAAACCCCTTGCTTGTGGGAACCATCTCTGCAAAGAAACATGTCATCCCGGTGTCTGTGGGGAATGTGATTTGTAGCCACCAAGGGTTACATCATGCTGTTGCGGTAAAACCTCCTCTTTACAGGCTGAGGAACGGCGCAGTTGTTTGGATCCAGTTCCGACCTGCTCACAGAAATGTGCCAAGTCCCTCCCGTGTGGGTTACATAGCTGTAAAGTGACATGTCATCCAGGGCCCTGTCCACCATGCCAGGCGATTGTTACTCGAAAATGTCGCTGTGGCTCAACCTCGCGCTCTGTGGAATGTTTCAACACCACCATTGAATTCACATGTGACAAACCTTGTGGGCGCCAGATTAGCTGTGGTAGACATCACTGCATTGACAAATGCTGCCCTCTTTCAAATTCCAACAGCACCCCACACTTGTGTTCCAAACTTTGTGGGAAGAAGCTAACATGTGGGCAGCATGACTGTGGATTATTGTGTCACCGCGGCGGCCACTGCCCGCCTTGCCCCGAAAGAATTTTTACTGACCTGACATGTGCTTGTGGAAGATCTTCGATTCCACCACCACTACCTTGTGGTACGCCACCTCCTCCTTGTCAACACCCCTGCTCAATTCCTCAATCATGTGGTCACGTCTCATCTCACAGCTGTCACTTTGGGGATTGTCCGCCTTGTTCGGTTCCTATAGAAAAGGAATGCATCGGGGGACATGTTCTTCTCAGAAACATACCCTGTGGTTCAAAAGATATCACATGTAATAATCCCTGTGGAAAAACAAGGCAGTGTGGAATGCATGCTTGTTTAAGGCCTTGCCACCCGGCTCCATGTGATCCTACGACCGGTAAGGCTTCATGTGGTCAAACATGTGATGCACCACGCAGAGACTGTCGCCACACATGTACATCTCTTTGTCACCCTTATAGCACATGTCCAAATGTAAAGTGTGAGGTCCCTGTCACCATAACATGTGGTTGTGGTAGAATAACTGCAAGTGTTCCTTGTGATGCTGGCGGCAGCACTAGTGGTTGCAGTGCTGACTATGTTCTTGGTGTTTACAGAGTTCGGAAATTGCCACTTGGACGGAGGAAGCTCATGTGCAATGATGAATGCGTAAAGATACAACGTATTGAGGAGAATCCTGCGGTTTCCGATGTGTTAGAGGACTTACTGATACGCGATTCAAAGTGGGTCATGGCAGTGGAAAAGAGATGCAAAATGTTGGTGGTTGGTTGTAGGGATAGGGGTAGAGGTGGTGAGAAGGTGCACGTGTTCTGCCCGATGTTGAAAAACAAGAGAGACGCTGTGAGGGTAATTGCGGAGAGGTGGAAACTGTCGATAATCGATGCTGGTTTGGAGCCGAAACGGTTTGTTGTTGTTCATGTGACACCAAAGTCCAAGGCACCCAGTCGGGTTCTTGCTGCGAAAGGGTTACAACAACTGCTAACACCGACTTTTGATCCTTTGCTAGACATGGATCCGAGGCTAGTTGTGGCATTGTTTGATCTGCCAAGTGATGCAGCTGTAAGTGCTTTGGTATTGAGGTTTGGCTGGGAATGCAAACTTGTGCGGTTGAATGCTAAAAACGCGTTGGTGGTGTTCAGTGATCCGGCTAGAGCTGCAGCTGCTCTGAAGCTGTTGCCTCACGGGTCTGTCTATCATGGAGCCACTGGCACATCATCATCATCATCATCATCTGGTAATGTTTGGGCTTCCTCTGCAGCAAATCCATGGAGTCGGATCACGAATCTCTTCCATCACCAATAGAACAATTAGCTAGGATGATGTTGTAGAGGACTCGGACAATTAACTAACTACCCATCCTCTGGTTGTTTCCTTAGGTTTATTTGCATTATTGTTTCTTAATGATGGACATAATAGTGTTTGGTGATATCATCAATCTCAACTAGTAGTATTTTTTATAGTAAAATTGGGCCACAAGTTAACGTATGCCCATTAAGCTTAATGTTCAAGGTTTAACGCTGAATATGACGCGATCTCAGGACCGATATCGTCGCTAGGAAGAGAGTGTTTTTTTCATAGTCAAATATAAAGTACCATAATCTACAAGTACAAAGAGATTTTTTATAAATGAAATAAAATACTACATTAAATAAGATTAAAGTTAAATCACAATTTTATGTCACAAATCTAGCTACAAACAAAATAAAACACACCATTTTCAAGCATAAACACCCACCTTTTTCACGCAATAACCGATCCATTTGCCTTGCCTTGGTCTTTGTTGACATGTCAAAGACCTTTTGCCCAAGCCTTATCTGATACATCTATGTAAAAAGAGAAGAGATTAAAAAAAAAAAGTGAGATATGGTTTCTATAGGACCGTGTTCTTCGTCGAACAAAACTTTAACCCACGGGGTTTGATCCGAATTAAAGGCGAAAACAATTATTTGGACTTTGATAGTTAGGAGAGATGATTATATGAATAGGAAAACAAGAAAGCTAAATCAAATCTCGTTTGATTAATCTCACGTAGAGAATCCATATTACACCTTAGAAAACACACACTTAGAACTCACTTAATGGCTAAGGCTCTCTTCTCCATGGGGAGACTAAGGTATTTATACCAAGTCTTAGTCTCCCCATTGTCTATCTCTTAGCCTAGGGAGACGCCTGGAAAATACGAGCCTCTGAATGATTTGACACAAATAAGGAGGCTTATGGTAAACCTAGAGACTAAGCCTATTTATATGGTGGGCTTAATCTCTAGGCCCATGGCCCAAAGTTCTCTAACTCTATCTATAACTAGCCCAATCTAGGCCAATATCTAATAAATTACATAAATCGGCAACATTCAAATAATCTTGCAATAAATCCCAGCTATAGACATATATGTATCAACAAACTCCCCCGTGGATATAGCCTGAGATTTAGATGCTCGATCTTGAATCAACAATCTCCCCCTCAAATGTTGCAGGAGATTGTCTTAAGTGGAGAATTCAGCAGTGAATCTAGAGAGAGACAATGCTGACCTAATCACCAGTGAACTTGCCCTTGTAGAAAACGGATGAATTCAATATAATCACCCGATACGATGAAGCTTTGTGCAATGCTTGATAAGGGAATGTGTCATGTGTGCAGGAACCAATAACCTAGAGTACAAATCTTACCAATTAATTGTATCTAATGTGTCCAACGCGTAACTTTCGCTTTTGGGTTTAAGTAGATAACAATATGGGTACTTGTTTCTATTATGTTTATCCTAAATCTAACGAATCGAACAAAAGGATATTTTGGCAGGTCCTGATACTGATAGGATTCACTTACAAGCAAGCTCACAAAAAGGTTGTTTATATATAGTGATTTACAACTTTAAAGTTCTTAGTTTTGAAAAATCCAAAAGATTTAGATGTATTTTAGCTTAAATTTCTAAACAAAACAAAATACAAAAAGATTTTCATTCAATTTTATTTTTGATTGATCGATGTTGGAATACTAAAGTCTTCAATTGAAATCTCAGATCCAGATCCAAATCCGAAACACAATAAAATTAAATTAATATTCAAAATTCAAAGGTCATAATGTAACTTGCATAAGTAAAATGGTTAAAATTGATAAGTTTGAAAGTCCAGGGTGATATTTGGAAAATATTCAAATGTTTAGGAGAGAATGAGTCGTTGTACAACATTCTATTGCACAAATAAGGGCAGCGTACCTGAGGTGCGCGCCTCAAGCCAAATTTTGCCACAAAGCGCTTCTCAGTTGCGCTTCATGTACGTTGTGCGCCTCAGGTCACATAAGGCGCTGCCCTCCGCGCTTCAATGCGCCTCGTGCCTGAGACGCGCTTTTTTAAAACCAAGATCATATGAAACAACTGCGGTAAAAAAAATTTAAACGTTATTTCTAAAAAAAATTCCTAGATCTGCCACTATTGCCAAGTCAAGTTGAAAGCCACCATCATCATTGGCCGACTTTACAACTGCCAAATAATTTGACATTTAAATTTATATGTATGAAGATAAATTTAACCACAATTACAGTCTGCACTTTTCACCAAAACATAAAAAATGAAAATGCCAATTCACACAACCAACTTCATAAACAATCCACTTAATTATCAATGAACTTAATTAATATCGAATAACAATTATTTGACAACGTCGTGATAATTATTCTCTAATACTATTATGTCGTTTAACACTTTAAACAATCCAATTGATTAGTTCGTTTAATCAAACCACTTCCACTCTATTGTTTCTCTAAACAATCAACAATGATTATTCGTAATAATCTATTGGATAAATATTTCACTAAATATTTATTTCTCAATAGAAGTTATTTGTAATTAATAACATTTTACAATTAAATATTATTTCTATGTTCGCAATACAAAGTTAACTTTTTGGATCGTACTTTGACAGTTGCATTATTAGTAGATATTTGGACACCATTTTTAACAGACTCCCACTTGGACAAGTAACAATTACCTGGTATAATGCATGACATAGTTGGGCGTCTAGCTACACAGCACTGTCCCTATCTGAAGAAACAAGTAGCCTAACCTCCTTGTAGGGATGATAGACTAGATGCTACTACAGGATTGATCCTTCACTAGCACTTCCTGGATTAAGTTCTTTGTACAAATAAACATAATCCCTGAAACCCGGAACCAATGAAGTCCTCCAACCAGTCATTCGAATCTTCTATCACCCAGACTTTTATCGTTTTACTCCTCCATTTAAGGAACGCTTCTTCTTGAATACGATTACCATTCTTCACCAACACCTCGATGAACTGAAATGAAGCATCAATCCCAGTCCGTTCCACTCTCGCAGTCTTAACCACTTCGCCGAAAAGACTACCAACCTCATTCACCACCTTATCGTCTGTTAAACATAAAGGAATCCCAACTACTTTCAACCATGCAATTCGTTCGAAAGTCGTAGGTTGTCCTTCCCATACCTCCGGAGGATGAAACAGATCATTCCTTCCAACAAGCTCGTCCCTCGCCATAACTGCATGCTCCTTAGAATTAAAAACGATCAAAAACAACAGGCCTCCCAAGCAACGTAGCTTGCCTTCTTGTAATTTCATTTCCTTCAGAATATTTTTAATATTCTGCAGAACAATGAGCGATTTCAAACGAACTACGATCGCCCTTCCGTGCCAATCCTGAAACGCCTCAGTGTTGTCGTCAACAACCACAAGCCTACCACTCGAGGCCCCAGCAAAAGCTTCCTTGTATGACATATTATTAAAAGCCCCATCCTTCTTGGCAGAAGAATCTCCACCATTACCATACCTATCGGACTGTTTAGAAATCTTCTGAACGTAAACCTTCCTTGGTTGTTTAATTTCACCCTCTTCAAGAACGAATCTCGCCACATTGAATTTTAACTTGAAATCTCCCAACCGAATTGAGCACAGCTTCTTTTCCATCTCAGGTCGATCCTTAACATCCAACATTGTAACAAAACCAAACCTCTTCCCATCCTTATCCCTTTTCCGGGCAATGTATATATCGAAAATAGTTCCCATACCTCTAATCGCATCTGCGACATCAGCCCCACTACACCGATCCGGTAAATTCGAAACATAAAATTTTGTTAATCTCGCCTGAACCTCCGGCGGAAAAGGATTCCGACGAGCAGCCATCCAGAGAGAAAGTTTTTAGTTGAACTCTGTCATCAGTTCCTTTGAGTATCTTCCCAAAGCTCACACCAACACTCCAACTTGTCTCTCTCTCTTCCTCTTGGTGACCGTATACCCCTCCCCTCCTTCCTATCTCTTTGATTCTTGATGATTATTAAGAAAAACCATGAAGAAACCCTATCAATATTGAAGATTCATGAAGTTCTAGAGATGTTTTAAGCAATTTAAGTTAGGGGAAAGCCTTAACAAGGAAATTATGAATGAACTTTGAACGTTAATTATTGTATAAGGATACGTATTGGTAATTATATTGTTAAGATAATTCTTAGTGAATTAAATTAGAGATAAATGTTAGTTTAATTAAATAGATTTAATTTATAAGATAGATAAGTATTTGAGTTTTAGTATTGGTTTAGGAAGCTTGTTTAGGTTTAGTATAAATAGATTGGTAGGGTTAATGTTTTATTTGTGGTTTTGATTAATAAAAAGACTTTGTGTCTAATATTTTTTGTTCTTGTGCGTGTTTGAGTGAGAGATCGATCCAATTGGTTCCAACAATTGGTATCAGAGCCAGAGCCAGAGCCAAGACCAAGACCAACGAAAAGCGATTGAAGAGAGGTTCTACGTGAGCCA
This sequence comes from Ambrosia artemisiifolia, assembly GCA_032199755.1. Lineage (NCBI taxonomy): Eukaryota > Viridiplantae > Streptophyta > Magnoliopsida > Asterales > Asteraceae > Ambrosia > Ambrosia artemisiifolia. The sequence continues at coordinate 51,051,158 of CM063520.1, forward strand.
AGATCAAAACCACCGAAAGAGAGGTTCTTTGTGAAACCAAGAACTACGGGATCCTGTGTGGAACCATGGAGGAGACGAATTAAACGTCGACTGCATAGGTGATTTTTGGAGGAATCAAATAAAGTTAAAGAGGCGGTGCAATTTAAATAAAAGGACAAAGAGATAAGAGTTGGTGACTTGCTGTTTGAGAAGTTAAAAAAAAGGCATCATCAATTTGGTGATTTTGTGATTAGTGTACGAGAAGAAAAGAAACATTGGAGTGTTTTTTTCATGCTAATAAATCTGGGATTGATCGAGAGGGAAAGAAGAAAAAACACCCGTGACTTGGTTTAATTTGTTGGCTCGTGACGGCAAAAGAAAAAGGGAAGACGAGCGACTTATTAATTTTGAAGCCATCATCGGTTCCTGTGTGTAAACCGTGGTTGGCCGTAATATTCATAAACCGATAAGTGTGATCGGATTCTGTGTGAAGGGCGATAAGGTTCTGTGTGTGACCAGGAGATAATCGGATATTTTGTGTGAAGCCGGGAGTTAATCGAAATTCTCAGTGAAACCGGGGAGGAGTTCTAGGTGAACCAAAATCTGTGTGATCAAAGAAAAAGACACCAAGCTGTGTGGAAGGTGGTCAACAAAAGAACTGTGTGTTCATTGAAGTTCTGGGTGAACTAAGAAGAAAGAAAAGTCGATTGAAATCCTTAGTGGAACTGCGTGAAATCGATCAAGAGAAGTCTTCGTGACGAGTTTAATCTAAGTGATTTAAAATAGAGAATCTGTGTGATTCAAGAGGGTGATTGAGTCCGTGTGACAAAGTTGTTAGTACCAATGTGTGTTTGTGTTAATGCTAGAAGATATGAAGATCATGATTGTTCTCATGATGATGATGAGCGAGATAGGGCAGTCAATATCAATTATGTCGGTAAAAGATAGTGGTCTTTGTGACCGATGGGTAGATCGAAAAGAAGGGGAAAAAGATGTTAATCCAATAGTTAAAGTTGAAGTGGTTCAATTTGCTCGAGTTGATGAGCCGGTACCGTTAATGTGAGGAACAAGCGGACACAAACTAGGATTAAGGGGGTGAATGTTGGTTTAATCCTAGGTTTTGGTGAAAAGTGAAAGGAGTCAAAAGTTGAAGGGTTGTTAAGATAATTCTTAGTGAATTAAATTAGAGATAAATGTTAGTTTAATTAAATAGATTTAATTTATAAGATAGATAAGTATTTGAGTTTTAGTATTGGTTTAGGAAGCTTGTTTAGGTTTAGTATAAATAGATTGGTAGGGTTAATGTTTTATTTGTGGTTTTGATTAATAAAAAGACTTTGTGTCTAATATTTTTTGTTCTTGTGCGTGTTTGAGTGAGAGATCGATTCAATTGGTTCCAACAGAACGAACAGTAGAAGATTATTGAGGGAATTTTTACTTAAAGTATTGTTATTTGTTGAACCGTGTGTACACAAGCTATAACCTAGTGTTGAATAATATACATACTTTTGGAAGTTTTAAAGCCATTTGATTGATCTTACTTAAAGTCAAAATAAACATCTTCAAACGTAAATGGATTAGTAAAGAGATGCGTACCTTGGTAATGAGATAAACAACTTCATCAGGGCTAAAAGTTTCTGGGAGGGTAAAGTGGTCTTTGTCAATGGTTTGTAAAGGCATCAAGTTCATTTTGTCTCCGTGAACCTAATGGCAATATGGCATTACACCTTTTAAACTCATTTTGAAATTACATTAAGGCTCAATACGTGACGTAGTCTGACTCGCAACATCCCTCCGACGAGAGGTACCAAACTCTTCTTTACCGCAACATCGTTCTCGCCTCTACAGAATTAACATTCGCAAAACAAAGCTTATATTATAACCCGATATTACATGATTTAAAATTCATTCCACATACAAGTTAAATAGTTAGTTAATTTTATTACCTTCAATTTAGTCATGGGATGGATGATGGTGACATTACTATGCTATTTTGTATGACTAAATTTCATATGGTCAGTCGCCAGTAAAAAGACATATAGCTAAATACGAACGTTGGATGTAGCATGTGAGGATTGATAAATGAACTTAATTGAGTTATTATTACACGAATATGATTATTAACTTAAGTACAATACAATATATCATGAGACATCAATAAACTATCATAAAACGAATACAACATTGTAAATTTTTGTCGCCACCACAACACGTGGGTTTCGTACGTACTAGTATTATACTACACTATGGTTAAAGATAACCAATTTGAAACAAATTAACCATGCAGTTATATTGACACTGTTCAATGTTTATTTACATGTAATATTTAAAAAAAAAAACACTACGACTTTAAAAAGCAAATACCACATCTGTAATTTTTTTATGATCGCTACAGCTTTGTTACAATATGATGTTTTTAAGAGCTTTTCATTAAGTAGTCTCACTCACTTGAATCGAATGATTAGTGCTGAATTATTAAGTGGTGTTTGGTTGGACATCTGAATAAAATATTTATATCCTTAGAAAAAAAACACACGACACAAGACACCACCAAACCTTATCTTTTTTTCATTACATTTTATTATCTTCTTTTCATTACACATATCTCATACCAAACACATACACTCACCACAAACCTCTGCTCTCTCTTGATTCCTTTTCTTTCTTTTTAACTTTCAACATCCCTTCTTAAACTAAGTTTAGCCTCACGAAGATATTTATGCTTCTTTAAGTTCCCGATTGTATTCATAATAACTAGGGAGGTTCTTCGTGACGGAGGAGCGGCGGTCGGAGGAGCAGAGGACGAAGGTTCGGGGCGTCTGGTGGTCGGAGTAGAAGGAGAGACCTGCCCGGTCATGTTTTTTGCTCCTGCCCCGTCGTTTTTTTGGCCTCGCATGCGTTTCCAGCACAACAGCAGCTCCCAGACGTCCATCACAGCCCTCGCGTTTTAGTCAGACTTCGCTCAGAGTCTGACCCGTTAAGAGCCTCGGTCAGACGCAACCCCTCGTTCAGACGTGCCAGCCAAATGGCACCCGGTCTGACCGAGTCAGACCTGCTTCCCATTCAGAGCCATTAAGACCCTACCAAACAGGGCCTTAGTGCCTTAGTGGGTTTAATAGTAGTTATTTTCTTGTTCTCTATATGCCTTTATAAGGCCATTTCCTTTATGTTAATGTTAAGAAGAAAATATTTGAAGAAAGCTTTTGCTTGATCCTTTCTCTATCTTGATTTCTTGGAACTTTTGTAGGTTTTTCTTTGTAAAACCTATCAGTTGGTGCTTTCATTGAGCCTTAACTTCCATGACTTTAGAAGAACTCGATGACTCCACCTATATATCTCACTTCAAGGGTTCGAATCCAGTTCGTTGGCTTTTTAAGGTTGAATGGTTCTTTTGCTTGTATGCAATTTATGAGGAAAAACGGTTTACCTATGTCATTGAGTACTTTATGATGAACCCTTTTCTTGGTTCAATTCATGGTATCAAGGACCGAACGCCTCACTTGAAATTCGTTCACTACCGTAATGCTTCATCATTTTCATACCACCACCGCCTACAATAATAAAATTCCACCACCATCTTCATTTCCCGCTCGACCACTACTTGCGACAACACTCAACAAAAACAACCTGAAAAACTCACATCCAATTGCTACTTCGACACCGTCACCGAAACCATTTCGACCATCACATGTCCTCAACCGACCACATCTTTCCAAAGTCGATAGTGCTCCATCTATAGTTGGTGAGAAATGATAAAGACCAATTTGAGATGGTCAATCTCCCAATAAATACCCGTAGGGTGGGTTAGGCTTCAAGAAACTAAGATGAAAGAACAAAGACTAAATTTGATTCAATTTTCTGGCTGCTTTCTTTAATGCAAAACAAATACATACATATGAAACCAAACGTAAACATTCTTCCTAAATTAATGCAAGTGATGGCAATGTGAAAAGTAAATGCATGCTAAATGGTAAACGTGGTTCCTATTCTAATGCAATTACAAACTAATTTATATAACTATTTGAAATACAAATATTGTAGTGATGAAGCATGTGGGATGTTTAATTGGGTGTTGACCAGGTCACGATGGAATTTATCAATTCTCCCACCCTAAAAACGTCCTTGTCCTCAAGGAACGGTGGTCTTTACTCATGTCGTGCGGTGGTGTTTGGGCTACTCACCACATAGCGCCACGGTGGTCGCCATGGTATGTCGGTTGTATAGTCAATCCGGGTTTCAGGGATTATGTTTATTTGCTCAAAACCATGGAAAAGCAAGCCACATGCATTTGCCTGACGGGAACTAGTAATGCCCTTATCTTTGATGTTGGCTAGTGAGCATAGAATATAAGTTGGAAACTGTGGAGCTGGAAGCCACCTTTTTCCCTTTTCGTGACTCTTTTCGTTGACGTTTCGGCCCAGTCCCTACAGCCACACAACAAGGGCTTAGATGACATCACTACTAGAGTAACAACAATCAGGCTTACCTGTACATGACATCTTTTTACGACCTGGGGAGATTTCCCCCGGGTCAACCTCAGTTTTCTTCACGGGGCGGATTCCTGCGCCTGAAATAAAGGGCACGTCGGATCAGTGTATGAACTACGCGGATTACAACGCACCCCTTCGGCGCAGGAACTTTCCGCAGCGACAAAGAACTCACAAATCAAACATAAAAGAGCAAAGTAGAGAACAACATGTACGCGCATAATGACGCGGAGCATCTTTGAGTTGAGGCATCAAAAAATTGCGTTCCAACCGCTCAATCACTGAAGGAGCCCCAGGGGTAAAGCCGTGTAACTCAACTTCGCTGCACCTCGGGCGTCGAACAGATCAAACTTTGTCATCCCTACAAAGACAACAATGTAAAGGGAAGACACAACATTGAAATAAGAGGTTACGCGAAGACGGAATAGACATATTACTTACTAGAATCAGCCGCGGTAGGCTCATAACCGTCCGGATTCCCCAAGCGACTGAGACCCAACATCACAAGCACTCCTTCAGGGCATTTCTCCATCGACAACGGAGTAGAGTGGGAACACAGGGTCTCATACCAGGGTTGGTTCTTGTAATCCTTCATGGGTGGGAACTCCGCAATCCTCTCCTTCACCCCAACACTCATCCATTGCAACGCAGTAGGAATCACCCCCCTATGAATGTAGAAAAAATTTTCTTTCCAGTCGTACATTGACTTCGGACTCTCCGAGACAATCTGAGTCCGATTCCTCCGGGGAGATACACTATACCACCCGGGTCCGCCACGAGCCTCTTCAAGAACGTAAAACACGTTCAGCATATCAAAAGTAGGCTCCAAGTCTAGGGACCGACAGGTTGCCTCAAAATGTACAAGTCTAGAAAGACCAAACGGAGTCATCTGTGTAGGATGAACCCCATACTTCATAAAAGTATTCACCAAGAACTTGGTAATGGGAAGACGAAAGCAACATCGAGTAAAAAACGCTTCATACAGTGTAATCTTACCAGGAGAAGCCTCCAACGCCGTTTTACCAGCAGCCGGTAATTCTGGCTCCCAGTCGGCCTCAATCCCATAATGATCAAGAAAAGTGGAAAAAGAGGAGGCATCCCACTTAACAACGGTGGTGTTGATACCCTTTTCTGTTTTCTCGGTTGTTTTCGATTGATCAACAGGACAAGATGTTTCTTGAGACATTTTTAGACGAGTGAAAAAGAACAAGAAATCAAAGCAAGACAAGAACAGGAAGTTGGGAGGTCTGAAGTGTAAGGAATGGGAATACTGAAACTTGAAAAAATTTGAAATGACTTTATACTGTGTGCAATAACTGCCAATGACGTCAGCCTGGGTAAACGGAAACGACTTTCCACGCGACGCGTGGCATTGAACAGCTAAATAGGCGGCACATGCGCTCTACACGCGCTCAACACGCGCCTGACGCAGCCGTCTGCCATAACTGATGGGACCCTCACTGACACAAGTGTAGCTTGTGACAGACGCTACCCACCATCCTTCGCTCAGTATCAGACAACTGTCCTCCACCAATGTGACACGTCAAGCGGTCGCGGAGAATTAATGTCAAACAAATTACCGTTCTCCGCATTCCGCAGCGGCGACACTCCGGGTCCTCAGTAATCCGAACAAACTCTCCACCAACAGCCTCGTTTTCACTACCAAAAAAGGATGAGCTATCATTCGAAAGTCACTATTATGAGTCCACCATCCACCCTCTTCCCTCATAGACTCGAGAAAAGGGTACACACTGGACTGGGGGGGACTTGATGGGATTGGGTGCTCATCATTGCGCAGAGCATACCCAAACCCGGAATACAGCCCCGCGGAGCAACTCTCCGCGCACAAGAGAAACTTCTCCAGCAAGCAAAGCAATAACGGCTCTCCTACAATCACGGAGTGATGCACGCGCGCGTAAGCGGTAAAAGCGGTAATCGTTCCATGTTTCCTTATTTATAGTTATATCATAACTACTTTACTAATATAGTCCAGGGTAGGGGAGACAACCCTAATCGGGCCTGGCCCATTACGATTAGGGTTTTGGGTAATGGTGGCATACGTCTACCTCTATATAAGGGATAACATCCCTAATAGAGAGGACACTTTTGGCTAACCCTAAGAGCTATCACACTTGATAGTATCCCCATTCACCCACGTTTTTGTTATAAACTACTACCTCGTGTAGTCGTCTCCCTACCCACTCAATCTTACTTGCAGGTTACTCCAATCCAGGAAGTGCTAGTGAAGGATCAATCCTGTAGTAGCATCTAGTCTATCATCCCTACAAGGAGGTTAGGCTACTTGTTTCTTCAGATAGGGACAGTGCTGTGTAGCTAGACGCCCAACTATGTCATGCATTATACCAGGTAATTGTTACTTGTCCAAGTGGGAGTCTGTTAAAAATGGTGTCCAAATATCTACTAATAATGCAACTGTCAAAGTACGATCCAAAAAGTTAACTTTGTATTGCGAACTTAGAAATAATATTTAATTGTAAAATGTTATTAATTACAAATAACTTCTATTGAGAAATAAATATTTAGTGAAATATTTATCCAATAGATTATTACGAATAATCATTGTTGATTGTTTAGAGAAACAATAGAGTGGAAGTGGTTTGATTAAACGAACTAATCAATTGGATTGTTTAAAGTGTTAAACGACATAATAGTATTAGAGAATAATTATCACGACGTTGTCAAATAATTGTTATTCGATATTAATTAAGTTCATTGATAATTAAGTGGATTGTTTATGAAGTTGGTTGTGTGAATTGGCATTTTCATTTTTTATGTTTTGGTGAAAAGTGCAGACTGTAATTGTGGTTAAATTTATCTTCATACATATAAATTTAAATGTCAAATTATTTGGCAGTTGTAAAGTCGGCCAATGATGATGGTGGCTTTCAACTTGACTTGGCAACAGTGGCAGATCTAGGAATTTTTTTTAGAAATAACGTTTAAATTTTTTTTACCGCAGTTGTTTCATATGATCTTGGTTTTAAAAAAGCGTGTCTCAGGCACGAGGCGCATTGAAGCGCGGAGGGCAGCGCCTTATGTGACCTGAGGCGCACAACGTACATGAAGCGCAACTGAGAAGCGCTTTGTGGCAAAATTTGGCTTGAGGCGCGCACCTCAGGTACGCTGCCCTTATTTGTGCAATAGAATGTTGTACAACGACTCATTCTCTCCTAAACATTTGAATATTTTCCAAATATCACCCTGGACTTTCAAACTTATCAATTTTAACCATTTTACTTATGAAAGTTACATTATGACCTTTGAATTTTGAATATTAATTTAATTTTATTGTGTTTCGGATTTGGATCTGGATCTGGATCTGAGATTTCAATTGAAGACTTTAGTATTCCAACATCGATCAATCAAAAATAAAATTGAATGAAAATCTTTTTGTATTTTGTTTTGTTTAGAAATTTAAGCTAAAATACATCTAAATCTTTTGGATTTTTCAAAACTAAGAACTTTAAAGTTGTAAATCACTATATATAGGGTTTTCAAACCTGAATTGCATTCAAGAGTTTCAACATGTCTGTTTATCCCTTGTGAACATGAATCTTCACCATGTCTGTCTCAACCTACAAAGAATCAAGAAAAATTGCAACCAAGGTACTTAGACAAAATACGATTAAAATTAGAGGAGAAAAGTGGAAAACTAAGGCGAATATTTCATCAAACACTTGGTATGCTTGTTGGATTTGGGGTAATGGGGTGTGCTTGTTTAATTGTATTATAATTTGGGATATTGATTTTGAGCTTGTTTAGATAATTAGATTAGTTAAATTTTTGGTTATTATTTTCGAGTTCGATAAATATTTTTTTTTTAGTAACGTAACGTGGTAACGTATAATTTCATTTTGGTAGTACTGTATATTAAATTTTAGTAGCAATTTAAATTTTATTTTAGTGGTAACGTTTTAGAAAAATCGTAAAAAAAAATAATTTTCTACTACGCGCGCGAATTCGAGGGACAACGGGCGCGACACCTAGCATTTAGCTAGGTCCGCCCCTGCTTGGCACCTCCGTTTGCAGCTGTAGCGGCACTAAGCTTTGGTTTGTTTTGGTTCTAGCGACGAAGAAATGTGATTATGATCCTTCTTTTTTTCGACGACAATGATGATAGTTTATGCATGATCCGTTGTGTTCAAATCGCAATTAACCATGCCGCGGATTGCAGATGCGAAAACTCCTGGTTGGCGTAAATTTAACAGACTTTAATATTGATAAACAACCCTACCGTCATTCGCAATAAATCCCCTTTAATTAAAGCCAAACCTAACATTAAGATTCGAGGGTGTATGAATCCTAGAACCCTTTTACAAATATTAAAAGGGTTTTAGGATTCATACACCCTGTGACGTCACATTCTGGGGGTATGACATCACATTTTAGGGTATGTGGCAGCCTCCTTCTTCTACCTACTTATCTCCTTAATCAAAAAGTTACAAATTCTTACTTATAACTTATCTCCTTTTCAACCCACAAAAACCTTATTTTCAACCCATTACCCAAACAAACTTATCTCCTTATTAACTTTTTGATTAAGTTAATAAGTTATAAGGAGGCCAAATAAGGAGAGCCAAACATGGCCTACATTTGCTTATGAGCAAAATTATACCATATGCTTGTAAAATTGTAAGTCACTGTTAACATAAGATATAAATTGCTAAATGCCTAAATGTATGTTAGATAATTTGAGTTTTTTTGTTGTACATAAACATGTTTTGTTATACATAGATATAAAAACCTCACAAATATTATAGTATTAAATTCTGTTCATTTTTCAGTTGTGAACGTGTCGCATTGTAATTGATGTAATTTGAGTTTTTTTTCGTGCATTAAACTTCTTTGTTATCTATGAATCTATTAGCCAATGATCTCCAGCCCAGCTGGTTTGAGGTGGGAAGGTTTACCTCTTTGGAGGGTTTCTGCCCGGGTTTGGTCTCAGGTTCGATTCCCACGTTCCACCGAAAAAATAACCGTTGGGTTTGAAAGGAGAAACCCGTGTGGTTCTTATGGGATTCGATCCTGGGCAGTGGTCGCTTTGCAACACGGGATTTACCGCTGAAACACTACTCTCCAAAAAAAAATCTATGAATCTATTAGGGGGACCAGGCGTCACCAGAATTGGGTACGGGTATCTCAGTACCAGCACGGTAACACCGTCGTTATCCGTGCTGGTAGGGGTTTCGTGAACCAATTTCTGGTTCTTCTTACCGTGCTGGCATAAAGGAAATTGTCATATTTCTTGATCAATAATTAATTTCCAACGTTTTTTTTTTACTTTGACCGTTTTTTTATTTTTTTTACTGTTTTTGACCGTTTTTTATATTTTACCCTATATAAACCATATCTACACATACAATTTTACACAACTACATCTTTTAATATGGGTGGTGGTAATATGTTTCCGAATACGTATCGTCGACGACAATCATCCCAGCCTGCAAACACGTCAACCGACCACACACCCATCGACTACACACCAACCAACTACACACACACCGACAACACACCAACCAACTACACACCCACCGACTACACAACTTCCCTCAACATTTGAATATTACGAGCCACAAGATCCTGACGATGGGTCGGACGGGCGTGATAGTGATCGTGACGTTTCTTCGCGCCGAGTCAATTGTGTATTCTTTCTTTTATAGCTATGTTTAAGTAGTATTTTAATTAGGTTTATGTTTATGTTTATGTTTAATTAATGTTTTAATTAGCTTTGTATTTTGATTGTTAATTTTTTTAACGGTTACTTTTATTAAACATTAAACAACATTAAACATTAAACAACATTAAACATTAAACAATAAACAACATGAATCATTAAACCTATCGCGCAACAATCTCCATGTCGCAACATGGTTGAAGTTACTTCCGTGTGCATGGTAATAGTCGCGGCGCGTGGCTTGGATTGCAATGTCTTCTTAGGGTACCTCTTAATCGTGGCTTCATAGATGGCGTTCCATCGGATTCACTTGGTGAAGAGAGCATGCCACTTACTAACGGGCGTATCCTTGGGGAGGTCCTTTGTGCCGGTTATTCGATCGAATTCCACCGACACGTTATTTCGAAACAAAGCTCTTCGTAAATCGGCAGGATCATTTGTGTTTCCCACTGCCATGTACGCCCTCGTAACGCGATCTCCTCATTTACATTCCACGGGACCATTTTAATGATATTATTAAAGTATGATAACCGGTTTTGGTGTGATTTTGGTATTGAAGTTAAGGGGTTTTTATAAAAGAAAATGTAACGGTTACTTTTTTGAATTAAAGTTGTAACAGTTACTTTTTTATAAATGATTTAGGTTGTAACGGTTAGAAAATTAATTACCGTCTGAAAATTAAAAAACGGTTACTTTTTTTGAATTTAAATGAAAGTATTAAATGAAAGAATCAGTGGAGTGTTGCCTCCAAAATAGTGTTTCAGTGAAATAAATCAGTGAAGTGATGTGGTAGTGTATAGTTGGTTAAAATCAGTGAAGTGAAAAAATAATTCTATGAGCGCCCCTTGTGCCCTTATCTATATATCTAATCTATCTAAAGGAAAGCTATTATGATTACAGGGCACTCATAGGTGCAATCTCTCCCTCTTAAATATGTCATGTGACATCATATGAATTTTTTAAGATTTTTAATTTTTTTAATAAATTAAAAATATTATACATAACAATAAGAAAACCCTAGACAGTCTCATATTCTTTTTTCTCTTCTACGTATATAAATCTCTCATTCTCCCTCACTTTTTCACGAACTCAAATCTTAGCCTCTCCCTCTCTCTCTACTCTCTCTCTCTCTCTCTCTCTCTCTCTCTCTCTCTCTCTCTCTCTCTCTCTGTTCGGGGAGTTTCAAATGCAACAACAGCAACAACAACAACAACAACAATAATAATAATAATAATAAACATAATAATAATAATCATCCTCATCATCTTTATCTGTGTAACCCTAATTCTGTCATCTCCGATAATCATCTCTCCGGCCACTTAGTCCGATGGCTTTACACATCGCTAAACGCCTCATCCGCACTACCACTACCACCCGAAGCCCTAGCGTTGCTGGACTTTTCTCATCCTTTGATCGAAACTAGTCTTCTTATCAGATCACCGCCACTCTCTTCCGAGCGACGATATCGGTCCTGAGATCGCTGAATCCGTCAAACATGTTCGATTTGATGCTTTGTTGTTTGAGTTTTTATTATGTTATGTGTATTATGGTTTGGTTTGAGATTTTTATCGTTTTGGTTTGAGATTTTTATCGTTATATGTTGTTTTGTTATGGAGTTTATGTTATTTGAATGTAGAAGGTGTCTAACTATCTATCTATATTTGGATAGTGTAGGGGTTGAACTATTTTGGATGCGCGCTGGTGCAAAAGCTCATCCTGTTAAGTAAGTATGTTACTTGAGTCATTCCATTTGGTCTTGTATATGATAATCATTGATGAAATGTGCTTTCTTTCTTGAAATTTTTATCACCATTATGCCTTTGCAGTATCAGTTCATCAAGTCCACCACTATGATCATGATGACAGGTGTCAAATATTTCTTTTATGAAATTTCAAAGACACCCTTTTGACCTTTCTATTGTTTGATTTTTTTTTTACAATGAAACGGGTCTATTGCCAAATGGGAATTCATTTCTAAGGGCAGATGGATTGTTGTTCATTATCATTTTCAGTTTTTGGGGCTATGTCCTTTTGTCTGTTTGCTACGTTTATCTATTTGCCAAATTATGTTAGGATTCTTTGATAAGTATATTGAAATAGTGCAAGTCCATTTGATATAAGATAAGACACATGTGATTTTTGTGTGTTAATTTGTGTATTTCTTTCATTTTGTTTAGGTCATGGTGGTAGTGATGGGCTTCATGCATATGTGCACTCTCTGGATGATGTTGTTACTAATGCGGTAACTTTCTTATTGTTGATTATACAAGATATGACGGTTAAGTCAATAAGTGTTGACATTATGTTAAAATGTGATTAACAAATATTCGCATACTCCCCGACCCATCTATTTTGCCACTTCAAGCTACTCCCAGAGCCAAAGCAAAGAGCATGTTGGTTTATAAATCCAACGAACTTACAAAATGTGTGATACTAGATTAAGATAATTATGTCTATATGTTGCAGCTTTCTTTAATGAAATTCATTTGCATCAATTTGCTCTTTGTCGCTCATTCATCTTCAATTTACGGTTCGTGTCGTTATTAGTTTGGGTTTCATCCAATAACAACTTTCTACCTATTATCAGGTAATAACTAATAGGTTTTATTTTTTATTTTCTTATATTTTTATAATTATACAATAATTAGAAGTTTTATGGTATTGGGATAGAAAGATTTAATAATCTAAGTTTTCTTTTTTTTGAACGGCCAACGAAATTTATTAATCACCAAGCTAGCGGGTTACTAGCAAACACCCAAGTACAATATTACATCTTACATCTTAAACCACCTGAAAGACAATCAAAAAAAGAAAAGACAAAAAACAAAGAAAACCATAGAAGCTGCAGCATTATACCACCAGGCCAAACATATCACCTCGTGCTAGATATATTAAAACACCTCCGTCTGTCCCAATCAAGATGTCCGCATTTCGATCTCGCCTTTACCCACATGTGACTTCTAGCTTTAATCTCACCCATTAGTCTTTGTAGCGAACCTTGTTTTTGGTTAAAAATCGCCTCATTACGGTATTTCCAAATGCACCAGATTGTAGTTAAACATACAGCATAAAACGCCTTCTTTGCATCTTGTGTCCCACCACAAAATTCATGTAGCCGCAACACATCTCTAAATTCAAAAGCATACACATTACCTAGCTTGCACCACTGCGAAATTAGATGCAAAACCGACTGCGCCAATTCACAAGTTAGAAATAAATGCTCAATCGTCTCCGGATAATTTCCACAAAACGGACATAAATTCGAGCCCACATTTATATTACGCCTAATAAGAGCCGTCTTAGTAGGTTGTCTTCCAAGCGCCGCTCTCCATGCCAATATCCATACCTTCCTTGGGATCCAAGAATTTCCTTTTACCACAAAGCCATTCGACCCATAATGCATCCCCTGTAGTAATCTTTTTAATAACCCAACCCCAAAATCACGTGACCCACCCAGCCCCCAAACCCACTGATCCACTCTTTGTGACACAACCGGACGAAGGACCAAGTCAGTTAGTTCACCCAGTTCCGCCGCAGCCCCCCCCCCCCCAAACCTTGATGGAACCCAATCCCACACCCAACCCAACCCGTTTGGCGAAACCCGATCAGCAACAACAACATTTTTGTTGTTTTCAGCAGCAAAAAGAGTCGGAAAGCAGACCGCTAGATGTTCCTCTAGTGCCCAGCAGTCCAGCAAAAAATAAATACCCAACCTGTTCCCAACCACCCCTTTTATGGCCCCGGCAACATCGATTCCTTCGTCTCTTAGGACATGTACAGCACCAGCAATGTTCTTCCACGAGCCCGGCGCCGCCAATCTAACCGGAATGGAACTCCAATCTCTAGAAGAATGGTGCACAGCCCAAATCACCTTCCTCCATAAACTATCACGATCAACTTTAAAACACCACCACCACTTTGCTAATAACGACAAATTCGCATCTTTTAAGGAACCAAAACCAAGACCCCCACTACCGAGAGGTCCAATGACATTATCCCACGCCACCCAATTCATCCTCGCCTTCTCATCTGACCCACCCCAGAAGAACACTCTCCTCATAAGATCAAGATCCTTCAATACTTTCAACGGCGCCTTATAGAGGGAGAAGAAATATGTAGGAAGAGCATTCAAAACTTATTTTATGAGCCCCACCCTCCCGCCAAACGATAATTGCTTCGCTTTCCATAGTGACAACCGCTTACGAAATGCATCCAGAACCGGTTTCCAATGTTTGGAGAGATTCATATTTGCGCCAACAATCAGCCCCAAGTACGGAAACGGAAACTTCCCCGGGTTGCAATTAAGAATATTCGCCAAAACCTGCACCGCTCCGTCTTCCACACCCACACCATACACATTACATTTTCTCAGATTAACCTTAAGCCCTGACACTAAGTAAAAACACCTTAGAATCCTCTTCAAATTTAGAACGTTCGACACAGACCATTCACCTAAGAATAAGGCATCGTCTGCATACATTAAATGTGACAACACCAAGTCACCATCACCGCACACCAGCCCCCTATACAAACCGATTTCGCAAGCTCTCTTCATAACTCCCGATAGCGCCTCCATTACAAGTTCAAACAAAAATGGGGAAAGAGGGTCCCCTTGTCTAAGACCACGGCCACAAATGAACTCGTTTGTCGGAGACCCATTAATAAGTACCGACGCACGAGCTGATTTAACCAGCGCCATAACCCACCTAATCCATCTTAGAGGAAAATTCATCTGCGATAGCACTGATTCTAGAAAGCCCCAATGAACCGAGTCATATGTCTTATCTATATCTACCTTAAATATCATACCACTCCTCTTCACCCTCTTCAACCACCCAACAACCTCATTCAACATCAGTGGCCCATCTACAATGTTACGACCCGACAGAAAGGCCGACTGTTCTTGCGATACCAATTTCCCAATTACCCCTTTTAGCCTCGCCACCAACACCTTAGATATCACTTTATTAACGCAACCAACCAAACTAACTGGTCTGTAAGCATGGAACCCTAACGGGTCCTCAACCTTCGGAATAAGCGCAATAAATGACGTAGAGCAAGACGGTCCCAAGAACGGCTCCTCGTAAAATTCCTGGAATAGTTTGACAAAATCCGCTTCTAAGGCGCCCCAACACCCAGGGGCGGATTTACCTTTGTACGAGCGGGTTCCCAGGAACCCAGCCGGTTTGGAAATTTTAGTGGTAATCTATATAAAAAATTTGGAAGGAACCCATAAATAAATGCCGGAAGGAACCCATAAACAAAGATGTTAAGTGTTCAAGTGGTTCTGAGCGCCCTTCTTAACCTCGAGGTACCCAGTTCGAGTCTCTTTTTATGCCTCCATTCTTTTTTTTTAATAGAAAACCCACAGTCCCCCCCTCTTCCACCGCCGTTCTATTGTTCACGAATCATGACTATTGCCCAATCCCCTTCCTTTCGGATTTTGAGTCTAATTTCTTGGTGATTGTTATTTATTATTTACGTAGTACATTCGAGTACATTGATGTTCCAGCCGGGCTTCTTTGTTAGAATGCAGAATCCTTGCAATAGAAAACCATCAGCAATATGTTAAATGTATAAAGATTTGTCTATGCTGGAGATATCAACGTCGGTTTTCAGAACTCAATGTTTACATCTAGGTATGCCAGCATCATATCTTTAAAAAAATTGATTTCTGAGTCTTAGTGATTTTAATTGATTTTCCTGATATTATTTATGACTTTATTTCTCCTTTAATAATCTTCTATCTTTGTTATGTGGTACTCAATATTTGTATTTTTACTTTACACCGCTAATGAAGAACAATAGAATATAGTGGCAGTGTTAATTTTTGTGTTTGTTTGTTTAATGTATACTTTTGTGGTTACAGGAAGAACAAACAAGTGATGGTATTGGTTTTGAATATATTATTTTAAACACATTGCCTTTTGTTTCTTGGAATATTATGAAAGAGCCCTGTTAGGAAAACTTTTGACATAATACAAGAACATAATGAAAATGAGAACAAAGAGGTTAGCAAATAAATCGTTAAAACGATGAAATGTTGGGTCCGACCCGACCCGACCTAAACAGTGGCGAAACTTGACCCGAAACTTCAGAGGGTCAGAAATCACGAGTTTCGGGGGTCGAAACCGTATATACCAAAAAATTTCTATACAAATACTATATAATCGGAACTTCTGAACGAAATTCGGGGGGGTCGGCCGCCCCTTAAGAGCTACGCCCATGGACCGAAAAATTCCTACGTTTGGCCATGAAAAATCTGATTACCGAAAAAATGGAACCCATAGGAAAAAAACCCTGAATCCGCCACTGCCAACACCGTCTAATGAATTTAAGGTTGAAGCCGTCCGGCCCCGGCGCCTTATCCCCAACACAATCCCATACGGCGTCTTTAATCTCCTTGCAATGAGAACAGCTGTGAAATACAATCCGCCTCATCCACCGACAGCTTATTTAAATGCTCACACTGTAAGACCGGCCGAATAGACATTGGCTCCTGAAATTTCTCCTCAAAAAACGAAAACGCCAAATCCTTAATCATTCTTGGACAAGTTACCCAACCCCGTTGAAAAAGAATCCCATTTATCTTATTCGACGATGTATTAGCCTTGATTACCCCGTGGAAATACCCGGTATTTTCATCACCCTCCAGTGCCCACCTAATCCTTGCTTTCTGCTTGGCATCCAACGCTTTTAGCCTATCTTGTTCCAAAATGAATGCCCTACATTCAGCCCTGACCTCCTGCTCGTGGTCACTTAAGCCCCGTGTTTCTAACTCCCTATCTAATCTATCCATTTCCTGCACCTTGTTATTATAAGAAACACCCGCCATTCCGCGTTGCTCCTTCACCCAACCTTTAATCCTATTCTTTGGAAACTTTAACTTCGTAGCGATAGCAAGATCAGCCGGACCAGAAAAAGTGAAACTTGAACAAAATTGCAGCACATACTCCTAAAAACCAGGCAATTCGAGCCACAAGTTGAAAAAGCGGAACGGGATGTGCCCAAAATCCGCTTCAACAACCGATAATATTACCGAACCCTGACCCTCAAACACCCGACCGTCGGCACCCAATTGAGACTGTAAGACCCTAACCCGAAATCACGAAATCAATGCCTAATCATATGGGTTTAGACCTTACTTAAACCACTCCCGATTTAAAACTGTGATTTTGATTATAAACACAAACCATTAAGATCAAATACATGTTTGATTCCCACTATTTTTTTTTTCATTTTAATAGTTAAAACATATGATAAGATGATGCGTTTTAACGGGAGATCCTTAAATTCTAATGCGAAAGCTTGATGAGTGTTCGGGCGTGTTCGGTTCTTTTCGCGACTTGATTCTTGCTTCGAGACTTCCTTCAGTTGTTTACCTAGCACCATTACACAAAGAATGGTTAGTGGGTTGTCAATGATACAATTAAACTAGTATGATAGTCGTTACACGTTGAAACGGAATGAACCAGGCCAAACGGCCCTTTATCAGGAGAACATACTGCTGTAACTTTTGCGCAGCAGCTGTTCGGATCGCTTTTACCCCTTCTAAAACCCAAAATCCGACTTCGACTCTCAAATAAGAATTGTTCTACGCTCCGAGATCTTTCCAGGAATATAAAGAACACCTCCTAACGATTTTTCTACGATTTTATACGCAATTTTAAAGTTCGTGCTGTCAGGCTGTGAGCGGCCGCGCGGTCTCTGTGAGCGGCCGCTCACAGCTTCTGATGTTATTTTGGTGATTTTTAAGCATGGGAATCATGTCGCAACCGCATTTGATGAATCCCGAAGCCTAAGTATTGACTTGCCGACTAAATAAACCTTTTTTTGACTGAAATTATAGTCCGGTTTATGTCGCCATGATCCGGTTCTTAGTTTTGAATGTTTATGGCGACTCTTACCCAAATCGACCCATTTAGACATTAACTTAACCAAACACCATTCGACCACGCGCAATGCGTGTAGTTTATGTTGTCAAGCCATTAGACACTTGATCAACTAAAGTGCTTGTCTGATTTTTTCATTAGGATTCCGTTATTAGATTTATCCTTTAGTAAATCTTTATAAATTCCCTAAATGCCCCTCCTAGCCAAATCTTTTGATTTAGCCATTCATGGCGACACTTCTTGATTCAAACCTATTGTTTTGGACTCAATGACTTGTTTAAAAACCTCTAAGTCCTTCCGGACATAGATTTTCATCCTTTCTCAAGTTTTCACTTGTTTAGTAGATTCTAAGCGCATTAGCGCGCATTAGACATAGTTGTGGAAATAACTTACTTGATTTGCACCCACACTTCATGTGGGTACTTTATCACCTATGTTGCTTCGCCCGAAGGCGTTTATTTGACTACGGACTTACCGGGTGGCCTTGACCCATATCCATACCTTGTGTTTATCCTCCATGATTCTTAACATCAAGAATGCACGCGCAATTGCATTTACCTGTATGCTTTCTAAATAGACAACATTAATTTCTCGGAACTCAAATGGCAATAACTTGCCATTTGACCCGTTTAACTTTATGAATCTTAATGCTTGGAATACAAGCATCAAGTGTTGGACTCACATGGTGAGGATATCACCATTTGACCCGTTTAGACTCATAGTTCATAATGCTATGTTACCCAAGTTTTTATCTATGGTTCAAGTGATACAAACTTGACCCATTTAACATCATGCTTAACGACTCCATTCAATTGATTTAATTTGGATTAAAACATCATTTCTCACATATCTTTATTAGTTGACCCGTTTGATGGATTTCTCCATTTGGTCATAACTCATTATCTCGATTAAGGTCATAAACCACATTTTGTATTATGTGCACATAAGGCAACCCACTTAATAGATTCTACCCCTTGGGGTTTATCTTTATCTCACACTCAAGATTTAAAACTAATGTTTATAACAATTTAAGCTATGTTATAGTATATTGGTGTAAGTAAAACTTACCTCGCATCCATTCTTGTTTCCATAAGTATTCGCCTTGCATCCGTTTGACCCGTTTGCTCCCTCTTGGTTGTACCTAACTTGGGGATGAGTCAAACTTGTCTATTAGAATACATAATATGGAATTTTGTTCACTATCCATAACATCATGTATTCATTATCATTTCTAGCTAAATCCATAGCCATTTTCTTACATGTCTAGTTGAGATTAACTCATCTAGGCATTTCATCAAACACTTGGTGTGCATCCACCAATATACTTAGTTTTCAACATTCTAAGTTTAACCAAAGCACAACCGATTGTCCAATTGACATCATAACATGTTATTTAGGCCCCTTTTTACCTAAATTTCTCATGCAACAACTTCTAAGAGTTACAAAAGGTTACTAGATATGAGTGGATTCAACCTAGAGGTTAAACCCCAATTTCTACACATGAACATAATCATATGATCAAAACCAAATACACATATTAAGTGTGATTTGTAACTAAATTAGGTATGTTTGAGGTTCCCCAAGACTAGAGCAACCTCTTTTAACCATAAATTTTACGTTTTATCAAAACCCTAGTTTTTGACCAAATCAAAAACGGGTATTAACATCAAATTACATCAAATAAAATGGTACCTTGATGTTCATTAGGCCTTAGATAACTCGTTTCTTGCTCAAGCATCGATTTCCCATTTGATTTGAGCAAGAGTTGATGTTTAGGGTTTGGTTAAGGAAGGAGAAATGATCTCCTGATCATTGTACACGACACACACACTTCATGTGTGTGTTTTTGTGTGTTTTATTATTATTAATAATACCCACTTTACCATTTTGGCAACTATGGTCCCTCAAGTTTTCCCACTGTCATTTTCGTATAAAAACTAACTCATAAGCTAGTTTCAAACACCTTTTATTAATTTATAAACATAATATTATTAACTAGGTTATTTCCATGTTAGAATATAACCCATATTGTTATCCTCTAAGTCTCGTGTTAATATATTGCTAATCACGCCTAATGGCGTAGTTAGGCGAACAAATGGTTTTGGGGTGTTACAGAGACCCCACAGGTACATCAGTGTCACAACCACCAATGTTGCTCCACCCAACGTCTTCAACCACCGGCCTATTACCCGCATCCATCATATTAACTTCTTGGCGATCAACAGAGCCTTCATTTGAAATAAGATTCACCCCAGAAAACCCCCCATCCACCTGATTATTATTATAACATGGAGACCCCACAAGGGATTTAGATGGGCTCCTCAGGTTCCTTGGTCTTTTTCTGGACCTACGGCCCACATCTTCTTCTGCCATAGGCCCACTTCCCAAATTAAAGTTAGTCCATGACTTATTAAGGTCAAGAGATTTCAGTTGACTTTCGTTGGGCCCACCCTCATAAAAACCAGCCCCTGACGTTTGATTACCCCCATGCATATTACCATCCCCATGCACGACTGTTTGAGTACCCAATACCGGAGACTAACCATTCAAATTCCGACTAGTTGACACCGGCGGCCTTTCTTCAGTTCTAATCTCACAGTCCTCTATGTCGTCCTCCGCCTCATTGTTCACCGAACCACCCGACTCTGGCGACTAATATGAATGTTGGACCGAGAAAACCTCAACAACCGAATCAATCAACTGATCCTCCACCTCAGACACCCACACTGGAAAATTCTTCCCTTCCCATTCAACCAGGACCTCCGTCTGAATCCTTTGCAAAACTTCCAACAGAACCCATACCTTTCCATATGAATTATCAGAGGATAACCACGAAAAATTGCTACGTTTAACCACCCTTCCAAACATCTCACCAACCTTGTCAATTATGATGCCTTCTCTAAGTTGTAGAGGTAAACCTGACACCTTCAAACATCCAACTCGTGCAAGAGCTTGGCTCTCCCCACCCCACAATTCCATCGATGTTAACACGTCGTACCACAACTTTTCGCTTCTGTTAATGAACTCCACAGCGGTGCGCTTGTCCCTAAAAACTATTAGCACCTTCAAGCCCCCAATATAGCTAACTGGGCTATCTGTGTATCCACCCTTTACCAGCAACGTTCTAATCATTTTTAGCCCCTCCATGTCTCTAACTTCCCCGATCACCGATCTCATGATACAATGGTTGGGGTACATAGCTGCTTTATCCTTCACCACCAACGTTTTGACCTGCTCAGAAGACGTTCCAACTTCCCCTGTTACTACTGACTTGAATGGCCTCTCATGCACCCCATTTGTCGGAATCTCCCAAACCGGCCTCCTCTCCGGTAACCCATTCTCCCTCGGCTTTCCTTGTTCCTGACCCCTCTGTTCCACTCCCCCTTGGTGATCCGGTCTCTTACCGCCTTTTGCAAACTTAGCAACAGACACATTCACCTTAGCATCGAAAATCTTCACCGAATTCATGTAGCGTAGCACCTCATTTAAATCAGACACCCCCACATACCTAACGAAGCCAAACCAATTACCCCTAGCGTCCCTCTTTCGGGCTACGTAAGCATCCTTTATGATTCCGTACGATCTGAATGAGGTCCAGGGAAGTGAGTCCGGGACCCCGTCAGGTAGGTTGCTAATGAAGAACGTTGTCACTTGCCTGTTGTCTTGAACACCTCTACTCTTCGGCTGCCGGAAATCGCCACCTTTTCGACTCCTCATGTTTTTTACGTGTTTATACTAGATCCAAGAAGAGTATTCTACTAGTGATATTCCTCTTCGTCACTAGATCCAAGAAGAGTATTTGTTTTTTTATCTCTATCACTGATAATAATATATATAACTAATATAAATGCATTTTAGAAAAACACAAACTTTTAAATCTTACATAAACTGGAATAGCATTAAAGAAATCCCTGCTAAAACTCAAGAGTCATGTGTTGGACCATACCAACGTTATTGCAGGAAGTAATGATTAAAATTTTGATGTGCTGATTGGTGCCTAATCACATGGACACTTACACTTAGACCACAATTATGACAATAACAAGTTGCAAATCGTAAGAGGAAGGGGTGTTCCTAGTATTTATTTTTTCTTTAACTGATTTTAATCAATTCTGCATCGCTACATCACTTTACTGAAACACTTTTTTGGAGGCAACACTCTACTGATTCTTTTATTTAAATTCAAATCTAATCTTTGTTTTTTTTTAAATTCACACAGTTTTACCACCAAACGGTCAGATTTCTCATAAACCGTCCTATCAACACAGTCAAAAAGAATTATGTGCATTAAAATCGGTTTCATCTAACCGTCAGAAAATATTGAATTTCACATGCAAAACGGTTGAGATTTTTTTGTATATAAACCACCATACTACGGTGGTGAAAACACACTTCAACATCAACAACACCCACACCTTCAAAATGACTTGCTGGCCAAAAATGAAGAAATGACTCTGGTTGTGGGCGTTAAGGACGCACAAACCGACCCATCCTTGCAACGCCAACCCCGTAGGGGCTCAGGGGGCTCAGGAGATAGGGAAACAGGCTTATGGGACCGTGTCTTGGCTGACTTCAAACAACAAGTCGGCGAAAGTGACCGCACAATTGAGGGTCTACAAAGAAAATTGATCGATCTAAACAACAAATGTGATCGGTGGACCACCTGCTATGAGCGCACCATGAGCCGGTACCCAGGCATTGTGCCGGAGTTGGCTGTGGAGTTGACCCAGGTGAACTATGCGGGTCGTTACCGTGACAACTTTGAGCATCTGCAGGCCTGACAACTCATGCGTCAACTCTAAGCTTTATTTTCTATGTTTTATGTATTTTTATTTATGTTTAATATTAATAAATTATGTTTTATGTTTTTTATTTACTTTTGTTTTGATTTATGTTTAAAACACACGATTTAAATAAAGAAAATAACCAAAATGTTGCTTGAGAACGATTATAATAAAAAAAATTGAATTATACTAATTTAAAATTAAATAATAAACGGTTACCAGCCCGTTAGAAAGAACCAGGAAACGGTTCACGAAAACGCTACCAGCACGTGTGGCGGCGATGTTACCGTGCTGGTAGTGGGGTAACCGTGACCATTTCTGGTGGCGCCTCGTCCCCCTAATAAATTTTTTTCACTTCACGAAATGCCACATCACTTCATTGCTTAGGTTGTTGTACCCTTGGAAACAAACGGGGTGGCCCGAAATCTGTTATAAAGGAAGCGTGTTTTACACGTGTCTCAATCGCTTCGAGTTTCCTTTTGCTTATTTCATATTTTCCTTTCATTTTGTAATTTCAATTTCTGTCTATGTATTATGTTTATTTTTCATTATTGTATTTTAATCAAATTTATTTAATAAAATTGATATTTCTTTTATTTTGTGAATGATGGTCTTACAAGCAGCGGTTACAAGCTGCAGTTTTGAATATATATAAAGGTTGTTTTCTGTATTTTTTTCTAAGAAAAAACATCTATATACTTAACATCTTAAACAACAAAAAGTAATAACAACCTTC
Source organism: Ambrosia artemisiifolia (assembly GCA_032199755.1). Taxonomy (NCBI): domain Eukaryota; kingdom Viridiplantae; phylum Streptophyta; class Magnoliopsida; order Asterales; family Asteraceae; genus Ambrosia; species Ambrosia artemisiifolia. Next base: position 51,074,731 of record CM063520.1, read on the forward strand.
AACGATATAGAAAAAGGAAAAAAATGAAAAAAAAAAAAAAAGTGAATCTCTAGATATAGAAAATCTAGTAGTACCAAAAGATATATACCAATGAATAAAATTGATGTTATGATGAAAATTTGACCCCCGCCATGCCCACAATAAACTTATTTAAGTTTAAAATAGTTCTTTATTTAGGTGGGTAGCAATTCGTCTCAATCACCAAAGGCCAATGGTATAAACAAATTTAAACTCTCTTGATCATCTAGAAATCATTATCTAGAAATCCGGCCATTTAGCGGAAAGTAAAACCGGGTTCTTTACATAATTTATAACCCTTTTATACTTATTAGAAAATCATTATTTGTAAGTTTCACTCTCATTTTAAATGCTCTTATTACTCGTACTTCTCTCTATATTCTTTTCTATAATTCTTTCTTTTTCATTTTTTATTATTTCTTTCTATTTTGTTATGTGTATGTGATTATATAGGGGAATAGCGGTTTTATTTTTTCATACATAGGGAATTGGTGTGGAGCTTCTATAAATTTTAGGAGGTGAAAATAAATACAGAGTGTGGTGTAGTAATGTTTTTATTAACCAATGGGCTCTTATTTTTTGTTCTAAATCCTAATTTTCTTACAAACATGTACAACTTATTTTCATCAATCCCCTCACCATTAACTAAATCTTATATACCTTGCATACTACATTTATCTATTCATAATAACATTGGCATTGATCATCCATATTTGGTAAACTTATATTAGCTGCTCATATCAAATTCACAAATGAAATTCTAAGGGTGATGAATCAAGTAGATAATCTTCAATTGTTGGTTGACAAAGCATGCGATATAAAGAAAAATCGTTTATTTGGTTTATAATTATGTTGAAGTTGAGAAATTAATCACAAATGTTGGGTATGTTATATATTGACTTACTAATGATATCTTATGTTGTAGATATATAAGTTAAGATAGTTAAGAAATGTTACGTTCCTTAGCTACAAGAGATGAAAACTACCAGGGACATGTTAGTTGAGTAAACATTGTTGATCCAGCATACTAATGATATATAGGATGGTGATTTCGATATGGACGTAGCTCGGAAGGTACTTTAGATATAAGAGAGGCTTTCAGCGAAGATGCGTTTAAATCTAACGGTGGTGCCTAACCAGTAAAATACTGACATAATGTACTTACTAGAATAGTTCGATCACCAATTTACTAAATGAATGATGAACTTGTTTTTTTTTATGTTAGACATCGAGAGATATTGAGGTACTGCCATGATAAAATGGATTTCTAGAATTTAATGGTCATGTAGTAATGAAAACCACATTTGTAACGTGGAAAGCAAGATGCTACGTACGCTAGAAGTCAAAATTCTTCTTCTTTTCCTAACACACCTTCATGTGAGTGATTTGTTTGTCCATTGATATGACAATCATCATTATTGAATTCTTAGACTTGGTTGCCCTAAATTTATGTTAATCATATGACCATGTTGAGGATACATGGTCATACGTACACTATGAATTACGTACACTTCTTATTTGGATGAATTTAAAACTATGAACCATACGATACACATGATAAATATAGTTAACTATATGTGCATATCATGAATTTTACTTTCCCAACAAGAAAGACAAAGGATAGATTAATTAAAGCAAATCAATGAAATAAGTATTGGGCTCGACCAAAGTTCAAAAAATCGAAGCCAATCACTAAAGAGATGCGAGGCTAGATAAAAGAGAATCCTTTGCAGAACTAGGCTACTTTTTGGATTTCAAATTATAAATGGGTGGTTGAATGGAAAATTTGTGTTTATGGTAATGGTTCTAAACCATTTAGCGGCATCAATCATAAAGATATAGGTTTCTGACTTGTGTAAGGTGAAGCCGCTAATCCGTTTGGGGTAGTCACTGTAGCCGCTGAATGGGATGGAGGATTCACCCTTGATGCCGCCAAATGGTTTGGAGGAGTCACTGAAGCCGCTGAACGGGTTGGGGAAGTCACTATCTTTACAAACAAGTACAGATCAACCTCTTTGTCATGTTCCATTTTAAATTTGACTTATTATTTATGAACGGAAAAAGAATGTTACAAAACTAATCTTAGTTAGCTGTTGTAAAGTAGATTATTAAGAGTGACGATCACCAATAATAATATTAATCTTAAATTGATCATTGCGCGCTCCAAGATCATCAATCTTATAATAAACAACATTTAATTGCAATAACATGGATTTAAGTGGTGAAAATCAAAACTATCATTTTAATTATGGCACGAGTTGAAATAGTCCGTTGGATTAATTTTATCTAATTGTGTGTGTGGCTGAACTGGCAACTCAGTCCGCATGCTATACTAACTGGACCTTACGATGCACCATATGTGGTACACGCACCAGCTAATGACCACCCGCGTCATTTGAGAACAAGACAAGCTTTCAGCAAGAATAAAAGACCTCAATCATCGACCTTCTATTCACATACCTTTTCGATATTAGTGTTGTATCGATACCGAACCTGCAAAAATTTCACTAATCGGTTTATACTTTTAACTTTGTTGTTCATTTCGGTATTTTTCATACAATACAGGTACTGCACCGTTCATCTTTTCTTAAAAACACCATTAGATATATTTCTTTTGTCATAAACTCGTAAAGCGTTAATATATATTTTTTTTTCATGTTTAGCCTTCTCTCTTAAAATTTAGAAAAAAACCTAAACCATAAAGTATTGTTTTGAATTTCCGATGGTCCCAAGATGAATAATTTCAATAAACACCAATTTCTTCAAAATGGAACATGACAAAGAGGTTGATCTGTACTTGTTTGTAAAGATAGTGACTCCTCCAACCCGTTCAGCGGCTTCAGTGACTCCTCCAAACCATTTGGCGGCATCAAGGGTGAATCCTCCATCCCATTCAGCGGCTACAGTGACTACCCCAAACGGATTAGCGGCTTCACCTTACACAAGTCAGAAACCTATATCTTTATGATTGATGCCGCTAAATGGTTTAGAACCATTACCATAAACACAAATTTTCCATTCAACCACCCATTTATAATTTGAAATCCAAAAAGTAGCCTAGTTCTGCAAAGGATTCGATAAAAGATATATAAACTCAAGCTAACTAATAAAGAAGTATTGGAATTAAGTGGCCAAGCATAGTGGAGGCCCGGGGTGCCCGGTCCCTGCTGTTTTTTGGCGCAATGATGGAATGTTGCGATTTTCGTAGGTAATTTCTATATGAATTGAGTCGGGCCCCACCGATTTGATCTTCTGGCCCTTACCGATCGGAAAAAAATGAGTTCGGCCCCCAGCGATTTGATCTCCAGACTTCACCATTGTTGGAACTGGAACAATGGCAGACGCTAAGCTAGTGTTTGGCATTCATCAATGAAAAACGAAATAGAATGAATTATAGTAATGGAATGAAAAAAAAAATTGTTTGTTTGGTCAAGTTGATTTCATTACCTCCGTCATTCCATTCATTCTGAACCCCTCAAATTTATTCCATTCGCCCCCTACTTTTTTTCATTTCATTCCCTCGGTCACCCTTGATCGCCACCACCACCGACCACCACCACTCACCGCTACCACCACTGACAATCACACGACACCGCCACCATTGATCACTACTACCTACTACCAACCACCATCGATGACACCCATCGCCACCAACCATTGCTGCCATCACCGACCAACACCACCACCCACCGACACTCCCTGTCGCTGCCGCCACTCCTCGTCGCTACCACCACTCAATACTGTCGCTGCTTCCACCACCTCTACTCCACGCCACTCAAATCTTTGTTGGATTTCAGACTTTTCACAATTTTTACGATACTTGATGTTATTGGTTGAGGTTTTATTTGAATTTACGGATTATTTCATATCATTTTGATTGAGTGCTTGTTTGAATTTATGGACTATATCATATCATTTTGATTGAGTGCTTGTTTGAATTTATGGATTATATCATATAGTTTTGTTTGAATATTGGATATTAATATTATAGATTATGTTTATTTTTTAAAGCTATGCATACTAATATATGGTGTGGAATAACAATTTATTCCAAGGTAAAATAAATTTCAAGTCCAAACTTTTAGACTGCAATTATGCACAACTATATTGTTTTGAGCTATTTTTAATTATGCGTATTGTCGTGGTTAATCGATCTATAAACGACCCGCTATAAACTTCATAATCGATTAACCAAAACCACCATAACCAATCAGTTATAATATGCTTATCCATTAACCATCATCTCAGTTGGAGTTATGGTTATGGTTTTTAGCCAAAACTAACCCAATCCAACCTATACACACCCCAAATTATACACTTTGATACAAGACTTTATATAGAATATATTGACATAAGTTCTCATTTAAAAATAAGGTGCAATCCAATCAATTAAATGGTTTGAGAAAATGGTATAATACGTTAAGAAATTATCAAATAACCATCAAACTATACATTAGCATGCATGTGTTTTTCACCATTTTAACATTGCACTTCTTCACATCACCTTTCAAATCCCTTAGCCCCACACCTACCCTTTCCCATACAATATACTATATGTACCCCATACACCACTGATACTCAAGTACCCAAGACGAACCCATTGTTCGCCTTATAAACTCTAACCAACACTAACACCACCAAAACATAAATGGATCAAATACAACATAAATACATCAAAGTAAACGGCATCAATATGCACGTAGCCGAGATCGGAGAAGGCCCCGCGGTACTATTCGTCCACGGCTTCCCAGAACTATGGTACACATGGCGTCACCAGATGCTGTTTATATCCTCCAAAGGCTACCGTGCCATCGCACCCGACCTACGTGGGTTTGGTGACACGGAAGCACCACCATCCACCACCAGCTATACGGCTTTCCACGTAGTGGGTGACTTGGTTTGCTTGCTAGACGCATTGGGTTTAGACAAGGTTTACTTGGTAGGCCATGATTGGGGTGCTATAATAGCATGGCACCTTTGTATCTTTAGACCTGACCGGATCAAGGCTTTGGTCAACATGAGTGTGGTTTATAAACCTAGGAATCCTTCGGTCAAACCAGTGGAGATGATGCGACAGATTTATGGGGATGATTTCTACGTTTGTAGATTCCAGGTGAATATTAATGAACACTCACGATAATTATTATAAATTATTATAATGATTCTGTTTACTTTATGATTGCAACCAGGTTAGTATTTATCTAGAGTTGTATGTGTGTTTATATAATCAACTTATGATATAACATTAAGCTGCAAAAATTGGTCACTTTTATACAAATATATGTGATATGTGGAGGATTATGTTGAGAACACCAAATAATTCATATCTTCTCGAAAAAACACTCTAAAATAAATTTTTTTACACATATATAAATGAAAACAGTTTACACATATGTAAACGCTACACATGTGTAAAACAATATATTTTTGTATACATTTAATACCTGTACATTATTTTTCTGATGTTGTATTTTAGTAATAGTCTTAAGTGTAAAAAAAAATTTGAACTACAAGGATTCTTGATCAAGTTCTCATGGTTCTTATGAATTCTCACGTTTCTCACAAAATATATGAGTTCTCAAATTAACCACCCTCAGTGTCCTTGTGTATAGGAACTTGTATGAGTTGAGTATTTATGGAGCCACTCTAGCTTCTCAAATTAACTAGAGGTCCGTTGATTCGAGCTTTTGTTGAGTGAGAGTTTAAATTAAGTAAATGTGAGTATGAAATGTAAAATGAGCCGAACTTCAGCTTTAGTTCCAGGTCTTATTATTAACAAGTATATACATTCATTTCAAAATGTAAAATGAGCCAAACACACGCATAGATGCATTCTATTTTAGAGTTGGTACTATTTAGTCCTATGAGAATAGTAGAAAACACTTGTACATTATGCATTATTGATTTATTGATAGAAAGAATGAAAGTGAGGTGGGTAGTTATGTACCCCCCTTGTGTATTCCACACTTGCACTTAAAACAAAAAGTACAAGTTCGTTATGCGATTCCTGTATTTTTAACATTATTATTGCTCTGAAATAAGCTCGCACTAGATACATTCTTTTAGTGCATTGAATATTTAATGGTAGAAAGACACGAGGTTATCATTATATTAGATTTTGGTGCTATATTTAATTGAAATGATGTTGGTTGTTAATATAAAATTTGTATAATCTATAAGAATTGAAGTATGATTATCATATATGGGTCAAGTTATTCTACACAGTGTAACAAAAATGAGAAGAGTGAAAAGGATACAAAAAACACAATAGATCATGAAATATGACACAATGGGCCACAAAATATAACACAGTGCCAAAAAATATAACATAATGCTGAAAAAAAAAGACACAATGAATTGAAAAAATGACACAATTATGAAAATAAGAAAAAGACACAATAGTACATAAAAGACACAATGATATAACGCATATTTTATAAACTACAAGCTAAAACCCCAAAAAACGAAGATCTAAAAACTAACGTCGTAGGATTCCATAAGACGGTTCAAATGCCGTTTGAATGGGTTCAATCGGAGTCCGTTTGATACCCTTCCTACGACTTTCTATTTTTCTTTCACCGTATATTTGAAATCGAGCTTTAGTTGATCTTGAATTTCTTAAAATTACAAAGCTTAAGTAAAGTTTAACCCTACTCCAAAGTCATTAAATTACAGAACTCGAGCCTGGCTCGGTTATTGCAGCTTAATCTTCATGCACGTATATTATAACATCTATTTTTTACATTACTGTAAAGTTTTCTCTTATTATTCTTTGCAACTTTTAATGAAAAACATTCATCACCATTCTGTCATCTGTATGTCACCAAATTAGTTAAAATATGTGTGACCATTATAGGCTACGTTAGCCACAATTAAAGCTACGTAGAAAATTATGAGTTCATAGCTTGTTAATTCTAGTAAACTTAAAAATCAAATGTTAACATATGTTATGTATTTAACCTAAAAGTAGAAACATGTGAATCATACTTGTCCAATTTAAGTTTCATCATTATGTTTTCTTAACAAATAATACTAAATTTATATTATAGCCTTTTGTTAGAATAATAGACTCTATCAGTTGGGATATAATTTTTTTACCTTTTCAATAGATAGTGAAAAGTCATTATTTTTTAATGCCAACTATGGAAATGCAAACGTGTAAGGATAAAGATTGTTTTTAGGTATAAAGCACACCATGTACTATACCTTGGATATATGTATCTATGTGTATACATATATACAGGAGAAATTAATACAAAATATTGTATACCTAGATGACACCTCGCAAAAATAAATCATACTACATTTTTATAAACTTAAAAAAGTTAAAAATAAAAGGGGCATTGGATTTTAGTAATCCAAACTTTCACCCATTGGCCGGCAATAATTTATACTTCAAAAATTCCCAATAACGATCGCAACCACTACTAGAAAATTAGTCATTTGCTACAAGAGTATTTGTCCCTATTGTGTGGTAAATTTGTTAAAAAAATTAAAGTTTTTTTATCGTCACAAATGCGTAACAACTTTGTCAAAAATTGCGACTCATTTTTTTCCGTAGGAAAACTTTTGTAGGAATAGCCAATTTTCTAGTAGTGAACTTTCAACGTATTGGCCGACAATGAACTTTTGTTAACTATGAACTAACTCAGTTAGTGGATGATGACATGGAAGCTGACATGGCATGCCACGTCATCATTAATGTCAGCATGGACATGCCACATCAGCGTCCACGTCACCATCCACTAACTGAGTTAGTTCTTAGTTAACAAATGTTCATTGTCAACTAATACGTTGAAAGTTAGGATCATTGTTTGGAATTTTTGTACTACAGATTATTGCTGGCAAATAGGTGAAAGTTTGAATTATTAATCCAATACACCAAAATAAAAAGATATATAAATGAAACTATAATTGTTTCTCATTGTTCTATTCTGAACATTGTTTACCATTATTGGTAATTGTTATACTTTAATATTGTTAAAATGAAGGGTTTATTTTTCACTACGTGTTCTGATCACAAGATAAATGTGTCATATATATGAAAAAGTAATTAAGATGAAGAGGACATTAAACTAATTTAATAATCATCCACGCACAAGTTATTTGTTCATTACACGTTTTCCTTACGCCTAAAATCTCAAATATATCACATGTTATTTGTTTATTTAGACATTTACTTTAAACTCATCTAGGACCAACAAACTGACAAAGGTATAGAAATAACCAAACATTGCAAAATAATTTGTCGCTTTGTTTTTAAGGGATCAAAAAGGTTAGATACGTTTGTTCATTTAATTTATGGTTTGTAACTGGTCTGTAATTGACTCGATTACACTCGAACCCGTATAAAATTAGTCTATATTTTTGTGATTAATTAGTTCATATAAAATTAGTCTATATTTTTGTGATTAATTAGTTCATATATCAGTTAATTCGTGCAAATGGTGTATACAGGAAATTGGGTGGGAAGAAGAGTTTGCGAAAGTTGATACCAAAAATCTACTGGCCACATTTTATTTCAAACGAATTCCAGCTCCACCAAAGATGCCTAAAGACTTTGCGAATTGTTTTAACCCACCTCCATACACATTACCCGCATGGTTTACCGAAGAAGATCTTGACTACTTTGCATCCAAATATCGCGCCACTGGATTTGCAGGGCCATTCAATTATTATCGATGTTTTGATCTGTAAGTAACCTTCTCAAACTTTAGTTATTTCACGAGGTTGGCTAAACGTACTCCTCTTGAAAACATCAAATCGGGGGGGGGGGGGGGGGGGGGGGGTTTATACGTTTAGCACTAACCCTAATTTATCCGGTTATTTGGTTCACGGGGTATAATTAGTAGTTTGGAATGCAGAAACTGGGAGCTATGTGCAGCATGGATCGGATCCAAGATACCGGTGCCTGTTAAATTCATAGTCGGCGACATAGATTTGATGTATAACTTTCCAGGAATAAGAGAATACATACACGGCAATGGCTTTAAGGATTCGGTGCCGCTACTGGAGCAAGTGGTGGTTATGGAAGGAGTTGGTCACTTCATCAACCAAGAGAAGCCGCAAGAGATCAACAATCACATCTACGACTTCATTACCAAGTTCTAAGCTCTGATTCAATATTAAATCTAAAATATGTTTACGTGTTTGTGTGTCAAGCTAAAATGTCATCACAGTCTTCTTTTATGTTTGGTTATATTACTTTCTGATATCTATTTTTGGACTATGTGTTGTGTTCCTAATCTTGTATAATCGATTGAATAAAGTTTTTGTTATCCTTCTTTCCAATTTTTTTATGTTTTTTTTTTAATCTTAATAATTTTTATCAACAAAATATATCTTATTAATAATGATTTTGATAAATCATTCAAGGCCATGAATCCTGACATTAGAACCTAAAGCACTATTCTTCAAATTTAATGAAATGATACCAAGCATAAATGTCACAACTATGATCAAACACCTTGACTGTTGGGATAGGAATGTTGTAGAGTGGCTTCCCAAGGATTGATCTAGCATTTTATTTTTTCATCATTAAACAAAAACAAAACAGGAGATTGAACGAACAAGGGATTGAGAAGTAGAATAAACAGGTATTTGCAATTGATACGTTTAAGGATACAAAAACAGACTGAAGCACAATCGACAGTTTGACTATGCTTTATACCAATGTTTTCATAATCGAACCGGATGTCGAACCGGACCCCTCACCGGTCCGATCGATCTAACGAACTGGCAAAAATATTTAAAAAAATTCGAACAAAATTATAAAATTCCTCAAAACAAAATTTGCATTTGAACCAATTTGTTTGTAAACAAAATTACGTCAAAACGTAGTCCAACTCAAAACGTACATAAAAAGGAAAACATTTGGACTTTATACCGACGGGTACATAAAAATAAGAACGTAAGAAATAAGTTTTAGGGTAAGCTCGAAACTTCACAAAATGTGGGACATATAACTGACCCGACTTTATACCGAGGGGTACATAAAAATAAGAACGTAAGAAAAAAGTATGTGGCAACTGTGTTTCAATTTGAAATGAAGAATTTGCTAGCTAGTTATATATGTAACGAGTGTGTTTTAACTTTGATGTCTACAATACATTTGATTATGTTTTAAATTGTTGCATTTGATGTCTTTTTATATAATACAATATAAAATGAATCTACACTTCATACATAAAATTTAGACTGAATTACAAGTTTTGTCCATTATGTTTATACCTAATTTCAATGCATGTCCTTTGTGTTTAAAATTAACGAGTTTTGTACTTTATGTTCCAAAATCTTGCATGTTACATCCTTTCACACTAACCCAGTTAGATTTTAATACTAGTACAAGGGTAAATTCGTCTTTTTACTATTCTAGGGTTTATTTGTGTAATTAACTTAAAGTTCAGGACCAAAAGTAAGGTTTAAAAGTTATTATACCCCCATCTCTTAATACTTGCCAACACAACAACCTACCTCTACTCCTTGTTGGGACTACCACTACCACCACCACCTCCAAATGTCGCTGACCTAAGTACAAAACATATCAGACCACGACGAAACAAATACAGAGTATTCAAGATCTCTTCTCTCCAGCGAAACATATCGCACCACCACCCCTTCCATTCCATTCCATCTTCATCTCTTACCTCCAGCGAAACATATAATCAATGTTTTCACCTTCAACCCCAAGCACCACTGATGACGATTATTAGATCTGCAATGAACAAATGTTTTTAGATCTGCAATGAATATGGTGGTCGGTGATGGACGAAGCTAGAGATGGGGGAGATGATGTTGTGTGAAGAACAAAAAGATCTGATTTTAGAGATTGTGGTGGGGGGGTTGCGGGGATAGTGATGGTGGTCTGATGGAGGTGAAGGTGAAACACGAACAGAACTGATGTGAAGCACTAAAAGGGTGTTTTAGGATAATTAGGGAAGATGGTGGTCCGATGGAGGTGAAGGGGATAGTGATGGTGGTCTGATGGGGGTGAAGGTGAAGGTGAAGGAGATAGTGATGGTGGTCCGATGGAGGTTTGATGGAATGGAATGTGTGGTGGTGGTTTTGGTCGGCGCAGGTGGTGTTGGTCGGCGGAGGTGGTTTCAACTTGTGGTGGTGGCAGAGAGAGAGAGAGAGAGAGAGAGAGAGAGAGAGAGAAGGAAGTTGGTGATCTGATCTTTACAAGAAATTATTTTTTCTTAATAAATGGGTAAAAAGACAATTTTACTCTCCACTTAATGATAAAAATTAACTTGATTAGGCTCAAAGGACAAACCGTGCAAGATTTTGAAACATCAAGTACAAAACTCGTCAATTTTAAACATAAAGGACATGCATTGAAATCTATACATATAATAAACCAAAGCCATTTATCCTACATGGCACTCAAAGAGGGCATCCTTCCCCTTAAGTGTGCCATGTGGCAATGACATGGCATGATATTAAATTACAAAACAAAACCCTAAACAATCACAAGGTAATACTATCAACTCCTTTTTTCCAATTATATTTTTTCAATTGATATTTAGTTTCCGTATTCATCATTTAAAAAAAATGGCATACAATGGATTAGAATAAGGCTTCCGTTATTCCTAATTTTATTCAATTATGATGATCGGTGTGTTTGAATATAAATGCGTTTATTGATTTCTGAGTATCACACAAGATTAAGGTATCTTTACTGATTTGTATAAGGTTTAAAACAATGATTTTCGTTTTAGGGTTTTTTTCATTATTTGTTTCTGATTCCAAAAGTCGAGAATAACTAATGTTTTAATTCAGTTTATTTATTTTACTTTCAGTTATGTTTTATCAATTGATGTTTCTTGGTCATTAGCACTTTTGAATTTTACAACTATTATGAATTTCATTATCAAGTTCTCCGTTTTTATCTTGATTGCTAATGGTGATTAAATTTGAATAATGATTTTTAAAAACATATTTGTAGATTGTTTGGATTTTTAATACTTGTGGAGACAAAAAAAAAACATTAGAGATACATTGTTAATTGTTTTAGGTTAGGTCCTACCTAAGGCGTTCTTGCATGTAACTGTAAAACGCATCAGTCGAGTTGGTTTGGGGTTAGTATGGATAGTATTGAGAAGGTCAATGAGATTGGTGATTCGGATAATGTTACTATTGTGGAAGTTTATTACGTACCTTTAAACTCTGGTAGGTTATATAAGATTAGTTTAGTTATTGATTAATTACAGAGTTGCTTCTACTGTTACCTTTATGCATTTTTTAACCTTTATGATAGGTGTTAATATTAAAGTTACACATTGTTTTAGCTTAGGTATTGAATATTGATATTAGAGTTATGCTTTTTTTAGTCTTTATGATAGGTGTTAATATTAAAATTATATATTGTTTTAGGTTAGATATCAATAGTTGTATGTTAGAGTTGTATGATTTTTTGCCTTTAGGATCTTACCATTGTAGTTGTATATTGTTTTAAGTTGGGTATTAATATTAGAGTTATACATTGATGTGTCATATAATTTCTCAACCCCGGGACGCTCCCGGGGTATAATCTAGTTAGGTATAAACATAAAGGTCAAAACTTGTAATTCAGTCTAAAATTTATGACACAATAACAATATAGACTTCTCACACTTTGTAGTAAAAATGTTCTTTGTACACTAACCCTATCCATATGTTTGTGTGTATTATTTATTTGAAAATTAATGGGGTTTTATATGTGATCAACCCAAACTGGACCTGAACCGTATCGATTTTTTTTCGTAATATTCAGTAATAGAGAACCGACAAATAAATTTTTCATCCACTTGAAAATATTCTAGGTTCGTCATTGTGTGAAAATAGCTTTATATTGGTACCTTTTAAGAGATGATATTCCTTTCTTTATTAGTGTCAATCAATTTAATTTATGCGACACACACAAAGAATCATAAAGGTTTACCAAGCTAAAAAATTCACACAAGGAATCATAAAGGTTCAACAAGCTAAAAGTCCTAGAGTGGTTAACGTATTTATATCTAAACCAACTAAAAACATACACAAAATAAGCATCCAAACACATTATATTTAACCTCACTCGTTTTCGAAAAAGATTACATCTAAACGTGAATTTATACCGGCACGTAGATAAGAATAACCACGTGAAAAAAAGAATAGTTTTTTTCGCTTTTAAGCTAAAGAAAGAAACTCAAGGTGTGAAAATGATATTATAAGAATTTTTTAGAAAGTGTAAAAAGTATAAATGTCAACTTTTGAAAATACAATGGTTCTTTTGTATTTTTTTAAGTTGAATTGTTGCACCTTTTAATTGTACACGACTAAAATCGTAAATAAAATACAATATGTTAAATAAAAAGAAGTGTGTGACATTGAAAAGTAAGGAAATGATGTTTTAAAAATTAACTTAACAAAATTATAACTATGAAGTTAGTGGTCTTTTTAAATACATATCTTAATGAGTGGACAGGGCCGTCTCCGAGAACATTAAAAAAAATTGGGTCTCGGCGAAAAAAAAATTGGTCCCAAAATTTTGTAAAGAGGAATGAATTAAAAAAATGAATATGGTACTAGAGCCAAGGATTGAACTTAGGACCTCTACATTAAATTAGCATGGTTTTTCCGACTCCAATAATAGGACTTTAATGTATAAAACAGAAATATATATCCTAAATATAGAATTTAATATATACATATATGTATATTTTTAAAAAACGTTCGGGCCCTAAGCCGGTAACCATCCGGCCCATGCTCAGGGCCGACCCTATGAGTGGATATGTTATATTTTATACTATTAGTATAATACAAATGTTTACTCAAGTGTGGAAGCCATATCTATTATTAAAACACAACTTTATTTTTAATTGTATAATATTACATTTATTAACCCGTCATATTAATTAAATAAACTTTATTTGATTAGCCTGAATTTTTTTATTAAACAATATAAGACTATCCGTAATGGTTATTGCCTCCTAAGGGGCATTTTCGCTACATCAGCATCATAATACTCCTTTAAAAATATGTAACGGTTAATGCTCTTTAATGCCTGTTTAATCCTTGCTTTCCATATATTTTTTCTCCTCTTTGGGCATTACACTAGAAATGTTCATCCTTCTTCATGTCCCTATAACGTCTAGGAGATGATGTTAAGAACGTTATTCAGTTCGTTCATACCTCTATAATGCTCATTAAACATGGTCCAATTTCTCCTACGTTAATTATTTATAATACCATATGTTTCCTTACATAAAATTGATGTTAATCCCTACCCCACAAAAGTGAATATCTATAGGACAATGCCCATGCCAATAGAAAGTCTAGAAACCAACGCTCACCCGTCATTTTATTTTATATATATATATAACCCACACAAGAACCTAACCTATACACAAAATTAAACAAACATGGAAAAAATCCAACATAACAACATTAAAGTAAACGGTATCAATATGCACGTAGCCGAGATCGGTGAAGGCCCAGCCGTGCTTTTCGTCCACGGCTTCCCCGAACTATGGTACACATGGCGTCACCAGATGTTGTTTCTATCCTCCAAAGGCTACCGTGCCATCGCACCCGACCTACGTGGGTTCGGTGACACGGAAGCACCACCATCCATCACTAGCTACACGGCTTTACACATAGTTGGTGACCTTGTTTGCTTGTTGGACTCGTTGGGTTTAGACAAGGTTTACTTGGTGGGCCATGATTGGGGTGCTATAATATCATGGTACATGTGTTTGTTTAGACCTGACCGGATCAAGGCTTTGGTTAACATGAGTGTGGTCTATACTCCAAGGAACCCTTTGGTTAAACCGCTTGACCAGTTGCGACAGACTTTTGGCGATGATTTCTACATATGCAGGTTCCAGGTGATGCTTATTTCATGCTATAAAAAAATAAAATGATTTTTTTGTTTATTATTTATTAGGAAATATGCATATATTCCAACCAACTATGTACACGTATCTAATATTTTTTAGAATATATATTTTTTTTCCACCACTACCTTACGACTATATGTATGATTAATAATAAAAAAAACCTACAAGCCATATCATATAGATTTGAATAATACAAACGTTATGTTCAAGTTTTGAACCAGTCTTGCTTACAAAATACTAGATATTAAATTAATATCTTTTTAAAATGGCAAAAGTAATATGGGTAATAAGTGGGTAGCTTATTGCCCATTTACGTGTCATCCTCATGTAATCATGTAATATGTTTTGTTTGTGGAATATAAGTTATAAAGTTGTTTTAAAAAAATACGGATATCCAAAGGTAAAGTAAGGTAAAGAATATTGTAAACACGAGAAGCACACTACACTGTTCATTAACGACCAAAGGCATATTCAAGTTGTAAACACTTGTGTCACGTCACAGAAGGTAAAAGAAAATATGTGCTATATATGGTGTATGATTCTTGTTTTCATGTGTGTATTTTATAGAATAATCTTCTAACATAGAGTAACCACACAAATTCTTTGATGTTCTAATGTTTTCTTCAACATCCAGGCATCCATCTCGAATATTGGTAAAGATGTTTGTTAAATTTACATGATATGTATTTTAACAGGAAGTTGGATGGGAAGAAGAGTTTGCAAACGTTGATACGAAAAGACAACTTGCCGCCCTTTATTTTAATCGAAATCCAAAAGCACCTATGCTACCAAAAGACTATTCAAAGTTTTTTAATCCGCCTCCATACACTTTACCTTCTTGGTTCACCGAACAAGATCTGGACTACTTTGCATCTAAGTATCGTGCCACAGGATTCCGCGGACCATTTAACTACTATCGTTGTTTTGATACGTAAGTACTTCTACTTCAAATATGGGTTGTGCTAAATGTACTTCACCCCTCATTATTTTTATTGAATGTATCATTCTCGCCTTACTAAATCAGTAACTTCGTTTTTGTTTTACTTGGTACTTGGATTTTTTTATCCTTGGGTGGTTTGAAGAAGTTTTCATGGTTTCTAGCCAATTTTTTAAACTTATTTAGAGTCTAGGTGATCATCTGCTAGTTGAACCATCGGATGTGAATAGTATTTATGTTTGAAAAGTCAATACATCTTTGCCAACTTAGCAAAAACTCTAAAAAACGTACCACATCCATTAGCTCAACTAGTAGATTCTAATAAATACTATTCACGTCCGCTAGCTCAATGTTCGAATCTGGCCCTGTTTATGGGAATCCTACTTTGATGAACATGTTTAATGGAGTATGCACAAACTGATACGTGCAGGGACTCTCGGACATATAGAAACAGAGGGTGGGAAAGGGTTTGTGAAACACACAAACTTTATTATTATTCCACACTTTACAAATGACACATAGTTGGGTATTTATACCCTTACAACATAGGCGGTTAATTAACTAACTATAATAACCGACGTGACCTAAATAACCGACACAACTATAGACGCAACCTTTCTAATTTGGCGCCTTTTCTTACACTTTGGCTTTTCTATTTGACTCTAATAATATCATAGTAATATTAAGATTACTTAAACACTCAACACCAGATCACCTAGAATCAAATCAAGTTTAAAAAATTGACCAGAACCCATGAGGGGGATATTTAGCAACCCTAATTAAATATTGGTCATGTCTTGTATCACGTGTCTCTCTGTCCAGTTGGTCTAAGTATGAGTCTGCTCTTTTTTCAATCAATTTTGTATCAATAATTCAAAGGCATATGGATTTATTGATAGTTTAAATTGTAGAAACTGGGAGCTATGTGCAGCATGGACCAGATCCAAGATAACGGTGCCAGTGAAATTCATAGTGGGGGACTTAGATTTGACCTACGCCTTTCCGGGAACAAAGGAGTACATACATGGTGGTGGATTCAAGAAAATGGTGCCTGGACTCGAAGAAGTTGTGGTGATGGAAGGAGTTGCTCACTTCATTAACCAAGAGAAGCCACAAGAGATCAACAACCATATTTTCAACTTCATTAATAAGTTTTAAGGTTTAAAATTAATACAATAAACCGGCCCAATCGGACATCATTGCCACCTGATACAAATTTTTTACTTGAAAGCTTTCAATGAAATCAAAAGAGGCGACTTTGTATTCACTTCTTGTTTATTATGATATAATGTTGTCTTAAAAGCTTTAAATGGTTCGTACATAAAAAGCCGGCAAAGCTGAAATAATCTGCATGTTAGTCATTAAGGTTAATGAATACAAAGTCATTATTCATAAGTATTGTAGTTAATATAGCTACGATTGCGATACTTTATTTATAAAGTGCTTCAGTTAGATAATAATAGCGTTTTAAAGTTATGAATAAAGCTATAAATAATTGCAACGTGATTTTTTTTACGTAAGGTAAATCCTTAGACTTCACTCATCACTGGCACTGCCGACAGCGGTATTTATATCACTCAACTTTCTCATTTAAGCAGCTCTTATTTAAATAGTCTACAACATCAAAATTTCTTTTAAGTTGATGTTTCTTTTAATGTATTGTAATAGCTTTGCTGGAATAAAAGTTTGAATAATGAAAGTGGAAATTAAGAAATACGAGATACTCCCTCATCCTTAATCAATTTTTTAAACTTATTTAGAGTTTAGGTGATCATCTGCTAGTTGAACGTACTAGCAGATGTGAATAGTATTTATGTTTGAAAAGTCAATACATCTTTGCCAACTTAACACAAATTCTAAAAAACGCATCACATCTATTAGCTCAACTAGTAGATTCTCATAAATACTATTCACGTCCGCTAGCTCAACACCAGATCACCTAGAATCAAATCAAGTATAAAAAATTGACCAGAACCCGTGAGGGGGATATTTAGCAACCCTAATTAAATATTGGTCATGTCTTGTATCCCGTGTCTCTCTGTCCAGTTGGTCTAAGTATGAGTCTGCTCTTTTTTCTATCAATTTTGTATCAATAATTCAAAGGCATATGGATTTATTGATAGTTTAAATTGTAGAAACTGGGAGCTATGTGCAGCATGGACCGGATCCAAGATAACGGTGCCAGTGAAATTCATAGTGGGGGACTTAGATTTGACCTACGCCTTTCCGGGAACAAAGGAGTACATACATGGTGGTGGATTCAAGAAAATGGTGCCTGGACTCGAAGAAGTTGTGGTGATGGAAGGAGTTGCTCACTTCATTAACCAAGAGAAGCCACAAGAGATCAACAACCATATTTTCAACTTCATTAATAAGTTTTAAGGTTTAAAATTAATACAATAAACCGGCCCAATCGGACATCATTGCCACTTGATACAAATTTTTTACTTGAAAGCTTTCAATGAAATCAAAAGAGGCGACTTTGTATTCACTTCTTGTTTATTATGATATAATGTTGTCTTAAAAGCTTTAAATGGTTCGTACATAAAAAGCTGGCAAAGCTGAAATAATCTGCCTGTTAGTCATTAAGGTTAACGAATACAAAGTCATTATTCATAAGTATTGTAGTTAATATAGCTACGATTGCGGTACTTTATTTATAAAGTGCTTCAGTTAGATAATAATAGCATTTTATAGTTATGAATAAAGCTATAAATAATTGCAACGTGATTTTTTTTACGTAAGGTAAATCCTTAGACTTAACTCATCACTGGCATCGTCGACAGTGGTGTTGATAGCACTCAACTTTCTCGTTTAAGCAGCTCTTATTTGAAATAAACTTAGTGGTGCTCTGGTGGAAACAAAATTATTCATGGTTCACCCAATTTTTTTGACGGGTTTCAAATGAAGAATCTATGGTTTGGGTCGATATTTTGAAGATTCGGTTGACAAGATGAAGAACAATAGTCTAAAGAGTTAATAGCAAAAATCGTCCCTGAGGTTTGGTCACTTTTGCCACTTCAGTCCAAAATCCAAACCTATTAAATCTGGGTTCGTATGCTTTTGATTTTTTGCCACATTCGTCCATGACACTAACCCAGTTAACTTATCTCGTTAAGTTGGGGGTGGGGGGTATTTCTAACTTTTTGCTTAACTTCTTCTCCATTTAGACCTGCCATCATCACACACCACCACCACCACCCTCACACAACCACCACCACCACCCTCACACAACCACCAACCTATTCTAGAGAGGGAGACAGACGAGAGAAAGAGAGACAGACAGACGAGAGAAAGAGAGAGAGGGAGACAGACGAGAGAGAGAGAGGGATCTGAGAGAGGAATCGAGGGATCTGAGAGAGCAGTAGGAGGGAGAGAGGAATCGAGGAGGAGCTCCGGCAGCGATTCAACCCTAAACAACCATCACTTCCGCCGCCACAACCACCATAATCGTAACCCTAAACAACCATCACCTCCATCACCTTGAA
The DNA here is from genome assembly GCA_032199755.1 of Ambrosia artemisiifolia. NCBI lineage: Eukaryota > Viridiplantae > Streptophyta > Magnoliopsida > Asterales > Asteraceae > Ambrosia > Ambrosia artemisiifolia. The sequence goes on from CM063520.1 coordinate 51,094,035, forward strand.
CCACCCTAATCGTAACCCTAAACACCCACACCCACTCCTCCTTCGATCTATTGTCTCTATCTCTGCTCTCTCTCCTCTCTGCTCTCTCTCTATCTCTCTCTGCTCTCGTTCTCCTCTCTGCTCTCTCTCTATCTCTCTCTTCTCTCTCTCCTCTCTCTCCTCTCTGCTCTCTCTCTCTGTCTCTCTCTGCTCTCTCCTTCTCTCCTCTCTGCTCTCTCTCTCTATCTCTCTCCTCTCTCTCTCTCTCTATCTCTGCTCTCTCTCCCTTAAAGTATGTTTTTATTTATTTATTTTTTTAGCCTTTAAATACAAAATGTCAAAAATGTCGTCAATTTTGTAGGCAAAAAGTCAAAAATGCCCTCAGAGTTAACGAGATAAGTTAACTGGGTTAGTGTCAGGGACGAATGTGGCAAAAAATCAAAAGCCTACGGACTCAGATTTAAAAGGTTTGGATTTTGGACTGAAGTAGCAAAAGTGACCAAACCTCAGGGACGATTTTGGCTATAATTAACTCTAGTCTAAAACATCAAAATTTTCTTTTAAGTTGATGTTTCTTTTAATTTATTGTAATAGCTTTGATGGAATAAAAGTTTGAATAATGAAAGTGGAAAGTAAGAAATACGTGATACTCCTCCATCCTTAACTATATAATTTAAGGAAAAATTATATTTTTTTAAATTTGCCTCTCATTTTTTCAAATTCTCTCACATCCCATTCTCTATTTATATCCCCGGCCTATAAGTTTTTTTATTATAATTTTATTTCTTTACAACCAACATCAAACCACTCCACCTTCCATTTGTATTATTTTATTATTATTAAATGATATGGGGGAAGTATGGAAGACCCCATATATGAGGACTCAATATAGGTTTTTTGTAAATTTTTGAAATGGGGTATAGGGAAAGGGGTTGGGATGGAGTGAGTTTTTTGGGATTTTCTTAAACTTTAAGAATGGGGAAGAAAATAGGGGATGGGTTGTGAATGCTCTTAATTTGCTAATATTTACTGATATTTTTTTTTTATTTTAGTGTTTTGGTAAAACTAATTTTTATGTGGTACTCGGACTGATTTTTTTTCCTTTTAGGGATCACAATTTAGTACTGGTACTCGTATTAAATTGGTACTTTCGGTTGCTAACATGTAGGCCTGTAAACGAACCGAACGAACACGAACACATGCGTGTTCATGTTTGTTCATTTAACTTTAACCGAACACGAACACATAATCGAACACATTTTTATGTTCGTGTTCGTTCATTAAGAAATTTGTCGTGTTCATGTTCGTTTATGTGCGTTCATTTAAAACCTAAACGAACAGTTCATGGACATAAACGAACACAAATGATCAATATAAACGAACATAAATGAACATAAACGAATATTAATGAACACAAACAAAAACAAATTAATAGATTCATCACAATTCAACCAAGTCTAATACATCACAATGCAACCAAAACCAAGTCTAAATTAGTAGTTTGAATATACATGATTCATTTATAATATCCATCATGTATCTACCAAAAGAAGGGAGGTGGGGCTGTGAAGTGTGGAGAACGGCTGATATGTTTAGAATGTTAGGGTTAGGGTTAAGTTTTTAGAACATATCAAATATATTGTATTATATAATATGAATTAAGGTTGCTTAACAAAAGGGAAATAAATAATAAAAATAAAGTAAAGTTTAATTAAACGAACAAATAAATGAACGAACATAAATGAACTGAAGAAACAAATAGTCTAACCTCCTTAAGGGATGAATAGACTACGATTTCCACAGGATTGATCCTTCACTAGCAGCTTTATGGATGGAACTGACCTGCAAACACGAATACGATGTGGGTAGGGAGACGACTACATAAGGTAGTAGTTTATAACAAAAACGGGGTGAATGGGGATACTATCAATGATAGCTCTTTGGGTTAACAAAAAGTGTCCTCTCTATTAGGGATGTGATCCCTTATATAGAGGTGGACGTATGCCACCATTACCCAAAACCCTAATCGTAATGGGACAGGCCCGATTAGGGTTGTCTCCACTACCCTGGATTATATTAGTAAAGTGGTTAAGGAAATCTATAAATAAGGAAACATTGGAATGGTTACCGCTTTTACTGCTCCGCCCGCGGATATCGCTCCGTGATTGTAGGAAGGTAGTTACTTCTTTACTTAGCGCGGGCGCTTCCTTGATTACGCGGATAGCTCTTCCCGTGGTCCGTGGTCCGTGGTCCGGGGTTTGGTGCAACCAATTAGTGGTTTAGTACCCAATCCCATCAAGTCCCCCCAGTCCAGTGTGCTTCCTATTTCCGAGTTTGTGAGGGAAGAGGGTGGATGCTGGACTCAAAATAGTGATTCTTGGAAGACAGCTCATCCTTCCTTGGTAGCGGAAAATGGGTATTGGTGCGGGAGGCATAATGTGTGGAAACGTTGCTGCGGAGTAGGGATCTATGCGGAATGCGGAGAACGGGATTACTGTTGTTACGTCAGTTTTCCGCAGTGCATGAAACATGTCACGTAGAGGTGGAAGACAGTTGTCAATCCCCCTTGCGAAGTTGAAAAGGTGGCAGTGTTGTGTCAGGAAATGGTGGGACGTGCACAGTGACAGGTAACGTCCTATCAAACGCATTTTCGTCTATGTGTCAGGCGCGTATGCGCGTGACGACGCGTGTGCCATCTCTCTGACTGCTCCAAAACACGTGTAAGCTTCTCGTTGGTCATGTGTAGCAAAAGTCGTTCGCCCCAGCCTATGCTGATGTCAGCGTCATTAATTGCATATAGTATATAATCATTTCAAAAAAAATCCATTTACCACTTTCCATACATTTCCTCTCTGTCTTCCCACTTACTCAAAATTTCTTCTCTCTTCAATCTTCTTGAACACTCTTCAATCTTCCATATTGTCTCAAGAATCAGGCGTCCATGTTGAACAATCAAAAACCTCTGAACATTCCAAAGAAGAATCCTCTTCTAAAAGCATCGATACTACCACTATCAAGTGGGATAACACATCGTTTGCTACGTTTCTTGATCAGTATGGCATTGACGCTTACTAGGAGCCAAAATTGCCAGCCGAAGGCAAGACTGCATTGAAGGCTACAGAGGGAAAAATAACCCTGTGTGAGGCGTTTTTTCACTAAATGTTGTATTCGGCTTCCCACTACAAATTTTTTGGCTAATGTTTTCCTCAAATATGGTGTTCATCCCACACAGATGACTCTATTTGGGTTGTCACAAATAATCCACTTTGAGGCTACATGTCGATCTTTGGATATGGAGCCCACTTTTGATATGTTGAATGTGTTTTATGTTTTAGAAGAAGCTCGTGGTGGGCATGGATGGTATAGCCTTGCTACCCGGAGGAAAGTCACCCAACTTGTATCTGAGACGCCCAAATCCATGTATGACTGGAAGGAAAAGTTTTTTATATAAACAGAGGGGTTATCCAGTTGTCATTATAGTGGATGACCGTTGGCGTGAAGGAGAGGATTGCACAATTTCCTCCAATGGCTGATTACAAACACCAGGGCTGGTATACGTCACTCTGTGTGCATGCTACTCGGGTGTTGGTGATGCTGGGGCTTAGTCGATTGGACAATCCAGATGGTTATGATCCATGCGTGCCAGAAGAAGGTATGTCTTTGCAGCTCTAAATTATCGTATGTTAATTAACGTCCTTATTTATGGCGTTCGTTGTGTGGGTGCAGGGATGACCAAGTTTGATTTGTTTGAGCAGAGGGGTGCTGCGCAAGTGGTGTACAATACTGTACCAAGAGGGGCTACTCCTCTGGTAGAGCAGCTGAAATGCAATTTTTTGATGCCACAGCTTGTGGATCCTTCATGACATTACAGTAGAACGGGTTAGTTAGTTATATTACTAAAACCATGTTGTTACGATTATTGTGACGGACACCTCCTGCGCCCGAAGGGTGCGTAGTTGTGTACGTGAGTTGCGTACTGACATCTCGCGCCCTTCGTGACAGGAGCGGGTATTCAACCACTTAAGAGGGTGGTAATTGATTTAGAGGTGCACTCTCAAGGGCGTAAAAAGCTAGCTTGCACAAGTGAATTCTGAGTTCCATTTCGGAGTTTCATAAATGTTGTTGTTAACGCTTCGATGCTTTGATTGCAGGCGCAGGGCCAAGGAAGCATAAGAAACTATCGAAGCAAAGCAAGAAGGTTGAATCGTCTTCCGTGCCGCCGGAGGAGGAGGACGAATCTGGAGAATGTAGGAAATGTGGAGGGTCCTCAGCAGTTGCTCCGCACTGAAGATGTGATGCTTCAGAAGAACTTGGAGAAAGTTGAGGGAAAGAAAAAGGTTGATTATGTTTCCTCCGAAGAGGGAAATGTTGACATGCAAAGTCCCCTGATGAGTCATATAGAGCTCGAGAAAGAAGGTGCAGATGTGACTCTTTCCAAACCTGACAAGCCTAGTGCTTTGGAAGGGAATGCGGATAAGTCCAAGAAAACCTCTGAAAGCTCTGCTGTTCCCCCCAAGAAACCAATCTTTGAGGTTTCTAAGGATGTCCGTGGGTCAAGAGGGCCTGGAAGTGGCAAAAGCAGGATTGTACCACCCGACTATGATCCGAACAAGCCTTATCAACCCTGGAGGGATATCAGACAGACAACTCGTTTCAACAATCCCTTACATGCCGAAGAGTTTGTAACCTATGTTGTACCTCCCAGCGAGCGCAACTACCAGGATAGCATAGACCATCGGCCATTGTTTTCAGATATGAGCATGAACCTTGCTCTGCATGTGGGGGGTTTTGGTTCTCTGATTCAGCGGGATGATGAATTCTTGCGTGCGTGGCAAAGTTTGAAGGATTCTTAGGAATCTCGACTGCGCAGAGAAGAAGAGTTTCAGCATTTGCATGCTGATATGAAAACCGAGGTTGAGCAGTACAGACAGCGGGCCAGCGCTGTGGAAGAGGAGGTGAGGAAGCTGAAACCTGACAAGGCGGATTCAGCGAAGCGTTGGAAGGAGTCCTGTGAACGGACTAATGTGGAAATTGAACGCGCCGTGCTACTGTAGAAAAGCTCAAAAATGACATTGCTCGGATGACCTAGGAAGCTGAGGAGAGGCGCAAAGCCTATGATGCCAAACAAGCTGAACTGTCGGAGACCATAATGAAGTTTAATGAACAGCATCAGGCGTTGTTAAATGCCACTTCCTGAATTTCTGAGTTGGAATCACAGAATGAGTCTCTTTTGAAGGACAAAAACCGCTTGGAAGAGGAATCTGGAAAAGGCATTGTTAGACTCTTCGCGTGTTCAGTTGGAGGTAAATTTGCAACAGACACAGACAGCCCTACAAGGTGCCTCCCATGTTGCCAATGCTACACGTGAGCGTGTAAACTGGATGATGCAATATGGTATTCAGGGGGTAAATGTCTTTTTATCAATGAGTCCGCCTTATGCGATGTATTCCTCTTTGAAACTTTGGAATTTCTTACAGATTTTCAAACGCGTCTGGAACGAGCCCAAGTTTGGGGATGCTATTGCAAAGATTGGTGGTGCTTCAATGAGGAATGTGCTTCAGTTGGGCTTCAATGAACGTTTGTATCACCATGTCGCCGACTTGAAGCTTGAAGATGGCGCGTACTATGGCAAACCCTATGAAGCAGAAGTGATAGCCGCGCAAGAGGAGTTTGAGGCGCTCACCTTCGATATGTTTGAACTTGTTGACCAATGTCTGAAGACAGAAGATCCTGTTGGTGAGCTACACGCATACTTCGAGGAGTCTAACCGTTGGGGGCGGAGCTTGAAGAGAAAACACGAAGGGAGGAAGAGGAAAGACAAGCAGCTATGGCTGGTGGGGAAGGTGGGTCTTCCTCCGCAGCTGCTGGTGGTGGTACGCGTGATGAAGCTGCCGACAAGGATGATGTGGATACATACCTTTGTATCACAGATTACAATTGATTATATTTGACTATCTAACCTTTTCTTTAACACTTGTAATGTTTTGAACAATCTTGACTTTGTGTAAGTTCGTGGATGACAGTGTCTTTGTGTTTTTAAGTATTACTTGTTGTGCATAGTGTAATCATTAGCTGACGTCAGAAGGAAATATTTTCACCTGGTGTCAGACATAGGGTGACGTCCTCTATTAGTGAAGTGACAAGTGTGGCGGCTCCTATCAGTTGCTGACGTGACCATTGTCACCCTACTAGGGTTAATCAAGTGCCTTTCCATTAATGGTAATTAATGGAATGTACTTGATTTCCTATATAAGGTAAATTCTCGATTAACAACCACTCAATCTAAGCAAGGCTGAGAAGGCTGTCGTTGAAGGGATTCTAGAGTTGTCTACCCCTCCCCCCAATGCTGGGATGCCCCCAGATGCTTTTGATCGATTAGCTGAATACTGTGGGCATTTGTTGTCAGCAGAAAATATGCAGCCTGTCCACCTAGATGATCAAGGTACATCAGACGGACAACCCTTGAAGATGAAGAAGTTGTCTAAACTTGGCGATATTCCAAGAACTCCAAAAGTCAAGCTTCGTCGAGTAGAGGGTGGATGGGAGCATGCTCCAAATCATTAGATTCGCAAATGTAGGGATGAATATATATATATATATATATATATATATATATATATATATATATATAGTGACAATGATATTTTGTTCTCCGTGTGATGATGATATAATTGTATAGGATATGCATTTTGCTCTAAACCACCTTTTTTGTATGGTTGATATAAAATGTTGGATGAATATATATATATATGATGCCACTTTATATGTATGATCCATGTCTTCTGTATTGTGTATTTGCTTGCTTTTCGTATTGTATCATAATGAAATAATGCCATTAACTCAAAGCAGGCTTTTATTTGATCATAATGTCAATGGGCCATAAGCCGTTATTACAAAGCTAGAACATAAGCAAAACTTAAAGGTAACAAATGCGTAGTTGTGCCACATTCCAAGTGCGCGGTATTGGTGTACCATCCAAACGTTCAAGGGCATAAGCACCCTTACCGAGCACTTCTTGTATCTTGTACGGGCCTTCCCAGTTGGGAGCAAGCTTGCCCGGCTTTTTCGCGTTGGATGCCTCATTACTGCGAAAGACATAGTCACCAACGCGGAAAGCATGCGCTTTGACCCGAGCATTGTAGTATTTCTCCAATTGTCTTTCGTAGTTGACCTCTCGAATGGAAGCCATGTCCCAACGTTCTTCTAGCAGATCTAGGTTCATTCTCAACTCTTTATCATTGTCCTTGTTTTGAGCCAGCAATACCCTTGGGGATGGGCATCTTACCTCCACGGGTATTACTGCTTCTGTGCCGTATGTTAGGCTGAACGGTGTTTCTCCGTTGCTAGTTTTTGACAGTGTGCGGTGAGCCCATAGAACATGAGGGAGCTCATCCACCCAACCGGTGCACTTTGTTCTGAGTAGTGGTGTGCATGGGTCGGTTTTGGTCGGTTTTTACCATTAACCATAACCGCTATTTCGGTTATGGGATTTTCGTAACCATAACCATAACCATAACCAAACTTTGGTTATGGTTAATCAGTTATGAATTCGGTTATGGTTCGGTTATGGTTATTTCGGTTATTAACCACAAAATCGACCAAAGCTAACTTTCGGCTAAATTATAAAATTAAAAGCCCATGGGTCTAAAAAACTCAGAACCTACAATGATAGACTTAGCTTGAGTTATTATGTATAAGCTAATCAAGACTACCCTTTCTAGTTAAAGTACCAATGTGGGATCCCTTTTAATAAGATATTAACAAAAAAACATATTTAACCCCTTGGTTACAACTTACAAGTTTAATTTATCACAAAAAAAAAAGAATACTACATCAATATCATGTTGTTAATAACATACTTTTATTATAGTAAAAAAAACCTCTATATAGTTAATATAGAACATAAATTTATTACATAAACTTAAAAATACAAGTTCGGTTCGGTTATATCGGTTAACCAAAGCTTCATAACCATAACTGTAACCGCTCGGTCGGTTATAGAAATTTCATAACCATAACCATTGGTTATGTTGGTTATCGGTTAAAATCGGTTCGGTTATGGTTCGGTTATGTCGGTTATGGTTAATTTTGCTCACCCCTAGTTCTGAGTCTTGCTTTGATGCCTTCGACAATGCTCCGGTTTGCATGTTCAACCTGTTCGTTTCCTTGAGGATGCGCCACGAAAGTAACTTGATGCTCATGGAAGCAAGCCATTCTTGCAAATGTTAGTCTGCAAACTGCGTGTCGTTATCACTTACTATCTCAAGTGGTAAGCCAAATCTGCAAATGATGAACTCCCATATGAATTTCTTGATGTTGCGTCCATCGATTGAGGCCAAAGTTTTGGCTTCAACCCACTTAGTAAAGAAATCAATTGCCACCAGCAAGTACTTGACGTTGCCGGGGGTTGCAGGGAAAGGTCCCACCAGGTTAATGACCGCAGCCGTGACCGGTATCAAATTGTTCTTTCGTCGGAGAGTTCCTGGTGCGTGCCGTTGGCAGGTGTCGCATTTGCGCAGTTCTGACACTACGTCCATGTGCATGCCGAGCCAGTAATATCCCGCGTTCATCAGTTTGGCTACCACCATTCTTGGACCAGCGTGTAATCCGCAGGAACCTTTGTGGATATCCTTAATGAGGTATGTGGCTTCTGCGGAGTTGACACAACGTAACAGTGGTCCAAGATACGAGCGTCGGTACAATGTTCCGTCAATAACCTTATAATGCAATACCTTGTTCTGAAGCTTGCGGGCCTCTACTCTGTTGTCTGGGAGAATTCCCTTGGTTAAATAGGCCATAATTGGTGTTATGCATGAAGTCTTTCCCGTCTGTATTACATTCACTTGCCTATGAGGCACGGACTGGTGATTTAACACTTCGACCCAAGGTTTTGAAGACCGGATCGGACCGGCCGGTCCGACCAGTTCAACTGGGGTTCGCCTAGGTCACCGGTCCGATCACAACAAATCGTTAACCTTACAATAATCCGGCCGGTTCGTTGATTTAATGGTTCGGTGGTTCGGTTAACCGGCCGGTCAGACCAGAATGTTTGCTTTTCTTGGTCGATCTGGGCTAGATTTGAACAAAAAAGAACAATGGATAGCTCATCGTTGTGGATTAGATTAGAGGGGTGGAAGAGAGTGGACGGTTCATACGGTTGTCGACATGAGCTATTTGATGTCTGCCGGATGTAGACGAGTCTGTAGTTGGAGTTCTTAAACTTAGAGAGATGTGGAGTCTTAGAAGTAAAAGTTTACTAAATCTTCTTGGGTGAATTGCTTATAGATAGAGATGGGATATGTTGACAAAAGGTGATATGTTGACATAAAGTATAAAGAGTAATGAGCTGAAACTTGTCAGAACCTTTTATAATTTAAATTTTCTAAATATCTTTTAGTATCTCTACAAATCCAAGCATTTCTTTAAGATAATTTATTATTTCTTTAAATTTTTGGTATCTATCAATACAACTATATATAATATTATCTGGTTTATAAATCCGGTCCAACCGGTTGGACTGGTCCGACCAGTGAACCAGTAAGACGTTCGGTTTAATGTCCGGTCCGGTTCTGAAAACATTGCTTCTACCCGTACGTCCTTGGCCAAGTGATCAAAAACCGTTGAGGCCATCTTGCTCAATGCATCCGCTAGCTTATTTTGGCTCAGTTTGATGTGATTAACTTTGCAGTAACTGAAGCTACGCATCAGCGCCTTGGTATGCTCCAAGTACAAGATCATTGAGGGTTCTCTTGCTTCGTAAGAACCATCAATATGGTTGGCCACTAACATATAATAAACGTAAGCGTCTACGTTTTGTGCCCCCGTCTTTTTGGCGATGCGCAGTTGGCCAATAGAGCTTCATACTCCGCCTCATTGTTAATGGTCGGAATATCAAATCGGATAGCGTAGGTGAATTCCTTGCCATTTGGAGTTATCAGGCGTAATCCTGCCCCGGTCCCATCATCATTGCATGCACCCTCTATAAACAGTTCCACTTTTGTGACATATCTGGTACAGGGCTGGGCGAGGCCTCTTGCTGGCATTCAACAATCTTGTTTGCAGGCACTTCTGTGATGAAGTCTGCGAGGATTTTCCCCTTGAAGGATGGCCTTGTCTTGTACGTTATTGAGTGTTCACCTAACTCAATGGCCCATTTTGCCAGTCGTCCTGAAAGTTCCGGTTTGCGCAGGATGTCATTGATTCAAAAATCAGTTAAGACATTGATGGGGTCACCCTGAAAGTATCTGCGTAGTCTTCTCGAAGCATGTACCAATGCTAGGACAAGCTTCTCCATTGTGAAGTACCGGGTTTCCGCATCGAGCAGTGTCCGACTGACATAATAGATTGGGGTTTGTACACCCTTTCTGTCGACCATTAGAACTGCACCCACCGCCCTATCTGTGACGGATAAGTAAAGCGTTAGTGGCTCCTCTGGCAGAGGTGCTGTGAGCATCGGCAGGTTGCTCAAGCATTTTTTTCATTTCTTTAAAGGCCCTTTTCCGCTTCCGCGGTCCATTTAAAGTTGGATTTCTTGAGACAATTCTTAAGGGTATCCACGAAAGGGAATGACTTGGAAGCATAGTTTGAAAGGAGGAGATTCAAAGCTACCAGACGTCCTATTAATGTCTGTACTTCCTTACAGATGACGGAGATGGCATACGTTTGATTGCTTGAATCTTTTCCGAGTTCGCGCGGAACTCTTAGTGACAATGACACCCAAGAACTTTCCCTCTTCCATTCCAAAGGAACACTTGCTTGGGTTTAGCTTCATCCGAACACTGCGAAGCTGGTCGAAAGTCTTTTGAATGTCTTCTAACATTTGGTCTTCCTCTCTGCTTTTGATGACTAGGTCATCAACGTAGACCTCTAGATTGACTCCGATTTGTTTAATGAACGCAGTGTCCATCAAACGTTGATACGTGGCACCTACGTTCTTGAGACCAAATGGCATCTTTGTGTTGCAGTATGTACCCATATCAGTGCGGAATGCTGTTTTGTCTTCATCTTCCTTAGCCATTTGTATCTGATGATAGCCTTTGTAAGCGTCGAGGAAGCACTTGAATCTGAAAGGTGCCAGAGAGTCAACTTTTAGGTCAATCTCGAGCAGTGGGTAACAATCCTTAGGACAGGCCTTGTTTAGATCTTTGTAGTCTACGCACATGCGTCAACTGCCATTTGACTTTCCCACCATCACTGGATTGGCCACCCATGTTTGGTACCATTTCTTGCGCAGAATACCTGCATTTAATAGCTCTGCCACTTGCTCGTTCATGGCCTTTGTTTTCTCCGGCCCCATGTTGCGCTTCTTTTGGACGATTGGTTTAACTGTTTTGTAAACATTAAGCTTGTGTTCCGCAATGTGACGCGGAACGCCCACCATGTCTGATGGCTGGAAGGCAAACACATCCATGTTCTTGATGAGAAGTTGTTTCAAGTGAGTGCGAATGGTGTCGGAGATTACTGGGCCAATGACAACCGTCTGATCCGGGAATTTAGGGTTGATAACCCATTTTTCTGGCTCAGTACGGACAGTTGGTTTTAGTATTTTTGCAGGCTTCTGCGCATCAGTGGTATGGCAGTTCTTGTTTCCGCGTATGAATGCCCCGTCATTCCGAGTAGGAAAACCCACCATTTGGTGTGGTGTTGATGCATTGCAGTTGAATTTTTGCTAGGCCCTCTCGTCCTAGTAAGACATCATGTGACGAATTAACGGGTAGGACCATGAAGTCACAGATTTCTGTTCTCGAGAGTCTCGCGTCCGTCAGTGTGACCGGGAGGGTAAGCATGCCCAGCGGAATGATCACCGCGTGAATGAAACCTGAGATAGGTTCCGTCACCGGAATAAGTTTTGCCTTATCTTCTTCGTCCAACTAATTGAAACATTGCTGGTACATGATATCTGTGCTGCTGCCGTTGTCCAAAAACATATACCGTGCGCGGTAATTCCCGATGACCCCTATGATGATTAACGGAGCTGTAGAAGAAGCTCCCCCTTTGACTCTTGGCATAACGACATCTGCCTCTTTCCAGGAATCATCATTTACGGTGTTGAAGGCTCTCTTGTTTTGATACCCGCAGTGAGTCATGTTGCAATGATGACGCGGAGTATGATGGATATGGTGCGTGTTAAGATTGCGGATCTTTTTCTGGGAGGGCTCTCCTCCGTCAGCATGATCTCTTGGCTTCTTCTGCATATTCTTAACCAAGTGTCCCAATTGGCCGGATTTGATTGCATTTTCAATTTCCATCTTTAAGCTGTAGCAATTATCCGTCAGGTGACCAGAGTCTTCATGATATTCACAGTACTTTGACATATCCACGTTTCTTCTATCACGACTCAGTTCCCTTGGCTTTGGGAACTGGATTTGTTCAGTCTTCAGGACTTCAGAAGGCGTTTTTGACAACGGGGTCCAATCATAATTTTTCTTCGGGTGTGTCTTCTGATCACGCGAGTGCTTGGAGTTCAAATAATTGTGCGCATCATGGGCAGAAGAATATTTTCCTTCGTCTGTTGCACCCGAGATTCTTGACCACACGGACTGCTTTCCCTTGTTGCTGGGACCCGCGTTATGATTGTTTTTGTGGTAGAAATTCTTTGTACGCGTAAAGGAGTGTTCTAGGGACGTGTACACCTTTGCAGCCTCAATGACCTCATCCTAAGCTTCGGGTACACCATCTTTTCCAGTAAGGCGTTTCATTAGATCATCATTCCGAATGCCATGTATGAACGCTGCCCTAGTGAGTTCTTCTCCGCAGCCCAATTGGAGGGCTTCCTTGTTGTACCGAATTATGTAGTCCTCCAGTGCTTCATTGTCAGTCCATGTGCACAACAAGATATACGCTTTGGCTTTCTTGTGCTTTCGGAGGTGCGAGAATTGGTTCTTGAATTTCTTGATTAAGTCGTCAAAGTCAACCAGGCTTCCCGCAGGCAAACTTTCGTACCAAACCCTGGCTGCGCCTGTTAGGGTTTGAACAAATTGGTGACACCAAGCTTGGACAGGCCACGGCTTAGAACTTCTTGCGCAGTCAAAAGCATGCAAGTGATCATCTGGGTCACGTAACCCGTCATACTTCCCAATGGTGCTTGGGAGTTTACATTCATGAGGCATTGGAGCCAAAGCTATGCGCGCACAGAACTTAGATCTTTCTGCAAATGTTTTGGGGTGATAAGGCTTGTACAGATCGTTGTCTGGGCGTGCATGATTGCTGGCAACTGACTTAGAGCGTTGCTTACAGTTAGATTCATGTTGAACCTAGTCTTCATATTCATAGCCATCATGTTCCTCGTCCAAGTTGACATGGTCCTGAACGTGAGTATTTCTACCACAATCTCCACCACGTACCGCCTGGCGAGGCCCTGTTGGAGAACGGCCATTGTTATTCTCAGGAAGTGTGTCCTGAGAATCTTCTATAGTACCATGACTCAAGGTTTTCCGAGTATCCAGTTTGGCATTTTCAATGACCATCTTCTGTACTCTGTTATTGTCTTGGCATTCTGTCTGGCTAGCCATTCATCTGGATCTAACAGCAGTTGGTCATTCTGTTTCTTCTTAGTAGTTGCTGCCCCACCTCTGGACGATAAAAACTGGAATGGGCTAGCTGGTTGCTTCTAGTTCACATTCTTCATCACAGTAGTTGGTGTGACAACATCGACGTTGTCTTGAATTGTGGCTTCAGCATCAATAGTGTTGTGGTTTGCCTCAGTCGCCGGATCCATGAGTACTAGTTTGAAAGATGAAAAACCGACAGTAATGGCGCCAATGAAGAAACAAATAGTCTAACCTCCTTAAGGGGATGAATAAACTACGATTTCCACAGGATTGATACTTCACTAACAGCTTTATGGATGGAACTCACCTGCAAACACGAATACGATGTGGGTAAGGAGACGACTACACAAGGTAGTAGTTTATAACAAAAACGGGGTGAATGGGAATACTATCAATGATAGCTCTTTAGGTTAACAAAAAGTGTCCTCTCTATTAGGGATGTGATCCCTTATATAGTGGTGGACGTATGCCACCATTACCCAAAACCTTAATCGTAATGGGCCAGCCTCGATTAGGATTGTCTCCACTACCCTAGATTATATTAGTAAATTGGTTAAGGAAATCTATAAATAAGGAAACATTGGAACGGTTACCGCTTTTACTGCTTCGCGCGCTAATATCGCTCCGTGATTGTAGGAAGGTAGTTACTTTTTTACTTGGTGCGGGCGCTTCCTTGATTACGCGGATAGCTCTTCCGCGTGGTCCGGGTTTGGATGCAACCAATTAATGGTTTAGTACCTGATCATGTTGATAACTTTGCACACACTGCCTCCTTCTGTCTGTAATTTTATTGTTCTTTAAGTAAACTTTCTTTAACTATTTCTTTTTACAGGGTTAAATGCTTTATCACCATAAAGGCAAACAATTATTAGGCTATATGGTGTGCCTCCCCTTTCCCCCAACTCCCCCAAGTGCCACATCAGCGTCACATCATTTCCCCCATTTTCTCCCCCAAAGTTTGGAAATGCCTTCCCCCAATTCCCCCATTCCCACTTCCTTTTTTTATTCTTTTTCCTTTTTATTTAATTATATATTTTATATTTCGTAATTATTTTTTTTATAAAAAATGTATAAAAAACATATAATTAATTTTTTTTTAAACCGTAATAATAAAAAATAAAATAAAAAATAAAACCGTAATAAAAAACTAAAGATAAACTTCATTAAATTAAAAAAAAGTTACAACCTACAATGCATGGAAATTTAAAAAATAACAAGAAAATTACATAAAAAAACATCTAAAGCATATCTTTTCCAAGCCACTTGTTCGCGATCATGTTTCTCTTCGCCGCCCACCCCGCTCTTTCTTGCTCGGGAAGATCGTCGATATTTTTGTCCATCATCGCAAACTCCACCTTTTCTTGCTCGTACGCGAGCCGTGCCCTCTCCAACTCTAGTCTCTCCTTCTCTAGAGTCGCGGCTACTTCCTTCTCCTTCCTTCTTTCATTCCACCTTTCTTTTTGCTCCGACTTAAAGTCGTTAAAGTTCTCAATCAACGAATCTATTTTGTCAACCACACTTAATGTCGAAGAAGAGGCCTTTGCTTTTAAGCTCAGCGGCTTTTTTAGCGCAGTCCCTTCCCGTTGGCCGCTCCGATTCGGGAGTTGGAGCTTCATCTTCAAACTCCGGGTCATCATTTATATCGATAGCACAACGTGCGGTGGACCCCCCCCCCCCCCCATACTATAATTTCCCGACGAGCTCATCTTCGTTCTTTTTGCTTGTGCCACTTCGTTTGGCACCACCTTCCATTTTTCACACGCCCTCAAAATCTCATACGGTCTCATGTACAACCACCCCCCTTTCTTTTTGTTAAACATCGCAAGCGTCTTTTTCAACACATCCTCGTCACTTTCTCCCGTCTTTCGATTGTTCCAACAACTTTGATAAGCACCCGCAAAATCTTGACATTTGGCGTTCATCTCCCTAAACTTCGTACCAACGGAATGGTCGGTTCGATACGGCTCCCGTTGCATTAACCTAAAAAACTGTTTGCAAATAGCGGCCCAAAAGCTATCCCGTTTTTTATTGTTACCTACAAGTGATAAATTAATTTAATTATCTAAATTATATTTCATAAATAAATTGAAAAAAAAAATTAAACAGGAAGTGCAAAAAGGGCTTCGGCCCAAAAAAATAAAACAAAACGTTTAAAAATAACTTACTTCGTATCGGGTCGGTAGACACGTTCACCCACGCTCGTGCTAGGGCCTCGAGCTCCTCTGGAGTCCAAGGTTGGCTATCCGCCTTACTACCCCCTCTTCCTTCAACGACACGTTTTTTCCCTTTCTTGTCTTTTTTTAGCTTGGTTGTGTTTCGGGTATAACGTCGTCATCGACACCTAAGGATATGAAGTCGTGTTCGGGTTCGGTTTGTGATTGAGGCCTGGCGCGAAACATTGGCATTTGATTCGGGTTCGGGTGTGACATATGCATATGAAATTGTTGCATTTGCCAAGGGTTTTGGGGTTGATTAAAATGGCCAAACCCGTATGCCATAGGGTCGAGCGGTGTAGTGGGGTAGGGAAAGTTTGGAGCTTGTGTCGAAGGAGTAGCGGGGGTGTTCGGGTTAAAGGGTTGCGGGTTTGAACGCCTTGGATCCATTGGTATTTTTTTTTGGTGAAGAATGGAATAATTTTATAAAATTTTGGTTATTTGGTTAAAAGGTTAGATGAAAGTGTGAGTTCAATGGTGTAAATATATATATATAAAGTAAATATTTGAATTTTTTTTTTTTTAAAAGCCAACGGTCAACAGTGGTGGGGCCCCCTTTTTCCAACGGCTCTATTTTTGGGCCAATAGAAATGCCCGGTGACAACGGGCAAATCTCCCTGATCACCCCGGAAACAAAACGGGGGGCGGTGTTCCCCGAAGACCCCACAGCCAAATCAGCACCCCGGGCTACCTCCCCGGGTGCACACCAAATGGTCTTAGCCATTTATCACATAAATGATGAGGAAAGTTTTCAGAATTGACAAATATATGTAGAGGTGGCAAACTACTCAACTTAGGTAATGGGCTAAAGGGTCAAGTTATTCTACACAGTATAACAAAAATAAGATGGGTGAGAAGGATACAAAAAACACAATAAAACATGAAATATGACACAATGAGCCACAAAATATAACAAAGTGCCGAAAAATATAACACAATGCTCAAGAAAAAAGACACAATTAATTGAAAAAATGACACAATGATGAAAATAAGAAAAAGACACAATGATATAAGGCCAAGAGGGGTGCTTGTAGGAAGACTTTATTCTTTCACTTATTTTAACCAATCCTGCTTTCCTGCTTTGCCACATCACTTCACTGATTTACTTCACTGAAACATGTTTTTGGAGGTAGCACTCCATTGATTCTTTTATTTATTTTCATTTAAATACCCAAACTTTTTTTTTACATTTTTACACGGTTTTAAAACTTAATAATTACTATTACAACCGTCCCACCAAACGGTCAAAAAAATTTAATTGTAAATCTTGGAAACCGTGGAATGAATTGAATTAAACTCACCTAAACGGTCATTGAATTTATTTTAACAGTACCACCGTCGTTGTATATAAATTGATCAAACTATGGGGTTAAAAGTCACACTTTACCACAGTTTAAAAAAAAACAAACACACACAAAATGAACCCGTTGACCGACGAGGAAAAGATGGCCCTTGTGGTTTGCCATAAGGATGCTTCAAATGACCCGGAGATTCAACAAATCCCTAGGGAAGAAGGGTCGCCCTCCCCCCCCCCCCCGGGGGGGGGGGGGGGGGGGCTCGGGTGTTTAGCGACTTCATCAAACACGTTGGCACCAACACCACCAAGACCCTCCAAGACCTCCAGCTCAAGTGGGCCGACCTCAACATCAAGTGTGAGAGGTGGACCACCCTATACGAGCAAACGGTGAGGGACGACCCGGAGTTTGATGAGGAGTTGGCTATCGGCTTCACTAACTATGAGTATGAGGCGCGAAACGGCAACGATTTCGACCATGTCAAAGTATGGTGATTGTTGCGCCAACTTTAAGTTTTTTTTCTATGTTTTAATGTATTTTTTTATGGTTAATGCTATTATGTTTAATATTTATGTTTTAATGAAATGTTTTTATTTATGTTTTTTTATTTAATTAAACGGTCAACATAAAACAAACGCTAAAAATAAAAAAACACTAAAACACACGGGGGTAAACTAAAAAATTTGCATTTTATAAAACAAAACAACCGGTACCAGCCCGTTAGATAGAACCAGCAAAACGGTCCATGGGACCACTACTAGCGTGGGTGACGGCGGTGTTACCGTGCTGGTAGTTGGTACCCGTGGACAATTCGGGTGGCGCCCCGTCACCCCTAACACATATTCTAAAAACTACAAGCTAAAACCCTAAAAAACGAAGACCTAAAAACTAACATCGTAGGGTTTGATAAGACGGTTCCAATGCCGCTTGAATGACTTCAATCGGAGTCCGTTTGATACCCTTCCTACGAGTTCATATTTTTCTTTCAGTGTGTATTTGATCCTAAGGCCATGGGGTATACTTTAACTCTATCTTGATGTCACATACTCCATTTTGTCTCTTTTCACACTAGCCCACTTTAAGGAAATGGTTTAAAGCCCTTAACTCTGCCCCATCCCTTAATGTTCTCTCTTTTAAGTCATGTTAACATGTTAACTTAGTGCCAATTTAATGCCCCATCAGATTAGTTCGGTTGATGGTTTTCAGCAGTGGCTGCAGCTGCTGGTAGTTGTGGAGCAGTTGGAGATCGCTGACAGAAAGGACGACTGGGTTTGGGAGGGAAATTCTGATGGGGCGTTTTCGACTAGGTTAGCGAGAGAATGCATTTTAAAGGGTACTGTTGGGGCTGCAAGTTTTGTGCTTAAATGGGTTCCGTGGGTTCCGAGTAAGTGCCATGTTATGGTTTGGAGAGCGGAGTTGAATAGACTTCCCACGAAGGTTGAATTGGTTAAGCGAAGTGTAGCTTTAGCGGATACCAAATGTCCGTTCTGTGATACTCTTGATGAAACTAGTATGCATTTGTTTTCAGATTGCATCATTTCTACAAATGTTTGGGACGGTATAAGCGGATGGATTAGGATCGCTCCTATTTTCGCTTTTGAGGTCAAGGATTTTCTGGAGGTTTTCAAGACGGTTAACGGAGACAAGAAGCGGAAAAGAATTGTGCACAGCATTATTATAGTCACTATTTGGAGCTTGTGGGTTGCTAGGAATGAGTTGGTGTTTAAGGGGACCAAACTAAGCGTTTTGGATATTATAGGCAGAATCAAGTCGATGTCATTCTTGTGGCTAAAAAGTAGAAGCAGATGTAATAGTATAGTGCGGAAGGAGTGGCGTCGGTCCCCGTTGTATATGTTGTAACCGGTGTGGTGCAGCCGGCCCTTGCTTTGAGGTCCGTGCTTGCGTTTTGTTGAATGAAAGTTAATTTTCAAAAAAAAAAAAAAGTTAACATGTCACGTCACCATTAACACACTTGATGTGAAGGTATACCCCATGGCCTAACCCATGGGTTAAAATGAGTAAATTTTCGTTACAAGACACTTTTGGCCCAAAACACATTTTGTACATCTATTTCCCAACAGTACATTGTTTACTGTGGGGGAAAATACTAAGGTAGCGTTTGGTATGATGGAATAGAAGGGGGAATGAAATGGACCATTACTAGGGAATGAAAAATAGTGTGTTTAGTTGGTTAAAGGAATGGAATCACCCATTCCACAAGGCATTCCATTCCCTCAAAACCATTCCATCCACCCCCCGTGTTTTTTTTTCATTTCATCCCTCATTCACCCTTTATTAACAACACCATAACCCACCAACCACCACCACCCACCCACCACCATCGTCACCACCCACCACCGCCGTCACCACCCACCACCATCGCCCACCACGTATCATCGTTGCCCCCACCGCTGCCGCCACCACCCACCACCGTCGTTGCCGCCACCCACTACCTTCACCCACCACCGTCACCCACCCACCGCCGCCATCCAACACCACCCAACACCGACCACCACCGTCGCCCACCACCTACCACCGTCGCCCACCACCCACCATCGTCGCCCACCCTCATCGTCACCACCCATCACTGTCGTCGCCGCCACCAACCACCGCCGCCGCCGCCGCCACCCACCATCACCGCCATCCACCTCCACCCATTGCCATTTTCGCCACCACCAACCACCGCCATCGCCACCCACCACCACGCTACCGCCACACACCACCACATACCATCACTGCCACCAACCACCACCCACCACTGCCACTACTCACCATCGTCGGCCATCCACCGTCACCACCACTGCCGCCGCCACCCACCACCACCGCTACCGCCACATATCACCACTCACCATCACCGCCACTGACCACCACTCACCACCGATTTTATTCCTTCATTTTTTCATGCTTATCCAACAACATAAAGTAATGTTTTGTTTCATTCCCACATGGCAACCAAACAAGACATAGAATGGTAATGATTCATTCCATTACCTTGTCCATTCCATTACCTCGTCCATTTCATTCCCTCATTCATTCCATTACGGCATACCAAACAGACCCTAATATATCATGAAGAACATCATATGCTTGACATCCTTCAAAATCAAAGGAGTCCTATTTGTGATGTTGCTGGCTTCTTATTCTAACCTTAATTCAGGTTCTTACACATTTGTGTTTGCTTGAAATAATTAAAACTTGGTCAATAGTGTTTGACTTTGATTAATTTTTAACACCTTATCTACATCATTATGTTTGTTGGTTTATTTTGTTATGAGAAAGTATAGTAATGGTATGGTTTTAGTCATTGCTATGTAATCCAAACCCAAACTCACCCGCGAACTCTAAAGCAGCTCGGTTGTTTAGTGAGAATAAGCGTATCGCAGAAGTGATAAGAAGTTGCTGAGCAAAGTTGGCCTGCTGACTAGTATAAGTGGCTGTGCTCAGATTATATCTCCGCTAAACTGCTCAATAAGTTTACAACTTTTTTTCTGATTTGTTCGTTTTCAACTTAAAGAGTTGTTTAGGATAGCTCATTAAATTGTGCTCAATACGATTTATGACCACCTTGAAGGCATTGTCGTTAAAAATTTTAAGTTGTTGATTACCGTTTAAGCATAAAAACTTCAAACATAAACAACTAAAGGCTATGGTCATCAAAATCACAGTAAAAAAAAAGTATACGGCATTCGTAGATATAACCATCTAAGATAATCTCCAACTTCATTACCAGAAGAAAGATGAATGTCAACAACAAAATTTTCATCATAACAAGCAAACAAGATATAATCTAGATGTTTTGTCAAACACAATATTGAAAATCTTAGAAACAAACCTTTGAAAAGGATTCATAGAAAGCATTGATGATAGTTTAGTTTCTAAATCCCCTGCTGTTTCTTCTACCTCTGGCCTTCTCAAACTTCCTTCCCTTTGATCTCACATAAGGCTTGGTGTGACTGTGTGGCACACCAGGAGCCTTACCAAAGTGCTTCACGGCTTCACGTGAATTCTTTGGACCTCTTAGAAGAACCTAAACCAAGCAATCAACAACCACCATGTCAGAAACTAAAAGAACACGAAAGAGTAACTTTTCAAAACGCAATGTCAACTAAAGAAACTGAAACTTTGGTTTCATACAGATTTAAAATCCCACAGTTTGGTTTTGGCTTGTAAAGGGCAAAAACATTACTAATGGTTGGCTCATAGATTGAACTAAATACCATCATAGATTAAACTAGTTCAAAGGCTCACCAATCTTGATAAAAGTGACAAATTTAGCAAAAATGCAATTTAATATTACATGAAGTATAGGATTACATTACTTTTTCAAAACAAAATGCCAAGCAAAAGTTTGAACGGGTTGGTATCGTATAATATGCTACTGTTTCAAACTCCGAAGCTTTGGTTTCGGTTTACACTAGCAAAATCTGTTCATAAATGTTTGGCTCACGATTTGACCTTAAAAAAGTTAAGAGCATACCACGAACAACTGTATACTGTAAACTACTTCGAAGGCTAACCTTTTTTTGATATAATGAGTCAGAATTTTAAAAAAAGTGTGATTCAATATAACACGAGAGTTTTAGAATAAAATACATTTAACGTTTTCAAATGAAAAAGCAAATAAAGGTTAGAACTATTTTGTTTGGTTTAATTTGGTATGGTTCGATTCAATGTCCAACGCAGTGGTTTCAATTTAATCTAGTAAATAAAATCCATTTGAAAAGTTAGGCTCACAGTTTGACCTAAAACCAGTCGAAACCAGACCATAAAGGCATAAACACCCCTAAACGTAATAAACTCGTTCAAAATCTAAACTTTGATCAGACAAGTAAGTGAGTAACAAATCAACAAAGACTTAAATCAACATAACATAAAATCAGCAAAACAAGAATACATACCGTGTTCTGTCCAAGCGGAGCTCGAAGAGCGAGCTGATCAAAGGTCAAACACTCCCCACCAGCCTTCTCAATCCTAGCCCTAGCAGTTTCAGTAAACCTCAATGCAGTAACCTTCAAACACGGAATCTCATGAACCCTAACATCATCCGTAACTGTGCCCACAACCACAGCAATCTTGTCATCCTAGTCAAACAAAACCAACAACTTCCACAATCAACAAACAACCTCAAGATCATCGACATCAATTAATTAAAACATGAACAAAATTAAACAAATACCTTCGCGGACATGTAACGGATCAAACGAGACAAAGAAATCGGAGGCTTGTTCACTTTGCTCATGAACAACCTCTTCAATATCACAGCATTGAAGTTGCTCCCAGTCCTCCTCACCAAAAACCGATAAAGCTAAACAAAAAAGTTCATAAATAATTAAAATAAAATAAAATTCACATTAAAATTAATTACACGGTTAGTTAGTACCTATCTAGATGTACTAACTAACTAACTAACAGTGTAATTAGTAGTTCTTTACATAGGCTTTGCGATTCAAAAAGGGATAGCGGGCAGCTCGTTGCTCGCTTACCCACTATCTAGATGTAATTTATTGATTTCTTTATATGATATTACGTTCTATGAACAAACAGATGAGTAAAGAGGTGAATATTAATACCTTGACGAGGAGTTTAAGGTAGATGTCGTCGGATCGAGGGGCGGTTCTTTTGGTTCGTTTGCTCTTACCACCAGCAACAAGATCGATACCCTGGAATTATGAACGAAATAGAGTGCATTAAATAAAATTTAGTTTAGAAAAAAAAAACAGAAAATAGAGTGAAAATGGATGATACCATGAGGACGGCGGAGGCTGGTTCCTGAAGAAAAATGTGGTGAAGAGAAATGGAAAATTTAGGGTTTATGAATACACTAAAAAAAGGGGGTCGAGTGTCGAGATAGAAGTAAATGTGGGCTATCTTAGGGCCCAATATCTGAAACTTATTGAGTTATTGGGTTTTGTTAAGTGGGTCAGTTTGTGAAGCTTATTAACCCATCTTTTTATGTTGTGGACTTGTGTCTTGTGGTTAGTGGCTACTTGTTTGAAACCGGTTTGGGTTTAGTTTCAGATCGGTTCCCCTTTGTTTGGTCAGTTTAAAAGACCCGTTTCAGATTCGTTTTGGTTTCAATTCGTTAACCAATTCTTGCGTGCAACTTTTAGTATTTTCTAAGAGGAATCACATTCTATCCACCAAATGTATGTGAGTGTGTCTACCAAATTATATGAAGTGAGTGTAAGTGGTTATGAGTGGAGGAGAGAGAAAATATTTGGTGGAAACACTGTTCCACCCTAAATATGAAAAAGCTATTGTTCACCCCTATATATATTTTAATATTTTTGTAAGTAGTTGTGAGTGAGGAGAAAAAAAATGTAATGATAAAAGTATGAAAAAATATTATTATTTTAATTAAGAGAGAGAAGATTTAGGGGTGAAGTAGTGATTTTTAGTGTAATTTGATGGATGGGATTTGGTGAAGGGGATGTGAATGCTCTAAGACACAAAAAAATAATTACATAGAATTCAACTCTATTTCCACTAGGGTTATGAACGAGCCGAGCCGAGTGAACCAAGGTGGGTTCGGGCACGCCTCATTCACAATTTGAGTCGCGCTGAGTCGAGCCCATTTATTTTACCGAGCCTAAATATTGGGCTCAGGTTCGCTCGTTTAAAACTGAGTCGAGCCGAGCCGGCTCACGAGCCAGCCAATTTATCATATTATATAAGATCTTAATATTATATTTTTGTGTTTTCTTATGTTAATCACGTAACCAATAATGCGAAAAAAATCATTCATGAACTATAACCATTTTTTATATTTTTGTACTTATTTCCCCATTGGAAAGTATATAATTGGTCATATAAAAATGAGTTATTTTGATATTTGACTCATGGTATATTTATATTTTTAGTTAGATTCTATGTTATATATATATATATATATATATATATATATATATATATATATATATATATATATATAGGGTAAGGTTCCTGTAGGAAAATTGGTTTGTGTGAGAAGTGTAGGAAGGATTAAAAATTGATATGTATGCATCATTTTTTTGGACGTGTTCATGATGTTTTGGATTGTTTTGCTTAGAAAAACAACAAACATAACAATTAATAACCGAAAACAATGTATTTTAGGCTTAAAACTTAAAACACTATGTCAATAACACTTTAGCAAATTGTTTTAAGTAATTACTAGGGTGTTTTATCTAGAATTTAAATTTAATGACTATAATACATTGGATTGTGTTTTAAATTTTTGTATATTGTTGTGTTAAGTGTTTTTCAAGCCAAAACAACCCAAAACATCATTCCAAAATCAAAAACATGATGGCTACATGTCAATTCTTAATCCTTCCTACACTTCTCACACAAACCAATTTTCCTACAGGATCCTCTACCTATATATATATATATATATATATATATATATATATATAGGATTCGGTTCCCTTGAGAACCCTTGTGAGTTGAGAGAACTTGAGAACTCCCCTAAGCCAATTAAATTTTGACACGTATTAATTTGGTGATTTTAATAATAATAAAGGGATCGGTGGGTACAGCAGGCTCGTCCGAGCCGAGACTCTCATGAACGACAAGTGCAGGCTCAACAAGGATCGCATGTAAACTGAGTACGAGTGGCCTAATGCGCATTCTAAGGGCTATAAAACAAATCAGTGAGCCCTCATCATGCAGAACCATATGTTACGGAAGCTACGGACTCCTCGCCGTTAGGTCATCTCCTACGGAGCTCTCGGTGCATGTGCTCCAAGAACCCAACAGGTAATCCTCGCACATAAGACGCCCATATCAAGCCAGGGGGGACGGGAATGGATGGAACAAGGTTGGGTACATGGTCGACATGAACGTGAGGATCAAAATGGGACTCGACAGACTCCGAAGTAGCAGGGACAACCCTTTCCCTAACGGGATCAACAGGATCTCTGCATCCTACAGAAAAGTCCCTGACATGAGGTACTGGTGAACAGGTGGTGGAATGACAGGGGTGGGACAACAGGCGGCTCGCTGGCAGCAGCGGCCGGGAGAGTGACTGACTCCTAGTCGGGAGAGTGACTGACTCCTAGATATTCACATCTTAGATTTTGATTATTATGAATGTTGTATTTTCTATTTGAATAATATGTACTTCTTTGCCTTTATGTTATGAAATGGAACCATTTAAATTATATTGTCGTAAATCTAGTGTCATGAAGTTTTGAACAATCTATCACACGTCGCGCCTCGATGTATTCCGCCATCGGTTGGGGCGTGACATTAATGGTTCAGCAACATCCTAAGTCTTAATGGTTCAGCCTTAACCATTCCATTCAGAAGCTGAAACAAACGCGCTGAATGCTGAATTGGGCGCAATAACCGCCTTGAAGGCGCTAAAGCGGCGTTCTCGGGCGCAATAACTGCCTTGAACCCTCACAAGCTCCTTAGTACCACTAGATCAAAGACCCTTTGATCCATTCTTTTTTATAATTAGCAATTGATGAACCCATTTTTTATATATATTTTATTATTTTCTATGACTCATTTAACCCGATCTTTGTTTTCTTAAAACGGTCCATTTTGACCTAAACCCAATTAATCTAGCCCCTTTACATCACAACTCCTTTACCATGTTATCTAACCCACTCATTGCGCCAAACTAATAAAAAACCGTCTCACTACATAACATATAGTACCGACTTTTTGTATATCATTTTCTTTTCATATTATCCACATAATGTTATAGCCCCACTACTACATCCAATACAAGATATTCATCACGTCATATGATCATGTATCCACCATTATAAATTTGTTCGTATCCAAACCTCCTCCAATGAATTAAAAAAACATGTATCACAACACTTCCACATAAAATTCAAGTGGTAGGTAGCAACACCAAACTTTCTAAAAATAAAAAATAAAAAAAAATCTATAAATATTAACTCCACTCCAACTCTTCAACCTACAACCAACCCTTTGACTTTTCAACATCCCTAAAATAATGTATCATCATCTCCTAACCCTACTCTCCATCATCATCCTCCTCCTTTCATCTCAACCGTTCATCTCATCAATCTCCCCACCAACAGCCTACGAAGCCCTAGAGTCATACGGTTTTCCAGCCGGTCTACTACCGGTCGGGGTCACCGGTTACACCCTAGACGAACAAACCGGCGAGTTCGAGGTGTACATAGGGCAGACATGTTCTTACACGGTTCAAGGGTACAACCTTAAATACCAGTCTACTATAAGTGGAGTTATTAGTCAAAACAAGATCACTAACTTAAAGGGTATTAGTGTTAAAGTGTTGTTCTTTTGGTTGGATATTGTTGAAGTGAGCCGTGATGGTGATGAGTTGTATCTATCGGTTGGGATATTGTCGACTGGGTTTGATATTAGTGGGTTTATTGAGTCGCCACAGTGTGGGTGTGGGTTCGATTGTAATGGGTTAAGGTCGGTTTTGTAATTAAATGTAGCACGTGGGTAGCTTTATGTCATTAACTAAAGTTGTTATCTAGATGGTTGTGGTTGTACACGTACGTACGTACCTACCTAATTTGTAGTCATGAAAGTTAGTTTTATAATAATTAGATCGTAATGTTTTCTGATATGTGAGTTGTTTAATTGCAGACGTGATAAATATATGTGGTGTAGTTTAGTACTATATTTAAAGAGTGAGTTGTAATTATGGGAAAAAGTATGTTTCTTGCTATATGTGGTATGAGTAGGTTTTTATTTTATTTTGACTTTATTTGTCATCGTTTATTAAAATGTTTGGCGAAGGAGAATAGTCGGTTAATCATTTGGTGGTATGGATCGGTTGGTGATTCATTGTTAGATTAATTGTAGTGGAATGGTTGTTAATCAAATTAGAAATTATTGTTTCATTGGTTGAGTACACAGAGAGAATGATAACAAAGGTAAGGCCATGGGGTATAGGGTTGTTCAAAACGCTCGGCGTTCGCCGATTGCTCGCCGCTCGTTTGGAATTTGCTCGGAAATTGCTCGCTCGATTTTCTGCTCGGTTGTAAACGAGCCGATCGGCTCGGTTCGGTTTGTAAATGAGCCAAGCATGAGCAAGGGTCCGCTCGGCTCGGTTCGGCTCGTTATAATTTTTATTAGTTTATTATATATATAATTATATATATACATATTAATTACAATTATATTTATAGTTTTATACATACAACTCTATTGGATTTGGCTCAATATATGCATATATAGAATTATATTTATAGTTATTGGCCTAGTCAACCCAATGATAACTTAACACTAAGTTTGATTGTAAAACCTTGAGTCGTGAAAAAACATGCTTGACTTCCTATTCCCGTTAGTTGTCCACGATCAATCATCTCCCGCTATCAACCTACGCCACAACACGACAATCGTTCTCTGTAGTATGCTCATCACCTCACAGGCCTTAACTAGAGCCGAATTCTCGAACGGTCGAACCTTAGTCATCACTAGGCAGCGAAAATATTGAAGGAAACATTCCAAATTTATGGTTGTCCGAAAAGACCCGCCGCTCGATTCTCGCTCGGCGCTCGCTCGGAAAATTTGCGCTCGAAGAATGCTCGTTCGGTTTTACGCTCGATTGTAAACGAGCCGATCGGCTCGGTTTGGTTTGTAAACGAGCCAAGCACGAGCAAAGCTCCGCTCGGATCGGATCGGCTCGGCTCGTGAACACCCCTAATGGGGTATACCTTCACATCAAAGGTGTTAACGGTGACATGACATTTTAACTTTCATTTTACACCACTCCCTTCCCATGTTAAGGGGCATTAAATTGGCACTAAGTTAACATGTTAACATGACTCAAAAGAGAGAAAGATAAGGGGATGAGGTAGAGTTAGGGGGCATTAAACCATTTCCTTGAAGTGAGCTAGAGTGAAAAAAGACAAAATGAAAAATATGGCATCTAGGTGGAGTTAAAGATGGTTAGAGTATACCTCATGGCCTAAAAACAGGTTTTTGAAATCAAGTGCTTCAATTAATAATCAGTTAATCACAAATGCTATGCTAAGCTATATGTTACAATGGAAGAACAATTTGATTATAAGCTTGACTGTGGATATTGACAAACTAAGGGGGTCGGGGCGTCACCTGATTTGACATGGGGTACTCCATTACCATCACGTAAACACCGTCGCTGATGCCAAGGGTAGTGAGGATCGGGTATGATTCACGAATAAATGGTCCTCCACTACCATTTTTACCCCATTCACACGATTTTTACACTTCTTTCGATCAAACTCATCCTACCATTTTCAACGTTAACTAAATCATCTCATTATGGTGCCTTGAACCGAGGAGGAAGAAATTGTGTCAACATTGGCGTGGATAAACGTCAAGGATAATACGAGACTTACGAGCTCATCTGGTCGGCCTCCCTTCTAGGCTACCGTTTTAGCATAATTTTGTGTGATGGTCGGTGAAACACATCGCACTGGTGATTCTCAAACCTAAGTATGAACGCTTTGAAACGATTTTTAAAATAACCACAGAAGCAAAACGTAGTCAAACCGAAGACATAGCAATAGAAGTTACTCAAGTCGAGTATATTTTTCAGGTCAACCAAAGTTTTGACCATGTTTCGACATGACAGATGTTAAAGCCTAATTTTATTAATACAATGCTTAGTATAATGTTTTTAATTATTCTTTTTATGTAATGCTACTGTTTTATTAATATAAATGTTTTTTATTGTCTTTATTTGTTTATTTAAAAGTCAAGTGAATTTAAAAAAAATGAGTTGACTTGGCAGCCAACTTGGATCTATCGTCCACGCTACCAACACTTCGTGGATTTTGGCCCTAGTCATTCCATACCCCAACACAAAGGTGTATACCACATGTCAGTCCATACCCTTCATGAGATGTCAATGTACGCAGTGGCGGGTAAATTGTGCTAAACACACAGTCCACGATATTCTTCCTCAACTAGCCTTTCAAATATTAAAACACAATCCTATAATGAAACCCCCTTTCTTCACTATTTTCTTTACCCCCACCATCAAATGGCTAACAACCTCAAATTAGACAAAAACGCTACCAAAAATTTTAAATCGAAACGGGTCAAAGAAGACACTAAACCGGGTAAACCAAATTGGAAACGAACTGAAAACCGGTACACAAACCGTTCCGACCCCAAATTGGTTAAGCTAAAAACCGACAGGAACTGTAAAGAAACCAAACTGAATCCGTTCTAGGAAAAAACGATTTTGGCCGGACACGCAAATAAAATCACGTTTTCTATATAGCTTATATAATTTTAAGAAGGTGTGTACAACATACATGCATCAGCTTAGAACCGCACCTGAAACCAAAACCAATGTGACCACCCCTACCCCTAGTTCCAGAGATTAGTAGACGATAAAAAAGAAAATGAAGGAGAGAAAAGAAATGAAAGGATGGAGAATTACGGGAGAAAAGAAAGTGAAAGAAAATATGAGTTTCATTTCGTGTTCTAGAGTTCAAAGGAAAATTAAGAAAAATCTTCATTTTTCTTTAAAACCTTCTATTTTGAAAAGAAAGTTAGGAGAGAAAATTAATAAGAATTTTCTTTTCTTCCCACTTCTCTCCTTTAAAAATTATGAAATACTACCTTTTTTAGTTTCTTTCCATTTGTGTTCCCGAGTTTAATAAACGAAGGAAAAGAAGAGAAAGATAATTAAGGAGAGAAAATAATGAGAGTGGAAAAGAAAGATTTAATTAACTACCATGTTCCTAAGTTTAAAGGAAATGAAAAAGAAAAGTAACTATTTTATGTTAGAAAAAATCTTGCCTTCCAAATCTCTCGAATTTGGAAGGATGAGAATGGAACAAATAAACCAAAATTTTCATTCCATTTCCCTCTTTTAAATAACCGCGGAACACAAAATTGTTACTTGATATCATCCTTCTAAATCCATTCTTTTCTTCGATAAATGAAACTCAGGAACACCGTGTAAAAAAACTCAGGAACACAAGTTTTTTTTTGGGACAACAAACTACATTTCCATTCATCACCCAAATATGTACAAACAATTTACACTAACAAGGCGATAGCGCAAATCAAAATACAACACCCGATGATCTAAATGTTGGAAATATGTGTGTGAATGTGAGTTTGGTTTGTCCCACATTGGTTGGGAAATGGAAAGTGGAAGACTTTATAAGGTGAAGCTTGAGTGGAGGAAGTAAAATGTTAAGTTACTTTATACTCTGGCACCTACCCGCGCGCGCAGGGGGGGTGCAAAAATGGGTTCTGGTTCGGGAAAATTTCTTGAACCAACGCGACGCCCGCATCTGCGGACACGAATGCAGCTCGAAAAACCCGGGTCCGCGCGACACGGTTTTTGCTACCCATTTAGTTTTTAATATGTAACTAAAGGAGCTTCCAGAAGAAGACTGTTAGTCTTCAACTGCAATTAATTGTGCTTAATAAACGAGTTTAATTGGTATTAATCTCGAATTGATTAACATAATTATTGCAGCAACAGTTTCATGTTTAGAACTTTTACAAGTTCTATAAGACCAGCAGTGTTTGTGTAGCAAAGGAGAACACACACATGTGCTCGTAAGTATACTCACACACAACAGAAACATATGTTCGATTGCTGCAGCTACAATTTTCAGAAGCAGTCCTCTTCCGGTTTCTTTTCAGGCAAGTGGGATAGTCCGGCAGTGCACCATCGACACTGCTTCGAACCGGTGTACCCTGGGAACAGACGAAGAATCTGTTTAAGGGAATTGTGTCAAACACAAGCCCGGTTCATGTCTATGATTTCGTTTTCTGACCAAGTGCAGGGACTGGGAAACACGCGACCCTCATGTACAAGAGGCGTTGAGGCGATCATCAATGTAAGTTTTCTAACAAACTTAAACAGATTCTTAACAAACTTTCGTGTTCTTCCTAAGGAATTTGGGTTCGCGAAAGTTTGTAAGTGTTTTATTTTGGTACATCGAATCGGATTAAATTTGTGATTGGAGTGAAATTTTAATCCGAATATTTATGGTTTTTCGGGTTCATGGGTTTTGTGTCGTGTTTAGATAAACTGGATTATTAACATATATTTAGACGGTTTTGAAATACTAAATTTCTAATGAGAGTATTAGAAAAGTCATAATATTTGTAAACCCATGTAAAAACGTTAAAAACGTTTGCTAACGTTTTCTTTCTAATTAGCGTATTAGAAAGATGATTTCAAGGTTTTGAAATGATTAGTTTTCTAATGAGAATATTGGAAAATAAACTGTTTCGAAATAGAATGTTTTGAAACATGCATTTCTAACAAGCGTGTTAGAATCGACGACGTTGAAAGAATAACGTGTCATGAAACATTTCTAATAAGCGTATTAGAAATTATTATTTACAAAATCATAAGTTTAATGTGTAAACTTATAGATTGATTTCTCTAACGGGCGTGTTTGAAATTGATGATTTTGTAAAGACTAAATAAGGTGTTTAATTTTCTAACAAGTGTGTTAGAAAAGATTGTTGTACAAAATACACAAACGTGTTGGAAATAATTATTTTGGAAAAATAATCAACATTAAACCGGTTTGGTTAAAATTTGACGGTTTCGAACAACCGAGTTTGAAACGGGTATATTTTGGAAAATCCAAAGTCAATACCATTTATGTAGATGGTTTAAGTTTCTAACGAGCATGTTAGAAATGGTTTATTTTATATAAACCAATAAGTTCTAAAATGATTATCATAATCATGTATTTCTAACAAACATGTTAGAAACGGTTGAGAATATAAACCAATGATATTTAAAACGATTTTGGGTAATCGTTTATTTCTAACGGGTGTGTTAGAAAAGGTTTATTTAACCATAACTCTATATGATGAAACGTGTAATCGTTTGTATTCTAACAAGTATGTTAGAAATGGTTTTGAATAATAAAACTATATTAGAGTTCATGGTTTTGATCTATAATCAAAACATAAATATGTATACTTTATGGAAAATACTTGTAAAAGTAGAAATGTTTGTATGAATAAAACATGTCTTTTGCAAATTATATATGGTTTAATACTTGTATGAAAAGTATGATGACTTTAACCATATAATAGTCTAGAGAGACTATTTAGTGTAAAACAACTTGATGTTGTTTTGGACATATTTACTTGTTCGACTACTTGAAAGTAGTTAAGTCCAAACAACTTTGTTGCTTTGAACAGTGTATCGAGGAAGTACCTCAAAACACGCCATGAGACGATATAATTGTTATCATTTCGTCGAACGATAAAGTGTTGAAGAGAATAACACTTTGAGATTTGATATGAATCCAGTTAAAGATATATATATATAATATGTTATATATATTTTGGATTATATTGAAATTATAATTTGGTAAATTATAATTATTAATTGGTAAAACTCTTCATATGGTGAATTGAAGAAAAACTCTCTAGTAGAGTTAATTTATTTATGACACTTGATTATAGTTTTAAGACTAAATTAAGTGTATGATTGAAACTCTTGAGTAGAGTTCTTAATGCCAATTGATGAGGTTTTATTTCATATGGTGAAACTCTTGAGTAGAGTTCTTAATGCCATTTGATGAGGTTTTATTAGAGTCTTAATTAGAGTCTTAAGTCTCTAATTAAGTGACTAAGAAGAAAAAACTCTTCATCCATCCCCATTGAGATAATCATGGTCAACGTGGCAAGTGTATTGAAGTTAAATACACGAAAACGAGATATGTCATCAAATGTTGAAAGCATTTACGTAGAAATGCACAAATGTAGTTTTGATGACTATAACATATGATAGAAATGTATGTTATTATTCATAAGTCTTTGAGAAATATTGTGAGATTTATTATAAAAGACTTAGAATATTGATGGACAAGTAGAGTATCTACAAACCATCAATGCTGGTTGAACTATATGCAGGATTCGTGATATATTTTGGGAGAGTCGCCCAATAAATAAGTTCAACAAATATATACATATCACTTAGGGACATGTAAATGTCATGTCGTCGGGTGTCAATCTAATTGACTTGTTGATGATGAATATGTTCATCAAAGTGATTTATGTTAAGACTTATGTATAAGTCCTAAAAAGTTAATGGTGAAGCCTTGGAGATTAAAGGCAAACGAGTCTTTGTCCTAATGGATGGAATTAATTATGGTTTTGAAGCATTCTTTAAACCAAGGTTTTGGAATGGTAAACAAAATCTCATTTTGTGTCTAAACTAAGACGTGAATGTTAGGAAGAGATAGTGAGTTATCTCTTAAGACTGTGAAGAATCAGAATGAGGCATCTTCTGTTCACATGCTAAGTATTCGTAGTCTAAAGCATGCTAGACTAATACTTGTTAATTTAGATGCTCCACGGAGAATAAATTAACTTTGAACATTCAAACATATGTGACGACATAAGAATGGATTTTGTAAAAGCAAATATATAATTCATAAAAAAGGATGACTTGAAAGGACCGAATAAATAGTTCATTGGTTATGATACTATTTAGCTAAATATGAGAACTCATATAGCACAGAAAACGGTTCGTGTGAGTAATATGGGTTGAGTAATATAATGGATGACCCCAATAACACAAAGATATAGATAGTCACTATCTTATCACGGGTGTCTTATGTCATCATGAGTGATATTACTCAAACTTAATCAAAGTGCAAGCAATGTGGGGGGGAAGAGCCATTTAATAAACAATCCGTAGGGATGTAAAAATGGTACTTGAGAAGTTTTCAAGCTACATAAGAAAGGAAAAACTTTCATCACCCCATTTGGTAGTTATCCAATAACACTTAAGTGTGGAGGTGACTTGCATTTGAAAATAGAAGGTTTGATATGAACGGATGTGATTTTGGAAGCACAAATCACACGAACCTAGAAAAGACTTGTTATAAGTCAGTCCTATTATGTGGACAAAATTCTTGAGAAGTTCGATGGAAATGACTCTAATGTGGCTAGACCTTTCATTGACACGAGTCAATGTCTAGCTAAGAAACGAGGTGAGCCTGTTAACCAATTAGAGTACTCAAGAATTATTGGCAGCCTGATGTATGCCTGATGTATTTGATAAGTTGTATCAGACCAGACTTAGCAAGCAAGCTAAGTAGATACACGAGCATCCTAAGTTTAATTCATTGGAATTACGTGACACAGGTGCTTTGGTAATTAGGATACATACAAGACTACGGGCTGCAATATAAAAGATATCCAACAGTTATTGAATTTACTGTGATGCGAATTGGATATCTTACACGAATGATTCCAAGGCAACGAGTGGGTACTTGTTCACACTTGGAAGTGCCGCGATAACATGGAAATCATCTAAGCAAATGGTTATTGCTAGATCCATGATGGAATCAAAATTCATCGCTTTGGATAAAGAGGATGAATAGGCAGAATGGCTACGTCAATTTGTTAAGGATATACCTAGGTGGCCGAAGCCGGCATGGGGCCAATGCATACGCTGTGATAGTCAGTAATTGGCAGAGCTCATATCACAATGCGTATCATTAAGGATAGGTATATATAAGACGTAGGCATGATCGGTACGACAACTAATCTCTATAAAAATTATCACTATTGACTATGTGAAGTCAAAGGATAACATCGCGGATCCGCTAACAAAAGGCTTAAGCAGAGAGTTAGTTCAGAAGTCGTCAATAGGAATGGGGCTAAAGCCCATGAAAGGCTAGGTTTATGCGAAGGAAACCTAACTCAGTTGACTGGAGATCCCAAGATCTGAGTTCAATAGGACAACCTAATTGTATGAACTGGCGAAGGTCACTGTGGGGGAGAGTTGGTGGAAACCCCACGTGTTGAAAAAAGGGAGCTTACTATAAATTAAATAAGCTTCCTAGTCCATTCCTAAAAAGTGACAAGGTGAAGGTTAAGCCTATGGCTTTTAATGATTTGACTGAGGTAACCAGTCCCAGTAGATCACCTATGTGAGAGAGAAGTGGGGTCGCTTCGAAGGGTATTGTTGGGGCACAATACTTAAGAGCTCTCGCAGAACCAGGCACGTGTCCATGACCATAACGGACACAACTATGAGGACTTGACGTTGTCAGGGAGAGTCTTGTGTGAAGCGTATTGTCGTCCACACAAACGGCAGACGAGTTCAAAGACATCGCGTTCTACTCAGAGCCAGTGGGCTAAGTGCGTTTCATAAGCGAAGGTTCAAAGGGTCACACCTACCTATCGTATGCAAAACTCAACTGTTGAAATTTAATCGGAATGAGGTTGTTTTTCTGTAAGCAACTCCCATTCATGTGGGGGATTGTTGGAAATATGTGTGTGAATGTGAGTTTGGTTTGTCCCACATTGGTTGGGAGATGGAAAGTGGAAGACTTTATAAGGTGAAGCTTGAGTGGAGGAAGTAAAATGTTAAGTTACTTTATACTCTGGCACCTACCCGCGCGCGCAGGGGGGGTGCAAAAATGGGTTCTGGTTCGGGAAAATTTCTTGAACCAACGCGACGCCCGCATCTGCGGACACGAATGCAGCTCGAAAAACCCGGGTCCGCGCGACACGGTTTTTGCTACCCATTTAGTTTTTAATATGTACCTAAAGGAGCTTCCAGAAGAAGACTGTTAGTCTTCAACTGCAATTAATTGTGCTTAATAAACGAGTTTAATTGGTATTAATCTCGAATTGATTAACATAATTATTGCAGCAACAGTTTCATGTTTAGAACTTTTACAAGTTCTATAAGACCAGCAGTGTTTGTGTAGCAAAGGAGAACACACACATGTGCTCGTAAGTATACTCACACACAACAGAAACATATGTTCGATTGCTGCAGCTACAATTTTCAGAAGCAGTCCTCTTCCGGTTTCTTTTCAGGCAAGTGGGATAGTCCGGCAGTGCACCATCGACACTGCTTCGAACCGGTGTACCCTGGGAACAGACGAAGAATCTGTTTAAGGGAATTGTGTCAAACACAAGCCCGGTTCATGTCTATGATTTCGTTTTCTGACCAAGTGCAGGGACTGGGAAACACGCGACCCTCATGTACAAGAGGCGTTGAGGCGATCATCAATGTAAGTTTTCTAACACTAAATAAAGTTTTATCGCCTAACATAAAATGGACGCACGACTTATTACTTAACATCAAAATTCATAAACACTAGTTATTTTTGTTTCCCTCATCTTTCTTTTCTTTACCCCGTTGAATGATACTAGACTAGTAGATTACCAAGCCTCTATAGTTTTAAACATATGGTCATTTACAATCTATAATCTATAACTATATATAAACTTCCTGGTCTCACCTAAACCCTAAAAATCACTCCCGTCCTCTCTTTGTTTACTTGGTTGAATTAATCCCTCCCATCCTCTCTGTTATTGTTAACTTGGTTGAATTAATCGAGTACAAAAGGTGTCGTATATTTAATTCTTCATGGTATAACCCAATTAAGGGGTTTTACGATGTCTTTTTTTTACCATCTATTATGTTGTGCCACCATAAAGAATAAATACCGATCATTCTCAATATCACCTTTTGAAGCATCCCTGTGCCGTGTGCAACCATTTTCTCATCCATCGATCAAGAGCAAAATGAATGAAACAAAAGGAAGTTGGCAATTGTTCTTGGTCAACATTTGAAGAAACATTAACAGTGGATGGTGATTTCAAAAACGAAGAAAAAGAAGTTCAAAAAAAATGATAAGGATGAAAATTCAGGAGCTGGTAATTCACATGATACATATCAAGTAAGTGGCTCTGTTCTCATTATGGATCGATCAAATAAGCCAGGTGAAATAACACAAGTTAATAATCCACAAGATATGAATGTAATCGAGTTTGACTACAAGGTGTCTCATGAAATGTCTGGGATTGTTAGAGGTGAAATTATTAAAAATTTGGGTGATGATTCAAGGGAAGATGAAGATGTTAATAACAAGTTTGAAAGTAAAAATGGTTTCTTAAATCAAGATTTGAGTATTGATATGGAATGGGTTGGTCATGAGATAATCAAGGAAGAATTGGTCATTCCACCTAATATAACTGAATGTTGTCACGACATTTGCATAAAACAAGAAACCCATTAGTATTGAATTTTACTAAGTTAGAAGATCAAGTGAATGGATTGGAGGATAATTTTTTTTTTTTTTTTTTTTCAAGTTAAGGCTAGCTGTATAATTTTTTTATCATTTGAATAATGAATTCGTTAAGATCAGTCATGATGAGACTTTAAGAGATGAATCCATGCCAATTAATTCTTTTAAGGTGATAATAAGATATGGAAATTGTGATTCTTTTAATTCTTTAAGCAGTCAAATGTTGGTGCAAATGAATTATACCATAGATTGCTTAGAGGTCATGTTACTATATAAATTGTTGTGAAGTCTGATGCACAAGGTTGTAATTGTGGTGCATTAGATGAGTATTTTACTAGAAGTACTTCATGGAGTTATTCTTTTGAGTAGTGCCATATGAAATACAATTGTGATTTATATATATAAACTAGTAGGAAACCCGCGCGATGCGGCGGGAGCGACACTTTGCATTGCGATAC
Source organism: Ambrosia artemisiifolia (assembly GCA_032199755.1). Taxonomy (NCBI): domain Eukaryota; kingdom Viridiplantae; phylum Streptophyta; class Magnoliopsida; order Asterales; family Asteraceae; genus Ambrosia; species Ambrosia artemisiifolia. Next base: position 51,131,518 of record CM063520.1, read on the forward strand.
TTATTTTACATTCATATAATATTTGTTGTAGCATCATTGGATATATGTCATAAACGTTACATGTGTCTAGTAACTAAAAAGATTTAACATTGAAATTATAAAGTAATTCAAGAAACATTTGATGAAATATTAAAATAACATGCGGATAAGGAAAATAAGTCTTAATAAACATAAAAGTTGAAAACTAAAAGCTTAAGTATGAACTACTTGAATCATGAGATCAATTTAGTCATACGCCTTCCAAATCTGCATGATCTCATCTATATTGTCATCCCACCATTCGTCATCAAGAGCAATCCCTGAAATTTCTTGTATCTCTTTATGTTTGATTATTATATCTTTTGGATGTTGTGTTTCCTCTATCTTCTCTTGTTAGATGACCCGTTAGTAGCCGAAGCAAGTTTGGGACCTAAAAAAAACAATGTTAAGTATGGGTTTTGCATACCTGATACGCCTTCTATTTTTCTCTTTGTCTCATCCATGACAGATTTCTGATCTTTCTTTAAGAGAAAAATGAATAAGTTAGTAAAAGTGAGCCGAATATATAAAGTAATAACATCATGTAACTATATTTAGAATGTATTTGTGTAAACCACCAATTGCATAAAAAATTCATAACGTTCTCACTTACAAGCATTTTATATATCGCGTAACACCTCCCGATAGACAACATTTGAGGTGTATACCCCGTCTCGTTTGAAGATTTTGGCAGGATGCACCAATACCTTTGTATTAGCGCATGATATCCCTCTTGATAGAGCAACATAAAGTTATCCATGAAAAAACACGGAATCCAGAAGATAAACACCAACATGTGGAATTGTTTGACCTTGATGGAAATACTGCATTGATCAATTCTATTATTGAGTGTTTTTTATTACCGAATGGAATTGTCATGTCATCTGGTATGCGGATATAGCTGCCTTCGATCGATTCTTCAGTTCCATCACCGAGTCTTAAAAGAAAATCAGAATACCAGGGATCATTCAACGCTCTTATGTTAATTGTCAATCGCATCCTTTTAGTCAAAGACCAAATAGGCGACATTCTTAGGACGGAGTCTACAATCTATGCTCTAGTTCCGCGTTTAATAACCGGCAACACCTGTCTAAAATCTCCTCCCATAACCATTATCTTACCACCAAATGGGAGACTAACGCCTACAATGTCTTGCAACGTTTGATCGACTGCCTCTATCGCCTGTCGTCTTGCCATTGATACCTCTTCCCATATGATTAATTTAGAGGACCTAATTTGTCACACCCTCAAATTTCCACTGTGGAGTTTTACCGCGAGGTGTATGACATACCAGGATCTAAGTCAACGGTCACAATAAACAACTCTATATGAAATGATACGTAGATACCAAGACGTCATATTTAATATCTCAAAACCATAGCGGAAGCTTAAATAGTTACATAATCCCGTTAACAACGTAGTTCAAGTGATTATTCAAAACATGAAACTAAAACTCTAGACGCCATGCAGACCCGTGCGCCTAGTCCGTGTAATGCTACCTTAGCGACCTGAGAAAACATGCCAAAGATACGTCAACATATAATGCTGGTGAGTTCACAGCTTTTCATAAACGTTTACCAAGTGTTACCAAAAGTTCCAAGAATGTTACCAAGTTCCAAAAGTGTTAATAAGTTTAACCTGTCATGTTTAAGCCAAAGTACGCTATCTAGGCGTATGTTTTGTTACTACTACGATTAGAAAACCATTGCTGGACACGTTTAAGCAAGTTCAACATGTTACAAGTTCAAGCCGCCCGAATAATGTTACAAGTTACAAGGTCGAGGCAATATGCACCCGCACCAGCTCTAAGCCTACGGGTGGGGCTGGTCACGCCCAATAGATCTATCCACACTTCCCCCGCTGTGCTAACCCGCACATTCATGGTTTCCCCCGGGACTTTCAAGATCGTATAGTAACCCAAAAGTAACCCATTTTATGACACAAGTTCTCAAAACCAAGTTTAGCGCATGTTTTCTCCCCCAAAAGTAAAACCAATGAAAGTGGGGCCGTGAACTCACCTTAGGTTGCCTTGAGTTTATTCCCAACTCCAAATGTAACAACAGGCGAATTTGTTAATGATTCCCTATTCCAATGTTAAACTTTTATAAGTATATGTTCGTGATATAGTTTTCTTATTAAACTTATTTGTTTAGCTCTCATTGTTCCCTTTGTGTTAATTTAAACATGTATAGCAAGTTTAATCGACGACCCGTTGGTGAACGTTAATTTTTCATGACATGTTATAGCTCACAAACGATTCACATATGTTTATTTACCTAAACATATAACATTCAAGTCAAGAGAACTTCAAATTAAGCTCATATGCTAAGTTTGTCAAATATGTGTTTTTGGACAGTTTTTGTGTTGTCGAAATGAATTTTTATAAAATACCAAATCAACTCGTTTGACTTTCAAATTCTTACAGATTGTTCCTGTGTGTTTGTTACCATTATCCATATTTTTATTTTGCAAAAAAAGCCTTCCAATAATTTAAGAAAAAATCATAAACACAGCAAGGTACTAAAACCGAACTGTTTGCGACAGTTTAGTAGGAAATTCACTAAACATAATACGTTTATCCAAATGAGGTGAATCCACTTGGGAAGTCATAAAACTCATAGATGTAACTACTGACCAGATTTCATGATCAAAGGATTTGTAAAACTCATGTTATGACCTTTTAAAGTTGACCAAAAGTTTCTGTCCGAAATCAGTTTTGACATCCGGTTTTATAAATTCCAAAAGAAATACTTAGACTTATCCAAATCAGGCGTTTTTTGACTTTTTAGAAAGCTTATTTCACGAAAAACATTCTAGGATTAAAACTCATTCAATTTGGATATAATAACAGTAAGTTATTTCTCATACAAATTCGTATTACGAATCTGCCATATTTTTAAATCATAGATTTTTATTACTAACATGAATCCTAGTGACACAAATCAATCAAAATCCAACACGATTATATACTAACAACAAAGTAGAATACTTACAACTAGCAAAAGGCTAGGGAAGACCAAAAACACTTGATTTTGAAGGGGTTATGCGTGTTCTTCCTAAGGTTAAGATCCAAGCTCTTAACACACTTAAAATGGGTTTGAATGGTGTATTATTTTGTGTATTTGGAAATCAAAAACAAATGTTTTGGGGGTGTGTGAAGTCACGGCAGAAAGCAGCAGCGTTTCGAGTTGTTTTTGTTTTGTTGAAGTGTTTATGGCTCATGAAATGGTCATTTATTTGTTAACACATGTGCCTTGATAATCCAAAGACAACACACTTGCACCAAGGCTCAACATGTTGGTTATTTAGGAACTCAAGGGTGGAGCCAACCCCCAAGAACTGGCCCCCAATGCCCTAGGTGGATCCCACACTAAAGCAAAAATATCTTACAAGTTATTCGGTTCGTTTCGAGTCGATTCGGTTCGGGTTTTGACACGTTGTTATTACCAACCGATCTGGACATTAAATCAGCCATTAAAACACTTAAACATATTCTAATTTAGGTGTTGGTAAGTTATTTAGGCTTTGATTTGGGTGAAATTACAAGTTAGACGCGTGTCGGGCGCGATACGCGAACTTTATTCGTTACCGGGTGATTTTAGTTTTGTGAAACCACTTGGTCTTTCGGAGTCACATAACACTTTATATTTTGTAATTATGCCATTTATTTTACCTCCCGGGCATTCGGGATCATTTTCAGTTATTTAATTGCTACCGGGTATGTAAGCGAAAGATTTTAACCGAAACAGGATTAATTGATCATACAAGTCACAAAACCAGGTGCGGAAACCCTAGTTCTGAACAAAGTGATAAAACTCTAATCAAAACATAATCAATATCATTTTCAATGCTTTTTCATAGATTAACTTGTTCAAATACTTGATTACAATCACACTTTAGTTAATCTAGAACACTTAGACACTTTCTCAAAAACTCCTGGAACCTAACCTGAACATACACACAACTGAAAACTCTCTATAAATCACAAATACACAAAATCTATTTATAGGCTCTGCACGTTCGGCCAGTTGATGTGGTCGAATGTGGAATTCTTCCATATTCGCCCACTTTATGGTACGAACGTGTTTCTCTGATCAGACTCCATTCTACCTTCGCCCATTTGTCTTCACCTTCGCCCCTTCTACTCTACATTCGCCCAGTCAGTTTCTACTTTCAATCCATCAGCAACTCTTAACACATGTTAACTTGTAAATCCAATCACTAGTCGCAATACGTGCATCTACAAACTCCCCCTCGACTATTGATTGGATCGTCTTCTGTTTTCGTCCATTGCTTTGTTCAATAAGTAAATTCTGAGCTGTTTCTTTTGCTCTTTGGTCATTTCAGGCTCCAACTTTCTCTTCACCGGTTTCGACACATTCGCCATCTTCACCATTTTGCCAAGTTTATTATCCAAGTTACTCCCCGAGTTTATATCATATGCAAAACAAACTCCTACAACCTGAGTATACTTCTTAGCTTGATCAGCATCATTCGGCTCATGATGAATCGGATTGTAGAAAAGCATGATGATGTCTTCAAAAGTACAGTTAATCAACCACATCGGATCAAATACATGAACATGCTTGTATTTGTCCTTCCCATCTCTCAAAACTATCACCGCTTCAGCCTTCCTCCAATCATAATACCAGAATATAAAGTCAGCACTGAAATGTTGTGGCATGGGCATCAAAGGTATCTTCCTCATCACTTCAGGTGCTTTGTAGACTAAAGTAACCCTCTTTAGCTTGGTTTTAGGATCAATATCCCTATGAACTTTCCTTCTGGGATATTGAGGCTTGAATCTATTCCACTTCGTTCTACTTTCCCATACCAACTTATCTGCACACCAACCGACATGTGTATTGTTTACTGAAGCTCCAGACATAGGGAATCTTCATAAATCTCTGACCGCCCAATACGGTAGAGTTAGCAAATCAATGAATCTGTAGAAGTACAGAATTCCTGATTCCCATTTGGCAGCTAGACACTTCAGTCTGCTCAAATATGTCCACCCGAGAGCTCTGCCTTTAAACTTAGCATTGTGGAATCTATAGAAACTTCCTTGAGCTTCAGGCTTCGGTCGGTTTTCATCCATTTCTCTCAACTTCTTCAAGTAATTCTTCAATTCATCAGATTGACTTGAAGATTCTTGCTTATCAGCTCCAAACACCTTCTCAACAAACTCTGCACTCCTTTTCTTTGCCTTCTTCTTTGCTGAAGTGTTCGGAATCTCAGTGAAGTCAGGAAATATCACATCTTCATCAGTCTGTCTGAAGTACTGTGGACATTCCTCATGTGTTATATCTTCAATTTCCACTTCATCAAATTCAGGAGTATTCTTATCATCTGAGTGATTTCCAATATCCTTTTCAGGAATATTTGGAATCGACTCATCCACTACAAACTCCTCAAATGTTTTCCCTACTCTCTGTGCAAGGCCATCAAGAATTTCCTTAGCCACAGTAGCAGGTACTTCACCTTCTTCAAGATCAGGATCGTTGTATTCCAGTTCATATCTCATATCATCTGTCTGGAATATTTCAGCAAAACGTCCTGTGAACTCTATCGTCCATTCTCTTCTTTCTAACATGTCTCTGTACACTTTCTTAGCATCATCAGTCAAAGATCTCACCTTCTCGTTCCAAAAGATACTCTCATCTGAATCAGTGTTTTCTCCTTTCTTTTTCTTGGAACTTGATTCTCCAGCATCTTTCTTCTTCGGTGTTCTCTTTTCAAAAGTAAACTTAGAAGTGTCATCTCCTCCTTCATCATTATCACTATCACTACTACTATCATCATCTTTCTGACTCCCAGACCCTTCTGCATCATCATCATCATCTTTCTTACTATCCTCATCATCACTTTTCTCAGACTCTTCATCTTCCTCATCATCATCTTTTTCTTTATCCGATTCAGAAGGCTCAAAGTCTACTTGCTCTTCTTCTTTCTCCTTGTCTTCTTCACCGTCTTTCAACTTGGGAACTTGGGTGCCACATTATACAAATCGTCTATCAAATCACTAAGGCGTTTGTTCTCAGCCTTTAGCTCTTTGTTATCCTCCTTGATTGCTTTTAACCTGTTCTTGTTCCTTGAACATTTTCCCTCAAGTTTCTTATTCTTAGCTTCAAGCTTCTTAACCTTCTCATCAATCTCATCTTGATTTGACTTTGAAGCAACCACAATCTGAAGCATTTTCTCCTCGTTCTGCTTAAACTTGGCAATCTCAGCTTGTTGAGCAACTATCATCTTCATCATCTCATCCATTTTCTTATTCACTTGCTTCATCACATCATCAGCAACAGTGACTTTCTTGGATTTAGATGGCTCAACTTCTATTTCTTTTTCCTTTTGAGGCTTCCTGAACATATCTAATACATTATCCAGTGCAATGTTAAATTGATCAACTGGTAATTTCTCAGCCTCTTTTGTCTTTTTCTGCTTCTTAGAAACTGGTGAAGACAGCTTTGATGATGTACCAGCATCGGGTACTCTTTTACCTTTCATAAGCTGGGCAATCTCCTTTTCCCTTAACTGTTTAGTACTTGTCTTCTTTGCCATTGTTTTGTGCTTTGGTTTTGGCAAGTTTACTACAACAGTTTCTCCAGCATTCAGTTCATCCATATCAACGCCTAACCCTTCATCTTCAACATTCACAGACTTCTTACTCTGCTCTGCTTCTTCAATCGTCTTGTTAAGTGATTCAGACTCACCAACCATAGTGGCCTTACGTTTGGTGGTCCTAACATTTTCTTCATCAGAATCCCATTGTTCTTCTACCTCAGTCTCCTCCGAATCCACCGATTCTTCATCAACCAACCCTGTTCCCTTCTTCGCAGTTGTTTTCTTTCTCACCACCCGTTGCTTCGAACTTCCTTGGTCTGTTTTTCCCTTACCCTTCCCTTTGGCTCCGGGATTAACAACCTGTCTCTTCCTCTTAGTATTAGCATCTGCATATACTAAGGGATCGTCATTATCAGAATCGCTCTCAGTATGCCTAGCCTTGTTCTTTCCAGGATCAGTGTAATCCTGTTTCGCTAGAGCCCCAAACAATCTTCTGTATGGTGGCCTTTCATTGTCTGGCACACCCTTATAACCTTTCATTCTCACCAAAGTTCGAATGTTCATGTGGTCTTGACCAATGATCTGTGTAGGATCCTTTCTCAAATCAGGATACTTGTGGTCAAATATCATCATCAAAAATCTAGGGTATAACATGAACTGCTTTTTCTTCAAACCCTTTAACATTTCCAGCATATGATCCAGTATCATCCCAGACACATTGAATGGTTTGTTGAGAGTCAACGCAACCATCAACGAGCTTAAACTTCTCCTCATAACATCATATCCACCGCTTACACAACCAAACACGTGGATTATGACATGTGCAAAATATTTGAATTGCACGCTCAGCTTTCCCTTATGCATGGAACCATCAGTAATCGCTCCTTTATATTTCATCCTCAGGAAACATGCTTTCTGTTCAGTCCAGGATAATTCTCTGGGATCTTCGCTCACTTCAAACTTTATCTGGAGTGCTTCTCTAATATCAGACTCTGTTATAAACATCTCCATTTCTTGTATCTTGCTTTTGATAATTGTCTGATTATCCCAGAAGTCATACTTTGCGTTCTTGTAAAAGTCTTCAACTATATCCTTGTAGATAATAGTCGGAGTAGCTAAAGCATGTACAACCCTGCTTCTCTTCAAGAACTCTATAATCCCAGCAAACTCAGTATTCTTCTCCACGTCACCAAGATATGCACAACAGTTATGGGATCTTTCAAACGGCCAACTGCTTGCACCTGATGATTCAGCCTCTTGAACATTCTCTGGAACTGGATCTGTAACAATATTCTCCACTGGAGTCTCAATATTCTCAGTTTGGTCAGCCATCTGCACATCAAAATCAGAAACATTCGTCAAAATACAAAAACGACAAAAATGAAATTTTTTTAAGATTTTAAAGTTCCACATTCGCCCATTTTCATAGGGTCGAATGTAAGATTTATGGTGCGAATGTGAAACATTCTGGTCGAATGTGAATAAGTTTTGATTGATAATCACATTCGCCCAGTTTTAAGATTCATTCGCCCGTTTTATTCCACCTTCGCCCGTTTTATGACTCGAAGGTGAAATCTTAAACCCTAAAAATTCAAAATTTTTCTAAGTTTGTTTTTAACAACTAAATCTGATTAGGATGTGTTCTAATATGGCCGAACAACACTCGTCCATCATCAATTGTCCTTTAATTTCAGTTTTCAAGAAGAATTAGGTCAAAACTGTTTCATACGATCAATTATTCATTTAATCAGTGTTATAATCCTAATTCTTTCAATCTTCTCCCCCTAAAACTGATGTCAATTGAAATGCATTCAAAAACAATGATCAATAAGCATCCTAGAACCCTTAATCATAAAACCCTAGGTCCGGTTCTAACAACGATGATTCTGATCTCGTTAATGCTCCATTACCTGTAAAATTAGTCTAGAAATGATCAGTGAATGGTAGGGAATCAAATACACAAGAAAAAGAAATCAAAGCAACAAGGTGTCTGGATCGAAAGAAAATTTTGAAGAACAGTGAATGAGGTTCGAACCTGTAAACAGGTTATATATAAAGTCCACCTTCGCCCGTTGTGACGGTCGAATGTGGGATAGTTTCACATTCGGTCCAACTTAATGGCCCGAAGGTGAAACCTGCCAACCGAAAGTGGAATTTGATATGAAATTCCCACACTCGCCCATTCTAAAACGGCCGAAAGTGAAGATTTTTCCACATTCGACCCAATTAAGGGGCGAATGTGAAATGGAAAAATCTGAAAATTTCGCCAAATCACAAATTCGAATCCCGTTCAACATTTTTCAATCTGTTAAACTTCCAAAACTCATATTTTCACCTTTTGAATGATACAAAGCCCAGACGGTGTTATCAAATCTCAGAAATTGACCAACAAGCATCCCCGGTTATCAAAAATAAAGCAGAAATGCAAAAATTTTGGGTTTTCTGAAATTTTATCAAAACACACCTAAAATCTTTTTGGATTTTGTATCTTTTTGACAATAAAGGTAAAATGCATCAAAGTAAATGAAAGCAGTAAACATTTTGTGATGTCCGGTAAGAGGATCATATCAGTTTTCTGAGAAATCTGATCACAGCGTTGATCTGTTTGATTAATATTATCATTAGAAACAGTATGTGACACGGCAATTGCTGATATTGTGGTCCACGTAAGCTCACATGCAGACAATTACGCAATGCTTTAAAATGATACGAGTTAAGTGTATTAGACTAACACATTGTGGTTCCCACACACACGACATACTCCCGTATCAAGTAATTGCACAAAGCTTCGTCGTAACGCGTGATTATGCCAGAGTTATCCGTAAAAGTTACAAAGTGTATAGCACAGAGGTGTACAGGTCAGCAAACGAATGTAGCCGAGTAACATGTGCATATACACTAGGTTGAGGCTGATATTAACCACTGATTTGCATCAGAAAGTTAATACGATGTAATAATGATCTTTGATCAATAAAACATAAAGTTCCTCAATTTGGTAACTTTCGGTTTTGGCATTTAAGCTCTTTTAGCAAATATTCTGATGAAACTAGGTCCGTAAATCAATACGACAAAAGTTTAATCAGAATATCCCGGATAACCATAACATAACGACCCGAAACCTCAGATTTTGGCAATCCTATCAAACGAAATTACGGTACTAAGACCATATGCCCATGAGGTGTTCAGCCACGAACGCGTAGTTCGTTATGTTTGTATCACTAATGCACGCAGTATTTAGTCTACGAAGCCTATCAGCATATCACACATAGTCAACACACGCCTCATTATACTATACAATTCTTTAGCCTGTGTCAGATCCCCACTGATGTACTATCATTTCCTCTTTTTATCCAGGAAATCATTTTTGGATTTTCTAATTTTTAAGTATTTTGAATTTTTCAATGTTTTTTGTTTTTCTGATAAAAACGCTCCCCCTAAAATAAAGAACATATTTTTGGGTTTTTAATTTTTCTGAAAAACAATAAAAACAAAAATTTGAAAGAAACAATCCACTCGAAAGCATCAACTTCTTTGAGGATTAAACAATCCCCTCGAAAGCATCAACTTCTTTGAGGATTACGATAGTAAAGAGAAATTCCCAATTAGCAAAGAGAAATTCCCAATTAGCAAAATATTAAAAACTAAAACTAAAAAGCGATAAACCGAGGTGCCGATTAGTCCTGTTTTTCCTTTATGTTGTTTACTTTTAAAAGATATTCAAAACGGGATCTGTCAAAAGCTTTTGTAAACAAATCTGCACGTTGGTAGTCAGTATGGATTTTGACCATATCTATCAATTCCTTAGCATAACAATCACGGATAAAATGATATTTGATCCGGATATGTTTCGCTTTAGAATGATTTTCAGTATTTTTAGTTAATGCGATTGCGGCTTCGTTGTCACAGTGTATAGGGGTTTTAAGAAACTGCAAACCGTAATCCACCATCTGCTGTTGGATCCAGAGCACTTGCGAACAGCAACTCGAGGCTGCAATGTACTCGGCTTCACAGGTAGACAGCGCCACGGAAGTCTGCTTCTTACATTGCCAGGTGACTAACCTGCTCCCTAAAAACTGGCAACCAGCTGTAGTAGATTTGCTATCTTTGTCACAGCCGCCCCAATCTGCATCACTAAAAGCAATAAAATCAAAATCATCATCATTAGGGTACCAAAGTCCTTTTGAGGGACAACCCTTCAGATATCTAAGGATACGCTTGACCGCCGTCAGATGACTTTGTTTCGGCTTCGATTGATAGCGGGCACAGATACACGTTGCGTACATAATATCTGGTCGAGACGCCGTCAAATACATCAGAGATCCGATGATTGCTCTGTATGTGAATGGGTCCGTCAGCTCCCCCTTAGCGTCCACTCCAATCCCGTGATTGGGTTGAATCGGGGTATCCATCGGCTTGGAATCCTCCATCTGGAACCGGCTCAAGATATCGGATACGTATTTCGTCTGGTGAATGAAGATCCCGTTGGGTCTTTGGTCCACCTGCAAGCCTAGGAAAAACTGCATCTCCCCCATTGCGCTCATTTCGAACTTTTCCTGCATGACAGTTTCGAACTCCCTGCATAAAAGCTCGTTAGTTGAACCAAATATTATATCATCAACGTAAATCTGCACCAGAAGCAAATCATCCCCTGATTTCCTCGTGAATAGGGTGTAGTCGACGAGTCCGCGCTTAAATCCTTTGGTGATGAGGTATGTACTTAGCTCCTCGTACCACTGTCTCGGAGCCTGGTGCAAGCCATATAAAGCTTTGTTAAGCACGTAGACCTTATCCCGGTGGATTGGGTCCTCAAAGCCTGGTGGCTGCCCGACATAAACCTCTTCCTTGACTTTCCCGTACAGAAATGCGCTCTTAACGTCCATTTGATACACTTTGAATTTCTTATAGGAAGCACACGCAAGGAACATCCGAATAGCTTCAATGCGTGCTACCGGTGCATAGATTTCGTTATAATCAATCCCTTCGATTTGATGGAAACCCTGCACGACCAATCTGGCTTTGTTACGAACAATAACCCCACGATCATCCTTTTTGCACTTAAACACCCATTTAGTGCCGATCTTCTTCCTTCCAGGTGGCAAATCCGTGAGCGTCCAAACTCCCAATTTCTGGAATTGTAATAACTCCTCCTTCATAGCTTCAACCCAGGCATCCTCCCGCAAAGCGTCCTTGTATGTCCTTGGCTCTACCTGCGACACATAACACGCAAACGACCAATCATTTTGACTACCAGATTGTTGAATTTTGGCATATAACGCTAAAGCACCAAAACTCTCTGGCGAGTTAACACTTCGCAGCTGCCCTCTGGTCATCACACTGCTTCCAGGATCACCGATAACTTGCTCCAGCGGGTGAATACGATGAATCCGAGATTCCGGATATTCAGGTACAGTAACTCCCGTCTGAGCAGTCAAGTTCTCTACAGCATCCAGATCATGACCCGTGTTAGATGATGAAGCAACATCATCTGGAGTTGGAGTTGGGTTCACTGGCGGTGCCTCTGGTTCTTCTGCATGTTCAAGAATGACTTCTTCAAATTGTTCATCTTCAGATTCTGAAGAGTCTAATGAAGTTGAAGCCTCTTGAAACACTTCTTCTTCTTGTATAGGAGCATTGGTATCATTAGAAGCTGGTAGGGGGTTTACGGTAATCGGACGCACCAATGGTGAAGTCACCGCGTTTTCACACTCGTAAAGTAATCTGATAACAGCTTCTTCAACCAAGCTATCTAGATTGAATGATTCAAAGAAGTCTTTGTAATCAAACATCCAATCAGGACCCGTGCCTTGCAAATTTTGTGTATATCGTTGAACTTCCACGTTAGCCCAATCCTCCACCCGACGAGTTCGTTTGTTGTATACCCGTTTGAGCGGGGTTGCATATCCAACAAAGTATCCCTCCTCAGCTTTAGGACTAAACTTCTCGCTTGGATTTAACATCGTGCATGGCGCCCCAAAAGGTTCTAGATACTCTAAGTTCGGCTTTCGTCGGTGTAACAGTTCATAAGATGTTTTACCAAACTTCTTCACTGTTAGAACCCGATTTAGTGTATAATTTGCTGCATAAATCGCCTCGTTCCAGAACATTACCGGAAGATTTGAGTCAGCGAGCATTGTTCTAGCCGCTTCAATTAGAGTCATATTCTTTCGTTCAGCAACACCGTTCTGTTGTGGGGTGTACGGAGCCGAATATTCATGATGTATCCCCTTGCTTTCACAAAGTTCATCCATCTTGGCATTTTTGAACTCCGTCCCATTATCACTCCGAATTCTCTTTATCTTCACATTGTAGAGATTCTCCAATCGAGTGAACAGAACTTTCAGGTTGTTAAAGGTGTCACTTTTGTTCTGCAAACACATCACCCATGAAAATCTTGAGTAGTCGTCTGTGACAACTAAACAGTAAAGCTCTCCAAGATGACTTTTACGCTTGACTGGTCCGAATAGATCCATGTGCAATCGCTCAAGTGGCATCTCTACAGAGTTAACTTTCTTCACTTTGTGGGACTGTTTGTGTTGCTTCCCTTTCTTACAGCTTACACACTTGTCATTCAGATGGAAATGTTTCACGTTTACTCCATCGACAAGCCCATTTCTCACAAGTTGGTTCATTTTTCTCAGATGAATGTGCCCCATTCTTCGGTGCCACATTATCGATTCTTTCTCGGTCGCCTTGGATAGAAAACATGTTATTTGCCCCTGTGATGTCATCGCCTTGGACATATCAAGAATATAGAGATTGTTGACGCGAGGTGCCTTCAACATTATCCACTCCTTTGGAATTTTGAAGCCCGGTTTGAGAATATAGCAGGATTTGTCATCAAAATGCACAGTAAATTGTTTATCACAAATTTGACTGACACTCAACAGATTATAATCGATCTGTTTCACATAAGATATTCTCTCGAAGCTCACTATCCCATTACTCACGCTCCCCTCCATCGTAATATATCCACCTTTATTTCCAGCGAATGCGACATACCCACCATTGATGTTCTTTACGTCGAACAACAACGCAAGATCCCCTGTCATGTGGCCTGAAGCTCCACTATCAACAATCCAAAGACTGCTAATAGGGCCAGCTGAAGCTCCCTGCACACAAAAAGTAAATCATTTAGTTCTTTCGGGGGACCCAAGCCTGAGTCTTGGGTCTTGGAATATCATTTTTCACAGAAACATTTTCAACAACTTTTTGTTTTGGATCAATCTTTTTCTAATTGTTCAAAACATTTTCCTTTTTCTCATTGACCTTTGAAGTAGAGGCTCCTGGAGAACCATTGGGTGTCCAAGATTGTTCAGATCTTTTCAAGATACGAATCTGAGACTTTTGGTTCTCAGTTGGTTTCTGAACATTGTTTGCAAATGAAACTTTCTTGGTTACCTTATCTGATTTAACAGACTTAGGTCCAACATTTGATTTGACAATCGGTTTTAGTGGAACCTTTTGCCTATCATTTGTTGTGTTCACCACTGGTTTTCTCCATGATTGTTCCATAGCAATCCGATTTCTTCGATCATATTGAATTGGACGATTGTTCCTCTTTTGATAAAAATTGTTTTGATTGTAAAACTGTTGTTGTTGAGGAACAACTCGTCTGTGTGGTGGAACATAATGATCAATCGGTTTTCTCATGGAATTCCTCACTTCCACTTCGTGCCTTTTATGTCTTACATATGGGCACTGAGCAAGTAAATGCCCTCGTTCCCCACATTTAAAGCATGCACGGTACTCTTCAAAAACATTTGGAGCATTCGGTTGAGCAAATGATCTAACAGGATATTGATCATTATACTGTTGATTCCTCAAACTCTCAGGGAGTGGCCCTTTTGAGTAAGCAGGCTCATGAAAACCATTAGCTCTGTTTTTGGGTCTAATGAACTCTGTGACATGGACCTTTGGTTCTTGAGGAACATCCAAATACAATTTCTTTAAAATGGCAGGTGGGATTTCATTTGTTCTCTCATGTTTTGGGAACCAAATGGTACTTTCTTGCCAAATTTTGTCGATTTTAGCATAGTTGGCATTTTTGATTGGAAATTCCTCGTCAGAGATGATCTTATCGGATCCTTCCATCCGATAAAACACCTTGACAGGTTTGTCACACAGTTCATTCTTATCATTCTTTTCAAGATCTTTCTTAACAGCATTCTTTTCAGACTTTTTCTCACGATGAGCATTTGCCATCGGATGCACATGTTGAGATGGTGAAACTGGTTCATTGGTAATGATGTGATTTTCTTTTGGAATTTCAAATGCATTAACAGTTTGAACATTACCAGTATCATCACTCTCAGAATCTGAATCAACGCTCTCAGCGGTAACACCCTCATCATTCAAACCTAAAATCGGTCTCACATCGGAATGTGGATCACCAATACTCGAGGTATTAGATTCATTTTCCGATGATGAGTCTGATTTTACCGAGCTCTCCGGTGTCACTTGATGACAATTATGGTTTTCAAAAAGCACCGGAGATGGCACAGACTTGTAATTAGTGGTTTGATCATCAATGATGTGGTCTACCACGTAAGCAATGTGCTTATAACTTTCCAACTTTTTGTTTACTTTTTCAGCAAAGCATTTGATGGCGGCCATTTCCAACTTGGTATCTTCAATTTCATTTATGTAGTTATTAATTGCCAATTGTTTTAATGATAAAGTGTTTTTCAAGTCGGAAATGTCCTTTTTATAGCCATCTAATACCTTGTTGAAAGCATTCAACTCTTTGCGAGTAGATTGACTGTTCATGATAGCACTATCACGTTGAACACGGAGTTGTTTGTTCTCCTCAGTCAATCTATCACAGGTACCACAATACTTATCACTTTTAATATCAGTGCTACACTCAGAACTTACAGGTTTTGGCGGATCAGTCATGGCCATTAATGCGAAATGAGCTTCCTTTCCAGCGAAAAACTTGGAATAGTCAATCTTGGTGAAAGCATCATCAGCAATGCACGACTTCCTAGTCTTCAGAAAATCCGCTTCTGCTAGCAACTGATCAATGTCATCTTCTAGAGATGTAACACTTGCTTCTGTATCCGATTCACTGTCTGAATCTGAATAAACCGATTCACACTCCTCAGGAACGTCAGAAACAGTGTCAATCACCACTCCAGGGTTAGCATCCTCAGTCATAACCTCCACAGGCTTAGTCTCCACTTCCATTTCAGCCTCAGACACATCAACTTCAACCTTAGATTCATTCTTCTCATCAACTATCACTGACTCTTCAATATCAACCTGATGAGCAACACAAGCCACATTTCCACCAGTAGTAATTTCCTCAACACCTATTTGCATTCCCGACCAATCAAACCGTTCATCTTGTTGAGTCACCAATGCTTGATTCTGATTGGTGTTCTGTTGTGTCTCATTAGGTGTAGTAATTGGTATAACTGTTCGGTTAGTGTTGTTAGGAGATTGGTTTTGAATCTGGTTTGGTGTGTTTGATTGTCGGTTTTGGTTGTTGTTTGAGTTATTTTGACGGTTTTGATAGTTGTTGTTATTTTGGTATGAAACTTGGTTTTGGTTTTGTTGTTGACGGTTCTGGTAACTTGCATTGAATGGATTCCTATTACCTTGTTTTGGTGGCTGGGTGCATTCTCTTTTAAAGTGACCTTTCCCTCCACAATTAAAACAAGTAACTTTCTCCTTATTAAACCCGTAGGTTGTGTTAGGAGAAGTTCCCAAATCTGTTCTACCCGTCTTCTCAATAAACTCTGTTGCTCTTCTCATAATGCTCGCAAAAGCCCATTGGATATCAATCAGTTCCATCTCTTCCTTATCAATCTGTGCATAGTCTTCATTGGTTAAGTTGTTGTTACCAATTTGACTAGCAACCAACCCGTTGTAAGATGAAACCATTGCAGAGACTAGTGCAATGTGTTGCTGAGCAACTTCAACCGTCACATTACCCAAGTTAGAAGTCTCCAAAACCACTGGTTGTTGATTAGGTTGAGTAACTTGGTTCATTGGTTGTTGAGATTGGCTAGCAGTATAGAAAGCTGCGTGTTGCATTGGGGAGAAGGGTGAAATGTATGAATTGTTGTATTGTTGTTGTTGTGGTGGAGGTTGTGGGTATGATGGTTGTGAGTATGATGAGGTTTGTGCCATGTAGTTGATGGTAGGTTTTGGTGATTCCATTACATTGGAAATGCAAGCAACATGTGGTGCAACTACCCCTCCTGAACTTGAGTTACTAACTGGAACTGAAGTGCCTCCAAAGTATAAGCTAGGATTCTGAGGAATCTGTGATCTTCTAGCTTTCCTCTTCTCTTCCATTTCTTTGTTTTCCAGCTTCTGTATAAACTCTTGAATAGTCCAGTATTGGTATGCATCCTTCTCCCTGAGAACTTCCACATGTTGATCCCAGTAAGGTGGTAGAGCATCTGCAAACTTATCCACCAAAGCTTTCATAGGAATCTGTATACCATAACTTGACAATTCAGTTAGCAAATGACTATATCTAGGAGTTAATTCTTTTAAAGTTTCATTGCCAATATAAGAAAAATTCTCAAACTCCTTTCGTAATTCATCCATCCTTAAGCTTCTAGTCTTCTCATTCCCATCATGCCTCTTTTTAAGCATGTCCCACAATTGCTTAGATGTCGTGCAAGTCCCAAATTGATGTAACAGATCATTTGTGATTGCCTGAGTCAATTGGGAAAAGGCTTTCTTCTCCACAGCAAACTTCTTTTTCTCCTCTTCAGACATACTCTCCAATGGAACTGGTTCACCTGTATTCTCCAAAACTGGTGCTGTGTAACCTCTAGCAATCATACTCCATGCTTCTGCACCCTCCACTCCCATGCCTTCCAAATGAATCTTGAACTTGTTCTGCCACTGATTATATTCTTGTATCTCCATGAGCTTAGGTGGCCGATTCCCGCTACCTGAAGATAAGTCATTAATCAGTGTGGAAATAGCATTTGTGGTTTGAGTATTTACCACCGCTGCTGCTACTCCCCAGTAGTCAGGTTGTGGTGCTGGAGGTGCCACACTTTGAGGCATCGAGCTAGTCATCGCCATGTAGTTAATCGGTTGCGAAGACTGTGTGCTCGTCTTTTGTGCTGCCACCGTCCATGGTTCCATCACTTGCTGTTGTTGTGTCGTTGCTGGTCTCGGGGTAGTCGGAAAATTCCACATGATCACGAACTTCGAAAAAGTCAACACTTAGAAAAATTTTCCAAAATCAGTTCTAGGTTCGCCCGTTTTTGTCTACGTTCGTCCCTTTCTGGTTTAAGTTCGCCCAAACAGTATTCACCCGAATGTAAAACTTCACCAGAATGTAAAACACCCTAATACACTTCCACTTTCGCCCAGAATATCCTAGGTTCGACCAGTAATTTTCCACGTTCGCCCACCCGACGAATCGAATGTGAAAAATTGTACCCGAAAGTGAAAAATTCAACCAACAATTTCCAGGTTCGCCCAGAAATGACTCAGGTTCGACCAAAAACAACTCACGTTCGCCCAAAACAAGTCAGGTTCGCCCACTATGTTCCAGGTTCGCCCATTTCAGGTTTGAAAAACGGTTACACTTTGAAAAACGGTTATTTTGATCTCTGATTTTCAAAAGTTTGTGGATTTGAATGATCTTAATCAGGTTTTGATTCGGAATTGATTTGGAACAACTTTAATTCTTGGAATTTTAGATTTTAACCACAAAATCAACTTCAAATCAATCAAAAACACTCAAAAACCATTTTCATTCAAAAACAGATGTATTTTGATCAAAATTAGGTCCAAATCAGCTCTGAGTTTATCAAATTTGTTGTTGTATGATCCGTATAGCTCTGATACCACTTTGTAAGAGAAGGATTTTGACCGAAACAGGATTAATTGATCATACAAGTCACAAAACCAGGTGCGGAAACCCTAGTTCTGAACAAAGTGATAAAACTCTAATCAAAACATAATCAATATCATTTTCAATGCTTTTTCATAGATTAACTTGTTCAAATACTTGATTACAATCACACTTTAGTTAATCTAGAACACTTAGACACTTTCTCAAAAACTCCTGGAACCTGACCTGAACATACACACAACTGAAAACTCTCTATAAATCACAAATACACAAAATCTATTTATAGGCTCTGCACGTTCGCCCAGTTGATGTGGTCGAATGTGGAATTCTTCCACATTCGCCCACTTTATGGTACGAACGTGTTTCTCTGATCAGACTCCATTCTACCTTCGCCCATTTGTCTTCACCTTCGCCCCTTCTACTCTACATTCGCCCAGTCAGTTTCTACTTTCAATCCATCAGCAACTCTTAACACATGTTAACTTGTAAATCCAATCACTAGTCGCAATACGTGCATCTACAGGGTATAGTCACGGTAACAGTATCGGACTAGTCTGTTGTCTAACCAACGTTCGAGGTTCAAGACTTATGTGTGATCCCATAATTCCCCGAATTATCTTCACATGATATTTATATTTATTTAACGAACTTAATTTATCCAAACTAAGTAAAACATATAATCGTTGACCAAGTTAAACAGTAGTTGTTTGTAGAAAGTTAACCTGAAATTGTCGGGTGTCACATAATTAGTTCAGCTACCCCACTTTGTGTTTTTTATGTTACACATTGAATTGTTATTAACACAAATGAGAATCTTGAATGAGCCATTCTCCCTTCTGGCATATTATTAGCAGCAGCACCCTGATGCGGTCCATGCGGTTAGAACATTCAACAAAAAGCAGCTAGATTCTGAACTAAAGCAACAGTTCTTAAATCTGGTACTAAATTTCTCACGGTTCTCAACTTATTATTAGCAGGATATATCTGTTCCATTGTACAAATCAAGTTTTTTTGTATGAAGTACTTGTGTTTTAATCTGTATCCTTTTTGGTGAAATGCATTGTCGGCTTTTGTTTTGTGTGGCAGGTGGCAATTACCACAACTGCTAAAGCAAAACTACTCCTTTGGGAACTGAAGACGTTCAAAGTTGATTTGACATTTACGAAAGAAAGAAGTTCTCAGTTAGAAGAAGAAAATAAAATGCTTCGTGAGGCTTTTGAGAAGGTAGACCACCCTACAGATGATGGCATAGTATACATTTATATCTCTGGGTAACATATTTTATCAACCTGCAAAAGAATTACTGTTAAAAAAAACCATCACCAAGTTTTGAATAATAAACCTGTAAAGATGGTGATGAAGGCCTGTAACTCTGTTTTAATATTCAAGATTCGGATCATATATGACTGTAATACTTAAACTGTGTCTTCAATTGTTCTTAATATATAGAGTTCTTCTTCTTCTTGAAAACATTCATTTTGCTGCACCACGGGTTGATTCGTTGTAGTTTTCTCGATTTAATTTAATCTTTTTTTTTAACATAGGGACTCCACTTCACACTGCTGCAAAAGAAAGAAACAGGAGGGCAATCAAATTCCTAATCGAGAATGGAGCATTCTTGTCGGATAACATAGAGGATACCAGATTCAACCCCCCAGTTCATTATTGTCGTGGTCTCGAATGGGCATATGAGGAGATGAAATGTGTTCAACCAGAAAGTAGCTCATCATCTGGACAAAGTTCCAATAGTTCCTACAATAAAACCCCACCATTTTCACTTCCTCCAGCTTTATTTGGATGTTGTGTGAACTAAAACGATGCCAATGGCATGACAAAAAGAATCTAGTTTGTGTGTGCTTTTGTGTTTATGATATTGTTGTTATGTTTTAATTTCCGGATGTTTTTGTATGGACATGACTGTGTTTGAATATGAATTCTATTCAATAAATCATATGCTATGTTGATCTTACTGTTTGGTTGGTTGAAATTGTTGGTAGTCTTTGGTTAAATCCTTTTCTTTACAATCATACAAAGCAAATTGCTAAATATTGTGTTACTTCAATAAGTTTTTTTACATCTAAATAAATGATAACTAAAAGTGCAAATGTGACAATAGAAACTTTCATGTAAACAGTTCATTGTACATTCACAGTGTTTCGTACAAAAAGGTATATATTTCATCTAGTTAGTATTTAAACATAAAATGCAATAATTATTTGTACATAAGGCATTCTTTCTTGTACATTTCAATCCACACATCGGTATTGACTACGACAAAGTGACAAACATCGAAACGTCGACAAAAATGAGCCGGCCGTCATGCTATTTTCGAATGTTTTTAAAATATAATAGTTTTGAAGTTATGATAGAATTAAATAAAAAAATTATAATTTTGTAGGGGAGGGGAGGAAAATGTAATTACTAACTAAAAATTAGTGAATTAAAGTGTAAATAATGTATGAATGACTATTTTACCCAAATTTTAGGGTTGTTATTAAAAAAATAGTTCTTAACTTTTGGGTATCTTAAAATACCTCTCCCTCATGCATTATAATATAGTATAGATATATAATTATATATACGCATATAACTTTAGAACTTTGACTAATCTATAAATTTATCCTATGTCATAAATTAGCCCATTACCAAGCTCAAGTCTAACTAAAGCCCATAACTTAAGTCTTAACCTTAAACGAATTTATTCGAATACGAATTCGAATCGAATTGGTCAGCTTTTAATCGAATACGAATTCAGTAAAAAAATAAATTATACGAAAATTCAATTTGATTAATTCAAAAATTTATTATTTGATTCGATGAACACCCCTACTCTACCAAAAACGCTCCCAAAATGCAGCGATGTCAAAGTCTGAAGTGGGGGAGTGGCGGGCAAACCGTGCTGAGCACACACTCCACAATATTCTTCCTCAACAAGCTTTTCAAATTTTAAATATTATTAAAACACAGTCCACTCCTATTAACAAAAAACCATCTTTCTTCTGCTAATTTCTTCATCTCCACCATTAATGGCGAGCAATCTTAAAGTAGATGAACTACGAGACCACCTCTCCAAGAGAGGCCTCAGCACCACCGGTACCAAACCCACACTGGTACACCATCATTTCTATTTTTATATAATAAAACCCACTTATTAATGTTTCAATCAAATGTTGAGGCTTAATAATAATAATCACATTTCTGCAGGTTAAAAGACTTGAGTCTGCTATTCGTAAAGAGTCTGTTCCTGTAACGGGTTCAGATACTAGCTTAGCAAAGAGAGTGAGGGAAGAATCTGAAGATGGGTCGTTGAAAATAAGGGCTGTTGATGATTTAAGGAGATTGAGTGTTAAGCAGTTGCGTGAAGAAGCTGTTTTTAGAGGGGTTGATGCTTGTGGGTCCAAGAAAGAATTGATAGAGAGGTTGTGTGGAGATTTGCAAACGGATAATAAGGCAGTTGGTGAAGGTAATTGCTTTTTTTTTTTTTTTTTTTTTTTTTTGCTTTTGGTGTTGGTTTTTTATTGGGATTGTATTATAAGAAAGTGTGTAAATGATTGAAATTTTGGTGAGGATCTAGGGATTAGCATTTCGGTATAAAATATACTGAAAAAACCGGTACCGATACCAAAAATACTGATACCGGTAACTGGTCCGTTTCCGGTACCAAGTGTTGGCGATTTTTGGTATCAGTGGTACCGGTTCGAACCGCTACCGTACCGAAGCACTCATTGGTAAGTTAAAATCGGTATCGGGATTAGTACGGTATGGTACTGAGCTCATCTCTATTTCGAACAAGTGGTAAGTTAAAATAGGGCACATGGCCTTACTCATAAGGTGCATTTGATTGCTTTTTCATTTTTATATCATGGACTATAATATCCAGCCCCTCATAGCACTCAATGCCGTCTGCTTTGCTTACAAGAAGCTTACGGATTTGTTTGGTAGCTTTCTGGAAGCCAGTGCACCCAAAACACGTTGGTAGTATCGTGGTTTAGAAAGGGGTACCTTGGCTTAGACGCTCATAAAAATACGTTAGGGGCAAAAAGGCGCGCCTCATGTAGTTCTTGGTCAAAACTAGGGTTTGTAAAGGACTAGAGGCCAATATGTTAAAAGTAATCAAAGGGGTTAAGAAATTGTGATAGGTTTACTTGATTAATAGGTTGATATGTAACACAGATGAGAAAGACGCAACTTCTGGTTGTAAATAGAGCTTATTTGGTTTTGCGTAGATGCCTCGTGCTTTATTAAACCAAGGGGGGTATTTGAGGGCGGGTATACGACAAACGTGGGATTTGTTTTGTTACCTAAATAGACTAATAGATTTTGAATAAATTGTTTTGGGAACTCCTTTTTAATAATATTGTGGCGGCTTTAGAGATTGAAGAGGAAAAAGACACAAATGAGAACAAGAAGGAGAAGCTGGTTAAGGCTACAAAGAAAGGTTCAGCAGTATTGGATCAATGGATACCGGATCATGTTAAGTCTCATTACCATGTACTACAACAGGTAATAATAATATTTACCATTGTCCAAGAAATCAAGTTTTTATCACTCTGTCCAGTGTCCACCTTATTAAAGTTCAGTGTTGTAAAAGGCGCCCGCCTAGGCGCTAGGCGGGACCAAACCTTGGAAATAAGCCCTAGGCGAGGTTCTGGGCGTTTTGGCCATTAGCCCGCCATTAGGCGGGCCTAGGCGGTGGGTTTTTTTAAATTTTTTTAAATTTCTAAGTATTTCTAGGTATTTCTTAGTATTATGTGTATATATCTAAGTATTTCTAAGTATTATGTGTATATATCTTAACATATTTTCAAAAAACACCTAAATTTGTGTGTATATATAAAATTCGTATAAAATACCAAAACGCCTAATTCCGCCTAATTTTCGCCTAGTCCCGACTAGTCCCTAGGCTGGACCTCACCGCCCGCCTAGCGCCTTTTGCAACCTTGTTAAAGTTAATATTTTGCTTATATTAACTTTAAATGCAGGGTGACGATATTTATGATGCCACATTAAATCAGACAAATGTTGGGGATAACAATAACAAGTTTTATATCATACAAGCACTAGGTTACTTCTCAATTCCTTTATCACAAGAAAACATACCACGTAAATGATGTTTTAACCGTATAATAACTGAACTACTTGCAGAATCTGATGATGGTTCTACATATATGGTTTACAATAGATGGGGCAGGGTTGGTGTGAAGGGTCAAGATAAGTTGCATGGTCCCTATACCTGTGTACAGCCGGCATTAGATGAGTTTGAACAAAAGTTCTATGCGAAGACCAAGAACCTTTGGTCGGACCGTAAAGGTTTTGTTTCTCACCCTAAGTGTTATACTTGGTTGGAAATGGACTACAATGAAGCAGGGAAAGAAAACATTGTGAGTTGCTTTTACTTGATTGATCAAGAATGATATTTGCATTTTTACAGTTATTCTGATCTTCGAGGCATGATGATTTTGAACAGGCCCAAGAAAAGTTCAATAGTAAATTGGAAATTCAGCCTCGGGAAACAAAGCTAGAGGCACGTGTTGCGAAGTTCATCTCTCTTATTTGCAACGTCAGTATGATGAAGCAGCAAATGATGGAAATTGGTTTGTTTTTTCATTCCTTTACTTTACTGAGGGTTTTTTCTTATCTCTTGACTCGTGTTAGGCTATTAGCTAAAAAAGGGTCAAACATGTTGCATGTCGTGCTTTAATGCATACAATTTTCATGAACGATTGCTGAAAATTAACCTTTTGTAATTATATTTAATATTAAGTATTATATAATAAATACTGCAGACAATAGTGGTTTGTGATGACATTTATTCATTGTTTATATAGCTTGGTAATTTTTGAACCTCCATGTAACTGGATTTTGCATTATAGGTTACAATGCCGAAAAGTTGCCACTTGGCAAGCTAAGCAAAGCTACAATTTTAAAGGTTAGTTCTATCAGTCTTGAGAATTAATATTCATCTTTTAGTTAACTTATCATTTTATTTAAATTTTTACACCTGATTGAGTTTGTTACTACTTTAGCATTTTCATGCATTCATCCTGTGCTTATGATATTTGTCGTGTTGCCATGGTTTCATCATGAAAACGTCTTTCCTTTCTCATGTGTTTAGTGATAATACAACTGATATTATGGGTAAAACAGGGCTATGAGGTTTTGAAGAGAGTTGCTGATGTGATCGGTCAATACGATAGACAAAAGCTTGAGCAATTAAGTGGGTATGTACCTATTCTATGAGTTATTATTTTTCTTTTGATGTCTCGTCAATTTTGTTTGATGTTCCTCAGACAATTTAAGGGTTTTCAAGTTCCATGACTCCGTCATATGATTTTTCATATTTTAGAAAAAAAAAGATGATGACTTAGATTTTTCGTAATAATGGTTAACTTTCTTAATTGCAGAGAATTTTACACAGTTATCCCCCATGACTTTGGTTTTAAAAAGATGCGTGAGTTCGTGATTGATACCCCTCAAAAGTTAAAACGCAAGCTGGAAATGGTAACTCTCTGTCTCTCTATATATGCATATCTTTTTGATGGCTGCTTTTTATACGTGTGATGACTGCTATATCTTTATCATATGTAAGGTTGAAGCCCTTGGTGAAATTGAGGTTGCAACAAAGCTGCTTGAGGAGAATGCTGGGGCGCAGGTAATGCTTGCCCTAGGTTGTTTTAACTTTTAATAATCATCTGAAAATTCGATCAAATACTAAGAATGTAACATACAAAGATGACCGGTTCATTTCTTTTAATCCCCTCCCAAAAGTTTTTATTTCGTTTTTTCACATGCAAGCTAATTCAATTTAAAGTTGTTATCCTTCATTTCAACAGGAAGATCCATTGTTTTCATGTTATGAAAGACTTTCTTGTGAATTGACACCTGTAGAAGTCGATTCCAAAGAATATCACATGGTTAGTTTGCTTCGTCTATCATCTGTCAAACGTGTATATATAAGACTATAAGCTGCCAACTATCTTTATACTTATATATACAATCTTTTTTAAACTGTCATTAGATTGCAAAGTACATGAAGAACACACATGCAAAGACACATACAAATTACAGTGTTGAAATTGTTCAGATATTTAGAACCTCAAGGCATGGAGAAACTGATCGGTTCAGCAAGGTTTTGAAAATATCTTCACGCATTTAAATCATTACTTTTAGAATGACGATATCGGTAATTTGTTTATCTTGACTCTAATGTTCTATGCTGCATATTAAACAGTTCTCTAATACAAAAAATAGGATGCTGTTGTGGCATGGTTCTCGGCTATCAAATTGGACAGGAATCTTGTCTCAAGGTCATTGTTCTCCATCCATATATATACACACACACATATAGGTTGAGGATCATTACACAACACTTAAGTTATTGCGAGAACAAAAGTAACAAACCTAGATCGTTTTATTTTTTGATTGATGGTTCATATTTTTTAAGTTATGCACTTCTTACATACCAGTGCGTATATTATCTACATTAAAAACCATCGAACTAATTTGTTCCTGTGTTTTCGAAATTTATAACCTTTTAGCTACACTCGTGTAGCTTGTAGGCAACATAACCTACACATCATGTGAAGTTTATATACGTAAACAAAATTCGTTCATAGAGTTTCAGGTTATATGAAAAAACAGTGCAAGTCTACCATTCTGTTTTTCTTACATTTAAGATTAAAAAAAAAAAAACGAATAACGCATTTTGTTTCATGTACTCGCAAGGTATAGTGTTCTCCGCTAATCCCTCCCTTATACACACGCAAGCCCGCCTAATATTTGCAAACTAAACGACTAAATGTTGTTCCAAAAACAAAATATTAGGTTTGCGAATTGCACCACCAGAAGCACCTGTAACAGGATACATGTTTGGAAAAGGTGTTTATTTTGCTGACATGTTCTCAAAAAGTGCAAACTATTGCTGTGCATCTCAACAATCTTCCTCTGGTGTGCTGCTTTTGTGTGAGGTTGTTCTTGTTCTATAAACATATATTTTTGCTAAACATAATGTTTCTTTTGTTGATTAATATGGATTTCCTTGTAAAAAACATTACTTTTCTTTGTTAATTAGGTTGCTCTTGGTGAAATGGCTGAGCTACTAGAAGCTAATTACGATGCTGACAAATTGCCACAAGGAAAATTAAGGTTTTACTATCGATCCATATTTACATAACAAATCAATGGTTGAATTTATACGATGTAATAAAATACAGAATACATGGTTTTATTGACCAACTATCAATTAAGATATAAGAAATATAAAATATATATATCTATATATATGTATATATATAAAGGTTAAATAGTATTGAATGAAAAATGGATTTTGCAGCACGAAAGGTGTTGGTGCTACTGCACCAGATATGTCTGAGAGTGAGTCTCTTGAAGACGGCGTTGTGGTTCCACTAGGACGGCCCAAAAAGCAACTGAGTTCAAAGGTGACAACTTTAACTACCTTTGTTTTGTTTAGTTATATAATTAAAGAGTAATTAGAGTTGACTAATGCTCCGACTGAGCTATTGGTTCTAATCTCGCAGGCTAGTTTACTATACAACGAGTATATTGCTTACAATGTGGACCAGATCAGGATGCGCTATGTTGTTCATGTTAATTTCAATTTCAAGAAATAATCATTAGTGATTTCGGTCCTTTTTGCTGTTCTGATTTCTGAGGTTGAGTTTTACCATGGGAGTCCCATGTTTTGAGATTATGGCAAAATCGCTGTCGGATATAGTTAGTTTTGGTGTAAAATATGTAAATGTTGTCTTTGTATGGTAGACAGTATTTTGCCTTGTCTATGCTGGTTGCAGGACAACATATCAGTGAAGATTACAAAAGAAACTAAAATGAGCTGAAACAAGAGCTATAACAAAATGTCAACAAGCTCATACACAGTATGCTTATGCATGTAGCTAAATAGATTTTCAATTGGAATGTGGTTTATGTATCAATCTACTATGTGTGTGGCATGTTCATGCGGTTAGTGGTGGATCCAAATTTTTTTTTCCATGAGGGTCGGAAATTCTTGGGGTCCGTTGTTTATCAATATCGATTCAATTTTTTCAGTCAGGTTGGGACGGGTCAAGTCACAAGATAAAAGGAAATTATCAAAATAAATCAATAAATTCCGTAAATATTTCTGAAAGAAGGTGCAACAAGTATACAACAAATCAATCAACCAAGATTAAGAGGGTGTTTGGGATTGCGTTTTAAAAACACAGATAATCAATTTTTAGTGTTTGGGATTGCTTATTGAAAACGCAGATAATCAATTTTTTAGGCTACCAAAACGCAATAATCTATAAACAGCTCCACCCATGCTTTTCCAAAACGCATAATCTGTTTTGAATAATCAATCCCAAACACCCCTAAGAATGGAAGTGGAACTAAAAAACTATATATAAAACTTAAACAATATTAAATGAAGTAATGTTTTTCAATTAGAAAATAAAATTAAATAAAGTAAGAACTCTTGATGAATTAATAAACAAATACAACCATTGGAAAAAATAATGTACAAAAATCATTAATACTAGTGTCAATGCCCGCGCGTTGCTGCGGGTGTCTCGGCTGATATGAGATTTAATTATGATGTTTTTGTACCGAATTCACTTTGGTGTCGACATTGGTGATTATGTGAGTGTGGGGATCGATTTAGAATTTGTTAAATCCTTCAAAGCCAATATGAAGTTAATCAAAATCTATTTACATATTGCTTCAAAACTTCAATGCATGTCAAAATTCCAATGTATACATCTCCCAGTCACTTACACTTCATTTTAGAAATGCACAAACAAACCTAGGTGCGAGACGAGTCATGGGCCCGACATGAAAAAACATTGTTCCTTTAGACCGGTTGAGCCTGAAAGTTGCATATTGGTTCTAACATTTTAACCAAAGCTCCTGGCTAGGGCTGGTCGAAGGACCCTTTAGTCTCCGTTCCTCAAGCCAAAAACAATAAATTGTTTTTTCCAAGTCGTAGATATTTTTTTTATTTTCATACACTATCTAATCTTTTTGTTAGTTGAATTATTTTAATATGTAAATATGTTAGAAAAATATAACTTTGAATATTTCTATGGTCCATAAGACTAACTTAGGATAATGGAAAATGGTTGGTACAAGCATCTTAATGCATTATGGTACAAGTATCTTAATGCATTTAAGGGTAATTTGGGGAAGATTTATATGACATTTGAGGGTTAAAGCATATGACTTTTCAAATGCCATCTTAAGTTTGCCAATATGGACAAATTTAGCCATCACTCCTCCTTTATAATGTAGTAGAGATAAAGGATATGAATGCCTTAGAGCGCGACGCGTAACACTAGCCAACAGGGTATTTTTGTTCACCACTAAAAGCAAAATAATTACGCAAGTTATACCTGATAATCAAATGGGTTTTCCAAATTTGTGGTGTAAGTGGGTGAAATGGGTATTAGAAGTTGCTCGGTCATCGGTTTTGGTTAACGGTCGCCTACTTTTGAGTTTGATTGTCAAAAAGGGATTAGGCTGGGCGACCCATTATCTCCGTTTTTATTCATTGTTGTTATGGAATCATTGTCCAGTATGATAAGAAGGCGTGTACAAACGGTTTCTTTGATGGTGTACGATTACCTAATAACGGCCCAGAATTATCTCACCTGTTATACGCAGATGATGCTATGATCATGGGAGAGTGGTCAGATTTTAATTTTGGTAATCTGAAAAGGATCCTACGTATATTTTATTTATGCTCTGGTCCGGAGTGCCTAGCGCTCCCGTCAGTGTGCCCTGGAGCACAGTAGATGGGGTCGAAGCAGGGGTTCCGACTGGGCTGGGATCTGCCATTTAGTGAGCTAAAAGATGATTTTTAGAAAACTTGGTTTTCAGCCGGTACGGATAGCGCCAATGAAGAAACATCGAGTATGACTCGGGTATAATGAGGGGGTACTACTCGTGTTCACTGCATGATATAATCCTTTGCTCACAACAAGGATAGATCCGTGGCTCGTAAGCTAAAGAAAGTATAAATGAACGACACACAAATACACAAGAGATAAGTGGTTCGGTCTCGTTGACCTACATCCACTGACAAAGATAGTCTTTATTGCTTTGAACGATTACAAATATAAAGACGAGATACAAGTGTATTACAAGTGTGTGTGTTTAAGTGGAGAATTGATCGACCTATCAAAAGGAGGTGAAGCCTTTCTTTTATAGGGGATGTATGGGTCGGGTGCCTGCGGCCCACTTCAGGAGCGCTGGGCTTGGGCCCAGGAGCTGGGTCTGTCTTCCAGAAGCCCATTCGGTTGGGTTTGGATTAATGGTTGTATAAAGTAAACCAGTTGAGAATGACACCCTGTGATTGGTCCACGTGGCGCGCTGTGATTGGTTGTCAGGGGCGGCGCCCTGCGACTGGTACACATGGCGCGTTGTAGTGGACTGCAGGGGCTTCATTTTCTTCCTGTTGGCAGAGGGTGTCAGGCGGCTATCTTCCTCTAAAAGATTGGTTGAGGCGACATCTGACACTTAGGAGATTGTGCAGCAAGTGGGGCTCAGGGGGAGCTGCACCTTGGCGTAGGCAACTGCTTATACTCCGCGGGTGATCATCGCCGATTGTGCAGCAAGTGGGGCTCAGGGGGAGCTGCACCTTGGCGTAGGCAACTGCTTATACTCCGCGGGTGATCATCGCCAGATCTGACGATGTGCCGGCGCTTGATAGTTTATACTTTACATATAATGTTGTTGGCTCCTTTCCTCCGCCAAGTATTGTTGTTCTGCGGAGGTGTGTCTTGGAGACAACATTGTGGGGTACGGTGTGCCGGGGCGCTAGAATTGGTATCCTACCCCTTCAATGTTCGAAAAGACCGAAAAACTGAACCGAACAGTTACTGAAACCAAAACCAAAAAAACTTAAACTGAACGATTTTTAAAAACCAAACACTCTGACTATGATTATAGTTTTACCAAAACAGCCAAACCGAATCGGACCGTGCAAACCCATATTTGATACTACACCTCTAAAACCTAAGTAAGAGCTTCTCCATCCTCATTCACTCACAACCAATCACAACCACATATTATATTAAAATTCATTATAGTTTTACTCCCCTCCATTCATAACCACTTTCAACAATTATTTAAAAATAAATACAGTTTTCTGTTTTCCCCAAAAGATTCTCATATAACCCCCATTGAGAAGAAATTAACCACATACTAATTCCCTTTTTCCGACCATGGGCTCTCGCCGGAATCCAATTCCGGTGGAGATATTGGCAAGATTAACAAAGTTTTACGTGACAAATCTCCCCGATAACTGTAGTGGGGCGGATTTGGCTCGGGAAGTAAGGAATTTTGGGGAGATCTTCGATATCTATATTGCTCGGAAAAGGGACAAGGTGGGAAGAAGATTCGCGTTCGTATCCATGCTGGATGTTAAAGATCGAAGGGATATGGAAAAGGTGTTATCTTCCATCCGTTTGGGAGAGTATAAACTTAAAGTCAATGTTGCAAGATTCGTCCTGGAGGATGGAGAGGTGAATGATCGGAAACCTTTCCAACCAACTAAGAAAGACAGACCGGTTAATAAGAACTATATGGAGGAAGGGTATAGAAGCAAGCCAGTACAGAACCCGGGTCAGTTTAACAACATGTCTTTTAAAGATGCGTTTGCGGGAACTACTAAAGGGAAGACCATAGAGGTTGAGGAGTCGGTTTGTGCTTTTGAAAACTTGCATGGTAGGTCTGTGGTGATGAAGGTCTGCTCTTTAGATGTTCTACAGAGGGTTAAAAGCGTCTTGAAGGAGATGAAACTGGGTGAGGGGGAGGTTCGATGCCTGGGTGGTTTTTGGATTTTGGTTTTGTTCACAACAAAAGAGCATGCAGCGATGGCATTGGGTGAACTGACAGGACGTCCGGAGATGTTTTGTTCGGCGGCGATCTGGGATGGTCAAGATTTATCTTTTGAAAGAGTTGCTTGGTTAAAGGTGATGGGTATTCCACTAAGTTTATTGGATGTTTCGGTGTTTGAGAACATTGGAGCCTTTTTTGGTATGGTGGTCAAAACACCTCCATTGGATAGAGTGGAGATTGATTCGTCATTCCATTACATCAGAGTCATGGTGGGTCATGGAGTTAGAATCAAGGAGGAACTCTTCTTGAAATGGCGCGGTAAAACACTAAAGATCTGGATTGAGGAGGACGATAAAGATTGGATATCCGATTATGTTGACGAGATTGATGATGACCAAGATTCAGTGCACATGGAGGAGCCGGAGTTGACTCCGGTGAACGTTGCAAAAAAGGAAACAGCGAAACAAATGGAATCGTTGAATGCTAGCATGAATTCTCCTAAATCAGTGGATGCTAATTTGTCGGAGGAATTTTTGGAAAGGAATATTGTGGAAGATATTAACTGCAATGTGGAAGAAACTGGGGGCCAGGTAGAATTCTCAAGCGGAAAAAAGACAAAAAAAAGGAATTGGATTTGGGCCAAGTGTCTGGTGGACATTACTCTAGTAGTAATGACCGGCCCACCAAGGAGCCCAAAAACGGAAGCCCGGATAATGAGGACCCTTTTGATTTAAATGTCTTATTGGGATTAGACCGTAATGTGCTTAAAAGTAGAGGGGGGGATCATGTACCTATTTCAAACTCTTTTGGGGTTTTATTGGAGGAACAGGAGACTTGTAATCAAGATAGTGTGATACTTCCCATGGCTGAAGACGGTAGGACAGACACCTCAGCTAGGTTGGAAGAGATGGATCCGGTCAAAGATAAGGATGAAACGATGGAGTTTGGCAGCCGGTTAGGTGTTAATCTTCAGGGTTTCGAACATCTGGTTACGGGTTCAACAAAAGGTGAAGGTTTACAAGAAGGTACTCGATGAACTTTATGACTTTAAATGTTAGAGGGTTAGGGGCTGTTGGTAAAGTTCCATGGGTTAAGGGTTTGGTGTCTAAATGTAAAGTTGATTTCTTGGGGGTTCAAGAAACGTTATTAACGGACCCTGAGAATTTTGATGTTGCTTCGATTTGGGGTAGAGGGAATTTTGATTACGATGTTATGGGGGCTAGGGGGAGATCTGGTGGTTTAATCAGTATTTGGAACTCGAGCAAATTCAAAAAAATCAAATCTTTTTCGGAGAATGGTTTTATTGTTACGACTGGTAATCTTGTTGAAGATGGGTCATTGTTGAATGTTGTAAACATTTATGCGCCTCAGAAAGTGGGAGAGAAAAAAATTTTGTGGGATCGTTTGTTGGGTGTTATACAGGGGCTGTCGGGTTTGTGGATATTGGTAGGTGATTTTAACTCAGTTAGATGGGATTGCGAAAGAAATAATTCAAAGTTTAACAACAGGGCTGCTAATGATTTTAATAAATTCATTGACGACGCTTGTTTACATGAGTATAAGATGCAGGGTAGCAAATTTACGTATTTGACAGGTATTGGCAAAAATGCTAAGATGAGCAAGATTGATCGGATGCTGGTTTGTCTGGAGTTCTTTAGTAGATGGCATGGTGCTTGTTTTCGTGCTTTACCTAAGGAGTTGTCTGATCACTCTCCACTGGTGCTAACGATTAAAGACTCGAACTTTGGGCCTCGCCCTTTCAGGTGGTTTAATTTATGGCTTGATAGGGAAGATTGTGAAGTGATAGTTCGGAAAACTTTGTATAGCGTCAATGGGGATGATACAGCCGAAAACGTTTTGATGAAGAAATTCCTGGCTGTTAAAGAGGCTCTTAAAACATGGTGGAGATCGGTTTCCAGTAAGGAAGAGGCAGAATTGGAAAATTTGAAGAATGATATTGCGAGTATGGAGCTAATTATGGAAACCAGGGATCTTGATGAAGATGAATTGTAGATCTGGGAGGAAAGTAAAAAAGAGCTAGATAGACTTCTTCTCTTGAGAAATAAAGATCTTAAACAAAAGTCGAGGGTTAAATGGACGTCATTGGGGGATGAAAACTCGGCTTATTTCCATCGATGTATAAAGGGTAGAAGGGCGGCAAATGATATCCCGGGGGTTTTGGTTAAAGGGGAATGGATCAGCAAACCGGCATTAGTTAAACGTGAAGTTATGCGGTTTTATAGAGAGCTTTTCAGCGAATCAGTTCCCTGTAGACCTGGGTTTTCGTGTACCGACTTCAATCAGGTTCCTTCAGACAAGATTCATGACTTGATCGCGCCGTTTACAAGAGAAGAAATTAAGATTACAGTGCTCGATTGTGGGTCCGACAAGGCGCCAGGGCCTGATGGGTTCAATTTCCATTTCATTAAACACTTTTGGTCGGAGTTGGAAGAGGATTTCAAGAGGCTTTTCGATGAGTTTTATGATACGGGCGTTATTGGTAAAGAATGCAGTCTTTCTCATATCACACTTATTGCGAAGAATAAAAATCCATTGGGGTTGAAGGACTATCGTCCTATAAACCTGGTGGGGGTGATAAATAAGGTGATATCTAAGGTCATAGCTTCGAGAATTAAAATAGTTATGGGGGATGTTATCTCGGATTCGCAGTCTGCGTTCCTTAAAGAAAGATATATTCTGGACGGTCCTTTAGTTCTCAACGAACTTATCGGTTGGTTAAAAAAGAGGGATAAGAAGGCTTTTTTGTTGAAGATCGATTTCCAAAAGACGTACGATAACGTTAGTTGGGATTTCCTTTTATCTATTTTACATCAAATGGGATTTCCGGATAAATGGCGAATGTGGATAAGAGGCATTGTGCAATGTGCTAGGTCAGCGGTGCTTGTTAACGGGTCTCCCACGTATGGGTTTAGCTTTCAAAAAGGGCTCAGACAAGGTGACCCGTTATCTCCGTTTTTATTTCTGATTGTTATGGAAGCGCTGTCCAAGATGATCTCCAGGGCTTGCAGTTTGGGCGATGTTGAGGGGATTAAACTCCCCGGGGAGGGTTTGATTTTGTCTCACATGTTTTACGCCGATGACGCTCTACTGTTGGGGACGTGGTCCCCGAGGAACTTAATTATGGTAAAAAGACTGCTGCGAATTTTTCACTGGGTTTCGGGTTTACAAATTAACTTGCATAAATCTTTCATTTTCGGCGTGGGGGTTTCTCCTGTGGAGGTGGGTAATATGGCAGAGTTTTTGGGGTGTAAGGTTGGTGATTTCCCTTTTCAGTACCTTGGGATAAAGATTGGTGCGAATATGAACCGTCCGGTTCATTGGGAGGAGGTCGTAAATACGGTGCAGATCAGGCTTCAATCATGGAAAGCCAAGTTGCTTTCTATAGGCGGTCGTCTGACGCTGATTAAATCAGTCTTAGCTAGCCTTCCGGTCTACTATCTCTCTTTGTTTAAAGCTCCGAAAGAGGTTATTGAAGCGATTGAAAGGAAAATGAAAAATTTCTTATGGTTAGGA
This sequence comes from Ambrosia artemisiifolia, assembly GCA_032199755.1. Classification (NCBI taxonomy): domain Eukaryota; kingdom Viridiplantae; phylum Streptophyta; class Magnoliopsida; order Asterales; family Asteraceae; genus Ambrosia; species Ambrosia artemisiifolia. The sequence goes on from CM063520.1 coordinate 51,166,298, forward strand.
GGTAGAGATACTAAAGGCATCCATTGGGTCTCGTGGGAAGTGGTGACACGGCCAAAGAAGTGTGGTGGTTTGGGGATTTCTAGATTGTCTGAGGTGAATTTAGCGTTAATAGTTAAATGGGCTTGGAGGTTCAAGACCAATCAAAACGGCATTTGGAGAAAGGTGGTCTCTAGTATACATGGAGGACGCGGGAAGTGGTCTTTTCTTCCGGTGAGAAGAACGTATTCGGGGGTGTGGAAAGCAATAGTAAACACTTTGGAGAAGAATCTTATAAATGGGCAGCCTATTAGCGATCTCATTTCCTGCTCTCTCGGGAATGGGGAGAACATTAGTTTTTGGAAAGATATTTGGTATGGCGATTCTCCTCTTTATATTAGATGGCCGATTTTGTTTTCTCAAGACAGAGATAAAGATTGTTTGGTTAGTAGAAGGGTTTGGTTCGATGGGACACAAACTCGGGTTGCTCAGAACTGGACTTTGAATGGGAATTCGGTTGCTGGCATCTCTGAGATACAAGATGTGAATCATATGCTTTCTGTGATCCAGCTGAAAGGTTGCAGCGATGTGTGGTCCTGGGACAAGAAGTCGGGGAAGGATTTCTCTGTGGCCGAGGTAAAGAATTCAATGAGAAGAAATTTATATAGTTTGCCAATCCGGAAGTTTAAATGGGTTAATTGGGTGCCGATTAAAATTAATATTTTGTGTTGGAGAATCGACAAAGGCAGAGTTCCAACTCGTGTGGAATTGACAAAAAGGAATGTTGGGTTACCGTCTAAGGTTTGTCCGATTTGTAATTTTAATGATGAGGATATAAGCCACTTGTTCTTTTCCTGTTATTTTGCTCATGAAGTGTGGATGAAAGTTTGGGCTTGGTGTTGTTTGGACTGGGCCAGTTTTAGCTCCCTGGAAGATGTTTTGCAGTGGCCGGTGCAAAGGAATGGGTCTAAGATGGGAAACAAGATTGTTCGAGGCATCTTTTGGATTACTTTATGGGCTATATGGAAAGAACGGAATAAGACGGTGTTTCAAAACATTGAGCCGAAGATTGCGGAAGTGGTGGCTTTGATAAAATCGATGGCATTTAATTCTCTGAAATATAGATCTAAATGTAATAGGATTGATTGGAAAGAGTGGGGTAAATCCCCTATGTATTTGTTGTAATTGGTTGTTGGGAGGGTCCTTGGTTTTTTGAGGCCCTCTTGTGTGTTTAATGAAGTTTAATTTTCAAAAAAAAAAAAAACCCCATTATACCGATTAACAGTAGATTACCCATTTTTCTTAACTCATAACCACTCAAACTCACCCCAATATAATTTGAGGACACACTCACCGAAAACGAGGGAGGTGATGTGAATGCTCTAACCGTAAAATTTCAATCGACCAGCCAAATATGCAAACATAATAAAAACACAAGGACTGTTTCTACAACTTCGATTACAAAACTATACATACACAAAAACCTTAAAAACAGAGCAAAACCTCCTCTATTACCGCCGCCATCACATTTACAAACCACCGTTAGCCGTCGTACAAACATGGCGGAGACAAAACGGAAAACCAACAGAGCTCCGGCAAAGAGGAAAACAAAAGGAAAAGATAATAAGTGGAACAAGGGACCCCATTTACCAAACTCTTTAAAGAAAGAGCTATATTCATTAAACCCAAGAGACATTAGTGATGAGGAGTTACAATCAGATGATAATATTGATGTATATGAGTATGAAGAAAAGGTCCCAGATGAAGAGTTGAAGAAGAATCGAAGGTATGACCCAGTTGAGAATTTCGAGTATGAACTTCCTGAAGATTTTGAGGTAATGTTTTTTTTTTTTTTTTTTTGGGTTTGTTTATAATTTGATAAAGATTATAAAAGGTTTAAACTTTATAGGAAAAGATGCAAGATTAACTTGAATTTGATATATCATAATTTCGTCTCCTCGGCTTTTGATACCTTTGGCTCTGGAAGCTATCGGTTTCCAGACCAGGTCCAACTGGTTATCCATAGCAATATTTCGACTCCAGATTAGAGTTTGCAATCCAGAAAGGGTTGGCAGCACAGCTTGTTGCCCGCTTGGCTGCTATTTTAATGTAATTTAACAGATATAAAAAATAAAAATTAATTATAAAAAAGTTAGTTTAATATTGTTTTTTTGTGTTAATCTGATTTGAGTTGAGAGTAGTGATTGTTAGGTATAGTGTGATGTAGTTTCTTGAATTGGGTTATTGAAAGTGTGAATTTTTGATGGCTTGGTGTAATAATGTTGCTATTAAGTTCTTGGTGGCTACTAGTTTTGTGTGAATGTGTGTTAAGTTCCATGATTTCATGCAAGCATGCCATGTTTATTTCCAATTAGTAGCGGTTCTAGTTCTTGTTATCTAATTGATTGTCAAGTAGTGGGGTAGTCGAGTAGTTTATTTAGGTGCATTTGGTAGTTTCCTTACGCTTTTGTTTGGCTATATAACTGGATGCAAGTGTTTCCATTGATTAGGAATGAAAATATGAATTCAGTCTCTTCTAAAAATCTTAGGACACCATTTGGTTAAAATTCGGTTCGTATCAAAATATCATGGGTTTAGCATCGGTTTGATGGACGTATCTTATGTTTTTTTCTCGCTGTTTTTTATTTGATAGGATGAAGATGTAGCATCTGATGATGAGGATGGAGAAGACGAGGGAAAGAAAGGAGACAGTGATGAAGATGATGAGGATGGCGATGAGGATGATGGTGGTGACGATGACGATGACGATGACGAGAAGCATGCAAGAATGTTGCAAGATATCACTGGACTACCTGGCGATGCTTTTGATGGTATTTTAACTTTTTAATTAATAATTATATCCCAAATGGTCTCTAAAATTCAGTTTATAATCATGTGTTATGAAATATTCAGGCAAGAAGAAGAAAAATAATGATGTAGTGTTTGAGGCATACCCAGAATCTGAATATAATCCAAGCCGTGACGTCTTGGATGGTGATGGACGCATTACGATTGATGATCTTTTAAATCCTCTTCATGGGAAATCTGGTTTTAGCAAAATCAGAAAAGATGTGCAACGGATAGATAAGAAATCAAAGTCTGTTTTACCGCCGCTTCCAAAACCGCAACAAGAAAAAATTGATAGAAAAAGTACTTATGTTTATTCAAAAAAGAAACTTACCGAGTATGAACCATTGGTGAAGAAAAACAGAGAAGCCCCTACTATTTTCTTTGATGAAGATATCGATGTGGGCTATTCCACTGTAGGCGCAATAGCTTCTGAGTTTAGGCCCAGGACCGAATTTGAAAAGAAAATGGATTTATTAATAAACGCTAAAGAACTTTCAGATGCTCATAAGAGCGACGGTGCACGGCTTTTAGAACTTAACAAGGTATGGTTTTCTTACTAATTCTTGATTTTTGTTTTGTTGTTTTTTAGCTAATTGCATACAATATATTATTATTTTTAACTTAAACAAGGTACAAACCTTTTAAAAGTTATTTTGTTGTGTAAGCACTTATAATATATATATATATATATATATATATATATATATATATTTCTCTGTTTGTTTTGATTATATGATTCTTTGTACACAAACTATGTTTTGAGATTTATTGCATTGTACCTATTTGACTAGGTATCAGCAGAAGATGTGAAAGAACGACAGGACCGTCTTGCTAAAATGCGTAGTCTTCTATTTCGCCATGAACTAAAGTCGAAAAGGGTTAAACATATAAAATCCAAAACATATCGTCGTTTGTTGAAGAAAGATAAATCAAAAGCGGGATCCATTGATACTGAAATGGACCCTGAGGCTGCTAAAGAACTTGCGGAGAAGCAGGAGTTTAAGAGAGCTGAGGTACTAAACATCTCTCTGTTTTTTTTTTCCTTTTCTGAAAAAGATAAAATAAAAAGAGAGGTGATTTTACCTTTTTATTTATTTTATTACAGGAGCGTATGACTTTGAAGCACAAGAACACTTCCAAGTGGGCTAAACGAATCAAGAAACGTGGTTTTGATGTTCAAGATGATGGAACACGAGCTGCTATATCAGAACAGCTTCAACAACATGCTCTTTTAACTAGAAAAAGAAATTCCATGCATGATGGTGAGAGTAGTAGTGACGACAGCATGGATGATGATGATGAAGACATCTCCGGAGATGAGGATGATGCATCGAAATTAAAATTGTTAGAGAAAGGAAAAAAGCGGACACTTGAAGTACTAGAGGAAGATGATGACGTGCCTAAATCGGGACTCCTTTCTTTACCTTTCATGGTAAACTTTTGCTAGTTTGATATTAATATCTAATCAATATTTACATTAATAAAGTGTATATATCTGTTAACTCAATTCATCTTGGTAGGTTCGCGGGCAGAAGAAGAAGAAAGAGGCAGCCGATGAAGAAGCTAGACTTGCTCTCGAAGAATTTGATTCGTCTTTAAAGCAGTTGGAGGGTGACGATGATTTAAAAAATAAAAATATTGGTTCTTTAGGTGGTAGAAAGGTATTTGGTGCTCAAAAGAAACAGGTGTCACAGTCGAAGATTAAGGTTAATAACAAAGATAATTACTTTGATAATTCGGATAGTGAAGATGATGGTGACATAACAGAAGATGTTAAGGATAAACACGACAGGATTAATACACAGAAAGATGTCACTATTGACACTAATATTCTTCGAGAGGAGTCTGAGGTCGGACATGACCCTTTGTTTAAGGTGGTAAAATCTTAATTTTTTTTATGGGAAATAGAAATTGTTTAAAAAATCACGTGACGAATTGTGTGTTTTTGTTGGTTATAGAGCTTTGACGATATCAGCAAAGATTCAGGGCCTAAGATTGAATACGATGTTTCTCTGGTCCATACCAATACCTCAAAAAAGGTACAACTTAAACCATGTGAAATTTTATAACAGATTTGTCTTTTTGTTCTAAACAACGTTTCTATGTTTTGTAGAAGAGGGATAATAAGAAGCATTCTAATCGTGTCGAAAGTGGGAAAAAGGCTAAAGTCATGAAGCCTGAAGTTGCAGAACCGGCGGCGAAAGTCATGAAGTCAGAAGTTGCAGAACCTGCTTCCAACAAGGATGTAGTTATAGAGGTAGCACAACAGCACATTTTCCGTAGTCTAACATTACATGTTTAATCATGGGCGTAGCTTTTAAGCCCCCCCCCCCCCCCCCCCCCCCCGAGTTTTCGCTCAGAAGTTCCGATTATATAGTATTCATATAGAAATTTTTTTTGGTATATACGGTTTCGACCCCCCGAAACTGGTTTTCGAACCCCCAAAACTAGTGATTTCCGACCCCCCGAAGTCTTGGGTCAAGCTTCGCCACTGTGTTTAATTTGTTTATTATTTATTTATTTATTTATTTATTTGAAAAAAATCTTAATATTATTTTGATTTGGGTTAATAATATGAAGAATGGAGATGATGATAGTGATACAGACGGTGAAATTCAAATGGTGGATGGAGTTATAACATCTGGTACAGATTACGAATTACCATCACAAGATGATCTCATAAAGCGCGCATTTGCGGGTGATGAGGTGGAGGACGATTTTGAAAAGGCAAAACAAGAAGTTTTGAATGAGGAGATTCCAGAACCCGAAAAGCCTGTTCTACTTCCAGGGTGGGGCCAATGGACCCGCTTACAGAAAAAGAGAGGGTTACCGTCTTGGATGTTGGCGGAACATGAGAGAGCCAAAAAGAAGAGGGACGAGGAACTTAAAAAAAGACCCGACTCACATCTTAAGCATGTAATTATATCACAAAAACTCGATAAGAAGGTATAAAGTAAACAACATTTATGTATTTTTGAAAAGTCGATATAGAAGTTATATGAAAACTAATAAATGTTGTGTTTTTGCAGGCTGAAAAATTGCAGACGAAGGTGTTACCTTATCCGTTTAAGAGCAAGGAGCATTTTGAACAGAGTAACCGTATGCCTCTAGGGCCTGAGTTCAACCCTGCAACTACGATCGGGTTACTTAATCGCCCTGAAGTATGCCATCTTTTTGTGTTTTTTTTTTCTTATTTAATATGCATGTTGGGCCAGAGGTTAACCCTGTATGAATGTTACTTAACCTTTGTTTTACATTATGAAGGTGGTGAAGAAACCTGGTGTGAGCATAAAACCAATCAAGCTGAAGAAGTGAATGCCGCAATGACTAGAACATAAACATAGGAAGTATTGCGTGTTAAAGATGATGATGACTGCTGTGGGTCATGTTTATCAGCTTGAAACCGGTTTTGAAAGATGAACGTCCACCATTGAAGCTGCGATTCGTATTAATTTTTGTGTTTTGTTGTTGCATTTTCTGGGATTTTGAAAGAGCCCTCAATCAAAATGAAAGAATAGGTGAAGATATAATAATATTTATTATGTTTTAATACGTTACGAATGAGTTGTATCTTTTTATTTGGGTATACTTTTGTTCTTTCGCTAACGTCATTTTAAGAGTAACGAAATAGTGATCAGTTGCATTTTAACATCCTTACGAATGAATTGTGTGTTTTTTTTTAAAATGATTGTTTAATTGCACCAAGGTTTATCAAGCTGCGAGTAGTTGATTAAGATAAGCAATAATGCAATATGAACAAATTTTAAGTCGGATCTTGTTGTTCGGGTCGGAAGACCTGAGACAGTATTGGTTGAGTTGGTAAAACAAGTTGGTGCAGAAGAGGCAGTGTATGTGCATAGGGAAGTAAGTTATGAGAAGGTGAATGGTGAAGCAAAGGTTGAAAGGGTGTTGAAAGATGAAGGTTGAGATTCCGTCTTTGGTTGATTTGGGGCTTAATCCTACTGCCAGAATGAATCAGGTATGAAATACGCGTATCAGTGGTCGCGTAACTACTTTTGTTCGCTTATGTTTTAATTTTTTTCATATAGGATATGGTGAGTAAAAGCTGATACATGATTAAGTGGCTAAATGAGATAGTGATGTATGTTTGGCATGACTATATAGGTATAACACAAATCATGATAGTAGTCATATTTGTGTGTTGGTGCTCAAGGGCATTTCACGCATATAGCCGTGAGAACGCAAATCTTTGGTCTATAACGAATATGCAAATGTTAACGCAGATAAAATACACAAATTTAAGCGCGGATGATGGTACATATGTGAATAAGAACACATACGTGATTTGGGTGTCGCTTGTTGAAGTCGCTAAAAGTTTTATGCGTGAATAAAAGTAGATATGCAACTCTTAGTTGCATATCCCATGGGTAGATGAGTGACTTGTTTCTGACATTGGTACCAAAGAATGGATTATTTTCATGGTTTTTAACATTTAGTGCTTGCAGAATTTCTATTGTAAAAAGGATATTTGGTGCCATTATTATTCATTTTTGGGTTAGGCAAAAACAAGTGGTAGGTAATGCTTCCGTAGTTGGAAGTGAGACAGAAGCATTGGAAAGACATACAAGTTTGCTTCTGAATGCAAATCCCAATCTGCAAAAGATGATAGCAGCATGTATGGTACTAATTTTTCATTCAAAATCTCACCATGGCTTGCAATGGGATGCTTTCTCCTTGGTCCATGTTTGATGAGTTGACGAAATCTGCTTCTAGATACTTCTTGTTTAAGGGGTGTTTAGGATTGCGTTTTTGAATAATATTGTTAATCATAATGAACTATCATTGCATACATCCAAACACATAGAAAGTGATTATATATGAAAACACAATAATCAGTTTGCAAATGCACCCAGACATCCAACTTAAGAGAATGTTGTATTTCACTGTTTCATGGGCTTCTTTATTGATGAAAAGTACAATATGTAGGACGATTTCGGCTGTGCCTCAAACCAAAACGGTAGTGGTGATACTGGGATGAGCTGGTTGATGTACGAGCTCCTATGCAGGGATTTCTTCAGGCAAGTCAACACGCTAATTTGGTTTATAATAAAAGATCATCATACTTAATTAATCCCACCAATATCAAAAGCTAAGGTAGAGTCTGAGGAGGGTAAGATATAGACAGCCTTACCTCTACCCCGTGAGAATTGAGAGGTTGCTTCCAGTGAGACCCCCGGTTCGATAGTGGTTTTGTATCAAGCCTTGGACATAAGGCACATAATGCTTAGCAATCGGGACAAACCCGATTGGTGCATGTACCCCCTTGTCTTTTAGCTATCAACGCCACCACATGATGCATGATTAACCGTCCGTCATTTTTAACGTTCTTTTCACGAAATTAGTAAAATAACATTAAAATTAGTGCAACTTTACTTTTGCCCTAATTTTAATCGTTAAACATGGTCTTTGAATATTAAGATGTTTATATTTTTCTTTTCTACGAAAATTGCAGGCAAAACAAAATAACCCTGCTCCAGTTGCAGCTTGTAGAAGTGCAGTCTAATGAGGAGTTGATCAGTTTGTTTTAAGAACACATTTTTTTGGCACAAAAGGAATGTTTTTTTTAATGCAGTGTCATCCCTTTTCCCTTATGAAATGCTTTATGATCTTTATTTATTCCAATTCTAATTTCTTTCTTCTCCAACTAAACATGTAATCACTTGAATTCATATTTCAACTATATCAAAGCATCGTCTTATGGTACGGAATTATAACTAATACTTCAAACAATGGAAAGTATACATATAAAATAATGGTGAAGATGTTGCACTCTAGTTTCTACCATCCTCTTATGGTACAAAAATAACACTTTAAGCAATGGGAAGTATACATATAAAACAATGTTGGGAGAAGATGTACAAAAAAAATAGCTATGACAACACTGAGAAAAGAAAACATACCAGCAAGAATTTTAGGAGAACTGTGTCGAAAGATTTGTTCAAATGATGCCAGAAACTTTTAGAGAAGATAAAGCGACAAATATGAACCAAAGCAACATGAAATACGCACAGGTAATCCAAGCCCAGACCCTAGGACCACCAAGCTCACCACCAAACACAAGCCTTCTAAGTACTAAAATCGAAATACACCCGACAGAAGTTGAGAAGAAAACCAGCAATGAGAAACTTAACCCCGCTGCATTCTCTATTCTTAACGGTTCTCCATATGCTATCAAGTTATAAGCCGTGTCAATCAGCCATGGAACTCCAATTCCCACATAAATGTTCACTGAATTACTGCACAAAGTAAAAAAAAATGTATTCATTTCAGTTTTCCTTTTGTTTTGTGCGAGCCGGGGGGTCTCACTGGAAGCAGCCTCTCTATTCCCACGGGGTAGAGGTAAGACTGTCTACATCTTACCCTCTTCAGACCTTACCTTACCTTAGCTTTTGCTATTGGTGGGATAAACTGAGTATAATGATGATGATGATTTGTGTTAAACACTCAAAAACTGATTAACCGAGTTGAATAGCGTATAATCAGGCAATCACTTTCAAAACGCAATGACAAACGCCCTCTAAACACGAAAGAAACTGAGTTATATAAAAAACATACAGTGTGTTCCAGTTTCTTTCGGCGCTTAATGATTAGTTTACATTTAAGATAAATTAAAACATAATTGGATAAGACTTAAAACAGTAACTAACCTGCAGGTGATGTTTGCAATGGCGGAATCAGCAGTTGTTTGTCTTTCAGCAGCAATCTTACTTGCTACTAAATCCGGCCATGACGTTCCACTTGCCAATGCAGTAAATGCTATGACATAAGGATTGATTCCTACAACATGCAATGAATGATAAATTAGACTTACAGCAAGTCAAATAAATTCGGAATATTAATATAGAATTTCAGATTCACTTCGTAATACAAACCTGTAACACAGCTGATTAGATCAGAAAGCCGTGTAACAATATAGGCTATACCACTTATGAAAATCAAGGAGCAAATAAAAGCAATCCACCCATGAGCAATCTCACACGGTGGCACTAACGCAAATAGCAATCTCCATGGAGCAACAAGAATATTCCATAAAACCCTTCCCGCCCATAGCCCAATGTTCTTTGATTCTTTTAATTTCATGTTTTCCATCTGTTGATGAAAAAACAAAGCATTAAGTGTAGAATTTAATTTTACTTTTTATTTCAACAGGTTGACACTTCATACAATGCAGTTAAATATTCAATATATGTGGTACCTTGACAGCATTAACAAATTGCTGCTTCCAAATAGAGACAACACTAAATTCTTCACAAATGTCTGTTTCATCAATATGCTTACAAGATGACTCTGGATCATTTAAAGGCAGATGCTGATATGTAGAATCTGCAAATTACATGTTTTAACATACATTTTCGGTCTCTGAAGATTAGCAATAAAAGATAAATAAATAAGAAGCTAATTTCAAGAAATAGCAGAAGATACCTGACTCGTGTTCTTCATGGATAGAAAATATATCAGCAATTTCTTTATCTTCATCCTTTTCATATTGGAAAGATAGATTATTGTTTCTATTTTTCTGTGGAGATAACTCTGCTGGTACCCAGTCCTCTGGTCTTTCGCTTCGCTCTCTGTAAAACATATAGATCAAGATAAACATAATACAAATGCTAGTGACTTTTTCAATTTTCGGGCCGTCAATTTTCATTAACAAGCTTCCCAGAAAGATGAAAAATGGTATCATACAACGGAATAGATATAAAAGGCCAACGCTTGTCTTGTGCATAAGCATGTAGAAGCAACAAGGCATATTGAAGCACTGTAAACAAGGCCTCCCAAAAAGTGATAACATTCGGACTCCACACCTGCAAATCAAGGCATTTTAGCAAATTTCAGACCAAGAAACTGAACCCGCAAAGCGACACATATGTAACAAACATAATCTTAATCACCTCCAAAATTATGTACAGCCAAATGTATGCCCAAAAGGACCAAAACAGTTCTACTATCCAAACTCCCAAATCCGAAATCTTTTTCAGTTCTCCAGCTTTTGGAACCACAACACAAACGGCATGGATAGGAAACAAGTCGAATGCAGCAGAACCAACAAGTGTTCCAGGGCCCAAACCTATTAATTTCGAAAAGAACTCACAAATTGAAATCAAATTCATTCCATAAAGTATCATAAAACTTCAATGCGCAAATGATTCCGTAACATTATAAAACCAACAACAAATGTTCCAGGGCGAAAACCTATTGATTTAAGGAGATTTCAGAATTTGAAATCAGTTTCATTCAATAAACAATCATATGATTTCGATGTGCAAAAGCTTCAGACACATCACAACCAACATATGTTCAAGGACCTTAACCAATGTTGCAGAAGGTGCTAGGTGGGCGGTGAGGTCCAGCCTAGGGACTAGGCGAAAATTAGGTGGAATTAGGCGTTTTGGTATTTTTATACGTATTATATATATATATATACACACACACAAATTTAGGTGTTTTTTGAAAATATTTTAAGATATATACACATAATACTTAGAAATACTTAGATATATACACATAATACTAAGAAATACTTAGAATTTAAAAAAAATATAAAAAAAATAAAAAAACCACCGCCTAGGCCTGTCTAATGGCCAAAACGCCCAGATCATCGCCCAGCCCCTTATTCCGATAATCACCTCCGCCTAGCGCCTAGGTGCCGCCTAGTCCGATTTTTACAACCTTGACCTAACCAATTAATCTAAGGAGATTTCACAAACTGAAAATCAATTTCATTCAGTAAAGAATCATACAATTACAATGTGCAAACGATACTGCGACATTACAGAACAGAAAAAAAAATTCAAGGTCCTAAACCTATTAACATAATTATTTCACAATTAAAATCAATCTCATTCAATAAAGTATCATACAGTTTCAATGTGCAAATAATCCTGTCACATTACAAAACCAATAACAAATATTCCAGGTCCTAAACCTATCAATTCAAAAACATTTCATCAAATAAAGCATGATACACATTCAATCTGCAAACAAATGAACAATTCTGCAACACAAAACATAATCAAACAATATTCAACAACATAACCACTAACCACCAGCATAAAGCTGTCCAATATTCCGAATGGCATCAATCGTAGCCAACGATATCTGCGGAAAACTAGTCCCAAAAGCCAGCAAAGAAATATCAGCAACAGTAAAATTCCACACCTTGTCATGTTTCACAGTTTCTAAACCACTAACAGGATCCACAACTGTCACAGTCCTGGTATGCTGCACAACATGCTCCATCGATCGAAAAAACCTAGCGGTTATCGCTGATAATCCAATGAAACAGTAAGCAAGTGCTACAAAATATAAAAATGTACGGAATCCATCTCCTAGTGTAACTTCAGCATGAACAATAAAATAACTGCCACATGCTTTCTCCAATGTAATATCATTAACTCTGTGTCGTCCTATCACTGTTGTAGCATTATTAATATCAGACACCATTTCGTTTAACAGGTTTAAGATCGAAGATCATAAACCCTAGAGAAACAGAACAATCGTTAATAATGTATCTGGAAATAGATTACATGAAGTGTGAGTGTGATATAAATATTGTTGGATGAAAGAGGTGCAGGTAAGTAAAGATCGTGCGGTGTAGAGACGTCCACGCATGCATCATTGTCATGAAAACGTAAAATATTCTTAATTACAATATTATTTTTTGGAAGTCAGATGTCAATTTGGCCAATTGAAGACTTGCTAATTGTAGTATAAAATGCTTTTAATTATATTATTATTATTATTATTATTATTATTATTATTATTATTATTATTATTATTATTATTATTATTATTATTATATCTTTTAAAAGATCCCGAATACGTAAAATATTCATCCCATCAATTATCGTTAAAGTTGGAAATGAACTGAACTTTCAACGAACAATTTATGAACTGTTTGACGGAAAGTTTATTCGTTTAATAAACAAACGAACACGAACAAAAAATTTTGGATCCTTAGCCTCTAAGGCAATCGGTCTTCTGGAGCTGGTACAGAATGTTGTGCATAGTAATTCTTTGTCTCTCAACTACCAAGATTTTATTTTTAGTATTGTAGGATTTGCAATTTAAAAGAGAATTGTCGCGTCTGTAATATGTTATGGTTTTTAAAGAAAAAGTAAAATATTAATTTGTTGATATTTCTTCTATAATTTCATCATTTGTTTAGAAGAAGATTTTTGTTGTCGGCTGAGGTAATATGAATATATTATTGTGGTCCAACTCGTGTTACTCGTTTTAACGATCCAATCAGCAATTTATACTTTGTTTTATGTTTGCCCATTTTAGAGCTTTCCATTATATAAAAGCCATATCGTTTTCACCTACCTATTTCTGAATTAACTACGTGCTTATTATTGCGGGTCCAACTCGCATTATTCTTTTCGACATCATTTTTTTCTACTTTTATATTTCCTATGGCTGCCCACTTTTAGATCTCTTTGTTAATTCATGATAATTTTTTTTTCAAAGACATTATAGCCCAGCGACATCTTAGGGCATGTTTGGCTCTCCATTTCCATTTCTCCTTTTGACTTCTCCACCCTCAAAAGCTCCTTTTCTCCAGAAGTTACAAATTGTGACTTCTGACTTTTGCCCCATTTTCTCCTTTTTAAAGCACAATTTCCTCCAAAAGTTCCTTTTCCAACAATTACCCAAACACTTTTCTTCCATTTTCTCCTTTTCCCCATAAGTCATAAGTTAAAAGGAGGGGAAAAAATGGAGAGCCAAACATGCCCTTAGTGGTGAGATAAGACTTATGGACTATAAGGTTCTGGGTTTGAATCTCACAGGGTTTTTTTTTTCATAATTATGAGTTTCCTTCTGAATTGGTGACTTGGTGGTGGAATATGATCGCGTGGTAACACTGGTGGCACGATGATACTCTAGTGATCCGTGAGTGATTCCAATTAGCCGTTAAAAAAATCATGATTTTTTTTTAAATTTCATTCATATTAAAAAGAATTACATTTTTTTTTAAAGGTGAACTTCATACATAGATTGTCCTTTAGTTATTAACGAAATTGCACTCTCTGCCTTTTATGTTAATTTTTCACTCCTTATGTCCTTTATTTTCTAAATTTGCTACACCCTCTGTCCTTTAGCCTAACTCTGTTAAAAAACTTGGTTAACTTTGAAACTGAATTTACACTTTTAGCCCTTATAGTTTCCCTAAGCCTTAAACCCAAATCAATCGACGAAACTAAGGCAAGGCATGAAACGAAATCATAGGGCTTTTAAACTACATCAAATGCCGATCAAAATCATATAAAATAATCATACTAACCTGTTAGAAACGAGGTGTAATCATCGATTGAAGGCTCGCAAATAGGGCTACAAACGAACCAAACGAACACGAACAAGGTCTTATTCATGTTCGTTTGTTAACAAAAATATGTGTTCGCGAACAGTTCATGAACACTTACTGAACAAGATTTTCTGTTCATGTTCGTTTGTTAAGAAAACACTCATGTTCGTGTTCCTTTATGTTCGTTTGTTAATTTGTTCATGAACGCACACGAACACAAACGAACATTAATGAACACAAACAAATGTTCATGAACACAAACGAACACAAAGAAGTGTTCATGAACGGAAACAAACACAAACGAACATATATTAACTTTTGAATAACATCGAATTCACAAACATTAAGACATTAGCTAGATCTCGCAAAAATATAACCTAATTGTCCAAACATACATAGTAGTGGAGAAGGGCGTTGGGTAAAATAAAAAAAAATATAAAAAGTATAAAAATTAAAAACCTTAATAAACTACCGAACACAAATGAACACATTACCGAACGTTCACGAACATAAACAAACGAATGCGACCTCTGTTCATGTTCGTTCGTTTAACTAAACGAACAGAATTTTATGTTCGTGTTCGTTCATTTATTAAACGAACGAACACAAAGGAACTCCCGCCGAACGGTCCATGAACTGTTCGCTGAAAGTTCAGTTCGTTTGCAGCCCTACTCGCGACTGTCGATTCTAGTTTTGTGTAAGTACCATTGGGAATACTTTTAGTTTCGTGTTAAGTACCATAAACCATAATTTTGAAGTAAAACGATTGATGAAAAACATATTTTGTTTTTATAAAAACTCATTTTCTATATAAACATACACATATATAACCGAAGTTAAGCGAATTCACGTCAAACATAACCCGACAAACATGAAACTTGACCGAAACTTGTTAAAAACTTATATCGAATCCATCCAATTCAAACCGAATCGCAAAACGGGTCAAAAACCCGAACCGAACTTGACCCGCGTTAACAAAAACAGATCTTACACCTTCAAATCGCACCCAAACTTGAACCTGGATCTACCCACGTGTTTACAACTCTAAATCGCACCATACATTCCAATATTAAATGTTAAAGGTTCCAGATCGTCATCCAATTGACCAATTCTTTAAACGTTTAGAAACCCACTTATAAACTGAGCCTTTATACCATAAATTGAAACCTATTATAACATCTTATGCCTTAGTTGACTGTTTATATGCAAAAATATACCATAAACACCCACCAAATTGTTCGCAATTTAAAGAACAAGATCAACCCAGTCGAAATTTTAATTGTTCGATTTAGCCTCGAAACGAACAGGTTAGCACGGTTATTATACATGGTTTTGATTGGAATTTGATGTAGTTTAAAAGCCCTATGATTTTATTTCAAGTCGTACCTTAGTTTCGTCGATTGATTTAGGGTTAAGGCTTAGGGTTCAAAAAGACTTGAATTGGGAACCAGAAACTATAACCAGAAACTATAAGGGCTAAAAGTGTAAATAAGTTAACCAGGTTTTTTAACGAAGTTAGGCTAAAGGACAAATGGTGTAGTAAATTTAGATAATAAATGACATAAGGAGTGAAAAATTAACATAAAGGGCAGGGAGTGTAATTCACTAATAACTAAAGGACAATCTATGTAATTCTCTCTTCACATTATTTAGTTTTACATTAAAAAATAAACTCTGAGTACCGATATTTGCAAAATTCACAGAACTATTAACCTATTTAGTGGTAAAATAAACTCTTTAAAAAATATGAATTAGATCTTATGGTGATAAATAGGGTTGTAAATGAATTGATGTTTGACAAACTGTCTCGTGAAAAGTTCGTTTGCGTTCTTTCGTTTAATTAAATGAATTAACATGAAGAAGGATTTTTTTTGGACTAACTAAACTGTAACGACCCGGAATTTACCGAGTCATTACGGATTGGTAATCACGACACAATAATACTTACTAATAATTCCCAATTTTATTATTAAAACAAACTATTATTTTTCCATACTTAATTCACGGTTTATTTCAAACTCACCATTCATATTTTTACAAACTTAATATTTTAAAACAACAATCAACTTGGCCGTAGCCAATTTAGGACACAACATTCATTTTATTTAAAACATGACCATTTCTTACATAACCATTTTCGGATAACAACATCAACAAACAACTCCTTTCAAGTTTTTACACAACAAACTTTTAAACAAACAACCAGGGCCGAAGCCCATTAAGACACCATCCGGCCCACTGGGCCGGTTATTTATTAACACCGTGTCGACTCGATTTTTAAACTACGTGAGCTCGGGTTCCATCTTTCACTCGTCAACCTGAAATGTATGTCGAAAATACGTTAGCAAAGCTAGTGAGTGGTGCCAGTTTAACCGATTATTACAAAACGATTAACAAAACAATTTAGAAACATAACCGGTTTACTCGATTCTTTTATAAACATGCAAGCTTCTAATGGTTCGATCTTTTCTAAGGTGGAATGTATATCGAGGGAACATTTTGACATATGTTTGGTGGTCCGAACCTCTAAGTGGTCGGAGATACATTCACGAAAATACCAAATGGATCCATTCTAGTTATTTCTATTCGATCGATTTCTATATATATCTATTCATACGATCAAGACACATGCAAGTTAAAATCAAGACTCGACCAACATACATTTACCCCGAAAACTTAATAAACGAACATGGGGTACACACACTCACGTTGATAATTTCGGATTGGTTCAAATTACTTTCCGTAGGTGCTCGGGTGTCGTTTCCTTCCTGTTGCATGTTAATATAGATTATTTACAAGTAATAATATAGTATAGCTGGCCGTTACAGCTTAGGCGTAATAACTAAACTAAAAGCTGGCCATTACAGCTTGGCACTCGTGTTTCCTACTAGATTAGAATACTTACCCGGACGTGGTGGATATTAGATAGGTGATCGGCCGGTTTTTCCTCTTAGCCGAATAAAAACTAGAACTATTCTAATATTGTGGTTAAAACTTATATGATAAATGAGAGTGGGTAGTTTCCGATTGATACATAGTGGAAAAAGAGATAGTGGGTTTTGAAGTATTAAATGGTTTGGAGGTGGTAGTTTTTATAGAATCTTGATACATGCATGGCCATCATTAGTATCTATAGAATAGGTGATGTGGTAAGGTTGAGTGTAAAGTTAGTGGAACATAACTTGCTTAGGTGTAATAAATATAAAAAAAATGGCGGCACCTATTAGTTCCAGCCGATTAGTTTTCTTATAGATAATATGGGTTTTTATTATTCCAATATTTGGCTTACATTTATAAGCAAGTTATAATACTAGTGTGGTGGGTCAAATATCTTGGACTTTTAATATACATCTAGGCCAAAAAAAAAAAAACTTTCTAATATTTTCGTTGGGTTGAAATATCCATCGGCCCAAATAGGCCCATTCGTTTCTTTATGTATCCGTTAACAAACCGGTTATTGGTCTTGGTCAGTTTATCCGGGTAAGGTTATTGGGCAACATCCCAAGGTGGCCCAATACTATTTTATTAATTATTTTTAGATTAACTATAATCGTAATTAATTTTTAGAGTCGTTACATTCTCCCCCCCTTAGGCAATTTCGTCCCCGAAATTTTTAAATATATATACCTGGTTTTCAAACAAGTGGGGGTACTTGGTTTTCATGACGTCTTCTCTTTCAAACGTTATTTCAGGTCCTTGTCTAGCACTCCATTTGACCTGAACTATCGGAATTTTTCCTTTTCTCAACTTCTTTTCTTGTCGTGACATAATTTCTATAGGTTCCTCGGTGAAATGAAGTTGAGGGTTCACCCTAACCTGATCTAAAGGAATAATAGCTTGCGCATCTATAACACATTTCCTTAGGTTAGAGACATGGAAGACATCATGAATTTCACTTAGTTCTGGAGGTAACTCTAATCGGTAAGCTACTGGTCCTATTCTTTCTTTCACCTGGTATGGTCCTATAAAACGGGGATTTAACTTTCCTCGTTTTTGGAACCTTATCACCCCTTTCCAGGGTGACACTTTCAGCAGGACATAATCTCCTTCCTGAAATTCTAACGATTTCCTCCGATTATCCGCGTAACTCTTTTGACGACTTCTTGCTTTTTCTAAATTTTTCTTAATCTGCACGATTTTATCTGTGGTTTCTTGGATAATCTGTGGGCCCGTGAGTTGGTTCTCCCCAATGTCGTTCCAACATATTGGGGATCGACACTTTCTACCATATAATGCTTCGAATGGCGCAGCTTGTATGGAAGCATGATAACTATTATTATAAGAAAATTCTATTAATGGTAGATGAGTATCCCAACTGCCACCGAATTCCAGGACACAGGCCCTTAGCATGTCCTCTAGTGTTTGTATGGTTCTCTCACTTTGGCCGTCTGTCTGGGGGTGGTAAGCCGTGCTCATGTTAATTTGGGAACCTAACGCGTCTTGAAAACCTTTCCAAAATCTAGACGCGAATCGACTGTCACGGTCTGAGATTATGGAGAGGGGTATACCGTGCCTAGATACAATTTCTTGCAAATAAATTTGAGACAATTTTTCAATCTTAAAGTTTTCTTGTATTGGTAGGAAATGGGCAGATTTAGTTAAACGGTCCACTATAACCCAAATAGTATCGTAACCTTTTCGGGTTCTTGGTAATTTTGTTACTAAATCCATAGTGATTTGATCCCATTTCCATACGGGAATTTCGGGTTGAATCAATAGACCACTAGGTTTCTGATGTTCGGCCTTGACTTTAGAACAAATTACACACTTAGATACAAATTCACCAACACTACGCTTCATTCCAGGCCACCAAAAGTTTTTCCTAAGGTCCCGGTACATTTTATGGCTACCTGGGTGAATAGAATATTTGGAACCATGCATTTCTCTTAAGACTATTTCTCTTTGATTTCCATACTGAGGTACCCAAATTCTTTGATTGTATCTTAGTATCCCGTCTGTTCCTTCTATTAATCTCTCTTTTTCTTTGTGGAGTGACTCAGCTTCTAAGAGGGTAGGTTCTAAAGCGGTTCTTTGGAAATTTTTCAGTTGTGATAAAAATTCATTTATTATTGAAATTCTGTAGGCTTTTGCTCCTATAGTTCTATCTTTTCTGCTTAGGGCATCTGCTACAATATTGGCTTTCCCCGGATGATACTTTATATCACAATCATAATCGCTTAAGGTTTCTACCCACCTTCTTTGTCGCATGTTCAAAAGTTTTTGATCAAAAATATGTTGGAGACCTTTATGGTCCGTGTAGATGGTACACTTGGTTCCATATAGGTAGTGTCTCCATATTTTTAATGCAAAAATTATGGCTCCCATTTCTAAATCATGTGTAACATAATTTTGCTCGTGCCTTTTTAACTGTCGGGAAGCATATGCGATAACTTGGTTGTCTTGCATTAACACACAGCCTAGTCCTTGTAGAGAGGCATCACAATAGACTGTGAAAGCTTTTCCTTCTTCCGGTAGAGTTAACACAGGGGCTTTACATAGTTTTTCTTTCAAACTTTGAAATGCTTTTTCTTGTTTCTCTCCCCATTCAAACTTAGAAGTTTTTCTGGTTAAGGTTGTGAGAGGTAATGCTAATCTGGCAAAGTTTCCTATGAATCTTCTATAATATCCTGCTAATCCTAGAAATTGTCTGATTTCAGTAGGGCTTTTGGGAGTTTCCCACTTATGTACGGCTTCTACTTTTGCAGGATCTACTTGGATTCCGTTTTGGTTAATGACATGTCCTAGAAACTTAATTTCTCTTACCCAAAATTCACACTTAGTAAATTTAGCGTAAAGTTTTTCTTTTCTTAATGTTTCTAGAACTTCTTTCAGATGTTGCTCGTGTTCTTCCTCAGATTTTGAGTAAATTAAAATGTCATCCAAAAACACAATTACACACCTATCTAAATACGGTCGGCAAATTCTATTCATTAAATCCATGAACGCTGCGGGGGCATTTGTTAATCCAAAAGGCATTACTAAAAACTCATAATGTCCGTACCTAGTTCTAAAAGCAGTTTTTGAAACATCTTCTTCTCTTACTTTTAACTGGTGATAGCCTGATCTAAGATCGATCTTTGAAAAATATTTTGATCCATGCAGTTGATCAAAAAGATCATCTATCCTAGGTAACGGATATCGGTTCTTAATGGTTAACTTATTTAGGTCTCGGTAATCGATACACATTCTCATAGATCCGTCCTTTTTCTTAACAAAGAGCACAGGTGCTCCCCAAGGAGATGTGCTTGGTCTAATGAATCCTCTCTCTAGAAGTTCTTCTAACTGGTTGGTTAATTCTTTTAATTCCGTTGTGGCTAACCTATATGGAGCTCTGGCAATAGGTGCTGCTCCAGGAATTAGGTTAATCTGGAATTCTACTTGTCGAGGTGGGGGTAAACCTGGTAGTTCGTTGGGAAATACGTCTCTAAATTCTGAAACGACTTTAATTTTATCCATTTCTAACCCTTTCTTTTCATTCCCTAAATTTACTTGTACTAGAAAGGCTTGATATCCCTTATTTATGTATTTCATCATTCTAGCACTAGGGATTAGATTTAACGCTCCTTTGGGTTTTTCTCCATAAATGGTTAAAATTTCTTGATTAGGTAGCGGGATTTTGACTAATTTTTCCTTACAAATAATTTCAGCTTGCTGTGTGGCTAACCAATCCATACCTATGACAATATCAAACTCGCCTAAACTCATAGGTATAAGGTTGATTTTGAATTCCCAGTTTTCAATGGTTAAAGTAAAATTTTTAAACACTTCTGTAGCTCTTAAAATTTTACCGTCTGCTATCTCTATTTCATAAGGTTTGTTTAAAGGTTCGGGGAGAGCATTTATCTTTTCTATAAACGTTTTTGAAATAAAACTAAGATTAGCCCCAGTGTCAAATAAAGCATAAACGGGTATTTGATCAAGATAAAACATACCCGTAACCAGATCCGGTTCATCGCGTGCCTCATCCGCATTCATAACAAAAGCTCTACCGTGTCCTTGCTCAACTTTTGGGAGATTTTTAAGTTTTGGACAGTCAACTTTGTAGTGGCCGGCTTCTTTACACTCATAACAGAGCCGAGGACGATCAGGGTTGAACCTGCATTCTTTGGTCAGATGGCCAACTTTGTTGCATTTCTGACAATGCGGCCCCCTGCACTCGCCAAAATGAAATCGCCCACATCGATTGCACTTTTTCTTACAGTCTCCGGTATGGTAAAACTTGCATTTTTGACAGAACGGGTTGCTTCCTTTATAAGGTCTCTTTTCCGGGTTTCCGTCTTCTCGGGAATTTTCTTGACTTTTTCCCGAAGTGTTGTAATTGGTAGGACGGAAAGTTTCACTCCAGCCTCTTTTATTTCCTACCTGGACCTTATCTTTTTCTCTGTGTCGTACTATATCGTCGGTTAAGCTTAACGCTAGTTCACAGGCTACATCAAACTTAAGAGGTTTGGCACCTCTAACTATCCCTTGAATCTGTGGGCTTAGACCCCAAATAAACCTCCTTATTCGTTTTGGTTCAGGTGTTACTTGATGTGGTACTAAACGGGCGAGTTGGTTGAACTTATTGATATAGCTAATACAATCTAGCCCTTTCATCTCGAGCCCTAAGAATTCCATCTCCATCTTTTCTATCTCGTTCATGGGGCAATATTTTTCTGTCATCAAAATCCTAAATTCTACCCAAGTCATGTTTGCTGTAACGCTTTTCCCACGTACCTGTCTTATCATGTTCCACCAGTTTAAGGCTTCTCCTTTTAGGGAATGGGTGGCAAATTTTACCTGGTCATGTGGTGCACAGTTACTTATTTCTAAAATTGCTTCTATTTCTTCCAACCATCTAGTGGCTCCGGTTGCCCCTGAACTACCGTCAAACGACTCAGGCTTACAAGCCATAAATGACTTATAATCACAATTTTTCCCTGAATGGTTTTCTAAGTTAACATATTCTTCTTCTCTATTTATGACGGGAGTTTTTAAAACGGGTTGTTTTTCTAGTCCTAGCATGTCTAATATGGATGGTAGAGAGTCATGAATTCCGTCTAATACTAATTTTTTCATCTTTTCTTCTAGCTCGGTTGTTTCGGTTACGACGGGATTTTCTTCTACAATTGGTTCCTTATTAGTCTCGGTGGTTTTAGAAGTAGAAGCATTTTTCTGTTTGGTTTTTAAGTCGTTTTCAACTTCTGGCGTAGTTTTTGTATTTCGTTCGGATCGTCTAGGACTAGTCTTTCCTCGCGGCATTTTTATCTATAAATACAAAATTAATTTTTATTAGTAATCTTATTATAGTTTAGTTACTATTTTAAATTTTAAAACACCCAAAATAATAAACATCTAGTATATATATTACATGCAAAATGTCTAGATGTTTTTTTTTTACACCAATACATAACTTCATGCATATAACTACCTTACCATACTACTTCATACTACAACCAACACTTAGTCTATCACATGGATCACATACATACTACTACATACTACTAGCACACAAACATACCACTACTACACATCACCCTTAACTTCCCACACCCTCCTTCCTTGCTACCCATCTTCGGCCCACCTTCAAAGTACCAAAGGGTACTTGGGTTCCTCCATGATTTGTTTAGTTTGGTAATTGAACCTTCTAATCACCTTTTTCAACTCTTCCACCATCTCAAGTGCTTGATCCCTTTGACCTTTCACTTTGTAATAATTTTCCACCACCTTCGCATACTCTTGGCGACTCACATACTCGGGGGTTGGTGGGATCATATGAGTTTGGTTAATAATGGTAGCTTCAAGGTATGGGTCAATAGCAGGAGTGATGGGAGGATAGGTTTGGTAGTAGGCCGAGAGGTATGGGTTGGTTTGACTCGAACCTTCGTTTGAGAAATTGCTAGAGGCGCTAAGGTATTCAACGGGGGTCGGGTTTGGACAATAGTGGGTCATGGGCTCAACATAAGGATATGGGTTAATGGGCTCGGATGGAACGTACACCGGCTCGGGTAAAGACCCGAAAACGCCAAGTGTTCCGAGATTGAGTTCTAACCCATTCTCAATCCAATCTAGGCCCGTGATTTCATGTAGTATTTCTTCGGTATTAGGAATTGGCGCTTCATTTTCCATCACTACTTCTTGATTTTGGATCTCGCCTTCTTCGATTTCCATTACTTCATTTTCACTTGTCATTCTATTACACATAACATACAAACAACAATATAAGTTAGTTCTAATTATACCCACCATTTCCGAACCCGAGCTCTGATACCAATCTGTAACGACCCGGAATTTACCGAGTCATTACGGATTGGTAATCACGACACAATAATACTTACTAATAATTCCCAATTTTATTATTAAAACAAACTATTATTTTTCCATACTTAATTCACGGTTTATTTCAAACTCACCATTCATATTTTTACAAACTTAATATTTTAAAACAACAATCAACTTGGCCGTAGCCAATTTAGGACACAACATTCATTTTATTTAAAACATGACCATTTCTTACATAACCATTTTCGGATAACAACATCAACAAACAACTCCTTTCAAGTTTTTACACAACAAACTTTTAAACAAACAACCAGGGCCGAAGCCCATTAAGACACCATCCGGCCCACTGGGCCGGTTATTTATTAACACCGTGTCGACTCGATTTTTAAACTACGTGAGCTCGGGTTCCATCTTTCACTCGTCAACCTGAAATGTATGTCGAAAATACGTTAGCAAAGCTAGTGAGTGGTGCCAGTTTAACCGATTATTACAAAACGATTAACAAAACAATTTAGAAACATAACCGGTTTACTCGATTCTTTTATAAACATGCAAGCTTCTAATGGTTCGATCTTTTCTAAGGTGGAATGCATATCGAGGGAACATTTTGACATATGTTTGGTGGTCCGAACCTCTAAGTGGTCGGAGATACATTCACGAAAATACCAAATGGATCCATTCTAGTTATTTCTATTCGATCGATTTCTATATATATCTATTCATACGATCAAGACACATGCAAGTTAAAATCAAGACTCGACCAACATACATTTACCCCGAAAACTTAATAAACGAACATGGGGTACACACACTCACGTTGATAATTTCGGATTGGTTCAAATTACTTTCCGTAGGTGCTCGGGTGTCGTTTCCTTCCTGTTGCATGTTAATATAGATTATTTACAAGTAATAATATAGTATAGCTGGCCGTTACAGCTTAGGCGTAATAACTAAACTAAAAGCTGGCCATTACAGCTTGGCACTCGTGTTTCCTACTAGATTAGAATACTTACCCGGACGTGGTGGATATTAGATAGGTGATCGGCCGGTTTTTCCTCTTAGCCGAATAAAAACTAGAACTATTCTAATATTGTGGTTAAAACTTATATGATAAATGAGAGTGGGTAGTTTCCGATTGATACATAGTGGAAAAAGAGATAGTGGGTTTTGAAGTATTAAATGGTTTGGAGGTGGTAGTTTTTATAGAATCTTGATACATGCATGGCCATCATTAGTATCTATAGAATAGGTGATGTGGTAAGGTTGAGTGTAAAGTTAGTGGAACATAACTTGCTTAGGTGTAATAAATATAAAAAAAATGGCGGCACCTATTAGTTCCAGCCGATTAGTTTTCTTATAGATAATATGGGTTTTTATTATTCCAATATTTGGCTTACATTTATAAGCAAGTTATAATACTAGTGTGGTGGGTCAAATATCTTGGACTTTTAATATACATCTAGGCCAAAAAAAAAAAACTTTCTAATATTTTCGTTGGGTTGAAATATCCATCGGCCCAAATAGGCCCATTCGTTTCTTTATGTATCCGTTAACAAACCGGTTATTGGTCTTGGTCAGTTTATCCGGGTAAGGTTATTGGGCAACATCCCAAGGTGGCCCAATACTATTTTATTAATTATTTTTAGATTAACTATAATCGTAATTAATTTTTAGAGTCGTTACATAAACACATGAACACAAAAAAGGGCCATATTCGTTATGTTGTGATTGTGAACCTTTCATATTCGTTATGTTGTGATTGTGAACCTTTAGTTAATATATTTATGTATTTTTGGAACTATAAAATAATAAGGATTGTGAGGAGAAAGCTTGTAACTAAAGAAAAGAAAAAATACTTCCAGATAATATAACACATATCCCTTAAGAATGAACACTTCTAGATGACTCATCGGTGATTCTACATGATAACCGGACAAACATATAATCTACGTACTCGAACTTCGTATTTCAAATTCAACAAATTTGGTAAAGAAAATGCTCCATTATTAGACCTAGAGGCTAGAGGTGCACAAAACGGTTTGGGCCAAAGAACTGTTCATGTCGTTCAAAATCGGTTCGTGGGAGGAACTAGTTTGGAGTCTAAGAAACGCAAACCAATGGGAACCGGTTGGGTTCAGTTTGGGACTGGTTCGGCTCCATAGGTCCCCAAACACAAACTTTACTTCAAATAGTTTGATAAAGAAGAACCTAATAACCATTGCTAAAAACACATTAAGTGGGTGTTTGGAATTGAGTTTGGAAATGACTTATTGATTTATTAGTTTTTTGAAAAGTTAATAATTCAATAATAATAAAAAGCCATGTTTTTATGGCTTTTGAAAATGACTTATTGGCTTATTAGCTTTTTTAAAAGTCAACAAGTCGTTTGCAAACTTAATCAACACCCTCTAAACATAACCCAGGCATAATATTCATCCTCGCCTTCATTTTCAGGAATGTAAAAATACCCTAGTTTATAAACACTGCAATATTCCCTAGAAGCAATCACATTATGTCAATCTTGCACATTGTGCTTCTTCAATTACTTCTTTGTTAAGTATCTAAGATACCATAAAACATAGGGAAACCGCTGCAGATGTTCAAAATTTAAAAACATCAAGATTGTAGAATGCATATTTTACATAAAAATGCAATCTTCTATGGAAATACAAGTATATATGCATTACGTGTGCATGTACTTGATAACTAGGTTATAAAAATGTAAAATGAGGATGGAAGATTATTTTTCAAAATAATCAGATAAAATGTGCGGATATAAGTCAATTTCCATGTCAATGCATCTTTGAATCCGTAGAAAACCTTTTTGGGTAGAGTTTGAAGAAAAGAATCATAAAATGGAGGTTGATTTATCAAAAGAGAAGAGATTAATCTTTTTCTGTTGATTTGTGTTACGATTCAAGGTTATGCTAATACACGATTTGAAACACGATGTTTAATCCATATCATCAGTTAAGCTGAATTTGAACTAGGTGATTACACACCATCAGTAATGCAGCTTGGTAGATTTATTGGAGATAATTTCTCCTTCTTGTTTTCCTCCACCATGCACTTCCATGTTTTCCTCCTTGTATTATGCCCCAAGACTAGCTCCTTGCATTATGTCTCATGATTAGCTCTCCTTGTCTTGTGCCCAAAGTTTAGTACTTTCCTCATTTTACTATCTCTTTATGTATTTATATAGGAGGTTCTTTTCTCCTTCAATTGTACCAAATATTTCTATCAACAAGATCTTTCATATTCTATCTCTATACTCCTATACAAATAATCCATATTGTCATTTTAAGAGTCGGTGACTAGAAACCGAGCAGCCCTTGGCTGCTGGGCTAATCAAACTTAATCAAATACAAAAACGCTTCCGCTTAATTTCTATATGGTATCAGAACAGTGTTCTTGATCCTTTGAACAATCTGCTCATCAAAGAAATTCCAAATAAAGATCCAAACCCAAACAAACCTGTTTAGTCGAACCACCACAAACCCAACATGAATCACCAACGTGAACCCCTACAACCGTAGATTCATCACTGTAATCCACCTCCACTTTAGCCGCCGCAATCCAAACAAACTGCTTAGCCACAACCCACAACCCTAGCCGCCACCGACTCCATTCTATGGCGGAACCCCCAGCTACCGCCGCATCACAAACGCAAATTCAACCGTCACCACAAGAAATCCGGGAACCCTCGGTAGGAGAACAGGAATATTCCTGTGTTGGAAAATTAATATATAAAAAAAGTAAAAGAAAATGGCGGATTGGGGGCTAGTGATGTTGTTCGTGTTGTTGTCGTCGGGGCTGTTGTTGTAGATACAGGGAAGGAACAGAGTGGTGCAGTTTAGAAACATGCAGACTAGTGGCTTCTCCATACATGTTCACACCTTCGATCCAACCACCCAACTCAAACACGCAGCCATGAAAAAAAAAGGTTGAGGATGATCCATGGTGATTTGATATGGTAGATGCATCTGAAAGCAACGCTGGTAATTTAAAAGGTCTTTCTCCGGATTGGTGGGGTTATAAATACGGATTTGTTTCTGGAGGTTTTCTTGGTGCTCGGCGCATTAAGTTTCTTTCTTCTTTATATGGATGACATCATTTTGGTCACGTCGTCTACTGCTCTTCGTGAGCAACTTATGGGCTATCTTTCTAAAGAATTTGCAATGAAGGACCTCAGCGCATTAAGTTTATTTCTTGGGATCTCTGTCTCGCGCAACCGCGACACAATGTTTTTGTTGCAACAAACATATGTTGCTGACATTATTGAACGCGTGGGTATGTCCTCTTGTAAACCCACTGCCACTCCAGTCGTTAGGAACTCTAAACTCAATGCGACCGCGGGTTCAGATTTTGATAACCTGACACTTTACAGGAGCTTAGCAGGAGCTCTTCAATATCTCACCTTTACTCGTCGAGATATCAGTTATGTTGTTCAATAGGTATGCATGCATATACACGCGCCCAAAACAGATTGCTGGAATGCGCTGAAACGTATCATTAGATACGTTCAAGGCACTGCCTCATTTGGCCTAACCTTAACACCTCACAGGGATCCCGCTCTTCTTGCCTATACGGATGCCGACGGGGCTGGATGCCCAGACACTCGTCGCTCAACGAGTGGTTATTGTGTTTACTTGGGAGACAATCTGGTTTCTTGGTCTTTTAAACGTCAGCCTACCATCTCTCGATCCAGTGCCGAGGCTGAGTACAAAGGTGTTGCCAATGTTGCTGAAATCCACTGGCTTCGAAATCTACTTCTTGAGTTACATCGCCCACTTTCAAAAGCCACCATTGTTTACTATGCCAATGTAAGTGCCATATATCTCTCGGGTAATCCTGTTCAACACCAGAGAACGAAACACATTGAACTTGACATACACTTCGTGCGCGAACAAGTCCAGCACGGTCAGGTTCGTGTTCTCCACATGCCATCACGTTATCAGGTTGCGGATATCTTCACAAAAGCGTTACCGCGCATTCTGTTTGAAGACTTCCGCTCCAGTCTCAGCATACGAGAACCTCCCGCTTTAACTGTGGTGGTGTAATAGAATATTATTGTGTCATTATTGTAATTATTGTAGTTAATATGTTTCCGTTATACGAGATCCTAATTGATCTCCCTTGTATTATATAAACCGATTAAGGTGAATGAGAAAATCAACCTTGATAATAATAATCTCTTTCAAAAAAGTGACTTGTTAGGTCAGTGACACAACCTAAAGTACCTTGATTGTTGCTATTTATTGTATTTTTGTATGTTTTAGATAATAAGAATAGTTCAAGGACCAGAAGTGTCAATAAGTGATAGTATGCCATCAACTTGTTCTTGAGAGCAGTTAAATTAGATATTGGTGGTCCGGTAAGGTTTCGTAGATCTAAAGATTTGCCTAAAGCTTATCTGCTAGCTAAAATTGAAAATGAAGCTAATAAGTTAGCAAAAGAAAGTAGAAAGCATAAGACAAGTAACAATCAATTCAGTAAATGGAAAGATAATACTTTAAAGAACTTTACACCAAGTAATGAGGTTAATAAAAATGTTCCTACAACCTCTGCTAATAAACTAGCATTGTTCCCTATATAGGAACCTAATCATCCTTAAGATCGTGACTTCTCCCCTCTCTACGATTACTAAACTTTTAGGTACACATGATTTACATTCTTATTTCCCATTGGATATTAAGGAATTGATCAACATATTTCCTATTTTCTAGTTGCGACTGCAACTTTGAAGATAATCTTAGAATCCAATCCGAATATCCCATCAATGTGATACAAATATGCGATAAGCATAACCTAAACAAAGTTGTATATGAACATGTTAGCTTTGTTGGATTCAAACATTTAATGGTAGCTCAAACATTTCAACTACGAGAAAGGATAGATTATCTAAGGGGCTGTTTGGTTGATTAAGTGCTGAATCATTAAAAGGTCTGAATGGTTAAGAGACTCTGAATGATTAAGTGCTGAATAGTTCAGCTATGTACAAAGTCTAAATGATTCAGCTCTTAACCATTCCATTCAGAGCCTTTTTTTTTATGTTGAAACAAATAGTCTGAATGCTGAACCATTCAGAGCTGAATGGTTCAGAGCCTCATTAAGAAGCTACCAAACAGGCCCTAAATTGTATGTAAAATTAAGAACCTTATTAGGGGTGAATGGTTGAGGTGAGTATTACCTAGGGTAACTAATCAAACTTGTTTTTTATTTTCTTTTTGAATAAACAGGAAATTCAAATCATTAGTCAAAACTCAGTACATTAATTAATTTATTTTTGAATAAACAGGAAATTCAATCATTAAAAAAATACAATAAAACGTTAAAACATATATATAAACACTTTTCATCTCACAACTTTTTGTTTATTATTTTATTGTTTTCTCTTCGGTTGTTATACCTACAGTAACATATCAAACTTATTTTTTTAGGTTTTCTTCTCGGTTACTATACCAAGTGTTGATTTTATACCAATATCGACATATCGTAACCAACCAAACAAAATCAGACCAAATTTCCTCACATAACGAACCCGCCACATGTCACCCACATCACCACCTTGTTAAAACTTGAAATACGTTTAGTAAAATACAAGGGTCGCTATTGAAATTACCCCAAATTGTCGTTAAAATAATAAGAAGATGGAGACCGATATGTACCACGACGTTCCTTGCTCTTCGATCGCCGTCGAATCCATCATTAGCGTTGGCACTGTAAGTATCCTCAGAATAATAATATTATTATTAATTCATTGCACAATCAAATCAGTTAATAAACCCCTTCTAAATAAATCAATACCCCTAATTGCAGGGCGGATTAATATGGGGTTCTTGTGCTGGTCCCTATGATGCCAACCTAAAAGGTTATCTTTAGGATCATACCCAAATGCAAATATTTCATTTTCTTTTTGGACACTTTAGTTATTACTAATTTATTATTAGTTAAACTTTAGGATACCCAAATGCAAAATATTAGCACTTTCTAAACTGTTTATTGATTTAATGTGATTTAGGTCTCACCGGTATTTCTCGGGCTTCTTTCCTTGTAAGTTTTTGTTGTTATATCTTTGAAGGTTTTCTTTTTTTTTTTTTTCAATTTGAATGATATTATGATAACCACTCAGTGGCGGATCCAGAGGGGTTCCTCGATCTGGAAAAAATTGAAAATTTTAGTGGAAAAAGTTGAAAAATTAGTGAAAATCAGTGAAAAACTACGAAAGAACCCCCTGGAAAACATTCCTGGATTCGCCACTGACCACTTGACTTGGATTTAAGTAAACCTGCAAATTTGAAGTGTAAGTTTATAACGCTTTATCCGTGTTGGTTTATAAAAATATGTGAAATTAAACATCAAATGCATCTTGGTAAATTTTTTCCGTTTTGTTTGTATTGTTGTCTCGTCTGGGGCGAAGGTTAGTGAGGACCAGGGGGTGCCCTGGCCCCCACCGTTTTTTGGCTCAGTGGTGGAAGTTTGCGATTTTCATAGGTAATTTTTATATGGATTCAGTCCGCCCCCCACCGATTTGATCTTTTGGCCCTTACCGATACGAAAAAAATTGAGTCTGCCCTCCCCGCCGATTTGATCTTCAAGCTTCGCCACTGTTTCTCGTCCCGTCTACTTTCTTAGTAGTTGTGTTTATTTTAATAAAATTTGCCGTTCAAAAAAAAATGTGTCTGCTTTTGGCGATGTGCGGATTGTTTGGCAATGAGGTGTTTTTTGGCTAGACCACCAATGCTAGAAGAAGAAGGTTTTTGTTACTAGAAACAAAGATTTTAAACTTGTGTAGATGTTAAAGATATTGATCATTTGATTTTAGTGAAAGTGTTGGACTGTATTACTCAAACCTTTGATGAAACACATAACGGTTTTGAACTACTTTAAAAGAAAGGTGGTGTCAAGATTTGCTAGCAGTGTATATTGATCCATTTTAATTTGTTCAAGAATCAAGCATGGCATGCCTATATTGTATGTTGTCAAGTTTGTAGATTCAGTTTGATTAATGGTTTCGTATCTTATCTTATTTGCAGGCCAAGACGGTTGGTAAATATGGGTTCCAATGTGGTAATCTCATTGATGCCTTTTGTGTTTCTTTTAAAGTTGACAAATTTTGACATATGCCCGTTTCGTTCTTATGCTTGTGTTGTATCTTTAATTTTATAGTTAAGACCGTGTTAAGTTTATCCGTAGTTAAAGTGAAACAAATGCCTCTGCTTCATTTTCTTTTCCGGCATATTTCAGCTGCCAAATGAATCCAACCCTAGTATACTTAAGGCTGCACGGTGTGGTGGGGTGAAGCCCCTCCACGCCACCTACACCACCCCATATTGTGGCGCTTCCATAGCTTGGAGTTCTCGACGGGCGTGGCCCGTGGGGCAATTGGGGTGGTGACATGGTGAGCATCCATTGGTTGGATTTGTGGATGATGGAGATGAATTCTCTCTCTCTCTCTCTCTAAATTGTTAATGGTGTGGAAGAGGGTGGAACCACCCCGTGCTTTTTGGTGTGCAAGAAGGTGGAGCCCCCTCTGCTTACGTGGCAGACACATGTCGCTCCTCGCCCCTTCATCACGTTTACCACATCGTATAGTCTAACCAGAGAATACTTACAACCATTCCCTGTACCAACTTTCTTGTTGTCATGAGATAAAACTTGCATACAGACACCATTCCTTTTTCCAAAATATGATAGAATTCCAGTGTAGTTGCTTCAAGAATAAAATTTATATTATATATATTCAGAATTTATCTTTTACTTTTCTTGTATTGCTTCAAGAATCCATTTTTTTGGCTAATGCAAGTCAAATTTTGACATGCGTTTCCGTGTCTGTCCTATTCAGGACTCTTTGCTGGAATCTTTTCGTTTACTCGCTGTGGGATTCGAAGATATCGCAATAAAAGTGATTGGGTAAGCTACATTGCATTTAATGTTCATTAGATTGTAACTATCATGGTGGCTGAGTTTTGATTTTCGCCATTGTTCGTTTTGGTTTCAAACAGGTGAATGCTCTAGTTGCAGGTGGAGTTGCAGGGGCAGCCATCGGGGCTGGGACCCGAAACTGGAAACAGGTTGCAGTGATGACTGCTTTTCTTTCTGGGTTTTGTGCCATTGCTGACCGATCAAGAGCAATCTGAAGCACACGTGAACCGCATAAGAACTGGTTTGAGATTTTTGAACTGTTTTGAACCATTTGTTTCGGATAAGATGTTAGCAACCTTTTGATCAATGGGAGTATGGGACCAGTCTAGAATGTAAACAAAACATGCCGAGATGGAGCTCGTATAAGCTCGAGCAAGGTTTGTTTAATTCACGAAAGCTACTCGCTTACGCTTAAGCTTTATGTCTAAGACTTGAGCTCACCTCGTTAATAATTTTTCAAGCTCGTATTTAGCTTAGGCTCGGCTTCTTTATCATTTATTAGATGTAATTATTTGTTTGTGTATTGTTTTTTTATATATTTTGAATTATATATATATAACGAAATATATTATATTTAGTTATTTTTACATAATAAATGTATATAATAATAACAAATACTTTTTTTTAGTCATATAACATAGAAGTTACTATATTTAGATAAATGATAGGTTGCTAATCCTTGTGAGCCTAGTCAAACTTAAAGATTAGTATGCGAAGCCAGTGTCAAAATTGTCAAATTATCTATTAAATGAGCTATAATTTAGGCTTTAGTTTTGACCCGAGATCGTCTAAGCTCAACTCGTTTTTAAGCTTCTGTCAAACTGATCTCAAATAGCTTGACTCGTTTAAGCGTTTTAACTTCATCCTTCAGGCGATCCATATGAACCCCGTTTCTAGATGGTGTAGCATGACCCAGACCAACTCCACAAGCCCGGGGTTCATATAAAATCATGTTACATGCATATGCTGATATGCTACACATACGATCTTATCTCATGATGCTTCATACGCATTTTTTCCCTATAGAAACAAAAATAGAATTATGTTATATATATTTTCTCGAGAAATAGATATATTACCAACCCAATAAGGCAATAATAGCAATAAGTCATGGAGTCGATGTCATCAATTATATAGTATTAATCATTTCATAAGTACTTTTTAAAATTAATAAAATAAAAGTTGGTTTTGAAAAAGTCGTCTTGGATGTCAAATTTTTATTTTGATTCCTCCGGTGTATGTGTATATAAAGACCAGCAAAGTGTCAGCGCGATGCGGCGGGGAACACAATCACTTCTATGGGTATGCATGGTTCGGTCCAATTTAGTTATTAGTTTCAACCAAAACCAAAGTCATTGATTAAATAATCGTATTAACCAGTCGATTAATTGGTTGGGTTTAGTTGATTAGAAATTTAGATTGTTGGTCTTCAGTCCGGTTGAGTTACTTTTGTTAATAAACACAACCAAGCTTAGGCTTATACAAGTATAAGGCTACTAAAGTATGGGCTTAGTGGCTAGGGCACATTTTGTGGGGGCTCCAATGTTTATTTATATTTGTATTAAGCATGTTTGTGTAGTACTGGACTGTAGATCATTCCAAAAAAAAGAGACGGTTAGGTTAAAAAATGAAAGCAGAAAAGTGAGAACTAGAAATCGAGTTTTACATCATATCGTCGAGTTTAAGTAGCAGTACAAACTGCTACATTAATGCCTCATCAGAAAACTAAATTACTAACTAATAGTATTATTATAAATATGTTGATAACCGTAATAAACACAAATACACTCTTAGGTAATTTAGGTAATGATAAAAGAAAATCAAAAGACTTGAGGTTTGAAATTTCAGCTGAGCAAAATAAAGCGTTAACCAAATATAAAAACAACTATCATTTTTTAACACCTAATTTGGAGTATGCGCATATAGACATAGTACCCATGCGATCTTGTCTCATTTGTCATACCACCGCCTACCCAATTTGGTTTAGTCATTTTTTTTTTTTGGAAAAGAAATTTTCTCGAAAAATCTTGGTATATAATAATCCAAGTAATATTAGTATATTATATTTTATAATTAATCTCAGATTTTATATCCTTAAACAATATCAATTACCAAAAGAGAAGGAGCACTCTAGGGTAGTACCCTATTTCCATCCAATCATATGGTGTCATGTTAAATTCACCTCTAAATACTTTAAAACCACCAAAACACCGATAGCACATACCTTGTGTACCATAAACTTTTTTTTTAATTTAATCCTGCAGTGCCATGTGTCACGTTTGACTCTAGTTTGACCAACCCAATGGTAAAAAACAATCAAACCCACTCGGTAACATGTTGCTGTGAAACAAACCGATAATCAAACCTAGGGGTGGCGAGAGTGTTACCGCACGACAAGGATACCCGCGCCCCTTTGTCGTGAATGCTCCGCCCTGTCTCCTCAGAATGTTGATAAGATTAAATTGTCATATATAATAAGGCCTCAACAAACACTTTTTTACCATGTTTTCGGAGATGTTAGTCTAAGAGTTGATCAAAAGCCAAAACTGTTATCTATATCTTCACTCAATGTATTATTAATATTTTTTTAAGTGTTTGTAGTGAATTATGAGTTGAGAAGTAAACGAATTGAATTTATAGACTTGAAAAAAATACCGTTTGGAAGAAGTCGGAAAAGAAGACGTTTGAAAAAATAGTTGTTTGAAATATTAAATATTATTTTTTGTTTAATACATTTTTTAATTTATTATCAAAATTTTAATTAAAAAATAACAAAAGATAAAAATAAATTATAAATATATTAAATAAATTGTAAATCGATTAAATAAATTACATATAGATTAAATAAAATGAAAAGTATGTGATGAGGTGGATAATGAGGTGGAGGTTTGATGTGATTTAGGCTACCTGATATGGTCTCGCGCCCCCTTAACCTCAGGTCTCATATCAGCAAATAACGCCCTCTCTCATTGCACCGACGCAATTGATTGCTCGCACTGCAATAATGAGCTTTAACGAGTGATGGTGGTGGGCGCCACCTATTGATGTGGCGCTCAGATGGCGGAATGAAGCCTTATATTACGCCCTTAGAGGCTCTATTCTATACAATATAGCCTTATTGTTAAAGGAAAAAATGTGTTTAAAATGATTAATGTTTAAAATAATGTGTCATACTAACGTGCCGAGTTGGAAAAATGAACGGATTAAAGAATTGGAAATCCCCTTATCTATCCAACTAAAGAATATATTAAAAATAAAAAGAAATAATTTGCAGGTAACATTCTCCACGTCACCAACCATGATGATGTTGAAGGTTATGGGTACACAAGACATGTTACTACGTATACTTCTTGGGAACTGGGATCACTATCACTTGTTCTAATCCATGTTTTCATTGTTTTGTCCTCTTTTTATTATCATTTGATACACAAATTTCACGTCACAACCGCCATTAATGGAGATCGAATATCAAGAGGTTTGCACTCTGTTCATAGTTTGTTTGCTTTATATTAATGCACAATGATTGATTTTAGCACATGGGTCTCATGAATTCGTGATAAATATTGAATCTTTGGTGATGGTTTGTACATACTTTCAGGAGTATATAAAGAATTCAAGAGGAGTTCAGCTTTTCACTTGCAGATGGCTGCCACTTTGTTCTCCAAAAGCACTTGTCTTCCTCTGCCATGGTGTTATATATATATATAGATATATATCTCTTTCACACACACACACACACGATGTTTGTGATTTTAGTGTTTACTGATGTAAGGTTTATAAGTTTTTAATGGTTATTTTGCAGGTTATGGCATGGAATGTGGCGACTTCATGAAAGGTAAATAGATCTTCTCATATATAATTGAGATTCTGTTTACACTTTTTTTTGGTAGTTTGGTCATGTTGGTTAACTATCGGGTCAGTGACGGAATCAGAACATTTTAGTTAGATGGTTTGTTTATAGCTTTGTTACATATAGTAAAAAAAAGTTATTTTCCCCTTAAAATGAGCCCGCATGGAATTACATATAGCACGGAAACATCAACTTTTCTCAGTAAAATGCATGTTTTATCAAAAACTTTGAGCCTTTTTACCTCCTTCCCTTGGTTCTGTCACATTATTTAAATAAAATACTTTATATTAATTTTATTAAATAAACAAAACTAACATGATTGAAGTATTAGTACACTCAATAAAGTCGATAACATGTCATTGTTTAACTAGATTACATAATTATTTTCATATCAAAGCTTGACCAATATACCTATAAGAACTATTATGGGTGTAGATTAAATGATCTGATCAGTTTTAAGTTTTTATATGGGAGGTTTTAATTTCAATGCTATTCATGGTATATGTATAAATCATGTATCATATATCTTGTTTGACACGCTTATTGATTGTTTTTTTCTGTGGTGTTTTTACTTTCATATTTTCTAATGCAATAAAGGAAATTTGAGTATAGGATGTGGGACCAAGCTAGCTAGCTACGGGTACGCAGTGTTTGGGATCGATTATGAAGGACATGGGCGGTCCATGGGTGCTCGTTGTTACATAAAAAAGTTCGATGACATCGTTGATGATTGTTCCAACTACTTCAAACTCGTTTCTGGTACATCTTAAAACACCAAAAGCAAAACATTTCTTATCAAGAGCGCTTGAGTTACGTTTTGGAGTTATTATTATACATTTTCATTATTTTAGCATTTAGGGTCAGATAATCAGTTTTTTTAATAAGTACCAACCCATCTTATTATAAGACTATTTTGAGGTTACTTGTAACACACTCAAAAGTAAAAACAATTGGATATAATATTTTTGTCACACTTGTTTTTTTTATGTGTTATGCATCAAAAAGATTCTTTATAGAAATTTTGTATGTTAGGAAAAGAAGAATACAAGAACAAAAAAAGATTTTTGTATGGAGAATCAATGGGTGGTGCAGTAGCCCTTCTTGTACATAAAAAAGATGTACATTTCTGGCATGGTGCTGTTCTTGTGGCTCCTATGTGTAAGGTAAAACTTTACAGACAAAGGGCTAATTTTGTTTATTTATTTTATTAATTATTTTATCATTTTTTTATTAATTTATAGTTGTTTTTTTATTAATAGATATCAGAGAAAGTGAAGCCACACCCACTAGTGATAAACATACTAACAAAAGTAGAAGACTTGATTCCTACATGGAAAATTGTCCCTACAAAGGATGTCATTGAGGCTGCTTTCAAGGACCCTCTTAAAAGACAAGAGGTCCTAGTTAAATTACATTGCTACCCCGCATTGTAGCTCATAGGTTCGTATTCAACGAAGGCTAATTCGGTTAATTCACACGTGTGCAGATTCGTGGGAACAAGTTGATTTATCAAGCGAAGCCCAGGCTCAAAACGGCTCTTGAGTTGCTTAGAACTAGCATGAGCCTTGAAGACACCTTAAGTGAGGTTATTTTACAAAATTACTCTCTTTGCGTTTACTATCGGTCTTTGTTGGTTGGGAAAATCACGTGAATAACCATTTTGACTGTATATATTACCAAAATAACCAGTGACATGTTCTTAAGAAAAAAATCGCTTAACCGTCGCAAATCATTAATAAAAGATAAGCAATACTAGACATGTTCACCAATCACCATGTCACGTAGAACTTAGCCATATTCGGGCCTTTGGCGTAGAAATCTTCTTTTTGCGCCAATTAAACTGAAAACCAATAAGTCATTGACATCTGTCAAGGGCTAAGGCGTTAGGAAAAATTTTGTGACTTGCCATAATTTGTGTCATTTGCGTAATCTTGATGCACGTGACGTTATGTTGATTGGATATAATCATTTTGTAACACTCAAATTGATAATTTGGGTAATATGTCTAGTCAAAATGACTATTTGCTTATTTTGGTCTCGGAGTCAAATATGGTTGACTTTGACTTTACCAACAGGTGACAATACCCTTCTTTGTGTTACACGGAGAAGCTGATACAGTGACGGATCCAGAAGTAAGCAAGGCCTTATACACTCAAGCGAGCAGCAAAGACAAGACCATAAAACTATACCCAGGTATGTGGCACGGCTTGACCACAGGAGAGACTGACCACAACATCGATATAGTTTTTGGTGACATTATTTCTTGGCTTGACAAGCGATCAAGTGACGAGTGTACAACTACTTCCACATGTAGCAATACATCAGCCACTTCGTCTAGGACCAGTCAAGGCAAAGCATCATTATCACCGGTACAACAAACGTGTGGTTGGAAAACACCGCGGTTGCATTCTGCCATGTAATCATTGCAGCCAAGTTGTTTTGTTGTTCAAGTTGAAGATTGCATGTAGTTAAGTAGTTTCACCTTCATTATACTATGCTATCTATTGTAAGTTTGTAACATCAAATAAAATGGCTTAATTATTTAAAGGAGCGTCTTATTTCATCCAAAATCAACATCAACCGCCAGAAAAATCTTAAGGGGTGGTTTATTTTTCTAAATGAATGATTGTTCAAACTATGCTGAAAATCAATAAACAGAATTTAGCATAAATGGTAAAAGTTATTACTATTGGGACATACAAATGAGGATTCTGTATGAACCATTGGAACTCTGGGAAATTGCAAAAATATTTTCAGAACAGGAGGACAAACTTACAAAAGAAGAAATAGTAGAATTTAAAGATAATAATAAGAAGGATTGAAAGGCCTCAATTCATCATTTATCAAGCAGTCAATGAAGTAATAGTTGAAAGGGTGCGTCGAAAGTACTCAAACTGAGGACGTGGCAAGCTTTTGTTGAAGATGTCCGCAACCTGTAGCCTTGGTTTGAAAAAGTGAAAAGCGCACAAAAGTGACAGTGTCTAAAATTGAGGCGCAAAGCGCCAAGCGCACCAATTTTCTTACCCGAGGCGCAAATAATTATATAACTTCTTATATATTTCCTATAGGTTTCTAGCATCATTTACGCAATATTTTAAGACAAGTAAGCTTTAGATATGTTTTAGTATGAAATTGCATACATGTACAACATGAAAATCATGTTGTACAAGAAGCTAATGCACAATAGTCGATTTTTTACAAGAAATTCCGCCACTCGTGGGCTTTTTTGAAAAAAGCGCACCTTAAGTGACCAAAAGCGCAAGGGCTTGAGCCTTGTTGAGCTTTGAGCCTAGGCGCGCCTAAGGCGCACTTTTTTAAACCAAGCCTGTAGCTTGGACGGAACAAATCTGGTGTGTAGTTTTCCTGAAGAAACTAGCTCCCGAATGAGGTGGTAATCTAATTCTATGTGTTTTACCCATTTGTGAGATATCGGAATTTGAGTGAGAAAGATGGCACTACGGTTGTCACATAAGATGGTTAGACGATGTGGTGGTAAAGCACATAGTTCTTGTAAGAGCCTAGGGGTGTAAATGACACATAGCAGCTCGAGAGCTACCCGGGATCGGCTCGGTAAAAAGCTCGAACGAGCCGAGCCTTAACGAGCCCGAGCCCGAAATATGGCTCGTTTAGTTATCGAGCCCGAGCTCGAGCCCTATATACAAAGCTCGACTGGGCTCGCGAGCCTAAACGAGCCCAAACATAATTATAAGTTATTTATATATCTCTTATAATTTATAGCCCACATCTCCAAAGCCCAAATCCTTATTTCATAGGCCCATTTAGTAACACTCGCGAGCCGAGCTTTTGCAATCTCGATTCGAGCTTTGAGCTCGTTTGAGATTGTTCTCAAATCACCTCGAGCCGAGCCGAGCTCGAGCTTTTGATTTTGCTAGCGAGCCGAGCTCGAGCTCAGGATTGTAGGCTCGAACCGAGCCGAGCTCGAGCTTCATAAAACCATGACGAGCCGAGCTCGAGCCCAGTCAGGCTCGGGCTCGGCTCGGCTCGTTTACACCCCTAGTAAGAGGTGAGTCAACCAAATTAACTCAGTAGCAATATTCGCCATGGCCCAAAATTCAAATTTACAACTAGAACGAGATATCATTTGTTGTTTCTTAGCACTCTATGAAACTAGGTCCCCCCTAAAAAAATGAGTAAACGTATGTTAAACAGCGAGTATCGAGACAACGACACTAGTTGTCATCGGAGTAGCCTAGTAAAGAAGAATTGGGCCGTTTGTTGAACTGTAGACCATACGCCAAAGTGCCTTTGATGTAACGTAGAATGCGTTTAAGTTGTTGAAAGTGATTGATTGTTGGGGTGCTTAAGAATTGACTCACTTTGTTTACGACATAGGATATATCGAGCGAGTGATTGTTAGATATTGCAACACCCTAACTAGGGAACGACAATGAGTGGGGTCTGAGTATGGTTCACCATCCTTAATGAGAGATGTTTGCGGAGAGCCGGGTAGACATGGTTTAGCATCCAACAACTTTGCCCGTTCAAAGATCTCATGAGATATTTGGATTGAATGAGGAAAAGTCCATCCCTGTAAATAATAAGTGCCTTCAAGCCTAGGGGTGTAAATGACACGT
This sequence comes from Ambrosia artemisiifolia, assembly GCA_032199755.1. Taxonomy (NCBI): domain Eukaryota; kingdom Viridiplantae; phylum Streptophyta; class Magnoliopsida; order Asterales; family Asteraceae; genus Ambrosia; species Ambrosia artemisiifolia. The sequence continues at coordinate 51,207,078 of CM063520.1, forward strand.
AGCGGCTCGAGAGCTACCCGGGATCGACTCGGTAAAAAGCTCGAACGAGCCGAGCCTTAACGAGCCCGAGCCCGAGCTCAAGCCTGAAATATGGCTCGTTTAGTTATCGAGCCCGAGCTCGAGCCCTATATACAAAGCTCGATTGGGCTCGCGAGCCTTAACGAGCTCAAACATAATTATAAGTTATTTATATATCTCTTATAATTTATAGCCCATATCTCCAAAGCACAAGTCCTTATTTCATAGGCCCATTTAATAACACTTGCGAGCCGAGCTTTGAGCTCGTTTGAGATTGTTCTCAAATCACCTCTAGCCGAGCCGAGCCGAGCTCGAGCTCAAGATTGTAGGCTCGAACCGAGCCGAACTCGAGCTTCATAAAACCATGACGAGCCGAGCTCGAGCCCAGTCAAGCTCGGGCTCGACTCGGCTCGTTTACACCCCTATAATCAAGCCCAAGAAAATAATATAGTTCCCCCAAATCCTTTATTGCAAACTCCTTGTTTGAACAATTTATGAAGGCTTTTATGATAGTTTCATTATTGCCTCCTTAGATTAAGTCATCAACGTGAATAAGTAAGTGCATAATACAATAATCCCTTTTGAAAATAAATAGAGGCGTGTCCACCCGATTGCCAATAAATATGTTTGCACGGAAAAAATTGTTAAGACGATGGAACCATGCACGAGGTGCCTGTTTAAGAGCATAAAAGGGCTTTGTTTAACTCACAACCGTAACACCCCAAATTTACTAAAACACATATTATGCTAATACGAATGCTTTGAGTTTAATTACTCCAAACGAATAACAAATGATACGAAATTTCCAATCTAGGAAGTAATTTGGCTTCCTATAAATGATAAACTTGATTAATGATGGATATGGATCCATGAGGTCCTTAAGTCCTAAAAATAACGTTAGGAAAATAACGCCTTCAAGGTGTTTGATGAAATGCCACAATAAAACTAGATCGTAAATTAGCATTGACAAGTTTAATGAAAACATGTATGGTTATGTGAAATCACGCCCTAGAATAAATTCATAGTTGTGTATATGGATTACATAACTAGGTGCTAAGATTGAAGCTTCAGGAAGCCACGAGGGTAAGGATTTGAAATTAAAAGGAAGCACGCACAAGGTAAGTCGCTCGATGACTGAACTCTCGATACATTTCGAATATGTTTACATACTTATATATATATAGGGAAAGTCTAAATTGAAAACTCCCTTGAGTTAAGAAAACTTAGAAAACTCATGTAAAAACCATCTAAAAAAACTTTTTTTTGAGAAAAAATTACACAAGGTAACATACATGTATTTAAGCGTTTTGGGCCAAAAATATTAAAAAAGCGCCGATGGGATATTTTTAAAAAAAATAAACAATGCAAGCTTTGTAACAGTGTTGTTAACATATGTTAAAAAGTAGGAAACATCTGTTAACAGCGCTGTTACACATGTTAAAAAGCATAAACATATGTTAACAGCGCTGTTACAAAGTTTGCGTTGTTTATTTTTTTTTTAAATATCCCATCGGCGCTTTTTTAATTTTTTTGGCCCAAAACGCTTAAAAACATGTATGTCGCCCTCAACCAATATTAACACTATAAATCAAATAACATTGCAAACATATTTGATGTTGATTAATAGTGTTGTGTTTCAAACGCTGATGGGTCGCCTCGTCGCCCTCAACCACTTCCTTTCCAATTATGCATCTAGATCTTTTCCTTTTGTAGATACCTTAAAAAAGTTTCTGAAAAAGAGTAATTTCCGCTGGACCCCTGAGGTGGAAAAGGCTTTTCAAGAAATGAAACAGTGTCTTATCAATTTACCTACTCTCACTGCGCCCTTACCCAAGGAACCGCTAACACTATACCTGTCCGTCGCGGAAAGGGCCATTGGCCGGTACTCCTTGTGGACCGCAACAGAGTCCAGACACCCATTTATTATATCAGCCACACCCTGCTAGATGCGAAAACAAGGTACTCTACGATGGAAAAATTGGTTCTAGCGCTCATCCATGCCTCGACAACACTACGCAGGTATTTTCATGGACACCCCATCAACGTCCTAACCGATTACAAAATCAACGACGTGCTTCGAAAACCAGAAATGTCGGGTCGCCTCGCCTCGCGAAATGGGCATATGAGCTCGGTGAGCACACCATCAATTACAAGCCCGGACCCGCCATAAAAGAACAAGTACTCGCTGACTTCGCAACGGAAATACCCGCTGACAAAGTCCAAGACTGCTTGGCAGAGCAAGAACCCGCACAACCCAAAGACGAAACTGAAAAATGGACCCTATACACTGATGAGGCCTCAAACAGCGATGGGGCAGGTGCGGGATTACGTCTGATAAGTCCAAATAACAAGGAATACACATACGTCATCCGCCTAGATTTTCCAGCAACTAACAACGAAGCAGAATACGCGCTCTACTGGCAGCCTCCGCATCGCGGAAAAAATGGCAGCCTCCCACCTAGTAGCGCATGTGGATTCAATGCTCGTAGCAGGACACATCCACAATACCTATGACGCGCGCCATGCTACCATGGCACTTTACCTTCAACAGACCAAACTACTCATGCGCAGGTTTATCTCTTGTACTATCGTTCACATCAATAGAAGTGAGAATAAACCTGCTGATTCGCTGAGCAAAATGGCCTCAGGTATTTGATCACATGGGCAAAGACATCCGCGTAGAGCTACTGGAAAAACCGTCTATGCCCCTACAACAAGTCAATGTCATCCAAACAGGCAACGCGTCCTGGAAAAACCGTCTGAGTGGCCTTTGCAGCATTGAATTCCGTGATGCCGCGTTGAATTGCAGCATCACGCCTCCTCAAGGAGTCAATTGCCGCCAAATGCAAAGCTTGATTGACGCACAAGTCAGAAAACAGAGAGGGACGGCTCAAGTTGTCTTGGTAATCTCTTTCATGGGGAGGGACCACCTCCGCCACAAATTTTTCTGCCAACAAGGGGTTGGCGAAACGGCTGTTCTCCATAAGGCCCCAGCGAGGGCGCCAGATAAAGTCGCCCTCGGCCCAGCGCGAGGTAGCCCCCTCGCCAATGTTCTCCAACCCCTTGGAGGGGCTCTTCAATGACATGGACCCGGAGGTACCCCTACCCTTAAGAATACACGGCACGCTCCCCGTCTGGCCAGTTGCACCCTTACCATCCCTAGTGCCTCCCGTTAGGGTGGCCTTCACAATCTGGCTCTCCTTGGCGGCATCATCGGCCTGTTTCTTGGCCTCCACCGCCTCCTTCTTCAACTTCTCCTTCTCAAGACGGACATGTTTCGCCTGGATTTTTTCAGCTTCTAGACGGACACGCTCCGCCTCAGCCTTTTTCAAGGCTTCATCAGCCCTTGCCTTATTCTCGGCCTCCTCCTTCTCTTTCCACAAGCACTCCTCCTCCTTCTTACGATCCGCCTCAGCAGCATCCTCCTCAGTAGGAGTTGGCGAGTGAAGGTAGGAACCAACTTGGGTGCCACAGCTGCGAGAAGAACAGGCAAATTAAAGGGAGAAAAGTAAACAAGTTAAAAATTAAAAAAGAGAAAGCGAGGCTTACAAGGAGTCTTCTTCACTCCCTTTTGAAGAATTGGCACGCGCTTTGGGGGGGGGGGGGCGTTAAAATCAACAGAAAACTAGGGGACAACATCCTTGGGATCAGCAGTCTTGGTTGGACCAGCCCCCCTGTCCCCTTACAACTCGCCTCGCTAGACTTGGAGCCCCCTCGCTCCGCGAAGATGTAGATTGGCGCCCCCGCTTGCGGTGCACCAATTTATCATCAGAGCCTTCGTCTTCAGAAGGCGGCCCATCCTTTTTCTTGTGCGCTCCCTTCACCACCTCACCCCCTACACTTGACGATTCAGAGTCAGAAAAGGCTACTTTCTTCCTAGAGGCATAACTATGGGTCTGCGGAATGGTCTTCCAGCGCCCACGACCTCCGAGCGGTCATGAATGATGCGACAACCGCCCAGAAGAGCCAGTGGACTCTGAATTAGATAAGTTGACGCACAGGATTTCACCCGGCGCCAAAGAAGCAAGGGGATTACGGTTGGGATACTCAATTGTCACGTTAAAGTGCGCGAGCGCACCATTCAGCTTCGGATAATAAAATCTATCCGCCATCTCTTCAACCACGGAGGATCCGCCCTCAGGCACCACCCTTCACTTCAACTTAGCCTTCCCACAGGCTAAGAAGGCGTCAAGCTTCGACACACCTAAAACAACAAAAGTGCGCAAATCAGCATACAAACTATAAATTTTTTTAGGGCAAGCGCTAAAATATAGATGTTACCTTCATCTTGGATATATGTCTCTCGGGCAGGCCGCAAGCTCACGTAGCTTATCCCCAAGAATACGAACAAGGACTCTTTGCAGCCCGCCAACTCAAGAGGAGACGCGTGGGTGGTCAGCGCCGTAACCCGGCCCTCCTCTTTGTAACCCGCAATCACATCGCGGTCTTTCACCCGCTTCCGCTCAGACAAAATTTTTCAGGGCATCGCCACTGGAATAACCCCCCTCTTCACAAAGAACTATTTCTCCTTCCAATCGTGAAGGGATTTGGGGACAACGGAAGCCAATGGAGTTACCTTGGGTCGCGGCTTAAAGGTAAACCAGGTCTCATCCCTGGCCATGAAATAGAACACATTTAACCGATCAACGGTCGGTTCAATGTCCAACGCGCGGCAGCACGCCTCAAAATGCACCAGTCTCAGCATCCCGAAGGCGCTGAGCTGGGTAACAGCCACCCCATATGCCACAAGGGCATCTATTTGGAACCGGGTGGCTGGAAGACGAAAACCACACTTAACAAAGTGGGCTTTGTACAAGGCAATTTTGCCCTTAGTGGGAGTCAAAACAGTGTGACTCGGCCGGGTAACTCTGGCTCCCACTTCGGCAAAATCTCAAGAGTTTTGCAAAACTCTTCAAAATTTGGTCTTTTCCACTTCATTGGGGTGTTGGTCATCAGCTTGCATTCTTTGATCTTTCCCTGAACGATCGGTTGCTCTGGCGTCGTTTCCGACGAATGGGAGTTGTTCACAGAAACTTCAGACATCTTGTAGAAGAGAAGTTTTAAAAACAAGGGAAGAAAAAGGATCCTGGAGAAAATCTGGAAATGTCGCTGGAAAACTTGAATAAACCGTCGGAATACCTTGAAGACTCGCCAGAATCTTCAAACAAGCTAACCAAAAAACTTGAAGATATGAAGGAAAGTTGAGAGAATTTGGGAAAACTTTGGAAAAAGTAATTGAGAGAGAAGTGGAAAATAGGTATTCATACCCATCGCATTTATTGCGATGGGTCCGACCTGGAAGCCTCGATCAGATGAATATTCATCTGGACGCTCAAGATGGTGCCACATGTCCCACTTGCCATACAGGTGTTAACACAACGCGCGTGATCTCCCACGCGCCTGACACACAACGTGTGCACTCGACACGTGTCATCATCCTGCATCATGACAGCTGCACTCAGGCGTGTGACTTTCCACGTGCCTAACACAATTCATCCGCCATTCGCCACGTGTCAGCAGTCTGCAGAGTGGAAGTCCCACTCGCACGCGTAGACGGCTACGCGCCTGACACACAAAGAAAAAGGACACCAAAACATGCTGATGTGACTACCATCATGACAGACATGCTCTCTGTCAACTGACATGTCCTCCAACCGCCTCGGCTTCCTCAACACGACTCCTTGATTTCCCCCCAAATTCAAGACAACTTTTCAAATTCCTCAGCACATTTACTTCTAATCATTCCCATAGTTAATACAACTTTGGTTGAGCATTACTCATCTCAACAACCAGACTGCCATGTCATCACTTGGCGCTGGTTTGACGTAAAATCCAAAAGACGTTCTCCGTAGGATTTTACATTTCAACAACTAGACCGCCACGTCATCACTTGGCGCTGGTTTGACGTAAAATCCAAAAGACGTTCTACGCAAGATTTTACATTTCAACAACCAGACCGCCACGTCATCACTTGGCACTGGTTCGACGTAAAATCCAAAAGACGTTCTCCGCATGATTTTACATTTCAACAACCAGACTGCCACGTCATCACTTGGCGCTGGTTTGACGTAAAATCCAAAAGACGTTCTCCGCAAAATTTTACATTTCAACAACCAGACCGCCACGTCATCACTTGGCGCTGGTTTGACGTAAAATCCAAAAGACGTTCTCCGCAAGATTTTACATTTCAACAACAAGACCGCCACGTCATCACCTGGCGCTTGTTTGACGTAAAATCCCAAAGACGTTCTCTGCCAGATTTACATTTTCAACAACCAGGCTTCCACGTCATCACCTGGCGTTGGTTTAACGTAAAATCCAAAAGACGTTCTTCGCAAGATTTTACATTTCAACAACCAGACTCCCACGTCATCACCTGGCGCTGGTTTGACGTAAATCAAAAGACGTTCTCCGCCTGATTCCTCTCCAGGGGTCAGTGAAGAAACGAACGTAAATAATGACAAAGCAAAGGAAAATACAACTTCCATCTTCCTGAAGCTAAATGAACCTATGGAAGAATTAACAGAGATAAAAGGTCCACTTTTATCTTGATATATTTTAAAGAGCTGCAATGAGCACTTTTTAAGCATAAAATGTGGATGAGCTATCACCCACCGGCGCAATAGAATAGTCCAGCGCCCCACCAGACCTCTTGGTAAGACCAGGAGAGGCACTGGACTGGGGGGACTTGAAGGGGTAGGGTACCAATTCCAACGCCCAGGCGCACCCTACCCCACAATGTTGTCTCCAAGACACACCTCCGCGGAACGACAGTACTCGGCGGAGGGAAGGAGCCAACAACATTGTATGTGAAGTATAAGCTATCAAGCGTCAGCGCATCGTCAGACCTTAGCGATGATCACTCGCGGAGCATAAGCAGCTGCCTGCGCCAAGGTGCAGCTCCCCTTGAGCCCCACTTGCTGCACAACCTCCTAGGTGTCAGACGTCACCTCAGCAAATCTTCTAGAGGAAGATAGCCGACTGACACCCTCTGCCACCAGGAAGAAAATGAAGCACCTGCAGTCCATCACAACGCGCCACGTGTACCAGTGGCAGGGCGCCACCCTTGACAACCAATCACAGGGCGCCACGTGGACCAATCACAGGGCACCATTCTTAGCCGGTTTACTTTATTCAACCATGGATCCAAATCCAATCGAATGGGCTTCTGGAAGAAAAGCCCAGCTCTTGGGCCCAAGCTCAGCGCTCCTGAAGTGGGCCGCAGGCATCTGGCCCACACATCCCTTATAAAAGGATGGCGTCACCTCCTTTTGATAAGTCGACCAATTCTCCACAAAAACACACACAATTGTAATACACTTGTATCTTGTCTTTATATTTGTAATCGTTCAAAGCAATAAAGACAATCATTTTTAGTGGACGTAGGTTAACGAGACCAAACCACTTATATCATGTGCATTTGTGTGTCGTTCCTTTATTCTTTCTTTAGCTTACAGGCCACGGATCTATCCTCGTTATGAGCAAAGGATTATATCCTCTAGTGAACACGAGTTGCCTCCCCCTCATATTATCCGAGTCATACTCGTTGTTTCTTCAAACTAAGTCATAAGTTAGCTCATTACCAAACCCAAGCCTAACTTAAGTCTTAACCTAAACGAATTTATTCGAATTTGCTTCGAATTCGAGTTTCTAAATGAATTCGAATATATTCGAATACGAATTGGTCAGCTTTTAATCAAATTCAAAAAATTCGATTCGATGAACCCAAGGTTATACTACACACATGCAATAGTGTTTTTTAGGTTTTATTTATGGGAAAACTTCACAGAATGGTAACAAAGTTTTCATGTTGCTCCAATTTAGTCATTCAAACTTATTTTTGTCCCAATTAAATAACTTATCTTTTAAATATGTGCTAATCCTAGATATATTACCTATTTAACAGGTTACCTTGCTGATGTGTTATTTATTTATTTTTTCTTATTTATTAAATGTTGACGTGGATAAGAAGAATAAAAATTAAATAATATGTTCATATAAAATAATATTATATTATATCTACATAATAAATAAAACAAAGATACATTGCATCTTCTTCGTCACTTCTAACCAGCACCATCCTATCCCATCTCAAGCTAACCATGTTTTTCACCATCAATCTGGAATTTTTTCTTTTTTGACATGTTTGGTAGTTCCATGGTCCTTCCTCTCACTAGTATATGATGATGAGATTACTCACCGGAACCGACAACGAAGGCACTGATGACTGACCCTTTAAATTTGTTTTCGTTTCTATTGACGCATTCGGATCTACAATAACCCGTCGTCGTTTGAAGGGCAGATGGATCGATCTGTTGAATAACGGTTAAACAACGGCATGGCCTGCAACTTAGAAGAATATGATGATTTTGAGATGGGAAGGTGGTGGTTGTCGGCGAAAAGGAGAAGCAAGAGGTTGTTGATGGTGACACTGAAATTAACATAGGCGACGATGGTGTTGGCTGATATCTTCATTGTCACATGAAGGAGATGGTGTTTATGGATTTAGGGTTTTGGAAAATGGTGTTTATGGATTTATGTTTCTGTTAACTACTATTATCCACATCAGCAGACTTGATAAATAAGAAAAATAAAAACTACCACGTTAGCATATAACTTATTAAACAGGTAGAATATATAGGATTAGCACATTTTTAAAAGTTAAGTTACTTAATTGGAACAAAAAATAGTAGTGACTTAATTGAAACAATTTAGAAACTTGGTAACTATTCTATAAAGTTACCCCTTTATTTATTTATTTATTTTTTGAACAGGGATTACGAGAGAAAGAGAAGTTTCCGAACTAATTTTTAGTTTTTTATTATTATTGTTATTTTTTTATAGTCAAGGTTTTCTAATTCTCCCAATAAAAAAATGAATATATGGGCTATAGCCCACAAAATTGGGGCTGTTAAAATTTGTATGAGGCAAACGTAGATCTCCGCCGCTAGATTGTTCAACCAACTACCCCCCCCCCCCCCCCCCCCCCCCCCCCGTTTTTACTCTCTTGACCGTCCTCTCTGAACCCTAACGACGTTAGATTGTCACATTTTAAAGGTAACTCACTCCATCCGATCTTCAACTCCTGGTTATAGTGGTGACAATACGTTTGATTTTTAATTTTGTTACTAATGTTATTTTGTTAGTCTAGGGTTTCAGTTCGTTTACAACCTTTTTCTTTATTTTTTTATTAATAAAGCAGAAACGATGAGTCGATCGAGCAGAACGCTGTATGTCGGTAATCTTCCAGGTGATATTCGTGAGCGAGAAGTCGAAGATTTGTTTTACAAGGTCACTCACTGCCTTTTATTTCACATCATTATTATTACTCTATTTGTTTAATGTTTACTTACGAAGCTTACTTTTAGGCTTGGACTTGAGCTCGTTTAAGCTCAACTCGTTTCGAGTTTTTTTCAGACAATCTTGAGTCGAGTAGCTTGGGTTCATTTACTAAACAAGCTTATTTTTAGGCTCGGGCTCGTTTACGCTCAGCTTGTTTCGAGTGTTTTCCGAGCCGATCTTGAGGAGATTAGGCTCATTTACTAAACATACTTATTTTTAGGCTCGAGCTCGTTTAAGCTCGGCTCACTTCGAGTTTCGAGCCAATTTCAAGTAGTTCAGCTCGTTTACACCCCTAATTCGCATTTGGTTCTCCATCCTTATGAGTATAATTTAGTAAAAATCAAATTTATCTTTAAATTTTTTCAATCATTAAAAAAACTCCTACATCTCATTCTCCATATGGGAGATAGATACCGAATTCCTAAAGATGCGGTATGGGAAGTGGGTCTCTAAACTTGATCCCTATTTTGGGGAATGATATGCAGTGTCTAGTTTTATTAAAACCTTATTTTTTCCTAAATTACAGGGAATGTGAAGTCAATGCTCATATGAGTTATTATATCATTAAGAAAGTATAAACATTTGAAGTATACATGCAATGATTAAAATAGGAAAGTGTGTAAGAGTTCAAATTCAAAGTATTTGTATTAGGGGTTGTTTGGTAAGCTTCTTAATGAGGCTTTGAACCATTCAGCGCGTTGTTTCAGCTTCTGAATGGAATGGTCAAGGCTAAACCATTAAGACCTAGGACGTAGCTAAACCATTAAGCACTGAAGTAGGCTGAACCTTAATGAGGCTCTCGAACCAATGTGGGACAAGGAAACTAACCATTAAGAGGTCCAACTTAATAATTCAGCACTTAACCATTCAGACCTCTTAAATCTTAATGATTCAACACTTAATCAACCAAACAGCCCCTTAGTTAAGTTGGGAATATGTATATCACTTTTTATATTGGAATATTCAATTTAGTTTATTTTTTTCTTTTTCTGTTAGGAGTGAACTTTTATTATTCATCAGCACTCTCAAATATGCAAGGCTTTTTAATACATAGGAATGTTAAATAATGATGTTTGACGCGTGCTTTGAGTACGAGTAATATTGGCTGAGTTAAACGTTTTTTTATGAATATTATTTATATTTTTTAATTTTGCAGTATGGTCCAATAGCGTGCATCAATTTGAAAGTCCCACCAAGACCGCCGGGTTATGCTTTTGTCGAGGTGAGCTTCGTTTTCTTACAATTGCCTCTTTTGCGTTACTATTTTTTTTCCTGATAGGCTGATACAGTATGGTGATTTTTCTTATAGTTTGAAGAGGCTCGTGATGCTGAAGATGCCATAAGGGGTCGTGATGGTTATGATTTTGATGGCCATAGATTAAGAGTAGGTCAAGCATAAGACATACACAACTAATGGGCTGTTAAGTTGGGATGCTAGTGGCAGTCAACAAAATAATGTTTTTTTATTGTGTTAATAGGTGGAACTTGCCCATGGTGGCCGTGGAAACTCATCCTCTACAGATCGTTATAGTAGTCGTGGCAGTGGTCGTGACAGTGGTCGTGGTAGTTATGGAGTTTCTAAGAGATCTGATTACAGAGGTTTGACAGCTTGAAAGTCTGTTTTATGATGCTAAAAGAGTATACTGTTCAGTGTGTTTATTTGTTGTCTTGTAACACAGTTCTGGTCACTGGCTTACCCTCTTCTGCTTCATGGCAAGACCTAAAGGTTAGTACAGTTTATCAGTTTATGCTGTAACATCTAGTCACCTACAGTCCAACACTATATACCTTGTTATGTTTGAACCCCACCTTTCCACACCCTTGAAAAATTATATTTGTTAGTTGTGCCTTTTGTGGGCTTTCTGGTTCTGACCAGAAGTTTAGTTGCTTCGAAATTTAAAGTTTGGAACTAAAGAAGAGCTTGGTGAAGAACCAAGTAAAGTGTACTTTAGACTGTAGAGAGATGCAAAATGGTAATTGGTTATAAGCATTTCAATTCCAAATAGTAAAAACTGAAATTTATTTTATCAGACAGCCTTGTAAGCCATCTCAAGCTTACTTTACCTGCTGAATAAATCAAATGCTCCCTAAACGGCAGGCTTCAAAGTTTATTTCAGAAGTACATGTTTCATTGTCAACAGTTTCCTGTCTTACTGGTTTTTTCATCTAAGGTTACCACCAGGAAATAACAATTTCAGTTCTATTATGATAAAACTATATTGGTGAGATGAGCCTTGCGAAGCTCTTTCTTTTACTCTTTAATGGGACACCCTTGATTTGTCAATGTTGTATTTTGGCATTTGGTAATTGGTACCAAGCATTTTTATTACTGATTAGTGCTAAATTTATGTATGCTTCACGTTTACATGCATACTTCATAGCTAATAAATGGACCATGCTCAAACTAATGGCTATTTGGTTTATCTGAACAATGTGTATGCTTTTCATTATGTCATTTTTTAGAAGCTACAGTTTTTTCATGTGAGAAATAGTGTATTAGTGTTTTTGCATAGTCTTCTACTGCCTTCTATAATTTGCCTCACATCTCGTGTATTTTCAGGATCACATGCGCCGAGCTGGGGATGTTTGTTTCTCTCAAGTTTTCAAGGAGGGTGGTGGTAAGTTTTTTAATCAGAGAGTAACTCTAGTCATTGAATCGTATGTGTATTATCTTATCTGTAATGCATGTCTGATATGATGATGTGATTTATTTTTAGGCACCACAGGGATTGTGGACTACACCAACTATGATGACATGAAATATGCTGTAAATTACTGTCATTCGCACTGTGGTCATTTTTTTTAAAATTCAAGTGAAAACATCTGTCCACCTATGATCATCTAACATGCACCATTTTTTCTTGTAGATACGGAAATTGGATGACACAGAGTTTCGGAATGCTTTTTCGCGTGGATATATACATGTATGATGGAAACAAATATGCTAATGGTTTTACGTTTTTAAACACTTTTTAGGTCACATTACTTATTATACTTAAAGCGGCCTATAGGTGAAGGAGTATGATTCAAGCCGTTCTAGGAGCCGTAGTCGCAGCCGCAGCCGCAGCCGTAGTCGTAGCAGGAGCCGAAGGTTGGATCCTGATTAATTACACATATCAGCTACATAATCATTTCAAATTAAACAGAACAATAACAATAAATATCCATGCTATGTATACTTTTATCTCACTTTGACCCCCTTTTTGTTAATTTGATTATTATCCTTGTACAGTAAGTCTCCAAAAGCAAAATCTTCTCGTCGTTCAAAATCTCGTTCAAGATCTGCATCTCCTCGTTCTCGTTCTGGATCAGAGCCTCGCCCAGCAGCAAGGTGCACATTTTAGTTCAAGTTTTTGACTTCTTATTTTCTGTACCCAGTTGGCTTTTCTTGCTTAAGTTTCATACGCGTGTTCTCAATTGCTATTTTATATGATTAAATTATGATTTAAGACTGTCGGTTGCCTTTTATATTGTTATCGTGTAGAAGTAGTGAATGGCACGTGCAATGTTATTTTGCTGTTATCCACTCACTCTGAATGATAATGCAATAATAGGAACATGTCACTGTGTTCATGTTGCGGTTCTCTTTTCTCTGTTCTTTGTTTCCTATCATTGTTATCATGCTCTATTGTTATAGATATGTTTGTACACTAGCATTTCTTTATATGAATGGTTTTTTTTTTTTTAATAAGGCGGTAAGAGTAGAGCGAGAATTTATTTTAGGATATAATTTTTAAAATAAATGTGTATCTTCTGGATATCTGGGTTTGAAAGAGTAATTTTATGACTTCTGACGTATCCTTTTTCCCTCTCCATTTTCTACCATGTGGGTGGGTGCATGGTTTTTGAATTTGTGCTGGCAGGCATGTAAAGAAAATGATTCTATCAACTATCGTTGATGAATCTGTTTTAGAAACGTTTAAAGATGAACCTACCTTTTCTCTGCCTTGTTAGATATGGGATATATACAGCTCTCAGGGGATCGCATGTTAGGACCTTGGTGGGATATGTCACCAATACTTTTAACAAGAAGAATCTTGGATATGGATTGCAATAAAAAAAGCTGGATTGTGAGTAGGTGCTATATGAGTACATGACTATGGACTATGGCAATCACAGTTTTAACAGCTGTGGATCATATGATTGCTTCTCCAGACTCCAAATGCCACATAGGATTTAAAGCATGCTTATTGGTATCTTGTTCCCTCAAGTTTTGTTTTGCATCCCCTCCTTTTTTATCCCCTTTAGGTCTGTCATATATTGGTCTCTGTCGGGATGCTTAACTTTGTGAAATTTTCATCTATTGTTTTGATTATGGTTACTGATTCTCTATACATGGAAGTGGAATCAAGGCTCTTGGATCAGAGTATTTAAGAGGAACTTTTGGATATTAAACTCGCTTGTTTCTGGACCTTTTGCAGATCTCCTTCAAGATCCAGATCTCCACCACCCTCTGTAAGCCGAACTTTATTAATCCTCCTATCGTCAACGCTCATTTGGATTTATATAGAAAATTTACTAGCAGTTAATACTTAATACACTTTATATTGCTGTCATGTTTATGTTTGCTTTTAAACGTAGAACCCAAAGCGTGTTAGCAAAAGCCCCAAAAAACACAGTCCTAGCAAGAGCAAGAGTCCAGTCAAAAGCAGCAAGAGTCCAGTCAAAACCAGGAGTCGTAGCAGGAGCAAGAGTTTATCTCGGTAAAATCTTTCTTCCATATAATCTCTTTTAACTTGTATATTTATAAATATGACTGTTCACTTCCCATTTAACAGTACACCAGTACACTACATATATATATATTTTTTCTTTAAACTTTGTTGAATATATAGCAAGAAAAATGTTTTTCTACATATAATTTGTATGTTCATAAACAAATACATTCAATTGGTGACTCTGCTTTATGGAATATTGACAGGTGATATATATGTTGACTCTGAAGAAATGATCAAGCGTGGTTATCACTTTTGCCTTAGCAAACTAAATTGAATATTATGTTGAGAATGTTGGGCATGGATTTAGTTAAGATTGTCAATGCCTATTTATATTTGCATAAATTTGATGTATTGTTCGACTTGATGATTTAGCGTCTTTTGATTCTAGCTTGATCTTAAGTTGCTTTCGTACCTGGCAAGACGGGATGATTGTGTAAAAAAGACATTTTGGTCATGGGGCAAAAAGGATTTTTTTTACGGGTAAAAAATAAGTAGGTTGATTTGGTTCAGGGTCAAAATGGGTTTTTAAAAGGTTGTAATTTACCATAGCAGGAATCTTTTGAATAAAGTATTGAAATCGCCCAAACAAGCTATTGCTAGAACATCAGTTTTATGAAAAAGCAATCACCTACGCTTGATTGCTTACTCGAACATCGAACCATACTCGTGAATTGTAGTGATTAAACACTGACTGCTTGAAAAAGCATCCATTGTAGAACGTTGGAGACGGCGAATTGTAAGGGTGAAGAGAATGACGTTAACTAGTTAACTAGATCGGATGGCAAGGTTTGAGAAATGCTTCTTTTGGGGTCACTTGGGCCGAATTGAGTCGATTAGCATAGCAGTGTATGAGAGGTGGCTATTGCTTCCTACAAGGTGCCTCTTGGTTCCGCCATCATCGCCACTGCGACTGTTGTTACCGTCATTTTTTATGGACAATGTTCCAATCCACTTCTAACTCTACACCATCGTTAATTGCAGGTGATGTTTCATCACAGCCATTTTTTATGAACAAGAAGCAAATTCCCTTTTAGATTTTTCAACTCATTTTTATTAAAGTTAGATTTATAAGACGACTATTTTTTTTTTAATAAAATTATGTATTTCTAAAAATACGATTTTTTAGTTTCTATAAAAAAGTTTGGTTGATCACACGATAGAGCTCTGGCATTTTTCCACGCTTCTGTTATATGTTTGGCACATCTTGAGTTTGCACCACGAATGCTCAATGCACAGCTCAACTTATCGACCGGAACTCCTTGTTTGACTATGCTCTTAGTTTTTGATACTGTAGTTGGCCGTTGACCTATGGTCGGTCTGTGGCATCATTCGTGATCCTTCTGTTGGATTTGGGCAAATTGTATTTGAACAGTTTAGTTGATGCGAGTAATAAGGGGATAAAATTCCGAAAATATTAACATTTTTAGCTGTCAATTTACTCAAATGCTTATATAACCAAACCTGGATCAATCAGTAATATCATCTTATAGATGATAAACACATACACAAATGTATTGCATCAAAGATTAAAGTAGTTTCAAATTGCAGGCAGTTGACACATGCCAATCATGTCTTATCTTTCTATAGCCAAGACTAGGAAGAATAGAACTATAAACAGTGAGAACCATCATTGTCGCTGACGCAAGGTAAAGCTAACCAGAGTGTTTGGCCTTTGGCTTCTTCACAATCATCACAGTGCAGTGCGCATGATGAGTGACATAGTCACTTACACTCCCCAAAACCGCCCTACATGAAGAAATGTGTGTGTGGTGCTTAAATATGTACATAATTTCACACAAGGGATTTGAAGTGGCATTTTCACATGGAATAATCAAAACTAGGGGTGACAATTCATGACACGACCGAAATAAGACAAGCATATATAACGCTATGCCCACGTTGACCTAACTATACGGGTAGTCGGGTCGTGTTCAGGCTGACCTGTTTAACTGTTTCTTATTAAACAGGTCGACCCGCCAATCCGTTAACCCGGATGACCGTTATAGATAAATGGGTTAAATGGGTTGTGTTCGGGTTACAAAATTTGGAACTCGAATCGTTAGGTTTTCCAGTCAAGTAATTGATTGAATCAATGTTTGATAGGATAAAATGAAGCTCAATTAACATGAATGATTGATACCTTTTGATTGCTCCATAACCATGGCTACCAACTACCAGCATTGTAGCATGGTGCCTCTCTACAGCTTCACATAAAACATTCCTAGCATCACCTTCCACAACTTCAACAACCACATCATCCACCTAAGTAGAGTAATAATCTTTCATAACCAATCCAAGCAAGTGCAAACACTTGGTCATAAATAAAACTTTTTTCACCAAACAATCAAGATTTTAAATGCAAATAACGCTAAAAGTTCCAATAAAAAGACCAAGGATCATTCCGAATCCGCATACAATTCCAATTCAGAAGCCCATATCCTATAATTTTAACCATTAGAAGCTAAAGGGTTTCCGATAATTCAAAATCAGCTCACAATTTCAATCACACAAACCCTTATCCTACAAATCTGTGTATAAAATCCAATAAAAGCAACTGAATGAAATGACCATGTACCCGTGATCCAACAACACTACCATTCAGTGGCGGATTTAGAAATTAATTTCAGTAGTAACGTTTTTCATTTTTTTGTTTTTAGTAGTAACATTTTCCAAATATCGTAAAAAAACACAAATTTTCCACTAATTCCCACTACGCGCGCGAAGTTGAGTTACGCGGCACCTAGCTTCAAGCTAGGTCTGCCCCTGCTACCATTAGCCTAACTTTCTTCATATCTATGAAGTTAATGGAAATACTCATACAAAACCTAATGATAATCTACATATAAGGATAATTAAACTTTGAGCCTCTGTTGTCACGGCACACTCACTTCGCTTCAAAAGCCCAACTTTAAGGCCCTCAGGCGCATTTTCCAGGCTAAGTTATGACGAAATTCAGGTAAAAAATCGTCAGAACAGGTCTAAAACAATTATAGTATTATAATAACCTTAAACAAGCACCGAATCACCTAAAACAACCTAAACTAACCCTAAAGAAGCCTAAAACATGTCCAAACCCAATAAATATTAATAGATATGATATCAATAAGTGTACAGAACAAAAGGAACTACGAACCGATTTCGAATGACAGAGCTCCTTCGCTCGTTCCGCTACACGAGCAGCGATCTTCTTCAAATCCGAATCCACAAACGGATAAACATCCGCCGCACCTAAATTTAGTAATTCAAATCAAACAACAACAACAAAAACAAAAGAATCAGAGAAATATGAAGAAACATAATAAGTAGATGATATTGATAATATTATTATTATTATTATGATAAAGATGAATTAGTACCAGGGCCGGCAAAACCTATGGCGGAAGTAGGAGAAGGTTTGGAGTGAACAACGATTAGTTTAAAGGGAGTGTTAGGAGCAGAAGGAGCTAGGAAATGATCCAGAGTCCATTCAAGTGCGTAAAAGCTGTGATCACTGTCGTCGATTCCGACGATCATTACTGGTTTTTGTTGTTGTGTTGTTTCCATGTTTGCCATTGACTTGTTATTACTTTCGTTCACGTGTAGTGTGTGTATATATAGATATATATGTGCACATAGACCGGAATTCTAGAATAAGCAAGATGAAACGAGGTATTTGGGATTCGTTTTTGATAAGTGTTGTAGTAGGGTGGAGCTGCTTTTAAATTACTGCGTTTTGTTAATGTATTAAACACAAATAATCTATTTTTATAAACATTTTACAAACACTAAAAATTGATTATTTACGTTTTCAAAACGCAATAATCTAAAAATCTATTTAAAAACTCAACTCCAAACATCCTCTTAACATTATTAAGGCCAGGCGAGTCATTTCACGTATTCTTCTTCACGGGTAGGTCACTACCCTCACGACAATATTGCTATCGGTGGCACGGGTAGTGGGGTTTTGTGTGTAGGGGTTTTTGTTTTTTATAGGTTGAATGATTCAGGGTAGTGTTAACTTTAAATTTATGTGTGAGTGAAGTAAATTAATGAAGTGATATGACAGCTATTTGTGGAAAATCAAGGTAGTTTACTTAGAAAAACATAAAAAAATTGAGAGTGATGAGGTGGATAGGACCCACACGACACTTTCAAGGGAGATCCATTAACTCGTTATGGATGGAGATATGCATTACTGGAGACTTCGTTTGGAAATTGGATACCACCTTTAAGGCACACGGGATTACTTATCGTGTACATTATTTAAGCCCATGGTATATGGTTTAAAAGAATAATGTTAGCGTATGGCTTTTCTATTTTATGTAGTGTTAACTTGAGGGATAGTTGTCTAATCACTAAAGTTTTAGTGATTATTTGAACTACATATTTGACGTTATTTGATCCTTATAACTTAATGTTTTTTCTTGAACAAATATACTTAACATACTTTTTTTTACCATAATGTTAGCGCCAAGGACCGAATATGTTACAAGTGGAAAAAGAATGAGAATCAAATGTGTATTTTCTGTTGGAACAATCGGGTTATAAACACAAACAAACAATCAGATATTGTGAGAAACGCACTCACGACTCTTTTCTATTTTATTAATATCAAACCAACACACATTACAAAACAAACAAACCCCTATTTATACTAAACATAACTTGACCTATTCTAGTCAAAATATGACTCCTTATTAGATAATTATACCAACTAAACTTAACCGATAAACATCGCATTAAATAATAAGCTAAATCAAGATTAAACCCAACATTTTCCACAACCAAAACCATTATATGATACCACATAGATCTAAGGGGGGTATGTTTTTGTATGAAAAAAGATAATTATGAACGGCTATTTAAAAGATATTTTTTTAAATAATGGCTGTCAATATATCACCCACTGGGCGGCCAAGATTGGGCAACCGCAGACACGACTGTAAGGCCGGGCCCGGATCGAAACCCACCGGATTTCTCCACGGAGGGGCATAAACAGGGACAGATACAACTTTAAATCATAGGGACGTCTGCTACCCCTCGATTATCCTGGCGAAGTGAAAAAAATTTGTTTTTTTAAGGTATTTTTATAAAATGTTATCCCTAAAACAAATCTTTTGGTACCCCTTAAAATAAATTTTTTATAAAATCTTACCCCTTTTTTTATTTTCTAGATCTACCACTGGGCATAACACTGGCTTATGGGTGCTCTCCGTGTCTCCAAGGGAAATCATACCGCCAACTGCCACTTGACACACGTTACGTCACCACAAGAGCCGAGTCTGGTATAACGCTGGGTGGGACGAAACTCATGTTGGTTTGAATTCAAACTTTTGACCTTTAAAAGAAAGCTAGTTCTTATGTTGATTGCGTTTATCACTCTACCAAATGGTGAGGACTTAAAAGATACATATTTGAACATGTCACTTAAACGTAATATATTTCATATTTGGTCATTTGATGATTTAGGTTTTTTAAAATTAGGGAATGAATTTTATTTAAAAAAAAACAAGGAATAAGCCGTACTTACAAGTCGAATTAATGAATGGATAATTGACCTAACAGATAATATAATTATACCCATTATTGTGTTTTTACAAGATTAGTATAATTAAGAGAGGAAGGAACGTCCACCCAGCACCGGCGGATGTCCTCTTTGGTAGGACTTCGGGACACTGGGTTCGTGGCGGGGCAAACAGTTTTAAAGACGGAGTCTAAAAAGGTGCTAAGCATGAAACAATCTGTTTAGAGAATTAACACGTTTTTGTACCATTTGCTTTTGATACATTTGGATCCCTTGACTCTTAGGCAATCCGATTCCTAGATTGGGTGCAAAAGGTCGTACACAATAATCCTCCGTCCTCCAAGAACCAAAGTTTTATTTTTAACAGGGGAGGATTTACAATTCATAAAGGGCTTGCGGCACAACTTGTTGCCTGTTTACATGTCATCCTCTTATAATATGCAGGTAGGTTAAAAAGCACTAATAATATATTAACATTAGTGATTGCAAATAAATACTAGTTTCTATGAAAAATTAAGGGAGAGAATCAAGAACTTCAATAACATATTACCAAATGCTGTGACTTTCCAAAAAGTTGTAGCTTGCATGAGTCCCTTGCATTATCATGTTGACTGCTTCAAAAGTTGGATAAACCGATTACCGAAGATGGTTTAGAAATTGTTGTGCTGGACAAAAAGCTTACTGCCAATTTGAATTTAAATGATGGGCTCCAAATTAATATGTACATGACATCATATGATGGAAATGATGGGCATGTTAAACAATTAATATCAACAATAGATCAACCAAATGTGTTGGGCCAGAAAAAGATATGTGTAATGTTATTGGGCTACAAAGTAACAAAGGAGTTAGTCAACCAATTATGTTAACAAATAGTCATGTGGATCATAGTTTAAGAGTCTCGAGTGTGGGAGATATGGGAGCCCAAAATCGTTTCATGTTTGTCTGACTCAACTATTATGAGCCTACTATTCGTTACAAATCAATGACACAAATGAATATGAGAGGGTCCAATGTTTCATTCGACCCAGGTGGTATGACTCGTGAAGTTGAACTGTTTGGGCGGTTCGTGATAATAACACCGTATAATTGGGTTGATGTTCCTTTTGATTCAGGTGACTTTGGTCCAAAGACAAAACTCGAGGATGAGTTTTTTTAGAACGGGAAGTATGATGCATGAATATATAAAGTTAGATTTGAAGATTACTTTATCATTCTTTTGAATTTTAATTCCTAGTTTATCTTTTCTTATTTCCTATTTGAATTATGTTTCCTACCCTATAAATTAAGGTTTAGGGTTATTTTTAGTTAGTTTGTTGATTATTAAATTGAAGAACATTGTTCTTGAACCTTTTGGATTTTTTTTGAGATGTGTGATTATCATTTGCTTATAGAGCCATTTGATCGCATCCAAAACTACCTCATATATATTCAGTTTGTTATTTTTTGATTTTTTTTGTCAAAGCTCAAATCTATGTTAAACTTGACTCAGTTCATAAAAGTGAAGCGTAGCATTACCAAACCAATATATATAGTTAACCGATAACAGGAATTGCATAATTTTAATAACAACTTTAGGTTATATTTCAGCTACGAGTTAAACTTGCAATACAAGTAGAGTCGTCCACATAATCCTAAAAAAATCTTTGGGTCCGGACGAGTAGTGAAAATCAGGCCATAACATATATTTATATATTTTATAAAAATGCTTAAAATGCATTAAAAAGGTCTTAAAACATATAAGAAAAATTAAAATATATAAAAATTATTTTTTTTAATAAAATTGGGCCCTAAAATATGTGTGTGTATATATATATATATTATATTTTATTTTTTTATAAAAAAAGCTTAAACTATATAAGAAACATTAAAATATATTAGCGGGAACCCGCGCGTTGCAGTGGAGTTGCATGTTGTTTAGTTGTTGCATTTGGTTAATCGTCTCACTGTTATTTTTTGCTTGATTTGAAGCGCCGTCAAAATGGTAAGGAAAGTAAAGTGACAATCTAGTCGGTTGGTTGGAGTACCTAAATAATAATATATAATGCGCGAGCCCCTACGTGTGTGTCTGGTACAAAATTCATTTATGCGTGCGAGACATTGTATTATGAACCCGTGCATTACAGCAGAGTCGCCAATTCACAGCGGTGGGAGTCACCGATGCTCTTTTGGTGAGCGTAATATAAACCGACATGCCTTAAACACTTATTATATTTGTGTATTACAAAAGCTGTAAGACCAAAAAAACATTGATTGAGTAGACATAAAGACATTCCCTACTTGTTTAACAACCAAAATTATTAACCAATTGTCAATGCAGCCGACAAAAGTTAAACAACCAAAATCATTCCAATAAATGTTAAGCTATGGACAATCCTCTACTTGTTTGTTATTAAAGCCTTTTTTAATCACATATAGCATCAATTCTCTTATGAGCCTTTGTTGCAGCATCCTATAATTTTAAAGTCCTTTTAACAACTCGCATGAATAGCAAAGATTCATCATGGAAGTCATTTTCTGCTACATATTTGATAATGTTATCTTGTGAAAACCTGAAGTCACCAATATTAAACATAAAAAGATGGGATCTAACAATTGGATTTCTAGAAGATAATCCCTTTCTATTCTAGCCTCTCCAGTAGAAGCATCATAGTACCAACTTCTGAAATTTTGCAAACATGGAGAGGGATAATTGGAAATATTAATTATTCTCACAACTTTTGTCAGATTAACGTGTAACCCCATATATTTTTTTCTTCCCAGTTATGGGTCTACTTTTTTACATCAATCTTCCAGCGACCTATGATTTAAACACTTTAAACTTTGAAAAAACATTCTTTTCTAATCAAATTTTCTACAAACCATGCTCGAAAAATATCATATAAATTCTCTTTTATTTGTTATTATTAATAATATAATAATTATCAATATTTGTTTATTCATTTGGTATGTAAAATATCATATAAATTCACTCTTTTTTTTGTCTTTTTATGCGTTTAATCAATAGAATAGTTATTTAATTGTTGTATTAAATTTGTCTTGCCAATTTAATAAAATTACAATTTTGCCCATATATATAAATATGAAATGACTCTTTTACCCATCCGGAACCCATTTTATAGTAGTATAGATATATAAAAATCATTTTAATTTTTTTTTCTAGCCTCACCAAGATTTGGGCCTCAGGCAGTCATCGACGCACCATATACCAATAGCCAACCCATATTTCAAGTCATAATGCATTTGAGTTATCACTTATCAGGTATGACAAAAGAGGGAAAATCTATTAACATTTCAAAAATACAATATTAACCTTTCATTGCTATGAAATTTATTGTAACAAACTTATTTTTTAACAACTTAAATTACATTACATCCATATTTAGCGGTGCTCAAACCTAGAGATAAACATTTTGGTATTAAATACTGAAAATAGGGATACCGAACTGATCCCGATACAAAAATACCGATAGGTTCATTTTTGGTAACAATTCGGTATCAAGTTTTGGCGAAAATCAGTATCGGTGGTAAAATACCGATACCATACCGGTAACTAACTGATACCGTACCGTATGTTTTCGGTATTCATATCGGTACCAAGTTTTCTCAAAAATCGGTATCTGTATTGGTTCGGTACCGAGCTCATCCCAAGGGCCGACCCGTTAATGTATCAAACCTACCCTTCAAATTCTTAGGGCCTATTTGAAAAAAAATTTCATCATCATCATCCTCATACTCAGTTAATCCCACAAATAACAAAAGCTAAGGTAGGGTCTGAGGGTAGTAAGATGTAGACAACCTTACCTCTAACCCGTGGGAATAAAGAGACTGATTCTAGTGAGACCCCCGACTCGATAGTGGCTTTGTATCAAGCCTTGGACATAAGGCACATAACACTTAGCAATTGGGACACACCCGATTGGTGCATCCCCTTGTCTTTTAGCTATCAACGCCACCACATGATGCATGATTAACCGTCCGTCATTTTTAACTGTATTTTCATGAAATTAAAAAAATAACGTTAAAATTAGTGCAACTTTACTTTTACCCCCCGATGACCACACATATATTCATTATATGCATACAATTATATGCATACAGCCGTAAGGGGCCAATTTGAAAAATATTATATTTGTATATAATATAAAATTTTATTGAGTTGACGTATATAATAATTATAGTCGAGTGGTACTTACTTGCGGGAGTTCCCTGTTCGATTCCCATCACCAACATTAAAGCCCTTCATTTTTTCCATTTTCCTTTTAAATTGGTTAGCCTTTATAGGGCCTCGGCTCAAAATATGTCAATGTGCGTTCGCTTTTTTATTCTGGTTTGTAATTAGTTTGTAGTAAAGGTGCACAAACCGGGTTCTTTTAATACCCAATTCCGGTTATGGAACCGGTTTCGGGTAGGATCGGGTATCACTTTGACTGGGTATTGAAAGAACCGGTTTCAGATTCGGTTCCTAGCAAAAAAACCATACCCGGTTCTGATTTTTTTAATACCCGGTTTCGGGCATGGAACTGGTTCCGGGTATAGCGGGTATTCAAAAAATTGGTTACACCGGGAATTGAAAAAAACCGGGCATGTAGTGTATTGAATTCTTTTTATACAACTACGTCGAAGGGTAATGTGACTTAGATGATTATAACGCGGTTGTAGAGTTCTTTGGATGAGACGCGCCAATTTTGGGTTGTCGAAGTGGTCAAATGGCAACCCCTCTTGAATTACGAAGTGACACACTCCTTCCCGGACCGCCTCAACATCAAAATGCCAAATAGTCCCTTTGCTTGACATATATTTTTTGGGTATTCAGAAAACCCGGTTCCGGGTATTAAAAAACTCGGGTATAAATTAGGTCCGGTTTTTACATAGAAATCTATAACCTATGTTTACTTGGCGGGTAGGGCCGGGTACAGTTCCGGGTATAAAAACACCGGGTTTTTTAATATCCGGTTCAAGTTCCGGTTTTTTTGTGCACCACTAGTTTGTAGCCTGTGGGGTTTACTAGGGTATTTACGTTTAGGTTTAGTTGATGTAACTTTTGGATTGTTCTATGATCTTTTTTTGTTTCACTAGAGTTCATTTTTATAAAAAACATTTGATTATTCATAAATATTGGAGTTATGTTCAAGCATTGTTGGGCTCCCCAAATCACTGACCTTTTCAGGTATTTCTTGTCACATGTTTTTATTTGAATTTATTTTTTAAGAATGTTGGGTTTTAATGGCAAAATCATTAGTGGTGTTTTGTATTTTTTTTGTTTATCAAAATTGGTGAAGTCTATTATCCGAATTTGCTTTCAAATAGTCGTTTGGTTACAACCAACAATTCAAAATCGAAAATCGGTTTCCTTAGAAAAAAATTATCATATTTTGTGGGACTATTTTTTCAACTCTTAGACGGTCTCAACAATTATGCTATTACTCGAGCGTGTTTAACTAAACAATTTTAACAATTTGTTTTCCACCATGAGCACATAGTCCTATATTTGTCTTTGTCAACATGTTATCAACTCATTAAGCGGGTTAATTAATTAATAATAATAGTTTATCATTATTCGAACCCTTAACCTCAGAAAAAAATAAAAAAATAAATAACACCTTACCTGTTGGACTCAAACTCAGACCCATAAACTTATTTCAACTAGCATTGATTGTTTAACCATCAACATCAATTAGCTAAGCTTGCTGTTGACTGTTCCCTTGCAAACCTGGTTGTTGATCGCTAAAGTTCTACATATTACAAGAATGATCCCTGAACTGTTACAAGTATGTAAAATTTGTAACATCAAGGTACTTTCAGTTCAGAGTTATGTATCTATTTTATTCATCTGCTTCAACAAATCACAATCAATGTTCCATCAAAGGCCTACATGAAAACTGTTCACTTAATCAAATCTTTACCCTCTGTTCAGTCAATGAACAGCTCATTCTTTTGACCAACATAAATGAATTTTGACATGTGTGTGTAATAAACCAGGGGATGGGACGCTACCCTTATTTTTTTTTTTTCACTTCACTAATTTCTAACAATTCTATAGTGCCACATCACTTCACTAATTCACTTCGCTAAACACAGTTTTGCGGTCCGTTAGATACAACCAACAAATGGTCAATGGATCCACTACCAGCACCACCGACGACGGTGTTACTGTACTGGTAGTGGGGTACCCGTGACCATTTCTGGTTGTGCCCCGTCCCCTAATAATGCAATGGGAGTCAATGGGTCTGAACTAACTCTGCCAACCAACAAACTCACATGGTGCATTTAAACATAATATCTAGTGTTTGGTGATTTTATTTTTGTCACGTTAAGTGTGGTGTGCACACACGGCACTCACCTAACATTGGTTGGAATTAAAAGTGAAGTTTGTTTTGTAATTTTATACATGGGAGATACTAGTGTTGGTAAAATTTTAACTTATGTTAACTTAGGCTTATTTTACTATTTCTGCTTATGCCAAAGCTAACAAGTTTAGAGTCGGATTTAAGATTCCGCCCGCCTTGCTCGTATCTGTCTTGCTAAAACTCACTCCTAAAACAGCTCGAGCTAGTTGACTCGTATACACATTCAAATTGGTAAGGTAGCTATCGCGTTGTCTTGTTCAAATAAATTTAGTCATTGAGCCACCACATGCCCAAGTTGAATACAAGCTTAATTTGCAGCTCGGATTAAAGATTACGGGTCAAACTAAATTGGCTTGTAAATGTTATGAGCTCGAGCGGCCTTAGCTTTGTTGAACAACCCTAGTAAGATTAGGTTTTACTGAGCTTTGGCCTCTGGGTGCTTTTTAACAATGCAGCTTTGGGAGGGTCAATGTACAACAAGAATAACTGTACAAGGTATCTCATATGGTGTGTGTATATACACACATGTACTGAACTTGGCCTAAAGGATCATTTAGTACTTTTGAATCATCTGCAACAAAATTCACATACAAACATACTTTGGAATTATCTATGATATTATGAAACGCGACCCATTGTTAGGGTCAAAATACTTAAATAAACGCATTAGCATCAATACAATTGGAATAGCACTAGCAAAACCTACAACAGTAACCATGGGACTGCGATTGAGTTTACAGTCCGACTGGCTTATTTAGAATTTAGAAGAAGATACTTGTCCCTAAACCTAGCCTACAAATGTGCCTGATGGACGTTTAGCATGATAATAGTGATGTCGACTTTTGTAACTTCATAAATTCTTGCTACGCGTCCATTAGGCACAATTTTAGACACAAGTTTAGGCAGCAGCGTTACGCTATCCTAGATAACTTACTCATCCGCTACGCTGTTCATATGACAGCAATATTATGCCATCTTAAAATCATCTAATTATACCACATAATCCAATGACATGGGATTTATACTGTCATCAAAACTGCCAATCAGAAGCTTTCAACACCTTATGATTTCATTTGATTTCAACTGTTCATAAACCAGATGACCGGTTCGCATACTCCTGAACCAAAGCTCCAAATAGTGAAGGTCTCTCAATCAACCGTGAAGGTTTATCAAATTCTTTCGCGTAACCTGGTTACAACAAGACAAGTTCACAACACAGTGAGTTCAACTTCAAAGCCATAAATTCAAAACAAGTTATTTCAAATAAGAACGGTTGTTACCAGCATCGATGACGAGAACACGATCACAGTCCATGACAGTTGGTATTCTGTGAGCAATGCTAATGATGGTACAGTCTGCAAAGTCCTCGCGTATGATTCTCTGAATTACAGCATCTGTTTGTGAATCAACAGAAGCTGTTGCTTCGTCCATGAACAACAGCTTGCTGTGCTTCAGCATCACTCTTCCCAAACAAAGAAGTTGTCGCTGTCCCACACTCCAGTTATCGCCATTATCAACAACTAAGTAACAAAACCAATATGTTTAAAAACACAACCCAACTTCATCTGTTAAACAAGCAAAATTTGTATCTTTTGATCAGTTTTTAGTACCTGCAGAATCCAGTTTACCAGGTTTTGCTGCTACAACATCATTAAGCTGGCATCGTTCAAGACTCTGCAAAACAAGTAATTGCATGAATGAAGTTCAAGAGATTTAACAAACTACAGTCCATGCATCCACGAAAACAAGTAAATGAGCTTTACCCTCCAAATCTCTTCATCAGAATGTTGACCAATGGGGTCGATATTGCTTCTCACTGTGCCTTCAAATAGGATTGGTTCTTGAGGAATGATCCCGAATCTTGACCTGAGATCATGTAGTCCGAGGGTGGAGATGTTGATGCCATCAATGATTATACTTCCGCCAGATGGCTCCACCAACCTAAACAGAACCTGGATCAAAGTTGATTTCCCACCACCGGTTCTGCCAACCACACCGATCTTTTCACCTCCTTTAATGCTTAGGGTGATCCCTTTGATAACTAGAGGCGTGTTGGAACGATACCTCACCTGTTCTCATAAGCAAACATTCAAGAAACTTTAGTACTAAAAGGCACACAACAACGAGTTTAGACTAAGAATTACAGATCCTCCTAGTTGTAACTTACCTGCAGATCTTTGAGTTCTACATTGCCGTGAGACGGCCAATTGGAAGGAGGAGGGTTATCTTTTTTCACCCATTCGGCTTCCGAAGGTATGTTGGTGAACTGTTTGATCCTTTCAACGGAAACCATTCGGTTTTCAACAAAACAGCTCATGTACAATGCCCAAAACATCACTCCGTTGAGTGACAATCCATAAGAGAGCGATAATCCCACATTCTCTGATCAATATTGCACATTTCAAGATTAGTTAGCTCTCTAATCCATGCTAGAGTGATAAAATAAAAAGTTACAAAAAGTTCAGCTCACCTGGTTTAACAATACTACTAGGCAAGATGATCATGAACACAGTGGAAGCACATAGAAATAAGCTACCAAGAAACTCCAAACGGAAACCTAACCACCCATTGGAACCATTATTATGGAAATCCATTCTCAGGTTTCCATTCACACGATCAACGTTTTCTTGAACAAACCTGTCTTGCTTCCTAAAACACCGAATTGTCATAACACCTGAGATGCTCTCTGAGAAATGGTGAATAACAGGTGCTTTTGTAATCGAGTCCAGTCGTGTTATTTCACGAGATGTTGCCAGATAGTATCCCTGTAACAATCAAGTCATAAGTTCAAATCAGAATTTTAAGTTACCTTACTGTATGCCTGCCTATTCACCAACAAACACTAAACATACCCGAAACCAAAAATTGAGCCAACCAAGAGGAATCAATAGGAAAACCGTTGGCCAAGCATACTGACAAGTGATGATGATAATGCCAAACACAGTTATGAACATGGCAAGAGTCAGGTTCATCATGAATGGAAGGAAGACATCGAGGTTCGTTTGATCACTTGATGCCTGAATATATCAAACAAATAACCTCTGTAAATATTTAGCAATGACTTACCAAAAAAAAAAACATTTAACAAACTTTACCCTGCTAAGAATTCTTCCGGAAGGTGTAGTGTCGAAAAACGACATTGGAGCATGAAGTATGCTGTAAAGAATCTGCTTGAAGAATATCTGGGAAGTTTTAAGCCCAAGATATGTCGAAGAAACAATTCTACCGAATACCAAAAGTAACGAAAGACCAGCTATAGCTGTATAGACTTCAATAAACAGCGAAGGGTTGAACGTTCGTTCATCAGCAGTTTCATATGCCAACCAGTAATCGCTTGCCATCTGTGATCCTTGCCACAAGATTGAAAAGGTGAGAACAGCACTCACACCCCACCATCCGAAGGCTTCGGTGACATAAACCTTATAAACACCCAAGCTGATTCTTCCGGTTTCCCTCTCTTCTTCTTCAATTAGCTTTGATGTGCCGATTATAGAACTAGATTTGGATCGTTCTAGAGGCGTTTGTTCTTCTTCTCTCGGGTTTAGGCTAGGAGACTTTTGAAGAGGTCTAGGGGAGGCGCTATCTGATGTCGTAGGCTCCATTTCAACTAGCTGCATAGAGGTCTCGTGGGCGGAAACTAAATTTTTGAAATCCAAACCAGATTCTAGTAGTTCATCATACTTTCCTGATTGAACAATCATCCCATCTCGCATCACCTGACACAGTTAAAAGTTCATTTCAATTATGATCAAACAATAAAAACCGGAATCTGCAAACTTAAATCAACGATTCTGATACTTACCAGGATCAGATCGACATTATGGAGGAAATCAACTTGGTGCGTGACGAGTAAGATTGTTTTGTTTCTTAGAGCCCCCCTCACACACTCCTGCAATCAAAATTTAAAAATAGAACTGTAAGAATTATTGCCGAAAACAAATGAATAAACTTTGGTCCTACTATGATCACCTTAAATATTTCAGAACCCGTGTGGGCATCAACAGCACTAAAGACATCATCAAGAAGATATATGTCGCAGTCTTGATAAACAGCTCGGGCGAGTTGAATCCTTTGTTTCTGGCCACCACTGAGGTTAATCCCCCGCTCTCCGATCTCTGTTTGATCTCCAAATTCCATCATTTCCAAGTCTTTTTCCAAGCAACAGTTCTTGATCACTTCCTTGTATTTCCGCCTATCCATTGGCAAACCGAACAAAATATTCTCTTGAATGGTCCCATTTTGTATCCATGCTGTTTGTGCAACATATGCAGTGCTCCCACATACTCTTACCTGTTATAACATCATAAACAAATTTACAACGGGTCAAAACGGGTCACTCTAGTCTATAACTTGCTACTTTTATAGTCTCATCTACCAATCATTTCTATTGAAGTTTAGTTGTACCTTTCCAGAGATTTTGTGCATTTCGCCAATAACGGCTGATAGAAGAGATGACTTCCCGGACCCCACAGTCCCAACAATTGCTGAAAGTTCACCTTTCTTAATCTCAAAGTTCAAATTCTTGACTACAGCACCATCAGCAGCTTCATCATCCCAGCTAAAAGACCCATCTTTGACCTCAACCGCCGTGTTGCCGCTGCAACCCTCCTGCCTCTCTACCGCTCCCTCATTCAGCTCCTTACTCAACATGAATGCATCTAATCTTCCCAACGAGATCATTGCCTGAGAAAGGGAGATCATTGACTGAGGGAACGTACGAATAGGCTCTTGCAAGTTCTTGAACAACGATGTGGCAGTGAACACTGTCCCTGCATCAAGTGGGATACCAAGCAAAATCGCACTTCCAAAAGTGAGCGAGGAGACAAACAAAGGCGCGCTCCACAAGACTATCAAGTTTCCACCAATTGAAAACATGAATTTAGTAAGCCACCCGTATTCAGACTCACGAAACGCTTGAATCCTCTTGTTGAAGTGTTCTTCCCATGCTTGGAACTTGATCACCCTCATGTAATTAAGCATCTCATTAGTGGCTTTCATTCTCGAGTCGCGGTTTTTCATTATATTAAACTGAAACTTGTTGTTCCTTTTAGTACCGAAAATCACATACAGCAGAACCGCCAAGATCCCGGCCAAAGCCACCAAAGACGGTACGCCAAGATACATGTACAGAATAGATAATGCTACCGTCACTTGAACCGGCATAAGCCAAATAGCATGCAACTGAAGCATCATATCACCAAGCTGTTGAGCATCTACAGCCATGTAGTTCACTATCTGTCCAACACCGTGCGATTGTCGAGCCGAACAGGACAGCCGCAGCCCCTTTTTGTACAACGAAGTTATCAGTGTGGACCGAATCAACATTCCAAGCTTCTGGGAATTGAAATTGAACTGATGGGATGACAATACTTCAACAAATTTCGCAACAAGAAGGATTAGTATCAAGTAATACCCCTCATACGGCGAACTTCTCTTCCCAGAAGTGAAGTCAACGAATCGTTGGATCAACAATGGCCCGACATACATAACACACAGCCTAATGACTGCAAGAAGCGCAGTGAACGCAATATGCTTCCAGAAACACCTAATTAGCGTGAGTCTAACAGGATGCTTCGAGTTTTCGTGAGGTTTAGGCCAATTCTCCTCAAACAGCTTCGACATTTTCTCCGCCCTATGCTCAGGAGAAAGCGTCGGTATGTCCTCTAGTTTCAAAGGGGCTTTATATCCTTTCCTCAACAACGGATTCATCCATAGCCAAAAGACCTTGGAAAGGATCGAAGCCGATGCCCACCCACTCACACTCGACTTGTTCAACTCGTAATCCTTCAATACCTCACCATTACCATTACTATTACTGTTACTATTACCGTTTAGTGGTTCAGATTCTGATACCACTAAGATCCCAGTTGATCCAGTAACAGACACAACCAACAGGAAAACCGAAAACGGTATAGATATCAACGAAATTATGTCGTCGGATTCGATAATTGAAGCATCTGCACTACCCGAAACCAGCCGAACAACACCAGAAGAGGCCAACAGAGCGATGACTACGAAATTAACTACCCAAAATACCCTTAGAGACACTGGATGAGTAACAGCTTGAAACCTCTTTTCATGAATAATTAAAACCACGATCACAAAGAAGCAAAATGCTTGTAACAACCAACAGATTCCATCTATCATCTTCCATTGCATCTCAGTATCACGTGTGAACGCTAACACGGACGCAACAGAATAACAAACTGTTAACACAGCTGTGACAATAACAGACGCTTTAAACCGAAAACTGGTAGTGACACCAGTCGTTCTTTTGGTGATAAGCGGTTCATCAACGGCTGAGATGCCATTGTTTCTAGAACTAAATCTAGAAAAAAGCTTCTGAATAGAGAAGACGATAAGTACAAGCAAGAACACCACGTCAACAGCGGATAATAGTGCTCGTTGTGGACATGGAGACAAGAAGATGAAACTCAGCCATTGAAGCACGAACGAAGCTCCAGACGCGTTCGATGCTACAAACGAGCTTGAAGAACATGACACAGAAGTCATCGTTTCGACTTACACCGAAGCCGTCGATAACTATAATAAACTTTCTATAAATAAAAACCTACGATTTTTTTTAAATTTTATTCAACAGCTCCACCAATCTGTACCCTGTAATAAAACAACAAAAATAATATACAGTCACATAGAGAATATCAAAAGATTCTGATAAATAAATCAGACGACAAACATAAAATAAGACAAACTGCACGTATACCAATATCAATGAAGAGTCTGATAATAAGAAAGACAACTTTTATTACTACTAAAAATAACTAAATATAATGAAGTCCATTAAAACCTCATCATATCCATTAAGGCACGTTTCTTGCTAAAGTTTGTATATTAATAACAACTAAAACTAAAAAATCAATGGAAATAATATTATTTGAAGAAAAGTTACATATATAACAAAGTCCATTAAAATCTTATCACATAAGATTACGTTTCTTGTGAAACAATAAAAAAGATTAGACGATGGAGACGGGGAAAGGCAAATATAAACACGGACCAGTAAGAGGCGGAGAAGGCGGAAGTTGTTGAAAAAAATGATGGATGTATTAAAAGGTGTTGTACATTATGCATGAAAGGTGGTAAGAAGAATGGTTGGTATGGGTAATAATATTAATATTATTTATTCTTGTTGAATGTTGAGTATTAAAGAAGAAGGTTGACGAATATAAATAAAGGAAGGGAGGTAAAGAAATGAATGAGGGCGAGGAAGGTGGAGTATGTGGTTTACGTTTTTTAAAAATAAATAAAAAACAAACACGGCAGTGTAGACAAAAAGTCAGACGGTGATAACCTACGTGGACTGGTTATAAGACAATCATTGACTTCATTGCTTACGTCATTAGATAGAGTTGGGGTTGTTTTTGGCCGTTCGTTAGCCAAATACCAACTTTTTAAGTAACGTGAATCAAAGATTTTTGGTACTCGTTGATTGTTGGATGGGTAGGTAGGTACTACCAATCGGTCCAAATATATATATACATGCAACTTAACTTGCAAACGTCACGTTGTTTTCACTTTTTAGTTTAATATAATATATTTTATTGTACATTTTCTCTTCGTCTCAGTATGGTGTGAAAAGATTCTTAATGGCAAATCATCTAAACAATAACTAGTCGACTGAAAAATTTATCAAAATGAATTAAGTATTAAATTTTATTATTAGTCTAAGGAGTGGAGAGGGAAGAGGGTAATTAAGTGTCATATGGGACCTATGTGAAAGATGAAAATTGTGAGGAGTGGAGGGGGGAAGAGGGGGGAGGAGGGGGGGGGGGGTGTGGCAAGTGTCACGTGAAATTTATTTTTCTTTTTAATTTTTCTTATAAACTAATAAAAACACAATTTTAATAAAAACATAATTAAAAATCATTATAATTAATAATAAACTACAAACTAAAAATTAAAAAAAAAACATGAAATAAAAAAAATACATGAACTAGAAAAAAAATACATGAACCAAACATGTTTTTAATCATCGTCGGATTCGTAACGTCTTGTAGACTCCAAATATATCAACCAAATCCGCTCGAAAGTTGTGATGCGTTTGGCTATTCTTGATTTCGAAGTTGTTTAAAATAAGGCATGCGTACATCACATTTTTTATTTGGGGTTTTTCCCACATTCGACATGGCATAGACAAAATGCGCCATCTTTTTTGCAAAAAGCCAAAAGCTCGCTTAATGTCTTTCCGTGCAGCCATTTGAGTTTTGTTAAACTTTTTTCTCTTATCGTCTAACGCAGTCCTCCATGTACAAGATTTGACGAACACGGCCCACTCAGGGTAAATACCATCTGTTAAAAGATACCCGTACTTGTATTTTACATCGTTTATGAAAAAAGTTCATTTTGGTGCAACATCATTTACAAGATCGTTGAAAATTGGTGATTGATTAATAATATTTATATCGTTCAACGAACCGGGCTCACCAAAAAACGCATGTCAAATCCAAAGATCTTGTGATGCAACCGCTTCAAGCATCATACAAGGCTTTTTATGATATCCGCTCGAGTGTTGGCCTTGCCATGCAGTTGGACAAAGTTCCCACTCCCATTTCATATAATCTAAACTCCCGAGCTTCCCTGGAAAACCATGTTATCCTTCGTGAAAATCCAAAAGTTGTTGTACGTCATTAAATGTAGGGTTTCTCAAAAAAGAAATTTAAATATAGTTCAATGACGTATGAACAAAAATAGTGGGGAGTTTCCCTAGCCGTTCGCTCCGGCATCTTTAGATAGTCGTCCATTACGTCACAAGTTTGTCCGTAACCCAAGTGTCTAAGCGCGGCTGTGACCTTTTGCAACGTGGTAAATCCCATCTCACCTCGCGCATCGGACCTTTGTTGGAAATATTCGTAATTATTTTCTAAATCGTTTGATATTCTTAAAAATAAATTACGACTCATACGAAAACGCCACCTAAAATTTTCATCGTATCTTGGTTCGGAAGAGAAGTAATCACGTACCAATAAATCATTTGCGGCTTGTCGTTCACGAATTATAAACTTTCTACGTTTGGGTTCCGAGGTCCCTTCATCATCCACTATAGCTTCAACGACTTTCTGAACGCTCGTTATTATCAATTTCGTGCCGTCGTCGGATGAGGACTCCAAAGCGAGTAGATCAAACACATCAGATGAACTTGAAGATTGGTTCGACATCTTGCAAGTATTTTAAAAAAAAAATAATAGTTTGGAGAGGATTTTAGAAAAATATGAGAGTGTGATTTTGGGTAGAAGAGTATATGGTTATATATATATATATATAATATTTTAAATTTCTTTTTTTTAACCGTTGCATAACGGTAGGATTTTAAAATTTTAAATATTTTTTTAATGCTTCAACGGTCCATTTCTACCTCCTCCAATTGAAGCCCACCACGTGTCTCTTCTTCCTCCCCCACGCCCAGCCAATTTCCCTCGCCCAAAGGGCTTCCCCCCTTCCATGCTCAACTGGGGCAGTGTGGACTGTGGAGGGCTTGAACTTGCCTTTCCTGCCCCTCTTCCTCCCACTGCGGACACTCTTAACATTCAAAGATAACCCTCCTCCTCTCTCCCTCTCTCTCTTTTTAATGGTTAATTTCTCACACCCCTTTTACACCTATATTTTTTACACATTTTGAATTCCAACTCATGACCTTTCCCCTAAAAGACATTTGTCTCAACCACTCCACCACAAGAGTGAGAGCAACTCTCCACTCCCCTTACTCGCTCTGGCGTTGTGCTACTGCTACAACTCTCTCCTCTTTTTGTGATCCAATAACTCAAGTTGGTTGTGGCAGTGTACTCTCCCAAACCTTACCAACTTGAAACAATTCGGGGCTTTTCAAATAACTCGTCTCTTTTACCCTAAGATAACTAAAACTTAAGCAATGCTTTACATGTCTACTCACAAGTATCATAACATTATTATACTAGTTTATACATCGGGAGCGTCTGGGGGATGACAAATCTAATATGACACATTAACTTTACATATGAAATAGACTGATGCACTTCACCTTTACATGCAGGAAAGTTTCGGACAACACATAACCTAAAACAATTGACAATCTATAACTCCAATGTTAATACCTAACTTAAAATAACTCCATTGTTAACACTTAACCTTAAACAATGTATACTAATGTTAACATCTAAACTAAAACAATGTATAATTCTAATATCAATACCTAACCTAAAATAGTGTACAACTCAAATGCTAACACCTAACCTAAAATAATGTATAACTCCAATGTAACTCTAATATTAACACCTATCCTAAAGGCTAAAAAATGTAAAACTCTAGCATAGTAATATTAATACCTAATCTAAAACAATGTATAACTATAATATTAACTCCTATCATAAAGGCTAAAAAATCCATAACTCTAATATCAATATTCAATACCTAACTTAAAACAATATATAAATCCAATAGTAACACCTAATACTTCAACATGAAGAAGCACTAAAACCTTAAGTCATTCATCATGCAAACGCAGTTCTAAGTTGGATATGAAACAGTAAGAGTTTGGTGTTTGATGACTTCAAGATTTCCCTTGAGTATTTTGATTGCAAACATGTGAATATTTGACATTAACAATGTGTTATTTTTTAGTTAGAATATTACACAGATAACAACAGTCTCATTTAGCCCTTTCAGATCCAGAAAATTAGCACAAATATATAATTATGAAGCTACTTACCTGAAGAGCATCAAGATTATTCGAAAGCTGCGAAAGCAAGCTAGCAACATAATCAAACCCCCTCAATGCATAACACTCCAGAACTGCTTATCGTACACCGGACTCGTAGTTGGGGACGAACTAGTGATATATCTAATACAGTTAAAATATCTTATCATTCACAACTGCAAAAAATCATTCAACCGTTAACCAAAAAAAAAAAAAGAAGCCTCATACGCATTAAGCTCGTTTCGTTTCACACCGTCCGATCTTCTAAAACCTAACAGATCACACATCAACATCTTATTTCCAAACCATACATTTACACTCACTCTAGTACTCTACAATAAAACCACTAAAACCGAGTTACAACACAAACAAAAACACATGCATTCCTTCTTCAAATAGCCTGAATCCTCCTATAGTAAAATAAATTTAAACAAATATTGCTTGTTGTTATGTGCCATTCTTAATTGAATATATTTGTGTACTGATTAGCTTAAGTATATATCTCCACATTAGCCAATGACCTCCAGCCCAGCTGGGGAGAGGTGGGAGGGTTTACCTCTTAAGAGGGTTCCCGCCCGGGCTTGGTCTTGAGTTCGAATCCTGCACACCACGAAAAAATTCCCTGTAACGGTTTGAGATAACTTCAAAGTGGACACCGGTGCGTGGGTAGAGATTCGAACTCGAGTCGAGGGGTTGTCTGTCGATTGAGTTTACCGCTGAAGCACACCTTCCAAAAAAAAATATATATATATCTCCACATTAGCCTTATCCCTATTTTAACAAAGTATCAAGTGTGATTTCTTCTTTTTTTTCTTCATGCAATATCATTAGAGAAGTAAAACTGTTCATATTAACTGTTGCAGAATATGCATACCTTCAACTACGACTTTAACATACATTCTCTTTAGCTAAAAACGCTAATAAGGATGTGGTTAAGTGTAAGACGAAATTGAATTTGTGTACCAGAAAATTCTTCAAATCATCGGTGACGTGTTGACTTCCATTCTAAGGCTCCACTTGGTCAAGTCCAACATTAATCCAAGCATCTTTACCAACATACCTTGTTATCATACAACCGCCACTATCATCAGCCTATAACATCACTAACCACCATAATTATTATTTCTTACCAATAGATCCTCATTTCACTTAACCATGACCTCTAACTACCACCACAGTCACCCTACAACTAATGTCTACCGCCCCATCACCAAATTACTACAAAAGAATAGGAATCATTAAGTTACCTTGGTCACCATGGATCTGCAACATCATCGACATCGTTCACCGCCTCCACCGCCGCTGTCATCTCCATCAACGAACTTCCCGCCAAACATTTCACGAACTGTTAGCTGAATGTTTGCTTTGTTTACAGCCCTACTTTTAACAAATTACTACAATGTTTTTTTTTTAAATCTTTAATAATTTTATTAAAATATTATATTTCAATGTAAGCCACATTCACGAACAATATTTTAAAATTCATATTCACGAGTAACATTTCAATGTTAAAATGATAGGAGTCACAACCATGAGCGATATTTTATATTAAAACTCTTTCAAAAATACATTAAACTCAATTACCTCATTTTCATCCAAATCCAAATCCTTAATCCACAGCCATGGATGGAAGCATCCTGTCATTAATCGGATTCGAAATCACCGGCATCATGTCACCCCTATATATATATTATAAATAAATTATATAGGGTAATCGGATATCCATATATCGGGTAATCGGCTCGGGTATTACAATATATCATACCCGAACCCGATTTTTTTTTTTAAAGCCAAACCCGGACCCGTCCCAAATATTTCGGGTTTCGGGTATACCCGTGAGATTCGGGTTTTTTTTGCCATCCCTAATAGTGTCAGTATCGTAATGGTACTGTAGTGATCGAACCGATCACCGCAAAGCATGAGAAAATCCCAGTATTTGTGTACAAAATAACAAAATAGTCAAATTGACAGTCAAACCTATCACAAATACCAGATATCCATCAGGTAGGGTAGCCAGGCTCAATAGCCCTACCTGATCGGTAACACTGGCGCGTCGGCAGCTCGGGTAGAGTCCGATCGGGTAGGTATGCGGATGGTGTTTACCGATTGAGGTAGGTGATGATTGTGTGTATGTTTGCCTAGGAAACAACACAAGGGTCTGGTATCTTCGGTAACACCACCGCCAGTGTTCAAGGTTTCCGTCGGATAGTCTAGGTGGCACCTGATTGTGGTGTGTTAGTCGGGGAGGAGAACCCCTTCCTCTTGATCTACATAATATTGTCTATTCATAAGTGTCATAACATTATGCCCTTAACAAAATAGTGAAATTGGCAGTCAAGCCTATCACAAATACCATATATCCATCATGACTAACACAGGTTTGTTTACTGCATGAATCTTAGGGACTGTTTGGTTGATTAAGTTTGAATCATTAAAAGGACTGAATGGTTAAATGCTGAATCATTAAGTTAGACCTCTTATTGGTTAGTTTCCTTGTCCCACATTGGTAGAAGAGCCTCATTAAGGTTCAGCCTATTTTAGTGCTTAATGGTTCAACAACATCCCAAATCTTAATGGTTCAGCCTTAACCATTCCATTCAGAAGCTAAAACAAACGCACTGAATGATGAATCATTTAGCGCTGAATAATTCGGAGCCTCGTTAAGAAGCTTACCAACCAGCCCCTTACAAAATATCAAAAGACTGAATGTTATCATTGCTATTGAGTGGCATCGAAAATCCTGGAATAACTTTTTAAAACCCCTTAAAAAAATCTATAAAGTGTAGGAATCCTATAAAGAAGGGATTTCCTAAAGCAAACAACTAGCAAAGAATAATGAATGAATAATTAGTACCATAAGTTAGCCACTTTTAAAAATGAGTAGTTCAAAGTTGAAACTAGGAAAACTAATAATTAAAGATATCCCTCTCTGTATGTCCAGCAAAATTAGCTGGAGGCTGGTAGCTGGAAGCTGTAAGCTAGAAGCTTTTTAAATATATTTTGGTGTTTGGCAGAGTAGCTGGAGCTTTTAATAAAATGTATAAAATGACCAAAATAGGCATAATTTAAAGCTTGTAAAGAAGGTTTTTATTTTATTTTTAAAATAGAATGGGTATTTGAGTCATTTACTAATTAAAAGCTTGTAGCTAGTAGAGCTTTTTCTTAAAAGCTACTACTAGTAGCTTTTCACTATAGAGCTTTTTCTCCAACCTAAAAGCTTCCAGCTCATTCAACCAAACAAGGCTTTTTATTGAGTAGGAGCTTTTTCTTAAAAGCTTAAAGTTTGAAGCTCCTTGCCAAACATACCCTAAAAGTAATTTAAATCTTAAGCGGGATACAGGGTCCACCATATATTAAACGAATCATGTTTGGATCAACACTTTAATCAATCAGTTCATGTTCAGATTAACCCGTAAACTAAACGGGTTTTTGTTAGCCAACCATTATAATTCATTGGTACATGATAAACTTAACACTCACAACCCTCAACAAATAACAAATTCAAATTGGCACATGTCCATCTCTCTGTTCTTTTTTTTTTCTATACCAGAAATACTTTGTTGCTAAAACCAATACCTTGAAATCCTTTACATCTATATACATAGTTTAAGTAAATATGTTGCTTCATCACTCAGTTACTCAAAACATGCAGTATAGGATGACAGAATTGTTTTAGAGCACAGTCGTGTTGAAGTATACATTTTACTGTACTAAGTAAATACTGTTATTAAATAAATTACCATATATAATAAATCATCAATAACTATAATGTACAATAGAATAATACAATTATTAAGGTTAGATCATACAATGACTAATAACTGAAAGTATCAAAATTAGTTGATTGCTAACTAAAGCAAATAATAGCCATGAAAAAATTATACCAAACATGGAAACCAAATTGATACCAAACTTATGTCATGACTAGTAACTAAAAGTATTGATTGCTATTCATTTGGCTTTTTTTTTTTTTAAATGCCACTTTTAGGAGGTGATTAACACACTAGCCAAATTACTTCTTATGTTGGTATGGGGTACAAATCATTTCCTAATCTCAGAAAATGGGATTTTTAAACCGAAAATGACAACCTTTCGACATGTCATGGTCAACTTAAATCTGATTTTGAACTTCTCATAAACCGGAAGACCTGTTTGGATACTCCTAAACCAAAGCGCCAAACAGCGAAGGTCTCTCTATCAACCGTGATGGTTTATCAAATTCTTTAGCATAACCTGTTTCCAACAATAGAGTTCAAGTTCAAAACTACATATACAACACGTGTGTGTTTTTAAGACAAGAACGAGAGCTACCAGCATCAATGACTAGAACGCGATCACAGTCCATAACAGTTGGTATTCTGTGAGCAATGCTGGTTATTGTACAGTCGGCAAAATCCTCGCGTATGATTTTCTGGATTACAACATCTGTTTGTGAGTCAACAGAAGCCGTTGCATCGTCCATAAGGCTATGGGGTGTGGAGACATGAAAAAGTTCATGTCTTCATGCCACCTAGGATGCCACCTCATCTACCTTCATTTTTCTCTTACCTGAGACATGAGTGTGGCGTGGAGACACCCCAAGGTTCATGTCTCTTGCATTATTTAATTAATTATTTTTAATTTTAAACAATTTCTTTTTTTTTCTGCTTCTTTCATACCCATCATCACACTTCTATACCCTCCAGGAAAAAAAACACTCTTTTCGATACTCACTTCAAACAATGGTCGACGTAAATCTCACCACCACCACCACCAGATCTCCACCGCAACCACCGCCGAAGCTACCCACTTCCTCCCACACCCCACCACCACCACCACCACCACAAGACCAAGAAACCACATATTCACCACCACCACTACCTCCTTCTTTAATAGATACAGAAACCACCCTTTCACCACCACCCACCACCGCCGCCACCATAGCTGACGTCATCGAACACCCAGAAAAAACCACCACCACCAAGACCCCTGAATCCATGGCCTCTCTCCCCTGTATATATAATTTAAAGAGGGTGTTTGTGATTGGTCCGTCCCGGGTGTCTCGGGAGGGACCAGGGGGACGAAGACGGGGTTGGGGCGGTGTTGGGACGGGGACCGGGGGCAAAAAGGTGGGACGGGGGGTTGGGGCGTCTCCATACCGGGTAGCCTAAACAGCAGCCTGCTGTGCTTCAGCATTACTCTTCCCAAACATATAAGTTGTCTTTGTCCAACACTCCAATTATCTCCATTATCAACAACTAAGGAGCACAAAAACATGAGTTATGATTCTACTAACTAAAAAATGTGTCTTTGGGTCGGTTTCTAGTACCTGCAGAATCTAGTTTACCAGGTTTCGCAGCTATAACATCATAAAGCTAGCCACGGTCGAGACTCTACAAAACAAGTTCTTGCATCAATAGAAGCTCGAGAGGTTAGAAAAAATAAACAAGAATATAGTATTTACCCTCCAGGTCTCTTCATCTAAATGTTGACCAAGTGGGCCAACATTGCTTCTCACAGTGCCTTCAAATAGAATTGGTTCTTGAGGGAGGAATGATCCCAAACCTTGACCTGAGATCATGTAGTCCGAGGGTTGAGATGTCAATGCCATCAATGCTTGTACTTCCGCCACACGGCTCCACCAACCTAAACAAAACCTGGATCAGAGTTGATTTCCCACCACCGGTTCTACCAACCACACCGATCTTTTCACCTCCTTTAATGCTTAGGGTAATACCTTTGATCACTAAAGGCATGTTTGAACGATATCTCTCCTGTACTCACAAACAAACATTCAAGAAACTTCAACTAAATAATATTAGATTACTCTAAAAAGGGCCACAAGTTTTAGTTTAACTGAAGAGGTATAAGACTTTATACCGCAGTCTCCAGCTAAGCTACGACCATGATTCTTGGCCGAAGCCTAGAATAGGACGGACGACGCTCCTCACAAGCATGGATGAAACAAGTACACATAACCTTTGGAAGTCAAACACTTCCGAAGGTAAGTACAAGGGGGTCCAAAGTAAAGTACAAGTTTGCTGACCATTATAAATACCCATCACAAAGTACAATTGACACACGAATGCACACACTCTGAACTACACTTTCTTTCTCTACTTTCTTTTTCTAAGCAAATACATATCCTCTCGCCGGAGGGTGGTCACAGAGAGACCCTCCCTCCTCTATGATGAGCCTAACCGTTTTCTACCGTGTGCAGGTTCATACAGGACTTAAAGCTTACAAGATCACATTGGATTGTCCCAGTTCTCAGTCATTCACAGGTTCGCCCACTTTTTGGATCTTCAATTGGCGCCATCCGTCTATACAACTCTTTTATTTAGCTTCTTAAGTAAAGATCCCAACGGTTTTTTCCCATGGCGGCATCGTCGGAAGGTTTTACGATAGAGGATGTTACACACACCGAACGCGAGGACGAGGTGACTGTAGTAGCAACCTTTACCGTTGCTGTTTCATCTGTCCGCCCCTTCCAGATTGAAGGGCGGTAGATATTCACTCCTAGCTCAGTGGAGAATGTAGTTTTGAGGTGTTCGGACTCTATACTGGAGTTTGATGATGCTTTCCTCACAAAAAATCGTGAGTTTCTGTTACGATTGAAAGAGCAGTAAGATAAGGAGGAAAAGCTTAAAAGTATACTAGTAAACCTGTTTCCTACCGAAGGACTTCTTTTGTCCTCCGAAAAGGGTTCGGGACTTGTGTCACAATCAACGTACTCAATAATAGTAACTGCTACTACGCTATTCTAGACTCCATACGACAGCTAAATCCCTCACGGATACACCGGACCAACTCCTACTGTAACCTCGGTTACGGAACAAAGGTTGGTCGTTACATCGGCCGTAGACGATGATCTCACCGCTCCCTATCGCCCGACCTATATGGTTGCGTACTCCAAATTCGCTGCAAGGATTGCTAGTGCTCGTCTTCCAGCAAAATTGAAAATGCCTGCAACAGTAAAGAAGTATGATGGCACATCCGACCGGATGATCATGTTTTTTACTTCGGAGGATCCGCGGAAATAGAGTTATGGCCCATGCCTGCATGGTGTCACATGTTTGTTCATACTCTAACCGGGGCCGCAAGAGTATGGTTTGATGGTTTGCAGGCTGGAGAAATAGCAAATTGGGATGAACTCCGACGTGCTTTTTTGCAAAACTTCTCCCAACAACGGAGATGTTCAAAAGACATCACAGAGATTCACAGCATTCGCAGGAAAGATGGCGAGTCTCTAGAAAAATTTATTGATCGTTTTAATAAGGAGAGTATGCAGGTAAACAGAGGTGTTGATCAGCTACAGATTTTAGGAGTTTGTCACGGGGTGCTGAACAATCAGTTGGTAGAAAAGTTGCACGAAGACCTGCCGAAAACAATGGAGGTATTGATGGAGCGGGCCTACGCTTATGCAAACTTGTCAAAATCCCCAAGTGAAATTCTAAGTACTGAAAATGTTAACTTCCCAGAACCTCCAAAGTAAAGGCCCACATCTGACAAGAATACCAAAAAATATTGTGATTATCACCGAGCCAAGGGCATTGACACTGATGATTGTTGGTCCTTAAAGCAAGAGATTGCGAAAGCCTTGAAGGCAGGAAAACTCTCTCATTTGGTCAAAGACATCAAAGAAGGAAAAGCTTCCGTAGTCCACATTGCCAATCCTAGTGATCAAGCGAGAA
The DNA here is from genome assembly GCA_032199755.1 of Ambrosia artemisiifolia. Lineage (NCBI taxonomy): Eukaryota > Viridiplantae > Streptophyta > Magnoliopsida > Asterales > Asteraceae > Ambrosia > Ambrosia artemisiifolia. The sequence continues at coordinate 51,251,372 of CM063520.1, forward strand.
TCCACATGGTTCAAGCTTTGAAGCAACAGGGTAGGAAGAGGAGCTACGAGCATGTTTTTGTCATGGATGTCCCAGCCCATTTCCTTTCCATCCATATCACCAAATGATGCCATGGAAGGTCCAATAATTGTTTCAGGAATTATGGCAGGACATAAAACCCACCGAATATATGTAGATGGTGGAAGCTCCTCAAAAATCATGTACTTACAACGCTTCCAACTCTTGTCTAAAGCGTCACATCAGAAGTTGATCCCGGTCTCCATGCCATTAGTGAGTTTCTCCGGAGAAATTGTTCATCCGATTGGGCAACTTTCTCTTCCGGTAACCTTCGGTTCTGGATCTTGTCATAGAACTGTTATCTTGACATTCCTCGTGGTTGGTTCGAGATCCGTGCATAACATCATTTTGGGAAGGCCCGGGATGAAGGCGTTCGGGATAGTAACTTCTTCTATCCATGGTGCCTTAAAGTTTCCCACCGAATCAGGTATTGCTACTTTGGAGTCTGAGTCCGGATTATGTGTTACAGAAGTACGACAGTCGTTAAGTTCGGGTAATGATAATGATGGGTCCGGAGAGTCGGGTGCGGCCGTGGTAGAAAAGTGGTCCATCCATCCTAGATTCCCGGGACAGAAAATCTCCGTTGGTGCTCAATTGCCAGTCTTAGCACGAGAAGCTCTTTGGAAATTACTATCCAGTTCACTTGATGTTTTTGCATGGGAACAATCTGATATGACTGGGGTTGCGCGGCATTTAGCAGAGCATCGGTTGAACACGTATCCAGGGGTAAAACCTATCGCTCAGAAAAAGCGAAGCATGGCCTCGGATCGGGTAAAAGCCATAGCTGATGATGTAAAGAATTTGATAGCTGCTGGTATTATTAGGGAAGTTCGGTATCAAACCTGGGTGCCTATCCCCATCCTGGTCAAAAAGCAGGATGGGGCATGGAGAATGTGTGTGGACTTTAAAGATTTAAACAATGCTTGTCACAAGGATTGTTACCCCTTACCTGAAATTGATGTTAAGGTCGATGTCATGGCAGGCTTTCAGCTGAAATGCTTTCTTGATGCCTACAAGGGCTATCACCTGATCCAGATGGCAGAGGAGGATGAAGATAAAATAGCTTTCGTCACCAACAGTGGTTTGTACTATTACACCAAAATGCCATTTGGATTAAAAAATGCCGGAGGTACATACCAGCGGCTCATGGATGCAGCTTTCAAAAACCAATTGGGAAGAACTTAGAAGTTTATGTGGATGATGTGGTCATCAAGGGTGTCATGGAAGATTCCATGATAAAAGACATGACCGAAACTTTTGTTAAGCTTCGGGAGATTAATATGAGGTTAAATCCCAAGAAGTGTTCGTTTGGCCTAGAAGTAGGAAAGTTCTTAGGGGTCCTAGTAGCCCAGGATGGTATCAAGGCCAACCCGGAGAAAGTGGAAGTTGTGTTGAAAATGCAACCTCCCGTATCTTTGAAAGAAATGCAATCTCTGAACGGGCGTTTAGTGACCTTACACCGTTTCTTATCCAAAGCTGCGGAAAGAACATTACCGTTCATGAATGTCTTGAAGAAAAGTTTGGGAAAAGAAAAGTTTGAATGGACTAAGGAGGCCGATGAAGCCTTTGTTGAATTGAAAAGATGTTTGGTTGATCTACCCACCTAGACAGCCCCCGAACCAGGAGAGACACTAACAGTATATCTCTCGGATTCGGAGGGAGCCATATGTTATGTCCTTGTTGTAACAACAGCAACAGTCCAAGTCCCGATCTATTACATCAGCAGAGCTCTCCGAGAATATGAGGTTCGGTACCCTATCGTAGAAAAACTGGCACTTGCCCTGGTCCATACCTCGAGAATACTCCGAAGGTACTTCCAAAGCTTTTGACATTGAGGTTCAATCTGAGCAGTCCATCCTCAACATCCTTCATAAGCCAGAAGCCTCCGGAAGGATGGCCAAATGGGCCATTGAGTTGGGTGCGTTTGATATCACGTACAAAACTAGAGGTCCGATCAAAGGGCAGGCAATGGCTGACTTCTTGGTGGAAATCCCCAAAGTCCTGGTACCAGAGCCACAAGCTACAACCGAAACCACATGGTCTCTGTATACAAATGAGGCTTCGGGTATCGAGGTATCCGGAGCTGGGTTGTACTAAAGGAAGCCGGAGGGAAAGAGTTGGTATATGCCATTCGTCTGAACTTCAAAAGTTCTTACAACGAGGCCGAGTATGAAGCACTCCTAGCAGGGCTCCGACTGGCAATCAGGATCGGAGTCAAGAAGGTATCAGGAAAAGTTTATATCTAAACTCCCTGCTATATGCAAAGTTCACCAATATCCTAAACTTAAAATGTTTGTCCTCGTATAGGTTATCTCATATGTCGATTCTTTGTTGGTTGCAAACCAGATATCAGGAGAATATGAAGCTAAAGATGCTAACATGACTCTCTATTTGGTTGAGGTATGGGCCTGACCCGGAACCTTCAACCCCTGGCAACAATAACAAAGAAAACGACTAACTTTTACCTATAATTGCAGGCTAAAAATCTGATGAAATAGTTCGAAGCATGTCAAGTGATCCACATACAGGGGAGCAAAAACAAAAAAGGCAGATGCCCTAAGTAAGTTGGCTGCTTCTACCACTGACATAGTCAATCAAGAAGTACATATTGAAGCACTAAATGTCCCTTCTGTTTTAGTAGCCGCGGTACTGTCAGTAGCTCAAGCATCAGACACTTGGATGACTCCCATAATCCAGTACTTGACGAATCATTTCGTGCCTGAAGATAAAGCTAAGGCTGGGAACTTGAAAGTCAAGGCACTTCAGTACCAAATGGTCAATGGACAACTGTACCAAAAGACGTTCCTCAGACCACTCCTCAAATGTGTAGATGTAACATCCGGCCTCTCTCACCACCAATATTGTCCGCTTTGCCCCGATGGGTTGCCCATCCAAAGCTCACGGATTTGTTTTTGGTTGCCCCGATGGAGACTTCCCAGGAGGTCACCCATCCTGGTACTGCTCCCACCTGAGCACGCTTAACTGTGGAGTTCTCCTCTCATCCACTAACACTAAGCCCCAAAACGTGTTGGTGATTTAAGAGGCATTGGATTACATATGAACCAAGGATCTCTCCTGGCCATGGCCGATGTGGGATTTTCCTAGGGTGTCACATTCACCCCCCTATTAGAGTCTCATCGTCCCTGATGAGGTATGCACCCACCATGTCGAACGACAAAGGAGTGGCTCTGATACCATCTGTAACATCCGGCCTCTCTCACCACCAATATTGCCCGCTTTGCCCCGATGGGTTGCCCATCCAAACCTCACGGATTTGTTTTTGGTTTCCCCGGTGGAGACTTCCTAGGAGGTCACCCATCTTGGTACTGCCCCCACCTGAGCACACTTAATTGTGGAGTTCTCCTTTCATCCACTAACATTAAGCCCCAAAACGCGTTGGTGATTTAAGAAGCATTGGATTACATATGAACCAAGGATCTCTCCTGGCCACGGCCGATGTGGGATTTTCCTGGGGAGTCACAGTAGACTTGGATGAAGCTTCATACATCATCTAAGAAATCCACCATAGGATATGTGGCATACACTCGGGTCCGAGGATGGTGGTTGCCAAGATAATGAACACTGGGTACTTTTGGCCGGGCACGCACAACAGTGCTGTATCAGAGCTACAAAAGTGCAAAGGATGTCAGAGGCACACACCTGTCAGTCTTCGAGCAAAAAATAACCTAGTCTCGGTATCTGCTGCCTGGCCCTTTCAACAATGGGGTATTGACATAGTCGGGCCATTTCGTAAGTCTACTGGTGGTATGAAGTTTTTGTTGGTAGCCGTAGACTACTTTACAAAGTGGGTGGAGGCTCGATCATTAGCACAGATATCAGTGAAAGAAGTCAAGAAATTTGTGTGGGAACAGTTTGTGTGTAGATTTGGGTTACCTCGTACCATCATAAGTGATAATGGGAAATAGTTTGCTAACAATCCTCAAAAAAATGGTGCCGTGAGTTGCACATTCAACAGTCGTTTGCCTCGGTGGGTATAAGTTTTTTTGAAGGTATCAAGAAGCGGTTGGGCAAGAAGAAAAGTGTATGAGTGGATGAGTTGCCCAGTGTTTTGTGGGCCTATCGGTCCATGACCAAGACAAGCACAGGAGAAACACCTTTCAGCTTGACTTATGGCACGTAAGCGATTATACCGGTAGAAATCAGATCTCCAACCCTCCGAGTACAATGTGTTGAAAATAACGAGCAAGAGCTTCGTTTGAATTTGGACCTCCTGGAAGAAAGGAGAGAAGCCGCGGTAAATAAAGAAGCCCGGTATAAAAAAGAGTTGGAGAAATTTTACAACTCTAGAGTGAAGGAAGTAAGATTTATGTCGGGTGATTACGTGTTCCGATGTAATGAAGCAAGTGGTGTGGAAAAAAGGAAAAATGGCCGCGGCATGGGAATGGCCATATGTGATCAAGACAGCCAGGGGAAAAGGAGCATACACCCTTGAAACACTAGACGGGAAAGCCATACCTCGTACCTGGCATTGACTTCACTTAAAGAAATGCTACATGTGAGCATCACCAGCTACTTTTAATTTTAATAATGTTTCATGAATTTCCTATTACAATGGCATGTGACATTCCCCATATTTTTATTTTACATTTGAAATGTTAAAGACCGGGATGCGTTATTCCCCGGATCGTTAAATAAAAGTTGGTTCTTTCGATAATTGTTTATCATTATTATTATTTTAGGGTGTATCAAATTGGAACGAAGCACAAAAATCGTTCAATAGCAAATCCACGTGGTACAAACAAAACAAACAAATACAGGAATAGAAATAGGGCTCTGAACCAAAGTGGATAATTTTTGGTACAGGCCTCAGCTAACCTGAACAAACATCTTAACTTATTGTGGCCGAGGGATGTTCCGAGCCTACATTAAAACAATAAGGGTTCAAACAAACAAACTCCGTAACGCTGCACCGTACCTCGGCCCATGCGCTCATAAGAAAAAAAGGGAATCCTAGCTACTAAGTCACAACATGGATAATTGCCACGACCGATAGAGGGAACCTTATTCAAATAACCATGGTTCGTAAAAACAAAATAAACAAAAACAACACACAGTGACATGAGCCATGTCACGGACATACGGTAGTTAGCTGACAATTGAAAAGTTTCCAGATACTTGAGTTCTGGGTTAAAAAAACAAAACCGAAGCACTCAGACAAACATGGACGCACGACTGATAAAGCTTCAGACTCTTTAAGGTTTCATAAAAAAACCTAAGGTATTCAAAACACGCAGGAATAAATATAACACACAAATATCATAAAAGCCGAAGGATATGCATATATATGTACGTCGAACCCGTAGCCAGGTTCGACCAAACGGTAAAAGTCAAAACACATGATTCCGAACCTATTCAAGGCTTCGGAAGATGGGACTTGTTCTTAAAAAGTTATTACAGATAGCACGAACCCATTAAAGGGCCCGGAGGAGTAGCAAATTGTTCTTAAAAGTTACAACCACAAATATACCAGTCTTGAGGATTGGCAGGGGGATGGATCCTTAGCTTATTAAAAGCTTCCAGGATGACTTCGGAAGGACTGGTGAGAACATCTGCAAGCTTGACAACGTTGGGAAAGCAAGGGAGTCATAAACCTTCACCGCATCAATCAGCTTTTGTTGGGAGTCTGGTATTATCAGGGGCATCTTCTCCAGTGGGATATTTTTAGCTGCTGATGCATACCCTGCCCGAACCCCCACATTAAACCCAGCACCGTTCATGGCATTGTTAACATCACTCACAACCTTCTACATGGCTGGACTTTTATGAACGTGCTAGGCAATGAGCTGAGCTCCCTCCCACATGAAAAACTTCTTCAAGGCAAATAATTCTTCAATCTCATTCAGAAGACCTTGCTTCTCAGTCTTCCATGCCTCCTCATCATCAGCTAACTTCTTCTCGGCCGCAGCTAACACCTGCTTGGCCACCTTCCCACCTTCCTGTGCCTCATCAAGCTCTACACAAAAAAGGAAGACAAACAGTTAGTATAATTTTATGAAAAGAGGACGAAGCTTGCAAAGACACATACCTGTTGTCAACCCATCCGTTGTCTTCCTTAGATTAGCCATCGTAACCTCCATCTCCTTAACCAGATCTTGAAGTTGCTTGTGGGATGTAGCATGAACGACTTCCGAATCATGAAGTTTCTTTTCCAAAATCTCTAACTCCTTGACTGTTTTATCACGAGATTCAGCAGCTGCAGTTGCGACAGCCTGGGCCAACAGTGCTTGTTGTTAGGCATGCTTCAAATCCACCTTCAAACCACTCAGCACTGGCCCATTCCCGCACGCGAAACCTTTCTTCCTTAATCTTTCCCTAAAAATTTCAGCATCCATCCACCTGCGGTAAGCTTTGGTGACCAGGAAGTTGGATTGGGCTTGGTTTACTAATAAAGCTTCACAAAGGGTAGGAGACTCCATGCCATGACAAAACGCCCTGTCCGCAGGAGTATCTAAGTTGAAGAGCATCATCCTTGCAGACATAGCATCCACCACCCTATCATTGTTTTTAAACTCCCAATTCGGAGTGAACCTCTCCTCATCCATGGCCGGATCAACCTCCGAACCCTCTCCTATCATAGCTGAAAAACCAAACATAGAAAATGCTTCAGCCTCAAACCATTGTGGGGGAAAAGTATAATCGTTACCCTCCACATTAGTTTGAGAAAGAAGAGGGAATGGTAGGACTTACCAGCTGAAAATGTTCTACCACCTGCAGCCTTGTTAACTACCGGACTATTAAGCCCGATGAAACGGTCATCATCTTCTTCTTCCATTTCTTCCACCACAATCTCCCTCGTGCGTTGTTCAAACCGAGGATGGTCCACGATGAATACAGGTGCCGAATCACAAGAGGATTGTCTCCCGGATAAATGCATTTCTAAGTTGTCTAAGAGGTTAGAAAATACCTCTGGGGGCTTCGACAAAAACCTCAGTTTCTTATTCGGAGTTATATGGCCCTCCCTGACATCCTTAGAACTCCTCTTCTTTCTCTTATCCAACCCTTTGGAAACAGAGGCATCGGTGGGTGCATTACCTTCGGCATCCTTGGAAGTATCCTTGGAAATAGACTTGGTGCCTTGGGAAGGGTTAGGGTCAGATGGACCGGTGCTGGCTGTAACATTCGTATTTTTCTTATTTTCCATTCTAGTCCTCGTATTCTTGTAACTTGTCATTTTATACCCTTGTAAACCCGAGCCTATGATCAATGGAAAAGTATTTTGTCAATTACATTTAATCTTAATCTATTTCGTTATTCTATAAATTCTATGTGACGCAAACTTTATGTAACGTCGCGTGATTTTTAATTTTCTTGTATTTTAAATTCTATATTTAACGAATTCCAAGTTCGCCTTTACTCGTTTCTTTTGTGTTACTCCTACCCATTCATGACGAGTCGCCATTATATTTTACCCTATTCAATTTTGGCGTTATAACAAGGAACTTATTTAGTTAAGATCTTAATATATACTTATTATTAATAAAACATATATATATATTATATAGATTTAATAATATTTTTAGTTTAGAAAAAAAAAAGGAACAACAAAGGAAACGTGAATTGTGTGTTTAGTTGACTTTTGTCAACATTGAAACAACCACATTATACAAAACTAATGTTGGTCGTCCCATGCTCTTTGAAACTCGATAACAACAGCAGCAGATTTATACAACCATAACAGCCCTTAACAATTAGACACAACCCCCATTAATCTTTTCCTAACCACCTCATTTAACTCCATTTAATACTCAACCAACTCACCCCATCTATAAATACAACCCCTCTCCACTCCTTAACCTCTTGTTCATCTCTAATCTCCCTAAAACTCTCTCTAATCTTCAAGTTCATTGAGCAAACTTTCTGAAAACATAATCAGTAAGTTCTAAGCTCAAACTTGCACTTTTCTTCTAATTTTCCTTCTCTTTTCTATCCAAAACTCCTTGGAGAACCCTCTAGGATCTTCCCCATATTTATCCACAAAAGTGTGATAAGGGTAGAGCACCTAAAAGAGGTCTCAAAGGTGTTTATTTTTCTGATTTGTTTTTATGTTCTAAGTTATTTAATGTAAAGGGACCAACCAAGTCCACTAACAATCTAATGTTAGATGGATTTGTGCTATGGTATTGGTTATACTATGTGTTATTATAAACTTACTTTCAATCTTATTATCATATTATTAATCTTTGGAAGGTTTGTGGTTACACCCTACCTTACCAACTCTCTTGACCCTTCTTGTGCTACGGATTTATCCACACTAGAAAGGGGAAATCCCGTGTCCAAAACCCACGTTTACTCCATAAACGAAGTGGTTATGACATGAACCTATCAAATGGATTCACATTCCTAACCTTATACCATCCGAATCATCTATGATGATTTTGTGCTTGGTCTAACTTAATCTCATGACCATCCGGATTGCCCTAAAGGCAATTTGTGCTTGGTTTGCCTAAAAGGCTTGCATGACTCTCGTGAATCTATAATCTAAACTCGAACCTAAGACCCTTTATTCTCTAATTCTAGTTAACCAAGGCTAAGGAACTAATCTCCCAAGACTCGTCTTTGGAACCTTGCTAAACGCACCCAAAGGTGAGTTCATACTTGTCCCCCTTTTAATCTTTATTCTTTGGGGCTCAACATGTATCACTATTAAAAACTTAAACAATTTCATACTCTTAAACTATCATGCTCAATCTATTAAACATACTTATATGCTATTTGCCATGCTTACGATTCTTGATACTTAGCCATAATTCATTAACTATTATTAGCCCACTTAACATGTATAGCGCTATAGAAGTAGCACCCCGCCCCCTTTATGGGTCATTGGTTAAGAAAGAAACGGACCTAGCATGAATATGTTAGGTATATGCAGTGGCACTCGCGGGTTTGAGTTATGTTCTTTGTATGGTTTGTATGTGCAATGCTATAGTATGAGATTCGAGTAAATCATTCTAATTACTACGTATGTAAACCAAAACTAGTATGCTCACCAATGCTTTATGTGTTGACGGATATTTTATACATGTTGCAGGAAATATTTGATGCGATGATTCAAGAAACTCATTAGGATTGGACTTAGAAACGCACCGCTTTAATCTTTGAAATCATGAATGTTGTATTTCTTTTGAACAATTTGTACTACTTGTTTTTAGTATTATGAAATGAAATCTTTAAATTATTTGTCGTAAATTCTAGTATCATGAAGTCTTTGAACAATCTACCACTAAGTCTCACCCCGATGTATTCCGCCATCGGTTGGGGTGTGACAGATTGGTATCAGAGCCATGACTATAGGGAATTAGGAAAAATTGCCATGTTTGACCTAGACTATAGTTAGGAACCTTTTTGACCATTCCTTTTATCATGCTTAATATACTTGTGCTCCCTAATTGCTTCTACTCCATTCTTTTGGTCTTCAAAATTTACCTTCCTATTTGTGGATTACTCTACACTCGAAGACGCTCGTATAACACAAACGAAAGGAAATCACCGAAATAGGCGTGAAACCCTCACTTTGGTGATAACTTTCAATCCGCGTAAAATCTTTGTGTTTTTGAAACTACACCAAGATAGGAGTGATATCCTCACCTTGGTGGAAATTTCACAATTCTCGTTCTAGTGGACACTTACCAATTGAAGGTTGGAATTAATTTTCTTACCACATTGGACAAAGTGTACAAACCACACTCAAAGAAACGACCTCGCTAAGATAGGAGTGAAATCCACAACTTAGCGACTAGTTTCAATCCTTGATATTTTTTTTTATCTCGCTAAAGTCTCAAATTTACTAATGACAAGAAACATGTAGTAACTGGAAGGGTGAATACCGTTAACCGCAGGTTCGGGGAGAGTATTTCCACCTATTAAGCCAAAGCATGTTTTCAAACTCAAAGGTAAATTCGAACCACTTTGGTTAGTCTTAGTTCCGTTCCGGAACACTCCAATTGCTTGCTTAAAACAAGCCTCTCATTTTATGTTAATATTATTTTCAATGTTGTTTTCATGCTATGTTTTAACTACATATATTCGATTTACTTTTTTTTTATATTTTTTTTCTACTCGCATACAATTTCAAGACTCGCATTTCAAGCTACTCTAGCGATCTCCAAACGATACTAATAATCGCAAAACCAACACAAATCGAAACTTCCTTATGATTTACTATGTGCTCTATACTTGCTTATACATACGTGTTATGCTATTTTAACAATGTGAAACTTGCGTCCTATACGTGTAACTAGAACTTGCATACTAAATCTATGAGAACAACTTGAGCTTATGTATTTTGTTTATCTAAATTTGCATCAATTTCACCGATCTAATCTTACCCGCAAGCTTTTCATTGTTAACCAAAATTCTAGTAACTTATTTTCTAAATTTAAAAGTCATTTTGTTTAAAAACGTTTATACAAATCTTCTCATGTATGATTCTCGTAGATGTCTTCCTGTCTCAACAACATCGACCTCAACCAACTGGCGAGCCTTATTGCCCAAGAATTAGTCAAGATTCTCCCTAACCTAGAGACGCCAACAAATCCAATTCCAAACCCAGGCGATACCATCCAAGTCAGCACAAACCATGTAGATACTAAACCTACTACCCATACCCCTACCAAACAAATGAAAAAGGGTAACCGAAAACGCAAAAACCTCAAACGAAACCACACTTTGACAACTCCTAAGACTCCGAATTCTAACAAAAAGCAGTATCGTGGAACCTTTCCGCTATGTGACAGTTGTAAATATCACCATCCCACTCACACACAATGCCGTGTATGCGCCAACTGTGGTGCATATGGTCATTTAGCCAAAACATGTCGCTACACCACTAAACCACGACCCGAACAACCTACTAGTACCACCTCATTCACTAAAAACAATGGATGGCTATGCTCCGAGTGCAAGGACCCAACCCATGAATGCAACCAATGCCCAAGACTTGCCTTGGTGATCTACGATGCTGGAAAACCCACTCACCACACTAAAGAAGATTGATTTTTTCTTTTCTTTTTATAAAAAAATGAGAATTTCCTTATGTAATGTTTTCAAGAAATTATTCAGATGTAAAATTTCCTTTTATTAATTATGAAATATCATCGTTATCTTAGGTTACAATCATAATTTATCGGCAAAATTCTAACATCGCAAAACCCTTTTCTCCTCGCGTACAATCTTTTTCAAATTTTTGAACAAAATTCTTCCTACTATTCCTAAGAGGATGCCTATTTCTCTATAAAATCCTCACTTTCAACCTTCAAACCACTAACAAATGTGTGTCAAGTCGGTATGACAAACGAGATTTTAAATGGTAAAAGTGTTTAAAATAAATTTTCTTTTGCAAACAAGACTTGTGAGCAAAATCAAATAACCTGCTTTTTTTTATAATCCCAAAACCTTTTCTCTTGAAATCGTATCACGAGTCAAAATAATCATCAACGCCAAACTAAAATTGTCGATAAACTATTTTCCTCGCTTAGTAAAATGGATTTTTTATAAATCAAACGACCATCTTCGATAAAACTTTTACACTAAATTTTCCCTACTTCAATTAAATCCATTTTTCTTTAACATCCAACGGACTAAATTCTTCTACCATCAAACTTGACCCTTAACCTTGAAAAGCTAAAATCGCTCGCATACCCATAAACTAAATTTGTAATGAACTCGAATTTTATGTTACTCTTAGTCAAAACATTCTTTTCACGCGTGAACGTTTTCATTAACAATCAAATTGCCCATACTTTTGCTTGATTTAATACATCTGAACGTAACCACATATGCACAAGTCTACACCATTATGTCATGAACCCATACACCTACGCCAAAAACGCGTGCGGTTAAAAAAAAAACCTTACTTAATGCCTTTTTCACATTATGTGTTTGCATGTCACGTTGCTTGCTATGTTTACAACATTAAAACTGTTTAAATGTCTTAGTTTCATTTCTTTCCCTTGGTGTGTAAGTATTTGTGTTCACTAGCGATCCACACATGACGACGGCAAAATTATTTGGACCATACGACAACTAGACTAATTACGGGTGCACACGTAATTACGATAATTGGCCGCATGGAAAACATAACGAGCCATAGTGTGTGTAATCTAACATGACTCGAATAACAACGCGGATGGAGTATGATAACGACATGGTACGCCCTACAACGTAAATGTCCTGTCATGCTACCAAAAGTAGAGTTATTCGCGCCATGAGAAGTTGGGTTTCGAATTAAAATTTTAATCAACACGTACATTATTTGTTTTTGGTAATACCACTTAAATTGTAGTTCACTAGTCTAAATATGTTTGTATCACTTATCCCTTAGGCATACCATAACTTTGTTTGAACCACACTCTTTACTATGTAACATCATCCATGCTATGAATAATCAATGCTTGCAATCTACATCAAACTCCACTCTTTCCTCATGCGTTCCTTGCTTAATCATCAATCCTTCGTTTTCAAAACTCGTTTTCTAAGGCATGTAAACTTTGGCCTGATACTCTAAAAGCTCTTATACAACTAAAACAAGATTTTCTCTCACTCTCTCATACCTCCTTGACTAACTATATACCGGATTTCCAAAACTAAATAACAACTACTTATTTCGCCAAAATATTGTTTCCATATAGTCCAATTTCTCGTTTACTTAATCCCCTCTACAAGTTTTCTAACTAAAAGTTTCGACCTCGTGCAAACCAAATAACTAGTACTAACTACTACTCATTCCCACATCTAGTCACTCATTATACTCATGTTTTTACTATTACACCCACTTACCCAAGACACTTATTCTGCAAGCCAACAATTTCTACTAATTCATATATGATATACCGTATAACTACCTATTTTACCAAAATTTCTATATAATGTATGATATACTTAACTACCTTAAATTTTCACTATTTTGCACGTACAAGTATCTATTTTCCCAAAGAGTTCTATATGTTATACAAATATACTTACTTACCTTCACAAGGTTTTCGTTTTTTTCATACGGTATACTTACTATTGCTACTTCATATACACTATGAAGATGCTTATTTTCCAAAAACTTTTTATCATTTCATGTATATATTATACTACATATTTACTTTTCTTCAAAACTGCTGCGTATACAAACCTATTTATACATACCCCTTATTTCACTATTTACAAAATGCTTACGTCGGTTAAGTTCTCAAATTTCTACCTACGACATTGGGTTAAAATTCTAAAAGTACTTCTCTTACGAACATAATTATCGCACAGTGACTAGATACCGTATTCGCTTTAAACATAATAAACTAACAAGCTTTGTTCTCATATCAAACCACATACCTATTTTTCAAAACGCTGACTTTTAATTAAATTTCGAGACGAAATTTCCTAAAGTAGGGGAGACTGTAACATTCGTATTTTTCTTATTTTCCATTCTAGTCCTCGTATTCTTGTAACTTGTCATTTTATACCCTTGTAAACCCGAGCCTATGATCAATGGAAAAGTATTTTGTCAATTACATTTAATCTTAATCTATTTCGTTATTCTATAAATTCTATGTGACGCAAACTTTATGTAACGTCGCGTGATTTTTAATTTTCTTGTATTTTAAATTCTATATTTAACGAATTCCAAGTTCGCCTTTACTCGTTTCTTTTATGTTACTCCTACCCATTCATGACGAGTCGCCATTATATTTTACCCTATTCAATTTTGGCGTTATAACAAGGAACTTATTTAGTTAAGATCTTAATATATACTTATTATTAATAAAACATATATATATATATTATATAGATTTAATAATATTTTTAGTTTAGAAAAAAAAAAAAGGAACAACAAAGGAAACGTGAATTGTGTGTTTAGTTGACTTTTGTCAACATTGAAACAACCACATTATACAAAACTAATGTTGGTCGTCCCATGCTCTTTGAAACTCGATAACAACAGCAGCAGATTTATACAACCATAACAGCCCTTAACAATTAGACACAACCCCCATTAATCTTTTCCTAACCACCTCATTTAACTCCATTTAATACTCAACCAACTCACCCCATCTATAAATACAACCCCTCTCCACTCCTTAACCTCTTGTTCATCTCTAATCTCCCTAAAACTCTCTCTAATCTTCAAGTTCATTGAGCAAACTTTCTGAAAACATAATCAGTAAGTTCTAAGCTCAAACTTGCACTTTTCTTCTAATTTTCCTTCTCTTTTCTATCCAAAACTCCTTGGAGAACCCTCTAGGATCTTCCCCATATTTATCCACAAAAGTGTGATAAGGGTAGAGCACCTAAAAGAGGTCTCAAAGGTGTTTATTTTTCTGATTTGTTTTTATGTTCTAAGTTATTTAATGTAAAGGGACCAACCAAGTCCACTAACAATCTAATGTTAGATGGATTTGTGCTATGGTATTGGTTATACTATGTGTTATTATAAACTTACTTTCAATCTTATTATCATATTATTAATCTTTGGAAGGTTTGTGGTTACACCCTACCTTACCAACTCTCTTGACCCTTCTTGTGCTACGGATTTATCCACACTAGAAAGGGGAAATCCCGTGTCCAAAACCCACGTTTACTCCATAAACGAAGTGGTTATGACATGAACCTATCAAATGGATTCACATTCCTAACCTTATACCATCCGAATCATCTATGATGATTTTGTGCTTGGTCTAACTTAATCTCATGACCATCCGGATTGCCCTAAAGGCAATTTGTGCTTGGTTTGCCTAAAAGGCTTGCATGACTCTCGTGAATCTATAATCTAAACTCGAACCTAAGACCCTTTATTCTCTAATTCTAGTTAACCAAGGCTAAGGAACTAATCTCCCAAGACTCGTCTTTGGAACCTTGCTAAACGCACCCAAAGGTGAGTTCATACTTGTCCCCCTTTTAATCTTTATTCTTTGGGGCTCAACATGTATCACTATTAAAAACTTAAACAATTTCATACTCTTAAACTATCATGCTCAATCTATTAAACATACTTATATGCTATTTGCCATGCTTACGATTCTTGATACTTAGCCATAATTCATTAACTATTATTAGCCCACTTAACATGTATAGCGCTATAGAAGTAGCACCCCGCCCCCTTTATGGGTCATTGGTTAAGAAAGAAACGGACCTAGCATGAATATGTTAGGTATATGCAGTGGCACTCGCGGGTTTGAGTTATGTTCTTTGTATGGTTTGTATGTGCAATGCTATAGTATGAGATTCGAGTAAATCATTCTAATTACTACGTATGTAAACCAAAACTAGTATGCTCACCAATGCTTTATGTGTTGACGGATATTTTATACATGTTGCAGGAAATATTTGATGCGATGATTCAAGAAACTCATTAGGATTGGACTTAGAAACGCACCGCTTTAATCTTTGAAATCATGAATGTTGTATTTCTTTTGAACAATTTGTACTACTTGTTTTTAGTATTATGAAATGAAATCTTTAAATTATTTGTCGTAAATTCTAGTATCATGAAGTCTTTGAACAATCTACCACTAAGTCTCACCCCGATGTATTCCGCCATCGGTTGGGGTGTGACACTGGCCGTAGATTGTGTATGGGTAGCAAAAGTGGCACCAACTATAGAATCAAGAGGTTCATGACCTGTGGCCATGGCAGGCTTAGAAGTTTCAATAATCACCCCCGTCGTTGCAGCGTTTCCCTGAGCCCCTTGGGCACCACTTGCCCCGGTACCAGGGGTCTCCACTGGCTGAATAGGTTGTTGGGCCTTCTCAATCTGCTCAACAATTGGCTTAGTCGTTCCTAATTCATCATTTGTGAAATCCAAAGCTGCGTCATCAAAAGCAGTTAACTTCAGCGAATCCAACAATGACATTTCTGCAAAACAAAGAGACAAGTTAAAAACCTGTATAATAACAAAACAAATAATATATGGACATCCTGAACCTCCACTCACCCTCTCCATTGTACAGCAGAATGGGCCATCTATCCAGAAGATCCCATGTCGTGCTATACATCTCAAAACTAAGACGTTCTCCGGATACTTCTGAATGTTCGACTTATGCTCAATGAGGCGAGTGTAAAGTTTGTGGTTATATACAAACTCCTCTGGCAAGTCCCATTCATTTGACTCATATCTATGACACCATTCCATGTCCGATGGTAAGCACCAGTCGTCTAGCCAAAAGAACTGGTTCTTCCAGTTCTTTAGACTTGACGTTTGCTTATCATGGTAACTCTCTAAGTCACGTCTTTTCTCAAAAGTAAACCAGTTCCCAACCCGGTTTAACTTATAAAACACCTAAACACATTCAGGTCTGCTCCCCTCTCTAAGGCATGACAAAAAAGTTCGAAATGGCTCATGCGGTTGAGGCCAAAAGGATTCACTTGGGAAATATGAACCCCATGAAAACTTCAGCACTTTCATCAAGAATTTGGTGAACGGGACTTCGTAATTCGAAAAATCACATACCCGAGTATAGAAACCAAACTTACCCTCAGGAAAATGGTAGATTGGTGTCTGGGGTAAGGGAAGAGTAGGATTAAGGTCCCGTGGAATCCTAAAATCACTAACAAAACGGTCTAACCGAGCCTGTGTAAGCTTCGAGTAACTAACGTCCATATCATCTTTCACCATCTTGAAAAAGTACAGGAAAAACTTAGAGAAAAAGAGGGAGAACGAAACGCATCTGACGATTGGGTAACAGGGACACGGATCCAAGGTAAGGAGGAGAAAACAAGGTCTGTTTTTGGGGAAATTTTTTTAGGGGAGAGGAGAGAACACGAGGAGTAAATATATATAGAGGGGTGAAAGGAAAAGAACGGAGTGTTGGTAGTTTATGGATCGCCGTGTTAAAGCATTACAACGAACTAGTTGGTGGTTCCAATCGCACCACTCATCAAGTTCGTTCAAAGTGGGTAAAATGTTGACGCAATTGAATTCGCTCAACGGCTTTTACATTCAAGCGGTACTAATTTTTTTCCTTATATTATTTTGAATATTTTTATAAAACCATCATTCGACCTTTAAATATATTTTTAATTTTTATTTTTATAGGAGCGGATCTAGAAAAGCGGTTGTACCATGGTGGATGTCATGACAAGGGCGCTAGATGATTATCAAGAAAAAGCAAAGAATCCTTTTAAATTTTTGGGGCATGGAAGATTGTTAAAGAAAGTGAGAAGTGGTCGAAAGTCCCGTTGATGAACGAGGAGTCGGCAAATAGTTCGGATAAGCGAAGAAGGCTGTCGGAATTCAGATCGCACTTTTCTACAGAAAACGCGGAGATGGGATCCGGCGTGTCGTTGCCGGACTTAAACGAAGACAGTAACCCGACACAGCCTAGGAGACGAGAAAGGAAATAAGTCGGGTCGTCTAGCAAAAGTGGATTGGGCGAAACATTCTCAGAGTACGCCAAGAATAAAGAAACGACAATTAAGGAGATCGCGGAAACGAAAAAGAAAGTCGCGAACGAGTATATGTTGTTACTCGCGGCACAAATGGCGAGTCTTAAGAAAATCGATTTTAACACCGACTTTGAGTTCTTTAACAAACCGCATGATGCGTGGTTGAAAAGCCTCAATTTCTAGTGCTTAAGTTTGACTTTTTGATGTGCATTTGAGTCCCGAATTATCTACTTTGATATGATTTATGTTTTACAAGACTTGATATGTTTAGAGTGCATTTTGGGAGTTAAATGACGCATTGGATTGAAGCTAGGAGGAACCGGGTGCATGAAACGAGCAACCAGGAGCAAAGAACGAAGATTTAACGTGTTTTTGAGAATTTTTATGGAGTGGAAATTAATATATTTGTGTATGTCATGAAAACGGATTGAAAAACGAAGACGTAGCCGCAAAAACGGAGTAAACGGAGTTGAAACGAAAAAGTTATGAAGAAAACAAGAAAACCGAAATTTCAGCGACGGTTTAGCGTAGGATACGCCAAAAATGGCGTAGGTTACTCCAACTACGTAGAAAGAGCTCCAAAATGGCGTTTTGACGAAGCAAACAACGTAGGGGAACAAAGGTGGCGTAACCTACGCCAAAACCTGAGGAAATTCGAATTTTCAGCTTTATTGGGCTAGTTATGACAGGGGTTACAAATATTATTGATAAAAATCATTCCCTTTGACCAAAAATCATGATATTTTCCACCAATATTCATCTCCAATCATTCAATTGTTTAGCAATCATTCCATAACATCAAGTCTTGAAGATTGAAGACCACAACTACATTTGATAATTTCTATGGCCATGCTTGGCTAAAACTTTTATTCACATTCGGGTGTAAACATTGATTCTAGGGTTCTAAATATTGGGTATTTTCTATCTTGTATTTGTTTTTGAATGTCAAAGAATTGTGTTGGATTGCGATTAATCTTATGTTGAGTTCATTTTAGCTAATTGATCTTGTGCCAATTTTTAGTGTCATGAACATGATTCCTTGCTTTAACACAAATCTAGGGTTGTATGTTCTAGTGTTATAAAGTATATTATTGTCCATCATAGATGTTGATGATTATTGATACCAAAGCCTAATGAAACAACCAACCCGCGAACATCAATTGCAATAGTTATAGTTGACCCATTTGATAGAACCTTAGTAATCAATTATTGAAACCCAGGTGTGAGTCATTTATTATCATTGTTATAACAATCATTTACTTAATCAATTACTTCGTTTTATATTTGCAATTAATTCAAATCCATTGTGGTTTACAACTTTCAATTAAACAATTCTTAAATGAACAAAAATATGCAAACCTACATAATTGACTAAACTTCATAAAGTGACATCTTTTTAATCAACTAAAATCTATTTCACCGACCACAGACTCTTCGTGGTTCGACACCCTTTATTGCCACTACTACATTAGTTGAGGTAATATAGGACATATAAATACTATCTTTCACCGGACCACGGCATCCGATCACCGCATGACCATCTTAGCCGCCATATGAAGAAAGTGGCCATTGCTAGTAAATGGGAAATTGCGTTAGCATATAATTGGTCAATGGATGGACTCGAGTCGGATGAGGAGTAGTTTTATTTTTTTATGTTATGTTTCGTATTTTATTTTTATTGTATTGACGTTTATTTTATTTTATTGAATGAATGTTTATTTGGTTTTATTTTGTTTTAATTAATTAATATTAAAAAAGAAAAAAAGTGTTAGGGCTACTTTGGGCTAGGACATTTCCAGTGATGGGGCTACTTTGATCTACTTCTGGGTATAAATGACGTGTCACATTTCCATTGGCGGGGATGGGGCTACATGGGGCTTGTGCCCCCTTCCTCCCTAAGGTTCACTTATGTGTTCAAGGAAAACACAAGTGGGAAAGATACTTTAGTCTAAAAGAGGAAAAAAGAATATGTACATGCAAGTCACATGCTCTTTCCCCTCTCATTTTTGAAATGTCCGTAACTTTTTTATACGTCATCTTTTTTAGAAAAAAATTATACGATTAAATCGAGCGTCTTTTATCTTTAATATAAGTACCATATTGTTATACTTTTGAAAAAAAAATTCAAAAACTCAGTTACGTAGGATACAATGGAGAAAACGTAAAATACAATGAGTATCAAACTGAAAACCCAATGGATAACAGGGTATAAAACACAAGGAACAACAAATTAAAACACAATATAAAACATATTAAAAACAAAATGAGCAACATACTAAAACAAAATGGACAGTATACTAAAACACAATGAACAACAAAGTAAAACAAAATGTAGACCATAAACAAAAAACCTGGTCGTGTGAAACACAAGAAACAACATAAAACACAATGGCAAGTATACTTAAAACATAATGGACAAAGTTAAATAATTTGAAGACTAAAAAACACAATGAACATATTTATAAAACACAGTCACACATGTAACGCATATAACACAATGGATGAGCAGAAGACACAATGAAGTTAAAAAACTTAATTAACACGTTTTTGTTTTTAATTTTTATATAGAAATATGATACTCATATTAAAGATAAAAAACGCTTGGTAATATGGGGATTTTTTAAAAAAAAATATCGTATGAAGAAGTTATAGACGTGGCTTTTCCTTTTATACCCCTCCCTTAAATTAATATTTGATTTTTTTTTCTCACACTAATCTTAACCCTTCAAATATAAGACCAATGGACTAAAATCCTTCCCACCCTTCCTAGAAAAGATGTCCTTTGTATTTGATTCCAACCCCTAGTTTATATCCCGGGAGTTTATTGAAATAGATAAATCTAAGGAAACACCCATTCACTGATTTTTTTTCAACTTCACTGATTTCTATCAATCCTGCGCTGCCACATCACTTTACGGATTCACTTCACTGAAACAGTTTTTTGAAGGCAGCAGTTCACTGAAATGGTATTTTTTTAGTTTTCTTAATAAAGAATTTAACTAAAAATAACATTATATTAATGAAGATAAAAATACATTAACTCGCGTGTATGATCCGATAATTCACCAAATTATTAGTTTCGTATATATTTACGAATTTAATTCCTCCGATTTAAACTAAACATATAAAAGTTAACCAAGTTAAATAGTAAATGTTTGTAGAAAGTTAACCCGAATTTGCTGAGAAGTTCCGTAAATTTCAGTGCTTAACCAAAATGTTCTTAATACATGTTGCAACGCATTGATTGACACCGATAGCGGGTAACACACTTAAAAAGCCAAAATGGATACGATTACAGATAGGATCATCCCCGGCTACAACGCGCGGCCTTAGCCAACATCCTAGTAAATACTAAATAAAAAACATTATGTAGTTCTTAAAAAAGATACTAGCAAAACACTTAATAAAAAAGTTAGGGTAATTTTATTTTAATAATCCAAACTTTGCCTAATTGGCCGACAATAATCATTACTTACGAAATTCCCCACAACAATCCAAACTTTCAAAGTATTTCCCCTATTGAGCTTTGTTAACTGAGAACTAATCTAGTTAGTGGATGCTGACATGTCATGCTGACATGGACACTGACATGGAATGTCAACGTCCACTAACTATGTTAGTACTTAGTTAACAAAAGCTCATTGAAGGAAAATACTTTAAAAGTTGGACTATCGTGGAGAATTGTTTAAGTATAGATTATTACCAGCTAACTAGACAAAGTTTGGATTATTAAAATCCAATTTTTTTAAAAAACAAAAAATTAAAAGAAACTAGCAACACCTTTATTACAATATATCGTAACATCCATTTTTGGTTGTCCAAAGAACAATCGCATACCCCTCCACTTTAAAATGATACAATGACTTGACCAATACTTCCCTTGTCGTTTTCTTCTTATATGTATTACAAACACGTTTCCAAAACATTTTGTTCTTTAAATAGTTCCAAAAAAATAAAAGGTAAATATGCATAAGCACGGGTATATATTAAAAATAAATAAACATTAGTAAAATAAATTTTTACCCATATTTTATCCTCCGTGACTTCGGTCCAAGTAGTAGCTAACATGTTCTTCGTCCAATGCCCATTTAAGCCTGATTCCATTCATTGTAGAAGTGGTAGCTTATTCCATTTGTAATATAAGAGACTGAGAAAAATAAAAGAAGAATGTGAAATTGTGAGGTAATGAATTACGTTGATGTGTAAACAATGGTAGATATATATGGGGAAATACTGTTGTGGGGTCTGTTTAGTATGGCGTAATGAAATGGATGAAGGAATGGAATGGACAAGGTAATGGAATGGATCATTACCATTCCATGTCTTGTTTGGTTGTCATGTGGGAATGGAACAAAACATTACTTTATGTTGTTGGATAAGCAGGAAAAGACGAAGGAATAAAATCGGTGGTGAGTGGTGATCAGTGGCGGTGATGGTCGTTGGTGATATATGGCGGTGGCGGTGGTGGTAGGTGGTGGCGGCGGCAGTGGTGGTGGCGGTGGAAGGTGGAGATGGATGGCCGTGATGGTGGGTGGGCGACGATGGTGAGTCGTGGCGGTGGTGGCTGGTGGCAGTGATGGTATGTGGTGGTGGTGGAGGTGGATGGCGGCGGTGGTGGATGGGTGAAGGTAGTGGGTGGTGGTGGTTGGTGGCGGCGACGACAGTGATGGGTGGTGACGGCGAGGGTGGGCGACGATGGTGGGTGGTGGGCGACGGTGGTAGGTGGTGGGCGACGGTGGTAGGTGGTGGGCGACGGTGGTGGTCGGCGTTGGGTGGTATTGGATGGCGGCGGTGGGTGGGTGACGGTGGTGGGTGTGACGACGGTGGTGGGTGGTGGCGATGGTGGGTGGTGGGCGACGGTGGTGGTCGGCGTTGGGTGGTATTGGATGGCGGCGGTGGGTGGGTGACGGTGGTGGGTGGTGACGGCGGTGGTGGGTGTGACGACGGTGGTGGGTGGTGGCGGCAACAGTGGCGGGCGACGGTGGTAGGTGGTGGGCGACGATGGTGGGTGGTGACGGCGGTGGTGGGTGGTGACGATGGTGGTGGGTGGTGGTGGTTGGTGGGTTATGGTGTTGTTAGTAAAGGGTGAATGAGGGATGGAATGAAAAAAAAAACATGGGGGTGGATGGAATGGTTTTGATGGAATGGAATGCCTTGTGGAATGGGTGATTCCATTCCTTTAACCAACCAAACACACTATTTTTCATTACCTCGTAATGGTCCATTCCATTCCCCCTTCCATTCCATCGTACCAAACGCTACCTTATAGAGATTTTAAATTGATTTTTAAATTATTATTATTTATTTATTTATTTATTTATTTATAACAAATGATCAAATTCTAACATTCACATACATAGGATGAGGTAAACATTTCTTCTATCATTAAAGATAAAAGAGATTGCTACCGCAAACTCGCAAAGTCTCTGGCTCTAAAGTTCTTTTCTTGAGATATAAAAATAGGGTTGGAGAGAGATCAATAAAAAAAATGGAGTTAGGGAGATAATAAATGGATATTTGGGTTGTGTTTCGAGTCTCATTTAAGAAAGAAAAAGGAGAGAAATGAGGGAAATGAAAGAGAAAATGAACACCGGAGTTTTTTTAAGAAGAGAAGATAAGAGAAAGGAAATGAGATGATATGCGTTCTAGAGTTTTTTTAAAGAAAGAAAATAAGGGAAATAGAGGAAAGTAGAGAGAAAGTTAGGCTATGTTTCATCCTCTCAAATTGGAGATATTTGGAGAAAAAAGTGAAGATGGGAAAAACAGGAAAAGAAAAAAAAAGGGAGGGGAGGGTTTTATTTTCCTTTCCTTTCTTTTCTCTCGTCAAGTAAACTCGGGAACATGAATAAGTTATATTAAAGTTACTAAGACCATGCGTAGTGGTACGTTAATTGGGCGTTAAAGGGCATTTTCGCGCCCCATTCGCGCCCCAAACACCGCCCCCTAGGCGCTAACGCTCCGTTCCCGAGTTTACTTGAGGAGGGAAAAGAAAGGAAAATAATCAAAGGAAAGGAGAGGAAAGAAAAAGAAATGATAAATATCATTTCCTTTCGTTTCCTTCCAAATCGGAAGGAAAACTAAACTAAAAAATTTTGCCTAGTTTTCTTTCCATTTCCTTTCTTTCCTTAAATGAAACTTGGGGACACAACATGTTTTGTTTTCCTTTCTTTTCGTTCCTTAAATAAAACTCGGGAACACAATCAAATTTTTCTTTCCTTTCATTTCCTTTCTTTTCCTCCGTTTAAGTTAACTCGGGAACACAGCGTAAAGGGGCTTGAAAGGGGCAGGCGTGAAACTTTTCGCGGGGCAAGGGGCACTCCACATCCAATCAGATTCTTCCACGTGTTCTTTATACTTTTTTTTTATTATTTTCTTTTTTTTTTAATACAATTTTAATATATTAAAAAAATACACATTCTGCCCATTTTAAGGGCATTTAGCGCCACTTTCACTAAAAGGAGGGGAGGCGGTGTTTGGGGCGCGAATGAGACGTGAAATTGCCCTTTAACGCCCATTTCACTCTACCACTATACATGGTCTAAACAAACTTCACATGCGTCACGTTTTGATACACATGTGTAGATGCAGAGGCGGACCTATGGATGAGCAAATGGTACCGGGTACCGGTACCGAATTCTCGATACCAAATCAATTTTGGTACCACTACCGGTACCCACATTTTTGGTTTTTCGGTACCGGTTTGGTACGGTACCAGTATTTACCAATTTTTACATTCAAATGTCGGTACTGTACCGTACTGGTTGTTTTCGGTACCGGTACCATTTTTTAGGAATTTCGGTATCGGTATTTTCGGTACCGGCACCATGCTCATCCCAACCGCCCCCTTGAATTTATTTTTTTAGTGTTATATGTGAGCGAAAATTCAAAATGTTCCCCGTAAAATTTTGCAATCGCACCCCTTAAAATGTGTCATCGTGTTAGACTAGTAGTGATAAAGAGGAAAATTGAATATAGCATGGCCGGAATTTTTCAGGCAGCTCTGATAGTTTACGGCCGCAATTTCTGTAAAGAAGATGCAGTCCTTGACTCCTTGCTAGGGTTAGGACGTGTGTAGTGGGGCGGTTCCACGGCGCCATAAGCCCTATAACGCCGGGGAACACCCCCCCCCCCCGGCGCTATAGGGCGTTTTAGGGTGGGTTGGGTTGTGAGCATAGCGGCGTTTTGTGGTTTGAATGGAGATGGTTGTTGTTGTTGACCGTTGTCAAACGGTAAAAACAATAAATTTTTGTTTTTTTTTTTAAACAAAATCTCTATATATATAACACAACACAAACCATTCACACCACACCACAAACCATTCACACCACAACACAAACCATTCCAACCAAAGAAAACCAAATACAAACCCAAAACCAAACCAATGGCAGCGTGGACTAACCAAGATCAACTCGAGTTGGTGAGGGCGTGGGTCAACACCAAGGAAAATCCGCCGAACAATAGGCGACAATTTTGGCGCAATGTATTGGAGGAGTACAACCGAATTACCGATACGGACCACCGTATGGTCGACCAGATCAACGCTAAGTTTAGTACCATACAAAATAACTGTAGGCGTTGGCAAACGGTCTATGAAGCGACGGTGCAGGCGCACCCTGACGTTAGCCAACAGATGGCAATTCAACTAACACACGACGCTTATCGTGAACGTTACGGCACCGACTTCACCGTCACCAATCTGCTGTCCTGGACTATGATGCGTTTTGATTTTGTTTAGTGTTTTAAGGTTTTAATGTTTTAATGTTTAATAATGTGTAATGTTTAATTTTATGTTTTATGTTTAATGTTGTATTTGTAATGTTTAAGGTTTTAATGTTTAATGTTTGAATGAAATTTTATCTTTTTGCAGATAAACAGGTGCATTTTCAAAATGTGTACACTAAAAATACATAAACACATAAAAATACAATCCTAAATTACTTATTAAAACAGAGTTCCTAAATTACTTATTACAAACAGAGTTCCTAATCCTAAACTACTTATTAAAACGTTACATAAACACATTACATAAACACATAACATATTCCTAAATTACTTAATTAAACACATAATATAAGCCTAAAAGTCCCAGTCCTCGAGTGTGTAGTACTCGGGGGATAGGGAACGTGAGCTGTCCCGTCCATCGGACCTCGCATCCGATGGGAAGTAGTAGTACTCGCGAGGAGGGGTTGGCATGCTCCAGAGGCGCTCCTGCTCCTCAATTTCCCTGAGGGCTTCCAAGGCCTCAGGGGTTGGGTCCCCATATTCACGGGGTGGGGTGGTCTGGTGGTGGTGGGTGGGGGTATTCTGGGGGGTGGGGGTAGGTTGGTGGTAGGGGTGGGGGTATTCTGGGGGGTGGGGATAGGGTGGTGGTAGGGGGTAGTCTGGTTGGTGGGGATAGGTTGCTGGTAGGGGGTAGGAAGAGGAGGGGTGAAGGTTTGTGGTGCCGACAACATCAGTCGGTCCAATTGATATGTAGCCATGGTATAATCCGCGGCCCAAGCCCATTCTTCATCCGTCCAGGGATCATCCTTCCAGGGATCATCGACTTCAGGATGAGTTGGTGGTGCCGCAGCAGGAGGAGGAGGGGGATTTAGCCAATGTTGTGGAGGAGGAGGAGGAGGAAGAGGAGGTTGTGGAGGAGGAGGAAGAGGAGGTTGTGGAGGAGGATGAGTTGGCAGTCGCCGGGACCGGCCCCGTCCCCGGACCCGTCGAGTGTACTGCCGGACATTAGAAGGTCCGGCAGCTCCTGCTTGAAAACCGCCAGTGTTATTCATTGTGTTTGATGAGGAAAGGATGAGGAAGATGGAAGAGGTGTGATTGATATTTGGGCGGAGGGGGTATTTATAGGTGTGACTGAGATTTGGTGGTGGGTGGGAAAGTTTGAAATTCAAACTTTGAAATTTAAACGTTTGGAGGGAAACCGTTTGAAATTCAAACGGTTTGGAACAGTAACCGTTTGAAATTCAAATTTTTTTTTTAAACATTTGTTTTTAAAATTAAATATTTTTTTATTATTTTATTAATTTAATAAACTTTCAGTTTAAATTTTTATTTTTATTATTATTTTTATATTTAATGAAATATTATTAAGTATTTAAAATTCTTTATTTAAATAAAAAACAATAATTAACCAATCATTACCAATCATTTATAACCCCCCTCATAACCCCCTTCCCACTACACACTCTTTTTCCACAACCCCACATAACCCCACTTCTATTACTTTTTAATATTTTAATACCACAACCCCCACATAACCCCCCACTACACATGCCCTTATGAATCGAGAAATTTAAAACAAGAATATGGATTGGACTTTATACTTATTTTCATTGGACTACTCGTATTTATTTATTTATTCCATCACTAATTTACTACGATTTTTTTTGTCATATTGTGCGTTTTTAATTATTTATTTTATTTTTATTAATTTATAGTCTATTTATTTTATTTATTCCAAACCGATTTTTTTTACATAGCGACAGACAAACGACTACTTAAAAGTTCCGCCCATAAAAACAAAATTCTGGATCCGCCACTGTGTAGATGTTAGTCTCTAAGATTCGAACGAAAGAAGATTATATAATGTTGAATGTTTGTTCGAAGAACCATGAAATCCATGCATGTGTAGATGTAAATTTCTTGGTATCTACAGAGGTATAGATAATACAGAGGTATGGTTATATGTAGGTACCTATATATGTGAAATTATTATTATTATTTTTTTTAATAACCAAAACGGACTATTTTATTCATCTTAGAATTCTTTAGACACAATACAAACAAAACGGAGTAGCAAGCCACTACACGAATAACCAACAAACACAAACAGACAGAATCAACCTAATCTACCTTCGATTCCAAAAGGGGCCTTCCACCCAACCGGTCATACTCAAGAGAATTCTATATCATCAAACGTCCACCATTTCGTCGTGTCAATCTCTTTCACTTTCCATCTCTTTGTCATCCACCAAAACGTATTTTCTTTTATCTCTTCAACCATTCTTGTAACCAATGTATCCTCATTATTAAAAATTTTCGCATTTCTCGCCAAACCAAATCCGCCAAAGTGTCATAAGAGTAATTGCATATACTGCTTCCCTACATTTACTCGGCCCCTGCAATCTGTTTTCCCATTCCAATAGTTGAGCCAAAGTGTTAACAGTGGAAGGGTGTTGCACCTTGACCCATTTGCAAATATGCCACCAAACAACTTTAGCCCAAAAGCAGCCCACCAGAGCATGATCAATCGATTCCTCTGCGTCCTCACATCTCTTGCATAACCCGGACCCCAGATTTAAACCTCTAGCCGCTAGCATATCAGCAGTTGGTATTTCACCTTGAGCCGCCCTCCAAACAAAGCAATTGACCTTAGGTATTGCGATTTTACTCCACTTGAAGTCACACAGATTATTCTGAATTGCCGACGCCTGTTCGAGATCTTTCGTAGCCACGTTAACCGAAAAATCCGTATCTTTGTCTTCTGATTTCCACAGCCACTTATCATTGCCAGCCGTGACCCGTTGCTCTGCAAGAAGTGTCTGCAGCCGCTCCCATTGTTCAAGTTCAACAGCAGTGGATGGTGTCCGTAACCACTCCCAACCCCAATTGACATTTTCCCCAACCTTCAAGTAATTATCTAACACCTTCGCTTTCTTTTTCCTGCACAAATTAAATAAATCTGGAAACCGATATAGGGCTCTAAATGAATCGAACAAACTTGTTCGTTTGTTAAGAAAATTATGTGTTTACCAACAGTTCATGCACACTTACCGAACGAGATTTTTTGTTCGTGTTCGTTTGTTAAGAAAACACTCATGTTCATGTTCGTTTGTTCATGAACGCACACGAACACAAACGAACACAAAGAAGTGTTCATGAACGGAAACAAACACAAACGGACATATATTAACTTTTGAATAACATAGAATTCATATACATTAGCTAGACCCCCCCCCCCCCCCCCCCCAATATAACCTAATTGTCCAAACATACCTAGTAGTGGAGAAGGGCGTTGGGTAAAATAAATAAAAATAAAAGAATAAAAAGTATAAAAATTAAAAACCTTAATAAACTATCGAACACAAACGAATACGTTACCGAACGTTCACGAACATAAACGAACAAATGCGACCTCTGTTCATGTTCGTTATTTTAACTAAGCGAACAGAATTTTTTGTTCGTGTTCGTTCATTTATTAAACGAACGAACACAAACAAACTTTCCGCCGAACGGTTCATGAACTGTTCGCTGAAAGTTCAGTTCGTTTGCAGCCCTAGGTACATTACATATGTGTAATTATAGATTTATAGTAACTTAAATGTGAAAAGAAATTCTTATTAGTTATTACATACAAATGCCTCAAAAAGTACATTACTAAACGATACGGTTTGATGTGGTATGTAATACACCGCATTCACCCAAGCTGTAATCAAAACTGCTTTTCATCTTGAGTCCAAGCTCTTCTTACCATTAATGTTTTCAGAACTGGACCTGGCGTCGAAACGGAGTCCCCGACGGTTTACCCGGACTAATGAACCGACCCAAAAAAGCAAACATAACCACAAAAAATAAAAGAAATAAATAAAAATAACCGGTCCTACCTCTTAAATCCCGGTCTGACCGGCCGGTATCCCGGTCCAGCTGGCCGGGTCAACACCGGTCCATTGCACTAGCGGTCCGATATGGCACAAGTTGGACCGGCCAGTCCGGTCCGAGTTTAAAAAATTGCTTACCATTCTATATATATATATAATTAAAACTTGAAAGGCCTTATGAATAGTAACAAACTTATCCTTCATTTTACTCTTAATTACCAAACTGCCACTCTCCTTTTCTCTTTTTGACTTGACTAAGACATAATTTTTTTAAATGTCATTTAAGCTAATTTCAAGATAAAATGATGTTTTTGTGCATGTATGGTGAATATTTATTGTTTGAAGTCTAATTATATATGCACTACAACATCAAATATTTAACATTCATGCTTATCGTGCTGCTTTCATTTCAGGTTCTAATGTGACATATGACGAGTCAATGGATCTACAGAAAACTTGAAAGGCCTTATGAATAGTAACAAACTTATCCTTCATTTTACTCTTAATTACCAAACTGTCACTCTCCTTTTCTCCTTTTTGACTTGACTAAGACATAATTTTTTTAAGTGTCATTTAAGCTAATTTCAAGGTAAAATGATGTTTTTGTGCATGTATGGTGAATATTTATTGTTTGAAGTCTAATTATATATCCACTACAACATCAAATATTTAACATTCATGCTTATCGTGCTGCTTTCATTTCAGGTTCTAATGTGACATATGAACAGTCAATGAATCTACATAATACTTTGTACTTAGTCCCTTTGCTAAGTAATTCCAAGAGCGCTGCACCTGGTACCTCATCTAACCCCCACATATTGTTTTCCTTTAATAACTAATAACTGTATAAAATACCATTACTCATTTAGTTCCACACCTTACTTTTTGTTTTGTTTTGATGTTTTCTTCAACAAGCCAGACCAATAACGATCGTATTCCCGCTGCAAAGCGCCGCAAGTAAAACTAGTTTGAGTTAAATGGTGTAAATTTATTTATGATCAAATGTGCGTTAATAAATTTGAAGGTTAATAATGTCAATGATAATATTACCGTTTCAAACCAACCCTCACCAACAATCACAACAATCACGATTGTATTGTTTTTTTTAATATCGATGTCCAATGGTAATATTACCGTTGCAAACCAACCCTCACCAACAATCATGACCATGTAAATGAAGCATCATGGAGCCATGATGGTGGTGGCGACGGTGTTTCACGCCATGATGGGGCCATCACGCTACGCCTACACCACCCTTATAATACTCATTTTTAAAGGGGAATTACTGGGTTAGTGACTTGAAGAAGTAAATACTTGCGTATAATCTTCTCTTAACGGGAAGGGGTAAGATTCCGGCTCCTGACAACCCGGAAGGTAGGACCTGAATACCTACAAAACAGTAAACCGTTAGGACTCGCCACAGGAATGGGGTGATTCCTGTGACCACCCTCCGGCGTGAGAATAAGTATCGGTAATGGGATTGTAGAGTGTAAAAGTTATAAGTGATTGCTGAATGAAAATACGACTTACCTCCTATCCCTATATATAGTTTCTTCTCATTCTCGTTACCGCTCTTCTGGGTTGA
The DNA here is from genome assembly GCA_032199755.1 of Ambrosia artemisiifolia. Classification (NCBI taxonomy): domain Eukaryota; kingdom Viridiplantae; phylum Streptophyta; class Magnoliopsida; order Asterales; family Asteraceae; genus Ambrosia; species Ambrosia artemisiifolia. Next base: position 51,281,996 of record CM063520.1, read on the forward strand.
TCTCTAATAACAGAGTTCCCGGTCATTCAGGAGATAATCATTATCTTATATTCAAAAGACTTTTTCCTTTATCCCGGGAAGGGAGTTGAGCCTATCAAGTTGTTAGTGGCATTGTGATTCAAACCCAACTAATTCGGCTCATTGATTTATATCGGTTAGTGGGCCAGCCCATGTGAGCCATGTAGGCCTTTAAGTGGTGTGGGCTAATCTCCTCTGGATTGGGCCCACCTCGTCATGACTTACCCAAATTGGGTGTCAGAATCTAATAGGTTAATAGTACAGGTTATATATGGCCAATTTTTTAGTTTGGGGTGTCAACGGCCAATTTCGAATAGTTTAGGTTATTAAAATCCGATTCGCTTTTTTAAAATCGTAATATGTACCTGAAGAAACAAATAGTCTAACCCCCCGAAGGGGATGACGAGACTAGTATTTCCACAGGACTGATCCTTCACTAGCAGCCTTATGGATGGAACTGACCTGCAAACACGAATATGATTTGGTAGGGAGACGACTACACAAGGTAGTAGTTTATAACAAAAACATGGTGAATGAGGATACTATCAGTGATAGCTCTTTGGGTTAGCAAAAAAATGTCCTCTCTATTAGGGACGTAATCCCGATCAGGTTGTCTCCACTACCCTAGGCTATATTAGTAAAGTAGTTAAGGAATACTGTAAATAAGGAAACATTGGAACGGTTACCGCTTTTACTGCTCCGTGCACAGATATTCCTCCGTGATTGTAGGAAGGTAGTTGACCTATTGCTTGGCGCGGACATTTCCCTGATTACGCGGATAGTCGTTCACGTGGGTCGTGGTCCGGGTTTGGGTGCAACTAATTAGTGGTTTAGTACCAAATCCCATCAGTACCGGTTTACAAAGATTTTAGTGAAAAACAACTTTAATGAAGTAGAGCACATAATGTGATGAATTGCAGTTTAGTTAAATTATTCACACGTACCATTATATAGTTTCATGCTCATATATCCTTTTTACTTTATATGTAGAAACTTCATGTATGAAAACTTCTTAAAGGAATTGATACTACTTTTCCCAACATAAAAGTGAAGGCCGAATACAAACTCTTACTTTCCACCCTAAAAGATAGATAAAAAAGTAGATAAATGAAAAAGAAGATATTGAAAGAATGACCAACAAATTTCAAGGATTTTGTTATGATTACTACATTAACAGGTTCCTCTATATCTAAAAATCAATTCCCATCTACCAACAGATATATGTAGAAATTGAAATAGTTAGTACTTAGTACCAACACATGTAACTATGGACCACTAGATATGTAGAAATTGAAATAGTTAGACTATCCGTTGTGGCCCGCGAGCAAGCAGCCGCGAGCCATAATTTGGTACACGTGGATAGCTTGGACCATAGCATCCTCAAGCTATCATGCCCGTGAGCTAGCCGAAGCTACCACACTCGCGTGTGGTAGCGGGTCAAAAATAGCCGTTGGCTGGTCAAATGTTACTATTGGCTGCCGACTGTTGGCAGCCAACTCCTTATTTTTGGCAACCTACATATTTTCAACTCTCACATCACACAAACTATCAAAAAAAAAATTTCTTTCTCTCGACTACAAAATGGCTTTGCAATGGAATGATTTGTCTTCGTCCGACTCGTCCGAAGAAGACGATTTGATTATGGAAGTGGGTAGGATAACAGTTGAGTACCTCATAGCACGGTCTCGAAGAAGAAGGAATCCGGTGCTAACCCGACAGCCGGCCCTTGACCGTGACAGAGAGGGAGCAAACGATACCTTGTACCGTCACTACTTCAGCCCGGATCCTGTGTATACTGAAGATCATTTTAGGCGACGCTTTCGAATGAGTAGACAATTATTCATGCGTATATCAAATGATTTGTCGGAGCGTTATCCTTTTTTTTCAACAAAGAGTAGACGCAAGGGGCCGACTCGGGTTCACCTCCCTACAAAAATGTACGGCCGCTATTCGGCAGCTAGCCTACAGGATTGCATCGGACACAATGGACGAGTATATTGCCATGTCCGAAAAAGTTGCGCGCGACTCTCTTCATTATTTTTGTCAAGGTATATTTCTATTTACTAGTTTAGTCACATTTTTTTACACTTTTATTATCATACGTCGTTTTAAAATATGTACATATATATATATATTGCGTAGGGATCATATCTATTTACTCACGACGGTATTTGCGTAAACCAATCATGTATGATATCCAACGCATATACGAGGTTCATGGTGAGAAACATGGCTTTCCCGGCATGCTTGGTAGTCTTGATTGTACGCATGTTGGTTGGGCTATGTATCCTACGGCCTGGCGAGGTCAGTTTCATCGGGGTGATCATTCTGGGCCGAGTGTCATACTTGAAGCGGTGGCCTCGCATGATCTTTGGTTTTGGCATGCTTTTTTTGGAGTTGCCGGGTCAAATAACGACTTAAATGTTATCGACCAATCACCTATATTCGATAAAATTATCGACGGGGTTGAGCCGCCCCAATCATTTTACGCAAATAATGTAAATTTCAAGTACGACTACTACTTGGTTGATGGTATTTACAACGAATGGACGACACTTGTTCAAGCTTTCTCGTCACAACTTGAAGACAAACGCAAGTACTTTACAAAGAAACAAGATTCGGCAAGGAAAGATATTGAAAGAGCGTTTGGCGTTCTTAAAAAAAGATTTGCTTTGATTGCCAACCCAATAAGGTTTTGGACACGAGAAAGAATCATGGACGTCGTCTATACTTGTATTATCCTACATAACATGATATTGGAGGGCCGAGGCTTGGCGATTTGTCAAAATTACCAAGGTGATGTCCCACGTGCCGAATCAACAATCGATAATAACCAAAGACTCGACAACATAAGAAATCTCAAGAACCGTGAGATACACGGAAACCTCCGCCATGAATTAGTCGAGCATTTGTGGGCTAGACGTCCCGATAATGTTGTGTTAGATTAGTTTTTATTTTTTTATAGTTTATTGTAAACATTAATCTAATTTTAGTTAACTTTATTTTTGGTTTAATATAATTTTGACAAATTTAGAAAGTATGAAAAAAAATAAAAAATACAAAAAAACTGGATAAAGCTGTTGCTCACCTCTAGCCACAACAACATCAGGTGAGTGAGCAGAAGCTTTATCACCCTGCCAACTGGGCGCTGACATGACGCAATATAAGAGGATAAAGCTTGTGCTCACCTCTAGCCACAACAGATAGTCTTAGTACTTAGTCCCAACACATGTAACTATGGACCACTATCTGAACATTACCAGACGACGTACCCCCATAAATGATACTGTAAGTAACACTATAAGAGCTCTATCTTTATCTTTATAATTACACTAAAAATCATTATATTTCTCTCATTTTCTATTTAATAATACTTATTCTATACTTTTATCATTACATTTTCTCTCTCCTCTACTCACAACCACTTTTAAAAATATTAAAAAAATTATGAATTATGAACAGTGCCTCCTTTAAATTTACTGGTGAACAGTGTCTCCTCCAAATATTTTTTTCTCCTCTACTCACAACCACTTATACATACTCTATATAATATAGAGATCACACTCACACCATTATAGAGGAGCTAATGTGAATGCTCTTAAGACTATAAGGAGTGGAGGGGGAAAAGAGGGCATGAAGCGTCATGTGGCACTTGTGACACCCATGTGTGAAGGGTAAAAATTATGAGAAGAGGAAAGAGAGAGGGGGAAGGAATATTATTATTATTAATGTGTGTGTTAGATTTAAAAAAAATATCCAAACACAAGCTGCCACCTCACTTCCACCCCTCCCCCCACGACCATGAAAATACTCCCGCCCAAAGGCCCCCCCCTCCCCCCCCCCCCCCCACACCCCCCACACACTCCTTACACTCTAAGGATAAATCATTGTCTTCTAATGGGTCCAAGTTGACCATACTTTGAATTGGTTACTTTATCGACACTAAGAAGTGAGAATTATATCTTTTTACCGGAGGGTTGTAATAAAAAAAAGAATACTAAATTTAAATAATCTCAATTATTAGCAATTGACTTCCATCAATTTCAACTAAGAAAATGTGTGCTGGTGGTCTCAACTTTAAATACATTGACCACCAATAGACTGTGACTAAAAGAATACTAACTGTTTTTCTAAATGGAACATATTTAGGTAGCGTTTGGTATGATGGAATGGAAGGGAGAATGGAATGGACCATTACGAGGTAATAAAAAATAGGGTGTTTGGTTGGTTAAAAGAATGGAATCACCCATTCCACAAGGCATTCCATTATCTCAAAACCATTCCATCCACCCCCATATTCTTTTTTCATTCCATCCATCATTCACCCTTTACTAACAACACCATAACCACCCACCACCATCGTCACCACCCACCACCGCTGTCGCCACTACCCACCATCGCCGTCACCGCCCACCACCCACCATCGTTGCCCACCACCGTTGTTGCCACCACTGTCGTCGCCACCACCCTACCGCTACACACCACCACCTACCACCACCACCACCCACCACTGCCACTACTCACCATCATCGCCCATCTACCATCACGGCCATCCACTTCCACCTTCCACCATCGCCACCACCGCCGCCGCCACCCACCACCACCGCTACCGCCACATATCACCACCCACAATCACCGCCACTGACCACCACCCACCACCGCCACTAACCACCGATTTTATTCATTCGTCTTTTCCTGCCTATTTAACAACACAAAATAATGTTTTGTTTCATTCCCACATGATAACCAAACATGACATGGAATGGTAATGATCCATTCCATTACCTCATCCATTCTATTATTTTTAGTTATAGTCGTTGGCGGCCAATATGTTAAAAGGTGAGACCGCCAGCACATACTTTGCTAGTTGGGACTAGTAGTGGCTAATATTTGTTTTAATTTAATTTGACAGTCATGAAATGAAGGTTTGGAATTGATAGTTGTGAAAAAAAATTACTCCATAAAAAAGAGTTACGTTTAAAGGCGAAAGTAGGTTGTGAGGTATGAGGTCAAGCGACACCAGTGATTTTAACGGTTATGTAGAGTGCATAGAATCACATAAGGGAAACTCTTTTGAGTACATAACTCACCCTCTCATGTCACAAAATGTGTTTATTTATTCTAAGATCACTTGTTCGAACACTAGATAAAATATAGATGGTTCTTTTTACGTTTAGTTTTGTTGAAATCAATTTAGGGTGAAGGACCGAAGGGAGTGCTTTTCTCCAATGTCAACATGGAAAACCCTTCTCTCCTTCACATTAGCCTTATATGATTAGCTTTTGCATTAATTGTCTTTTATTTACCATAACTTGTCAAATTATAGGAAATGTTACAAGATTCACAGACTTTCCACCAAAGTCCTTAGCGACCGCCATAGACGTGCAACCATAGAGATGGAGATGAAAATTAGTGTTTATTAGTCTCCTTTCATACGGGTTAACATATTTATAGGATCCAGAAATTTCATGTTGGAGCGTGTTTGGATCGGCGGAAAGGACATCCGGGTCAAAGGGAGGATTGGGCAGGAAAATCTTTGTGAGAAGAAATTTGGTGGTGACATGTGCCAATATTTGAATTTGTTTATTTAAGTAAAGCAGGATTAGCAAATCATTAATCTAGTGAACAGTTTTTTTTAATCTTTATTATTTTGTTATTATAACTAATTTTTATGTATATTTTCGTTTTTCTCTCATAACTTTTAAGATACAGTAATTTATAAAATTTAGATAAATGTCGTTGCGTAGTTTTTATCTACATGTTAATACTTTTCTTATTTGTAAATCGAGTTGTAAGTAGCAATGTACAAATAGCTCATGTGCCAATAGGAATTGATATATCTTTATATTATTTAACATTGACTAAAACTCATTATTTTGTATGTAATATGTTAAATGTACACTCACTTTTATCTTTTATATGTATATCATTTCAAAAAATTAATTAACTTTTTACTTAATATATATTTGAAATTTATAAAATTCATATGCATGTTATATTTTATTTCATATAACATTTTTTGCGTTTTACATGGTAGGATTGCTCATTTTATCAAGTTAACAAGTTGAATATATTAGCTTAAAATACTACCCGTATATTTATTTATGTTAAAACATCAATTCTAGCTAAGACACTTATAAAACTATGTTGTATTTCAGGTAAGCCCTTCCAATGTTAATTTACGAATACTAGTAGGCCTGTAAACAAACCGAACGAACACGAACACATACTCGAACACATTTTTATGTTCGTGTTCGTTCATTAAGAAATTTTTCGTGTCCGTGTTCGTTTATGTTCGTTTATTTAAAACCTAAACGAACAGTTCATGAACATAAACAAACACAAATGAACATAAACGAACATTAATGAACACAAACAAAAACAAGTTAATAATGATTCATCACAATTCAACCAAGTCGAATACATCACAATGCAACCAAAACCAAATCTAAATTAGTAGTTTGAACGTACATGATTATTCAAAATATCCATCATGTATCTACCAAAAAGAAGGGAGGTGGGGTTGTGAAGTGTGGAAAACGACTGATATGTTTAGAATGTTAGGGTTAGGGTTAAGTTATTAGAACATATCAAATGAATTGTATATAATATAATATGAACTAAGGTTACTTAACAAAAAGGAAATAAATAATAAAAATAAAGTAAAGTTTAATTGAATGAACATAAACGAACAAAAATAAATGAACGAACATAAATGAACAAACATGAACGAACATAAATGAACGAACGTTCATGAACATAAATGAACGAACAAAGGTGTGTTCATGTTCGTTCGTTTAATTAAACGAACAAAAAATTGTGTTCGTGTTCGTTCATTTATTTAAATAAACGAAATAAACGAACTTCCCGCCAAACAGTTCGCGAACAGTTCATGAACGTTCGGTTCGTTTACAGGCCTCAATACTAGTAACAAATTGAACAACTAATGACTGCTGATTAAATAACATTTTTTATATATATATATAATAATTGGTTTACTCTTAGTTAACAAAGTCTGGTTTATAATTTTAGATTGAGATCAAATGAGTTGGATGAAAATCACCTGAGAATGGGAAAATAAGATAGGGTAGTCGAAGCAATGAACAAAGTAGCCAAAAATTATAAGCGAAAATTAAAACTCAAAATACCAATTTTTAGTGTTAACATTTTTTTTTTCAATAACCTAGGGGTGTCAGTGAGCCGATACAGACCCGAGCTCGCCTAGGCTCTAGCTCGGCTCAGGCCCTGCTCTTTTATTAATTATAGTTAAACTTTGTTTTTACAGATTTTATGTATAACGTGTGTGTGTGTTTGATGCATTAAATAACAACGTTTATTTTAGGCTCAAGTTTGAGCTAGTTCGAGCATTTTTCGAGCCGATCTCGCGTAGCTCGGCTCATTTACACCTTTAAAATAACCCCTTTAAAATCTAACTATGAAATTTTCCACAAATGCTAACTTAACAGATTAATGGGTTTATTAGACCGACTGCGCCCAGGTTAATTATTTATCAAACGGACTGTTTTCAACCGAAAACCAAATTATATTTGTATCAGGTTTCAAATCCAGTTGCGGAGGTATGTAGAAGGTGTCGAGGTCACCGACACTATTCTTTTAACAATTTTATATAAAACGTATAATAAAAAAATGTTCAATGACCCTAATATTTTTTTATGATTGATATCATTAATTTTATGGAAAAGAAATTGTCCCCTTTCCTCACTAGTTTTATGAAAAAATAAAGTATATTTTTACCAAATAAAAAAATTATATAAACTTTTACCAAATAAAAACTTATAGCTTAGTCAGCCCAATCCCTTATATCCAGTTTAAATACGGCCTGTTTTTATCAATTAAAGCCCACTTAGTTTATAACCCAATAAGTCAATAACCATAACACATTACCCAATTACACCAATTGTAAACCTATTTTTATATATATAGAAAGGCCGAGCAATATGAAGTATTGAAGTTAGTGGTGATCTGAATTGAACGAGGCCACGACTGGAGATTGAACTGAACGAAGCCAGGTGAACTGTGAGGTAGCTGATTAAAGCCAAACTAGTAGGGTTGTAAACGAACCAAATGAATACGAACAGTGCCTTGTTCGTATTTGTTTGTTAAGAAATAATGTGTTCACGAACCGTTTATGAACACTTATCGAACAAGATTTTTTGTTCGTGTTTGTTTGTTAAGGAAATAATGTGTTCTCAAACGGTTCATGTATAGTTACCGAACGAGGTTTGTGTTCGTGTTCATTTGTTAAGGAAATGAACGTTTCCGTATTCATTTATCTTTATTTGTTAAATTTAGGTGTCGGAAAAAAAACGAACACAAATAAACACCAATGAACGTAACCGAACACAAGCATGCATTAATGAACAAAACCCAGCACAAATAACACATATTAAATTCCAAAAATTTCATTGTAAGATTATCCCCCAAAATATACTAACCCAACCAATTACCCAAATATACTTGACATAATCTTGATCACATAATGTTTCATAAAAACACAAAATTATCATATGGACTTGAAATCCTGGTTTAATCCACTCAAAATAAAGTCAATCAAAATAGTTAAAGTAATACTAATATGTAATACACTAATATATATTAGATAATCTACTATTAGGAAATTTAAAGTATTTAAATTAAAAATAAAAAGTTCAAAACCCTAATGAGCTACTGAACACAAACAAACAAACAAACATAAACGAACATGTTACCGAACGTTTATGAACATAAATGAACGAACGCAACCTTTGTTGATGTTCGTTTGTTTAACTAAACGAACAGAATTTGTTGTTTGTGTTCGTTCCTTTATTAAACGAACAAACACAAACGAATTTTCCACAGAACATTCAACAAACTGTTCGCTAGTTTGGTTTGTTTACAGCCCTACAAACTCGTAAAGGAATCAACCAATTAGCCGATAAAACTTGAAACATGTGTAAAAGGTTAGTTTATTACCTTTTTTAATTGTTTTTTAAGGTTAAAAATAAAAGTTATATTTCTTTGTGGGATTGTAGACTTTATTATTTTTTCCTAAGGACAATATAATTTTAAAGAGAACTACACGGATAGTTCCTGTGGTTTATGCGTTGTAACATGTTAAGGTACTAACTATTTTTTTTAACTCCTTAAGGTCCTATGGTTTACATTTGGTAACATGTTGAGGTATTAACATTAACTGCCGATAAAAACTAACAGATTCCGTTAAAAAGTTAAGGTTGAGGGACTAAATTTGCCAAATTGTGAAAGTTTTAAAAATGCTTTCTTCCCCACCCACCATCGCTGCCATCCAACGCCACCCGCCGCCACCCAGCATCGTCGCTACCCCGCCACTCACCACCTTCACCCACCCACCCACCCACCGCCACCCACCCGCCACCCGCCGACATCCACTACCTTCCTCCTTCCTGCTTATCCACCACGCCAACAACCACCTGTCTTCTCCAATCCACAAGATTCATGCACTCACTCATGACCCTTATCTATTCAATTATATATCTACACACATTCATGCACAGCCCCTTTTCTCAGCTTTGAACCCACGTACACATTGAACATTCTTATCACAACTTCCATTCATACTCAACCTCTATCTAGAAAACACCTATCATCCCTCATCATCATATCATCATTACCTTTATCCATGACACACATATGATTCATGCATCTGCTCAAAGTTTGTTCATCATCATCATCATCATCATCATCATCATCATCATCATCATCATCATCATCATCATCATCATCATCATCATCATCATCATCATCATCATCATCATCATCATCATCATCATCATCATCATCATCATCATCATCATCATCATCATCATCATCATCATCATCATCATCATCATCATCATCATCATCATCATCATCATCATCATCATCATCATCATCATCATCATCATCATCATCATCATCATCATCATCATCATCATCATCATCATCATCATCATCATCATCATCATCATCATCATCATCATCATCATCATCATCATCATCATCATCATCATCATCATCATCATCATCATCATCATCATCATCATCATCATCATCATCATCATCATCATCATCATCATCATCATCATCATCATCATCATCATCATCATCATCATCATCATCATCATCATCATCATCATCATCATCATCATCATCATCATCATCATCATCATCATCATCATCATCATCATCATCATCATCATCATCATCATCATCATCATCATCATCATCATCATCATCATCATCATCATCATCATCATCATCATCATCATCATCATCATCATCATCATCATCATCATCATCATCATCATCATCATCATCATCATCATCATCATCATCATCATCATCATCATCATCATCATCATCATCATCATCATCATCATCATCATCATCATCATCATCATCATCATCATCATCATCATCATCATCATCATCATCATCATCATCATCATCATCATCATCATCATCATCATCATCATCATCATCATCATCATCATCATCATCATCATCATCATCATCATCATCATCATCATCATCATCATCATCATCATCATCATCATCATCATCATCATCATCATCATCATCATCATCATCATCATCATCATCATCATCATCATCATCATCATCATCATCATCATCATCATCATCATCATCATCATCATCATCATCATCATCATCATCATCATCATCATCATCATCATCATCATCATCATCATCATCATCATCATCATCATCATCATCATCATCATCATCATCATCATCATCATCATCATCATCATCATCATCATCATCATCATCATCATCATCATCATCATCATCATCATCATCATCATCATCATCATCATCATCATCATCATCATCATCATCATCATCATCATCATCATCATCATCATCATCATCATCATCATCATCATCATCATCATCATCATCATCATCATCATCATCATCATCATCATCATCATCATCATCATCATCATCATCATCATCATCATCATCATCATCATCATCATCATCATCATCATCATCATCATCATCATCATCATCATCATCATCATCATCATCATCATCATCATCATCATCATCATCATCATCATCATCATCATCATCATCATCATCATCATCATCATCATCATCATCATCATCATCATCATCATCATCATCATCATCATCATCATCATCATCATCATCATCATCATCATCATCATCATCATCATCATCATCATCATCATCATCATCATCATCATCATCATCATCATCATCATCATCATCATCATCATCATCATCATCATCATCATCATCATCATCATCATCATCATCATCATCATCATCATCATCATCATCATCATCATCATCATCATCATCATCATCATCATCATCATCATCATCATCATCATCATCATCATCATCATCATCATCATCATCATCATCATCATCATCATCATCATCATCATCATCATCATCATCATCATCATCATCATCATCATCATCATCATCATCATCATCATCATCATCATCATCATCATCATCATCATCATCATCATCATCATCATCATCATCATCATCATCATCATCATCATCATCATCATCATCATCATCATCATCATCATCATCATCATCATCATCATCATCATCATCATCATCATCATCATCATCATCATCATCATCATCATCATCATCATCATCATCATCATCATCATCATCATCATCATCATCATCATCATCATCATCATCATCATCATCATCATCATCATCATCATCATCATCAACAACAACATCATCATCATCATCATCATCATCATCATCATCATCATCATCATCATCATCATCATCATCATCATCATCATCATCATCAACAACCTCAACTATTGTTGTAATATAAATCCACATACAGTGCACCATCTTGACGATATACACTGAACGTCAATTTTAAACCAATTGAACAGAGAGAGAGATAGCTGCGAGAATATGAAGACGACCGGCCACGACTGGCTCTGGTCTTCTTCTCCGACCGGATGCTTCTCCGGCGCCGGTGTCCTCCACAAACATCGACAACTGACCTTACTCTTTCTCTGTCACGAGCTCCGATCACACCTCCGGTGGGTGGGTGAAGGTAGTGGGTGGTGGCGGCGGCGGGTGGGTGAAGGTGGTGAGTGGCGGGTAGCGACGATGCTGGGTGGCGGCGGTGGCGTTGGATGGCAGCGATGGTGGGTGGCGGTGGTGGTGGGTGGGGAAGAAAGAATTTTTAAAACTTCCACAATTTGGCAAATTTAGTCCCTCAACCTTAACTTTTTAACGGAATCTGTTAGTTTTTAACGGCAGTTAATGTTAATACCTCAACATGTTACCAAATGTAAACCATAGGACCTTAACGAGTTAAAAAAAAATAGTTAATACCTTAACATGTTACAACGTATAAACCACAGGGACTATCCGTGTAGTTCTCTCATTATTTTATTACGGTATTGCCTTTATCATATGGCACGCACTAAGCTGAAAAATTATATCACCATGTTATAAATTCGATACACCTAAAAATTAACATACAAAAAAGTTTACCCCCCCCCCCCCCAAAAAAAAAAAAAAAAAAAAAAGCAAAACAAAAAACAAAGTGAGCCCCTAATACTAAATTTTATATAAAATCATTTTTGGTGAAATCAACTCATTCTCCATTTGATCATAAATAACAAGCAAGTTTAAAACTAGAACTGTAAAAATTTAAAAGCTAGCCAACTAATGCGATATTTAAACTTCGTAACACTTCATAACCCAGCTGACCGATTTGCATACTCCTGAACCAATGCGCCAAACAGCGAAGGCCTCTCAATCAACCTCGAAGGTTTATCAAATTCTTTTGCATAACCTGTTTCCAACAAACAAGTTCAAGTTCAATACTACAAATTCAACACGAGCGTGTTTAATTTTTATATATAAGACAAGAACAAAAGTTACCAGCATCAATGACTAGAACGCGATCACAGTCCATAACAGTTGGTATTCTGTGAGCAATGCTGATTATTGTACAGTCAGCAAAGTCCTCGCGTATGATCTTCTGAATTACAGCATCTGTTTGTGAATCAACTGAAGCTGTTGCTTCGTCCATAAACAACAGCCTACTATGCTTTAGCATTACTCGTCCTAAACATAGAAGTTGTCGTTGTCCCACGCTCCAGTTATCGCCATTATCAACAACTAATGACCAAAAAAAGTTGCATGAGGTTTGATTTTATGAACTAAAAAAATTGCATCTTCGGGTTAGACTCTAGTACCTGCAGATTCTAGTTTACCAGGTTTTGAAGCGACAACATCGTTAAGCTGGCATCGTTCAAGACTCTGCAAAACAAATATTCGCATCGGCCATGTTGAAAGAATCTAGCAAGAATTTATAAAAACAGGATTATAATATTATTACCCTCCAGATTTCTTCATCAGAATGTTGACCAATGGGGTCAATATTGGTTCTAACAGTGCCTGCAAATAGGATTGGTTCTTGAGGAATGATCCCGAACCGTGACCTGAGATCATGTAATCCGAGGGTCGAGATGTTGATGCCATCAATGGTTATACTTCCACCAGATGGCTCCACCAACCTAAACATGACTTGAATTAGAGTTGATTTCCCACCACCAGTTCGACCAACCACGCCAATCTTTTCGCCTCCTTTGATGCTTAGGGTGATCCCTTTGATCACTAAAGGCGTGTTTGGGCGATATCTAACCTGTAGATCTTTGAGCTCTACATTCCCATGAGAAGGCCAGTTTGAAGGAGGGGGGTTATCTTTTTTGACCCATTCGGCTTCTGAGGGTATGTTGGTGAATTGTTTAATTCTTTCGACAGAAACCATCTTGTTTTCGACAAAGCAGCTCATGTATAGAGCCCAAAACAACGCTCCGTTGAGTGACAGTCCGTATGAGAGTGATAATCCAACATTTTCTGTAATGCATATTATGTTTAGTTATCTATAGTGTAGTAAAAAGAACATAGTGTTTAATATGCTTATATGCATATGTACCTGGTTTGACAATGCTGCTAGGTAAGAGGATCATGAATGTAGTTGAAACACAGAGAAATAAGCTTCCAATGAACTCCAAACGAAATCCTAACCACTCATTCGACGCGTTGTTGTGGAAGTCCATTCGCAGGTTTCCATTCACGCGATCAACATTTTCTTGAACAAACTTGTCCTGCTTCCTAAAACATCTTATCGTCATAACGCCTGAGATACTCTCTGAGAAATGGTGAATAACAGGTGCTTTTGTGATTGAGTCAAGTCGTGTTATTTCGCGAGTTTGAATGTTTAAATCTAATTGTTCACTTACTACATAACAGAAATGAAACATACCCGGTACCAGATATTGAGCCAACCGAGCGGAATCAGTAAGAACACAGTTGGCCATGCGTACTGACAAGTGATGATGACAATCCCAATCAATGTAATGTACATAGAAAGAGTCAAGCTCATTGTGTAAGGAAGGAAAACGTCGATGTTGGTTTGATCACTCGATGCCTGTAAACATTGAACGAAAAAGCGTACAATCAGTAACAAACTGTTAGTTATTAGTCCAACTAAACTTGCCAAAAAAGGAGAGTTATTAGAATCTTTACCCTACTAAGAATCCTTCCAGAAGGTGTAGTGTCGAAAAACGACATTGGAGCATGAAGTATGCTGTTAAGAATCTGCTTAAAGAAAATCTGACATGTTTGAAGCCCGAGGATCGCTGAAGAAATAACTCTACTAAATATCATGAGGAAAGAAACGCCGGCTATAGCTGTATAAACTTCTATAAACAGCGAAGGGTTGAAAGAGGCAGCGCGGTCATTAGAAGTTTCATACGCCAACCAGTAATCGCTTGACATCTGTGCAGCTTGGCCCAGTAACGAGAACAACAAAACAATAAGCACACCCCACCATCCGAACGCCTCAGTGACATAAACCTTATAGACACCTAAGCTGATCCGTCCTGTTTCCCTCTCCTCTTCTTTGATTAGCTTTGATGTTCCTATTATAGAACTAGATTTGGAGCGTTCTAACGCCTTTTGATCTTCTTCTCTCGGGTTTAGGCTAGGAGATTTTTGAAGCGGTATGGGGGAGGCGCTATCTGATGCTGTGGGTTCCATTTCAACTAGCTGCATAGAGGTCTCGTGGGCGGAAACTAAGTTTTTAAAATCCAAACCGGATTCTAGTAGTTCATCATACTTTCCTGATTGAACAATCATCCCGTCTCGCATAACCTAACGCAGTTCAAGTTAAAAAATGCGCGCACACAAACAATAAATAATATCAGAGATCGTCATGATACTTACCAAGATCAAATCAACATTATGGAGGAAATCGACTTGGTGAGTGACCAGTAAGATTGTCTTGTTTCTAAGGGCTCCCCTCACACACTCCTGCAAAGATTATAAAAAAAAAAAATATTAGATTTTGTATAAAGATGCATAAAATTTATATCCTACAATGATCACCTTGAATATTTCTGAGCCCGTGTGAGCATCAACGGCGCTAAAGACATCATCAAGAAGATAAATGTCACAATCTTGATAAACAGCGCGTGCAAGTTGAATCCTCTGCTTCTGACCACCACTGAGATTAATCCCACGCTCGCCGATCTCAGTTTGATCTCCAAATTCCAGCATTTCCAAGTCTTTCTCCAAGCAACAGTTTTTTATTACTTCCTTGTATTTTTGTCTGTCCATTGGCGAACCAAACAGAATGTTCTCTTGTATCGTCCCGTTTTGTATCCATGCTGTTTGTGCAACATATGCAGTGCTCCCACATACCCTCACCTGTAATAACATCATCAGCAACAGTAAAGTTTACACAATGTTTTCTCAATTTCTGATAAAGTTTTATGTCGTACCTTTCCGGAGATTTTGTGCATTTCGCCAATAACGGACGAAAGTAGAGATGACTTCCCGGACCCCACCGTTCCAACGATTGCTGCAAGCTCACCTTTCTTGATTTCAAAGCTCAAATCCTTGACTACAGCACCTTCAGCAGCCTCATCATCCCAACTAAAAGACCCATCTTTGACCTCAACCGCCACGCTACCACTGCAATCCTCCTGCCTCTCCACCGCTCCCTCGTGATCCAACTCCTTGCTCAACATGAACCCGTCCAATCTTCCCAACGAGATCATGGCCTGAGACAGGGCAATCATTGACTGAGGAAACGTACGAATCGGCTCTTGCAAGTTCTTGAACAGTGACATGGCAGTGAAAACTGTCACTGCATCAAGTGGGATCCCAAGCAATATCGCGCTACCAAACGTAAGCGAAGAAATAAACAAAGGGGTACTCGATAACACAATCAGGTTTCCACCAATTGAGATCGTGAATTTGGCAAGCCACCCGTATTCAGACTCACGAAACGCTTGAATCCTCTTGTTGAAATGTTCTTCCCATGCTTGGAACTTAATCACCCTCATGTAGTTAAGCATCTCATTTGTCGCTTTCATCCTCAAGTCGCGATTTTGCATAATACTGAACTGGAACCTGTTGTTTCGCCTCGTACCCAAAACCACGTAGATCACAACCGCTATGAGCCCAATCAACGCGACCACAGTTGGCAACCCAATGTATGAGTAAAGAATAGCTAAAGCCACAGAAACTTGAAGCGGCAAAAGCCAAACAGCATGCAAATGAAGCATCATATCAGAGAGCTGTTGAGCATCTACAGCCATGTAGTTCACTATCTGTCCCACACCATGTGATTGTCGAGCTGAACACGAGAGCCGAAGCCCCTTTTTGTATATAGAAGTTATCAGCGTCGACCGGATCATCATCCCAAGCTTCTGGGAATGGAAATTGAATTGGTGGGATGACAATACTTCAACAAATTTCGCAACAAGAAGGGTTAGTATCAAGTAATACCCCTCGTATGGCGATGTTCTCTTTCCCGAAGTGTAATCCACAAACCTTTGGATCAACAACGGTCCAACATACATAACCGATAGCTTTACGATTGCAAGGAACGCGTTAAACGCTACATGTTTCCAAAAACATCGAAGCAGCGTGGTCCGAACAGGATGCTTTGAGTTCTCTTGAGGCTTAGGCCACTTTTCTTCGAAAAGCTTCGATATTTTCTCCGCCCGATGCTCTGGAGAAAGCGTCGGGATGTCTTCGATCTTCAACGCCGCCCTATACCCTTTCGTCAATAACGGGTTCATCCATAGCCAGAACAATTTCGACGCGATTGAAGCCGATGCCCATCCACTTACATTCAATGACTTATGCAACTCCTCATCACCTGACGCTTTACCATTACTTTTACTATTACTATTACTGCTACTGCTATTACTATTACTATTACTATTACTATTTCCATTCAGTGACACAGATTCCCGTGTCACTGTAATTCCAGTCAAACCGGTTATCGATAAAACCAATAGAAAACCCGAAAACGGAAGAGATATCACCGAAACTACATCGTCGAATTCGAACAATGAAGCATTTCGGGTACCCGAAACTAACCGGATGATACCAGAACAAGAGAACAAAGCAATGACAACAAAATTCACTCCCAAGAAAACCCGAACCGATATCGGATGAGTTACAGCTTCAAATCTCTTCTCATGAATGATTAAAACAGTGACTATAAAGAAAGAAAATGCTTGTATCAACCAACAGATTCCATCTATATGCTTCCATGAATAAGACTGTGTGTTGTGTATGAATCCCAAAACAGATGTAACAGTAAACACAACAGTTAAAACAGTTGTAACAAACAAAGACAGTTTAAACCAAACGTTGGTTGTGACAGTAACTTTGTTTTTAGCAATAAGAGGTTCAGTAACATGGGATATGTTAGAGATATGTCTTGAACAAAGCTTTTTAACAGCAAAGACAAAGAGGGTGAATAAGAAGATGAGATCAACGGTGGATAAGAGTGCTCTTTGAGGACATGGAGAGAAGAAGATGAATCTCAGCCATTGAAGTATGAGTGAAGCAACTCCTGAGGTGTTTTGTGGTATGACAGAGGTTGAAGAACATGAAACAGAGGTTACCCATGATGAAGAAGAAGGTGATGTCATGTTTGGTTGGAAATAAAACATGACATCTGTTAATGGTACTCACAGATCAATGTATGAAGTATGAAGTGCATTGTTTGAATATGTATAAGAAGCAGAGCAAACACATGGATATAATTATAGAACTTTCAATCTTTTTATATAATAAAAAAGTGTATATTGGTTGACGAAATATTCTTTGGTTGACGAAATGAATATTTCGAGCGGCTGAGTGATATTTAAATATTTAATTTATTTACTGAAAAGAAGTAACATTTTTTTTCTCATTTCACTATAAAAACCGATCATGTTAATACAACTTTTTGTATGTGTTTTTATGTGGAAATTAGTCTAACTTGTCTAACTTATTTAGAATTAACTCGAACGAGGTTGACTTGGATGTTGTACACATGGGTGTAAAGGAATCGTGTTGAGTAGAGGTAAGCAGATCGAGTTTTGGTTTTTAATATTACTAGTGGGGTGTTTACGCGTTGCGGCAGAAACACAACATTTACTAAAAACGAAGTAACAACAAAAATAAATATGTGATGATAAATACAAACAAGGGTAGGGCACGTGTCATATGGTCTTGTTGCTTCATACATGAGACAAAGAAGGACATCATAGATTCATCGTGAAGGCTTGACACGATGACCAAGCTTCGATATCCGTTTAAGTTTTGATTAACGTATAGCAGTGTAAGGTTGGAAAAAGGAAAGTTTGTGATATCCTATTATTGTTTTTAAATTATGTGGGTAACCTTCCTAAAAACTTTATAATATAGTATAGATATAGATATAGATAAAAGCATTTTAGAAATTCTCTCTGTCTAATTCTTATATGCATGTACTAGCTTTTATCCCGGGAGTGTCCCGGGGTTGAAATATCTAATATAACATAATAAAATATTTAATATGACAACATAACTAATGATTTGCCAATACATGATTAATGAATATTATTATTATTATTTATTTTAAACAAATTTCTGCCATAAGTTATCATATTCAAATATAAAAAAATGAATCTCTGCTTATGAAGTTATGTTTATCGTTTGTGATTTATTAGTAGAGTAAAATATATTTGAAAACAAAACCCCACAAAAATAGTTGTTTTTTTTCTCCGTTTTTTATATAGCACTATGGTACTCGTTGGAAAGATAATAAAACGCTCGTTAATTTGGTGTAATTTTTTCCTTTAAAAAATCTCGTATATAAAAGGTATTAACGTTTAAAAGTTATGGGAGAAAACATTAGAGAGAAAATTTAATTTTGTTTTTAAATTGTTATCTTTTCCTAAAATAATTATAATATTTATAGATTTATTAAAAAACTCAAAAATTAAAAAATCATACATGATGCCACGTGGCACATTCAAGGAGGGGTTGAGACCTCCATTGAATGCCACATCATCAATGTTCAATTCTTTTATTATAAGTTATAGATTATAGATTATGGATATAGATTATAGATTATAGATGTACAAGTGCTATCCACGTTGGTTGAGGGGAAAATTTTAACCATTGTATGATTGTATCTTTCACAAATAAGGAGAAAATTTAAACTATTGTATCTTCCACATCTTTAGTTACTACTAAATAATTATTGTCTTTATTATTTTGAATGATACAGTTTTATTGTTTAAGTTTAAAATTATTCAACTTAAACTACCGGCTTGATTATTACGGCTTTAATTTTGATCTATTTTTTGCATTTTTATTTTAACTCTCATGTTTATAAAAAATAAACATAGTTCATTCATTGTTATACAAATATGTAGTACGCTTCCATCATTCCATGCTATGTTTATGTCTCAATTTATAGTCATTGTTTAGGTTTAGAATTATTCAACTTAAACTACCGGCTCGATTGTTACGAATTTATTTTCATTCTATTTTTTACATTTTTATTTTAACTCTCATGTTTGCAAAACATAAACATAGTCCATTCATTGTTTTACTCTACAAGTACGTGGTAAATTTCCCTCATTCTATGTCATGTTTATTTCTCATTTTTATTATAAAAAGGTCAAATGGCATCGCCGGTTTAAAAAATTAAAAATATATGACATTGATTAATCGGTCCATATGCAAGTTGTTATCCACAATATATGACATGTAATGAATGGATGTCTTTTGTCAACCAACAACCCAATTGTGTATACCACTATATAATCGTAAGATGTTATATATTGTATTCAGATCATATGGATACTTTGTGGTTTTTAATTGCAAAAACATTTTTTATATCAACCCTTAAGAGTTTTCTATACATTAAGGCATGAGTAGAGCCATAATATGGTCATGTTTCTCATGCATGTGAAACCCAAACATACAAAACCATTTCACTCTACCTTATCTATCAATTTTTGTACCTTACCTATCAATTTTATGAGGATATTATTCGATTTCTTTTCTATAAACTTCTTAAATATAAAAATACAACCCTAGATATTAACTGTATAAAATATTATAAAAACAACAAAGTATGGATTGGTTGTGGGCGTAAACACATATTGTTTGCAAGAATATTGTTTTAATGATGAACAAAAGGTTACCTTAAGATCAGTACCCTATATTTCACAAAATTTTGAATGACCAAATACAACAAAACGATTATCCGCAATATTCTCGTACACAAAATCCCTTATGAATCTGCATAAACAAAAGAAAATGGTTCATTAATTGTTTTTATGGTAAAAGACAGCCATAAGATATCAGTAAGAATACGGCCTCATAAAGGTACAAATTGAAGAAAGAAAGCCGATGACAATGTCTACTAACAAACCAAAGATTATAAAGAGAATAAGGAATGAGAGAGTTGTTTCACTGAGATGTATATAATAACAACACAATGACCACTATTTGTAGGGCTCTAATAGATCGAAGGTATAGACATAAATGAGACAAATGAGTTAGGAACATGAATAGTCACTTATAACTTATAAAATAGTTAGAAACATGGATAGTCACTAATAACTTTATTATTTCATAATCAACTTAATTGTTAACGTAAAAAGACAACTTCACCCCTTTACTACCTTCATTAAGTTATTAAAACCATATGCATTATATGTTGTAATTACTTAAATTTGATTGGAATCTTTCCCTCATGCTTTATAATATAGTATAGATAAATAACAATTACTTATATACCTTTATAATTAGTTTCATAAATTTATATTGTTTTTCATATAAAAACAAAGTTTTATTCCACACTTAGGGGTAGTTTGGTTTATTAAGTGTTGAATCATTAAGAAGTCTGAATGATTAAGAGGCTCTAAATGATTAAGTGTTGAATGGTTCAGCTATGTACTAAGGAGTTGTTTGGTAGTCTCTTAATCAGCCTCTTAATCATTCAGGTCTGAATCATTCAGCATTCAGACTGTTTGTTTCAGCATCTGAATTGAATGATTAAGTGCTGAACCATTAAGCTAATAAGGGATGCTAAATGATTCAGCTTTTAACTATTCAGAGCCTCTTAACCATTCAGACCATTTTAATGATTCAGCACTTAATCAACCAAACAGCCCCTAAGTCTGAATGGTTCAGCTCTTAACCATTCCATTCAGAGTCTTTTTTAGGTTGATCAAACAGTCTAAATACTAAACCATTCAGAGTTAAATGATTCAGAGCCTCATTTTAACCAAGCCCTTAATACCACTACGCTAATTGCCTATAGGCCTATTAGTTTTTTTTTGGGTTACTTTTTATGTATTATAAACTCTCGCCGCCATTATTTGAACTTCGGTGTAATTTCATGTGATTATTTAGGCATTTAGCTTTTGGATTATCATCATGAAAAAGACAAAATAAAAGTAGTTGAAGGTTGACGAATATTTGTTAAAAGAAAATTAAAAGTGGCTGTACTGGTACCATTTTTGGAACTTTCCATCCGTTTTCATTCTCTAACTAAATGATACTTGTTTGGACATAGTGTTGACTGCTGAGTGTTCCAAGGCTATAGGGTGTTGGCCCCTTGGCTCTTTTTTTAAGTAGCGCCCTTCTTGATAGAGGCTTATGCCTTTTGGAAGGGAGGTCTTAGGTTTAAATCTAAGCAAAGGGTGTATTTGTTGTAAATATATTGGGGGTAACATTAGCCGTTTAAAAAAAAAGTAGCGCCCTTTTAGACCATGTGTAGTGGGAGGTGAAAATTTTCACCTTGTATGGGGCATTTTTTGACACTTGGCATGTGGGGTCACTATGGGATTGAAATTAGGATGGGTTGTAGTGGGAGGTTAAAATTTTCATGAAGCATTTAATCATTGGGGCTTGATTCTGATTGGTCCACACAAAAGGAATGAATCTGATTGGCCCTCCCCTCTTAAACCACGCGGTGAAAATTTTAGCCGTGCCTAAAAAACGCCCCCAATAACCTCTAGGGGGCGGTGTTCAAATAACCTCGGGGGGTTATTTGCCCCGATAACGCCCTTATGGTTCTCTGGCGTCACTGGAGTGCTATTGATGCTCCGTGAACGCAATAACAAAGGACAACAGGTGTTGGTGAAGACCATTAAATTTTTATACAGTTTTGAAACGGTACCTGCTTAAAAAAAACCCTATTTTTTTTTAACTCTATAAACAATTTGTCTCTCATTTTTAACACACAACTCTCCAATGAAAAATGCCTCCACGTGTTTGCGTTTGGACCAACGACGATGAGTTTGTGTTGACCATTCCGGTTCTACACATTAGGAAGTTAGACATTTTTACAACGCATGGATTTCGTATTGAATTTTGGGATTAAGTTAAGAATAAATTTGGGATTAAGTTAAGAATAAATTTGCCCATGAAATGGGTTATGCAACCGCAACTACAAGTGATGAAATATCATTGAAGTGGGAGAGTATATCGGTACGTAGTGCTTGAAGATTTCATCGAATTTACAATAGACGGATAGACAACTTGGGATATGATGACAATGTTGTTGAAGAATCTTGTACCGAATAGCACACGTTAATGGAAGACCGTTTACTAGGTTAAAACTTTGAGAACTATAGTCGAAGCCAATGTTGATTAAATTAAAATATTTAGTATTTTTATTAATGTTATGTATTTTTATTTTAATATTATGTAATTTTATTTGTTTAAGTTTACTTTATTTTGTTGAATTTAAATATAAAAAATATAAAAAATGATTGAGAGGGCTTTACTCTATTTCAATGGTGTTATTAGAAGAGAGGAAGAAAACCCCTTTTTGACGTGGTACTTATGTGCCGCTGAAGTGACGGAATATCCTACTCACTCTTTCGTAAAAAATGGACTTTAACTAACCTATCATTTAACTAATAATTAAATTAAAAAAAGGAAAATAAATTGTGATTGGTCCATTGAAGGTGGGTCCCACCTCTTCCTCCCTCTCGCGCTTGTGAACATGCTCACACCCCCTCAGGTGGTGTCCTGGACCGGTGTTATAGGGCGTTAAACCATAACGAACAACCTAAATTAGTAATATTTTATTGAAATGTTACCTTAGCAGCAAATGTTGAATATCGCAAGAATACATAGTTAACTACATATATAATAAAGATGTTTATTTAATTGCATATATAATAATAAAAATATTTATTTAAGAAAAGTTGCTACTTATAACTTTGATACACTTTATAGAATTATTATTTTAAATTAAATATATGTATTTTCAAATTGATGATTTAAAAAATACTTTTATACATTTAGTACTAATAAGGAGATTTTATAGAATACAAAGAAGACCACATGGTAGTATTTACTAAGAGCATTCACAACCCATCCCCCATTCCCTCCCCCATTCTTAAAATTTAAGAAAATCCTACAAAAACTCACTCCATCCCAACCCCTTTCCCCATACCCCATTTCTAAAATTTACAAAAAAACCTATGTTGAGCCCCCATATATGGGGTCTTCCATCCTTCCCCCATATCATTTAATAATAATAAAATAATACAAATGAAAGGTGGAGTGAATTAATGTTGGTGGTAAAAAAATAAAATAATAATAAAAAAAGCTTATAGGGGATATGAATGGGGAATGGGATGTGAGAGATTTTGCAAAAGTGAGTGGCAAATTTAGAAAACTATGATTTTTCCTTAAATTATATGGTTGGGGATGGGGGATGGGTTGTGAATGCTCTAATAAGGAGATTTTAAAGAATACAAAGAAGACTACATGGTAGCATTTATTAATAAGGGGATTTTATAGAATACATAGAAGACCACATGCATGGTAGCATTTTCACTAAAATGTTTGGGGAATTACTAGACAGTTTAGATATATATGTGATGGTATTGCATAAAAGATTTATTTCTAGTAAATTGCGTTGATCAATTTAATCGGAGTTTTCACAAAAAAAAAAAAGAAAAGTTAATTTAAAATAGAAGGACGTGACAGTACTCTAGTAGTGCGTACTACAAAGTTGACTAACCAAATAGAGAGTTAGGTACCAACAAGATCTAAACAACAATATCTTCTAAACAAATAGAGATATTCAAGAAAATATTCACCACTCATGCACATTCGAGAACACACAAACAATTTGTCGATGACACTCCAATAGATATAGTTTCATGTGGAACTGAGATTATGTGGGATAATTAGTGGAGTGGCACAGATGAAGTAGGTTAGATAGGTGAATGGAATCCATTCGCGATGATAGATCAAGTGGCTGGAGCGACGAGACTTTGTTGGAATGATGGCTAGTGGAGGGGATGGATGTAACGGGCCTTTAGGCTATGGTGTGTCTCCCCTTTCCCCCAACTCCCCCAAGTGCCACGTCAGCGCCACGTCATTTCCCCCTTCTCCTCCCCCAAAGTTTGGAAATGGTATTCCCCTTCTTCCCCCTTCTTTTTTATTATTAAAGTTTGATTTAAAAAAAATAAAAAAATTAACCAATCAAAGCATCCGGTGGCCTCGGTGGTTATTCCCCGTCTTCCCCGAAAACTTTACGGGGGGGGGGGGGGGGGGGGGTGTTCCCCCATCTCCCCGAAGCCACATCACCTCCCCGGATCTCCTCCCCGAGTGCACACCAAACAGCCTTACAATCGGAAATGTGAGTGTGCATTCAGATAAAGTGTAATATTTAAGATGTCATGTGTTATATAAAAATAATAAATCCTAAATGCAAGACAATAAAATATTTAAGATGTCATGTGTTATATAAAAATAATAAATCCTAAATGCAAGACAATAATAGATGCATATTCTCGTTTTTTATGTATAATTGATAAAAAAAATAATATAATAATAAATTCCGAATCAGATAAAGTAATGTTATGCCAATGACCTCCAGCCCAGCTGGGGAGAGGTGGGAGGGTTTACCTCTTAAGAGGGTTCCCGCCCGGGCTTGGTCTTGAGTTCGAATCCTGCATACCACGAAAAAATTCCCTGTAACGATTTGAGATAACTTCAAAGTGGACACCGGTGCGTGGGTAGAGATTCGAACTCGAGTCGAGGGGTTGTCTGTCGATTGGGTTTACCGCTGAAACACACCTTCCAAAAAAAAAAGTAATGTTATAATGTATTCAAATAAAAATTTATCTAAACTAAAAAATTACTAAATAATTCAGATACAGTAACTGTACCAATTTGAATAAAAAAGCCTCACTGGTCATTCTCTGTGAACGAATAGGAAATAAATAAAAAAAAGGGGAAAACCACGAATATAGCCAATGATCAAATGATTTTTACCAAAATAGCAACCTCCCATTTCTTGGGAGGTGGCTCACAGGTTTCGAGACCTCTCCAAGAGGTTTCCCGTAAGAACCAATAAGGAAGTGACACATGTTTAAAATATAATAAAAAAATCATCACACTTTCACCCTCATTTTTAAAACGACCATAATTTTTTCATACGACAATATTTTTTTTAAAAAAATTACATCATAAAAACAAGCTTTTCATCCTCTTTCATTTCCATACCATAATGCTATACTTTTTTTTAAAAAAAAAAAATTTGCTGGATTGATAGTACTTGCGTCTAAATGTAAAC
This sequence comes from Ambrosia artemisiifolia, assembly GCA_032199755.1. Lineage (NCBI taxonomy): Eukaryota > Viridiplantae > Streptophyta > Magnoliopsida > Asterales > Asteraceae > Ambrosia > Ambrosia artemisiifolia. The sequence goes on from CM063520.1 coordinate 51,307,998, forward strand.
AGTTGATATTATTACTTGCGTTTAAACATGTCTGAACCAGAACAAGTCTAGTAGTAATATCTGTACTTTTAAAAAATAATTTTTTTTTGCTGGGTTGATAGTACTTGCGTCTAAATGTTTAAACACTTGCGTTTAAACATATCTGAACCAGAACAAGCCTAATTGTTATTATGCTTTTGATCTGAATTCAAATTACATAAGTTTTTGTATATATATAAAGAAAAGGGTCTGTGCATACCAGCAATGTCATACTCAGTAGCATATGAACTGTTTAGTTTATTCAAATAACCCTTTAAAAACCTTTACTAAATCATATTCAAATTCCCAGCTTTGAGTTAGCTTTATAGCTGATCTAAAATTAATAATTAACTAGTATTACTTGAACAGAAATACATACCTCTTGAAGGAAATCGATCCAACTTGGTACATACCTCATGGTGTCAAAAGTAACAGTTGGGTTGTTTGGGTCAAATTGTTACTCCCTCCGTCCCATTAGAAGTGTCCATATTTTCTTTTTTATTTGTCCCATTTCATGTGTCCACTTTAAAAAATTATTAGTCAACTTCCAAATTTACCCTTAAAAACACAATTAAAATAAACAAAGAATATGATTGACCCACATATGACAAGGGTATTATTGTCATTTGGTAAGCAAAAAAAGCAATAATTTAATGTGCCTAAAACTTTGTGTTTTTCAAACTAAGACACTTATAATGGGACGGAGGGAGTACTTTTTAGTATATGTGATTAGTATATGGACACTGAAATTATTGTGTATCAAATAATAATAATTAACCCTTTTGTGTGGGTTTCATCTAAGCAGAGCACCGGCGACAGAATCGATGGCGTTGGTCGCTTCGCCGACCTCGATTTGGGCCAGAACGTAACTGCGCGATGGTGTGTGGTGTTGTTATAAGCGATGTGGTTGATTGGCTGGTGAGTGACATGTGTATGCTTTTGAAATTTGAAGCTGTTACCCAAAGAAGAAAATTGTTCTGGTTCAGATATGTTTAAACGCAAGTGTTTAAACATTTAGACGCAACTACTATCAACCCAGCAAAAAAAATTATTTTTTAAAAGTACAGATATTACTACTAGACTTGTTCTGGTTCGGAAATGTTTAAACGCAAGTAATAATATCAACTGTTTACATTTAGACGCAAGTACTATCAATCCAGCAATTTTTTTTTATAAAGTATAGCAATATGGTATGGAAATGAAAGAGGATGAAAAGCTTGTTTTTATGGTGTATTTTTTTTAAAAAAATATTGTCGTATGAAAAAGTTATGGTCGTTTTAAAAATGAGGGTGAAAGTGTGATGATTTTTTTATTATATTTTAAACATGTGTCACTTCCTTATTGGTTCTTACGGGAAACCTATTGGAGAGGTCTCGGAACCTGTGAGCCACCTCCCAAGAGATGGGAGGTGGCTATTTTGGTAAAAACTATTTGATCAATGGCTATATTCGTGATTTTCCCATAAAAAAAGCCTCAATAGTCATTCCATATCTTTAGTTTTTTAATTAATTTAAGTTTTGATAATGGTCCAAATTGGGTATTGCTCATATGTTTGCTTCCTTCATTTTCTATACCGAGACATTCTCCTATAGCTGCTACAGTGCAACCAGCACGAATTCATCTACCAATCCCAACAACTCTAGCATCACACAATTGGTTCGTGCAAAGCCACTCTTTGCAGCACTTTATAGTCATAAGCCATTCGAAGTTGCTTATTTCTCTTGAATACTCTATCCATTCCTTGTTGGACGCTCACCCATGGGAACACACTAATGTGCTCACTCGTAGCCACAACAGTTTCACACATCTGTGCTTGAACGATTGCAAAGCATGTAACTACTTGGGAAGCTCTTCCCAGTTAAATATAGTTCTTTACACCCTTACAGTCCTTGGGGACAACTCCGGACAAGGTTAACTTGCAAGAGGGGAGTAATGTTATGAACCGTACTAGTAGACCCATCCTAGTAAGCCCTACAAGTTGAATGAGTCCACGGAAGTGGAGAAACATAGCGGGATATAAGATTGTGAGATTCAAAGTAGAAGGCTAAGAAGATTGTTAGGCAAATTGATTTTTCTTCTCACATCTCAATTCTAGTATGTCATTTCAGTGTTCTTCGTGTTATAATCCTTACCTTAATCAATATAAACCTAGCTGTTCGCGCCTAATTTGATTAATACTTGGATGTGTTAAGATAATTTTCTCTAAAATCACCATAAATAATAATTTAATGGATTATATATAATAACAAAAGACATAAAGTCTTAGCAATAGTAACTTAACTGAGTTACTATTCAACTTAGTTAAGTTACTATTCAACTCTGTTAAGTTACTATTCAACTCCGTCAATTACGTAACTCAGTTAAGTTACTATTCATCTCCGTCAAGTTACTATTCAACTCCATGCAACTCTGTTAAGTTACTTTTCACCCCGTCAATAGTAACTTAAAGGAGTTACTATTCAACTCCGTCAATTACCTAACTCAGTTAAGTTACTATTCATCTCCGTCAATTTACTATTCAACTCCGTCAACGTTAACTTAACGGAGTTAGTAGTCAACTCCGTCAAGTTACTATTCAGCTCCGTGTAGTAACTTAAAGGAGTTACTATTCAACTCAGTTAAGTTACTATTCAACTCCGTCAATTACGTAACTCAGTTAAGTTACTATTCATCTCCGTCAAGTTACTATTCAACTCCATGCAACTCTGTTAAGTTACTTTTCACCCCCGTCAATAGTAACTTAAAGGAGTTACTATTCAACTCCGTCAATTACCTAACTCAGTTAAGTTACTATTCATCTCCGTCAATTTACTATTCAACTCCGTCAACGTTAACTTAACGGAGTTAGTATTCAACTCCGTCAAGTTACTATTCAACTCCGTGAATTACTATTCACCTCCATCAACTAAGTCATTTAACGGAGTTACATAGTAAACTTAACGGAGTAGTGATAACGGTTCGGCTACGCGCGCGTACTAATGTGAATAGCAGCTTAACCTGGTTACTATTCAACTCCGTTAATATTAACTTAACGATAGTAACTTAATGGCGTTACTACTCAACTTCGTTTACTTTGCACTTAGCCATGTATTAGATCAAATATGTACCCTTCGTACAGGGTGACACATAGCTCTCACTGCCAGAACCTCCACCGCCGTTATACCTTGCGCTTAGAGCTGACCTTCTCTGACAACCTTACCGGTGGATGCTATGACGATTGACACAACCGAAGTTAGGATGTGAAGAGGTTAAACAGGCGGCTTCGTCAGACAAAACGGCGGGCCGTTTCACATACGGCGCGTCAAGCGCGTGGTAAGGGTTGTAGTTGCAGTTGATTATAGAGCTTGCAATACTCATATGATAGATCAGAGATAATGGGCTTATTGGGTTTGTACCAAACATGTCCTTTAACTGTTTAATAAATTACTTAACATATTGTTGTTTTTTATATTTTGCAAATGTGAGACATAACTTCTCATACTGCTACTACAGGTGTAGTTACTTTGGACTTTCGATTAAGATGGCGCCTTACATGCTTATTCTTAGGTACGAACTTTTTTACGCATTGTTTATGAATCGTGCGTCGACCACCGTTCGTTCTAGCTCAGTTCGTAGCGCGCCTACCTTTTAACCACGTGTTCGTGCGTTCGGCTCCCACGAATGGCAAGTCATATTTATTCTTACCGGGTTAGATATGTGTTCGCGGGGCTATGCCCGCGAGGAAAAACCTAGTTTACAAAACAAATAACTTAACCGACCACCTTTTCCTTGTGAGCAAAACTAACTATTTTAAAATATTTTTCTAATTTTCTCTAAAATCAGCATAAATAATTAAACAATATAGAACTAAAGAAATTCGCCGTCGACTAATACTCCTGGTGTAAACTAAAACCTATATCAGTTAGTGAGCCAAAATCTGTTTAAATAAAACCCACATGTGAACAGGGAAAAGAGATAGAACACCAGAAGATCATAAAACCAGTCTTCCTGAACTACTTGCATCTTAAGGATATACAATCTCAACCCCAATAGTTTCTAACACTATACTAAATCGTCTTCGTATGACCTTCTACGCACAGTCGTTAGATCCACCAAGTGGCGCATTGTCGGTCGGCCATGTGGACAATTCCATGGTGATCTTAAACCCCTCAAATGTTCAACTATCTACAAGCATAAACAGCACGCCAAAGGGGTCAAAATTCATATATATAAAATAAAGTTTAGTGACATCTTTGTTGTATCCACAATAAAGTAATTTTTTGTCTCGTCACATCTAAAAAATACTTTACGATGGATACAAATCATCTTGTAATAAAATTATATCAACAAGAGAGAGCACCCAAGGTTACGACGACGGTTACCACATTTTCAAAAAAAAAAAAAAAAGACACCTTACTTATAAATTATTGTAAGAGTTACTATACTCGAGAAAAAAATTCTAGTTCTGACTCCAGTTTTGTTAACCTTTTCTATTCAAACTAATTTGAACATTTATTCATTCCTTACTTTTAGATATCTGACTTGTTTACTTACAAGTTACAAATGGTCAGGGTTATGTTTTATCTCTAACGGGGTCAAACAGGTTGAAAAAGAGAAGTACCTTTTGCATCTCGTTTCTTCCAAGTGGATCTCCAATCCTAACAGATGATTTGCAGGCACGCGACGCTAACATTGCACGTACTCTTGGAGGGCACACTGAATCCGTAGTGTCCATCTTATAAGTACCCATAATCGAACATTCGCCTTCACCATCAGCCAAAATAGATATAAGCTCCTTCACGTCTGCAAAAAAGAACAAATAAAATACACTCAGAAAAATAAGAACATAAACAAACACGGAAACGATATATGCAGATTATGTAACACAACGGTTATGTTATGCTTTTTGCTAAAATGAAAAATACTATAGTAGGCAACCTGCAGCACCAAAAGTTATGTTTTTACTAAAGGGGACGGCTCTTAATTTATAGCGGTTCCCAGGAGGAGCATCCAAGTCTTCTTCTAAAGAAAACCCATTTTTCCTGGATGTTGAAGAGTGACAAATATTAGTATTGATTATAAACTCTACTGGCACGTAAAGCAGTATTTTGGCAGATTGAAAAAGATCAAAATTTCAAAACACTTCGTGAATCAATACTAAAAGATCCATTTAGTGTTAAACAAATGGTATGGCACACAAATGAAACAAAAGCTCACACACACACTGTGGTACTGTACGAATGAAAAGAATTAGAGAACAAAGCAAAGACTCAAAGTTTTCTTGATATTAAACTTGAAAATGACAAGTGCTTAAATAGGAAAAGTACCAACAGAAAAGAAGTGGTCATCACCCACTTACACAAAATAAGGAACTACCCTATAGACTAGGTAAACCACTACTAACTTGACTTATTCTTTCAACATTAAAGTAACGGAAACATAAAGACTTATTCTCTGCCACCTGGACTTGCCACATAATCTATGATATTGACTTTCAACACTCCCCTTCAATATCATAGTCCATCATTCCCATGCTTGCAGTATGCTGTCTGAGTTTAGCACCATTCACACTCTTGGTTAATGCATCAGCTACTTGATCTTCAGAAGCAATGGCTTTTAAATCAATTTCACCCTTAAGTACCTTTTCTCTAATAAAATGATAATGGACTTCAATGTGTTTTGTCCTAGCGTGAAATACTGGATTTTGAGCCAGCTTAATTGCTGAAATATTGTCACACCACAGCTGCACTGGATACTCCACTTTCTGATTTAGATTTCTTAACAGCTCGACTAGCCATACACATTCTTGAGCTGCCATAGCTGCAGCCCGATACTCAGCTTCTGTCGAGGATAAAGATACGGTCGGTTGACGCTTGCTGCACCAGGAGACAGGACTTGAACCAAACAAAAAAACATACCCAGTTGTTGATCTTCGTTCATTAACATCGCCCGCGTAGTCGGCATCACAATAACCAGACAACTTAGGTTCAGACTCTTTTCTGAACTGAATACCCTTACCTGCAGTAGCCTTAAGATACTTCAGAACTTCTTTCATAGCTACCATGTGTGGCTTCCTTGGATCTTGCATGAAACGACTAAGAACTCCAACTACAAATGCAATGTCGGGTCGGGTTAGCGTAAGATAAATCAAGCTACCAACCATCTTTCTATATCTTGTTGGATCATCCAACTCTTTACCCTCTGTAGCATACAGTTTAACGTTCTGGTCCATAGGTACCACTGCTGGCTTGCATGAAGCCACATGAAACTTGTGCAGCAAATCAGTTGTATACTTCTTCTGATGTAGTACCATTCCATCTTTGTTGTAGTCCAACTCTAAACCCAGAAAGTGTTTAAGCCTCCCAAGGTCTTTCATCTTGAACCGTGTGGACAAGTTGGCCTTTAACAACTCAACTTCTTCTTCAACATCTCCTGAAATAATCAGATCATCTACATATACGAGTATAAACACAACTTTCTCACCGAGTTTCTTAACGAATAGGCTAGCATCGGCTGAGGTAAGTTGGTACCCATTTTGTTCTAGAAATTCTGCAATTTTACCAAACCACGCCCGTGGTGATTGCTTCAAACCGTAGATGGCTTTCTTCAGCTTACACACATATTCTGGATGCTCCTGATCTTCAAAACCCATAGGTTGCATCATATAATTAACATGATCGAGTTCTCCATATAGGAATGCGTTATGGACGTCCATCTGCCACAATTTCCAACCTTTGCTGGCTGCCAATGCTAGAAGAACCCGAACAGTTGTAATTTTCGCAACTGGACTAAAGGTATCCTCATAGTCTAACCCAGGTTGTTGAGAGAACCCCCGAGCTACCAGACGAGCCTTGAATCTGTCAACTGTTCCATCTGCTTTCTGCTTCACCTTGTAAACCCACTTGCAAGAGATGGGCTTCACATCACAAGGTTTTGGGACAAGTTCCCAAGTTTGATTTTGGACTAGTGCATCCATTTCTACCTTCATTGCATCCACCCATTCTTCTTTTGCACTGGCCTGCTGGTATGATTCTGGTTCACTCAACATATCTTCAACAATTGCAGCTCGAGCATACATCATTGCATACCTCGGATTAGGTCTCTTTTCCCTTTGTGACCTTCTTAGAACATTTTCAGTTGGCTGAATTTCAGATTGAGGAGGCTCAACTTGCTGGTCTTCTTCAACTTGTGTTGGTTCGTCAGTTTCTGGCTCCCCAAACTTTAGCTTGACTAAATGTGATTCCACTTTTTCCACCAATTCTTTTGAATCTTCCATCAGTTGCTTTTCAGGCCCCCACCATGATGTCATTTCATCAAATACAACGTTGCGTGAGATATGAACTCTGCCTGAGTTCGGCTCAATGCAACGCCACCCCTTTCGTTCCAGATCATAACCTGCAAATATGCAACGGACTGCCTTTTTCTCCAACTTATCACGTAAGTGATTAGGCACAAACACATAACATACACACCCAAAAACTCGAAAGTAATGAACATTGGGTTTAATGAGAAATAACCTTTCAAATGGGGATGCATAATGTAGGTTTTGAGACGGGGTTCGATTGATTACGTAGCACGCTGTTCGCATTGCTTCTCCCCAAAAACGTGCTGGAAGGTTCTTATCATGCAGCAAACTTCTCATCACTTCAGCCAAGTGTCTATTTTTGCGCTCAGACACACCATTTTGTTGGGGTGTGTTCGAGCACGTAAGTTGGCGTCTAACTCTTTGCTGCTTCAAGTACTGGTCAAAAGCATTGGACATGTACTCCCCTCCGTTGTCTGACCTCAAACATTTTACTTTGAAACCAGTTTCTCTTTCTGCTTCAGCTTGGAACTCCTTGAACTTTTCAGGTACCTCAGCTTTTTCTTTCATGAAATAAATCCAAGTGTAGCGCGAAAAATCATCAATGAATGTTACTGCATACAACATCCCTTTCATAGACGCGTGTTTAGCAGGTCCCCAAACATCTGAATGTACCAAAACCAAAGGTGCCTCTGCTCGATAATTTGAATGATGAAAAGGTTCTTGATGTGCCTTGCCATATTGGCAACCTGCACAAATTATATCCTTTTTAACTTCAAGCTTCGGTAACCCGGAGACTAACTCCTTTTTCATCATCAACTCCAACTTATCGTATCCCACGTGCCCTAAGCGATGGTGCCATAAATCAGCATTCTGAGTGTCTTTCGTCTTCTCAACATAAGCATGCTCAGCAGACAACACATAAACTGTCTCATTCTTATGACCTTTTATAATAGGAATTGAAGGGGTTTCAAATTCCTTGAACACTTGCACATCTTTAGGACCAAATAACACATACTTGCCTTCAGAGGTTAACTGAGGAACCGACAGGAGATTCTTCTTCACTCCAGGGACATGATAGACATCTGATAACTTCAATTCACGCTTCCTATCTTCAGATGGAAAAACGACATTGCCAGTGTGGGCAATTGTATGTCGTGAATTATCAGCTATGACTACAACCCTGCTGCCACCATACTTGACTGGATTGCTGAGTTTTTCCTTATCTCCGGTGAGATGATTGGAACACCCCGAGTCGACTATCCATTCATCAAGTCGATTTGGGCGCTGACCTGCAGTTGTTACTGTAAGAGCTTTGACATCATCTTCAACATTTGCAACTAGGGCTTGAATGTCCCATTCTTCCTCGTCTTTGACTTCTGCTAAATTCCCTTGGTCTGATTGTTTCGATCTACAATCCTTGGCCATATGCCCTTTGCGGCCACATGAATGGCATCTATATGGAAACCGTTTTCCATAGAATTTTGACTTTTGATCGTTGTTTCCAGAATCCCCTTTTTCCCTTTCCTGTTCGATCTTCTTGTTGGACTGGGCTTCGTTTTTGTTGGGCCTATATGACTTGTTGGACGAGCCCTTGTACCGGTCTTTTCTTTTGGCCTTATCACTGGTATATAATGCTTCAGCATCTGTATTCGACTTCGAACTAACCGACATATCCCCAAATTGCCTACCGAGTGCTTCCTGAGATGCTAGCAAATTTTCGAATTCAGCAAGGGTTGGCTGCGTCGGCCACCCTTGGACAGCCGCTACAAAACTTCGGTACTCCTGTTTCAGCCCGTGTATAATAATACGTTTCATTCGTGCCTCACCAATCTTGGACTGCGGATCGAGCTCTCCAATCTCCCTGCACAGCGTCTTAATCTTGTGGAAATATTGAGGGATAGATAAATCCCTTTGAGACACCGATAGCAATTCATTTTCTAAGAGTTGAAGCTTCGAATCGTTTTTCTTAGAAAATAAAGTTACCAAGGTATCCCATGCCTCCTTCGGTGTAGCGGCATCTCGAATATGTTCCAAGACTTCATCTTCCACTGTGGTCTTCAATATAAAAAGAGCTTTACCGGCTTTAACCTTCCATTTCTTCAATACTCCATTTTGATCTTCACGCAACGGTGATATAGTATCCGAACCGTTCACGACCTCCCACAAATCTTGGCCTTGAAGATACGACATCAAACACGTAGACCAAGTGTTGTAGTTCGTGTTATTCAACTTCTTTACACCACCAACTAACTGAAGCTCTGCCATGAAGAGAATGAAAAGAACTAGAACCAACCTGGCTCTGATACCAATTGTTAAACAAATGGTATGGCACACAAATGAAACAAAAGCTCACACACACACTGTGGTACTGTACGAATGAAAAGAATTAGAGAACAAAGCAAAGACTCAAAGTTTTCTTGATATTAAACTTGAAAATGACAAGTGCTTAAATAGGAAAAGTACCAACAGAAAAGAAGTGGTCATCACCCACTTACACAAAATAAGGAACTACCCTATAGACTAGGTAAACCACTACTAACTTGACTTATTCTTTCAACATTAAAGTAACGGAAACATAAAGACTTATTCTCTGCCACCTGGACTTGCCACATAATCTATGATATTGACTTTCAACATTTAGGTACTGCCAGAAAGGGAAATTAAAAACTTGAACAGTAACCGGGAAAACTTACCTGATGATATCCATGTGCATTGAGGCGATTATTTCTTCTTCAGGAGATAACTCTACCAAAATTGGCCTATTGTATCATGTAACAAAAGAAAATTCAAAAACTTGCCTCTTACAGACGAATCAGTGTTCTTACATATGTATGTGCAGGGGTGGCAGGGTCAAGTGACCTCGTTTTTTTTATATTTTATGTTAACATATACTACCGTTTTTGTTAACACTCGAGTATATTGGATGACGACAACCCTTGTGAGTTTGTTGCACAACTAAAATAAACACTATCAGATGGTTGGAATTGTTAACCCCATCTCCCTTGAATCAAATGACCAGATTTCAAACCTGGTTAAGTTGCTAACTCATAACTATAGTTATTTTCCCTTCCCTTATCACACCTTTCTTTTGCCTTCTCATTCTATTTGTACCCTTGGCTGGCTTTCAAACCTTCTTATATCATCTTCTTAATATGAATTTTAAAGATTTTTTGATAATACAAAGGTGAAGAACGTGGTTTTCAGTACCGTCTCTATTAAAAGTAAATATATAAATATATAAAATATGTTTAGATGATTTTTAACGTTTTAACTTTTAAGAAAATTAGCAATCTTTTGATTGTTTTTAAAGGATTTTTACTTGAGTTTTATTATGTGACATGACCCAAGCCCGAAAATTCTGATGCCGAGTTGATAGAAATCCGATCACCGAATAAAGCAACCTGGTGGAAAAAATGATTGGGTCCCCCCTGTGTATGTGTGTGTATATGTATATACGTATATGTGTGTGTGTGTGTACTGTGTACCTTAGTAGAGGTTGTTGGTTCAAGATGGTGGACTGTGACAAACGCTCGTAATTGTATTTCTCATCCGCAGCATGCTGATAAGAAGGAAACGGCATTAACTGTCAGCTACAAAAGATATATTATAACATTCGAACTAGATTCTATGCATGGAACAATCTTAAAATGAGAATTTGTATAATATATGTTGAAGGATCATATGGAAACACGAAATTCATATATAGTAGTAAAGAAGCAAGACCTGATCAACTATAAATAGGTCTTGGTCTAACTTGCCAACGATAAACCCAAGATTGAACTGCCCAATAACCTACAGAAAAAAGAAAGAACAAAAACAATTATCCTGTTACATATTTGCCGCCTGCTTTATTTTAAATATAATTATATTTTATTGTTCCTGGTTGGGGATAGCAAAAAAACCCGAATGCAACGGGAAAACCCGGAACATTTAGGATGGATATTCGGATATGGAATTAGTTCCAAAAAATTTGTGAGGCTGGGACAGGTAAGATATTAGGTGATACCCGCCCATTTACCAGCACCAAACCAAATATATTAAATTACCAATAATATATCATCATCATCATCATTATCACCATACTCAGTGAATCCCACCAATAGCAAAGCTAAGGTAGAGTCTGAGGAGGGTAAGACGTAGACAAACTTACCTCTACCCCATAGGAATAAAGAAGCTGCTTCCAATGAGAACCCCGGCTCAATCGTAGTTTTGCATCAAGCTTTGGACATAAGGCATAACACTCAACAATTGGGACAGAGGCCGATTGGTGCATGTACCCCCTTGTCTTTTGGGTATCAACACCACCACATGATGCATGATTAACTGCCCGTCACTTTTAAGTTTTAACGTTATTTTCACGAAATTAGTAAAACCACGTTAAAAGTAGTGCAATTTACTCCCCCACCTCCCCCCCGAGGGCTCACACATATATACATTATATACGCTCACCGCAAGCGAGGCGTGTAGTGGTGTAGGGGTCACACATCAATTATCAATAATATATATGCTGAAAAATACAGGGTAGTTGAGCATTTGGCATTTCAAGGTGCTGTTTGAGATTGGGTTTTAGGGGATGGGGATCCTAACGGTTAATTTTTAAAACTCAAGACCATGAATGGATATGCCCATGAACCCGATAGGTTTTATAATCGGGATATGGTTTTATAATCGGGCATGGGTATGGAATTACAAAACGCGTCCCTATTTTTAGCACAAAAATTATAGTTGGAGCAATTAAAAAGCGGGAAGGATTATTAACCTTCATGCGGCCAAAATCTTCCTTCTTGAATAACTTTTCTAATTCACTCACTGCAGCAGATAAAGCTTTTGCTTTAGCATCCTCTTCTACCACTTGAGAAATCTCTAATGTAGCATCAGCATAGCATCTGTAGGTAAATAACAAAAAACAGTTCAAAAGCAGAACTTTGCGATAATTTGCCACCAAAATTCTGCAGTTTCAGACCCTTTAGTCTTCGATATTACAAGTGTATTTTTGCCTGCTTGAAATGCTGCTAATTTTTGCTGCCTCTTCTTCTTTAATTCCTCAAAACTAAACTGCATCGCATAACACATCTTTGTACGAGAAGAAGACACCGGTGAATCTGAAGGTGGCTCAGAAGCACTTAATGGATCTGACATGTTATCATTCATTTTTTCCGGCGATGATGGATTTAATGCTGATTTTGAAACAGATTCAGGCATCTCAAATCTTGCCATGTCCTATATAAGAAGCAGGATATTATACGTTATAACTATGGTCAATTATTAATACATAATGTATCAACCATAAAAACTTATAACTGACATACCTTTTCAACTTGTATAGAAGTTTTAACAGGAAAGTCTTCTAAATCACCATGGAGTTCATCCACCAGAATACGATTGATAGGCTTTGACTTTGACACAATCTGGTCTTCCTCAAAGTCATCAACCAAATGACATTTCACTAAAGATTTTGCGAATGTTGAATTTGAATTATTCCTTTGATCAACTGATTGATGAATGGCTGGCCCATTTCTGAGAACAGGGACCTCAGATAAGGTATTACTGATGCTTTCATGCTTTCTTTTGTTTACAGAAACAAATGAACTAAGCAGTGACTGAACATGACCCACAGAACGAAGTGAATCTGTTCTTTCGCCAACATTTTTATGCGCTGTTGAATTGTATAATGATGATGACTGCCGATTATAAGTAGTGCTGCTATTTACAGCTGTATGATTCTTACTACAGCTCCTAGAAACGGTGTCGGTTTTCTTCACGCCATGGAATTTAAAGGCAAAATCTCTCTTCGGCGAACTATTAGCATCAACATTGATCAAATTAACAGTAGCTGGGGTCCGTGGGGATGTTAAGGTCTCTTCATCTACAATCACAACACTGCTAGTTTCTTTATTACAATCACTATCCTCTGGTGATACTTGCTTTGTTGAAAACTGTGAAGAAGACTGATCATGTTGAGAACACAACTTGGAGTTATTTTCTTTTTGACTGAGTTCCTCAGCTTTCTGTACCGAGAAGCTAGCAAGATTTGGAGAATATATCTTCAATAAAGCTTCTTTTAATGAATTTAAAATCGAGCCTTCATCAGAAAAAAATATTTTTCTTTTATCTGGGGTCACATTGACATCACAAACACTAGTCGGAACAACAAAATTCATGATTACAATTGGATACTGCTTTGAGTTTGCAGATCTATACAATTCATTCGCAAGCTTGCTGACTTTTGGCATGTCAACAGGTCGGCCATTAACAAAAAAATATTGCCGATCACCTAAACTTCGTCCACTACCATTGCCAGATTTAGAAAGAAAGCCATCCACTTGGCAAGTTTCTGATATAAATAGACTCACAGGCTCTAAGCAGGTGAAAGTGTTCATGCCAAACACTGTAATGATATTATCTTTGAGGGAACCGCTTCCCTGTGTTTTAACTACTACAGAAGTTTTGTTTTTTCCGGTCGTATTTTTACAAACCAACCGAACCCCTTTTGCAGTAAGAGCATATGCCTGGATTGTATACAAGAATTCTATAGAAAATGAGATATACTTTGAGCATTAGACAAAGCACAATAATATAGAACGATTAGCCTGCTAAACCAACCGAATGACAATAGCATACAGATTTCCAAAATTCAAATGCTAATGGAAAAGAAGATACTCAAGATACTTTCAAAAACAAATCAAACAAGAGCAACAATTAAAGGCATTTCATGTTTTTCATTCGGCATACGCACAGTCCTCAAGATCTAGTATCAAAGTTGATGTTTACATTTACTTGCAATTTTTTAATATTAATCAAAACATGATACCGTAGTTATAATCTATGATAACCAAACCATCCTCACGATTCAGTATCAAATTTGATGTTTACATTTACTTGCAATGTTTTAGTATTAATCAAAACATGATACTGTAGTTATAACCTATGATAACCAAGCCATCTAGTTTCTTATTAATATTTGATCCAACAGAAGACACTTATATGGAGAATCGGAAGCCAAGATCATGAAGATAGTAACCAGGGAAACTTACATTTATGGGCGAACCCGCCTACTTAAAACGTTGATTTTTTTTTTCTTTCGGACAGAAGAATTAATATGTCTCAAAAAAGACCTTCCTCCATAAGCATCAATAACCCCAATAAACCTCAATAAGATCAAAACAATCCGAGCAAAATTCAAAACCAAAAATATTTTATTAACCCGACTCAATACAGCAAACAAAACACAGAGACCTGACCCGCTGAAAATCCTTTTTATAGACATATTAAAACAAAAATATATATGACCCCAATGATAACTTCCCCTGCTTACTTTCCTTGTCTAGAAAACCATGAGACCCATCATTGAGTATATTAACAATTTTACAACATGACAATGGTAAATCAAGAAACATAAGAAAGGATTGTACCATCTTTGGTAATCAAGGAAACTACGAAATGGATAAACAAACAAATAAGCTCAAAAGGAAAAGAACAGCTCACATTCAGTAACGAAATCAACTTTCCATACTCCTTCCGAATGTTGCGATGAAACTCCTTACATCTCACAGGCAAATTGGAGAACAACTTCTTCACAGTGACAGTGGTTCCAACCTGCCGTGCAGTCGCTCTCTCATCCGTAACCAAACCGAACCGATCAAAAGTCAAGTGTGTCGCAACCTTCTCATTCTGTGTCCTTGTTTCCACTGTCAAATCCCCTAAGTTACACAAAGCACTAAGAGCCTCCCCTCTAAATCCAAAAGTCGTCAACGATTGAAGATCAGGAAAATCCGTTAATTTCGATGTATGATGCTTAAGAGCTAGAGCCTATCACAAGCATTAAAACTCAAACATCATCAACAGAATAGCAAAATTAACAAATTATTAATAAAACCTAATTACACAAGGTGTGTATATATACCCATTCTCAGGGATAGAAGTAAGGTCTGTCTACATCCCACCCTCCCCAGACCCTACCAATAGTTAGGCTATTTATGTGATTTACTAGGTATGGTTATTGTTGTTGTGTATATATACCCAGTGTTGTAAAAGCCGAGACTAGTCGACCGGTCACTAACTATTTTTCGTTAATCGGTCCACTAATCAGAATTCATGCCTACCCCCCCCCCCCCCCCCCAATCCAGAAATTGGTGATTCCAGCCAGATTCCAACCAAAACCTATAAATTCCGGCAATTTTCCAACCAAAATGTAGATTCCAGCGACTAATCCTGTATACTTAAAAAACGGGTCGAGTAAGGGTTGAAATCAGGGATGAGCATTAGGTACCGGGTACCGAAAATACCAGTGTCAGAGACAGGTTTTTCGGTACCAACTTTTGGCATTTTTCGGTTCAGTATGGTGTATTTTGGCTTGATTTACCTTTAAGTATCGTACCAAACAGGTACTGGTACCGTACTGAGTATTTTCCATATTTGGTACAGGTACTTGTTCCACAATGGTACCGAACTCATCCCTACCTCTCTACTAAACATATACAAAACTGAAAAATACATATAAAAATCCAAATCCAATTATTCATTAATGGCTAGTCAGTACCCAACCAGCTTAGCGATTTAGACAACCATATTAATATACCTTGAAATTGTTAGGTGAAATGCCGCAACCATTATCAACGACCTGAAACGACTCCTCACCGTACTCTTTCAACAAAACCTCAATGCTTGTGGCACCGGCGTCCAAGCTGTTCTCCACCAGCTCCTTGACGGCCGACGGTAGGTCTAATATCACTTGACCGGAGCAGATTCTGTGAATAGCGCTCTTGTTTATTGGTTTTATCGACGGAGATGTTATTGTTGGTGAAGACACGTCACCACCTTCCATTGAAACCACTGTTAGCTTGATTGTAAGAAAATAGTTTTTATTTCGATGGATTATTAGTAAATGAATTGGATGATGGAAGAAACTGGATTTGGGTCTTTTTGGAGCCCTAGTTTATTTATTACAGTGTGTTGCCGCCAAAATTTTGCAGTGTTGTTAAAGGATGGTGGAGTGACGAAGCTCACAAAAGTGGTTTCGTGGTGTAGTTGGTTATCACGTCAGTCTAACACACTGAAGGTCTCCGGTTCGAACCCGGGCGAAGCCATTATTAAGTTAAGAATTTTTTAATTCTTTTATAGATATGATTTTGAATATGTGTCTGCATTCTCATTTTTATCTAAATATCGGGAAATTGAAACCGATTTTTAATTTGTCACGCAATGTCCAATAAAATTGTTTATTTCAGTTTAAGAATGTGCACATTGGTAACTTTAAAATCTTAAAAATAAAAAGATGATTTTTTATAATGTTGTCATAACCTGATGTACGTATGTTTAAAGGTTAAAAAACTAGAATATAGAAAGAACAAGCACATTCGCAACTTTAAAATCTTAAAATAAAGTGTTTTAAGAATGTTATCATAATTTGATGAAGATGACATTTTGAGGCAAACTAAAAGGATAGTTTACCCTATTAATCATTTACTTTAGGTTTCATACATCACTACTTTGTAAATGACCGTTTAGGTTTTGTAAACTGCAGTTTATAGAAACTTTTGCTTCATACATCACTACTTTGTAAATGACCGTTTAGGTTTTGTAAACTGCAGTTTATAGAAACTTTTGCAGAGTAAACAGCTTTTTGCAGCTTTTGCTAGCCGGAAAAAGCAAATGACAGTTTATAAAATGTGAAAAACATTTAGTATATACAGATAATACTAATCATCAACCCGGAATCATCAGATTTGGAATTAGGACGCGCAACCTGCTTCCAGTGAGGAAGGGTTCTTAATATTTGCGAGGACGACATGTGCGTAAATATTCTATGGTAGAGCGTTTGATACTTGCGAAAGGCCTCGTCAATCGCTCTCGTGTTCGTTCCCTCGTCGCCGCAATCTGTCACGATGTTGACGAGTTGGTTAAATTTCGCAATTTTTATTCACAAAATCGTCCACTTTGAATAAATTTGGTTTCGGGAGGGACCGGTTTCACCTACATACTGACGGAATGTGTCAATCAAATAGTTTACAAAACACGGTTCCATGATGTATGCCATCCGCCACATTCACCAAAGCTATTTTTCCATATCGAGTCCTAGATCTTCTTGCCATTTAAGATAAGAATGTAAACCTTATTTTTGAGATATAGTGTGTGAATAAGTTTGAAGGTGAATGTATATAAGCACGTATAGTGTTTTTATAATGAAACGACTACGGTCAATTTTTGGGGCTATCAAGAGTGGAATTTGTGTTTGTGGAAATTATCGAGTAATCGGAGCTTATTTTCTAACTCCCCGAAGTATTTCGTCACTTACTACGCCCTTCCTCGTCCCTGGGTGCATATTACTGTTGTAAATTAACATCATGATCGTGGACACTACCACAGGATTTGGCCTTGATGGCAACATGTCACTCCTAACACCCTTATACATAACAAAATACAATAGAAGTATAAAAAACAAAATGCAATACAATACAACACAAGAACAAAATAAACAAAATGTGATACAACGTAAGGACTAGCTCGATATGACAGAAGGATGACCTAAATTAGAGTAGTTCAAGTGTTCAACATGTAGAACATCAAAAGCAAGTTGACCGGTGGTCAGGACCAAGGGTAATCCTAGTTTTCCAGACGGCCAATTCTTTATTTTTTTAAGTTGCATAATACATGTTTTTTTTTTGTTTTTTTTTTTTTTTTTTGTGCCCATCGAACCTATATACATCCGGGCCATCCGGCTAACTATGCAACAATTTTTATAGGAATTCGTATGCCGGTTTAGCCCACTCTGGTTATGTGACCTTATTGGCTCTTTTTAGATATCTAGACATCAGTCGCACTTGCATATATATAAACATTTTATCATCGCAAACCAAGAAAATAGTCAATAAAGCACTCCAATTCCACTTTTAGTCAAGACCATCTTGAAATCTGTCCAATGCAGCGATTGAAGCAACCCATTTTCAAACAAAACAACATTTTGCAACACGAACATGACTTATATTATTACAAGACCATAAAACATATGAAAACAGAAACTTCTATTTTGTATTTACATAAACCCCTTCACCATCTTCACATTATACTATCAAACCACAAAATACAAATTCACAAGCGTAAAAAACCCGGACCAAACCAAACAGAGCTTCACCAAGTCACCAGCGGTCCGGTTAACACTTCCAAACATCCTCGAACACGACCACATAGTCGCCATCTGACCCAAACACACCACCAAACCCAACCTAGCCGCACCCATCTTAAAAAACACCGGGTCCCAAGCCAGGCTCAGCCCAAGCTGACCCAAATAAAACCCGATCGCAGCCGGCTTCTTATGAAACCCTCCCTCGGCCCAAACAAGCCAAGCCGATAAGCCCATAACAAAAGCCGAACCCAAACATGTTAAATGTATAGCCCATAACGGTGGGACCCAGAACGGCTTGTTTATGGCATGATAACTCCGGTTCCAGCCGAAGATGGATATGTTGGCTAAGGTTAGAGCCAACGGGATCGCGATCCCTACAGCAAGTGACCGGATGCCACGTGTAGGGATCGCGGTCCGCTGTTGGTTTTGAGTTTTTGTGTTGCTAATGTTGTTGACGTTGTCATTGTCTTGAAGAGTTGAAGATTGGTCTTTGGTTCTATGTTTAAGTTCTTGTGTAGAGTCCATGGTTGAGTGATGATTAGATGAATGTTTGATGATGTTTTAATGTTATGTTATATAGGGTTTTTAGTGGGAAGATGTGCATGAAGATGTGGAAGAAGGGTGCACGTGTCGAGAGAAGGTGGTGAGGAGTGGTTAATGGGAGTTGGGTATTGACACGTTAAAGAGTGTAGTGCCACGTATATATGTATACGTAGGATGTGGGAAGATACATTATCCACTTGCTTAACATTGACGGTTGTCCAAATGTAAGTGATGATACGGTTAGTAAATACTTTGTATTTTTGTTAGTAAAGTTATCCAGATACGTTGCGACCGATATTTGATATCAGTTGATTTAGAATCATTTACATTAGTAGTAGGCGACTTATTTTTTTTAGAGTGCAATTAGTAGCCATGTCAGAGAAAAATAAAAACGGGTGTAGTCGTCTATTGGTTCAGCGACTTCTCTCTCTTGTATACCATCAACCTACCATGTCTGATGTTTGTGGAAGGGAATGTTGTTAAAGTTGCTTAACCGAATGGAGTAGCCAATGAAGTCGCCAAATCAGAGGGAGGCTTCTCACTGAAGCCGCTGAACGATATGGAGGTATCATTGAAGTCGCATAATCGATTGAAGGCTTCTAATGATGTCGTTGAATGGATGCGAGCGAGGCTTCTGTCAAGAAGCCGCTGAACTAGTAGGCGAGTTCTGAATCATTTGCAGAATTGATTCCAATGTTGTGCTCGGTCACATGCTAAAACATAAGGGCACCGATTATTTTGACCACAATGCTTTTAATGCATGGCCTTGGGTTTAATAAAAAAATGGTAGAAATGTAGTATAGTTTTGCATGTGATTAGATGGATGAATGACTAAATAGTAAATGCGTAAGATTATGTTTTTTAAGATCTTATAAAATGAAGGTGGTGGTAAAAAATGTTAATAACTAGACTTGTGAACTTAACAACCTTCTTGTTCTTAACAGTCACTTTCCTATCACAAGCTTGAATTCTCACAATCTTACCACAATGAATCACAATCTTAACTTAAACCCTGGTCCCCAAACTAATGATGTGTTGTTCTTACGTTTTTTTGAACATGAATTTTTTTTTTTTTGAACATATGTGTTGTTCTTACGTGATAGACATCAGGCGTTTCACATTTTTAGCAATCTAGAAAACTATAATGAGTGTATGAATGTGAAACAAGGTGATAGAAGTATATGGGTGACACTCTTTAATAACCTTGTGGCAGGACGGGTTTCGTAACCTTATTGATGCGGCAGAGTTTAGGGGCATTCTAGGCTGTGGTTATTGTTATATTGACCACTCGTTAACTATCGCTTTGGTTGAGCGATGGAGGCTTGAAACTCACACGCTCCACCTACCATTAATAATGATAAAATTAAATTCAAATGTATAATTAATTGTTCGTATTTAAATCTTACTAGTTGTAATAATCACCGCGCGTTGCGCGTTTGATAAACGGAGACTCAAATGAGGTCTTAGTTATCGCCGGCATACAAAATGAAACACATGTTATGAATCCAAGACTGAAAGTCAAATCACGTTTCATTTGAGTTTTCAACACAAAGCCACTGCATTTTGCTGATGAACAATCTGAAATCCAACATAATATTTCTTTAGACTTTGGTTGTGCCCTTTGTTGGAGACATTCTTTGTAAGGTGCTATAACCTTGGTTCAATATTTCAGCAACATCTTGAACGTGGTATTTGTGGCACATTGCACTTCAAATACCGGTATCAACTGACAGCGGATACAAACATACACTTAAAACATCAACATCAGCCCGCATCAGAAGATAATCAAATTTCGCACAACACAATATGCTTTTAAGGCACTTTCAAGTGTTCGGTTTTCCTCCCTGCTATAAAATTTGAGGTAGTTATGATGATCAAAAGGCTTAAACCGCAGCGGGTGTTTTTCATCAACAATCTTTATTGGTGTTTCTATAATCCTTCTAGAATCAAAAACTGCGCTATAAAGTATCTACTTTCAGTTCCATTAGTTGTAACTCGGTCAAAAGGCAAATATGACCTTTCGTTACTCCAAGCCTGATAAGAAAACATGAGATGGTTAGTCATAGATTATGATGAGTTGAATGATAAGTGCATAACTAACCATGGGTCTGCCTACTTACATGACTATGTGCAAGTTACCAACGAACCACTGCCCATTCCTTAGTTTCGTTTTTCCCGGGTGTTCAATACCTCATGACTCGACAAAGATATGTCACCATTCCTATGTGAAACTAAATATCTCCTTACACGACAAAAGCATATGTTTCAAACACCACTCCTATTGTAAGCTAAGACACGTCGCCGACGACCACTTCACTCATAGATGACCCATAGTACCAATGAGCTTCGAAATTACAAGCTCATCATACAGAAAATCAAACTTCCAATTGAAAAGCCAAAAGCGTGAATCGGAAGCAAACGACTTATGCTACAATCGAAGGAATAGAAGTTCAATAGGCGTTCAACTTA
The DNA here is from genome assembly GCA_032199755.1 of Ambrosia artemisiifolia. Lineage (NCBI taxonomy): Eukaryota > Viridiplantae > Streptophyta > Magnoliopsida > Asterales > Asteraceae > Ambrosia > Ambrosia artemisiifolia. The sequence continues at coordinate 51,329,435 of CM063520.1, forward strand.
CCTACTGGAGTCTAATGTTACTCGACGAAACTATCGAAGGAAAGTTCGAGTCTCCTTCCAACTTGGTCATCATATTTTGAGATCAAGAGTTGCAGTACAGAAGGTGGAACTGCATATCCAAGACTTTATAGGCCCTCTCTAAGTTCTGCAGCGTCAATATTTCCGTTTTTGTCCCAATCAAATCTTTCAAAGATAACCTAAACCGTATAAAAAGAAACGAATCAAGAAAACGGCAAGATCAAAACTTTAATTTTAGCGCAAAATTTTGTTGTTAAGCCAAAATACCAAATAGACAAGATGTACAAAACTGGCTAAACAAAAGACACACACATAATATTTCTATCTGTACGATAAGAAAATAGGATCGATAACTCACCTCACGCGCCATTGGCCAAGACAACTCCATACCAAGATAACTCCATAGATCAGCGAAGTCTTTAGGACCTGTCAAATAACCAAATATGCAACATGAGTATGGAGAATGAAGAGGAACGAAAACAACATATCTGGTTTTATAAATAAAATCTAATATATCATGATTGGCATTACAAAATATAATAAGACGATTTCATGTTCATTGGTAAAGATTTATTAGAGTTTCAAGATTACTATTCCAATTACTACAAGTGTACAACCAATCATTCCTTTTATGGTGCTCTTCGGGACTTGAAATCCGTCTGTAACATCCGGACTCTTGCATCACCAATATATTCCGTCTTACACACAGAAGCTCACGAATTTGTTTTCCATCACCTGGGTGGAGGCTTCCCTAGAGGTCACCCATCCTAGTACTACCCACACCAAGCACGCCTAACCATGGTTGCGCGGGAACCCTTATCGGCAATCCTAGCTCTAGTCGAAATGGCCACATCCGCTATCGGTTGACTGCAAACCACCATCACTTTCATCCAGTGTTTCCCCGTCATTGGAACAACGAAAGAAACCCGATGCCGCTGTCAGAGTCAACACCACCACCATCACCGTAACTCTTACGTCACCACATCGCCACAACCTAACCTCAACAGCATCATCATCCTTATCGTAACACCATAACCTCACCACCTTGTCGCGTCGGCGGCTCAGCCGTTACCAGACACCGCTCCACGTTTTCTCTCTGTACATATGTAGGATTCTCTTTCTTTCGCTCAGGTTTGGCACAATTTCTTGTGTCATGGTTGTGATTCATGAGATGATGAATTGAGGGTATAAGATATGGTTGATGATATTGGATTTAGGGGATGAATGTTAGGGTTTTGGATGCAGCTGCAGTATGAAGGGGGAAACAAACGGAGCTGCTTGTGTGATGACAATGACAAAGATGCCCCTGTAAAAAAATAGGAAAAGACCAAAAAGTCCATTTACTGTTTAAAGATCTCCTCTATAAATATATTGTAAATTGTTCAAAAAATTCAAATAAAATTAATATATAATGCAAGGATAGTTATCCAAATTTTAAATATACTGTCATGATAAAAGTAGTTACAGGATGCTAATAATTTTTTACTTATACCTTAATTAAATTTATTTTTTTTATCACTACTCATTCCTAACCCTAACCTTAACCTTCCGTATTAAATAAGCAACCCATTACTTCATATTCACGTTAACGCAATTCACTTCGTCGATTTTTTATCACTGCATGTTCTTCAGAAACTAAAGAGAGACACGAAAAGCCATTCATCAAGAAGTAATTATCAATTATAGGTGATATATTGATCATACTCTACGAGGAGTGATACATTCCTTTATAATAACTTGGTACGTTTCTTAGTTCGATCTCGTAATTTCTTCTTCAACTTTGGTACGTGTTTTGATTAAGTGTACGTTAAACTTTTATAGGAAATAATGGACAAATATCTAATAATCGAAAAACTTGGGAGTGGAACATTCGGTGTCGTTTGGAAAGCCTTGAACAAGCAGAGTGGCGAAATCGTGGCGATCAAGAAACTGTCGATAAAGTACGAGTCATCACGCGAAAAGATCATGATCAAGAGAGAAGTTAAGTCCCTCGTATTCAACAACCATCAAAACATCGTCAAACTCAAATAAACGATCAACCAAAACAACATCATCTTCTTAGTGTTTGAATACATGCAAGGCAGTCTCTACGATCACATGGTTAAACGCATGAACATGCCGTTCTCGGAAGCTGAGGTTCGACATGCGTGTTTTCAAATACTTCAAGGACTTGCGTGCATGCATAGTAACGGCTACATTCATCGTGACCTAAAACCAGAGAATCTTCTTGTTTGTAATAATGTGGTTAAGATTAGTGATCTGGGATCTGCCCGCGATACGAATGATGAGTTGCCGTACACCCATAATATTACAACAAGCTGGTATCGAGCCCCTGAGGTTTTTCTACATTCTAATGTTTACAACACTGCGGTTGATATGTGGGCAGTGGGTGCGATTATGGCTGAATTATTCACTTTTCAACCTGTGTTTCAAAGCTCTTCGGATGCTCGCGTGATGCGTAAAATCTGTAGCGTTTTAGGCACTCCAACTGAAGGTTTATGGTTTGATGGACTTAAACTTGCAAGAAATATGAATTATCAGTTTCCTGATTATCCTGGTCAGCGATTTTCTGAATTGTTACCGACTGCAAGCTTTGAGGCGGTTAATCTGATCGGATCGCTTCTTTCATGGGATCCAATTGCAAGGCCTACGGCTATGGAAGCACTTCAGCATCCTTTTTTCCATAGTTGTTACCGTGTGCCTCCTAGTGTCCGTCTTAATCCTTGCTTACAACTAGTGATCGAATTGGCATTGCGGGAGATGACGAAGAAGAAATCATGTTTGAAAAGATTGGATGCAAATGACTGAACTGAATTGTCAGCTTTGTTTAGGTTTTAGTGTGGATGGAACATGTTAATAGAATGTAAAAATGATTATACTTCATTTGTTTTGGTTATTAAAAATTATGGATTCTTGGTTCATTTTCTGTAGCGATATAATTATAAGTGATCCTGTTTGTATTTTAATGTCTTTTGATTGATTTTCTTATGCGTATATATTATTTTCTTGAGTGTGTGTAGTTCTTTTTTAGGTTAATATTCATAGAGAGAAGATAAAATACATATTTACTTGTCAAAATTAACTAGTTCTACCATTGTTACGTGACGGCCGGTTCTAAGAGAAGGAGCAAAATTTGGAGCATATATATAGTGTCGACGTGTCGTTTATACTTTTTTCATGCTTCAAAACATTATACCTTAGCAAGAGTATGAACCGTTGTCTTTTGGATAGGCACCTATCTTTGTTCCAAAAATACGTAACTTTTATTTAACTAATCTTGATTAGCATGTGTGACACCCGACAAAAACCCCCAAGTCATATTGATACACTTACTAAACATGTTTTATTTTAATGACATGCATTAGACTTAATTTTTATTAATTAGGTCAGTTATAGTCTAACAAATCCAATACGTATAAGGTTACATTGGTGATCTTTGGTGACTACTACTAAATGTACAAACTCGTCATTACGTGCAAACGTTGGTGATAAACTTTACTATACTAGACAAGTGTTAAACTAGCCCTTTGGGCATGAAGTTAATATTTATGTGCTAGTCTCTAAGACTTAAGATAGTTAAAAAAACATTTTTATATCGTTATATTTAAATCATGCCTCAAATTTTCTTGAGTGTATATGAATATATTTTAATACGCGTCTAGCCATAACTATTTTAGATGAACGCATACTCATATGCACGTATATTTGTATATTTGCTTTTGAGGCGAGCACAAACCGGCCAGAGCACGTGTATATATGCTGTTATATATTATATAAGGTATAACATATATTAGTGATTTCGTATTTACTAACATAAACACCATCACCCTTCATTCGCTTATATGTTTACCTACATGTATTAATATAGATATACGTATAGATACATATATAAAATTTTATAAAATAAACATCAAAACAAAACTTGGTGGACTTTTAAGATGCATGTGTCAACATGCGTCAGTTGCATATGAATGAATGATGGGTATGTATACATACGCGTATTGCGGCGTGTTTACTTGCATGATTAATATAAAACACGATAAATCTGTGAAATATAAAAAATATATGAGGTGAAAGTTGAAAATGGATATTGTAAAAAATTAAATCTAAAGGGGTTAAAAACTAAAATATAAAAACTAAAAGATGAAAATTAAAGGAGTTGAAAGTAAAAAAAAAAAGGCATGTGACAAATTTATAAAAGTCGACAACTATAAGGGTTAAACAATAAAAAATTGTAAAAGGGATTTCGTGAGTGGGTGACAATCAATCTTGGGTTTTGTAAATTGTAGCATACAAAAATAATATACCTGGGAAAAAACCCAAGGCATTATAGCCTAGTGGTATCTTGATAGTGGGATAAGACTTAGGGGTCATAAGGTCCTGGGTTCGAATCTCACAAAGGGGGTTTTCTCATAATTATGAGTTTCCTCCTGAATTGGTGACTTGGTGGTGGAATACGATCGCGTGGCAACACTGGTGGCACGATGATACTCCAGTGTTCCGTGAGTGATTCCAATTTGTTGGCCGTTCAAAAAAAATATACCTGGGAAAAAATATCCTAGATTCATCACTTCCTATCAATCCTAAATTCGAAACTCATATGTGGTATGGGTTTAAAAAATTTATGTTCCTAGTCATTTTGCTGGCTATTGTTTTTTATGTTTCATTTGTATATTCAACAATTTTACGTATATTTTTCATTTGATTTGATTTGATTTTTTTTTATTATTCCTTCTTTAATACGAGTTTTTTAGGTATTGGTGGTTGCCGGCATGATGTGTTATTGGTGCTACTTGACACATTTTTACGCCTCGTCATAACGCGAGGCTTAATACTAGGTAACTATATTTAACGAGCATATTTTTTTGAGTAATTTTTATTTTTCCTTAATATTTTAGTTTTAGGTTAATTTTTTTTATTTAAAACTTTTCATTTCATGAGTGAGAAATTTACATCAAGATAGCGGGTAGGCGGGTAACAAGTTGTGCCGCCACCCCCTTCTGAATGGAAAACCTTAATCTACTAAAAACGTAACCTTGCCCACCTGGAGCTGAGACACTACTATGAATAACTCGCTGGACCCTGGTCAGGAAACGGGTAGCCTCCTATGCTAATGAGCCAAATGTATCAAAAGCAAGGGGTACGAAACGTGTTGATCTCCTCGCAGGCTTTAGCATGCTTTTCTACCTTCTTCGCCTCTGCTTTCCGCACCGCTTGCCCTGCTACAAACCCACTATCACTCAACCCAACTAGAGGAGATACACTTGTCATGTCAACACAAGCATGATTCCCCGGCCTACCCAAAGACGAGGACTTCTGCTGGATGCAGGGTGAATCTCCCTTCTGCGGGATCCGAGAGGAAGTTCACATGGGCCTCCTTCTTGTCTGAGATCCCAGCCCCTCTTAAAATGTCACACAGAACATCTCGAATCTAATCATGCCGATATTTGAACTCGGGTAACTCCTTGCAATGAACCGCATGTTCCCCGTATTCATCCAGGCAGGCCTTACGGCAAATCAGACAGATTTCATCCTCCTGGTACATGAGGATCATCAAACGATATTTAAGAATGACCCTGTATTCAATAGCGGACATGATTTAGCCTAGACCATCGATCGGGATCACAGTTAGGAAATCTTGGGCGTGGGGGCCTTGCAAGCATTCAATAACTGCCCTTTGGCCCACGCGCGCGCGGGAGGGGGGTGGGTTCAGACCAAAAACTTCACCCAGGCTTTGAGCGATTTTCCAAAAAGGACATTCTCCAAAGTTTTATGAGGCTTTGGGATGGGGTGTCCTTGTTAAAGAAACTGTCACAGCCCCCGACCCACACCCCGGGCGGGGACGCTGCGACCGCGAGCGGTGGTATCGGTGTTTATATATTTATTTTGCAGCGGAAAATTTTCATCAGGATCGAAGTTAGGAAAAGTCTTCAACACCATTATGTTATTGATAAAACGGAGGGTCCAACCCTCTAATGTACAAAAGATTTACATAGGGATATTACCCTATATTTTACAAGCGAAATTCATAAAAACATATTCCATATTTAATATCTTGTGACGAGCCACTTATTTAAACGGAGTGCTTCACCACACCCCTTGTTCGCAACTACACCATCTTGTATTATTTATTTGGCAAGTCACCTGAAAAAATGTTTTAAAAAGATTTGATCAGCGGAAAATGCTGGTGAGAACATTCCTTTAAAAATGACACATTTACATTACAGTACTAAGGGTTTTCACACTTGGCTTTAATTACTATTACCGCCACTGTACTTGCCACTCGACCGGATCTATGGCTGTGGTCATACCATTTTAGGGAATTGCTCCCCGAAATGACGTGTCGTGATATACCGCAGTATAAAGTAATGTGCACAGAACCCCACAATACTGGTGGTAATTACTTAGCAATTTAGCAAGCAACTTAATCCCTGTAATGTATCTAAAACCTTTGCCAAAACACTTTTAAACAATTTATACTATCACATTGTAGCGGGTTTAAAAGGTTAAAAACTCCCACTAACAATGTTAAAACCTTTAGCCCACACATGTGGAAAACATGAATGAACTCACCTTAAAAGAGGTTCTTGGTAAGTGTGGCCTTCTGGTAAGCAACTCTAATTTTTATCTAAAAAGAGCCTAATATGTTAGCATATCCCATCATATTTAATACGAATATCACGAGATAGACTATCGATACTCAGGTCCGACTCTTATTCAGTGTCAGGACCGTCTCGCTCTTATTCAGTGCAAGACTGTAGTATCGACATTCACTCGATCGGATATCATCGTATAAACGTAATGTAGGTAGGCTAACATACTGGTAGTAAGCTCAAATTTGCTTGTAATTGTGTTTGAAACTGAAAATAGGTGAAAAGAAATTTTGACAGTACGTCGCCGCCTATCTAAACTTGGCCTCCAAGTTTTCAATTCAAGGTTATCAACAATTGTCTCAATCTCTATTGCACACGTATTATACTTATCTACTTTGTTATTTCAATTTATTTCAATTTGGGAATTACGTGTACTGTCATGTCTAAAACTTAAGATATTTATTATTATTATTATTATTATTATTATTATTATTATTATTATTATTATTATTATTTAATTTAAGCTGCTAAACTCGTTTTTCTCTTATAACTTTTAACCTATAACGTTTTAGCAAGTTTCGAATATACCGCTAAGACAAGCTAATTTTTATATACATGTCAATCTAAGTTTCATTAAAAACGGAATAGGGTTATTATGGTCTCTTATAACACTAAATACTTCTCTAGAGCTCATATACTAGCCATGACTCGTCTAGATATCTCATGTTATATATATATTTTTTTAAACGATACTTGACAACGAGCGTTCGTTCAAATGCCTCTCATTTAAATGAGTCATTTTACCTGTTATCTACTCATTTAATAATATTTAAAATATAAGTATCAAATATTTTATTTATTTTACGACGGGTTGTTACATTCTCCCCACCTTGTTTTAAATCTCGTCCTCGAGATTATTGGAATGAGTATGGGTATTTTGTCTTTATTTCGGATTCTAACTCCCACGTATACTCGGGTCCTCGTCTAGAGTCCCATTTTACTTTGATCAATTTGAGTCTTCTATGCTTAAGATTCTTGGTCTTTAGATCTTCGATTTGTAAGGGTCTCATGACAAACTTAAGTTTCTCATTTACCTTTACGTTTTGAAGAGGAACTTTTAATGATTCGTCAGTTAAACATTTTCTTAGGTTGCTTACATGAAATACATCATGTATACTAATCATTTCTTCTAGTAAATTTAGCTGATAGGCAACTGGTCCGATTCGTTTAACGATCTCACATGGTCCAACAATCTTGGACTTAACTTTCTTTTCTTACCGAATCGAACTACTCCTTTCCAAGGAGATACTTTTAATAGTACTTTGTCATCGACTTCGTATTCTAAAGGCCTGCGACGGTGATCAGCATAACTCTTTTGTCGATCACGTGCAGCTTTTAGTCTTTCCTTAATTTGAATGACTTTGTCGGTTGTTTCTTGAACTATGTTAGGACCAAATAACGGTTTCTCTCCTATTACTGCCCAAAACACTGGTGTTATACACTTTCTTCCATACAGTGCTTCGAACGGTGTGGCATTAATGCTCGAATGAAAGCTATTATTATAGGAGAATTCTATTAGTGGTAAGTGGTCGTCCCAGCTTCCACCAAAATCTATGACATACGCTCTTAGCATGTCTTCTAATGTTTGTATGGTCCTTTCACTCTGACCATCGGTTTGTGGATGATAAGCCGTACTAAGATTTAGATGTGTCCCCATGGCTATCAGGAAACTCTTCCAAAAGTGGGAAGTAAAATGACTATCTCTATCTGATATTATGGATAATGGAACACCATGCAATGAAACTATTCGGTCTACATAGAGCTTAGCAAGTTGTTCCATTTTAAACGTTTCCTTCATGGGTAGGAAATGTGCTAATTTGGTTAGTCTATCCACAATTACCCAAATTGTGTCATTACCTTTCCTTGTCTTGGGTAATTTGGTAATGAAATCCATGGTTATCAGTTCCCATTTCCATTCAGGTATTTCTAACTGCTGGACCAGTCTTGCTTGTCTTTGATGCACAGCCTTAACTTGAGAACAAGTTAAGCATTTTGAGATATAATTGCTTATCCTTTTTCATTCCCATCCACCAATATGTTTCTTTCAAGTCATGATACATCTTATCTTTCCCTGGATGCATCATATACTTAGACTTATGGGCTTCTTCGAGAATCTTTTCTCGTAAATTTCCTTGTTTAGGTACCCATATTCTTTTCTTTTGAAATTTCCAGATCCCATCTTCGTCTTTTTCCAACTCCTTGGTTATTCGTTGTAGCCCTTCGCTATCGTTGTTGATGGCGGTTTCTTGATTACTTTTCAATTGATCCATTAAGTCGACTTGCAGATTTAATCTAAGAGCGCGCACCCTTTTTGGTTCCTCATGATACTTACGACTTAAGGCATCAGCTTCAACGTTAGCTTTACCTTCGTGATATTGAATATCACAGTCATAGTCACTGAGGGTTTCCATCCAACGTCTTTGCATCATATTCAGTTCTTTCTGATTAAAGATGTGCTTAAGGCTCTTATGATCTGTAAACACGGTGAACTTACTGCCATACAGATAATGTCTCCAAATCTTTAGAGCAAAGAGGATGGATCCAAGTTCTAAGTCATGAGTTGTATAATTCTCCTCATGATTTTTGAGTTGTCTGGATGCGTAAGCAATTACTTTCTCACGTTGCATTAACACACATCCCAGTCCTAATTTAGAAGCATCACAATTAACGATGAAGTCTTTGTCCCTTCTGATATGGCCAGTATGGGTGCATTTGACAACCTTTGCTTCAAGGTTTGAAATGCTTCTTCTTACTTAGGTCCCCATTCATACTTAGCAGACTTACACGTTAACTTGGTTAACGGTATTGCTATTCGGGAAAAATCCTTGATAAATCTTCTATAGTATCTTGCTAATCCTAAGAAACTTCGAATTTCAGTAGGATTCTTTGGAACTTCCCATGTCGTAATAGCTTCTATTTTTGCTGGTCTACATGAATACCTTTGTGGTTAATCAAGTGACCTAAGAATTGCACTTTTTGCAACCAAAACTCACATTTTGAGAACTTAGCGTAAAGTTGTTCATTTCTCAAAAGTGTTAGAAGCAGATGTAGATGCTGAGCATGGTCTTCCTTGGTTTTGGAATAAATAAGTATATCATCGATGAAGACGATCACGAATTTATCCATATATGGTTTACAGATTCTATTCATCATGTCCATAAATGCGGCTGGGGCATTCGTTAGACCAAATGACATTACTGTAAACTCATAGTGACCATACCTCGTTCTGAAAGTAGTCTTAGGAATATCTTCTTCCTGTACTTTCAGTTGATGATAACCAGAGTGCAAATCAATTTTAGAGAAATAACTGCCTCCTTGCAGTTGATAGAACAAATCATCCATTCTTATTGCGACTTTATTCAATTCGCGGTAGTCGATGCACATACGCATCGAACCATCTTTCTTCCTCAAGTAGCTGGCGGCCTTCATTGCGGAAATAAACTTAGTTGGCTTAGGAGTTTTGTCACCATGGATAGTGATAATTTTCCCTGTTGGCGTACAGATCTCAACAGAATTGTTATCGCATAGGATTCGTGCATGGTTGGCGGCTAACCAATCCATTCCTAATACTATATCGAATCCAGCAAGACATATTGGTAAAAGGTTTGCTTTAAATTTACGTCTTAATATATCTATATTGCCTTCGATTAATATATCGCGAATGTGGGTGGGGTTCCGTCTGCAGTTTCTACCATACAGACTTGACTAAGTCGAGTTAGCGGTGGCTAACGACTACACATAAAGCACGTAGAGTTATGCAACCAACACATATTTTGTCAAAATCATTGACTTTGCGACATTTACTCTCTTTTTTTATATATATATGAACATGTGTCATACAAGCCTATTCAAATATTCATTTATCATATTAGTGTTCTTATCCATGCTTTAAGCAAGGTAACAATATGCAACAAGAACATGCAATTAGTCTAAAACAAATAATATAGAATCAACTATTTCCTAACTTGCTAGTTTAAACTTAAGTACAGACACATACTTAATTGCTTAAACCAGTGGCTCTGATACCACTTCTGTCACAGCCCCCGACCCACACCCCGGGCGGGGACGCTGCGACCGCGAGCGGTGGTATCGGTGTTTATATATTTATTTTGCAGCGGAAAATTTTCATCAGGATCGAAGTTAGGAAAAGTCTTCAACACCATTATTTTATTGATAAAACGGAGGGTCCAACCCTCTAATGTACAAAAGATTTACATAGGGATATTACCCTATATTTTACAAGCGAAATTCATAAAAACATATTCCATATTTAATATCTTGTGACGAGCCACTTATTTAAACGGAGTGCTTCACCACACCCCTTGTTCGCAACTACACCATCTTGTATTATTTATTTGGCAAGTCACCTGAAAAAATGTTTTAAAAAGATTTGATCAGCGGAAAATGCTGGTGAGAACATTCCTTTAAAAATGACACATTTACATTACAGTACTAAGGGTTTTCACACTTGGCTTTAATTACTATTACCGCCACTGTACTTGCCACTCGACCGGATCTATGGCTGTGGTCATACCATTTTAGGGAATTGCTCCCCGAAATGACGTGTCGTGATATACCGCAGTATAAAGTAATGTGCACAGAACCCCACAATACTGGTGGTAATTACTTAGCAATTTAGCAAGCAACTTAATCCCTGTAATGTATCTAAAACCTTTGCCAAAACACTTTTAAACAATTTATACTATCACATTGTAGCGGGTTTAAAAGGTTAAAAACTCCCACTAACAATGTTAAAACCTTTAGCCCACACACGTGGAAAACATGAATGAACTCACCTTAAAAGAGGTTCTTGGTAAGTGTGGCCTTCTGGTAAGCAACTCTAATTTTTATCTAAAAAGAGCCTAATATGTTAGCATATCCCATTATATTTAATACGAATATCACGAGATAGACTATCGATACTCAGGTCCGACTCTTATTCAGTGTCAGGACCGTCTCGCTCTTATTCAGTGCAAGACTGTAGTATCGACATTCACTCGATCGGATATCATCGTATAAACGTAATGTAGGTAGGCTAACATACTGGTAGGTAGCTCAAATTTGCTTGTAATTGTGTTTGAAACTGAAAATAGGTGAAAAGAAATTTTGACAGTACGTCGCCTTTTATACTCGGCCTATCTAAACTTGGCCTCCAAGTTTTCAATTCAAGGTTATCAACAATTGTCTCAATCTCTATTGCACACGTATTATACTTATCTACTTTGTTATTTCAATTTATTTCAATTTGGGAATTACGTGTACTGTCATGTCTAAAACTTAAGATATTTATTATTATTATTATTATTATTATTATTATTATTATTTAATTTAAGCTGCTAAACTCGTTTTTCTCTTATAACTTTTAACCTATAACGTTTTAGCAAGTTTCGAATATACCGCTAAGACAAGCTAATTTTTATATACATGTCAATCTAAGTTTCATTAAAAACGGAATAGGGTTATTATAGTCTCTTATAACACTAAATACTTCTCTAGAGCTCATATACTAGCCATGACTCGTCTAGATATCTCATGTTATATATATATTTTTTTTAACGATACTTGACAACGAGCGTTCGTTCAAATGCCTCTCATTTAAATGAGTCATTTTACCTGTTATCTACTCATTTAATAATATTTAAAATATAAGTATCAAATATTTTATTTATTTTACGACGGGTTGTTACAGAAACCGTCAATATCAAAACCTGGGAGATAGTCATTTAGCCTTTCGAGGGCCTGCACGTAGTCCAAGTCTGCGTCCACAACCCCGCTATTCCGTAGGATGTGGTCTTGAAGGTTCCAGGACTGAGCTCGCGACACACAAACACATACATCCCGACATCCTTCGCAGAGAGGAGCCCTAATCCTCCCAAACGCATCGGCAAAGACACCATTCACCAATGTAGGTCACCAAAGAACGGACCCCCACATACCACTATATCTTCAATAGCTTCCCTTAAGCCCTTGTCAAAACATGACACTGCTTCATCCATCATAGGGGGTTGGCAAGTCCATAACCCAAAAAGCAACATGGCAACCCCCATACAAGACCTGAGCAAGAGCAGTTCACTCTGAGGATCCCTAAGGCAGGGCAAGAGTTTTATAAGTTCCACCGCGCGTGATGCTCTTTGCTTTGCCGATTCCCGGATAAAGTAAGAGTCACGGCTAACGACCCCTCCGAAGAACTTCACCCTTTTAATCATCTAAATTGTTACCATCATGTCAGTGTTTTTATTTTAAATTTTACTGTAAAAAACTAAACTAATACCGCCTGATCATCAAAACTGTTTATGATTTCTTCATGTGACTATAAAATTCATTGAAAATGAAGTTATTTTAGTAACAAAGTAAATATTTTTTTTTGCGCCATAAGTTATAGGGAATGCTGATACGTTAACAAACCAAGCTGATGAAGGCCAAACCACATCTATACCGGTACACAATTCTTTTTACAGTTTTCTCGACCTACCACACATGTCAATATTTTAGGGGAAATGAGGGATGACTCGGCCATTGGCTTGGGTTCGAGTCCTGATCCCGACCGGTTTTACCGATCATTTCACCGTCGTGCCTTCGGGCGGGTGAGTGGTCGGGTTTTCCCGGGAATTGGTGGCAATTGGTGACCCAGGTACTCTCGAGTACCTGATTCGCCAAAAGGATAGCCGAGAGTGCTTAGAAATTGATTTGTTAGCCGTTAAAAAAAAAAAAACATGTCAATATTTTAATTCTTAAACATTTTTCTTTTGGTTGCTATACTGAATAGCGACGTTTTCACCCTTTAACCATTTTAATCAAATGGTATGGTAAAGTTGATTCAAATTGCAGAAACCGACCTAACAGTGAAAGGAAGGAGCCACAGAGCGCTTAATTGATTCAAATTCCCTACAAAAAAAATAAAAAAAAAATGGTACGTAAATCCTTCCTTTATATTTCTCCACCATTCTTTACGATCTATGCTTCCATTAATGTGATAATCGATCTATTTAATCCACATTGTCGTTCAATTCATGAGTAAATTTTAACAGAATTTTGATATTTCTGCTTAATGAGTGAACGACATTAGAGTTTTTATGCACAGATCTGCAGTGGAAGAAGGATTTTTCGTTGTTTTTGGATCTTAACTAGGTTTTATTGTCAAAACACGTCAGGGCACGATTAGTACTATATATTAAACATGAATACGAATCGATTAACAATAAAGGAGAAATGATGAAGCGTAGCCTCCTATTTTTAATTGTTTAAAAAAGATATAATATTACATAGTGTACTTTTTATTAAACAGGTCAGGAATTGCGCACCATGTACCTTAGCTTAGGAACAAATTTGTTTCACTTTAATTTATGATAATTGATACGGTTTCGAAATTGAAGGCATGATCATGTTCTATTGGCACTCGTTTTAGGTTTCGGTGAAGTTTATAATTGCAAGGAAGCAATATAATGATAGTGAGGAATTTTTAGAAGTTTGATATTTGTGGATGTTTAGGAATGGCATATTATTTGTTTTGCACATCTGGATTTGAAAAAAAATTGCTTACAGCTAAAGGATTGGACTACTTTTTGATTACAGGATGGAAAAGATTTAGGGGATGGCAAGCAAAATACGGCTGACATGACACAGTTTGTAAGTTCCTTGGACTCTATTGTTTCAGTTTTATAAGGTTAAAAATCGAGTCTTACATGTGACAACTTAAGCAAATGCCGTACTGTTCAATTCACACGAGAGATATAGGGTGATAAGGTATGGCCGACCTCAAGTACCACCAACGTGTTTTGGGCATACTGGGTGTGAAACTGTGAATGAGAGGAGAACTTCATATTTACACTTGCATTACATATCACACAATTTGAATCAGTGGTTATAGAACTGTTGAAGCTAACATATGGGCATTTGGCCTTCTGTTGCTTTACCTAAGATTTATGTCTATTTACTTTAACAATAACTTGAATGTTCATATTTGGTATGATACTATCATCAATTATTGCCTGCCTTGTATCTGCAAATCACGTAAATTGTTTGACAGAAGGTATTCACAAGTGTTTTTTAATAGTAATCATTCTACAAATATGTTGGATGAATCAGTTTCACTCTACTGTCGGATACTATATAACACATAAAAAACGAGTATCGGATACTATATCACACATAATGATGGCTTGCCCCTGGTACAGGGTTAGTAAGTTATTTAGGTCACAGGATTTTGATTTCTTAATTATAACTAGTAGATTGCAGTTTCCCTATATTAAGTTATTAACTAATTGTAACACCATTGTTTTGGCAGGTTCAAACTCTTCTGCAACAGATGGTAAGGTTGAAATGCTAGTGTGGTTCAATTAACAGTACAATTACACTTCAATTTTTTACTGATTGTTTACTCTTTGCAGCAAAACAGATTCCAGACAATGTCAGACTCCATTGTTTCAAAGAATATCCTTTTTGCATACTTGTTTATTAGAATTGTATTCGTGAAAATATTGTGAAAAGTGAAAACCAAATGGGTAGGTATTTTGATAGTCAGCCTATATTCAATAAGCAGGTCATAGCTCGTGTATGTTCTGCATTGAATTTAACCGGTAACTCCTATTGAGGGTATGCAGCAATCGGGTCAGACCAACTAATCTGAGAAACTGAACAGAGACCGAACAGCTTTATGCCCACATTCTAACGTTGGTCCGGTCGTTGGCTTCCAGTTTTATTGATTTTCAGTATTTGGGCTGGGCTGGGCAGAACCGAAGTGTCTACATTTAATTATGTTTATTTAATTATTAATTGATTTTTGGAATTATAGAATAAGTATTCAAGTCTTAAGTTGAATATGTTTTAGCAACTAGTCAGGTATGATATGTTCTTTGGCCCAGCAAAAATCATATCAAAATCAAAATTTATAAATCGAACAACCGTAATTCGGTCCTGGCCCAAATCGAGCGCAACATGCCCAACCCAGAAAGACCAAGACCAACTCATCAACCAATCCTATATCAGTCCGGTCTTCAGTTTTGATTTTCCAGAAATTTTGGATTCAGGTTCGGTCTAGTCTGGTTTTGACCCGACGCACGCCGGCCCTACCTGTTCATCCTACAAGGGTACTACAAAAAACCCATATCAATGAGACTTAATGTTTTCTCTTGGGTACCATAAAATTCAATTATTTTACACTTTCTTAGTTTCTTTCAAGTTACCTTAACAGCAATGCACTCGATGAAATGGGAGAAAGGATTAGCGAGTTGGAGCAAAGCATTAATGATCTTAGAGCCGAAATGGGAGCCGAGGGCACTCCACCTCCTGCAGCACCACCAAAGAACCCTGATGATGAATGAGATTGGATTTTGGTATAACTTTTGTTTCCCTTGTTGCATATTGCGTTAACAAATTCAAAACAGTGATAATCGTCTATTTATTTTCTCTGTATTTTCGTAGTCAGCAGTCTCTTGCTGGATATTCTTGTTATGTTGCTGTCTTAGATTGTTTGAACTTTGAACATTGAATATTCCCCTTTTCATGATTTGAAGGTATCATACATAATGTTGCTAAAAAGTGTACTTGTTTTTATTGTCCATGTTAGCATGTGTGTTTTCTTGTCCATGCAGTTTATGCCTATAGGCTTCCCAATACATAAATGTGTTTATATTATCTTTAAAAGGTACGCCATTTTAGTTTAAAAAGAATCTTTATTATTAAACTTGTCAAGTTACATTAAAATAGAAGGTAGACGGGCAACAAGCTGCGCTGCCAATCGTTGGTGTTGTTGAATGGTTTTTGTGGCACATTTGCTTAAGAACTAAGGTACAACAGTCCTACATAAAAGAAATATGGGATGTCTTTATTCTTATTGTAAACTTTTCTGAACTTTTAAAAGCAAAAGGTTATGAACAGCTAACGGTTGATCAATATAGAATCTTGTACAAATAAGTCTTGGAACTAGTTGTAATAAGCAAACAAGTTTAACCCGCCTATTCGTTTACGACAAGTTTAAACCTTTACAACCCGTTTACAACTCAATTACAACCTATTTACAACCTACCAACCTGTTATGATGTATCAATGTGTTAGACACGTTTACATAAATGTGTTACATGGGTCATGTTTAGGTTACATGGTTTTTAAGTTTTAGTGAGTCTAGTTAGGGTCGAGTTATCTGATATGAATAAATTTATGGGCGTGTTTAGATTCATCAATTTCAACGTCCCAACCTGCTAATCGCACCTAATGACCTAAGGCTATGTGTTATGGGCGTCTCTGTTGGGGCGCTAGTGAATAAAAGTGTTGCCACTTGGTGCCATGCAAGCACACTTTTTTCACCCTTCACACAACCAAGGGTGTGTAATGAGAGGGGATTTTTATGAAATGTGTATTGGGTTGAGATGGATAATATATATGATTGGTTGATATATTGTTTCCCGACGGGGACAAGTTCCACCTCAGCTCATCGATCCCTTCCCCTGTCTCCATACCTCTCAGCCTAGCCTAATGGTGTTCGTGCCCCAATCACGATGTGTCAACAAGGGTGCATCTTCCACTGTAGCCCCATTACAGGTGTCTTAAGAAAAACTCGTTTGTTTCAGCATACATCGTTGTCTTGAAGAGTCAATGCTTTATATTGATAACTGAAAGGTAGCCATAGATATCAACTATAATTTTTTTTTTTTAGAATAACCACCTTTCATTATAGAATAACTATAATTGTCTTTGAAATTAATGAAGTTTAAATGGCACATGCATTTTAACCAATAAAAGGTATCAAGTTCACATGATATTGGTATGTTTTGGAGTCTAGACTCTAGACTGCCACCTAACGCACATGAATGTTTGGTATGGACATCAACTATTGGACTAAATGCCTCAGTGAGGATTTATGCAAATGAGTGTCATATTCAGAATAGTGGGTAACTCATGCGTTGCGACATAACTAAAAATTGCATTAAAATATATAAATTCATTACAATGTAAAATGCAACCAAAATTTTTGCTTTAAATGAAAAATTAAATAAATTAAACTTATAACTTGATATAAGTATTCTCATCTCAAGTAAAGAATAATTGCATCAAACTATATGTATTCATTAATTTCCTCTCTGCATTCTCATCTTTTGAAAACGATTAGTAAGATAGTGGGATGCACTGTGAGCCAGACTTTACTAAAACGGTAACCTGAGAAAAATGTGTAATGATTCTTTTATGGTTTGGGTGCTATAAGGAGTTACAAGTATAATACATCAATATATAGAGTCTTATTTAGGGTTTAGAAAACTTAATCCCGTATCCTGCATAGAGATAACTAGAGATGGCTAAATTAAACAGAAGCTTTCTTCTTCGGTCATTGAATCCGGTGATCATATATTTAAGATCAGATTAGGCATCTTTACGCATATGAATATTCATATACGTAATACTTTCAGAATTCTAACCGTTACCTCATGCTTGTAATCGCAACTTTCACTATTGATTTCTCGGTTTTTATATAGTATCAAGTTTATAAAACTTTAACTTTTATAAAGTACCTAATTCCATATAAAAGATGTACCATTATGAATTGTTTTTTTATATGTTTTCTATTTAATATGTTTAAAGTAATTATAAAATTGAATGTAGTGAAGTTTCATAAACATTTCTTGATTCTTGACTTTCTTTTGATTAAATTTGGTGTTCTAAAGACATATTTACCCTCAAAAAGTAGTTATTTTATGCATTGTGTGTTATATCATAAGCAACTAAACTTATAACTCTTAAAATTTAAGAAGTATTTGAAAAATATTTTATTATATAGTATAGATATAGATATTATAATTGCTGATTATTGCCTTCAATGGATTGTTGATGAATCAGTGTTACGTGATTGTTGTGTACGTAAATAAAAAATAAAACGAGTATCGCATACTATATAACACCTTTTTTTTTTCTTACTAATTTCGCATTATATGGGTCCCCGTTTGTTAAATGTGGCTAATTTACACAATCATCATCATCATACTCAGTTAATCCCACCTATAGCAAAGTTAAGGTAGGGTCTGAGGAGGGTAAGATGTAGACAGCCTTACCTCTACCCCTAAGAATAGAGAGACTGCTTCCAGTGAGACCCCCGGCTCGATGTGGTTTGGTATCAAGTATTGGACATAAGACACAAAACACTTAGCAATCGTGACAAACCCGATCAGTGCATGTACCCATTTGTCTTTTGGCTATCAACGTCACCACATAATGCATGATTAACTGTCCATCCTTTTTAACGCTATTTTCATGAAATTAGTAAAATAATTATGAATAACGTTAAAACTAATTTACACAATGAGTTTAACAATTATGAATCTTGATCTAATATCCCCTGTAATTTTTCAGTACATCATATAGAAACAACTATTATGTTATTATAATGTATATAATCATTATTTTTACACATTATTTTGTTTTGGTTTTACTTATGACATTGATTATTCAAAAAGATCACGATCAATTTCTATCATTCTCTATCATTATAGCCAATCATTTTAATTGTATTTTAAGTATTTATATCATCATTTTAATTGTACTTTAAGTATTTTTGTAACTTTCGGTGATCATCGAGGAAAATAATAAAAAGAGTTTAAAGTTTGCAATACTTGTTTATATAGTTTTTTTTTTCTATTTCTTTTTATATTTTTTCAATAGGAAAACAGAATAATATATGCCTTTCACAAATTTCATGTTTTTTTCCACAAACCTTTTTTTCACGCGTGATGCATAATTTGATTAAAAGGTGTATCCAGTTTGCATTTATTTATACTAGAAAGGTGTTTGCCTGATGCGTCAGGAAGCACAGACATTGTCATATATGTACACGGTTTGGTTATTAGTTTAAGCGGAAATCGAAGTAATTGGTTAATCTGTTTTGTTAATCAGTTGGTTTATTCGGTTAGATTGTCAATTTTCAATTCGGTTCGTTTAATTCTTGTTGATAACCAAAACAAATGGCTAAATTTTTTTTTGTTTTTAGAAATACATGAAACAGAAGTATAAAACATGTAGTACATGATATGAGAGTAAAGCTAGAATTATATGAAAATATAATTGGTTCGGTTCGGTTTCATCCCCGTTTCTATTAACGGTTCGGTTATTGCTCACCATAGACACTCTTAATCACGTAACATATCAACTTTTTTTAAATTAAAAACTATAGCAATACTATACTCAAATATTAACGTATACAAAAGTTATGGTCGTTTAAAAATAATGGGGTAGTTGGTTTAATAAGTTTTAGACATTAAGTTAATAATTGCATGCGAGTTTAATAGTTTATTAAGACATCAAGTTAACTTCCAATTAATAAGTTTTATGAAATTGATTTACAAAAACATGTTGATTGTATCGGGCCTTTTTATTTGTTTTGTTAAGCATGTAATACATTCGAATTTTGTTGTTACTATTGTTGAATATTATTATTATTTGTTGACGGTTTGAGCTTAGGCAAGGAGGACACCAGTGTGTGGGTAGGGATTCGAACTTGGAACCGCTAGATATGGTTGTACAAAGATTTCCACTGAACCAAGCCTTTAAAAAAAATTGTTTAGGTAATAATAAGTAGCATACTTCAAGCAGACACTGTTACGTATAATTTTGATTCGAGTGTATAATTAAAGTCGATCAGCAATGTTGAATACATATCTCGTGTCTATATATGAAACTTCTTAAATAGTTTTGAATTGATTAAAACTACTTAACACGAAGAAAGTATAACCTGTAAGCAGAAAGTTGATTTTCAGTATTAGATTTGCGTATGACATAGATAATATACACACACGCGTCTTAATATTAAATATTACATTGAATACTCACATAGTAGTTGGCTAAAGATTTGTGTTTCTTGTGACCCATGTTCGACTCTCTCATTCCCCATTATTTTCAGCGGCACCAAGTGTGATGTGAGCAGAGGCGGAGTTAGGGGGGGGGGGGGGACTGAGGGGTATCAAGCCCCCCCCCCCCCCCCCCTCCCAATGGCCCAAATTTGCTAAGTTTTTAAGGTAAAAATTCGATAAATTTGTATCAAGCCCCCCTGTTTTAAGGTTAAAATTCAATAAAATTGTATCAAGCCCCTCTTAACGCTCACTCCAATAATCTAAGCCCCCCTTATCATGAAATCCTGGCTCCGCCTCTAGATGTGAGACTTGTTCCCGATCGCTTAATCGATCCTTGAACTGATCGGGTTTTACCTCACTGCACTGTCATGCCTTCGGCCATTAGGTGTGGGTTTTTCCCGGTTCGGTTGGCAAATGTTTTCTAATGTGATGAGTTTCGCTAGTAGTCCAGACTCGTTAAAAAAAGTATACTACATTGTATTGAAATATAATAAAAGCGGATACACATGGCTTATGTTCTCTCATAATTGTTAACTTATTATCTAAGATGGCGATCCGTAGAAATAAGTATTTTGAAGTTATGTAGGTGTGTAATATAATTTCTTGTACACAACCACCAAATGACAAACAATTAAACCACATAAAACAAATTTTTGTTGAACTTGTTTTTCATTGTCACATTTATTAAGAAAACTGAAAAATAAAATATATTTGTTTACATTTATTTCATAAAAAGTAAATACAGTTAAATTAAATGGACTCTATTTAGACGTCTTTTATAGTAGAAATAATGATTTAAAACGTTTTTCGTTAAACGTTTTTTTTACTTCTTACATATGAATGCATAATTTAATGTATAAAAACCATTAACCTAATTTGCACACATATATTTATTTTTGTATCATTCACCCACATATAGTAGTAGGTTATATTAAGTATACAAGTGTAGCTTATATAAATGTAAGCAAACAATCAAACTATTTATCCAAATTATATATCTCAAGGAGAGGGGAACAAAAGGTCTATGGTCTAGTAAAAAACGGTAGTAAAACAGCAACCATTCCATTTATATCAGTTTCCTACTTTAATTTTGTTAAATATTGAAAAAATAATAAGTTTTATTTTTTCACAATAAGTTATTTAAGTTTCTCAAGTTTTTACTCTAAATTCTGAGACCGACAAAAGAAAGATACCAAAACCATCGTGATTTTTAAATATCAACCTTCCATTAAAATAAAAAAAAAATATTTCTAATCATTCAATAATTATTATTAAACCTTGCCGACACACATGGATTATAAACCATCAATATTTCCTTAAAAAAAAAAACCGGCCAGCTACTTTCTTCAACTTTAGAACATGAAATATTATGAAATATCATCCAATCACGAACTAAATTTTTTCTTCAACTTTAGAACATGAATTATGAATATCATCAAATAATAGTAGAAAGCAAATCACCAAGACACCAATTACACATCCAAATATAAAATAAAAATATCATCACCAAATTACACATCACCAAATCAAATCAAGTCAAAAAAAAAAAAAAAAAAAAAAAAACCCTTTCCGTTCTAATAGGGTTGGTGGTCCATTAACAAAACGAAAACCTTTAGAAACACCCCGTTTTCTAGGTCTTGGTCACGTCCCACAAACCACAGGATTAAAGAAATCCGCTTTCTTTAAAAAAAAAAGACTTTCCAAAAAGTCAAATAAAGTCAACGCCGGCAACGAGTAATAGCACTGCAACCACGCTGGTACGGATTAGCCTGACCACCAGATCGACAGTTATAATACGACGCACCTCTTTGTGAGCAGGGTACATTGTTCCCTCGCAGTGCACCATAGCTGATATACCTAGTCGTTGCTAAAATGCGCCTAGTGCTCTCCGACTCCATGTCAAACTCTCCTGTGCCCATACACTCCGCGATCGAGCCGCTGCACACGCCGCCGGCTTGATTGGTTAGCCAGTTTAAGCCGGCGGCGCCTGCTGCGGCTGGATTGAATATTACAGCCGAGGTTATTAGGAGGTGAAGAAGAAGAACATTTGTGAGAGATGACATTGTTGTGTGATGTTTGTATGAATGTTTGAGAGATGTGTTGATGTGTATAATAATAATGTGACAAAGTGTACATGCTGACAGGTTGGCAGAGGTGGTTAAATAATAGTTATTGGTATATTATTGGGTTTGGTATCGGGGTTATTTGCGAGAGTGCCATAGTGTATTAGGGGTGTTCAACGAATCGAATAACAAATTTTCGAATTATTCGAATTTCTCGAATTTTTAATATTTTTACCTAAATTCGTATTCGATTCGTATTCACTTAAAATTCAATTTATTCGATTTGTATTCGATTCGAATAAGAAACTCGAATTCGAATAAATTCGATTTAGTTCAAATTACCATAAATATTAAATCGTTATATTTAATATATAAAATACAAATCTACAAAATTGATAAACAACAATATGTCAAAAACAGGAATAGTAAAAATAGTAGACAATATAATTTGTTAGAGTTTTATGATGTATAAGGTAAATATGTAAAATATGGTTATGGTAAAAGTTGTAGAGACTAGAGATTCTTAGATTTTAACCAAAATTTAGAAGTTCTTTTTTTCAATATGTATATTTGTGTATATAATAATGTGTATGTATGTGTATATATTTAAAAAAATATATATGTACAGTTTTTATTCGAATTTTGAATCGAATTTAAAATCATAAATTCGTATTCGATTTACTGAACTCGAATTCGAATTGAATTGAATTCGAATTCTTAATAATCGAATCGAATTCTCGGTAATCGAATCGAACTCAGTCGAATTTCGAATTTTTTGAATCCGAATCGAATTCTGAACATCCCTAAGTGCAATTCCACTTGTTTTTGCGCGCCCGAACGATGTCGAAAGATAGAGTAACTTGAATTAATTTGTAGTTATATCATTGAATGAAAACATGTTATATTTAATCAAACTTATTTTTGAATAAAATTTTGGTAAGACGTAGACCAACCGAAAATATAGATAAAAGTAAGAATGAAAACGTATTATATTTTGACTCGGCTTTTGACGTATGTACACAAAAAAAAGCATGAAAACGTAATATATTTGATTCGACATGTTTTGAAAAACAATTTATGTCGGAACGTAATCCAACTTGCATTTGCCACACGTACAAAAGAACACATAAGAAAATAGTGTTTTTTAAGTTAAAGAAATGAAAGTCAAAGGGTAAACTTGAAACTTTAGAAACTCAAGAGAGTTAAATTGTCATTTTATGAAGTTTATAGAAAGCTAAGATGGTGTAAATGTGAACATTGAAAGTCAAAAGAAAAATTATAAGGTGTGAATATTATTTATAAAGTTCAAATTATTCTACATAGTGTAATAAAAATGAGAAGGGTGAGAATGATACAAAACCATAATGGATCACGAAATATAACACAATGCCAAAGAAAAAAGACACTAGGAATCACAAAAATGATACAATGACCAAAATAAAGAAAAGACACAATGATATAAAATAAATTCTAAAAACTACAAGCTAAAAGTCCAAAAAATAAATACCTAAAAACTAGGAACATATCGTACAATGAGACGGTTTCAATGCCGCTTGATCGAGTTCAATCAGACTTCGTTGATACACTTCCTACGACTTCCTATTTTTTCTTTCACTGTTTATTTGATCCTAACTCTTATTTGGGTTAAGTTATCATACACAGTGTAACAAAACTGAGAATGATGAAAAAGATACAAATAAAATAATGGTTCACCAAATATAACGCAATGAGTCAGAAAATATAACACAATGCCAATAAATATAACAGAATGCCGAGGAAAAAAGACACAATGACAAAAATAAAGAAAATACACACTGCAAAGTAAAAGACACAAAGATATAAAATAAATTCTAAAAACTACAATCTAAAAGTCGAAAAAATCAAAACCTAAAAACTAAGATCATATGGTTTGATGAGACGGCTCCAATGCCGCTTGAATGAGTTCAATCGGACTCCGTTTTTTATCCTTCCTACGAATTCTTATTTTCTTTCAGTGTGTATTTGATCCTAACCCTTATTTATAAATACACACTTTTTAATATATACTTAAGTTCAAATATAAGGTTTCCCGTCTATGTTCCAGCCCAATGGTAAATACAGGTGAAACCCTTGACAAGTGTCCGACAACCAATATTCTACCGTACTAGCCACACATCTATTCAACACTTAGTTACATGAAATATATGTTTAAAAAGGACGTCAATGTATAAAATATTGATGAGTTCACATGTTTTAGTTCCATAATACAAAACATTTTAACAACAACATGTGCAGAACAAACACAAGTAGTGGCCATTGTAAGGAGTAGCTAATTCTTACAAAACTATGAAGAGCAATCCCTTGAGCCCATAACCAAACCAAGACACGCAATACCCCACGAGTAGTTGTTTTTCGGAAAATAACAACTTAGTTCAAAATACGTGCACCCCTGATATACACAGTTACATAATCGACGCTATCGATTAGGGGTGGGCCTAGTCAGGCACCAATAGTACTATCTAGATATTTCTTCAGTTCCGATTTCACACACACACACACACACGAATAAATGGTTACAGTAGCAACGACTCACCCCGAGTGGTGTACAACAAACCCAAGAACTCATAATATCAGTTAACACATTTTCACAATTAACAACATTTTGACAAAACATATGTTTCCCCCAAAAGAAAAGTAGTAAAAAAGGACCGTGAAACTCACCTGAAGTATAACATGCAATCAAGTAATAGAGAAATAGCTAGTCCAAGGTGAAGCACCTACAAACCTCCTAGTGAGTATAAGTCATTAAGTCTATAACGCGTGTTTTCCGGAAAGTTGCACACCCAACTCCCAACACCACTATTGAATACATTTCCCTGTTTAATTAAACGTGTGCCTTAGGATCGTTGGTGATGGATTACCCTTGTTATAAGTTACACTTATATTTTCGTATTAATTAACTTACAATACATCATCCTCGACTCAACTCACTTTATCGTATAATTATTTTCCCATTAAATATTTAAACTAGGATCTTGTTGATCGATATTTCATTTTCAATATTCTACTCGACTCGACTTACTTTACCATATATTTATTTTCCCATTAAATAAATATACTAGGATCTTGTCGATTCGACAACATATTTTACATTTTCAAGTTCACATACTTAACTTAGTTTTAAACGTGTAATTGTTATAGATTATTTAACATTAATTCTTCCACGAATACTTCTCCAACACTTAGGAAAGTGTTATGCATTTTTTTACCATAATTAATCTTATACAGTATATTTTAGTTCATAAAATATATATTTTCATGCCCACATTTGACGCAATAACATATATACGTATCTTGTAGAAAGTTATACAATATATAGTTATATGTTTGTTTCACATTTTTTCCATTAACACGACGTAATATAAATACGCTCATATTTGATCATTTGTATTTATATATTCTCGTGTCCCGAATTATACAAGTTGTTCATATATATATATATATATAGTAGGAATAATTACTTGTCGTCGTTATATTATTTGTCCTACGTCTAAAATAAATATTTAGATAATTTTCTTGAATTTCCAATAATATGTTTTACTGGAAATTAATCATCTTTTAATTTACACATATTTTTACTTGGAAACATGTAAATAAATTTTGTATTTTCAACACCAAGACTTGGTTATTTTAACATCAAAATGCTCCAACATTTTTGTATTCCCACAGATATAAAAATGTTCATTTTTTATACAATTTTACTAAGTCTTTAAACCACCAACTTTTGTTATGAAAACCCTTGTTTTTTTTTCTCAACATCTTTGGTAATTTATATTTTTGTAAAATTCCATTTTCTAAAAATAACACTTCATATGAAAATGCAACTTTTGTAAGTCTTGTAAACATTTTCATTAACAACCCTTGATAAACACAACTTTTCATTTTGAACACCGATCTTTTTAAGTGTCACATCTTTAGACTTCAAGTTTCTAAATTGACATTTTACATCCCTTAACTTTTAAAGTCACCAAGTAACATCCTTAACTTTTAAAAGTTACATTTTTATCCTTATTTTTTCAAAAGTGACAAGTTTTTACTAAACTGGTAAACTTTGTTACGTCATCTTTTTCATCATAGTTTGTTTTAGTGTTTCAACACTTTTAATAGTCCATAATGATAATATTAAGGATAATAATAAGTGTTTTTGGTAGTATTAGTCCAAAATGTCCATTTTTTGCTTCTTGTATGTTACTAACTTTGAAGATGTGATTTTTGTATCTTGTAACATTTTATAGATCTATCATGATCTTACGTTTTTATGGTCATTTTAAGATGCTTCAAACAATTATTACGTGTGTTCAAGTTATTTTTATAATCATCTACCAAAACATCTACTTAAACAACATTATATGAGTTTCTATAAACTGTAAATGTATCAACATTAACATTACCACTCACGGCCCTAATATAAGTTTTTAAACATTTATCTTAGCCTTGTGAAAACATACAACGTCTTATATTTAAAACCCATTTTACAATCTATGCTTAGATATTTATATTTGTAAGTGTATGGTCAACATTTTAACTTACAACAATAGTACCTAACCCAAACCCATGGCACTTACTCATATGTTTAAACACTTATTTTAGTCTTGTAACACATGTGTATTCTTATGTTTAAAATCCACAACCCTACCCCATGTACAACTTGCTTTTAACACATGAAAATATGAACTTTCAAGATTAAAAAGACAAGATCAAGAAATTTACTACTAGCACAAGGCTAGGGAAGACAAAAGCTGTTTAGTGTGTTCTTCCAAGAGTTATGCTCTAAGCTTCCAAACACACTTAACTTAGGGATGAAATGGAGGTGTTTTTATGTATGTTTAGTTGAAAAACAAAGGATGGCTGCGGGTTTTCTTCCTTGACCGTGAGTTTGATCAAGGGAGAGGAGGTTTGTGTTTATTTAATTTTTTGTGTGATAATATTATGAATGGCCGAGTGATTATAAAGGATGTGTGTTGTACTAAGGACATGACAAGGCACTAGCATGCTTAAGGTATCATCATTTTTTCAAGATTTACATGCAATAAATAGGGTGGCTCTTCACCCATATAGGCCGACCATATGATGGCTTAGTGGGGCCCACACACTTTTCCAAAATATCTCATAATGTGTACTTATGTTCCAACTAGTCCGGTTAGGGTTTTCAGGATCTTAACGCGTGTTTATTACGAGCTATTTTGGACATATAATCAACTCCCAATTACCCTTAAACATTGACTAGTTTAGGCATTAGTAAGTTATTTAGGCTTTAATTGGGTGAATTTATAAGTTTCGTGCGTATCGGGTGCGATACGCGAACATTATTCGTTACCAGGAGATTTATATATGGAGTTTCCATTTATGGTTTTGGATATCCAAAACACATAATATTTCATGAAAATGCCCTTTATTTTATATCCTGGGTGTCCGGGATTGTTTTTGGTTAATTAGTTGTTACCCGGGTAATCACCAACGTCCGTTCCGGACAAGTTTATTTGCATGCGATTTCGCCATGCTTTCAATCCAACAAATGCATTCCGATGCATCCTATGGGGAATTTGCTATTCTCTAAAGGCTAAATTAATATAATTAATTTAGAATTACACTTAATTACCGTTAATTACATACATTAAGTACGTACGAAAACACACCGATTTTTGTCGGATGTCACACCAATAAACCGGTTGTTGAATGCCTACAGGGTCCTCACGCCCCCGATTTTTTGACTGTTATTGCGATTGATGGTATGGGGCAACATATGTCTACAGTTGAACACAAGGCAATTCTCAAATGTCATTTGATGGTTTCCATGTTTCTAGAAGATGAAAATGTCCCATCTGTCGCAAGGCCTATTTGAATAAATATACGAAATGTGGTTTATTACAAAGAGTTGCCAGGATTCAAATACCGACATGACTTAATGAAACAAATCAAAAGAATTATTTTATTGCTAGAAACAATAAAATACGTTCCCTCAATTATAGTTCTTATAATAAATTTTCTTTTCAAAAAAAAAAAAAAAACAAAATTTTTAAAAATTGACATTCACCAAACAATATGTTTAAAATCAATCTAACATTATCAATGTCATAAAATTATAGAATAATTTGAGAAAACATAACATGTGTAATTAATGTGTGAACAATCTAATGTATTAGCTTATCTTTATGTTATTTTATTGATTCTATACATAACACAAATCTTAAATACTGATATTCTTTGTTTTTGCACCCTATATTTCTCACTTCTTTTGTTTCTGATACGGTTCAAATATCAAACACCTTCTCTTCTATTTCATTTGTCTGAAAATCATTAATGAAATCCTGAATTAATGTTATTGTCTAGTGAAGATGAATATGATTAGGTGGTTCCACTTATGACACGATGATACTCTAGAGGTCTGTCAGTAATACAAATTTGCCGTTCAAAATAATAATAATAATAACAATAACAATAACAATAACAATTTCTCCTTTCATTTTAAAGTAAAATTGAAAATAGTTTAAAAGGGTTTTAACTTATATATCAAATGATAGATTTATTTTTTGACATATGGGACATATAAATGTCCATCAATAATGATAGTGAAACCAACATCTACACAAATAATATTAAAAGACTAACTATACAGTGGTAAAGCTTAAACAAAAATTTCAGAGGGACGAGATTCCCGAAAGTTACAAGGGCCTTAAATTACGGGGGATTAGATTCAATACATATTAAATTTTCAGGTGAAATACAAGTAAATTTACACTACTGAGTAATAAGTAGGAGACGGCACCTTTGGCCTCTTCTATCCTCCCCCTATCACTATGTATAAAAAATAACCATTTTTAGAAGGTTATGTGTAAAGCACATGATTTGTGCAGCCAAAGTCAATTTTGGGCAGTCATGTTAGGTGTACAATGTACACACGTTACAGGATAACTAAACCATAACAGTTACGGTGACCAAACAATCAAACATGAGTTTTCTATGTTTTTTTGGTTGGTAAGTGTGAAGATAACTCAAAATGGGAGGACTACTCCTCACATCATCTATCACATAAGCAAAAATAGTAGTCATCCTTTTTAAGACAACCCAAATGTGTGCAGACAACTCTCCCACCTTATCATCTATCACATAAGCAAAAATAGTAGTCATCCTTTTTAAGACAACCCAAATGTGTGCAGACAACTCTCCCACCTTTTTTTTTATTAATTATTTAAATTTTTTAACTTTATTATTATTTTTAATTCTTTTTCAAAGTAGTAAATAATTAATATAAACTTAAAATAAATACTAAAATTAATAAAAAAAAGTTGCAATAAAAAAGACATAACGTTAAAAAAATACAAGATATGCTAAACTTTGAATAATCTAGAGCCACTTGTAACGTATTTTTTGTTGAATTTTTTCCAACATTTGACATTGATCTTCGGGAAAAGTCGACAGGTCGGTCGACATAATTTTGAATTGCTCAACCGCTTTCGATTCTTCTATCAACCTGAGCTATTCGTTCTTGATCTTTATATTTTCGCTTTGTGCTCGGTTACTTTTCGATTGGTTTTCAAAATCGACCAAGCCCTCACAAACCCGAAAGGCTTCCTATACTCTGCTCTATACTTGAGGATCGCCTCCTCGAAAATATTTTGCTCATTCCACCCACTAGACGGGTTCAATTTTATTTGGTTATAATAACCATTAAATCAGGTGCAAACTCCGTTCATCTTTCTCCATTTCGAGCTTACAGAATCCACCGTTCTATATGGCGCTTGTTGCATGAACTTGTGGAATTTTTCAACATAGATCCAAAAACCCTCAGCGGATTGGGTGGTACCTACATTTTATACAAATATATTATATTAGTAGAAAAATTGTAACAAATAAAAATTATTACCAATAATGAGACATTTTGACATAGCAAGCCACGCCTCCTTTTCGACATTGTTCCATGGCTTCGCCGATCCATCCTTTTGCTTACCTCGCCCTTGATCTTTAGCTTTACTTTTACCTTTACCTTTAGCTCGGGGTGGCGTAGGTTGAATTTCCGGAACGGTCTCTTCGTCGTCACTATCCTAGTCGACAAGTTGAGACGGACCTATAGGTGATGATGTGGGAGATGGTTGTAGAGAAAATTGTTAGCTTGGTTGAAAAGGAGTGGGATATGATTGTGGCAAAAATTGTGGCATTTGCATATATTGCATTAGATTAAATTGGGAGAAAACGTTCGGGTTTTGTTGCAATGCCTTAAACGGTGGTACTTGAGGTTGAGAGTTTTTTTTGAATAAAAGTGGTGTATGAATGGTTGGTTTTATAATTTGAAAAATAAGTTTTTTTTTTTTAAATATGGTCGTTTAAAAAGTAACGGTCGATATTTATTGCAAATGGCCCTTCCCAATTGTCTTAAGGGAGACATTCGAGATGGGGACGGTCTAAGGGGGCGGTGTTCACCGTCTGAGACGGGCCGGGACGCCCGATGGACGTCCCTCACACACGATACTCTTATGAAACTTGTTTTTTTCTTCTTCAAAAACCAAAATTTTAAGATGCTATAGGGTTTTACATCAAACGAAACCTGGGTCACTAACCCCGAATTATGGTGATTATAAGAAGATAATATAAGCTTTGTTAGAGGACCTTTAAAGATCATCTGATCCAGATCTTCAAAGTTTGTGTTGTTAGATTCTGAGACAAAATCAAATGTAAGGGTGAACAAATAGACAAAATATTAAACGGTAACTAAATTAACTAACTTAATCAAATTGAATTAACCAAATTGAAAAATTAATGGATAGTTCAATTAAGTTAAGCCATATCCGATTTACAAAAAAATGTGGTTCAGTTTCGGTTATGATCATTGGCGGGTCCATAGAATGGAGAGTGGGCACAAAACTACCATAAAAACATCACTCATCCAATTAAACGGAGTACTTTTTTTAATCAAAACTGTTGGAGATGTTGCCTTCAGCCCACCTATAGGCCCAAACCGTTTTAGGCCCAATATGATTAACTTGTTGAGCAAGTTTAGCATAGGGTTTTAACCTAATTAGTGCATATAAATATATCTCTTGTACTTGTAATCTTTGTATCACTCAATAATAAGAATACCTCAGTTGCCTTCGTGGACGTAGGTCAGTTTAGACCGAACCACGTAAATACTTGTGTTCGTGTGCGTGTGTGTTCTCCGATCCTTACAACTGGTATCAGAGCTCAGGCTCTTGATCAGAGAAGGCACACATACCTGTAACCTCGGATCCGTCACCCACCACCCACCTCAGCCATCCGCCACCCTCCTCCATGCGCCGCCTCGCGTCGCCCGTGCAGCCACGTAACCCTTCAACCGCCGCCGCTCCCTAGGCCCGATTAGGGTTCTCTGGTCGTCTCTAATAACCATCGCCGCCACCCTAGACTGCCTCTACCACTCTGCCGCCGCTACATTTTTTTTAGGTTCTGTCGAACCACCACGCACATAGGGGTTTGAAGTTGGAGCTGTGAATTGCTTTTGGAAAGCACGTTCCTTCTTTTTATAAAGATCAAAGTAGTAATGGATAAGTGGGAGTTGATCAGGAATTCTTTTTGGCTGTTTGGTTGTTTGAAGTAGGTCTTGAAAGGAGGACTTCATATAGTCAAGAAAAAGGTCATGCCTTTTTTTTGTGTTTGGTATTTATTGGCTAGTTTCCTAAATATTTAGACAAGAGACAATGTCTGAAGAAGGAAAAGTCAAGGTTGAGAAGTTTGATGGGAAGAATTTTGGATGGTGGAAGATGCAAATCAAGGATTTTGCTTATACATAAGAAGTTAGATGCTGCACTAGACCCTCCCCCTGCGACCATAACGAAATAATGGACGAATCTTGACAAGAAAGCACAGTCAATGATTAGGCCTGCTCTCTCCATGAATGTAGCTTACAGCATTCTAGAACAAACCACAGCGCAGCGCATGGGATTATGGAAGCTTTGTCCGACATGTACGAGACGCCGTCTCCTGCTAATAAAGTGTTTCTGATTCGGGGGTTAGTCAACATTCGTATGAAAGAGGGAAGTTCTGTTACTGTTACTGAGCATATTAATTTATTTAAATCACATTTGACTCGTTTGTCTTCTGTGAATTTATGATAGATGATGAATTGCAGACTTGTCTATTGTTATCCTCATTACCTGACAGCTAATCACAGCAGTCACAGGGCCAGTTGAGACTCTTAGTTTTGGAAGAGTTCTTGATTTGTTGCTGAATGAGGACTCCAGAAGAAGGAACAATGGAGAATCAAGCTCGTTGCTAAGTAGTGAAGGAAAAGGGGGAAGTAATAACAGAGGAGGAAATAAGGGTGGGTTGAAGTCAAAACGCAGGAGCAAGTCAAGACCTGGAAAGCCAAGGAAAGACATACAGTGTTGAATTGTAAGGAGTTTGGGCATTTCAGAAGTCAGTGTTCTGAACCTACCAGAGAGAAAAGGGAGGTGAATGCTACTACATCATCATATTCAGAGGATACTCTTATTTTCTGTATCGAGAGTTATGTTGAAGACTTGGTTATGGATTCAGGAGCATCTTTCCATGCTACTTTTATCACAAAGAAGATGAAGAATACAAAGAAGATGAAGAATCTACGAACATATAACTTTGGTAAAGTTCATTTGGCTAATAATCAGAGTCTTGATATTACAGGAATTGGAGACATAGACCTTAAAACGCCATTGGGAACCATTTGGAGATGCTTATATCCATCGGTCAGCTTGATGATCAGGGATATGATGTTCACTTTAGTAGAGAACAATGGAGAGTTGTTAAAGGCAGTATGGTAGTTACTACAGGCAAGAAGAGAGGTGGTTTGTACATGGTTGAAGCGTCAACTGATGGGGTGAATGCAGTATCGAGTGACCAGAGTCAGACAAAGTTACGGTATCAAAGACTCGGGCGCATGAGTGAAAAGGGGATGAAGATGCTTGTTGCCAAGGGAAAACTTTCAGAGTTGAAGAAGGTCGAGTTAGAATTTTGTGAACCGTGCATCCTAGGAAAGAAAAAGAAGGTGACTTTTGTGAAAACTGGGAGAGCACCAAAAGCTTAGAAATTAGAGCTTATTAACTCAGATGTATACAGACCGACATCAGTAGCTTCACTTGGAGGAGCTCGCTACTTTGTGACCTTCATAGATGATTCAACACACAAGGTATGGCTTTACTTTCTTAAACATAAATCTGAAGTTTTCGATACTTTTAAGAAATGGAAATCTGCTGTTGAACTTGAAACTGATTTGAAGGTGAAATACTTGAAGTCGGACAATGGTGGTGAATACATCAGCAAAGAGTGTACTGATTATTGTGCTTATAGAGGGATCAAGATGATAAATACAGTTCCAGGAACTCCGCAACAGAATGGAGTTGCAGAGAGGATGAATAGAACATTATGTGAACGAGCCAGGAGTATGAGATTGAATGCAGGGCTCCCAAAGATGTTCTGGGCTGATGCAGTTAGCACAGTAGCGCATCTTATCAACCGTGGACCCTCAGTACCGTTAGGATTCAAGCTTCCTTAAGAATAATGGAAGGGTAAAGTAGTTGAGTATGATCACCTGAGAATCTTCGGGTGCAGTGCTTATGATATCAACCCTGAAGTTGACAAGCTGGATGCTAAAGCAAAGAAGTACATTTTCATTGGATATGGGAGGTGATAAAATGGGCTACATGCTTTGGGATTTCGAAAGCAGAAAGGTAGTCAGAAGCAAGCACGCTGAGTTCAATGAAGAAGAGTTGTACAGAGACAGAAACTTGGATAAGTCAAAGGTTCAGAAAGAAACAATTGAGTTTAGTGTTAAAAATCAGAATAAAGAATCTGTCACAGAGCCCGTAACAGAATCTGAAGATGACAAAGAACCTGAGACTGAAGAAGGTGAGAATGAAGAGTCAGTGGGAGTTTCTGACACTGGGAGTTCAGAGTCTGAAGACGAACAGTTTCCACAGCAGCCTGACCAGTCTGATACTTCGGTCAGGAGTTCCACTAGAGTTTCTAAAGCGCTGGATAGGTACAGTCCCAGTCGTACCGGCCCCTCAGTTAATTATATTCTCTTGACAGAAAATGGTGAACCAGAGAGCTACTCTGAAGCAGTCAAGATGAAGGACTCGTTCCAATGGGAGTAAGCAATGAAAGAAGAAATGAGTTCACTAGACAAGAACAAGACTTGGGTTCTTGTAAAGCTTCCGCCGGACAAGAAAGCTCTTTAGAATAAATGGGTTTTCAGGGTCAAAGATGAACATGATGGTTCTAAACGGTATAAAGCCTGTTTAGTGGTCAAGGGATTTCAGCAGAAGAAGGGAGTTGATTATGATGAGATTTTCTCTCCAGTGGTGAAGATGACAAAAATCAGGTTAATTCTGAGTATTGTAACAGCAGAGAATTTGCATCTAAAGCAGCTAGATATGAAAACAACATTTCTACATGGTGACCTTGATGAAGATATTTACATGGCACAGCCTGAGGGATTACAGGTTATTAGAAAAGAGAATTGGGTGTGCAAGTTGAAGAAGAGTCTATATGCTCTGAAACAAGCGCCAAGGCAGTGGTGAAGTTTGATGATTTCATGGTGAGAACCGGTTATAAGAGATGTGAAGCCGATCACTGTTGTTATCTAAATAAGTTCAAGAGTTCGTATATCATTCTACTTATGTATGTAGATGATATGTTGATTGCAGGATCAGATATGAATGAGATAAGCAAGTTGAAGAAACAAATGTCCAAAGAATTCGAGATGAAAGATTTGGGTGCAGCTAAACAGATACTCGTGATGAGTATCACCAGGAGCAAGAAAGATGGATCTTTGACATTGTCCTAGGAGAAGTACATCGGGAAAGTGTTAGAGAAATTCAGTATTAACAGTGAGAAGACCAAGCCTAGAAACACGCCCTTGGGGAGTCACCTCATGCTTACCAAAGATCAGTGTCCTAGAACTGAAGAAGAAAAAGCTGATATGGCTAGAGTTCCGTATGCATCTGCAGTATGTAGTCTGATGTACGCTATGGTGTGCACAAGACCTGATATAGCACACGCAGTCGGAGTTGTCAGTCGATTTATGTCAAATCCGGGAAGAGAACATTGGGAGCCGTTAAGTGGGTGCTTCGTTATTTGAAGGGAAGATCAAAGATGGGTTATGTTTCAAAGGGAAGGATTCAGTTCTTAGAGGTTATACAGATGCTGACCTGGGTGGCTGCAGAGAGACATTTAAAAGCACCACAGGTTTTGTTTTCAAAGTGGGAGGAACTGCAATCAGTTGGATGTCCAGACTCAAGAAAAACGTGGCTTTGTCCATAACAGAAAAAGAATACATGGCTATAGCAGAAGCCAGTAAAGAGCTAGTATGGTTGAAAGCTTTTCTGGAAGAGTAAGGAAAGAAACAGACTGAGTATTTGTTGCACTGTGATATTGAAAGTGCAGTGAAACTTGCTAAGAATCATGTGTATCATAAGAAGACGAAGCACATCGGGATAAGGTATCACTTCATGAGAGGATTAGTTGTTAATGGCATAATAAACTTGAAGAATATCTCAGGTGCTAAGAATCCGGCAGACATGTTTACCAAATGTGCAACGTTGGATAAGCTGAAGCTGTGTGGGGCTTCAGCTGGTCTCCATTAATAGTGTTGAGGAGATCGGGGTACTGGAGGTGCATTGAAGATCAAGGGGAGATTTTATTTACAGAAGTACAGAAGAGATGGTGCAGTTCGTGGTCCGAAGACACCAAGTTGGAGATTGTTGGAGATGTTGCCTTCAGCCCACCTATAGGCCCAGTATGATTAACTTGTTGAGCAAGTTTAGAATAGAGTTTTAACCTAATTAGTGCCTATAAATATATCTCTTGTACTTGTAATCTTTGTATCACTCAATAATAAGAATACCCCAGTTGCCTCCGTGGACGTAGGTCAGTTTAGACCGAACCACGTAAATACTTGTGTTTTTGTGCGTGTGTGTTCTCCGATTCTAACAACTCAAAACTGATTGCTCTTATTTATTTGTAACTTTTTTTTGGAGGTTCAGAATGTGATATTTTTCTTAATATATATTTTCACGCTCCATTTTGTCGGAATAAAGGCAACCAAATTAACAACCTGTTAAGAGTAGTGTAAACCTTGTCATTCCTTAGTGCAAACTAAACACATTATTTTTTGGGCTCATGTATGGCGGAGCTAGGAACCTTTTTGTACGGTCCCATTTTTTTTACTTCACTAAAAGAACCGGTGTCAAAATTTATAGATCGGTTCAACTCGGGACAAATAACATATTAATAACCAATATCATTAAAAAGTACACAGTTTTGTAAAAACTCGTGTTTTGTAATACTTCAAAATCATCCTACATATTAAGTTGGTCTCGTGACTCTTCAGTTAGTATTTGGCGGTCCTTTTTTGTTTAAGTTAGATCATTGGAATTAGTTATTTGGACCTTTAATTGATTATTTGGTTGAACCTTAATATATTAGATGAAATTAAGTAATTGGGTTTAACTGATAAACTATTAAAAATATTTAGGTAAAAAATTTATATAACTAGTGGTTTTTAACGATCGCGTTGCGGCCGTGAGGCATACACGCATCACCACCGTATTTAACCAGTATTATAAGCAGTAGGAAACCAAGTGGAATGCTAACTGTAATAGTGTCTTATAATGTTAGGTGTTTTGGGTAGAGGATATCATTAACTGAATTGTTCCAAATCAAATATTCATTGAACAAAGACCTTTTGTTTAATCTCTTTTTTATACACACACACATCTCTCTCTCTCTCTTTCTCTCTTTAACTACATTATAAGAGCAAAGAATAAATGAGGAAGTTGAGATATTGGAACAATAGCCACTCGACTTGGATAAATATTGCAGAGTCCTTTGCATGCCTGATTGTACAAATAAAAAAAATCAATCAACACTTAATATTGTAAGTAACATCATATATAACCGTCTGTCTAAAGTCAAAATAAAGAAAACAAAGTAAGATAAATAGTCAAATGCACCTCATTAATGTCGTATTGCTTTTCAGTCTCAATTTAAATAAAAACTTTAACATGCTCAACAATTATTTGCAACTTAGTTCTAAAAGCCTTGTCATCAACAAACTTCTGAATAAGGCAAAAGACTTAATGATCCAACCTATGAAAAAAAATCTTGTGTAAAGCAATAAAGACGTGAGACTAAAAGAGTTTAAAAGCTAGCAAAAGTCTCTTGTATGCTTCACTAACGGCTCCATAATCATGTTGCGTCAATCCGCTATAGCAGCCCAAGGTTAGTCTTCTGTACATCTAACAAAATTAGCACCTGGTTTTTAACGTTCCTCATTAGTTTAGCCATCCTATCTTCGTACATCTTCACAACCTTAGGGAGTCTTTGGTTTTATTTTGACTTTTGTATCAAGGACAAGATCATCTTTAAAATACAGCTTAACAACCTAAAGTTAATCAATAATTAATTTGAGTTTGCTTAAGTGTAATTTTAAGATAAGCCCGGTTCTGATACAAAAGCCAAGGTGGAACCAAAGACGACCTATGGCTATAGAGATGGGTTAAGAAGAAATGGATAAACAAACGGAGGAACGCTATAAACCAGATGCTAACTTTGTTAAATATGCAGAAAACTAACCTCGACCTGGCATGATGGATGAATGCAACGTGTTTATGACGCCATTAGTGCATAGCTCAACTCTATACCTAAGAATAAAAACACCTAAGAAGATTATAGACAAAAGTAACCTTTTATTCTTGAACTTTAGGCACTTTAGTCATCTAAAACGCAACATCCGTTCAAACTCATTTATATGCGATGGTTGCACCTGAAATTGGATTTGGGTAGTAAGCAACAACCTTTAGGCCTTTTTTTTTAATTTCTTGATTGGTGAAGTTAAAATTAGATTTAGGTACCAAATTTTCAAATACCTTGGGCTGTGTAGTTGATTATTAATCTTATTATCAACTTTAGACTATAGATATTATATGATTTGGAAAAATAAACGTTTTCCTTTTGGGATGCAACGGATTGTCCAAAATCCCATGGTAGACATTTCATGTGTCATAGAAAGGTGTATACCACCAAGTTTTGCCGAAAAGTAGGATTTCAAGCATAAACCAGAAGCCAAATTACCTGAAATCATTGATGCTGATGATGATGCTCAAGAGAGAATGTATTACTGATGTTGATGGTCCAGAGTTCATCTCTTCGATTAAAAGCAGGCGGGCTCCAAAGAAAACCAAAAGAGAGCATCATGATAGGTCTAGCGACATTTTCGCCAACTCACCATGATGCTGTCTTTTGGCTTTCTTTGGAGACTGCGTTCTTTCAATTGAAAAGATGAACTCTAAACCATCAACATCAGTAAGGCATTCTCTCTTGATCATCATTACCAACATCAATGATCTCAAGTAATTTGTCTACTGATTTATGGTTGCAATCTTTTATTCCGGTAAAACCTGGTGGTGTATACCTTTTGGGTGACATATAAAATTTCGACCACGAGATTATTGACTACCCGTTGCTTCCTAAAAGCAAAAATATTAATTTTTTTTTTCAAATTGTGACCTAAGGTTACTATGAGTATATAATAGCTACAGCTTACACTTGATAATAAGATTAATAATTAGGTGCATAATCCAAGGAATTTGGAAATTTCCCAACTAAATCTAATTTTAGCTCCAACCATCAAGAAATTTAAAAAAAAAGTCTAAAGGTTGTTGCTTTCAAATTGAATAGCATACCTAAAATTAATAGGTGAGTATACCCAAAATGTGCTGAAATGCGGTATATACGAAACTTTATTATACATTGGAGAAAAAATAAAATTTTTTTTTTAAAATAACCTAAGATAACATGTGTTACCTTTACATTTCCTAGTTTCGGCTACCCCACAGGATTTGCATTTTGCTACTTGTAGTGGAAGCTACTACCTCTAAGCCAACTGCCACATCCTTGAGGCTGACTTTCCGCAAATGATTTTTAACCTTCAATGCTGCATTCTCAACCCGCCAAAAGCTTTAATTTGCAAACAATTTCATAAGAAGGCTAAATGTTTATGTAAAGCTATGCTACATATATTCCTACACTGTTTAATAAGACAAAACAAATACTGAAGAACCTTTTCTAATACCAAAGCCCTTGGTAGCCAAAGGCACCAGGTGCAAAGGCCTGACATGTCACCCACGTATAGACGATGTTATGAAAAAACCTTGGGACATGTGTCTAGGCTCTTAGGCTTAGCTGTTTTCCTTGAAACGTCATGGCTTTACAACGTACTCGTATTAAGATAAAAAATACCCTAATTCATGTAAGGCAAATATCATCTAAAAAAACGGAAACACTAAAGAACATTATAAATAATACCTTTTTATTCTTGAAATTTAAGCCCCTGAGTCATATCAAACTGAAAAATGCATTTTAACTCATTTAACATTCCTAATCCCTAGTCACTGCTACGAACCACTACAGTACTAAACATAATAACAAACGGCATCACTCCATCAGCTTTGCAAACTTCTTACGCAATAAAGTCAGCAAAACACTACGGAAGAAAAAGGAAAAAAATAAAACAAAAATTTAGGCTCAGAGTTGTTGAAATAATTGGCCGAACGGGGTTGCAGGTTTATAACCTACCATCCACTATCCATACCATGCAACTTCCATGAACATTCAAG
Source organism: Ambrosia artemisiifolia (assembly GCA_032199755.1). Taxonomy (NCBI): domain Eukaryota; kingdom Viridiplantae; phylum Streptophyta; class Magnoliopsida; order Asterales; family Asteraceae; genus Ambrosia; species Ambrosia artemisiifolia. The sequence continues at coordinate 51,369,658 of CM063520.1, forward strand.
AAGATAACGCTACTCATCATAGCTAGAGCAAGTTATTATGATCAAGATTGCGACGACATTGTTCGATTTAGCAGAGATATAAAGAAAGTGAGAATAAAGAGATATATAATATCAACAGGCAACACCCTATGACTTTTGCAAACCTCATTTGCAACAAAGTCGGTGATGGGACAGAGTCGTTGGAATAATTGTTTGAACGAGGCACTCCCATAAACATTTATATAAAAATTTAAACAATGAGTCAAACGATTATAAGGCTCAGATTCAGATCTGTAAACTACCAAACAAAGAGGATTAACGTGAAAGCAGAGGTACTCACATAGCCATCTCGGTTGCCCTGCCAAGATGCGGATAATCTCATCTTTGCTCAGAACCACTCAGGTGCATAAAAACCCATCATCATAACCTCTTAAAAATATGATTACATGAAAGCCACAACTAGTCAACAAAATCATCGTAGCCCCTCAAATCATCCAAGATAATACCCAAGATAAACAAACAGCATCAATCAATAGTGCAAACCTTGGCACAAAAGGCTAGCTAATAAAGTTACGATCTCAGGCAAATACACCTTAGTGTAAAACCCTTATAATCAAAATAAAGAGTATCATAACCATCTACCCAACAATGAGTCAAACGATTATAAGGCTCAGATTCAAATCCGTAAACAACCAAACAAAGAGGATTAACCCGACATGGCTGCATCCTTACCGGTTGCCATGTGAAAGCGGAGGTACTCACATGACCATCTCGGTTGCCCTGCCAAGATGCGGATAATCTCATCTTTGCTCAGAATCACTCAGGTGCATAAAAACCAATCATCATAGCCTCTTAAAAAATATGGTTACAAGAAAGCCACAGCTAGTCAACAAAATCATCGTAGCCCCTCAAATCATCCGAGATAATACCCAACAATAATCATGATACATATACAGTCTATAAATCAGAGGCCAAGCATGCACCAACCTTTATATCCCCACTAAATTGAACAGTGCAATCGCAATTTTAATCACAATTTTTCAACCACATGGCGGCTGCAGGCGCTTAACCGACCCGCTACCGCCGCTGGTTCAATACCCAACACAATCATCCGAGACAATACCCAAGATAAACCAACAACATAGTTACGATCTAAGGCAAACACATCGTAGCCATCATCGACCAAGGCGGCAAGGAACCAGGGTGTGAAACCCTTATAATCAAAATAAAGAATATCATAACCAACCTCCCAACAATAAACATGACACATAAACAGTTGAAAGACACAAACCATAAATCGGAGGTCAAGCAGCCATGAAAATTGTTACCTTTTTATCAGTTGCCGAACCAGACGGAATGAATATAAGAACCCCATCATCCACACCCACCAAACAACACCATCAAACCAGTAATTAAACCCACCACCATCGAAACCCTAAAAAAGAAGCGTCTTCATCTTCATGACCGTCTGTTTTCCGTCACCGTCGATTGAGATCCCAAACCACCCTCATCACGAACCCCATTCACATCCCAAAACACCATTCATCTTGTATAAAAATAGAGAGAGAAAGAGAGACACGGAGATGTCTGCATGTGTGTGTAGAGAGAGAAAGAACAAAGAAATTAAAGACAAAATGAAGTCGTTGTGTTTAGAAAGCTGGATAGACATGTGTAAGAAGGAAAGGGAAGAAGAAAATGTGGCAACCAACGAAATGACCAAAACACCCTTAAAAAACTTATAATTACAGAGGTAGGTTATAAAAAAGGGGGGACACAAATATTCGAACCTGAGCAGCCCAGGTTTAACAAAACCACCCCAACCACCAGACCGACACCAAGAAGTTGAAAAAGTTTTGAAACTTAACCTATTTAGCAACTGAAAAATTATGAAGAAGATTACGACAACACTGTTCAATTTAGTGGGTGAATAAAGAGATATATAAGTAATTTCTTTAGTAAAAAGATATAAGTACTTTATTTGGTAAAAATATATTTAGTTTTCATGCTAATGGGATTAGTAATTTTAGTAAAATCGATGATGTCAATTATGAAAAAATACTGGTGCCATTTGGAAGTTTTTTATTACACATTCTATAGAACACACAAAATAGATTTGTGTTGGGTGATACTGATCCTCTCTATGTAGCTCCGCCAATGTATGTGTGGACTTCAAAATAATGTTAGCTCCACTACAATTACGTTATAGGATTACTAGAAAGTTGAAAAGTTCAACTGCATTATCATGCTTGCATTATAATTTCTTTTGTTTACATAGACATCTTCAAGCCGACCATAAACAGTGGGTTTGACTATATGATTTAACTACATATAATTTATAAAATCATGGGTAGCTATCGTCATATATGTCCGCAGCCAATTACCAAGGCTGCAACCGCCACAGCCCCCATCGGATTTTCTAATGTTGATCCTAAAGAACATCTTTAGAATTTTAATGTGTGTGATATATACTTTAGGGTGATACATCTACGAATTCCAAGGTCGAGAAAGGAAGATTTTATGTTTTTTTTTTGGCTGTGTACATTAAATTGTATGTTTGTAATGGCTTGCATTCAGTAGCGAATACATAAAACTTCAATGGGGAATTTAAAATAAATAATATTCAAGCAAAGTTATCTTACAGCATTAAACCGATAAATTATAATGAATCATCAAATAATAAATAATTACAATCAACAAAAAGAAAAACAGTGCAAATATGGGGAAATAAATAACTTAACAAAGTCTTGGTTTGGTTTAAATTTAAACAGCTCTCAATCTTTTATTGTAAAAGGTTAAAATAGTTTCACTCTACAAAGTGGGCTGTGCGACCAACTAGAGATGCACAAACCGGGTTTTTCAATACCCGGTTCCAGGTATGAAACCGGTTTCAGGTAGGGTCGGATATTACTTCTACCGGGTATTTAAAGAACTAGTTTCGATTCCTATCATAAAATCCATACATTATATACCTGGTTTCGGGTTTTTCAATACCTGATTCCAGGTATGGAACCAGGTACCGGACAATGAAAGAACCGGGTACCCTACAATGAAAAAATAAGTCAACAAAAGTATCTTAGTTGGATGTTTACGGGGAAAAAAATATGGTGTAATTTGTTTGATAGTAAAAGAAATGTTAAATGTACTTCAGTTTAATTTTTTTTTTTTTTTTTTTTATAATCCGCGAAATTTCATTGACAAAAAAAAGGTAAATTACATAAGGATGGTAGGTAGGCGGGCAACAAGCTGCGCCGCCACCCCTTTTTGAATAGAAAATCCCAATCTGCTAAAAACAAAACCTCGCCCTTGGGGGGTGGAAAAGTTGCTGTGCACTACTCGTTGAACCCGAGCCAAAAACCGCACCGTCTCTGGTGCCAAGGAACCGAATGTGTCGAAGGCCAAGGGAACGAAAACATGCTGATTATCCTCACATGCTTTAGCATGCTTTTCCACTTTCTTAGATTCAGCTCTCATGACCGCTTGCCCGGCCACAAACCCACTATCCCGAAGCCCAACAAGGGGGGAGACCCCGGTAAGATCAACACACGCATGCTTCCCACCTTCCCAACCAAAAACTAAGACGTCTGCTGAGCGCAAGGTGGACCTCCCCTCTGCGGGGTCTGTGAGAAAATTAACTGACGCCTCTTTTCTTGCGGAGATCCCCGCTCTTCTAAGGATGTCTGCCAAAGCATCCCGGACAAAATCGTGCCGATATTTAAACCCTGGCAATTCCTTACAATGTAACGCATGTTCCCCATACTTATCAAGGCATGCTTTGCGGCAGACCGGGCAATTTTCATCGTCGGGGAAAATGGGTATCATCAGTCGGTATTTAAGGATTGCCCTGTACTCTACTGCCGACATCCGTTGCCCTAAGCCTTCGATAGGTAACACAGTAAGGAAGTCTTGGGCGTGAGGCTTTTGCAGGCATTCTAAGACGGCCTTCTGACGGACGGACATACGGAAATCCTCCTCCAAACTTTGTGCGATTCGGTTATAAAGAGCATTCGCCAGAGTTTTCTGTGGCTTTTTGGGGGCGGTGTCCTTATTAAAGAAACCGCCAATATCAAAGTCAGGAAGGGATCGTTGTAAAAGGTCAATAGCGCCAGAATAATCTGTGTCAACGTGAGCAACCCCACTTTTACGTAATATGTGGTCTTGCAGCCCCCATGACTGAGATCTGGAGGCCACAAAAGCATAGGCAGCCACGTCCCGGGCTGAGGAGAGGCCTAACCCACCAAGTCGAAGCGGTAAAGTCGCAACCCGCCACTGGAGGTTCCCAAAAAAAGCTCCCCCGCAGACAACAATGTCTTCTATGGCCTCCCGAAGGCCTTTGTCGAAACAGGAAACAGCATTTTCCACAAAGGGAGGCTGACAGGTACGCAAACCGAAGAGCAACTTGGCCACACCCATACATGATCGAAGCAATAGAAGCTCGCTTTGGGGATCCCGCAATCTAGGGAGGAGCCCCATGAGGTCAACGGCTCGCGCCGCCCTTTTAGCAGATAGTTCACTTATGAAACCGGCGTCGCGGCTGACTGCCCCACCAAGCGGTTTGACCCCCCCGCTCCGGTCTGCCAATGTCACTAGGAAACAGACCTGGCCGGATCTTCCCCCCATCACACGACGGCCAGAAAACCTCAGTTTTTCTAATATTGAGCTGGAGCCCTAGAGATGGCCCCTCCAGGCTAATGATGTCAAGTGCTTTAGCCACCTGAACAGAATCCCCGATAATCGTCCCGTCATCTAAGTACCAAGCATGGAAGGGAAGGTCGCAGTTATCCTGTACCTTTAGCACGAGGGGGTGTAAAGCTAGAGCAAAGAGCAGGGGCCCCAAAGGGTCCCCTTGCTGAACCCCAGCGTAGGCCCCAATGCGCTCATTCCCCACATACAGCCTAGCTAGCTGAGCATATAGGAACTGAACCCATGGGAAAATGGAAAGGCAGTGACAGTGAACTTCCCGTAACAGGGCAGTGCGATCAATAGCGTTGAAAGCATTAGAAAAATCAACCGTAAGCATAGCAAGCGAGCCATCATCATGGAACGAATCGAGAAACCTGTTAGCACTATGAAGCACAGCCTCCGCCCCATTTGGAATCCCAACCCCAAACTGAAAGTCCCCTAAATATCTAACAACTTCTTTCCCCACTTTCTTCATGGCCACCTTAGAAACCAGTCTCCTCCATATGGCCCCTACGGCAATAGGGCGGATTCCATTGTCAGGCTTAAGCAACGGAGTGAGGGGAGCCGAAGCAATATATTCTGCGAGCACCTTGGGGCACAACCCCCCCAGCCACAGATTAACTAATTCAGATATGGCAGCTAGTAACCCAGATGCCGTAGCTGTCCCTTCGCCACCAAGGGCGTCCATCAAGTGTTGAGCCCGCAGGCCATCACGCCTACAGGATGTCCCTTTCGGGAACGATTTCACACATCGGTAAACACACTCATCTTCCACAGTTAAGGCCGGTTGGGTCAGGGGTAGGGAGGGGAGATTGGGAGGCGGGACAATGGGGTGCTTGTCAATAAGAGCTTGCATGGTAGATTCCCCTGGGGGGGCAATCCCATTGGAACACAACACTTTAACCGCTGCAGTGAAGTGACCATCACTAACCTTCCTAAGGCACTGCCTGACGTTGGGGTTGACCTCATCGGATCCCTCCGCTGACGTTGCCCTCGCCGGGAGGACCCTTCCCCCTTCATCAGAAAAAAGCAACGCAACCAAATCTGCAAAACCGGAACCATCTTTCCACATAGATAAAGCCTGTCGAATGCTGTCACATTGCAAAGACTTACGGTTCCCAGACCTTCTTTCCTGCCTAGAAGACGGGGTAACAACCTTGAGAGTACAACGAGGAAAAAGTAAAAGCTTGACCCAGTTTTCAACAGAACCCGGAGAGGCCACAACTTTACGAATGGCACTTGTTAAAGCATGCGCAAAAGCCATACGACAACTAGGGGGGATGCTTTTAACAGTCCTAACTGGGAGAGAGAAAACCCGATCCAGGAGGGCGGCGTCACCCACCACTCCATCCGTTTCTCTTTGTTCAGGCTCCATTCCAGGGTCCCTGGGCATCGGAATCTCCACAATGTAATCCCCAGTTGACCCAGAACCCCCAGAGAATGTGAAAACACCATCGGGATGGTGGCACCCTCTACTAAAGGCGTGTGTCCTCATACATCTCCCGCATAACCAACACCCAAAAGTCCGCAAGGTATCCCCAACCCTGGAAAAAAGATCAAAGTCTCTGCAAAGCACTCCCTTATAGAAATCCCTACGCTCGTCATCCTTGAAATGGAATTGCTGAAGGTGTGAGATCAGCCTGTTGTAACCGTCAGAACCAGGCTTACCATCTTTACAACCATGGAACTCCTTAAAGGGGCACAACCACACCCCGTTGGAGCTGGCAGCAGCACCTTCATCAGTGCCTTTCAAGGCAATGCGCTTCCCCTTCACCGGACCCATATAAAGCCGAAAAATATCCACCAAGAAATCAAAAACAAGGAACCCCCGTCTCAAGATGAGTAGGAGACCGCAAACAAGCCCACCGAAAAACCAAAGGAGAGGGAAGCAACTTGCAATTGCCCGCCCTCTCTGGCACCACTACAAAACACCTACACCATTATTATTATTATTATTATTATTATTATTATTATTATTATTATTATTATTATTTACCTACATTAATAATATTATAAACTTGCCATAGTTTATTATTATTAATAGTAATATATTTTTTATTAATAGTGAGAGATAAGTAATATCAATATCATATAAAAAAGGAAAGGAAAGGTTAAAACAAACAAGACCAAAACAATCAGGAAAAAGAAAAGGGCGATTAGAAAGGAGAGGGGTGGGCGATTAGAAAGAGGGGTGGGCGATTGGGAGAGAAAATGAAAACCAGAGGTTCATTTATGTTTATAAACCTAATCATGCTCATTGTATTGACAACATTTTGTACTTTAGCCCACTAGAAGAAAAGGAAAACCAGTCCAATTAAATATGAATCATATGATTTAATAATGGGTCGGTAAAGTATGTATTGTGTCAATCCATTAATTTAAGTATTTTAGCCCACTAGAAGAAAAGGAAAACCAGTCCAATTAAAAGCTAAAAATGGGTTATGCTCCGGGTATTAGAAAAACCCGGTTTCGGTTCCGGGTATTAGGAAAACTCGGTTCCGGTTCCAGGTATCAGGAAAACTTGGTGTCGGGTATTAAAAAAACGAGTACAAACCGGGTCCGGTTTTTTAGATAGAAATCTATACCCTATGCCTACCTGACGGGTAGGATCGGGTACAGTTCTAGGTATTAAAAAAACCGGTTTTTTTAATACTCGGTTCCAGTTTTTTTTTTCAATTACGATTCCGGTTTTTTTTCCCGCACCTCTACCTCCAACTCTCCAAGACCCCCATAGTGCCCCCCCCCCCCCCCCCCCCCCCCCATTTGTAACTTGTAATGTTATATACTGAATTACTAAAGCTTGTATTTTTGTACTACTAATGCTTAGAGGTGCACGTATCGGTTTTTTAAGAACCAAACCGGTTCGTGTCTGAATTGATTTCGGTTTCGTCGATTTAAAATATCGGTTTCAGTTTGTGAACCAATTCTTGCGCGCACTTTTTTTTCTTAAAAAGTAACAATTTTTTTTACATAAAGTTCAACTTTTATTAATTTTTCAATTTTTTTAAGGTGTATGGGTGTATATTTGTATGTGTAGAAACTTTTTTCTAATTTTGTTATGAAGAATCTTCTTATATATATTTTTTTTATATAAAATTTCAGTTTTTTATTTAAAAAATACCGGTTTTTTATACCGGTTTTTCTCCAAACCGGTCCGGGACCGGTTCTTTCTAAAACCGGTTCGGTTCGGGTTGTAGTTTGGAGAAGGGGAATCGATTAGGGTCCTGCGGTTCGTATACAAACTAAAATAGGTTTAGGAAATACCGGTCCCAGACCGGTTCAGGTCGGGTCGGTTCCATCGATTCGGTTCCTCAAACCAGTTTTTTTTCGCACCTCTACTAATGCTTGTATTTATGTACTAAGAACTACTTTTGAATAATGTCTCGAAGAATAACTTGCATCCATTTACTCATATTTCTACAACATTAAAAGTAGGCCTGTAAACGAACCGAACGAACACGAACACACGCGTGTTCGTGTTTGTTCATTTAACTTTAACCGAACACGAACACGAACATGAACACATAACCGAACACATTTTTGTGTTTGTGTTCGTTCATTAAGAAATTTGTCGTGTTCGTGTTCGTTTATGTTCGTTCATTTAAAACATAAACGAACAGTTCATGAACATAAACGAACACAAATGATCACTAAAAATGAACACAAATGAACATAAACGAACGTAAACGAACACAAACAAAAACAAGTTAATAATGATTCATCACAATTCAACCAATTCTAATACATCACAATTCAACCAAGTCTAATAAATCACAATTCAACCAAAACCAAATGCCGGGGAAGAGAAATACGGCGGCGCTATGGTATGTGGAGACGGGGATGAGGGACACGACAACACTGTAGAGGCTGAAGAGTGGAGGCGGGGCTGTAGAGGCCGGAGGCGATGTGTGGAAGTGGTCAGCCAGAAGGAGAAAAAGGTAGGGTTATAGAGTATGGAGAAGAAGGGAGGTGCGAGGTGTGGATAGTGTATGATAAGTGATATGGTTATAGTGTTAGGGTTAAGGTTAAGTTTTTAGAATATATGTATTAAGATACTTAACAAAAAGAAATAAATAATAAAAATAAAGTCAAGTTTGATTAAACGAACATTAATGAACAAACATAAACGAACATAAATGAACGAACATAAACGAACGTTCATGAACATAAACGAACGAACAAAACGTGTGTTCATGTTCGTTCGTTTAATTAAACGAACACAAAATGTGTTTGTGTTTGTTCATTTATTTAAATAAACGAACATAAACGAACTTCCCGCCGAACAGTTCAAGAACAGTTCATGAACGTTCGATTCATTACAAGCATAATTAAAAGTTTTAATAATGTGTTTGTAAGGATAAATCTCTTACCATTTTCCTTATTCTTATTCATGTTTCTTGTAATATTGAACTTTAATAACTAAATGATGGAAGTTATTATAACATTCTTTTAAACCGCCACCTCTTATGATAAATGGGAGACACATTCCATTACAAAAGGATGAGTTCTTTATGTATCAATACCAAACCGAAAGTACCGATTTTGAAAAACGTAAAAAAGCGGGCACTGGTGACGAAAGTGGCCGGTATTGTAAGCTGAGCCCATCTAGTATTCCTAGGCAGGGATTGGGTTGTTCAAAACCTGAACACAGTAACAACAACAGATTCAGTGACTACATACGAGTTTATGAATCAATGAAATTTCCTCTTCTATTGTAGCGATACGAACTCAGAAGCAATAATAAAAGAAGCTATCATTCCGGGGAGTCAGATGATTGTCTGGACTGGTTCTTTTGAGGGCGGTCTATAAATTGCAAGAGTCCAAGCTTGATTGATTGATTCTTTTAAAACTAGCTCCTGTAACCAATCTCACCATTAGCATTTTCACCATTCTAATGGAAACTCAATTCTGTGGATTAAAGCCCTTCTTTAAAGAAGTCCTCTAACTAGATCAGCTAAGTAGGTAGCTTCGCTCAATTGATTCTACAACTCACCATAGCAAGGTAAGCTGCTCTGTCTAAGTCGTTACTAACAACCGAGAAGCCAGTCTCTCAGCTGATAGCTCATCGGATCATGCAGCTCCTGATCTGGTCATAGAGAGAAGGAAGTCCGAACTTAAAGCCAGTGTCTGAGCCAGCTCCATGTGTCAAGGAGTCAAACATTAGGGGGCATATTATGCAGTTGTTAAGGGTTGGCTGTTGACGAAATGTATGGAATTTAATCACTTGTATGATTTAAACTTATTTATGATTTGGTACTAAGCAATGAGCATTGAATGATTTAAGACAAAACGAGTTGATTCTATGCTGGAAAACTGACTTCTAGTTGTAAAAACCAATTTTAAGGTGTTAAATATGACGAAAAATATGGTAATCCGAGAAACTGAAAGAATGTCATTGCTAATCGACATCATTTTGAAGTTAACATTTTTAAATACGGTTTTGAATATACAAACTTAAGAATTTGGAACTGGCAATTCCTGAGATGCATTAGGATGATCGTAGTACGAAAGAAAGAGGGTATCTTTTAGGTGATATTAAGATCTTTTATCACACTGTAAGAGATGATAAATTTGCATAATTGAATGGAATATGTGACCAACTCGTCTAATGTTGGAAACTAGAAAAGATCGTTCTTTTCCTTTGGTTTATCGGATATTGAAGCTAATGCTAGTTTTACAGGCTGCAACCGCAACTATTGAAAGATGTTTCTCTAAATTAAAGCTTGACAATACAGATTTACACAATTGAATGAGTGATGGTTATTTGAACAATGCTTTAGTTTGTGCGGTCGAAAGAGAAACATTTGATAAACTAATAGATGACGATGTAATGGCTTGATCTCTTATTTGTATTTTACTTCTTATTGGTGCTACTGGGAAATCTGCACAGATAGGATCGCATACTTGGTCACCCGATGCTATGGAGGGTCCCACTCCAGTATCCGATTTGATTCATGCAGTTACTTTGGTAATAGCTGGTGTTTTCATGATAGCAAAGTGCTCCCCTTTATTTGAATACCCACCTACGGCTTTGATTGTTGTTACTTTTGCAGAAGCTATGACGTCATTCCGCAAGCTTTAAAAAGCCAAAGATAATAAATCTTTTAGGTGTTTGTTTAATTTTATTTATTATCGTGTTTTTTTTTTCAATTACATTATATGAAGGTACAATAAACATTTTTTTTAGGATGAAAGCCTGAAATCATCACCATACCACTACATCACAATTTTGTAGATAATCTAGCAACTATCCTAGGTATAAAGAATATATTGCTTTTCCTATTTGTTGTTTGCAGTTGATGGCAATTTTATGTTATAAATTTGAGTTGTGCTTAATTACAAAACCATTTTATCATTGTATATATAATCAAAAGATGTTACTCAGCTAAATACAAACTATTTTTGAACTTAAAATTCGAAGACTAGCTTTCAGTCGTTTATTGTAGCCTTACGAGTTACGGTGCTTTAATATAGTTCTAACTTTTAAGGATCAAATATGGATTTTTTTAATGGACGGCTAGATCACCTAGCTAGGCCTTTGGCCATTAATCATCCAAGTCTTGACTGGGTATAAATCCCATGGTTGACATATTACTGTCTGATTGAACCGGTGCCACAGCTCGTCCCTGCCACGATTCGACCCCAATACCTCTCAAACAGGAACCCTACCTAAATAACTAAACATTCCCACCTCCTCAAACCAATGGGCCGATTTTTAGGTTTTTACCCGAATATGGTATCATTAAGGTGTGTCAACCACATGCACAATGACTCTAAAATTTAGGGTATTTTCTGAATCTTATAAAATGGTTTTTTAACTATCATCGTGGTTAATACATTTATTTATTCACTCAGCAATGCTATATGTATATTGTATGTGATACATCTAGGGCTGTAAACGAACCGAACTTTTAGCGAACAGTTCATGAACTGTTTGGCGGGAAGTCCGTTTGTGTTCGTTCGTTTAACAAATGAACGAACACGAACAAGAAATTTCGTTCGTTAAGTTAAACGAACGAACATGAACATAGGTCGCGTTTGTTCGTTTATGTTCATGAACGTTCGGTAACGTGTTCGTTTATGTCCGTTTATACTTGTTCGTTTGTGTTCATTTGATTTTTAAATTTTATATTTAAAATTTTAATATTATATTATATATATATATATATATATATATATATAGGGAATGGATATAAAGAAAACCCTCCTTATTTGGTAAACTCTGGAAACTCTGACTTCCCAATATTTTTTTTTTTTTGAAAAAAATAGGGCAAGTAATATACATGATTTTAAGCATTTTGGGCCAAAAAAATTAAAAAAGCGCCGAGTATATTTTTTTTTTTAAAAAAATAAAATTTTGACTAACACATGTTAAGCGCTAATAACAGGTGTTAACAATGTGTTAACTATATGTAAACAGTAGACGTTTTTTATTTAAAAAAAAAAAAAACCGTTCGGCGCTTTTTCGATTTTTTTGGCTCAAAATGCTTAAAAAAATGTATATTACATACCCTATTTTTTAAAAAAAAAAAAAATGTTGGGAAGTCAGAGTTTCCAGAGTTTACCAAATAAGGAGGGTTTCCTCCATATACTTTACCTATATATATATATATATATATATAAAGTAACTTACAATAACAATGTTTTAAATTTTATATTCGTTCGTCCGTTTGTGTTCGTTTGTGTCCATTAACAATGTTTTATCTATATTTTCTAGTCAAACGTCCGTTTGTGTTCGTTTGTCTCCGTTTGTGTCCATTAGTGTTCGTTTGTGTTCGCAGACAATGTTCACGAACAGTTCGTGAACAACCAAATTACAAACGAACACGGACAAAATTTTATGTTCGAAAATTGTCCACGAACAGTTCATGAACAGATCTAAAGCTTAACAAACGAACACGGACAAGCTCCGTCCGTGTCCGTCCGGTTCGTTTACAGCCCTAGATACATCTAAAAGAAAGAACGAAAAAAAAAAAAACCTTTTTCAAGCCCTTTCTCGAGTTTTGTTTATCGTATATGTTAGTTTCGGTGATTGTATTTATGTGACGTACGAGCAATTTCGAATCATATCTCAAGCTTAATATTTGTAAATTAGGTAGCGTTTGGTATGATGGAATGAAAGAAGGAATGGAATGAACCATTACGTAGGAATGAAAAATATTGTGTTTGGTTGGTCATAGGAATGGAATCACCCATTCCAAAAGGCATTCCATTCTCTCAAATCCATTCCATCCACCCCCCATGTTTTTTTTTCATTCCATCCCTCATTCATCCTTCATTAACAACATCAAAAGCCACCACCCATCACCACCACCACCACCACCAACCACCATAGTCACCACCCACCACCACCACCACCCACCATCGTCACCATCACCCACCACCACCAACCACCATCGTCACCACCCACCACCACCACCACCATCACCCACCACCATCGTCACCACCCACCACCACCGCCACCATCACCCACCACCATAGTCACCACCCACCACCACCGCCACCACCATCACCCACCACCACCACCACCGCCACCACCGCCACCACCACCATCGTCACCATCCACCATCGTCACCCACCACTATCGTCACCACCGCCACCACCATCACCCGCCACCACCACCCACCACCGCCACTACCACCCACCACCACCACCCACCACCATTGTCACCACCCACCACCGCCGCCGCCACCCACCGCCGCCGCCACCCACCACCGTCGCTACCGTCACATATCACCACCCACCATAACCGCCACTAACCACCACCCACCACCCACTACTGCCACTCACCACCGATTTTATTCCTACGCCTTTTCCTGCCTATCCAACAACACAAAGTAATGTTTTATTTCATTCCCACATGGCAACCAAACAAGACATGGAATGGTAATGATCCATTCCATTACCTTGTCCATTCCATTACCTCTTCCATTCCATTCCCTCATCCATTCCATTACCATGGAATGGTAATGATCCATTCCATTACCTTGTAATTTTGTATTTGTATAAGCTTAAAGCTTTTATCATTTTCCTTATTCCTGTTTGAAAGCATTTTATAGGTTTTAATAACAAAATGATATAAATTATTATAATATTATATTTTTAAGTTTCTGTGTAGGCCAACAACCACGCTAAGATGTTCCAAAAAAAGTCAATGAGTTGTTGAATGGTGAGTACAGACTGTCGACGACCTAACCTTTTCAAACGTGAGAAGGCTTGTATTCTTTGAATTTAGACTAAGGAGTGTGGTGCGGGAAAGGAGCTCGGGAGATGATGTGGAGGGCTTCCCCGAAGGGGCACACCCCCTCCACCCGGCTTGTTTTCGGTGTGCTCGGGATCATTCTCCCGTTCTCCCCGTCGACTATTTTAATATTACATATATATATTTTTTTGTCCTTTTTATGTTTAAAAAATTATTATAAAAAGGAAATGGGAAAGGGGAAGGGGGAAGAAGAGGGAACCATTTCCCCTAGAAGGGGAAGGAGAAGGGGGAAGATGACGTGGCGGTGATGTGGAGAAGGGAGAAGGGGTGTGGAAGGGTTCCACACCCCATAATCTTAAAGAAACTTGCCGCACACAAATAAAATTTTTATATATTTTAATTATCTATCTATTAAATTTTAAAGTGACTTAACGTCGTTAGTAACCTTTAGCGGAACACCGTTAGTCAAGGCCAGGTGTTGGGTTGTGTGTCTGCACGTGTAGACTGGATTTTTATGCTGAGTTTTTACGTGTTTGTTTGTTTTTTTTAAAGGAAAATTTCATTCAAACAAAACTCGAAAGGTCCTCAAAGCAAGGACCTACGAGCAACCAAACGGAACAACATCAATCCAAGGGATGCAAACACCATTTTTTCCAATCTACATCTTTCCATCTAGACCTATTACAAATCCAAAAGTATGTCGTCGATTTAACAGTCTCGACAACCTCAATCGGCCTCCGGTGCTTGTTATTGAAGATACGATTATTACGCTCATTCCATATCACCCACATAGTAGTGTAAACAATAACTCTTAAAACATGTCTCGCTTTCTTAGCCTTTGTTTGGATCTCCGGCACTTTCAGAATGTCCGACACATCAAACGGGAAAGTAGGACTTAACTGGCACCAAGCTTCAATCCTATACCACACTTCTTGAGAAAAAAACGCACCCGGTAAACTGGTGTAACGCTGTCTCTATTTTGGCTTGACATAGATTGCAAAAAGTTTGCTGAGGACTCACACCGCGTTTTATAAGTTCTGCGATTGTAGGAAGGCGATTTAATGCGGCCCTCCAAACCATAACCTTCCATTTTAACGGCACCCAAAACTTCCATTTAATCATCGATTTCTGAACAGCCAAAGTGTTGTTGGAGAACAGGCTCTTAGCCGAACTAACTGTGAACATACCGTCCGAAGCAGGCTTCCATTTCCAGCCATCTATCCCACCCCTCCAATTGAAATCATGAATGTCATTAAGGAGCTGGAACAATTCAGCCACTTCTGCATGCGAATAGGGAGCCGAATGCCAATCCCACTCCAAGGTTTTAATACTATTGACACACCGAATCCGAGCAGAGACCTTAACCCATTTATTTTTTCAAGCCTAAATAGGTTAGGAAAAATGACTCTAAGAGGTTCGTCTCTTAACCAAATGTCACCCCAAAAATTAATAGAATTACCATCACCAAGCTCACCAACAAAAAAGGAATTAAGAGTTGAACCGTTTGGGGTTTTTAACTCTCTCACTTTAACAATATGTTTCCAACAACCATTAGACGAAGCGGTATATGGTAACAAAGCCTAGGGTCTACTCGTCCCGTGACATCCCATAATAAATCTCTTCCATAAACAATTTCCTTCTTTTTTGAATCTCCAAGTCCATTTCAATAGAAGCGCGTCATTCATCTCTTGTAACTTAGACACACCCTAACCACCTTTCTTTTTCGGGGTACTAACAATATCCCACGCAACCCACGAGATCTTCTTCGCTTCGTTGGAGCCCGCCCACAAGAAACGCCTCATAATAGACTCAATAGACTCGATCACGGCCTTGGGAGCTTTGTAGAGCGAAAGATAATAGACGGGTAAGCTTTCTAAAACCGATTTAATGAGAATAAGACGTCCACATATCGATAGAGTTTTTGCTTTCCATGAGATAAAGTCGATTTCTTATGACTTCAATGACCGGGTCCCAATTGCTAATGCGAGTCATCTTAGCCCCAACTTGAATTCCTATATAGCTAAAGGGATACCTCCTCTTTTACAACCTAGGAATTCCATCATATCGTCCACCTCAGAATCCTCCGTACCAACCCCATAAATATTCGACTTATGAAGATTAATACGAAGCCCCGAACATAAATAAAAAAACAAGAAGGACCCTTGCAATGCTTCGAATATTTTCCTTCGACCACTCGCCCAATATAAGAGCGTCATCCGCGTAGAAAAGGTGAGTAATGCCCGCTCCATCGTTGGAGAAACAAATGCCTTTAAAGACGCCGAGCTGTTTAGCTTTCTCCAAAAGCCACGATAGAGCTTCCATCACAATCAAGAAAAGAAAAGGCGACAACGGGTCGCCTTGGCGAAGGCCCTTTTCACGTCTAAAATCAAAGGTTGGCGACCCGTTAACCAAAATCGCGGCTCTAGAGGATTGACAAATACCTTTAATCCAATCACACCATAAAGTACGAAAACCCATTTGTAACACCCCATTTTGTGATCAAATAAAATAGAAATGTTTATGAAATTTATGCCGTGTGTACTATATGATATTGGCGTGAATAGTATGATTATTTGATATATAAGAATCTTGTCGAGCCAATAGTATTATAAGAGACCGTTTAGTTATATTAACAAAAGATATTATATTTGACCCTACTCCGTTTTTAATAAAATTTAAGTTGACGTGTAGATAAAAATTAGCTCATCTTAAGAGTATATCCGAAAGTTTATAAACCGTTATAGTTTAAAAGTTATACGAGAAAAACGAGTGAAGGAGTTGAGATAATTATAATTATAATTATAATTATAATATATTAAAACTTAGCAAGTGAAATCTTGAAGTGTAGCATACATGAGGATTTGTGTCCCAGTTAGAAAGAAAATAAAACATTTAGATAGGTGTACGATGTAAGTAAACTAGAATGTGTCTTTGATTTATAAAGAGAAAGGAAGCAGCCAGCCAGGCTGCATACTTTGTCCCACATCGATAACGAGAAGTTATCCACCGTCCATCAACAAGTATAAATAGATACATCAGTTTCATTTAGAATATAAGTTTTCTGTGGGAACCCTCTAATAATATAGAGAATCTCAAGCCTACGATACCCCGTTGGGTGTTGTTATTAGTCGTTTTTGGAGTACTAGTAGGAGCTCGAGTAGGGAGGCTCTACATCAGTGTGTCGTAGATAGTATTGAGGTATGTTCTCGTTTAAGTTATGCTTTGTCAATTATTATTTTTAGTAGTGTTATTAGTGGTAGTTTAGTATTATTATTTTTAGGTATTAAGATTATTATTAGGGGTGGCTATTGGGTAGTCTAGCCTTAGTTAGGCATGGACTGATCACCCATGCTTAAACAAGGTGGCGTTAACCAATATCCAGCCATGATAATAACTAGTTAGGTGAACCATTACCTAACCTAGGATGATGTAATTGTACCAGGACTCTGAGGTAGTACCCGATTGGAATAGCAAGTGCTAAGCAACCGTGAAACAGGTGAGTTCTATGAATGTTTTCAAATGTGAGCATGCTTGTCCAAACTGGTAATTGTTAATATTGCACTCATGACTGTTGTACGCATGTTTATAATCTAATCACACATACACATGATATTTGTGGTCCCTTATACGTGCTGCTACGGCATGATTTGTCGGTATTACACCTGTGTGTAATGGGCATTAACTGTATGATGTTGGAAGTCACAGGGGTGACACCATCACGGGGGCCCATGCGTGGGTGTCAGCGTGGCGTAAAGGTTATAATGACATGGGCGGGTACAAGTCATGAATGATTGAAATAATGTGGTTTACAACTTGTGTATATTCATGAACTCACCAGCATTGTCTGGCGTCATTTTAAGCATGTGTCACAGGTAGTAATGACTAGTTCTTGTGCACGTTGTTTAACATGAAGCTATGTGACTAGTGAAAGAGGATATGCTAGCTCGTGTGGTTGATGGAAAAGTAATATATTCGGCTAAGAATAGTTGATCAAGCCTTGTACTTTTTAAGTTCCATCTTTTGTACCCCGTAGTTTATATTAGTAAAATAAGTATTTACCTTGTAAGTTGGTATCAATTGTGTATGGTGCATCCTTATCTGGGTGTGGTTGTCACACCATTTGAGACAAAATAGAAATCAAGAAGGGCCTTCTCGAAATCAATTTTCAACAAAAATGCCTTTCTATTTCTTTTCTTCAACCAATCAACGACATCGTTAACCATTAAAGGGCCATCAAGGATTCAACGCCCAGAAAGGAAGGCCGATTGAGACTCGGAAATAACCTGACCCGTTACTTTTTTAAGACGATTAACAAGAATTTTAAAAATCACTTTACTAATCATCCCAACTAGAGTAACAGGCCTGTAATCTCTAAGACCCAAATGCGTTTTGGTCTTTGGAATCAAAGTGATAAAGGAAGAACCGCAGCTAGAATAAATCGAACCTGAAGCGTGAAATTCTGCCATGACATTAAAGAAATCCTCCTCAAAAAAGTTCCACAAATGCTTGACAAAGCGAAAATTAAATCCGTCAGGACCAGGCGCCTTATTAGAGCCACAATCAAATACCGCGTCTTTAAAATTATGAAATCCCATAAGCATGTTTAAGCTTAAGCCTTTCAAATTATATTCCCGTAAGCCTTAAGCCTTAAGCCTTTCAAATTATATTCCCGTAAGCCGGCATCATCGATAAAGTCATTAAAATTATGAGCACAAACCGAATCAAATACCGAATTTTTTCTTTCATCCCGATCTCTAACCGCATTAAAATCGCCAAATACTATCCACCATCCTTGATTCGAACAAATCAGATTATTAATTCTCGCCCACAGTTGTCTTTTACCATCATTAGTTTGAGGAGCATAAACATTAATAAGATTCACCCTCACAGAACTGGCCAAAATCAAACCCGCCACATGAAGAAAATTACGGTCTTTTGTCACCAGATCTTTAATGAATACTTTAGGATCCCACATACACACTAATCCGCCCGAGTTACCATTCGCATTTACAAATTCGAAATCAAGCCCCACGCCTCCCCAAAAACTAGAAAGCAAATCCGAAGGGATGTTACTAACCATCGTCTCTTGCATACCAATGAATGAAATCCCATAAGCATGTTTAAGCTTCTTAATCCAACCCGCTTTGCCAGGAACCCCAACGCCACGAATATTAATGGAAACACAATTCATACCTTACCTCCTTGTACACCTTCAAGAACAATCGAATCTTGAATCAACTTGTGAGAATCTTGTAAATGGACGCCTAATTTTTTACCCAAGGCAATAGTAGCTTCGACTTCATCATCTTGAGAAAGCACCAAATTTTCGGCCATGTAGCTGTTTGAACTATCAGAGGGAGTTGAACGACCATTGTTACTTTTAACAGGTTGTGAGTTAAGATCAAAGACCTTAGGATCAACCTGGACCGAATCATCTCCAGGCCCATCTTCTGCTTCCAGGCCCAACAGAGGGTCGAGCCCAAACAGATCCTCATTAAACTTGGGCTTCTTCCCCACCTTAGTTTTTTCCATACTGCTTGAATAGGCCGGATTGGGTCGGCCCACATTACCCAATAAGGATTTTTTTTCTTTTGTTTAGAACATTCCCATGGTCAACATTCTCAATGTCAAAATGAATATTATTATCAAAATTGAAAAGATTCCCTGGAATAAAATCCTCCATACTTTCATTGACTTCCATAACTACCTCCATAGAATTAGGAAACTCGTTAACCCCATTAATTTGATTTGGAGTTACCAAATTTCCAGCCTCCTTTCCTGCTACTGGACTAACACAACCGAAATTAGCTTCCATTTCCGGCGAACCATCGACGGCGTCATTGATACCCTCATCTTCATTCGAAGCTCTGTTAACCTCAACGTCATCTAGATTCTCGGGAACCGTTGCCAGGTCCAAAGTGGAAGTAGTAACCTTGTAGAATTCAGGCACCCAATCACCGGCCTCTTCCGCAACCCAAATATTAAACTTTCTAACCCTCCAAACCAACATAATTGATTCACCAATTCTTTTCCCGTCTCCGACTAAAAAGCCGATGTAGTCGTACGATTAGTCATCATCACTATCAGACCTTGTCGCCCTATGAACAATCTTACCAAAGGTGCCCCGACAGCGTCTATAACCTCACGAGAGATCAGATGCAAGGGAAGACTCGTTAATTTTAGCCACGCAAGAGGCTCAAACCCAAAGGACTGACCCTCCCATAAGTCTATAGCCGAGAATCTACCAATAACCTCTTTGGCTGCTTCAAGCACCAAGGCTGCCACCTTATCATCCTAAAAAGAAATAAGAATTGATAAACCCCCAAGGTATTGCACCCTACCCAATCTTGGACAAATGTCATTCAAGATCAA
Source organism: Ambrosia artemisiifolia (assembly GCA_032199755.1). NCBI lineage: Eukaryota > Viridiplantae > Streptophyta > Magnoliopsida > Asterales > Asteraceae > Ambrosia > Ambrosia artemisiifolia. The sequence continues at coordinate 51,389,891 of CM063520.1, forward strand.
GTAGATGCTTTTTAGAGCCTCCAAATCGATCATACGTGCCACCAAAGCCTTACCATGCAGCCCCCGGAAGGCGTTTACTTCATTTTCAATCAAGATCGACTTCCCATCTTTCGTAGTACCTATTTTACCGGTGAGAGTATCCGTATAAGAGCGCGTTCCGTTGAAAAACGATGATGTTGTCTGAGCCGGTGGCCTTTCTTCTGTCCGAGCATTGTTATTGTGATTAGCCTACTGTCTGTTAGAGATAACGGATTCCGGCCTTATTTCAACTTCTTCAAGCGTAAATTTCGCAATTTTTGCCTTCAACCAACAATCTCCAATACGAGTGTTGCAAATCTGTCTAACCAAATCCCTACTATCTTTAACATCAAGAAACGAGACAAAACCAAAACGATTCCCTGCTTTATCTCGCTTACGAGCGATGTGAAGATCATAAATATCACCATAAAACGGATGAAATATGTGTAACAACCCGACCTGGAGGGGGCTGGACGTTACGACAGTTTGGTAACAGACTTGCACAACGGAAGCAACGATAGACTAATATTAAATATTTGTAAAACTATTTAGTTCCAAATATTATAAATACAAGATATAAAATAAACTAATATCTATTGCAGGGACGAGACGCGGCGGTCGTCGAAGCAGCTGGCGGGTTGTAATTCACTAGTCGAAATAGTTATCCAAGCTTAGCTCTAATCCTCAAGTAGAATAATCTTCATAGCGTTCCATACTTGATCATCTATAACTCGTACCTCGTTTCCAATCCAATCCGTTAGCGGTACCTGAACACATGCTTAAAATAGATTTGGGTCAGCGATTATGCTGGTGAGTCCGTGTAATAGTTAAGTGGATCCAAAACAGTTTATCATTTCAAAAGCAAGTTTACACAGTTTAACACACGTGATGTACAAGCGACCCCTCAACCCTAACACTAGATCTATCTACTGCCATTATAGATCTACAAGGCATAATATATGCCGCAACGGACCGCAGGCCTCAGTGGAGGGTTTCCCGGGTCCGTAGTCCCGGGTCCACTGTGCGTGGGGGGTTCCCCAAGTAGTACTACCCATATATTAAGTGGCTCACCTATGAGTTAATGAGTGTCAGTATAATCCGGCAGCAAGTATCTTGTCACATCACAACAGTTTATAAAAAAGAAGCATGCATTCACCCCAAAATAGTTAAAACACGAAAAAAGGGATTGGTACACGAAACTCACCTTAGTAGCGTTTCACACGATCACATAGCATTCCAAGTCAAGATTCGATCTTTCATATACTGGCAAGATCCTACTCAATATTGATAAATATTAGTGCGTGTAACCAATCTCGCAGTTACACGTGTGGGCGAGCTAGGGTCGTTTTACTTAATAACATCACCTTGGTCTATTTATCTATGCATATCTCATGGTCCAAAGTTCTATATATCATGCATATCATATTGCATCCTATTCTTACGCTTCACCCAATTTTCATGCATGAACTGGGTAACTAATATTTACTAAATATTATTTAGTATCATGAGGCTTCTTATCAATTAAATTGTATATTATAGCATCATGTTCCTGTGATATCTCATGCCATTATATATATCTAGTGTTTCTAGTATTGATTCATAGTGGTTTGTACTACATGTCCAAGAGTCTATATAAATGTCTATTTTGTTAAATGGTTTGCCCATGTCAAATGTCTTATACATCCTTACTGTATATAATCCAATGTCCAATCCAATGCAAAGGTCATGTCGTATTTCACTTTTTATGTCCGAAGAATATGTCCCATGGTTTAATGCCTTAGTCGTCAATCCGATATTTTGCTCAACCTCACTATACTATCTTTATAGTCTATTTTGTTGGTTCTTTCACTTTATATAACTTAATATTTTGATAATCGGCTGGATCGGGTCAATTCGTATCCTAGTCAAATCCCACACGTGCATCTTGCATAAAACACAAGTAATATATATTAAATAAATACTTGAAATAGTTCTCGTTAATAGTTGTACCTATTACAAGTTCCCTTGGTTTGACTGAGTTGATTGGTCTGTTGACCGATTGACTTCTGTTGACTAAGTCAACATCCCAGATTTTGAGTTCAAACAGTCACCTTTCATGCTGAATACTTCCTATTTACTATTAATCCACCGAGCAGTCATTACCATAAGACCAAACTAGTACCACCATCATTAACCACATATCGCCCTCTATTGTTAATCACCAACTAACTATCCTTTATTACCCACACCACAGGCACGAACCCACCACCATCACGACTACCGATCGCCAAGGTCACCGTAACCAGTGGCGGAGACAAGTGTAAGAGATGGTGGGCCTGTGCCCACCGTCCGTTTCAGTCAAAATCTTTTATATCCATGTGCTATTTTAGCTGGTAAAGTGCATTCCACTATTTTTGTAGTGCCTCATGCCCATTTGGAGAGTTACGTTATAGCCCAATTCGCCAATACCCATATCTATTAAGCTAGTGCCATGGGCCCATGGCCCAACTTCTGAAAACCCTTAAGGTTCTGCATGCTTACGTAACCAAAAAGAAAAGAGGATTTGTAACTGACAATTAATAAGAAGTGAATAAACTAACAAAGGGGTTTATACACTTGTATTGCCTGTTTGTTTACTTGGGTTTTTTGAAAGTTTTTTTTATTTATGTTCGACTTAAATTTTTAATTTATGTTTTCTAGAGATTTTAAAATTCGTAGGCTCTATGTTGTTGAACCTAATTCGACGATCAAAGTTGTTTAACCTATTTGTATTGTAAATTTATATTTGTTTTTTTAATCTATGAACTCTCTAACAATTTCTTAAAAAAAAAAGAACCATGTTTAAGTGATATTTCATATAGTAATAAACTAATAACCCGAGTCCGAGACCTATCTTAACTCCTTCTATGCCTAAATTAGCTGAACTATGTTTTTATCATTTTTAAGTGATTCGTATTGTGCCCACCCTACAAATAAATTCTGTATCCGCCACTGACCGTAACCCATCCTATAACCATCTCTGTACACTGTGTTTCTGTCCTCCGCCACCAATCGTAACCTACCTTCAATCATACCACCACCAAGATCCAACACTATCCTTTAATTAATCAACAATAAATATTATTAACTCTAGTAGATCTAAAGATAGAGTGGTGGGTTACCAACTCTCTTAACCACCGGATGCTATACTGAAACCCATCGGGACCCACCAGCGCCGTCGCTTATCACCATCTCAGCGACTATCACCGTTGTTGGCTCTTTCTTTGTCACCTGCTGCTCTCTCTCTGCTCTCCATCGGTTCTCTCTCTCTCTCTCTCTCTAAATCGGGTGTGTGTGTGTTTAGGTAGCGCCGCCGGGACTTGGAGTCGTCACCGTGGCTCCGTCATCAACAACCGGAGACCCACCGGTCTTCTCCTCCTTCCTGCTTCCTCTTTTCTCTGACTATCTCTCTCTCTCTTGGTCCCTCTCTAAGTGTGTGTGAGATGTGCAGACAAAAATGGGAATACAAAATGGGTTGGGGATTTTTATATTGGGGTTGGGTTAATGGTTTTTACAAAACCATTAAACCTTTAATGGTTTTGTATAATGTGTTGTCACAATATGGGGAGGACAAGTGTCCTCCCTAGTGACTCACCAAAAAGATCGAGTGGGTTCGTTAACGGTGTCGGTTCGGTCTCGCGTATCTGTTCGGTTACGTAACATACTCTCGTGTATAATAACTTAATATAATGGTTCGGGTTTTAGTAACGCGTATAATATTATTCTCCATGTCAAATAATTATATGACTCGCTAGTTCAGCTTCGTATTCGTTCTACATCATTATTGTTAGTTTATTCGTCATAATATTTTTAGTCGCGAAAAATTTTAGGCCCAGTAACCGGGTTGTTACAATATGAGAGATCATTAACCCTACACTTTTCTGGCAAGTTCGTGATAAAAACCTTTGTGATTCTTCTAAGAATATTAGCCGGAATATTAAACGTTCGGCCAGTCATACCGGAATATTTATGTTACTTGAAATCGACTTCTTTATCAGTATGTCCAACTATGTCTTTTGCCACAGTAAGGGACCAACTCAAATCCGCACAAGTCCCACTTCAATGTGATCCTGGAGTGGAGTAGCCGAACAGGGCTGATTTAGTTGCAGGAGAGGTGGTTGACGGGGCGGAGAACGGCTGGACGGGAGGAAGGTAGGAGGAGGAGGACGGAAAGAGGTTGGGTTGGGTTGGAGAGGACTTTGGAGGCTATTGTATTGGTTGGGTTGTTTGCTGCTGCATTTGGTTTGTTTGTACTTTTAGGAGGAATCGTGTTTGGCTACAAGAACCCTAGGTGTTGAATAAAAAAAAGAAACAAAAAAAGGCATTTTTACATGTTTGTTTAATTTAACAAATTCATAACTTCTAGGGTGTTTTTACTAGTGAATTTAATGTGGGGTATTCCGTATAGTAATAGATCGAAATATAAGGAGATTTCATGGGAAAGTTGGTGTAATTTGTATTTATCTAGTTGCTTCACTCGTCTAGCTTGGGTCGGTCATGTGTTCTAATCAAGTTTACTGTTAAAAAATGAGATGTTTTTACATTATAAATCTTTTTGTTTATCATCAAACGTGAGAAAAAAATAGTTAAATGACTTATATAATTTTTTAATCAACTTTGAATCAGAAATCTATTAGTTTTATGTTTTTTTTAACGGCGGCATATTTGAGCTCATTTGCATGCATATTCGTAGCACATGTATACATCCACACCTTAGACGAAATTACAACTGTCCATTGTTAGTTTGACGCTCGAAGATGACGACAAACCGTTCCAGGCTTTCAAGAGAAACCGACTGGCTCGTAAAACCGCCATGACTTGCTTTACAGAACATTGTTGGTAACAAGATTGAACCTAGGTTTCTCTCTTAGGCCTCAAGGGGTGCTCAACTGGTTTGCTTTTCACTTCACTGATTTCTACCAATCCTGCACTTGCCACATCACTTCACTGATTTCCTTCACTGAAACACTTTTTTGTAGGAAGCACTCCACTGATTCTTTAACCAACTATCCATTATTTTCACACATAATAATAATAATGATAATAATAATAAAATAAAGGAAACAAATTCTTTTTATAATAATAATAATAATAATAATAATAATAATAATAATAATAATAATAAAAGAGACTAAGTCTTTCGTGAGTTTTAGTAAAAAAAAAAGAAAAAGAAAAGAAGAGTAGAAAATGAATGAGTTTGGGAAACAAGGTAAGCTAATATTGGTTGTCACCAACGTATGCAATTTTTTTAGTTGTGATATTAGTTTTTCACTTTTCCTTATTGTTGTCTATTTGACGATAACCTGTTGGAAATGTTCTTATAAGGACCCTTATCTAATGTTTAGTTATTAGTTTTATATCCTATTGGAAATTTATATATGAATGTGAGTTGGTTTGTCTCACATTGGTTGGGAGATGAAATTGTGATGGGTTTATAAGGTGAAACCAAATGGAAGAAATGAAATTCTTTGTGTTACATTATACTCTGGCACCTACCCCGCGCGCAGGGGGGGTGCAAAAAATGGGTTCTGGTTCGGGAAAATTTCTTGAACCAACGCGACGCCCACATCTGCGGACACGAATGCAGCTCGAAAAACCCCCGGGTCAGCGTGACGCCCACACTAAAAACTGATTATTTACGTTTTCAAAACGTAATAATTTAAAAGTCCATTTCAACACGCAGTCCCAAACACCCTTGCTAAAAGTCAAAATAGTAAAAAAAAAAAAGATATAATTCATAAACCCAATTAACTAGATCACCCACCCCTAACCTAATCTTCTTCCTGATCTCAGGCCACCCCCACCCCCACCTTCGGCCAACCGATTCCACTGGTCACCCGTCTTGAACCACCGTTGGATAATCGCTCTGAAATAAATGTCACTAGAGTTGACCTCAGCTACAACGAAATTGTCGAATACCCACTGAGTAACTCGGGTTGCTTACTGACCTGGCATTATTTCAGTTCAGCTCAACTAGTTTTGTGGAACCAATATAACACCCCACCGATCATGCACAATTGATATAACTTACAGCGGAAGCAAAATAAACTTTCATTACAACTTACAACATTTAAGTACAAAACATAATTTATTTACAATTCTTAACAACTAAAAACTTCCTAGTCTTCTAGGCTCCACTACTGGCATGCGGGTCCTACAACTGTCCTCATGGTTCACCAGAGATAAGTATACTCAAAACGATGTCAGCTATATGCCGGTGAGCTCATGTTATGCATGTCACAAAATCACATTGACAGTTATGCATACACAATATGGGTTATGACTACCGTACTGGCTATCCCATAACCACTGTACAACTGACACACTGACCCCCCAGTAGTGTCACCACAACCACCTATAGGCATGAAATCCGTTACCAAACACATGGTTACTCCATACTGGACACCCCTGGTCCTATTTCAGCTTTTCGTAACGTATCCATTAAGCATACAAGGATCCTTTATACCCCCATAGATATACGCATATTGCAGCATTCCCATTTATTACCTGTTTTGACAGGACGAGTATACTATCACAGCTTTATAAACAAACATGATAACTCACCTGTTTCACAATGCTTAACAGTTGCTCAACACTTGCTAAAATGACACGGTAATATCTCAGGGTTCTGACACAATTACATAATTCTAGGTTAGGTAACGTTGCGCCTAACTAGTTATTGTTATGGTTGGATATTGGTTAATGCTACCTTATTTAAGCATAGGTGATCAGTCCATGCCTAATTAAGGCTAGGCTACCCAATACTCACCCCTAATAATAATCCTAATGCCTAACAATAATAATACTAAACTAATACTATATAATAATCCTAATAAAAATAATAATTAACTAAACATAACTTAAATGAGGATATACCTGAAAGTGTCCACGGTACTCTAGTGTAGAGTCTACTTACTCAAGCTTCAAATAACTATTACTAATATCTAAACGGGCATATCAAGGCCTGTGAGTCGTGTTAGAGTATTATAGATAGTGTTTGTGCAGGATTATATCTTCGATTTCTAATTGTTACTTCAACATGAAGTTTTCTTAATTCAATATATCTACACATGAAAGCCCCCCTTCACACACATGTCTATGCAGGGCTTATTAAGTTCTATGTGTGTCATCATAACCATGTCTTGCAAATAAGTTTTCATGACACGTAAACACACAATAGTCCAAGTCTTGCATGAGCTTTCCTAATTCTTTTGCACACTTCCACGTGGAACCATATGCACATGAAAATGGTTATTTATTTCATTTAGTTAATTATTATAACTTATTTAGCTCTAATTTAGTTGAAATAGAATGGTTCATAAACTTATGACTATACCGTTAAAATGGGCTTATTTTTCTCTACGTTTTATCCTAAGTTTCATTAAAAAGGGAGTAGGATCAAATATAATTTATTATTATTAAACGGTCTCATATAACACTAAATACTCTTCTGATCTCATACATTTCAAATAACCATTTTACTCGTTACTTACTTGTTAGTATATGAAGTATAAGAGGTTGTTTGGTTGATTAAGTGCTGAATCATTAAGAGGTCTGAATGGTTGAGTGCTGAGTCATTAAGTCGGACCTCTTAAGGGTTAGTTTTCTTGTCCCACATTGGTAGGAGAGCATCATTAAGGTTCAGCATAGTTCAGTGCTTAATGATTCAGCAACATCCCACATCTTAGTGGTTCAGCCTTAATCCATCCATTCAGAAGCTGAAACAAACGCGTTGAATGCTGAATCATTCAGCGCTGAATGATTCAGAGCCTCATTAAGAGGTTTACCAAACAACCCCTAAGTTTTATATATTTTAATTTTTGTCAACAAAACGGGGTGTTACAACCAATTCCTAAAATGTTTTAGAAATCGAAGATACTTTTTTCAGCGACAACGGGTTCGTCTAAAAATTTCCAATCGTTGTTTTTAAATTACCAGAATTGAAGTCTTTTGATCGCTTGTTTAATTAGTTAGAAAGTACTGGTTTCATGTTGAAGGTGGTGGTGTTCTTCGATCCTATGGAGGTGGTTTTGGGGTTGTGGTGGTTGGGTTTTGTGAATGATTAGGTGACGGTGTTTAAGGGGTGGAAGGAGGTGGCCCATTTTATTACTTTATTATTTTTTCTTTTACTAAATTCGAGGTTTGGTCATTTTACATGGATTAAAACAGATTTACTAAAAGACCGTTAAGACAAGGGACCAACGAAGTTACAAAACACATACCACGAGGAGTATCTAAGTAACTTTAAACTTTTGAGGATCAAAGATGTAGTTGTGAATACAATACAACTCGGACCATCCGTGTAATCAACTTTTAAAAATATAGGATAACTTTGTAGCAATGGCTTTTATAACATATACTCCGTAAGTGGTTTTAACGTGGAAAGCAACCTGGGGGTGTGGTGGTTCCAACTTGTAAAACATTTTTCTCCTAAAATATGTGTGTTTGTGTGTGTATATAATTACTCTATAGTAATTAGTCTAACTATTCTATTAGAATAATTATACAATTTTTTTAGAGATAAAGAAATTGAGAAAAAAAATTCCCTCTCTTAACAACCACAAACAGCAACATCACCCCCACCACCAACATTATTCAAAGCGAAAAGAAGAAGATACCATTCTTTTTCAACGGTTTCTTAACGTCCGTCTGACTCAATAAATCAGGTGACAACTACATCTAAAGGTTAGGGACTCTGTGATCAATTTTTCAGAATAAAGGACTGATGGATGTTTGCATTGTATGTTATTTCGCATTGAAAGTTACGTTTTCATCATCAAATGCAATTGAAAACCAGATACTTTGTCAAGTTTGTTGATGCAAGTTTCAGGTGATAACTGAATGTGTTTCGGTTGGATGTAGAAGTAAAGAAACACACTTCAATCAAGCATCAAAACCATTTATTTTATTATCATGACATTAATTTATTAAGTGGGCAACAAAATTGCACACATTCATCCAATCTTACAAAATGTATCTCTCAACTCTCAAGCGGAGCTTGCTTTCACCCACGCAGGCCGGGACAAGATCTCGGCAGCCCAAGCGCTGACATGGGGCCGCGCGTCGAACAACCTCTTCGCCTTTGTTCCAAACAAATACTTCAAAACAGGCAGGTGGTGGAGATCCGCCAATGTGAAGCAATCACCACCCAAATATTTACTCTCAGACAACCGCGCTTCATACACGTCAAGCACCTGCTCTAGTTTCTTCTCGTTCTCTTCCACCACTGCTTCGTCGGGTGTCATGCCAAACACCGGCTTGTATGCTAGCTCCCATGCTAGCTTTGACCCCAACGGCTCGAATTTCTGTGACTCAACTTCCATCCACACACCCACTATTGCCATTTCCTTTGGGTCATGGATTATAAGATTGGTTCCTTTGTCGCTGTATGCATGAGCTAGGTATTTTGTAATCGCCCTTGAGTCTAAAACGAAATTACCAATACATTATAAGCTAAAACATCAAAACTGAAATTGTAGTGTCATTAATTAAATTACTCAAACCTATTGTGAAAACCGAAAACCAAACAACTAAATAAACCAAAACCGAACGGTGTTCAAAAAACCCAATTTCACTTTTTATCTAATTTGAGCTTAAAACCGACCCACACACCCCCTACTTCAAACCAATAATGACTTCATAAAAAATCAAAACATAAAAAGTTAAATTTAAATCAATCGCATATGTTAACAAGTAAACTAATAATATCAATAATAATTTTCGTACCGAACAGCTTAAGATCACCATCCTCAAACGCTGGAACCTGACCAAACGGCTGCACAAACACATATACATCATAATCATCAAACATACATACATACATACAGGGAATGGATATAAAGAAAACCCTCCTTATTTGGTAAACTCTGGAAACTCTGACTTCCCAATATTTTTTTTTTTTTTGAAAAAAATAGGGCAAGTAATATACATGATTTTAAGCATTTTGGGCCAAAAAAATTAAAAAAGCGCCGAGTATTTTTTTTTAAAAATAAAATAAAATTTTGACTAACACATGTTAAGCGCTAATAACAGGTGTTAACAATGTGTTAACTATATGTAAACAGTAGACGTTTTTTATTTAAAAAAAAAAACCGTTCAGCGCTTTTTCGATTTTTTTGGCTCAAAATGCTTAAAAAATGTATATTACATACCCTATTTTTTTCAAAAAAAAAAATGTTGGGAAGTCAGAGTTTCCAGAGTTTACCAAATAAGGAGGGTTTCCTCCATATACTTTACCCATACATACATACATACATACATACATACATACATACATACATACGTTACGATAGATAAGAACCAGGACTTACGTTACGAGATAAGAAACCAGGACTCTTAAGTTCTTTATTGCTCAAGTCGATGTTAATAAACTCATAATGAAGATCCTTCTCAGCAAGACAAGCCATAACTCGAAGAGTATTGGTTGAAACAACAGCACCGTAAAGTTTAATAGCCATGATTATTGGTAATTTTATTTTTGCAAGTTGTATTGATGAGAGCAGACACTATGCTGTTATGTGTTATATATATACACAGACTATGAGAACCGACAAAGTGTGAAGTCGTCATATATTAAACAAAGGTTGTTTGACAATGAGATGAGGTAAGCGATGATGTGATCATATTTGGTTTTAGTCAAAGTCAAGGGAAATTGAATAAGTAACCATGGTTAAAGTGTACTTCTGTTGATTAATTTTGTTTCTCACAAATACATCTTGGTCGAATTTAGACCTTAGAGAGAGACTGAAGGATTCATATTACTATATGAAGCTCTGAGATTTATTGCTATAAAAACCAATATGTTGTTTTTGTTTTTTAATTCTTCCTTTGATTTCATTCAACAATCTTCCTAAACAAACTTCCAATCCTCATTCTTCATTTTCTTTCTAACCAATCTTTCACTCTTCCTTCTTTATCTAACATCATATGTTAAATCTCCACAACCACAACCAACTCCAGGTAATGTTGCATAATTTTTAGTCATTTTATATTGTTAACATTATCATGTTACATACAAAGTTAAACACCCGATGAGTATAGTTGTTTCTGACACCCGTTTATTTAAATCGTCTCTTTAATCCAACAGTATTCTGGTATATTAAACTGTTTTTTTAAATATATTCATTTGAATCTTCGTATGTCTTATTTGTTTGTTGTTTCCCTTTTTCAGATGTTTCAATCGTTTAAATGACCCTGGCAGAAGGAAAAGGGTGTTTATTTTTGTTGAAGATGATGTTTGACATCCAATAGTCACAAGTTTCCTTAACCATTCAAGCGGATTTTTTATGTACAAAACCAGCCTAGAATATAAATCATGTACAAAAACATACATACGGATTTCATTCTTATATTGTTTCTTATTGTTTGAACCAGATATTATTATACAATTGTGTTTGTAAGGGCTTTGTTGTAATCATTAATTTTTTATTTCATATACATGTATTGCTTTTCAACAGAAATACATGATTTGATCGGAAGACAGAAACCAATATTTGATTCTGAAAACTATATTATCATCCACCACAAACTGATATTTACTAACATGTGGCCACAAACCAAGATTTGATCCTGAAAATCACATTAAGCGTTTAATGTGATTTGTTAAGATTTGAATATTACTTCACATTTATTCTTTTGTATTAATTATATTGACTGTCAATCAATTAAAATAATTAATGTAATTTAGGTTAACCATAATAGGTGGAGTAATTTTAGGACAATATTTAAATTTCAAATACTAATTTGCACTACATAATTAATGCTTTATCATAATTTACGCTTTCGATATTCATACTAAAATTTAAACTTTCCATAATACAAATATATAAGGAAAAAAAACACTTATATTATAAGTGTAAACTACCATGTTTGATATATAACATCAATCCATATATATTTTTTAGATGTAAAGGACGTATGAATAATATGTAAACATCTAACAAACCAATCATTTTTATAATATCGTTTGAATTTCGTTAGGCATAATTATTAGTTAGTATATTATTTTTGAATTTCAAACTTATAAATCTTTTACACCAAAATAATAAACACATAATGGAAACTTACCAATTTTACTTATACGACTTTAATAATCAATCAATACTAATTTATCAGTTAATTTTTTATATTATACTGTTCTAATTAGTCATAAATGCAATTTAAAATATCCGGAACATCGCTAATTTCAATCAATTAGCATTGATTGACGTCTTAATACATGCCTTCCATTTTTGCACTTCATCTATATAGATAGTTTTATCAAATCCATCTCATTTGCTCTACACAGAATTACTTGATTGTGCAAAAGCATTCCATTTTGTAAGTATTCCTATCCGATGTTTTTATTATTTTTGTTATTTTATGTTTTGTTATTCTACTGTTATGATATGGATATAGTCTCTTTAGAAATCTTATCAGAAAAATTCAACTTACGATAAATGATGTTTAATTTTGGTTATTCGTTTTATGAGGTCGTTTGATTATTATTGATTGACTTTGAAATACCAAAAAACATTCAAACAATAACAAATAAAAAACGAATGTAAAACACCTTAAAAACATTTACTAACTAGGATTTTGTTATTTTAATTGATACTGTTTGAATTTTATTTTGTCATGCTTAGGGTAACTGTGTTCAAATTTGATAAGTACCATTTTGTTGACAATAAACAGTTTAATTTGTTGAATAGTAGTTACTTCGAGTTTAGATAAATGAATAACCCAATTATGTGTTTTGTTTTCTTAGATAGATTAGTACTCAATGGACTTTTTGTTATTTTGTAGTTTGTCATATATAGATAGATAATGTATGAATTCATTAGTAGAATAAATTCCTAATTTTAGTCTAACTTTTTTACAACATTCGAAGATAACAATGGCTAGATTACAACCACAAGAATTTACCATGGTTAATGAAATTGATGTCAACCGAAATGATGTTGCTTTAAAGCTAAAGATTATTCGGGTGTGGCGTCAACCTGATCGTCGAAACCCTAAAGATGTTTACTCAATTGAGATGATCCTCATTGACGAGAATGTAAGTTTATGTTCTTATATTATTCATTGGATTCTTAACTCGTAACAATATTCGCCCAACAATATTGATATTCCTTTTTTTTTCAGGATGACAAAATTCGGGCGAATGTATTTAAACGTTTGTTTTTCAAATTTGAGAGGTTTTTGTTGGAAAATGCTTCTCTTATTATAACAAATCCAGGAATTGGTGTCAATTCAACAAAATACAAGTATGCACCAAACCCAAACAAACTGTGTTTGAATATGAACACTCAGGTTTCAAATTATGACAATTTTCAAGGTCCAGATTTTGGGTTCTCTTTTGTCCCCTATCAAAGAATTCTGGACAAGGAGGTTGATGAAAATGTCACAATAGGTAAGTATCCTCCCTATATCCTTTTTTTATTATATAAGAACCATAATATTCAAAAGTAATGTTTAATAGAACGTTTGTGTATAATTCTATATAGATATTATCGGACATGTTATCAAGTTTTTCAATAATGATGATAAAGATAAAAAGGTTATCGCTGACAAAAATAGGTTAACAATGGAAATGCAGGATAGCGGGTATGTATTATTGTTTTTGATTTTTATTTTATAAGAAATGCAAATCATCAAATATAAAATTGTTTTTTTATACTAAACTAAAATTCATTACTTTTTGAAGGGGTTTGAGCATTTATGTAACCTTGTGGGATACGTATGCCATGGAGATGTCTAATATGTTGCAGCTCATCAGAAGGAGAAACAATAAGTATGCGATCATATTTTGCGTAAATCGTTTTTTTAATAATTTTTTGGTTGTATGATTTGTTAAACTACATTTATTTACTTTGAATTTAATCTTCATTTGCATGCCGTTACAATAAATATATGTTTATTCATTTCATTATTTGTTTTTAAATCACGTCTAATCAAACATTCGTTGATTCATATATCTGTTATTAGGTAACATTAAACTTTTTTTATGATAATTTACAAGCAAACAAAATTCATACGAATTGTATTACGTAACTTTCAATAAATAAAATTTGCATACTACGATCTTTATAGAATTTTTTTCATTTGACATGGACATGTACCGCGTGTACACGCGGGGCTCTAACTTAGTATTATAATACATGACCCAAACGCAATTTAAAATACCCAAAAGTTAAAAAATTTATTTTCATTAACAATCATAAAATAGGGATAAAAGAGTCATTCATTCACTTTTACACTTTTATACTCCTTAGTTACACTTTAATCCCTTAAACTTTATTCGACTTTTGTTTATTTAAACTTTTTTTCCTTATTTTAAGCAAATTATTCCCTATGATTTTCAAATAGTCACATTTTTTCATACGTTGATACTTTTATAAAAAAATTGCATCATAAAAATGAATATTTTATTATCTTTAATTTGAGTATAGTATTGTCATTGTTATTTTTATTTAAAAATTTTTATGTGTTACATGATTAACAACAATATCTAGGAGTGGGCAATAACTAAACCGTTCACTGAAGCCAAACAAAAAAAAAACAAACAAAACTGAACCAAAATCAATTGAATAGGTGAGTTTATATAGTCCTCGCTCTAACAACTTTCGAACTTACAGATCATTATGACATTATCTATTTCTATCACTACCTATCTATGCAATTAAGGTTCATGTATGAAGATTCAGTTTTAACAGAAAACTTATAAAAATATTGTTAAGTTAAAACATTTTTTTATCATAATCATACACATTGAAGAATTTTAATCTGAAGTAAACTAAGAGACAATTTATCATCACCAGTTAACCATGAGGTAAATTCTCAGCAGACACCGACACCAAAACCTCATTTTCTACTAGCAGTAACATTTAGAGCCTCAACACATATAATTAAGTACTCCAATCATCATATTACTCTCACTATTACCAGTGACACAATGAAAAGGAACAAATAAGCAAATCAAATACTATCGGTACTTAAAGAAAATCGTATTTATATTGCGTGCTTTAAATTTCTAATGACGACATTTTTTTCATTATTATATTGGATTTTTATTATCCGATGGATCTTACCCGACTCGAAGTGTCAAACCGACCCGATATTTTTATGTTTGGTCATATGAAATTAAAACATCTAAAAAGGAAACCCAGTAAAAAATATTCCTGAATCCGCCACTGTCGATGCGAATGCAATTAACAGTAACAACACACTCTTCCTTTGGGGTCTACCAGACAATGTTGATGCATGTGAGATCAATGACCTTTTTAACCGTCGTCATGGTTTCAATTATTGTGAAGTCAAGAAAACCTGCAGGGCAGTCAGGTAATTTTGTCAAGTTACAGTGTGAATAATAATATTTAAGGGATTTGTAGTTTTTCGAGTTATGTATTAACATGCATGTTTAATGTATATAAATTTTTGATTGCTAGCATACGTTAATTATATTTAAATTGTTTTAGATGTTCTAATATATCAGTATATCTATATCAATTTTAAAGGAGTTTAGTAGCATCTTACGCGGTTAGGTTTGTGATTTGGGACTACTTTCTTTGAGTCACAACGAGCAGAAAAGGATAGAAGAAAGAGAAGTGGTGGTCCATAAGTTTAGCTTTGGTTTTTTTTATAAAAGAGATACAGAAGGTGTGATTGGCAGCGTATTAGGCGGTTAGACATTAATGGTAGCAATCGAAATGGTTTATATTTCTTTGTTCAGATTGTAGATAATTGATGTTATGGTTGTGATGACAATTCATGATTTGAGTTTTGTTTTAGATTTAAGTTTATGTCCTTACTTTAGTTTATGTAGTGTATTCTATTCTAATATAAGAATCGAATCCATATGGGACCAAAATAATTGAGATGGTAGCATCAGGGCCGGTGATGAGTGTGGGCGAGGAGGGCGACGGTCCCAGGCCCGACATACCCGAGGGCCCGGATTTTTATTTTTTAAATATTATATATATGGATCGTTATGACAGACGAGAATGAAGGTTTTGATTTTAATGGTCAACGGCTAACGGTTGTGGTGTATTTGGAATTAATGTTGAAGTTTATTAGAAGGAAAGTGAAGGTTTGGCATGGCCGGCCCTTAAGGGGTGCGGGGAGGACTTCCGGCCCGGACCCAATTTCCCGGGAGCACATTGATCCTCCGGCAATCAAAGTTTTCTTAACAGTGATGTCCTTAATTCGATTGATTTTTGTATGTTTGAGCCCCAAAATTATTAATCAAGTATTAATCTGTCACACCCTCAAATTTCCACGGCGGGGTTTATACCGCGAGGCGCATGACATACCAGGATCACATAGCCATAAGTCATATGAACAAACTCTAAATGCCCAAACCATTTAGTTCGTTTTCAAAAATCAAGTTTAGTTAAGCTGCGGAAGCGTAAACCAAATTTAAACCTTTTAGAAACCATGCGCAAAACAACGCGCCCAGATTAAAACCATATGAAAGAAAATGTAAAAGCATAATATGTAATTTAGGTGTATGCCCAAGACCCCAAATGTAGTGAAGTGTGCAGTGCTTTCTAATCCTGGCACCGGAAGCTAACTACCTGCAAAAGCATGTAAATCGTGGGTCAACAAACAATGCTGGTGAGTTCACTAAGTAAAGTAAATGAGTATGTAACTGCGCTGGTTTCCAAAACCATGTAAACAAGTAATTGAGTTGGTTCCAAGAACCGTGTAAACACTAGTTCATCGCATGTCAAGGGTAGCTAACCCATTCATGATAACTAACACCGATATACCGAACTGCTGATGTACGTGTAGCCACAAATGTGAGCCGCATGCCTTACATCATTGCCTATCAACAATGATAAAATCTGTTAAGTTATAGTTCACTCCCGCACTCCCTGAGCCGGTGTGAGGTTTGTCAGACCTAATAGCGCTATCAACTAATAACCCGCTTGCCATAACCCGGCAACTCATTCGGTATGTGAAGGACTTACAGATGATAGAGTTGGTTTAGTTCATCAAGGACACAGTTTGCGAACTAGCAAAAACCGACCCACACAAGGATCCATAGCATCCCAACCCGGGATGTGTAAGTAGTCCCAAACCGGACTAGAAAGTAGTAGTCCCAACCCGGACTAGAAAAAGTTAATTACGTTGTCTCAACCCGAGACGCATGCTTTTGAGAAAAGAGTAGTGAAACTCACCTTAGGTTGCAAGCAAAAATATCCAAACTCCAACGTAATAGAGACTCGATACCGACTCCCTATTAAATGTGTCACTATGTGAGTACACGTGCATAACCAATATACCACATAGTACGTTTATTCGATACTTTTAAAAGTTCAAAACCGTGTAGTGACACCTAGTGACTCTACATGCACAAGTATGTCCTACGTATCCCGTTGGTGATCATGGTGATTATTATAAGTTTAACACATCAAATACATCTCATGCAAGTTTCCACACAAGTACATGTCAATTACATACCACATACAACTTCAAATAGTCACATAAATACCTCGTACACAATCTGCGTTTTTAGGACAGATTGTGCGTTGTGAAAAACGAGTCATTTAACCCACTTAACGAATGAATTAAAATCCCAAATTTTTACTGAGTATTCATGGGGATTCAGTTGCAAATCCCTATTTTTATTTTGTCTTAAAACCAAACACAAAAATTATAAAAATTCGTACAACACAGCTATGTCCAGAAAATTTCCACAACAGGTCAGTTTAGTAGAAAAATTCCCAAAAATTGTGTATTCATCCAAACGGGATGAATTCACTTGGAAAAGCCGAGTTTTTCCAATGTTGACCTACTGTAAAAATTTCATAACTTAATTCTTTGTAAATCTCCAGTTATGACCATTTAAAGTTGACCAAATTTTCAATTCCGAAAATCTGATATGACCCCTAATCAATTAAAATTCCAAAACCGACTCAACCGATGTCCAAATCTGATGGTTTTGCCCATTATGAAAAGCTAAGACTATGTACATCACAATCATGCAAAGAAATCATCAAAACTATCAATTTACCAACCCATTACAGCCCCTACAATTCATCACAATGAATCTGTCAGAAAATCAGAATTCTAATAACATGCTTCTCATGAACCCTAATCATTCTTATTAACCCATAATCATATAATAAACTCATATTAACATAAACCCTAATCATTAAAATCCATATTATCATGTTTAAACTCATGTATTTATGCACCACATACCCTAAATACGATTTCTATCAACAATACTAATCAACAATCACAACAAACATCCAAGATATCCTTCATACGATGATTTGCGATTTTTAACATGCATATTTCTTAGATTTTTACAACTTTTCCAGCTTAAACTCTCATCATATAACACGTAAAACACATACCTTGAATTGCTAGAGTCCTTAAAACCTCAAGATAGCACCCGAATCAACTTGAACTAGTGAGAAATTGATGAAGATTGAGATTGAAAGGTGGGTGTGGGTGTTCTTGTTGTTCAAGGCACAAACAAGGGGAATTAGGGTTTTTTTTCATTATAAATAATACTCTAAAGGTTGGGCCATGGGCCAAGACTACAGGTATTGTGGGCCATTACTTGGTAAACGGACCCGTTAATAAGGTTCTAGCCCCGAAAATATTTCCGATAACATTATTCATACTAACTTACATAAAAAAACTATGATGTTAATCATCTCATAACATATTAGTCACATACTACTCATAGTGTGCACATAATTCGTAGAATTTACATACTGACTATTTAAGCGGTAATTCGTATAAACGTGTAATTCACATAAACACGTTAATTCATATTCATCATCATTCAATTGCACATATGATCATGCATGCTTGACAAATCACCAACGCTCGGGACACAGGACTCGTGTGTGTGTCAAGACAAAACCTTCCTAGTTATAACGTACGTTAATATCATCCAACATATGTTATTATCTCATAACATATCGAAAGACCTTCTTAACTAACCCTAGTTAGGTGTTTAGTCACGAATGTACATGAAAGTTAACTAGAGTTCAGTAAAAGTAATATCCTGCAAATGCAGGGTGTCACATAATCAAAGTGAAGGGTAATAAGTAATTTATATAAAACAGAAAGTAAAGAAATGTTGAGAGAGGTTAAGAATTAAAGAAGAAAATGAAATGGTTTTAGAAAAAAATTACAGTTTATTAATGATTGTAGGACTAGAGATGATGAAGAAGTTGAAATTAAGAGGGGCTCACACTTAGTTGTTTTTGCTTTTTAGTGGTTGGTTTTGACTTCCTTTTACTTTTATTTTTGTTATGAAACAAATTTTTATTTTTAATTGCCAAACTTTCACCCAGTTATATTTTCACCCTTTGTGAGATTCGAACTCCTAACCTCCCCCAAGAGGGTTTGTTCTCTCTACCGTTAGACTACAACCTAAGTGAGAATAAAATTTGATATTACTTTAATCGTAGCTTAAAAAATAGTTTACATTATTTATTTCGTTAAGGCCTAAACCTAAGGCTAAGGGGCACAATTTTTGCAGCTCGACCCGAACACTTGAATTTTCAGGGCTGGCCCTGAGGTTTGGATTTGCAGGTATGGATGTGTAAGAAAGATGATGTTAGTCTTAGGAAGAGAGAAAATGAGAATGACTCATCCAAAACATAGGTAACCTGAATAATATAAAATGCTTTTTAAGTCTACGTGGGATTTAATAAGTCCAATTAATTGCCCCAGAGGAACTCAAAGTTTCTGATTCAATTTAGTTAGATTGTAGGCTTGATTCTAATCATTTAGAACTTTAGGGATGAGAATATGAGATTAAAAATCAACTTAAGTTGATAATTTGGGCCATAAGTATTGAACTAATAATGCTGTAGTTCTATTTTCACTTGGTATATAAAATATATATCAAAAGAAATCTATATTTTTTATTAAACACTTAATAACTTTTTATTTATTTTTTATTTCCATTAAACACTAAAACTCATTTTAAATTAGGCCCATTATTTTTATACATATAATATAAACACATACTTATTTTAAATTAGGCCCATTATTTTTATACATATAATATAAACACATACTTGTAAGTTTAAAGACATTTAAAATTGCCTAATAGAGCCCGTTACCTTGAACTCGCCCCAAGCCTAGATTTTTTAAAGGATTGTTAGAGACGGGTCTGGGTAGCATCTTAGTCGGTTAGGGGATACGGTAACAGTCAAAATGGTTTATATTTCTTTGTTTTGATTGTAGATAATTGATGTTATAGTTGTGATGACAATTCGTGATTTGAGTTTTCTTCTTTTATCAATTTTCTAATAAGTCATATTAAAATTTTCAATCCCGTGACCTTCCCAAAATAATCAGCTAGTCTTCTATTTACTAAAATATACTTTTAGTAACGAAACACACGCTTAAATCAAACATCAAAACCCTTTATTTTATTATCATGACATTGACTTATTAAGTGGGCAACAAACATTACACACACATTCATCAAATCTTACACAAAACTCTCAAGTCTCAAGTCGAGCCTACTTTCACCCACGCAGGACGGGAAAGGATCTCGGCAGCCCAAGCACTGACATGGGGTCGCGCGTCAAACAACCCCTTCGCCTTCGTTCCAAACAAATACTTCAAAACAGGCAGGTGGTGAAGGTCTGCCAATGTGAAGCAATCACCACCCAAATATTTACTCTCAGACAACCGCGCTTCATACACGTCAAGCACCTGCCCTAGTTTCTTCTCGTTCTCTTCCACAATCGCTTCGTCGGCTGTCATCCCAAACATTGGCTTGTATGCTAGCTCCCATGCTAGCTTGGACCCCACTTGCTCGAATTTCTGTGATTCGACTTCTATCCACACACCCACTATTGCCATTTTCTTTGGGTCATGGATTATTAGATTGGTTCCTTTGTCGCTGTATGCATGAGCTAGGTATTGTGTAATTGCCCTTGATTCTGAAAGGGAAATACCAATGCATTTAAGCTAAAATATCGAAACTGAAATTGTACTGTGATTGTGAAGTAGGGGTGAGAAAAAACTGATTAACTGAACAGAAACCGAACCAACCGACCCAAAGTAGTAAATCCATGGGGTCAGTTTTTTTTTTTTTTTTGCGTGTGAAAAGTACAGTTCAGTTCGGTTTTAGTAAAAAATAAAAATCAAATTAACTATGTGATTTATTTTTAGTAAAAACTAAAAATCAAATTAACTGAACCAAAACTGAATTAACCGACAAAACCACACCAAGAATCCGACTCTGAAGGGCTAGTTTTGGTTTTTTTAAAAAATGAAGAATAAGGTTCGGTTTGGTTGATTTTGGTTTGGGTCTTTTAAGCTGGATGTAACAACCGAACTGTAATTATTGTTTTTTTTTTTAATCCTTGTGATATATTTTTAGTGGAAGATCAAAAAACCAAGAATAAAACCAAACTGAACTGAATGTGACACCAAACTAAATATTTTTTTTACCATATGATTTATTTCTAGTAGAAGATGATAACAATATCTTATTTGTGTACTATGGTTTATTTGTTACTTAAAGATAGTGTTTCACCATAATTTATTTGTAAACTTCATAGAAATCTATAATTCTTTTGGCCCAATTTTTTCAAGCTATAAATAGCAAAACCCAAAAACCAAAAATAGAATAAACCAAAACCGAATGGTGTTCAAAAACCCAAATTTGCTTTTTATGCAATTTGAGATTAAAACCGACCCCCACACACCAATACTAAAAACCAAATACTCAATTCATAAAATAAATATCAAAACCTAAAAACTTAAAACTACTCGCATATGTTAACAAGTACACTAATATCAATAATAATTTTCGTACCGAACAGTTTAAGATCACCATCCTCAAACGCTGGAACCTGACCAAACGGCTGCACAAACACATATACATCATCATAATCAAACATACATACTTACACAAAACAAAAGCAAATAATAATAATAATAATAATAATAATAATAATAATAATAATAATAATAATAATAATTATAATAATATCTTTAGCTAATGTTACATACGTTACGAGACAAGAACCCAGGACTCTTGTGTTCTTTATTGCTCATGTCGATGTTAACAAACTCATAATCTAGATCCTTCTCAGCAAGACAAGCCTTAACTCGAAGAGTAGCGGTTGAACCTACAGCACCGTAAAGTTTAATAGCCATTATTGTTACTGTATTATTATTATTATTTCTGCAACTTGTATTGATGATTGATGGATATTGATGAAAGAAGACTACGATGTTATGTTATATAAATACACATACACAGAATACTGTGGCTGTTGATTGATGAATGAACGGCCGAGATTTAAGGATCAAGATGTGGACGAAGGTTCGAGGACTATGACAACCGACAGGTGTGGAGTGGCGGCCTCGTGGGTTTTTTTCTTTTTTTCCTTTTTAATAAAAACTTAAGAATATTGTAAAATATAAGTGTGTGGTGTGGTTAGTAGTTTGGTAACTGGTAAGTATGAATATTGGTTTTTGGGTCGTCATTTTATGACTTACAGGTGTGAATTTTGGTTTTGGGGAACAGAGATTTGTTTGACGATGAGATCGATGAGGTAAGTGATGACATAACATAAGATGAATGTACACGTGTGATCACATTTGGTTTTAGTCAAGGGAAATTGAATAAGGTTTAACAATTTTTAACGTGTATTTTGTTTTTTTTTACTGTAAATTTTATTAAAATGTGTCTTTAAATTGAGGACCGCCACAAAAGCCTTTACAACATATATAACTAGCCGATTACCCCGGGAAGGTCCCGGGGTTGAAAAATTTAATATGATTTAATAAAAAATGATAAAAAAAAAGAAAACTCAAATCACGAAAAGAGTAAATAACTTAAACATAATCAATCTTAGTTAAAAAACATTTATTTAAAAAGTTAAAAAAATAAAAAGCATAAACCATATTAAACATAATAAAGTATTAAAAGGATAACCTTCAACATATAATCATCTTCACGTAAATTAAAATATGTTACAATTTGATTAATGAATAACCTGAACACTTTGTGTTTTTTTCTGTATGAATATAACCCCACAAAAAATAGTCGTTTTTTTTTTCGTTTTTATATAGCACTATGGTACTCGTTGGAAAGATAATAAAACGCTCGTTAATTTGATGTAATTTTTTTATTTAAAAAATCTCGAATATAAAAGATATTTATGTTTAAAAATTATGGGAGGAAGATAAGAGAGAAAAATTTAAATTTGTTTTTAAATTATTTTTTCCTAAAATAACTCAATTTAATTTTAGTAATTGAGAATTAAGAGATAGAGAGATAAATTTAGAAAAATACTCAAAAACACCAAAAACACTCAATTATTAAGCCACGTGGCACTCTCAATTGGCATATATGCTTTCTTTTATATATATATATATAGATAGATGTGTATATAGCCCAGTCCTTCTATTTTAGAGACGAATACAACGACCGACTCTTGAACAACAAAAACGAAAGAGACTTTATCGAAGCCATCACCTCATAAACCTTTGGATCCCTACCTTCAAAAAGTCTTCACTTCCGCTCTCGCCAAATAGCCCAACAACCAATCATAACAATACCATTCAATAACCTCTTCCCCTTTTTGCATCCAGGCCTCAAGTCGATAAACGTGAGGAGGTCATTGAAATCAAAGGCAAAAATGGGTCCTATTTTACACCAAGTAGCAAGGTTTTCTTTAGAAGATGGGGAGATAAATATGAAGCAATATGATAAACCACTACCCAAGAAGGATTCTGGTGTCGTAGGGGATGTTGGAAAAGGGAAGGATGTCAATATGAGGTGATCTCAGGCTCCACCTCTTTCAAAGATGCATTCCTGGGAGGAGCAACCGGCACAAAGGATGAGAAGGTTATAGTTGTGTCGGAAGATTTCAAGGCGCATGATCATGTATTCGGTAAAGCTGTTATAGTAAGAATGGTAGATTTCAAAGCGTTAAAGGCCGTCGGGGTTACCGTTAAAGATTTAACATCTGGTATAGGAGTGGTGCAATATTTGGGAGGGTTATTAACCATTGTGTCTTTTCCTTCTGGGTTGGATGTTGAAAGCTTTTGTATGCTATGTAAGGAGAGGAAGTATTCCAATCGGCAGAAACATGGATTGGCCAAACCTTTCCATTTGAACGTATTGCGTGGTTACGCATTCAAGGATTCCTCTACACCTTCTAGACAATGAGATTATTAACAAAGTTGGGGAGTCTTTCGGAAAGGTGATTCAAATCGGACCTCTCTTATGATTATGTTGGTGTTTTGCTTGATAATGGTAAACGAATTCAAGAAGAGATTGTTTTGCGATGGAAAGGCCGAAGATATAGAATTTGGGTTGCAGAAGAAGTGGGAGAAGGGGAACTGGATTTTTTTTATCAAAGATCGTCAAGATGAGCCGTTCAAGATTACGGTGCTTAGCTTGCCGGATTCTATTACTCTGGCCAATTCAAGTCAACCAGGTGATGCTATGGAAACTCCTCAATCTCAGGCGGAAAATACGGAAGTTATTGTTAATTCCAATTTTGAAAACAATGTCGGTTACAAGGTTTCCAAGAATAGTGATCAATTTATGGCTGAGGAGGTTAATGTGCAAAAGTTTATGGATTGTAATAATGCTGAAGTTAATGAAAAGCATTCAAAGTTTAAAAAAGGCAAAAAAAATTAAAAGAATGGAAAGGAAATAGGAGGTTGGCCCATTTGAAGCACGTTTTCTCTTAGTGGACTCTAGGCCCAGTTCCAATAAAAGGGCTAGGCTTGAGTTTGACCCAAAAGGCTTGGATCCTTTTGGGTTGATATATTATTGGGCATCAATTAGCAATAAACATCAGATACCAATGGTAAACATGGGGTCGATACTGTGGAAAAGATATGCTCTCAGGTGGAGTTCGAAAATAATGAGAATAAAGAGACATTCATTCCCGTAAATATTGAGGATGATGGTGATAATTCTGGGGCAGAAAGGACCAAGCACTCGACTGTTCTGGATGATAATGAAAAGATTCAGAAAGAAGTGAAGAGTACTATTGTTATGGGGCTTAAATGGGTAATTTTCAAGACTTAGTTATTGAAGCCGTTGCACAAGAAGGGAAACAATCAGGTAACTTATGATTTTTTTTTGTCGATTAATATTAGAGGGTTGGGTGTGGCAGGCAAACAAGGTTGGGTGAAAAATCTTAGAGTCAAAAATGGGGTTGATTTTGTCGCCGTTCAAGAATAGAAAGTTTCGGATTCTAAGAGGTTTAATGGGAGTCATTTATGGGGTAGAGGGGATTTTGATGTGGAGCTGGTGGAATCCTCAGGAAGGTCGAGTGGGTTGATCAATATCTGGAATTCTAAGGTTTTCAAGAAGAGTACTGTTGTAAAAGACCCGAATTTTTTGCTTACTTCGGGAAGGTTGATTAATGATGGGTCGGTTCTCAATATTTTAAATATTTATGCCCCTCAACGTGTCGGTGCTAAAAGGGCTCTTTGGGAGAAAATACAAGAGGTGATGGGAAATTATTAGGGTATGTGGATACTATTAGGTGATTTTAATGTTGTCCGGTTTGAAGAAGAAATGAAGAATTCTAGATTCAATTATACGAGCGCCTGGGACTTTAACTCGTTTATGGATGATGTTGGGTTACATGAATGGGTTAGGATCAAATACACAAGACACTTTTTCTAGGAAGGGTGAGAAGGATTGTGATCCATTGATCATATATTTGAAGGGTTGAGATTAGTTTGTTTGAAAAAAAAATAATAAATTAGAGAAAAGGCATAAAAGGAAAACAACATTTGTTGACTTTCTCTCTCCACATGCAATGCACATGTCAATTCCCCCCATCATTTTAAAACGTCTATAACTTTTTCATACGATATTTTTTTTCAAAAAAATTTCACCATATTAACGAGCGTTTTTTTATCTTTAATATGAGTACCACATTGCTACATTAAAATTGAAAAGAAAAATCGTGCTAAATGGGTTTTCTTCTCCGTTGTGTCTTCTGCTCGTTCATTGTGTTATAGTATGCACGTGTGCTTTATAAATATGTTATTTATGTTTTTTTAGTCTACACATGATTTAACTTTATCCATTGTGTTTTTAGTATGCTTTTCATTGTGTTTTATGCAAATGAGTTTTGTATTTAGGTGTTCATTGTGTTTTATTATGTTGTTCATTGTGTTTAAGTCTATTATTCATTGTGTTTTAGTCTTCTGTTCATTGTGTCTTTAATATGTCTTCCATTGTGTTTTATTAGATTGTTCATTGTGTTTTATACCTATTGTTCATTGCATATTTAATTGGAACTCATTGTGTTTTACGTTATCTCCATTGTGTCTTACGCAACTGGGTTTTCAATTTTTTTTCAAAAGTATTCATTGTGTTTTAATCTTCTGTTCATTGTGTCCTTATTATGTCGTACATTGTATTTTACACAATTGGGTTTTTAACTTTTTTTTTCAAAAGTATTCATTGTGTTTTAGTTTTCTGTTCATTGTATCTTTAGTATGTTATCCATTGTGTCTTACACAAATGGGTTTATAACTTTTTTTTCAAAAGTATTCGTTGTGTTTTAGTCTTACATTCATTGTGTCTTTAGTATGTCGTCCATTGTGTTTTACTAGACTCTTAATTATGTTTTATACCCTATATTTAATTGGTGTTCATTGTGTTTTACACTTCATTGTGTCTTACGCAAGTGGGTTTTTGAATTTTTTTTTCAAAAGTATAACAATATGGTACTCATATTAAAGATAAAAAGACGCTCAATTTTATGGTATAATTTTTTTTTTAAAAAAAGATGAGGTATAAAAAAGTTACGGACATTTAAAAATGAAGATGGAAATGGCATGTGACTTGCATGTGCATATGTTTTTGACAAAATTACCCCTCCCGCTTGTTTAATCCTTTGGACACATGTCATTTTCTAGTGGCTTCTCACCCTTCTCATTTTTTGTAGCCTTTATAGAATAACCCAACCCTACATGAATACTATATCAGGGGTAACAGGTTCACGTTTGTGGCAGGAAATAGTGGGGATATTAAATTGAGTAAGATTGATCGAATTTTAGTTTGTCACAGTTTTTTTAACAGGTGGCCTATGGCGTGTCTTAGAGCCCTGCCTTGTGAGCTTTCAGATCATACGCCACTTTTACTGTCTTTGACATATTCCAATTTCGGGTACAAACCATTCAGATGGTTCAACTCGTGGCTGGAAAGAGATGGATGCAGTGATGTCGTCAGTAAAGCGTTGGAGATCGGTTCTAATGATGGCTTGCCGGATATGACCTTAATGAATAAATTTTGATGTGTTAGAGAGGATTTAAGACGATGGTAGGATTCGGAGATTCAAAAAGAAGGGGAAGAGCTTGAAACTTACAAGAATGATATGCAAAGATTGGAAATCAAAATGGAGGATAGGGAATTGGAAGAAGACGAAATATGGGTGTGGGAGGCATGTAAAAAAGGGTTATTCCACTTGATATTTTGAAATACAGAGAGACTTACAACAAAAATCAAGGGTGAGATGGGCGGCTAAAGGGGATGATAACTCCGCTTTTTTTTTCACCGGGTGGTGAACGGAAGAAAGGCTTCTAATGCCATTCCGGGTCTTATGGTAGATGGACAATGGATTTCTAAACCTTCTTTGATCAAAAGGGAAGTTTTTAAATTTTTTATAGATCATTTTTCTGATAAATACACAATTCGGCATGTTCTATGTTGTTCGGGTATTAATCAGGTTTCGGCGGCAGATTCAGAGATGTTAGTGTGCCCTTTACCAGAGAGGAGATTAAAGAAGCGGTGTTCGAATGTGGGTCTGACAGGGCAAGTTTAATTTTCTATTCATTAAACATTTTTGGAGTTCCTTGGAAGAAGATTTTTTTTGAAGCTGTTTACTAATTTTTATGACACGGGTGTTATAAGTAGAGGATGTAGTACCTCTTTTATAACCCTCATTCCGAAAGTAAAGACTCCAGTTAGTTTGAAGGATTATAGACCCATTACTCTTATGGGGATTATTAGTATGATCTTATCTAAAGTTTTGGCTTTGCCGGTGAAAGATACTATGGGCCCTTTGGAACGCAAGGAATACAAAAGTTTTTAAGGGATCTAATCCTAAAGTTGTTGATGTAGTCGCCACGGTTAGTCGTGGTCTTTCCTATGGTTGAAAAATAGGTTGAGGTTTAGTTCCTTACAGTGGAGTAATTGGGTTGTAAATTCTTTGTATATGTTGTAAGCTCTTGGCGGTCCTCGCTTTGAGGACACGCCTGTTTTCTTAATGAAGTTCACAGTTCAAAAAGAAAACGTACTATTCTCTGGTGCTTTTGACTTCCAAACTTATATGTGTACTTGATGTCCTTTCCAAGGTTATTGGGATATTTATGAATCGTCCATATGATTACGATTGTATGCCAACATTATACAAATTTTAACCATACCAATTGAAGTTACCGATAACGACTAAATTATGCCAACAAAACGTCACATTTTGGACCCGGTCAAAACATGTCGTGTTCAAATTTATGCCAACAAAGTTGGAGCAATCCTTCAAACACTTCATGTTTATGTCTTAATGTGGTGTTGTAAGCCGCTGGGTAAATCAAAATAAAAATATTGTTTCGCAAACTTCAGAATTTTCAGAATTTACATATCTCATGTAGTGAAACTAAAAATATTTTTACTCAGCATCCCGCCGTAACGCATGAGTTAGCGTCAACTCATTTAAATAATTAATTAAATAGTACTAGTTAATTAAACCCTCCCAACTTTCGAACAATGGAAAAAGTAGAGGTTTAAAAAAAGTGCACTAAGGTACGTATTGTAAATGCTCTTGTAACAAACTAAAATATTGAAATTAAAATCTGTTTTCACTTCAATCGAGCAATAAAACCATTCATTTTATTATCATGACATCAACTTATTAAGTGGGCAAACACATCTATCAAATCTTACACAATGTAACTCTCAACTCTTAAGTCGAGCTTGCTTTCACCCACGCAGGTCGGGACATGATCTCGGCAGCCCAAGCGCTGACATGGGGCCGCGCGTCGAACAACCTCTTCGTCTTCGTTCCAAACAAATACTTCAAAACAGGCAGGTGGTGAAGGTCTGCCAATGTGAAGCAATCACTACCCAAATATTTACTCTCAGACAACCGCGCTTCATACACGTCAAGCACCTGCTCTAGTTTCTTCTCGTTCTCTTCCACCACCGCTTCGTCGACTGTCATCCCAAACATTGGCTTGTATGCTAGCTCCCATGCTAGCTTGGACCCCACTTGATCGAATTTCTGTGATTCGACTTCTATCCACACACCCACTATTGCCATTTTCTTTGGGTCCTGGATTATTAGATTGGTTCCTTTGTCACTGTATGTGTGAGCTAGGTATTGTGTTATTGCCCTTGATTCTGAAACAAAATTACCAATTCATTAAATTTAAGTTAAAAGTATAAAAACCGATTAACTGAACAGAAACCGAAGTTACCGACAAGACCGCACTGAAAAACCGAAGTAACCATGTGATATATTTTTAGTGGAAGATCAAAAAAAAAAAAAAAAAAAAAAAAACGCGTTTAGAAATCGGTTAACAGGTAAAGATACGTGTACTTGATGCCCCGCCCAAGAGAGAGACCCAAGTCCTAATAGCCCCGCTAAATGGTGATTCAACATGATTTATTTCTAGTATAAGATGGTAACACTATATAATATGTGTACTATGGTTTATTTGTTGCTTATAGATAGTGTTTCACCATGACTTATTTCTTACATAAAAATTAAATTTAAATCAATTGCATATGTTAACAAGTAAATTAATATCAATAATAATTTTCGTACCAAACAGCTTAAGATCACCATCCTCGAACGCTGGAACCTGACCAAACGGCTGCACAAACACATATACATCATCAACAAACATACATACTTACATCAAGTCAAACAAAAGCAAAACATAATAACATAGTAATAATAACTTTAGCTAATGTTACATACGTTACGAGACAAGAAAGCAGGACTCTTGTGCTCTTTATTGCGCATGTCGATGTTAACAAACTCATAATCAAGATCCTTCTCAGCAAGACAAGCCATAACTCGAAGAGCATTGGTTGAAACAGGAACACCGTAGAGTTTAATAGCCATGATTATTAGTAATGTTATTTCTTCAACTTGTATTGTATTGATGGATATTGATGAAAGAAGACTACGATGTTATGTGTTATATATACACAGAATTCTGTAACTGTTGATTGATGAATGAACGGCCGAGATTTAAGGATCAAGATGTGGACGAAGGTTCGAGGGCTATGAGAACCGACAG
Organism: Ambrosia artemisiifolia; assembly: GCA_032199755.1. Lineage (NCBI taxonomy): Eukaryota > Viridiplantae > Streptophyta > Magnoliopsida > Asterales > Asteraceae > Ambrosia > Ambrosia artemisiifolia. Next base: position 51,420,194 of record CM063520.1, read on the forward strand.
CACAGGTGGGGAGTGGTGGCCTCGTGGGTTTTCTTTAATAAAAACCTAAGGATATTGTAAAATATAAGTGTGTAGTTAGTTGTATGAATATTGGTTTTTGGGTCGTCCTTTTATGACTTTATAGTAATCATGGTTTAGCAATTTTTTTACAATGTTCACTGATAAGTGAAATGGGCGTGAAAGGGCATTTTCGTGTCCAAACACTATCCCCTGGGGTTAAAGAGGCTTGAAAGGGACAGGCGTGAAAAAATTCGCTGGGCAAGGGGCACTCCTATAACAAATCAGCTTCTTCCACGTCACCTCTTTATGCTTTTTTGTTATTTTCTTTTTCTAATTCAATTTTATATATTAAAATATACAAATTCTGCTCCTTTAGCGCCCATTTAATTAAGAGGGGGGGAGGGGAGGTGTTTGGGGTGTGAAATTGCCCTTTTAACGCCCATTTCACTCTACTACTACACATGGTCTTAATGTGTATTTTGGTTGACTAACATCTTTTTTTCCACAAATGGTCTTAACTAACAAAATTACCTTGCGCTGTATGGCGGGAAACTGGTCGGTTTTTATTTGACTCATGTCGTGATATTACCGACATTTACTATAGCAATTGAAATGAGAAACAAAAATAAAGTTGTGATATGAGTAAAATGATATTGACAAATGTTTTACATTGATCTATAAAACATAAAAACAAATATTGGTACCGATTTTGATGGTACCAATGTCAATATCGAGTAAGCTTGTCACGCTACCAACATTTGCTTTGTTAAAAAAGTATCATCGATGCTGACTTTGTTTTTAAAAATGTACAAAAATAATAGTGATAGTTTGAGTATCCAAAAATAACAAAATGGTGGTTGTTCTGTAAACGACTATTCTATATACTAACAAAAGAGATTGTGAACAGTTTTAAATCGTGATTGGGCCACATGCTTAATCTTTATTAGGCCACATATTATTTTTTGTTTTTTTTTTGTTCGTGGTTTTTGCTATAAAATAATTCTAGAAGTTTGATAGACATTTGTAAAACCAAATAATCAAATCCGTTTCAAACAAATTCTAAAACAAAGTTCTCAATATCTTGTAATAAGTTTTAACAACCAAAAAATAATACATAAATTCCTTCGATAGAAAAAAAAATTATTACTTTATTCATTTTGTAACAAAGAAAAACTATTTGAAAATGCCACAAAATATATACATCCTTAGCCTATCGTTATATGTGTATACTGATTAACTTTAGATGTGTTTTTTAATCGTGTTACTTGCTTATTTATACCGTCGTCTATATTAATCCATGTCTTCAATATACAGAGTAACAAATTTAAATATTTACTATTAACCTTACTATAGTTAAAGCTAATTTTTAACTTTAGACATGTTACTTAACCGTGTTGATTGCTTTTTTTTATCGTCGTCTAGATTAAATCTTGCATGGTCTATAATAACTCATCGATATATCATGTAATAAATACGTTAGCGCCAACACCGTTATGTGATCCCGCAGCGAAGCGCGGGTTCCAACACTAGTTACAAATATAATAACTTGAATACAAATCATGTAAAACACAGGATTCGTTTATAACTTTTTTGTGCATAGAGGTGTTGTACCTCATGCTTAGGGTGTTTTTGTGCCAGATCGTTCTTGCCAATAAGACTCCATCCGCCCTTAGAAGGAAGGTTTCAGATTCATACATGGGGAATTGATAATAGTTTAGGATTATTGATGTAAATGAGTAACATTTGTCGTTCAAATCAAAATTGAGGAATTATAAGATCAAATAATAATATTTATATTTATGCATATGGGTCCAGTGACATCCCATGAATGATTCAATGGTCGTAATTCTAATGGGCCAACCAGTAATAGCGTTGAACCCATTAGACGGGCCTATAATGGGTACCATCTACTTGCACATTTATCATTTGTATGGCATTCTCAACATTCCCTCCTACTCATATAAAGAATTTAGGAGTCTCCTTTTTCCTACGCTTTATCTAAGAGTGCATTGGGGCTCCGGCTCTAGTCTCACGGTTCTTTGTGTTCGCAGCTTATATCCTAACACGAGAAGAGAAAAACAACAATGTCACACCATCATTGAGGTGAATCGGAACCGCACGAGTCACCATCTTTCACAGCTACTCAAGTCTACAAACCAAATAATCTGCACACCAATGTTGTGCATATAGGATTTTTTTTAGAATTCAGGGGCTCATGGCACATATATATATACACTCACACATAAACACACGGCCCAATTTTTATTGTACACTATTATGTCTTTGGGCCTTTAGTGTATTTCTATATATTTCTATTAATTGTTTAGGTTGGGCCTCAAACCCCATTTACATGTTACAAGTTACAACCAGGAGCCTATCAAGAAAAACTATTTGATGAATCGGCTCACAAGGTGGTAGCAATTATTATATATAATAAATGTTGACCACCTTAGGAATAGTAGCTAACGGTTGACCGTTAGCTACTATTCAACTCCGTCAGTTACTATTTATCTCCGTTAGTTACTATTCAACTCCGTTAGTTACTATGCAACTCCGTTAGTTACTATTCATCTCCGTTAGTTACTATTCAACTTCGTTAAGTTACTATGCAACTCCATTTAAATAGTACTAAAGGAGTTACTATTGAACTCCGTTAAAATAGTACTAACGGAGCTACTATTTAACTCCGTTAGTTACAATTCTACTCCGTTAAAATAGTATTCAACTCCGTTAGGTTGCTTTTCAACAACGTTAACTTACTACTCAACTCCATGAAGTTACTATATTCAACTCCATGTCTATCAAACTCCGTTAAGTTGCTTTTCAAATCCGTTAATTTACTATCCAACTCCGTCAACTTATACTACCTAACACCGCCAAATTTTACGTCTACTTTTGGTTCGCTTTTTACTGTTCCATACACCGACGATGTGCGCTATTGGTGTTACTTCGCATGGTTGTTCGCCTTAGCACACCCAAAAGTCCATTCCCGCGCGCGTATATTGACCATCTTAGCAATAGTAACTAACGGAGTTAACTGTTAGTTGCTATTTCGTTACCCGCTGCGCGCCGCAACGCGCGCGGGAAAAAAACTAGTTTTTCATGTTAAGCATTTTTTTTTCTATCTAGTTTGATGTTTATCTATAGATTTTGATGCTAATGGTTATTTATTTTTATTTTTGTTTTTTTCGGCTAGTTGATGTTTTGACGCTCGTTTTTCCTATGAGTCATTTAACCAATTTAGTCACGGATCACACAACCACAAAACAAATGCCCTCGTCCATGGTATGTTAAAATCATGTAGTAGTTTCACATCAGTCAACGAGTCTCATACAATGAAGTATGAGACCATCAAACTTATGCACATGATAGTAGTTTCACATCATTTTTTAATTACAGTATCGCTAACCCATATTTTTTTTAACAAAAGATATATCATTTTTATAAAAACCAACAAGAATTACAATTACAAGTGAGCGACGAGTAAACGGGCAACAAGCTGCGCCGCTACCCATTTTTGAACAGCAAAGCCTACTCTATTAAAAATAAAGCTTGTGTCTTTTTAATTAATTTATAAATATCTTGATTTTTGAGTTTTTGACCATCAAAATTATGCACATGATAGTAGTTTCACATCATTTTTTTATATATGTTTTGATTGAATATTTCAACAATTCATTGAAATGTAATTGTGGTTTGATGTGGCTACATATAGCATTATATCACTCATCAATTTGATTGTAATTTTTCTTATAAAAGGGCCCTTGATTTACTTTAGGCCTCCAAAATGGATGGGCTGGCCTTGATAACTAACTCGTATACTCATTGCCAACTAACTTGCTATACATATACACACTAAGAGTATGTTGTGAACAATAACCACTTACACATGAATCCGCGGTTAATACCTTGTTCCAGTGATTATTCATGGTCTTGGAAAATCCAATAATGCTAATCCTAAGGCTTAACATTTCTAGCATTGGTGCCTAACTATATTAACAGGCGTGTGGATCTTTCTAGTAACAAATCTACTAAAAGATTTTTTTGGTTATTTAGGTGGTGTTTACATATATTTATTGTCACCGTACACCTTTAGTTGAACAATTCGGCCAAAAGTTGAATTGGAACATTTTGTAAGATTAATGGGTTGAACACGTCATGATTATCAAAACCATATAACTTTAGAGTATCTCCAATGCATCCACTTTCAAACGCGTCACATCAGGCATCAGCTGCCACATCAAAAATTGGTTTAAATGAATATGTGTATGAGGGAAATGAGACCCCCCCCCCCCCCCCCTTTTTCTCCCATCCGCTAACGTCCACCACCATACGCATCCTCCAATGGAGTCATCCAAATCAGGATGTCACTTGGCAGTTGGCATCCAAGAATCCGTCTAGTTTATTGCATTGGGGAGGCTCTTATGACATGATTGAACTAAAAGTAATAATAACACAGGGTAAATATGTAAAACTCAACATGTTCAAGTAACATTCATGCACAATCTATGACTATGCAAGTACTATTTGACCACAACATGTTCACGAACATGCCTACGGGTCCCTTCCTCTGGATCTCTTCTCTTCTTTTTTGGGTTCAAAAATTCGTTCTCAAGAGCTTCCAATGCTTTTGTGGTCAATGCACGGTTTCTCCTACTCTGTCGTTGACCATTAGCAAGAGGAGTCAACAAGTCAGTCTGGATGGACTTGGTTGTTTCAGATAACATATCTTGTTTAGCAGGGGATGGTCTTTTATCATCATATGAAAGTGGACCCGAGCGAGGGTTGCTCAAGTCGATCACTATCCTTGTGCATTTCTTCTCAGGACATGCAGCATCTTCCATGTGTTCATCTTCACCACAAGTGTTGTCATCTTTAATATTATCAACAGTCCGACGTTTTGTTTTACGTTTGAATACCAACTTCTGTTTTCTTACAGGTTGCCCATCTGTAGAGAGATCCATTTTGGTATTTTCCACTGTATTAAGACGCACATCTTCATCTCGAGATTCTTCTGCGATGTCATGTTGGCTTTCTCCAGAAACACTAGCCGACGCTTGCAAATGAGCAGGTTCAGAAACAGTCAAACTCGTGAGCTCTCTGACTTTCACAAGCGCAACCAAACTGGTGTCCACAACTGTGCATTTCATCAAATCTTGTTCATCATCTGACCCTTGTGTTTCATCTGGCTTGACCAACCGATCCTTGTCAGGTTCGTGGTCAAGAAGGTGTGGTTCAGATGCAACTTTATTCAGCACCTCAGTCAAACAGTCAAAATATTGACTTCCTTTGACTAGACTCCTCCTTGAAAACTTTGTCACACCAGGTACAAGAAACACTAAATTTTTCGAGTTTTGAAACGCATAGTTTCTAGCCTGTTCATAATGCCATCCTTTAGCTAAAAGACGAGGCCACACAGCTTCCCAGAAGAACTCATTTAACCTCGCTTTGCTTAATCCAATTCGATCACTTAAAATTTTAATAATTTCTTCTGTTTTTAGAGACGAACATGAAGATTCAACTTTTTTGCTTCTTAATCGTCTTCTGGTCTTGATAGCAAGGTCTTGTTTTCCTTTGCCAATGGCTACGGCTTGTACAAGAAGATCGAGGCCCATTGTGTCCCTTAAAGTGAACACATACTTCTCAAACGAATGTTTTCCTTCCTCAAACATTTTAATGACCTGCAAGAAACCATACATCAATAACCAATCTCTCTTGAATCAGTTTAGTAACATAAACATTAAACAAGGTACCTGTGTCAACCTAGCTTTACACTCGTCTGTCACATTAGAGAGCAAGCGAGACAAAAGCTCGTGCAGCCTCCACCCGTTGAAAATCTTTTTCCCAGGAACGGACTTGCTAATTCTTTTCTTCTTCCGATACGTTGACCATTTTTGGTGTTCACTGCTTCTATAAAACTTCCCATAGTAATAAGATAGTACATTTGGCATACCTTTATTCCCCATGAACTTGTTCACAACGCGAAGATTCTTGCCAAATATATATAAACCAAGAATAAAACCATCATGTTCAATCACGCTCCAAGATTCTTCACTCGATGAACAAGGAACCAGAAGCAAATCATTGTCTGTATCACAACCTACAATACAAGACTTCCCCTTTGCATTTGCTTTGTTGTTACGTTGAGTCTGTTGACTGTGAACCCAAGTGACAGGACCTGACCGACCAAATTCACAGACAGGTACCTTCATGAGTTGGGATCGCTCGTTTTCTGTCATCAAAGATGGGATTTGTGCCTGGTATTCATCCCCGACCCGCGTGGTCTTTTGTGGCTCTCCGAATATGTTACCAGCAGTAGAAGACTGTCCAGACTGCAGCCACTCGACTCGTTTATCAACATCTTTATCCATCTATCCACAACCAAACATGATAACAGACAACGTTGTTAGCTTCCGGTATCAATCAAACCAGCATACGCAGCATTCAAACAATAAACTAACAGAAACAACATAATTACATCATACCCGGTACACGTGGTTACCGCACGCACGGATCCACGACCGAACTGTGATCTCCAGGGTCACACGGCAGCAACCTTATAAAAGGGGATAACGTTGACTTTGACTATTTTACATAACCATTCCATATTTTTGTCCCCAAAACAGAAACTTTTTTAAAATTTATGTTGGGAATTTTCACTAAACAAATTATGTTAATATTATCCATTCTTAACTATAAGTACATAAACAAATTAATTTAGATAGCCCCAAACTATGAACACAATACACAGTTGAAGATAATCTCTTGGATAGTTTAACTAAATACATAAGTTTATAACTACAGCAACCAAAAAAATAAAAATAAAAAACACACACACAAGTAAATAAGGTTGAATGTAACGAATAACACGTGAATTTTAACATATGGGTATTGATGTTTTGCATCAAATTCAAACATTTTAATCATTGTTTGAACTTTGAAGATTGATTTATTAATAACCATAAATAAACTAAACCAACACGATGATGAAAAATGCAAGAAACAAAGACATAAACATGTAGTTGATGATCAACAAACAAAGAATTCACCTTAAAAGATTACGTATTCCAAGTTAATAAGTTGTTGTTGCAGCGTCAGAGCCTTCCTTTGCGATTACAGAAGGAGAGAAGACAAAGCAAGAATGTGTAGAATAAAAAGAGACGACGACTACTCTGCTTTTGTTCGGTTCTTTTACAACTTATGTTGTTAAATGTTAATAACACACTACCCTTTTAATAATTCTATGTTAACGATAAGTTCAACTATTTATATTATAATTTTTAATTACATAGTATAGAGTAAAGATCAAATACATATAGTTTTTTTGTAAGAACTGTGAGAATCAAAGGGGGTAAAAAAATTTATTTTTTTTTTTAGAATTTTTTTTTCCCATGTGCTTAAACATTCTTTCTAGATGAATAATACATTATTTCTAAAGTAGTGGCCGCCAGAATTAAAAGAGTGATGGGGGATGTTATTTCAGAGTCGCAGTCAGCTTTTCTCAAAGAGAGGTTCATTTTGGACGGGCCTTTAGTGCTTAACGAGATTATTGGATGGCTAAAGAAATGTGGAAAACAGGCGTTCTTCTTGAAAATCGACTTTGAAAAGGCCTACGATAATGTGAGTTGGGAGTTTCTCTTGTCCATTATGGAGCAGATGGGTTTTCCTTCTAGATGGTGCCGGTGGATTAGAGGGATTGTTAGCTGTGCCAGGTCTGCGGTCCTGGTAAACGGGTCTCCCACGTTTGAGTTCTCATGTCGGAAAGGGCTCAGACAAGGAGACCCTTTATCGCCTTTTTTATTCTTGATCGTGATGGAAGGGTTGGCTAACATGATTGCGAAGGCGAGTCGTTTTGGTGACATTGAAGGGATAAGTTTGCCAGGGGAGGGGCCGGTTGTTTCTCACATGTTGTACGCCGATGATGCATTACTTATGGGTACTTGGTCTTCTACCAATGTCATTATGATGAATCGGCTTTTACGAATATTTCATATGTGTTCGGGCCTGAAGATTAATGTGCACAAATCTCATCTTTTTGGGTTGGGGGTTCCTTCGGCTGAAGTTGAAGATATGGCGGCGCTTTTGGGGTGCCAACTTGGAGAGCTTCCGTTTAAGTATCTTGGAGTTAAAATCGGCGCGAATATGAATAGGGCGACGCATTGGGATCCGGTGCTGGAAACGGTAAGAAATAGACTCCAATCGTGGAAAGCGAAAACGTTATCCATTGGTGGGCGGTTGACTTTGATTAAATCTGTCCTCGCTAGTCTTCCAGTGTATTACTTTTCTTTGTTTAAAGCTCCAAAGGCGATTATTGAAGACCTTGAAAAGTTGATGAGAAAATTTCTTTGGGTTGGGGGTAAAGATAAAGGCATTCATTGGGTTGCTTGGGATATAGTTACTAGTCCTAAGAAGATTGGAGGGTTGGGTATTTCTAAGTTGTCCGATGTGAATTTGGCGCTTTTGATCAAATGGGCGTGGAGGTTTAAAACCAATTTTGGAGGGCTTTGGACTAAAGTGATTTTAAGCTTACACGGGGGTCGAAATAAATGGGATTTCTTACCGATTAAGAATGCCTTGCCGGGTACTTGGAAGGCCATAGTTAGTTTATTGAGTAAAGTTCGTATTAACGGTTCTTCTATACCCAGTTTAATGTCTTGTCAACTTGGGAACGGAGATAACATCAATTTTTGGAAGGATGTGTGGTATGGGGATAGAGCTTTATATACTAGATGGCCTAATCTGTTCGCGTGTAATAAAGACAGGAATGGGTCTGTTAGCAGCCATATTAAATTCGATGGGGTCCGTAACCTGGCGTCTGATAGTTTAATTTTGGCGGCGCATTCGGTAGAAGGCATATCGGAAGTGCAGGATGGGTTATTTATGCTGTCCCAGGTGCGGCTCAAGAGCTCTAAAGATCTTTGGACTTGGGATAATAATCCAAACTGGTCGTTCTCAGTGGCTGCTGTCAAGACTATGCTGAACAAGAATATTGTTGGGCAGATTAGATGTTATAGCTGGGTTAAATGGGTTCCAATTAAGGTTAACGTTCTGGCCTGGAGAATAGACAAGCGAAGAATTCCTACGCGGCTGGAATTAGCTAAAAGGAATGTTGGCCTGCATAGTGTGAGATGTCCGATGTGTTCTGTGGTTGATGAAGACGTCCCCCATGCCTTTTTCGACTGTGGCTTCGCAACGGGGGTGTGGAGGCAGATTTGGTCTTGGTGTCATATGGACCCAGCTAGCGTCAATTCTGTTGATGAGGTTCTTCATGTTTCGGCTTCTGTGGCTGTCAAGGGTAAGGACATAGTGCGCGGTATTTTTGTGGTCACTTGCTGGGCGATCTGGAAGGAACGGAACAAGGTTGTTTTCCACAACGCTGAGCCGAAAGTGGTCGATACAGTGTCGGTGGTCAAGTCTATGTCTTTTATTTGGCTGAAATTTAGATCCAAGTGTAGTAGGATTGAATGGAACAATTGGGTAAAATTCCCATTGTATATGTTGTAAATGGCGGGTTTTGAGTGGTCTTTGTTTTGAAGGCCCCTCGTTTTTTGAATGAAATTAATGTTCAAAAAAAAAAAAAAAAAAAAAATTAAAAAAAAAAAATTTTTAGTGTAATTACGTCATTAAGGTAAATACATTAGTTTACACTAGAGTAATTATGTAATTACTCTACACGTAATTACTCTACACCAATTTTTTTTTTTTTTTTAGTTTTCAATACTATAATACATGTTTAACAATATGGGTAAAAAAAATTTTAAAAAAAAATTAAAAAAAAATACCCTCCTTTGATTCTCACAGTTCTTACCAAAAAAGCTATTTGTACCGGATCTTTCCCCATATTAATTAATATATTAACATATAGATGTGGGGTATGGGTAGAGGGTAAAACAATATGTAGGGATGACAATAGAACGTGTTTGGATTATTGATAATAGTAGTCTTATGCCCGGTAGTAAAAATGTGTTTCATTCCCAGCCAAATACCCACTTGGTATGTGTCGGGCAAACCATTAGGCATCGGGTATAGATGCTAGTTTATTAAAAATTACTTGTTCGGATTTCCAAATCCATTTCTTACTATTCAAATTATTTATAACCTTATTACCTAAGAAAACTAGAAGTATAAAACTAAAAAAATGGAGAACAAGTATATTATTTTAATAGGGTGAGCACATGTTAGATTGGTTTGGCTATTGCTTAATACTGAAATCATAACCGAAAACTTCGGTTTACAACCACTTCTAGGGTATGCATGGTTCGGTTCAATTCAGTTATTAACCTCAACCAAACCAAAATCATCGGTTAATCAATCTTATTAACTAATTAGTTAATTGGTTTGATTTGTTTGATTAATTGTTGGTTTTTAGTTTGTTTAAGTTAATTCCGGTTAGTAACCAAAACCAAACTTTGGCTACAATTTTTACTTAAAAGTACATGGAATTGAGATATAAAATCTAAAAATAGGTGAATATATAATGTTTCGTTTTGGTTAGGTTAATTTTAGTTAATTAAAGGTACAAAAACGCCGAAAACCGATTTTAAGTTAATTAGGTTTTTGGTTAATTCAGTTTTCAATTGATTTCAGTTCAATTCGTCTGTTTTTTGTTCGGTTTCAGTTAGCAGTTTAGTTATTGCTCACTCCTAGATATTATTAATCATGTAATACATCAATTTTTAATCATAAAAGAATATTAGCAATACTATACTAAAATTAAAGAGAATAAAATGCTCGTGTTTATGATGTAAGTTTTTAAGAGAATATAATGTATAAAAAAATATGGTTGTTTAGAAATCATGGAGGTAGTTGCCATAAAATAACATAAAAAATGTAACTCTTATTTAAACATGCAAACGTTGAGTAATGTTGAAGGAATTAAAGTGTAATTATGGTGAGATGAGCAAAATGTAATTATATTGTACAATTATAACATATTTATATATGATCCGGCTCATACGTAGGAAATGTACAAAAAAGAGCATAAAACGTGTATAAAGGGAAAATTGGCACGTGTAATTTAAAGACATATTCACATCAAGGGTCAATATTTACCCCTAGCGTATTGTAACGAGGTCAAAACATAGACCTGGAACGTACATAAAATAAGCACAAAAAACGTATTATATTTTACTTGACTTATTTCTCAAAAGTTTACATTGAAACGTAGACCAACACGAATCTATACCGACACATAAATAAAAACACACACACGTAAAAATAGTTTTATAAGGCAAAGAAACGAAAGGAGTAAACTTGGAACTTTAGAAACTCGAGTGGATCAAAATGATATTTTACACACAACGACAAACTAGTTTAAAAAAGAAGAAGTATTTAACTAAATATGTAGGGAGTTAGATAAAAATTGCAATATCAAAAGTCGAAGGGTTCTAAAATAAAGTAAAAGTGTGTATGGGTTAAAACTGCAACTTTCAAAGGGGTTGTGTTGGTGAAAAAATTAGAAACCATTTATGTAAATGTAACGCCCCAAATTTTAATTGTTATAATAATCCTATAAAATACTGAATTATATATATATTTTTTTAACCGGCAAAGACTTTATAACTGCATATAAAGAGTCAGAAAGAAGCTGGAAAATACAAACACCAAGATAAAAACAAACAATTACACCATGTTCGCTACATTAAAAGGAAACCCAATCCCCCCAACTCGCCTTCGGAAGCTTCGTCCTATGGTTAATCCACATAAAAGAGTCCTCCTTAATAAGAACGACCAAATTGTGAACCGGTACGAACTTATCATCAAAGGTCTTCGAGTTCCTAGCAAGCCACAGTCTCCAAGAAGTAGCTAGCACGACGGTATGAACAAGTTTCTTCCACACCTTAGAGCCTGGCCGTAATGACAAGTATTCATACCATTCGGACAAAGAAAGCGACCCATCCGGCCATGGGATTCGCAACCAAGATAGAACATTCCACCAAACGGCTAATGACCAAAGACAAAGAACAAAGGCCTGCTCCGAATCCTCTTCATGAATTCCGCACCTGGAGCAAAGAACATTAGTCCCGAGAACCCCACGCTGAGCTAACTCAACCTTGGTAGCCACCCTGCTAGCTAACACCCTCCATAACAAAAAAAATGGTTTTAAGCGGCGCCCACGAGTTCCAAGTATAAGTCGGTTCCTCCTGATTCGCAATACACTGCTTCATCTATATCACGTCTGACTTGTTTGATTGAAAAAAGGATGCCTTCATTATTCTCCCAACTCCATTTATCCTTGCCATGGCTTAAATGAACCTGCACTAAAATATTATTGAGGAGATCCATTTGTTGCATTTCCTCCACATAAATTGGCCCTCTCACAAGAAGGTCCAAAGTACCACCTGTATGATTTGGCCCAGCCCAACTAGAAACCCGTAACATCTTATCAGCAGCCAACAGAAAAAGGTTCGGAAACAACAAAGAAAACAAATCTTCAGCTGTCCACCGGTCCAGCCAGAACCGAACCTGGGACCCGTTCCCCACTTTTACCGATAGCTTCTCAGCCATATTAATCCCCTTTCTTCATTAAATTACCTTCCGCGTTCCCTATATCTTTCCAGAAACCAGTTATAGTCTTTTTAATTGGGATCAAATATTTATTTCGTGTTGAACAATGTATAGCGTTAATCACTTTCACCCAATAACTATTTGGTTCATTTTTGTACCTCCACCACCACTTAACGATCATAGCCTCCTTACAATGCTCAATACTCCCAACGCCAAGACCGTCGGGCGCTTTTGGTTTAAGAAACTTTTCCCACTTTATCCATCTAAGTTAGCTCCTTGATCCTGATTTACCCCATAGAAAATCCCTTCTAATACTCTCCATCTTTTTAATGACCGCCTTAGGCGCTTGAAATAAAGATAGGTAGTAAGACAGGATACTACCTAACACCGCTTCGATGAGGGTCAATCTCCCCACAAAAGAAAGGTACTTAGCCTTCCATAAAGATAATCTTTTATTGAAGTTTTCGATTACCAGTTGCCAAAATCTCACTCTTTTCATATTTGCACCAATTGGAACTCCCAAATAAATGAAGGGAAAAGTCCCAAATTTACATCTAAGCATCCTCGCAAACCTCTCAACTTCTTGGTGATTAGCCCCAAAACCAAAGAGATGGAATTTATCATAATTAACCTTGAGTCCGGATATCAAAAAAAAGGCAACGAAGAAATCTATTTAGGCTATGAATGTTGTGTTTGGACCATTCGCCAAGGAAGATTACATCATCGGCGTACGAGAGGTGAGACACTAAAGGCAAGTTATTAGGAAGTTGAATCCCATGAAAGAGACCCAAAGTGGTAGCTTGCTTCATGTGCATGTTCATACCTCCATAGCTACTATAAAAAGAAACGGAGACAAAGGATCCCCTTGTCTCAATCCCCGGTTTAAATTGAACTCACCGGTAGGAGAGCCATTGACTAACACCAAAGCTCTTCCGGATGAGAGGCACCCTTTAATCCAAGTAATCCATCTTCCCGGGAACCTCATATACTCCATGGCTTTAAAGAGAAACTTCCAATTAAGGGAGTCATAAGCCCTCTGGAAGTCAACTTTAAAGATGAGCAACTTCATTTTACACCTTTTAGCCCACGAAATAACCTCACAATAAGAGGGCTATCAAGAATATTCCGGACCCCAACAAAGGCCGATTGATTCGGGCTAATAATACAATCCATAACCCCTTTAAGTCTCTTAGCTAACACCTTAGCAATGATTTTATACGTCGCGCTCACCAAAGATATTGGCCTGAAATCGGTCACGACTTGAGGATCAATCTTATTTGCAATTAAGGCAACAAATGAGGCATTAGATCCCGGGATAATAGAACCCGACTCATAAAACTCGTTCAAAATATTAACAAGCGAATGTTTGAACTCCTCCCAAAATTTTTTGAAAATTTTTAAGGAGAAACCATCCGGTCCCGAGGTTTTATTCCAGTCACAATCCAATATTGCATCCCAAATCTCATTAGCTTCAAAAGGACGCACTAGGCTGGTCGCTTGATCCTCCGATATAGAAGGGAGACCCAAGTTAGCGAAAGAAGGTATCCTTCTCATTGGTTCCGAGAACTGCCGCTTGAACCATCTTTTAACTTCTTCCTTAATCACCACCGGATCCATCTCCCATCTCCCATTTATATTCAACCCATTGATCATGTTTTTAACTTTTTTGAAGTTAACCACTTTATGAAAATAAGAGGAGTTCTCATCACCAAATTTGATCCAATTCGCTCTCGCCTTTTGGTATATATCGTTAGCCTTGATCTTTTCGAGTCTTCTATGAGTAGCTCTTAGTTCCATTCTGATTTTCTTTTCTTCCACCGAAAGCCGCCCCGATTCAGCCTTTTTTTCAATATCCCTCAAAATTTTTTTAATCATATCCGCCACTTCCTCATGTTGCTCAACCTTCTTTAAACACCTCCACTTTTTAACTTCTTCTTTAATACTCCTTAAGGTATTAGCCAAATCAACATCACTAGGTCCAGTAGTCCTCAAATTGGTAATCATATTGGACACTATAGACGAGAGTTCAGGTTCACCGAGCCAAGAGTTGAAAAACTTAAACGGGTACGGACCAAAATCACGAGTATCGCACCCGTGGAAAATCGGACAATGATCAGAGAGCATACGCGGCTGAACCAAAAAATTCGTTGAAGGCCATTTAGACATAAAATCTTCACATACCAAACACCGATCAATTTTACTAAATTTGATGTCATTATTATCTGAGATATAAGTGAACTTCCCACCAGACATCGAGTACTCAACCCAGTCAACACGACGTATAAAATCATTGAAATTCGCAGCAGCAACATGATCAAAAACCGAATTAACCCGTTCCTCCGACCACCTAACGTCATTAAAGTCTCCAATGGCTAAACACGTACCACTTTTGCCACTAACTAAATCCACCAAATTATCCCACAGAACAAGTCTACTAGCCGGGTCATTAGGCGCATGAATATTCACCACATTCACCGAACCATCTATCCCCATAATATCTCCGAAAACAACCAAATAATGTCTATGTTTAATGACACCCAAAACTTTGAAACGAGACGGATCCCACAGAGAAAGGAGACCACCCGACCGCCCAACTGCATCAACTGAATTGGCAACGAAAACCGACTTATCCTAAAATTTCGAGACCAAAGAATTCGACATACTAACCTGATGAGTTTCCTGAATACAAATAAAATCAGGCTTCAGGTCCCTCTTCAGATCTCTAACCCAATCACGTTTATCCTCATCGGACACCCCTCTGATGATGTTAATTGAAAGAATATTCATTGGAAAATCTTGGCAGCTCGTTCCCCATGGATCGACTTCTTCACATGATTCTTGAACCCATTCAAACCAATGCCAAGGCATTCGCCGTAGTCGATTGTCTCATTAGTTTCTTCTTCGAAATCTAATTCCTCCTCTGAATCGAAAACCTCGTCCTCTTGGTCATGTATATCGTTGTTGCCACTCACTTCTGAAGTTTGATCTTCCACCACGATTTTCTTCTTCAATTTCTCCTCTGCATCCCTTTGTATAATACCTTCTAAATCGAAAGGATTAGATCCCACCGAGTTGTTCAGATCTTGAGTTAAGAAAACTTTGGATTGTCTTCCATTGAAGTCCACGTGATTCCCACCTTCAGAAGACTTTCTCATGTTAACTTCATTGGACCGTAGAAAATTGTCACCATCATTGGGCCCACATTGTTGATTATTATTAGAACTAATATGGGCTGGCCCAGAAGAAATCTGGCCCACCGAATTACAAACTTCTCGGTTCACACCTTTGGTTTTGAAATTATCCAGACTTTCTCTTTCCACTCTTGGAATGTGGACCTGCTCCTCTCCATGCATGGAAACCGAAACATCATCATTTTGCATGGGAGACGTTTCGTTATACAAGCCAACCCTTTCCTCTTCCCCACCGGCTTTGTTGACCACCACCGATTTCAACTTCGCCTTCTGACCGGTACCTCTAACCACCGCCGATATCAGTTTTGGGACCATAACCGCACCCAATAAACCATCTGACGATCAAACAGAGAAGCCAAAATTTGACGGGATACTCGGAGTCCAATCAAAGTACACTTCTTCAACCCAGACTTTAGTAACCGAATTCCTCCGGTTGAGACTCAATTCTGCCTTGATTCTATCCCCATTCTTAACAATCACCGCCATCAGACTGGACGTAAAAGCAAAGTCCGAAGAACAAGCTTATGATTTAACTACTAGCCTCCCGCGTCTTTCGCCAATCTTGTTAAAAGTATGTCGATCCCACAACTGCAGTGGTACTCCCACCACCTTGATCCAAGCAACTCTCTGAAACTCAATCTCACTACCGTCCCACACCTTTAACGAGGAAAACCAACTATGCCAGAATTCCAATTCTTTAGACAAAAACTTCACAACGTCCTCATGAGTACAAAATGAAAGCAAGAAATTCAATCCTCCCAGATACTTCAAGGTTACTTTCCACCCACTAAGAAGTTTCCCAGTTCAGAGAGCTGACTAAAAAGCTCAAATTCTTTTAACTCTCCTACTAACGACTTCGACACCCACTTCTTGCTAGATTAAGCCATGTTTGGGGGAAGGTCAATCTGGAACTTAGTAGACTCCCCCACTTCCTTATTGAGTAAAGCATTAGAAAATGACCGGTTACCTATCGCCTTATACGAGTTTCTAGTCTCCGTATTAATAAGAGACCTAGCAAAATCGCCCTCACCATTGACCTCCCCACATCCACCACCACTACCAGGCCAACCTATTCCGCACCCAACCCACATCTTCATACTCCGTCCTTCCTTCTATTCCGCACCCGACCCACATCCTCATACTCCTTCCTTGGCCAACCCACCGCCCACTACTCTCCTGGCCCTACTACACTACCCACCACTTCTGCAACTCTACTACCCCAACCTCCTCTCAGACCACCTTCACCCACACCCAAGGTTGTAGAAGGCGCTAGGCAAGCGGTGAGGTCTAGCCTATGGACTAGTAGGGACTAGGCGAAATTAGGCGTTTTGGTATTTTTTATACGTATTATATATACACATACAAATTTAGGTGTTTTTTGAAATATAATAAAAGTTTTATATATATATATATAAGAAAAATAAATTCCAAACATATTTAAAGTTTTATAGTTAATAGTAATATTTTATACAAAAACATTACATTAGTGATGGTGTTTATGGCCCACCAGATTAAAAAAACCCAAACATGAAAAAGCCCATCAAATAAAAACAAAAGTGAAATATAACTATAGAAAAGGCCCAACAACTAAAAAAACTCCAAAACAATAAAACCCTTTTAGGGTTTCAGTCAAAATAGGAAGCATTGAAGCAGCTGCTAAAAATGAAGCCTACACAAAGAAGAAACAATTGTACAGATAGAAGAAAAAGGAAGACGGTGATTGTTGCGGCATAAAAGGTTCCTCATTTCTCTTGTTCTTCTTCTTTAGCGCCTGATAATATATACACCCTTGCATTTTTTGTGGAATTAAAAAAAACCACTGTCTAGCATCGCCCAGGACCGTCTAATGGTCGCCTAATGCCCAAAACACCTAGGATTCCGACTAGATCCTTATTCCAACTTCCATGGCCGACTAGCGCCTAGGCGACCGCCTAGAGCGATTGTTACAACACTGCCCACATCTATTCAGACACCTGATCCACCTCCAAACGTTCCTCCTCCACCACCCCTAATGGTTACTCGATCCCCTTTACCAAAATCACACATGTATGCCCTTCAGGACCCAAACTGGAACGATGCCATGAAAACTGAATACAAAGTTGTATTGGATAATAATACGTGGGAACTTGTACCGTGCCCCAATATGACACCAATTATCAGATTTATGTGGTTGTTTAAACATAAATTTCATGCAAATGGTGAGTTGAAACGTTATAAAACATGCCTAGTTGTCAATGGTGAAAGTCAAACTATTGGACTTGAGTGTGACGAGACCTTTATGCATGTGGTTATACCAACCACCATTAGGACCGTTCTCAGTCTTGTTGTTTCCCGGTCTTGGCCTATTCACCAGTTAGGCGTAAAAAACACTTTTCTTCGTGGCCAACCGAAAGAAACAACTTACATGCATCAGCCACCTGGTTTATTTATTGGAATAATCCATGTTTTGCTTGCAGGTTGAACAAGTCATATGGGTTGAAGCAAGCTCCCCGTGCTTGGTATCAACGTTTTTCAACGTTCATTACTAAGTGCGGTTTTCGAAGCAATATTTGCGACACTTCTCTTTTTGTTTACATCAATGGAGGAGAAATGACTTATATATTATTATTTGTGGATGATATCATTTTAACTGCCTCTTCCACAACTCTCCTCTGACTCTTTATTATTGTTTTAAAAGAAGAATTTGCCTTGACGGATCTTGGGGAGTTGCATCATTTTTTGGGACTCAAAGTTGAACACAAGCATGATGGCCTATTTTTATTTCGGTCATCTTATGCTACGAACATACTTAGATGTGGAAATATGCCCAGCTGCATATCGTGCATGACCTCGGATGATGTTGGGTTGAAGCCCAATGCTTCCTCTGGTTCCCCGTTTGTTGTTGTGACGTTATATCGCAGTCTTGCAGGAGCCTTACAGTATCTTACTATCACACACCCTGATATTGCTTATGCTGTTCAACAAATATGTCTCTTTATGCGTGATCCTCGCGAGCCTCGTCTTCATTTTCTTAAGCGTATTCTTGGGTATGTTCGTGCCATGCTTGATTTTGGTCTTCAGGTTTCTCCTTCCAGATCGTCTACTCTCACTGCTAACTCTGAAGCAGACTGGGTGGATGTCCATATTCTAGATGCTCCACGTTTGGTTTCTGTGTTTATTTAGGTGGCAACCTTATTTCCTGGAGTTCTAAACGTCAGCCAACCATTGTTCGCTCAAGTGCTGAAGCCGAGTGCCGTGGTGTTGCTAACACGGTCGCTGAGACTAGTTGGATTCAAAATTTGTTATTGGAACTTGGGTTGAATGTTAAACAAGCTACTATTGTCTACTGTGATAACGTTTCAGCAATTCATCTTTATCAAAACCCTGTCCAACACCAGCGCATGAAGCCTGTGGAGTTGACATCCATTTTGTCCGCGAAAAGGTTCGTATAAGAGATGTTCGGTTTCTTCATGTTCCTGTTGATTATCAGTATGTTGATTATCAGTACACTGACATCTTTCCTAGAGACCTTTCAAAGAAAATATTCCACTCGTTTCAAATCCATTTTGTGCCTTCGTCCGACTACATCTCAAACTACGAGGGGTTGTTATTAAATAAAATATTTTACGTATATCTCCTTTATTTAGTTGATATCATTTCCTGGTTTATAGGATAGTTAGCTTCCTTATCCTCTGCAATCTTGTAATTATATATATGATTGCACATCAATGAGAAGATCATCAATTCAGAAACTTATAGTTATGACATGATTGAATTGAAAATAATTATATAGGGTAAATATGAAAACTCAACATGCTAATATGAAATTCAAGCACAATCTATAACTATGCAAGTACTATTTAACCACAGCAAGCAGCTAGTTAAGATCGATTCGAATTCAACCTCATGTCATTTGGGAGACTCGGTAACCATATGGGAAGAACCATCAAAGCCTCCATCCACCAAGTAGCTCGAACCACAACTTGATACATGACCCATTTTAGCATGAACACGCCTGCAGGTCACATCCTCTGGCTCTCGCTTCTTCTTTTTTGGGTTCATGAATCCGTTCTCAAGAGCTTCCAATGCTTTTGTGGTCAATGCACGGTTTCTTCTGCTTTGTCGTTGACCGTTAGCAAGTGTCAACGAGTCATGAGTCTGGTTGGACTTGGTGGTTGTTTCAGATACAACTAATGGTTTAGCAGAATATGATTTGTCATCTTTATCTGAACGTGGACCCACTCGAGGGCTGTTCAAGTCGATCACTATCCGTGTACGTTTCTTCTCAGAACATGCAGCATCTTCCATGGCTTCATCTTCACCACTAGTGTTGTCATTTTTAATGTTGTCAACAATTTGACGTTTTGTTTTTCGTTTGAATACCAACTTCAGTTTTCTTACTGGTTGCTCGTCTCTAGAGAGATTCATTTTGGTATTTGGATCAAGTTTGAATACCACCTTCGGTTTTCTTACTGGTTGCTCATCTCTAGAGAGATTCATTTTGGTATCTGGACGAGGATTGTTCACCGCTGTGTTGTGATTCACATCTACATTTTGAGATTCTTCTGTTTGGTTGTGTTCGGTTTCTCCACAATCACTAGCCGACGTATGATTATCGACAGGTTGAGAAACAGTCAAACTTGATAGTTCCCTGACTTTAACAAGCCCAACCAAACTGGTATCCACAACTGTATATTTCATTAAATCCTGTTCATCATCTGACCCGTGTGTTGTATGTGGCTCGACCAACTGGTGCTTCTCAGGGTCATGCTCAAGAAGGTGCGGCTCAGATGCAACTTTATCTAGGACTTCATTGAATGAGTCAAAATATTGACTTCCTTTGACCAAGTTCCTTCTTGAAAACTTTGTCACACCAGGTGCAAGAAACACTAAATTCTTTGTGTTTTGGAAGGCATAGTTTCTAGCCTCTTCATAGTGCCATCCTCTAGCTAGAAGGCGAGGCCACACAGTGGCCCAGAAGAACTCATTTAACTTCGCTTTACTTAATCCAATTCGATCTTTCAAAATGTTAACAATTTCTTCCGTTTTAAGAGACGAGCATGTAGATTCAACTTTTTTGCTTCCTAATCGTCTTCTTGTCTTAGCAAGGTCTTGTTTTCCTTTGCCAATGGCTACGGCTTGTACAAGAAGATCGAGGCCCATTGTATCCCTTAAAGTGAACACATACTTCTCAAACGAAAGTTTTCCCTCCTTATATGTTCTAATGACCTGCAAGAAATCATATCTCAATAACTGTAGTAAACAATACAGAAAAGAATCATGAACATGTAACTTTTGCAGATGTCCTGAACATAAAGTACCTGTGTCAAACTAGCTTTACACTCGTCGGTCACATTAGCAAATAACCGAGACAAAAGCTCTTGCAGCCTCCACCCGTTGAAAATCTTTCTTCCAGGAAGGGACTTGCTAATTCTTTTCTTCTTCCGATACATTGACCATTTTTGGTGTTCACTGCTTCGATAAAACTTCCCATAGTAATAAGATATTACATTTGGCATACCTTTATCCCCCATGAATTTGTTCACAGCGCGAAGATTCTTGCCAAATATATATAAACCAAGGATAAAACTATCATGTTCAATCACACTCCATTCTTCACTCGATGAACAAGGAACTGGAACCAAATCACCGTCTGTTTCACAACCGACAACACAAGACTCATCCTTGTTCTTACATTGACTGTTAACCCAAGTGACAGGAATTGACAGACCAAATTCATAGACAGATGATACGTTTACGAGTTGGGATCGCTCATTTTCCGTCATCAATGATGGGATTTGAGCCTGATATTCATCCCCGACCCGTGTGGTCTTTTGTGGGTGTCCAAAAATGTCACCAGCAGCAGAATACTTTTCAGAATGGAGCCACTCGACTCGTTTACCAACATCTTTATCCATCTATCCACCACCAAACTTGAAAACAGGTAATGTTGTTAGCTTCATGTTTCAATCAAAGCTCATGTTTTTTTATTGTAAGAACAAACTTTCCCATCGAATTTGACGCGATCTACAACTATTCCATACTTTTGCCCCAAAACAGAAACTTTGTCACATTTATTTTGGGAAATTTCAATAAACTCAACAAATTAAGTTAGATAATTAGCACCTACAGAAAAACACACTCAGATCCATAATGAACCCAAGAAACATAACAAACAGTGAATGCCCATGAACACATTAAAGTCTAAACATTAAGAACTAAAGAAACAATAAGTACATAAGTTTATAACTACAGAAACAAAGACAAAGATTTAAAAAAAAAAAAAAAAAACACAAGTGAATAAGGTTGAATGTAAGGAATAACACGTGAAGATTAACATATGGTTATTGATGTTTTACAACAAATTCAAACCTTTGAATCATTATTTGAAGATTAACAGATGGGTATTGATAAACACAAACAACTACCAACAATATGATTAAAATTGCAACAAACAAAGAATTCTTCACCTTTAAAGATGCAAGTGAACAAGTTGTTGCAGCGTCAGAGCGTTCCTGAGGAGGAGAGAACCCAAAGCAAAAATGTGTGTTTTGTGGTTTCTTATTAAAAAATAAAAAAGAGCTTATATAAATTTTGTTTATAAAAACAATGGTTGACTAATCTAAATTTTGTTCGGGTGGCTTTTACAAATTGTCTGTTTTACAAACATGTTTAGTCATTCAGCTCTAAACAAACATGGTTAACACTCAACCCAAGTTCCAATAACAAATTTAGTGCTTAAGTGAATATATTATGTATTTTGCTATTTTATACATCTTTAAGTTTGTTATGTTTTTTTTTCTTTTTCTTTTAACCAATTTATATATTATACATTCTCACTTTTAAGGCTAAACGATGTGGAGGCGTCAAACGGTGGAGTGAAGCCACTCTATGTTACATACAAATATAAGGGTAAAAATGTCAATACACATTGTTGAATATGTATATAAATACATGTAATGTTTTCAATATTAAAGGGGCGGGTGGTCGTGATAAAGCGATCAAGGTAAGAAATCTAAATCGTTCATATAACATTACTTTCGTAGCACTACAAGAAACACAAATGGAGGCAATTACGGATGGTCAGGTGGATCAGTTTTGGGATGGGTCTGGGTTTAGGAAGGAGGTAGTGAATGCGTCAGGAGGTCCGGGGGGCTTATTTCACTATGGGACAATACGGTGTTTTCGGTCCAACAGGTCAAAAAGGAACAAAATTTCATTCTGGTAGGGGGAGTTTTGAAAGGGGAGACGGAAATGTTATGGGTGCTAAATGTATACGCATCAACAGACGCGGTTCTTAGAAGGCAGTTGTGGGAAACGATTGTGGCACTGAAAGAGGAGTTCTTGGGTAGGTGGATAGCATTAGAGGATTTCAACGAAGTCCGGTGTGCGGAAGAGAGGGCAACTCTAATTTTGTTCCTAGTAACGCGTTAGCATTCAATGATTTTATTGCGAAAGGGGGTTTCATGGAATATAACATGGGTGGCCGAAAGTTTACTTACATGTCATACGATGGAGTGAAGCTAAGTAAGCTAGACCGAATGCTTGTATGTGCTGATTTTATATCCTCTTGGCCGAATGCGAAATTAACAGCTTTGGAGAAACATGTCTCGGATCATTCGCCGCTTATTCTTGTAGTTGAGCCAACTAACTCGGGTGTTACGCCATTCCGATTTTTTAACTCATGGCTCGGGAAAGGTGAACTTGAGAACATTGTGGTCACGGGTTTAAATTCGGTGGTGATTGACTGGTCGCGCGGACAATGTACTTAGTCAGAAATTGAAAGCGATCAAAATGAGAATTAAAGATTGGAGGAAAACTGTCGGGGCCGAAGAGAAAAAATCTTTGCAGGAAGCAGTGGTTGGGGCGGCAGGGATTGAGTCACTGGCAGAGACAAGAGAATTAACGGAAATAGAACAACTCCAATGGAAACAATTCAGGAAGACTATTCGACAACTGGAGTGGGATAGATTGAAAGACTTACATCAAAGATCTAGGGTGGAATGGGTGGTTCATGGTGACGAGAACTCCGCATTTTTTCACGGGGTTATAAAAAGTAGGAGGAAAAGAAATAGGATAAACGGGATTATGACAGACGGGCTATGGGTGACTGACCAAACGGAGATTAAAAACAAGGCGGTCCAACTTTTTGAAGAAAAATTCAAAGAACCAAACCCGGGAAGGCCAAGATTACAAGGTGATGATTTTAAGAGGTTATCAAACCACGAAGCGGCGGGGCTGATCAGTGAATTCTCTAATGATGAGGTTAAAGCGGTCGTGTGGGAGTGTGGGAGCGAGAAGTCACCAGGCCCGGACGGTTTTACTTTCGCATTTATTAAGAAGTTTTGGGGGAAGTTAGAGGAGAGCTTTATGAAGGTAATGAAGGAGTTCTTTATTCACGGGTCCATCAGCAAATCGTGTAATTCTTCGTTTGTCGCTTTGATACTAAACGTCAATGACCCGATGACGTTTTCGGATTTCCGTCCGATATCTCTCATTGGGGTAATCGGTAAGGTCATCTCGAAAGTATTAGCGGCAAGACTAAAAGGGGTATTGGGTAGCATAATTTCTAAGGAGCAATCGGCCTTCATCCAGGGAAGGCATATTTTTTAAGGTTCGTTAGTAATTAGCGAAGTGTTGAGATGGGCAAAAAAATCGAAGAAGCAAATAATGTTATTTAAAGCGGACTTCGAAAAGGCCTACGATTGCGTGTCTTGGAAGTTTCTAATCAACATGATGCACCACATGGGCTTTCCGCCCAAGTGGAAAAATTGGATGATGGGGATTCTATTCACCGGAAAGGCATCTGTCTTGATCAACGGGGTACCAACGGTTGAATTTTCATTAGAAAGGGGGTTGAGACAAGGTGACCCGTTGTCACCTTTTCTGTTCACGATCGTCATGGAAGCGCTTCATGTGATGGTGTCTAACGCAGTGTTGAATGGGATATTCGAGGGAGTGAAGCTTCCACACAACAGACCGGAGTTAACCCACCTTCTCTACGCGGATGATGCCCCATTTTATGGGAGTATGGTCGGCTACTAATGTACAAAATCTGAACAGGATGTTAAGGTGCTTCCAGCTCGCATCGGGTCTTAGAGTTAATATCCATAAAAGTCACTTGTTCGGGGTTGGGGTGGATAAAGGGGTGGTTGATAGGCTGGCCGAATGCTCGGGATGCAAGAGAGGGGCTTTCCTGTTTATATATCTTGGGTTTCCAGTTGGCGCGTCTATGAAGCAAGTGGGGAGTTGGAAAGAAGTTATTGATCGTGTGAATTCTAGGCTTTCGGCTTGGAAAGCAAAAACGCTCTCCTTTGCTGGGAGGTTAGTTCTTGTTAAGGCGGTATTAAGTGCACTACCGGTATACTTCTTCTCATTATTTCGTGCACCGGTGGCCGTTTTGAAAACCATAAACGGTATTAGAAGACGGTTTTTATGGGGAGGGTCAACAAATGTTAAAAATATTCGGTGGGTTGCGTGGGAAAGAATACTTAAACCGAAAAGGTTGGGTGGGCTCGGGGTAGGGAATCTTGATGATATGAATCTAAGTTTATTAGCAAAGTGGTGGTGGCGATTCAAGGAGTCAAGCGACCAATTATGGGTGAAAACTATCGAGCCAATACACGGTGGCGCAAGAGACATGGCGTTCATTCCGCATAAAAAGAATTCGGGAGGGGTCTGGATTGGAATTGCTGCAATTAAAAAAGAGTTTATGAAGAGGGGTATAGAACTATAACAGAAAATCGGTTGTGCAATGAAGGATGGAGGCACGGTATCATTTTGGGGCGACTCTTGGGTTTCGGGTGGGAGGTTGAAAGATAGATATGCAGAACTTTATGTTATTTGCAGAAAAAAGAAAGCGAAAGTGATAGATACTTACACGAAAAATGGGGAAAACGTTAACTGGGGTTGGGAATGGGTTCGGGATCCTTCAACAGCGGAAGAAGCGCTGCAATGGGGCAGGTTGCAGTGCCTTTTGCAGGTCCAAACACTGCAGGTTGGGAGGGACAAATGGGGCTGGGTTCATGACAGCAAACTGGCGGATTTTCAAGTTAAAGTGGTCAGGAATGAACTGGTTATTGGGTCGTAAGGGCTACAGAATTCAAACGTCTTCAAATGGAGCAAATTAGCTACGCCAAAGGTGAATTTTTTGGAGGGCTGCTCTTGAAGGTATTCCGACTGCAGATTTGCTTGCATTCAAGGGCCTTAATTTCGGAAATGGAATATGCAAAAGATGTGAAGACGAAGCCGAGACGGTAGATCATGCACTCGTGGGTTGTTTTTGGGCAAAGTTAACATGGTGGCACATATGCAGGTGGATCAAAGTTCATCCCCCATCCAATGTTGTCACTTTATTGCAACTGTTGGAATGGGGAAAAAAACTTGCAGGGAACAAAGAAATGGTGCGATACAATATATGCTATAATTCTTATGACTATTTGGCAAATTTGGTTGGCAAGGAATACAAAGAGTTTCAAGAACGAGAGTATGGCGATTACAAGAGTTGTGGAAGAGATTAAAGATAACACTTTTTGGTGGATGATCAAGCGTTCGAAGATGGTGGGAGTCGACACGATGAAATGGTGGTCATCTGAAGAGCTCGAGTTCTAGATAAAAGACGATGTAATTAGATGTTTTTTTCTGGTTGTTGTTTGTGTTTGTCGTTGTCTGTGCGTTTCTTTTTTGGTTCGGGTAGCGACTCGCTATTCCGGTTTGTAAACTGTTTTTTTTTTTTTTTGTGGTGAATAAAAGTGCCAGTTTTGCTTGTCAACAAAAAAAACTAATAGTAGCTAGACCTAGCAATTTCAATCCATCTAGTTGAGTTTGGGTTAATTTGGGTTTAAAATTGGACCTTGTGGGTTGAAATGGGTTTAGTATAATTTTCAAGGGGTTAGGATGGGTAATTTTAATTGTAGGAAATAAGTAAGTGGGTCAGGATGGGTATGTTAAAAAAAAACAAATGGGTCAGGATGGGTATTTTTAGATAACCATACAAATCTGAATTAAAACTCACCAACACCAAAAGCGTTGATGCCTCATGAAAATAAATATCACTAAAAACAAAACAAAAAAAATATCTTTTGCATTTGTTGATAACTCCGGTCGGTTCAAAACTGTTCGGGTCGTTAACGGACGACCAGGTCGAAACAACACGGGTCGTTAACGAGACCGATCTCATCGAAACGGTTCGAGTCGTTAGCGGACTTGAACGAGTCGAAACGGTCTGGGTTGTTGACCGGCCCGTTCGGGTCGAAATGGTCTGGTCGTTGACGGCCCCGATGGGGTTGAAACGGTCCAGGTTGCTAACGGGATCAGTCAGGCCAAACCGGTCTTGTTCGCTACGAGGTCCGGTCGGCTCGAAACGATCCGGGTCAGGTTGAAACGGTCTGGGTCGTTATCGGGCCCGGTCGGGTAGAAACGGTCCAAGTCGCTACCGGGACTGTTCCGGTCAAAACGGTCCGGGTCACTACGGGACGAGTCAGGTTAAAACGGTCTGGGTCGTTACCGGGCCCGTTTGGGTAGAAACGGTCTGGGTCGCTACCAGGCCCGTTCGGGTCGAAACGGTCCGGGTCACTACGGGACGGGTCAGGTCGAAACGTTCATGGTCGTTACCGGGCCCGGTCGGGTAGAAATGGTCCGGATCGCTACCGGGCCCGATCGGGTCGAAACGGCCCGGGTCACTACGGGACGAGTCAGGTTGAAACGGTCTGGCTCGTTACCGGGCCTGATTGGGTCAAAACGGTTCGAGTAGCTACCGGGCCCAGCTGGGTCGAAACAGTCCGGGTCGCTACGGGACAAGTCAGGTTGAAATGGTTTGGGTCGTTACCAGGCCCGGTCGGGTCGAAACGATCCGGGTCACTACGGGACGAGTCAGGTTGAAACGGTCTGGGTCGTTACAGGGCCCGATAGGGTCAAAACGGTCCGGGTCGCTACCATGCCCGGCTGGGTCGAAACAGTCCGGGTCAGGTTGAAATGGTGATGTATTGCAAAATACATCTGTTTTCAGTCTATAGTTTGTATTATTTTCGAGTCAGTTTGTGTCGTTTTTGTGGTATTTTCATATTCTATTTAGTATTTTGTGTTGCACAGGAGTCCCTGCAAGAAAGGAAGTAAAATGGAGCTTAAACGAGAAAAAACGAGCCTCCGGACGAGTCGCGGTTGATCGGGAAGTCGAAAAAAGAAAAAAATGAAAAATTATGTCTCGTCGCGCTACGTGACGGGAAAGAGCACATCTGGTCACGCGACGCGACGGATCCCCCCTGATCCCGAATCTGGTCACGCTACGTTACCACATCATCTGAAGCCCGTCGCGCTACGCGACGGGACTAAAACCGTGAAAAATTTAGTTTTTTTGCCCAATTTCGATTTTAAAAACCCTAGGACGGCCATAATTCGATTTTATCATCACTTTTGACGAACTAAAGCTGCTTTGGAGCACTAGTAGGTGAGAAAAAGGCCAATGGTCAAGATTTTGAGCATTGGGATTGAGAGTTTCGGGTATTAATCATTCGGTTTCTTCATTCCTTTGTTCTTTTGAATTGCAAACTATGTTTCATGAACTTAGAACTGATTTTATTCTTATTTTGAACATGTTTCTTGGCTAGACTTTCATTACTACTTAGGTTATGATGAATACTCATGATTGATTGAACGTTTATATGGTTTTTGGAACTTTGACTATGGATTGATGATTTAGTAAAGACTTTGATTATTTTTGATCTGGTGTATATGCGTACCTAGTTTTGTTCAATTAATAATTATTTACTCCACATGCGTTTTTGTGAATGTCTTTCATATATGAATGTGTGTTAGGTTGTGGACTGTGTGTTAGCAACTAGTTTATGGTAAATTGCTAGTGTTTTCCATAGGAGTGGTTTTTGTTGATTGGGTAGTTCTAGGTATTCTTCCAATTCCAATAGCTGTAAGGTGCGGGATTGTCGATATGTCTAGGGTGTTAAATTGCTAGATCTAGATACTTTGTAAGGAGATCTTCCTAGTTTCCTTACCACTACTTGCGTATCGAGTCAGGTCAGGTTTTCTATCGTTACCCCTTACACTATTAGTGTAGTGAGGCTTTCGCGCTGTAAGGTAGACTATCTAGCGGATACTTTATCATCAGAGTAGGTAAGCCTGTAAGGGTAACCTCTCAATCGGTAGTTTAATGGCTTATAGGTAACCTTAGGTTTCTCCTTGAGAAGGGTCGAGGGTCCTCTAGTTTATCCTGTAAGTTTAGTATCTGAAGATCCCGGTTCCATAGCTAGTTCCATAACCATAGAAGTTCATCAGTCATGAGTAGGATTCTAATCTTGGTAGTATTTTCACCATCCTTTGAATTCAGTTCTGTTCAGTTTTCGTCTTTAGTTCAGTTTGTTTATTTTAGTTAATCTTTATTTTATTGCAATTTAGTTTTTAGTAAAACCCCCTTCTAAAAAATAACAAGTCATTTTATTTCAGTTTTAGATAAGTATTCGAGTCTAGTTTTCGTTTTCTATTAGAGTCTCGTGGGTTCGATATCCGGACTTACTTTAGCTTTACTTGAGTCGATAGGTTCACTTGCCTATCAGTAGTTTAGTTTTAGAGAGTCTAGAGTATTACTAGGTGTCTAGTTTTAGGTTTAATTTAGTTATTTTTATTAAACTACTTTTAGCACATCAAATGGTATGGGTCGTTACCGGACCCGGTCAGGTCGAAACGGTCCGGGTCGCTACGGGCGGGTCAAGTTGAAACGGCCTGGGTCGTTACCGAGCCCGGTCGGGTCGAAACAGTCCGGGTCGCTACCGGGCCCGGCCGGTTTGAAATGGCCCGGTCGTTAACAGGCCCCGTCGTTGACGAGCCCGGTCGGTTCAAAACGGTCTGGATCGCTAACAGGCTCGGTCGGGTCGAAACGATTCTGGTCGCTAACGGGCCCGGCCGAGTCGAAACGGTCCTGTTCACTAACAAATTCGGTCAGGTCGAAACGGTTCGGTTCGCTAACAGGCCCGTTCCGGTCAAAATAGTTCGGGTCGTTACAAGCCCCGGTCAGGAACGATAACGGGTCATTCGGGTCGAAACGTTTCGGGTCATTAACGAGTCAGGTCAAGTCAAAACGGTCCGATAACGAGCACGATCGGGTCGAAACGATCTGGGTTATTAACCGGCCCGTTTCGACATGAAATATTTCGGATCCCTTAAAATTTTATTTTTAAGTTTATTTTTGTTTTTTTTTTACTTTTTTATTTTTATTTTTTTACTTTTTAAATTTTAAATTTTTTATTGTTATTTAAATTTTATAAAAAATTTTAATCTATTTTGATGTGAACCTATCCTAATCCAAACCATCAAGACCCAAACCCATCATGACCCAACCCATCCTAACCTATTTTTTTAATTTACCCATCTTGACCCAAACCCATCCTAACCCAAATTCATCCTAACCCAACAACCAAAACCAACCCAACCTACCCATTTTGCCACCCCTAATAGTAGCTATTGATTTGGGTTATCCCTCTCCTTCTCTTGAGTTTTTCTTAATCTTTATCTTTAGCTCTTGATCCTTTTATTACCATTTTGTATCGTAACAAGTGGTATCAGAGCCGTCAAACCTTTCCACCTCAACCATCATCTATCCACCAATCACCACCATAACTAACTATCATAACCACCTTACACCACCATAACAACCTACCATAACCAACCGCCACCATAATCCACTGTTAAACACCCATTCCTTTCATTTCAATCACCATTTGACCTTATCCATTCTTTCATTACAGTCCGGTTACCTTTCCAATCATCCTCGCCATTTTTCAATCAGTTTTTATTTGTTTTCCAGATTCGTTTTATCTCTGCCAGTTCATCTTCGTTCCTTTTGATTTCCAGTTCATTCTTTCTTTTGTTCCATTTTATCTCTTCTTCCATTCAATCATTTTTGCTCCATTTCACCCTTTCTTTTTGTTCGATCGTTTCCAACTTGTCCATTCATTTCAATTTTAATTCGTTTTTTCTGTGTTCTTGACCAATTCGAGCAATTTTTTCACTTCTTTACAAACAAGTCCGATTCTATTCCGTTCAAACTCCTTGAATTCAGTATAAGACTCAAGAATTTGGGTTTTGACTATTCAAACAACTGTCTCCACCGAATTCTATAACAAATAAGAATGGTGTTCTTGTGGGGGTTTAATATGGGACAATAGAGTTCATGTTTGTGGACATATTAGATGTTCTTGTGGTGCAATAAAATTTAATGACATAGGTCATTTTTGTGATTATACACCTGATTATTCAGTAACACCTACTGAATGGGAATTGTATAACGGATTTAGAAGCCCTGATGAATGGATGGGATCACCAAATTGGGGAAAATGTAGCCCTAGTTTGTTCAACACCATGAATCAAGAAACAAGCATTCTAAATTTTGCATTATCCATGGAGGAAATCAAGAATATACAACAAACAGGTTTATTTCAAGACTATTGTAATTCATTCAATTTTCTTCTTACAAAGGTAATTCTAAGTGAGGATTACGCCACAAGTATGTTTATGGAGGATCTTAAATCAGAACTTAAATGGTGGGTCAAGCTCTTAAGTCCAAAAACACTTAAAGAGGCTTATGAAATGGCAAATAAGCATAAAAATCTTCTTACCTATATTCAATATTGCTAAAGAATTCAAGAAGGTAGTTGATCTGTCGGTTAGTGTAGATTTTGATCAAAAAGTTAGTGAAATTGATATTCGACCCAGTGATGAATTTGAAAATGGGCTTAAGATACAAGAAAACGTTGATCAAGCCTCAGGTGAAGGGGAGTACGTGTGACACCCGACAAATTCAGGTTAATACTTTTACAAACATATAAGTCTACCTTAGCGAAAACATTTATTTAACATACTTGACTGGGTCAGTTAAGTCAGTTTACATTTACGTATTGTCCAGGGTTCAATGATTCGGAGGATCATTGGGAGTATCATACGCACACACGAGTCTTGAGTCTCGTTGTTGGTGAAATTACATAGTTGGATTAAGTAGCAAGTATGAAATGTTTCGTATATGAAATGCAATATGTGAATATGTGTTTACATGATTAGATAAGGTTAACATATGTTAGAAATGCATGATTATGTGTTAGGATGTGTTAAAATGTGTTAAAATAAGGTTAACATGTGTTAAAATGGGTTTAAATGACAAAATCATAGAAATCTGGAAAGCTGGAAGCTGGTTCGACCTTAAGGGAGGTCAAACCAACCTCCTGATTATTGATTCGACCCTATTAAAGGTCGAATGAGTGTTGGTTTGACCCTGCAAGGGTGCGGACCAATGTTGACTATAAATACCGTACTTTGCAACTTTTTCATCATTTCACAACCCTAACTCGCCTCCAAGTGCTCTCTCTCAACCCCAAACCTGTAGGGATGAGTTTTTGACCTCGTTTATCAAATCCTAACCTAGAAACACGATCCATAACATAAACAAGAGAAGATTCAAGGTGTGTTTTTCATAGGGGTGAGAATTTCTGACACGACCCGAAAACACGACCCAAACCTAACACGAAATTAGCGGGTTTGTGTTTAGTCTAAATGGGTTCGGGTTGAACCCGCGAACCTGTTTAACTAAAAGGGTCGGGTTCGGGTCAACACGAGCGGGTTGGCGGGTTGACCCGTTTAAACTATTTATACTATATATTGTTTTTTACAATATGTTTTATGTTATAAATTAAATTGGTTAGGTATTTTACGCTACACTTATAACTTCAAATAGAAATTGGTATGAGATTTTATAAATAAAACATAAATGTTTTATATATGTTAGTGTTTTTTGTAGTAAAATTTTAATTTTAGTACACTAGTTTGCAAAAAAAATAAAAAAAATCAGGATGAACAGGTCGGGTTCGGGTCAACCCGAGCGTATTCAGGTTGGGTTTGAGTTCATATGTATGTCACAATTTTCGGGTTCGGGTCGGGTTGGACCCGCCAACCGGCGAACCCGACCCGTTAAGCACCCCTAGTTCTTCATCTAAAACCTTTTTATTTGAATTTCATTCGTTTTTATCAAACCCTAAGTGTCCAAAGCTGATCTAAATAAGTTTTCATGGATAAATACCAAAAATCCCTATGTTAATGATGTTAAATGAATTGTTATGTGTTATATGATGTTTGATTGATGAATAGATAGTATGTTAATGATCTAGGACTGTTTTAGATGATGACTTATGGTTATCATAAGGTGTATTAGGTGATTGATGAATTTTCACCTGAAAGAAAACGCTATAAAATAATATATAATGTGTTTGGAGTTTTCAAAAAGCATTTCATCATCTTCAACATTTCCCTGTCGTTGAGTTGCAGAGGTTATCGTCTTCCATCTCCATCTGAAAAAAGCTATGGTCCGATTCAAACGGTCCCAACACCACAACCGGACCGGTGAGAGCAGCGGATGACGGTCCAACCGGTCGAACCGGCCGGTCCGGTTTTCACAACCTTGCTTCTTACATGCCAATAAACATACACATGCAAAAGTCACATGCTATTTATCCCGTGCTTTTTTTTAACATTCGTAACTTTTATACGTCATCTTTTTAAAAAGAATTATAACCTAAAATTCAGTGTCTTTTTATCTTTAATACGAGTAGCCAGTTGTTATACTTTTGAAATTGCTTTTTTGAATACTCAGTTGCCTTAAAAATAACGCACATAACGTAAAACATAATGAGTATCAAACTTAAAACGAAAAGGACAATAGAATATTAAAAACAATAAACATAAGAGTAAAACACAATGGACAACAAATTAAAAACACAAAGAACTGCAGACTAAAAACACAATAGATGACAAACTAAAACACAATGAACAACAAAGTAAAACACAATGTAACGCAAAAACACACAAAAAAATTAGTTGCGCAAAAGACAATGAACGTAAAACACAATAAACAAAGTTAAATTATGTGTAGACTAAAAGCACAATGAACGTCTTTATATCACACATGTGCTTACTGATAACACAAGAGATGAGCAGAAGACACAGTAAAGTAAAAATCCAATTAACACGTATTTTTTATATGGCAATATCATACGCATAATGACATAGTGGAAGGATCATTTCAGAACACTAAATTATTGCAGGAACAAAAAGAACAACTCCAAATCATTTAGTTTTTTCCTAATTTTTATCTCATATTTTTTTTTTTTTGTGTTTCTTACATCCATATGTGAACATTATATTCATAAATAAACTATCAAACTAATGTTTTCATATGTCTTCTATAAACCTACATACATGTAGCTTATTTTACCTACGTATATGTAGGTTACATAAAAAATAAAACTTATTCATATTATTTTTTGAATTCCGATGTAAGAATCAATAAGACCACATTTGTAACATTTAGTTTTACTTTTTGGATGTAAGAATCTCTAGTTTTACATTTTGTTTAACGTGTTATCATCGCGATATATAGTTTTGTACGTAAATTCTTCCCCTAATGACAAATTACCACCAAATATATTAATTTATTACGCTTTGGGCTAAAGAAAGGAAAACATTAGTCTAGAGTGTGTGTATATTGGAATGCTTTAGAATTAACATACATTTGAATATAACTATAAAATATTTCTAACTACAAGTATTTTACCAAACATCTTGTTATGAGAAGCATACCAGGTAAGCTAATATAGATTTCACTAATAAACTATTATATCCATTATCCACAACATTAACAATGCATCTGGTCTTTCCAAACTTATAAATATTAAGGTGAAACAAAAAAAAATACATTCAAAAGTCAACCTCATGTCATTTTGGAGACTCGGTGACCATATGGGAAGAACCATCAAAGACTCCATTCACTAAATAACGGTCACCACAACTTGATACATGACGCATTTTAGCACGAACACGCCTTCGAGTCCCATCCTCCGGCTCTCTCCTCTTCTTTGTCGGGTTCAAAAATCCGTTCTCAAGAGCTTCCAATGCTTTTGTGGTCAATGCGCGGTTTCTTCTACTCTGTCGTTGACCATTAGCAAGAGGAGTCACCGAGTCAGTCTGGTTGTTGGCTGTTTCAGATAATGTATCTTGTTTAGTAGGGGATGATTTGTTATCATCATATGAATGTGGACCTGCTCGAGGGCTGTTCAAGTCGATTACTATCATTGTACGCTTCTTCTCAGAAAATGCAGCATCTTCCATGTCTTCATTATCAACAGTTTGACGTTTTGTTTTTCGTTTGAATACTAACTTCAGTTTTCTTGCTGGTTGTCCATCTATAGAGAGATCCATTTTGGTATTCTCCACTGAGTTTAGATTCACATCTTCATTTTGAGATTCTTCTTTTACGTCATGTTCGGTTTCACCAGAAACACTAGCCGACGCTAGCATATCAGCAGGTTCAGAAACAGTCAAACTGGTGAGCTCTCTGACTTTAACAGGCCCAGCCAAACTGGTATCCACAACTGTGTATTTCATTAAATCTTGTTCATCATCTGACCCTTGTGTTGTATGTGGCTCGACCAACTGGTCCTTGTCAGGGTCATGCTCAAGAAGGTGCGGCTCAGATGCAACTTTATTTAGGACTTCATTGAACGAGTCAAAATATTGACTTCCTTTGACCAAGTTCCTTCTTGAAAACTTTGTCACACCAGGTGCAAGAAACACTAAATTCTTTGTGTTCTGGAAGGCATAGTTTTTAGCCTCTTCATAGTGCCATCCTCTAGCTAGAAGGCGAGGCCACACAGCGGCCCAGAAAAACTCATTTAACCTCGCTTTGTTTAATCCACTTCGATCTTTTAAAATGTTATCAATTTCTTCCGTTTTAAGAGACGAGCACGTAGATTCAACTTTTTTGCTTCTTGATCGTCTTCTGGTCCTAGCAAGGTCTTGTTTTCCTTTGCCAACGGCTACGGCTTGTACCAGAAGATCGAGGCCCATTGTATCCCTTAAAGTGAACACATACTGCTCAAATGAAAGTTTTCCCTCCTCAAACGTCTTAATGACCTGCAAGAACCATACATCAATAACCGATCTTTCCAAGTGTAGAAAAGCAAACATTAAACAAAGTACCTGTGTCAAACTAGCTTTACACTCGTCTGTCACATTAGAAAGCAAGCGAGACAAAAGCTCGTGTAGCCTCCACCCTTTGAAAATCTTTTTTCCAGGAAGGGACTTGCTAATTCTTTTCTTCTTCCGATACGTTGACCATTTTTGGTGTTCACTGCTTCTATAAAACTTCCCATAGTAAAAAGATAGTACATTTGGCATACCTTTATTCCCCATGAACTTGTTCACAACCTGAAGATTCTTGCCAAATATATATAAACCAAGAATAAAACTATCACGTTCAATCGCGCTCCAAGATTCTTCACTTGGTAAACAAGGAACTGGAATTAGAAAATCTTTGTCTGTTTCACGACCCTTTGCATTTGCTTGAATATCCATGGTTTCTTCCTTGTTCTTATGTTGTGTGTGAACCCAAGTGACCGGAATAGACAGACCAAATTCATAGACAGGTACCTTTATGTTTTGGATCTGCTCACTTTTTGTCATCAAAGATGGGATTTTTGCCTGGTATTCATCCCCGACCCGCGTGGTCTTTTGTGGCTCTCCAAAAATGTTAGCAGCAGAAGAATACTGTCCAGAATGGAGCCACTTGACACGTTTATCAACATCATCGATATCTTTATCCATCTATCCACAACCAAACATGAAAAAAGACAACATTTTTAGCTTCATGTTTCAAACAAAACACATGTTTTTAATTGTATGACTTTTAAGTTTTAACACATTTTTTATATATGTGTTATCACTTTTCATTCCATGACTGAGAAAATTACATCAAGATAGCGAGCAGGCGGGCAACAAGCTGCGCCGCCACACATTTTTGTCCCCAAAAAACAGAAACTAATTTTTCCCTTGAATTTGACGCGATCTACGACTATTCCATATTTTTCCCCCAAAAGAGAAACTTTGTCAGGTTGAACAGCAACCAATCGAGTTAAGTTCTTCGATAATTTACCAAAGTAACATAATCACACTCAGATCCATATGGAACCCAAGAATCACAACAATTTATTAACTACTTGAACACATACAACAATCACAGATTATAAACACAATACACTGTTCAAGAAAACCTTTTGAACAGTTTAGATTCAGTACATAAGTTTACAACTACAGCAACCAAGACAAATATTAAAAAAAAAAAAAAAAAAAAGATAAGTAAAAACTAAAAAAAGCTTAAATGTAAGGAATCCCACGTGAAAACGCAAATATTAAGAGATGGGTATTAATGTTTTGCATCAAATTCAAACCTTTGAATCATTGTTTGAAGATTAAGAGATGGGTATTGATGAACACAAACAACTACCAATTTACCAACACCATGATATAAAATGCAAGAAACAAGAACAGAAAACAGTGGTTGATGATCGACAAACAAAGAATTCACCTTTGAAGATTATGTATGCCAACTGAACAAGATGTTGTTGTTGTTGCAGCGTGAGAGAGTTGCAGAAAGAGGAAGAGAGAAGCCAAAGCAAGAATAAGAATGTATGTGTTTTGTGGTATTTTAAATGTAAAAAGAGACGACTAATCTGCTTTTGTTCGGCTTGGTTTCACGAATATTGTGTTTTGTTTTGTGGCAGTCACAAGACCAAACCAGCAAACACGTCTGACCAACATATATAAACATTTTTGTTTTTCTTTTTGTTATATGTTTTTTACCCATTTTCTGTTCAATAGCTTAAGGGAGGACGGGGCGGGTTCGGCTAAGGCTGCTCGGCATCGTAGCCGATGCAGCTACACTGCCTCTGCCCCTTTGGCTTCGATCAACGGCTACAAATATCGGCTTTGGGTTGTCGAATCCTTCTCACCTCCAACTCGCTTCCACCTCTCTCTCTCTCTCTTCCACCTCTCTCTCTCTTCTATTTTTTTTTAAATGACGTGGCGCCAGTGGCGAAGCTTGGTTTGCAAAACGGTGGGGGCCGGACTCAATTTTTTTGAATCGGTAGTGGCAAATCGGTAGGGGCCGGACTCAACCTGGACTCAATTTACCTATGAAAATCGTAAATTTCTATCACTGCGCCAGAAAACAGGGGGGGCCAGGGCCACCCCTGGCCCTTCTTAACCTCGTCCCTGCGTGGCGCGATGATATTGATGAAGCCTAGGGTGCCCCTTCCTCCCTAATAAAAATACTTTTAGCACAATGTATTTTTCTATTTGTTCTTTGAGTAGTTGTATGGCTAGCAAAGTATCTATGTTGTTTGGAGTCGCAAGTCTCAATGGAAATAGTTTTCATATCTTCTGGGATAGAGTTAAAATGTGTTTACATCACACTCTTTCATATTGTGTCAGTAGTTTTTAGACTACACGGTGTGGTCATATATAGGGTAAAGGAGGCATAGAGTGACATGTGGTAGCCACGACAATTCTCCTCTAACCCCCAAATAACCACGGGGTGGTGGTGGCGTGAAGGTTTTCTTCTTTTTTATCAACCAACCAATCAAAAATCATCTATAACCTAAGAACCAACCACAACCATCCATCTCACCCTTATCTTTTGCCCCACGCCTGTGAAAGTCTCCACCTAACCTGCCACAAGCCACCTTCCACGCTATACACAGGGTGGTGTTGGTGGCGTGGAGGGGCTTCACATCCCCTTCCACGCTCCGTACACCGTGTAGGCTTATGGCTATGGATATGATTCTACTAAGTAAGATGGTGCCATGGTGGTGGTTGTATTAAGATGTTGCTTGACCATTTTGGTTCCCTCTTACTCTCCTAGTTCTAGATGTAAATAAGTTAGGTATGGAACTGGTTTTAGTAAATATAGTCCGATCTTACAATATATTCATACTTAATTTCATACTTGTCTAGCTCATTTTACTCATTATCAGTCAAGTTTGTGGGTGCACTCACGGTCTCAAGGATATAGGGATGGTAATGGCTAGCTATTGATGTTCTCAATCGCATACCCTACGGGATTTAGGTATACCTATTAAAATGAAACATTACTAAACAAGGGTTAAGAGGGAAAAAAATTGGAAATATGTTTCGGGTAAATGCTTATACTCATTCACCCGAAACATATTTAGTGTTGCAAAACAACGCCGAGTTGACCAATTACTCCCCGAGTACTCGCTCCATGGTAGGTCACTGAGTATAGCCGAGTTGGCCAAGTACTCCGAGTACTCCCCGCATTGGCCGATTTGACCCCCGAGTACTCCCCCGATTAGGCCGAGTACTCGCTCCAAGGTAAGTCGCCGAGTACAAGTTCAAACCGAGTTTTGCAACACTGAGTATATGGTTTCAGGTAATCGATCTAGATTTCACCTATTCAAATATCAGCAAAAAAATTTTCCAATCTCATACCATATCAAATACCCATCAGGTTTCATGTATACCCGGACCGGATATTACAAGTTTCGAATATACCCCTCAGGTTTCATGTATACCCCGATCCTGGGTGGACGGGTTACATGTACAGGCATGGCCCGGGGTGTAAGCGGAGCTCCACCGCCATCACCAATAGCCATTCTAAAAAAAATAAAAATAAAAAATAAATAAGTCTACCCGTTGGTTTCCAATTATCCAATCTTAACCTTGCAACATTTCTAAAACTCTATGTTTTTTTATAAATTCACTACTTTAACAACTTCTAAATGATATTTATTATATTTTTTTAATCTACTATAACTACTTATAAATTAAAATCACGCGGACACATGACATAACTCTATGCCTCATTAACTTGTAGTTTCTCGTCTCTCTAATAGTAGCTTGTCAAAGTGTGTGTTGAATTTAGTGAATTTCTTAATAGAAGCTTGTCAACAAAATTATGGCTTCATTTAATTCGAGTAAACTTTATAATAATGATCCCAATCACTGAAAAAATAACATATTGGAACTTTTTAATACGATTTAGATGTAATAACATGTGTACATGGCTTCTTCTTATAATTACTTAATGTAACAAGGTTCGGTACGTGGATGGGCAGATGGAGGCTAGTCAAAGGAAGCCAGTATTTTGACTCGTTTATTGAAGTCCTTCTAAATAAAGCTGCATTAACCACGCCTTATTCAACAAAAATGTCACCATGATCGTTTGTGGAATCAAATGCAAAACACACATCAAATGAAGAACAAGATTTGAAGAAATACATAACAGTTGGTTTGGCTTGTTAAGATCAATGAGCTTACAAGTTTGACATGAAGATGTGAATCACAAGTTTGACATGGAGATGTGGTCCGAGTGCAGGGGCGGATCTAGTTCATGGGGAGGGGGTGCGGACGTTGCGGCTCAACTTCGCGCGCGTAGTGGAAAATTAGTGAAAAATTTGTTTTTTTTTTACGAAATTTGAAAAATGTTGCTGCTAAAATGAAAAAAATGAAAAACGTTACTACTGAAAAATGTTTCTAGATCCGCCACTATCCGAGTGTTGGTGAGGTCGGAGTGGGTAAAAGGTAGGGGTTGTTAGTGAC
Organism: Ambrosia artemisiifolia; assembly: GCA_032199755.1. Taxonomy (NCBI): domain Eukaryota; kingdom Viridiplantae; phylum Streptophyta; class Magnoliopsida; order Asterales; family Asteraceae; genus Ambrosia; species Ambrosia artemisiifolia. Next base: position 51,460,315 of record CM063520.1, read on the forward strand.
GGATTGCCCGCGACTCCTTAAATATGAATTGATTCCCCCCCCCCCCCCCCCCCCCTCTTTTGTAAGGGTACCCGGTCTAAACAAAACATGGTACTGAAGATAAAGTCACATTAGGTCACAATAAGTGATTTTGATGTTAAATACACACGAGTATGATTAATGATATACTTATGCGGCTTAACAGGGCCTTGTAATTAGTGGGTTTGTTCATGTTATGCAAGATCACATCGAATAGTTATAAGCTCATCGGACTTAATGAGCCTTGCCATATGTTCCTAGGTTAGTTTAGGTTACACAAAGATATATTAGGACATAACGAGTCATTTTGGTGTTAAGAGACATGCATATGAGGAGTAGTACACCTTGGGCTTAACGGGCCTTGCAATGTGTTAGTGAGTTTGTTTAGGTTATATAAAGTCACATTAAATCATAACAAGTCATTTTAGCATAGTTTTTAATATTCGCTAACTATAAAATAGTTCTAACTACAATTTTTTAACCAAACATCTTGTCGTACGATTTTCAACTTCTCTCTAAGACTATGCGGTGTGGGGTAACCCCCCTTAGCTGGGTAGGGCCCCAACACCCCCCCCCCCCCCTTCCGCCAACATGGAGCGCTAAATGCCCTCGCCAAGCCCTTAACGGGCGTTAATGCTGAAATGTATGGGGACCACCTTGTCATGAGCCAATTATAATTTTTTTACCTTAGCCGAACCACCCACAACGCAGCCAAAGGGGGGCGCCATTCTTAAGCCGACCACATACCACCCAGCCTAAGTAGTTATTAGAAGCATACCGAGTAATGCTAATATAGACTTTGAACAGAGAACTATTTTATGCACAGCAATAACAATGCATTGGTTCTTTGTAAAATTGAAAATAGCCTTGGAAGTTTAGTCAACCTCATGAGAAGAACCAACTAAGACACCATCTACTAAGTAACGCGCACCACAACTTGATACATGACGCATTTTAGCACGAACACGCCTTCGGGTCCCATCCTCCGGCTCTCTCCTCTTCTTTATTGGGTCCAAAAATCCGTTCTCAAGAGCTTCCAATGCTTTTGTCGTCAATGCACGGTTTCTCCTACTCTGTCGTTGACCAGTAGCAAGAGGAGTCAACGAGTCAGTCTGGTTGTTGGCTGTTTCAGATAATGTATTTTGCTTAGCAACGGATGATTTGTTATCATCGTATAAACATGGACCCACTCGAGGGTTGTTCAAGTCAATCGTTATCCTTGTACGCTTCTTCACAGCACATGCAGCATCTTCCATGTCTTCATCTTCAACAGTTTGATGTTTTGTATTAAGTTTGAATACCAACTTCTGTTTTCTTGCTGGTTGCCCAACTGTAGAAAGATCCATTTTGGTATTATCCACTGCATTAAGATTGACATCTTCATTTGGAGATGCTTTTGTCGTGTCATGTTCGGTTTCTCCAGAAACACTAGTTGACACATGATTATCAGCAGGTTCCAAAATAGTCAAACTTGTGAGCTCTCTGACTTCAACAAGCCCAACCAAACTGGTATCCAAAACTATGCATTTCATCAAATCTTGTTCTTCATCTGACCCGTGTGTCTCATGTGGCTCGACCAACTTCTCCTTGTCAGGTTCGGATTCAAGAAGGTGCGGTTCAGATGCAACTTTATTTAGCACTTCAGTCAACGAGTCAAAATATTGACTTCCTTTGACCAGACTCCTCCTTGAAAACTTAGTCACACCAGGCGCAAGAAACACTAAATTCTTCGAGTTTTGTAACGCATAGTTTCTGGCCTGTTCATAGTGCCATCCTCTACCTAAAAGACGAGGCCACACAGTGGCCCAGAAGAACTCATTTAGCCCTGCTTTGCTTAATCCAATCCTATCCTTTAATATATTAACAATTTCTTCTGTTTTAAGAGACGAGCATGTAGAGTCAACTTTCATGCTTCTTAATCGCCTTCTGGTCTTGATAGCAAGGTCTTGTTTCCCTTTGCCAATGGCTACGGCTTGTACAAGAAGATCGAGGCCCATTGTATCCCTTAAAGTGAACACATACTGCTCAAACGAAAGTCTTCCCTCCTCAAATGTTTTAATGACCTGCAAGAACCATACATCAATAACCGATCTTTCCAAGTGTAGAAAAGTAAACATTAAACAAAGTACCTGTGTCAAACTAGCTTTACACTCGTCTGTCACATTAGCAAGCAAGCGAGATAAAAGCTCGTGTAGCCTCCACCCTTTGAAAATCTTTTTTCCAGGAACGGACTTGCTAATTCTTTTCTTCTTCCGATACATTGACCATTTTTGGTGTTCACTGCTTCGATAAAACTTCCCATAGTAATAAGCGAGTACATTTGGCATACCTTTATCCCCCATGAACTTGTTCACAACGCGAAGATTCTTGCCAAATATATATAAACCAAGAATAAAACTATCATGTTCAATCGCGCTCCAAGATTCTTCACTCGAAGAACAAGGAACCGGAAGCAAATCATTGTGCGTTTCACAACCAACACAAGATGCACCCTTTGCATTTGGTTCAATATGTTGACCGTGAACCCAAGTGTCAGGAAATGACATGCCAAATTCACAGACGGGTATCTTTATGAGCTGGGATCGCTCGTTTTCTGTCAACAAAGGTGGGATTTTTGCCTGGTACTCATCCCCGACCCGTGTGGTCTTTTGTGGCTCTCCAAAAATGTTACCAGCAACAGAATACTGTTCAGAATGGAGCCACTCGACACGTTTATCAACATCATCGATATCTTTATCCATCTATCCACAACCAAACATGGAAACACACAATGTTGTTAACTTCATGTTTCAGTCAAAACACATGTTGATTTTTCCCTCGAATTTGACACGATCTACGAACACTATTCCGTATATTTTTCCCCAAAACAGAAACTTTATCACATTTATGTTGGGAAATTTTAATCAAATCAAGTAAAGTTCTTCCATAATTAACCAAAATAATAAATTTAGATAATTAGCTACCACAGAAACCACACTCAGATCCATAATAATAATTTAAGAAAAAAAAAAAGAACAGTGAATGCCCATGAACACATTAAAGTTTAAATTTTAAAAATCAAGAACTAAAAGCATTCACGATGAACACATTAGATCAAATCTGCATCTTGTTAATATAATATAAACAACAAACTATGAACACAATACACTGTTCAAGATAATCTCTTAAATAGCTTCACTCAATACATAAGTTTATGATTACAAACCGAAGTAAAATATATATATAAACAAAAAGATGAGTAAAAAAGATTGATTAGCTTAAATGTAACGAATCCTACGTGAAGATGCAAATATTATCAGATGGGTATTCATGTTTTGCATCAAATTCAATTCTTTTAATGATTGTTTGAAGATTAACAGATATATTAATGATGAACAGAAACAAGTACCAACAAGATGATGTAAAATGCAAGAAACAAAGAGAGAAAACTTATTATGTAACAAATATTGCAACGATGGTAATATATAATTCACCTTTGAATAATATTGCAAGTGAACAAGTTGTTGTTGCAGCGTTAGAGAGTTCCTAAGGAGACAACCCAAAGCAAGAATATGTATTTTGTGGTGTTTTATATAAAAAGGAGACGACTATAAGCTTTTGTTCGGGTCGTTTTTTTTTTTATACCAATTGTTTGTTTTGTGGCAATCACAAGACCAAACCAGCGAACACGTTTGACCAGAATTTTATAAAGGACTTTTTGTTGTATATCAACTATAACCTATTAGTAATATATAGAACAATAGAGAAAATTGCCATTTTGGCCTTTGACCCGAGTGTTTTGCGAAAATAGCCCCCTCAGGCGTCTCGGAGAGACGGCTCGCACCTCCCGAGGCATCCCAACCGTCTTTAATACGAAATCTCCCACGGACCAATTACCTTTTGACACGTGTCCGACAACCTCCGGATTTGTTGGAGACGGTTCCGAGACGTCTTTGGAAAGACGGTTCCCAGTTTCCGAGGCGTCTAAGACGTCTCCCGAGACGTCTTTGGTTGTTTGTGATCTCTCTCATCTCTCTCTCTCTCTCCCTCCCTTTCTCTCTCCTCTCCTCCTCCCTTTCTCCATCTACTTTCCATAATTTCCGATCACTTCTTTTTGAAATAGAAATTGAGATTCAAATGTAAGATAGGAAATATAAGATAAAAAATGGATCAAAATGTTGCCCATCCCTGCTTTTAGATATAACCTCGTTTGAGAGAGGTACGTTAACTAAGTCTTCCCGGACGTGAAGGTAGAGAGGACAGAGAAAGGTAGAGAGAGAGGAGGAGAGGAGAGAGAAGGTAATAAATGAGGAGAGAAGGGGAGAAGGAGAGAGAGTGGGTGTTTGATGACGTGGCGGTAAATTATTGGTTGTAGTGGGAGACGTCTCGGGAGACGTCTGAGACGCCTCGGGAACTGGGAACCGTCTTTCCAAAGACGCCTGAGGGGGCTATTTTCGCAAAACACTCGGGTCAAAGGCCAAAATGGCAATTTTCTCAGAACAATAAGAGGATGGGGGAAATGTTTTCTTATTGATATCTCAATGTGAGGTACAATGGCTTTATTTATAGGCCAATACATTAATGATAATAGTAATGAAGAAAAGGGAGTTAAGCATGTGGATGGTCACTCTATTCACGGGCGAAGGTTTTGAAGGGCCAGGGGTGGCCCTGGCCCCCCCTGTTTTCTGACGCAGTGGTACAAATTTACGATTTTCGTAGGTAAACTGAGTCTGGGTTGAGTCCGGCCCCCGCCGATTTGTCACTACCGATCGAAAAAAATTGTGCCTGGCCCCCCCGGTTTCACAAACCAAGCTTCGCCACTGACTCTATTAATAAGTAATTCATAACACTCCCCCTTGACTATCCACATGATGAAATACGTTTAGTGATGTTGCCTCATTAAAAACCTTGCTAGGAAAACCCAGTGGGATAAAACCATAGCTAAGGGAAAAAGAGTGCAGCGCGTATTATACTCCCCCTGATGATTTAAGCTCCTTGAGTCGACACTTCGATTCTGTGAATGTTGAAGTCGAATTTGGTAAACAAGTTTTGGTAAAATATGCTTGGTTCTTTCTTCTTTGATGTATGATATTAATTTCAGACTTCTAGTCCGTACTCTCATGTGTGTAATTCTTTAAACAAAGTCTTCATGTCAGACTTCTAGTGCCTCCTCTCGTATAAGATCAACGACCGTGTTGTTTTACATTCCCTGCATCAATAAGACTAACCAAACCTTTTTTTTACAGGTTAGTAAAATACAAACTCATGTCTTTCATACCTTGAAAGTATTAAAGTATTTGATTTTAAATCATTTCAATGTCTCCTCTCTGGAAACAAATTATATCTTATTAATAAAATCATATAAATAAATGATAAATGTAGTTGTGTATAACGAGCAAGAAATATTGCATCAACTGCATTTAAATATCGTACTTATAGACTAATAATATTTGTGATAAGAATACTTTGTTTTATACCAAATGATCAAACTTTTAGAGATGGACTTTGACATATTAAAATGTCCAACATCTTTTGAATGTAGTTTAATTGATATATAAGAATATCGTTAAATAAATGCTCAACTTGCGTACCATCTCTTCACGAGATAATGATATCATCAACATATCTTATAATTTTTTATAAACATGATATTGTTGAATTAAAACAAATGATCGAGTACCTCATACTCATATCTCTTTTCTTCGAGATAACTATCCAGTTGATTATACCATGTTTAACTCGACTATTTTAGTCCGTACATATAAATTGTTAACTTCATATAACATATTTCATGTGCTTTTAGTTTCAATGCCTCTTGCATTTACAATCAGTCATGGACTTCCTTCCATGTACGTGAGCACACTCTTTAAGAGTTTTGCCACTTAAACCTCATAATTTAGCATATCTTTTTCCATATCATATTCAAAGAACTCATCACTAATTGTTTCACTTTCATTTCGTGTAGAATTCTCATTCAAATAATTTTGCTTATCAAGTAATTGGATGACCTTTAATACATTTTAAGTATGAGCTATGTCCATTGTAAAATGCTCCACCCTCTTTTCAAGATATACTTTGATGGATTGGTAAACATATCACACATATACTCGAATTATAGGTCAAGCAACAAGTGCACTATGTTAAGGACTTTCAAAAATCCCCTTTCAAAAGTTCTACAGAGTCTCTCGATAATGCTCAGACATTATCACTGTAAACTGCGAGTGAACTTTTAAAAGGAAATTTTTTTATACAAGCTGGATAATACAATCAAACTTATGTTGCTCATTATCGGGATATCTCATGAGTTTTATAACACTCAACCCCCTTATTTTAGTCCATACATATTATATTACCTTAACATAATACTTCTTAAGGTATTGATATCAATGCTGTAGGCATCATCAATCCATCAAGGACTTTTCATCTTGACCAATTACGCAAGTGCATTAACTCTTCAATTGGAAGAACAATAACATCTATTTCTCCAATATATATTGTACCATTCTTATACATTAAAGTATCATAATCACCAGGTTTTTATAACCTGTGGTGTATTGGTGCACAATAATCACATCCGGATGTTTCATATTACCTTTTAAGCACTTAGTTGCTTTAGGATACTCATGAGGAGTTCCACTTATATTCAATTCAATCATATAACAAACATAACTCATAACTGAATCTATTTATTCTGATCATAACGTTCTCGAGAACTTACGTTACAAGATTTTGACACATTAAATCCTTCATCAGGTATTTTCATGTAAACTTTCAGTGTCAAGTAAATCATGATATTTATTAGACGCATTTCAATTCTCTCTTTGTATCCACCACTGGAGAATGCATCTCCTCATAATCAATTATGGGTCTTTGCGAAATTCTTGTGCCACCAATTTTACCTTATATCATTTTCTTTTCAAATGTTGATTTGCACAAAACACCTTTTCGTATCTATATGTTTTACAACTTTTGTTGTATGGACTAGTGGTCCAAAACTTTTCTTTTCAATAGAGAATTCAACTCTGCCATATTTGCGTCTTTTCATTTTGGCCGATCATTTCTTTGTACTCATTCATAGGCAGATCTTTAAATCTTGATCCTCATTTCAAGCGCTACATTACATAAAATTTATAACGACGTCGATTTTATTTCGATTCCATACATTTCGTAGACATGATACTATATAACGAGATCTCTTTATTTTCAGGTACCTGAGGTTCTTCTGGAACCATCATGTCTAATGTCTCTTCAGGAGACCTTTTTACTATAACCTCGACTTGACCATCTTTCTTACTTGCTCCAATTTCTCGAGGACTTTTAATTCTTTGGAATCGACTAGTCTACCACGCTTCAGGCGTGTAGTAGGCTTATTGCCAATATATGATTGTCCTTCCCGGACACTCATCTTAAATGGAGCATTAGCGGTTGGTATACGTGACTTGATTAGCTATTCATCATATTTAGGTCAGTTAATGCGTCTGGTAATTAATTCGCTAATCTCTATGAATGAATTATCCGTTGAACTTTCACATTGTTTAGTACGAGGATCAATGATATTTCATTCTAACTCTTTTTATTTCCAACTGCCTTTTATCTCCCCCTGATGTTGGGAATGTTAATCCATTGAGATGGATATCAATTAACTGAGATATAAATAAATCTCTTTTTGAAGGCTCTATAAATCATCATATATTCCCAATCACCTTTTAAGGTCCCATCTCTGTGCATCGTGGTGGATCAATTTCAATATATGTCGCACAACAAAAATCTTAGATGGGCAATATTTGGTTCCTGACCAAAAACCAACTATAATGGGGAGAAACTATTACCACGTATTGGCTTGATGTGAATAAATGTTACTGCATGTAAAATCAAATGTAAACATGAATTTTTTGCTTACATGATCATTAACATTGCAATCAATAGTAGACGTTTTAGTGATCATCTCAATGAAAGCAATATGTGTATGAACATAAGCTATATGAAATTCAACACTTATTCCAATGATCACTATTATCTTGGGAATTGATTAAATATGCCAACCTAGAATAATATGCTTGCTATCTTATTAGCTAAGCCATAATCAAGCAAACTTCAGGTTGCAAACTTGATAACCATTTAGACGATGCATCGATTTTAAATACTAAATGGTATCATGTTAGGATGTATCCTTTAATCACTTCCAGAACATTTAAGATACTTACCTTACTTTATATGGCAAATATATAATTTCCCTTGAGAGCAAACATTACATGCTACTTATCAGCTTGAAGGATTTTCTAGTCCTTGTTATGTTCACATCATCATTGACCCGGTGTGGTCTAACCGGTCATGCCAATAATTATCATGATCCATAAACTTCTGGTTTATGATCGTAATGAATCTCTTGCACTTGTATGTTATGTGCACTTATGTTTGTATAATACAAATAGAGAACACGAGAGAACGGTGTATTCTCATTCAAACTATCAAGTTATATCACTTTTTCGTTTACTTTGTTCTCATATAACTATTTTCAAATTTTGCCACTTGTTGCAGCCATTCTTATTATTAACATGACCATCATTTCGTGTCTAATATTCGATCTCATTATTAACTTGTCTATTATTATAATCTTTGATGGTTGATCACATTATGACCATCATTGCAACTTTCTCAATTATCTCCATGATCTTTACCTTTACTCGATCACAAGAATATGATATGATTTCAAACTTTTCATACTCTCTTAATGATATGGTTACTTTAAATTATTAGAGATATGTTGCACTCTTGCTTGTCTAATACACGACAAGAAATATGAGAGAATAATATATCACTATTTCAAACATTCTTTTTATACACATGTTTCCCATATCTTATTCTCGTGTAATTACTTACTTAGTGTGCAACTTCTTGTGATCGATTTCAATATTAACATGTTGACTATATTATCAACATGACGATCTTTACAATTTCCTCGTTCACCATGATCGTGACTTTTATACCGATCATTGTATAATTATCACAATATTAACTTATTTGATCTCATTAACTTGAGCATCATAATCATTTCCTTAACCACCGTGATCATGAACTTTACACGAATCATTATACCATCACATTCACTCCAAGGAATGGATTATAACTACATAACTTTCATCGTGGAATCATTACAACTTCTTTAGTTATGTATATGATTGCGACCTTTCACTGATCATTATATTATCACATTCACTTCAGGGAATGGACTAGAATCACACCACTTTCATGACGGTCGTTCAATATATATATTCTTTAACAATATTGTTGACATATGGAAACTGTTGTATTCAACATACTCTTATGGATAATCTTTTCATCACATGAAATAAATCGAAAAATTAGTGTATGACTTTAGAAGCTTCCACATGATGACCATTAGAGAGCCTCGCACTTCATGTGTAGATCTTTTCCGACAATCTAAATATGTCAATTATATTGCAAGAAAAAAAATCCGTAGGGAGACATAATGTTTACCTTGCGACCAACAACCAAAATACAATATAAAATCAAAGAAGGATTCACACAGTTGCTTGATGGTGCCAAAATCCAAAGATATATAAAACGTATAATAATGAAAATATCGTTATTAAACTATTCGTATCTTATTAATATAAAGATGAAATACACATGCCACTGCTTATAGGGCTTATACATTGTATTCCAACTCAAGGAAGAATAGTAAGTCCCAAGTTTGAAACTTCCCTTCCGTTTACCTTTTTATTTTTTTGCCTTTTTAAAGAAGCTAACTGTATCTTTTTAATGAATTTGAAATCCAATCGCTACTTTTCATAAAGTAAATAAAGTAAAGACATCAAGCTCATATGTGATATATATACTTCTTATTAAGAACATCACGACCCTTCTGTATGTTTAGATTTACTAAAATCTACATATTTTGTTGCAATAACAATGAAAAACTATGCAAGGGATATTTAATTTTAGTGTTACATTATATTATTACTTGTTAACTTTAGTCAATAAGAAAATATTTAAATTGAAATAATCTTTCACACACCTGAAATCACCATCAAAATCACCTTTACACACCTTATCATAATATGATCCACTCCAAAAGCAATTCGTGCTGATAACGTGTTGTATATCAACTATAACCTATTAGCAATATATAGAACAATGAGAGGATGGGGGAAATGTTTTCTTATTGATATCTCAATGTGATATACAATGGCTTTATTTATAGGCCAATACATTAATGATAATAGTAATGAAGAAAAGGGAGTTAAGCATGTGGATGGTCACTCTATTAATAAGTAATTCATAACACTTTTATATTTGTCTTTCTTTTTTTTGGGCCTAGTTCACCCGGATAAGTCGTTTGCCTACGGCGGGCCTACCCACCCTCGATTTGATCCTTTGCGTATACAAACTTTTCAACCTCTCGCCCGAAGGCTTCGCATGTTTTGCATGCCCCATGGATCGAACTCGACAGGCTTGTTAAACCCTCCCACCAAAAGTTGGGTTGAGATGTTTGCTTTGGGTTCACAACCAAAAAATTTAAAAGTTTAAATCATGTAGAATATTAGTGGTGGTTTATTCATAAAAAAAATCATTTAGGAATTACTGTTAAAAATTATTCTCTTTCGGTCTAGATGAAAGTAAGTTGCGTATGATAAAGAGTTTTTGTAAATAAAGTCTCGATCGTTACGATATTGCATTTTATATTTCATTTCGTACTTGTCTAGTACATGTTACTCATTATTCGTCGAGTTTGTGGGCAATGTTGCAAGAGTCGCTAGGCGCTCCCTAGTCGGAGTCGGGAATACTCGGAGAGTTATCGGCTTAGTCGGAGAGTACCCGGAGAGTACTCGGCTTAGGCCTAGAGTACTCATGCCTCAACAACCTAGTTTGTAGCGATTACTTAGGAAGTACTCGATCTTCGAGAACTTGTTTTACAATATTGTTTGTGGGGTATAGATATGGTCTAGCTTAGCCATTTATGATCTTATGATGTTAATGATTACCTATAGAATTTCCATTTTCTTGTCTTAAACTTGCTAAAAGAAACAATATGAACATATGCATGCCTCACAACACTTTTAACAATTTATTTTGTCATACTCTTTAGTCATAACTTAAAAAGAATATTTCTTTTATTTCTCGATTACAAACACCTTAAAATTTTAATTGTCAATAATCGTAGGAAGTTTACATGAAGATAAAGTTGATCTTTTGATCACTTAGGCATATCCTAATAAATCTGACAAAAATAGTTAAATACTAAATAAATTCATAAGTGGACTTTAGTGATTATGCGATGAAATCGTAAACATTCATCAGTAGTAATGAATGCAATTTGATTATGAAAAATAAAATGTGATGCTTAAATGGGGTAAAAAATGTTTATGTCCCAACTAAAAGTAGTTGAATTATTTCTAACAATAAGTATTGTACAAATTAAACTTTGACCCATTATATTGTATAATACACTTGCGATTCTAGTATCTTAAATGTTTATTGTTCATCCTCTAAAAATATAATATCATTAAAGTAATAATACACAATTGAAAGATAACAAAGTATAAATACAAACTATGATTCTGTTGTATGTTGCACAAAGACAATAATACGTCAACATATAAAATATCAAATATATTTATGCAAAAACATGAAATCAAAATAGGAAGGTTTGAAAGAAAATTGTTATAAGGTTATATTGTTTTATTCTAAAAAACAAATGATGTGAAGCAATTTATTAAAACCAATAAGAAAAAAACTATACTAACATAGTTATTAACATAAATATAACTCATAAAAAGAAATAAAAAGTTAAATATTTATCTGGATGTAAAAAAAAGCAAAATGAACCGCTAAAATGGTTTAATTTGATATGAAGCAACAACATGTTGTCCTTATGTGAATGAAGAAGTTTATGACGAATTTGAAAGGTATATGCTCAAACGTTTGTTAGAAATCAAAATGTGGTTGTTTATAAATAAAAATATGAAGTGCATAAATTAGGAAAAATTGAATTTCTTTAAACATTTCGTAGCCCACAATAAGTGATACGATATGTATTTGATTTTAAATATTCAAATTTCTATATTAAGTTTTGCAATTAAATTCGGTATTGACCATTTTTATTCGAAATCAATCAATTTAAATTACATATATTTAATTTTAAATTATCTAAATAGTTGTAACTAATAGTTATAATTAATTGATCATTTAAGTTTTTGTTAACTTTGTTAGTATGATCTAACTAAATAAATTTAAGCATGAAAACAAATATTTGAAATTATAATCCTAATTGAGACTTTAAATTTGTTTGATGATCCATGTTTAAATCCATATAAAAACTCAAATGAGAGAGAAAACATAAGGAGAAAAAGTATGGATACCCTCATTAAGTGACATGTATCACCTAATGAGTTTTGTTTATTAGTAGTTACAGATATTTAGGGGGGAGGGGTGTTCATAGAGTTTTCTTTTCACTTAACTGATTTTAAACAATTCTGTATTGCCACATCACTTCACTGATTTACTTTACTCAAACATTTTTTTGGAGGCAACACTCCACTGATTCTTTTATTTATTTTCATTTAAATACCCAAGCTTTTTTTAAAATTTCACACAGTTTCAACTTTTAAACCGGTTATTAACATGTAATTCATATTATTACAACCGTCCCACCAAACGGTCAGCAAAATTAATTTGTAATTCTTGGAAATCGTCTATTGAATTTAATTGAATTCACCTAAACGGTCAGACCTTTTATTTTAATAGTTCAACCATTCAAAAATTTGTATATAAATTGATCAAACCGTGGGGTTAAAAGCCACACTTTACCACGGTTTAAAAAAACAAACACCCAAAAAAATGAATCTGTGGACCGATGAAGAAGAGATTGGATTAGTGGTGTGTCACAAGGATGCAACAAACGACCCGGAAATTCAACAATTCCCAAGGGACGAAAGGTCGACCTACCCCCCGGAGGGGTTTTGGGACTGCGTGTTGACCGACTTCCACCAACATGTTGGCACCAACAACAAGACCCTCCAAGACATTCAGTTGAAGTGGGCCATCTCAATATCAAGTGTGAGAGGTGGACCACCCTCTACGAGCAAACGATGAGGGACGATCCGGACCTCGATCACGAGTTGGCTATCAACTTCACTCACTATGAGTATGAGGCTCGATACGGCAACAATTTCGACCATCTCGAGGCATGACAATTGTTGTGCCAACATTAAGTATATTTTTCTTGTTTTAATGTATTTTTTTGATATTTAATATTATTTTTTTAAACACATAACCGGAAAAAATTACATCAAGATAGCGGGTAGGTGGACAACAAGCTGCGCCGCCACCCCTTTCTGGACGGTAAAACAAACGGTTTAAATACAAAAAAATAGCCTTTATAAAAGTCAAAAATAAAATAAAAACGGTTACCAGCACGGTAAACAGAACCAGCAAAACGATTCACAGGACCACTACCAGCCTAGGAGGCAGCGGTGTTACCGTGCTGGTAGCTGGTGCCCGTGAACAATTCGGGTGACGCCACGTCCCTCCTTATATATACGACTTTGATGTGGACAAACCAGATCTACTTTAGATAATCAGTACGTGTATTACCTAATAGTCTAATACCATATACGTGTTACACATACATGAATGTATACTAATAAACTTATTCCATTCCCGTCTTGAGTATTTCTAATATTAACTAGAAAAAGCTATGCATAAGAAAATTTAATATTTTGCATCCAAGTTTGAAGAAGGAACTGGTGTATGACGAGATTAAAACTGGTTTCGGTTATTGATGATACCTGAAAGACGCATTGTTTTTTTTTTTTTTTTTTTTTTGAAAGGCAAATTTCATTAAAACACAAAACGAGGGAACTCCCAAGACGGGAACCCCACAACCAATTACATTACATCAAAATAAAAAGACTTCGAACTCTTCCAACCCACCCCTCCATGTTTATCCCTACTACAAAACCATAAATAAGTTAAAGCCTTAATATCCACCACAATCTCCACCACATTAGACGTTTTTTGAGCAAATATTCTCTCGTTCCTCGCTTTCCATAACCTCCAACACACAACCATAAAAATGCCAACCAAGATCTCTTTCTTTCTAACATTCCAACCCGAAGAATCAATCACTACCATCAAGTCTTGAACGGAGAATAGAAAAATAGGCGGAAGATGTAACCAATTAGCAATGCCTTGCCACACCCCTAACGCCATACCACAAGCCGTAAAAATATGTTCCACATTCTCTTCATCACCATGACAAACGTCGCATATCGAGTTACCATTGAAAATATATCTTCTAGCCAAAGCCACTTTCGTCGGAATACTATCTAGCATCATACGCCATATGAAAACGTTACACTTTAAAGGAGTCCACTTACACCAACGAAACCCAGCCATAATAGACTGACCAGCAACCCGATCTGAAGACAACCACTTTTTAGGCTCCGATACAGAAAAAGGAACTGGGCCGGTCTCAACCCAGGCCCAGCTGTCCGGCCTATCAACCAAAATCTGACGCTGTAACATGCGGTGGGCCTGAACTAACTCCTCCACCTGATGGGCCGCTACCGGGTATTCTTTCCATTCCCACGCAAGCCTGAACCGTCAAAGTCCACTAATCTCTCTGCGACGTTACACCACTTGTTCTTCTCAAGTCGAAAAAGGTTCGGAAATACATTTTTTAACGGCACCTCATTTATCCAAGGATCCAACCAAAACCTGATTCGTTGCCCATTGCCCAACCGGCCCCGAATCATATTCGCCCCATAACATTACCAACTTTAATTTTTTCACAACCTTTCACAATCTTAGCCCACGTTCCAGAAAATGCAGACTTACTCGGGTAAGTCTCCCAACAACGAGACGAACCATGAACACCGTCAATGACTCTTCTCCACATGGAATCTGCTTCCACCCGGTACCTCCAAAGCCACTTTAGAAGAAAAGCATTATTGCTCTCCCCAAGTCGACTCAAACCCAATCCACCTAACCTTCTAGGTAAAGTGACTTTTTCCCAAGCCACTCAATGGACCTTTCTCACATCCGAGTTGCCGCCCCACAAGAATTTCTTTATTAAAGATTCTAAATAATCAATAACCGCCACCGGTGCCTTATATAAAGCAAAATAGTATGATGGCAAACTCTCCAAAACTGACTTAATTAGAATCAATCTTCCTCCGAGATTTCCGGAGGCGGCAAAGGCGAATTGGTTCTGGAATAGTATGACGGGCAAGGATCGTTACAAGGAAGACACATGGTACGATGCACCAACAAGGAAACGAAGCGACAGTAACAAGGACGATGGATCGAAGGATAAAGGATTTGCGGTAACTAAATTCTTTGTCTCCAATCTCCCTGATGGTTGTGCGTCATCAGATCTTTATGGAGTGTTCAAGGGGTTCGGGAAAATACATGGGATTTATATAGCTAGGAAGTACGATAAGCTCGGTAAAAGGTTCGGATTTGTATCGTTTGTCAACGTCAAAGATCCGTTGGATTTAGAGAAGGATATGAAGGACGTGTGGATTGGTTCCTATAAGTTGTTCATTGTGTTGGCAAGGTTTGTAGATGGGGAGCGGGTTGTGCGGAAGGATGACATACGATGGGTTCCGGTGGAGGAGAAGAACGGAGACGATAGGGTTCCGGAGTCTGTCGATGGCCAAGTGGATGTGGGGGGTCAGAATGGGTCTCCTCACGTGGTAGGGAGGTCATTCCGGGACACCGTGCTGGGTATAAACAAGGTGGATGTTATAGAGGATATCGTGGAAGAGGATGGGTTTGTGGGTAAAGCATTATGGAAGGGGTGGGCGTTGGTCGGAGTTACAACGAATCTGGAGGCTTTAACGTCGTTGAAGACATGGCTCGGAGAGGTGAGATTAGATAAGGTGAAGATACGCTACATTGGAGGGCTGTCTGTGGTTATGGTTTTCGACGATAAGGAGAAGATGATGGAGTTTTTTACTACTAGAGATGCATGGTGCCATGTGTTTACGTCGCTGGTACCTTGGGAGGGCCAACAGAATGCTGGTGATCGTATAGCTTGGTTGAGTATATATGGTATTCCGTTATGTTTATTTGATGATAGGGTGTTCGAATTGATAGGATCTAAATTTGGTAGAGTGGTTCAATCTGTTAAGATTGACGACTCTACGGAGGACTATACACATGTGCCGATTGGTGTATTAGTTAATAAGGTGCATCGTATAAATCAGTTGTGTAAGTTGGTTTGGAGGAGTGTGCCGTGTACGGTGTTGGTGGAGGAAGAAGATGGGGAGTGGTCACCGGAGTGTATAGATGTGGTTGAACAGGAAGAAGGGGGGAACAGCGGAATGAAAAGAGTCCCATGGTTAGCGTGGTGTCTCCGGTGGGTGATGTTGTGGAGAACGTGGGGTGTACTTCTGGTGGGGGTGATGTGCATGGTGTGCATGGGTATGAGTCTAGAGATGGGAAGGTGACGGAAACAGTTAACGGGAATAAGGATGAAGGGGTTTTGAATGACGTGAATGGTTTGGATTTTGGTATGGTGGAGGAGTGCAATCTCGTGGGTAATAAGAAGAGGAAGCGGGGTTGTTTTCGGAAAAAATCTAGGCTCGAAAAGTCGCCTTCGCCTACGGGTGTTGAGAGACCTAAAAAACGAGCTAGGGATGGAGACGATCCTTACGACATAGACCGGTTCATATTCAATGTTCAAGAGGGGCAAACAAGGTTAGAAGGTATTGCACAAAACCAAACGAACTGTGATAAGGAGGGTTTGGTGGGGGACCGGTTGCAACATGAAAGTGAGTTACACCATTTAGATGTGGAAATGGAGAAAGAAGTTAGTCAGACAGTTGGGTTGGGACATGTCTTGGGGGCCTCGGACATGACTGGTTTTGAGGACCCGCTTAGGAAGATGATTGGTGAAGAAGGTTTTCAATTGGTTTCCTCATGAATTGTTTGTCATGGAATATTAGAGGGATGGGTTCCGCGGGAAAATGCTCGTGGCTAAAGAATCTTAAAGTTAGTAATGAGGTAGGGTGTGTTATGATTCAGGAGACACAGTTTCAGTCGTTGGATGGTGTTGAGGTGGGTAATTTCTGGGGTAAGGGAGATTTCGAGTTCGAATACGTCAATGCGGTGGGTCGTTCTGGGGGTTTATTGTCTATTTGGGATACTAAATTGTTTGTGAAGGAATCGGTTTTTAAGCATAGATATGTGCTTGGGGTCTCGGGACATATGAAGAATGATGGCCAGAAAGTTTCGTTCGTTAACGTTTATTGTCCGCAGAAGCTCGTTGATAAGCGGGCGGTTTGGGTTGAGTTGAAATGGCTTATTTCCAATGATGAAGAGATGTGGATAGTTGCTGGAGATTTCAATTATGTTCGGGATCGATCGGAACGGCGAAATTCTAAATTCAATGAAGGCGAGTCGCGTGAGTTTAATGACATGTTGGAAGAGATAGGGTTGTGTGAGTTCTTGTTACGGGGTAGACGGTTCACGTACATTGCTGGGAACAAATTGAGTCGTCTTGATCGCGTTTTTGTTTCATGGCCGGTTATGAACAAATGGAATGAGGCGGAGTATAGAGTGTTGGAGCGGGTTGAGTCGGATCATTGTCCGGTGTTGTTCAAGATCGAGTCGCGTAATTATGGTGCCAAACCGTTTAGGTTCTATAATTCGTGGCTCAGTAGAGATGGGTTACAAGAGGTGGTAGAGAAGGCCGCGGGTACTGTGCAATTGATGAGAGCTAAAATAAAAGAATGGTGTGTGAAGCAAAAGTTGTTGGAAAAAGAGGAGGAAGACTTGGTTCGAACAGAGTTGACTCAATTGGAATCTGAGCTAGAGTTGCGGGACTTGAATGAAGACGAGATATGGGTTCTTGATGAATCGGTCAAAAGGTTAAAGGAGTTAGAAGGGTTACGGGTCCGGGATTTGAAACAGAAAGCGAGGGTTCGGTGGGCGAAGGAGGGGGATGCAAATTCTTCCTTCTTTCATGGTGTAATTAATTCGCGCCGGGTGTCTAACACGATCCCGGGATTGATGATTAATAACGCCTGGGTGACGCAACCAAAGATAGTCAAGCGGGAGGTGTTGAGGTTTTTTAAAAACAAGTTTGTCGAGGAAATTAAAATTCGGCCGACTATTCTAGTGGAAGACATAAAGGTGTTGGATTCGCTTTCTGCCGAGGGGATCATAGCTCCGTTTGCCGAGAAAGAAATTAAAGAGGCGGTTTGGGATTGTGGGAGTGATAAGGCGCCGGGCCCGGACGGGTTTAATTTTTGTTTTATTAAAAAGTTTTGGCATTTGTTTTCAGGTGACTTTGTGGAGATATTTAAAAATTTTGCTGAAACAGGTGTTATAAGCAGAGGTGTGGGGTCTTCATTTATCACGCTGGTGCCTAAGGTCAATGATCCGGTGGGTTTGGGAGATTATCGCCCTATTAATCTTATTGGTGTGGTGAGTAAGGTGATTTCGAAGGTGTTAGCAAATCGGCTAAGGAAGGTTATTGACGGCTTAATATCTGAAACACAGACGGCTTTTATCGCTGGGAGATATATCCTAGATGGCCCTCTTATCGCCAATGAAGTTCTTTCGTGGGCTAGAAAGCGGAGAAAGGAGGTGTTTATGTTTAAAAATTGACTTCGCGAAGGCTTATGATAATGTCAACTGGGAGTTTTTGTTGTCTATTATGAGACAGATGGGTTTTCCAGAGTTGTGGTGTCGGTGGATTAAGGGAGTTCTGGCGTAGGCTAGATCGTCTGTTCTTGTTAACGGGTCTCCCACGTTCGAGTTTTCTTGTGAAAAAGGTCTTCGTCAAGGTGATCCTATATCCCCATTTTTATTTATTATAGTCATGGAAGCTTTAGCAGGCATGATGAGAAAGGCGTGCGCGGTGGGATGTTTTAAAGGGATTAATCTTTCAAATAATAGTGTCACTCTTTTGCATTTATTATATGCGGATGATGCTATGATAATGGGTGAATGGTCGAGTAATAATTTTGATACGCTTCGTCGGGTTTTAAGAGTATTTCATTTGTGCTCGGGGCTTTGTATCAATATTCAAAAGTCTACTATGTTTGGAGTGGGTATGGGAATGGAGGCGATTGTGGGTATGGCGAGGACTCTTGGGTGTTGTGCGGGGAATATCCCGTTCACATACTTGGGGATTAGTGTGGGTGCGAACATGAGCAGGATTAGGAATTAGGACCCGGTGGTCCCTTCAAATTGTGTTGAGTATTTCGGATTACTCCCATCGGACTCAAAGTTTTCTACCATACTTAGAGCATTCATAGTAAGTTACCCATCCCCGTGCCTGTAATTTAATAAAAATTAACATTTTGTAAATTTATCCCCATGTTCTAATAACCTCCCATGTCTAATTCCCCATTTATATCCTTATATATTTTTTTTCTCTTAATTTGTTCCGTTTATAATCTGAACTACCAACTATTTTGTCTTATTATTTTTTTTTCTTCAAAACTTGATTTTTTAGTATTTTTTTAGAAGTTTGACTATCTAACTATTATTTTCGAGTTTGGATAATTGGGTTTAAAAACAATTATTACCAAAACTAAGTATGTTATCAAAATATCATGCCTAACTATTTCATGCTCAAATTGAAGCCATATTCCACTTCACATAAGACACCGCTCAAAATGAGATTTATCTTAAATTATTGGGTTATTACTCGTGTTTCGTGACGGGTTCGAAACGTAGATAAAAATAAGTAAATGGCAAAAGTGATGATAAAAAAGCACGGCGCAACAATATATTTGAAAGTAATAGAAAAGTTACTTCGTTGTATACGAAAGCCAAGTTATTTGAACAAATTTTATATCATAAAGATAAATCGAACAAAAAGTATACGTAAAAACATTAAACCACGTATGTCCGATACAGCATGTTAACGTGCAAAAATTACACCAAACATAAAACATAGAAAAAATAACTAAGTCAATCTGAGACCTATATATTATTTCTAGTATAAAGAATGTATTTAAAACTGAAGAAAGTTAAAGTTACCACTCATCTATCTATCTATACTTTCAAAAATAGGAGAGTCATGAGTGACGTCAGAAAGCTGATGTGTCAACACCTTAGGCAGGCCACCAATGCATGCGTGATGCAAAAACTGACGTCGGTAATCACCTTAAAATATTCAGAAAAAATACGTGGGTCACGTTAAAGCACCGCTGTTGACTTTAAAACCATTTGTTTGGTACCTTCGGTTTACTAACAGCTGGTCTGACCAATAAGTGAGCTGTTATATACATCTGTTAACTATACGCAGCTATTATGAATATCTGTTTAGTACACATTCAGCCCTTAACTTTTTGAAGTTTTAAGAGAGAAATTTTGAATTAACATAGGGAAGTGTGATTTGTGCAGCTATATAATGATAATTATCTCAGATGCTTTCCTTATAGTTGTGGTTGATGATCTTTAAAGAGGCCTGAATGGAAATTACCCCTGTATTCTCAGAATATTACAATATTGCCATCGAGGTTTGCAACAGTAAAAACTGTGAGTGTAGCCGACATTGCAAAATGTAATATATATAATTTTATAAATTTTTTAATGTGTTGTCAGTTCATCTTTTTCATCAAGGGGAAATGGAATTAAATAATTCTAACTTTGGAAGGTTGGAATGGAATAATCCTAACTTGAAACTTGTAAGATAACATTCCCAATTGTCAATGCTTTTATTTCGTTGGTCCCAAACTAACCACCATTAACTTATTCTGTTAACTGCCTACATGGCATCACACGTGGCATCTTACGTGGCCTAAGTGATAACATGTCAAAAAAAGGGTGGCCAACCTTATCCACATGTGTAAATGTAATTAAAAGAAATGTTTTATTAATGTTTTAAAAAATAGGGCCCACAAACATTTATCTTATATCCCTTCCATCCCTGAATCATCAAACATCAAACCCAACCTAAGAACCCTAATTTTCAGCCACCACCATCAACCACCTGCCACCACCACCATTCATCCGGACCAGTCACCCCCACCAAGCTTTCACCATCGTTCCATCTCTGTTCACCCCCACCAAGCTTTCACCATCTTTCACCTCTGTTCAAGCAAACAATTAGGGCTTTTCCCCACCATTCACCTATGTTCCATCTCCCTAAATCGATAAACTCTAAACCTTTCACCACCATTCACCTCTGTTCCATCTCCCTAACCATATCTTCTATCTTTTTCCCCACCATTCACCCCTGGTCCGAGAAACGTGTGTCGGTTAAGGCTCTGTTTGGGTTTGATGATTCGGTTGATGCCATGGGTGTGTTATTGGACGGCTATGGAGTGTTTGTGGTGGCAGGTTGTTGTGGTTGTGGCAGGTGGGTGTCATCGGAGAGGGAAACAGAGGAGAGAGAGCATGTGAGAAAGAGAAGCGGAGAAGATAGAGAGAGCGTTTGTGGTGGTGTAGAGTGATGGTGGTTGGTGTCGTCGGAGATGGCTGTGGTTGACGGTGGTGACAGGTGGTTGTGGTGGTGGCAAGTGGGTGTGGTTGTGGTGAATATGATGAAGATGTGAGAGAGGTATATATATATATAATTCTTTTTTATTATTATTAAAAGATTTTTTTAATAATTAAAACATTTTTAATTAAAAAAGACAAGTCATATGTGGGCCCTGTTCTATTTTTGACAACTGGAAACATTGGTCCACCTCAGATGCCACGTGTGTTGCCAGGCTTTGTCATACTCCTCACAATCTTCACGATATTTGTTTTTCACACATTGCTTGATTGCCTGATAAGAACCAGAAAATCGGAAGGCTGATTTTATTGAAATAATATGATAGTTGGCCTGATTCGAGATAGGCAGATCTCCAAATACAAGAACACAATAATCAAAACATCTTAGACATCAAAAACTAGAACATGAAATGGAATACTTAAATGAAAAATAAAAGAGTTACTTCCTAAACGTCAGCCCCTAAATTCAGCATTTTGACTTTTGACTTTGACTCACTATTAGCAGGTTCTTATCAATACTTTTGGCCCCAAAATACGACTTTCCCTCAAGTCGGATAGAAGGAACTTGTTACCAAGCAATCATCCATTCAATTGTAGGCTGACCTGCTTCATAGAACCCTCTATGCGCTAAAATGAAATGTGGTTGCTGGTCCGATCCCCATGTTTTTATAACCGTAAGATAAGCTATAGGCGTAGGGTGTTGAACCAACATATTACGGGTCCATGAACCAACTGAAAACAGAAAATGGGCTTGTAAACTCCTGGGTAGCAATAAAGTAACATGTTTCCTATGCACAACAGCGGATGAAGATCTTGTGAGGGGTTCACTAGACCTGCCATGTCCAATGGGACCGTTAACCTGGTTTTTCTTTAGCCAAAATACCGGTGCAGCCTGAACAGAACCTGGTTCAGAGGTTAATCCTATGGTACATGAGTGTGTTTGATTTTCGCCATGATTGTCTTCCTTTTCAATATTTGCTTGTTTTTCTGACCGAACCTCCTTGACATCCATCTGAGCCTTGATCTCTGCTGATTCTGCATCCTCTATTTCTTTCTGTTCTTCGGTTTCCTCTGTGACCATATCTGTTGGTGGGTCTTCAGGTTCATCCTAAGGTTCTTTGCCCTCCAACCAAGCCTCTTTGATTTCTGCAATATCATTCTTCATGGATGTTAGGATGGCATCTATTCGGATTACAAAGGCTAATAGTTGATCATCCAAATTCCCGGGTGTAAGAGCCATTCGATTTCCCGGCAATGGAACCAAGATAAGAACAAGAACACAATAATTAAAACATCTTAGACATCAAAAACTAGAACATGAAATGGAATACTTAAATGAAAAATAAAAGAGTTACTTCTTAAACTTCAGCCCCTAAATTTAGCATTTTGACTTTGACTTTGACTAACTATTAGCATGTTCTTATCATTGCCATTTTGATTTATGTGTGTATATATGTGTGTGTTCGTGCGTGTATCGAAATTATTGTCATTGTTAATAACTAACGATATTATTTTGCTAATACTAGAATAAATTGATTCAGACGACGAATGTAATGTTTGTAACTATCATAAATATATAATGTCATAAATAAATATATTGTTTGTGTCTCCCGCGAATATTAACACTGAAAAGATAAGACCGTGGTGGATGATAGAATATGAAAAACAATGTTAATATATGAAGTCAAGGTTTGTATGCAAGAACTTCGAATGAGGAGACATTTAGCATATGAAATGACCATTGGTAAACATAAAACTACCAAGTATTATCATGAATGGACGTTGTTGACTAAGGGTTGGAGGGTTGAGTTGCCGCACAACTGAACTTTACCGAACTATCATGATTTTCATCAATTCTGTACTGTCACATCACTTCATTACAACAACAACAACACCCTTACCCTGTAAATTCCACAAATAGCAAAGCTAAGAGTAGGGTCTGGGGAGGATGGGATGTAGGCATACCTTACCCCTATCCTTGCGGATAGAGAGACTGCTTCCAGAGAGACCTCTGGCTCAACAACACATAATCGATAAGCAAACAACACTAATAAAACTAATAAGGAGCTACTGAATTTATATAAACATTAAAGCGCAACGTAGTAAAACAAAGGTATATATGTCATCATAAAAAAACAACATAAACACCCAAAAATCAAGTCACATATTCCTACCTCCATCGGTTATCACGTCCAACGTTTAGAAAGCTAATTTTACCTTTTTGAATATTGATATGTCAGTTTCTACCGAAGAATTACTGAAAGGTATTTAGGAATCATACACTCTCTAACTAGGAACCATACACCCTGGCTCACATCACACACCAATAGGAGGTTGCCACATACCCCAGAATGTGATGTTATACCCTCAAAATATGATGTCACAGGGTGTATGAAACCTAAAACCTTACTAAAACCATTAAAATTTACTTTTTGATTATTTTTTATTGTGTAGTAAATGGTTTAAAAAAACACGGAATGAAATGCAAATAATAACCATAAAATAAATAAAAAAGAACATCACGCAACATATCAACATTTTGAAGGACCCAAACTGTAAATTACGTTATCTTTTTGTCGCCCTATCTATCGTATACACCCCCGCCGCAGCAGACACACATAAACCCACAACAAACCCTAAAACCCAATTCCATCTATAAATACACACATCACCATTCGTCTCTAATCAATCACAGACTACACTACAGGTATCTATCAATATTATTTCAATTCAATTCAATTTTTTTTATAAATTATTATATTATATAGAGTTGCAATGATGTTGAAAACTACCTATTTTATGATGGAAACTTGTTTTCCCTCATGATTAGAAACAACCAATGGATCCTTCTGAGCACTCAGTTTTTCTTTTATTTTTGTTTTGTGTTTTTATCAATTTGTAATGATGTTTTGTATCTGTTGAGGTGATGAGAAAGTTGTCGGAATATATGATGTCGATTGAAAAATACTTCCAGACTACAATTATCTGATCAATGAATTATCTTTTTCTTATTTATTTTTTATTTTTTTATTTTATGATTTTCTTTGAAATATTATGGAGATGGAATTGATGATTATTTCCCCAGATGATCGAAGTTGATTATACTGTGCGCTATTTTTACTTTCTCTTTTTAGAGAATCCAAGCCAGAAATCTGATTCATCTTATTTTTTTTTAATTCACTTTTTTATATTTTTATTTTGGAGTCTTAATTTAGATCAGAAACAGTATTTGACGGCTTTTATTATAAAAAAAATATTTAGTTCAAATTTACTGTTAGTTTAGGCCATTTTTATTGTGTTTTATTCATGGTTTGGCTGTGTCTTGTTTAGGGCTGGCAATGGGTAACCTGTTAAGACACGATAAGACCTGTTTGACTGAAAAGTACACTATTTGATTTTTTGACTTTTTTTAATACTTAGAATTAAGAGGCAAAAATCTTTCATTTCCTTTTTTGGTACATAAAACATAAAACTGTGTTATAAACATGAGATATAAATGAGTTAAACGAGTCATGTTCATGTTTAGACTCTTGTTTTTTGTGGATTGTGTTACTTGGCAAGTCTTGTTTGAAAGCAAGTGCTAAATTGTTACTTTATTATTCTTTAGTTAATCAGTTTGTTTCTTTACAATAAAGTTGATTTTGAGCTAGACTTAGTTTAAAATGACAATAACTCAATACTAATTACTGTTCAAATATCAATGTTAATCAGTTTGTTTCTTTACAGACTTCATTAAATTACTGAACTAATCAACAAACAAAGGATTTGGCCTTGAATCTACTTCTAAGCCATAAGAACCCTATAAACTTTAATTGTATCTTCGTATGCTCTGTTTTTTGTCGTGGAATACTTCATTGTATCTACAATGAAATGTTTCTTTTTCTTCAAATCTACAGTTGCCTATTTTCCCATCTTGGCCCGTCATGTTGTTATGGAGCCATTTATCTAATCACGATGTTATTGCCTATTGTTTACAGATTCACATCTGCTTGACCCATGGAGTGTCTTTCTGTCTACTGAGGTGGTGGCGGGGGATACTGGTATTGGGGCGCGTTCATGTTGATGGACATACTAATAGCTGTGATGCGGTCGTGACGGTCCACATACTAATAGCTGTGATGCGGTCGTCCAGGGACCGTCGATCGACGGTCCCTGTACGACCGCATCACAGCTATTAGTATGTCCATCAGCATGAACGCGCCCCAGTACCAGTATCCCCCGCCACCACCTCAGTAGACAGAAAGACACTCCATGGGTATTCGAAGAATCACATCACATGAATAGAATCATCATCATATGTATGTAGTAGTATTGTAGCATCGCACGGGTTGTAACTTTCTTTTGCATTTTACCTAGCCTATTGGACAAAGAAGCGTGCTGCAGAATACTAAATATCTAATTCAACTTCCCAAATTCTGAGATTTACCCCAAATTCTGAGATTTACCCCAATGTTCCCAAATTCAGGAACACATTCTTCAACGGCTCGTTGCACATTCAAGGATAAAACCAGAAGGCAGTATCCTTCCCATCACCGAGTCTATCTTTAAATACGGAAAGAGAGGAGTGGATCCAACGTGTGTCTTTCTTGGATTGCTTGGTTAATGAGATTTTTGATAAATAAAGATTATGGTCAAATGCAGCATCTTTGTTTGGAGGGCTGTGTTAGATTAATCTCCTGAACATCTTTTTTTTTCGTGTATTGTGGTCTTGGTAGTTTGTAATTTCATTAGTTCTTGTTGTCATGCTGGTCCTATATATCCGATGAAATAATATATTGAGTCTCTTGGTTATTCTTTGGTTTAGTCATTTAACCAAGAACATGCTCATTAGTTGGGTTAATTAACGTAGTACATGCACTACCATTGAGCCTAGGGTCTCACTGAGCAACCTATCTATTCCTTCAGGGTAGTGGTAAGGTTTTTACATCTTACCCTCTTAAGATCTTACCTTAGTTTTGGTATTGATAAGATTTACCGAGTATGAAGATTATTTTGTTTTTTGATTGCCCCTGTTTTTTTTTTCGGTTTGCGTTGTGAATGAAATATGCCTTTAACGAAAACTAAATAAATTGAGTTCGAGTTAAAACGTGTTTTAATGGTTCTAGTAAAATGAGTTATCCCCAAAAATGGTGCTAAGTTGATGGCTGATGAATATCGTTTCTGTTGGAAAAAGAAGTGTTCTATAAAGTGGTGGAGATTGACGTTAGTAATGATGTGGTCACCATATGTATCCAAAGTACTCAATCAAGTCACTAATGAAGAGGTGACAACACCTAATTAACCAAACTCAACCCAAAGCAACTCAATTTGAACTCGCACTAATTTTATTTTATTTTTTAAACTGCAATTTAAAATGATAAAATATGATTGATTAAGAAAAACGGCCAACTTACTCAAACCAAGGAGGGTATACCCCTTGGTAGTCGGTATTCGTTTAACTCGTGTGGTACTTGATCCCACCGAGTAAACGAACAAATTTTGTAAAGACCATGATTCCATAAGTTTTAACATTTAAAAAAATTATTATTTGAAACAATAACAAATCTTGATGATAAATTATTTCCGATCTTCCATCATAAAAATGGAAGTGTACCTCATAAAACAACTTGTCAGCAACTTGGTATCCATCTCTCTAACCCCATCATGATCTAATGGGATATATGAAAAATTATTCATTTTTTCGATAACCATCCGGTTTCGAGTGCAATTTACAAATCAAAAGATTTTCTAAATTCTAAAGGACTGATCTTGCCTCATTCTTTATGTTGCCAATCTTTGAGACTATTTGAAATGTTTATTTGCAGGTCCAGGCTCTTGTATTCCTCTTGAACTTTCATTTCATCACTAGCAAAACCAACCACAAACTCATCACTAACAAGCTTTTATAAAATGAAAAATATGTAACGGTTCGTTTACCTACTAATCAACGCGTCAACAGGCATGGAGACTTCAACTTCAAGCAAAGCCTTGTCTTGCAGTTTGCGCTTTCTTACACACTTAACAATCGTTTTCTGCGAGCATATCATTTTTGTAACCGGATATTTCATATATACCCTTAAAAACTTGTAGATTTACTAAACTTGAAAACTTAATATCAACGATGATATAAACCCATTCAAAATACTTCAAATTTAATATTACCCATCTCATCAAATATCCTAAAGCAAGTTTTATAAGAAGGGATACTGTGATAATTTGTAATATCAAGAAAGTGTAGGTGCACCTCGGAAAAAATCTTAGGTAGCAAGGTCACCATTTCTTCAATATGATCGTCTTCTAACGCTGAATTGCTAGAATCAAAAGTTACGTCTGCAGCTTCTTGCTTAGTGGCAGGCTCTGCAACGTGAGATGGAGAAAAAAGAAGTATTACTGGGGAGCTTTTTATCAATGAAGCCTGTTTAACTTAAATCTACGAACGAGTTGCGTACCTAACTGTATGAAGACTTCAGAAACTTCCGGATGGGAATTCTGAACCTGGTACCGAACACTTTCACCAATTTGATGTGCTATGCTTATACTACAAAAGGGATCAACCTGCAAAAAAAATAAAAAATAAATAAAGAAATAAAATTTGCCAACTTGTCATCATATACGCAGATATAAAGCATTAGTTGTATGCAAAATGGAATTTATATATATATTTTTTTAAAGGTAAATCACCTCAATCTTTACATCAAGATATAGAGACGAACCAGCTCTCCTTCCCCTAAGATGGCGGCAACCCTGCGACGTTTAAAGAGATACAACCTTTTAATCATATTTGATACGCTTAATTGGCTATAAGAGTTTTGGAAACTAATGGATAAACTTGCCTCCACTCCTTTCACTTGTAATACTGTCTTTCTGATTGGGTCCAAATGTTGTGATGGTATTGCAGCGTCCACCAGTTCCAAGATACTTTCAATTTTAAGAAGTGAAAGAACAGACGTATATCTTTTCAGTACATTTTTACGTCAAGATCATAAAGAAAGCAATCGAGGAAAAATTAACATTAATAAATAATATTTACCTCTGGTACCCAGTTTGGAGTCCCGCCTTCAGGATCATGCCTGAGACAACGAGTCCAGCAAGGGGATCCAGAAATCTCACACCAAGAATAGATCCACCTTGATTTAAACACAAAATTTTACTGCATATTTTTCCAAGTAAAAAGAGTATTTGTTACACAAACACACAAGGGTCGATGATACTTACCGACCCCAATAAGAGCAACAAGTGATGAAACAGCATCCGCACGATGATGCCATGCGTTTGCTTTCATCAATCCGCTACCAGTCCTTTCTCCTGCCCTCTTTGTCATCCAATACAATCTAAAATATTGATCATAACATAAACATAATTATGATATGAATTGGGATAACGTAAACACAAAGATGGAAAAAAATGAACACCCTTTGGCTTATAAGGTACCCTTCTTTAACGGCAATCGCAACAATAGTCGTATTCAAGGCTAGGATAGGATGATCCATGTCAATCCCATGATGATGGCTGTGATTGTGAGCCTGCTGATTAGCTACCTCAGAAGCCGTTGATAGTACCCCCTGCAGGAGTGAAATATGATAACTTGCTTCTTTTTGCGCACAAAATAAGCAAGTGTATTATTGATACATGCTCTCATATAAAAGAATGAAAACAGCTTTATACCATCAAAACATCCAACGCATGCCATGCAATACCTCCAGCCGTTAACAAAAGCACACCAGAAATACCAAGTGCACCTAGTGTCTCGAACTTGCCATGCCCTGAAGTTAGTTTGAAATTTAACGTATAAATCTCACCATCCAAGACATTTGAGACATGTTAAACAGGTGTTTAAGTTTATTCAAATCCTATAACTATACTAACATGATAAATGGTAATCATGACATCAATGGATATAGAGTACTACAAATATACATACATATATCTATCTTTATTTATTGTTCTTATATCTACATCAGTTAAAGAGTTTTTTTAGACTTTGATAATTATCTTGCATTGTATTATCATTCATCTCTATATATTAAGAAATATCTGTAAGTTATGAAATACACATACGACAAGTATTCAGCACCAAAATATGTTCTGTTTTCTTGTTTTCAATTTCTTTCATAAAGCAAGTTGCAACTTGCATGCCACATTCACAATGCTAATGAATTTTGGCTTCTTCTAAAAATCTTAGTTTATAAGAATTTGAACCGAACACGCTAATGAAATTTGACTAATCTAAGAATCTTAGTTTATAGAGCAAGAAACTTATATTAAAAACCGATCCCTCATAACCTAAATCTCTACTATGCAAAGTTTCTTAGCAGTGCATCTTAACAACATAATCAGGCAATCACAGCTCAGCAAACTAATGACCAAATCAAAGGAGAAGAGAGTCGGTACAAAGTCAAAAGTGACCATATGGGTGTTCTTTGTCCTTCGGAACCCTTGAAGCTTTATACGACAGCAAAGCAACACCGCTTAGGACCTGTATGAAATGTATATCTTAATAAGCTCATTTGTTCATTTAACAGGATCCAAAACTTCATCTGTGACAGTTGTAAAACATACATGTAAAACATGAAAAGCATGTTGTCCAACAGCCTATAACACAAAAGCACAGGGGCTTGAGCGTTGTTGCGCCTTGCTCCTAGGCACAATTTTTTTAACCAAGACAGTGCACGCTTTTTTAAACCAAGACATTTACAAGTCTAATAGTCCATCAAACCACAGCTACTTCATATAAATAAACCACACTATTTAATTTCTATATCTTATAAATAAGTAACTTGTTGCACCCGTGTCACAATTCCGTGAGTCTCCCATTTCTATTTCACCACTAAGTGGGTGTTTCGGATTGATTATTCAAAACAGATTATGCGTTTTGGAAAAGCAGGGGTGGAGCTGCTTATAGATTATTGCGTTTTGATAACCTAAAAAACTGATTATCTGCATTTTCAAAACGCAATCCCAAACACCCTCTAATTCTATTTCTTAAACGTAATTTCAATCATATCATATCATATCTTATCTCAAAATACCGCTTTATAATTCCTAAATCTTCACAACTTAACTATGAATCAGAATTATAAAAACATTTAATCATATATTCAAACTTAACCACCACCAACAATAATAATAAAAAAATCAATCAAGTACCACATCAGAGAGAGAATGAGCAGCATCAGCAATAATAGCAGTGCTACCAGACAAATAACCAGTCAACACTTTTCCAACGGTCAACCCAACATCAGCAGCCAAACCCATTCTAAAAATCCTCTCACCTTCTTCACCGGTTTGATCATGGTGATGGTGAGAGTGACCCACATGCCACCGTTTTGAGATCTGTAAACTTGGGTTCTTTTCAGAGTGCCCAAAAGATGATGATCGATCGGATAAATGTGGAATCAAAGAACGCAACAGTAGTTTGTTGTGAGTAAATGATGATGATGGAATAGATCTTGTTGTTGTTGATGATGATGATTTGTGAAAGTGTTTTAGGAGAATTGGATTTAAGTATCTGAATTTCATCTTGTTTGTTTGTTTGAGGACGATTTGTTTTTAGATCATTTTGTGAAGGTCTGAGATGTTTTATAAAAGTTTTTGTTTGTGATTCGTTTGATGATAACAGTTGGTTTGGTTCTTGCCTTTTTGCAATCATTTAAAACAAAAATTGTTTCTTAATTGTATTGGGCCGGAGCAGAAACGGTTTAACCGGTTGTATCCGGTAATTCTATCGAGTTGGCTAGTTAAGTGATAATTTCATAAATACAACTTCAACTCATAAAATATTTCAAAACTACGTGATTTCGTAAAATCAAAAATCAATTTTCCACCAAAGGGTTTTTTAAAGAAAATTCTACATTAGGTTAATGACATTGAAGTGTTGAATTCAAGTTCACGATCGTTTAAAAGATAAAATTTATTATTATCGTCATCCTCATCAACAAGAACTGGTAATTTAAAACTCGAAGTTCATCAGAAATTTGGAAACTTGTTTAATTTGAAACTCAAAATTGAATAATGGTATAAACCGGTTCATTGGTATGAACTGGTATTACCGAATTTTTCAGCGGTTCAAAAACTATACGGGACCCTAATTATACCAAGCTCTGTCATACCATAGACATCACCGATTCACCAGTATAATCTGTATAACCGACCTGTTTGAACCAGTTTTTGAAACATTGTCTTTTTTATATCATAATTTATTATTTAAACAAAATATTACCTATAGGAAAAACACACTTTACTAAATATTTAAGAAAAAATGTATTTTTCTTTTTGTTTGAATTAATATATGTGATTATATGGTTGTTCTGGCTTTGTAGTTAGGATTAGGGATGAAAACGAGTTGAGTTGAGCTTAAGTTCAACTAGGCTCGAGCACTAGCTTGTTTAATAATATGATAGTTCGAGTTTTAGCTCAGCTCTGTTCGAGCTTTATTTTTGAAGTTTGAGCCTCGGTCGTTTATTAATTATTATTTAAATTAAATTATATTAATTATTATTTTATATAAAATTATACATAATTTATTTATTTTCATAACTGCAAAAATAGTAACTATTATTTGAATATAATAACTAAAAATTATATAAATAATGGACTCATTTAGGTTTACGAGCCGACTCGAGCTTGATAAGAGAAGATTGGGCTTAGGCTCCGGCCCGTTTAGTTCTGGTCCTCAATTAATCCCAACTCCCATCTTTTACATATATATAGGTTTTAGTTCTGTTGTATGTTGATCATGTGGAGACTTAATTTGTGAGTCAGCTCTATCATGTGAAACTCACACCTTTCTTACAACATCTTGGTTCTTGATTCATGGATGACTCAAATCATTTTGAAGACCTCAAAACCATGTCTGGCACACAAAAAGGCCATCCGGCACAAATGTTCATCCAACATACGGTTGTCCATCAAACCTCATATGTTAATATTTGTGCATGTATGTATTTTTCCGATCCGATCTTCATCTGTATTGTTGATGGCAATGGAAATTATGCATTATATATCATGTGCTAAACTTTTACATATAGTTTGCAAATAAGAGGTGTGGAAACATGAGTTAACGGGTTCTAAATAAGATGCATCTAAATAGATATTTCCTTTCCTTATGTTCTTTTTTATAATGTATATATTACTTTAACAATCGTTTTTTAATAAAAAAACTAAGAATGTTAGCTTTTTATATAAAACTTATCTATATAATCAAATTCATTAATTTTATTGATATAACTTTACTCAATTTCTTGATAAAGTAGTTGATGTAAACGAGCCTAAGTCTTTGTGGGATTGATTCACTAAAAGTCCAAATCAAGTCTATATCTTAAATGTGCTTGAACTTTTATTCGAGCTCAATTAATAAACAAATCTAGTCCGAGCTTTCCAAATCGAGTTTGGTTATGCTTACGAGCTGAAACAAACTTGATATTCAGGTCGTTTCTATTTTGAAATATTAAATAGTATATTAACGTAATAGTTATGGTATATTATATGTATCTATTAATTGTGCGACACTTCTACAGTGTCGCACATTAAAATATGCCGCAGCTCTAAGTTGACCAAACAAACAAAAGCCACAACTCTCCATTTGACTTTTACACTTAGGCCAAATTGCATGCTTCCTTTTTTTTTTGTCCAAATGGCCACTTTATTTTTTATAATTTGGCCACTAAAATCCAAACTTTTAGCTTTTAGTCGTAGGTATTTTCTTAAAGCCTACGAGGGAATAACAGTCACTTAATATTATCTTTTATGTCCATGAAACCCTCCATGCAACAGGAGCTCCTACAGCGACGTACGATCTTTAACGTCTACCAAACCCTCAACGCAACAGGAGCTCCCGCCGCGAAACGCGGGGTAATAGAATCCTAGTTATATTATAAAAGAGAAGTAAATAACATATAAAAAATAAATATTTAATAAATATACCGTCATTTGATCGAATAATCAATAATTTTCATTAAACAAATATTAATAAAAAAACGATATTTACATTTTCTACTTCATATCCTATTGTTTTTTGTAAGTGGGCACCGTCCCACATCGCCTAGGGAAAAGAGCTTCTTACTCTTTATAAACTGTCGACCAACTTTCAAAAACGCCGGACTCATTAACGCGAGTCTGTGACTCAAGTGGGGGCATTAAAGTGGGTTTGAAGGGACCAATAAAACCGGACTGTTACCGAGCCACTGAAAGTTTTAGTCGATTGATAACGAGAGGGGCTAATTAACTCGGGCTCTAAAAGGTTCGTGGGTTGTGCATATGATGCACTGCTAGTTCTCAGTTAGTATGAAAGATGTCGAGAGAGGATCCATGGTCTAATAATTTACCCGGGCCCGAGTTCAACCAACCATGCGCTGATGGCTGTGGTCTTTGTGAAAAACATAGACACACCCATTGGAATATCTATTTCCGTCCGACCAAGGTCTGGGTGGCGTATGTGCTGACTTAACCAGAGCAGCAACCGACATAATATTGACTGTTAAGCATGAACCGATAACTCGAGTTGTCTTGACTAAAACATTCCGTGGCTCTTGTCCGAGATCAATCCCAACTCCCATCTTTTTACAAACGTTTTGGTCATATTAAAAAATAGTTTTCGGCACAGATATTGACTCAATACTGAACTCTATTTGTTGGAATGATCAATAACTTTACCAAACAAAATTATATGTTCTGCAAGTAATTGGTGGTTGCAGTCCCACATTGCCCAGATAATAGACATAATTACTATTTATAAAGCATTGGTGAGAAATTATTATTGCTGAACTCTTTGACGGGAGTTTGTGACCCAAGTGGGGGCATTAAAGTAGGTTTGAAGGTACATTGATATGGAACTAGTCGTCAAAGTTTAACTCCATCCGGCACAGATTGGATGTAGTTGTGCTGGCTTAATCAGAGCAGCATCGGACTACTTGTCATGAAACTTTGACGCCTAGTTCCCTCTTAATGCCAACTCCTATCTTTTTTTTTTTAAATAATATATATATATATATATATATATATTACTAATGTTTATAATTTTGTGCGACAGTATGCTTTAATGAGTGAATACACAACACATCATTGGTAAGGGTGTCGAAAGTATGCTCTAATTTTCAGTGTCGGTAGAGGTTCTAAGGTTCGTCGGTGACGCATATGATGCGCTGCTGTTCTCAGTTAGGTAATGACGGTGTCGGTAGAGGATCCATAGTCTGAATAATGGGCCCGAGCCTGAGCTCAAACTAACTGTGCACTGGTGGCACTCTTCATAAAGAAAGCCATTAGAATATACCCGTTTCATCCAACCTAGGTGCTATGTGCCAGTTACGTACGTCCGAGTCATGGGGTTTTCCGTTGGCATGCACGTGGGAGTGTTGTGCGTTTGTTTTAAATTGTTTCAATTTCCTTGTTTTAAGTATGTTACTGGTTATAATAATAGGAGGTCATGGGATACCACACTCTCCATGTTCTCTAGTAGTTTTCCTTTTATTAAGGAGTAGTGGGTTGTTAGTTATGCTTATATAATAGACATGTTATGTACTGTTGAGATTATGAATGAAAAGAATTAGTAAAACTCTTGTTTCCTTCTCTATGTTTCTATCTGGTTTCCTTGCCTCTTTTCTTTGAGTTTGACCCTCTCTACGGGTTCCTATCTTATCGATACACATCAAGGTTGGGTGGCGTATGTGCTGACTTAACCAGAGCAACAGCTGTCACAATATCGACTGTTAAGCATTAACCAATAACTTGAATTGTCTTGGCTAAAACGTCCGTGTTCGAGTCCTGGGATCATCCCAACTCCCATCTTTTTACAACAATATAATTGTCTTGGCACGAACCGTTAACTACTTGACTCTTGTCGTCTTGGCTAAAACCTCCAAAATATCAACATTGCAGGTACTTCTAATATTACATGTGTGAAATTTTCTTAACAGAGACAAAACAATGATATATACATATCCATCTTCTGTGTCGTTGACCAAATCATTTTTTTTAAGTATTCAAAGACATACAACACAAACGAGACAAATATATATTTGCTTACTTTATTTTTCTTAAATCCATGTGGTTACAACCCTTCGTCCCACATCGCCTAGATAATAGATATTATCATTCTTTATAAGCATTGTTGAACCCAACAATTTGCTGGACTCTGTAACGTGAGTCTGTGACCCAAGTGGGGGCATTAAAGTGGGCTTGATGGAGCCATTGAAAGGGGACGACCATTGTAATATCGAAGCCACTTGACCCAGGTCTAGTGTCTAAGTGCTGACTTAACCAGAGCAGCATCGGTTGACCACACAGAGCACAGCTACATATCCCCTCTCTTTATAATTTCAGCTGTTCGATATCTGTTGTGGTCCAGGAAATTCAATGGTTGTCCCCGTTCAATCCCTACTCCCAACTTTTCCTTAAGTTATTTCTTTTTTATAACTATAATAAAGTAAAATAATATGATAAAAGTTTACTTGTGGTGCCTTAAATGAGTAAAAATACACATAACCGAACGAATCCTTATTTATGCTTGTTTGTTGTTTAGCATTGAACTTGTTTACAAACACATAACTGAACGGAAATTCGTACGGACACAGATAAACATATACTCTAAAAAGAAAAACATTGTATAAAAAAGTAATGTGTATTTTACTTTAACAATCGTTATTTTCATAAAGAAAAAACAAAGAACGTTCTCATATTCATTGATTTTACTATTCAGTTTATATTTATTTATTTACGTTCTTGATAAATAGTGGGTATAAATGAGCTAAGCCCTTTATAAGATTGACTCACTAATACCTACTATAAAGCTGAGCTAAACGAGTTCAAACTTAATATTGGAGCTCAAATGTTAAACCGACTCGTGTCCAAACTTCACATATCGAATTTGGCTATGCCTGTGAGCCTAAACGAATCATTTTTATTTTATACGTTATTTAAATTATGAAAATACACAAAATAAAATAATGTATTTAAATAAACAACACCGATCGAATCATCAATTACTAAAAAAGAAAAAAAAACATTTTCCTTTTTTGTTTCATATATTCATTTTATAATTTAAAAACATTCGCATGTGGCCATCGTCCCACATCGCCTAGGGAAATGAGCTTATGAGCCTTTATAAACTGCCTATCTAACTTTTAAACTGCCGGACTCTGTGACGCGAGTCTATGACCCAAGTGGGGGCATTAAAGTGGGTTCGAAGGGCCTATTGAAACCGGACTGCTTACCGAACCATTGGATATTTAGTCAACTACTAACGAGAGGGGTTAAATTCATAAATTCAATTCGGGCTCTGAAAGGTTCGTGGGTGGGTGGCGCATATGATGCGCTGCTGTTCTCAAATGTGGTGTGTAGGGTGTCGGTAGAGGATCCACGGTCTAAATAATTGGGCCCGAGCCCGAGTTCAAACAAACAAACCGTGCGGCTGGTGGTGCTCATTGGAGAAAAACCATTGGAATTGTCCGATTTCCATCCGACCTAGGTCGAGTGGCGTATGTGCTGACTTAACCAGAGCAGCATCCGACATGGACACTAAGCATGAACTGATAACTTGAGTTAGTCTTGACTAAACATCCGTGGTTCGAGTCCTGGGATCAATCCCTAACTCCCATCTTTTTACAAAATAGTGGTTCGATTTCGGTTTGTTTTGTCGTTATTTCTGACTACTTTAAATAAGAAAAACTAATCTAACATAAAAATGGAACATCCTACTGCTAGTCCTAAATTCCAGTTGGATGGATGCATTGCAGTTCTGTATGTGGTGTTCTGGTTGTTTGTTTTACAAATCTTAGACCGGGTTTGGGTTAAGTCGCGCGAGTTCGGGTAATGACACTCGTTTACCGACCCACATAAGATTGGGGTTGTTCGGGTTTTTAAATTGGGTTTGGGGTTATTCGGATTTTTTTCCTACGGATCCCCCGCTTACCAACTCAAATAACATTCAGGTTAGTCGGTTTCGTATCGTAAACTAGGTTGTTGGTTTACTTGTAGGGTTGTTCAAGTAACTTGTGACTCGCTCCTAATTAGCCGGTCAGAAATCACTCGTAGTTCAAGGTGAGCGGAAAAATCGAACCGCATTAGCTAAACCAATTGAGACACCAATGTTTGGTTAGGTTCGGAACTTAATTTGAAAGCCATTTTTCGACCCGGATGTTTTCGGGATGCCGCTAATAACCAACGAATGGCAAGTGCTTTTCCTTGTGTGGATCCTATTTCAATGGGAACTTGATGAGTCGATCCACCTACACGTCTACGTCTTGCTTTTACTGCTATACCCGGAGTTACTCCATGTATTGCTTGACGTAAAACAGATAGTGGATTTGTTTCTGTCTTTTGTTGAATCTTTTTCATGGCTCGATAGATAATTTGATAAGCCAATGATTTTTTTCCGTGTTTCAGAATACGGTTAACCAACATGTTAACTAATCGATTACGATAAATTGGATCGGATTTTGCAGTTTTTTCTTCTACAGTACCTCGACGTGACATGAGCGTGAAAGGGGTTCAAGAATCAGTTTTCTTTTATAAGGGCTAAAATCACTTATTTTGGCTTTTTTACCCCATATTGTAGGGTGGATCTCGAAAGATATGAAAGATCTCCCTCCAAGCCGTACATAGGACTTTCATCGAATACGGCTTTCCGCGGAATTCTATACCAATTGAGACACCAATGTTTGGTTAGGTTTCGGTTATACGTATTGCGTGAACAAATAACCAGATTCAACCAAACAACAACCCAATTTAACCAAACAGAAAATGACCACAACTTCAAAATTTCTTTAAATCACAAACAGAAAGTGTTCGGTTATGGTTTGGTTTACCAAGTCGACCCATGTTCAACCCTTGCAAAATGAATTAACGTTTTCCTGAGGTTTTGGGTTTACCAAAACAATATACATTAGACAATAGCACAACCAATGCTTATGTTATATTGTTTAAACTTTGTATTAAATTATATAAAAGTATCAACATTGCAGTGACTTCTAATATTACATGTGTGAAATACTCTTAAGAGAGACAAAACAATGAAATATACATATCCATCCTACTTCATTCGTTTTGGTTATCGGCCAGGCTACACTCGAAAAAATGGAAATTATCGGGCTGCGGTTCCTACTGAATCTGCAAGCTCTTCTAGTAACTCCCTTTGCTCCATAGAAGCACAAGACTGCATAACAAAAGTCAAATCAACGATATTAAGTATAAGTAATATTAATTAAAAAAAGAATATAAATGGTGAAAAGAAGTTGGAATGGAACCTGAATGGCTGTCTCAATGTCACCATCAAGAAATGAAGTGAGCTCAAAGTTCATCTTTAGCCTGTGATCGGTAACCCTATTGTCCTAATGAAGATGTTACAGTAGAAAGGGCGTTATTTAAATAACAAGGTGTTCGAGCCGGTATAACAAAAGACCAAAGGTACTAGAGGTGGAAAATAGGTCAGTGGGTTGGGTATGAATTGAAATGGGTCACGGGTCAAAACGGTTAATTTTTGGTACAGGTTAAAATGTTAAACGTTGGACAAATTTCATCCGATTCCGACCCATTTCCTTTTAAGATATTTTTATTTGAATTTACCCATTCAGCCCGAATCAACCAATTCATAAGTAAATGGCCACCTCTAATCGAACAAAATTGTAGAGGTCAGGGGAGTTTGGTTGACAAGGGCTGGGTCAAAATTGTTAACTTTTGGAACAGTTGAAATCTTAAGATTGACCTGAGACCCGGTTGTCCGAGCATGTAAATACGGTTAGAAAAGTATTATTTAAAAAAGAATCTATTATTTTTGTAATAAAATGAATTAAAGAGATTTTATACCTAAGCACTAAAATAACCTTGACGAATTCATCATGTGTCTGACGGCCGAGCCGTTTCCTTATAAGCTATTTATTTTACCCATTCTACCCGTTACTGATAAACCACATAGTCTGAATCGACCGACTCATAAGTAAATGGCTCGAAATTCCACCTCTAATCGTCTGCCATAGCTAAGAAATTAAGAATTTGATTCTAGTTTGTGGAGAATGAAGATACCTTGTAATTATATGTGCGAATCTTTTCTGAACGAGAACCGCTACCAACCTGCCGTTAAAGATGCATCGTGAATTTCACAGTTGTATATTACTGTTTATAATTCAGTTAACTGTGTAAGTTAATTAACTTTCAAACCTGAGATTTTCTTTGATTTCTTTGAGACTCTTGTTGTTCCTTCAGTTTGATTTCATACCTGGAACGAGATGTAGTAAAAGGCGGTTATGCAAGAAACAATATGACAATGACAAGTAGAGGTGGGAAGATGGCTGATAAGAGAGTTAAGTAAATAGTTTAGCTTGAAATTGGATTGGTCCGGTTAATTTGACCCGTTAATACTTTTTTTTGTCCGATCTTTTTTCTTCTACAAATAACGGTGTGTTTTAAATTATGAATACATAAACAGTATCATTACAAGAATAATCTAAAGCTTTTAATAACACAATCTAGGAGGAGGAAAGCATTCAACCCATGACACGTGCAAGCGTGCAACTTGTTCTTCTTTTAGCTAATCGTTTGAGAGTAAGGCACAAACAAACCCAAACCAACCCATTCAAAAGTAAATTGGTTGAATTGGTCATCTCCTTGGTTTTAAAAAGCGCACAAAAGCGACGAGGTCTAAAACCGAGGCACAAAGCACAAAGCGCAAAAGCGGTGGGATTTTCGTACGCGAGGCGCAAGACGAATATATATATATTTTTTATATATGTTACAGGTTTTTAGCATCATTTACCCAAAATATAGATACAAATAAGGTTTATATATGATTTAACTTAAATGTACAACATTTTTAGCTACATGTATAACAATTTTAAGTACAAAAACACCTCGTGTACAATGCTCGCCTAGTGTTACATAAGGCGCACAGATTGGCGCCTAGATGCGCTTCGCGCTTTTTAAAACCAAGGTCATCTCCAAAAGGAAAGGAGGGAAAAGAGTTGTACAGTCAATGAATTGAGTGAATACTATCAACTAATATACGATTATACACTACGTAAGGTGATTTTGTAATGTTAACTTACAGTTTTGCTCGCAATAGCTGAAGGGCACGCGTTTTATTTTTAAGCTGACTCCTTTCTTCTGTACAAAAGATTCTTATTCCGGTTGGTTTGTGGAAAAGATCAACTGCCGTTTCCACCTTATTGACATTCTGACCTGCATATTAACATTCACACGTAATATATTATATATAATTGAACAACTTGAATCGGTAACATAGTTTGTGTTGTAAGCCATGAGACAAAACAAATATGTGCTAAAGAGTAATACCTCCAGCACCGCCCGATCTTGCAGTAGTAAGTTCAATATCTTTTGGATCAATTACCACATCAACTTCTTCAGCCTGAAACAAATATGTTTATCAAGTTTGAAAAATGTAAATTATAAAAGATTTAAAAATTTATAATTGAATATGATACCCATTCTTTGTAAAATGATTTAAAACTTTGGACAAAAAGCGTTTCAAGTCATCCCAACCCCACCGCCCATTTTGCCACCTATAGTAATTAGCAAATATCAAAGAGCATGAACTCGTGTCTCGTCATCCCATAATCATGTCAAACTTCTAGGTAGCAAAAAAAAAAAAAAAAGTGGAACATAATAATAACAGTTTTTACTTAAAAGTTGCATGAGCGCCAAAGTGGTTTCTTGTTTTTAAATAAAATAATACCTCTGGCATGATGGCCACTGTGGCAGTTGAAGTGTGAATACGGCCTTGGGCTTCTGTTTGAGGAACACGTTGAACTCTATGGACACCCGATTCATACTTCAGTTTGCTATATACCCTAGCACCTTTAACTTCCATAACATAAGTCTTGTATCCTCCTCTTTCGGCCTTTAGAAATACAAAGTATTGAAACAATTTTAAATAAAACTTAAATATGTAAAAACAAGGAAAAAAAAGCTACGAATGTTATATGGAATACCTCGGAGCTTGAAAGTGGTGAGTATCTCAACGAGTTTCGCTCACAGTACCTCTGGTACATACGAACCTAATAAAACACAACATGCCAGAATGAATCAGTAAATCTGAAATCTAAACATATTGGATTCATGGTTGTAAAATCCCGGTTAGCCTCCGATTGGTCGCCGATTAATCGCTAGTCGGTGGTTCACCGAGTAATTTTCAACTAATCAGTAGGCGGTCAACAGAGGGCAAATCCGGTAAAAGACAGCCAAAAATCAGGGGCAATCTTGTGATTCTTGCCAAATTCTAGCTAAAATATGTAAATTCCGGCAAATTAATCCTATCACCTTCAAAAGATGGGTCGAAGAAGGTGTTAAAATATGTCTACTTACAAAACTGCATATAAAAAGGTGTGTATATACATACAAAACTGAATATTACATATAATCCGATTAATCCATGTTAATCCCGATTAATCGCTAGTCGGTGCCCCACCGGCTGACTAGCGCCTAACGATTCTTACAACACTGATTGGATTACAAACTTTCCAACTCAAAATTAAGAAAACTAATTTCAGAGATCATGTCTTTTTTTTCTGCAGTAACGATATTACATCCGGATGTTTAACAACATGAAATATGTGACCATGTTTCCATGGACAGACGACTGAATAAAAAAGAATGTACCTACAAGGTCAGCAGCCCAAAGTCCAGCCTCTTCACCGCCTGTACCAGCCCTTACTGCAATATAACAATTAGATATATTATTATTGTAAATAAACAAGATTTTATCGGGTGATTCGTGTCAGGTTTCTAGCAGAAAACATACCTTCAAGCAAGATGTTTCTAGAATCCAGAGGATCACTTGGAATCAACAACATCTATTAATAGAGAAAAGCAATCAGTATTAAAAGTTAATGATGAAGAATTGAAGATTAATCTTTATTTCAATAAACTAAACCTTAAGCTTTTCTTCGAATACAATAAGTTGGTCAGATAAAGATTCAATTTCAGAAGCTATCATCTCGGCCATTTCTTCATCAACGTCAGGATCTTTTGACAAAACTGAAACACAAACACAAGATATTAGGTAATCGTACTCATGAAAATGAAAAACAAGGAGAAGACGGTGATTAGTGAACAAAACCTTTGGACTCTTCAAGTTGTTTCTCGCAATCCTTGAATCCTCTGTATGTTGCTACAACCTAGTAGTTCACATTTCACAAGTCACAAGATTGTAAATTCGGTCATTTACATGTTAGTTACTGAAACACGAGCTACCTAAGTTGTAAGTATGATGTTTTTCACACAAAACTAATGAAGATCAGAGGATATGATATTACCTCATCAAGTTCAGACATAGATTGTGCCAGCTTTTGGTACTCACTAGGATTTGAAACCACATCCGGATCTGCTAACTTAACCTATGTCAAGATGATCAAACAACATTCATATTATAACAAACATGAAATTCATAGCAATATAAGACACTGCACCTACAACTTAAGTCCTTACTGTCTACTGAACTATTGCCTAATTGTCCTCACCATTTGGTGGAGTGGCAAAGGCAATGAAGATAAGAACTAGGCCTCCTTTGGAGGTCGCCAGTTCGAATCCAAGCCACACAGGAGGTTTTGTCTAACCTGCGTTACGCCAGAGAGTTTCGACTCTTGTGGTGGTGCAACTGGTATAAAGTGATATCAAGGGTTATGGTCCCTCCGAGGACGCGGTTTGGTCCCGTTAAGCAGGTGTTATGCCCTCTATGGAGAAACCCTGTGGGTTCTTGAACCGGGGTCTGTCTTGCAAGCCAACTTAAGGCCACCCAGCCTTTCTTAAAAACAAAAAAGGTCGCCATTCTAAAACAAAAAACTATTGCCTAACTAGAACTGTTTACACTTGATAATACTATCAAACAAAACCATTTACCAGAACGCTACACAGATATTTAAAAGCCTTTTTAGCATAAACTTATTCAAAAATTATAAAGACCAACACTTTAGTCTTTAATATCATTCAACAAATAAACATAAACATAAAGATAAACATAAACATAGATACCGAAAGATCCTTCCAAGTCTTCTCAGCAGATTCAAGCTTCTTCAACAGATAAGGCTCCTAAATAATAAATACCCAACACAAAACAATCAAAACCCATATCATAAAACAACAACACAAACCCAATTATCGAGTAAAAATTCAAACTTACTGCCATGCAAACGGTTCTTGAAATGGGTTTTTTGTTTTGCAAAGGTCGAAGGAACAGGGACCTGTTTGGGAGGTCGATTCTTGGTGTAAATTGTGATGATATTGAGGAAATGGTTGGTGTTAATGTCATTTGAATGTTCATGGTTGATATGAACATTGTTATTGTTCAGAGCTTTGTTTTTGAGGCATCTATGGAGTCTTGAATGGATAAAGTGTGATTATGTTCGGATCCGGGTCGGGTTATACTTGGATGTGGATTTGGATTTTGGACGCGGATTTGATAATGGGTTGTGGTTGTTTTAACTTTTTTTCTTCTGGCTTATACTAGAGTCGTCATGACTCGTGGATTGTAACGGGATATGGTTTTAACTCATACGTATCGAAAAAGAAATACTAACGTTATTGAATAAATTTTTGTTGCTAATATAACATTATTTTCAGGGGATTTTATACTGTTATGTTGAAAAAAACTATACCAATATTAAGACGATACTAGTTTGATTATGCACGATAAATAAAAATGTCACTATACCGGTATCATACTGGTTCGGTAAACTATCCGG
Source organism: Ambrosia artemisiifolia (assembly GCA_032199755.1). Classification (NCBI taxonomy): domain Eukaryota; kingdom Viridiplantae; phylum Streptophyta; class Magnoliopsida; order Asterales; family Asteraceae; genus Ambrosia; species Ambrosia artemisiifolia. The sequence continues at coordinate 51,504,462 of CM063520.1, forward strand.
TACCAAATGCTCATCCATAAATGAAAAAAAAAAGCAGTATCTGATTCCTAATAAAAAGGGGTTTTACTAAAAACAGATTTTTTAAATATTGATACACTTTAAATAGATGTGGTGCATGTTAGCAAAGGGGCAATATTAAAATGTCCATTCTTCGATATATAGTGGAATGTGTATCTTATTATCGGTAAATTATTATTGAATTTAAAAAATGATAAGCACACAATCACATGTTCATGGAATCATAGCCAAATACCATCACCATGCTAGGTGGATAAGGTTATCCGTTGTGGTTGGGTTATCACTCAGCACGAACACCTCCAGACCATTGTTCCGGCAATCGCTCATGTGAGGGTGTTATGGCTCGCTACAGACCATCGCTCGCCCCCTCCCCCCCTCAAAATCCAAGACAATCACGCCGTGACCGTGGTCGCTTGTGCTCCTGGTGGCTTGCTCGCCCCAGGCTTAACATGAGGCTGTTGTGGTGTTCGTGAGCCACGTGGCTCGCAGATGGCTCGCGTCGGGTTGTTCACGTGATCCATGACACTCAGCCTAAAAATGAAGATTTTAGATGCGGGTAGCAAACCAAACTCATGTATTTGTTGTAGAGATGGAAAAAGAAATTCGGATTTCAATATAACTACCAAATCGGTTTTAAACCAATACAAACTACCAGCTTGTATACCGGTTTAAGCAAAACAAATTTCAAACTCACCCAATCTTTTATAATACTGGTTTTAGGTACCGGTTTTGCGATATCAAGCAACTCGTTATTATTTATTTCTACATAGCTATCCAGGTGAGTTCCGTGAACCATCCCCTCTTTTTACTATTAAACTGTTTTGGGGTGAATACATGCTTCCAGGGTAAAACCAGTATGATGTGACAAGGTACTCCCGATACCAGATTCTGACTCATTAACCCAAGGGAATTGGGCCACTTAATATGTGGGTAGTACTACTTGGGGAATCCCCCACGCACAGTGGATCCGGAAGCCCGGAAAACCCTCCATTGAGGTCTGCGGACCGTTGTGGCATATATTTTGCCATGGGAATCCATAATGGGAGTAGATGGATTCAGTGTTAGGATTGAGGTGTGACTTGTACATCACCAGTGCGAAACGTGTAAAACTTGCGAACTTGTTTTGAACAATAAATTTGCTTTGGACATGATAAACTTATCTTGAAAACCATTTTAACGCACACACGGACTCACCAACATATTTGTTGACCCAAACTATTTTTAAGCATGTGTTCAGGTACAACTTATGGAAGGATGACGAACGTGAGGTATACTATATTAGTCGCGGATTAGAGCATAGAGCTAAGCATGGTTAGAGATTGGATTGACTTGAGGATTGCACATCATCAACTGCTTCGACGACCGCCGCGATTCGTCCCTGCATACTTCTGAGTCATTTATTTAAGTATTGTATTTACATTTTTGGAATTAGAAATTGTATTAAACCTTTAATATAATAATTGTTACCTCCGCTGTGCAAGTTTGGTACCAAATCTGTATTCGACCAGGCCCACCTTGGTCGGGTTGTGACAGTTGGTTTTTTCGGTGGTATATAAATGGGCACACCACTTCACAAAAATTTTACCAAATAATGTTTTTGATTTTCACGAAAGTTTTACCAAAACATGTTTTCACAAAATTTTTACAAAGTTATATTAAAATTCTTTATAAAGTTTTCAAACAATCATCTCTTTTCGATTCTCATCATGTAAACATTTCCCGATACTTTTTGGATCGTTGTTACATCTGCATAAAACTAGTTGGTATTGTTGAAGGTTTGCATGGATTACTTCGGAGTTTTCAACCTACCAGAGAAAACTCTGTATACGACAGGTATGTGACGTTTCTAATTTGGTATTGTTGATGTTATATACGTCACTTTTGTAACTATGTATTATATTCTGGTAATTTCAGTTTATCAAGTTCACCTCAAATGGCAGCGAAATCAAGTGAGATTATCTGTCATATAAATTTTGCATTTGACAGATGGTTACGGGTGCACAATTATTACGAAGAGGAGCAACATCCGAATAAGTTCTCGTTCCCGTTCAACACTGTTTACCCACCTAATGTACCCCAACAGAAAGCAGTATACGGTGATTGTAAGGTTTAGGTGTGCATCTTTCTTGATTGGTTGAGTAATAAACAACCAATTATTCAAGATGAAGACGCCTTTCAAACTGCACAAGAAATGAGATGTAGGCTTGCAATGTTATTTTATGATAACATTTTGGATGAGGATGTTCCGGTGGGCTCGTCTGTGAAAGAGTCAAAAGATGATGATGTTGAAATGTTGTAAATATTAAATTTAAACATCTAAGGTTTATATTTTTAATATCGCTCTTCGGTTCCATACACAAGTACACATAGTAATATTGCTAAAAAGAAAAACCAACTAAATTGTAAAAGTAACTTCAATCGTCTCACTTCCAAACTTTTAGCTTTAGTTAATTCCTTTTGGTCGTTAAACGATCGCAACAAACCAGGAACGAAACTTTCGCACTGATAACAACTTGAAGTTTCCACCCACTTGAGAAAACCACAATACACCGTCTATAAAAAAAAAGCATTACATGATTTAATAAATCAGATTGTATAAAAAACAAAGGGAAACAAATTCTTTTAGCTTACACAGCACACAAACTATCTGCCCGGGTTTGCATCAGTTCAGGAGATCCGAATATGCGTATCAACACCGCAGGATGAACATATTTCCTTAGTTTTGCTAAAGCTTTTAGGTGATCTCGACGATGAAGATGATGCTCGGGACATCTTTACAAGGCCTAAAAATTAAGAGAATGAAAGGATATAAATAACCAAAAAATTTATAAATTCGGTCCCTAAAGAATATTAAAATAACAAAACCGCACCACTTTTGGGAGCACCTAACACTATACATCTTTAAATACCCACAAGGTTTTCATTACTTTGAACCACCATAATGATGAACATTCCGAATCCGGTAGAAAACACAAACTGGTTACATCGAACAGACCAATCATGTTTTTGGTCGCCAAATGTTCTGGAATTTTACTATGACGGTGATAGCCCGTGTTGCTTTTCAACCTATATGGGCAAAACACCATTAAGCAAAGAGTGGTGGGGTGGTCTTTAAGGTTATTGCGGAAATGGTTTTATTCAAAAGACGGTACATTCTAAATCTTTCATTAACCTTTATAACTATGCCCATATAATTTTTATTTATTTTATTTTTCAGCATGTGCGTGCGTGATGTAACCATTTGATGTCTTTAAGAGATACCGACAGAGGAAGACAAACGTCTTTATCTACTAATCATCGTTGGAGTGTACTTCACCCAAATTTTTATAGTCTAGTACTTGAACAAGATCATCATGCTTATGGATATGCAGATGGTTCAAGAAGAATCTATCCTCCCTTTTAGGAAGTTGATACGGTATATATACCAGTTTCCTTAGACACAGAAAACTGGTTTATTTTAAGGATTGACATGGCGTCGATGCAAGTAACTGTATATTTCGCAAATAATTGTAGTGCGAATAACTGCGGTGACACATTCTGCGTTCACAGAAAAATTCACCAAATTCTTATAGAATTTGAGTCTGCGTTCTTATGGTTTCTAGAAGCAATAATGTACTTGCAAAAATCGGCTACTGACCAGATCCATTCGCTAGAAATTTGTGGAGAAGTTGTCTGGCCTGGCAACGGTTGGCGTATTGGTCGGCATCCAAGGGTGATAATTTGTATGCTGCTGCAAGATTTGGTTCAAAACAGGCCAATGACATGGGAAGAAACAATTTTTCATTATGCATGTATGAGATACCAATTGAGATACCGATGTTTTATGGCAGATGAAATATATGCTAATCGTTTCACACCGTCAAATATTTCAAATTAGCAAGATTTTATTTTTTGGTTCATATAAAGTTGTATATGTTTAGTATTATTATGTATGTGCTCATTAAAGATAACAATTAATTAACAAACAAATAATAATAAAGTAAATAAAAAAGAAGCCAAGTAAATTAGATAAACAAAAAACATAACATTTTAATAACCAACCAAACAAACACGACTAGTCATCGTCCAAGTTAACTGTCGAACACGTATTATGAAAAACAAAATCTTCAAAGTCTTCTGGTTCGACGAAAGTAGGAGACGGTGTTTGGCGAACAGTTTTGTCTGCCTGAATCACGCCTTGAGGATTTGGATTCAGATTCGATTGGTTTTGAACATCGGTCATGATGATGGCCATAACTTTTACAAAGACTACAGTACACTGGTGTGGGTTGCTCACCTCATGATGGACGGGGTCAATCATGGTGTTTAGGATGCTTAACTATGTGTTTTTAATGTCGTTTAATTGTTAATATGCTTTGAATGTGATAACTACGCAACTTTGTATGATTGCAGGTTAAATGGCATATTTTGATGGATTTGAAAGCTTAAACGTGGTTGAGGTTGAGCTGGATGGTGAACCAAAGACATAGAGATGTTCGGGATGTTTTATGTGGCGAAACGTGGTTAAGAAAGAGCATGAAGATAATAATAATAATAATAATAATAATAATAATAATAATAATAATAATAATAATAAGAAAACGTTAAAGAAAGAAAAGAGTTAAAGAAAGAAAAGAATGAAGTAAGAAAAGAAAGAAAGAAAAAGTCAAAGGTAATTAAAGCAACAACGCCTTCCTTCATTCTCGTCATCATCCGCCGTAAAGGGTCTTCTAATTCTAGTAGCTTACTCCGAACAGCAGCAAACATCAAGAAATAATCAGAGTTTGATCGCCGTAAGGGTCCTTATGCCAGCCGTAAGGTACGGCGGTTATGAGAAAAAAATGGAAAGTTGTTTGTTCAAGATATTTAAGCTAAAAACCTTCAACCCTAGAGTAAGCCAGCCACCATTGACGAAAATAACACATCTTTTGGAGCATCTTGAAGCTACAATCATCATTCTTTATCATCATTCATCAATACTTTCGATTCTCATCAATATGTTCGGTATTGTTATTCATGTTTTTGTTATGTTTCTTGTTACTATGAGCGGCTAAACATCTTGTAATCACCTCCGGGTGTATGGTTTAATTGTTAAACTTTAACTCTTGTTTACTTTGGTTTATGGATTGTCTTTTAATTATTTGAAAGATATTTGTGGTTTGAGTTATTTAAACAAGTTACGTTTGTGCAATTGCTTATCCTTTAGTCATTCACATTCGGTTTTCTTGCATCGTGAGTAGTTTGATTACTGGGAGGGTAGTTGTTATTCGTGGGTTGGTAATTGAATTGTACAGGTTATTATTAAAAACTTGTGTTCGGTTATCACTTGATTTGAACCGTCCAACAAAACTATGTCTATGTAGTATCCAATCATTTAAACAAGAGTAGGGTGGATCATTAACCGGAAGCCTGGAGGGGATTACTTCGTTTCTATTATTGTTACAACTTCTTAAATTCAATTAAAAAACAAAGTAATTAGATTTTAATTTACTAGTTAACTTACAAAACTACTCTTTCCACTAATTCCCTGTGGAGACGACTCAACTTCCATATACTACTTATCTTTATATTTTTGACCGACCCAACGACATCGATCACCTCACGATAAGATTCGACTGTTTTCACAAGGACGACTTGATTGTCGTTTTGTAATATGTGGTAGTTGTAAATGTATTATTTCATCAGGTATCTCCCATTCAGACCTGTGGGGTAGGGGATAAATCGCTTCTTCATATGTTTTTTTTTGTATAGGTCATTGCTGTACCAAGGAGAAGTATAATGACTACAATCATTTTCTTTTAAAAATATTGATACCGCAATCATGTGCCCACATGGGAAACCAGATATTTGAGGCACCCGACAACTGCATGTTTGATTCAACATATCAACCAAGCCATTTTTCTTACCATCTTGGACATGAAAACTGTTAAGCGCAACACCATAACACTCCACGTCCTAGACCCTTTAATTTTTTCTGAATTTTTCTCACCACGAAAGGAGTAAGTACGTGGGTGTTTTCGATACCCTCCAATCGACGCTCATAATACCATCCCTGAAGTTTTAGTCTAAAGAATTCAACAAGGTGGGTGATCGGAATTTTCCTTGTATGCTTGGATAATGCGTTTATTGACTCTACACTGTTAAATGTCATATAATGATATCTTTTACCCGAGCAATGTGCTCTTGTCCACTTACTCAATCCAATATTTAACAGAGTATTCCTTCTTCGCGGGACCGCTGCACATAATGAATTGAAGTTATCCTCAAAATCAGATACCCGATAAGCTTTACAAGTCTTCCACAAGAGTGTATTTAATTCCTTCTTTTTATCTGAGGGTAAGTTAAGTTGACCAAAAGATGACGACAACACAACCCATGAAAAGCACCAGGAAAAACAGTCCGTATCGCCAAGTCTATTGAATTCGCGCGAATAGAAATGATCGCCAGATTTGGATGTTCACCAATACACTCTTTAAGCCTAGACAAGAACCATATCCAACTTTCACCATCTTCAGATTTCCCGATACCATAGGCAACCAGTAAGATTTGGTTGTTACGTCCATTCCAACAGTCAGAAATAACGTTCCTTTAAACTCACCTCGCAAGTGCGTCGCGTCTATAATAATCATTGGTCTTAAATTATGAATAAAACTCCTAATCTATAACACATTTGAAAACCAAAAACAAATCGTTTGTTTTATAAAAAGAAAACTTATAACGAAAATTGAATAAATAATACTAACCGCAGCAGCAATGGAAACAAAAAGAATTTCAAAGCGACTTTCCTCATCAGTCTGGATGCGAGTAATTGTCCCAGGATTCGTCCTTTCCAAATCGTAGCAATAAAGCGGGAGTTAAGCAAACAAATATTTGCTATTTCTTTGCAAAAGTTCGAGTGCGTGACACTTCCCACGCCATGCTTGAGAGTAAGTTATGTCCACGTGAAATCTTTGTGGAAAATCTTCGACTATTTCATTACCACAATATACATGACCACTATCTCTCAATTGGTCCTTTAGTATGTTGCCAACAACCTTTCGGTTAGCTTGACGAAGATGAGGGTGAGTTTGAGTCTTCGAACATGTGTGATTATCATTTAAATATTTAACATAAAACGGTTTACAACCTGGGTAAGCATATGCCCTAAAACGCCAATCACAATCCTCAACTACATGATGCTTCATAACGTGTTTTACAAGATCTTTCTACTTTATAAGAGTAACATCCTGATAAACACAATTTCCCAACTCCAGTTTCATTTCTTCTTTGTAGCGAAATACATAACCTTCAGGAAAACGACATGACGAACAAGTTTTTGTCGAGAAACATCCTGTTTTTACAAGATCTTTTGAAGTCGGATTTTGGGTTTTAGAAGGGGTAAAAGCGATCCGAACAGCTGCTGCGCAAAAGTTGAAGTAGTTTGTTATCCTGATAAAGGGCCGTTTGGCCTGGTTCGTTCCGTTTCAACGTGTAACGACTATCGTACTAGTTTAAATGTATCATTTGACAACCCACTAACCATTCTTTGTGTTATGGTGCTAGGTAAACATGTGATGGAAGTCCCGGAGCAAGGATCAAGTCGCGATAAGAGCCAAACACACCCGATCACTCATCAAGCTTCCGCATTAGAATTTAAGGAACTCCTGTTAAAACGCAACATCTTAGAGTATGTTTTAACTATTAAAATGTAAAAATTTGTGGGAATCAAACATGTATTTGATCTTAATGGGTTGAGTTATAATAAATTTCAAAGTTTTAATCGGGAGTGGTTTAAGTAAGGTCCAAACCCGTATGATTAGGCGTTGATCGCGTGATTACGGGTTAGGGTCTTACAAGTGGTATCAGATCCATAGGTTTGAGGGATCCGAGTGTCGGGAAGGATACTTGGACTCAAACCGTGCGCTCAAAGTGTTGAAGGGTGTTCGGTTCGAGACTTGATCGAGGAATCCGGTAAGTAATACCTATAATGAACATCCGTTTTGCTCGGAAATTGTTATAGGTAATCAATAGTGATATCGTGTAGATACACGCTATCTCAAAAGGTTGATAAGGAAATGGTTAGGTACTCATGGGGCCTATCCAAAAGATTGATTTGGGCAACGAAAATCTCCTATAACAAGAATTCTAACATCACTATTGCAGTGATGCATACTAATACTGAAATGTTATGTTACTAATTAATTGAAATTATAAATGTGACAGGGATGATAACATCTTATTTGATCGAGAGAGGATCAAATGATTCACCAAACGAGGTTGTAGAGGTTTCGGGAGCACGACTGATAGCATGCTCACTAAGGACCAAGTCAAGTAACGCTCGGGCTAATGGATCAGTAACGAAAGGGAACACGGGAGCAAGTATCAAACAGGTACATGCTCGAAATCATAGTAGGTGCATTAGTATGCAATTATCACCTGAAGGGTGGTAATTGCATATGCAAGCAATAAGCAAAATGTGAAAGGTGCATAGTTCACGATAATGAACGATCAATGCACAAACTTAACTTGAACATCGAGACCGGGTTGGGGGTAATCATCCCAAACTAATGTTTAGAAAGGCGTTGTGATCATACCAATGAGTGTGATCACACAAAGCTTATTAAATTGAAAACACATCGCTTTTTCTTAATAAATAAAGGTAAAAACCTAACATTGAATAATTTATCAAGGAAGGGTTTTACCAAATAAAATAAGGGACACAAGCATGAACTGAAGCTTTGCTTACATAGGATGTGATGTACTAATTATAACAAGTCCATATGTACCATTTGCGGATTGCTTACCCTGGCCAGGTGAGTGTCAAACATATGATACCATGGGTTTCTTACAATTGATACATATACAACCTATGTAACAAAGGCTTAGTAAGTGTGAGGTGCCGGGGGATTTTGGACGTAGTCCACTGTCTAACATGGCAGGGATGCGGTCCATGCAAGACCTTGAGCGAGGCACCAGCTAGAATACGCTGGGCTAGCAAAGAGCACAACAAACTGGAGCGTTTGGACGTAGTCCACTATCTAACACAGCAGGGATGCGAACCATGCAAGACCTTGAGCGAGGCACCGGCTTATACGTTGGGCTAGCAAAACGGGCAACATACGATACGAGTTATCCTGGGTTGATACAAAGATTGACTTGAACCTTAATCAAGGTTTAGTCATAAATAGATTGAGTTCGGAAATAAACTTGAACCTTAATCAAGGTTGAGTCATAAACAGATTTAGCTTGAAAACAGACTTGGAACTTAATCAAGGTTAAGACATAATCAACTCAGACTTTTATAGAAGGTTAAATTCGTAAAGAGGGACTTGAACCTTAATCAAGGGTTGAGTCATAATCACATTCGGGTAAGTCATGAATCTTGGGATTAATGACCTAAAACAGCGGATTGGGGCCGTGATAAATCAGTAAATCTTTCAACCCTTGGGTTAAGGATGAAAAAGTGTAAACTGCAATAACATTAGATTGTATCGTTGGTACAATTTAAAGCAAATTATGATAACAGTTGGATTGTGTAGTTATTACAATCTGATGCAAAGCATGATAATAAGAGATTAGTCGATACAATACGTTTTAATGACGAATCAACACTAGTTTTTATGAAGAAAAAAAACCGACCTCGATTTATATTGAGATCGGTAATCAGAAAGAGGACTTTTAGAAACTAAGCGTTCTAAATATATAAACGATTTGAAATCTAAAACTCAAAAGTCTTTAAACGGGTCGGTTGGGGCAATAACCACCAATCGAGTTAGCAAAACGGGAACTTAGGTAAACCAAATAAATGGCAAATTCTTAAAATAAGGATTAGTCAAAGAAAGGAAAATGTTAGTGTAAAGCAAGGTTTGTTTATAACATTCAAGCAAACCAAAAAGAAACGAGGGATGGATTCAGGGATGAATCCAAGAAGCTAGAAAACAGCTAAGTTAAAAAGCCGGGTTAGTCTTGGAAACCAACACAAATTACTTGTTACAAATGGACGCATAGACATGTATGCATATGCATGTTACTGTCGTGGTGTCACAGTAGATGCCCTAAGGTGCAAGATAGAATGGACCCTTAAACCATTACATCATTCGTGATAATAGTAGACGGGGATAGTTTACGGATCTAGAGAAGACCTATGAGAACATAAATAGCTAAGATGTCGGGTATGGGGTAAGTATGTAGATATTGCCCCTTGTTAACCGAAATAATAGAATGACTCAAGTCATATTATGAAAGCTAAGGCTTCCGTATAATAAAAGTTAGAAAGCCGAGTAAAGGGATACAAACAATAAGTATATAGTACTACTCGTTAGACTATAGAATGTCAAGGGATTGAGAGGTGCTCAAAATTGATTAAAGACACTAAGATTCTTTGGTGTAACCAAAGCAACAACACAAGAAAGGTTTCGAGGACGAAACCTTTTTAAGGGGGGTAGACTTGTAACACCCCAAAACCATTTGTTCGCCTAACTACGCCATTAGGCGTGATTAGCAATATAATAACACGAGACTTAGAGGATAACAATATGGGTTATATTCTAACATGGAGATAACCTAGTTAATAATATTATGTTTATAAATTAATAAAAGGTGTTTGAAACTAGCTTATGAGTTAGTTTTTATATGAAAATGACAGTGGGATAACTTGAGGGACTATAGTTGCCACCTAGCCAAACAAGAAATATGTAATGGTAAATTGAGTAAGAACACACACACTTGTGTGTGTGTGTATGCGATTAACATCAGGAGGTTCACATCCTTGAACCTCAAACCCCAAAACACCAATTTCAAGCTCAAATCCAAGCCAAATCAAGGGGGGTTTCGATGCATGAGCTAAAATCCGGATTTTCCAAGCTTGTTACACAACAAGGTATCTTTTATTTGGTTCAATTTGATGTAAAAATCCTTTTTTGATCGTGGTGAAAATTAGGGTTTTTATGAAATGTGAAATTTATGATTAATAGAGGTTGCTTTAGCTTTGGGGAACCTCAAACATACTTAATTTGGTTATGAATCACGTTCTACACGTGTAATTGATCATGCTCATATGATTATGTTAATGTGTAAAGTTTGGGTTTCTACCTCTAGGTGGATACCACATATGGTTAGTAGTTATGATAACTCTTAGGAGTTGTTATCATGAGAAGATTAGGCTAAAAAGTCTAAATAACATGATATGATGATTATTAGATAGATGGGTATGTTTTGAGAAACTTAAACTCATGAAAATCAAGTGAATGTGGTGGGCGCACACCAAGTGTTTGATGAAATGCCTCAATAGTCTTGTTTGCAAATTGAGGTGATAACTTGATTTGGGTAATCATGGAATTACCCGCATATAAAACATGAAACACATGTTTAAAAGATGAATCACACCATACATGACAAATTTAGCCAAATGATAGTTGGGAAAACGAAATAATGGTGTGAATAAACTCATGAGATGTGTTAGTTATTGGATATGATGACTAACTTAACTAATCTTATGAGTATAGTGAAGGTTGATCTTGACAAGCTAGGTGCAAGCTTGGATGGAATGGATCAAAGAACAAAACGGGTCAAGCGGATATGAGCCTAAAGTGCAAGTAAATGGGAATGAATACAAGTAAGTTTTACTTACACTAGTAGTCTATAACATGGCTTAAGTGTCGTATATATATTGGTTATAAATCTCATGTATGTATTAGAAGAAAAACCCCGAGGGGTGAAATGTATTAAATGAGTGGCCTCACATGAAATCATAACAAACAAGGTTTATGACATATATTCGAAATAATGAGTTGTGACCGAATGGTGAAATTCATCAAACAGGTCAATCAATAATGAGATGTGGAAAATGATGTTTTAATCCAAATGGAATTAATTGAATGAAATTGTTAAGCATGATATTAAATGGGTCAAGTTGTATCACTTGAACCATATGTAAAAACTTGTGTAATATAGTATCTTGAACTATGGGTCTAAACGGGTCAAATGGTGAAGTCCTCACCATTTGAGTCCAACACTTGATGCTTGTATTCCAAGCATTAAGCTTTATGAGGTTAAACGGATCAAATGGCAAGGTTTTACCATTTGAGTTCTGAGAAAATAATGTGTCTAGTTAGAAAGCACGCAGGTACATGCACTTGCGCATACACGCTTGATGCTAAGAATCATGGATGCTAAGCAAAAGTTACGGATATGGTCAAGTCCACCCGGTAAGACTGTAGCTAATTAAACGCCTTCGGGAAAGGCAATAAGGGTACTAAAATTACCCCCATGAAGTGTAGGTGCAAATCAAGTAAGTTATTTCCATAACTATGTCTAATGCGCGCTAATGCGCTTAGAATCTACTAAACAAGTGAAAACTTGAGAAAGGATGAAAATCTAAGTCCGGAAGGACTTAGAGATTTTTAAACAAGTCAATGAGTCAAAAACATTAGAATTGGAATAGGAGGTTTCGCCAACAATGGCTAAATTGAAAGATTTGACCATGAAGGGCATTTTGGGAATTTAAAAGATTTCTAAAGGTTGAATCTAAGAAACTAAATCATAATGAGACAAATCGGACAAACGCTTTGGTTAATCAAGTGTCTAATGACTTGACAACTTAAACGGTAGGCATTTGGTGTGGTCAAAAAGTGCCTTGTTTGATTCAAGGCCTTAACTGGTCGATATGGGTAAAAATCAACATAAACACTTAAAACTTTGAACCGGGTCATAGCATCATGAACCGGACTATAATTTCAGTCAAACAAAGGTTTATTTAGTCGGCAAGTCAATACTTAGGCTTCGGGAATCATCAAATGCAGTTGCGACATGATTCCCATGCTTGAAAATCACCAAATTAACATCAGAACTGTGAGCGGCCGCTCACGTAGACCGCGCGGCCGCTCACAGAGAACAGCATGACGGCATGATCTTTAAAATTGCATATAAAATCGTAGAAAAATCGTTAGGAGGTGTTCTTTATATGCCTGGAATGCTCTCGGAGCGTAGAACAATTCTCATTTGAAAGTCGAAGTAGGATTTTGGGTTTTAGAAGGGTAAAAGCGATCCGAACAGCTGCTGCGCAAAAGTTACAGCAGTTTGTTATCCTGATAAAGGGCCGTTGGCCTGGTTCGTTCCGTTTCGACGTGTAACGACTATCGTACTAGTTTAAATGTATCATTTGACAACCCACTAAACATGTGATGGAAGTTCCGGAGCAAGGATCAAGTCGCAATAAGAGCCGAACACACCCGATCACTCATCAAGCTTCCGCATTAGAATTTAAGAAACTCCCGTTAAAACGCAACATCTTAGAGTATGTTTTAACTATTAAAATGTAAACATTTGTGGGAATCAAACATGTATTTGATCTTAATGGGTTGAGTTATAATAAATTTCAAAGTTTTAATCGGGAGTGGTTTAAGTAAGGTCCAAACCCGTATGATTAGGCGTTGATCGCGTGATTACGGGTTAGGGTCTTACACAAACATAGACATTTTATATGATAAACGTGTAGTTGGCGAAATCTGAAACATATCCGAGAGATAACCTAATAGACTAAGATAAGACATGTTTGATTCGATTTTCATACCACACCTTCTACTTTTTGAATCAACGACATATTCGAGCCTCCCGTTTACAACATCCCACTTCCTATCAAGGTATACGACAAATCGAACCATTTACTTTATATTTTTTAAATTTATACAACAAACATACAATACAACAAAATACTTGAAAACAAAAATAAGAAACACCAAAAACAAACATACTTGCACCACTTAAAATACAAAATGCCGGAATGTACGGAACGAACATGTCACATCGGAGATGTCATATCACCGGCGACGTTTCCGGGAGCTAAGTCGTCTTCGGAACGACTTTTGTACGGCTGAGACGTCTCCGTATTCAAAGTCGTCTCCGAACGGTCAGTGTAGGGAGAACAGTTAATATGCCGGAGCCGACTCGGAAACGCCTGACACGTTACCGAGTCGCTTCCGGAAACGTCTTTGACAGGTGGAGAGACGTCAAGGAGACGCGTCGTTTCAGTCGACAGAGAAAATCCGAAACCGCTTGAGCCACGAGCCGAGAAGAGTTGGTGCGTCTCCCACCTCTCCGGAGCCGTCTTGGCGGTGGTCAGACGACTCGGAGACGCTTGGCAGGGATTCAGGACATGTAGCTTGTTTCGATTGGCCAGCATGCCCTCCGTCTCCGGAGTCGGCTCCAATGCCTCAGGATCTGGGAACCGTCTCTCCAAAAACGCTTGAGGTGGCTATTTCGGTAAAAAGGGACGGTCAATGGCCATTCCCGTGATTTTCCCTTTTTTTCACTCAAACCAGTTTTTAGACCAAAGTGGACTAACCCGAACATGTTTCTAAAAAAAAAATAAAAAAAAGGGATTTGTCCACCTCTAATTTGCTAGTGGAAAAACATTAAAATAGCCGATAGCAAGATCATCTTATGGATCTTAGTGATACACAAGAGTTTTGAAGAATTTTAAAAGCTTCGCTTTAGCTTCTTCACTAGGAAGAGTCGAAGAGATTTTAAATATTTTGAGTTGGTTACACATCCCAGAGTTAGGGGTGAGCATGATAGGGCCGAATCCAAAAAAACCAACGACCGACCCGTTTTGATACCATAACCGAACCAGGAATGGGTTTAGGTTCTGTGATCGATTCTAAATATTGGCCCAAGTTGGGTCTCGGTTCAGGTCTGTCTTGGAAGGCGTACAACCCGAAACAAAACATGGACCGAAATTTGCAGCTTAATTACCTAACTGTCACAAGTTTAGGCGCCAATTCATAGGCCCAATACACTGTACACCTACACATTCTCAATTTGAGCTACGTGTATTTACAAACACTATACAAACAGATCTGACATATATGCATCAAGCAAAAATAATCATACAAACACACTTGCAAACAAATCACCTATACAGTTAGAGAAAGAACATAAACACAAGCTAATGACCTCCACATTAAAATGATTATGTAAAACAAAACATAATTATGACTATAACATGTGCAACAAAAAAATCAATATAACATGTGCAATATACATTTACACTATAACACTAGGACAATTTTCTAAGGAATGCAGATAGTAATGTTAGGTTTTCCTCATGCGTACTAGTTAGATGTATCACGCTATAAAACACTCGGGGAGTAAACAAATGTGTATATGTATATTGGATAAACCCTTTTTTGTACGCTCCAAATTAAGTTACTATGTTGGAATAAAATTTAAAACTAAACAAAAGCAAAAAAACGACATAGAAAAAGACAAAATATACGAATGATACAATTTAAATTTAAGATGCTCACTTGGTAGTAAAAAGTCTCGTTTATATTTTCTAAACTAGTTTATCCCTCGAGAGCGTTCCTGGATTAGACAAATCTAATATGAAATGACAAAATGCGTAAACTATAAAAGGAATAGGCTGTTTTTTTAGATTTTTTTTTGTAAAGGATCAACACTTGTCTTTGTACAATTGTCGCTTGTTCAATACACTTTAAAGTTGTGATGTGCACCCGAAAAAAAAAAACAAATTGGTATCAAATGATATATCATCATGATTGAAAGATTATGATTCAACTTGATTATTCTCATTCAATTGAATCCTATAAATAATACAAGAGTCTCCTATAATTATGGAGAGATATAATTACATCATAATTACAAAATCATTTACATATATAAGTCATATGTTATTACTCCCCCGCAGTTGAAACGTCGGGAGGACCGATGTTGAGACTGGTACGAAAGTCATCAAACAAAATGCGTGGGAGACCCTTGGTGAAGATATCCGCTATCTGGTGACGAGACGGGACATGTAAGACTCGAATATGTCCACGCTGCACTTGCTCGCGAACAAAGTGAATATCAAGCTCAATGTGTTTGGTGCGCTGGTGTTGAACCGGGTTGCCGGAGAGATAAACAGCACTAACATTGTCACAATAAACAAGAGTTGCTCGCGAGAGCGGATGATGAAGCTCAAGAAGAAGATTACGCAGCCAGCAGATGTCGGCCACCACATTTGCAACACCCCGGTATTCGGCTTCTGCGCTGGATCGTGAGACAGTGGACTGCCGTTTTGAGGACCAAGAAATGAGGTTGTCACCCAAATATACACAATAACCAGAAGTGGAGCGACGAGTGTCTGGGCAGCCAGCCCAGTCAGCATCCGTATAAGCCCGAAGAGAGAAAGTGGATGCGGGACCCAGATGTAAACCATGGTCCGAAGTACCCTGAAGATAGCGCACAATGCGCTTAAGCGCATTCCAGTGAGTCAAACGGGGAGCATGCATGTGCATGCAAATCTGCTGTACGGCATAAGAAATATCCGGTCTAGTAAAGGTGAGATACTGAAGAGCACCCGCAAGACTGCGGTAGGTAGCGGGGTCATCGTGTAGAGGTCCGTCATCAGCAGAAAGTTTGGACTGTGTGTCAACAGGAGTAGCCACAGGGTTGCAAGAGTCCATGGAAGCCCGATGAATAATGTCTTTAACATAAGCCTGTTGAGATAAAAACATAGAGTCACCATCCCGAGTCACCTGGATACCCAAGAAATAAGATAACTGGCCCAAGTCCTTCATTGCGAATTCACCCGACAAATCATGGAGTAATCGTGCCTTTAGGGTATCATTGGATGTGGTGAGAATAATGTCGTCCACATAAATAAGAAGATAAGCAATGTCAGTCCCATGATGATAGATAAACAATGAATTGTCCGACTTGCTTTGGCGAAAACCCTGTAAAGTAACAAAATCAGTGAATCGCTGGTACCATGCCCTGGGTGCCTGTTTCAATCCGTAAAGAGACTTGTTAAGACGACAGACGTGATCCGGGAAGTCCCGGTGTCGAAAACCCATGGGTTGATGCATGTAGACTGTTTCTTCTAGATTGCCATGAAGAAAGGCGTTCGTGACGTCCAGTTGATGAATGGGCCAGGATTTGGAGAGAGCCAGTGAGAGAACCAACCGTATGGTAGACGGTTTAACAACAAGGCTAAATGTCTCTCCGCAGTCAATACCTGTCTGCTGCTTACGACCATCACATACCAGGCGAGCTTTGTAACGCTCCAAAGTGCCATCTGACCTGAACTTATGTTTAAACAACCACATACAACGAATAATATTCATATCCGGGGTCCTAGGTACAAGCTCCCAGGTCTTGTTTTTAATAAGTGCACTAAATTCGTTAGACATGGCAGCGGACCATTCAGGAGAGGACAAGGCAACCTGAGGGTTTTTAGGGATAGGAATAAGGGTGGTGGTATGTAGGTTGAATGGATGTTTGGGCTTCACAATACCGCTCATAGAGCGAGTATGTGGGCGGGTAGTGGTCGGATGTGGTGGTGAGGTGTTTTGGGCCGGTGTGGGCTCGGAAGTGGGAGCCGAGGCGGTGGGTATGGAAGCTGTGTGGGATGGGCCGGAAGAGCCAGGAGGGGAAGCAGCTGGATTTTGGGTAGAGGGCGCTGATGGGCCAGTAGAAGGAGGGACAGATTGGTTTGTTACGGGTGTGGGGGAGGGAGTTTGTGAGGTGCGAGATAAGTTTTGGAGGTGGTCCCACACAAGTGGGTGGATGGTGGGATTTAGAAATTCGTAGGAGGGTGGTTTGGTAGGGGATTGGATGGTGTAGGGAAAAATGGACTCTTCAAAGTGTACGTGTCTGGCGATGGTGAGTTGGTGAGTGGTCAAGTCAAGGCACTTGTACCCACGATGATTGGGGGGGTATCCAAGGAAGACACATGGGTGAGAACGGAAGTCAAGTTTATTAATGGTGGTGGATGGGTGTAGGGGGTAGCACAGACACCCGAAGACACGAAGATGCTCGTATTCCGGGGTGCAATTGTAGAGGAGGGAGGTGGGAGATTTGAAGTTGAGTAATTTGCTGGGGAGGATGTTTAAGAGGTAAGTGGCGGTCTCAAGGGCGTGGTGCCACATGTTGGGTGGTAAGGAGGCTTGGGCAAGAAGGGTGCGGATCATATTATTAATGGTGCGGATTTTGCGTTCCGCTTTACCATTTTGGGACGAGGTATAAGGGCAAGAGAAACGGAATTGCATCCCGTTATGGTGACAAAAGTTATGAAAATTGTGGTTGGCATACTCTTTTCCATTGTCACATTGAAATTGCTTGATTTTACATTGGAATTGAGTGTTAATTAAATTGTGAAGGTTGGCAAAGGTGTGAAAAACTTGTGATTTATTGGCAAGCGGGTAGGTCCACAAAAAATTAGTAAAATCGTCAACAAACAAGATATAATATTTGTGGCCTCCGGTGCTAAGCACAGGAGACGTCCATAAATCACTATGAATAATGTCAAAAGCGGCATGAGTAACATTGACAGAGTCATAAAATGGAAGACGAATACTTTTACCAAAAACACAAGGTTCACAAGTAGTATTATTTAATTTGCCATAATCAATAAACGAAGACAATTTTAAAGACTGTAATAAATTAGTGCCAGGGTGACCCAATCTTTGATGCCAGCGATCTTGGGAAACAGCAACGAAGGTGGTTGGAGAGGAAGGCTGGAGTGACTTTAGTGGTAGCGGTTCGGTCAGTGGGTAAAGATCGCCAGTGCTATTGCATCGTAGGATAGGAGCCCGAGTTTTGAGATCCTTCACAAGAAAGCCAAAAGGGTCAAATTCAATAGACACTAAATTATCCCTGGTAAGACGACGGACAGAGATAAGGTTTTTGATGATATTTGGGGCAAATAACACATCATTGAGTTTAAGTGGTGGGTAAGGTGGGGGTAGGACTTGGTTGCCTTGGGCCAAAACTGGGATGGTCGTGCCATTACCAACTATAATAAATTTATTAGTGCAAGTATTAAAATTAGACGGAGAGTATATACCTTGGGCATTGGCAGAATGAGAAGATGCACCAGTATCCATCATACCATGATCCGGCGGGTTGAGAGCGAGCGAGTAAAGTGCTTGTTCAATGTCAGTCGGAGAATAGGCAGCAAAATTAACTTGATCCGGGCGGGGGCCAAGAATACCTTGAGAATTGTTGTTGTTGGGCCTGGATGGATAGGGGCAGGGTGGTTGGGATTGGGCCGAGCGGTTGGATTGTTGGGCCTGTTGTAAAGCAGTGGCCCATTGGGTTGAAGTCCAAGAGTTAGGGAATACAATATATGGATGGGTGGATGAATTGGACTGAACAGTGGAGGGCCGGTTTCTAGAGGG
Source organism: Ambrosia artemisiifolia (assembly GCA_032199755.1). Taxonomy (NCBI): domain Eukaryota; kingdom Viridiplantae; phylum Streptophyta; class Magnoliopsida; order Asterales; family Asteraceae; genus Ambrosia; species Ambrosia artemisiifolia. The sequence continues at coordinate 51,523,616 of CM063520.1, forward strand.
GTTATTGGGCCTGGAATTGCGGCGGGTTCTAGAGGGGTTATTGGGCCTGTTTGATGAGCGACTGTTGCTGGGTTGGTTAGAGGTGTTGAGGGTGTTGGAGGTCTGAGTGTGGAGGGCTGTCGCAGCAGAGTTAGCGGCCCGAGTGGCATGACGCTTTTTCTTGGTTTCCTCTTGAGTCAACCGAGATCGAACGTCACGAAAATCGGGTAGCGGGTTTTGATTTTGAAGCACCGTAGAGATGCTATCATATGCTTCGGTAAGGCCCGTAAGAACTTTGAGGACAAGCATTCGATTGTCAACCGGTGAGCCTACGCTCGCGAGTTGATCAGCCAAGTGCTTGGCTTGTTGGCAATAGTCGTTCATAGACGAAAAATTCTCAAGGTATAGATTGGAAAATTCTTGACTTAGAAAAATAGCCCGAGTATTTTGGTTGTCACTAAACTCGCTCTCAACGGCAAGCCAAGCTTCATACGCCGTCTGACCGGGTGTGAGGATGATGTGTAAAAGCGGCTGCGAAATAGTCGCGTAAATCCACTGCAAGACGATGGCGTCTAGGCGGGACCATAGGGATTCAGCGGCGGCAGCCGCAGCCTCTGCAGCAGCGGCAGAAGCGGCATCAGAGGAGGCAGGAGGAGGGGTCACGGGGGTCTTGGGACCAAGGTGGTGCTGCACCTCAAAGGCCTGACAGTGGACCTGGAATAGAGTTTTCCATGTCGTAAAGTGGGTTGAATCTTTTTCTAGTATGAGAGGGATATGCGCCTTGATGTTAGTAAGAGCAAGGGCAGGATGTAGGGATTTGGAATCCATGGGAGAAGTGTGTAGAGGAGAAAAGAGAAGGGATAGATGTGGAGGCAGGCGGCGGCGCACAGGAAGGTGTGACCGGCCGGGTGGAAAAGAAGAGGTGCAGGAGGCGGAAGAGTGGTTTTAGGAGAATTAGGTTGATACCATGAAAGATTATGATTCAACTTGATTATTCTCATTCAATTGAATCCTATAAATAATACAAGAGTCTCCTATAATTATGGAGAGATATAATTACATCATAATTACAAAATCATTTACATATATAAGTCATATGTTATTAATGATGATGGTACTTGGTTGAATATAGTTAAATTGGGTGCTATTATGAAGGTGGCTGATGTGGATTTTAATTCCCTCATTAGAGCCGATGTGGGGAGTGGTAATATGATTAGGTTTCGGTTGGATCCTTGGATTTGTGATAAACCTTTGAAGTTGCGATTTCCTAATCTTTATAGATTAGAAATCGAAAAACATTGTAAGGTGTCGGATCGTGTGTTGAAGAAAGGTGGTGCTCGTAGTTTTGCTTGGCGTTGGAGACATGATCCGACATCTTTAGAGGAAACTATGGAATTGACAGATTGTTTTATTTTGCTTGCGACTGTGAAACTTTCTTCTAAGAAAGATTCATGGTCGTGGCATGGTACCGGTTCTCAGTTTTCAGTGCCAAATGTCAAAGCATGGATTTCATCCATCAAAATTACTAATACGGCGGGCTTCTTTGATTGGTGTGAATGGATTTCGAGAAAATGCAATATCTTTATGTGGCGGGCGAAACTTGAAAGATTACCAACTAAAGAAGCTTTGATCAAGAGGAATATTCAAGTGGGAAGTACTACATCTGTTTTTTTGTGAAGACAGAGAAGAGATAGCGGAGCATATTTTCACAGTTTGTTTATTTTCGACAGTTCTATGGCAGGCAATTGCTAGATGGTGCAAATTTCCAGTTTTCTATGTGTGTGACTTAAAGGATCTAACGGACATGTACAAGAACTTGCGGTTGAATTCAACAACTAAGAACATGGTGCACGGCTTAATGATTATCAGATGTTGGAGACTTTGGAAAGCTCGTAATGATCGGATTTTCAACAACAAGAATACAAAGATTGACGAGGTCATTGCGGATGTTAAATCTTATGGGTATTTGTGGTATAACAATAGGAATAGAAACGTAAAGTGTACTTGGGAAAAATGGTGTAATTGTGACGTGATGTAGGTTTTTGGGTTCGCTTTGGTCCTCGCCTTGGGGATCAAGCGTTCATTGTGTTTTAATGAAATATACCTTCAAAAATAAATGATGATGATGGTAGGTGATTGTGATATGTAAAGTGAGCATATGTTAATGATTGACATACGTGTTCAATTTTCACCGAATAAAACAATTTAGGTAAGCAGTAAAGTTCCATTTTAAAGATAAATAAACATGATCTAATTGTTACCGACTAAAAATATCATAGTATGGTAACTTTTCATGTCTTCAAACTATTTCTCTACTCATATATAATTAAGTATCTATTTCATTAATCACAACATAAAAAAGTCGGTTTTTTTCCTTTTTTTTGTATAGTACTATGATATTCGTTGAAAAGATAATAAAACGCTCGTTAATTTGGTGTATTTTTTACAAGAAAAATTTCGTATAAAAAAGTTATTAATGTTCAAAAATTGTAGGAGAAAGTGTATGTGTCATGCACATGAGAGAAAAAAAAATAATTTAAGTAGTTTTTGAAGGAAATTAAGGGGAACGATGGTTTCATTGAGAGAACAATTAAGAGAAAGTATAGGATAGAAAGTATCCTTAACGTGAGAAGTGTAGGAAGCCACCATAACTTGACACCTGTCAACTATGGTTAACCCAATTAAACTCAATTACAGTCAATTAAACTCAATTACAGTCAAATCAATGGCCAAATCAGACATTTTACCTATAACTGTTTTACGTAAATCACGTTTCTATCTTCTGTAACGATTCTCGTAATTACATTTTTTATTTTTCAAATCCTAATTTGAATTATACAACACTAGTTGATCACATTACGATTCAAACAGGGGCGAAGTATTTTTGGGGCCAGGGGTGGCCCTGGCCCCCTGTTTTTTGGCGCAGTAGTGGAAATTTGTGATTTTCGTAGGTAAATTGAGTCTGGGTTGAGTCCGGCCCCCGCCGATTTTCCACTACCAATTGAAAAAAATTGAGTTCGGCCCCCGCCGATTTCGAAACCAAGCTTCGCCACTGGATTCAAACACATTACGATTTTCATAATCACAGTCAATTGAAGTATTGCAGGATGTTCGGTACGTATTAGAAGTAGTTTTTTAATCAACTTTCAGTAGAATTATGTTTAATTGTTGATTTTTAATCACTATCTTTACTCACACTTTTGCGGAATCATATTCCAAGTTAACAACTCTTTTGTACTATCATTATCCTACTATGACTGGAAACTCAAACTTGAAGCACACTTAGAGGACCATGTATGGCAATTTATCATTTCGGGTGCAGACGAAATCATAAGTTGAGATACATGAGAGTTTTGGTGAATTTTGTGTTTGAGCAAATAGTCATGAGTAAGCTTGATTTCTATCTCATTCATACTATCCCTTAGTGCTTGGGCAACACACATCATCATCATTATTAAGTATTGATTACTTAATTTTTCTTCAAGAATTCGTTGGAATCGCTATATTTTTTTAGCAGAATTTTTTTTTCGTATTTTGGAAACAAATCACTCACTCTAATATCAGAGTCTGATGTATTCGAAATCATTAAGGAGTATGATTTCATTTGGGGACATTATCAACTTTTCGATTCTTAAACTTAAATGATTGGAGTATGCATTTTCATTTAACGGATTGAATGTCAACTGAGATAATCAAAATTTGTATGGACCACAAATTTGTTCCTATCTGAATATTATTATCCAAACTTTTATATTATGGTTTTGGACTACAATCTTTACACAATAACATATGGTGACTGTTTAAAGTTTCAAGATTTGTGGTGTTGTGAATGCTAGGAACATGTCAGGACAACATGTATATGTCAGCTTATCCATGGAGGAATTGCACACTCTAATTCATGCCAAAGTGGCAGAGGCACTTGTCAACCATCCACAGAATTACAGTAATACTATTTCAAACTTTCCACCTCAGCAATTTTATTCCCCAGGGACGCATTCGACTTATCCCTCAGGACTCCTTGTTCAACCGAACATGTATCCAGTAATATCCACCCTACCTAGAGAACTCATGGGATTGAACATTTCTGGAACTACCCAAACCACACTGGAATCTTTTGTGCCAATCAATTTACCACCAACTTTACCCCCAAATTACCCAGTCACAGGGAACTCTAACAAAACCAATGCCAATGAGACTTCAACTTTTCATGGAATAACTTGTGAATGATCAAACAATAAGCGCAAAAGGGAGGTTAATAGTATTCAAAAGGAGACTAGAGATTTCAAAGCCCACAAAACACAAAACACTTATGCTGGAAAGCATCCAATGTGTAACAACTGCAAACGTCATCATCAGGGTCCGTGCAAGATTTCCTATTGTGAACGTTGCGGTAGGAAAGGTCATCTAGCAAAAGATTGTCGGGCTAAACTGAAATTCAAACAATCACAAGAAGCAAAGGCAAGTAAGGTTTGTTTCAACTGCAGGGGAAAGGATCATTTTAAAAGGGATTGTCAAGAATTATCGAAAAAAGATTTGTATCAAATGCGGTGGAGAGGATCATTCCAAAAGTGATTGTCAGATGCTAAAGCAAGGAAATCATGGTATGTGTTCCAGTATTACGTTTTAATTGTAGTATCAGACACCAGTAATGAGCGTTACCATTTAACCAACCATGCTTCTTGAACCTTAATATTCTCAAATTTACCATTTATTGATATTTAAACTTAGAATAACCCGAACCCCAAACCGTCGGCAATAAGAGGACATCCGTTTAAACAGTACAATTTCCACTACCATTACACCTATCCAGGATTTAGGCAATGAGGTGTCCCATCGTTTCTATCATTAGAATTGGTCGGGTTAATGCGCAGTTATGGACAAAACGGACCAGTTTTTAAGAAGAACACGGGTAACCCACTTCAATATTTTAATCGTAATCATTCTAATTCGACCCCTATAAGGAAGGAGCAATCAGTTAGTGATTCCATACTTCTGATTAAACCATTGTCATCCAGTTCTATTCACCTTAAAAATTTTAGCTTCATCCAGAAACTTAGCTACTTTTAAATCAATGGCAAGTCACACTCCTACCTCTTCAAATTCCAACTCAGGAGATGAGGCATCATCTCAAACACCTTTGCTAATGCCTACGTTATTACCCACACATACATCTTCCACTGATGCCACGATCCCATTAAGACAAGTTACCCAACCAGCATCGGGCGAATGCCTTATAAATACTCGTAGGAGGTCTAGAGAGACCAGTGGAAAGGACAAGGCTGAGCCTGAGGAAGAAGAGTCCTCGCCAAGAAGAATAAAAATTAATGATGGTGGATGGAGTTACGTCTCAAGGCAATTGAGAGACTGGGTGCATGAGGAAGGTTTAGGTTCCACTGTTGAAACTGGAGAATCATCAACCGCCACACCAAAATATACACTATCCAGTAAGGTAATCAACCAAGCTTTGACAACTTTAACCCGTAGATGTTCACGTCAGGAGGAACAGATTAAAACTCTTCAAAATGCCTTAGCGGCGCTAGATAAAACCCCTGGAACCCATGTTGAACCATCTCGTATTAAGGAACTTGAGACCGATTTTTCTCAGTTAAGGAGAAGGTGTAATAGTCTTGAGCACAGAATAGATGAGATGGATGAGAATTATCATAATCAGCAAGAGCAAATCGCCATGCATGAGGAAACAATAGCTCAGATGAATCAACAACTAGCCAGTATGGCTGCACAACTTGAAATTGCTAATGCTTTACCTATCGTCTATCTTGTATTCATTATCATCCATTTTAGCCTGCCGTAAAATATATTATTCTGATAACATATTTGTATAAATCAGTTCCTTCCATGAGCTTCCTTTTTCTTAAGTGAATTCGATTTCAATCTCATAACTTTAAGCTCATGCTTGTTAAACTAGTAGAGATATTTCATACTTTGGTACTCCTCAACCTGTACGGTTACTCTACATTATTCTGTATGTCTTGGACAAAGTAAGCGAGATTGAATATCCTATTCACCGTGGAACTTAACTATCACATTTACCTGTGATAAACCTCCTATATTATTAAACGATCGACTCGTGCCGAAAGTCAATAGGAATATTTGAAACCATTTAGTTACTTCAACAACTTAGAATTCCAGTTTGGAAAATGGAATTGAACCTGTATGTACTTCATGAAAGAAAACTCCCAATGACACCAAGTATTTGTGATAACAGTGAGTATCTACTATTCGTTTAACCAAGTATGTACATTCCTAGTTACTATTGAATCTGACAAGACGGAGCGGTAGGCCCGCAATGACTATTAACTTAAGGACTAAGTGACCTAATCCTGGCAAACTCTCAATTTGGAATAAGCAAGCATGATATGGCAAACCAAACTCAAGTGGACTGGACTGAAGAAATATCTAAATCACCTCTTTAGCCAACTTGGATTTTACCTACTCCAAAGATTTAATCTCTTGGCACGAAAGGCCACCATCTACTATATTAAACTATACAAGTGGCATACATTCATAAATACTCATTTGGATATGAGTACACTTGTCATCCTTTCATATTTCGGGGTGGATACGTATTTATCCACCAAACATATTCGAAAACTTATACCCAAAATTATCAAATGATAGAAAATCCAGATTGAAACAATGCACAATGACGGATAATCACAAATAAATGGACAATCGGTTTGAATTGTACCATAACATATTTAAATGTGTGACAAATATGACTTGTACACATATCGATGGGCAACCGGTTGGAGGTTGTGCCACATAAACATATTCAATGACCTGTTGAGATTATATATCTAGATTACTTCTTGTGATTGTCTAATTGGATATCTATTCTCTGATCATGAAACTGTATTCATTCTCTGAACTCTGCATCGGTCAAATGCAAAGAAAACAAACTGAATTTCGGGGCGAAATTCCTTTCAACTTGGGGATAATGTGGCAACCAGAAAATTTTCATCTCGTTTTACCTCTTACGTCTTCACTTGTCTTCGCTTTTGCTGAATTTCGGGACGAAATTCTTTTCAACTTAGGGATAATGTGACACCCCGCATTTCCAGGTTATTAGGTGACACCCCGCATTTCCAGGTTATTACCTTAACCTAGGGGTGAGCAGAAAACCGAAAAAACCGAACCGTAACCGAAAAAACCGAAAAAACCAAACCGAATTAATAACCGACGGTTCGGTTTTCGATTTTAAAATAACCGAGCATTTCGGTTCGGTTACGGTTATGAGGTTTTCAGAAACCGAAAAAACCGACCCGACCCGATATGTTCTTATTGGGCTGTATATTTTTTATATGTTACCAAATAGTCAAATACTAGTAAGCCCATTACATTAAGAATAAAACCAATGTCAGCCCATTACACTATCAAACCCTACAAAACTAATTAACCCTATCTTGATCTTGCCTTTTCTGCTAGATGGCTGCACATTTCGTATGATACTCCAAGCTTCTTCTCCACTCGATCTTGCCTTTTCTGCTCACCATGACTGTATGATTCTTGTTTTTTAATTTTTACCATTTGCTCGTTTTTTAATTTTTACAATGTGTTTGTTTTTTAATTTTTACAATGTGTCCGTTTTACTTCTGCTCACCATGACTGTTAATCTTTTCTTCATTTAAACTAAAGTTTGTTTACACGTTGATTAAGAAATCAGTTTAAAAGATTTGGATGATGTTATTCTATAACAAAATATATAATTGTTATTCTATATTGACTTCGTTTAAACTAAAGTTTGTTGACTTCGTTTTAGCTTTTTTAATCAGTGCATTTGGATGATGTTATTCTATAACACAATATATAATTGTTTGTTATCGAATTTATATGTTGGTGACTTGCAGTTATTTAATTTTGTATGTGTTTTAATTACTTGATTAGATATAATTTCGTCATTCATTCAAAGTAACACATATTTTCATTTGGAATTGTTTGGAATCAGTTTAAAAGATTCAAAATAGTATTGGACTGAAGTCCATTATACATACTGCATCGGTTTTAACTGAAGTTATGTGATTTTTGCGATCTATTTTTAATCAGAAAATTGTTGTTTGGTTTGTGAATTTCCTGTAAATGTAGATGGAAGAATCAAGTAGCGCGACACCCGTTATTGATGTAGATAAAGAAACATCGAAGGAATCGAAGGAACCAGTCAATAGTGTAAGTGTTGATGAGCAAGACGTTGAGCAAGAGAAAAAAGAAGGTGCTAATAAAAGATCATTTGTGTGGGATCACTTTACATTTGATAAGGTTACTCAGAAAGCACAATGTTCTCATTGTAAAAAGTGGATGGCAGCCGGTTCTAAAAACGTTGGTACAAGTCCAATGCGTGCTCATTTGTAGAGATCATGCCACAAGTCACCACTTTATAAGAAGGTAGATCTTAAACAATCTAAGTTGAGCTTTATGCCCAAAATTTCGGGTGAAGATGGTGGTAGCTTGGCTTCTCATTCTTTTAGCCAAGAGAAATGTAGAATATTTCTTGCTCGTATGTGCATCAAAGATAATCGTCCGTTTAGTATAGTTGATGATGAGGGATTTAGGGAATTCGTATGGCAGTTAAATCCAATGTTTAAGATTCCTTCAAGATGGACAATTGCTAGGCTTTGTTTATCGTTGTTCGAAGAAGAGAGAAAGAAACTAAAAAAACTCTTAAGAGATCAAACTGTATCTCTTACAACCGACACTTGGACATCCGTTCAAAACTTCAATTACATGTGTCTCACCGCGCATTGGGTTGATAAAGATTGGGTCTTGAGGAAGAAAATTCTAAACTTTTGTCAAATATCAAATCATAAGGGTGAGACAATAGGAAGACTTGTTTATCGTTGCTTACAAGATTGGGGAATTGATAGGGTTTTTACGGTAACTGTCGATAATGCTTCATCAAATGATGGAGCAATAAAACTTTTGAAAAAAATGCTTAAAGGCCCCCATTCGGTGCTTGATTGCAAGTATTTGCATTTGAGATGCAATGCTCATATTATTAATCTTGTTGTCAAGGATGGTTTAGAAGAACAAATTGATTCCATAACTAGGATCCGAAATGCGGTAAGATATATAAGGTCATCTCCTTCTAGGTTTCTAACCTTCAAAGATTGTGTTCTAAATGAAAAGATTGTGTGCAAAAGAAAACCATGCCTTGATGTGGATACTCGATGGAATTCAACATTCTTAATGTTAGAAACGGCACTCAAGTTTTCAAAAGCATTCGATAGGTATTTCTTAATAGTTTTGTCTAAAATTTTATTTGTTTTGTTCGATGCTAATAATCTAATATGTTTTATGTTTTTTCAATAGGCTTGAAGATGTGGATGTCAGTTATAGAACATATTTTCAAAGTGAAGTTGCTAATGAAGAGACAAGTATAAGGAAAAGGAAAAAAAGTGATAGAGTTTTGGGGGCACCCGATGAAGAAGACTGGGAAAATGCGAGGTATATTATCTTTTTTAACCATTTTGTATATATAAGTTTGTAGAAATATTCATACATTTAACCATTTTTTATATATAAGTTTGTAGAAATATAAAGACAATGCTAGTACATATCCAACAATGAAACTGTTAAAAAAATGGTAGTCATGAGTGTAGCGTAGTTGCATGTTTTATTATAATCATTGCTGTTAGTTTGAACCGATTTTCTATATATTCTTTATTAACAATTTGCTTTAGAACAAATTGTGTTCAATTGAGATGTGATTTATTTATTTTCCTTTTAGGCTTTTCATGGAGTTTTTGAGGTTATTTTATGATGTGAAAAAGAAGATTTCGGGGTCTAAATATGTGACCGCAAATTGGTTTTTTGTTGAGCTTTCTAGAATACACTCGAGTATATCAAATATGTGTTCAAGTGATGATGAAAAGTAGAAAAATATGGGGTTGTCTATGAACGCAAAGTTTGAGAAGTATTGGGATAATTTAGACAATATTAATCATTTGTTGTATGTGGCACTAGTTCTAGACCCCCGAAATAAGATGTCTTATCTAGGTTACTCTTTAAGTTTGATATATGCCAAAGGTTCTAACAAAATCAAGCAAATCAAGGACCTAGTGAAGGAAACGTTAATGGAGTTGTATGATAATTATAAGCTAACGGTGGCTAAACCAAATGAGCGAAAAGGTAAATCGTCATCCACACCTAATTTGGTTAATGATCTTGGGTATGTTGACTTAGAAGATGGGTACAAAAAGTATTTAGAGGAAGAAGGTGATGAAGTGCTTGATGATCATGAAGTAGAGATTTATTTACGTGATGCAACGGAAAGAAGGGAGGAAAAATTTGATGTTTTACTTTGGTGGAAGGCAAATAATATTAAGTTCCCTATTCTCTCTGAAATTGCTAAACATGTTTTAGGAATGCCAATCTCAACTGTTGCATCCGAGACGGCTTTCAGCACCGGTGGTAGGGTGATTGATAAATATAGGAGCTCTCTTACTCCTAAAACCGTCGAGGGATTGATTTGTACCCAAGATTGGTTACGGTCTACACCAACGGATTTGCAAGACTTGTATGTCCATGGTGAACAACTAGAGGCCTTGGTTGAAGCGTTGGAGAAAATTGAAATTGGTAATAACATTTTTAATTTTACATTTAAGATACGTTCTTATTGTTTTACTTAAATGTTAATATATTTATATGCGCTTTGTAGATTGCGAAACCGGAAACAAAACAACCAATGACATTGAAGATGATGAAAATGAAGATGAAGGTGAAGATGAAGATGAAGATGAAGATTGGGAGTAAAGTTTGAGAGAAGAATTTTAAGTGTTTTTGGTTTAAAACTTTGTTGGATTTAAGGCTTTAGCCACTTTTTGTATTATTGTGGCTTCACAAAACCTGCACCTACTTTTGTTTATTGGTTTTAAGACATTAAAATGACTTTGTATGTTGTTTATGGTTTATTGATTATCAGTTCTGGCCATTGGATGTTTACTTCCACTTTAGACTTGAGATGTACAATACATTACTATTGTGCAGCAAAAGAACATCTCATCCAATATAAGCACCACTGTCCACTGCACCATAAAGTTTTGTATAAACCTTTTTTATATTTATTGGATCATGTTCTTTACTCATGTAATTTGAAAGGATAACATTTTATTTATATAATGTGTAAGACACATAAAACTAAATACCGTACAATTAACACAATTATTCACGGGTTGACACAAATGCATGGTTCACAAAAAAAACCGACTTTAACCGAAATCGAACCGAACCCGAAAAATAACCGAATAACCCGAAACCGAATTAACCGAACCCGATCGGTTTAGGAACCGAGATAACCGACCCGATCGGTTTCGGTTTCGGTTACTGCTCAAAACCGACCCGAACCGACCCGTGCACACCCCTACCTTAACCTAACTCTAGTAACTTTGATTACAAGTTCATATCATTTCACTTGACTAGGAATAGTTAAGAGAGTCGCACGATACATTATAGTGTGTTAGAAATAGAACAAATAGTAATTCGGAGAATTACTGGATTTACCAGATCATATATATGCGTCATAAACCCCGAACGTTGGTGAAATATTAACTATGAATACGTTGTGTTATAATTATGTGCTTATTCGTGATTATGCGAAAATATGTTTATACGTGACTATGTGAAATTACGTGAATTAACGTGACTGAGTCCGGTCGGACCGAGACCCGGAAATTACATATATATATTATTTTTATTAGTAATTAGATTATTTATAATTTTAAATAAAAATTATAAATTAAATAAAAGGATTCAATCATTGAAAAGAAAATATTAAAAATAATCTGAAGCTCCGCCGCGGACCGCGGAGAGGGTAGGAATCCCTCCGCGCTCCGCGGGAGACTAAAGCAGACAGCCTGTTAAAGGGTCTCGGCCGCGGAGCGCGGAAGAGATGAGAAATCTTCCGCGGTCCGCGGGAGCATGTCTGACGAGCAAGTTGTAAACTCTTTATAAAAAGCAGATCTAGATCGCAAATCTCATTTCCAAAACTCATCTGCTCGATTCTTACCACCCAAACTCCGATTTTCAAGTCTTTTCTTCAATCATAATCAAGATTTGGTGTTATTTCAAAGCTTCTAAAGATCCTTGATCATTTCTAAGTGTTCTAGCTTGTGTTCTTGAGGTATAACTTGTTATCTTGTTATTTTGATTATGTTTAAGAGTATGATTATGTTCTAATCTGATTAATAAACTTACTACCATGTTTAAAAAGAATCCATACATGATATACATGCTTAGATGATGTTGTTTTGATCATAAAATACTAGGATTCATGATTAGTATTGTTATGATAGTTTAGCTTGGAAGATCTTGTTATAAACTTGAGTTTGATTATAGATAATTATCATTTTGACAAGATCTAATAATATGCTACTTAGATATAATTAACATGTTGAAGTTTTGATGGATTTATATTACTAGAAGTGTTGTTAATTAAGTTTTATTGAAGGTTAAAAACTTGGCAGATTATAAATCCGATTTTGTGTAGTTGATAACTTGATGATTTGATATCTAAAACTTATGGTTGTTGATTCTAAAGTTTTATATATGAAATAAGCTTTCCAGAAAGTCCAAGTTTGTTTGATTTGGTTAAGTATAGGTATTTATTTTAATGCTTACAAAATCGTATGTCAAATCTGATTTCGGACAGAAAACTTTGATCAAATTTAAAGAGTCATAACTCGAGTTTTACAAATCCTCTGATCGTGAAATTTGGTCAGTAACTAAATACCTGAGTTTTTAAGCTTCTCCAATTGGATTCAGGTCAATTGGAGTAACATGTAAATTTTAATGATTTTTCTCTTAAACTGTCGCAAACAGCTCAATTTTAATACCTTGCTGTGTTCATGAATTTTTATTAATTTTTCAGAAGGTTTTGAACTCAAAATAAAAATTGTGGTATGTTGTATAAACATATAAGATTGTCCAGTAAAAATTTGAGAGTCTAATATGTCCATTTGGTATTTTATAAAAATTTGTTTTGTTGATACAGAATCTGTCCAGAAAACTCAGATTTAAGACTTTGTAGTATTTATGTGTATAAGTGTTTTCATCTTGTATATTATGCATATATGAGTGTATATGCTTATATGAATCGTATGTGATATGTGTTATGATATATATACTAAATAATCACCAACGGGTCGTCGGGTTTACTTGCTATATGTGGTTACACTCGAGTCACACAACACACTGAGAATATGGGAAGTTTAGAACAAATGGATTTTTGGTCAAACCTGCATAAATATATACTTATAAGATTCAACTTTGAAATAGGGAGTCTTTAGACGGGTCGCTCATACTATTAATTGAAGTTGGAAACTAAACTCAAAGCAACCTAAGGTGAGTTCACTACTCCTTGCAAACGTATACATCCCGGATTTTGGGATAACTATATTACAGGTTGAAACTTGAAACTACTTAGATTCCAGGTTGGGATCTATTACAAAGAATATTTTGGTTTAAAAGTACATGCTTATGGCTTATTCGAACAACTCCACCAAGAAAGTCCTTCATCACGATACCGAATCAAATTGCCGCACCATGGCAAACGGGATACTAGTTGGTAGCGCTATCTAGGTTTAATGACTAACCTCATAACGACTGGAGGTCGAATGTGAACTACTTATCTTTCTTTGGGTTTTGTCATTGTTGGTAGACAATGATAGAAGGCAAACAACATACTCCGCGTAGCGGGGCTAAGTCAAAGTAACTTCGGTACATTAATGTTGAATAGCTATAAAAACGGGTTAATTACCTACGACATGACTTTTAAATATTATGAAACTAAAACTGTTTTCGTGGTTTCGAAAACTTGTGAACTCGCTAACTTTATGTTGATACACTTGAACAAAAACTTTTGCAGGTTGCTAGGTAACTCAAGAAATAGGACACTGGAGTCCTACAGCGTCTCATAATGTCATGCATTGTTATCAAATATTGTTTTCATAATTTCGACTATTTACCTATGGTAAATTTGATATGTAAAACTTGAAATTGCTTCCGCTGTATTTTATCAACTCTTTAAAAATGTATTCAATGTTTGAAAGTTATTTTAAATCATATAGTTGTCGTTTGTTGTGACCGTTGACTTGGATCCTGGTTTGTCATACACCTTGTGGTAAAACTCCACAGTGGAAATTTGAGGGTGTGACATAAAATATGATAGATGAAAGAAGATTTTTGAAAGTGAAATATACAGAGAAGTGCGGTAAAAAAATTGTAAAGTGTTTGTGTGTGTGCTACACCCCCGCCAATGACGAAAACACGTGGCATGATCTACAAAGGCTTTTAATAGAAAACATGCATAATTAAACTTCAAAATATAGATGCCAAAGTATTGAGTTTACGCCCAAATGTAATTTTTTCAAAACGAGAGATTTTACTATTTTTTTCTTAAACCCCAAGGAAAATACTAGGAAAATCCTCTCCAATCTCATCGTTCCCGTCTAGCCTAGTCAGGCCTAGTAGTACTATTCATTTGTTATTTTGGCCGCACCTAAGACTAATGATTACCGTAAACTACATAGAAACACATATACACACCAAGACATAAATGTACATGTTATAATACTTGTTTTAGAGTCAAAATATGTTTATAGTTTCTGATTTAGATCAGCTTACTAATTAGCTCGATTTTGACATCGAAATTACTGTATTAATATTTTGTTGGGTGAAGTTTGTTAACATAAATACCTAACACACATCAAAACATTAACTTACACTTAAAACCATGTATTTTATACCAAAAATACATTAAACTTTCTGATCGAAACCATTTTTATATTACCATCATTTTTAAACCTAAAACTTGTCAAATTATCGACTTTTTAAGTTTATAATACCAACACTTAAGCACATAAACCATATAGTACTAATACACCTTCAAAAACTCAAGTTTTCCCTTTAAAATCTAGTGTTTGCTTCTATCCAAAACGGGACTTTGCTAAACACCCAATTAGAGGCTAGAATACACTATTTTATGCCTCATTTCATGTGTAAAATCAATATGCAACATGATCCAATCATCAAGATTGTTATTTTATATAACAATACACATTTTCCATATAAAGTTACTCTTTTAATTACCATAACGGATATTGTTATTCTACAAAACTTATCTTAATTAATATTTTAGGTAGCAAACTTTCTAAAACATAAGTACTGATGTTTTTTTTTTGAAAGGAAAACTTCATTCAAAAAATGCGCAAGTCCTCAAACCGAGGACCTACGACACATCAATCCAACGGATACATACACCATTTTTTCCAGTCAACCTCGTGACCTTTATGTCTATTACAAAACCAAAAAAAGGAATTAGTTTTAACAAACTCGACTAACTCAACCGGCCTCCGGCGTTTGTTGTTGAAGACCCGGTTATTGCGTTCGTTCCAAATCACCCACATAGCCGTATAGATGATACCTCTTAGAACCTTCGCTGCTTTCTTTGAGAGGATCTGAGTCTCTGGGATCCTTATCACATCCAGAATATCAAACGGGAAGCTGGGACTTAGACGGCACCATCTCTCAATTCTGTACCACACCTCTTGAGCATAAACACAACCTGTGAACAAGTGGATAGCCGTTTCTGAATCGTCCAAGCAAAGGCTGCAGATCTGATTTTGTATGATTACTCCCCTTTTTATCAATTCTGCTATAGTTGGAAGACGGTTTAGACTAGCTCTCCAAACCATAATTTTAACTTTGAGGGGCACCCAAGTCTTCCATTTGATGGCTGTATTCTGAACCTGGTTCGTGTCTTCGGTTAAGAGTTTTTTGGCGGAGCTAACAGTGAACACACCGTCTGTAGCATATGACCACTTCCAACAGTCCACACCTCCTCTCCAGCTGTACTCGTGAATATCCTCAAGGAGTTGAAATAGTTCAGACAACTCTTCGAAGGAACCCGGATCATAGCGCCATTCCCACTTCAGAATTTTTTTCATTGTTTTCCAGCCTTAGACGCTTATCAACCGTGACCCATTTGTTTTTTTCAAGTCTGAATAGGTTTGGAAACACACTTCTTAGCGGCAACTCTCTTAACCATTTATCACCCCAAAAGCTAATAGACTTACCCTCTCCCACTTCTGCAACGAAATGAGAGTTTAAAGTAGAGCCGTTCGCCACGGTTAGATTCCCCACTTTGACAATACTCTTCCAGCAACCATTTGACGAGGCGTTGCACGGGAGCAAAGCCCAAGGGCGGCTCGTCCCGTGGCAGGCTATGATCACCTTCTTCCATAAACAATTCCCTTCACTTTTAAACCGCCACGACCATTTCAAAAGGAGCGCCAAGTTCACATCTTGCAATCTGGAAACTCCCAACCCACCACACCTTTTCGGTGTAGTCACTAAATCCCAAGCTACCCACGGTATTTTCTTTTCTTCATTGGAGCCTGCCCATAAAAAACGTCTCATGATCCCCTCCATAGTCTCTATAACCGCCTTAGGAGCTTTGTACAACGAAAAATAATACACTGGTAAGCTTTCAAGAACCGATTTTATAAGAATAAGACGACCTCCTATGGAAAGTGTTTTCGCTTTCCATAAGGCAAGCCGGTTTTTAATCACTCCAACAACCGGATCCCAATTGCTAATCCGACTCATTTTCGCTCCAACTTGGATACCAAGGTAACTAAAAGGAAAAGAACCTCTTTTGCAACCAAGGTATTCCATCATCTCGTCCACTTCCGAGGCCTCCGTACCAACCCCATAAATGTTAGACTTGTGGAGGTTAATACGGAGCCCCGAACACAAATAAAAAATGCGAAGGAATCTGATGTTTAACCTGACAAACTTTTAAACAATTATATCACATATGGCCATATGGGCGACGATAGTAATAATATTAAATAATTTCTGATGATTAATTAATATTAATTAATAATAAGTAAGATTCTAACAGATTATAGTAATAGGGAAGAGATAACGTATAAAGCGTCTAAAAATACGAAGCCACGAGAACCATTGGATTTAGGCGGTGGCAAGATCGTAATTAGGAGCCTTAATCACACTTCAGTTAACCTAACCAGGGGTAATTTAGGTAAAACGCGTTTAAAATTGAAGAAAAACGTAAGAACAGACGTTCAACAATTGATCGAAACGTAGAATCAAATCAAAATTATTTCAACAATTAAGCAAACAATTGCAATCGATTACATGTTTCGAATCGTCGAACAATCAAAAACTTTGATTTGAATCAAAAATCAGTTACTGATTTGCAGAAAAATTGAAAAACAGAGCATTGCTTTAGATCGTTTAAAAATCACATTAATCCTATTGAAAAAACACAGTGAACGCATGAAATATTAATAAAAAACATAGAATTTTAATAAATATAATTACAATTACAGAGAAAATGCATTTTAAAAACATTCAGATTAAAGAACACTTTGTTCTTTGAAACAGACGCACTTATGTTTTAAAAGGTGCGTCTAAACATCACATTAAATCACTGGGTAAAATGCATAACACAGACACACTCATATATCATCAGACGCACTCATATGCATAAACAGACGCATTCACTGTAAAAAAACAGACGCACTCATTACCAAACAGACGCACTCATATAAACATCAAACGCACTCATATGTTTTTCCCAATTTTATATAAACTATACATGTAATGATTACATCTACAAGTTGCATATCTTATTGGTTGTGCAAAATCAGTGTATTAACTATGATTTGATTGGTAATGAATTTAGATAAAACAGGTAATTCAATACTCAACTACCACCTAATTACTTTTCTATTTTTTAGTCTATAAATAAAGTATGCTCTAAGAATCTAAATCATACTGATTCATCAAAAAAACACAAAAAACACAAAAAAATGGCAGAAAATCATATAGAAGCAATAAACAACCTTCAAGTGAAAACAGTCATCATGGTGGACTGTATCTCAGAGATTCAAGACGACATCAACTCATCTTGTGTGGTTATGGGTGCACAAAATGAGGTTCAGAAACAATACAAGAAGAACCTAGACCTCATAGAGAAGCTGATGAAGGATGAAGAGAAGACACCATTCACAGATGCAGCTATTGAGCACCTACAAACTCAAGCATCTTTTGACAACCTCATCTCCCAGTCACTTAGCAACACCCAGACTTGCATCCTGAAGAACATGTCAAACAAACAGAAGGCAAGGGATGCAATCTTGGGTGGCAAGTGATGATGCTGGTTATTTGATGGTATCTTTTTTTTTTTGTGGTGGTAGTGATGGTAGTGGTGATGGTAATAGTGGTGGTGGTGATGGTAGTAGTGGTGGTGGTGATGGTAGTGATAGTGGTGGTGGTGGTGTAATAGTGGTAGTCTCATATGTACTACCTGTTTTTAATATATAAAATATGAAGTTTTTAATTATGATTGAAACAGACGCATTATTAAAAAAAACAGACGCATTCGTATAAAGAACAAAAAGGTAACTAACATACAAACCATAAAACAGACGCATTAGTAAAATGTTCAGACGCACTCATGCTTAAAAATTTACAAAATGTCCACTGCAACTAACACAACTCCTCATCATCATCAGAAGTTTCCAATTCTATCTCTTCATTATCAACAACATCATCTTCGGCAATTTGATCATCTTGTTCGCCTTGCGTCTGCGTCGTCTGCGTTGAAGCACCCTCTTGGGCATGTTTTCGTCGATCATGGCCACTTTTTCCGCATATACCACAATTCCTCTTTCTTTTGCCGGATCGACTAACCTTTACTTCCTTGCTGGACTTTATTCGCTTCTGCTTGCCACGACCTTTGTTCTTTATACCATTCGGAAGCCTAATAGTGGGTTCAGCATTTGATGGTTTCTCGTAACCAAGAAGAGAGGCATACCGATCATGCTTACTCTGATGATTAGGTCTCTTAAACCTGCCCTCATCAACCTTCTTAACCATCTCTTTGATTTGGTCATTAACCAACGTTAACTCAGCTAAATCTGAAATTAAAGAGTTTGCAAGATACTCACCACCCAAAACAATCTCCCGTGCAATACGCCTTGCCTCTTTAGTCTTGTCATCACCAAACTCACCTGTTTCAAATGAATACTTGATTTCATTTGGAACAACATCTTTTGTCCACCTCTTCAGAATGTATCTTTTCGGGAATCTATACACTTTCATCAACCTTAATATGAAAAAAATATGCCTACACAAAAGCCCGTACTGCTCAAACCTCTTACATGTACATAATGTAGTCACATCCTCATCACCATCAACAAGTTCCCTTTTGAACAAAACCTGTAAAAAAAAGGATAATAAACATTAATGTGCAGTTTGGACGCACCCATTAATATAAACAAACGCATTCATTGTTTAAATACATCAAAAAAACAAATAATTTGCAGTTTGGACGCACTCATTAACATAACAGACGCATTCATTAAAATGTCAATAAAAAATCAAAAATACCTCAATAAAGCCTTGTCCCTGTGCTTGTGGATCATCAACATAAACCTTTAAAAACCCTTCTTCATCAGCCCTTTGCATATGAACACTTATTAATCCTTCGTAACTGGCATATATTTCTTCTTGGATATCAAAGAAGATAGTCCGGGTAAATATTTTAGCAGCCTCTTGTTCAATAGGGTTTTGAGTCCACATATCAGGAGTTGTATGTCTTGAGTCATGGTCATTCTTCCTATGATTAAATCTCTGAGCTTCAAGGGACGTCTCAAAATGGTTGAAAAACTCAACAAGAGTCAACTGAGAATTTGCCACCTGGCAAAAAAAATGATTCTCACTCTCAGATCTTGATGTTGTCCTCATTAGCCCAGACATAGGTTCATCCCGGTAAAAAGCAGGGATCCACATCGATCTCAGGTCAAACATGTCAGACAACCAAGTGTTCTCATTTAATTGGTAATCAAAAATAAGTACACCCCACTCGAAATCAAAATTCTCCGGACTGATGGAATCTGTCCAGACAATTGCACAAATCCTCTTTTTGAACTCATCATCACTGCACAATGCACTACCAACCTACAAAAAAACATAAAACAGACGCAGCCAGTTAGTATTAGACGCATTAACATTAGAAAATAAATACATTTAAACAAACGCACTCATTGATAACATTGGACGCACTCAATGCAAAACAGACGCACTCCTCTATAAAACCGACGCACTCATGATTTAACACAAAAACGAAGTTGCTACAAACCTTATCAGAAACCTTCTTCATGATATGCCACATACACAGCCTATGTCTGCTGTTTTGAAAAACCAACTGGATTGCATTTTTCATAGCAGGATCTTGATCAGTTACAACAACTTTTGGATGCTTTCCAAAACATTTGGAAAACGATTGTAACAACCATGTATAAGATTCAGTTGTCTCTGATGACAACATACCTGCACCGAGTGTGACGTTACGACAGTGATTATCAATTCCAGTGAATGGTACAAAAACCATCTTGTACCTACAATAACCAATAAAACAAATTTAAAAAAAAAATTAAAAACATGTCATATTGGATAAACAAAGCTTAAAAAATATAATTTAAAACATACTTGTTAGTGTTGAATGTTGCATCAAACGAAATCACATCTCCAAATTCCATGTAATTCCTCTTACATAAAGCATCCGCCCAAAATAATCCGGTTAATGCATTCTTTTGATCAACAGAATACTCAAATGAAAAATCTGGCAGGAACTTCTTCTTGTCCCTAAGCCTAGACACAATCATATCTGCATCAAACTCACCAATGAAGCTGTTTAAGCCACCTTTAAAGTTCTTACAATCAGTTGCAGTTGCACCGACATGCTCAAAACCTCCATATTTGGTCTTCATAATGTTAAAAGCTTTGACAGGACCCATGTTCAATGAAGACAGCTCACATATCATCTCTTCTTGAGTATGTGTCAGCTTCCTATTTGCTGCTAGAAAATGAATGTCACTTTCATGAACAAATGGATGATTATGACCTTCCTTAAAGCCATAAACCTTGAATTTTTTTCCATCCTCAGAGTTTAGCCTGACATGTGCAGGACATCCAGTCCTGATCGAAGGCCTTTTCCTTGACTTAGCATCTTTGCTAGAACTCTCTTCACCTAGTTTGACTGGCTTCAAACCCTCCTTATAGCATACAAAGTACCTAAGTTTTAGAATACCTTTTCGCACTTCTGAAGTGCCCTTTCGAATAGCAAAACCACTAGCCTTTGCATATTTTGCATAAAACTCTTGTGCATGCTCAATACTAGGAAACTCCATATCCTTTAAAGGTTTGAGAGAATCAGGTACATCAGGTATGTATGTGTTACTAGCTAAGTCATCAACAGGAACATCAGTTGCAACACCTACAAAAAACAAAAACAAACGCACTTATACAGAAAAACAAACGCACTTATTAAAAAAAAGTTTGTAATCCAGACGCATTCATGTATACAAATCAGACGCATTCACATATTATCATTATCAGAGAATAAATCGAATACAGTTTGCAACAGACGCACTAACATATTAGATCAGACGCATTTGAATATAATTGCAGGTTAAAAACTAACTGAATACCTTGAACTCTAAATTCGTTGAGGAGGTTCAAACTATGAATATCAACATCCTCATTAGTGTTTTCGATCAAGTCTGAACACAAATAAAAAACATCATGTTAAGAAATCTAACCAAACACAAAGCTCTGTTTTCAACTAAAAACAGAGGATGATAATCCTACCATGAAAAGCATTATGATCAGGCACTACATTAGAATTCTCAACATTAACATTCTGCTCTTCAACTGAGAAGTTTAAATTTGATAAAAACAAAAACAAAAATTAAACAAAACTACTAAAAAATGGATTAATTAAGTACGAATACACTTACCGAACATGATGAATTGATCGATTAAACTGTAATCGTGATAAAACAAATTGAGAGATTGAATCGTAATTGGAATGAAACGTAATGTGTGTGTGTGTGATCGTCTGTGTTTTTAGAATTCAAATTATGATTTGAAATATCGTTTACAAAAATAACTACCGTGAATCACGTAATCAGTTACGTGTGAAAAGGTCTGTAATGCCCTTGGGTTAAACTGATTTAATATTAATTATAGTTTGGTTAGGTTAACTGAGGTTTGGTTAATAGGACACTTGGCATTCACTGGTGGCTTCTTATTGCTTCTTATGTTAAGAAGCTTTATACCATATACTTTCTCATAGTAATATAGTATGATCAAACTATAAGTAAAAATGTGTATCTTTTTTAGCAGACACAAAACCTAATAAAAAGCATTTCACAAATGATTAAATGCATAATATATTGATTACAAAAACTTAAATAAACCTGAAAAAAAAAAAACGTTTTACGTATTTAAACATCTATCAGGAATCGAGGACGTAAAACTTGATTTCACCGACAACTTTTAGGGTCCACTATCAATTATTCAAATCTACGAATAAACAAAAATAATGTATTATAAATTTATTATATTCACCACAAAATAATAATATATAGTATATATGTATGTATGCATGCTAGTCCATAAGGAGGTAGTTTGATGGTAAAGTGCTTTATACTTTAACCAAGTCGTTGTGAGTTAAAATCTTTCAAAATGCAAGTAATGGTAGTTTTATCCATTATTTTTATATGTATTCATACTATTACTATACATACTATACACTAAATTATCGTCCCACTTACGGTGTGCGCATATAATGTATATATGTGTGGCCCTTGGGGGGCAAAAGTAAAGTTGCACTAGTTTTAACGTTATTTTACTAATTTCGTGAAAATAACGTTAAAAACGACGGACGGTTAATCATGCATCATGTGGTGACGTGGATAGCCAAAAGACAAAGGGGTACATGCACCGATTGGGTTTGTCCCGATTGCTAAGTGTTTTGTGCCTTATGTCCAAGGCTTGATACCAAACCACATCGAGCCACGGGTCTCACTGGAAGCAGCCTCTCTATTCTTAGGGGTAGAGGTAAGGCTGTCTACATCTTACCCTCCTCAGACCCTACCTTAGCTTGGCTATAGGTGGGATTAACTGAGTATGATGATGATGACTATACACTAAATTACTATATTACTAGCCATAATTGCCATAATCATAAACCAAATACTATGCACAAGATATATTTTATTTTTTTAAGCCTTATCAACATTGTCCGCATAAATATTTTTCCTTCTATAAACCACGCATAAACATCCTTCTCTAAATCAGATAACATATACAACAATGTTAATGTTGTAATAAATTTAAAAGACTTGAAACATTGTTATCGATGGACTTGCGGATCAACATATGTTATGTTGATTTGCAAATTTTGGAAACTATGTGTAATCTAACTTAGTTTTGTTAATGTTGTGTGTTGAACATATACTTTTAGCTAAGATGTTTCAAGCCGAAAATCATGTGTTAGAACATAATGATCGAACGTCAAACTTTTTGTAAATGTCACTTACATTAAAATGTCAAAGTAGCATGTTGTTTAATATAACTAAAATCACATATTAACTTATATCTGATAAGTTTAATTTGTATCTGAATTTCAATAACCTTACAAATAAAAAAATTTCAAAACCATTAAATCAACTTTTATTGTATTAAACATTTCATACTTTTCATGTATAAATAAACACATACTACATTTCCAAACATATTAATTCTTACTTTAAACCTTCATCACCATTTAAACACACAATAAACACAATTTAATCATATTTATTATTCCAGGACAAACAAATGCCAAGAAGAACAATTCACTTCATACTCACACACCCAATAATTAAAAAAAAACCCATAACAAAACACCAAAAGACCAAACTACCCATAAAAACCACTAACCAAAAGACCAAACTACCCTTCAAATCAACTCACACAACCAACCCAAAAAAGTAACCCAAAGGACAAAACAGTAATTTCACACTCAATCAGTGTCGGTTACTCGTCCAATATTTTTCTTTTTCCACCAAACAAAATCAAACAAAACAAAACAAATAATAATAAAGTGTCACTTATACAATTTGCATATAGAATCAAACCCCCTCTTCAAACTCACAATAAAGTTGATGCAGTGTGAAGAGTACACACACACACACCAAAAACACAAACACAAAAACACTTTCATCGTTCGATCGAAACCTTAATTCCCTCGATCGTTCGACCAAACCCATGTGCATTAACCCCTTCACTTGATTTTGTCCTGAATTTCTTTAAATTGTTTCTTAATATTTTGTAAATAGGAGAGGTTTTTAAAAAAAAAGTAAAAACCCATTTCCATGGAGATGTACGGTCGGAGCTCGGGTCGGGTCGGGTCACAGGAGCATACCCAGCAACCAGAGTGGATACAACCGGGTCAAGATACAGGGCTTGAAGGTAGTAGTTTGGTTTTTTATTTATTATTTATTTATTATTATTATTTTTAGGGTTTTGAACAATGTATGCAGTTTTAGAAGTTTTGGGACTTTTGGGTTATGTGTTGTTAATGATTGATTAATGGGTTTTATGTGTGTGTGTGAAAAGGTGAATTATTAATATGTAATTTGGGGAATAATGTGTGTAGAATCGATGAGGCGGTTGGGGCTATGGGGTGTAAGAGGAGGGGAGGTTTATCCGGAGAGACCCGGGATGGCCGATTGCGCTTATTATATGAGAACTGGGACTTGTGGATATGGTAGCAAGTGCAGATATAATCACCCTCCTGATCGTAGTAGCTCGGTATTGTTTGATCCTTTGTTTGTTTGTTATCGTTTATTTTGTTCGGTTAACAATGTTTGGAATTTTGTTGTGAATGAAAATTTGGGCATGATGTTGTTAAGGCTATTAGGAATATAGAATGAACAGAGCGCGTGTAAACTGATGTTACTATTAATTTTACGGTATGGTGGTTACTCTCTACACAAAAGTGGTGAGGTAGCATTTAGGTGTACTAAATTGTTGTTAAAAAATAAGTTAGGCTCCTGCTTTAAATGAAACAGAGTGTGCGCGCATAAACTGTTGTCACTAATAAGTTACGGCATGGTTAATTTTTGAAGTTTCTGTAAGTAATAATATTGATGTCACTAATAATTTTACGGCATGGTGTTTACCCTCCACAAAGTGGCGAGGTGGCATTTAGGTGTACTAAAATCATTGTTAATAAACAAATTAGACTCTTGGTTGAAATGAAACAGAGCGTGCGTAAGCTGTTGTCACTAATAACTTACGGTATGGTTAAGTTTTGAAGTTTCTGTAAGTGATAATGTTGCTGTCACTAATAATTTTACGGTATGACGTTTACCCTCCACAAAAGTGATGAGGTGGCATTTAGGTGTACTAAATTTTTTGTTAAAAAATAAATTAAGCACCTGCTTGAAATGAAACAGAGCGCGCACAAACTGTTGTCGCTAAGAAGTTACGGTATGCTTAATGTTTGAAGTTTTTGTAAGTGATAATATTAATGCTTATTAGGCTGGAGGGGCTGCAAGAATTGCAGGAGTGGGAGCTTACCCAGAGCGACCAGGAGAACCTCCTTGCCAGGTAATATTTTTTTTTTTAAATCAACTTCTGCATGGAATCTGTTTGTTTGTCTGAGTTTTCTGAATGTTTTGTTTTTTATTTTTTTTTTTAATTTTTTGTTTGTTTGTAAATATGCAGTATTATTTAAGAACAGGCAGCTGTAAGTTTGGTGCATCGTGTAAGTTTCACCATCCTAGACATGCGGGTGGATCTTTGAGTAATGTGCCGCTAAATATTTATGGATATCCGTTGCGACCAGTAACTATTTCTACCCTGTCTCTAATCTCGTACTAGTTATCTATTCTTGTGGACGAATGTCAAAGCTGCAAAACTTTTGTGTGTTAATATAGGATGAGAAAGAATGCTCCTACTATTTGAAAACGGGGCAGTGCAAATTTGGTTTAGCTTGTAAATTCCACCATCCTCAACCGACTGGCGAACCAATGCCGCCAGCACCATCTGCACGTCCATTTTATTCAACAGTGCAGTCTCCTTCACCTGAACAATATGCTGGTCCGTCAGCCGCCGGCTATAGGGTTGCGAGGCCACCGTTAGTACCTGGTTCATACCCGCCTGGTCCTTACGGTCCTATATTACTTTCACCTGGCATGGTTCCTTTACCAAACTGGAGTCCTTACTCGGTAGGAAACAATATATTTTCTGATTGGTTGTTATTTTACACTCATTTATATGTAGTTAATGTGTTAATAGTTTATGAGATGCAGGGACGTGTGAGCCCAGCCCTGTCTCCGGGTGCTCAACCTTCTGTATATGGAGTGAATACTTCTGGCCCGCCTTTTGCAGCACAATACCGTCCCTTGACACCATCTCCTGGCCCAATGAGCAGTAGTCAGCCTGAAAAAATATTTCCAGAACGACCCGGTCAACCTGAATGTCAATACTACATGAAAACTGGTGATTGTAAGTTTGGGGCCTCTTGTAAGTTTCATCATCCACCGGATTGGGCGATGTCAAAGGATAATTGTGTGCTCAGCCCCCTTGGTTATCCTCTCCGCCCGGTAAGCCCGTTACAATCTTATTAATTAAAAGATTATGTACATACTTGATGGGACAGGACAGGACATCTTATTATCATCTTCTTGTCAGTGAGCTGATTTTATGAGATTAATTATGTTAAATAAGTACACGCCACCGAAGACTAATTATTTTGGACCTCGCCGCTTAACATTGAATTTAGAATCTTACTGATTTAAAGGTAACATACTTAATAAAATATTATAATTTTCTTTTAGTTGGTCAAATTTCTTGGGTGTTACAAGTTGAAACGTATGTTTTTTTAGTGTGTGTAATACCAATCACTTCAACGAGCAATAAAACGGGCTGCATAATATGTGTGTGTTTATCACTCCACACATGCGCGTGCACACACACAGGGGTTCGTTTCAAAACCAATAATATGTTGAGAATCGTGGCTAAAAAAACTTTTGTGAATGAACATGAACAGGGGGTGGAGCCTTGTAGTTTTTACATGCAAAATGGACATTGCAAGTTTGGGCGCACCTGCAAATTTGACCACCCGCTTCCAGGTGCAGCAAGCTATGGACCATCTGAATCTGACATACCAATTGCACCATATATGACCATGGCTTCTTCCGGTTCATTATCAGAAAGGTCCAAAATGGATCCTCATTCAAGTAGTTCAGTCGGTTTGATGTTTCCTCAGGGTCAAACGAGTTCAACAGGTGAAGTGCAGCTCTCGGGTCAAAGTCAAAGTTCTCCGCAAACAAGGTAGTCGAGTATGTCAATTTAGATATGACTTGGGGTTCCACGCGCTGGTGCATTTTTCAGGTGTTATATAGTAAGATAAATATATATATATATATATATATAAGTGTGTTGTATGACGAATCGTGTCAAGTTTGTCAAGCGTAATTTATATTTAATATTATATTTATGTATAGCAAATATTTATGCTACTACTGAGGCTGTGTAACTTGAAATTTATGACACTTTTGGTTGCAATTTGTCTGATCTGGGAATAAAAGGATTAGCCGCAAGGCTTCGAACCGTTGTGTGAACCAGCCATTTGTGCTATTTAGATACAACTTCAAATTAGGTCCAACATGCAGGGTTTGATATTATGTTTCAATATACCTTCACAGCAAATATTCATTCTTCAACCAGTTTTCTCTCAACAATGGTACGTATGCTTTCAAACACCCTTTAAATATTAATAATTGATAGAGGCTCATCATCCAGTTGAGTGTAATTCTAAGGCTGGTCGGAGAACAGACGGGGCAACCCCCCGTCCCACCATCTCCACCGTCCCGCTCGTCCCAACCACCGCCCCGCACCCCCGTCCCTCATTTCCCCCGTCTCCCCCGTCTCCCCAAGAACACAACGGACGGACCAATCACAATGCAGCGCCAATCATCTTTCGCCAACACCACCGTCTCTCGCCCCCCGTCCCCGTCCCAAACACCGCCCCCACCCCCCGTCTCCCTTCCTCTCGTCTGTGTACCCACTAGCCTAAAGGCCCTCACAAACGTTTGAATGCCTGATGGGTCCACAAAAAAAATGCATCCGTATGTCCACTTAAGACTGAGGGAGCTTGGCGCAGTGGCCCCCCCTTCTCCATGGAGATCAGTCTAAGCGTGGGCTATTGACCATTTGTGTTTTTGTTTTTGTATCAATAGAATATTTTGATTGGTTGTTTTTTTTGCCCCTTGTCATTGCTTCCTTGCTTTTCACCACTCCCTCATTTTTCCTAGGGGGGGACGGCAAAGCCCTTTTTGCCTGTGTGACGACTAAGTGGCGGGGCAAATGTTCATTGCCTTGCCCACTACTCCCTCTGGTCTAAGCTTCTGGATATTCCACATAAACGATGTTTTTATACAATTTTTAAATGCGTGTTTAATGATATGTTCCTGTTTTTAAACATCTGCTTAAGAACTAGGTAGCTTTAACACAACCCTATGAAATTCCCTTCCATAGGCTATAAATTTGTGTAAATTTGTGTCCAAGTAACTATCTTTGTCTACAAATAAATAGTTAGACTTGTATACATATGTACTTGGTATAAGTTCAACGGAGCAAAGACATTGTAAGATGGTGACGAATGTATTTTCAAGTAATCATGTTAGTCATGTGCTTTGTTTTTTTGTAGTTTAATTATTTAAGTTTTGTTCTTCTAGATGATTTTACTTAGTATTTTATTTATGATCTTTTTTTTGTTTAACTAGGGGGAATTTCACATATACCTTTCTAAAGTTGCAAAATATCATATTTTCCTAAAAATGTAAGTTTTGAATACATAACGTACAATGCTCCTTCAAGCATAATTTGAAGAAATATTTATCATCGTCATTTAGTCATTTATTATTAACTATTTATGAATTTGTTCATGCATGTAACATCTTGGAAAATCGAATTATTTTAGATTATTATTATAGTGGAAGTTAATGAAGGTAAATGCGAAAACAAATTCCTTGTGTCCGATGTGCAGTTCAGCGGAAGAAACGGCGCTGCACGTTTTTTCCGTTTGTGGTTTCGCAACAGAGGTATGGAGCGGTGTCAGCTACTGGTGCAGGTTTCCTTCTCTGCAGTGTTCGTCTTTGTCGGAGCTGCTGTGTTGGTCTGATTCGGTCCCTGTTTCTGCAAAGGGGAAGAGCATTGTCTGTGGTATTGTCATGGTGACTGCTTGGGCGATCTGGAAAGAAAGAAATAAGGCGGTTTTTGACAGTTTTGACCCGAAAGTCAGCGAGGTGGTGGCTCTAGTTAAATGTATGGCTTTTCTTTGGTTAAAGTATAGATCGAGTCGTTTCAGGATTGTTTGGTCAGAATGGGTTAAATACCCTTTGTATATGTTGTAACTGGCGTTTTTGAGTGGTCCTTAGTTTTTTGAGGTCCCTCTTTTTTGTGAATGAAGTTAATGTTCAAAAAAAAAAATGCGAAAACAAATTTAGGAGTATATGTATATTTAAGAGTTTAAAATATATCGAGCATAAATATATATATATAGGATTTGGTTCAAATGAGAACCTTTCCCCAAATTGAGAACTGAGAGAACCATTCTGGGCCACACATTTCTCTAAGGCAAAAAAAAAAAAAAAAAAATTTTTTTTTTTTTTTTTGCAAAAATCGCTGCTTTATATGTAAGAAATTTTTTTTTTATTTTTTTTGTATTTTTTTTTCAGTATACACATGTGTATAATTGCATTATACACATATGTATAATGCAATATACACATATGTATAACTGAAATATACACATATGTATAGCTGAAAAATGCTATATACACATATGTATAATTGCTATATACACATATGTATAATTGACATATACACATATGTATAAATGAAAAAAAAATAAAAAAAAAATAAAAAAAAAATTTCCTTGCATAAAAATGTGCGATTAAAGCAAAAAAAAAAAAAAAAAATTTTTTTTTTTTTTGCCTTTATATGAAATGTGTGGCCCAGAATGGTTCTCTCAGTTCTCAAATAGGGGTTGGTTCTCTTAGGATCCCTACCCTATATATATATATATATATATATATATATATATATATATATATATATATAGGTTTAGGTTCCTGTACAAAGGACATATTTCGTGAGAAGTGTGAGAAAGATTAAAAATTGACATGTAGGCATCATGTTTTGGATTTAGGAATGATGTTTTAGGTTGTTTTAATTTGAAAAACATTAAACACAACAATCTAAAACACAATGCAATGCATTTTAGTCATTAAATTTAAAAAACAAATAAAACACACTACTTAACACTTAAAACACACTGCTTAATGTTCTTAGCATGATGTTTTAAGTTTTAAGCCTAAAATACATTGTTTTCGATTTTTAATTGTTATGTTTGGTGTTTCTCTAGGCAAAACAATTCAAAACATGATGACTAAGTTCAAAAAATGATGCCTACATATCAATTTTTACTCCTTCTCATACTTCTCACGAAATATGGTCTTTGTACAGGAACCTCACCCTATATATATATAGGGTAGGGTTCCTGTAGGAAAATTGGTTTGTGTGAGAAATGTAGGAAGGATTAAAAATTGATATGTATGCATCATTTTTTTGGACGTATGCATCATTTTTTGGACGTATTCATGATGTTTTGGATTGTTTTGCTTAGAAAAACAACAAACATAACAATTAATAACCGAAAACAATGTATTTTAGGCTCAAAACTTAAAACACTATGTCAATAACACTTTAGCAGAGTGTTTTAAGTAATTACTAGGGTGTTTTTTCTGTAATTTAAATTTAATGACTATAATACATTGGATTGTGTTTTAATATTTTTTATATTGTTGTGTTAAGTGTTTTTCAAGCTAAAACAACTCAAAACATCATTCCAAAATCAAAAACATGATGGCTACATGCCAATTCTTAATTCTTCCTACACTTGTCACACAAACCAATTTTCCTACAGGATCCTCTACCTATATATATATATATATATATAGGGACAGGTTCAAATACAAAGTAATGAAAACGTGCGAAGTGTGCGAAGTCACGTAACATACAAAATTACGTAACATGGACAGAATACCTACTAGTTCCATAACTAAAATCACGTAACATATAGTCCATTACCAAAAGTTACGTAATTTTGTATATGTGATTTTTTTTAGTTATGAACTACTAGTGATTCTGTTTATGTTACGTAATTTTAGGTATGAACTAGTAGTGATTCTGTCTATGTTACGTAATTTTGTATGTTATGTTTTTTAAGGGTATGAAAAAATTTTTATGTAAAGTTTTGAATGATTCTGTCTTATGGTACGTAATTACGTAATGACCTATATGTTACGTGATTTTAGTTATGAACTAGTAGTGATTCTGTCTATGTTACGTAATTTTGTATGTTACGTGACTTCGCACACTTCGCACGTTTTCATTACTTTGTAGATATATATATATATATATATATATATATATATATATATTATGAAGAACACGACTATATATTGTGATGTTTTGTATATAGTTTGTTCCCACTGAATGAGAAGTCAAGCCATAAATTAGAAGACAATTGCTGAATAAATTGAAGCACGAGGAGTTGTTTAAACATCATCTTGTGGAAGCATCGAAACACTTGGCAATTGTTTATTATTATATTCTTGCTAGAAACATGGTTTAAACAAAAAAATTATAAAAATGATGCCTCACCGGATTTTATGTTTTAGATGAATTTAAAATGTTGAAAATGATGTTTAAACTTGTCAGAAGTGTTTGATTTCATAGTTTAATAAGACTATCTTTAGACATGTAGTTGAAATTGATAAAGAATCTAAAATAGAATCTTAAGAAATTGGTGTATAAGATACCAAATTATTGTTTAAACATACATGTTTTGTAATTCCATTAGTAGTGTCAAGGAAATCAAATGGTTAATTTTGACCAACATCCACCTAATCTATAATCTATAACTTATAATAAAAAAATTGAGTTTGTATGAGGTTGCATTTAATGGAGGCCTCAATCCCAATTGAATGTGCCATGTGACACGTTGAGATGATAATATTGAATTTATTATTTTAATCTATTTTTAATCATTAATAAAAAAACCATGATATTTTAATTTATTTAAAAGGAAATAAAATAACATACGATAAAAAATATACTAAAATCTAATCTACTAAAATAAACATTAAACATTTATTATTTTTTATCTCATGTTTCCTCCCATAACTTTTAAACGCTAATATCTTTTAGATACGAGATTTTTTAAATAAAAAAAGTACACCAAATTAACGAGCGTTTTATTATCTTTCCAACGAGTACCATAGTGTTATATAAAAAACGAAGAAAAAAAAACGATTATTGGTGGTACCCGACCCGATTACCCGAAACCACATACCCAAATACCCGAACTACGTACCCGATCATATACCCATGAATTTTTTAACGCATCACATAAGCCTTAGACTAATGCGTTCGATATTTGCAATATACGTGCACCATCATAAACTAAAAACTTTATAGTATGTAACTAAAATATATGTATGGTTATTATAATACTATTTCAATAAATAACTTTTTTTCTTATTTTATGTTAGTTCTTTTTAGAATGATCGATTACAAACTTCCGAATTCATTTGACATTATATAATATTTTGTAATGACACTAAATTTATACCCCGGCGCAGAGATTCGTTTTTTTTATATTTGAATATGATAACTTATAGCAGAGATTTGTTCAAAATAAATAATAATAATAGTGATATTATTTATTTATTAATCGTATATTGGCAAGTCATTAATTATGTTGTCATATTATATACTAGCTTTTATCGCAGGAGCGTCTCAGGGTTGAAATATATAATATGACATAATAAAATATCCAATATAACAGCATAATTAATTACTTGCCAATGTATGATTAATAAATAAATATTATTATTATTATTATTATTATTATTATCATTATTATTTATTTTAAACAAATCTCTGCCATAAGTTATCATATTCAAATATAAAAAAATGAATCTCTGCACCGGGGTATAAATTTAGTGCCATTACAAAATGTTATATAATGTCAAATGAATTCGGAAGCTTGTAATCGATCATTTTAAAAAGAACTAACATGAAATAAGAAAAAAAAGTTATTTATTGAAATAGTATTATAATAACCATACATATATTTTATTTACATACTATAAAGTTTTTAGTTTATGATGGTGCACGTATATTGCAAATATCGAACGCATTAGTCTAAGGGTTATGTGATGCGTTAAAAAATTCATGGGTATATGATCGGGTATGTAGTTCGGGTATTTGGGTATGTGGTTTCGGGTAATCGGGTCGGGTATCACCAATAATCATTTTTTTTCTCCGTTTTTTATATAACACTATGGTACTCGTTAGAAAGATAATAAAATGCTCGTTAATTTGGTGTACTTTTTTTCTTTAAAACATCACGTATCTAAAAGATATTAGCGTTTAAAAGTTATGGGATGAAACATGAGATAAAAAATAATAAATGTTTAACATTTATTTTAGCAGATTAGATTTTAGTATATTTTTAATCTATATGTTATTTTATTTCCTTTTAAATAAATTAGAATATCAGGTTTTTTTTATTAATGATTAAAAATAGATTAAAATAATAAATTCAATACTATCACCTTAAGGTGCCACATGGCACATTTAATGGGGGATTGAGGCCTCCATTAAATGCCAACTCATACAAACTCAATTCTTTTATTATAAGTTATAGATAGATTATAGATTTTATTATTTCATATTAGATATTTCAACCCCGGGACGCTCCCGGGATAAAAGCTAGTAAAATTTATAGACTATTAAGAATAATCATCTACAAATCATCAATTATTTTTAAAATAACTATATCAAATAATAAACACTAGTTATGCATCATCCATCACGATAATATTTTGCCATATTGTTTTCTATATAAAAAAAAGCTAAGCGATAAAGAGAACATAAAAGGCCGATTTTTGTAAAAAGAGTTGTGCATTGTAGGAGTGGGCTAGTACTTCAACATCCATCCAGCTTTATGGGCTAGTAGTAAATGTTAACTTAGATACATAAAGTAGTTATAATTGATGAAAAGACTGAAACGTTGGTAAGAACATCTCTAATAGGAGATTCAACTACTCTTTACGAGAAATGTGACGTTTACGTATTCCAATTTTGAATTATGTTGGATACGTGTCGCTGTAATCGACACCCCCACTAGATGATTTATCTGCCATCTTCTTTGAATAGTCTCTACTGATTGGGTGAGCTGCTTCAACGTCGACAACTTCATCATCTCTTAGATTAGTTTTGTTGCGAGCATCACTCACAAGACAACAAGATGATGAGCTTGTTTGAGGCGTTTGGACGAATTGCTCGTAATAGGTACATTCGCCATTTTGTCGAGTGGCGCACCAATTGCCAACAATGCATAAATTGGAAAGCGTTATGTCTGTTTTTACCTTGATATAGTATAAGCGCTCTCGGCTTCAGTTTCACCAC
Source organism: Ambrosia artemisiifolia (assembly GCA_032199755.1). NCBI lineage: Eukaryota > Viridiplantae > Streptophyta > Magnoliopsida > Asterales > Asteraceae > Ambrosia > Ambrosia artemisiifolia. The sequence goes on from CM063520.1 coordinate 51,558,017, forward strand.
TTTTAGGTGAATTCTAGCAATTGAGATAGTGACCATTATAGGTTGTTTGTCGGTGTTTATTTCAAGCCACTTAGACTAGAAAGTATCATTTTCATGGTAAGTCTCTCGTTTCATCTCTTAGTGAAACAGAGCGTTTATTCCATTCCATAAAACGTTTTGGTTTTGATTTTTCCTACCGCCGGGTTTTCAGATACGAATATCCAGGACTTTACCAAAGCAATTTCTTCCGCTTCAACCCATTTTAAAGGGGCCATTTCAACGTTTTTCTTCTCCTCTTCAGTTTTTTTTCTATGACTTCTCTTTTTTACCTTTTTACCTGACGGTTCACTTCTTGTGGTTGGGTTTCAGGTACAAAGTCGGGTGTAGAAACGGGAAACTTAGGTTACGTGATGTTGTGAAGTTGATATTGAGATGGTGGATGATTAGGTTTTGGAAATTAGGTTGGGGGTAGGATCTGTAATACATTCCACCGGATATAAGTTGGGCATATGATGTGAAGTCGTTTGCATGGCCCGTAAATTGTGGTTTTGGTTTTGAGGGGGATTAGAATTTGGGGACTCGCCTCGCCCATATGGGTGGTTTAGGTATTACTCACGGTTGTTGGGATTCATTTTCGATTTAAGAAATTAAGAGACATGTGCTAAAAAAAATAAGCAAAATGTTGTGTATATATACACACAAATTAAATTAAATGTTTTAATTGATTTTTTTTTACTGTTGGCAAACGACTATTCTCAAACGATTATATAAAGAAAACCGTTGGCGAATCAGAACCGTCCACGTTAGATTCACCATTTGCCCCACGCCGGTGGATATTTCCATTCTCTTTGCTCCTCGCTGGCCACGGTGTGGTGGGCTGGTGTGGAAGGGCTCCAGTCCACGACCCATTTCCACGCCACCATACCATGTAGCCTAATTGCCCTAAGTTATCTTTCAATCTCATATATTTATTCATTAGATTAAAGGCCGAAAATCCTTCTTATCTTTTTTAGGTTAAGATATTTTTTACAGAACAATATCTCTGTATATAAAAACTGGACCATAAAAAACAGGTCACCATTTGGACTCCCACGATCCGGCCCAGCTCAAAAATTACAGAGAACTTTTGTCTTGTCTGTCTTAACATTTATAACACGAGTAAAAGTAATTTGACAAGAATGCATCGTGAATCACTTCTCTGTTATAAAATGTAAACATGATAGTGGATAAATTTAATAGACTAATTCAACACTTTATAACATTGTTTAGTTGATTTGCCATTTTTAAAAGTTGATACACTAATGCAACATTTTTGGACGATTGTCTCCGTTGTGCTAGCATATTGTTTAAAAAATGATGCAAATGCGCCCACGCAGTATGTGAAGCAATGCGAATGTCTGTTTCTTCAAAAACTTTTTACCATAAGCTTCATTCCACTAAAAATAAGTGCACATCAATATATCTATATATAGGAACAAGGTTGGAGTTTCCTCCCATGATATTAACCTCCTAAATATATAAGATTTAAAGATCTTTAATCGATATAAGACTATGTGTTATTAGTGTCAAAATATGGTAAATACTCAAACAAGAACTAAAATCTTTATTAAAGGAAAGACAGATTACAAAAGAAACAAACACAAAAGATTTGACCAGACTAGAATCAAACCCTAAACAACTCAGATCATTAACATATGATCTATAACAAACACTCTCTATACCGAGATCATTGACAGATGATCTCAGCTATCAGGACAACTACGATCATTAACAGATGATCGGATAACAAACCCTAAAACCAGAGAGAACAAAGAGACAAAGACTCAAGATAACAAAGACTCGTCAAAACTGTAACTCAGCTCTCAAGACTTCTTTATATAGCCATCTAGTAGGCTCGGTAACAAACACAACTGAGCCTACGATCACCGTAGATCAAATCCAAAGAAACACACTCTTGTGCAATCTTGGACGTCCATATGTGCCACGCTGGCGATCCATTTAAACTCTATCCCGAACCTCGAACCTCAGCAACTCTCTGGTGGGCCTTCTGGACTTGGGCTTAATCAACAATAATCCTCTTGGGCTGGGATGCTACTCTTCTAATATCAACTAAGTCCAGTTAACCATTCCAGCTTTAATATCCAGTCCAGTCCAAGTATTTATTCTCACAATAACACAAAAACATTTATTAGAAAATATAATCAATTTAAGATCAAATAATTATAAAGTAAGTATAAAAGTGTTATATTAATTTTAACAATTAGTTTAGGATAGGGTGCATATTGAGTTCGTGACGAACGATTTAATTTGGTGTAGAGCACTGCCCAGCTTGGAGCCTAGCGCAAAATAAATAGCAGGCAATGTGCGTGTTCTTATTTCATTTTTCTACTATTAGATAATATATCAACCAAGCATTTAGCTCCATATCACTATTTTTTTTTAATTTTTTATTACTCGCTACACTACATTTCACATGACCCATGTCTAGTGAGTGTGAGTATTGTGGACACACCCACCGCCTACAAGGCGTCTATTATTTATTTTTTACATGACATTACACATGGCCTTAAAATAGTTATGGTTACCACATTAAAAACTTTTCTCAGTAAACATTTCTTGTTAACCCCTTGCAAAATAAAACACAATGGAAAAAAAAAACATAATGAAGCAAAGATAGACATGTAATGTATTTTTTATAATACATGTGGCGAGGATACAACATTAAAAACTTTTCTTGAAAACTTGTGAAACAAACCTTGCACCCTTGGTCATGGAAGGAGTTCATCTAAACTTCTCAACCCTAATGATATCAATTTTCATTGCAGGTTAACATCAGAAGTGTTGTATAGCAACATTTATATAATAGAGGTGTTTTCTTAACTTCAAGTGTTATACAACATGGTTTAGCTAGTTGTTATAATTTGGTGGCTGTTTTTTTTTTCAATTTAGTGTAATATGTATTTTTTTAGAAAAAATGTTTTTTTTTTTCTAACAAGTGATTTTTTATGAAGCGGCTTTTTACAACAAATATAAAGTATAGCATTTTAATACAGGTAAACATCCGGAGTGTTTTATAATAACAACAGAGAGTGTTTTAAAACCTGCGCCACTGTATACACTAACATTCATTTTGTTCATAACAAGGAGATTATTTTATAACATTAATTAATGTCACACGCTAAAAATCATTTTTTTAAATCATGTTAAACTAAAACTAATTGAATGCTTAGAATATAAAACTTGCTCAAATCAAGCTTTTTCATGCGCAATGCATGGAATCTTTATTTTGTGGGGCTTTTAGAACTTAAAAACAATAAAGTGGCCTACAGGTTTTATGTACAACATCATTGTGGCCACAAATTCTAATCCTCCCAAATACGCCTCTCAATCTTTCCTATCAATCCTCCTTAATTCCATATTATCAAAAATAAAAATCAATTTGATATTACAAAACATAAAGTTATTAAACAAGCAAGAAACCAAACAAACATAACCAATAATCATGCCCCTCCCGTAAGTAAGATTTTGAGACGAAGAGACGAGGACAACTTTACTTCTGTTTCAAAAGAATAGAGATCGAGGTTATTCCCAATGAAATCCTCGTGACGAACAGTGGAATATAATTAATCGAAATAAATCTAAATGATTTGTGCATAGTGTTGGTGTTACAGGGTATAAAATGGGTTGTTTTGAGGAACTTTATGGATTGGTGATGATAGTTATCGACATGGCTGTCTCCGAGAACACTAAAAAAAATTTGGGCCTCGGGCGAAAAAAAATTTGGGCCAAAAAATTTGTAAAGAGGAATGAATTAAAAAAAATGAATATGGTGCTAGAGCCAAGAATTGAACTTGAGACCTCTACATTAAATTAGCATGGTTTTCCAACTTCAATAACAAAACTTTAATGTATGAAACACAAATATATATCCTAAATATAAAATTTAATATATATATATATATATATATGTGTGTGTGTGTGTGTGTGTATGTATATTTTTTAAAACACGTTCGTGCCAATTTGAGGATCGGGCCCTGAGTCGGTGACCACCCCGCGCATGCTTAGGGCCGGCCCTGGTTATGGAGAACGTATTGTTGGATAAAATAAACTGTGAAGAATTGATTCATCAATTTGATATTACTTTAATCGTTGTTTAGAAAATATAGTTTATGTTATTTATTTCATTAAGATCTAAAATTAAGGGGCACATATTTCGCGGCTTGACTCGGGCACTTGAGTTCTCAGAGACGGCCTTGTTTTCAGACATGTATGAAAGTTATATATATGTTGATTTAAGAAATATTTCATATAGCTTGCTGTCAAAAGTATCTATATCTATACTATCTATCTTATTAAGTACCAAAGGTGTATAAGGTAGTAATTTTGTCAACCATCTAAGAGCATTCATAGTAGCTCCCCCATTTTATGTGAGTATGTCCCTAAAATTATATGGGGTGGGTGTGAGTGGTTGTGAGTGAAGAAAAATGGGGAATCTACTGTTGATCGGTATAATTGAGGTTACTTGGGAATCTTTTGGGGAAAACTGAAAGGTGTATTTATTTTTTAGTATTTGTTGAAAGTAGTTGTGAGTGGAGGAGAGAGAAACTGTAATGATTTTTAGTGTAATATGTGGTTGTGAGGGAATGAGGGATGAGGAAGCTACTGTGAATGCTCTAACTATTAAAGCAGCATGTACAATTGAATCAAACTTAATACATAAGGGTATAATAAGAATAGTTGTCACCATTAAGATGTTTTAAGGGCATGATAGTAATTTGATATGGTTTTATAGTTAAAACATAAAAACTTCTTTTATACATGCCCTTATGTCACCAAAATTGTTCTCTTCGTTTTCTTCTCAAGGCCCTTCATTGTCTCTCAATTAAATGGTTTCTCAATTCAATGTCATTCACTACAATTGAACGCCATTCTCCTTCAATTATCCTGTCCATTTACATGTGCCTCCTCTTCATAGACTCTCAACTAAGAGTATAATGTCCTTTGATCAAATTATGATTGTTCTTATTCCTTAAACACTAATTTTTCATTCATGTCTTTTAGTTTTTCAAGGCATTTGAAGATGGATTTGTTACTTGATAGCTTCCATTCCTCTTTTATGTGCCTGCTTTCTCCATGAGGCATCATGTTTACTTAACAGGTAACCAAGTCTTTGTGATTTAATGTTGATGTAGGTTCTAATATTTTTATCAGGTATTGATGTTTTACAGAGAACTATTTTAGTTGTCTACAGTTTTTTTATGTTTATTGTTTTTTTTTGCCATGCTTCTACAAGTTGTTGTGTCTACTATTTCTGTTCTTATTGTTGTATTTTGCTATACTTCTACAACATTTGCTTATAGTTTGTTAACAGAAAAAAGTTATGGATTTTTTTGTTCAATTTTGTAAACAAAATGAGTTATATGTAAATTTACCATGATGCTCATTCTTTACACTACAAAGTTATTTTTTTGACCTTTTTATTATCGAATAAAATAAGTTGTCGGCATCTTATTAAGAAAATTAGCCATATAGTGTGTATTCGTTGTTTAGTTTTTTCTAAGTTTCTAACTAGCAACTACATGGATCTCTTACAGATTGATGGTTTCCGATTTGATCTAATGGGTCATATGATGAAAAGTACCATGGTAAGAGACCATACCTTATTTCTATTATACATTATAGTATTATACATTAAGTATGCTTTGTTTTCAATTATTCACAATTTCAACTTTTGTAGGTTGGGATGGCTGCAAACCTGAAGGATTTTGTGCTGACAAACTGTGAAGGGCAGAAGGTAAAGCATGCATCTAAAGTCCTAACTACCGTCCGAGCATTTATTTTTAGTATCTTGCACTGCTAGCTTTAGTTATCATCTTAAAATTTTGCACCATCAAACTTTTTTTAAGAGATTCAATATCAACACATCATTTTCAAATGGCTGATTAGGGGTCATGCATTATATCGAATGGTTCAAGTGGGTAAAATTCATGAAATTTAGCTCAACAGGAAATGGGTCAACCAGGTTGAAAGCCCCCTAGAGTGTAATCTTAGTGCATAAAACTTCATAATTGTTGTTTTTAATGTCAGTTGTTTTGTTTATACTCAATTGCTCTTCGTGAATTAATATATTATTGTTACAAATATCATAATTCTCTTCATAATTTGAACTTAAAAATGTTTTTGAAATTATAGCTATCAAAATAGGCCAGTCTTTCCGGTTGGTAGCACGACAAATAGCGTAATGTTTTGGGCTGATTTAACTCACCAACAAATTTTTTTTGTTACTTTCATGATAAAGTACAATAAATATGATAACAAAACTACAATTAAAACATTAAACCATGTTTCTTTTATATAAATACAAAGAACTTTGGGTAGCATCTAAATTATGTGGACCATTTTTCTTTTTAGCTAAATTATGAAGGTTAAGGAAAAAAGTGTTGTAATCTGAGGAGTTCTTTTGGCAGTCTAAGGTTGTTGCCCCTTAAAGTAATATATTAATAAATAATAATTTAATATAACATTTTATTGCACTCTCTTTTCTTTACGGTTGAAATCTCATTTTTAAGTTCCACTTTGCCATGATAAGTAGGTTTGAGAAATTTTAATATTTAATTAATCAAATTTTATTACCTAATGAGTTGTTAATATTTGATAAACTTCTATTGTTATAATTGTACAAGTTTTCCTAAGGTGATGTGTCCGTAGCTAGACATGCCTTAATTAGTGGGGTGCCATCTTCATCAATCACCTTAAATTAGTAATTTATGTTTTAATTTAGTTTATCGTTGAGTCTTATTTAAACCCCGTGGCAATGCGTGGGTAAACCCACTAGTATACTATGACATGCGAATTTGTTTTTTATGTATATAAGCAATAAAAGGCTGGTTTTGTACAAAGAAATTTGACAATTCATATTTTCTTTTCAGTATTTGACACATGAGATAAATATATAAAATCTAATACTCATTTTTTTAAACACATTTTTACTTAAAATAATAGACCACTACCAAACGGGCCTTTGAGACCACCAAAACTGTCCCTAATGTTCTTTTGTGATTGCTATGGACGGTCGTTGAAACTCTCATCACAAACTGCTTTTTCTATCAAATTTAGCGAATGAAATTTCCGTAGCAAGGTTACCCATCGACTTTACTACTTGAATGTTAAAAACGATTTTTTGACCAAACTTATTTGCAACTTGACCCAATTAGAGGCTGATTTGCGGCCAACTCATTTACTGACTGATGTTACGACTGAAACAATTAGCCATGGATTCGTTGAAGTTACTAGGGAACAAGTCAACAAAACATTTAGGTAGCTTCCTCTCCCCCCCCCCCCCCACCCCCTAACAATGATAGCATATTATACTTCAATTGGTGGAGTGACACCCTCCTTCGTTTCCTTATGGGAGATGAGAAGTTCGAGTCCTACCGGCACCCAAATGTTGCTGGAGTGCCGGGTTTTACCGCATTGGGCCTTCGGGCGGCGGGTTTTCCCCGGGAACTGGTGTGAAATTACTGGTGGACCCGTGTTACTCTCGAAGTACTCCTTTGTCCAGTGGGTACTTTGAGAGTGCTCGGGATTGATTTGTTGCCTGTTCAAAAAATAAATATAGCAATCATAAAATTCTTTATAAAAAGATTCATAATTTTATGACAATAAAGACAGATTTACCGTGTTACCAATACCAAGTAATCGATCATTAGTTTTTCTTTATCATTATGTGGTTATGTTTTCTCCTATCATATGTTAATATGTGGAAAATTTTAATCATTTTGTTCATTCATTGAATGTTTAAATGAAAAACCTATTCATTGTCAATCATAAATAGTATCTAAATTATTTAAGATATAAATATTATTAAATTTTATTTTTCCAGACCTACGGCCTCTATGTACGTAGTTTGGGAATGCGACAGACCACCACAACACTTCTCACTAAGTTTTTTTTAACGGCCAACAAATCAATCCCGAGCACTCTCAAAGTACCCACTGGACAAATGAGTACTCTGAGAGTAACCCGGGTCCACCAATAATTTCACACAAGTTCCCGGGAAAAATCCGACGCCCGGAGGCCCACTGCGGTGAAACACGGCCCACCAGCAGCGTTTTGGTGCCGGTAGGACTCGAACTCCCCACCTCCCATAAGGAAAGCAAGTTGGTTGTCACTCCACCTTAAGGGGATTGGCACTTCTCACTAAGATTTACAACCGTAATTTTTATCCCATTGATTCATGATGCCCTTGTAGTTTCTCTAACTAAAGGGCGTGGATATCTTTGGATCTTTGAAAAAGCATCTTCATGTATATTTCGATGGTACTCTCAAAATGTAGTCAGATAGTTCAAAGACAAACAAAAAACAAATATGCAATTTTATTTTGTGAAAATGCATACAAGAAATGGACCAAACAGTTTACTTTCATAGTTAACAAACCATAATAATGCTTAAGTTGAAAATTTGTAACCTTTCATGAAAGAGTATGTAGTGGGTAGTCAAAATCATTGGCATTATTCACTTAGATCATCAACAAGTCCCTTGAGCAAAAAACCCAAGAGTAGGAACTCCTTCAAAAGTAACTTGACCATTGCTGATGATTGACTTGTTACCAATAACTCAGTTATGACTAGTCGCCCAAGTTACTACAAATGACGAGTTATCACTAACAGCCGGTAACAACTGACGATCAATTACTACCAAACAAAGTTACTAACGATGATGTGATTTTCACTGATGACCAATAATTACCACTAACGAACTATTACCACACATGCCACCCAAAAACAATTACCACTTGTAACACAATTATTAATTAGTCAAAATTAAGGTGGACCAAGATCCAATATACATGAAGTGTAAATTGACAGTGAGGAACTAATGGCCACATCATTTCAGTCTGGTCTCACTTCGATGTTGCACCATCATTCATCCCACATTCCCACCTAAAAGAAATCCCAAAAACAAATAATGGAAAATATAAAATGATTACCTAAATTTTTTATATTATTGTTATAATAAAGTTATGTATGCAATATATGTTTTTTGTTACATGCATGCTCACCTAACAAACACTCACTAGACAAGATTTTTAAACATACCTAACACTTAAAATCAAATGAATTATTAAATATCTATCCAACACTTCACTTGATATATATTCTTCCTATTTGAGTTTATATTAGTTCACATGTGACATAATGTAAATTCACGTAAACATTTAAATTGTAACAATACTTTGCCTATGAACTAGTGTTATATATATCATCCATTAAGTTACACAGTAATACCAATCCATTGATCATATTATGTTGATTCAAATCTGTTTTAAATAGTGAATCACAAAGACTATATATATATATATGGTGTAGTTTACATTCCGTTACATGTGTACTAATATTAATTCACAAGTCGTTCATTTCTATAGGTTACTGTTTCGTATCTAGTGTTTTTAGAATGTCGAACACAAGTGTATATTTATTTATATTTTTTGTTTTACTTAAATATATAGGATATTAGGTTATGATAGAAGTCATATAGTATCTTACATGGCATACGAACGAAGTTCATGAATTTGTTAATTATAGACAAACATCATATTACCATATTATCATCCCCCACCGTGTTTGCAAAAATCTATTATAGAAAGAAATGGAAATGATGGAGGCTATACTAGGGTTATGTGGAATCATAATTAGATGCCCTTTTGATACTTATTATTAATAACATTAATCTGGATTTATTATTAATAATTAACATTATAAGCGTGCACTAGCTTTCTCACTTTTTAACTAGTCTTTTATATGTAAAACACTATTTCCGTAATCCATTTATTCAAAGATGCCTGTGCAACATTTAATTTAAGAGGAACAATTATATCAATTATTTATTATCCTATATCTTTATACTGTAATTTTTTGTCTAATCATCCATACATGGAAGAAATTAGAGGCTTCAACCTCATAATTTTGTTGATTTTTTATATTTTTTTTTTTTTTGAAGGGATGCTTTCATTAAAAAACCGGACTTCTCCAAGGCGGAGAAGACCAAAAACCAACACAAAATTACATTACATCAAATTCGAATTTTTTCCATCCCTCCCAATCTACCTTACCAATTTTCCCCCTACTAGACACCCACAAATAACTAAGGGACTTGACATCCGCAATGAGTTTAACCATCGAAACTTGGAGCCCTTTAAAAATCTTCTCGTTTCTCATTTTCCATAACCGCCAACACGCTATAATCATAATCCCACGAACCACATCTCGTCTAATCGTCGTCAAGCCCAATTGATCGATCACCCCCTGCAAGTCTCGGATGGAAAACAAGAAGAATGGAGTGATATTACACCACCGGGCAACGCCTGACCACATTCCGTCTGCAAAAGAGCACCCCGAGAACAAGTGATCCACCGTGTCTTCTCCGCCTTCACAGAAAACGCACTTCGTATCAACCGTATGGATGTTTCGCTTCCGCAGCGCTACCTTCGTAGGAATCCGGTCAATCCACGCTCTCCACATGAAAATATTGATCTTCGCCGGTAACCACTTACACCATTGAAAGACTCCTGTAGCCTCTGATTGCCCTCTGTCCGCAGCCCAATCTTTAATATCTTTAACAGCTAAAATTTTTAGGTTGCATTCATTCCATTTCCACTGATCAGTAGCCGAGGACAAAGACGACCTCGAAACCATACGAGCACACAAGACCAATTGCTGCACTTCTTGAACCGAAGCTGGGTACTGTTTCCAGTCCCAGCTCAAAACACCATCCTGCAGACGATCCGCAATATTACACCATTTATTCTTTTCTAATCGAAACAGTGCCGGGAATAAAAAGCGAAGCGGTATCTGATCTATCCACGGGTCCACCCAGAATTTAATCTGTTGACCATTCCCCACATTGCCTTTAAAAAGAGACGTAAATGAGAGGCCATTCACCACCAACCGATTACCACAATTGACGATCTTAGACCATATACCCCTGATCTGCGGATTATAAACGATCGACTGAAAACGCCTTTGAGACCCGTGAATAGCTAACACTACTCTACACCACATAGCATTAGGCTCGGCTCTAAATCTCCAAAGCCATTTAAGCAAATGAGCATTATTAACTTCTCCCAATCGAGCTAAACCAAGACCACCTTGTTCTATTGGTTTCGTCACAATTTCCCAACGAACCCAATGCACTTTATTAACATCAATACTACCTCCCCAAAGGAACTTTTTTATCATAGCCTCAAGATTGTGAATGACTCCAACCGGAGCTTTGTAAAGAGAGAAGAAATACGACGGAATACTCTCCAACACGGATCTTATCAATGTCACCCTACCGGCAATCGAGAGAACCTTGGACTTCCACTTAGAAAGCCTCTTTCGAAACGTCTCCATCACAGGATTCCAACTCACAATCCTATTCATATTGGCCCCTATTTGAATACCAAGATACTTGAATGGAAAAACACCCGGGGAGCACCCCAAATCTTCAGCTTTGCGGCTTAACTCTTCACTATTCAATCCATACCCATATAACGTAGATTTGGAAATATTGATTTTAAGCCCGGAACACAAATGAAATATTCTCAAAATCCGTTTAAGAGTCTTGAAGTTAAGCTCCGACCATTCTCCCATAATCATCGCATCATCCGCAAAAAGAAGATGAGAAATACACGGACCATCATTGGACAACTTGATACCCGTAAAAATACCATCCTCACTAGCCTTTTTGATAAGACCCGAAAGAGCCTCCATAGCTATAATAAAGAGAAAGGGGGAGATATGGTCGCCTTGACGCATACCTTTTTCGCACGAGAATTCAAAAGTGGGCGAACCGTTCACTAGGACCGAAGACCTAGCAGACGAAAGCACACCAAAAATCCAACTACACCAAAGGTCGGGAAATCCCATTTGTCTCATCACCATCAAAACAAATCCCCAATTCAAGTTGTCATAAGCTTTTTCCTTGTATAACATTTCTAGCAAAATAAGTTACAAGATGTTGAAGTAAAATTCCAACTTTAATAGTCTTTTCACATAAGTAACTCATTACATAACTTGAAATTATCATGTTAACATTTATTTATTATTTTTTTTTGAAAGGTTTAGATCAATGGAAATCCTTGTACAACCCTAACCTATTGGTCCCAAGTTCGAATCCCTACCCACACACCGGTGTCCTCCTTGCCTAAGCTCATACCGTCGCGGGGAATTTTTTTGTGGTGTGCATGGATCGAACCTGTGACCTCCCCCCAGGATGGGAACCCCTAAGGGAAAACCTACCCTACCTCAAACCAGCTGAGCTGGAGATCTCCTACCTGGAATCTTTTTGCCAATCTTGAGAGAGTTGTCACCGGCCATGATTAGAGACTCCCAAAAGCACTGCATACCCTCCAAAAATTATGCATTTCCCTTTTTTTTTTCACCCTTTTGAAGTGTAATTTTACCTTAAATTAAGGTAAAGTAAGTTGTTTGTGACTATATGTGTGCAAAGTAAATTAACTATTCACAAATCATGTTGATTTAAAAAAAAAAGATTTATGTATGTGACTTTATATGGTTTTTAAATCATGAAATCACGCCTGTTTATTACTTTAGTCACTATACAAATAAATTTCGAATGGCTTTCTTTATTGTGTCATAGAAGGTAAAAAGTGAAAGACAAAAAGTAAGCTCTTAAGTTTTAACTAAAATTAATTAATAAATATAATATTTTCTGCGTCGTGACACTTGGCGCGTCAAAGAAGGAAAAAGCAAAAAGATTTAGGGTCCATTTGAGATAATTAACATATATGCATGAAGCCATGAAGTAGTGGTGTGAAATGCACAAGATATAATTATTACCCACAAATATTTTTTAATGATTATACCAAATATTACAACACTATTTCATTTAGGAAACTAAAAGTTTTCCTTTGAACTAAAAATGACCCTTGATAGATCCAAAGTTCTCTCATATTTAACGCGTTGTAATCAGTTTTGTTTAAATAATTGAGTTTGTCAAATACATCTTAATTAACATAGATGGAAATTGGTGGACTTGAATACATCACATTATATCTATTCGCGTATGATCCATTAAACTTAAGTCAAACATGCCTAAACCATGTAATCCGATCACACACTTACAATCATGTAATCCGAACACTGTCCATGTGATCTAGCTAACTAATTAACATGCTGTGTGATAAAAACTAATTGACTAGAGAGGGCGATTTTAGAGAAGGAGTTGGCTCTGTTGGAAACTGAAATGGAAGGGCGCCAACTTGAAGAGGAAGAGGTGTGGTCATATGAAGAAATCAAGAATCGTCTGCGAGAGATTGAATGGCGAAGACAAAAAGATTTGCAACAAAAAGCGAGAAACAATTGGGCGTCTTATGGGGATGATAACACAAGGTTTTTTCATGCTTGCATTAACAAACGGAAAGCGGCGAATTTTATTCCTGGGTTGAAGGTTAATGGGGCTTGGGAAACGAAACCGGAGATCATAAAGAGAGAAGTTTTGCGGTTTTTTAGATCAAAATTCGAGGAAAAAATGGCGGAAAGGCCGAAGTTGATTTGTCATGGGGTGAAAAGATTAGAGACGAGGGATGCCGATTCTTTGGTCAAGAGGTTTTCTACACAGGAGGTTAAAGAAGCGGTGTTTGAATGTGGGGCAGACAAAGCGCCAGGTCCGGACGGGTTTAATTTCCGGTTTGTTCGATTCTTTTGGGATTTTTTACAAGAAGATTTTATGCTTATGATGAACCATTTTTACGAGGTGGGGAGGTTTAATAAGGGTGTTGGATCTTCGTTTATCACTTTGATTCCGAAGGTGGGTGACGCGGTTGAGCTAAGCGACTTTAGACCTATTAATTTGATAGGTATCATTAGTAAGGTGGTATCTAAGGTATTGGCGAATAGGCTGAAGACGGTTTTGGGTAAAGTTGTTTCAGAAACCCAGACGGCGTTTTTATCCGGAAGGTATATTTTAGACGGCCCGTTGATGGTTAATGAGGTGATCTCATGGGCTAAGAAGAGGGAAAAGAGGTTGTTTTTGTTTAAAATCGACTTTGATAAAGCCTACGACAATGTTAATTGGGACTTTCTTTTGTCGATTTTGGAACAAATGGAATTCCCGATTAAATGGCGCATATGGATCAGGGGGATATTGGAGTCGGCTAGGTCGGCTATTTTGGTGAATGGGTCTCCGACTTACGAATTTGGTTGTCAGAAAGGGATAAGGCAAGGTGACCCAATTTCTCCTTTCCTTTTTATTATTCTTATGGAGGCTTTTTCTTGTCTGATGAGTAGAGCGACTGACATGGGAGCGTTTGATGGAGTTCGAATGCCTAATAGTGGTCCTATGTTGTCTCATTTGTTATTTGCCGATGACGCTATGCTAATGGGAGAATGGTCGACTTTTAACTTTGATAATATGAGGCGCATATTGAGGATCTTTTATTTGTGCTCGGGGTTGCGAATAAATATACACAAGTCGGTTCTCTATGGGATTGGAGTGGGCAATGAAGAGGTGGAGAGGGTTGCTAACTCGCTTGGTTGCAAGGGTGGAGGTTTACCATTTACCTACTTGGGCATAAAGGTAGGTGCCAATATGAACCGTATTGGCAATTGGGAACCCGTGGTTAATACGTTTAGGAGGAGATTATCCAAGTGGAAAGCAGCGACACTATCGATTGGGGGAAGGGTTACTTTGATCAAGTCGGTTTTAAGTAGTCTCCCAACATACTACTTCTCTTTGTTCAAGGCTCCAAAAGGAGTTATTGAAGAATTAGAAGGGATGATGAGGAGGTTTCTATGGGGTGGGTCCGAGGAGATTAGGAAACTCAGCTGGGTCGCTTGGGAGACGGTTACTAAGCCTATCGATGAGGGGGGTTTGGGTATTGTTAAACTCGAGCTTTGTAATGGTGCGCTTATGGTTAAATGGTTGTGGCGGTTTTTGCACGAAGATCATTTGTTGTGGAGACGGGTTGTTCTTGCGATAAACGGTTCTAGTCGAAGCTGGAACTTAATTCCTTCGAGTAGTGCCTACTCTAGTGTGTGGAAGAATTGTGCGATGTTTTGTAAAAGGCTGAAAGTTGATGGAGTCGGCTTAGATCGTGTCATTCGTGGGGTGCTTGGCGACGGGAAAGATATAAGGTTTTGGTTTGACACATGGATTGGCGACCAACCGCTCAAGAGTAGGTTCCCTTGTTTGTTCGATCTGGAGAAAAGCAAGCGAGTTTTTGTTTGTGAGCGAATGAGGAATTATGGTGGTGTTCAACCGATTTTATGGGATTGGAAAAGGCTTCCGGCTTCTAGTGAGGAGACTGATGAGAAAAGAGAGTTAGAAGATCTGTTGGCTTCGTCCAGCTTGGTTAACAGAGGGGATAATTGGATTTGGTTTGATGGTGCGCAAAAAGACTTTGACGTTGCTGTGGTTAAGAAATGGCTCAGGGGATCGCATAGTATTTCGAATGGTAGTTGTTTTAAGTGGAGCAAGTGGGTGCCACTTAAGTGTAATATTTTTATGTGGCGCCTTGGTTTAGATCGGTTACCTACCAAGAAAGCGTTACTTAGAAGAAATATTGTGGTTAGTAATCCGTTATGCGAATGGTGCGCCTTGGAGGAAGAGTCAGCGGAGCATTTGTTCACGGGGTGCGGTATAGCGAATGGAGTCTGGAGTGGTGTTTCGAGTTGGTGTCGTATTCCAAACATTTACGCGTTCCATGTTCAAGACTTGATGACGGCTCATGAGGTTAGTGGTGCTTCGATTGCTAGAAAGGATATTCTCAAAGGTATTATCATCATTACTTGTTGGATGCTTTGGAAAGCTAGAAACGAGAAAGTGTTTTCCAAGGTAGACTCGAACGTCGTGAAGATAATGTCGGATATAAAGAGTGTGGCTTTTCTTTGGTATAAACATCGTTTCAAAGATGGGGTAGACGATTGGGATAGGTGGATTAATTTTTCGATATGATGTAATTTGTATCTTTGTTGTGGTTTTCCGCTTGCTTTCTCCGCCTTGGAGATAGTTGGCGTGTGTTTTTAATGAAAGTCTCCCTTCAAAAAAAAAAAAAGTTGTAAACATGTTAACTAAATTGAGTTGAAAGTTTGTAAACGAATTCACATGTTGTAATCAAGTGTAAATGAGTTGACGAATTATCGACGGGTTAAATTAAGCCTTAAAATGGCTAGAGAATTATTTAAACTGGTTAACATATTTGTTAAACAAGTTATAAATGAATAACTAAAGCTTAACTATGTAAGAATGTTTTGTTCATGTCATGGTTTGAATCGCTTAGTAAGTTAACACACTATCTGATGCTATTTTCGTGATCCATAAAATCCTTCTATTGTAACAAAATATTAATTTAATAGGCAACTCACTATAATGTCAACTAATTTTATAAAACTTATATATATAGCCCAACATGTACTAAATTTTATATTTGTAATAATAATTGACACATTGAAATGAAGGAAAAAGAACAACATTTATTTCCAAAATAAATCTTGTATACATTATTATATGTATTCAAAAACAACTTGTCAAAGCGAAATTTGTGAAAAAAGAAAACATAAAAACATAGTGGAAAAAGGCACCGAAAAGTAAAAAAACAGTGCTGTCTCTACATTTTTGACTTTATATTAATAAATCGGAAAACCACTCAATTAAAGCATAATTATCCCTCCCCTTTAATCTTGCATGCATTCCTCTCTCTTTCCTCACACACTCATCACTCATAGTCATGCCTCAACCCACTTGAAAGAAAAACTGGACCTTTTTTTTTTGTTCTTGAAGAAATGGGTGTTGTTACTATGAGTGAATTGAAGCCAAGCATATCAGGAAAACGATCTTTTCGACCGAGTTCGAGTACTCGACATGTTACTGAATGGTATGGCTTCTTTCTGTGAATTCATAAGACAAGAAATTGAGACATTTTGTCATGTTATTAATTTGATGAGTTGTTTTTATCTGTAAATACTGTTTGCCTTCAATGGAGTTCAATTAACCAGGACCAAGTATGCATGTTGTTGAGCTGGGTCGGTTGACCCCACTGATTTATATATGTTTTCTGCATCTTGGTATAATTTTTCTGTAGATTTTATTATGACTCCACTATTTTTATATAAAAATGTTATTACTTTCGAAATTGTTGGAAATAATTTATGGATCCGTCACAAAAGCTTTTGATTTCATGAAGTTATCTCAATTGGGCAAGATATACATTTAATTTTTTTTTTTGTTTTCGTCCCTTGAAAATGACGTGGTAACTTTTGTTAAATCAGTCAATTGACGAAATTTGGCAAAAGTAAAAGTTACGGTGACAAAAGTCGCCTTTGTAACTAAGGATTATACGGTGGTAAACGTCTAATCCTGCTTCCACTGGTTTCCTACTATAATCTCTTGAAATACACTTGCTTGATGCAAGTTACGATTTACCTGATCCCTTCAATTATTATAGTATTGGCACACTTCCATGATTTTTTTTTTGTTCTAACACGGTTACAAGACAAAAAAAGTCTCATTTGTAGGTTTAAAGACACACAAAAAAAAAAAAATTATAGAGAAATTTAAGTAATTTTCAATCATGAAATTTTTTATTTAATAAGTAAAGAATATAAATTGGGCATCCTTAAATAATTCTAAACAAGAATTAGTGACTCAAAAGTAAAACAAAGAGTATGTCAAATCAATATTTTTGTATTGTCTGCCAAAGGGTTTTAACATGAACTCAATAATTCCAATCTATGCAAACTTTGTTCACTTCATTTCCCATGAACAAGTTCAATCAAAAGAGGTCCCTCACATGGCTGAAAATGACAGGAAATTTATTTCATTTAGATGATACAATATTACAAAAAACAACATACTTTTGTGTTTAACGTACGGCTCACATGTTGATCTCTTAAATATTTCCTCAATTATAGAACCTAAATCGTCTACTTCGGGTCCCTTACTTATATCCTAGTTGTTTATCCTTTTTTATCAAATTTTTTCTTCATTTTCCCTGCATGAAGTTCTAGTTTGTGGACCTGAATCGCAACGAAATTTTGTTATCGCGACGAATCATTCATATCTCTTGGGAAAGCTTCATATGTGTCCTAGATTCATGTGTGTTCTTCACTTGTTTTTGGAAGAAATTTATTAAATGAATGTTTTTGGAGTAAACACCTTTTGTGACAATTATATATAGTTTGTTTTTTTTTTTTTTTAACGGCAGTTGTTACTCCTACTCTGTTTTACTACTTCTGTGACAATTATATAACTAACCAAATGATGCATCTTTTTTTATGCCAGGCCGATATCAGATGTTTCTAGCGATCTCACAATCGAAGTAGGCACAACAAGTTTCGCGCTTCATAAGGTACGCGAAAACAAATCAGATCTAAACATTAAATCACAATTGATCACCAAAATTTATCTTAAATGTTAATAATTCCACAACTTGTCTACAGTTCCCTCTAGTTTCTAAAAGTGGAAGAATCAGAAAGATGCTAATGGAAGCTAAAGACTCAAAAACTCTACGCCTAAATCTTCAAAACCTTCCAGGAGGACCCGAATCATTCGAGCTCGCTGCAAAGTTTTGTTACGGGTTAAACATCGAGATCAATCTAACGAACGTTGCAAAGCTTCGATGCGTGTCACATTTCCTAGAAATGACTGAAGAATTTGCTGACAAAAATCTTGAATACCGAACAGAAACGTTCTTGAAAGAAAGTGTGCTTCCTAACATAACGAATTCGATCTCGGTTTTACATCATTGTGAAAGTTTGTTACCAGTTTCTGAAGAGATCAACTTGGTAGGAAGAATTATTACAGCCATTGCTAATAATGCCTGTAAAGAGCAATTAACTTGTGGGCTTTCTAAGTTAGAAAGTAACTATCATTTGAAGCCAGTTCCGCAATCCGAATCGGAGAACTGGTGGGGGAAATCATTAACAGTGCTTGGTTTAGAGTTCTTTCAGCGTGTGTTGACCGCGGTGAAGACGAAGGGGTTAAAGCAGGATATGATAGCTAGAATATTGATGAACTATGCTCATAATTCGCTTCAGGGTTTGTTTTTAAGAGATCCACAGCTTGCAAAAGGAAACTTTTCTGATCTGGAAGGACAAAAGAAACATAGGATGATTGTTGAAGTGATTGTTGGTTTGTTACCAACTCAATCTAGAAAAAGTAGTGTCCCCATGGCGTTTTTGTCGAGCTTGTTGAAATCGTCGATAATGGCGTCTACTTCGACTGCGTGTAGGTCGGATTTAGAGAGACGAATCGGGTTGCAACTCGATCAGGCGATACTAGAAGACATACTGATTCCTGCCACTTCTCATGGGAACAATCATGGTCAGCTCTATGACACTGATTCTATTTTTAGGATCTTTTCGATTTTCTTGAATCTGGATGAAGATGATGATGATGATGATAATCTGTTGAGAGATGAAGGCGAAATGGTTTATGATTTCGACACTCCTTCGTCCCCTAAACAGAGCTCGATCGTGAAAGTTTCCAAGTTACTAGATTGTTTTCTTGCGGAAATCGCTATTGATCCGAATTTACCAGGTTCGAAGTTCATTGCGCTTGCCGAATTGCTCCCAGATCATGCTAGATTGGTGAATGACGGGTTATATCGAGCAGTCGATATTTTTTTGAAGGTAAACAATTTGTTTTTTTGGTAATGGGACATTAAAATTGTACACAGATGGATTGCTGCGAGTAAAATGACACTGACATTGTTGTTGTCAGTTTACTCGCAGTAATTCATCTGTTTTCTTTATGTTATGATAAATTTGTGGTTAAATGGCAGGTTCACCCGAATCTAAAGGACTCAGAGCGTTACCGGTTGTGTAAAACTATCGATTGCCAAAAGCTAAGTCAAGAAGCATGCAGCCACGCGGCTCAGAACGAACGACTCCCAGTACAAATGGCGGTTCAAGTTCTCTACTTTGAACAAATCAGGCTTCGAAATGCCATGAATGGCGGCCACAATCACCTCTTTTTTGGATCACTAAACACCCAGTTCCCACAACGCTCTAGTAGCGGTGCAGGAAGTGGGTGTATATCTCCTAGGGACAACTACGCGTCGGTTAGAAGAGAAAACCGGGAGCTAAAGCTAGAAGTAACCCGAATGAGAATGCGGCTTACGGATCTAGAAAAAGATCACGTTTCGATGAAACAAGAACTCGTTAAGTCGCATCCCGCGAACAAGTTGTTTAAATCATTGACAAAGAAATTGGGGAAACTGAATACATTGTTTAAGTTTAAAGATGTTAGGGGCATTGGAAGCAAGCCAAATTCTGAGAGTCGGTTCTTGTTTCAAAAGAGAAGACGTAATTCCATTGCTTGATCGATTTACCATTGCAATTTCTCTTTGCATTAGTGTGATTTGTGAATATGAAAGTGTGTATAGTGGTTGTAGTGAGTATTGTTTGTTGTGAGTTCTTTTTTGTGTTAAGATGTTAAAGATTTGTTTAGAATAATTATACTTTGAATTTCACACGAGTGTAATGTCTCTTGGATATCAATAGCATAAAAGGAAAACAAACTATTTTCAAACTCAAATATTTTAGGAATGTTGCATACTATTGATTTTATTGGAAAATGATGATTAAATCTAATGTATTATTATTATTATTATTATTATTATTATTATTATTATTATTATTATTATTATTATTATTATTATTATTATTATCGGTCAAGTTATTCTACACACAGTGTAACAAAAATGAGAAGGCTAAGAAGGATACAAAAAACACAATACATAACGAAATATGACACAATGAGCCACAAAATATAACACAGTGCCGAAAAATATAACACAATGCTGAAGGAAAAGACACAATGAATCATTTTTATGACACAATGATGAAAATAAGAAAAAGACACAATGCTACATAAAAGACACAATGATATAACATAATTTTTAAAAACTACAAGCCTAAAATCCAAAAACGTGAAAACCTAAAAACTAAGATCATAAGGTTCAATGAGACGGTTCTATTGCCGCTTGAATGAGTTCAATCAAAGTACGATTGATACCCTTCCCACGACTTTCTATTTTTCTTTCACTGTGTATATGATCCTAACCCTTATTATTATTATTTTAAAGTATTAAACCTTGGGTGCATTGTTATTTGAAATTCCAAGCATGTGATGTGATTGAGACGCCGGATTTCTACGTATTGTGTGGCAACCACAACACTACTCGAGTCCACATAGACAGAAGGCGTACGGTGTTACCACTTATGGGTTCACATGTGTTTCAAATAGGGGTGAACATGATCAGAGCAGCTTGCGAGTTACTTGAGATCGGCTCGATAAAAAGCTCGAAACGAGCCGAGCCTTATCGAGCCTGAGCTGAGCTTGCGTCTAAAACAAAGCTTGTTTACTTATTAATAGCGATATATTTGGAAACGACTGTAATTGTATAATGTGATTACCTTGTAATTATCTATATCCTAAAATACAGGATATCTCTTGTATTATTTAAACAAAACAAATCAATAGAATGAGGTACGGATCCTATTCTATCATGGTATCACGAGTTAGGATACCCCTCTAAACCCTAAGCCGTCGCCTTCTTTCTTCCTTTTTTTCCTCTTTTCCGATTCATCCCCTGCCCTTGCTGGAGACATGGCCGATGCTTCTTCCACACCTCCTCCCACTACCCCTATCACCATTGAGTAAAAAATCCACCACGCCACCACATTTTCTAATATCAAAAACTTCATTCTCATTACCTTGGAGATTGAATCTGGACAATACGCCTCATGGGCCACCCTGTTCAAAATTCATTGTAAAGCTTTCCTCGTTCATGATCATCCCTCTCCAAGCCCTCCTCCACCTGCTTCTACCTCTACCAAAACCACCAAACCATTAGACAAGTGGGAACGTCTGGATGCCATTGTCTTGCAATGGATCTACAGTACAGTTTCCAACGATTTATTACATACCATCATCAACAACACAACCACTGCCTATGATGCATGGCTCGCAATTGAGAACCTTTTTCAAGATAGCAAATCTCGTGCCATCTACCTGATGCAAAAATTTTCCAATACTCGCCTTGATGGGTTCCCAAACATCTCGGCCTACTGCAAAGAATTAAAGGTTTTGGTTGATCAGCTTGCTAATGTTAAGACGCCTGTTGATAACGATCGGTTGGCACTCCAGTTAATTGCAGGTTTGAACGAGCAATATGAAGGTATCGCAACAATTCTCCAACAACAAGAACCTTTACCAACCTTCTATACTGCCCAGTCAAAGCTTATACAAGTCGAGACCAGGAAAGCCGAGCAAGCTCTCCACTTCTCCAAGACCCTTGTCGCCGTCTTAACAGCCACATCGAACCGCCCCTCTTCTTCTGACCAACACCGATCTGCTGCTGATGATCGGTCTTCTGGACGCGGCCGTAGCCGGTCAGGACATCGGGGCTGTGGTCAGAATTCGTTCGATAGTGGCAGGTACCCACAAAATTCTTTCTGGCCTCCATAGAACTATTTCCCTTGGATGCAACCTTGGTCCCAACCCTCATCAGGCCCACAACTAACCTGCCCCACCTTGTCCATACCCTACAACTAACAAGCCCAATAATAACCCTTCATAAGCACAAGGTCTCTTAGGCCCAAAACCTCATCAGGCCCACAATGCTTACAGTCCAACCGACATTGAACATGCGTTTTACACCATGTCTTTGCAGCAGCTCGACCCCACACAATACATGGACACGGGAGCTTCTTTAACTATGTCTCATGACCAAGGTAACTTTCATTCTTTTTCTAATAATTGCATGTCTGAAAATATTATTGTAGGTAATGGCGAAACTATTCCGGTTCTAGGAAAAGCCACAAAATACCTACCCAAACCATTCCCACCCTTTATCCTCAAAAACGTCCTTTACTCACTCAAACTCGTTAAAAACCTTATTTCTGTTCGTAGATTTACAACAGATAATTCAGTTTCTATCGAATTTGACCTGTTTGGTTTTCTTGTGAAGGATTACAAGACCAAGATCCCGCTCCTGCAATGCAATAGCAGCGGTGATTTATACCCTCTGATGCTAGGCTCATCCTCCTCCCAACCAACTGCTTTTGCTGCTATCTCCGCTCAACTTTGGCATCACTGGCTTGGCCACCCAGGACGACAATCTTTACATACTTTAAAAACTTAATGTTTTATTAATTATGATAAGTTTCAAAATACTGTATGCCAGTCTTGTGTGTTTGGCAAGAGTATTTGTTTACCATTTTCTTTGCTTCTAATAATTGTACTAGTCAACCTTTTGATATTATTCATAGTGATGTTTGGACCTCTCCAATTATTAGCTCATTGGGTCATAAGTATTATGTCTTGTTTCTAGATGATTATTCAATTTTTTTGTGGATATACCCAATCTCAAACAAATCCCAGGTCTTCCCTTCTTTCTCACACTTTGCATCCACCATAAAAACCCAATTTGAACGTACCATTAAAACTTTCCAATGTGATATGGACGTGAATATGTAAAGTCCTCGTTTCAAATTTTCACCACAAAATGACATCGTTTACCGCCTCTCATGCCCTTACACATCTTCCCAAATGGGAAGGCTGAACGTAAAATCCATACCATCAACAACATGATCCGCACCCTCCTTGCCTATGCCTCCATACCAAACTACTTTTGGCATTTTGCTTTTGAAACCGCTACTTACCTTTCAAATATCTTACCTAACACCACTACAAACAACAAAACCCCCCACCGAACTCCTATATCTTTCCACCCCATCATTTGACAATCTTAGGGTCTTTGGTTGTCTATGCTACCCTCTCACACCATCCACCACCATACATAAACTTGACTACCGTTCCTAACCATGTGTGTTTCTTGGTTACCCTCTTATACATCGAGGGTATAGATGCCTTGATATCCAAACCAAACAAATTTTCATCTCACGGCACGTCGCCTTCGATGAAACAACATTCCCCTTCGCCCAACCCATTGAACCGGCCCCCTCATCATATGGTTTCTTAACACCCCCATTTCCTCATCATCTTTTCCCTCAGATACAACCGACATACCATACTCACCCCACTCCTGTCACCCAAAATACTTCTGCTAACCCACACAGCCCAACACCTTCAACAATTATACCCTGCCCACTTCCCAACCCAACCGCTAAATCAACCGGCCCACACCTTACTACCTTCCTGGCCTAGCTACCCACACCAGCTGATGTGCTATGTATGGTCTAAAAATATAAACTAACCTAGACACCTAGTAATATAAAACAGACTCAACTAAACTAGACCACACGACAGGCAAGTGTACCTATCAATGTAGTACAGACTAAGTAAGTCCGAGTATCGAACCCACAGGACACTAATGGAAAACAAAACTAGACTCGACTAAGACTTATAATTAATGATTTAAAAGTTGATTTTTGGGTTTTTTAAAAATAATTAATTAAGATAAAATAAAATAAAGTAAATAAAGATAAATAGACAGCGAGGATAATTGAGGAAAATATCAGGATAGGAAGGCAACTACCTAGGTCAAGAATCCTACATGCAAACTTACAACTCTCGGTAATGGAAAACTGAATGGCTACCAGATTATTAAGATAACTCAAGAAACTCTAAGACGTGCTAGATCTCCTCCCGGTCTCACCAACACACCCCAAAGAATCCTAAGGACTAAAGCACTGGCTATCTAGCTCGGATCACCTCCCGGTCTCACCTCACTAAGAATGTAAAGGTACTCTAATGACTCGATCACCTCCCGGTCTCTCTAATCACAATACACCTAAAGATGTAAAGGAGTAATTTAATTGGGTTAACTATGACTTGGAATTGCAAGAAACTAAAGATAACTAGGACAGGATCACCTCCCGGTCTCACCCAATACCTAACACCTAAAGCTCTAGACAACCCAACATTCCATCACCTCCCGATCTCAAGAATGGAAGAATACAAAAGTCCTCTAAATTCTCTAATCAAGTTCCTATGGTTTTCGTGCACAAAACCATAAACTAAGCTACAAGCACCAAGCAGGTAACCCTAATAAACATCCAAACATGAAAGACATTCACTAAGACGTTTATGGAACTCTCAAAAATAATAAATTAGACTTAAGTACGCACACACATCATAATAAACACCAACCAAATCGTTACCAAAACATTAACCATTCAATAATAATCCATAAACCGAAAACTATAAAATTAACATGTAATCATCAACAACCTAGGTAGTGGTTCAAGATTTAGCTACTCATAGTCATGAAAAACAATAGAAACAAAGGTTCAAAAATACGCAAAGTCATGGTCTCAATATTTATTAACACAAAGTAAATAAATATAAAAATTAAACCTTGCAGTGATCGAACCCGTAGCTTCACTCTTGAACCCGTGCCTCCTTCTCCTTCCTTCCTCCTCAAAAATTTATGCAAGCTGCTGTTCGTGCGATCACTTTGCCTCTTGGCGGCTACTGTTGATGTTCCAAGATAATAATAATCTTCGAAATTAAGCTTCTCAAAATATAATATGTCGTCCGTTAAAAAATTTTGTAATTCCTCTTTTGACTTGGGCTCGTGGCCCAAGTCTTTCAACACCTCTTTTTTTTTGTTTTTTTTATTTATAATATTATTAGTACTCAGTTCGGGAGCTGGTTCTCAGGTGTTCTTGGCTCGACCAAAGTTCCTCATTTATGCTCCAACGTCCATGAATACCTGCTCTCAAGTGTTCGTGCCTCGATTAAAAATATTTCGTTTTGAGCTCATTTTCCACGAACACCTATAAAATAATAAAATATATAAATACATAATAAAACGACACTAAACGAATAAAAACTTGACCAAATAATATACAAAATACATAGGAAAAGAGATGTGTTTTCCAACACATCACCAGCCCACACACACCCTTCGACCAACTCTACGCCTATCTCGGCCCATCTCCCTTCGACCAGTGCACTCGGCCAACCTCACACAACACCCCCTACAACCACCGTACCAAATTCCCCACCACCACCCCCACCTCAGCCACCGCGTACCATCAAAACACGCTCAATGAGCGGTATATATAAACCGAAACACCCACTCAAACTTCACACATCTACTACCCCAAAAATTACACCCATACCCGAAAACCCGACAGAGGCCTTAAAGAGTCCGGAATGGTTCTCCGCCATGTCTACAAATTACAATGCACTTATTAGAAACGGAACATGGGAGTTGGTACCTCGGTTACCTACTATGAATATTATTCGCAGTATGTGGTTATATAAGCACAAATTCAGGTTGGATGGTAGTTTGGAACGTTACAAAACAAGGTTGGTTTGTGATGGTCGGTTGCAACAGGTGGACGTGGATTGTGGAGAGACATTTAGTCCCGTTGTTAAACCTGCTACGATTTAGGCAGTTCTTTCCATTGCGTTATGCAAACAATGGTCAGTTCATCAGTTAGATGTCACCAATGCTTTTTTACACGGGAACCTTAATGAAACTGTCTACATGTATCAACCAATGGGCTTTCGCAACAAGCACTTTCCTGATCATGTGTGTCTCCTTAAAAAGTCTTTTTATGGCCTCAAACAGGCGCCTCGGGCATGATACCAACGGTTTACAGATTATGTTTTAACTTTGGGTTACACAGTCGGTGTGATGCTTTTCTTTTCACCTTGCATCAGGGTCTCGACACAGCATATTTACTGCTCTATGTTGACGACATTCTCCTCGTCACTTCTCCTGACAAACTTTGTCATCTCCTCTTGGCCAACCTTGCAAGCAAATTTGCCATGAAGGATTTGGGCCATCTCAGTTACTTTCTTCACTAGAAATACGAAAAGTATGTTTCTTTCGCAACAGTCGTATGCTACTGATATCATCGCCAGTGCAGGGATGCAATCTTGCAACCCCGTGGCCACTCCGGTTAACACTAGTGCTAAACTTAGTGCCACTGCCAGTGATTTATTTTCAGACCCGACCCTGTACCGAAGTCTAGGTGGAGCTTTCCAGTACCTGACTTTCACTCGACCGAATATTACATATGCCGTCCAACAGATCTGCATGCGTATGCACTCTCCTTTCCTTGACCACTGGAATGCCCTCAAAAGGATTATTCGATACATTAAAGGGACTTCATCTTTTGGCCTAACCCTTACTCGCTCCCCGAACACCTCACTAGTTTCTTATACATGTGCTGATTGGGCGGGTTGCCTTGACACACGTCGCTCCACCAGTGGCTACTGCATTTATCTTGGGGACAATATAATTTCATGGTCTTCCAAAGGCCAGAGCACGGTTTCTCGCTCGATTGCGAAGGCCGAATACCGCGGTGTTGCTAATGATGTCGCCGAAATATGCTAGTTATGTAACCTTCTTCTTGAGCTTTATCTGCCCTTAGCGCGCGCAACTCTGGTCTACTGCGACAACGTGAGCGCTATCTACTTGTCCAGCAATCCAGTACAATATCAGAGGACAAAGCACATCGAGTTGGACATTCGTTTTGTTCGGGAGCAAGTACAGCAAGGTGAAGTTCGAGTTCTACATGTGCCATCTCGATATCAAATTGCAGACATTTTAACCAAGGAATTGCCTCGTATATGTTTGAAGACTTCAGATCTAATCTCAGCATCCGGTCTCCTACCACTTCGACTGCGAGGGTGTAGTAGCGATATATTAGGAAACAATTGTAATTATATAATGTGATTACCTAGTAATTATCTATAACCTAAAATAGAGGATATCTCCTGTATTATTTAAACAAAGCAAATCAATAAAATGAGGCACAGATCCTATTCTATCACTTATCGAGCCTGAGCTTGAGCCTAACATATGAAGCTCGCCAGGCTCGTCGAGCGTTAGTATAATATTAGTTTTATTAATATTTTATACTATTTACCCCACATTTAAAGTTGTTTAACAAACGAGTCGAGCCGAGCTTTTGATTTATCCAACTATCGAGCCTGTTATTTATATTATTTGATTTAATATATTAAATAACAAACACTAAACGAGCCGAGCTCGAGCTTGAGAAACTACCAACGATTCGAGCTTGAGCTCGAGCCTGGTCGAGCTCAGGCTCGACTCGTTTGCACCTTAATAAAAACGCCCTTTAATGAGCGCAATGCGCGTCAAGAAATGTGTTTTTCCTAGTGGTGTTTCTTTGTTAATATAGACACACATATATGCATATACGAACCTAGGGCCATTTATGATGGGTTTAAGTAGTGAGACCGCATAGGAGTGTGTGGTGTAGTGGTTGGTAGCTCCCCTTTCAAACGTGTGATGCGGGTTCGACTCCTGGTTGTAGTATTTGGTGTTTTTATTTTTTTGTTTATTCTGGGTAAAACAACAATAGGACAAGTGGTTTGGTGGTTGCACGCACGCCTTGTTATGGGGTAGGTGCGGGTTTGACTCCCGAGTTGGGCGCGTTGGTGTATTTTTTTCCTTCTTTTCTAGATTTTATTCTTGACCACATAGGCCCAAATCCAATAACATGTTGGGCTTGTTTGTTATGTTGAATTTTATAATAATCTTAATTGCTTTTTTCCCTCCTCTTTACTTATTTATTTGCTTTTCGCTATGAAGAATGAAACTAACTCTGAGCGAATAATAGTGATACCAGTAATGATATTTGTGTAGGAAATAGGGTTCACTTATTTATTAAAAATAAAAATAAAATAAATAACGAGACTCTTGTTATTCGTAGGAAATATAAACGTACAATACCGAATACAAAACTAATTGTAAATAAAATAAGTACAAATACAAAATGTGCCGACTCTAGATTCAAGCAATTTCAACCGCATCATCTTCTATTACCGCCTCTGCAAGAATAAAGTATTTGTTGGTGATTTTGGTTGAGGATCGTGTTTGACACGGGGCCCTTAAAACAGGTTCTGCGCCGCCTCTCAGACGGTCTGTCTCCCAGGGTACAACAACCGGAACAGTGATGTACAGCCGGAGATAGTCTTGAGCCCAAGATGACACCGGGTTACTTGGTTTCATAATTTTTGTTGAAAAATAAAAAGATAAATATAAAAGTTGTTTGAGAGTACTCCTCTCAAGATTAGAATTGGTGGTTCTAAACTTTCTGTACGTCCATTTGACAATGAACCCAAGGTTCATGTAAATAGTCACACAACATGTAACCCACATGCTAGTTATTATTATAATAAACAATAATCAATAGCATTAAAGTGGATTAAAATGGTCAACATAATTATCATATTCATTCATGACAATCTTGTAATTGACGAGTGGGTTGACTGACTCGCAAGCACATCTCGCTACCAGGCGCTGACGCGCGAGCCACGAGGATGTTCGTTGTTACCTGTTAGTCATTAAAACCGCATGTGCCATCGAGTTAGTCCGTTACGTTGTGTGCGGACTAGGACGCCACCTAGCCTTGCGCGTACGTAGCCGACGTGACTCACCATGTCATCTGAGGACGACCACTTCTCTGCGCACAACATGCGCCTCGATCGCGTGCGCGGACCTGAACATCCTCTTGTCCTGCGCGCATGCACCACTTGAAGTTACGATTAACGTCATCCTTCCGCCATGTACCAGACCATGCGCTCAAGGTCAAAAATACAAAGGCGGCTCTCAAGCGGCTCAAGCTAAACAATATACAAGGAGTGCTCCTCCTTATAAACCTCTTTATGTTTTGTCATCCCACCAATGTGGGACAAAACTCAATCCATTCTCTCATCTTTGGTTGTTCCAACCTACAACTTTTAAGCTTCGATATCTCATTCAACTTAGCTCTATTTTGGATGTGGTTTGGTTCGTTGTGATGCTCTCACAATATAGTACACAAACCCGGAAATAATTATTTATATAACACATATATAAATATATTTATTTAAGTCCAAAATTAATGAAAAATTGATTTCACTACTATTTTTCCAACAATCCCCCACATGAATGGAGATCGATTAAAACACATAAATTCCCGATGTAACCTTGACGGTTGAGTCTTGGATAGGATAAGTAGGTGTAAACCTTTGAACCTTCCCTTGTGAAGCATACTTAGCATTCTAGCTTTCAGTGTGAACTTGATGTCTTTGAACTGACGGCTGTTTGTGTAAACGACAATATACGTTCACACAAGACTCCCCCTAGCATGGCCATTCCCTCACTATCGTGTCCAATAATGGTCATGGAACACTTTCCTGGTTCTGCGGGAGCTCTAAAAATTGTTGTGACATCCGTCACCCTCGTCTTTCGTCAAATTGACAATAATAGCCTTCAAATATTTCCATTATAGTCCCTATAAGTTTTGTCGTTTTCAAATTTAATTTTAGAACGAACTAAAATTTAATCATTCATATTTATTATGGATCGGGTATACGTCTTAAGCAAATGCGTATCTTGAAACGTTTTCGGAATGGATTTTATAAAAATTTCAAGTTTTATAAAGATTAAGAAACCTTTAAGTTAAGTTAAGTTAACTTAGTTAGATTTTATAAAGAAAACCATAACCAAACTAACAAGGTTAAACTAGAGGGACCAGTTCTGCCAAAAGGTGAAAGTTTTAAAACATCTTCTTTCCTCCTCCCTGAGCCCTTGTTTTTCCGATCTAAGGTCCGGCCACCGGAGTAAATTCCGTCGAACCATTAATTGCTCCGTTTGAGCGTTTTCTATGCAATAACTAAGTCTCATACGTTACACATTCGGGTATCAATGATTTTCCCTCATATAAACGGTCAGTAACGTGTGTCTTTATGAGTTTTAATCGGGTCCAAGTAAGTAACCGACCGGAATCCTTGAAACGCCTCAAAACGTGTCTTTCAACCATCCATTATATAAATTGATTGTTCCATCTTGTTCCTGTACATTCACACGACATAAACCCACAAAAAACACTACCAAAATATGAGTTCAGAAGCGTATTATCGAGGCATATATGGTCGCTTCTTACATTCCATTTTCGAGCATCTTTAACTCATTGTAAGTCTAGATTCTTGTGCCGTTTTGTTCTTTATGAAATTCCGATCAAAACCCCTCTGATACAGAACTCTCATCGAGTATAGATCGTGTTATTTGTTTTGGTTAGGGTTAGGGTTTGGGCTAGAGTTATTTGGCGAAGAAGATGCATTGGAAACCATAGTTATAATATTTGTTTCTAACTAAAATCAACAAAATACTTATTTGGTCTAGTCGTTAAGTTATGGGCACTCCATGGGAGGGACACTAGTTCGAGTCCTTGCAGCAGCAGGTCTTGGTTTTTTATCTAGATATTACATGTATTCCTTTTCTTGTCTTTTTTCCCCCTTAATTATTTATATAAATACATGTATTTCTTAAAATATTCATAATAAATCCATCTTTTGTCCAAAAATTAAATTTAGGTGTGACATCTTGACACCCTAAAGAAAATTATTAAATTTTTATTTTCTGGAAAATACTTTAATTTTATATTTTTCTTGAATTAAATTGTTTTAATCATAAATAATTGATAAAAAATTCATTTTTAATAGTTTTGATCTCAAACTTTTTGGGAAATTATTTCTGATAATTATGGACTGAAATAAAAATTGTTGGTTCAGAAAACACTTATTTTTATTAATTTTCCTATTTTTAATCATTTAAACATGATTTAATCTCATTAAATTAGTTTTAAATATAAATAAGTTTATAAAAATTATGGGAAAATGACTTTCATTAACATCCATTTCCTATAAAAAAAATTATTTTTGGATCATGTCTTGTATTTTTAGTCTTATTTAGGTTTAATTAGACATAATTAATCATTTATTTATTTATACTATTTAACATCTATTTTATAAATACTTTTCTTATAAAATAGAAATACTCTTATGTTTTGAATGTCTTAGTTCTCATTTGTTGGATCATTGTATAACACATAATTATTTGTTTCAATATTTATGTTTATTGTATTTATTTACAATACTTAGTTAAAGTAATTAACTAAATTATTTTGTCTTAATTATTCAAACATATTTTTATCTAAATATTCAATTGGTAATAATTATATTACCTAAACAATATTTACAAACTTTGGTATATTATTTTTAATA
Organism: Ambrosia artemisiifolia; assembly: GCA_032199755.1. Lineage (NCBI taxonomy): Eukaryota > Viridiplantae > Streptophyta > Magnoliopsida > Asterales > Asteraceae > Ambrosia > Ambrosia artemisiifolia. The sequence goes on from CM063520.1 coordinate 51,590,000, forward strand.
TACAACTTCTATAATAAATCCATTTATCATAAAAACCCTAATTCCCCAAATTGACTTACCAAACCCTAATGCCTTAGACCCTAGTTACCTTAGACTCTTAGACTTTTCCCTTATTAGTATTCTATTACGTTATAGGTTGAATTCCTCGGAATTCCCATTACTTAGCTCACGACCGCTTAAGTTGGATCGCTTTTGCAAACAGTGAGTATATCTTTCCCTTTTTCATGTTTTACTCTTTTGGGGCTACTCATGTACATTATGACAAAATGTTATTCTGTTATTAAATGCAATTCTCATGTGTGTTTGCTTTATGTTAATTTGTGTGTATCTATGGCTGTCAAAATCATTAACCGTTGTGGCCTTGCATTTCAATGAATAGTACTATGGTATATACCCCTTGTGACTCTGTTGAGAGACCTTGGTCATTGTCTTGTGATTCATTATACTCAAAAATGGTTTTCAAAGTGTTGTCTTATTCTATTGTCTTAGGTTTGGTTTTGACTGATATTGCTTAATTACATATATGCAAACGGTATACAACACGTGAATTGCAAAACTCTTTTTCTACTATATGTATTCAAACAGGGTATGCTCACCAATACATTTTGTATTGACATATACTATTTTCGTACATGTTTCAGGTTATTTATGAGATGACTTTTAAGCTTTTGGAATTTTACTTAGATTTTGGATTCATTGTATTTCAGTTAATTAGCATTTAGAATCATTGTATTTCATTTCAATGTAATAAACTATTTAATCAATGTATCAATATTTACACTTTTAGTCCATGAGCTATTGAACAATCGTCACTACGTGACACCTTGATGTTTCCGCCATCGGTTGGGGTGTTACAATTGTGCCCACAATTTCATTCGAAGCGACCACAATTCTCTCCAATATAGGTGATTTTAAATCATTAAAAGCATTATGGTGTACTATGATTTACACTAATCATTGAACCATATATTATGCTTAACCTCTCAACAATGTCACTAGATATATTAGGAATGGACAATGATGTAATTAAACACCCTTTTATAGTTTTAGGGGATATATTAGGAATGGACTAGTATGTAATTAAATACCCTCTCAACAATGTCACCGAATAGTATCATTAATCCATGAACTATGTAATCGGTTCGCGAGTTATCCTTGAAGTTATATTTATAGTTTTGATTATACAAATCCACAATTATTATGTCATCACATAACGTTAACAAGTATTAGTCTAGCATGCTTTAGACTCCAACACTCTAGCATGTGAACAAAAGATGCATCATTCTGATTCTTCACAGCCTAAAGAGACAACGCACTATCTCTTTCCAAAATTCATGTTTTAGTTAGACACAATTATTAGAATTTGTTTTACCATTCCAAAACCTATGTTTTAGGAATGTGTCAAAACTATAGTTAATTTAATCCATTAGGATAAAAAACGTCGTGATTTTGTATAAAACTACATTTGTCCAATACTTGGAAAGTTATTTATAAGAACGCACAACAATATCACATTTGTCACGCTTCGGATTTTATAAAAATTTTGGCAGAGTTTTCTCTGTTTTTGTATAAACCAGACAACTCAAGTTGTCTACAAATTTTCCCAAAATCGACATCCAAATACAAATCAACAATTTCATTTATCCGCAATTCCATTAAACGAGACACTATACGTTTTGATAACTTATATAAATAGAACACTTATTTATATAAATATATATAACCTTATGTACATATAGTATAGTCCAAGAATTTAGTCCGATAATAAATCACACAGTCACGCTTTTCATGTATAATACAAATTATTCTTTTATACTTTTCATTTATTATTTTGTCGGTTCGTTTGGCGAGTTAACACCGGTTTTATTCGTGTTTATAATTTATAAACTATAAATATTACAATAAATAAACACGAAATAATTTATACCATAGCGAGTCTCGAACTATGAGTTAACCGGTGCTGACCCGTTGACCACACGTTTGACCGTCATTGACTGAGTTGACTCGTCTGACTATTTGACCTAGCAGACCAGATCCGATTGAGTTGGCTCGGTTGACCAGATCTGACCGGAACCATGATGCCCAAACCGGACCCGGACACAAAACACGAGGTTAAACCAAAACCAAATCTGAACCGTGACTCGAGCTCGATAAACAAACCGAAACCAGGATCTAGCGCGAACCCCATGACTTAAATGTTTGATTGAGTTTCACCTGCCCTTGACCGAGTTCCAAACCCCCCGAATCTGAATAGATCGTGTTCCCATCACCAAGACCACCATGGCCGTGCCACCTTCGAACTCGACACCAACTACCCGAACACCATCATCTCCGTCGAACCTAACCAGCACACAACCGACATGTACCCAAACCCAAACCATAGAACCGGACACCATTGAGAACCCATTTTTGGACTACAAACCATAACTTGACTCCTCCTGAAACCAACAGACAACCACCATCGGCTGCTCGACCAAACCAACCATCCTCATCCCCCCTTCTCGCCGTGTTGCCACCACCGACGATGGTTGTAACACCCCAACCGATGGCGGAAACATCGAGGTGTCACGTAGTGACGATTGTTCAATAGCTCATGGACTAAAAGTGTAAATTTGAATACATTGATTAAATAGTTTATTACATTGAAAATGAAATACAACGATTCTAAATGCCAACTAAACTGAAATACAATGAGTCAAAATCTAAAAATAAGTCCGAAAGCTTAAAGAATGCATCTCAAAATAACCTGACACATGTACAAAATAATTTTGTCAATACAAAAATTGTATTGGTGAGCATACCCACTTTAGTTTCAAGAATCATTTGTAATATTTGTGCCATGCTGTTTGCTAATATGTAATTAGTAGAATAAAAGCATCAAAATCAACCCTAAAAGTTTCAAGTATCAAGTATCACCCCAAAAGAATCAAGTTTCACATAACAATGACCAAGGCTCAAATGAAACCATAATCACACAAGGGATGTAAATCGTAGTACTACTCATTGTTATGCTCGGCTCATGGTTAATGATTTTGATTACGTTTCAATTCACACAAATCACATAAGCATCACATAAGGCACATTACGTTTCAAAGTCTACATAGTTTAATAATAATAATGGTACATGGATCACCCCAAAATAGTAAAACATGAAAAAGGGGAAAGATATACTCACAGTTTGCGAAAGCGATCAAAATCCAACTTAAGCGGTCGTGAGTTAAGTAATGGGAATTCCGAGGAATTCAACCTATAATATATAAGAATACTAATAAGGGAAAAGTCTAAAAGTCTAAGGTATCTAGGGTTCTAAGGCATTAGGGTTTGCTACGTCGATTTGGGGAATTAGAGTTTTTATGATAAAACAAATTAATGTAGAAGTTGTATATTAAAAATAATATACCAAAGTTTATAAATAAATAATTATGAATCACACAATGATTCAAAAAAAATAAATAATAACTAATACTTTCCACCATAAGACTATTTCTATTTTATAAGAAAAGTATTTATAAAATAGATGTCTAAATAGTATAAATAAATAAATGTTTAGTTATGTCTATTTAAACGTAAATAAGACCATAAATACAAGCCATGATTCAAAAATGATATTTTTATGAGAAATGCTTATTTTCTGATGTATATTATTGAAAATAATTTTTCCATAATTTTCTCAATTTATTTGCATTTAAAATAGATTTAGTGAATTTAATCATGTTTAAATGATTAAAAATAGGAAATTTAATAAAAATGAAGGTTTTCTGAACCAATAATTTTTATTTAAGTTCATGATGATTAACAATAATCTTTTAGAAAATTTGGGATTAAAATCATAAAAAATGGATTTTTAATCAATTATTTATGATTAAAACTATTTAAATTAGTAAAATTTATGAAAAATAAATATTTTTTTAGAAACTAAAAATGAGACATTTTTCTTCAATGTTTCAAGAAGCCATGTCTAAATTTTCATAATTTTTGGAGCAAAAATGAATTTTCTATGGATATTATAAGAATAATACATATATATAATAATATTTAAAGGAAAATAAAGACAAATAAAAAAAATGAGCCAGACCCGTGGGTAGGGGGACTCGAACCCGGGTCTTGGCTGGACATAGCACACACACAAACCGCTACTCTATAGCATATTTTGTTGTTTAATTTGGATGGTAATTTTATTTATACAACAACAAGACTTCATCTTCTTCCCCAAATCAAACCCTAAACCCTAATATCTTAACACCTTCAATTCGATAACAATAACCTTAGTTTATATAGGGCTTTCGAAGGTGACTACAAGAAGAACAAAACGGCAAAAGAAAATGGGACTCACATGATGTTTTGGAGTTCGAAAAGAGGGATGTAGGTCCGAACATATAACTGCAAATTAGGAAGCTTATTGGACGTGTTTTGTGTGGTTCGTTTGTGGGTTTCGAATAGGTATAAGTGCAGAAACCGAATGGTACCAACTATTCATAGTGTTGTTAAGTAAAAAAACGTTGTGCCATTAAAGGTCCGATCGGTTACACCCTTTATTACGATTAAAATCTGTTTTAAAGCATGTTAAAGACTGATTTTATGATTGGAATTCGAAGTATAATGGTGGAGAAACGCTTGGAAATCATTAAATCGGGTTAAAGCATGTTAAAATGGTGTCTTTAATGTTGGCCGGAATTAATTCCGGTGGCCGGAATTACCACCGGAAAAACGAGTTAGGAGAGAGAGGGAGGGAAGGTTTGAAACTTTCGGGATTTAGCAAAAACAATCCCTCAACCTTAACTAAGTTAGTTTTATAAGGTTTTTGTTAACTTTTTCTTTATAAAACTTAACCATACTAACTAAACTTTAACCAAAACCCAACTTTTTAGACTTAAACTTTTTATCTTAACTTATCAAATAAATAATTAAGTTTGTATTTTGTAAGTTTCAACTAAAATTTTACACATTCAGTAAGCGTTTAAATTTACGATTTAAAAGTAGCTCACGCTTTAATAAATTCGACAACGTTAAAAAGTATAGGGACTAAATTTGACAATTGATTAAAGATGGAGGTGACGGATGTCACAATGGTGGTGGCCGGCCGTCGCTCAGAAACGAGAGAGGAGGACCGATCTGTTGACCAAACCCCTACCTTCGGCTAGTACCTCCACCAGACCTGCAACCACTCGACGTCACAACCACCATCTTAACCCGACCACCACAAACGGCCTTCACCACCTGCTCCATCCTCGTTTTCGGGTTTAAAACCACCACGCCGCCACCACCAGGGACGGTGGTGGCCGGCTGCCTTTGGGAGAGAGAGGGGAAGCCGAGAGAAAGAGGGAGAGTGTAGAGAGAGAGATCGGGTGTAGAGAGAGAGAGAACTTGGGGTTGGTGAATGTGGCTGCACATAAGGAAATGAGGGGGAGGAGAAGATGAGTAATTTATACTTAGGGTTTTTGGGTAGGTGACTGCATATCCACGAAGTCTTTCTTTAAAGACATCAAGGCTTCTACGAACTTTGAGGAGAACATCTTAGGACTCGTAATGGCTCAATTGAACGTCGTTAACCTTAAACCAGGATAATTACGTCGAAAACATGATTAGAATCACGTTAATCGTTGTACGGAATTCGCCGGTTGTCACAAGAAGTAAGTGTGTTTCAATACATTCGATAAGAATCACTATTTCTCCAAATAATGATCTCTAACACGCTCGTTAGATCGAAAACGTTCATCAAACGTTTCTACATGGGTTGCCAAAAAATTTTCTAATACGCTCATTAGAAAATTTATTTTACTAAGATTAATCTCTAACACGCTCGTTAGAAATAATATCTAGCAAATATTTTACATGGGCTCACAAATATTACTTCTTTTCTAATATGCTTATTAGAAAAATAGTATTTCAAAACCATTTTAAAATACAATAATTTGTATATAATCGGTTTTATGAAAAACACGACAAAACCCATGAACATGACAAAGCCCATGACCACGAAAAGCAAGAATCGTAATGTTCATTTTGTAAACACGGTATTTCGGATTAAAGATTGTACTTCAATCATAAAAATTAATCGGACTTGTACTATAAGAATATTTCAAAAAAAAAATTATAAGATTTTACAAAAAAAACCCAATTAATATTTTTATACTTTCGTGAACCCAAAAATCCTTTAATAAGAAGGTTTTTAGATTGTATCGACAATCTACACGAAAGTCTGTTTTAAGATTGTAGGAAATAGGGTTCACTATTTTATTAAAAATAATAATAAAATAAAATAAATAACGAGACTCTCGTTATTCGTAGGAAATATAAACGTACAATACCGTATACAAAACTAAATGTAAATAAAATAAGTACAAATACAAAATGTACCGACTCTAGATTCAAGCAACTTCAACCGCATCATCTTCTACTACCGTCTCTGCAAGAACAAAGTATTTGTTGATGATTTTGGTTGAGGATCGTGTTTGACACGGGGCCCTTAAAACAGATTCCGCGCCTCCTCTCAGACGATCTGTCTCCCAGGGTACAACAACCGGAACAGTGATGTAGTGCCGGAGATGGTCTTGAGCCCAAGATGACACCGGGTTATTTGGTTTCATAATTTTTGTTGAAAAACAAATAAGATAAATATAAAAGTTATTTGAGAGTACTCCTCTCAAGATAAGATTTGGTGGTTCTAAACTCTCTCTACGTCCATTCGACAATGAACCCACAGTTCATGTAAATAGTCACACAACATGTAACCCACATGCTAGTTATTATTATAATAAACAATAATCAATAGCATTAAAGTGGTCAACATAATTATCATATTCATTCATGACAATCTTGTAACTGACAAGTGGGTTGACTGACTCGCACGCGCATCTCGCTACCAGGCGCTAACGCGCGAGCCACGAGGACGTTCGTTGTTACATGTTAGTCATTAAAACCGCATGTGCCATCGAGTCAGTCCGTTACGTCGTGTGCGGACTAGGACACCACCTAGCCTTGCGCGTACGTAGCCGATGCGACTCACCATGTCATATGAGGACGACCACTTCTCTGCGCACACCATGCGCCTCGATCGCGTGCGCGGACCTGAACATCCTCTTGTCCTGCGCGCATGCACCACTTGTAGTTACGATTAACGTCAACCTTCCGCCATGTACCAGACCATGCGCTCAAGGTCCAAAATACAAAGGCGGCTCTCAAGCGGCTCAAGCTAAACAATATACACGGAGTGCTCCTCCTTATAAACCACCTTATGTTTTGTCATCCCACCAATGTGGGACAAAACTCAATCAATTTTCTCATCTTTGGTTGTTCCAACATACAACTTTCAAGCTTCGATATCTCATTCAATTTAGCTCTATTTTGGACGTGGTTTGGTTCGTTGTGATGCTCTCACAATATAGTACACAAACCCGGAAATAATTTTTTATATAACACATATATAAGTATATTTTTTAAGTACAAAATTAATGAAAAATCGATTTCACTACTATTTTTCCAACAATTTGTTTTTATGGTTTTCTACCATACCAATATATACTGTATTGAATCGAACCATGACGCCACAACAGGCGAAGAATCAAATGAACTTTATTTCCAGTTCTGTTACTATCCTAATATACAACTATACAAGGGTTTATCTTATTTTGGAACTGTGCATCCAAATACAGTTAAGTGTAGTGTTCTTGATCATAACTGGTCTAGTTATTTGGTGCCTTGTGAATCTCTGCAACTTTGGTTATCATTTGCTAACAGTGATGCCACTCACCTGTATGTCTTTTCATTGGGAAGCTTGAAGTGGAGATAGGGACCATTGTCAAGGTACTTTAGTGTGGACCACTAGGAATCATTGAGCATGAGTTTTTTCTGTTAATAGATCTCTAGAGAATTGAGAAAAGAATTTGCAAAAAAAGAGAACAATAGACAAATAGGCTCTCGCCATGTTTCATTGGTGATTACAGATCACCGCCACTGTTAGATCTCTATGTGAATGATTGATTATGATTTGGTTGTTATTTATTAAGATTTTTAATCTTATTTATTGATATTACTAATATTACGAAATTCATTTTAATATTGTTAACCGACTTTAATTTTGATATTACAACTTTCCTTTAATCAATTGTGATGAAACGATATGCTTTTAAACATATATGACTTTCTTTCAAACATTTATTTAAATCTATTTAACAATGTTAAATCTATTTAACAGTTTATAATTTAAATATAATCCGAAGATAACAATGTACATTTATTTTCCTACACTTTTATTATTCTTTTAATAATAAATATAATTTAAATATAATTAACAGTTTCCTAAAATATATATAATGTATTCAAAATAATTTTCAATGCTATTACTAATATTACGACCTTAATGTTAATATTGTTGACCGAATCTGAGTAAAAACTTTTTACGTTTTTTTTTTTAAATTGATGGAGGTCAATTCTTTGACTTTATGTCTTTGAATTTGATTGTGCTAATTTTAAGCGTTGTTGACCAATTCACGTCAATTACCAATCCTTCCCTTTTTCATAATTCAAAAACTTTCCTTTAATCAATTGTCATGAAACGATATTCTTTTAAACATATACGACTTTCTTTTAAACATTTATTTAAATCTATTTAACAGTGTTAAATCTATTTAACAGTTTATAATTTAAATATAATCCGAAGATAGGAGTGTACATTTATTTTCCTACACTTTTATTATTCTTTTAATAATAAATATAATTTAAATCTATTTAACAGTTTTCTAAAATATATAATGTATTCAAGATAATTTTCAATGTTATTACTAATATTACGACCTTAATTTTAATATTGTTGACCAAATCTAAGTAAAAACTTTTTACATTTTTGTTAATTTGATGGAGGTCAATTATTTGACTTTATGTCTTTGAGTTTGATTGTGCTAATTTTAAGCATTGTTGACCAATTCACGTCAATTACCAATCCTTCCATTTTATAATTCAAATATATAAATAAATATTCCTACTCGATCACGTCAATCGAGGCATAGTATTTCCGATTTTGCAGAATTGTTCGAGACACAGCAATACTATATAAACCTTAACAAATAATAAAATCATTTAATCGTCATACCAAATTTAACAACGAAATTAAATGATAATATAAATTTTCAAAATGTTACTTTCTGTACAACTAAAGATGTCAATAATAAATTGTATATAATGGGTAAGGCAATTTGAGACGCGGATGATTTAAGTGTCATTTATTTGAATGATGATTACGATGTTGATGTTATTTATTAATATTTTTAATATTATTTATTGATCTTACTAATATTATGAATTTCATTTTAACATTGTTGAGCGACTTTCATTTTGATATTACGACTTTCCTTTAATTAAATGTAACTAAACGATAATCATCATCTTGATTTCAATAAGTGTGCTAATTTTAATATGTTAATAATAATTTGTATATAATGGGTAAGTCAATTTCAGACGCGGATTATTTTAATGTCATTGATTTGAATGATTGATTATGATTTTGATGTTATTTATTAAGATTTTTAATTGTTAAGTAATATATTTACACAGTTTAAATAATGACGTTTTTTTGGTGGCTTTTTGTAACATGTCAAAAGTTGCATAAAGTGTGTGTACAATGGGTCATTTTGGCTACATGTTGAAATGGGTCTGGGGTTGATCCTTTTGGTGTCTATTTTTTAATAAAATATAGGAAATTTATATTACAGCATGTGACATTGGACCCATTTTCTTATTAGTTGTTTTTTAGCTATGTAATTGGTTTGAACCATTAGAGAGATAACTTGAAAAATTAAGCTACCCATTCAAGTAAGTGGGTCAAGGATTGTTTCTTGATTTACTTATCACCGTATCCATATCTTTACAACAACTATATTTTATGTAGAACACAAATATGGAATACAATGGTGGAGGTTTTCATAAATTATTGAAAATGAGCTGCACTCCTAGGATCGTGATGACAATGATAACAACTTCGAATGTGAAAAATCAGCTATCAATGAGCAAGAGTTGAAAGATTTGATTGAAGTAATGAAAATGGACCATTGGTTGAAGTTCGTTAAGCCCCAACTAAATTATAAGTGTTCTATGCTTAAGCTTAGTTATGATTATAATATAGATATTACCCTTACCCTTACCCAAATGATGTAATGTGTGATATTGGTTGAAGTTCATTAAGCCCCAACTAAATGATAAGTGTTCTATGCTTAAGCTTAGTTATGATTAGAATATATATATTACCCAAATGATGTAATGTGTGATATTGTGATAATATGCTATGTAGTTTGCAGTTGTCAAATTAAACTTTACTTACTCGATCTATCCATCATTTCGTTACATTAAACCGTTAGATGACATTTTGCATTTAACATCAAAATTCATACATATTGCATTATCAAACATTTAGTAACCAAAACAATTTGCATAATACAATTCTTATTTTTCTACTTTTTTTTTTCATTTTACTTTCGGGTGAACCGTGGGTCCCCACGGGACTCTAACCTAGTGAACTTTATTTCTGTTACTATCCTAATATACAACTATACAAGGGTTTATCTTATTTTGGAACTGTGCATCCAAATACAGTTAAGTGTAGTGTTCTTGATCATAATTGGTCTAGTTATTTGGTGCCTTGTGAATCTCTGCAACTTTGGTTATCATTTGCTAACAGTGATGCCACTCACCTGTATGTCTTTTCATTGGGAAGCTTGAAGTGGAGATAGGGACCATTGTCAAGGTACTTTAGTGTGGACCACTAGGAATCATTGAGCATGAGTTTTTTCTGTTAATAGATCTCTAGAGAATTGAGAAAAGAATTTGCAAAAAAAGAGAACAATAGACAAATAGGCTCTCGCCATGTTTCATTGGTGATTACAGATCACCGCCACTGTTAGATCTCTATGTGTATTTTTTTCATTTATGCTTTGTCAGTCATGTCTCTTTATTTTATTTTTAATCTTTTTTACAGTAGTGGTTTGTCCAGGAAAAGCTGTAACAATGGCTAGATGAACTCATTTGTCTCTCACGTTATTACATGCATTATGGTATCTGTACTATAGTTGTTTTATCCTTTTTACAGCAACCTTTTTGTTAGTGTCACGTTTATACATTATTTAAAATCACAAATATAAATATTGAGTAACTCATAATTACCAAAATAAATATATATGAAGTTTAAAGACTTCACACTATTCAATACTACTTAGAATCTAACAAGTATATCAAGAGTCTTAAATGAAGACTCTTTAGTTTGTACCGGACCCACATTCCAACCGATTAAATGATGACACGTGGGTGAAAAAAGCTACTAGACGCTGAGTTTTGTAGAGTCTTTATCCTAGAAGCCAAGCCTGAAGAGTCTTTAAGAAACTCTGTAACGTCTATGTCAATCTTAGCGTCCTAGCTAAGAAGCTATCGTTTGGCTCTGGTCTCAGCTTAGACGGTTAAAGAGTCTCGGCTTAGACGGTTCAACAGTCTCGGCTAAGACGCAAGCCAGACGCTATACATGGTGGAGTGGCACCCTCCTTGCTTTTCTTATGGGAGGTGGGGAGTTCGAGTCCTGCCGACACCAAAATGCTGCTGGTGGGCCGGGTTTTACCGCAGTGGACCTTCGGGCGGCGGGTTTTCCGCGGGAACTGGTGTGAAATTATTGGTGGACCCGGGTTACTATCGGAGTACTCCTTTGTCCAATTGTTACTTCGTAAGTGTTCGGGATTAATTTGTTGGCCGTTCATAAAAAAAGGATGCTTCCGTATGTTTTTAAGACTTTTTGTACGAATTAAAGACCTTCCGTACATCACTAAAACTCTAGACAACTATAGACGCGTCCGTACATTTTTTAAGACGTTTCATGCTTGGCGTCTAAGATAAAGACTCTACAAAACTCAAGCGTTTAGTAGCTTTTTTCACCCACGTGTCATCATTTAGTTGGTTGATTTGTGGGATCGATACAAGCTAAAGAGTCTTTATTTAAGACTCTTGGTACATGTCAGATTTTGAGTAGTGTTGAATAGTGTGTAATCTTTAAACTTAAGACCTTTTATATGCTTATTTTGGTAATTATAGATTAGTCAATGTTTAGAATCGTTGATTTTCCCTTATTAAAATAGGTGTTGCTGATGAACATAACTATGTCTTAATTTTTATACGTTATATTGCAAAGTCATTTAGAATGTCATTAGCAAGAAGCAAGCGTAGACTAAGCCACTAAGGGTTGGCAATTGGTAATAAGATGTGCTCTAGTACTAATTGTTGGGTTAATATCCTCAAATTTTAGTTTAATGTAAATTTGAGGGAAACACGCATGTGTCGACCTAACAGGTGTCTCTCCCGTTGCTGATTTGAAGGATAGTGGTTTTATAGCAGGGCAAGCGCTGCGGAAAGCAGAGGCGAAGAAAGTTGAGAAGCATGCCAAAGCGTGCGAGGAGAACCAACACGTTTTCGTACCCTTGGCTTTTGATACCTTTGGCTCCTTGGCACCGGAAGCCATCCGTTTCCTGACCATAGTCCAACGGGTTATTCATGGCAGTGTCTCGACTCCCAGGGGGCATGGGTTCGTTTTCACTAGGTTAGGGTTTGCTGTCCAGAAAAGGGTGGCGGCGCAGCTTGTTGCCCGTCTGCCCGCTATCTTGATGTAATTTTTAGCGATTATTTGGTAATAAAGTATAAAGTATGATGTAAATTTGCGCAGTGATGCACTCCAACTAATAAAAAAATGTATAGTTTTGATGCTAGGTACCCGCCCCACACCGGTATATGGGGGACGGGGTGCCACCAGAATTGGTTATGGGTACCCCACTACCAGCACAGTAACACTATCGTCACCAGTGCTGGTAGTGGATCCGTGAACCAAAATCTGGTTCTATCTAACAGGATCTTTCCCGTGAGTTTCTCTCTCCAATATATATATATATATATATATATATATATAGGTAGAGGATCCGGTAGGAAAATTGTTTTGTGTAGGAAGTATTTTCAACCATTAGATCAAATCTGATTAAATCTTTAGATGAAGGGCATTATAGACTTTTTGTCTATTTTTTTATTTATTACAAACCCACTAAATTAGCAACTAACATCTAGATATTTATGAAGATTAATCATCCTAAATTAACTAATTATTCATTATTTTTCATAAGAATCATAAGATATTCATATCAAATAAGTTGATCAATACCTTAAAACTTGTTTGATTCTTCAAACATATAACCCATCTCTATCACTTTTTCGATTATTCAAGTCATGGCAGAAGGTTAACATCAGGAGTGTTTTATAATAACGTCAGGAGTGTTTTATAATGAAAGAGAAACTAGTATGCATTAATAAGGAGTGTTTTATAATATCATCGGGAGTGTTTTATAATAACATCAACAGTGTTTTATATTGAAACTAAACACAGTAGAAGTGTTTTACTACAGTAGAAGTGTTTTAACAGATACGAATCATGTTTAGTAAAAAAAACACTATTATTCGGTTAGATCCGCAAAAAAAAGGAAAAAAAAAAAAGAAAAAAAAGAGAACACTATTACTTTAAACCCACTATTATAGAAGATGAAGAATAACCGGTGCAAAGAAGGTTTTGTGGTTCTATTTGTTTTTTTTCTTTTTGAAAGATGAACAAGTTTGAATGTTTGAGAGAGATTATAATAACTAATAATATTTAAGATTAAAATTAAGATGAGAGTGAGAGAGAGGGGGCATGAATTAAGGGTGAAAGTCAAATGATTTTTATATCAAAATACAAGAAATGACATTACTACCCTCATTTAAAATACATATTGCCAATATTTAAAAAAATGGGTTCCCCCGCGTCATCATCTGTTGCGAGATAATATTACAAAGAGTTTTTAGCCGATGAGGGTGATTCGACAGACGAAGAGTTGGAGCAAGATGCGATTACGAGTGCGCTTGCGCTTTCGTCGAGATATATGGAACAAACTAGTGCGCCTACACGTCCAAAACAAACTAGACAGTATTACGAACGAGATCGTGTATCGGCAAATGCTCGATTGATGAAGGATTACTTTGATGAAAACCCGACTTACCCCGACCCAAAGACGTTTAGGCGTCGTTTCCGGATGAGCAAACGTTTATTTCTACGTATATCCGGAGATTTAGAAAACGCGTTTCCTCACTTTCAACAAAAATCGGATGCTAGGGGGGTGATGGGATTCACGTCTATTCAAACACGTTTCCTTATTTGTGGTTTTATATATTATTTGTGTGTTTTTTAATATTATTTGTAATTTTTTTTTGAATTTAATTAATATTAGTTGTGTGTTTTTAATATTATTTGTAATTTTTTTTATATTTATTTGTCTTTTATTTTAATTATTTTGAGTTAAAAGATTAAAAAATAATAAAATAATCAACCAATCAGAAACAGGGGCATGATAAATAAAGTCCGTACCACTACACATGGTCTAATACAACTTGTGATATTGTGTTATCATCACCCTTGGTTTTTGAATTGGAATCCGTAGGGTTTTCATAACAGGCACTACCCAAAAGATGTTTTGATGCTAGGTATCTACCCCACACCGGTATAATACAACTTGTGATAAGATGTTTTTGAACTTGTTGGAAATCAAGAACAAATGGAAATAAAACAAGAAATTGATACACAAAAACTGAATCTTAAATTCTGATTGAGGACTCATCAATGATGAATGAAAGTGTAGCAATGAAGGAAGAAGTAATGTCAAAAGGGGTGCTAAATGAATCGTGTTTACGGGTTAGCGGTTCAATCTGACCGAACCCAAAATTTTGCAGACACATGAACTCAAACATGAAACGAATATTTGCGGGTTAACACGAACCATTTAACTTGAATTTTTTTATCTTTTTATTTTTTCGCATATTAATATTTCCAAAATAAAATTTTACGACAGAAAATATAAGTATTATGAACTCTATCCGTTTTGCCAAACGGATTGCATGCTCAACCTGAAATGACTTGAATCCGTTTAAAGTAAACCTGAACTTGCAAATTTCGTTTTAGGTTAATGTCGTGTTGAAATTCACATTCCTAATTAGGGGTGAGCGTTGTGCGGTTTCGACTCGCGCGAACCATGGACCCGACCCACGAGAACCTTGGATCTGAACCTTTTTAAATATATTGGTCGGTTTCCAGTTCTAGACTTATATGAAAAGATGGTTCTGGGTCGGGTCGGTCCGGTCCCGACCCGACGGTTCTAATATAAGAACTGTTTGTATTTTAGTTAGAATGTATAAAAACCTACATTTGTAGAAATGGCGAATAAATATGTATTTAAAAAAAACAATACTCTTCTTTAGTCTTTTCACTATTATTTTTTACATGTTATTGTAATCGATTTCATGTAATATTAAGAAACTACTAAAAAATATTATTTTAAAGAATAACAACGTATTTTTCATGAAATATTTTTCTGCTAGATGAATATGTATGGATACGATATATTACATATTATATTATTATATCCATATTTGAAGTAAATATTTATGTATGTTGCTTTACTGTTTTTGTATGTATATATTTGTGTCAAAAAATAAAAGCAAACATACCACAAATGTAAGATCCCACATTGGTTGTGTAAGGGAGAACAAAACTCCTTATAAGGGAGTGATCACTCTCCCTATCAGAACGCGTTTTGGCCAGTCCTTCGAGGGTGAGACCAATGCAAAACCGTGAGCTGCGGCAAAGCGGACAATATTGTGATACGGGTTACCTTGGGCTGTTACAACAAATTATGCCATTGTCTTATTCTATAGTTTTGGATTACTAGATATTGTATAATTGAATGCGTTTTGATGCAAATATACATGTTTCTTTGTTTTGTGATGTGTACATAACGGATTTGCATAATATATCGAGTAACGAGAATGACAAAATTGTTACTAAAACATATGTCGGGAAATGAAAGTGAGTTAAAAAAGTAAGCTTAATTATGGGCTATTGTTTGAACTATATGGAGGATTTCTTTGATGAATATGGTAAAAGAATGGGAAGATGTACCCCTTCAAAGGCCAATTATATAAAGAGGTTCTGGAACGCCATACCCTTTACCCGACCCATCATAACCTTTAGGACCTGACACTATCTGGCCTTTTAAGGTTTGGCTCGTGGTTCCCAATTTTATCAATAAAAGGGTATACGGTTATAGTGAGTCTGTGTTGGTTCAGTTCCGACCCTTTGCACATCCATGTCCCTAATGTCAATGAGTATCCAGTGCCCGACCGATAATCTTCTTTTGATTACTACTCTAGGTTATTCGATGATCGCTAGATCAACTGATGATTGCTACTTCAATTAATCATTGATCACTACTCCAGGTGATGGTCGGTTTTTACTTTTGATCTTTTTTTCCCTTGATCGATTATATCCTTAAAAACTAGCTATGATACGAATGTTGGTAGTCAAGACGAATTGCAATAGAACATGAAACTGAACACATAAACTGAATTTTGATTATAATTGTCCCCATATACTTGACGAATTGGTGTGAACAGGTGACGTCGTTTAGGTTAAAACACCACCGGTTACCGTAAATCAACTTTGACAATCTATCCTCTGTATTTACAATATCACACTTCGACTCTAAACAAGTTTACATTATTAACATAAAAACCCTTGTACTAAGTGGGTAGGGGGCCGGGAGGCGTCACCGTGGAGCATCCGGGTACCCACTCCAATGTACCAATCGTAGCTTGTCAGGTGGACTACCCGCATACCACCACCGAGAATCCCTCTCACCGGCGGCACCACCCATGAAGCATTCGGGTACCCCTGCCTCTCTCCTCTGCATCTCTCTCTCTCTCTCTATATATATATATATATATATATATATATATATATATATATATAGGATTGGGATCATTTGAGAACTCGTCTGAGTTGCGAGAACTTGAGAACTCTCCTAATCCAATCAAGCTGTGACAAGATGTCAGGTCATGACTTTGGTGATAAAAAGGCTTTAAAGGCTTGAATCTATCTATACAGGAGTGGAACAAGATGTCAGGTCATGACTTTGGTTAGCTTATGTAACTGGGTATATTATGGGTCATATATGGGAATGTAACAGAAGGGTGTAGAGGGTTTATGGGGCCACATTTGTATAGTGTCCAAGTTGTAGTTGCTTGCTTGCTAACTATGTTTTTTTTTTCTTTTCGATGCACACTAATGTAATGGCGGTTTATTGTCATAATACCTCTTTATTGTTTTTTTTTTGTGTAAAAGAATGTAATAGACATTATTTAAATATATCTATTACGCGCAAAAATTTGATACAAATGAAACGAATGTTTTCTTCATTCTTGAGCATCGTCAACATATATGAGCGTCATCAACATAAGTGTAACATAACGATGTGATTGCATGCATAATGAAATGACAATCAAACTCACAAGCATCAGCACATTTCTAAAGGACTTAACTGCGGGGATGCGCTCTTATGCGTTTCGCCAACAAAAATGATGCATGATGCAATAGGCGCGCATCACGTATTATTCGCACATATTAAAACCAAAGCCAAATACAACCATGAAAATCCTTCAAAGAAAGATATGGCTATGTTTACACCGGCGTAAATGGAGTGTTGGTTTATATTCCGGAAAAGTTTTTGTTTTTACTATATAGAGTGCTATTTTACACTGATGCACACACATGTAATCTCGAACTTACACTGGCGTAAAAAACGGCCATACGTCGATGTATAGATCTTCAAAAAGAGGAAAACCCAAAACGGTTTTTATGTTTTTCATAAATTGTTATTAATCCAAAGCAGCAGTAAAGGCGTGGATAGTACACCATCTTACACCAATAACAGTTACAAAATAAGACTGACAAAAACACCCCTAAGGGGGGGGGGGGGGGTTACACCAGTGTAACAGAAGAGAAGACACAAAAGTCAACAGTTACGAAATAAGTCTAAAATCATCAGTTGTGGTCATTTACATATTACACAAGGAGCGCACACACACGGATATATTAATTAAATACACTGACCCAACAAACTACAAGGAAAGATGTCTTTGCCATTACATTATCAAATTGAAAATTTTGAGACCCATGTCTCGATCCCTTTGAATAATTCGGACCAATTTGCAAATTATAATAAAAAAAAGTGGGTGGAAAGACAAATGAAGGAATACAAAATGCACATAAAGACCAACAGTTTCGTTGCAGACAACCTAAATTTATGCAAATAATAAGTGGCCACACATACGACACAGTATCACCACCTGAAATCAACCGTACGATAAACATCACCACAAACGGTACCGCTGTCGTCACTGGTTTAATCGCCGGAGTGGAAGGGACGGCCGGAATTTTTTAACCAACATGCTCTCTAACTCCTCGTTCTTTTTAGGCAATGAAATCAAAGATAAATTCATTATTTAACCCTTGTTCTAATTCTTCTTCAGAATCCTAAAACAAAACAAAGATTTGTTCAAGAATCTGTCAAACGAGGAAGAAGACTTCACCACAGAACAAGAAATTCCGATTATTAACACTCCACGATCTCTAAAGACAGATGGGTATAACATTTTAAACGACGGTGGTGGGAGTTTTCGGTCTTTGGTTTGTGTATGGATAAAGGCGATTTGGTGATTTTTTTCCAATTAGTCGTTTAGGGTTCATAATATTTGTTGGTGAGGAAGACAACTCCTTATATAAATGTATAAATGAGAGAGATAGTGGTGAGAGGATTATGTATCTGCAACTTTTGCAGAAGAGAGATGAATTTTGGGTTTTCTATCCCCAAACTACCCTTAAAACCTTATTATTTTAATTAAAAAATATAATAAAATTTTATGTTTCATAACAAGACAAAACTAAGTCAGATGCATTCTCATCCGTTGGATATGTATGATCAATGGCTAGGATGAGTTCCTATGGTTCTCGCAACTCAGACGAGTTCTCAACGGATCCTATCCCTATATATATATATATATATATATATATATATATATATATATATGGTAGCTAATCAGTGGTAAATTTTGAGACTGGATTGCTACCATATTAGCCATGATAATTACCACTACGCCAAAATAGGCCTACAGCCACACTTATTCTAAAACTGCCCTGCCACACTTTCAATGAAATATGTGGCTAAAAGTCTAATCACATTTCCAAACCTTCTAGCCTACCTTTAGCCACACATTTTATTTATTCATGTGACCATTGTATACTAGTTCAAAACTTTTAGCCACACTTTAGAAAAAAAATGTGACATTTTGTAGACACACTAGAAAAGTGTAACCAAATTTGATCTATAGCCACAATATTTGTTAGATTTTTTATTCATGTAATAAAAAAAACACCTTTTGGAAATATTTAGCCACACTTTACGAAAAAAAAAGTGTCATTTAGTAGCCACACTTAATGAAAGAAAAAAACTAGTAACTATAACTATTTTATCGTCAATTAGATTCAATGATGGTCAATTGGATCAAATGATGGTCAGTTAGGCCCAAAGACGGCCAGTTAGATTCAATCATCGTCACTTAGACCCAATGAAGGGTATTTAGACCCAATGATGGTCAATTAGCCCCGATGATGGTCAATTAGGCTTGTTGATGGTCAGTTAGAACCAATGATCGTCAATTAGATCCAATGATGGTTAGTTAGACCAATGATGGTAAATTAGATCCAATGATGGTTAATTACAACAATGACGGTCAGTTGGATCCCATGATGGTCAACTAGGCCCAATGATGGTCATTCACATATAATGATGGTCAATTAGAACCAATGATCATCATTTAGATCCATTGGCGGTCAATTAGATCCAATGATGGTTAATTACACCACTGATGGATGGTCAGTTGGATCTAGTGATGGTCAGTTAGGCCCAATGATGGTCAGTTAGATTCAATGATGGTCAGTAACACCCAACGATGACTAATTAGATCCAATGATGGTTAGTTAGGCCCAATAATAGTCAGGTAGATCCAATCATTGTCACTTAGACCCAATGATGGTCATTTAGACCCGATAATGGTTAATTAGACCCGATGATGGTCAGTTAGGCCCAATGATCAATTAGAATCAATGATCGTGGGCTGCAATGGTCGGCTGGGGTACGGGGTCTCACAGATGGGGGTAGGGGTGCTCAGAATTTGAATAATTCAAAATTCGACTCAATTCGATTCGATTATCTAAAATTCGATTCGGTTATTGAGAATTCGAATTCGATTGCATTCGAGTCCAGTTAATAGCATAAGAATCATATACAAAATTTGTGATTTTAAATTTGATTCGAAATTCGAATAAAAATAATACATATTTATTTATTATTTTTATATATTATATTTATATTTATATACATATAAATGTCAAATTTGGGCTAACCTTCTAAAGTGATTCTTATCAAAGTCCAAACTTAATTAAAGCCCACAAGCCACAACCTATCCCAATTCAAACCAAAACCCTTTATAGTTTATACATATTCAAATACTATTAGATTAAACAAGCAGCCACCATCTATATTCTAACTAGGGGTGTAAACGAGCCGAGCCGAGCCCGAGCCTGACTAGGCTCGGCTCGGGCTCGTTAAGGTTTTGTGAAGCTCGAGCTCGAGCTCGGCTCGGTTCGAGCCTACAATCTTGAGCTCGAGCTCGGCTCGCTAGCAGAATCCAAAGCTCGAGCCCGGCTCGGCTCGGCTCGAGGTGATTTGAGAATCTCAAACGAGCTCAAAAGCTCGGCTCGAGCTCGCAAAAGCTCGGCTATAACTTAGGCTCGCGAGCCCAATCGTTAAGGCTATAACTTAGGCTCGGCTGTAACTTAAGCTCGGGCTCGGGTTCGGGCTCTAGCTCGTTAAGGCTCGCGAGCCCAATCGAGCTTTGTATCTAGGGCTCGAGCTCGGGCTCGATAACTAAACGAGCCATATTTCAGGCTCGGGCTCGGGCTCGGGCTCGTTAAGGCTCGACTCGTTCGAGCTTTTTACCGAGCCGATCCCGAGCCGGTCCCGAGCCGCTACGTGTCATTTACACCCCTAATTCTAACCTAAATTTGGGCTAATCTTTTCTGCCGCCGCTGCTCCACATCCCACAACCCCCGTCGAGCGCCGCTGCTCCACCATCCCACAGGCCGTCTACCAGGTATATATCTGTTCATATATTTCTTAGAACTCAACTATCTTTTTTGATATTGTGGTTCCATCGATCTTACATATATTAATCAAGGAATTTGTTTTTTACATATATTAATCAACCACACCACTTCAACCATACAAATAATTTATTTGTATTTAAGATCTACTCCTCAATATAATAAACAAAACACGATAAGATGCGCTACAAATCCATTTGATTTATTCCATCTTGTTTACAAGAATGAGCAATACCCAACTTGGTTTCATCACTTCAAATATATGAACTTGGGGTGCACTCTATTGACATTACACAGGAGGCTGTTGAGGAAGGAATTGTAGTTGGGGGTGGGTGCACTCTATTGAGACTTGCTGACGAACAAACTGAGTCAACTCGGTTAACACTTGGTCAAGCATGTCGATTCAGTCAAACACCTCGCGCGTACGATTTGGTATAATATTTTGGCGTTTATACTTATAAATATATTTCGCGTTTAATTGGATATTACTTATTACTTATCAATATATTTGGATTTGATTATGTTATTATGCCACTCACTTGACCCGTTATTAGTTTTTAATAATTCTGACGTCTTGATTCTATACATTGCTTGTTTTGTAGATTGAAAAGTTGAACTTGGTTATCAAAGAGCTTGTTAAGGAAAAAGATGAAGATAAAGCAAGGTTCGAAGGAATTATTGCGAGCTTGGTGGCTGAAAAAGAAAAAGACAATGCGGATAAAGAGGTTATGCTCAATATAATGGCACAAATTGAAGCTATGTTAACAGCTACGGGTCGAAAATAGGCTATAAATACTTAGATATGAATGTTTTGATGTTTTAATTGGTTTTTCTATTAGATTCTTTTATATGATTTTAAAATTGGAAAAATTGTAACAAATTTGTTTTATATAATTTGGGATTTTGTATTATTTGACTGTTTTATATAATATAGTTTTCTTGAAATGTAATTGAATTAAAAAAGCAGGAAAAAGAACCTGTAGCTAAGCTAAATGGTAGCAAATTTTCGATGAAAGTGATGACTAAATGGTAGCAAATTCTCAATGAAAGTGGTGGCTAAATGGTAGCAAATTCTCAATGAAAGTGGTGGCTAAATAGTAGCAAATTGTCAATGAAAGTGGTGGCTAAATGGTAGCAAATTCTTAATGAAAGCGGTGACTAAATGGTCACAAACTAAATTGTAAATTTTCAATAAAGATGGTGTCTGAATGGTGGCAATATTGGTGATTGAATGGTACCAAAACGGTAGCAAAAGACCTTCCTAAAGTATTGTAAGAGCGGTAGCAATAATTTTAACCAATTTTATGGTGACAAAAATATGGTAGCAAAATACAAAAGTGGTAGCTGTTTGGTGGCATTAGGGCAACAGACATGGGTGTATTTGCTACCGCTTTTTCGGTTACAAAATGGTAGCTACAGAGCAATTGCTACCGTTATGTGACCGAAAATGTGGTGACAAAAGCCCAATTTTCTAGTAGTGGACCTTATGTCCCCCGTGACAGAATCGGAGCTCCGCTCAGCGGGGAAAAAGTGGCCCAGGTAAGTCGGATACATTTTGGATCTATATATATTAATTTGAAACCTCTTGAGGAACAGTAAATGGTAGTCTTGCAATTTTCTTTCTTTTGTTGGGGCAATTCGGTCATTGTGTTCTTTGTCTGTATAAACCATCTCCTCTCTGTCGGTGTATACCCTATACCATACCCAATTTTCTTCTCACCGTATACTCTCACCGGCCGACACCGTCTGCCGCCACCGACACCTTTTCCATTCCGCAGCTTTCCCATCACGATTTACGTCACATCTGCTCTAACACCAGGTTCCAGAGTTGCTACGTTGAGGGTCATGCTTAGGCATTTGTTTCTCCTCCAACGCCGTCTGCGACCTTATGTCTCCCGTGATAGAATCGGAGC
Source organism: Ambrosia artemisiifolia (assembly GCA_032199755.1). Taxonomy (NCBI): domain Eukaryota; kingdom Viridiplantae; phylum Streptophyta; class Magnoliopsida; order Asterales; family Asteraceae; genus Ambrosia; species Ambrosia artemisiifolia. The sequence continues at coordinate 51,613,007 of CM063520.1, forward strand.
TCCGCTCAGCGGGGAAAAAGTGGCTCAGCTAAGTCGGTTACATTTTGGATCTATAAATATTAATTTGAAACGTCTTGAGGAACAGTAAATGGTAGTCTTGCAATTTTCTTTCTTTTGTTGGGGCAATTCTGTCATTGTGTTCTTTGTCTGTATAAACCATCTCCTCTCTGTCGGTGTATACCCTATACCATACCCGATTTTCTTCTCACCGTCTACTCTCATCGGCTGACACCGTCTGCCGCCACCGACACCTTTTCCATTCCGCAGCTTTCCCATCACGATTTACGTCACATCTGCTCTAACACCACGTTCCAGAGCTGCTACGTTGAGGGTCATGCTTAGGCATTTGTTTCGCCTCCAACGCCGTCTGCGACTTTATTTCCCCCCGTGATAGAATCGGAGCTCCGCTCAGCGGGGAAAAAGTGGCTCAGGTAAGTCAGTTACATTTTGGATCGCATGTACCGTTTTTGGGTCATTTGGGGTTTCTATGAAGTGTGGCTTGGTGTCGGTGGTGGTGGTGGAGCAGGTTACAGTGATTGTTGATGTGTGCTGATCTGGTCTCGCGATCACCACCCTCCGTAGATGCCTGTAAACACGTTAACGTCATCGAGAACTGGTCAACCGACCCTTGACTATGAAAGGAGAGAACTATATGGTTTTTACTTTTTGATCTTAGGAGTCTAAATTTGCAAATAAAAGTTAGGTTTGTTCTCCTTTGTTGCAATCCCATCGTCCAGTGATAGTGGTTTATACGTGGCACTCAGTCCGCCCTGCAGTATTCAATTGTAAATGACCCATTTTTTTCCATTTAATCATGAATATGGTTTTTATTATTTTGCTGTTTACCTCAATATGTATGTTTATTATTATTATTATTATTATTATTATTATTATTATTATTATTATTATTATTACAATTTTTATATAATGTTTCTATGTAACATTTGTACTAACATGAAAACCTATAATCGTCTGCTAAATTTTCAACACAAGTCACAAGTTTAAAGAAAACAATGGATCATAGGCCATGTTACCAAGACTTTGAGTAACGTGTTTATTAATAATAACAACAAAGTAATATTAAAGCCGATGAGTCTCAGATAAATTGGTTTGGGAGGAGGCGACCTCATGATCTTTTATAAAATGTGTTTTGATCTGTTGTGATTTGTTTGATATAAGAATATAAATTCTTAAAACTAAACCTTGAATTAGGTTACTTTGAGAGACAACATCAACTCCATCTTTAGAATGTTGTAGAGGCTGAACCATGGAAATAAGTCTTTGTTCGTAAAGTAATTAAACCAACGTTAAATTTCAAGAAAAGGGTCATATATTAGTTTCTATTCTTTGATAAAAGTTTTGATTAATCAAGTTTGTAGTAGAAAGCTCGAGGCAAAAGATAGTTGATATCACAGGTACAAACTCAGGTGCAATAATCTCTTTGAATATATGGATTTTAGATTCACTTTACAATGAACTATGTTCAGTGTTTTGATTTAGAGATTTTGTTCTTAAGTGTTAAGGTCAATGAACTATATATATTAATTTTATTATACCTTTTCACAAATGAACTATGTCCTCAACATTATATCTAATCTTAGAAGTTGATTCAATTTTTGATTTTTTGAAATGTTGACTTACCTGAAGTTTCGATGTTAACACAGATTTAGAGAAAAACTTCGCGGTCAATAGCAATGATCAGATCAAGGAAGAATGTATAATTGGTTGTTTATTACTCGAACCCATGTAAGTAGATGATACTTTTGATAAATAGTTTATTATTGTGGATATAAATGGTTGTTTAGTATGGTACTATGGTTCATTAGTTGTTATCAATCATCAATCTATTTACAAATGATGCTTGGGAATACTAAATAGAAGCGTAGAGATTGTGGTGGTGCCACGTCGGTGCCGGTGGCTTTCCGGCTGTCCATGGTGGCGGCGTTTGCATTGTGCTGCTTCAAGTGCGACCTATGTTGAAGATTTGCAATTCCTATGGCTGACCAGGTAATTTTTTTTTATTCTTCGTGTTTCTTGAGTGTAGATGAAGGTGACGTGGGCTTTCTTTATGGATTTGAGGCGTATACAGATTCAATGCGTCCTAAGGCTAGGCGGTGAACAGACGAACCCACCCCCCGTCCCACCCTTTTTCCCCCGTCCCCCACCTGCACACCCCACCGGCTCCCCCGTCCTCACCCTGCCCCGTCCCCCCCGTCTCCCCCAGGACGCCCCGGACGGGCCAATCACATTCAAGATAATTATTTTTTTTTTTTTTTTTTCAAAAACCCAACGGCTCTTTAACGGCTCTTTTCTTTTTTTATTTTTTTTTTCAATTCCATCTATAAATATTATACCATTTATCCACCCATATCCACTCTATCTCAATCTAAACCTTTATTTTTTATAAAGTTTCTAGCTTTTTTATAAAAAAACTCATGGATCCTTTCCACCAATTTAACCAAGACCCGAATCAACCTAACCCGAATAACCCTTTCACCACACCCGGTTACACACCCGTCATTGATCCACCCATATCGCAAACCGTTCCAATATTGCCGCATGCGGCTCAAATGCTTCAAAACCCGGCGGCTTATGCCCAATTACACCCGGTAAACTACATGCAAATGCAACATTATATGAACCTAGCAAGCCAAGCGGGTTTTACATCACACTTTTCACCACACTTTTCACCACAATTTTCTCCACAATCACAAGCAACTACACCTACCGGCCCATCACAACCCACTACACCTATTGAACCATCACACCCCGTTAATGATGAGAACGAAACCGATGAGGAGATAGTTGCCGAAACCCAAGAGACCCCAACGACCCAAAAAGGAAAAGGGAAGCGCAAAGGAAAACAACGAGATCCAGGACCGGGACGTGGTAAACCGGTTCAAGGAGTCGCGCAACCATGGTCCGATGTTGAAGAGGAAGCCTTGGCTAAGGCTTGGCTCGCGGCTTCAAAACGCCCGACAGTTGGTAAGATTTTAAAACTTGCGCAAAATTTATATTTGTGTATTTATTTTTTACGAAAAAATATATATGTTTATTTATTTTTTATAAAAAGCCGATTATATATATATGTGTGTATTTATTTTTACGAAAAAATTTAAACGTTCATAGGTACCGCCCAAAGTGTTGAGGCCTTATGGGAGACGGCCAACGATTTTTTTCATAAGTATATGCAAGCTAAGCCGTATCGACATAACGACGCTCTTAGCTCGAAATGGAGAAAGTTGAATGCGGATTGTGGTAAATTCAATGGAATTTACAACCGTATTAAGGCCAAACCGCCTAGTGGATGGAATGAGCAAATGATTTTTGAAAAAGCGATGGCGGACTATAAAACCGAAACGAAAAAAAACTTCTCGATGATACGGGCTTGGCAGGTTTTGAAGGATGAACAAAAATGGGCGGGGGTTCGAAACGAGGTTGAACGGGCCAAACGAAAAACCAAATCTAAGAAAGCAGGCCCGTCCGTTCCAATCAACATTGATATGAACGACGAGCCCGATTATGAAGAACCAATTTATGTGGAGGAGGAACGCCCCCCAGGTTTATAAATTTATAGTTTTTTTTATATAATTTGTTCGTTTATTTTTTATACTATAAAATGTTTGCGTTTTTTATGTAGGTCGGGATAAAGCTCGAAAGGAAATGGCGGCAGGAAAGAAAGCGATGGGGTCGAGTAGCACGAGCGGGAGCGCTTCAAAGCTTGATAAATTAACCGAAGCTATGGAAGTTTTCAACAGAGCTAACGAAGAAAAAATCAAGCTCAAGAAGGAAAAGATTCGCTTGATTGATGAATCGAAGGCGGTGGAAGAGTGGAAAATTATGGAGGCGGATCTCTCAAAGTATCCCGAAGAACGACGCGGCCCGTTGAAGAAGTTGCAAGAAAAGTTTCTTGCAAAATGGAAGTAGTTTTATTTGTTTTTAATAAATCGTATGTTATTTTTAAGTATGTTTGTTTTTTTTAATTTTAGGATACTTTTGTAATTTTTATTTTTATAATTTAGTATTTGTTTGAACATTTTTTTATTTACTTATTACTTTTATAAAACTAATAAAAAAAATATTAGAAAACAAAAAAAAATAAATTAAATGCTTGAGACATGAGGTTGTTCATGTCTGCACACCACACCCATGTCTCAGACACCACCTAAGTGATGTGGCAGCCTACGTGGCACTGAGACATGAGGTTTTTCATGTCTGCCCACCTTATAGCCTAAGGAACTGAAGCGACGTTGATCAGATATCCGCCACGTCCCCGCGCAACGCGCGGGTTGAGTTATTCTAGTTGAGATTATCCATCGTCTATCTTTTGATAAATGGTGAGCAAATCACTAAACATAAAGCCCGTGAATTATTGAGTAACTAAATGTGACAAAGTAACAGTATTAAACACGTTGCACACATGTATATTCTTCAGACAAGGATACGGATTACAGCATATGATCCACAGTAAAGAACAAAACACTACCAAATAGACAAAGATGCCTATCACTACCATGAGAATACAAAAGAACTCAAGTAAAAAATTTATTTCCCACCCACTGGCTATGGGAGTAGCTTAATGGGGAGTAAAATAAAACAAGGGTTTTAGGCCCTGCTTCTTATGTATACACAAAAATGATACATGAATTATAGGATTGAAGCGATTTTCTTGACGTAAAGGCCATCGTATATCCATTATCCGTTTTGGGCCCTCAACAAGCTTGAGATGATCCTGGCTATGAAGGAGAACTGTATTGTCATAAAAGAAAGTTAATATGGTAACCATAGGCTATGAAGAGTTACATGGCGAATACTTATGCTGACAACATTCTGAAGTTTGTATAGGGCTGGCAAATCGTGTCTTAGTAGATTTAACAGGTCTTTGATGACGCGAACAACACAAGTTCTAAGCATGAACACGACTCGTTTAACTTCTTTATATCTCATGTTTATAACACACTTATATGTTTTATGTACCAAAAAAGAGAAATGATAGATCCTAGCCTCTTAGTTCTATTTAAATAAAAAAAAAAGTGAATCACATGGTGTACTTTTCAGTTAACAGGTCTAATCATGTCTTATACAGGCCTCCTCGTGTCTTCTACAAGTTACCATTGCCAGCCCACTGGACTAGGTGGGTTTATTAACTTAACGCATTTAAATAAATAAAACAGCCATGTTTGCATCATAAATTAAACAGTTAAAATTTAATCGACATGTGACATCAAGTTCTGTTGGATTTAAACTAAACTTATTAGGAGGTCTCGACAACACCCGAAATGGCACGGGTACCCCACTACCCCTACGGGTTCACCTTCGCATGTGACCTGAGTAGTGGGTTCTGTGTAGTCCCGGATACCATTTCCGTGTTCTAGGTCACATCTAAAAAGGGTGTGTGCAGAGGATATATATATATATATATATATATATATAGGGATAGGATCCGTTGAGAACTCGTCTGAGTTGCGAGAACCATAGGAACTCATCCTAGCCATTGATCATACATATCCAACGGATGAGAATGCATCTGACTTAGTTTTGTCTTGTTATGAAACATAAAATTTTATTATATTTTTTAATTAAAATAATAAGGTTTTAAGGGTAGTTTGGGGATAGAAAACCCAAAATTCATCTCTCTTCTGCAAAAGTTGCAGATACATAATCCTCTCACCACTATCTCTCTCATTTATACATTTATATAAGGAGTTGTCTTCCTCACCAACAAATATTATGAACCCTAAACGACTAATTGGAAAAAAATCACCAAATCGCCTTTATCCATACACAAACCAAAGACCGAAAACTCCCACCACCGTCGTTTAAAATGTTATACCCATCTGTCTTTAGAGATCGTGGAGTGTTAATAATCGGAATTTCTTGTTCTGTGGTGAAGTCTTCTTCCTCGTTTGACAGATTCTTGAACAAATCTTTGTTTTGTTTTAGGATTCTGAAGAAGAATTAGAACAAGGGTTAAATAATGAATTTATCTTTGATTTCATTGCCTAAAAAGAACGAGGAGTTAGAGAGCATGTTGGTTAAAAAATTCCGGCCGTCCCTTCCACTCCGGCGATTAAACCAGTGACGACAGCGGTACCGTTTGTGGTGATGTTTATCGTACGGTTGATTTCAGGTGGTGATACTGTGTCGTATGTGTGGCCACTTATTATTTGCATAAATTTAGGTTGTCTGCAACGAAACTGTTGGTCTTTATGTGCATTTTGTATTCCTTCATTTGTCTTTCCACCCACTTTTTTTTATTATAATTTGCAAATTGGTCCGAATTATTCAAAGGGATCGAGACATGGGTCTCAAAATTTTCAATTTGATAATGTAATGGCAAAGACATCTTTCCTTGTAGTTTGTTGGGTCAGTGTATTTAATTAATATATCCGTGTGTGTGCGCTCCTTGTGTAATATGTAAATGACCACAACTGATGATTTTAGACTTATTTCGTAACTGTTGACTTTTGTGTCTTCTCTTCTGTTACACTGGTGTAACCCCCCCCCCCCTTAGGGGTGTTTTTGTCAGTCTTATTTTGTAACTGTTATTGGTGTAAGATGGTGTACTATCCACGCCTTTACTGCTGCTTTGGATTAATAACAATTTATGAAAAACATAAAAACCGTTTTGGGTTTTCCTCTTTTTGAAGATCTATACATCGACGTATGGCCGTTTTTTACGCCAGTGTAAGTTCGAGATTACATGTGTGTGCATCAGTGTAAAATAGCACTCTATATAGTAAAAACAAAAACTTTTCCGGAATATAAACCAACACTCCATTTACGCCGGTGTAAACATAGCCATATCTTTCTTTGAAGGATTTTCATGGTTGTATTTGGCTTTGGTTTTAATATGTGCGAATAATACGTGATGCGCGCCTATTGCATCATGCATCATTTTTGTTGGCGAAACGCATAAGAGCGCATCCCCGCAGTTAAGTCCTTTAGAAATGTGCTGATGCTTGTGAGTTTGATTGTCATTTCATTATGCATGCAATCACATCGTTATGTTACACTTATGTTGATGACGCTCATATATGTTGACGATGCTCAAGAATGAAGAAAACATTCGTTTCATTTGTATCAAATTTTTGCGCGTAATAGATATATTTAAATAATGTCTATTACATTCTTTTACACAAAAAAAAAACAATAAAGAGGTATTATGACAATAAACCGCCATTACATTAGTGTGCATCGAAAAGAAAAAAAAAAACATAGTTAGCAAGCAAGCAACTACAACTTGGACACTATACAAATGTGGCCCCATAAACCCTCTACACCCTTCTGTTACATTCCCATATATGACCCATAATATACCCAGTTACATAAGCTAACCAAAGTCATGACCTGACATCTTGTTCCACTCCTGTATAGATAGATTCAAGCCTTTAAAGCCTTTTTATCACCCACCAGTAGGTAGTTGAAAAAAAATGAGTATTACACCAGTGTAAATACGTATTACACCGGTGTAAATAACCAACAAAACATATTACACCGGTGTAAATTCGTGTTCATGATCAGAAACTTGACACTGTCAAAATAAAAATTAGTAACCGAATAAGTTTTTGGACACTATAGAAATTAGTAACCGAATCGACAAACAAAACGTATTACACCAGTGTAAATACGTATTACACCGGTGTAAATAACCAACAAAACGTATTACACCGGTGTAAATTCGTGTTCATGATCAGCAACTTGACTCTGTCAAAATAAAAATTAGTAACCGAATAAGTTTTTGGACACTATAGAAATTAGTAACCGAATCGACAAACAAAACGTATGTAACCAGTGTAAATATTACACCGGTGTAAATAACCAACAAAACGTATTACACCGGTGTAAATTCGTGTTCATTAGCAGCAACTTGACTCTGTCAAAATAAAAAAGCTACATCAGTTAGTTATGAAGCAAGTTAACCCCTCAATGACTTTTTTTTTCATTCTTATTTTTTCCCCAGTAAGCTTGTGAATGGCAGACCTCTAGTGCCTCCAAGTGTATATGTATCCTGGGAACAGGGATAGTGTTAGTGTTAGTGTGATGAATGATATTGTTTTTTGCCAAATAAGAAACTAAACCATACAAAATAGTACCTGAATTATCCCTTCATCCGCCAATTGCTTAATGTTCATTCTATACTCATGTAGTACCCAATTTGTTCTTTTTCCATCTTTAGCACGACCTAAATGAACAACCAGCGTCTTGATTGTTGCAACGGTTCTTCCCCTATATTCAACTAAGTATTGCGGATGGTTATTCTTTTGTGTGGTCGTGAATCCCATGAAAACAAACGACCCGTTTTTAAAAAGAGATCTGAGCCATTGGATGATATCTTGGCACTACAAACACATCACCTTCTTCTATTCTAAAACCTTGAGTTCTTACGCTCCACTTCATCAATAGTTCTCGGACACACCACATGAACCATTCCACGTCCACTCAAAACCACTGCGATCTCAGTAGTTAACAGGTTCCAATGCGCCCCATCATCGCCCCTTAATGTCATCATTACAAAAGTCAAAATCAATATATAAGAAACTGTTAATTTGATTCCTAAAGATGGCTGCAACAAAATGCTCTTCACAAAGTATATACGTTTGTTAGATTAAACATGAAGATACCAAAATAAGAGTCCTTCAATGCATCCATTTGTTTACTTGTAACAACAAAGACTCCATCCATTACAATTCTCGAAATCATGCTTCGCTTCCAGGATGTTATACGCATTTCCTTTTTTATTTTTGTTCTCTTTGATTATGCCATTATCATCGATAAAGTCCTAGGAAGGCTCGCATGTTCCTATAATGCATTTCAAAACTGTTCGTTCACTTTCGACACTGATACGCCGTGCACAATCATTAGTTGTTGTCCTCCACTTCTCAACTCCTGTATCACTTCCTCGTTACCCTGAACCAAAAACTTAATTAATTAAGTCGACTTTTCGATCTATTGCGCCTCTTTGTTGTCTTTGAAAAATTTAAACTTTTGTACATTAAGTGCTGCTTGAAGAACTTTGTCATCAAACCTCATCAGCAAATCAGCAATACTTGAATAGGCTCCGAATGATTTCTTTGATTTTATTCTTTTTAGTTGTGATTCTAAGCTTGCTCAATTTTGTTAATTTATTGGGTGTTCTTCTATCAGACAACCGTCATTAAAGCAATTTAGCATTGGTTTTAATTAGTAAAAATTGATTTGCAGAAACCACTATATCTTCTTGTACTACAACAAGACTTGATTTTTTTGCTAATATTCAAGTCAAGTTCTTTGACTTGTGTCTAGTTAGGCACTTAAGTTATACTAGTAATCTATGTGTTTGTGTCTTCCCCATGGAAATGGAACCCATCAAAATTCAAACCTTAAAACTAACAACAAAGACCCGACCATCAAAATTCAAACCTTAAAACTAAAAACTAACAACAAAGACCCATCAAAATCTTTAAAAATAATAATAAACAAAAACCAATCAAACTGTTGAAAAAGTAAAAAAAAAATGATCAAAATCTTGAAAAAAAAATAAACAAAAACGCATCAAAATCTTGAAAAAGTAATAAACAAAAAACCATCAAAAATCTTGAAAAAGAAGATAACATTACCTTCGTTGAGAAGTGATGGATCCAATAACAGTCCTTTCACCACCATCACCGCCATAACCACCGAAGAAGATGAAGGGGAAGGGGTGGGTTTTAGTCTGGTTTGGCGGCAGAAGATTGTTTTTAACGGATATAGCTAGAGTCTGATTTGATTGAACCACCGTCACCACCATACCCGTCGCCCAACCATCTCCTTTACTCCCCGTCACCACCACCATGATATTCATACTCATCTGATTGAAGATAATTTAGTGAGAGGGAGATGGGGATAATCGTCTGATTTTGTGAGAAGTAGAACAAGAGAGAAGGGGAGGAGATGGGTGAGAAATTGTCTGTGTAATTTTTGAACAAGAGAGAGAGAGAGGGGGGGCATTTAAAAGTCATCAGATGTGTCAGCAACAAGACTTGCAATTACAGAAAAGCCCTTATAGTCAAGTGTAAAATGTCTTCATTACCCCCTCATTAAAAAATTACAAAATATTGTAAAATGGGGATGTGTCACAGCTTGATTGGATTAGGAGAGTTCTCAAGTTCTCGCAACTCAGACGAGTTCTCAAATGATCCCAATCCTATATATATATATATATATATATATATATATATATATATATATATATATATATACGCATTACATTTTAAGAAACAAGTTCCTAAATTTGCTACCGCTAAAGTGGCCACAATTCAATAGGTTTGTTATTTTTTTTATAAATTTTTATTTTTCTCATGAATTTACCACCAAAAATAAACGGTGTCAAAATTTGCAACCGATTAGTTATCTTATCTTGTAATACATATTTTGGTGTAAAATCGGTTGCTAATTTTGCTACCATTTTTCTAGGTAGCAACATTTGGTGAACATAGGCCCTTTTATCGTGGCTAATATGGTAGCAAAATAGGTCCCTAAATTTGCTACCGCTAAGGTGGTCACAATTCAATACGTTTGTTATTTTTTTTATAAATTATTTTTTTTTTAGTTCTTTCTTATTATTTTTCTCACGAATTTACCACAAAAAATAAACGGTGTCAAAATTTGCAACCAATTAGTTACCTTATCTTATAATACATATTTTGGTGTAAAATCGGTTGCTAAATTTGCTACCGTTTTTCTAGGTAGCAACTTTTGGTGACAATAGCCCAGTTTTTTAGTAGTGGTCGCAGACGGCGTTGGAGGAGAAACAAATGCCTATGCATGACCCTCAACGTAGCAGCTCTGGAACGTGGTGTTAGAGCAGATGTGACGTAAATCGTGATGGGAAAGCTGCAGAATGGAAAAGGTGTCGGTGGCGGCAGACGGTGTCCGCCGATGAGAGTATACGGTGAGAAGAAATCGCGTATGGTATAGGGTATACACCGACAGAGAGGATGGTTTATACAGACAAAGAACACAATGACAAAATTGCCCCAACAAAAGAAAGAAAATTGCAAGACTACCATTTACTGTTCCTCGAGATGTTTCAAATTAATATATATAATAACAATTTGTGATGTAATTTATTTCAAAGTGGTCTATGCTAAATATGTGTATCCAATTGATATATGTTTTTATATAAATATTTTCTAATGTGTTTGCATTTTATTTTGCATGTATTTCTAGATGGGCTTCTCTTGGACCAGCAATGAACCAAAGAGAGAAAAAATCTATTGGGTTACATCATGGCTATTTTGCTATTGGGCCTTAGCCGAGTATCCATAGATTTGTTTTGTGTGCCTACTGCCTAGTTCATTTGGTTTGTATGTCGTGTGCTCAGCCCCTTCATTGTATAATCAAGCTGGTCCTTTCAATTTTTCCTTTGTATTTCGCTCGCCGTTGATCAAGGATTCCGAGCCTGTCTCTCGTTCTTCAACGGCTCCTAAGGAGTATATAGAGAAGCTTTCTCTTGTAGATGGAAGACTAAAAACATAACTTCCCTCTTTATTTTTGGATCATCGATTCATTCTTCTAGTTTGGTTATGTTGCATTCATCTAGACTTTGTCGATTTGTTCCAATTCGACTTGTCTGATTATATCTAACATATGATCCGTGTTTATGTTCTAGTAATTCTTGTTCAATCAATAAAATCGTTATATTTATGTCAGTCTCAGAACAAAGCGTATAATTAAATACTATGATGAATCATGAATGTTGACGTTTTTGTTGTACTTCAAAAGTCTGATATGTATTTAAAAAAAGTTATATGCATTATGAATTTAAAAGCACGTATTTAAAATTGGAAATAAAGTTCGACTTGAACCTAAGGTCTTAAGGTATACTTTAACCCTTCTTAACTCCACCTAAATGCTACATCATCCATTGTTTGTTATTTGACTCCGCTTCACCATAAGGAAATGCCTTAATCTCATTAACTTCACCTAATCATATATTTTTAGTGGTTTTGGTTTATAAAAGGAAAAAAAATTAATGTAGACTTTTAACACCATGTTAACATGTTAACCCATAACCTCTTTAACATCCATTAACACAAGGAGGGAGTTGTGTACAATGCAAGTTAACATGTCATGTCACCTCTAACACCACATATGTTAGAGTATATCCCATGGCCTAAACTCGGTTCAAAACTCCAAAAATCAACTTCAAAATGTTGGAATTAATCACAATCTCGTTAGTTCGTTAAAGATTAGTTCAATATTAGTTAGTATCCAGTTTGTAAGGTTAAGGTGCTAGTTGTAATGTATGTAATTACTAGTGGGTTAGATATACAAGCGTTGTAATTTAACAACGGGTACGTCGCGTTGTTTAAACGTTGGCAATGTATAAATAGCGCCGGTAGGATCATATGTAAACCGTTCAAGTTCGTTCATATGGCTGATAATATGAATTAGTTTCTTGTATAATGAGTGTTTATCTTTATTTAATATCGTTATTTATAATCAATCCCGATTAGAATCAAATAAAGTTTTAAGTTTTTCAAGAGGCCTGGTTTAAATACTGAACACCCCTATACTTGATTGCTACACTTCTATTTTGTGTCGCATGCGTAGATGCCACCAGGGGCGTATACAGCTAAGAACCAGGTGAAGTGGAAAAAAAATTGTTTTTTAAGGTATTTTTATAAAATGTTGCCCCTAAAACAAATTTTTTGTTACCCCTTAAAATAATTTTTATAAAATGTTACCCCTTGTTTTATTTTCTAGATCCGCCATTAGATGCCACCCTTTAAATCTCGCTTAAGCGCAACCCATGATCGAATCACTGTGAAATGTATTGAACCATGAATTTCGAAACACAAATGGCTCGTGGTGGTGCTAGTGTGGAATTTACAAAAAGCTCCATCCAAACAGCACATTACATCATTTGGCAATGATCATGTTTACAACGTGTTTTTACGGGTGTGAAAGCTAATAACAAAAGAGGGATGCCATTTGTACACCAATTTCAACTTGTTCCGAAGACGATTAATTGCACTCAGTTGATGTGATCAGAAGAGGAGTGAAAATATTTTGTAATTTGTGTTTATCAATTCTTTAAACAAAATATAAAACACAATAGTAAATCAAACATTCCCGTTAGTCCGGTAAAGGATGATAGGGAAGACGATGCAATGATAGGATGATTACACTGATCGGGTTCCCGTTTAGAGTGTATAGTTAGGATGACTTAACGAGATCAGAGATCTCAATTATAGAGATGAGAGGAGGATGGTTTTGTGTGTGTAAGCAAAGGTGTTCATTAGCCTCTAATCTCTCCTAATGATCTCTATTTATACACCAATGGGGAAACCCTATTTTATGGTTAAGTAAGGGTAATTACGTCCATCACTTAAAGACCAGTTAAACCAATAGAGGTATTTAGTTCATTGATCATTTATTAGATAAATGATTATAAGGGCCACGTAATAGAATATATAAATATATATTCTTGATCACATCTGATAAGATATGTGCGGGTAATCCACAAGGTGTGAAATCTTGTAATTCGATCAAAGACAAGTTGGTATGAGTTTTATCACTTTAGAAACCCGTTGCTAACTCAGATTCAATCAAAACATATGTGGTGTGTGATCAGAAATCCGAAAAGTTCCAACCCGAGTATTTAGGGAAGTAGTATGATAGCAAAGAGCGTCACGGGTTCGGATCAGAATTAGAGGGAAAAAGTCGAAGCCGGGTGTTGACATAAAATATGTTTTCTTGAGTTTGTGTTTATTGAATCAAAACACATTTTACACAAGTATGTACACTTTACACTTACATACATATTTGCTATTAATTAAATTCATCGATTTACTATAGCATATATTAGTTGTATTTTTTGTTTTTATATTTTGTAAGTTAAGAGAGAACAAAATAAACAATGCAATTTAACATACATAAGACAGTCAAAATAATGTCATTTCTATGGTTGTTGGCGTTACTGAAAATAAAAAAATACACTAAAAACTTCTTACATAAAAATGTGTGTTGAATATATGTTTGGTTTTGTTTCTGACGTAACAGGAAAAGAAAACAAATTATAATTGGGGTCCTCATAGTCATGGGTTTACAGAAAGGCCCATTGGAAATAAAGTGATGGGAAAACGAACACAGTTGCTGTTTCGAGGGTTGTCACTTCTCACGGATGATCGAATGCCCATACGAACCAACTTGGTTGCTCAGCGGGAATCAAATATAAAAAAAAAGAGATGCATTATAAATGAAATAAGTCTCTCGGGCGGGCGAAGGAGATGCATTTCTGGTAGTGGTGGTATTGGACAATAAAAAAATGAATCATTTCTTTCTTCTTTCTGCCTTTCTTTCCTCGTTTCATTCGTATGAGTGATTTGGTTATTATTGTGTAGCTTTGATATTAGTATTTATATTTAACACTTGAATGTTTATGAGTTGTGACAATTTGGACTGGTGTGTATTTTGATGATTATTGGTGGGTTGTTTCATAAAATATTAAATTCTTAATTCCATTTTTTTTTGAACGGCCAACAAATTGGAATCACTCACGGAACACTGGAGTATTATCGTGCCACTAGTGTTGCCACGCGATCATATTCCACCACCAAGTCACCAATTCAGGAGGAAACTCATAATTATGAGAAAACCCCCCTTTGTGAGATTCGAACCCAGAACCTTATGGCCCCTAAGTCTTATCTCACCACCAAGATACCACTAGGCTATAATGCCTTGGGTTCTTAATTCCATTTTAGTCAACTTAATTAGCAAAGAGACTGTTGGTAGGAATTTACATATGCTATGCGCGTCCCAAGTTAATGAATCAATATTGGTTATGTTATGTTTATGTGACCAATCATCTATACATATAATATTTAGAAGCAATTTTGGACACTTGGCAATCATTTACCCCCTAGCAATTATCTCTCCTTCATTTGTGAAGACACATGACACTTTGAGAGAATTAATAAAATTTTCTTTTTTTTTAAATCAAAAATCTAAAAAATATAAATACCCTTCTAAAACTCACGGACATAACATAACCCTCATTCATCATCGCCTCCTCTAACCCAAAACCCTAATCAGGCGGCGATTGAAGGTTCTCATTCATCTCCAATCGATATGGGGTCTCCATCGTTCATGTCCTCTGACTCAAAGTTTGATTATCTTTATGATTCTTACATTTATTTTACGCCAATATGTATGTGTATGTTCGATCATTCTCTGTTTATTCCGAAGTATATGTTCGATATCTGTTTATTCTCTGTTTACTCATTTTCAATATCTGTTTTAAGATCTGTTAAGTTTTCTATACATCTTGATTATGTCGATTCCTCTTTTATTTTTGGAACCCTAATATTGATTTTGATTTTGTTTTAGTGATTCTTCTTTATTTCGAATTTTTGGCTGTACAATCGAAGTAATTTCCTGGTGTTGTTGAGAGCAGAGAGCCATGCATGGTTATCTGTCTTTTTCTTTCAGAGCAGAGACCCATGAATGCACCCGATCGTTACGAGCGATTCGTCGTTTCAGAGGGCACAAAAAAGTATTTTTTTCCCAGTGTTGTTCTAAGAGAGCATACCCTTTTTGATGGAGTCATGGAACTAAAAATTAAAACTTCCATTTCTATTACAACTTATTGTCTTTGATGTTATGAAGGTTAAGAGTGTTTATATTCATTTTTTTTGTTAGTGCAGGACTTAACAAGGATCAAATTTCTCACAGATGGAGTATTATTAAGAGAAATGATGGATGACCCTCTCCTTAGCAAGTACAGGTGCTGGCTAATATTTGTCTTTTCTTTGTTAATTGTTATTCACTTATTTATAATGAGGGACACATAAGCCACATATTTTGAAATGGTTAAAAATAACTAGGAGGTGAAATTGGCTTGTACTATTATTATACAACTATCAGTATCATAAGCTTGCTTTTTATTTCAGTGTGATTATGGTTGATGAAGCTCATGAGAGATCCCTTTCGGCAGACATATTGTTGGGTCTTCTAAAAAAGGTACCAAGTAAAGATTCAATATCCGTTTCTAAAAACAGCTTACGTTTATTTTCCTGTTGCTAATAATTGATTTCTTAGATTCAACGCCGTAGGCCCGAGTTGCGCTTTATTATGCTTCAGCCACAATTGAAGCCAAATCAATGGCTGCATTCTTTCAAATTAGGTTTTCTAATCAGAACAATGATTCATATTCATAGTTAGGCTCTATTAGTTACTTCAAATGAAGGATTATGGCTAATGTATTGCAACTCTGTATATTGATCAGAAAAAAAGAGGCCTCGATTGGAAGGAGAAGATAGTGAACTGCAGACGGAACCTGCCATTTTGTCTGTTGAGGTATATAATACGAAAATCTGATGACATCAGACAATAGAACATAGAGGTTAAGCATCTCTGTTTCTTTGTTTTGTTTTCTTACCCGTAAAGGATGTGATTTCAGGGTAGAGGGTATAATGTACAGATTTTCTATGTTGAAGAGCCTGTTTCAGATTATCTTCGAGCTACTGTTTCAACAGTAATGTCAATTCATGATCAGGTACCCCGGTAATGTATATGATATTTAAAACTATATTCTACGTTCGCATTCTGTTCATATTTTTATTATTATTTTACCCGTTACGTTTTAACTTGTAGGAGCCAATGGGGGATATTCTTGTCTTTTTGACTGGCCAAGATGATATTGATGCTGCAGTTCAATTAATCACAGAAGAAGCCCAAAACAGTGGCAAGTCTTCTTTAGGTATGTCATAGACTTAAAATTTGCTGACCATGCCGCCTTTTTACTCAATTAGTATAATATATATTTTGAATTTTGAAAGTAGATCGTTGGTGTAAGTTGTTTATATAACTTTAGACTTGATTTGTGTAGCAACTTGAGACCATATTTAAAATATTATTAGTTACTAATAGGTTATTGAGTTGAATGTGTGTCGTTTTTTAATGTCTTCTTCAGGTGATGTATAATCTTTCAACTTACATAGATGCTTAACAATAATTACTGTAGGAGGGTGAACTTCAAGATCATGTTTCTGAAGAAGTATTGTCTTCAGAAGATAACATGCAGTCACAACTACAAAATGATCTAAAACATATGTGTATGCAGTAAGTGGCTTTTCAATAGTCAAAAAGTCTATTTTTTCCCTCATAAATAATAAAAATATTTTTTGTTTGCTGATTTTTTTTTGTATATTTCTGACAGACAAATAGTGGAATTATCTACTGCTGCCAAGGAAGGGTTTATTTTGCAAATTTAGATAATGGAAAAAGTGTGGCTGTGAAAAAGCTTGATGTTTCTACTGAGGCTGAATCCGATAACGAGTTTTTGACTCAGGTAAGTGTATGTTTCTGCAAGTAAATATTCTGTCATGTCATCCCCTATGCACAGTTGATCTAAATGTTTTCGGTTCCAAACTGGAAAACAAAACGGATACATATGAGGGTTTGGAGGTGGCATGATGGTTAGGCGAGTTAAGTAATGTGTCAAAACAGCTTTGTACAGGTTCTGGTTCCTGTTTGGTTCTTTGGTTTCTTCATTCCTTTTTTTAACAAAAGTTAACTTCCGTTGTATTCAAGGTTTCAATGGTCTCCAAACTAAAACACGAAAACTTTGTTGAGTTGTGCGGTTATTGTGTGGAAGGAAATACATGTGTTCTCTTTGCAAGGCCGGATTCTGAATTCTAGCCACTTTTTATAAAAAAAAATATTATTTTTTTCTTAGGATATTAAGATGTGGGAATATGATGAGACACTTTTTTCGTATATGATTTCTGAAATGTGGCACAAAATTACACAATTAAGATTTATAGTGTAAAATCTGAGAGATTGGGGGGTTTTGGGAGTTGTTAAAGTTGAGTTCTTTTTTGCTTTGTTAGCGGCTAGAAGAATAGACGATCCGATAACAACTCTGGGAAACAATCCGGCTTCAGTAGAAGGGCCAGGAGCGGTTGCTTGGACAGACACACGGTGGCTGCCGCGGATAGCGATACGACTGCGAAAATTGAAGCATCATTTATGATTCTGCTGCTTTGAGCCATATTGTGACATTAAAAGGTATGCAACTGTACATGCAATTAGTGTTAGCTTTATCAATCTTACTCATGCCTTTTTAAATAAGCATGACTGTTGGCACCATAAACTACTATGTTGATTGTTAGTAATTGAAATAAGTATTCACTTTCTTGAAAATCTTGAATTTTGCACTAAAAATCAAGATTTCAACTTTGCAATAATATCCCGAGGATTGCTCATAAACCCTTGTCTAATTGACTCTAATATTATAAAAAATGGAACTTGATGAGCTTATGATGAGAAAAAAGATTATTTTTCTTGCTTTTTGGCATATGTGTTATGTTTCCAGTAGCAGTAGCAGATGAGGGTATAAATGGAAATTCATCCTCTTTATCAAGAGGCCTAAGTTTGTGAATATTGGAGCTTTGTTGTCAGTTAATTCTAGTTATTGGAAGGTCTATGAAGCCTGCAATTATTGCTGCTGTTGATGATGTGAACAATGATTCTTCTTTCGAAAAACTTTATTAAAACAACTAAATTGTGTTGAAATTCTTCTTCTTCTTTTTTTTTTTTTTTTTTTTTTTTGAACAATCAAACGGACCCTTTCATTCATCACCATAAAAAACGACACAATACAAAGAACACTAAAGAAAAACGTCCACCCATTTTCGCCCAGGCTCAATTAGCAAGAGGCTACTTGGGCCAAAAACACCCGAATACATATACTAACTAAACTTTAAAAAGAAAGAAAACAAAAATCGCCCAACTCTTCCAACCTTGCTTACGCCCTTATCCAATGTCGAAAATAGTAAAGTCCCACCATTTTGTTTTATCCGCGTCCGAAATTTTCGCCCTCTTGAGTAACCACCAGAAAGATTCAGCCTTAATTTCCTCCATCAACATAGTCGTGGACTTATTAGTGTTTTTGAAGATCCTTTCGTTTCTTTCAAGCCATAACTTCCAGATGCCAAGTGAACGCATACACAGTTCGCTTCTTTTTTGGCAGTCCCTCCACCGTTTTGCAGACCTCCAGCAGATCAGCGATTGAGTTCGCTTGAGTCATTCCCTGCACCTTCAGCCAACTCCCCATATTCCACCATAAAGCTCGCGCCCATAAACAATCTATGAATATGTGTTTTGTCGTTTCCAGCTCAGACCCGCAACGTCTACACATGCCATCCCCAACATCGACCCCCCTGTATTGAAGGTTTTCAGCAGATGGGATTTTGTCTTCCACGGCTCTCCACACGAAGCAATTTATTTTTGGCGTTGCTATGTTGCTCCATTTGAAAACACATTGTGCAGTCCCCTGAACCGGTGCTGTATACAAGGTTTCCCTGACCCGTTTGACTGAAAATTCGTACTCCACGTCCCCAGTCTTCCATTTCCAGCAGTCCGATTTCTCAGACACCCCAAGACCCATTAACCGAAGCCACAACTTATCCGCTGCTCTCCTTTCAACATCAGAACTAGGGAGACGTATCCAGGGCAAGTCCCACCATAACATATTGTGCACTCTTTTGTAACAATCAACAACCTTTATATTTTTACTCGAACATAGGTCATATAACTCAGGGAACAGATCTTTTAACCGCCCCTCTGCACACCAGTTATCTTGCCAAAGCCTGACCGAAGAACCATTACCAATCGAACAGATGAAATTGGATTCCAGATTTACTCCTCGTTCAGCAAAGTCCTTATGTATTCCAGCGATCGTCTTCCAAACCCCGGAGCCACTGATTGAGCAGGGAATAAAAGCGTTATCATTTCGACCCTCGTGAATAGCTTTAATCACCCTGCACCACAGTTGATCCGGATTTGACTTATACCTCCACCACCATTTTACAAGAAGCCCCAAATTCAAGTCTTCTATGCTACCAAGGTGGCGGCATGATATTTGTTACCCTTTGTGTTTTTTGTTTGATAGCCGCACATCACGTAAAAAACCAAGTTCATAAAACAGTTGCCATCCATGTAAATGGATTAGGACTGGAATTTTATTTTTATTTTTTTATTTGATACCCACACATAACATAACATAACATAACCATTTTAGGAACTCATGAATTAAAAAGAGGTATATAAAAGAGACAAAAATAAAAATGCAGATTAAACACTTCATTTTTTGTTTCCATTCAGCAGTATAAGGTGTAATGTTGAGTTGAGTATGAATACTTTATTGATATTTTGTTCGTCTTTTCAGGTTGTTTTCTTTTGTCCGCTAAATACTGGGTTGCGTATGCAGGCATTTGTGTTTCTCTTTGCAGACTTTTGTTTAAATTTCTTAATGGAAATGGCTGGTTGTTTCTTTTGTCTTCATTGGAAATGCTACCATCATCACCCCAAGTTGGTTTTAAAAAACCAATAAAGTTCTAAAAGCGAGGAGCAAAGCGCAAAAGCCGCGTTCTTTTCGTCGCGAAATGTAAAAAAGTTGCCCATTGTAGCATAAATTAACAACCACCACGCACTTTTTACAACCAGGTTTGCAACTGTACGCGCGTATCCGTGCGATTAGTTGTTCGGACAAATTTACAATTCTATAGTACGCTACTAAAACTGTCTTACGAATCACTCTTTGACAGCAACGAAGATATTTCAGCAACACTTATGGAAGAAATAGCAACACCAGGCAGATTCAACACGTGTGAGATGGAGTTTGCACCAGCCCATGTAATATTGGCATTAACGGCACTAAAGTCTAAGAAATACGTAAGTACATACTCAACTCACTACTAACTTTTATCCCTTCATGGTACCAAATAATAAAGAGCTAATGGACGTGCGAAATTCAGATGGAAGCACCCTACTTCATGTTGCTACTTCATTTGGGAGTACAAAAGCTACTAAGATCTTAGTGCGAAGAAGCCCTGAGCTGCTTTCTGCAAAGGATAATGAAGGTTTCACACCACTTGGCATAGTTCTTTCGAAACCTTGGCATAAGGAAACATGTCTCTTTCTGTGGAACTTTGCAATGCGAGACATAGAACCAATGGATGCTACATTTGAGCCTCTGGTTAATGCTATTTCTCACGGATATTTTGGTAAGTAGTGACTAATAATATAAATTGTATAAAAGAACGCCAGTCCACTAATCTATTATATGGGTGTTGATTTTCAGACTTAGAGAAGACTTTTATACAACGATATATGTCGTTACAGAGCCCCAATGTGTTGATGGCTATAGCTCAACACTGTCCGTCTAATTTTAGTCCCCACCATATCTACATATACAGATGTTAGTACAAATTACATTTATTTTCTTATGTTTCTTTAACATTTGATATCTTGAATATTAACACACACATTTGTATTGTTCATATTCGAAGTGTGGAGCCAAAAGCGTTTGGCAATTCGTAAGCAGAGATAGTTTGGATATCAACATGGAGCATGGCTTTCCCAAGTCAGCTTGGCTCTTAGAGTGGGTATGTATTGATTGTTAAACCAATTTAGTTTCAGTTTTTGTTTTCGTATAGAGATAAAGTTATTTAAGTCAATGGTTTTGATGGGTCGTGAATAACAATATAAGATCAAAAGTATAATGATTGCAGCTGCCGAGAATATTAACAAGTTTGTTAAGTTTATTTTAAATAATAATCTTATATATTTCAGTATAATGGTTGAGGAGGTTTGATCTTACTTGTGTGACTAACTAGATACAATAACTCAAAATGAACCAGTTATGGTGAAGGAGCTGACAGGTGGATACAAAATTAAATATCATGCAAATGGATTGGATAATGAACCTATTAAAATCCACTTCACTCCTCCGTTCAGGTCATTTGCTTAACAAGTATATGTATTTTGATTTTATTTTATTTGTTATTTTACGTACATTTTAAATATTTTCAGAAGGATTGATATGATTAGAGAGTTGGAGAAAATAGCAAATCTTAACATACCTAAAGATCTTGGTGGTGAAGAAGCCAATAAATATCTTGCTGATGCATGCACCAAGTTCGATATCAAATGCCCCCAAATGGGATGGGGTTAACAAACCGAAAGATCGTTTTTTTTGTGAACGCTTAATATTTTTGAAACTTCTTACGCGTTTGAACATTAGGGATATATTTTGCATCAAAATTATAATAATTATAATTAAGTTATGATATTATAATTTTATATGTTTTCATTTTTAGTTTTATTTTATATCGTAAATCAATTATTATATAATTATGGCACAAGATGTATGACACATAAAAAAAATGCCATTAAAAGTAGTGTTGATATTTTGTAGTTAATATTGTGGCACACAAAAAGTGTCACTAAAGACCTTGCAGAAAATGTGTGGCACACAAAAAAGTGCCACTGAAAGTTTTAGTGGCATTGTTTGTAGTGGCGTTTTTTTGTATGCCACACGTTTCTGCATGGGCATTCAGTGGCACTTTGTATATGCCACTGTATGACATTTTATTTATAGTGTTATGTCGCATTGTCAAGAGTTAAAAGTAGGGTAGGCGTGAAGTTACTTATACTTGATGCTGATGGGAAAGTGAAGACTAAAACAAAAAATGTGGTGTATAAAGAAATATTTAGTGATATTTGAATAGAATGTGTATTGGTTTCTTTTAAATCTTAATAAAATATTTCTGCTACATTTTTTTATATGTTTTACCCCTTAAAATAATTGTACGTTGGTGAGTCGCGTGTAACGCGGACAAAGATCTAGTATGTTTATATTAAGCATTAAGTTAACAAGTTGTGTAATTCCTGTTAGTAGACTGAAAATTATGTATAAGCATTTGTCAGTATGTTAAACACACGCACAATATTTGTATATGTTTTGGAGTTATTGATTCTGTGTTGATTAGACAAACGGTTTGTAGTACAACACCCACTCGTGCTAAGTACACTCCACGTAGTTTAGTTAAAAATCAGATGGATGGTTGTAAGTTCATGGATTAGGTCACTCGTAGGATAATATAAGTCATATCTATGTAGTCATTAAGAATTGTTCTCATTGATTAAGTCGTGCAACTAAGTAACCAACACTGAAATTCGAAGTGATTGTCAGGTTCTCATCTTTGTTACTTATTTCAACTCTCTCGTGTTTTGGTCGATTTCTTTCTGATTTTTTAGTAGTTCATCGATCTTTAGTTTAATTCAAAAGTTCAATTAAAACTTTTGCATATACTTTCTACTTAATTTATATTTACAATTAAACATTACATGTAAATATGCAATACTAACTACTTGCTCTTCGTGAATACGATAATCTATTTCCCCTAATTATGTATGTTATTAAGGTCTTTGCATTACTTAAATGACGGTCGTCAACAACCCATTGGTCTTATAACGAGAAATATGTAATCTGAGTTTACCCGATAGGGTTTGCACCTCATTGGTCTAGTATTCTCCCTAGTGAGTATTTGTACTTCATTACATCATTTGAGTAATATATTTGGTTTTCATCGTTCGTTTGTGTCAACACATGTGTTCCCTCAGTTTCCGACAGGGTGGCAATGACATATTTTTATGATTACATACCGGCAATGTTCCTAACCAAGAATTATGTGTTTCATAGTCGTAGCAAAACACATAGACATTAAATTCACACATCCGGACCCTGATTGAATATAAGCAAGTTGAGCTTAAATCATGCTACACACAAGAGAATGGGGCATATGTGTACAAAGGCGTTGGGTAGGAACTAGTCGGTTATCATGATCAGCATATTACTTTGATACTCCAAGAACCACAACTAAGATTTACTTATGAAGAAGTATCGTGTTCTTTTAGAGAAAATAAGGCTTACATTGCGCCACATAGACGAAATTTATACGACATGGAGTATATATCCCTTGTCTTTATTGTCTGATTCTAATGGTGGAATGTATGTAACTATGAAACCGTACCATAGTGAATGTAGAATTGGTTTATTCCATGGTATATGACCACATACATGCCGCTCAAAAGCGAAAAGCCAAAATGCAAAAGAAATATATGAAGTAGAGGGATCAAATGTATAAGTGACCAACGATGAAACTAAGGGCCATTTATGTAGGTTCACTAACTGAATATAAACAACTCCATCATTTTCTACCCTAACTATAATTTAACTAAAAGTAATACATTTGAAAATTCATCTTTCACTAAGAAAGGCTCACATTCCATCCATCAATATGTTTATCTTTTTATTCACAAACAATTGTTTTATTATATTTCTAGTTTTTAAACACTTTCAATAATTATAATAGATGATGAATAGTAGTTTATCGTATATAAAAAGTTTGTGTAACGAATTTTCAAATTATAAAAATGGCGTATAGATATGTTGGTTATGATGTGGAGTAAAAAAAAAATGATGTTTTAGACATATATCTTAAATTTTAAAAATTGGGAGAGGTACATGGGAGTTGCTGTGAATGCTGTAAATGCCTTATTTAATCTATTTTCACTCATTTGAAACTTTCTTATTTTTTGAACGGCCAAACACTTTATATATATATATATATAAAGAGCCAGCAAGAAGCTGGAAAAACACCCCAAACAAACAACAAAAACACTTCGACTGGAAAGACCGACCCCAAACACACTAAACAGACAGATTACACACAGGACGCGACATCGAAATCTAACCACCTATTCCACTCCGGAAGCGGCAGGTTGGACCTGTGGGACAGCCACACGTACGAGTCTTCTTTAATCTGCTCCACAATCTTCCTCGGCTGCGTGTGCACTTTATCAAACAACTTCTTATTTCTTGAAACCCAAATCTTCCAAACTGTGGTGTATGCGATGGCCACGATAATCCTCTTCCAAATTTTGGACCCAGGACCGTTGTATAAGAGATCAAACAGGGCCTTGAGCGATGAGATATCATTAGGAAACGGAACTTTCATCCAGACGAAAATTTCCCACCAAATGCCTTTAACCAACAAGCAGTTCAGAAACAAATGGTCAGGCTCTTCGACACCAAACCCGCAGCGAACACAAAGGACATCCGCAACTTGAATCCCCCTAGCAATCAACTTGGATTTAGCCGCCACTTTACCCAGACCTGCTCGCCAAGCCAGGATGGAGCATTTCGGCGGCACCCACGCATTCCACCGAAACCCTCTATAATTCTGACCCGTATCCTTAGCAGCCTCCAACTCCATTCTGACCCATTTCACAGAAAAATCGACATCAAAATCGTTAGACCAGCTCCATTTATTCCCGACGCTTCATAATTTGACCCGATCCAGCTGTTGATGCAACAAAGAGAGCCTTAACCCCATCGCCTCGTCACTCGAAACTCGCTTCCACTCCCACCTCCACTTGAACCCAATCGTATCCTCATCCCAACAGGAGGCAACCGAAGCATTTTTATCTACTACAAGCCTGTACAGGCCTGGGAAGGCGGTCCTGAGTGGCTCGTTAAGCAGCAATTTATCTTTCCAGAAGCGAGTTAACTTGCCATTGCCCACCGTAACCTTAAGTTTGTCTTGCAAACAGATCCCAGACTTCAAGAGTTTCTCCTCTACCCCACATATGTCCTTCCAAACCCCTTGACAACGATTTCTTGCAAGGCATTTGGTGGTTAAACATGAGTTTTGTGTTATGGTTTTAAAAGTATAGGGACTAGTTATGCAATTGTTAGAAAGTATTATATGTTTAGTTGTAATTGTAATAAGAATAAAGAATAGGGACTGAATGTGTAACTAGTTAGTTAAGTCGTTAAAGTCTGTTAATGGCAGTTGATGCCTATAATAGCTGATTGTAACAGCCTAATGAGATCAGCATTTGGTTGAGAATTCTTCTTCTTCTGTTAATTTCTCTCTTTTTGCTATCAAGTGGTATCAGAGCCCTCGAGCCTTTCGGAGTTCTGTCTACCATTGTTTCCGATTAACCACCGTTCAACCACCGTATCATCACCGTCGTTCAATTGCTCTGTTCGTTCATTTCATTTCTGATTAATCTTCTTTCGATTAATCAACTGATTCAATTCCATTGGATTAATCTTCTTTCGATTAATCTTTCCGTTCAATTCTATTCAAGATTAATCATCTTTCGGTTAATCTTTCGTTTTTTCATTCATTTGTTTTTCTTTCTTTTCAAACGAATTGTTAATGGCGACCACAATTAAAGAGGTTGAAAAAGTCTTAAAAGAACATGAAAAGACCATTGCACGGTTAGAAATTGAATCACAAGCTGCCATGGCTGATTTGCAAGCTAACATTGATAAGAATATGGAGAAATTGATGGCAAAGATTACTGTTGATCAAGAACAGCTGTTAAAGAAGATACAGTCTGTTACTAATAATAATAATAATAATAATAATAATACTCATAATGATAATAATACTTCACCTACAAATGGACGATTTACAGCAGGGGGTAATAATATTCATAATGATAATAATAACATTCATAATGATAATAATAATTCACACACATATATTAGAAGACCTGTCATGGATGATGAGGGACAGGGTGGATTTAGTGATTACAAGTGTACTCGTTATGGAAAGATTGATTTTCCTAAGTTTAGTGGAGATGATGTAGAGGGTTGGGTTTACAAATGTAATCATTTCTTTGTGATGGATAAGACACCTGCTCATGCCAAGTTAAGAGTGGCAGTTGTTAATCTTGAAGGGAAAGCCTTGGAATGGCATCAGTCTTACATGAAATCAAGAAATTGTACTGTGGACACTTTGCCATGGGAGGAATATGTGAGATCTGTAGTACAAAGATTTTCTACTTCAGCCATGGAAGATGCAATGGAAGATTTAAAAATGTTACAACAAAGTGGTAGCCTGAAAGTTTATAATGAAGAGTTTGATAGACTTTTGAATAAGGTCAACATTCCTGAGCCATATGCAGTCAGTTTGTATGTAGGGGGTCTTAAACCTGAGATCAGATGCATGGTTAAGATGTTTAAACCATGTTCTTTGAGAGATGCATATGGGTTGGCCAAACAACAAATGGTGGTGCATTCAACTTTATTTCCTAGTTATTCTTCTAAAAAGAATAACAATTATGGAGGATCTTTCCATAAGAATGATGATGCTGAAAAGATTTCTGGCCCTAATGTTACCAAATTGCCCTTATTACCTACTCCATCTGTTGCTAAAACAACCAAGAGACTCACTCCTAAAGAAGTGGAAATGAAAAGATCAAAGGGTGAATGTTTTTGGTGCACTGAGAAATTCACACCAGGTCATAAGTGCAAAAACAGGCAGTTATTTGTCATTGAGTTAGTTGATGAGGAGGAGGAGGATGAATCAGTGATTCAAGAAGAGGAAGAAGCTATTATTCCTGATCCTCACATTTCTATTCATGCTATAACAGGTATACCCTCTTATTCAACTATGCAAATCACTGGATCAATGGGTACCAGAATTTTGCATATCTTGATAGATTCGGGTTCTACCCATAACTTCATTGATATTAAATTGGCCAAGAAATTGAATTGTAAGATGATAGCAGTTAAGTCAATGAAAGTGACTGTGGCCAATGGTAATCAATTAGACTGTGTTTACATCTGCCCAAATTTTAAATGGATGATGCAAGGTGTTTGGTTTGAGGCAGATGTGTTAGCAATAACACTTGAAAACTATGATATGGTATTGGGAGTTCAATGGCTATCTCCTTTAGGGGATATCATTTGGAATTTCTCAAACATGACCATGGAGTTTCAAGTAAATGGGGTTCAATATGTGTTGAAGGGAATTGAGTCCAATAAGGTAAGTCTGTGTTCTTTGGACAAAATGTCCCATATGTTACAACAACCTGCCAAGATAATACCTTCTCAAATGTTTGAATTACAACTAGTTTCTGAGGACAAGAGTGTTCATGGGTCAAAAATAAGTCAGGTATTACACAGTTCTGATATAGATAGGCTGGTTGAATCCTTTATGGATGTGTTTGAGGTACCTAAGTCTTTACCACCCTCTAGAGCCTGTGATCACCAAATTAAGTTGAAAGAGGGAACCAAACCAATTAATTTGAAACCTTATAGGTATCAATCCTTGCAAAAGGATGTCATAGAGAAAATGACTCAGGAGTTGATTGATTCAGGGGTTGTTAGGAACAGTAAAAGTGCTTTTGCTTCTCCAGTTGTTTTGGTTAAAAAGAAGGATTCTACTTGGAGAATGTGTGTTGATTATAGACAACTTAATGATGCTACTATAAAGAACAGGTTTCCAATTCCTTTGATAGATGAGTTATTGGAGGAATTAGGAGGGGCTGTTGTGTTTTCAAAGCTAGACTTAAGGTCTGGCTATCATCAAATCAGAATGAGTGAAGAAGATATAGAGAAGACAGCTTTCAGAACACACCAAGGCTTGTTTGAGTTTTTAGTTATGCCTTTTGGGCTTACTAATGCTCCTGCAACCTTTCAGTCACTAATGAATGAGACATTTAAGCCTCTAATCAGGAAGTGTGTTCTTGTCTTCTTTGATGATATTTTAGTGTACAGCCAATCAGTTTCACAACATGTCCAAGACTTGCAAGAAGTACTAAAGATAATGAGACATCAGCAGTTATATGCCAAACAGTCTAAATGTGTCTTTGGTGGTCAATCAGTTGAATACCTTGGGCATGTCATCACTAAAGATGGGGTGTCTACAGATCCTTCAAAAATAGAGGCTATTGAGCAGTGGCCTGTTCCTGTTAATGTAAAGCAGCTCAGGGGTTTTTTGGGAATTTGTGGTTATTACAGAAGATTTATTAGATCTTTTGGAATAATAGCTAAGCCATTAACTGAGTTACTTAAGAAAGATTCTTTTAAGTGGTCTACAGTGGCTCAGGTATCCTTTGATCAATTGAAACATGCCTTAATGACTGCTCCTGTTTTGGCATTACCAGATTTGTCAAAAACCTTTATTGTCGAAACTGATGCTTGTAATAGAGGTATAGGAGCTGTATTAATGCAAGATAAGCACCCCTTGGCTTATATTAGCAAAGCTTTGTCACCAAAGCAACATACTCTTTCTGTGTATGAAAAAGAGCTGTTAGCCATCATTTTTGCTACTAAGCATTGGCATTATTATTTGATAACTGGCCACTTTGTTATCAGAACTGATCAAAAGAGTTTGAAACATTTGATTGATCAGAAAATCACAACTCCTTTACAACACTCTTGGTTAGTCAAGCTTATGGGGTATGATTTTGAGATTACTTACAAGAAAGGATGTGAGAATGTTGCTGCTGATGCTCTATCCAGATTACAAGGGTCCTCTTTGTTTGACATGACTCTATTATCTTATCAGCCTATTTTCATTGACAGAATCAAGACTTCTTGGTCCAATGATCTTAATATTCAACATCTAATTCAAGATTTGACTCAAGGTATTAATTTTCCTCATTTTTCTTGGGATGGAAACTTGCTTAAAAGAAAAAATAAAATTGTTGTGGGCAATGATCAGCAGTTAAGAAGGGACATTATTCAAGAATGTCACTCTTCTGCTATGGGGGGTCACTCTGGAATTCATGCTACTTATCAAAGGGTCAAAAGTATGTTTTATTGGCAAGGGCAAACTAAAGATGTGAGACAATTTGTCAGGAATTGCCATGTATGTCAGCAAGTTAAAACTGAGACTGTGGCTTATCCTGGCTTATTGCAGCCTTTACCCATTCCTCAATATGTCTTTGCTGATATCAGCATGGACTTTATTACTGGACTTCCTAAGTCCAAGGGTAAAGAGGTCATTTTTGTAGTGGTGGATAGATTAACAAAGTATGCTCATTTTATGTCTCTAAGTCATCCCTTCAATGCTAAACAAGTAGCTCAAGTGTTTGTTGATAATGTGTTCAAGCTGCATGGGTGGCCTTCAACAATTGTTTCTGATAGGGACAGTGTGTTTCTAAGTGGTTTTTGGAAAGAGTTTACTAGAGTGCAGGGCATTTCTGTCAATATGTCAACAGCATATCATCCTCAGTCTGATGGGCAGACTGAGGTAGTTAACAGATGTGTGGAATCATATTTGAGGAGTATGGTTTTTGAAAGGCCTAATACTTGGGAAAGCTGGTTGTCCTTAGCTGAATATTGGTATAATACCAATTTCCACACAGCTATATCTACCACTCCTTTTACTGCTCTATATGGTTATGCACCTCCTTTGCATGTTCCCTATGTCTCAAGAGATTCTAATGTGGCTGAGTTAGATGACACAATGGCTGCAAGGGAAGAAATTATTCGGATTTTAAAAGCTTCTTTGAACAAAGCTCAGAATAGAATGCAACAGTTTGCTAATGCCCATCGAAGTGAAAGACAATTAGAGGTGGGTTCTTGGGCTTATTTGAAACTGCAGCCTTATGTGCAGTCTTCTTTAAGGAAGCTGGGGTACTCTAAGTTGACTCAGAAGTACTATGGCCCATTTTTAATCATTGAAAGGATTGGGTCAGTTGCTTATAGATTGGACCTGCCTCCCACTGCTCAAATACACCCTGTGTTTCATGTGTCATTGCTTAAGAAGGCTTCTGGACCACCTTCTACTCCTCCTGAGTTACCCACTCTTCCAAGATTTGTTTTGCAGCCTTTCAAGATCTTAGACAGCAGAGTCACAAGAAGAAGGAATAGAGCTGCTGGTCAAGTTCTGGTTCAATGGCAGGGTCAAGGTTTAACTGATGCTACTTGGGAGTTTCGTGATGAGTTCATGTTAAGATTTCCTGAGTTTCCTGTTGATTGATCCTTGGGTCAAGGATTTTAAATGGAGGAGGCATTGTTATGGTTTTAAAAGTATAGGGACTAGTTATGCAATTGTTAGAAAGTATTATATGTTTAGTTGTAATTGTAATAAGAATAAAGAATAGGGACTGAATGTGTAACTAGTTAGTTAAGTCGTTAAAGTCTGTTAATGGCAGTTGATGCCTATAATAGCTGATTGTAACAGCCTAATGAGATCAGCATTTGGTTGAGAATTCTTCTTCTTCTGTTAATTTCTCTCTTTTTGCTATCATTTTGGCATCAGAGATCTTTTTCAATTTATATTTATGTTTGTTTTTATCTAATTTTGAAGATAGGTAAGCTTGTTAATGTTATACATTCCCTACTCTATATTCACTTAGACTCAAGTAGACACAAGATAACAGGCGCAAAGCATTATATTTCTTCACATAACACCTTTGTATGGTTGTAGGTGATATAAAATAGAAGATTTCTAACAAAAAAAAAACTATGTAATTGTTTATTTTACGTTGAAGATTTTGTTCCCCAAATCCAAGATCAAGAACCAGTATTATTTATAACAATGGACATCCATGGAAATGTCTCAGTTCATCACCCAAGTGTAAATTAATGGCATCTTGGCTATGTTTCTAGATTAATAAAATCACATGGTATTCTATCCATGCGTTAATTTGCTTTATGGTAGTACGTAGCTCATTATTGTACATGAAAGGACGATAATTATAAATAAACAGAAAATAATTCCTCCAGAATTAACTAGTGAAGCATGTTACAGTATAATTTGGTTTTCATTGTTCGTTTGTGCGTGGTAGCATGTGTCACCTCAGTTTCTTACAGGTGGCAACGACAACTTTTTATGATAACATACTGACAGTGTTCCTAACCAAGAATTATGCTTTTCATAGTCGTAGTAAACACACAGACATTGAATTTCACACATTAGAAACCCATTGAATATAAGCAAGTTGAGCTTAGATCATGCTACACACAAGAACAGGGGGCATATGTGTTTATAATGGCGTTGTTGGCCCAGAAACAGATTAAGCAGCGGATTTAAACGAAATATAAACACAAATGATAGACACAAATCGAATGATTAATATTATAATAAACGATTGAATGTTTGATACAAACTAACAATGAAAAACAAATGAATTCTGGAAAGTTTCTTTCGACAAAGGATTTTTGTGTGTGATAATCTTGATAACCGAAACAGTTTGCCTTGAGTTTAGTATATATATGTTTCGAATAGATGTGTCTGCACTTCTGAACCGTTATGATGCTTTGACCCACCGGTTTGACTTTATGTTTGCCGCCAATAATAACTGTCATAACCGTAGGGGCATTTTTGTCTTTTTGCTGTATAAGTATTATTGAAACACATGCTGAATCGTTTTCTTCTAAACTGATGTAGTGCAGCCTTGTATTTATGATGATTTTCATCCTTCTGATCTTGCTTTGCAGTCTTGAATTTGTGCAGCCGTGTAACATTGAATTGCCGAGTTTTTTTGACCCGTTTGCATTGTTCTTCTAATACATTACTAACTAGTCTTAAGTTCCTAATATAATTGTTCTATATAATACATACATTACATACAAATATTTACAAGTACAACATAATACATATAAACATATATAAGTTATATTTACAAATCAACAGGCGTCAGGTCAGGAACAAGTCAGTTATGATGATCAGCATATTACTTTGATACTCCAAGATCTACCACTAAGATTTAGTTATGAAGAAGTATTGCATTCTTTTAGAGAAAGCAAGGCTTACATTTCTCCACATAGATGAACTTCATCTGGCATGGAGTATATATTCCTTGTCTTTTTTGTGTGATTATAATGGTGGAATGTATGCAAATATGAAACCGTACCATAGTGAACTTAGAATTAGTTAATTCCCTGGTACTATATATGACCACATAGAGGATGCCGCCAAAAGCGAAAAGCAAAAAGCAATATATATGAAGTAGAGGGGTCAAACATATATCTGGCCAACGATGAAACTAAGGGCCAGTGTTATAAGAAACGCTAGGCGCTAGTCGATCGGTGAGGTACCGACTAGCGATTAATCGGGATTAGTAGGTATTAATCGTAATTAGTCGGATTGAGATTTTGTATGTAATTTTCAGTTGTATATACATATACACACATTTTATATGTAGTTTTTTAAGTAGGCTTGTTTAAACCCCTTCCTTAAATCATATCTTTCAATATATACGATTAATCGCCCGAATTTACATGTTTTGGTCATAATCTAACAAGAATTTTGCAGATTTTGGCCGCAATTTGGCTGGAATCGCTAGACAACTACTGACTAGCGATTAATCGGTGTTTACTTAGTAAACCTCTGACTAGTGATTAATCGGATGCTAGGCGGGATTTTTACAACCATTCTAAGGGGCATTTTTGTAGGTTCACTAACTTAATACAAGCAACTCAATCATTTTTGTAACACCACACCCGTAATCCGGGTGATCATGCACACTTGATACAATTTACAGCGGAAGCCAATGATAAGCTATATTAAAACTTATAACATTTGAATATAAAGCCTTATTTATTTACAAAGTTCCAAGTCTAGCAACTTCTAGGTCTTCATGACTCATTTGCCTTCTCTTTAATCCTACTAGCTCACTATTTACCAAGACATGTATACTTAAAACGACACCAGCTTTATACTGCTGAGCTCATGTTATACAATTTAACATGCATGCAACATGGGTTGTGATATTTTGGGCCAAGGGCAACCCTATTCCATTCATGACCTTTTCACAACCATCAGCAAATGGGCTTGTTAGACCCCCCCACCTCTGATGTCATGGGGTTTTAGCAAACTTAAACTTATTTTCATTTGAAATGGCTAAATCCCGAAGGAGATGCCGAGAGTTTTGATGAAAAAGAAATTAAGTTAGAAAACGGTGTTACGATCAAGTTTTAAATTTATAATTTAAAACGTATTTGCTCAAAGTTCTAGACCCCACTTAACAGACAAGTGTACCTATCATGGGTAGTATAGCGATGTGCAAATACTGAGTATCGAACCCAAAGGACACGGATTTTATTACTCAGTTTCCTAAAAATTACTTTTAAAATAAAGTTTTAAGATTGCAAGAAAAAAAGTAAAAGAAAGATGTAAACTGTGAAAGAAATCAATAACAAAACAAAGGTGTTGCTTCGGGGTCAGATGGAAACAGGTTTGAATTAATAGTAGACTTTTATTAAAACTGGTGTGTTTAAGTTGCGCACTTGTGCTTAACTTTGAGTTGTATTAACACATTCTCTAGAGGTGACTGTTTTCGCATAACTGTATAAACGACTTGTGTTCTTAAGGTTTTTATGAGGGTCTCCCAAACCGAGTAGCTCACCTCTCAATAATGAAAAGAAGGTGACTCGAGACTGTGTCAACCCAACCCCGAATTACCGACTCCCTGATGTTGCAATATAGACATCAAACTATTCTAAACTTTTATGAATAACTTGTCGGTGGCCGGAGCATGACCGAACCAGTTACCACTTAATATCATAGAGGAGTCGTGACTAACCAGAACACGTGCATCCTTTACTTGATTTAATTAATTTATCAAAAAGTGAGTGGTCTATTACTAATTGTGTGGCAATATAGTAATGAAAGAAAATAAAGACCGTTTTCTTTCAACACGGGTTCATAAATCCTTAACTTGCGCCAAGGCTTTCACATAGACAATGAAGCCAAGTCGCATAGTGAAGTCTTGGTTTATCATTAGGACCGAGTATAAAGACCGTACCGACCCTAAATGAGATCTTGATAGTAGAGGATTAAGCCACTAAGTGTATGTATTTCTACCCACAAATAGGCCAATCACTACTCACGGGATTAGGTTAGCTCACATGTGCATGGGTTGTTACACCCCATGGGTACACTCATGAGTCCTCCCACTTCCTATCAAGACACCCACAAGACCAAAAATAAGTGATTAGTTAATTAATTCATTAAACAAAGTTTAGAATAGTAAGAATTATTAAGAATACAAAAACACCACTTTAAAGAAAAGATAAACTATTTAATTCATATGAAGTTTCCATCATCACCCTAGCAACACCAACAGAAATCTAGCCTAGCATGGTTGATACAACAAGCTCACAAAGTTGGGTTTGTGTACAGGACATGGTGAAAGGTTGTATGAAGATTTCTAGTAGGTTTTGGTGATTTCGGGTTGTTTCTCTCTTGAATGTGGTGTTTATGGAGTGATCCCAGGCTCCAAAGGACACCTACAATCCTCAAAGAGGGCAGAAACTTCGTGGAGAAGTGTTGGTTTTCGAGTGAGAAGGGATGCTTCAAAGTGAGGGGTGGATGCCTCTGTTTACTAGCATTCCAGACCTGGCATGCCCGTGCTCCACCTATGGCACGCCCATGCTCGACAGCAGGTACTGTTGAAGAGTCCTTTTTGCAGAAGTTGTCTGTCCGTAGGACGAGCACGCCCGTGCATATGTCTTGGAAATGTTGACTTGTTGACCCGGGTCAGTGGCACGACCGTGCTGCAACTGGCAGAGCTTCAAAGTCTTCAAATCTTCGTCAGTTGATGCCGTTTTATGATGTTTTCACCTCTTTTCACCTCCTGACCTCTGACCCTACAATCAACAATAAAGAGAGATAAATCATGACAAAATAGAGATAAAAGCATGACTTTGATTATACGATCGGTGAGAATATGTGTGGAAAACATGTCAATTTCTCGGCACATCACCCCCCGGCCATTGCATAGGTATAGTAGTGTCGTGATGCATACGAGGGACCATATCCTCTTTTCAGCCAGTTCCAACACATCCAATTAAGCATATAAGGATCCAAATACACCCCTACCGATAATTGCATATTACAACACTTTTATATTATTACCGGTTTAAACATGACAAGTATAGAATCATAGTTTTAGAAATAAACATGATAACTCACCTCACGGTACTTAATGCTTGCTTAGTACTTGCTAGTACGATGATACCTCAAGGTCCTGAAACTATTACACAATTCTAGGTTAGGTACTGTCACACCTAACTAATTATTATTATGGTTGGATATTGGTTAACGTTGCCTTATTTAAGCATGGGTGATTAGTGCATGCCTAACTAAGGCTAGGCTATCCAAGACCCTCCCCTAATAATAATCCTAAAAGCTAAAAATAATAATATTAATAATACTAATATTTTAATGTATTAATTAAGTAGACATAAACGTAACCAATATGGGGTGGTTGGAATGGTTTTGTTAGTAAAGGGTGAATCTAGGATGGAATATCAAAAAAACATGGGGGGTTGTTGGAATGATTTTGAGGGAATGGAATGCCTTATAGAATTAGTGATTCATTCCTTTAATCAACCAAATACACTATTTTTCGTTACCTCGTAATGGTCCATTGTATTCTTCTTCCATTCCATTATACCAAACGCTACCTTAAGAGACTGAAGAAGACACAAGATATAACAGGCGCAAAGCGTTATATTTCTATTAACAACATCATATGGGGGTGGGTGATATAAAATAGAAGACGTCTAACGAAAATAAGTATGTAATTAATTTTTGGGAAATTAGATTTTAACACCCTGAACTATTGACAATTGGCCGCTGACGCACTGAACTACAAAATTGAACAACACCGCATTGTACTTTCAACTTATTGGCCTGTATCACCATCAGACTAACCATGGTTAATTTTTGCTGACGTGGCATGGTGACGTGTCCATTTTTGCTAACGTGGCAGGTGATGTGTCCATGCCACGTCAGCTTATTCCCCATGCCACGTCAGCAAAAATGGACACGTCACCATGCCATGTCAGCAAAAGTTAACCATGGTTAGTCTGAGGGTGATACAGGCCAATAAGTTAAAAGTACAGTGCGATGTTGTTCAATTTTATAGTTCAGTGCGTCAGCGGCCAATTGTCAATAGTTCATGGTGTTAAAATCCAATTTCCCTTATTTTTTCACAATTTTTTTTAAATTGTTTTTTTCACGTGTAAGATATTGTTCTCCAATCTAGGATCAAGAACCAATATTAGTAACTAAGAATGGACATCCATTGAAATTGTTGGGTTGTGAAGGCCTTGGGCCTGGTTTGGGATGGAGGCCCGTTGTGGTTTCTTGTTCCCAAAGTTAGGAACCCTAATCATGTTTTATATAAACCTAGTCATTGTAATTGTAATTGTGTGCCTTGAGCTTAATGAAATAACCTAGTTGCAGCCCGTGGACGTAGGTCCCCCACTGGGACCGAACCACGTAAAATTCTTGTGTCGTGTTTATTATTTTCTCATTTGCGTGTTTAATCGTTTGTGCGTGTGTGTTGATTCCGCTGCGCCAAGCGTGGTGGGCCCATAACCCACAGGTCCCAGGTTCGTTAAACACACGGTGTTTTGCACTGATATACAATTCGCAAAAAGTTATATTCAACTACGTGTTCGAGATCAGAAGTCGGTTAGGGTTTTGGTGGTTGGCAAATCTGCTGATAAAACCCACGACATTGCCGAAGAATATCTGTCCGAGATAGCCGCGGCTCAAAGAAGATGTTAGAAAGTGTTGTTTGCTTTGATATACACAGATAAATATACAAAAACTATACACTAACTTAAATTATGAAAATATATAAAATATGAAAATATACAATATTTTCAGCGAAATCTAAGTCGCTCGCGCATCGCGAAGAAGTATAGACCGCTTCTCGCGTGGCGCAAGTGAGTACAATGACTCAAGGTGCTCGCGCGTCGCAACAAGATAAAGCCCGTCTTTTTGCTTGCGCGAAAACAACCTTCTTCACCGAAAAATAATATAACGGAAGTTGACGGATAGAAACGATGATGGATGCCAATGAAATGAGTTAAAAACGGAATATAGCGGCTATTCGCGTCACGCGAAGGACTCTGGTGATCCTGTTCGCGTATCGCGAACAATAAAAGATAAAATCCGGGGTAATTAGGAACTCGCAATTAAAGCGGAACCATAAGCCCAGCTTCTTTGCGAATCGCAATGAAGCATTTTTCACAGAAAATTATTTTTATTAAAACCACTTCTACATTAAATAAATTTCCCAATTTTTCTTAACCCAAACCTTTTATAAAAGCATCCAAACCATCAAATTTAAATGTAACATACCCAGACTTCCATTATATATTTACTTAAAAACTATAAATACATAAAAATTAAAACTAAATAAACAGGACAAACAATATTAACAAAGATCAACAAACAAATTAATCAGATAAAGAATAAAAACAATCATATTAACAAATAAACGAACAAATACAAATTACTATAAACAAATGAATGAATCAAATAAACAAGTATAGACAGATATTCACAAGCATGTACACCGGTAAAGGAGTAACTCGGGTCGTTCCAAAAGCTCGTCGCATCCCCGGCAACGGCGCCAAAAACTTGGTGTGCTTTGAGCATACATATAAATATGTACACTCACGCAAATTGGGTTTTAAATTTATAAAAATGATTTTAATCTTAACATTAGAACACACATTAAAGGGCAAGCGCACCCTGTCACATATGTAGTAAAGCATAGATAAGAACCAAGTACCGATCCATGGACGCGTGCGGGGCGATTGTACTGAACCGTTGTCACTGATTTACCGGTAAGAAAAGAAAGGTGAATGTTTGTTTTAACTAATTCAAACTAATATATAGCAATTATATATATAAGACTCCAAATAGAAAATATAACTATATAAACTATAATACGCCAATCCTAGCATGTCATCTACATATAATAAGAAATAAAGGCGTGATCAACATTCCCATTTTCCGACAGTTAGTTTCCCTCTCGGGCATCCTAACATGACAACTATACAGAAAGCTAACACAAATACACACGTTAACCACTTCAAGTTGTTTATTAGCGCGCAGCTGATATGATCACATGAGAATCTTTAAAAGATAGGTTAGTATCACCTTTCGGGAGTCCTCAACCGCACTAGTTAAGGAAAGCAATATTGAATACACAATACGACCACCTAGACTAGCATAAAGTAGAGCATTTCACAACCTATTCCATTTTACCAACTTTGAACACAAATCTACTAAGATCGCCATTTTCACCAAAATAACTAACAAAGATCATTAACCGTGTCAAAGATTGGTAACAACACCATTAAGCTTTTTAGACTCTTTTACGTGCCGGTAAACATTTAGAATCATTATTCGAGTGACTTTAACCCAACCAATACCCGGTTACAGTTTCATGGTGTAAACTTTATTAACAAGTTAACTAGTCTACTATCGGACGATTAAACGGACGGTTTCTTCAACAAGTAATCCGCCTAACACATTCGACAATCATCAAAGTCATCCAAACACAACTACAAATCTAACAACAATGAAACAAGGTTGCGCTATGATCATCAAGATTCAAACATGAAAAACGCCAAATTCATACAAAACTTGATTTCATACAAATGATTGTTTATACTACCTACTAAATACATAAACGAAAGTAATAGATAACCGACACTTGAAAGTACCAAAAGTTTATGAAATGACTCAAGAAATCAAACCATAATCAAGCAAGGTTAATATGGATCGGATGATCGGATCAATCTTTGGGATTCCGGGCTATGAACGGGCGTGATTAGCACCTGCTCAAGGCTCCAAAAATCGCCAGAGGAGCTCCCGAAAAGTCTTGAAACCAACCGACCACGAATAATGAAGTTTGAAAGGGGTTTTAATGAGGCTGAGAAAACCGAACGACCGTTCGGAATTCTGAATGGGCGTTCGGAACACAACTTGGCCGACAATCTTCTGTTTTGCTTTCCCGGACTTCGAGGCTGCTGCATAAAATATCTAGTAAAAGTGAACGGCCGTTCAAAATGACCGAACGGCCGTTCGGAATGATGCAACCTTCCATTTTCGCGCACAAGCCATCGTTTTTTATCTGGTTGGCTTCCTGGACACTGTTCAAGGCCTGTAATCATAAAGATACCCAAATAAGTACCAGTCCATCATGTATAAGGCCAAAAACGTATATAAATGGGAGTTAAACTGGGTCTTTTATATGTATAAATTAACGTATATCAGTTAGGGTTTGCGTTAACTGGTCGTGTGTACGGTCATAGAACCCTTGGCACCGCTTGTTTTCCATGAAAGCTCAACTGCTGTTATAACCGTTTGCCTGTTAGCTGGTCTAGAACTGTGAAGTTATCCTTGTTCGTTGGTGATCAGTGGTTTGACATTTGAGTGGATCTTTGTGCTAGTACGGATGAAGATTTTCGCTGAGGAAGTACGAGTGAAGATTTGACTCATGAGTGTCGGTTTGGCATGGGTTAGGATAACAGGGACAGTGGGAGCTGGACGTAGTTGACTTGTTGGGGCTGCATGGAGGTGTGGACTTTTTTTTAGAGTCGATGTCATAGATAGGAAATTCTGCTTATGAGAATGTGTGACTGTGTCGTGGTTTGATGCATTGGGACTCAGTGGAAGGCAATGAGACTCTTGGGTTCGAGATTCTGGTATGCTTCATTTCATGTTACCCACTGTAGTGAAGTATTGTTGAATCTGTTGAAGACTTTTGGGAGATACTGGTTTATGTATCACAGGAAGAAGTGAACCAACTTCCTAGTAGTTAAGTCTTGGCTCGCTGAATCGGGTAGTGCTAAGGGGATTCGTTTTGCAAGCATGAATCCTGGAGCCACATGGATGTCAGCTTGAGCGCATTCGGAGGTTTAAACCTAGACGGGGATTTGGTAACAGTGGGAGCACGAGGGTTGTTCCGGCACAGTTACATAGTGGTGTTGGGTTTTGAGACCGGATTTCCGAATGGAAATTCTCTCCATGGGTGCTTGCTGTATTTTGGAGAGTGGTCTTTCCTCTGGACTCTCTGGAGTCGGTAGTGCGAATCAGTGGGAGCCGATTGAGATTGAGGATGAGTTATTGGCCGGTTTTGCCATGACTGGGTCTGTGATGACCGTATTGAAGCTCTTGGGAGTTTCAATGGGCCTTTTCAGGTAACTGAAGAGAAAGGCCGCTGCAACTAGGTTGATTGGTATTTGAAATCTTAGCTTGTTCTTGGAGAACTGGAGGCTTGGAAAACTTTCGTCGTTAAAGTTTTAGCTTGTTCTTGGAACTGGAGGTTAGGAGGATTTCTGTTATTGAAGATTACTGGAGTTACTGGATGACTTGGTTGATAATTCTTGGAGGCAGGCTAAAGTATTCGCAAGGCCTTCAAGTTGGAGATTGTTGGGTTGTGAAGGCCTTGGGCCTGGTTTGGGATGGAGGCCCGTTGTGGTTTCTTGTTCCCAAAGTTAGGAACCCTAATCATGTTTTATATAAACCTAGTCATTGTAATTGTAATTGTGTGCCTTGAGCTTAATGAAATAACCTAGTTGCAGCCCGTGGACGTAGGTCCCCCACTGGTACCGAACCACGTAAAATTCTTGTGTCGTGTTTATTATTTTCTCATTTGCATGTTTAATCGTTTGTGCGTGTGTGTTGATTCCGCTGCGCCACCTGATACCTAACAGAAATGTCTCAATTCATGATCCATGTGTTAATGGCATCTTGGTTATATTTCTGCACTAATAAGATCAAATGGTATTCTGTCCATGCGTTAATTATTTTTCTTTATGGTAGTAGCTCATTAATTATTGTACATGAAAGGACGATAGTTATAAATAACCAGAAAATAATTCCCCCAGAATTAACTAGTGAAGCATGTTATTACAGTACAATTGGTAAGGGATTATCTACATAGTAAATGAACATAAGGGCACCCGTATCACACATCAGTTCGTCCATATGTTGAGATATAACATACTATTAACACAAATAAAAGGAAATTCCGGTCGAAATGACATTAGTAACTCGATCTTGGTAAACATAGTTTTCTCATTGCTTCTCAAAAACTACTTAAGTTCTAAATGGAAGTTGGCACATCAATTTTCTGAAAAGAAAGTACTTGTCATATTCTAATGACTAGAAACTAGTTTGACTATGTTTGACTAAACCCATATAGCATTAGCCTTGAGGAGCAATTGTACCAGTTGACCTTTAAGATGGAGGCTCATTATTTCATTAGCACCACCAATCAGCTCTTCGCCTATGAATACAGCTGGCACACTTGGCTTGCATCCAAGTCCTCTTAATTCCTTTTCGATCTGTTTCCCGTCTGGATGTTCATCTAACTCATAAACTGTAGGATTTGCCCCAAAATTGCTAATAAGTGTCTTAATGGTGTGGCTCATGCAGCAAGAGCCTTTGCTGAATATAACCACAGGCCTTTCGCTCACCAACGATGTAACAACAGCCATATCAGGAAGTTGTTGCAGTCAAATGTTTTAAGTAGAAGTATGTAGTTATAGTTTGGTGTAATGGGAAGTTTTTGTTGTGAGTGTATATATGATCCTAAGATGTCTATATATAGTGATAGGATCTGAAATTTTTGGACAGTGAATGTGATACCAGTTAGATGCTGAAAATGAGATCAGATTCTTTTTCATTGACATACCATATCGATCGTTATCATCAAAATGAATAAATGATACGGAAAATAGATACGTGTAGGATAATTGCCACTTGCTTATCTGTAGGTTGATATGCAAAGCATAAAAGTACATATGTGATTTGTTAATTTTACATCATTGACCTTGATTGTACTCTGCAATTATCTTTATCCAGTTGGCAGCTTCCTTAGCATCCCACTCCTAAAGAAAAGAGATGAAATAAAAGGCAAAGTAAGGGAAATAATGCATCACTAAATTAGAGAACATCCGTACTAGTACTTACATTCTTCACTTTTTTTATTCTGGTTACCAATAAGAATTATTATCCATGTCAATTACTTAGTGTATTTCTAATGTGCACAAGATGTCATTCCAACATCAGTAAGTCTTTGTGAATTTAAGTCAAACATTTGGTTATTAGTTTTATGCTTTACATTCAGCTCTAAACACAAAAAATTGTCACAGATATCTTTTTTCCTATATTTGTGATTCGGATGGCCACTTTTTCAAAGATTGTAGCGAAATTCCATTGCCGTGTTTTCACATGACTCTCTATCTTTGCCCATATCTTGTTTGTCTTTGGTGGCAAAGAAAGAGGTTGGGCTGTAGATTTGAGTACAAATGAATCTTGGTATCAGGTTCTGTGATCTTATTGCAGCCTTTAAAACAGAAGCATAAAGGGTCTGCCAAGTGGTAGGAGAAAGATTTGCATAAACCGGCTCGATTCACTGCGAAAGGTCATTTATGTTTGTTGCTTGCCTACCAAGTGATTATTGGACACTCTAAACTTATGTTGATGTGCCTAGCACCTAGAAAATATGTATGATTATTAACAGGGCTGGCTCAAGGGGAATTATTTGAAGCTTGGCTTTGGGCCCCAATCAAATAGGACCCTAAATTTTAAAAGAAAAACAAATTTATATATGGTATTTTTTGTAATCAAGATCTATTGAAGCAATTTTTA
Source organism: Ambrosia artemisiifolia (assembly GCA_032199755.1). Lineage (NCBI taxonomy): Eukaryota > Viridiplantae > Streptophyta > Magnoliopsida > Asterales > Asteraceae > Ambrosia > Ambrosia artemisiifolia. The sequence goes on from CM063520.1 coordinate 51,656,050, forward strand.
ATTTATATTTTAATTATGTTTTGAGAATTTAGAATTTAATTCTTACAATTTGTGTCAATGCTTGATACAACTTCTCACAAGACAATACATAGTCAGATATCTTTATGGTCTGTAAGTATTATTTATTGTATTTATCTTGCAAATAGTTCTAATTATGCAGTTTACTGTTTTCTTCATGCCTTTTTGCTGTGTTTTTTTAGTTTTGAAAATGGCTCCATGTTGGTATGCGCTTTAGGCCTCCATAAAGATTGAACCGACCTTAATTACCAACTTGTGATTGAATTAGAGACCTGTATCACAACTACAACGATTCTTGTGCTATGAATTATAAAATACACCAGTTGTAAGTTTGATCAGCTCGTTCTAGAAATGTAATCAAATGTATGTATATGACTCAGTTTTCTCGCCGTCTTGTAATTTTAACGCAAGAAGGTAAATACTACAGCTCATACCGAAGAAGCTACATTGATGTACCATAATATGATCTCGTAAGTTGTTTTTTTTTCTGTTTTCTTGTTCTCCTATCACTCCTTATTTATTGTAGAAATGGCATCAATTTTGCTAATTCTCGAAAAGCTGAAACTTTTGGCCTTGGTGTTACAATTTGTTATGCTTAACCAAATTATTTTCCAATCTTATACATGCACTCTATTCTAACATATTTATAGCCTATCTCGCTCCACATAGATGAATAACGTACATATGCCATGGATATATCCCCTTACCTTTCGTGTTTGATGATAGTGGTCGAATGTATGGAAGTATGTTATAGTACAGTTAAATAATACTTCTTTATTCTTCTTTTTATTATTTTTCTCTTTTTTCGACTTTCACTCACCCATAAAAAATTAAATAAAAGATATGGGGATGAGTAGTGAGAAACAAATTTGAGGGTTGGTTTGGTTTCCCTTTAAAAATACGGGGATTCGGATATGATGTAGAGGTGTCGCGTATGCCTTTTTTTCGATTTGATCTCCTCAAATTTAAGAATGAGGATGTAAATGGGGATGGTGATGGTGATGGGATGTGAATTACAACACACTTCAACTGTTCCAACCTTATCTTCATGAATTTTGGCATAGAATTGTTAGAAATCAGGACCTTAATCTCACATACAAACACAAGAGAACAATCTTCAGATACTTTGTATTGTTTAAGATCAAAATATACAAAATCACACCCACTAGTAGGTAATTGCCTTTCTTTTGATTCTAGTAAGTGATCGAATTAATTGATTTGTGATGTTTTTCAAGATTTCATCAAATGGTGCAGTGCTTTGGCAACAAATTTTGTACTTTCAATTGTTGTTCCGGGAGACCCCTACATTTAGATCAATGCTCCAGCAGATCATAAACAATTTTTCACTATGGGTTGGTTGCCTAAAATGAGATTTGGATTCGGTGGGTTCATATGGACTTCTTTTTTTGATATTGATCCTCGCTTAGAGGGAAGACCAAAAGGTGTGTATCGGTGGAACATTTTACTTTATTATAGATTATAGAAAAGAAAAAAAAAAGAAAAAAACCCCCCTCCCTTGTGCTATCTAGATCTATATGGGACAATGATATTTAAACTAAAACGAAACTTGTCCTACACTAACTCAAACTCAAATAAACCATAACTAAAAAAATCAACCATATTTATCTTCAAATCCAATTTCATTTATCTTTAACTCATTTATGCTGATTAATTAGGATTGGAGCCAACAAATTGTTAATATAATTAAAAACTTTTCTTGTATAAAGTAACGCCTCGCTTGTGGTATGCACATATAATAAATGTGTGCCAATGAAGTTGTAGCCTAGTGGTTGCAATGGAGGTGGGAAGGTTTACCCACTTTGTGGGGTTCCTGCCCTGGGAGGTCTCAGGTTCGAATCCCACTCATAGTAGGGTTATTCTGAAATGAGGGGCTGGACCTTAGGGGGGGCCCGGGGACCGGACCTGAAGGGTGCGGGGCTTCGTTATGGGTGTGTACCGTTGGCCGTTCAAAAAAAAAAAAAAAAAAAAAAAAAAAATATAATAAATGTGTGTGTATATATGTGTGTGTGTGCGTGCACACACACCCCCTCAGGGAAAAAGTGAAATTGCACTAACTGTAACGTTATTTCTACCAGTTTAGTGAAAATAACGTTAAAAGCGGTGGACGGTTAATCATGCATCAGGTGGTGCATGATAATTGAAAGACAAGGGGTACATGCATCAATCGACATTTGTCTCGAGTGTCAAGTGTTATGTGCCTTATGTCCAAGGCTTGATGCAAAACTACTATCGAGCCAAAGGGTCTCACTGGAAGCAACCTCTCTATTCCTATGGGGTAGAGGTAACGCTGCCTATATATTGTCCTTCTCAGACCTTATCTTAGCTTTGCTATTGGTGATATTTACTAAGTATGATTATGATGAATGTGGATATCCATCACAGTTTTTTTTAGTTGTGTAATTTGATTTATTTTGCAGATTGATAGGCTTGTTATTCGCTCATATTTTTTCTATTTCGAGAAAAAGAAGAACCTGGATAACAGCTTATACATAGTATGGGTGTGGCCCATGTAGAATAAAAGCCTTCTAACAATAAAAGGGTTCAAAGATCACATAATGCATAATCTAGTAAAACAGGGACACAAAAATTTCGTATTTTTCTCCCATAAAATCATTTTTTTAATTGTTATTTTTCACTTGAAGATCAAAATTTCCCAATCAACGATCAAGAAATAGAATGAATAACTAAAAATCCATATGGAGATGTCTGAATTCATTATCCAAATGTCATATGGCATCTTGTCTTGATTATATACTATTATGTTTCCGCATTAATATGATCCCATGATATAGTGAGTCATTATTGTTCACAAATTTATGTGTAAAACAGCATAAGACTGCCAGTGAAGCATGTCACCGTCGAATAAATGGTAGGGATTATCTACCGATTTATTAACATATAGCACACTATTAATACACAAATATTACCAAATTTGGGCGCAAATGATTACATAGTATTGTCATTGGTTCTCAAAAGACTAGTAAAATTACATATAGAAGTTAGCACATCAGTTTTCATTGTACTTAAACACCATCAAATATGGCTGAAAACAGTTCTTGTAATACACTTATATTCTAATTACTAGAACTCCTCAAACTGTTGTTCATAGTTATGTTTGACTAAACCCATATTGCATTAGCCTTGAGGAGCAACTGTACAAGTTGACCCTTAAGATGGAGGCTCATTATTTCATTAGCACCACCAATCAGCTCTTCGCCTATGAATACAGCTGGCACACTTGGCTTGCATCCAAGTCCTCTTAATTCCTTTTCGATCTGTTTCCCGTCTGGATGTTCATCTAACTCATAAACTGTAGGATTTGCCCCAAAATTACAAATCAATGTCTTAATTGTGTGGCTCATGCAGCAAGAACCTTTGCTAAATATAACCACAGGCCTTTCGCTCACCAGTGATGTAACCATAGCCATATCAGGAAGTTGTTGCAGTCAAATGTTTTATAAAACAATGCTAGATTAAGTAGAAGATGTATGTAGATATAGTTTGGTGCAATGAGAAGATTTGTTGTGAGTGTATATATGATCGTATGATGTCTATATATAGTGATAGGATTTGAAATTTTTCGGTGGTGATACCTATTAGATGGTGAAATGAGATCAGATTCCTTTTCATTGACAGATTTTGCTGATCATTATCAAACTGAATAAACGATACGAAATTAAGATATGCGTAGGTTGATATGTATGCATGGCATAAAAGTGCATTTATGATTGATTTATCCGATTGGCAACCTTATCAAGATCTCATTCCAAAAAAGATAAATCAAAAGTCAAATCAAATATGTGGAAATATGCAATGAATGACAAAATTAGAGGACATCCGTACTAATACTTACTCACAAAAATGCTCACAAAGGTTAACTTACTTTATGATTTGGAGGTCCACTTGTTGAAAGGTTGTGGTGAAAGTCCATTGCACTGTTTTTTCTCTACCTGCCCATATCTTCTTTGTATATGGTGACAAAGAAAGAAGTTGTGCTGTACGTACATTTGAGTACCAGCGTATCTAGGTATCGGATGCTATTCTGTGATCTTCTTGCAGCCTTAAAAAAGGAAGCACAACGGTCTAAGAAGATTTGCATAACTGGCTCAAACCAAAGTGAAAGGTCAATTAGGTTTGTTGCTTGACTACCAAGTGACTACTCAACACTCTAAACATATGTTGACATGCCTATTAGAAGATACAAATTTTCAATATATGAATGATCAACTTTGTTTGATTACTGTGAACAACGTTATATTGAGATTGAATTAGAGTTTAGAGACCTTTAGCATAAGCAAACGTATTTTGACGGTAAGTTAAGTGGTTTGGTGTCAAAATGTAACAGCCTTGGATCAATGTTAGAATATGCATAGAACATGCGACACTTGTCACGGAACTTCGACTAAATGCCATTCAAAGACGCAATCAGACGGTGTAAAGCGTATAAGGAACGGACTCAAAGTGAAGAAAACAATACCAACTTCTAGGGAATCTTGCATACTTGAGGAATAGAATGAGAAAAGTAACGCAAGTCATGATTATCACGGTTATGGCAAGGCCATAGACTCAACAATGGACATGGCAGGGGCGGGTGCGGGGCATTTCACCTATGGCTCACAAGTTTGGTCCAAATCAGAACACAAATACATCGCACATCATGTGCTTTGAATGTAAAGAATACAAGCACTAAGTGGAGCTACCAATTAAACACATGATGAGGAAATGGTAAAGCTGATGATTATATGTTTAGTCATTGATATAAAATGAGGTTTGGATTTTGATTGCAAGTGATGCTAGAGACTACTTGAGTTATTGATTAAGCTTCAGTTAATCTGATCTTATGTGTCTTTACATGTGGAAAAATTATGCAAGGTTAAATAATTGTTTATTTTTTTTTTTTTTTTTTTTTTTGTGTTAACTGCTTTAAAAACGAAATACTAATTAACCAATTAAATCACTTTAGAGTTAAGATCTCATTTTTTTTTGGTTTAGCTAGCCCCATTAATAGTTTTTATATACATTAGCCTATCTACGTTCACTTCGTTTTTATGTAATGATAGCACATTATACAAATATTCAACAAAATGTCCACACACAAAACAAGTTTACCTATACTCTCTATTTATACTAGACTTTAGACGAATCGTAGTCATTGACTAATCCATTAAATAAACAAACCCAATAATCCTAATTAAGCCATACTCTTTGATTTATATCCTTCTTTAATCTAAATTAATCCTTTTGTTTTCATCTTTGAGAGTTACTCTATTAACTTATCTCTAACAAAAAGGTAATTTATTCTTAAAAAGCGCAAGAACTTTCTAATGGCTAGGAGGGGTAAAAGAGGAAATCTATCTCTCAAAATATTCTCTAGCTAGCTTATTCAACAAAACTGAAATTCAAGAAAAAATATAAAAACATTTGATATGCAAGATGTGTGTCAAAACATGGCTTATTAGTAACGAATAGGTATTGTATTCCTTTAAAGTTTTTATGGCCTATCTTGCTCCAAGTAGATGAACTTCATATGAGAAAGATATATCCCCTTATCTTTCTTGTCGGGTGACAGTGGTGGAATGTATGAAATGTGAAACCATATGCAGCCCAAAACCAAAAGCAATTGTACATCGAGGATCAAATGTACAACTGGCTAAAGATGAAACTAAGGGCCACTTACTTATAAAATTTAAATCTCAATTAGCTAACCTATATATCAAATATTTTTCTTTTGCATATGAAAACAACTCAAACCAAATGCTAAGAGCATCATAATTATTGGACGTTATATTAATATAAGCTAGATAATATACATCCGGTTCAACTAAACATCAACCGGTTCAAGTACAAGACACAACGGTTCATCATCACAAACACAACGATTCGGGTCTTCAACGCATCGTTTAGATTAGCCATCATATGTATATATTATAGCTATTAGATTTCTGACGAGAGTCCAGCGGGTGGTCCACAACAACTTCTCGACTCCCCAGGGGCGAGGATTTGTTTTCTCTAGATTAGGGTTCTCTATCCAGAAGGGGGTGGCGGGGTTTTACCGCGAGGCGCGTGACACAACAGGATCTCAGTCAACGATCACAATAAACAATCAACAAACATGCATTCATATATATATTAAAACCAAAATATCATGCTTTGAGCCGTAAACCAGCAGCGGAAGCATTTCTTGTTTACAACCAAAAGACATATTATAGTTTACAAAACATTGTTTAATACGTTTCAAAATCCTAGACGCTGTGCGAGACCCCGTGCGCCTAGTCCATTAACTGCTACCTTAGCGACCTGAGAAAGCATGCCAAAAAAAAAAACGTCAACATATAATGCTGGTGAGTTCACAGGTTTTCTTTCATAAATGAGTTTTTATAAGTTCCAAAGATCATATCTGTTACTACTAGATTATAAGAACGTTAGCTAGACGTTAAGTGTTTTTACTACTACGGTTGGGAACCCATTACTGAACATGTACCAACTGTTGAATCTAGCCCAGATGACTGGGTTACTGATGCCTCGATAACCCGATAGTTAGAGACAATATGCACCCGCCCGGCATCCCCGCCGTCGGGTGGGGTTTTTGAGGCCCAATAGATCTATCCACATTTCCCTCGCTGTGCATTCCTGCACATTCATGGTTTCCCCCTGGGACTTTCCGAAAAAGCCGTATAGTAACATAAAGTAACCATAGTATAACATGACCTTTAATAAATAAGTAAGTAGCATGTTTCTCCCCATGAAGATAAAACAGTAAAAGCGGGGCTGTGACACTCACCTTAGATTGCGTTACTTGAAAATAGTTAAGTAATTATGCTATGATAGCCCCAAATAGCGGCGACCTATCATAAGACGTGAATAAGTATCCGGACTAATAACCCGCAGGTTAGCTAGTCCCCGATCGTCCAGACCATAACCATAAACGTTTGAAAACACCTTTGACTGTTAAACCGACCGTACCAGACAAGACTCGACATCCCATTGGTGACCCGACATCTTACGTGTTAGATAAATACGAGATATCATGCAACATATGTAGTTAAACACTTAGCACGCGCAAGACTTCACCTAGTCTAACATAACGCACAAGTAAAGTACAATTGAGTCCGAACAGGTGTTACCAAGTCATACGGCATGTCACGGGGTTCCTATCATGTTTCTAGGTGTCAAATCATGCTTCGGGGTGTCAAAATACGCTTATAACAGCAGTACACGCGATTAGGAATTTAGTATGTAATTAGGAAAAGTCAACTGGTGATTGGGGGTGGTCAACAGGCGATTAGGGCTGCAACCACCTGATGCTTCAGGCGATTAGGGGCCTAATCGCCCTTAAGAAAGCCTAATCGCTATCTGCATCAGGCGATTAGGATTCCTAATCGCCTGCTGCAGCTGCGCAACGCATTTTCACGCGTTTAACCCTCCAAATCAGATCCGAAACATGCAAAAACACCCAATATCAAACCTAAACCATTTACCAACACATTCCAAGCAAAAACCCCCAATTTAACACTGGTCTAACACCCCTTGTGCATATATTTCCAAAAATGGCAAAGTACCAAGTTTCATTAAATAAGCATATCTTTCCTTAAATGGAAACAAATCAGATTTCATCACTTACAACCTTGCAAACTAACATCTCTCTGTCATAACACCTCTCTAATGTAAACCCTAACAACAATTAATCATTAAATCATATCATAACACCCTAGATCTTCAAGAATCATCCAAATGGGTCAAAATGCATACTTTTGTCAAAACTATAACAATAGCTCAAATCTTTAGAAAATCATCCTAACAACTCCTACATCTCAGAAGTACATCAATTTCATAAAAACATTCATGTTATAATCATCACAAAGATCATCATATGCACAAAAACTTCACATATAGCAAGTATTATGGTGTAGACTTGTTTTAGAACTCTTTTCAAAGGTTTTTAAAGACACGTTTTTAGAAAAACAAGATCTGGACTTTTGGGGAACCAACACAATAACATTACAAAGGTTGGGGATGAAGAACACACCTTGGATTTTATCAAAGAAAGGTGTGTTAGCTTGGAAATGGTGATTTTTGAAGCAAAACAAGTTCCAGAAGTGTTTTGAGGTGTGTGGGTGGCTTAGGATCTGTTAGGGTTGCACTAAGGGTGTTTGGGGAGTCAAGAGTTGTATTTATAGGTGTTTTGACTCGTGCACAACAGACCAGGCGATTAGGAGCAGGTATCAGGCGATTAGGAGTCCTAATCGCCTGTCTATAGGCGATTAGGGACTCCAATCGCCCTCAACTCCTCCCCAATCGCCTATAGTCAGGCGATTAGGCAACCCTCTGGTTCTTAATCGCCTGCAGCATCCCACGTTGGGTTTTCGACGCGTTAAACACTGTTTTAACACATATAAACACGTATTAACATACCGACAAGTCACATAATGATTATAAACACATAATGCATGATAACTAACACGTTTACATCCGTTCACCAATTCCCGGGACTCGAGACTTGCGTGTGTGCGTTAAACCCGGTGATTCCACGAATCACCAATCCTTGTACACATGGTTATGGACCGACTCCCGATGATCCCGCGGATCATCGTAACGACTCGACTGATCCAGTTAAGTATGTAATATGTATGACTCGCTAAGGTAGACTTACTAGTTTAGTCAATGTTAGTAACCTGAGTTTGCCGGGTGTCACAAATCTGTAGTAGTAGCTGTAGAAGAGTCCAAAGATTTAGAAGAATTATCAATTGAAGAACTTATGGGAATACTACAATCCCATGAACTAAGACTTAAGCAATATGACACACAAGTCATGGATCAAGCATTCCAAGTACAATGTGGGACTCAAGTAAGAAATAGAGGAGGGAATAGATATAATAACAGCTACGGAGGAAGAGGAAGAGGAAGAGGAAGAGGAAGAGGAAGAGGAGGTAGATCTGGGCGATACTGACCCATTGTTTGTTATAATTGTCAAGGGTTAGGTCATATAGCTAGAAATTATCCACATAAGGAAGAAGACGAGAAAAATGAACCCGCAATGATAAGTAAGGAAGAAAGTAAATCTGAACAAGATAGTATGTTCATGATATTAAATATGGAAGAAAATAAGGATATGAATTGTTGGTATTTAGATAGCGGATGTAGTAATCATATGACGAGGAACAAAAATATATTTATTACGTTTAATGATCAAGATAGACGAGAAGTCAGAACAGGTGATGATAAAAGACTACAAGTATTAGGAAGTGGAGAGGTATGCATAAGAGCAAACGATAAGGTGAACAAAATACCAAATGTATTCTATGTAGAAGATTTAAGACATAATCTCCTTAGCGTAGGAAAATTACTACAAAAAGGATATGGTGTATTTTTTGGAAAAGAAATGTGTACCATAAAGAATCAAGAAGGAAAGATAATCACAGAAACCCACATGACCCAAAATAAGATGTTTCCTCTATATCCAAATCAAGACCTGCCCAAAGTCCTGTACACTTCCACAAAAATCAGTTCTGATTTATGGCATCAAAGATATGGTCACAACAACTATGAAACCTTGATTGAGACGGAACACAAGCAAGCAGTAAAAGGTTTACCTAAAATGTACAAGACAGACAATGTCTGTGAGGGTTGTGCTTTAGGAAAACATGCAAGAAAACCATATAGTAAACAAGCAAAATGGAGAGCAGAAAGACCCCTACAACTTGTTCACTCAGATATATGTGGACCAATGAGAACGAAGACTATTGGAGGATGTAGATATTTTATTACCTTCATTGACGATTTCACAACAAAAACTTGGATATACTTCCTCAAGGAAAAATCACAAGCACTACACTTCTTCAAAATATTTAAAGCTTTAGCAGAAAATCAATCAGACAAAAGAATCAAATATCTTAGGACTGATAGAGGTGGAGAATATTGTGGAAATACCTTCCAAGAATACTTGCAATAACATGGAATACATCATCAACTGACCACTAGTTACACACCACAACAAAATGGAGTTGCTGAATGTAAAAATAGAACCATAATGGAATTAAGTAGGAGTATGCTCAAAACAATGAAGCTCCCGAACGAATATTGGGGGGAAGCTGTAAGTTGCACAACATATCTCTTAAATCGAACCACCTCCAAAAATGTTAGTGATAAAACCCCTGAAGAAGCATGGACTGGAATAAAACCTGATGTGTCAAATCTACGAATATTTGGATGCCTGGCCTATGCACACATACTGGAACAAAAACGAGGAAAACTTGATGATAAAACAGAAAGGGCAATCTTTGTTGGATACAGCGAGAATAGTAAAGCTTATAAATTATACAATCCAATTACAAGAAAGACCATAGTCAGTAGAGATGTTATATTTGATGAAAATAAAACTTGGGAGGAAAATGAAGATGAAGATGCTGTGACCCTAGAGGAAAATGAAAACACAAAAAGCAGTAAGAACTATACACACGATAAAATATCAAGGAATGAAGAATACTCACCCATACACAACACATTCGAAAATGAAAGGCAGGATGAGCAAGTAACACAAATTGAGGATGAAAATCTAGACGCTACAACATCCAGTCAAAGTCCACCTTTAAAAGTACGAACATTAGCTAATATTCATAGTAGAACCCAACCAATGTCAGTCCAGAAGTGCGAGATCTATACCAAAGACATCAAGAAGCTGCAAACTTTGCATTCTACATTGATTCGGATCCAAATGACTATGAAGAAGCTAGCAAGTATGAAAAATGGAAAGATGCAATGAAGAAGGAAATAGAATCTATACAGAAGAATGGAACCTGGGACTTGGTTGATTTACCAAAGGATCAAAAACCCATAGGAGTAAAATGGATATATAAGACCAAGTAGATGAACATGGAAATTTAGATAAGCATAAAGCTCGTTTAGTAGTAAAGGGATATAAACAAAAATATGGGATAGATTATCAAGAAGTTTTTGCACCAGTAATTCGTTTTGAGACTGTAAGACTAGTACTCGCCCTAGCAGCTCAGCACAAATGGTATCTACATCAAATGGATGTGAAAACTGCATTCCTAAATGGAGAATTAAAAGAGAATGTGTTTATAGAACAACCTCAGGGATTTATAGAAACGGGAAATGAAAATAAGGTATGTCTTCTTAAGAAAGCACTGTATGGTTTGAAACAAGCCCCACGAGCATGGTATAGTCGGATCAGTCAATATTTTGAACACCATAACTTCAAAAGATGTACATTTGAACATACCTTATTCTTAAAGAAGACAAAGACCTCCAGACTAGTGGTATGCCTATACGTAGATGATTTAATTATAGCTTGTAACTGCATGGAGGAAATTATCTCATTCAAGGAATCCATGAAAAAGGAGTTTGAGATGACAGATATGGGAAAACTACATTATTTCTTAGGGATGGAAGTTACCTATGATCAAGAAACTATAAAGATCTCTCAAACCAAATATGCAAAAGATATACTAGAAAGATTTAGAATGGCAGAGAGTATTAAAGCTTCAACTCCAATGGAATATGGACTAAAGTTGATCAAGAACAGCAACGAAGAAAACATTGACCCAAGTTTATATCGTAGTTTGGTTGGAAGTCTCATGTATTTGACAAACACAAGACCTGACATAATGTTCGCAGTCAGCAAAATTAGCAGATTCATGGATCAACCAAAGAAGTCACACTGGGAAGCAGGAAAACATATATTGAGATATATAAAAGGCACTTAAGAAAATGGAATAGTATACAACAAAAACTCATTTGAATTGAAGGGCTTTAGTGATAGTGACTATGCTGGAAATATAGATGATAGTAAAAGCACATCAGGATATATATTCAATATAGGATCAGGAGCAATCTCGTGGCAATCAAAGAAACAAAAGGTGGTAGCATTGTCATCAACAGAAGCAGAATACATTGCTCTATCACTCACAGGATGTCAAGCTCTATGGCTCAAAGGAATCTTAAAAGAATTGGAGTTTGATGCAACTAAAGCAATAACCTTATATTGTGACAACAAGTCTACCATCAATCTCACAAAAGATCAAGTCTATCATGGGAAAAGCAAACATATTAGAATCAAATATCACTTCATAAGAGATATAATTAAAACTGAAGACGTGGAGATAAAGTACTGCAACACCAAAGATCAAATAGCAGATATTTTCACAAAGGCATTACAACCAAAGGACTTCATAAGACTACGAAGTATGTTGAATGAATTACCAATCTAGCTTAAGGGAGGGTATTGGAAGTTATATTAATATAAGCTAGATAATATACATCCGGTTCAACTAAACATCAACCGGTTCAAGTACAAGACACAACGGTTCATCATCACAAACACAACGATTCGGGTCTTCAACGCATCGTTTAGATTAGCCATCATATGTATATATATATTATATGTCTGTTTCATTTTAGCGGTTATCAAATTACATAATCAAAACCTAACAAACAAACAAAAAAACAACCTTACCCAGTAAATCCCACACTTAGCAAAACTAAGAGTAGGGTCTGGGGAGGGTGGGATGTAGGCAGACCTTACCCTTATCCTTACGGATAAAGAGGTTGCTTCCAGAGAGACCCCCGGCTCGACAACACACAAACGACAAGCGGAGAAAAAAAATAATAAAATAAAATACTAATAATAATGATAGTAATAATAATAATAATAATAATAATAATAATAATAATAATAATAATAAATAAATAAATAAATAAAATAAGTAATGAAGTGTTGCTGAATTTATAGAAAACATGGAGGCGTGACGTAGACAAACAAAGGTATACATATCATAAAAAGCAACATAACCCGTAAAAACACTAATATAAGTCACCTATGCGGACCTCCCCTTAGTGAAAGACAAAGTCTAAGCTCCTATGACCACGCTATGATAGAAACTAAACCTTCCCTACTAATCCTTAACCTTAATCTTGTGCCTCCACGAGGCTCTATCCTCGACCATGTCCTCAGAGAGATGCATCTCTATTAAATCATGCCTAATCCGCTCTTCCCAAGTTAATTTGGGTCTTCCTCTACACCTCTTTCACTCAACCGCGAGGGTCTCCACTACTCTAACCGGGGCCGTCATTTGCCTCCTCTTCACATGCCCATACCATCTTAATCTACCCTCCTTAATCTTGTCTGATATGCTAGCTACCCCTAACCATTCCCTAATAACTTCATTTCTTATTCGGTCTACCCTAGTGTGTCCGCACATCCACCTTAGCATCCTCATTTCTGCTACCTCCATCTTGCGATCTTGTGTCTTTTTGATGGCCCAACAATCGGTCCCATATAACAAAGCAGGTCTCACTGCAACCCGATAAAATTTTCCCTAACATATACGAAAACTCTTTGTAATCATTCGATCAAGTTCAATATTATTCTTATAATCCATTATCAGTTATTGTTATTGATTTGCGTATATCTTTGTAAATCATCCAACAATAATGCCCTTGAAGTGGACGGTCCGCCAAAAGCAAACCACACCAAACACACAAAGCTAGCATTGGAGGAGAAAAAGAGGGGGTGGTCTGTCCGGTACACCGAACGGTTTGATAGCCCCCCCCCCCACTCCCTTTTAAATTTGGGTACTGGGTTGAATATTATGTGTTTTTATATTTAATTGGGTAATGGGTTGTGTACTTGTGGCCTTTATATTTAAAACTAAAATTTGTATTTTAAAAATATAAATTAAGATTAAAAAATTAAATATTATACAAACATAATTAAAAACATTACATAAACCTAAATTATACATTACACACTTATAAACCTAATTAAAACATTACTTAAACATATTAAACACACTAATTAAAACATTCACTACAAGGAACACGAGTATTAGTGGCGACGGTAGCCGCTAATGCTCCCGTCTAAAAAAATTGGTGCTTAATGCCCCACGTGACCGCTAAAAGTTAAATAAAGGAGTAATGGATTTAAATAATCAAAACCATTGGCCATTGGCTGATGCCGGTCCCAACTAACAAAAATAACAACTAGCGGTCCCAACTAACAAAAATAACAACTAGCGGTCCCAACTTTCGACATATTGGCCACCAACGGACCCAAACTAACTCGGGACTAACGTTGTTAGTGCTTGCTGATCTGGCATGCTTAGTTGGGACTGGTGGCGAATATTGTTGCCCCTTCCCTTCTTCTTCATCAGATCAGAATCAATCACCACCTGGTACCACACCACCACCTACTGCTGCTCCTTCCCTTCTTCTTCCTTAGATCAGAACCAACCCTCATATATGTCAAACCTGTCGCCTCAAACTAACCATCACCACACCCTAAGCCACCACCACGCCAACCATCACCACTATCATTTTAAACCCACCACCATCGCCTTAAACAAACCATCGCCACCACCACACCCTAAGCAATCGAAAAGGATGTTGAAAACCCTAAATCCACAAATGCCCAGCTACCCTCTGATGTCGAACATTCTTACCTTCTGAGACGGAAGTGATAGATGGTAAGTTGGATTCCGACGATTATTTGTTCAGATGACTATCGGCGGCTAAGGATGTTCACGACAATCAGATCTGGTAAGTTTTGGGGTTTTCGCAGGTTTGGGGTTTTTTTGAAAATTTTGGGGGTTTCGATTTGTAGGTTCAAAGGAAACGGTGGCAATGGTGATTGTGGCGGGAGTTCTTGGTGGTAGGTAGTGATGGTAGTGGAGATTGATGGTGATTGTTGAGTGTAGTGATGTCGGTGGTTGAGATTGCCGGTAGCAATAGTGGTTGTTGAAGGTAATGGTTATCGTGGTGATTGTGACGATTTACATGTTTAGGGGAGGAAAATGGTTGTGACGGTGATGATGGTGGGAGTTGGTGGTGGTGGCTGCCATGGTAATGGAGGTGCAATGCTGGAAAGATAAACGGTGGTGATGTTGATTATGTTGACAGAGGGTTATGTTATAAAGTTGAATTTGCCACGTCATTAGACATGTGTGTTAAATTATGACTTGTAGGACGCCACATCTGCATGCAATTAACGACGTTAGTGATCAGACTAACTGAGACTATTGTAACAAAAAATGACGAAAGTTGGGACTGCTAGTGGTTATTTTCGTAGTTGGGACTATTATCGGCCAAAGTACAATAGTTTGGATTATTTAAATCCATTACTCATTAAATAAAAAAGGAAAAGTAGGTGAGAGGTGGAGGTTTGGAATGGTTTATGGCTAGAGAAAAAAAGTGGGTTATTGTTCAATGATGCGGCATGATGACGTGGCGGGTTGGAGTGGTTTTTTATTGTTTGCATTGTGGATGGTCTAAGAATTACAAACACGTAGGTTAATCTTGACAGGTTTTTAATCTGGGTTATCGGGTACTAGAATGGAGCTACGTAATCGGATACGTGTCATGGGTTTAGCCGATTTTAATTTAATAATCCATTTAATTTGTTTCTAGTCACAAGTTTTATTATCATAGATACAAAGTTTTAGGAGTACTTGGTATGTAGTGGGTAAAAACATGTTCTATATATCCTTCCAAGTATGCATGATTTGTGTTTGTATACTTGTTTTGTTGAATGAATAAAGATGTGTAACTTCCAACAGAAAATTAAGTCATCTGTTCTTTTATATTCATTTTGATTTTTTAAGCTTTACCAAACACACTAATGGATTTACTAAATCTATTTTTTGTTTACATTTTTCCAGACATTTGTTTTTTCATTTTGTTTGTTTTACAGCCTGGTAGGTTTTTTCGTCTGAATCGGTTCTTAACATAAGAACAAACAAGTTTCTGTGAATTACTAAGAGAGCCAGTATCAAACTTTGTAATATATCAGTGAATTAAAAAACTAAAGCAAGAACCATAAGAACCAATTTCCTGCAAGCCTCAAAGATTAAATAACTGCAAAGTTTCCAATTAAGCGCCCATTACAATGAGGGACTCTAGCTATACTTGTAGGACAATACACCAACACACCCTGGTAAAACTAGAATTAATCTACACGGCTGATTCCAGGGATGTGGATCAATACAAACCATTGTTCCTAGGAGCATGCTAACCACAGAACCCTTACGAATTCGTTACCAAATAAAGACAAAAGGAGAATATCTTTTCAACATGTCAGCTGCACTCTTTAGAATTTTTTTTCTTGAACAGGAACATGGACGACGCACTATGTGGTTCTGGCACAATGACCCTCCACATCAATGAGTTGTTCAGTATTGTGTGTACTTCGGTACTGGCTTCCTCATCGGTATTGAAACTTGAAGCCAATAGTAAACTGCATTATCGAATCAGTATCATTCCTGATTGCAGCATTGAACTTGTAACCGGTACTGAATCATACTTGGTGTATTTTGGTGAACATCAGCCTTAATAGAGGTCTTACATGTGTATTATTAAGAACTAGTTTTCTGCATACTTGAACAGAAGACAATTAAAATAAGCAGGATCTTGATATAACTGGTGCAAATTATGGTCACACTATAAAATTGGTAGAGATTAACAAATAAATATTACTAAATTCCAACACAAATGACATTAGTAACTCTGCAAAAACATAGTATTCGATCTCATTGATTCTCAACTAGTGAAATTACATATGGAAGTTAGCACATCAGTTCTCAATGGATTTAAAACACCATTAAAGAAGGCTTACACAGTACCTGTTATATTCTAATGACTAGATATATATTATTACACTGCTATTCATAGTTATGTTTGAGTACTTGTACTAAACCCATATAGCATTAGCGTTGAGGAGCAACGGTACCAACTGACCCTTAAGATGGAGGCTCATTATTTCATTAGCACCACCAATCAGCTCCTCGCCTATGAATACAGCTGGCACACTTGGCTTGCATCCAAGTCCTCTTAATTCCTTTTCGATCTGTTTCCCGTCTGGATGTTCATCTAACTCATAAACTGTAGGATTTGCACCAAAATTACTAATCAGTGTCTGAATGGTGTGGGACATGCAGCAAGAGGTTTTGCTAAATATAACCACAGGCCTTTCGCTCACCAATGATGTAACCATAGACATATCTGGAACTTGTAGATAAATGTATATAAAGCAATGCTATATTTAGTAGAAGAAATATGTAGGTAGTTTGGCGTGATGGGAAGATTTTGTTGTGAGTTAGTTTGTGATCTTAGGATGTCTATATATAGTGATAGGATTCGAAATTGTTCAGCGGTGATACCTATTAGATGCTCTCAAATGGGATCAAATTCTTTTTCTATGATAGATTTACCATGATCGTTATATAACTTAGTATATAACACATTAACAGTGAATTAGTCTACAAGTAGCATAACAGATTCCGTACGTAGGTTTGATATTCATGGCATAAAAGTACATGTGTGATTTGTTAATTACATTCTAGACTTTGGTAGTTCACTTTGTGCTATGTGATTTTTGATACTTTGGTAATTATCTCGTCTTCGGTCGGTGTTATCACTTTATCCAATTGGCAGCCACCTAAACTATCCACTACCAAAAGAAAAGAGACGAAGCAAAAGTTTTAACAAGAGATATCATCCATGGAAATATGCTTACAAACATCTTTAACTTAATTTTGTGATCTGGTTATTATTGGCCACCTGTCACTTGTTCTAAACTTGAAGTGAAAGTTTACTCCCCTATTATTCTGTCTATGTGTGCCCATATCATGTTTGTCGTTGGTGATAAAGAAAACAATTGGGCTGTACATTGGAGTACGAACGAATATAGGTATTAGATTCTGTGATCATATTGCAGCCTTAGGAAAGGAAGCATATGGGTCGGAAGAAAGATTCGGAAAATTGGCTCAAATCAAAGTGAAAGGTCATTTGTGTTTGTTACTTGACTACCAAACTTATGTTGATATGAAGATAAGAGGACACTATTTCGAAAAAAAAAAACATGACTGATAACTCTGTGACTAGATATATGCCTTTATCACAAGCACGATGAACTGTGTGAAGAAACAAATACTGAATATGATCTATAGATATATGAACAAGTTACTTAAGTGGCCAAAAATTATCGTGCCTTGTAAACGCAAAGCAAGAAGGTAACAACAGTTGTTCATACTGAATATGATCTAGATCTAGAGTAATAACAGCTGCTCACTGCTCATACTGAATATGATCTAGAGTAATAACGTTTTCTATACTTACTGATTATGTTATTTAATCATATCTCCTCCCTTGTTGGCGTTAAGCTTGTATCATTCAGCTGATCTTAAACTGATTATCTAATTTGCAGCTAACGCATTACCTAAATTTATGTATTATTATATTATATATTGGGAAAATAGCCAAAATAGCCCGTTGACCGGGCGTTTTGCAAAAATAAACCTCTGACCCCTCTTTGGAGAGACGGGACACGGCTCCCAAAGAGCCTGAACCGTCTCCAACAACCTTTCACTTTAAAGCCAATAGCCAACCGACACGTGGCGTCTCCCATCCCGAGGCTGTCCCCTCTCTCTCCAGACGGGTCAGAAGTCAACCGTCTCTCTCCCAGACGGGTCACATTTCCCCATGCCGTCTCAAGCCGTTTCGGGAACCGTCTGAACCGTCTCACTAGTGTATATAAATACCCGAATTCACTTAACAAAATTTGCACCCACCACCCTCCCCAAACCTTTCATCTTCCAAACCAATGACGTTTTTTGGTTTCCCAACCGAAGCCTACCGGCTTACGAAAATATTGTCCGATTACTTGGATTGTTGTTTCATCTGCGTACGGCTACTTGGATTGTTGTTGCATCTGCGCGTGGGTTAACCCGTGTAATTTGCATCTACAATGTGGTAGTCTATTTTATTTGCAAGAAGAGTTCTTTGTCTATGAAGCGCACATACACCATTCAAACAAAGTTCTTAGTTCTTAGCAAGTAAATTTAGGAAGTTTGTTGTAATAGTATAGTTTGGGAAGTTTGTTGTAATAGTATAGTTTGTTTATTGTTATTGTAATAGTATAGTTTGTTTATTGTTATTCTAATAATATTGTTATTGTAATATTAATGAAATATTTACTTTTATATAATAAAAACATAAATAAACATTAATAAAAAAAAACATAAAAAACATAAATAAAATTCGATTACAAATAAACTAGTTAAGATAATCCCTCATCATTTGCCAGGCGGACAAATGTTTAAATTCTTTGCCCTCCCTGTTTTTATACTGTCTTTTGGTGTGTCTAATTGCCGTGTCTTCGGGAAAGCCAGGGGGTACCAACTGAAGTGTCCGGTTGTGGTACCCGTTGAAGATTTGACACTTCGTGGTCAAATCGTTCAACTTCCGGCTAAGAGAGTCGGTTGTCCGGTCTGACCCTCCAACCAGCCGATTGTACTCGTGCAGTATACGGAACCATTTGTTGGTTTGGTGGGTGCTTTTTTCGACGTGGCGCCATGCTGAAATAAGTGCAATCTCATGTTCTTCGGTCCATCGTTGCGGTGCCATTTGTGTTAGACGGTGGTGGTGGTGTGGTGGTGCTGATAGTGTTAGACGGTGGTGGTGGTGTGGTGGTGCTGATAGTGTTAGACGGTGGTGGGGTGATTGTCTGACGGGAATGGGAACGGTATTTATAGGTGGTGACCTGGACAACCGAAGCGCCGGTCTAACCATCGGGACTCACCGGAGACGACGATACCCGATGTCTCGGGAGACGGCGAGTCCCCATTGTAAAATGTGACCCGTCTTCAGACGGTTCCCGAAACGGTTTGAGACGGCATGGGGAAATGTGACCCGTCTGGGAGAGAGACGGTTGATTTCTGACCCGTCTGGAGAGAGACGGGACAACCTCGGGATGGGAGACGCCACGTGTCGGTTGGCTATTGGCTTTAAAGTGAAAGGTTGTTGGAGACGGTTCAGGCTCTTTGGGAGCCGTGTCCCGTCTCTCCAAAGAGGGGTCAGAGGTTTATTTTTGCAAAACGCCCGGTCAACGGGCTATTTTGGCCATTTTCCCTTATATATTTGTATTTCTATAATTTTTGTTTATTCTGCATTATGTGTTATTGTTGAAGAATGGATTCTCATAAAGAATCAAATCATATTGATTTAAGTGACGGGGAGAGCAATATCATCGAATTAGATGATGATTCTACAGATATGAATGATGGGCATGGTAGATGAAGAGGAAAAAACTTACCCGGTTGATCAAGCAGGTTTGAACCCTTCAAAGTAGGTGATGATAAGAGCGCACTTCGTCTTCTCGGGTTCAGATCTGTGATTGTAAAAGAGAGAAGATGGGACTGTAGAGAGTGACCCAGGTTTAGAGGAGAAAACTCTACTCTGTCTAGTAGTAAAAAGCGGTGAGCTCATAACTTACCTATACAAGAGGTGAAAACCTCTTTATATAGGAAGTTAATGGACTTTCCAAATGGACCCAAGTTAATGGGCTACCCAAATGGATCCCCTAATATAATTGGGCCAGGCCCAGTTAGGGGTTTCTCTACAAGTCCCAGGTCCAGTAGCGCTGAACCCCGTGAACGAGTTAGTACAAGATAATAAGAAATATTAATAATAAATAGATAAGTCCGAGACAGTGACCCACCCAAAGCGGTTTGGAGGTCCATTCCGGATTTTATCTCTTCAAGTCCCCCCAAGGGTGTTCATTAACAAAAATGAATATCACATTTTAAATGGTGGGTCTTGATGAAAATTACAGAGGACCTCTCAATTTTTTTGTCATAATACGTAGTATGAGCCTAAATGAATCGCTTAGGGGATAGGGAAACCCTTAGTATGTAACGACACCTTATGAAAGCATGATGATGCTTGTTATTGGTGATGACCCGTATATTGTAACACTATGAAACGTGTGTTTCCTTAGTCTTTTTTGATTTATTATTCATGGTCTAAACCGAGGCATGCGTCCATGCTGGTTTGGTGATTGCGAGTCCGTTTACAACTCGTCAACACGGTACTTTTTGCCATGTTCTTGGATGTTGTTTGAGGTTCGAAGTTTTTTATCCCAACCTTCGTCCCTGTTTTTAATTAACTATCTGTACTTGACAACTTGTTTTTTTTTTTTTGCCTTATCCTTTATTTTTTATTGGTAGAAATTTATTAAATTTGTAAGCGTGTTGAAGGTACGATGTATAGTGTATATCCTCACTGGTTTCATCCAGAACATTTACATTGTTTTCAGAACATTTACATTGTTTTCATTTTCTGGTGGGGCGTTTCGCCAAAGCCTATAGCCTGACATCAGTGAAGGATTTTTTTAACTTAGAAATAAGTTAAGCCATTAGTAACTATTATTATTTTTGCACTGAAGACTTTATGCGACATGTGTGGGTTTGTTCGTTTTGGAGCATAGAAAGGTTTCAAACCGAAAGGGGTCTTTATGCCGACCTCTTGGTTCGGTGTTTTTCTCTTAGCTTCATGTTATTACAGAGCATAAGGATTTCTTATGCCAAAACCTTTTCTTTTTTACTCGTAGTGTCTATAAGACTTTAGGGTAGTTCCCCTTATCACTGTTACTGAGAAAATAATGCACATGAAGATAAAATGAACCGAAGCAAGCATTGCTTTTTTCGTAACTGATTGATAGGGAAATTCTTCCCATAGGTGCGCTTAAGGCGAAAGTGAGGAATGTCTCATCCCACTTGAAACAAGGAATATGAAAATAAAACTTGTTCAATTGTCTATATGCTTGAACTGTTTTGGTCTTGGGCTTCGGATTACACGTAGCATTTTTTTCAAGTGAACTCCGTTCCATGTGAGGGGAGCGGAAGTTCTGTTAATCTTTGCCGGTAAATAAGATCCATTAGGTCTAGCCGACACACTCATGTGGGGTCCCTTCCATTTTGACGGGGGGTTTCCCTTCGGGAATGCCTCGATCTGCATTATCTGATCAGAGTAAAAATTCTCCAACATTGAGTGTCTGGACCTTTACTTTGTAATTTTAACACTTCTCCGGATCTCTCTCTTTCCCTCACCTTTTTTTTTTATTTTTTATTATTCGGGGCACATATCCCTCAAAAAATCAAATTTGTTAAGAGTTTATTAGTGATCCAAAGCATTCATCCATGCTTATTCAGGACACTTTGTAAGTACGTCTGAGTTTCAGTACCCTATTTTTAGAGGTTTTCTCGTCGCCACACTTTTTGTATTTGAGGTACTTTGTCTATGTCGTACCTAGTTATAATGATGGATTTACTATAGTTACCTGGCGCTTTGCCCGAAGCCATTTGATGTTGCTTCAAGAGTGTTGTATAAAGTGGAGATGATCCGAAGCATATATGTTGCATACCCGAAACATATTACGTGTGTTGTTTCTTAACATCCCTACCTTTTAGGAGGTGACCCGTAGCATGTATATATGCCGTTACAGATTCATGGGTCAAATTTAAAAACAGACCGGTGTATCACAATGTCTTTACGCTTTTTAAGCAATAAGAAGTTTGAATAAATTTGTTTATTTATGTCAAAGCCTATCCATATGCTTTCGAAGGGATTTCTTCGGTGTCGTATAGACAATACGTAACGTGGCGTGTAGCCAATTTTAGATGGAAGTGTCATGAGACGTCCATCTTTGTTTAGGTGTTGCCTAATTTACAACAAATAAGCAAGTAATAATAATATGGGCAGGAGGTAGTACTAGGGGTGCAAATGAGCCGAACAGCTCGTGAGCTACTCGAGATCGACTCGATAAAAGGCTCGAAACGAACCGAGCCTTATCGAGCTCAGCCGAGCTTGAGCCAAAAACTAAGTTCGTTTACTTATCGATCCCGAGCTCGAGCCTAGCATATGAAGCTCGCAAGGCTCGACGAGCCTTATCGAGCCTTAAAATAATATTTAATTTTATTAATATTTTATACTATTTACCCCATATTTAAAGTTGTTTAATAAACGAGCCGAGCCGAGCATTTTACTTATGGAGCTATCGAGCCTATTATTTTTATTATTTAATTTAATATATTAACGAATAAACACTAAACGAGCCGAGCCCGAGCCGAGCTCGAGGTCGATCCTTTATATGTTAATCGAGCTCGAGCTCGAGCCTGGTCGAGCTCGGGCTCGGCTCGTTTGCACCCCTAGGTAGTACCTTTGATTTTTGAATGTGGCTTGTTTCGCATATGACATGGAACATATCAAAAGATAATAACCGACATTGATGAATGTTGATGTTTTTCTAGTAGTGGTGTCTAATACGTTAAATTATACATATAAAAGTCCTCGTTTAACTCCCGTTTATATAAGTTTTTGACCTTATACACGAGGAATTGGTACTTATTTGGGTATTTTATGATTATAGGTCTTAAACGATATCCCGGAAGCAAACTTGAAGAAAAACCAAGGTTTTTGCGCAAGAATGGATGGCTGATCATTCTGAACGGCCGTTCGGTCAATGTGAACGGTCGTTCACCTGGACAAATATTTTCTGCAGCAGTTCTAGAAGCCTACGTCATTGCACTCGATGACTTTTCAGCCCACTTGTCACCTGAACGGTCGTTCAGTCAAAGTGAACGGTCGTTCACTTGTTACAGAGCCTTTAAAAACAGAGTTCTTCCCCTGTATTCAATATTGGGTAATTTTGGGGCGATTCTAAGGCGATTTCTAGACCTGTGACTTGCTGAGAAGCCTGATAACAAGCTCGGGAGGCGATCAAAATCCATTTATCTATTGTATTGTAACCTACGGGTAAAAACAAGTAATCATTAGTAGTTTATACAATCGTTTGTATGTTAATCACGTTTTGTATGATTTTGGCGCTTTTCATGTTTGAATCTTGATGATCATATTGCAAATAGATTTCGTTGTTGTTGGAATTCTGATTATGTTTGTGTGACTGTAATGATAATTGTTTTGTGTTTGTCGAATACATGTTGAAAAACCGTCCGGTTAATCGATTAGTAGTAGACTAGTTGACTTGTTAACATGTTTACACTATGAAACTGGAAACGGGTATTGGTTTGGTTAAAGTCAGGAGAATAATGATTAGAAATGCTTATCGGCACGTAAAAGAGTTTAAAAAGCTTAATGGTGTTGTTACTGATCTTTGACACGATTGTTGATCTTTGTGAGTTATTTTGGTAAAAATGGCAATCTTAGAAGATTTGTGTTCAAAGATGGTAAAATGGAATAGTTTGTGATATGCTCTACTTTATTCTAGTCTCGGTGGTTGTATTGTGTAATTGCTTTCCTTGATTATTGAGGTTAGAAAAGTCTTAACAGATGACTAACTTATCTTTAGAAGATTTGCATGAGATTATATCAGCTGCTCGCTAATGAACAATTTGAGGTGGTTAACGTGTGTTATCGTGTTAGCTTTCCGTATAGTTGTCATGTTAGGATTCCCGAAAGGGATACTAATTGTCTGAAAATGGGAATGCTGATCTCACGCCTTTTTAACGTATGTTATGTAGATGACATGCTAGGATTGGTATTATATTGTCTTTATGTTTATATTTTGTATTTGGAGTCTTACATATGTTAAACATCTTCAAATTATCTTTTACTGGTAAATCGTGGATAGAGTTTAAGTACTATTGCATCCGCTCACGTCCATGGATCGATATCTGGTTCTTATCTATGCTTTGTAACATATATGATACGGTACACTTGCCTTTTTGTGTGTGTTTTAGTGTTAAGGTCTAAACCATTTTTATAAATATTAAAACCAAACGTGTGTTAAAATCATTGAAAAATTATGTATAGTTGCGCACACGTCAGTGTCATATCGTGCAATAGTTCCCCCAAGTTCAATAGTGCTAAATTGTATTAGTAGCATTGAACTCATATTGTAGACGGGTGAGCGACCTTGAGTGATCACATTTTATCAGGCCATAATTTTATGTAATGCGTACCTCCTACAGCATTGGCGGTAGGTACAGTTCAATCTGCTTGAACATGTGTTCCATATCACCATTGGGCCGAAGGTATGTGTAGTCAAAGCGAGAAGGTTCGGCCGTTGAGTGGTTCGTCCCTTCCTCTAGGAATGTCGAGAAAGATATGGTTTTGGTTAGGACGCATTGGATCAAACGATTCAATCTACCTCAACGAGTGTTCCATTTGGGCACATTAGGAGTAATCGTTTTTCAGCATGGTTGGAGATGGTGGTTGAGTGGTTTGTCAAACGGAACCAAACGCACTCAACCTGTAGCAAGATTTGCATAATTGGGAGTGAAGTAACTTGCGTTTGGAGCCAAATAGTTCTTGCTCTAGTAATGCTTAGACAAAAGGAAAGATGACATATATTATATGTTTCGGTTCGAATATGGAAAAACTGTTTTGAACCTGTAACAACAAAGAAATTGGCTCCACCTATTAGCTTAAATAAGAAGTAAATTAGATCGGAATTTTTGTTTCTAAAGGAAATGATATTGGTTCGGATATGTAGTTCAATGGATTTTAAACCAAAACTGTATTGAGCTGGACAATCCCAAAGGTTTAAAATACAAATATTTTTAAATGAGGCTAAGAGCTGAAGCTTATGTGGGTTAAAGTACAAAACATGCTTAAGAAATCATTGTTAAAACGTATCGAAGATTTTCCAAAGGTGTAAAATGGTTTATTCATAAGAAAAGAACCAAAACCTGTTAAGAAATAATGGTTTTGAGAGCTGTTGTAGCTTCTTTAAGTACTTTTCTAATGTAGGACTTAGTTCGGTGCATCTCTTGATATGGTTTTGTGAAGTAAAGGGATTTGATTGAGCTATATGCGGTATATCAAACATGGAGGTTTGGCGGTTGCTTGCCCATTCATGGCTTAAGCTGGTTTTTTTTTTTTTTGAACTCCCCGTAGTATCACATAGAGGGTATAAGTAGATAGCAGTTAACTTCTTGTAACTAGAGCAAGAGTAACCTAGAGATGAGGGCGATAAGGCTTCGGATCGGCGACCCAAAGCTAAAGAGTGACTGTAACCAATGCATTTGTATATGGTTCATCTCTGTTTGGGTGAAAATCTAATGCCATTATTTGAAGTTTCCCGTGAGTTGTCCATCACATGACTTTGTCAGGAATTATTCGACAAAAATCATTAGCTCATGCCCGACCAACATGTCTTTGGGTGATGACGATGCCCCACCATGTGTGTCCCCTGCTTTAACGCTGGTAGGAGCTATATTTCCAAGAAACTCGTCAAGCGCTATGCTCATAAAATTTTGGAGCCCCTTTCGCTCGTAAATAAATTCCTTCATTCATATGTGTATGGAGAGAAGCGAACATGTAAATTTTGGAGCCCATTAGATTCCACCCCTGTTCTTTTTTTAACATTCATGCTTATGATGGTTAGTGTACCTTTAAAAAGTTCCATCCGGTGAGGTATTGTCCAGCGATGCATCATCCGGCAAAGGTATGCTTAAGGCAACCCTACTACTGAAACGGAGATGAAGCTAAATGGCTCGGAGAAACCGAACAATGTACTAAAAAATAATCTAGTTTTGATCATGATACAATATATCGACTCAAAGTGTTGTATCCCAGACAACCAATGTTAATGTTAGAAAAACTGCTATCCGAACCCGAATGGTGTTACCGAAGTCAAATTATAGCCTCCGACCAAAACAACGGTGCCGGAGCAACACGTTTGAATCAAGTAATCTTATGTATGATGAAACTAGCATGGACACCTTATGTAAAAACAATAAAAGAATTAATAAGTCATGAGCCTAACCGGATTATTTTCCATGTAGCTCGAGGAGTTCTGCTTCTACCGCAGTCATACGACAGCGGTATTTCAGATTGTTACAACCAATCATTGAGCGGCAACAGTTTTTGGAAACAGGTCGTTCAACCTGTGTTATTAGGCGAATGCGGCTGTTCAACATGCAGTTTAGTGTGTTCTTTCGTTCATGGTTCGGAAAGTGAGATTCAATCCGGCAAGAGTCACTTATTCTTCTAGGTTGACCGGGCGAAGATGTTTAGGGTTTATGGGTCAAGCGGATTAGATTGGTCCAGATAATGGTTGTTGCGGTGGTACTCCTTAACAAAGGTGATTAATAAGCTTCGGCTTCAAGAACAACTGACGGATGAGTTTTTTTAAAAAGGTCATTGTCACCTACAAGCGGTACAATGAAAATTGTCTGGCGGAGACATCTTTCATGTGCTTACAACAATTCATCCTATATTCAAGGAACCTGGTCTGATCGAGTTGTAAATACGACCATATACTACGAAAATACGAATGTCAAAAGTGGATATCATGACCTTTCATAGTACCGTAGTAGGATATATGATGTGTCACAAAATTAACATACAAACCATGCATAATTAGACTCATAATAGGATAGAATAGGAATTAAATTAATGATTATGGGTGCTTAAATCGTTCCTATATGTATTTCTCAGAAAATTGGAGCTCCAAACCGGAAACAAGTGATTTTCATGCAAAAACGGACAAGAACCGGAGACTCTTGAGGATACAAGACTCGCAACATGGTCCCTGTATGTGTGAAGACCTTTTCGGGGATTAAACGATGATAAAATCACTCCGTGACACTAGAAGACAAAAGCAGCAAACTTGGGAAGGAATTGAAGACTTAAAAGTTATGTCGATGCAGCATGGTCGTGCTTACGGCAGTGCACTGCCGTGAACCTACCCCGGGTCAACAAGTCAACATTTCCAAGTCAACAAAAGGCAAAAAGTCAGATTTCTGGGTTGCACGGGTGTGCCAATACCCTGTGCACGGCCGTGCCAGCTAAAACGTGCTCCCTAAGGCTTCAACAGACAAGACTGCCAGCTTTACTGATGAGCACGACCATGCCAAACCCCTTAGCCTGGTCGTGCAACCCCTGAAAACGGACAACTTCTGTGCACAAGGACTCTGCAACAGTACCTGCTGTCGAGCATGGGCATGCCAAGTCTTGTTGCTTGGGCGTGCAAGGCCTGATTTGCCTATAAATAGCAAGCTCAATTCAACCATTTGGCATCCCTTATTGAGCTTTCTTGGGCCGACTTCCAAGCTTCTTACAGAGATCTTGAGGTCTTGTGGGAGGCCTTAGGGCCATCCTAACATCCCACCAAGGTTAGGTCTCGTCCTACCTTCATTATCTTGGCCGAGAACGGGATCGTAGAGTACTTCATGCAATAAAACATCAAGGGTCGTGAGGATTGCATTAGATACATAGCACTAGGAGATGAAAGGCTTGTCTATGAGCAACCATGTTCTTGTGTTGATCATTCATTATGGTTGTGTCTTTCTATAATCTCAGAACCCACTTTGACTTGTAGACTTTTATTACTATTAGTAGTAATTTGTTTTTAGTTATTTGTTGTGTTATCTTCTTATCTAATTCTTGTTTGTTTATCTTGTGACGGGTTCAAATAGTGATTAACTTGATAAACCTAAATCAACCTTAACTTAATTAATAAACTACCAAGAGGTTAATCAGTATGATAGTCCCGAGCTAGATCCAAGGCGAGGAAACCGGTAGTAAGACAGATCCTTCGGGCTTCTGATATCCAAACTGGGTTCTAAGCAATGGCTTCTGAAGTGGACCAGATCTGAGTGACATATTTCTGGTTCTTACCAGATGAATGAATGACTTTCTTGGCAAAGGGCGGATTCCCTACGGGTGCATCACTGATCTCCGGATTGCACACCTTTAGGATTATGTTCCACCTTTGTTAAGGATTTCATTCATCTCAGGAGGTTATGGGTTGGGTTTATTAAGTCATAAATCACTAAACCAACTTTGTATTTAAAATGCCAATAAATATTAAAGTCTCACTTTTAAAGATAAATAAAACAAGAATTTTATATCTAGGTCTCGTTAGTACAAAATCGTTAACCATTGGGGATAGATGTCACCTGAGCTGACTTTAAGAGAGATCCTTCGGCATTCATGATCGTTAACCTACTAAGGGGTTACGATGTTTCCAGGACTGACTGTAAGAAGAGATCCTTCGGTATGGAACGCGAGAGCTAAGGGAGGTGTACTGTGTTCTAGGTCGGAAGACAAGCCTACATTTTAAGAAGAAGATAAGTTAGAGGACCGGAGACTTGACCGCAGTTTGGGAAGCACCTATGAAAGCAGGGCTCACTCGGTGAACCTTTATGCGGACGCGCATCAAGAGGTTAAGCATACTACTCAGTAGTGGCCCCGTTTTTCTATCAAGGAGTCAACATGAAGGTTCACCGACTGAGCCCTGCTTTCACAAGTGCTTCCCAAACCGCGGTCAAGTCTCTGGTCCTCTAACTTATCTTCTTCATAAAATAGAGGCTTGACTTCTAACCTGGAACACCGTACACCTCCCTTAGCTCTCGCGTTCCATACCGAAGGATCTCTTCTTACAGTTAGTCCTGGCAACATCGTAGGTTAACGGCCATGAAGACCGAAGGATCTCTCTTACAGTCAGCTCAGGTAACATGTATCCCCAATGGTTAACGGTTTTGTACTAACGAGACCTAAATATAGAATTCTTGTTTTATTTATCTTAAAAGTGACAATTTAATATTTATTGATAAAGTAAATATAAAGTTTGTTTAGTGATTTGTGACTTAATAAACCCAACCCATAACCTCCCGAGATAAATGAAATCCTTAACAAAGGTGGAACATAATCCTAAAGGTGTGTAATCCGAAGATCACTTGTGCACCCGTTGGAAATCCTCCCTTTGCCAAGAAAGTCATTCATTCATCTGGTAAGAACTAGAAATGTGTCACTCTGATCTGGTCCACTTCAGAAGCCCGAAGGATCTGTCTCACTACCGGTTTCCTTGCCTTAGATCTAGTACGGGACTACTAGAAGCTGATTAAACCTCATGATAGTTTATTTATTAAGTTAAGGTTGATTTAAGTTTATTAAGTTAATCACCATTTGAACCTGTCACAAGATAAACAAACAAGAATTAGATAAGAAGATAACACAATAAATAACTAAAAACAAAGTACTACTACTAATAATAATAAAATTCTACAAATCGATGTGGGTTAGGGGATCATAGAAAGATATAACCATAAAGAATGATCAACACATGAACATGGCTTCTCATAGACAAGCCCTCCATCTTCTAGTGCTATGTATCTAATGCAATCCTCACGACCCTCGATGTTTTATTGCATGAACTACTCTATGATCCCATGCTTGGCCAAGATGATCAAGGTAGGATGAGGCCTAACCTTGCTGGGTATGTTAGGATGGCCCTAAGGCCTCCCACAAGACCTTAAGTTTTCTAGAAGAAGCTTGGAAGTTGACCCAATAAGGCATAAGACTAGATGAAATGGGATGCGATGGGGCAAATGGTTGAGTGAAGCTTGCTATTTATAGACCTGCCAGGGGTTGCACGGGCGTGCCAGGTAGTGGTGCACGGCTGTGCACTAGCCCTACGTACGTTCTGTTTGCTGCAGTCCTGCCGGTCTGTCCTGTTTGTCTCTTGAACAGGCGTGCCAATGTATGTGGCACGGGCGTGCAATGTGGTCCAGCTATATTTCTTGTTCCCCAAGTTGGATGTGTTGTCTTCTAGCGTGCTGGGTCAGTCCTGGGCTGGTTTTATCATTGTTTAAGTCCTGGGATGGTCTTCAATCATACAGGGAACATGCTGCAAGTCTCGTATCCTGAGGAATCTCCGGTTTTTGTCTGTTTTTGCCTGAAAGTCACTTGTTTCCTGTTTGGAGCTCCAATTTCATGAGAAATATAGATAGGAACGATTTAAGCACCCAAAATCAGTAATTTAAGCCCAATTCTTCTCTACTATTATGAGATTGATTATGCATGTTTTATATGTTAATTTCGTGACACATTAGTCATTAGCTCTTGTAGCTCCGAGGGTGCTAACCGGAAAGGTGCTCTAGCAACCGGCTTAGCCCCCGGAACTAATTCAATTCCAAATTCAATCTCCCTCCCGGGAGGCATTCCCGTCAGATCTTCCGGAAACACATCCTCAAATTTGCTAACCACCGGCATGTCTTTAAGAATCATTGTTTCTTTTTGTGTATCTTTAACATAGGTCAAGTAAGCCTTGCACCCGTGTTGCAAAAGCTTTCTCGCCTCCAGCAAGGAACATACAACGGGGTTGTAGTCCTTATCTCCTTGGACCATGATCGTCTTACCGTCCGTCGATACAAGTTGAACCACCTTCTGGTAGAAATTCACATTAGCATGGACAAGGGATAACTAATCCATCCCTAGTACTACTTAGATTTCCCCCATCTTCGTTGGGATTAAGTCAACGGGAATCTTTCACCATCGATCTCTAATTCACAGATTCTGCAAACGTCGCACACTATGAAGTGCTTATCATCACCCACCTCTACTTCTAGAGGCACGAGTAATTTGGACAGTATAAACGAGGGATGGCGAATAAGCTCGTATGATACAAAGGACCTATTTGTGCCAGTGTCAAACAAAATCTTCGCAGGCACGAAATTTATCATAAAAGTACCTATAAGACGTGGACAGTATAGCTTGTAATTTTCCCTTATTCTGGTTCTCACGTAAAAGTGACAAGTTAAGCATGTCGGGTAAGGTGTCACTTATCAGTTTAATGCATGTTTTGAAATAAGAATAAAATATTAGATTATAGTCGTATGTGTGACCACCCCCGGGTCGTACTTGGCCTCAACCGCAATGATTTGGAAAGATCGGGCTCGTGTCGGTGTCGATTCCTTCCCCGGTTCAATCTTTACTCCCGATTTTGGAGCATTCGGACATTCTGCCTTCTTGTGACCCGTCTGATAGCATCCAAAGCAAATGGTTAGCTTACTCGGGCAGTTTGTGAGTACATGCTTGGTTTTCTGACAGTTGGGACAGGGTTTATTCTTGTAGTAATACTCTCCCGAGTGCTTCCTTCCACAAATAGTACATGGATTTGGGGACCCCTAACATCTGAGGGTTCCCCTTTTTAGGGGGGTCATTTGTGCGGGGGTTTTTTCTTGGACTTGGATTAGGGTCCGATCCTCTCCTTTCACCTAAAGTCACTTGCCTCTTAAGTTCTTGTTCCCGTTCTCAGGCGGCATTAATGATTTCCGTGAGAGTTTGATTCCTTGACGGGGCAAGGAACTCACGGTACTCCCTATTCAACATTAGGTGATACTTGTAGATCTTTTGTTGTTTGGTTTGAATCATGTCTTTAGAGAATTTCAGTTTATCCATAAATATCCTCGAGAACTCATCTATTGATTCCCCACAGTGTCAAAGTTCTAAGAACTCTTCTTTGATTATATTGACAGCAACCATCGAGCTATACAGTTCTAGAAACAGAGTTTTCAAATCCTCCCAGATTAAAGCCTTGATTTCCTCCACGGTCATTGCACTTTTCTTTAGATCCCACCAGTCTTTAGCATTACCCCTCAATTGAGCTATGGCATAGGGCACCCGATCTCGATCCTCAACCTCAATTCGGGCAAAGATTTCTTCCATTTCTGCCAACCACCTTTGGCATTTTACTAGGTCTACCTCTCCTTTGTATTGACTTGGTTTTCAAGCCACGAATTTATCATAAGGGCATTTCTTTTTCTGCTTGCCCCTATTGGTTTCAATGCTTTCTTTTATCTCGGTCATCCCCTCTTCAATGGAGGCAAGCAATTCGGTTCTTAGACTCCTCACGAATTGAGGTATGTTTGCCTCCAATGCCTTGGAGATTTCTTACGAGGGTTTTTGACTAAACTCCCCTCGCGTGAGGGGTGTTTGATCGGCATCAGCGTCATCAGCCATCGTTTATTGAAATATTAAACAACTTTTCAGAATTTCTCAATTTACAGTTTTACACTTGTTAATACCAGTGTGACAGTCTTAATTTATCACGACTGAGGTAGATTGTATCGACTATACAACCTCCTTTTATCTTAGTTTTACACTAAGTTGCACTAGTGTACAATTGTAGTGTTGTCATAGTTTCATACTATATTATACCAAATATACCATCATAGTATTGTTACAGTTCTCCACCAATTTGCATCAACTATGCAATCTTAGCGTTACTACGGTTGTCCACTAGATTGCACCAATTATACAATGTAGTATTATTTATGTTCTTCCACTAGATTGCACCAATTACACAATCAAGTGGCGTTATAACTTATGATTCGTTAACCGTTTACTTGGCTACATACCGGGAGCGATGATCATGTCTTGAATCGAAAGCAATTTCCTTAAATCCTTGGGCTCTGATTACCACTTGTAAGACCCGTCCTGATTAAATGAGCATTATCCAAAAACTACCCTTTTTAATTTATTAAAAACCACATGTGAGACTAGAATATTTAACACTTCCATTAACACTTAATGGATCCAACATTACCAAGATTTACATAAACAAAATCACAAGGTAATTTCAAGCCACATGCTTGAAATCGCAAGGTGATTACAAAATATAAGTATTCATGTGTTTAACTAGTTGAGATTTTATCCTAGTATTCATACAAGATCATTCACAAAGTTCAAGGTTTGCGGAAGCGATGATTGGAAATTGCATTCGATTCTTCAAAAGTGTGTGTTTTATCCACTCCTAAGCCATTAAGAATGATACCTACGTAATCTTATGGGGGCCACCGTTCGTGTTCTTGAGTGTTTTCTTTAAGTTTTTAACTTTCAAAGTTCGGTTTTTATTATCCAAATTAATTTCGGTTTCCAAAGTTTACCCAATAAATAAACACAAGCAACAACTGAAAGAGTTCAGGGTGTTACAGACCTTCTACCTTCAGTTGACTCTGTAGCAAATGGTCGATTTGGTAGGCCCTGTTCAAGAGGTCATATCGTGAAGTCCGGAGGCTAGGGGTTTTAGCATGGACCAGAGTTCGTGTTCTGGTCCGAGCCACATCTTGTAGAGGTATTTAGTGAAAGCATCTGGTTTTTATGGTTTTTGCGGGATCTCCATGCTTTAATTTCCGCTGTAACACCATTGTTTTGGGACAACCTCACGACCCGTCACATAGCCAAAAACCCGGTATTCTAGAAAAGTACGAAGTATGCAGAGATGGATTGCAATTTTGTTCGTGAAAGAGTTGAATCCAAATAAACATCCCTATAAATTGGAAGAGATCACCGTGTACGAACTTCTTAATATATAAGATGGTAGAGATCCCTTATGTTTCTTCCCTTATTATATGCCAGAAGGATGAATTATAGTCTTCTTACTAGTCTAGGTAGTGATCATCTATTCACTAGTTTGATAGTGATCACCAATTAACGGTTACACATATGCATTTGGTAATAAATGTTTACAATGAGAATATCATGACGTGTGCGATACTACACATAATTTTGCACTGATTTTAACACACGTTTGGTTTTAATATTTATAAAAATGGTTTAGACCTTAACATTAAAACACACACAAAAAGGCAAGTGTACCCTGTCATATATGTAGTAAGCTGAGATAAAAACCAGATATCGATCCATGGACGCAAGCGGATGCAATAGTACTAAAACTCTATCCCCGATTTACCAGTAAGAAAAGATAGTTGAAGTTTGTTTAAACTAAATTAATTCTAAAACATTTAATTAACATATGTAAGACTCCAAATACAAAATATAACTATAAAGATAATATAATACCAATCCTAGCATGTCATCTACATATCATATGATATAAAGGCGTGTGATCAACATTCCCATTTTCAGACAATTAGTATCCCTTTCGGGAATCCTAACATGACAACTATACGGAAAGCTAACACAATAGACACACGTTAACCACCTCAAGTTATTCATTAGCGAGCAGCTGATATGATCTCATGAGAATCTTCTAAAGATAAGTTAGTCATCCGTTAAGAGTTTTCTAACCTCACTAATCAAGGAAATCAATACCGAATACACAATACAACCACCAGCATAAAGTAGAGCATTTCACAACCTATTCTATTTCACCAACTTTGAACACAAATCTACTAAGATCGCCATTTTAACCAAAATAACTAGCAAAGATCATTAACCGCGTCAAAGATTAGTAACAACACCATTAAGCTTTTTAAACCATTTTACGTGCCGGTAAGCATTTATAATCATTATTTAACTGACTTTAACCAAACCAATACCCGGTTACAGTTTCATGGTGTAAACTTATTAACAAGTTAACTAGTCTACTACCGGGTGATTAAATGAACGGTTTTTCAACATGTATCCGCCTAACACACACGATAATCATCAAAGTCAATCAAACACAACTACAAATCCATTAACAATAAAACAAGGTTGCATTATGATCATCAAGATTCAACATGAAAAACGCCAAATTCATACAAAACGTGATTAACATACAAACGATTGTTTTTACTACTAAAGATTACTAAATATTATCCGTAGACATACATAAACTAAGATAGATCATCACAGATTACAACAAAATCAGATTTGAACAAGTTATAAGCTTAAAGATCAAACCATAAAGATGCAAGTGTGATGGATTGGATGATGATAGATGAATCGGATAGCTTCCCGAGCTTGTTCCTAGCCTTTACAGCAATATTTCACCCCTGGAAATTGATGAACCGGTCGTCACGGGTCATACAAAACCTTAATAATCTAAATAGCTAGGGTAAGAAGGGTATCGAATCCACGAAGAGCAAGTGGTTAGCACTACACCAAATGGTTTTTTGTCTAGTTTTTATTGAAATAAATGAAAATACAATTATGAAGTTTTAATTCTAACAACCTAATTCTTTTTCTCTTTTTATATTTTTGGATAGATTGATATCAATACGAGCCACAACCAACTCGTACCAATAGATTAACTAAACTAAATTTATAACTAAAGTACTCACTCCCGGGATCGAATAGGCAAGTCCTAGAATGCATAATAAAATGACAAGCATATGAATTTCACTACTAGATACGCGAGGACAAAGAACCGCAACTTAGACATCAACTATTATCATCTAGGAATATAGTATGTTTTATCGATTACGTTCACTAAATCCGCTACATTGTGCTAAGACATAAGTGACGGGATTCATCTCATGAAACTAAACACATAGACATATTTAATCCTGCAGTGAGTCCAACCCAACATCAAGACAATCACACAATAATTATATCATCATAGATTACAAACAAAATACATAGTCAAAACATTAACACAAACCAAAAGCTTACAAATCGTCACCCGAGAGAAAGTCAACGAAGCTTAGCCTTCTCTGCTTGTCATCACGGATTCGGGTTCACCTCTAGCATCTTGGATCTTCATTTGGTGTTAGGAGCTTGATGTGGGGTGTTAAAGGAGATATTTTGGGGTTGAAAATGGTGGAAAATCGCCCCCAAACTCGGCAGAACCGAGCTGGTGCGAGTGTGCAGCGTTCTGATCTGATCTGAGCTCTTAAACGGATTTTCTGGGTCTCGGGCGAACCGCTAGGGAATTATTAATTCCGGGGCGGTCCGCTACAGACTGGAAAATTCAGATTTCTTGCTTTCTTCGTAAAATCTTCTTTACAACTCCGTTTTCGTCCGTTTTCGCGGCCACGTCTTCGTATTTCAGAGGGCTTTCACATCATCAAATAATATCTTCATTTCAAATCCATTCATTTTCTTCAAAATTAAATAAACTCCTCACTGTCTCCACTTTAAGCTCGTAAAATCACCATTTTAGCATATTATTCGTTCTTTCCATTATCCTCGCTAATGTATCTAATTCCCGGCAAATCTACACACAAACAAACATAAAAATACGAAATTAAACTATAAAGATGTGGACCTTTCGGCCTCACATCAGAAATCGCCCCAAATTGTCTTGAAAACACCCAATGCGATTACAGAAGCCAAAAAACTCTTTTTTATCAAGTCAGGGAGATGTGAGCGGCCGCTCACTTTGCAAAAAGTCAGAAAGTAGCCCGGGTGCTGACGTAGCGCGTCTAGAAGGTAACCATAAAGATCTGGAGGAGCGAGCGACCGCTCACAGAGAGTGAGCGGCTGCTCACAGGACCCAGGGTCCCGTTCGCGCGCCAAAATCTTCGTTTTCCTTCTGTTTTGCTTTCGGGACATCGTTTAAGACCTGAAATCGCAAAGATACCCAAATAAGTACCAATTCCTCGTGTATTAGGTCAAAAACGTATTAAAACGGGAGTTAAACGGGGACTTTTATATGTGTAATTTAACATATATCATATCACTAGCTTTTTTCATTGGCATTTGATATTCAGACACCAGGGTTTTTTTTATCTAAACACCCCCTCCACGGCCATTGAGGCCTCAACGACCCATTGAGGGCCAAAAAGAGAAAATCGACGGTCCATTGAGGCCTCAATGACCCATTGAGGGCCAAAAATTGGAAAAAAGATGGCCCGTTGAGGCCTAGACAGCCCCTATAGGTTTGCCAATTATTGGTAATCATTGACCAATCATTGGCAATGATTGGTAATTGTAAAAAAGAAGTGTAGTGTGGGTGTTGAGGCCTAAACGGCCCGTTAAGAAGCTTTGTCTCAACGGCCCATCTTGGATTTGTCTCAACGGCCCGTCGTTTTTCAAAAATTTGGCCTAAACGGCCCATTGTGGCCTCCACAACCCAGGTGTTCCATTTTTTTCAGTGTTTTAGTGTGTTTTATATATTTTAAGCTTGAAATTTGTGTTTTTATAAAAAAAATAAAAAGTACATTCTTATCATAAGTATAAATTAGCGTATACAACAATTTTTTTTCATTAAATAATTCAGTATAGATGATAAAAACTCATGTATATAACCAAGGTTGCATATAAGAACAGAGTATTTTGACTTAACCTAGCTTATCGTATGTTATCATTTTTATCATGTATACTGAATTATTTAATGAAAAAAAATTATTGTATACGCTAAGTTATACTTATGATAAGAATGTACTTTTTATTTTTTATAAAAAACACAAATTTCAAGCTTATAATATATAAAACACACTAAAAAAAACTAAAAAAATGGAACACCTGGCTCGTGGAGGCCACAATGGGCCGTTGAGACAAATCCAAGATGGGCCGTTGAGACAAAGCTTCTTGAGGGGCCGTCTAGGCCTCAACACCCACACTACACTTCTTTTTTACAATTACCAATCATTGCCAATGATTGGTCAATGATTACCAATAATTGGCAAACCTATAGGGGTCGTCTAGGCCTCAACGGGCCGTCTTTTTCCCAATTTTTGGCCCTCAATGGGTCGTTGAGGCCTCAATGGGTCGTTGAGGCCTCAATGGGTCGTTGAGGCCTCAATGGGCCATCGATTTTCTCTTTTTTGGCCCTCAATGGGTCATTGAGGCCTCAATGGCCGTCCACAGGGGTGTCTAGGGTTTTTTGGGGATGTCTAGATAGCATCACCCTTTTCATTTTCACCCTCATGATCTTGATTATGGTCAGGACTTTGATCACTAGTCAAGAGAACAAAATGTGTGTTACGAAGAAAGATGATTATATTGTCCAATGGTTTAAGAATGGCTCTAAAGAATGTAAGGGAGAATTTATTGGGTTTAGGTTTTCAATAGGTGAGAAAAGTGTCTGAAGATATCGTTCAAATAGCGCACATGAGAAGCATATGTAGGTGAGGATCCTCACAGTCGAGCCCTGCATGATTGTTGATCATGTGATCCACAAGTATGTTATTGGCAATCAAGAATAATCAATCACAAACTAATCATTCATATGTGATAGATTATAATCTAGAACAACGGGATCAATTGTGATAAACCTGATCTTGTCAAAACATAGTGTAATTATGAAATTGATCAACAAATATTTACAATTTTTAGCCTATTATAGTTTGTTAACCAGAGCAAACAAGGAGATTACACCATGTCATTTGGTATAACCGAAGCCCTCAATTATTGTCGATATATAACTGCCATTTGACTTTTGGTTTATGCCTTGTTATATCTAATCTAAATTTGTCTAATATACTTGAATGTCTGAGATCGGAACTATGATATGATAGATTATGGTGTATAACAACAAAAACAGTGTGTGTGAATCTAGATAAAACCCAGGTGATATCAAATAAACACGAAAACGAATAAACCGACACATATTAGGATTGATACTGAAAGAATATACATCTACACTTACACGTGGAGTTCACATCTGTGATCTCCCCTCCCTACAACACACACACTTACCTGCACAACCGGTTTCTCACTCTACAAGAGGGTATGACAATTCTAGGGTTTTGGAGAGGAGAGAACTATATGAAATGGCTTGTGATTCGGTATTAATATGTGAGGCTCAATCACTAAGAGGGTGTTTGGGATTGCGTTTTGAATCCGATTTTTAGATTATTGCGTTTTGAAAACGCAGATAATCAGATTTTAGTGTTTGGATTGCGTTTTGAAAACGCAGAGTTTTCAGTTTTTTAGGCTATCAAAACGCAATAATCTATAAGAAGCTTCACCCCTGCTTTTCCAAAACGTATAATCTATTTTGAATAATCAATCCCAAACACCCCCTAAGTCTCTTATTGAATAAGCCGCATCACTTACATCAAATAGTCGATAACCAATCACTCGAAATGCACTAACAATATTCATACGATAAATGCTCCTATGTTTTGTTAACATTTCAACATTTCTTTCAAAAATAAGTTCTTAGCAAGTTTTTGACTCATTAAGCATAGAGAAAATTACTTCGTTTGGTTTTGTTAATGCGTAAGAATTTTACACGCAACCACTAGAGAGTCAGCCGTAAGAATAGGAGTCACATGCTACCTATAGAACAAATTGCTAATGATGGTAACTTGTTACTACCGAAGATCAATGTTACTCAAAGACAACTTGTTGACTATGCAAGATGTGTTTCGGAACAAGACATGTCATAAAAAAAAAAAAAAAAAAAAAAAAAAAAAAAAAAAAAAAAAACCCTACCTTAACATAGCATCCATACAAGTAGACAAAAAGCTCATGGATTTAGTGATGAAGAGGTATTGTATTCCTTTAGAGACATTAAGGACAGTCTTGCTCCACATAGATGGTGAACTTATATGACATGAATATATCCCTCATCTTTATTCTCTGATGATAGTGGTGGAACGTGTGGAAGTGTGAAACCGTACAATAGGGAATTTAGGAAAATATCATTCCCTTGTACTATATCAACACATACATGCAGCTCAAAAGCCAAAAGCAATATGAAGTACATGGATCCAGTGGCGGATCCAGAACTTTTTCGGACGGGGGGCACAAATTGGTTGGGTTAAAAAAAGACATTTCAATACAAGTTAGGTCGAAATGCGTTAAGTAAAACCAGTTAATGCACATCCATATAATGTTATATTGTTAAACTATTCTACAAATTTTCGTAACAATATGATAAATCTGAAAACAATTAAAAATAAAAAAAAAACTAAAAACATAAGTTGCATGGTTATACACATTTCAAAAAAGATACGTAGAAATTGTATAAAAACGAAAGCAACAAATGATTAAGAAATAAAGATATATAAATAAAGTAATAAAACAAGAAGGGAAGAAACTAAAATTCGATATGTATATATTTTATCAAACAAAATAAGAAAAAAAGGTGCTCATTTTTAATTACATAGGGTAGAGAATGGTCATATCATATGTGTACTAATTATATTAGTTTAATATTTAATACCATACCCATTACCCAATGTCTTCTTCTTCTTCCCCTTCTCTCCTCTTCACCACAAAGTTAAAGCTACACTTTGATGTTTCTGTCAAACTAACTCAAATATAACTAAAAATATATACATATATATACACACATAGGGTGGTTCGACGGTGGGCACCTGCCCACCCTATCCTTCAAGTGAATCCGCCACTGCATGGATCAAATGTATAACTGGCCAAAGATTTAACTAAGGGCCACTTATATAGGTTCACCAAGTTATACAATTTAAATCTCTATCCGGATATCTAAATATCATGTATTTTTTCTTTTGCATAGGAAAAGAACTATAACCAGATGGTAAGAACACTAAATGATCTAGCTAACCTATTTCCATTCATTTTTTGTTGTTCAGACTTGCATTCATGTCCTTTGTTTTTCCAGTGCATGCATTCAAGACCTTTGTAAAATAGATTCATGATAAAATTATGAATATTTGTTACAACCCAAACAGGAGAACTCATCCCAAAAGACTAGTCTGATGGGAGAGAGAGCCCACTTGGGTTATAAACCCCACATTGGTTGCCCATACAACCGATGTGGGACAAGTCCCATACCTTGCAATGATTCCAGTCCATAACAATCGACCCTCCTTAGGGCCAACGTCCTCGTTGGTCACGGCCACGTTGGTCACGGCTGGCTCTCTCCAGGCCACCACTCCGTGGGCCACCACTACGAGTTTGGCTCTGATACCATTGTTACGAACCAAATGGTAATCAAGAGAATGAGCTAGAGAATTAGAGAAGAACACAAGAGAGGAGGAGATTATCCAAATCAATAGCTATGTTATTCATCACTAGTACATGTATTTATACAATATAACACCAACTAACTTCTAACTAACTTTCACTATGCATATTGACTATATTACCCCTTATACTATTCTTATACTATTTAATACGTATCAATATTTCTCCCTTTAACCCTATCATTGTAAATTATTGTTTTCACTTGAAGCTTCTAGCTATTCGTTCTCTCAATCCAGGATCAATAACCAATTAATTTATTAATAGTAAAGAATGGAAGTCATAGAAGTGTCTTGATTCATTCTTAGCGTGTTAATAATTGGCATCTTGATTATATACAATCATGTACCAACAAAGAACAGAAGCTTTATGTGTACAAGAACAGATGACTGGAATATTATTACTTGGATTCCGGTGCAAGTAACATTAGTAACTCTTGTAAAACATAGTATTTCCATTGCTTTACAAAAACTGGTGAAATTACATATAGTAGTTAGCATATATGTTTGGATTGGACTTAAAACACAATCAAACAAGGCTGAAATAGTACTTGTTATATTCTAATGACTAGAGTACGACGTCAAACGACTAATCATAGTTATGACTGACTAGTTTTGTCTAAACCCATATAGCATTAGCCTTGAGGAGCAATTGTACCAGTTGACCCTTAAGATGAAGGCTCATTACTTCATTTGCCCCACCAATCAGTTCTTCTCCTATGAATACAGCTGGCACACTTGGCTTGCATCCTAGTCCTTTTAATTCCTTCTCTAACTGTTTCCCATCGGGATGTTCATCTAACTCGTAAACTGTAGGATTTGCACCAAAATTGCTAATCAGTGTTATTATGGTGTGGCTCATGCAGCAAGAGGTTTTGCTAAATATAACCACAGGCCTTTCGCTCACCAAGGATGTAACCATAGCCATATCTGGAAATAGTAGCCGGTAAATGTTTTATAAAACAGTGTGAGATTTAGTAGAACAAATATGTTGATAGCTTCGTGTGTTGGAAGATTTTGTTGTGATAAATTTGTGATCTTAAGATGTATATATATAGTGATAGGATTTGAGATTGTTCCGCGGTTATACCAATTAGATGCTCAAAATGATATCAGATTCTTTTTTTCTGTGACAGATTTGCATGGGTCATTAACAAACTCAATATATGTGTAGTATAGCATCTTGCTTATCTGTATGCTGATATTCATGGATCAGTCTAGACCTTGATAGTTCTGTTGTACTAGGTGATTGTGGGTCCTCTCGTAGTTATCTCACGCGTGGCCGATGCTTATCCAATTGGCAGCCACCTCAACTTCCCACTACCACAAGAGAAGATGTGAAACAAAACTCTAAGCAGAGGAGATTGTTCATAGAAATATGAAACGCATGACGAAATTATGAGAACATCCGTACTGGTACTTACATTCATCACTTTATTTATTCCTATTAGCTAGTGATAAGATTTATCAATCATTTCAATCACTTAAGTAGTTATTCTTATGCCCACGAATCGTTAGTTTACTTTGTAATACTCTTTGTGAATATACTTGTTTTGGAATCATACATTTTGTTATTAAGTTTAACCTTTAATTACAATCAGGTGTAAATACAGAACGAAATCAGATTTTCGTGAGAAGAAATGTTTGTGGTGTGTTTGTCCGTCCGTGTGTGTGCATATACATGGTTATGATTGGTTATCATTGGCCACCTCTAGCTTGTTCCGAAATAGTATTAAAAGTCTACTCCCTTGTTCTTATTCTCTCTCTCTCTATCTCTCTCTTCTTGGATGATAAGGAAAGAATTGGGCTGTACATTTGAGTACGAACGAATAATGGTATCAGATTCTGTGATCTTAATGAAGCATAAGGGTATGTCGAGTGGCACAAGGAAGATTCGCAATACTGGCTCAATTTAATGTGAAAGGTCAATTATATTTGTTGCCTGACTCCCGAGTGACTATTGGAGACCCAAAGTTTAGATTTAAGACACTATGATTGTTAACTTTGTTTAACATGTGTGGTGTGCTGTATCAAAGATTGAATTATTACAATAATTATTATCTAAAGACATTGATTGTTTTACTGTGAAATAATTATTACAATAGTTGAACCTTGATTAACTTGTTATAGATATATACAAGAATATTTATTTATATGGCACACGGTTCTCGTGTCATGTAACTAAAGCAAAAAAGGCAATAACAATTGTGAATGCTGAAAAGGCTGCATCGCTCTACCTTAAGATATATGATCTAGTAAGTTGTTGTTTTTTGGTTTAACCTTACCCCTATCCCACCTTAACCGGTTGGTTTTGTAGTAACTGCATCAATTCTGCCGAAACTGGAATGGCTGAATCTTTTGGACTTGGATTCACAATATATTATAATAACCAAATAATATGTGAACGTTATGCGCCCTACTCTAATATGCCGATTGCCTCAGTACACTGGATTCGGACATGTCTTTTTACTTAAGTTACAACTTACAAGGTAACTTTTGCTAAGCACTTCCAGCCTGCGTATTGTAATTGTTATATAATGTGATTTGGATTTTGATGCTACAAAATTGTATCAAGTGATTGGTTAAGCTTCATTGATGTATAACTCTATTTACTTTGTCTTGTTATCTCATTCATATTTGGTCTTGTCTGTTTTTTTCAGCTAAAAAAAAAAGGGTTAACTTAATTGTTTTATTTCTTTTTGAGTTCTAACTGCTGCCATAAGGATGTTTTTCAAAACCAATTAGCAAACCAAATGATAAAATGAGACACCTCACAACATAGAGAAACCACTTTAGAGTTGAGCAAACTATTTTGGTTGAGCTAATTACCCTCAAAAACTTGTCATTTTATTTAGTAATCTTATGTACATTAGCTACTGTAATTTATGTAACCAATAATATAATCGGCAGATTATATGTAACCATACGGCAGATTATGCCAATAATATAATCGCATACTAATTATTTGTGCATCGTATATTAAGTCATCGACATTTCCTTCAGGGTTGCATGCCTTTTGATTTCTGTCCTTATGGCATACTTCCAATTCATGAACATGACAATGTTGCTGGTGTGACTAATTGATAATACATACCACCATTCAATAAACATTTTATAGCATGTTTTCTTTATTTCATAAATGGTCATCTAAAGATGAATAAATTTTAAAGAGGGAAGTCTTAAATTCATGTACATATGATACGTGTTCAATTGGTTATACCGAAGAATCACAGGTTCAACGTGGTTGCCCATACCCCATGTCTTTAAGAATTGACAAAAGGTTCATCACTTTATATGATTCTTTGAGAGTAACTGTCATCCAGAATAATTAATACAAGCATAAATATGAGAGATTCTACTTGATAATGACTACACAAATGAGTATTTCAACGATAGCGGTAGCTATTTTCTTCGCCAAAATGCTCATATAACTATATAAGTGCAAACTCTAAATTTGACTCTGTGAGCATAAAGAACAACTCAAAATGTACTTTTTCCTACCAAAAGTTATTACTAGAAAATGGTAGACTAATATAATATGTGGTATATAACATTATGTAACGTTATCTATAGGTAGAAGT
Organism: Ambrosia artemisiifolia; assembly: GCA_032199755.1. NCBI lineage: Eukaryota > Viridiplantae > Streptophyta > Magnoliopsida > Asterales > Asteraceae > Ambrosia > Ambrosia artemisiifolia. The sequence goes on from CM063520.1 coordinate 51,700,826, forward strand.
TATTTTAGGTTGATTACTTGCTATAGTTTATTTTTGGAAAAATGGAAATAAATAATCTCAACTATTAACTATTGGCCAATAACAGTCCCAACTACGAAAATCACCAATATTGGTCCCAACTTTCGACATATTGGAAACCAACGGACCCAAACTAACGGAGTTAGCCTCCGTTAGTGTGATGCTGCATGCCACGTAGGATGCCACGTAGGATCATTTTGCCACGTGGCATGCCACGTAGGATGCCACGTAGGATCATCTTGCCACCTAAGCATGCCACGTCAGCATCACACTAATGGAGTTAGCCTCCGTTAGTTTGGGTCCATTGGTTTCCAATATGTCGAAAGTTGGGACCAATATTGGTGATTTTCATAGTTGGGACTGTTATTGGCCAATAGTCAATAGTTGGGATTATTTATTTCCATTTTTCCTTTATTTTTTGATGTTAATTTTGATGTTAAACTATATATACTTAATGTAATTGTTATTTAATGGCTTTGTGATCTCGTTATCGGAGCTTCACAACGAGCTAGCAAGTGTCCAAAACGGAGAGAAATGAGATATTGATGTTTAAAGTGGTATTAGAAGTGGAAAAGTTGTGAGTGATTAGGTAGGAACTTCTCCCATGAGGGGAAGGTGGACCTCATAAGGTATGTATGATTGATGTATTTTATGCACACTTAAATGATATCAATTATAGTACAAATACAATGACATTAATATAACAAAAAAAATTTACTTTTGCTTGTTTTTTGTAATTGATAGGCTATAGAAAAACAAGCTAAAACGTTATAGTTAAGCTAAACATGAGAAAATTAGATGTTAATTACCTGTGAATACAGCTTCAAATGATATTAGTCTGTTTCAGTTAACGGTTGATAATTAAAAATATTTTTTATCATTGAATTAATGTTTAGTAGTGAAAAAATACAATAAAAATGAGATGATAGTAGTAGTACTAGTAATTGCCTTGTGCAAGGCAAATGAAATTTCAGAAGTGGGCTTTATATTTAGTACTAGTTATTGGGCTTAGATTATGAACTTTACTATATTGGGCTAATTTACATTTGGGCTGAAATGATCTTTAGGCTGGGTTAGAAGCAACAAAATCAGAGGCCAGTGGCTAGTAAGCTAGCTTGAGATTGGGCTCAAGATAATGATAATGGGCTGAAAATGAAGACTTAGTTGTTCTGTGTTGGGCTGGCAGTAACTAGATGGAATTGAATGGCTGGTTATGTACGATTAAAAAGGTGATCTAGCGACTAGTGCATAGAAAAAAGGCTGCAGCTTCAAAAGACCCACGTGGCATTGGCTTTGCTGAGAGAATAATTCACCATTGACCGATCCTAGGTGTGTGGTTTAGTTGGGGGTTGGTTGGAATTACAAACCGTCACATAGCATACTATATCATTCTAAACCACAACTATTTCAACCTCACTTTTTTCTAGAATCATAAATCAATCCAGACCTTCACTTCATAATCCACCTCATCACATATATTTTTCATAATATACAACCAAATACCCAATAGAAAAAAAGGCCCACACCCACCCGTCTAGAATGGTCTGCCCAAGCACACCCACCCGTCTACAACCAGATTTTTACATGTAGCTTAGTATATCTCTTTAGTAATTTATTACGGCGTGTTGATAATAGACGTTTTATGTATTGTTTTAAGTTTTAAAGAGTCAAAGTCAGATTTTTCTTAATTTAATTTGTTGAGGTTTGATTAGGAGGTAACCACTCTTCTTATATTGTCCTAGCTTTTGTTTTCATATGGTTATTAAGCATCTAGTTCAACAAGACCAGATTTTGTGTCTGGCATTATTTTTTTCTAAACCCTAAAACACATATGATATGTCTACGTAACCTTTCAATGTAGTTAATCAATATAGCTTATACACGTCTAGCTTCTCATCTGAAACCTAAGTGGTCATCACTTTTTAATTCTTGGTTACAACTCAATTAATTTATGTTTTCATTAGCTTAATCTATAAACTAAAATTAAAGGTTAGTTTTAATTAGGATTTAGTATAAGTAATCAAACAAAATGTGTAATACTAACCACATGCTTCTCTTGGACACAATACCCTACTTATCCAAGCTATTTATACTAATTAGATTTTTTCGTGACTTGAACGACAATCATCTGTATACATGGGAGATTTCATTGTGTATTAATTCTTTAGCAATAAAGAAAAGATGTGACCTAAAGGACACATGCCTAACCCGCGCTTTTGCACCTTGCCTTGGGTCATTCGCGTAATGTGGTTACGGAATTTAAAATTCCTTGTTTATCCTATTAGTTATTATAAATTAAGGTTATAGGTTTCATTGCTAGGCGGAGTTTTATTATTGAAGAATTAAGACTTTGAGACAGTCAACTGGCTAGAACCTTCGGGTTGAAGGTGAAGTTAATCATATGTTCTTGAGCCATTTGAGTATTACCATGAATTTGGTATCATTGGTACCGAAGTTTTGGTTGTTCAAATGGCTCACGTAGATATGAACGTTTGAAATTGCTGCTAAATTTGAAAGATGATGAAGCACTCCTCTAGTTGCAGGCTAGTCAAAAGATGAATCTTCCTGGAACCAGGGTTGGCATCTACCGAACAACAAAATCGATTTCCCAAATTTCAGTGGAGGATCCACGTGGGCGTATTCTAAAGGCGGATAAATATTTTCGTTACAATCACTTTCCAGATGAAGAGAAGGTAGGCATAGCCTCGATGCACCTGGAAGGAGATGCTCTAGATTTGTTTTCTAGGCTCTGTGCTAATCAATCTCTATGTTTTTGGGAAGAACTGATTCATGCTCTACGTACAAACTTCGGACCAACTGAGTTCAAGAAGTCGGACAAGTACTTATGCAACATCAAATAAACTAGAATGGTGCAAGAATACTATGAGGAGTGAGTTTGCAAAACGACCCTGTAGGGCCTCTAATCAGCCCGATCACTCTCTTTTTGGGATATTTCTAAGCGTGTTAGTAAGAGGAATTAAGGCAGATGTTAAGATTCAAAAGCCTTGAACAGTCTTCAATGTCATGAGTTTTCCTTTGGTGTTTGAATCCAAAGTGTGTCACAAATATCAAGAAAAATTTACAATTCCAACCCAACAACAAGACCAACGCATCCCCCTCACGTGTAACGCCCCTAGTTCACGTCTACAACATTATTATACCGTATACAAGGTTGTAGAACTCGCTAGGCACTAGTCGGCCGGTGGGGTACCGACTAGGGATTAATCAGGATTAATCGGGATTAATCGGATTGGATTTATATATGTATTTTTCCAAATTTATACATATATAATGTTAATTTTATACCTTATATGTATAAATTTTGAAGTTTAGGGGCCAAGTATAAACTAATGAATATGGATGGGGGTTAAATATTAAAATACCTGAACTTAAATAATCTTAATCACCTTCATCGTTCACCATACCCCGTTGTTTCCTCCCATTCCTTCTTTCATTGTACAGAACCATCAGACGCAACTAGGGTTTTTGGAGTTTCATCGATTTTGGTTCTAAATCATGGATTGTCATCTAATTTTGAGCTAAGAACTTATTTGATTTGATCAATTTGCTCCGGATTTGACCCGTTCGAATTCATTTCTGACCTAATTTTGAGTTTTTTAGGTCCGACAAGGACCAAATTGGTCAGACTAATCGGTGATTAATCGCGATTTTTACAACACTGGACCGCCACCGATTAATTCAGTGATTAGCCCAAAATTAATCAGTAAAGTGGGGACTAGCGATTAATCAGTGATTAACGGGATTTTTACAACCTTGACCGTATATATGTAATGCACTTATAATGAAGCATGATGTCAAACAAGTAGGAATCCAAATGCATCAAGATGGAAAATGAAGGGGTCTTTTTGTACTTTGTCACAAAACTAAAACTGGGGACTATTATATTATCGAATGGTAATGGACGGGCCTTGATGTAACTTTAGTTAATCTTCTTTACTTAACCCTAATATCGCCTATATGCCTATACCACCAAACCTCCTAACTCTTGGGAGCATTGGAGTGCAAACCGTGAAGACGGCAACAATCCAAGTAAGCTTTATTTTTACAACATGTGTTGTGATGAGTATTTGATCTCGATATCGTTATCTTATGCGAGTTTTTGTTAAGGTTTTTAAATCCTCCATCCCTGTTAGCAATACAAAAACCCGGTATATATGCATCGCATCTTTATTTATATATATATTTTTTTCACGGAAGAAAGGAAGCAAAAGCTGGTTGATGTCTGGTTTCTATGTCACGGTGATTTGAGTGGGAGAAGGTATGAGGTCGTTTTGGTTGTACCCTCGGTCCTGCGTTCATTCCTAAAGTGTCCCAGGTAAGTTTATGGCAATTTTAACAAGTAGAAACGAATTGGTGTTTGTTGATAGTACGTGATGCATGACCTTTGTATCTTAGGGTTCGAAGCTTGTTCCTCTAATCACCCTAGAAGTTAATTTGGTCTCAACATTAGTATGAGTGCACCACAGATCATATAGACGGATCTTGAACTATGTTTTTGGTAAAATCTGGGAGGACCGAACTCAATATATATATATAAGTTTTGAATTTTTTTTGGTAAAAATTACACTACAAAAAGATGTTAGTACATGATGTCCCTAGACTAGTATATTGGTTGTTTGGACGTAGTTCGGGATGTTTGGAGACGTTTGTACGCGTTTCGGGGTGTGAGAATGCCTATAGGCGATTAGCAGTTTCTAGCATGCGATTGGACCCTAATCGCTAGTACTGTTCATGCGATTAGGGGCTATACCATATCACTGTAGCAGGCGATTAGGCCCAATCGCCTGTTACCAGATGCCCAATCGCCTGATAGCTGCTGGTCGTACCCGGGAGGTATAAATAGGCCGATTCTCAACCCTAGACCTCAGTTCTTGCCTCACACACTCTCCAAAACACCCTCCCCTGGTCTGAGACGTCTGATTTGATCATTGTAAACACTCGAGCTCTGTTTTAGTGATTAATCTATAATCTTTTGACCCGTGTGTGTAGTAATTACTCGTTTATCATTGTTTCAATCTCGTACCTGTTATTAGAACATATTAGAGGGATTCCGCACCTCTGGTATAAACCCCGTGATTGTCGGATTACGCGTTCGCCGGTCCTAACAAAAGAAATTATGATATGATCAGCAGAAGCGAAGCTTTGTTGGGGCTGGGTGTGCCTCAACCTTCCCTGTTTTTACCTAGTGGTGTAAATTTACGCATATTTCTTTCGAAAATTTTATATGCATTGAGTCCGGACCCCTCTATTAGATCCCCTGAACTCATTGCCTTGTTATATATTGGGTCAAGCTCCTTCACTAGGGGAAAGTATGGGTATGGGTTCAATATTGTCTATGAGTGACATCAAACGCTTTGAGTTGCAAGTACTGGAATTTGGGTTTATCTTCTCTGAAATTTCCAATGTTGCTGCAGTTTAATTTTTCATGAATTTTAATCTAATTTAGTTTAGTGATTCGGTAAAAAGAGTTCTACTAAGGGGCTGTTTGGTTGATTAAGTGCTGAATCATTAAGATAATCTGAATGGTTAAGAGGTTCTGAATAGTTAAGAGCTGAATCATTCAGCATCCCTTATTAGCTTAATGGTTCCGCACTTAACCATTCCATTCAGATGCTAAAACAAACAGTCTAAATGTTGAATGATTCAGAACTGAATGGTTAAGAGGCTGATTAAGAGGCTACCAAACAGACCCTAAGTCTGAATGGTTCAGCTCTTAACCATTCCATTCAGAGCCTTTTTTAGGTTGAAACACACAATCTGAATGCTGAACCATTCAGAGTTGAATGGTTCAGAGCTTCATTAAGAGGCGCTAACAAACAGGCCCTAAATATGGTATATTATGAATACATAGTTCTTTCACAATGATCCAACTAAAGCATACACCCTTGGAACGTGGTAGTATACATAGTTCTTTTAAATAGATATATACTAAATTATACCCTATGAGCGTCTCGGGTTGAAAAATCAAATATGACACATCAATTTTACATATAAAATAAAGTGATGCGCTTCACATTTACATACAGAAAAGCTTTGGGTAGCATATAACATTCTAACCTAAAACAATTAACAATGTATCTAACTCCAATGTTAACACCTAACCTAAAATAGTAGCATCTAACCTAATACAATGTATAACTCTAATATTAATACCTAACGTTAAACAATGCACAGCTACAATACTAACACCTAACTTACAACAATGTATAACTCTAATATAACTCTAATATTAACACCTATCCTAAAGGCTAAAAAAATTATACAACTCTAACATACTAACTGTAAGAATTCACATTTAAACATAGCTAAAATCGTAGACAAATTGTAAGAATTCACATAAAGCCTAAGATAATACTCCACCACCACCAAAAATAAATAATCACAGACACATTGTAAGACTTTACAGAAACTCTACATTACACATTCCACAAACCAATCAATCAACCAAATTCATATTACAACAGGAACCCAAAACAAAAGATTTTATAAAATCATCAACCGTAAACATAATCAAACTAAAGAAGAAGGGAACAACAAATTACACAAACCCTAAATTTTAAATAATAATAATAACACATAAAGATGAAGGAAACAATAAAATGGGCAAATCGGTATGACCATTTTAGCTAAAGAACGTCAAACCTTGAATAAAGTTTTGAACTTGCAGTGATTTTGAGAGGAGGAATTGTAACGTTATTGAAGAAAGAGAGCACCCGTAGCAACAATAACCGAATCAGCAACAATGGTTTTTTTCATCTGTCATAACTTTAAACGGAGCAAAACTAAAATCCATTTTATTCCCGTCTAAGAAAACACTCGAGTTCCAAGCTAAGGTGTAAATGAACTTCTTGCCTAATTGAACTCTCACCAAAAAAAAAGGAAAAAAAAAAGAAAAAAAAACACCTTTCAATCACATGCTTTTGTGGAAGTATCATATCAATATTAAATTCAATAGCAATCTCCTTAGCTTCATGAATCGCTTTTGAAAACCAATTTATCAATAATTTTTGAAGTCCCAAATCAGTTTGTTTATTTCTTTAGTAGCGGTCACAAGATGTATATATTTTGATTGTAACTTTTTACTCACTATATTCACATGTTTTAATACTTGATACCTGATAGCACTTGATATAAAAAAAAAGTCAAAGTCACCAAGTTCTTTTTCAGCTAGTCAATTTGCTTAAGTTGTAATCGTTAGATCATCATCTTTTTTAGCAACTTGAAGTAAACCTTCTCGTACATTGAGAAGTAACATTTTAATAGCCATAACACTCTCCGCACGACTTTCCCAACGAGTTTGAGACAATGACTTAAGACTCCAGCCTTTATAATTATCTTTCAAAATTTGCCACCGATTAATAGAGTTGACCAAGATAGTGTAAATACGTTGTATTTGTCCAAAAAAACTCTTTCCTTTTAACACAACTTTTAGCCATATCACATAATGTAAGATTAAGTGAATGGCAACCACTAGGAGAGTGAAATGTTATGAGATTCTCCTTTAAAAATTTTGTTTGCACTTCTTGGCATTTTCCTTTCATGTTTAATCCATTATCTTAACGTTGACCACACATATTATCAAGCTCAATACCAAGAGACTTTAACTCCTCAAGCATAACATCAAATATTCCTTTTCAGGTAGTATCATTAACATTCGAAAACCCTAAAAGGAATCCCAATAGTAAAAAAAAAAAAATAGACAAAAAGTTTACATACCTCATGGTTGTTTGTTCCTTGTAACTTGAGTCTGGCGTTCAATCAAGTATGATTGAGTAGTACTTTGTTTCCTTTATCGTCTTGATGATTTCTTTGGCTAGCGTAAGTATCAATTCATTTTGGATCTTGTGTCCAAGATAATTCACATGAAGTTCATCATTTGTAATCTGCCGCATATGCTCTTAGATACCCGAGTCAAACTTTTCCAACATTTCAATGAAACCCAAGAAATTTCCATTATGTTATAAATACAATTAACAAATAAAAAGAGGGGATCAATTATGACAATTTAATACTCCCTTCGTCCCAATTTAAATGTCCTACTTTCCTTTTTTGTTTCTCCCAAATTAAATGTCTCTTTTCAAAAATAGAAATGTAATTTCCAGTTTTGCCCATAAAAGACAAAACACAATCACCACTTTTAAGGATATTATTGTCATTTTACCACATACAAACAAAATATTTCTTAAAATGTGTGTTTTTTGAACTAGGACATTTAAATTGGGACGGAGGGAGTATAACTTATCATTAAATATAATAAAAAAAAGAATTTACCATACCTTTTTTTATTCAACTTTTCTTTTGATCCATGAAATGCTAAATTATGCTAAATTTCCACTAGTGGAATGATTCTCAAAAGGACTAGAACCCAATAATCTCTTTCTTTCTTGAATTTCTCGTTTTGAATTTTATAAATTTTCTTGTTCAACTTTAGTCTTGTGCGCATATCAAACCACTTAGTCCTATATGTGATATGACCCAAGAAAACTTCTTGTTTTTTGAAACTACCAGTAGCCTTCCCCCATCTAATTTAACCTTTCTGGAGCCCTTTTCTAAATACATTACAACAAAAATAAAATAGTGTGTCTACCTCTTTCAAATATACTAGCCATGGTTGATCACACTTTTCCAAATTTGATGAAGTTCTTGTATCTAAAGCTACATAAAATCATCTATTATTGTAATTGTATAGACCAAATGCTATATTATTATCTCTTTTAGGACCTTTCTCAACCAAAAGTTTACTCTCATCCGCATCAAGTACTTCCAAGATTCTTGGATTAAATACATCATTAAGATGCTCTTTATATCGAGTGGCCTAGAAATGCTCTTCCACCTCTTTAAGTTCTACTTCCACATCCTTTTTTTTCTCTTTAACGTGTTCCTTCTCTTTCACCTCTTCAACACGTTTATGCGTAAATTTCAACAAAGCACAGACTTTAGACTTTTTCATTACTAATTCTAGTTTTTTTAAGCACCCGATGATTGTTTAGGAGACATAATGTCTAATATCACATCCAAATTCAAAAATTAAAACCATTTAATCAATAACAATTAACCATACAAATAAAATAAAAATATTAAGTCTAACAAATCAAATCAAAATTCTAATTCAAAAACATTGTAAAGGGAGGTTTGGCAACCTCTGCGGTGCTAAGTCATTAAGAGGTGGTGAGCCACAAAAGTGAAGTTGAATGAGAAAATTGATAATATTCAACGTGAGAAATTCAAGAAAGAAAGAAAGAGATTATTGGATTCTAGTCCTTCTGAAAATCATTGCACTAGTGTAGTTTCTTGCTAAACATAATTTAGCATTTCGTGGATCAAAAGAAAAGTTGTATAATAAAGGTAATGGTAAATTATATTTTTTTTGTTAATTATAGTTTACGAAAAATTATATTAACTTGTCATAATTGATTCAACGTTTTATTTGTCAATTGTATTTAAAAGGTAATGGAAATTTCTTGAGTCTCATTGAAATGTTGAAAAAGCTAGACCCAGTTATTCATGAGCATGTGCGGCATATCACAAATGATGAACTTCATGTGCATCATCTTGGACACAAGATCCATAACATGTTAATGTTTATTCTAACTAAAGAAACTAAAAAAGAAGTCATCATCAAGAAGACAAATAAAGCAAAGTACTACTCGATCATACTTGATTATACACCAGACTCAAGTCATAAAGAATAGATGACAACAATAGTGAGGTATGTAAACTTGTCTTCTAATTTTGTTAATATCGAGGAGTCCTATTAGGGTTTTTGAATGTTAATGATATTTCCGAAAAGGAGTGCATAAGGTTTTTAAAGGAGAACCCTAGAGCATTTTACACTCCTCATGATTGACATTCACTTATTCTTACATTATGTGATATGCCTAAAAGTTGTGTTAAAGGAAAGAGCTTTTTTGGACATATTCAACGTCTTTATACTATCTTAGCCAATTCTATTAATCGGTGACAAATTCTAAAACTTAATGTTAAAGGCTAGAGTCTTAAGTCATTGTTTCAAACACGTTGGGAAAGTCATTTGCAGAATGTTAAGGCTATTAAAAATGCAACTTATCAATGTATGAGAATCTTTACTTGAAGTTGTAGAAAAAGATGATGATCCTGCAATGAAACCAATTCACTAGCAGAAAAACACCTTGATGACCTTGACTTTTTGGTATCAATTGTCATTGGATATCAAGTATTAACTCAAGTGAATATAGTGAGTAAAAAGTTGCAATCAAAAGGTATGCATCCTGAGACTGCTATTAAAGAAATAAGCAGACTAATTGAGGACTCCAAGAATTATATAGATACTGGTTTTTTAAAAGTGATTGCTGAAACTTATGGAGATTACTAGTGGTCTAATATTTCCACGTAAGCATGTGATTCAATAGGAAAAAAATGGTGGGAGTTCAAGTAGCCAAGAATTTTCATTTGCGCCTAAAGAAAATCTAGAGTTAATTGTTTCTTATATATTGTTGAGCAAGCTATTGTTTTTCTTGAGACAAGATTTGATCAATTCAAAAACTATGGGAAATTATTTTGTTTTTACTTTCAACATAATTTGAGGGTTTTAAAGAACTTAAGTTGTCTTGTCATTTTCTTGAATATGCGCGTTTGAAGGAAGCTTGGATATTGATGCTGATCTATATGAAGTTAAAATTATTTGAAACATTATAAACATTGAATTCAGCAACGCTATATATGTGTCGAAGAATTTGAAAGATCTCAATTATTAACCAAATGCAAGGGTTGCATATAGAATATTGTTGACTTTTCCAGTCACAGAGGCATCTGCAGAAAGGAGTTTTCAAAATTGAAGTTAATGAAATCTTTTGATCCACAATGTCCTAAGAACGACTTGGTAGATTGGCAATAATCAATATCGAGAGCGAAATCTTTGAGAGTATAAACTGTAAATAGGTGATCAAACATTTGTGACCAAAAATACTAGGAGAGCTTCAAGAATTCCCGGTTAGCTATTATTCTTTTACGATATGTGATTCTTATACTATATTTTTGTTACGTTCAATGATATAACATTAATCTTCATTTAAAATAGAGTTACTTTATATAAGGTCCATTATTTCTCGGCGAAGGCACTTAAATCCTAGGACCAACTCAAGTTGTCTTCCTCTTGTTTTGACATTCTTCGGTCCAAGCTTCACGTAGATGTGCCATGTTCGGTTGAGGGTGCATTTAGAGTATGAGAGTTATTCTTGTTTGTATGGTTAGTCGTTATATGGTGAGATTTAGTTACATGGTCTCCTACTTGTATATATAGGGGAACTCTCTGTTGTACACATTGATTAATTTCGTTTAGTGATAGGGTTGAGCTCTTACCTTTACTTCATCAAGTTACCATAAAACAACGCATGTAGAAATTTAACAACCATCTAATGTATAGTAACCTAGAATAAAAGAAAAGGCGTTGTCGCTATGCGAATTCCTATGAAGTTCAAACGATGTGCTAACGAATTGTTTAGCATCAAACGAAGCGTTGGCCAATTTTGTTGTGTCAGCAAACAACGAATCAATGATGGTACAATACGACACGAATTTCCCTAGTGAAAAGAAACCTTTCATGTAGGAGCACATATGGTATTCTCTTACCATATTGGTTGAAAGTATGCCACTCATGACTTTTCGAATAATCACCAAGCCACTTGGGAAAAAAACCTTTATGCCTGTCACTTAAAGAGAGTTGTCTCTTTGAGTATGCCAACTAAATTAACACCACAATAATAGTTACAATGGTTTGATATGACCCTTTCCACCACAAATAATCACAACTTGACGAGTTCAAGTCAACTGCACCAAAATCCAACAAGTGTGAACCCATCAAAACACTTTTCTCCTTTCTCAAGACTTGACCCAAATCGATTGTACTATCGCATAATTTGGTCCTTTAGACGGCACTATACTATTTTTGGTGGTTTAGAAAGAAATTCAACGCTCAAACGTGAATCTAAAAGAAGTAAATATAGATAATATATAGCAAAAAACGAATAAAGATTAGCGAGAACTGCCATATCATGCTATCTACCAGTAAAGCCGAATAAAGATAACATATAACTGGAAATCATGTCAACAAAAAACGGAAGTTGTTTAATTCACGATACTCCATCTACAAGTCCGCGACGTGGTTGATCATCTGTTCCTCATCACATGTACTGGCTTCTATGCAACATAAAAAGTTAACTTTGAAGCTTTCTAATTTATGTGTTGACAGGAAATTCATCAGCTGCTTGACCCCTATGTTATGCAGGAGAAGTACTATTATGCATTATACCTTTGAAACTCAGTCTTTAGATATTTACTTTTAGAACCTAAATTATACTGATGTATGCATTATTGCATATATTGGTATATCAGCTTTTTTTATTTTTTTTCTATCTCTGAGTCCCTAACATTGATATGTGCAATTTCTGTTAACAGCGAAAACCTGAATTCAACTTGTCTTTTTAATACAGATCGATCACTTGGTTTAGAGTCACCGAGCTTGTCACTATGAGAACAAACTCTCACGCTCACAAGATTCCCATTTCTGAAAGATTTTTACAAAGTTGGTCACACATCATAAAGAATCATCAATCGCGCGCCCACAGAAAGCAATCACATTCGCAATCTTTTTACCCTTAGAATATATACATTCATTTATTTATAAATTGATTGAAAGAATCTGTTTACCAGCCCTTTTAAACTTTTGTCCTTGTCATATAGTGCTAAGTCCTCATGCCCGTAGAATGTGGAAGACTCAAACACACGGTCTACAAATTGCCCACGTTGTTCAAACGCCTTAGCTTACACACTTAATTGTTATTAGATACATATACTCATTGTTTTTCTGACTGAATTAATGCAATTTCAAGAAGAATATATGTGTTCAACTTGTTAGGGACATCGGAATCTATCTTTCTAAAGATTCCTATTAGTTTTCAAGCATCTCTTCTTTTGAATTCTTGTTTGACAACAGGAGTTGAACATTGCTGATTTTATATAAATAGAAGTAACGCGAAAACCTCAAACATCATGCAAATATCGCCCTCTCTTATTAATTAGTAGCACATTTCTACCGTCCGATCACAATCTATTTTAGGATGGAGAAGATACAATCATTGACATCCGAAAACGGAGTGGTGATATTCACAAAGAGCACATGTTGTTTGTGTTATGCTGTCACTATTTTGTTCCATGAACTTAGGGTGAACCCTATAGTCTATGAAATAGATCAAGATCCTGAAGGAAAAGAGATGGAGAAAGCTCTTCCTAAACAAGGGAGTAGCTCACCTCCTGTGCCAGCTGTATACATAGGTGGCAAGCTTGTGGGCTCCACCAACGAGGTCATGTCGCTCCACCTAAGCGGCTCCCTCATTCCACTCCTGAAACCCTATCAGGCACTTTAATTCTAATATTGATGATCTCACACTACTGTGTTTGTGGGACAAATTATCTGAAGAAATAAGGTTGGCTCAAGACCTATTTACAAAGTTATATTAATATTGAACTATTATGCTGCATTATTATTAGTATTTACAAAGTTATAACTGGCTTCGTGTTCTAGTGGTGGTAAGGAAAGATTGAATTTTAGACTATTATGATTATTATTACTAGTTTTAGATTATGAATGTAATTTATTCAATATGTTCACAACTTCACATGTGTTTGATGAAAACGCATGGTTATGCTTCAAATGAATGTAATAAGCTGCACATGTAAAAGTTCTGTATTTTCCTTAGTCCTCCAAGCTTAAAGCTATAAATAATTTGGATTCTTCTAGAAACATTTGATGTATACGAAAACGAGTACGAAATCTTGAGTTTGAATCACACAAAAAAGGTAGAAAAAAAAAAAGAAATATAAGTGTACTTGAGAGTTGTTATATTAAAATTAAACAAATTCTTGGTGTTTAACGTTTAATAAAATGGTTAGGATCTCGTATAAAAAATATTGTTATTTAAAATAATTTTTTTGTTCAAGTTCTGTGTAAGTTTTTTTTTAAAACAAGGACTAACCTGCTACTGCTATGTTATCTGAAATATAGCGGTTCGTCAATCGTCTTAATCAGTAACCCGCCAACATTAATGCGGCTTATGTATAATGGTCTGTAACCCGCTTTAAATAGTATATAAATAGCGGTTAACATACCATTGTAAATAATGGGTAACCCCAATGTTAGTGCATGATGTCCCTAGGTTAGTATATTAGATGTTTGGACGGTTTCTAGGGTGTTTGGGTGTGTTTGTAAGCGTTTTGGGGTTGTTTGGATGCTGAAGGTGATTAGAAAAATGCTATAGGCGATTAGAGATTCTAATCGCCTATAATACACGTGATTAGGCCCTACTCGCCTGTGTTATATGTAGCATAGGAATCATAATCGCCTATAGTGTGTTGCACGAGTAGAAGGGGTATAAGAGCATCATCATTACCCTAATCATCAGTGGTCACCTCACACAGCCCCCAAACACCCTTCCCAAGGTCTGAAGGTCTGAGATATTAATCATACAACCTTTGGCCCATTTTGTGTGTGTTGATTACTCGTTCATCATTGTTTCATCGTTGTTTCTGTTATCCGAAGATATTCAGAGGATTCCATACTCTGAATATCAAAGCTCGTGATTGTCGGGTGACCCGCAAGTCGATCATGCACCCAATAACTTAATCCCTAGTAAGTACACTGGTGCCTAACCCGCTATAAAACTGAATCCAATTGTACCAGTTGTCTCGTCGTTTTGGAAAAAGAATTTACCACAAATATACTGGTCTTTATAACCGTTTTAAATGTTTTTAGTAAAATGAAATACAATTAAAATTCACCAACAATGTTTTAATTACGGTGCTTGTTAGGATCTGAGTTGAATTGTTATGAAGTTTCAGCAATGAAACAGTAAACGAAGACAGAAATAAATATGAAAAGTGCAGCAAAAAGTAAACTTTAAATCATAACAACATAGGATAATTGTTTTCAACAAATACTTTTATAACCATCACAGATTTAGTACAAGTTATACAATCTCCCCCTTAGTTTGATCACTTACAATTTATTTGTACAAGATAGTGTTTGTAACAAAGTGATGATTTGAACAGTACCAGCACTGTTATATTCATAGGTGAAGCAAAACTCTGATGACCTAAGCTGATGTCACCTAACATAGTGACATTTAACAAACTACTAATAATACTAATATCTACCCTATTACAAACACTGTTATATTGTTAAACTTTGTTGAATAATCATCTGTTGGATAAACTTTGTTGCTTCATCATCTGTTGAAGCCTAAGTGTTGTTAGCTTCAGCAGATCTTGTATCTTCTCAGCAGAGCTTCAGCTCAACTGATCTTCTTCTTTAGCCAGCAGACTTTTCTTCATTAGACCTTGTTCATCAGCTGTTTGTAGAGCAGTTTTTTAGTCTTCAACAGTTGTTAGAGCCAACAGTCTTTTGGGAAATCTTGTTCTTCTAAGTATTGTTTTATTTATGATCAGATGCTTAGTATGTTTTAGCTTTTCACTTCATCTGTTCTTCTTAGGTTCAGCAGACCCAACAATCTCCCCCTAGAACAGATGGTGCCAAAACTCAGATTATATTGCTGATCTTTATTTCTCATCATACTCTCCCTTATTTGACCTTTGAATTGAAGTTCAAAGTTTAGAGAGAACATATCTTCAACATCCCTTTCTAGCTCAAGGTTTAGCAGCTCTTGGAGATCATCTGCCTTCAGACCATAAGCATCATCCATGCTTAACTTTTGAGCCTCTCCATGGCATTTGAGTAGTGTCAATTTTTGGGTGTCTTTATTAGACTTCCACTTTAGAATTTTTTAATTTAAGGAGTTTTTGGGTTGGAGTGTTATTTTAGATGAGTTTAGAGATATAGGACCTTCCAATGATTCTTCTTAGTTCATCACTTACAGGATCAGTGAAGAACTGTACTAGATAAGCAATCCCTTCCTTCACAAAGGATTCTTCAAACACCTTATCATCTTCCTCAGACTATCTTCTTCTACCTTTTGAACTGTTTCTTGGTAGCAATGTGTGAGATCAGATGTTGAGAGCAGACTATCAAGGGTAAGGGTCTGTCTTCGATGTCTTACTTCCTTTTCATTAGGGTAAATTGGTTTTCTTAGAAGTGAGGGATCTATCTTTCTATTCTTTTCAAGCTCTTTATAAGTTTCTACAAATCTCAGCTCATACCATCTGGCAACTGATCTCATCTCACTATAATCAGCTGCTACTAATTTTACTCTCATCCTCTTGAACTTCTGAGCTCTAATAGGATCTTTACCCTTAATGAATTCAGGATGAGTGATCTTCTGCTTAGGATTTTTAGCCATTTCTTCAATCCTGTAGATTTCTTGTTTTAGAGCATGAGTGGTCCAACCAACAAACTGTTTCTGGCTGCCCTGTATGGTTTATGAGCCATGATGTGATCAAGATAGGCTTCCCTGAACGCCTTTTCCAATTCACCACTGATGGGTCTGTTTGACATGAAGTCGCTTAGGTCCTTAGAATAATCCGCAATCTTTCTGAGTTTGCTAAGCTTTGCTGATAAGATGCCTTGACCAATCCTGTCATCTTTCCCTTGACACTTCTCTCAGGCAATTGCCTCTGCCTGCTTAGCCTTCAGTTGTGGATATTCTTCAACATTGGAATGTTTGGGCAGGTTTGGGAGATATAGGAAAGATAGTTGTGATGGGTCCTCAGTATTGTAAAATGATTGGATTTCCCCTTGAACAATGTCAAGTTCAAGGGGATATTGAGCACCTAATGGAATGATGTTTGGCATGGTAGGTGGTGTTCTTTTGGATGATGGTGGTGTTTTAGTGGATTGTGGTGTAAATGATGATGTGTGAGGTAAAAAGGAAGTTAAGGGAATCGCAGGAATGGGAGCAGATGATGGTTTTGATGTAGAAGGAGGTGTAGGTGTGGTTTCACTCTCATTATCCTGTACCACAAAGTTGGTTTTTCTCGTTCTTTTGTACAGGATAAGAGGAGATGTTGGATATGGCATTCTGGTTAATGTTTGTGGTAGTTGTGAAGTGGTTGGAAAGGTTATGATGGCAGATGTTGAGACAATATCAGTTTGTATTTGTGAAGTACCAACAGATGTTGTGGTTTCGGAAGGTGATTTTGGTGATGATGGTATGTAAGTTGTAGTGACGGTGGTTGTTGTGGTTTTAGGTGTAGTGGTTGTAGCAGTAGTTGTGGTGGTGGTTGCAGCAGATGTTAGGTTGACAGAGGTTTTAAGCACTAAAAAAGGTTGCCTTACATGTCCTGTAGGCATTTTCTTCCTTTTAGAGGTGCATACGTCCTCTTTTTCTCTCTGTTCAGCCTCTCTTTGTTTAACTAAGAGCTCTGCTTTGGTTTCCATGGTTTCAAATATCCTCTGCTTTGTATCAGTAACCTTTTCAGCAATGACATTTGAAGATTCAACTATCTTCTTTGCTTTGTCAGCTTTTCATTGCTTAGCAGTGGTTTGAGGAGCAAGAGCAGACCCTGGTTTATCAGTGGACTTTTGAACTTTTGGAAATGTTTGTGAAGGTGGGAGTCCAAAAGGTTGTAGCTTCTTTAGTCTATCTCTACCACTCTCCCCCTTTTTGGCATCATCAATAGTAAACTCATCATCATCTTCATCTCTAAGGATGGTTATAGGGGAAGAGCCAGTGGTCTTCATCATGTGGTCTTTGATTGCCTTGATATCTTCATGTGTATCTTTGTATCTAGCATCCACCATGTTTCTGATACCACCCATGTAAGATTCATGATTCATATCTGCTATTTTTCTGTGAGCTATGATGATGGGATTCACAAACTTCCATAGCTCATTATCAATGTCTTGTGTGGATGGTTGACTTTTGGAGAGTTCAACCAAAGTAAAAAATCATAGTCTTCAAATCAGTCTTGATTTCATTGACTGATGACTCAATGTTGTTAACTCTCTCCGTCAATTCTTGATATCTAAATCCATCACCTAAGTTAATAGGACCATCAGAATTCCTACCAAGTGGTAGTTCTATCTGGTTTAGTTCTAGGAGGTGAGTCGGATATACGTTAAATTATACATATATAAGTCCCCGGTTAAACTCCTAAATTGCGCGTTGTCGACTGTAATTGCATGAATTTGGTACTGAATTGCTTTGTATTGTTTTTGCAGGTCTTAAACGGCAGCCCAAATACGAAGTTGAAGAAAACGGGCGAAATCTGGTCGAAATGGACATTTCCTAGATTTTCTGAAGTACACTGACCTAACTGCACGGTCGTGCACAAATGTCGTGTTGATCAGCTTGACTCGGAAACACAACACTGCACTGCCAGTGCACGAGCTCGTGCAAAGATATTTCTCAGTAACACGGATAAGCACGGTCGTACAGACCAAGAGCACGACCGTGCAGACTCAATTAGCTCGGTTGCACTGCCAGTGCACATGACAATGCAACATTATACTCGGTAACTTCATAATTAGCACGGTCGTGCAACCCATGTGTACGACCGTGCAACTTTATCAGATCAATAATTCAACCACTTGCCCACATGTCTGACCCACGTAGGCTGATGTCATGATTAAAATAAAGGGCACAGTGGTGCACTTTCTTGCATGACCGTGCGCTTTTACAAAACTTCTATAAAACAGAGCAGAACCTACTGAGCAGAGTATTGGGTATTTTTGGGTCGATTCTAGGTGATTTTCTGGAGCTGTGGACTGCTGAGAAGCCGTATAACAAGCTTTAGAGGCGATCGGGATCCATTATCATCATCCAATCCTTCACATTTAGCATTTTATGGTTTGATCGTTTAACTTTAATCTTGTTCAAATCAGTTTGTTTAAGCTTATTTGTGATGTTTATGTATTGTATTGTATTGTAACTTACAGGTAAAAACAAGTAATATTTAGTAGTCTAAACAATCGTTTATATGATAATTGTATTTTGTATGATTTCGGTGCTTTTCATGTTATAATCTTGATGATCGTATTGCAAATATGTTTCGTTGTTGTTGGATTTTTTGTTATAATCGTATGAATTTGATGATTATTGTGATGTGTTAATCGGATACATGTTGAAAAACCGTCCAGTTAATCGATCGGTAGTAGACTAGTTGACTTGTTAATGTGTTTAGACCATGAAACTGGAAACGAGTATTGGTTTGGTTAAAGTCAGGCGAATAATGTTAGAAATGCATATTGGCATGTAAAAGGGTTTAAAAAGCTTAATGGTGTTGTTACTGATCTTTGACACGGTTGTTGATCTTTGTGAGTTATTTTGGTGAAAATGGTGATCTTAGTAGATTTGTGTTCAATGTTTATAAAATGGGATAGTTTGTGATATGTTATACTTTAGCTAGTCTCGGTGGTTGTATTCTGTTTTCGGTATTGCTTTCCTTGATTTGTGAGGTTAGAAAACCCTTAACAGATCACTAACTTATCTTTAGAAGATTTGCATAAGATTATATCAATAGCTCGCTAATGAACAATTTGAGGTGGTTAACGTGTGTTTAACGTGTTAGCTTTCCGAATAGTTGTCATGTTAGGATTCCCGAAAGAGATACTAATTATCTAAAAATGGGAATGTTGATCTCGCGCCTTTTTAACTTACGTTATGCAGTTGACATGCTTAGGTTGTTATTATAGTGTCTTTATATATATTTTGTATTTAGAGTCTTACTTATGTTAATTTAGTAGTGTAGAATTAATTTAGTTTAAACAATTTCCTACTATCATTTACTCGTAAATCGGGGATAGAGTTTAACTACAATTGCATCCGCTCGCGTCCATGGATCGATATCTAGTTCTTATATGAGCTTACTACATATATGATAGGGTACACTTGCCTTTTTGTGTGTGTTTTAATGTTATGGTCTAAACCATTTTTATAAATATTAAAACCAATCGTATGTTTATTCATTAAAAAATTATGTATATATATGCACACGTGAGAGTCCTTGTGAAAAGAATCAGATGCCCCTTTGTCTTGGTACTGGGGAATTTCAACTTGAGCAGAGGTTACTATAGTAGGCTCAATAGTTATTGCCTTCAAGGAAGTTTGAGTTATGGAACCATTGTCCAGCTGTGAGACAATGGTCTTTACAGCTGTAGTGGCTGCTTTACATGAAAAAACACAAAAGTTACATGTAACTAAAGGGGTATGGCCTCATCTGTTCGTGGGATAGCTGGTGGCTAGTCTCGGGCCCATTCACGTGTGGGAGCATACTCTCAGTAATAGGTGATTGAGAGGAACTGATGTGTGCCTGAGGTTTGTCAATAGCTTCAAACAGTGTTTGAATGGTAGGTGGAATAGGAATATTTGAGGGTGAGGGTTGTGGAGTGTAAAGAGAAACAACCCAGGGAGATAGACTTGTAAACAGATGCTCAAATGAGTCAAATGTTTCATGATGTGGTTCCCCTTGGCTTTACAACATGGTCCTTTTGAGAGGACACATGAGGAGTTTGGCTTAGGGGTGAGCATTTCGTTGTTCGGACCCACGAGAACCTTAGACCCGACCCGCGAGAACATTGGACCCGAACCTTTTTAAATATAAGGGTCGGTTTCCGGTTCTAGATTTATATGATTTATAGGTTCCGAGTCGGGTCGGTTCCAAACCCACGGTTCTAATATAAGAACTAGAAGAACCATTAGTATTTTAATTAGAACATAACTTATTAGTAGATTGATAATAAAAATTATTCAATAAATATGTATTGTTAACGCAAAAAATAAAAAATAAAAACTCTTTTTTACATGTTATTGTAATTGATTTCATATTATGTTAATACAATATTAAAAATATTATTTATAAGAATAACAATATATTTGTCTTGAAATATTTTTCGGCTTGATTTATATGTAAATATTAATGTATGTCGCTCTGATGTGTGTGTGCATATGTGTGTGTATTTATGATGTATACATAACATATTCACATAATGTTATAACAATGTATTTGTCTTGAAATATTTTTCGGCCTGATACATATGTAAATATTAATGTATGTCGCTCTGATGTGTGTGCATATGTGTGTGTATTTATGATGTATACATAACATATTCACATAATGTTTCGAGTGATGAGAATGACAAAATTGTTACGAAAACATAAGTCGAGAAACGAAAAGTGACTTATAAAAAGAAACTTGTGAGCTATTATTAGAACTATATGGAGAAATTCTTTTACGGGCATGGTAAAACAATAGGAATATATAATCCTCTAAAAGTGGCTATTACATTAAAAGGTTCTAGAGGGTCAAACCCTTTACCCGACCCATCAGAACCTTTAGGACCTGAAACCACGTAGCCTTTTAAGGTTCGGTTCGTGGTTCCTGGTTGCAATATTAAATGGGAATATGGTCCTAATGGGTCTGGATCGGGTCGGGTCAGTTACTGACCCTTTGCACAACCCTAGTTTGGCTAGGTTGAGATATTTTCAACCGTTGATAGGAAGTATCAACAATGGTTATCTGGTGTGTTTGTGATACCAATAGTGGTTTCCTCTGGTATCTCGTCTTTGCAGAGTTAACTTTTTGGGTTTCTTTTTGTTGGGTTTGTTGGATGGATGTTTTATTTTGGAAGGTGCTGGTGTGGGTTCCACAACACTGGTTGTAGTGCCATGGTCACAAGGAGCAGTGGGCTCAACAATAGAGGTTGTAACAACAGCTGCTGTCTTAATTCTTTTTGTGTGTGTTTTGGAAACTTTTGGTTTTACAATCTTTTCTTGGGCTTTAAAACACATCATTCTTGCAACCAAGTCCATGAACAATGCCTGGGATAGATTGTAATCAGTGTCTGTTAAAATGGCATTTCCTTGTTATGGAACAGTGGTTGTTTTTATCTGAATAGACTTTTGAAATATCTGAATAGATATTCAACCAAAAACTATTTTTAAGTGTGAATTTTGATTTTCTGACAACATTTTAATGTTTTTATTTATTGAAAATAAATTTTTTATTTTATTCCATATTTAACATACCAATTTGAGATATCAAGCTTTCATTGGTAGATGTGTCTAAAGCTTTTGTTAACACATCTGCCATGTGATCCTCTGTTGGAACATGAGACAAAGAAATCAAACCTTTTTCATAGCTGTCCCTGACAAAGTGATGTCTGATGTCAATATGCTTTGTTGTGGAATGTGAGACTGGATTTTTGATGATATTTTCAGCTACTTGACCATCCAACATGAGTGGAGCCTTTAAGGCAGTGATACCAATATCCAGTAGTTGGTTTTGAAGCCACATAAGTTGGGCTGTACAGCTTGCAGTAGCAATGTATTCAGCCTCTGCTGTGGATGTTGAAACAGTTGCTTGCTTTTTTCTTTGCCAAGAGACCAAGGCATTGCCTGTGAATTGGCACCCTCCTGAAGTGGACTTCCTTGTGGTTTGATGATGTGCGTGGTTTTAGCAAAATAAAAAGATATCATTTTCCCGGCCAAAAACTTTGATGTTTTAATTCAGAGTTTGGGATAAATGACTGATTTTTACTAAACGGGTTATTACCAAGTTTTAAATTTATAAAGTAAACAATATTTACTTTAGAAACTAAAACCAACACATACGCAGAGTACCTGACGTGCATAATATAGTCTCTAGGGTAAGTATTGAGTATCGTATCCCCAAAGATCACACTTTCCCCTACTCAACCTTTCATCCATTAACTGATCGGGTTTTAAAAAGAAAAATAAAACAGAGGGTTTCTTTGATAAAAAGAGTTTTTGAAAAAGGTTTTAGTTTATATAAAAGAAAAGATAAAAATATTAGAGTAGTATATTATGCATATCTCAGGGTCCTTTCGATTAATAGTTAAGTTTATTATTAGAATTAATAAGTTAAGTTAGTTAATTTTGTGAGGAAGACGAGACAGATCTTGAAGTGTTCACTCTTTTATAGAGAAGCGGAGGCTACTACTGCGTAGAATGCTAAACCTCTCCGGCGTGCGTCCACCTGGGGTCTCCGCCAGGGCCTCGCGTATAGCGGGCTCCTCAAACCGCGGGCAAGTATCTGGTCTTCGAACTCATCTTTTTCTTAATATGGAGGGTTCACTTCCGTCCTGGAACAACGTACACCTCGCTTTAGCTCTCGCATTTCGTACTAAAGGATCTCACTTACAGACAACCTTACCGACAGCGTATCCCCATTGGTTAACGAACTTGGTCGAAGGATCTCTCTTACAGTCGGTTCTGAAGACACGTATCCCCATTGGTTAACGGCGTTGTACTAACGAGAACTAGATATAGAATCTTTATTTTATTTATCTTTGGTGACACTTTAATATTCACAGGCCTGATAAATATAAAGTTGGTTTGATGATTAATGACTTACTTAACCCAACCCATAACCTCCTAAGCTGAATGAAGTCCTTAACAAAGGTGGAACATAATCCTAAAGGCGTATGATACAAAAGATCACTGGTGTGCCTGTAGGGAATCCTCCCTTTGCTAAGAAAGTCATTCAACTACTGAGTAAAATCTTTGATAAAGGTGGAACATAATCCTAAAGGTGTGCAATCCGAAGATCACTGGTGCACCCGTAGGGAATCCTCCCTTTACCAAGAAAATTACTTAGTCATCGGGTGTGTACCAGAAATGTAACACTCAGATCTGGTCCACTTCAGAAGCCGTTGCTTAGAACCCGGTTCGGATATCAGAAGCCCGAAGGATCTGTCTCACTACCGGTTTCCTCGCCTTGGATCTAGTTCGGGACTACCAGAAGCTGATTATACCGTTAGTTATGTATTAAGTTATAGTTGATTTTTAAGTTAATTAAATTAATCATCATTCAAACATGCCACAAAGATAACCAAATAAAGATTAGAAGAAGAGGACACCACAATAACTAAAAATAAACTAATAATAATAATAATAAAAGTCTACATATCGAAATGGGTTCATAATAATAGATAGATACAACCATATCGAATGATCAACCCAAGAACATGGCTGCTCGTAGACAAGCTCTCCATCTTCAAGTGCTATGCATCTAACTACCTCATGACCCTCGATGTTTTATTGCATATGAACTACTCTACGATCCTCTTCTTGACCAAGCCGATCAAGGTAGGACGAAACCTGCCCATTGAGGGATGTTAGGATGGCCAGAAGGCCTCGCACAAGACCCCACGATCTCTGGAAGAAGCTTGAAGTTCGGCCCAAGAGAGCACAAGAAGGGATGAACAAATGATGGGGGTTAGCTTGCTATTTATAGACCTCCCAGGGGTAGCACGGGCGTGCCAAGAGTTGGCACGGGCGTACATACTGTCTCAGGTACTTTCTGTTGCTGCAGTTCTGTCTTGGTCTGTACTTTTTATCTGTGCACAGGCATGCACATCAATAAAATGTCAGATTTTGTCGTTTCAAGCCTTGGGGAACACGTTTCCGTTAAGCATGGGCGTGCCAAGTGATGTTTGCTGGGCGTGCAAGTGTCTTCAGTACGTTTTCTTGCTCTCCAAGCTTGTTGCGTTGTCTTCTAGCGTGCAGGGTCTCCGCGCAAGTGTGCGTGGGCATGCTGGGTCACTCCCGGACTTGTTTTATTACTGTTTAAGTCCTGGGATTGTCTTCAAAACATACAGTGAACCGGCTGATAGTCTCGTATCTTCAGAAATCTTCTATTTTTGCTCGATTTTGCCCGTAAATCCTCTGTTTCCGTCTCAGAGCTCCAATTTCCTGAGATAAACAAATAGGAACGAATTAAGCCTCAAATATCAATATCATAAGCCTAATTGTGACCTATTTTGGGACCTTTAATGCCTGTTTTATATGTTAATTCTGTGAGTCATCAAAATACCCCATACTTAGACTGTTGCTTGTCCTCAAGCAATCACCCACAATACACTAAGACAAACTGTAATTAACAACCCCTCAACCCATTTATTTATTTATTTTATGAGAAAAATAGAGTTTGCATGACACGCCTACTTAGCCCGTATGATTTTGCCCAACCCTGTACCTGCTCACAATGTTCACTCTTCACTCGAGTTTATCATTTAAGTGAGTTTTAGGGGTGAACACTCAAGTTCTACCCAAGGCAAGCACAGACCAAAGGCTTGTACACAAATCGAATCTCCACCTCTATAAAATGGTGAAATACTGTAAATCACAAGGTCTTTTAAGGGGTGAAGATGATATAATGATAAATGGGTAGGAAGGGTATCTACTGTCGTGTCTGGCTTAGGCAGCGACTGTGACATAATGGGTAAATGTCAAACTCTAAATGATGGGCTTCATGAAACTCCTCCCCCGAAGACTTACTACTTTGACGTCCCTACTCTGCGAATTTTTTTCGGTCTTTACACCTAATCACCTCCGCTAGGAATGTCCTTGAATTAAATCTTCAAACAGAATTGTTTTCTCTTGGCCCGTTTATTGTCGAGCTTTATGACTTATTTCTCAAACTTTTTTTTACAAGCATTGCTTTTGTGAAGCTTATTATTTGGTATTTTAACTCTGGATGGCTGTCTTTCTTCAGGTGCCAAATCTTTTCTCGGTGGACACCGTGATGTGTGGTCTAGTTCTTCTTTCATATCGAGACTGCCCAAGAGTATCCCAATAGCCTGCAGCACGCCTTCTTCGCCAAGATCACGACAGGGGCTAAGTCTGATGAATGAAATGAAAAAGGCTAAGGCTCAAAAGGGGTAACTAGGTGAGGGATAAATTTATGGAAGGCTAATGAAAGATGGAAGGGGTGTGTCCTAGGTGCCTTGATCACTTTTACAATCTCTCACCTCAAGTACGGTCTCGACACGCATAAGTTGCACAAGTTCTAGTTGTAACACGCCAAGGGTGAACGTCTTTCATGACCAAACAAAACGAGCAATATAGATATATATATATATATATATATATATGATGTATATTTGCAAGCGTGGTGCTCGTACAAAGGCTCAAAACTCTCACATGGAAAAGCGGGTAGGATAAGGTATCGGTTTTAAGCACAATTTTCAGGGTGTTTGTCACTTGCCATGCAACCTATTTTTCTACTTGATTTTATTTTAAACGGGTCTCTCAGGTTTTATTAACATCATCTAATTTCGACTCTCCTTTTATGTGAACCGTTCGGCATAAATGCCTAATAGCGATCTTTCGGACGAGCCTAATAGACTATACAAATCCACCAAAAATGAGTGTGAATAACACTACGGGTATCAAGCTGCTAAGAGGGTACCGGACAACCACTATCAAATGACAAAATGACCTACAAGATAAAACACAAAATGACCCGCAAGACAAAATAGGCAGCAATAACATTCCACCCTACACTTAAAATTTTGTAAAAATTGTAAGTGCAGAACTGGAAAAAGGCAAAAGAAACTAATACTCCCCTGATAACGATGAATCCACTAGCGTGAAACCTGCATCCTCCAAACAGAGATGTTGTAAAAGGTGGCTTCAAAATATCAAGTTGTCCCCACCATGTCCTAAAAACTAAAATAAAAGTAAGCTAAATAGATAAAAATACTAAAGTAGGGATAGAATACTAGTGCTGAATCACTAGCAGGGTGAAACATGTCTAATTAAGGATTAAACACGCTCCAAACATACATTCGTGTGTATGAAAAGTAACCAAAAAGAAAAATAAAAACAAAGTTGTTTAGAAAAGTTTTATACATACCAAAAGTGAAGACGGGAGCTCAGAATAGAAAATGACGGAAAATGGCGGGTGGGGACCAGATTTTTTAAAAAAAAATTTAAACGGTCTTCCATAATATGGTTTTAAAATTTGTGAGGCAGTCTTAAATTTTAAAACCCAATTTTAAGCTCCAAAAACATTTTAAGTTTAACATTTTTGAAAAATCTCACCCGGCTCATTTTCCACATTTAACTGAACTTACCTGCCGATCTTCATGGTATGACAAATCTCTTCTAAATGAAAAGAAAGCAGAAATAAAAACCCTCCAAAAAAAGTTGAGGACATTGGTGGTTCCGATTACCTCCACGAGAATTCTCCAAGGTAGCTAATCTCGAAGGACACCTGCAACGAAAAACTAAAACAACCGCAATCGTCGAAAATAAAGCAGAAATAAAATGAAAAAGAAAAATAAAGAAGACCAAACACAAAAAAAAATAAAGCAGAAATAAAAATGAAAAAGAAAAATAAACCGATCAGTTAAGTGACTTGGGTCTTTTTTACAGAAACCAAGTGTTCCCCGGTAACGACGCCAAAAACTTGATGTGCGTAGTTTTAGAAATATAAAAATATATCATTTTCCCGGCCAAAAACTTTGATGTTTTAATTCAGAACTTGGTTTGGGATAAATGACTGATTTTTACTAAACCGGTTATTACCAAGTATTAAATTTATAAAGTAAACAATATTTACTTTAGAAACTAAAACCAACACATAGGCAGAGAACTTGACGTGCATAGTATAGTCTCTAGGGTAAGTATTGAGTATCGTATCCCCAAGGATAACACTTTCCCCTACTCAACCTTTCATCCATTAACTGATCGGGTTTTAAAAAGAAAAATAAAACAGAGAGGTTCGTGATAAAAAGAGTTTTTGAAAAAGGTTTTGGTTTTTATAAAAGAAAAGATAAAAATAGTAGAGTAGTATATTATGCATATCTCGGGGTCCTTTCGATTAAAAGTTAAGTTTATTATTAGAATTAATAATAATAATTTAAGTTAGTTAATTTTGTGAGGAAGACGTGAGGGATCTTGAAGTGTTGACTCTTTTATAGAGAAGCGGAGGCTACTACTGCGTAGAATGCTAAACCTCTCCAGCGTACGTCCACCTGGGTCTCCGCCAGGGCCTCGCATATAGCGGGCTCCTCAAACCGCGGTCAAGTATCTGGTCTTCAAACTCATCTTCTTCTTAATATGGAGGCTTCACTTCCGTCCTGGAACAACGTACACCTTGCCTTAGCTCTCGCGTTTCGTACCGAAGGATCTCACTTGGTTAATGAACTAAGTCGAAGGATCTCTCTTACAGTCGGCTCAGAAGACATGTATCCCCATTGGTTAACGGCGTTGTACTAACGAGAACTAGATATAGTATCTTTATTTTATTTATCTTTGGTGACACCTTAATATTCATAGGCCTGATAAATATAAAGTTGGTTTGATGATTAATGACCTAATTAACCCAACCCATAACCTCCCGAGCTGAATGAAGTCCTTAACAAAGGTGGAACATAATCCTAAAGGCGTATGATACAAAAGATCACTGGTGCGCATGTAGGAAATCCTCCCTTTGCTAAGAAAGTCATTCAACTACCGAGTAAAATCCTTGATAAAGGTGGAACATAATCCTAAAGGTGTGAAATTCGAAGATCACTGGTGCACCCGAAGGGAATCCCCCCTTTACCAAGAAAATTACTCAATCGCCTGGTGTGTACCAGAAATGTGTCACTCAGATCTGGTCCACTTCAGAAGCCGTTGCTTAGAACCCGGTTCGGATATCAAAAGCCCGAAGGATCTGTCTAACTACCGGTTTCCTCGCCTTGGATCTAGCTCGGGACTACTAGAAGCTGATTGTACCGTTAGTTATGTATTAAGTAATAGTTGATTTTTAATTTAATTAAATTAATCGTCATTCAAACCTGCCACAAAGATAATTAAATATAGATTAGAAGAAAAGGACACAACAAATAACTAAAAATAAACTACTAATAATTATAATAATAGAAGTCTACCTATCGAAATGGGTTCATAATAATAAAAAGATACAACCATATCAAATGATCAACCCAAGAACATGGCTGCTCATAGACAAGCTCTCCATCTTCAAGTGCTATGCATCTAACTACCTCGTGACTCTTTGCATATGAACTACTCTACGATCATCTTCTTGGCCAAGCCGATCAAGGTAGGACGAAGCCTAACCATTGAGGGATGTTAGGATGGCCAGAAGGCCTCCCACAAGACCCCAAGATCTCTGGAAGAAGCTTGGGCTTCGGCCCAAGAGAGCACAAGAAGGGATGAACAAATGGTGGGGGTTAGCTTGCTATTTATAGACCTCCCAGGGGTAGCACGGGCGTGCCAAGAGTTGGCACGGGCGTGCCAAGAGTTGGCACGGGCGTGCATACTGTCTCAGGTACTTTCTGTTGCAGCAATTCTGTCTTTGTCTATACTTTTTGTCTTTGCACGGGCGTGCCAAGAGTTGGCACAAGCGTGCACATCAGTAAAATGTCAGATTTTGTCATTTCAAGCCTTGGGGAACACGTTTTAGTTAAGCATGGGCGTGCCAAGTGATGTGGCATGGGCGTGCAAGTGTCTTCAGTTTGTTTTCTTGCACTCCAAGCTTGCTGCGTTGTCTTCTAGCGTGCAGGGCCTCCGCGCAAGTGTGCATGGGCGTGCTGGGTCACTCCCGGACTGGTTTTATTACTGTTTAAGTCCCAGGATTGTCTTCAAAACATACACTGAACCGCCTGATAGTCTCGTATCTTCAGAAATCTCCTGTATTTGCTCGTTTTTTTCCCGAAAATCCTCTGTTTCCGTCTTGGAGCTCCAATTTCCTGAGATAAACAAATAGGAACGAATTAAGCATCAAATATCAATATCATAAGCCTAATTGTGACCTATTTTGGGACCGTTTATTCCTGTTTTATATGTTAATTCTGTGAGTCATCATTTGACAACCAGCAAACTCACTGTATGAGTAACCTGAAACTTCAATATTTCCATTAGCGCAGGATACCAGATACCAATTATGGGAGCACCTTTTAGGTATTTGATGATCCTTTTCACAGCTATAAGATTTGACTTTCTAGGTAATGCTTGGGATCTTGCACAGACATAAGTGGCAAACATAATATCTAGCCTAGATGCAGTTAGGTACAATAAAGACCCTCTCATGCATCTGTAATGTGTATGGTCTACCAGTTCATCTTTACCATCAACAGTGAGTAATTTTGTTATACTCATGGGTGTACTACACGGTTTGCAAGCATTCATGTCAAATTTTGCCAGCAAGTTTTTAACATACTTATTTTGATAAATGAATGTACCATTCTGCATATGCTTAACTTGGAGATCAAGAAAGCATTAAAGTTCACCCATGACACTTATTTCAAATTCTGTTGTCATGAGTTCCCTAAACTCTTCACACATTTTGTTACATGTGGATCTAAAAATGATGTCATCCACATATATTTGAACAATCATTAAATCTTTTCCTTTCCATTTTAAAAACAGTGTTTTGTCAATTTTACCTCTTGTAAAGCCAATGGATAAGAGAAGAGTGGAAAGAGTTTCATACCAGGACCTTGGTGCTTATTTCAATCCATACAAAGTTTTGTTTAGCTTGTAAACTTAATCAGGATGAAATGTGTCTTCAAATCCAGATGGTTGGCATACATATACCTCCTCCGGAATCTTGCCAGATAGGAAGGAATATTTGATGTCCATCTGAAACACCTTGATATTGTTGTTGACAGCAAAGACTAAGAAAAGTGTTATGGCTTCTAACCTAGATACAGAAGCAAAGGTTTCATCATAATCAATTCCTTCTTCTCGTCTGAAGCCTTAAACCACAAGCCTAACTTTATTGTTGACAACAATACCCCTTTCATCAGTTTTGTTTTTAAAGACCCACTTTGTGCCAATTAGACAAACATCTTTTGGCAGTGTTACAAGTTTCCATACTTGTTGTCTTTTGAACTGAACGAGCTCTTCTTGCATGGCTTCTACCCAACTATTGTCTTTTAGTGCCTCTTGGTACTTGACAGGTTGTGTGAGAGATATAAAACCTGCAAAAAGACAAATGTTTTAGGATTGACTTCATGTGAGCACCATTTCATTGATGTTGTCAATTATCTGATCAGGTGGATGAGCTCTACGGTAGATTTAAATCTCCTTAATATCGAATGATGTCATTTTGAGGTAAAGGACAGAGGTTTGTGTTATCTGGTGTAACATCTATTTGCACTTCTATAGTGCCAACGGATGTTTGAAATGGAGGTGCGGGGAATAGGACCAAGTGGACTAGTGAAGGTCTGACTTTTGTCAACTGAAAGTGATCTTTTGCCAACAGATGGTTCAAGGTTGGACACACTGGTTGAAGCAGTGGTTTGAGGGTAAGACTAGTCAACAGTTGTTGACACAGTAGTGGCAGGGTTTTGACAAGTGTTTTCAACATCTGTTCCCTCTGATGCAGAACAAACTTTGAAGTGAGATGAAATCTTAACATCAAATCTATAATCCTGTTATGGAGAATGTGGTGTACCTGTACTGTTAGTTTTAACAGTAATATCTTCAAGTTTGAATTTATCTGAATCAAAAGTTCTGCAGGATTTGCAGGGATTTTTAATGATGAATGTTCATTGAACTTAACATTCAAAGTTCCCTCTATCGTTCTAGTCCTTGTGTTAAACACTTAATAGGCTTTAGCTCAAGAAAAATATCCTAGAAAATATCCAAAATCTACTTTGGCAGCAAATTTTAAATGGGCAATCAAAGATTTTGAAAAATGATATAAGTGGTTTCGTTAAATCGTGTTGGAACGATTACAACTGATGACTCCTGATTATAACAGAGACATTGAACATAAATAGTATGTGTGTAATAACCGAATCTTTCTTTCATTGATTGATAAAACGAATCAGCACAAATTCTTCATACACACACACATACGTTGTTGAATAGTATGTCGGCCTCAGGTGAATTCAACCTCAGGCCAACCTGGACTAGATACAACACAATAGTCTTCTCCTAAGAACTGCTACAGCTATCTCACAGAAACCCTAAGTCTAACAGACATATATATATAGGCTATCACTAACATATGTTCACTGGGCTGGGCCTCAGGCGAACTTATAACATGTTCGCTTGGCTCACCTTATCGCGTGTCGAGTGCTAATCAAAAAATATTTTAAAAACAACTCCTTAGCTACAAGGACTGCAGTATAGGAAGTAGGGTTGCCGAACCACGAGGAGTCTGTGGAAAGTGTTAATAGCAATTTATAGATTAAACTAAATGATTAAACTAAATTAATTTTAAGAAGTTGATTTGCTGCTTGCTTGCAAAAAACAAAGTGATTGATTGAAAAGTAATTAAAAACAATAATATAATAAAAAACGGTCACTCCGGGTTTCTGATTCGGTAATTTTAAACCTACTCTGTAATTAACCTAGCTTGGGAATCACACAGACATGATCTTGTTTAAATTGTTCAATCCAATTCAATTATCTTAACACTAATTACAAAATCAAATTATTCCTAATGCAAAAAAACCAAGAAATGATGATATATTGTAAATGGTGTTTTTACTCCATGAACTTTCTGACCCGTCGATGGCTAGCATCTTTTATCTCATTATCATCATCATACTCAGTTAATCCCACCTATAGCAAAGCTAAGGTAGGGTCCGAAGAGGGTAAGATGTAGACAGTCTTACCTCTACCCCTAAGAATAGAGAGGCTGCTTCTAGTCCCCCGTTCGATGTGGTTTGGTATCAAACCTTGGACATAAGGCACAGAACACTTAGCAATCGGGACAAACCCGATCGGTGCATGTACCCCTTTGTCTTGTGGCTATCACGCCCCTCATCTTCATCTCAATTGTATCATTTTAACGAAACTTCTCCTCAAACCTACAAAAGATAAAAAAAAACTAAATACAGTTAGTATGTTTTATAACCATATTGATGCATATATATTTTAGTTAATATAAACAAAAGTATTCCTAAAATACACCAATCAAACAGTAAAACCATGTAGATTCCCAACTATTGCAAACAAAACCTAAATGTGTCAAAAATTATTTCTCGTGTGGATGGAATGGATGAATGAATTGTATGTTGAGCTTTTATTATTATATTTTTTTTCTAACTTCCACTCAGAGGGCGTATCCATCAAGTCGCAATCCCAGTGGGCAACACTATCACTTTCAGTTATTTTATTGTTTTTTTTCTTGCCAACTTTTCACTCATAGGGTGTATCCACCAAGTCGCCATCCCAGGGGGCAACACCATAAGCTAAAGTCGACTTTTTTTTAAGCTCAACATATATGGATAATGGATGGATAGAATTTGGGCGCCACCTAGTCCGAATTCATTTCCATAAAAAGGAAAAGGCGTGCCTATAAAAATAATTTTTCCACATAAAAGTTTTAAATCTACAGCGGTACCTATTCTATCGTTTATCAGTTTCAGCTTTATCAATCATCCTAAGGTGAGAACCCACAAAGTCACTGATTATTAGGTATATTTATACATTCTAAGAACCTATCGAAGTCGGTTGGGCCTAGCAGTACGTCAAAAGTTGGGTGTGTTTATACTGTATTTATCTTTTTTACATATAGTAATTAAAAGCCAAAAGTTAATAATTGTACTATCATTTTCCATCTAACTACCAATATTTTCAAGGACATTTTCTATTTTTCATTTTTTTTTTGAATTTTGATTTTTTTTTTTGGATTTTTAATTTTTTTTAAGACTCAAAAATAAATAAAATGAAATTTCCCCACCCCTCACACTTGAACGACACATTGTCCTCAATGTGAGCAAAGGAATAAAATAAAGCAGAAAGAAAAATAATGTACAACAATAATAAACTGGGAGTTCCTTTGATCAGTGTTTGAAAATTTTGAAACGGATGTTAATGAGATGCGAGTAGACCAATCTTGTGCTAAACTGGGAAAAACGCCACTTCATGGTGAAGGAAGGAGTAGTCCTAGGGTACAAGGTCTCCCAAGCCAGGTTGAAGGTTGATCCAGTGAAGGTGTACATCATTTCTCGACTCGCACCCCCACCTCAGTGGAGGCAATATGTAGTTTTCTAGGTCATGCGGGTTTCTACAGGCGATTCATCAAAGATTTCTCCAAAATCGCTCGTCCCATGACTAGATTGTAAAAGAAAGACTCACCGTTTGTGTTTGTGCAAAGTGCTTGAGGCATTTGGCCTTCTGAAGAGATTACTTGTTGAGGCCCCTATCTTGGTGGCGCCTGACTGGGCATTACTATTTGAGGTTATGTGCGACGCGAGTGACTTCGCGATCGGGGCGGTCCTTGAATAGCGGAAAGATAATCACTTCCATCCAATCTACTATGCTAGTGTGACTCTACACGATGCTCTAGAGCATTACACTACCACTGAGTAGGAGCTTCTGGCTATAGTCTTTGCATTCGACAAGTTTAGACCTATTTGGTGCTGTCGAAAACCATTGTGTATACAGACCATGCAGCGATCAGATACATGTTCAGCAAACAAGATGCAAAACCGCGTCTGATCAAGTGGATCTTGTTGCTGCAAGAGTTTGACATAGAGATTCAAGATAAGAAGGGTGCCCTAAATGTTGTTGTTGATCATCTCTCGAGACTTGAGCATGGATATGTTGAGGATTCTGTGTGGGAGACAATAAATGACAACTTCCCATAGGTTGTCTGATAACCATGCATTACTGCCTAAAAACACTTATTTTATAAGTTTTTAACCAAATGTATGTGATTTAAGTGTTTTGGAGGGAAAATTTTGAAAACTGCAGTGACTACACGGTAGTGCACAAATCTGCACCACTATGCGGATTTGGTTAGCACCAGGAAGTGTACAGGCAGTGCAGCTCGGAATCATCGAGCTGGACTGGCCAGCACAGTCATGCGAAAGTTTGCACGATCGTGCGTGCTAAGAAAAATAAGACTGCACAGGCAGTGAAGCTCAGGTCCATCGAGCTGCACTGACCTGCATGCTCGTGCACATTTGTGCACGGCCTTGCAAGACAATCAGATCTTCTCAAAATGTTTGCACCCTCATTTTGGACATCCGGGACAATAATTTTCGATATACTAACAGTTTGGAATGTGTTTTTATGTACAGATGGATCACAAATTCCTCAATTTTGACAACCGGGTGTCGAAAGAAGTGAACTGTATCAACAAATTGTTTGAGTTGTGGGGCCGAAGGGGGATGATTGGGAAGCCGATTCGGCGGAATTGGGACACACTAGCCACTATCAATCAGCATGACATGTTCATGGAATTAGTATCCCAACCCTTGGCGAATTTGTTGAACATTAGTAAACCCGTGTATCTCGAGATGACATTAGAGTTTCTCGCCTTTTATTCTTAAAAGAAGCAAAAGGGGGGAGCACTACAACTCTCATGAGAAGAATGTGTCTTTTAGGTTAGGCGGACAGTGGCACAAATAGTCCGTAGCCAAACTGGGAAAAAAGTTAGGGATCTACACAGATGAATACTTGGATTCTGACATTTTTTCTTCAGTGTGCAACTTCTTCAGTCCAGAATAGCGTGCTGAGTTTTTGGCTTCTATGGCTGTGGGGCTGGCCTATGATGCTAGGTCGGCCAAGGCCTATGATGCTAGGTCGGCCAAGGCCTCCAGGATTTTGGATCCTCTGCTTAGGAAGATGCACCATATATTCAGTCGCACCATATGTGGCTGAAAGGACAGTGGGGGAAACTGTCCTACTCCTTATCTCTTATTCTTATACCATCTCTATACTGGAGCCCCACTCAACTTGGCCGCTCGGATGGCCGAGTTCTTCATAAATGCAGGCGAGAAAACAGAGGGTAGTGAGATTTATGGAGGTGAGTATGTTACTATACTCGCTGAGGAGTTAGGTGTACTAATAGATGAGGTCAAGGCGACATTAAATGATGTGGAGTATGGGGACGCGATTGATCTGTGATCGCTGCGCTACCACGGTCTTACTGTAGATACCGCTTTGGGGCCAAGCCTCAGGGGTTTAGATGGAGTGGTTTGGGATCCTCTACCACCTATACCGGATGAGGATGAGGATGATGAGTACGAGGAGATGGATGATCAGGGAGTTGATGGAGCAGGCACACCACCACAATCACCGCCTCAAATACCTCACCTAGACCCACTGCAGCAGTTCCACCACCCACCACATTATGACTGACATCCCATCCTACCCTGACTTTTACCGACAGTTCCATACCATACCATACCATGGACCTGAATGTTCAGCAGCATGGGGCAGCAGCAGGAGATCATGCAGATGGAGCAGAGGCAAATGCGGTTAGAGTTACACAGTGGTTTCGACTTCATATTTCGCGGCTTGGACCGTGCTCATCCAGGTTACTTCGGTAACCCACCCCAGTTCCTATTTGGGGACGTGCCCAGCGACCAGCCGGGCAGCTCCGGTACTCACCATATGGACGGGGATGATAAGTAGCAGCAGGCGCCGCGTTGCAGTTATTTTTTGTTTTCTTTATTTGATTTTGTATTGTACTTTATTTCGGGTGCTTGCACCCAAGACATCTTATTTCTGTACTTGTACTACTTTATTTCATTTCCGTAGTTATATGTTAGTATGTTTGTTTGGTTTGGTTGGTTGATAATGGTTTGAATGGATTTGATGTGTTTGCTTGTGTCAAGAATGTTGATCATGTAGGAAATTGGGGAGCACCAGTGTGGATGCTCTATGCCAATATTTTCCCGGTTTTTTTTCAACACTAGTGGAGTATTATTTTCTTTTTCGCATAATAGTTAGCTATTTCATAAACGCTATCTATTTTCATATTGGGGACAATGTGAAATTCGAGTGTGGGTAGGGATTATATTTTTTTTCTGTCCTCTATATGTATATATATATTATAAAAAACATCAAAAAACTTCAAGCCTAACTGATTTTTGATAAAGATAGCTAGGGGCGTGACAAACAGATGTGATACTAGCATGCTAAATATATACACTTGCACCCATTCCTTCCGATTACGTGACCTTTTGAGCCGATAGTATAGATTATTTCATTTCTTGATGTTTATTGAGTGAGCCGGATGTTTTGTGCAATTTAGAACTTGTCACTAGAAAGCTTTTTTAGATCAAAAACGTGTGAGACTGTATGAAAAATGATTGAGGCACTTAGGAGTTAGGATACCCTTTTGCTTTAGCCTTTTGTTTTCATTTTATCTATTTCCCGCACCCAAATGTTATCCACTAGTTAACCATGTTGAGCCTATATCCCGTGTTTTTTCTTATTTACCTCACCATTTCACCATTTAACCATATTTAGCCTTTTTATTTTAAACCTTTTGTGTTGAAACTCGGTTTAGGATACCGTTTGACTCATTTTGCGTTGTATATAGTTCGTGTTCAGGTTTATATATTTAGATCCCATGTTTTGTATATATTCGTGTTATAGTTATAAGTTGTATTCGATAATGTATGTTATAAAAAATCCAGAAAATTAGAACACCCTAAAATAGGGTGAATTAGCAGTGTTTGAGCAGTTTTCAGGGCTTCAAAGTTATAATTTTGTGGTTAGCTCGAATTAAATAAAAATCGCCTATATTCGCGTGTGTTTTGTATAGTTCGTGTTTGTATCCATTAGTTAGACATAACCGCCGAGTTTTAGCCGTTTAGTCAATACAAATATCAATTCCACACCTTTACCTTTGCCTGCCATTACAACCCTTTTAAGACCTCTTGATTTATGCTTTTTCACACGTTAGTTGATGAAGATTAGATCGTTTGACAAGCTTATGATATTTCACGATTCATTGTCTTGGCAATGGAGCGATTTACACATACACATTACATGTATGTATCAAAAATAAAACCAAGTGTGCGTGAACATTGTGAGTCATGTATGGGTTTGCGTGCTATGTTGATCAGAAGTGAATCATCGCCGTTTAGTTGTCTTGTCGCCTATTTTTATATGTTAGCTTGAATCTTAACTGTACAGGTTATTTTGTATTTGTTGCCATTTGGAGATTTTTTCGTTTATTTCTGTTTAGTTGTTTGCTTGAGGACAAGCAAAGTTCAAGTGTGGGGAGGTTTGATATACGTTAAATTATACATATATAAGTCCCCTATTAAACTCCCAAATTGCGCGTTTTCGACTGTAATTTCAGGAATTCGATACTTAATCACTTTGTATTGTTTTTGCAGGTCTTAAACGGCGCCACAAAGACGAAGTTGAAGAAAAAGGGCGAAATCTGGACGAAACGGACATTTCCTGCATTTTCTAAAAGCTACTGACTTAAGTGCACGGTCGTGCACAATTATGCACGGTCGTGCTGATCAACATTGACTCGGCAACGCAAGACTACACTGCAAGTGCACGAGTTCGTGCAAATAAGTTTCTCGATAACACTGATTTGCGCAGTCGTGCACGACCGTGCATACTCATTTAGCTCGTTTGCAGTGTCGATGCAACATTGTACTCGGCAACTTCATAATCAGCATGGTCGTGTAACCCATGTGCACGACCGTGCACCTTTATAAGATATTATTCAACCACTGGCCCACTAGTCTGACCCACGTAAGCCTACGTCACGATCAAAATAAAGTGCACGGTCGCGCACTTTCTTGCACGACCGTGCGCTTTTATGAAACTGGTATAAAAACAGAGCACAGCTTACTGATCAAATGTTGGGTAATTTTGGGTCGATTCGGGGCAATTTTCTAAAGCTGTGGACTTCTGAGGAGCCGTATAACAAGCTTTGGAGGCTATCGGGATCCATTATCATCATCCAATCCTTCACATTTAGCATTTTATGGTTTGATCTATATACTTTAATCTTGTTCAAATCAGTTTGTTTCAACTTAAATGTGATGTTTATGTATTGTGTTGTAACCTACGGGTAAAAACAAGTAATATTTAGTAGTTAAAACAATCGTTTGTATAAAAATTGCATTTTGTATGATTTTGGTGTTTTTCATGTTATAATCTTGATGATCATATTGCAACCATGTTTCGTTGTTGTTGGATTTCTGGTTATGATCGTATGACTTTGATGATTATTGGGTTGTGTTAATCGGGATACATGTTGAAAAACCGTCCAGTTAATCGATCGGTAGTAGACTAGTTGACTTGTTAATGTGTTTTCACCATGAAACTGAAAATGGGTATTCATTTGGTTAAAGTCAGGCGAATAATGATCAGAAATGCTTATCGGCACGTAAAAGGGTTTAAAAAGCTTAATGGTGTTGTTACTGATCTTTGACACTATTGTTGATCTTTATGAGTTATTTTAGTAAAAATGGTGATCATCGTAGATTTGTGTTCAAAGTTGGTAAAATGGAATAGTTTGTGATATGCTCTACTTTATGCTAATCTCGGTGGTTGTGTTGTGTATTATTGCTTTCCTTGATTAGTGAGGTTATAAAACTCTTAACAGATGACTAACTTATCTTTAGAAGATTTGTATGAGATTATATCAATAGCTTGTTAATGAAGAATTTGAGATGGTTAACGTGTGTTTATCGTGTTAGCTTTCCAAATAGTTGTCATGTTAGGATTCTCGAAAGGGATACTAATTGTCTGAAAATGGGAATATTGATCTTGCGCCTTTTTAACATATGTTATGTAGTTGACATGCTAGGGTTGTTATTATAGTGTCTTTATATATATATTGTATTTGGAGTCTTACTTATGTTAATTTAGTGTTTTAGAAATAATCTAGTCTAAACAACTTCTTACTATCTTCTACTGGTAAATCGGGGATAGAATTTAAGTATTATTGCATCTGCTCACGTCCATGTGATCGAGTGGGGGAACCACAAAGAGTAGCAGAGCAACCAAGTTGTTGCCCGGTCAGTAGTAATCAAGACCCATCGGTGGTGATGAAAGAACAACCAAGATGTTGTGTCAATCGCAACCCATCGATGGCAACACGAGAGTGGCAACAACCACGTTATTTCCATGTCAGCTTTAATTCATGCCCGCAACTGAACAGTAGCAACCACCCTCAACCCAGGCATCTATGACAAGTCCAAGTGTCATAAGTGCAAAATGCAAACTCAAAATAGCACATTAATCCCATCGCATACCCTCATTGCATGCATTCGTGAGGCTGCTTCATCCCCTTAAACAACTTTTAAGGAGTGTGATCGAGGGGTTTAACCGAACTTTTAAGGGTGCAGTCGGGATTTTTGTCTACAAATTACACTAATTTTTTTCTTTTAAGGAGGTGCCCGCCCCCTTGAACAACACATAGGTCCGCCAATGTAAATATTGTCTAAAATGCATGAAAATAAAACATTACATGTTATTAGAATGATTGGAAAGTCGGTTAATATTATACATTCAATCTTGCATTTCAAGTAGATTTTTTATGTAGGTTTAAAATTGCAAACACCACAAGCCATAAAAACGCAAATGAGCCAAGGAAGGACATGGTTATGGAGGGTGCACCCTGGTGGCAATAACTCTTGAAAATATAACACACCTTGTGCCATTGCGCATGAGAGTTGCCCTTGAGCCCAATCATGCCCACCGCAGTACCAGCTCCGTTGGCAGAGAACAACAACGCCATCATGATCACATCAGATAGGAGAAAAGCCAAATGGGTTCGGATCTTCATTTTCATCAAAAGTACCATTGAAGCAATTGAGTATGAACACGCCACACTATTAGCCACAACCAAGAATCTGCAAATTCAAGAAACTATGTCAAATATACTACCAAACAAAGGACTTTCCTAGTGATGCAATAATCCTTCTGTAAAAAGTACCAACTATGTATTGGTAATCCGTCAATGAAACCTCAAGCCCAGAAAACCGACATGGGTAATAGTATCATTGGCAAAGTTTTAGTTTTTTATCAATACTTCCATAAATAAATTTCCATTTATAATAGACTGTTTTTAGTATGATTTTTCATGATGTTTGTTCATTCAAACTTTGAAAATCGTGTAGTTTTGTATGCATATGTATTGGTGTATGTTATGTTAAAACCAATATTGGGTATTTGTATTGGTATGCAAATATTCAGTACGCTACGGTAGTGGTACAAGTATTCGCATGTAAAAATCGGTAAAACACCGATACGGTACAATATCAAAAGGACCAATCACAAAAATGCCAAAAAGTGGGTATCGAATTAGTACCAAAAATCATTCGGTATGGGAAATTCGGTATTAGTACAGTACCGTTCAGTTTTAATATTCGGTATCATTTACTCATCCCTAATATAAAGTTCTATATTCATGTTGTTTTACGATAGGGCGACTTTGTTAGTACACCAAAAATTATTATTGGTACACATCTATCTCTCTTTCACTACTAGAAAAATGGCATTTTGCTACAAAATTTTCTTACGGAAAAAAATGCGTCACAAATCATAACAAATTTGCTACTCATTTGTGACGAAAAAAAATCTATAATTTTTTTAGCAAATTTGTGACACAATATATCTACAAATTCCAAGGAAATTGCGTAGGAAATGCGTCACAAATTTCCTACACCATGGTTTTGTTACAAATGCGTTGAAAATTGTGTTACAAATGTGTAGTAATTGGTTTGCGACGAGGGTTTTTCTAACATCAAGGTTTTGTTGAAAATGCGTCATAAATCAAGAAAATGCAAGATTAAAAAAAACATGAAAACCAAATATTTAGCTGCATCGAAATGACAATTATCAAAATAAGTTTTTTTTTTTTATTTCAAACTTAAACACTTGCAACAAAAAGAAAAAAAAAATGAAAATCTTAAAGGCGTGTTATTGCATTTTACAACAGATAAACTTCCATATCTACAATACTTAAATAATTGTTTTAAAAAAAATATACACCTTTAAATTAGATTTGAAAACGTAAATTATAAATTATATCTTGTCTTAAAACATATAGGATTTTCCTTTCTGTCTTTCCGTTACAAAATGAAAGTAGAGTAATACCTGGAAAAAAAAAACCATTATAAAACTAATACCTGAAAAAAAAAACATTCATTTTAGAAAGGAAAAATGTTCTAATACAATACTTTCTTTATTTGCAAACTCACACACTCCTAAACCAAATTATAAATTTACATCATGTGACACAATATTACTTGAATCCATAGTCACATAGTTCGCGGTACGCTCCGGTACGGAACGTGGAACGGGATCGCAATTCGCTAGGTCCCTAAAATTCGGTACGAGAGGGGGTAGGCTCATTTCGGATCGCTCTGGTACGATGTACTATATAATGTGATACGATGTAATAGTTAAACTTGATGTTATTTTTCTAATTCAAATTTAGACATCAAAAAATAATAGTTTATATATAAAGTTTTAAAATATAATATAAATAGTTCTCTAAACAACATATTAAATAGAATGGTAGGATGGATAAAAGAAAACCATTGTAAAAAACTCTCTTAAAAGTTAAAAGCTAGTGTTAAAAGTGTAATAAAGAAAACTAAAGGGTGTAAAGTGACAAAAGGGCAAAGTTGATTAAAAGCCCTAAAAATAAAACGATCAGCCGCCATCGCTTCTT
This sequence comes from Ambrosia artemisiifolia, assembly GCA_032199755.1. Classification (NCBI taxonomy): domain Eukaryota; kingdom Viridiplantae; phylum Streptophyta; class Magnoliopsida; order Asterales; family Asteraceae; genus Ambrosia; species Ambrosia artemisiifolia. The sequence continues at coordinate 51,742,955 of CM063520.1, forward strand.
TCTTATCTTTTACTTTTTTCTTCTATCTTTCTTTCTTTCTGATCTTCCATTGACACCTAACCTAAAGTACAACCAGAGGTTTGGTTGCTCCGGCAAGGCATTCCGATCATAACAGAAGCAATTCAAGCCTGCATCTCGACGGTAAAGACAACGCAAAGAGCAACAATTGAAGTGATAATCTGGAACGCTACTTTTGCGATCGGAATAGCGATCCCGAGCGTACCAGGACCGCGATCGTACCGCGAATTGGTACGAACGATCCAGAACGAGAATCGTGGCCTTACCAGCGAATTATGTGACTATGCTTGAATCCATGAAACCATCATTAAAGACCTTAATAATATCATGAGTTCTGTTTGAGAGTAAAGTTAGTGTTCATCTCTATATTTGATATGAAACTGTTCACCCTCTATAATTTTTAATACTTTTTGGAAGTGATTGTGAGTGAAGGAGGGAGAAAAAATAATGATAAAATTATAAAAAAGTATTATTTAATTAAAAGGGAGAGAAAACTGAAATGATTTTTAATGTAATATGTGATTGTGAGTGGATTGAGATGAAGAACCTGATGTGAATGCTCTAAGAGTAGGGGTGAGAATTTCTAACACGACCCGAAAACACGACCCGACCCGAACCTAACACGAAATTAAAGGGTTTGGGTTTAGTCTAAATGGGTTCAGGTCAGGTTCGGGTTGAACCCGCGAACCCGTTTAACTAAACGGGTCGGGTTCGGGTCAACCCGGGCGGGTTGGCGGGTTGACCTGTTTAATCTATTTATACTATATATTGTTTTTTTACAATATGTTTTATGTTATAAATTAAATTGGTTAAGTATTTTATGCTACACTATAACTTAAAATAGAAATTGGTATGAGATTTTATAAATAAAACATAAATGTTTTATATATGTCAGTGTTTTTTGTAGTAAAATTTTAATTTTAATACACTAGTTTGCGAAAAAAATAAAAAAAATCAGGTTGAACGGGTCATGTTCGGGTCAACCAGAGCGTATTCAAGTCGGGTTCGGGTTCATATGTATGTCATAATTTTCGGGTTCGGGTCAGGTTGGACCCGCCAACCCGCGAACCCGACCCGTTAAGCACCCCTATCTAAGAGGCATTTTTTGCCATGCGATGTACACATCAACAAACTCATTTTAATCCATGTGGTGATTCACGCCCTTCAATGATTATCTAATTAAGATGTTTTTTTAATAAAATTAGAGAGAAAATTAAGAGAAGTGGTGAGAGAGATAAGTTGGGAGAGAGAGGTTAAGGGGCGTTTTGTATATCATGCATCCCTCTATTTTATGCCCCTTAATGCTAATGGGCTAGTGTAGGGGCATTTTCACCAGGGGTGTTCAGAATTGGATTGGGATTCGAAAAATTCAAAATCTGACAAAGTTTAATTTGACTATCAAGAATTCGAATTCAAGTCAAATAAATCAAATAGGATTAATTTAGTGTTTTTAAATTCGATTCTATTCAAAATTTAAAATCAAATCATACATATATATTTTTTTGGGTCAAGCTCTAAAAGAGGTAAGATTCCCTACTACTTTTACCATCTACTATTATAAATTTATGATTGTACAATATATTAATACACAATATCTATATACCTTATTAAAGAAACTCGATTAATAGGATTGTAATTTTACCACACTTTTAAGATGGCATATCAAGAGGTATAGGTATACATCTCTATATTTTACCCATTTTCTTCTTTTTATGCCCCTATGGTACAACTGTTAACGACAATTATATAAATAAGTAATGCAAAGTGACTCTTTACATACATGCATTTATATGATGACTCTCCATATGTTTACCGCCTATATTTGTATTACTCTTATAGTTATCTAAGGGCTTAGAGCATTCACATCCCGTCCATCAAATAATGTGAGGGGTTCCCTCAAATTATATGGGATGGGTGTGAGTGGTTGTGAGTGGAGGAGGGAAAAAATATTTGGTGAAAACATTGTTCACCCCTATATTTGAAAAGCTATTGTTCACCCCTGTATATATTTTAATATTTTTGTAAATAGTTGTGAGAGAGAAGAAATAAAATATAATGATAAAAGTATGAAAAAAACATTATTTTTTTAATTAGGAGAGAGAAGATTTAGGGGTAGAGTAGTAATTTATAGTGTAATTTAATGGAGGAGATTTGGTGGAGAGGATGTCAATGCTCTTATAACTTTTCATATGTTCAAATCCTATATTTTTATTACTTTTGTATTTATGGAAGGGCATATATAAAGACGCATTTGTATTTCATAAGATACATCAATAAAAAAAATTCCCTCGTTCTCTCATTCTTCTCTCTATATTATTAATAGGTTTATATCAATTAAGAAGTTACACATTACATTAGGGTAATTGATAAATTGAAGTTCAATATGAGTTTGTTAATCTACTTCATTATGTTAATATATTTCGTAGTATTTGAAGATTCTTTGAGTCCATTAATGGGCTGCAAATATATATCACATGACAATTGTACAATAAAATGAGAAATGACTTACCAGCGAATGATGGGTATGGAAGTTGTGGTGGTTTGCATGTATTTATTTTTAAAATTAGATACCTTTTAAAAAGAAAAAAAACATATTAAGGTTAATTTATGTTGATTACACTACTTTAGGGTTGGGTAACACTTTTAATTTAATTATGTATCATGACATTCTCACATTAGATGCAGACATGTTAAGCAATTCGGCATAGTATATAGAATATCACCTGATTTAATTATTAGTAAGTGGTACTTAACATCTACTTAACTTTTTCCTCTATATAAAGATTACAAGAAGATGAAGATGATAAGGGGTATAGGACTAGCCACTAAGCCATAGGGCCAACTGGAGCATCCTTCGATTCAGCTATACCGCCTGCACTTATTACTTTTCTTTTGTGTTATTGTGAATTCTTTTCTTTTTCTTTTTCTTTTCTTTTTTTTCGAAAATTGGACATATTTTTGTAAAGTTACGTATTAAAACAAAATATCAATTGTATTTCATGAGTGAACATATGTAATTTTCAAATAGTTAAAACATTATGTGTAGATTGAGAATGGTTTAATGTCGTCAACCATCTTTTACATTGTTTTTTATGTAAATTCTGTAGTTTAATTATACTCAATTGATTTTTGTGAATTGGTGTATTATTTACATTAACAAATAAAAATTATAACTAAAAATACACTAAAGCCGTTGCGCAACTTGCGACAAAAAAACATAAATACCCGCGACAACGTGCGGGCATACCTACTAGTCATACACAAAGATATATAAATATTAATAAGAAACTCACACAGTAGAAGACATGTAATGCCACTTAGCTGTGACAGCAACATTGAACGGCGGAAAGTTATCGGAAATTCTGATCGGAATTTTCTGTGTTTCCTGATCAGTACCGGCAACCACCGCAGCGACCAGGGTAAAGCAAAAGGCCATCGTACGTAACACCATATCATATGACACAACTCCACCGCCATTGTTGCTGCCGTCCATGACCTCCAACTTCACATCACGTGTCTCATCATCCATGCTTAATTAGAACTGTTTATCTGATACAAGTATTGCTAGGTAAAGAGAGAACAAGTGTAGAAGACAAAGTACATACTACGTACCCTTTATATTAAAACTCTAGCCAACCAACCAACCAAGTACCGTTGATGGGAAATATTAATATGTTACATAATGTTTGTACAATTATTGTTGATAAATAATTTTAATTATTATATTGTTAATACACATAATTAGATTAGTACACATGGGGGAAGCTTGCACTCTAGGGCCCACACCGTTTGTTAGCTCAGTATTGTAAATTTTTTCGTTTCTGTCTTAAAATTTTGTATGTATTAAGTCCAGCCCCCATCGATTGATTTGATATTACATAAATTTTGTGTGTATTAAGTCCAGCCCCATCGATCGATTGATTTTAAAATTTGAGCTTCACCACTGGTAGTACACGAGAATGACGGGTTGGACTCAAACTCAGGCTCGTATATAAAACGAGCTGAGCTGGCTTGACTTATTTGTCTTAATGAGATGAAATATTAAACTCAATGCTTTGTCGAAAAAGGCTAAGTCGTCAAGTCGGCACTTTTATTTTCAAAATTTTCAACTGTTTGAATACTTTACACTTTTTTTAATGTGTATCCATATGTGCGTGCGTATAACTACAAAATTTTGGGGCTGCAGAAATTTGAGTTATAATTTAAATGATCAACACTAGTGAGCAAACAAGGAAGGTTTATCTTAGTGCGGGCTCGTATGATACGCAAGCTTTATGAATACTTCTAACTTCTAATCGCCATAAAATGGTATAATTGTTGGAATAAAAAAAATGATATTATATTGATTAATATTCATAGTTTAGTAAGTTATGAAAAGAACAATAAAGACATTTAGCTGTGAAAAAAAAAAATTATACAATTTGTCTTTCGTAAGTTTTTTTCTTACTACATTTAGAGTTTTTATATAAAAAAATATTTTTATATTCTAGGCGTCCGATATATGGTAAAAATAAATAAATATATTTATTTTTATATTTATTTTAACACAAAAAATGATTTGCAACATCATTTTGTAACATTAATAACTATGATGCTATAAGAGGCGAGTGCATTCAAAGCATACATCTACCGTCAAGCAGCAAGTATGGGCGTATAATTTAATGAAGCTTAATCATCTTTGTGGCCCTAATTTATTAAATAGGTTATATTCTCCATGATATCCTTGATCCAACTGTATTTCTTTAACAGTTTGCTATAATTAGATTTATTTAAGTTTATAATCTCATCACCACAAAATTTATAAAAGACCTTTTTTTTTTAAAGGAAAACTTCATTAACTTACTCGCAAGTCCTCAAAGCAAGGACTAGACGAGCGAAAAAAAACGAACAATCATCAATCCAAAGGGAAATTACACCAAGTTTTCCAATCAATATTTTTCCAACGAGATCTATTTCTGATCCAAAAATAAGCTGTAGCTTTAATGTTCTCCACGAGTTGGATTGGTTGCCTCTTCTTATCGTTGAAAACACGTTCGTTTCTTTCGTTCCATATCATCCACATGGTCGTGTAAGTAATTCCTCTTAAAATGATCTTCGCCGCCTTGGACAAGGACTGAAGTTCAGGAAATTGAAGCAAATCTGGAATGTCGAACAAAAGAGTGTGATTTATCTTGCACCAACTTTCTATGCGAGACCATACTTCGTGCGAATAACGACAACCGGTAAATAGATGCGTAGTTGTTTCCAAACTTTCTTGGCAGAATCTACAATCGGTATGTTGAATAGGCACGCCTCTTTTGATTAGTTCAGCAGTGGTAGGAACGCGGTTTCGAGCGAGTCTCCACACCAGGATTTTACACTTCAATGGAACCCATCCCTTCCATCTAATCCCCACAGTATTGTCTCCCATGTAATTATTAGACATCAGTTTCTTGACCGACGAAACCGTGAATTGCCCATCCTTTTCTTCAGTCCATTTCCAGTAATCATGACCACCACTCCACTCGAGATTATAAATGTGATCTAATAGATCAAACAATTCGCTTAACTGCACATGCGTAGAAGGCTCAGATTTCCATTCCCATGATAATTGCTTGATGTTATCCACGCATTGAAGCCGGTCGTATACTTTAACCCATTTATTCTTCTCAAGCTTAAATAGGTTAGGGTACACTATCCGAAGGGGAGTATCTAAGAGCCAAGTATCCCCCCAAAAAGAAATAAGTCTGCCATCTCCAAGATGCCCAACGAAAAAAGAGTTAAGCGACCTGCCATTAGAAAGTTTATTTTCTCCAACTTTAACAATAGCTTTCCAACACCCACTCGAGGAAGCATAACACGGTAACAAAGACCATGGCCTACTTGACCCGTGACACCCCATAATAATTTTTTTCCAAAGAGAGCTACCTTCCTTTTTAAATCTCCATGTCCACTTTAACAATAAAGCGTTGTTCACCTCTTGAAGTTTGGAAAGGCCTAAACCACCTTTGTTCTTTGGAGTCGTAACAACATCCCAAGCGACCCAAGAAATTTTATTCTCAATACTAGGACCGGCCCAAAGGAATCTTCGCATAATCTTCTCGATATCATCCAAAACGGTTTTTGGGGCTTTATATAATGAGAGGTAATACACCGGAAGGCTTTCAAGAACTGACTTCAACAAAATCAAACGACCACCTATAGATAAGTGCCGGACCTTCCAAGAAGCTAGGCGGGTTCGTATGGTGTCAACAACCGGGTCCCAGCTTTTAATACGTGTCATTTTAGCACCAACTGGAATACCTAGGTAGGTAAAAGGAAAACTACCTCGCTTACAACCTAAGAAATCCAACATAGTATCCAACTCGCCCTCCTCCACGCAAACCCCATAAATATTAGATTTATGAAGGTTAATTCGAAGCCCCGAGCACAATTAAAAAATACGAAGGATTCTAGAAATGCTTTTAAAATTCTCATACGACCAATCCCCCATAATAAGAGCGTCATCCGCATACAAAAGGTGATTTAACTCCGACTCATTATTAGAGAAGCTAATACCTTTAAAAATGTCGAGACCCTGGGCTTTATCAAGGATCCAAGATAAAGCTTCCATAACGATCAAAAAAAGAAACGGTGAAAGTGGGTCACCTTGGCGAAGACCCTTCTCACATTGAAAATCAAAAGTAGGTGACCCGTTCACCAAAACCGCCGCTCTAGAAGAGACACAAATGCCTTTGATCCAGTCACACCATCTCGAGGGGAACCCCATTTGAGCCATAATAGAAATCAGAAAATTCCAGTTGACATTGTCATAGGCCTTTTCAAAGTCTATTTTTAATAAAAACGCTTTCTTGCTTTTTCTTTTTAACCAAGCCAGAATTTCATTAACCATAAGAGGCCCATCAAGAATAAAACGGTCAGACAAAAAGGCCGATTGAGCTTCAGAGATAATCTTTCCCATAACCCTTTTGATACGATTAGCAAGAATTTTAGAAATGACTTTACTAATCATACCGATAAGGGTGATGGGTCTATAATCTTTAAGCCCCATAGGAGATTTCACCTTTGGAATAAGGGTGATAAAAGAAGACCCGCACCCATGATTAATAACTCCGGTCGCATGAAAATCCATCATGATGTTGAAAAAATCTTCCTCAAACAACTTCCAGAAACGTTTAACAAAACGAAAGTTAAACCCATCTGGACCCGGTGCCGTGTTAGAACCACATTCGAACACCGCATTCCTAATCTCTTGTCTAGAAAACACTTCGATCAATGAATCTCGATCCCCTGCGTCAATTGTCTTAATACCCGAACATAATAGAGTAGGCCGAACCGGATGGTTTTCTTTAAAATGAGAACGATAGAACCGGAAAACCTCTCGCTTCACAATCGCCGGTTTAGTCACCCACTCTCCACCAATCAACACACCCGGAATAGAATTTTGCGCCTTTCTACCATTCACAACGCAATGAAAAAAACTAGAATTTTCGTCTCCCAAAGAAGCCCATTTAACTCGAGACTTTTGTCTAACATATAATATTAGACCATGTGTAGTGGGGGAAATTTAAGCCCCCCTTTGTAATTGGTCTACGTAATAGCCGAGTCAGCATGGGGTTTTAATTCAAAATGGGGTGTAGTGAAGGTGCCTTAAATTTAAGGCCTCTTCCAATGATTGGTTGTTTTGATTATTATTTTTTTAAATTAATCAACTAAAAGTAAAAAAACACAAATAATATTAAAAAAAACTTACAAATAATATTAAAACCACACAAATGATATTAATTAAAACCATACAACTAAAACGTAACTTAAAAAAAAGTATAATACCAAAATTTTTTTAAAAAAAAAAAGCAACTTAAAAAACAAACATTTCTAAAGGCTATATTTATCAAGAATTTGTTGTCTATGAAGTTGTGCTAGTCGTAGTGCGTCTCTTTGGAGATGGTCGATCGATCTGGACAAAAACTCAATATCTTTTTCTCTTTGTCTCGCTTCTTAGATCTCCACGAACCTTTTATTCTCGACCACTATTTGATGCATAGTTTCCAAACGTCTTTGGCCAAGGTCACAAATATCTTGAAGTCGTCGATTCATTTCCTCAAAATCTTCCTTCAGTTCAGCACCTCCCGAAGACGACTCCGCATTTCCACCTTTTCGCACTCTTCTACCGGGTGGTCGAGGCAAATCCTCCTCCTCCTCCAAGTCGTTGACATTAATAGGATCATTTAAGCTCACATAGCGAGCAGCGGATGAGGGTGTACTCGGATCTCGCGACGAAGGGGTTTTGTTTCGTTTTGCTCTCCTTCCTTAACGCCTAATACCGGACCCCATGGGCAGTACCGGTCCCCACTTAGGATTTTTTTCTCAACATCTCCCAACACCTCAAATATGTGAACGTCCCACGGGTTGCGTTGAATTCCTTCAACGCTCTTGCTAACAAATTTTCACTTAAAAATAACGGTGGGCTTCGTGGGAGTCGGGTACCTCCTCGGGTACCCAGTAGCCGAGTGGCTACACTGCTTCGTCTTACTTGGGTAGGGTGGTGCCGGTATGAGAAGCCAAGTCGGGTGATTGATTGTGAACGTTGAAATGTTACCATTTGAAGCTTATAATGGTCAAATTGACCGTTTGATGATTACATAAAAAAAACTGGGTCCAGTGAACAACCACAATTTTCTCTATAAGAACGTTGGCGTTGTGGGGTGTAGTCGGCAGGGGTGTCTCGTCGTTTACTCCGACTGTTTGGACTTTTTCTCTTGGGCCATAGGCGGTTTCTAGGGTAGTGGGGTCGAGTAATTACCGGGGGTGGTCGAAAGACATGTGGACTATGTGGGTGTCAGCAATGCTTTCTATAGATAACAATCTAAGCCAACATGAGCTAAGCACTATTATTATTTTTATTATTATTATTATTATTATTATTATTATTGTTATTGGTGGTGATGGTGGTAGTAGCAGCAGTAGTGTAGTGATGGTGATGGGAGTAGTAATAGCAGTGGTGGTGGTAGCAGCAATAGTAGTACGTGTAGTAGTGGTGGTAGTAGTAGTGGTAGTAGTAGTGGTGGTGGTGGTGGTGGTGGTCGTAGTAGTGGTAGTGGTAGTAGTGGTGGTCGTAGTGGTCGTGGTGGTCGTGGTGGTCGTGGTGGTAGTGGTCGTGGTGGTCGTGGTGGTAGTGGTCGTAGTGGTCGTAGTGTTCGTGGTGGTTGTGGTGGTCGTGGTGGTCGTAGTAGTCTTAGTAGTAGTCGTGGTAGTAGTCGTGGTAGTAGTAGTAGTAGTGGTAGTCGTGGTGGTCGTGGTAGTCGTGGTAGTGGTGGTAGTCGTAGTAGTCGTAGTAGTAGTCGTAGTAGTCGTGGTAGTAGTCGTGGTAGTAGTTGTGGTAGTAGTCATGGTAGTGGTGGTAGTCGTGGTAGTCGTGGTAGTCGTGGTAGTCGTGGTAGTCGTAGTAGTCGTAGTAGTCGTAGTAGTCGTGGTAGTAGTCGTGGTAGTAGTCGTCGTAGTAGTAGTCGTCGTAGTAGTTGTGCTAGTAGTCGTGCTAGTAGTCGTGCTAGTAGTCGTAGTAGTAGTCGTAGTAGTAATCGTCGTAGTAGTCGCCGTAGTAGTCGTAGTTGTAGTAGTGGTCGTAGTAGCGGTAGTGGTGGTAATTTATAATCTAAGTCATAAATTAGCTCATTACTAAGCCCAAGCCAAACTAAAGCCCATAACTTAAGTCTTAACCTTAAACAAATTATTCGAATTCGAGTTTTTAATACGAATTCAAATTGAGTTTTGTATTCGAATACAAATTCGAATCGAATTGGTCAGCTTTTAATCGAATTCGAATCGAATACGAATTCAGGAAAAAAAATTATTCGAAAAATTCGATTCGATCAATTTGAAAATTCGTTATTTGATTCGATGAACACCCCTAGAGTGCATTGTCTGGGGAATTTTCCATGAAGGATTTAGGTCCTTTAACTTATTTTCTGGGTATCTAGCTACTCGGACCGAGAACCACATGTTCTTATCTCTGCAGTCATATACTAGGGACATTATTCATTGTGTTGCTATGGATTCCTGCAAACCTGTTGCTACCCCAGTTGACACTGGCTCTAAGCTTGGCGTTGCTTCTTCACCAATATTTCATGACCCTACTACTTACCGCAGTTTGGCTGGTGCGCTACAATATCTTACTTTCACTCGTCCTGACATCTCCTATGTAGTTCAACAGATTTGTATGCATATGCATTCTCCATCAGATGATCACTGGAACGCTTTTAAGCGCATCATCCAGTATTTACAAGGGGCACCTCAGAGTATGGTCTCTCTCTCAACCCTGCTCCCAATTTATATCTTCTAGCATATACTGACGCAGATTGGGCTAGCTGCCCCAACACTCGACGTTCTACTTCGGGTTACTGTGTCTATCTTTGGGATAACCTTATTTCTTGGTCCTCCAAGCGTCAACCAACTGTCTCGCGTTCCAGTGCTGAAGCTGAGTACAAGGGAGTTGCTAATGTTGTTGTTGAAATCTGTTGGCTTCGCAACTTACTGCTCGAGTTAAAACAACCTCTCTCCAAGGCCACCCTAGTTTATTGTGACAACATCAATGCAATTTATTTATCGGGCAACCCCGTTCAACACCAGCGCACCAAACACATCGAATTGGACATTCACTTTGTCCGGGAGCAGGTACAACGGGGGTCTGCCTCGAATCTTATTCGATGATTTTCGCTCCAGTCTCAACGTCCGGCGTCCTCCCGATTCGACTGCTGGGGTGTAAGAGCGAAGATTATGTATATCTTAGCGTTAGTTGTGCATAGCCTATTCTTAGGAATATTGGTTAGAATAGATTGATCTAGTTTCCTTAATATCATATATTGTTGTATTATTGTTGTTTTATATATATTGTGGATCAATGTTAATGGAGAGATTATCCGGTCAAATTATAATTCCTATAAAAAACAATACTAATAACATCTATCTGTATAATAATGGAATACATCTCGGGTCAAATGAAGCCCTTAGAGAGAGCCTAAAGGATCCAAATTTGTATATGGAGCTCCGACTTTTTTCATAAAAAAAAACGTTTTGGATTTTTTTTTATTTTCTTCATTCTTCCATCACTCTCCAATCTTCCTTAGCAATTCTTCCAACCTACATTCCTCATTCTTCTTTTCCATTTTTTCTTCGAGGTCTCTGATGTGTGCAAATAAGTATATAAATAAATTGATCAAGTTAAAATCCTAGACTCTTCTAAAACCACACACTATCGGCAAGTGTACCGATCGCAAGTAGCAAGTAGGCAAGACCAGGTATCGAACCTAAGGACTTTATCTAACACTTTTGAAATTACTTCTAATGAATTACCTGATATATTATTATTATTATTAAATTGATTTATTAATTGGGGGTTTAAACTGAAATTAAAATTAATTATTTAAAACTAATTAAAACTAAATTACTAATTAACTAAGAAACTGAAAATAAACGAAAGCTGAAGAACTGGGTTGGAACTCTAATGAGGAGAAGACTCGTAACCTGGGTAGAATCCCTAGACTCTGGTTATAAAAGCTGACTTATGTAATCCGGTTGGAGAGACCCTGTTCTCACCTAACAAACCTCCTGTCAATGATAGTCGACTAGACTCAAGGCGGGACAAGTGTTGAGATGCTAAAATAAAAGTGGATCGCCCCAGCGAAACCAAATCCCACAGTAATCCTTTAATCAACCACTCTTGGATCGAAAACTCCAAAATTGTGAAGCAGACTTAACTAGTACGAATGAAATCCTAGGAAAACTCTAAACACGAATAAGTAACCAGTCTCGCCCCAGCGATAACCAAACTACCAAACAATGCCTAGTTAGTCAACCTAGCAATCCCGAATTATATTCCTAACCTTCGGGAAGGGATTGCACACCTTAGCTAATTGATTTTAAAAACCTGTTAAACTTGCGCTATTCCTAACTGCAAGAACTAGCTCGACAACAAAAGTTAGTAAAACTAGAATGATTTCTAGATCTAGGGATATTCCTATATGCCTAGAACATCAAAACCAGCAAACAAGTAATCAAATCAAAAAGCGTCAGTACACAAATATTCAAAATCAAACATAAAAACTAAATCATGTAACCCAACACATCCAAAACAAAAAACATAAGTCTTTAATTAAAAACCATAATCTAGTTCATCATTGTCACACCCTCAAATATCCACCTGCGGAGTTCTACCGCGAGGCGTGTGACATACCAGGATCCAAGTCAACGGTCACAATAAACGACGTCTAAATGTAAAACATACGTAAATAAAACCAAGCATAAGATTTAAAAACCATCATTTGAAAGCGCGGAAGCGTATAAGTTTACAAAAGTCAAATGAAATCAAAACATAAGTTTAAGAGTTTAACATTTCCAAGAAAACATGCATAATGATCCTAGACGCGAGACGACTCCAGTGCGACTCCGTGCGCCTAGATGACAGCTGCTACCTTAGCGACCTGAGAAAACATGCTAAAAACGTCAGTATAAAATACTGGTGAGTTCACAGGTTTTTAAGGAAAAAATGTTTCACGAGCTTTTGAAAGAACTATCATGTTACTACTGACTGAAGAAAATACTTGTTTGACGTGTAGACTCCAAGACGAACCAACCAACGAACTATCGTTAATACGACCAACGCACTATCGTTTTCCACGACTAACGAACCATCCAAATATGTCCAACGAACTGTCACTTCGTGGTCAACGAACTGTGCATTCACAATTAACGAACTACCGCCATAACGGTTAACGAACTGTCACAACGTGAGCCATATGAACATAGAACATAAATGAAACGTACAACCAACCCAGCATAACATGATCTTTTACAAAACGAAGTACTAAGCATGTTTCTCCCCCGAAAACGAAAACAGTAAAGAGTGGGGCCGTGAAACTCACCTTAGGTTGCGTCTTCTGTTAAATAAGTAAACCGTTTATATGATATGATAGCCCCAACTAGTGGCAACCTATCATAAGATACGCGTTAAGTTAGACTAATACCCGTCGGGTTCCTTAGTCCCTAAGTCCAGTCCATGACCATTATGTGTCCGAAAAGCGTGTTTGACCGACAACCAGACCACGTAAGACAAGACTCGACATCCCATTGGTGACCCGACATTCCACGTGTTCATCTCATACACAAACATACACAAAACATGCGCTTAGCACTTAACATGCGTTAAAGTTCAACGATTCTAACACATAGGTCAAATAACGTACGAACAAGTCCGAACACGTGTCACTATGTTACTAGGCATGTCACGGGGTTCCTATCATGTTCCTAGGTGTCAAATCGGGTTTCGGGATGTCAAAATACACTTATAACAGCATTACACGCGATTAGGAACTTAGCATGCAATTAGGAAAGTCAACACGTGATTAGGGATGGTCAACAGGCAATTACAAGGGCTAATCGCCCCTTATGTTAGGTGATTAGGGCTAATCACATGCATTATAGGCGATTATGGTCATGTGGTATGCAATTCAGGGCTTAACTAGTGATTAGGGTCACAATTGCATGACATGAAGGCAATTAGGATCACAATTGCATGGACTGATAGCAATTATGATGCTAATCGCCTGCTAGCCACACGAGTAGCCCTATTCCTTAGGCGATTATGCCCCTAATCGCCTATAGTGCAGCAAATGTGGTTTTTCGCGCGTTTAACCCTCCAAATCAGATCCGAAACGTGTAAAAACACCCAATAATCATCCTAACATATTAACAAACATATTTCAAGCAAAACCCCTAAGTTTTCATCATTCTAACAGTCCCGAAGGCGAGCGTTTTCCCAAAATAGCAATTTAACATGAAAACATCACATCAACATGCAAGAACTTGCCCTAAATAGCAAATATCCAGATCTAATCACATAATCACGTTGTCCGAAAGCATCCTACTGTTCTAACATCATTCTAGAGCAAACCCTAACATCAAACAATCAACAACACACCTCATATCATCCTAAATCATCCAAAATCCTTCAAACGGGTCAAAACATCAAGTATCAACAATACACGACCAAAACCATTCAAACTCCTAGGACATTATCATACTAACTTGTAACAGCTAAAAACATCATGATATCACAAAAACAACCATGATTAAATCCCAAAAACTCTATCTTTAATCACATATAACACATATAACACATGTAAAGGTGTGGGTTTGTTTAGAAACGGTTTTAAATGGATTTTCAAAGACAAAAACCTTTATAAGTCAGGTCTGGACATTTAGGGAGTAAAACATAATCATTTTAAGGTTTGGGTTTGAAGAACACACCTTGTATTTAAGAGTAGATGATGGAATAAGCTTGGAAATGGTTGTTTGTGTGTAAAAATGGGTTCCAGAGGGTGTTTGTGGGTTGAGATATGTTATGGGACGGCTAGGGTTGTGTAAATAATGTTTTGGAGGTCAAGGGTGGTATTTATAGGTGTTTTTAGTCGTCAGACATGTTGCAGGCGATTATGAAGTTCTATCAGGCGATTAGGGTGCTAATCGCCTAAAGAAACAAGCTAATCGCCTACTGCAACAAGCTAATCGCCTACAGAAGTAAGCTAAACGCCTAAAGGCACCAAGCTAATCGCCTAAAGGATTAGGCTAAACGCCTATAAGGTCCGATGTGTTGTATTTGGCGCGTTAAACTCCGTTTTAACATATGTTAACACATTTTCACATACCGATAAGTCACATAATGATTATAAACACATAATACATGAAAGTAAACACGTTCACACTCGTTCACCAATCCCCGGGACTCGAGACTTGCGTATGTTAAAACTCTGATGACGTGCGACTCGACTCGACCGACCTTGTTTTGTGTAACGTATGCGCGACTCGCTAAGGTAGACTTACTAAGTTTTCAAAAGTTAGTTACCGGAAGTTGCCGGGTGTCACAATCATCCTAAGTCACCAATAAAAGGTTTAGCTACTCATAATATTCAGAAATATCATCACAACATAAATAAAAATAGTTCTAATCATGTCTAATGAAAATATAAACGAAAACTAAATCAAACCCAAGGCTCCTTGAATATTAATCTTTAACGTGCCCGGGACCTTCTCCCGTTCAAAGTTACCTCTGCTCGATCACCTGGCAGCTTCTTTTTTTTTCTTCGTGAATATGGTTCTCGTCGAACTGTGGCTTTTTCGAATGATAATCCTCTCCTGCCGTCAAAAACATATCTATAATCTATAACTTATAATAAAATAATTGAACTTTGATGATGTGGCATTCAATGGAGGCCTCAACCCTTTCTTGAATGTACCACGTGGCATCATGTAGAATTTTTTAATTTTTGAGTTTTTTTAATAAATCTATATATATAATTATTTTAGGAAAAGATAAGAATTTAAAAACAAAATTAAATTTTCTCTCTAATGTTTCCTTCCATAACTTTTAAACGTTAATATCTTTTATATACGAGATTTTTTAAAGAAAAAAATTACACCAAATTAAACGAGCGTTTTATTATCTTTCCAACGAGTACCATAGTGCTATATAAAAAACGGAGAAAAAAACAACTATTTTTATGCGGTTTTGTTTTTAAATATATTTTACTCTACTAATAAATCACAAACGAAACCACATACCCAAATACCCGAACTATACACCCGATCATATACCCATGAATTTTTTAACGCATCACATAACCCTTAGACTAATGCGTTCGATATTTTCAATATACGTGCACCATCATAAATTAAAAACTTTATAGTATGTAACTAAAATATATGTATGGTTATTATAATACTATTTCAATAAATAACTTTTTTTCTTATTTCATGTTAGTTCTTTTTAGAATGATCGATTACAGCTTTCCTGCATGTAACCGTAAAGCGCATCAGTCTATTCCATATGTATATATTAGATATTTCAACCCGGGACGCTCCCGGGATAAAAGCTAGTTATATATATCCATATCTATGCTTCAATGTTGTTTTTTTGGCTTGGGCACGTAGCCTAAGCTATTTCTTTTCTTTTTTTTAATTATTATTACTATTATTATTATTATTATATACGATTATTACTCCATGCTCTCGTATCGTGTTCACGACTTGACCAAAGTTTATCGTTTACGCTTCAAATTCTATGAACACCTAACAAATATAAAAACGAGTAAATGAGTACTAAAAATAGCTAAAAACTAATAATAAACTATACAATAATAAAAATAGACAAACTAACGACTAAACGCCTAAAACTACTAAAAACTATATACAAAAGACTCCATTATGACTCAAAATTCATAGGAAAATAGATGTGCTTTACGACACACACTACGCCAAAATATGCCTACGACCACACAAAAAAAGTGTGACCATATGCCTTTCGCCACACTTTTTTTTTCAGCTCAAGTGTGACCATAGGTCGAGTCATCATAGGTATCATACGGCCACATTCACATTTAGTGGCCGTAGCACTTAAAAAGTGTGGCTAAATGATACCAATATTTCTTTTTGAAATCAAGCATTTTGTCTATTAAATGTGACTAAAGGGTAGTAACGGCCACATGAAATTACTCTAAGTGTGGCCATTTTAGTTATATAGTCACTAAAAGTTTTATTTTAGCCACATCAATTAAAAAATATGTGGCAAAAATGATTGTTTTAATAAGCTTTCCATCTATTAAGTGTGGCTAAAGGATAGGAATGGCAACATGAATTCACTGTAAGTGTGGCCGTTTGTATTATATAGTCACATGAATTTACTGTAAGTGTGGTCCAAAATTATTTATAGACACACGAAACAATTTTGTAATTATATGTGTGACTATACTCTAACTTTCGGTCACATATATTTTTTTTCCTGTGGCATTTGCTATTATTTTGTCACATAAAAAAAGTGACAATGGTGTGGCTATTGCCTAACTTTGGTGACACATAATCCGTTTTGTCCATGGCATTTGGTATCATTCCGTCACACAAAAAAAACAAATGGAGGAGAGTGTGACTAATGATTATATAAAGTCACTTGAAATATTGTAATTTTTTCCGTGGCTATTGTCCAATATTTGGTCACACATATTTCATTTTACCCATGTCTATTGTTATCATTCCGTCACACAAAAATAAACAAAATTAAGATTGTGTGGCTAATGGTTATGTAAAGCCACATGAAATTTATAATTTTTAGTATGACTATTGTTTAACCTTTGGTCACACATAATTGTTATATAAAGCCACATGAAATATTATAACTTTATGTGTAGCTATTTTCTAACCTTTGGTGACACATATTTTCTGTGACTCTATGTGACCATTAAAATGAGAAAACCAAATGATATTATAAAAATAATAAACCAAATTCCATACATAAGTTTCAAACTTAAATACTAAAAATCTAATTCCTCAGCCGGTTTTCATCTTCTTGTTCTTTTGCTGCAATTTTTTTAATCCATCTAGAGTAGTAAAACTCTTCTTTTGCTTCTTGGCGAACTTAGTTGTGGTGTTTTGTGTTTGACTGGATGGTGAATCTGGTAGCCGGAGAAACAAAAACAAGAAAACATATATAAAAATTCCTAATTTAGTTATACTTAATTCAAGATTAATTAAAAAACAAACCTTTTCGTCAGGTTTGACAAGGGATTTTGGCCAAGGAACAAAAGAACCTAATGCTTCGCCAACTGTTTCTAACTCCCCTGTTTGAATTGGTAAATATGCTGCCTCCTTTATAGCTTCATCAACAGAAACTTTATAGCAATTATCTTGTAATGGAACTCCATGAATGGTTTGATTTTCCATTGAGTGGTAAATTGTACCATATGCCACGCGGTTGGTCATACGACAAGAATACAGAACACACTTAAATGTCTATAAAAAAATATGGCATATTAACATGATAAAGTTAAAGTCAATATGTATTTGCATTTTGCGCAATACATACCTGTGGAACATTTTCTTGAGATTCCAAATGTGATGACGTTTCAAGAAGTGGAGTTTCGGGCATTGATGAAATACTTTTTTTTCTAGTTTTCACACTTCCCTAAAAAATTCAATTAACGACGTAAGAAAAATTAGCAACCATGTGGAAAATTAAGAAAAGAAAATTATCAAATACATACCATTGTTAGCTTTTCTTGTTGCACCATTTTTGATATGTTACTCTGAGAACTAACTTTTTTTTGCACAACTTTACATGATGCATTAGATGTGGCAGCCTTAGTATTGTACTTAGATTTCAGATTGTTGTCCATGCAATTGACCTAAAATTCAATTAATTAGGTTATGTTAGATTTACAACACATCGGAAAATAAAAAAATAAAAAGAACATTATCAAATAGTTAATGTTTTTACCGTTTCTTTTTGCACCATGTGTGATGTGGTAGCATTATTAATAAGCTTAGATCCAACATTTTTATCTACAGAATTTACCTACAAAATGTAACAACAAAGAGGGAAGTACAAATATTATCATTTCGCTTACATGGGCAATTTTTGAAATTCTAACTAATAGTAAGTAACATTTGATAAAAGTTAAAGCATTAGTTTGTTAATAAATAATTCACTTACTTGTGTTGGTGAAGCTTTATTTAAAGAAATTGTATCTATTATACACAGTGATACATGAAACACCTTGGTTTGCAATTGAGAGTGCTGTGTTGAGTGTCATTGGACTCGTACGTTATTTTTTCCCGTCACCATTCATCTCTTTTAGTCACCTATAAATTAAAACATAAGTGGCGAATAAAGACTATTTTTTGTCACACATGCTGATATTAGTAGCCGTATATATTAGTTTTTAACCACATTATTGAAAATATATCATGTCCATTGATGGTATTTGGCCACACTTTTCTAGTGTGACAATTAAGTGTCACAGTTTTTTCAAAAAAGTGTGGTTAAATGTTTCTAATTGATGTGTTTTTGGTCACATGAGTTAAAAATCAAACAAATAGAGTAGCTGTTGGTCACATTTCACCACACTTTTTCGAGTGTGGCTAATAAGTGCCACATTTTTTTTAAAAAGTGTGACTAAAGATCTTGAATTGTTATACAATAGTCACATTAAAAATAAAATGTGTGACGGAAATTAGGCTAGAAGGTTTTGAAATGTTATTTATGAGCTTTAGTCACACATTTAATCAAAAGTGTGACATGGCATTTTTGGTAAAAGTGTGGCGAAAGGCCGTGTGACATCAGTCTCTTTTCCATTTGGTCTTCGAGGTCTGTTCTTACATCATTTTCATTTCTGATTTTTAAACTTTTATTTTTGATGTATTCGATTTCCAGTAATCATTGTATTTTACTTTAGTTGATACATAGACTGTTTGAACGATTTATTTTTTTCACTATCAATGACCGAACAATTTTTCTTTAAAAGCTATACGATGGAAAGTTAATTCGTTTGAACCATTAATTTATTTATTCGTTTGAACCATTTCCGGTGTATACGATTTCCAGAAATCGTTGGATTCCATTTGAATGCATGAGTAAACTATTTTAACCATTTATTTATTTACTATCAATCACCGGACATTTTTCGGTTCATATTCATCAAATATTGTGTTCAATCAAAACCCTAACCCTCTCCAAAACACCGCCGCTGCTAGCCTTCAAATCTCCTTTTCCAAAGGTATTGTGTCTGACTAACCTTATATCTTTTTCTTCTCAATCGTAAAGTAATTAAAAAATTTCATATATGAATCGATATTTATATTTGACTCTTTCAGATCTGAATCCTTTTGATCATAATCCAATAATCCGGTATGACAATCGTTCTCTGTTTATTATGATGTTCTCTGTCTATTCGATTTCGTTTCTGTTTATTCAAAATGTCTTAACTGGAAACCTAATCTTCAAGTATTCTGCAGTATGTTTTTAAAAAATCGATTTAACAAATCTTTTATAATTTTTACAAAGATTTGAAATCATCTTTAGATACTAATGAATTCATTATTAATCGATTACTTCTCTCTTCATACGATTAGGGGTTTTGAGTCATCTATTGATTTAATTTGTTGTATTTAGGGCTTATCATTATCATATGTTCTATTTTTTTTCAATTAATCCTGTTTTTTTCATAATTCAGTGTTTACTAATGAATTCATATATTCTATATTTGACATATGTTGGTTGATTTTGGGTGATTGGAGATGGTTTGCTTTGAGGAGTTTGCAGTTTTTAAGAATGTTATTCAACTGTTCTTGGCATGTTCTTGGGAATTACATATATTATGGTTATTCATAGTATGTGTGAATGTTTTGAACACTTGATCGAAAATTGAAAATGGATTTGGATGGGTATTGGTTACGGATCTGGGTAAGATCCGATTGAAGTTTAATGCCATGATTGAATTACCTTTTTTAGAGGAGATATTCTTGGATAATATTAATTTCAAATTTAATTTGATTGCATAATTTTTTAAAATTTGGATTTCTTTATTATGTGTTGACTTAGGTTTTTTTTATTACTAGATTGTCTTTTAATCTTGATGCTTTTAATTGTTAAAAGGCTGAAAAAATTAATTACGTGTTTGTTTTCGGTACAGGGGCAGACCTACATAGCCTGCACATGTTGTTTTTCACTAGATTATCTTTTAATCAAAGAAATTGTTTTGTTTTTTTCTTGATTTTGTGATGTATGAAGTGGGTGGGACTGTTCATGATTTTATAGTTGAATCATATAATTAATTTGTAAAAAGATTGGGTCTTTGTTTCAATATTGCAGCTGAATATATATGGGAAAATTAAAGTGCAGCATGGCCTGTAGCAAACCCAATTATGACTTGTGCTTTGATTACCGACTCTAGGTTCCAAAGTAATTTTGTTGCTGACCCCTTTCTTTATGCTAGGGTAACATGTCTTTATCATATTTTTATATGAATTTTGAAAACTAAGGAGTGTTTGGATGTGTGTTTTATTCGACTATTGTGATTTGGAGTTGTCAATACTATGTTTCTAAGTGGTTGTTGTATTACATGTATTTGATTTTGCTTTATATCATGTTGTTTAGGAGTCATAGATTTCAAGACGCATACAAACTGGTCGATGTAATGCTTCAAACCATGTTTATTTGTCATTTAGTTTTGATTTTGGATGGTCTATAGATTTCCACTATAATTGTTTTTTTCATGGTGTGGTATTCTGAATCGTTTAGCGATTAAATTTTTTTTCGATCTGTGTTGTTTTCTGTTTTATGGTTTACATTTAAGGACGTATTATATGTTTTCAAATCTGTTTGCTTTACATGTTTTCCGTTATGTGTTGTTCTTTTTAGATATGTGAACATCACCACCATAAGAGTTACTGTAAACTCGATTTTGGGTTCAGAATCATGTCGGAGGCTGACCAAACCAGGGCTCTTCAGAAAATCAATGTATGATTCATTCATTTTGATTTTGTATTTCCTAGGCTTTTTGGTTTTAGTTGTTTGTTTGACATTTTTTCAGGAGTCATATTGAAGGTTTTCATAGATATTCAAGGTTTAGAGGGCTTCAAAGTGTATATATTATTCACGATTCAGGGTGAGATACTAATCAGACAGTCTTCTCTTACCTCTGACGACATTTACAAACACGTTTTATTTATGTTTCCTCTTTTGTTTCTCAAAATCTGGTAATGCATTCGGTTAATTTGTTGTTATTCCAACCTAATCGTTGTTTAGGACTTCTAAGCGAGTGAAAACAAATTTTTATACTCGGTTTTCAACGATAGATGTGGCGCTTAATTAGACTACGATTACCAGCTTCTTTTGTGAATGGTCATTTTTGTAGATGTTTTTACTTTGTACTATGATACTATAGGTGGCACTTGAAGCCAACTGATAAACACTTTGTGGGTTCATGTTATCTGTGCATGGTTATGGTCTGATGTTGCTTTTGTAAGTGGTGAAAAAATGGACCTGAACTGGGCTTCGTTGGATTCCAACTGATTCTTTTATGAAGGTAGGAATATTAAGATTAAAAAGTTAAGATGCTAGCTAATTGAATTAAACAATAGTAAAATATCATCTAATTGTTCCTTTTCTTGGTAAATTTCAGTCGTGTGTCATTTGCCGGCATACAGTGATGCCGATGCACTACTTACTTTCATGCAATGTGTGCTTCAAGAGTCGGATACTGTGTTGAGGTAGGTTATAAGCACTTAATATTAGCTCCACAGATATTTATTCTGATCTGAATGTAGTTTCTATGGTACCACTATAATTATTGTCTTAGGTGTTCCTAACTTCTAGACATGTTTAATTTGAGTGTAGAACTAAGAATATAAGGCTTTGTGTTGTTTAGTCAAATTGGGGAAGCATTACAATGCTGAAAATTCATAGCTTTTACACAGATTTTAAGCTAACTTTAAAAACTTATATAAAATCAGTCGAGCATCCGTTTGGGTGTTCAATATATTTTTGGAAAGCTTGTGGAGTCTATTTTTACTGTTTTTGATCAGTGGAAACAAATATGGAAAAAGGGTAAAACATGGGAAGTACAACAGTTGTGCTGAAACTTGCAAAAGCTAAAAAATTGATTTAAGGATAATTGGTAGTAATCTGCCATAAAAATTTGAAGAATTTAGAGAAAAACATAATAATTTATGCATTTTTCTTTTCAACCGGGTCAACATGTTAAAGAGATGTTACAGAGATTGTGTAGTACTTTCTTTTGGATTTCCTCACAACTTTTTAGTTAAATTCCAAGTTGTAGCTGATATGTTAACAAAGCTATGGCTTATGCAGTTACTATTATTATGTGATTTTTGAATATACCCTTGAATACTACTCCATTGATATCTAAATTTTGTTTTGTTACAGTGGCCTAGCTATATTACGCTAGACAGCCATCAACTTCGAGGTGGTCCAATTTCTTTGTTTTGGTTGAATTTCATAGCATCTAATCTGTTAATGTTTGAATCTCTTCAAATGATAACAGGCAATAAGTGTTCATGTGATTCAAGGTTTGATTATCTTTTGATTCTTCTGTTTATTTTACATTTTTTTTGTTTATACCACTTTGATATTCCCACTGTGTTTACTGTTTAGTTGCTAAAGATGATCTCATGGTGTTGTCAAGATTGGATGCTCTATTTTAACGATTCAATCTTTCACTCAAAGTTATTAATATAATAACATAGTATTGGTTACATTCTTTTCATATATAATATGCTTCAAAGAGGTGAACATTGTAAAACATTCTTTACGTGTATTTAATGCTTTTATGTACAAGAAAAAAGAGAGAATAATTATCTTATGCAACTAGAGATACGATTGAATGTTTTGGTTGATTTTTGAGTTTTAAAGTTTAATTTTTAGCATATGAAATGCAGATTGTTTGGATCAAATTGCTCTTGCCTACCAATTTTTTCACAAGGGTTTTAGATCTGGCTGTAGAAGATCGATTCTACATATTGAGGTACGAACTATATATTGACCCACCGCCATTAGCTTCTCCATATTTAATTGAGGTACGAACTCTTGACCCACCTCCATTAGCTGTTCTGTATTTAATTATACTTTGGTATATTCGATTTAAGGTAAGGCTATAATGTAAATTTCATTCCTTGATATTAGTCATTGCTAAAGATAAGTTACTCTTTATTAATGATACAGGAGACGAAGAATGCATCAAAAGTAAGAAAAGAAAGAATTGAGTTGTAAGTTGAAAAGAATTTAAGGGTGTTTGGATGTATACAAGAAGTTGTGGTCTCTTTTAGTATACAAATGTTTATGAATTATATTGGTTTCATTAACAAATGTCTGTATAAAAAGTAATTTCAGTTGTAGCAAATATTTTAGAGATTTATGAATCATTTGTGAATTATAATTGTAATTTTTTTCGTTATTTAATATGGTTTGCAAATTCATTTATATTTCGATTATTAAACTGAATTATTTATTATTTTCACATGGGCAGTTGTATGTTGCGCCATCAAGGGTTAAAAGTCGAGATGGACTGAAGATACTAATATTAGATAAAGATGTCAACTTTACAAACAAAACATCAAACATTATGTATAAAGAAATATTTGAAGCTTTATGAATAACTTTATAAGATTTTGATTTATCTGTTTTATATTTTAGGTTTATTAATGTTGCTTTAAAAGTTCGAATAGTGATTCTTTTTATTATTATTTTCAATGTTATGAAAACTATATTTAGTCACTTTGAATGTTCATGTTGATAAGAAATCCATTAGAATAAATATAATATTATTCATTTTATTCAATTCTTTGTTTATATTTTTTTGTCAAATTAAACTTTACTTAGTCGATATATCCATCATTTCGTTACATTAAATTGTTAGATGACATTTTGCATTTAACATCAAAATTCAAACATTTAGTAACCAAAACAACTTGCATAATACAATTCTTATTTTTCTACTTTTTTTCATTTTACTTTCGGGTGAACTGTGTGTCTCCACGGGGCTCTAACCTAGTTGGGATTAATCATCAAGATAAACATTGGTAACAAGATGGGCTCATTTAATTAATGTACTGAACACTCCACTTCAGTCTTTACTCCCATTATATGATCTATATCCATGGTAGAACTTCACCAAAGTTACGAGAATGCATTGTGGAAATAATAATCATAAAATGTCAGTGAAAATGTGAAATGGTGTCGAATCAGCGAAACCTAAGATGGAAATGATGGACACAGGAAAAGCACTGAAGAGCATGTGATGATGCCTTGTGAATAATAATTACCTTCATCATAAAAGTTTGGACATTGTTAACAGTGAAATCGGTTACCTATACATTTGTTTTATCATTCCATCCTTGCACACCATAAAATTTTCATTTTTCTTGTGGTGTGTATGTTTCAAGTTAAAGAATTTTGAATGTACGGAATCAATAATCAGATAAGATATAAATTTCTGCTGAAAGAAAGAATGAAAAATCTATGAAAAAACAAAAGTTCTAATACGTATGTTAAACCGGTACACGAATTCCATTATATGTGGATGTGGATTGAACCGTCACAACGATTTTATTGAAATGTTATAAGACGGTAGTGTTGAAATGTTATAAGTTATCTCTTTTTTAACACATCAAGAAAAACTGTAGTATAAATTAGGAAAAATTACAAAAATCGTTATTTATGTTTACATTGTTTTTCATTGGTTGTCCTTTAACTTCAAAATTGATAAAAATCGTCTTTTATGTTGTAAAACTTGCAGGTCTCACCCTTTAGCACTAACCTAGTTAAATATTTCAGTTAAGTTTAGTCACAAAATGATTGTTTACTACTACTTATTAAGTTTCTACCTTTCGGTGTAACTTACTACTGGGGATTTAATTGGCGATCGATCATCAAAATTTGATCATGTACTACCATTTTAATACAACTTTTCCACTAATCATACAAATTCGAAGTAACTTCTAGTGCAAAACCAAGCCATGAGTGTTGTCCCTTGAGTTGGACCCCACTATATATTTGTATGGTTCGACTAATTAATAACCATTATGGTCCGATGGTCGTTAACCTAACTCAAAGTCCGCCTTTTTTGTTCAAGATCTGAATTTGCTTCTATCATTATTAAGTTCAGCTATCACAAATTATAACATTAATAACAGCTTAAGGTAAACTTCACTACGGTATGCCTATTTTTCATATATCATTTTAGGAATACCATATTTTA
Source organism: Ambrosia artemisiifolia (assembly GCA_032199755.1). Lineage (NCBI taxonomy): Eukaryota > Viridiplantae > Streptophyta > Magnoliopsida > Asterales > Asteraceae > Ambrosia > Ambrosia artemisiifolia. Next base: position 51,768,547 of record CM063520.1, read on the forward strand.
TAAAATAATAATAGATTTTAATCATAACGTGTTGGTAGTGCTCTAATATAACTATTACACTATTTGGTATGGTTTCACGCCTATTACTATGTACATAAGGCTACACGGTATGGTGGTGTGAAAATAGGCCGTGGAGCCCTTCCACGCCAGCACACAAACCCGTGGTCCACGTGAAACATGGGATGGGGCATTTTTGTGGAAATATCAACCGGCGTGGGCCAAAAGTAGAGTCCGATGTGAACAGTCAATGTCCTTCATTTATTATCGTTGGGGTGGACCAGCGGTTATTTTTCAAATCACACCACCCATATTTATTTTTTACACACTATATTAAGCCCACCTTTTACCCCACATCTAGGGGTGTAAACGAGCCGAGCCGAGCCCGAGCCTGACTGGGCTCGGCTCGGGCTCGTTAAGGTTTTGTGAAGCTCGAGCTCAAGCTCGGCTCGGTTCGAGCCTACAATCTTGAGCTCGAGCTCGGCTCGCTAGCAAAATCCAAAGCTCGAGCTCGGCTCGGCTCGGCTTGAGGTGATTTGAGAATCTCAAACGAGCTCAAAAGCTCGGCTCGAGCTCGCAAAAGCTCGGCTATAACTTAGGCTCGCGAGCCCAATCGTTAAGGCTATAACTTAGGCTCGGCTGTAACTCAGGCTCGGGCTCGGGTTCGGGCTCTAGCTCGTTAAGGCTCGATTAGGCTCGCGAGCCCAATCGAGCTTTGTATCTAGGGCTCGAGCTCGGGCTCGATAACTAAACGAGCCATATTTCAGGCTCGGGCTCGGGCTCGTTAAGGCTCGGCTCGTTCGAGCTTTTTACCGAGCCGATCCCGAGCCGCTACGTGTCATTTACACCCCTACCCCACATCATATTCTAAACCGCACACCAACAAACCGTCAACGATATGGATCAGCCGTGGACCGAAGAAGAGGTGTTAGCCCTAACCTTGGGGTGGCTCAATGTGCGCGAAAACACAAGAGTATCCACTACGCTTCATTCTGTCCCATTTTGGGGTAAGGTATTGGCGGAATTTCGCTAATTACTTGGCGGTGAAACAAGCAACACTAGTGATAAAATTCATCACAAGTTTTTTGACATGGAATCAAAGAGTGATATCCTTGGGAAGATGTTCTAGGCGAACTTGGAGGAATCCCCAATGGACTCGGAAGAAGTCACCATGGAGGTGACTCAAATTGACTACTATTTTGACGATGACGAGTTTGCATACATGTCAACCGAATTATGTTTAAATTTTAGTTTCTGTGTTTTTTAATTTATGTATTGTTTTATCTTATTGTAATTTTTTATTTTATTTTATTGTAGTGATTTTTTAATTTAAAATGTGATTATTTATTTATTTATGTGCAGTGTTTTTTTTTTAATAGTTAGTTATGTTAAAAAAAAATTACAAAACTAAAGGTGATGTGGAGGCCAACCAGTCACCGTCCACCACCCCGTCCATAATTTGTTAAATAACAAAATATGAGTTGGATACAGTGTCAGTTCATGCCCTCCTTAAAAGCATGACCACACCATGTAGCCTAAGCCTTCCCGCCCAAACACCGTTCCAAAGCTTGTGAAACTTTCCGTGAAGACTCATGTACGCCGTCTTGAGCTCAGGCCACTCAACCAATAAAAAAAATCCACCTCACCCAGTATCACTTTTTTTAAGTTTTATTTATTATGTAATGTAAATATTATTTTAATGGGTAATGGATAGTGAAATCTTGTGAGACCATAACACATAAATGTGAAAATAAAAAAGTGAGAGAAAATGTCTACGTGTTAGTGACGTTGAGAGGAAAATGTTAGACCATAACAAATAGTCTTATGAAAGTTAGACTAAGAAGTTGATTATTGTTAAAATATATGAATTGGACTATAAGGCTATAAGTTGTGGTAGTTATCATCCACCTAATCATCTTCTCTATCACCATCCTCTATCACCACCCTATGGTGTGTGTTGATGATCGTCCACGTCATCATAATGCATTGAATGAAAAGAGAAATAGAGGGTCGCAGGAGACGTAGAATTTTCCATGATCTTCATGGACCAAGGGCGTGGAGGTGGTGTTCTCGGTCCTCTAGTGCCTGCGTTCCACCTCCACCAGCCCCTCCACGACCCCCTACATCTTATAGCCTAAGGCTAAAGGGTGTGGTCACCTACTCCCCTTTCTACCTTCTCTTCCACAGTACCATCATTAACATCCACTTTCACATTCCCCTTTCCCTTCTATTTTCTGATATTATTTTTCTAACATTTCATTTAAGTTAACTTTCTAAAAAAACAAAAAATAAACATTTCATTAAACATTTCATTAATATTAAACATAACATATGAAATGACATAAAAATACACTAGATAATTATAAAACATTAATCCTCAACTACCGAGTCATCGGTATCGGAACCAAAATCGGGTCGTTGAACTAGACCCGCCCCGCCATACACCAAGTTGGAATAATTCTTATGACGAAATGTGCCTAAATACATGTCCATGAGACCTTGAGTCCAGTGGTGCACGTGATGGGCCTCGTTCATAGACTCCTCATCGGTTATAGAGTCTTCACAATTCATGGCGCATATGAAGAGTTGTTCAAATATGTAACACGTCGATTCACTACCCTCCATTTGGAAATGAGTTCGTGTTTGTCACAATCGGTTTCGCCCATTTGTTGATGGAATTTGCTAAGCAAACCACTCGACCATGAGTCAGAACCGTACAACCCGTGGTTGACATATTTGCCCAAGCTGTGACCAAGACTATTTATTCTTCGTTGATCCAAACCCGTTATGCCATTTGGGTAAAAAAAATAACAAACATTTTTTGTATATTTAGAGAGATTTGGCAGAGAGAATAATTGTGTGAAAATAAAATGTGAGGAGATAGTTAAAATAGATTTTAAATAATAAAATAAAGTTTTTTTTATAAAATGTGACAACAGGTCTTTTTAAAATTAAAGGCAATCAGTGAGGTGAGTGTATCTCACCAAGTGCACCAATGAAAAAAGGGGGCAGGTGTTTCCAAACCGAGGCCACCTCAAACAAACCGAACCCTTCACGAAGTCCATACCCTCGACCTAATATTGGACTCTCATGTTCAAAGCCCATATATATGAAGCTAGAGGGTTTGTTAGATTTATTGAAATTGAAATCTTTGATATTAATTGAGGTGTTGGAGTCGGTTTTGGCAAAGGAGAACACAAGAAACATAGTTCTTCTATGTGTGCATTTCTCTTCAATTGTGAATAAAGAAACAATCTCTAGAGAATTTGAGAGTTTTGGGAGTGTCATTCTAACTTTTTTCTCTGGTCTTCAAGCAACTAGAAGGTAACGTAGACATAAGTAATATCACCTTATCTCCTTTCCGAATCTTAAGCTCATAAATATTTTTGTTTTGAAAGACAAACTTTATTAAAACACTAGCAACTTGCTAGAAAAACACAATACAAGCAATAAAAAGCAGAAACAACTGCCACGAAAAAGCAAACATGCAACTAGTATCAAAACAACATCCGAAGTTAAAGACAAAAGATATGAAACTGAATAACAAAAGGCCAAAAAACCATTTATTTTTTGGTATTTTATTGAATTTATGGATTGCAATCTTATATGAGATTAATAAATGGTGTAGCCCAAAAAATCAGGCCCATATAGGTAAAATTAGTTAAATCATTAACAAACAAAAAAAATCAAGCCTAAAGTTTCATGTTCAGGTTCACTATCTGAGCTATTTTTCCCAAAAAAAATTAATCCCAAATCGAAAAACCAAAACTGAATTCAACTCATCCCAAAAACCTGAGACCAAAAGGCTTTTTTGTTTAAAAAAAACACCGAATTTTCGTTTTAGCCCAAAATAAACACATCCACAGCCTAATAATAGCTGGACCATGTGGACTTATGTAAGTCGTTTGTTCAATGTTTTTGTGTCATGTAAGTAAAATCAAAGACAGCTACAAATAAATAAGTAAATAACTAACATCTTTTATTATACTGTCCGTTGTGGTGCGCGACCGAGCCTGCGCGAGCAAGTTTCTGAGCCACGTGGATCACTGGAACCACAACACCTACCCGTTAACGACTGCGCGAGCGAGCAGACGTGAGCCGAATCGCGTGGGCTAGTGAGGAGAAATCAGGTTTATTCTTTTCTTTTTTTTTTTTTTTGCTTTATTTTGTGTTGAAAGATGATGAAGATGAGTTACAGAGGTGAGGAAGAAAGGAAGAAGAAGAAGATTGTGGTGAAGGAAGAGTTACAGAGGAAGAGGAAGAAAGAAGAAGGAAAAGAGATCGGGAGAAGAAAAAGATAGGGTTTTAATGTTTTATTATTTATTTTATTTTTTTATAAAGATGGGTTTATTTTTTTAATGTAATTTTTTTAAAAATTGTTATATGTAAATTATTTATTTATGTTTTATATTTATTAATTTGGTAAAAAATGACCCGCTCACCTCTAGCCACAACGGGATCAAGCTACCAGCCCGCGATCGCGACCTAGTGCCATATCGACACCTATATGGCACAGTATTAAAGAAAAAAATGCACTAAAATGTTTTTCGCTGTTCTTCGCCAAAAAAGAAAGTTGAGGGATAGCACTGTCTACGCCTCAACCCCCTTTAGATCCGCCCCAGCTCATCCTCCATTTTTTAACGTTCAACAAAGACCAAGGTGGTCACCAATGCACACGATGGCAGACAGTGCTAGGAACCTAGTACTTCTCAAATTCTAGAAGAAACTCACCACCCAAAAGCAAGTTAGTGTTAAAACTCTTTGATCACACATAATATTTTGTCACGATAAGACTCCAATGGACACCCTCTAGAAAAAAAAAAATATATATCACTAAAGCATTGTCCTTTAGTCCTTAAGAGCATTCACGTCTCATCCCTTATCTGCATCTATCAAATTACACTAAAAATCACTATATTCTTTTCTTTTCAGTTAAATAATATTTTTTTATACTTTTATCATTACTTTACTCTTTCTCCACTTACAACCACTTTCAAAATATATTAAAAAATAAAAGAAGAGAATTGTACACCCCAAATATATAGATGAACTAGTGGGTAACCCGCGCGTTGCGGCGGAGTCGACAATACGCGGTAGGAACATGATATGCATCAGACACAAGTATTTTCCATGTAGTTTAACTGAGTCCCTTTTCACCTTTCGAGGAGATAGCATGTCCTTCTTCACTCGCAATATTGCTAATGAAAAAAAAAAGATAACCAAAGTGTACTTCAAATGCATTGCTAAATGAGTTAGATTATATGATTGTAAATAAACACATAATATTGCCATGAATAGTATTTCTTTTTAGAGTATTAAAAATATACGTTTGGGTAAAAATATGTATATGTTATGAGGAATGTGAGCAAATTATTCCCTTTTGAACCCATTTGGGTAAAACCGTAAAATACTACTTGTAAATATAACCTTTAAATATAACAGTGTCTCAAATTAAAAAATTTGTAACATTCAAACCTCAAAACTCAAAGCATGTAAATAGGTTTCACTGTTTTAGCCCTACACTATCATAAGGATAAAAAAATATGTTGCTTTCTGTTTAACTCTCTAAAAATTAAGAGACCTTATAGATTATGAGTGAATCAAAAGCATCAACATCGCTAACATTTTGTTTGTTTTATTTGCCATCATTTGGAATCACGTTAAAAGTGCTAAAACAAACAACTCAAACTAACATATTTAAATCATAGGGTCAGGAGTAAAAGCAACTTTATTGTAGTGAAAGAATATGTGAACGCAACCGGATTTTTGTATATTAACTTACAAATTCCGTGTGCTTCTCATTAATTTACATATAATTGGTCCTAAGACATGTCCATACAATAATTACTAAGCATTTTTCAAGTTGGTTGGGAGTATAAACCAGGGTGTATGACAAAGGTGGATACAAAAATAATGAAGGATAACTTGATAGTAAATTTTTTGATAATTTAATAAAATAAAGTTACCTCACAGGAAGATGTAATAATTCAATGTAGATACAAAAATAATGAAGGATAATTTAATTGTGAATTTTGATTATTTAATAAAATACCCCATGGGCATTTAAGAAAGAAAAGTGGTAAAATTTAGAAAATTGTAAAGAAACCTTTTGTATATCATCTTAACATTAAACAATTTGGAGATATTTGCCCATGTCTCCTCCTTTATAATCTAGTATAGAGAATGTCCAATTAAAGTCTAATTAGCAGGTTAGACAATGTTCAACCAACTAAAACAATAAAAAAATCTAAATGTAACAGAACACGGATAATAGATAGATAATCGCTAATTTCGTATGAACGGAGATTCTAACATATCTTGAGCGCCATTAGAGAATAATAATGAGATATGAAGGTTGTAGTTATAAGAAGCCAGATGGAGATTTGTAAGGCAAATGCGAATTTCATTCAATTGAGATGATTAATGCGTGAAATTCAATTTAACCAACATGGTGACCGATTAGGGATGGCAAAAAACCTGAGCCCGACAAGTATACCCAAAACCCGAAGCATTTGGAACGGGTATACCCAATACTCGACGGGTATGGGATGGGTTTGGTACTGGGAAAAAAATATTTCGTAGGTATGGGACGGGTATGGTATTAAGTGATACCCGACCCGATTACCTGAAACTAAATACCCACCTACCCGAAACATATACCCGAAGACTTTTAAGTTATATAAATTTTTTTCTTGACTATTTTTTTAGTAATGTTTCGTCTAAAATATATATTCTAATAGCATTATTATTTATATTTATATGCTATGAAATATATAAATGGTTTTCAAAATTCATCCTATAATATATATTTACATTTTAAATGTTTCAAAGATTATTATGGTGATGATGATATATATGTTACTTATTACAATTTCATATATTCTAAATGTTTTAAAACATAAGACTATAAAAAAATATACATATGCATGCAAATACCAACGGGTATACCTGATACCCGCGGGTATGTTCTATACCAGACAGGTAATACCCGACAAATACCTGACGGGTAATGGGACGGGTATGGTATGAGATTTTATAACAGAGTATGGGTATGGTATTAGCAAAACCATACCCGACCCGTTGCCATCCCTAGGACCGAATGGAATGTTATGAGAAGGTTTTTGGTCGATTAGATGATTGGAAGAAGATGAATAATCACTAGATGAATGAATATGATTAATGATGAATAATAGCTTATAATTATTATACCATTGAAGATGGTATTGATGAACATAATCAGGAATATGTGAAGTAAATGGGTACGGTTTCAATACTATAATGTCTTGGGTTAATATTCTTAAGCTACATTAGTAGGTTATACGATTGTCATCTAAGCTTGTACTACAGGAACATAAAGGGAAGAAAATGGGTAAAAATTACGGAATTACACTATGGCTCTTGGTATGCCATCTTAAACTTGATGTAAAATTACCTATTTATCTATCGAGTTTCTTTAATAAGGTACTAGTGGGTAACCCGCGCGTTGCGGCGGAGTCAACAATACGCGGTACGAACATGATATGCATCAGACACAAGTATTTTGCATGTATTTTAACTGAGTCTCTTTTCATCTTTCGAGGAAGCATGTCCTTCTTCACTTGCAATATTGCTAATGAAAAAAAAAAGATCACCAAAGTGTACTTTAAATGCATTGCTAAAGGAGTTACATAATATGATTGTAAACAAACACATAATATTGCCATTAATAATATTTCTTTTTAGAATATTAAAAATATACATTTGGGTAAAAATATGTATATGTTATGAGGAATTTGAACAAGTTATTCCCTTTTTAAACTCATTTGGGTAAAACCGTAAAATACTACTTTTAATAACAGTGTCAATTAATCAAATTAAAAAATATGTAACATTCAAAACTCAAAACTCAAATCATGTAGTTAAGTTTCACTGTTTTAGCACTACACTATCATAAGGATAAAAAAATTATGTTGCTTTCTGTTTAACTACCTAAAAATTGAGAGACCTTATAGATGATAAGAGAATCAAAAGCATCAACATCGCTAACATTTTGTTTGCTTTATTTGCCATCATTTGGAGTCATGTTAAAAGTGCTAGAACAAACAACTCATACTAACATATTTAAATCATATGGTTAGGAGTAAAAGCAACTTTATTGTAGTGAAAGAATATGTGAACTCAACCGGATTTCTGTATATTAACTTACAAATTTCGTGTGTTTCTCATTAATTTACATATAATTGGTTATAAGACATGTCCATACAATAATTACTAAGCATTTTTCAAATGGGTTGAGGGTATAAAAATAATGAATGATAACTTGATAGTAAATTTTTGATAATTTAATGAAATAAAGTTACCTTATGGACATTTAGAGAAGAAAAGTGATAAAATTTAAGAAATTGTTTAACTTTGAACAACATATTTGTTAATGGCTCCTCCTTTATAATGTAGTTTCTACCTTTACTGCTCGCAACAACTCAAAACTACCTTTTAAAAGGGAAAATGGGTTTTAATACTCCCAACTATCGCCTATTGGCGGATAATACTCCCAACTATCATTTTGGCCATTAGCACTCCAAACTTTCAACTTGTTTACTTTTATCACTCCCAAACTAACTGAGGTCTAACCTGGTTAGTTTTTGTGGTCAAAATGTAAAAACCAAAACTTCTGTGTGGCCAAAATGTAAAAACTAAAACTTAAGGGGTATTTTTGAAACTTTTTATTCTTATAATAATTATTATTTTTTTAAAAGTTTATAAACCCACCCCCCCCCCCCCCCCTTCTTCCTCCTGCCAACAAACTCACCCCCACTCTTTTCTCTATCTAAACCACCACCACTACCACCACCCTTCATCTTCATCCACCACCACCTTTCACCGTCATCCACCACCACCACCACCCTTCACCTTCATCCCCCACCCCACCCCTTTCCTTCCTTCTTCTACTTGCAGACCCACCCCACCACCACCACCCCCTTCCATTTTTTCACCTCACCTCAATTGATTCCTATCTCCTCCTCTCTCTCTAGAGCTCTCATCTGCAATCAGATCCCAACAAACATGTATGACATCATCTTCCAACACCAACAAAGTCCACCCCGAACCACCACCCACCGACCTCTTCGACCTCCTCCCCGACCCCATCCTCTTATTAATCCTCAACTACCTTGTGACGAAATCTTGTTTCTGCGAGCAGAGTTGGAGCTGACAAATCGCCACCAACCACCACCAACCTTTTCTTAACCAAGTTATTAACCGTGTCTCTCAGTTTCAACTTTGATTGGGGGTGGTTGTAGGTCGGTGGTGGTAAGTTGAGGTCGATTGGGGGTGGTTGCAGGTTGGTGGTGGTAGGTTGAGGTCGATTGGGGGTGGTTGTAGGTTGATGGTGGTAGGTTGAGGTCGATTGGGGGTGGTTGTAGGTGGATTGGGGGTGGTTGCAGGTCGATTGGGGGTGGTTGCAGGTCGGTGGTGGTAGGTTGAGGTTGATTGGGGGTGGTTGCAGGTGGATGGTGGTAGGTTGAGGTCGATTGGGGGTGGTTGCAGGTGGATTGGGGGTGGTTGGAGGTCGATTGGGGGTGGTTGCAGGTCGGTGGTGGTAGGTTGAGGTCGATTGGTGGTAGGTTGAGGTCGGTGGTGGTGGTTGCAGGTCGGTGGTGGTGGTTGAGGTCGGTTGCAGGTGGATGGCGGTGGTTGAGGTCGATTGGTGGTAAGTTGAGGTCGGTGGTGGTGGTTGCAGGTCGGTGGTGGTGGTTGAGGTCGGTTGCAGGTAGGTGGTGGTGGTTGAGGTCAATGGTGGAAGGTGTGGTGGTGGTGGTTTAGAGAGACGAAGAGGAGGGGGGCTGTCAACAGAAATGGGGGGGGGGGGGGAGATTTATAGAATTTTTCAAAAAAAAAAAAATTAATGTGTTATAATAATAATAATAATAATAATAATAATAATAATAATAATAAGTTTCAAAAATGTCCCAATGTTTTGGTTTTTACATTTTGGCCACGAAAACTAACCAGGTTAGACCTCAAGTAGTTTGGGAGTGATAAAAGTAAACAAGTTGAAAATTTGGAGTGCTAATGGCCAAAGCGATAATTAGAAGTATTATCCGCCAATAGGCTATAATTGAGAATATTAAAATCCACTTTCCCTTTAAAATAAAATAAGAGGATACACTCAAAAAAATATGCATGATGTCGATGACTTGTGAATGCTCTAATCCTCATGCAACATATTAAAGCGTTCATGTATTTTTTTAATAACACACTAATTTGTGACGAAAATCCTACTCCATTAACATACCACCACCACCAACCATCAAAATCAAATCGTGTTTGGCCGTCGTCAGACAGCCTGTCCGGTAGCAAGTACATAACCGTCGGCTGAAAACCTGCAACTCTTCTGATCGTAAGTTGAAGATGAATAAATAACGAGCTTTAATTGTTAGTTGCAGAGGAGAGAGAATAAGGGGTCACACTAGATTTCCTATGTATCTTGATTAGATTGAAGTATGACACGAAAAAGCTGTAAGGGAATAATATTAATATTATTCAATCCCCTGAATTATAGTTTATTACTTGATGGTCCCTATACTTTAAGTTTTATAAAATAAGGCAAAAACTTTCTTTTCTTTGTTAAGAGCATCCATAATGCAACACCCAACAAACCATCACGTCATCAACCATAAACCATTTCAAACCTACACCTCATTACCTACTTTTTCTTTTATTTGATTTATACCCTAGACAAAAAATAAAATAAAAACATTTTTTTGTTTAATATTTAATAGTACAAGAGGGCCCCACTTCCCACTCTAGCAAACCGTCCGCTAGAGTGGATGAACCACCTCCAATGCATGATTCACTCTTCTTGGTCCGTCCGATTGTAGTTGACCGTTCATTACAATAGCATTGTGGATGCCCTAAGGTAGTGTGAATTATGCATTGGTTAAGAACTTGAGCGAGTTTTGTTACATATAATTTGTAAATGAGTTGAGCCAAGCTCAATTCAAGATTCGTTTTCTAAAACTCAAGCTCCATTCTTAAATAATTGAGATACCCAAACTCTTGCGCTCGGCTTGTTCATTATTTCTTAATTAATTTATTATAATTATTTTTTATGCAAACTTTACATATAGCATTATATATATATATATATATATATATATAAAATTTATTTCTATAATAGTTATATAAATAATAATTATTATTATTTTATAAAATGTACTTAATATATTAAATAAAAGTTATAAAATTATAGGTTCGTTAGCCGTATCGAGCTAATTAAGTATTTGTAAATCGATTCATTTATTTTGAAGTGAAATAACCAAAGCATGTTATGTTATATTGACCAAGCTAATAACCTTCTGGTGCAATGGCAAACCCATAACCTTTCAATATGGAGATTATGGGTTGGAGTAGGGATGAACATTTCGGTATTAAATACCTAAAATACATATACCGGTTCATTTTTTGTACCAATTCGGTATCAAGGTTTGGCGAAAATCGGTATCTGTATTTTCGGTTCGGTGACGGTATTTTACCTTAAAATACCGGTAGCATACCGGTAGCGTACTTGTACTGAACCGTTACCGTACCATATGTTTTCGGTATCACTACCACGTTTTTCCAAAAACCGGTATCGGTATTTTCGGTATCAGTGTCAGTTCAGTACGGTTCGGTACCGCGCTCATCCTTAGGTTGGAGTCTCACCCGGAGCCAAACTTTTTTAGGTTGGGTCAAAGGTTTTACTACGGTGAACCTTTAGCAGTGACTAGTGAGTTTCTTCTAGAATGGTAGCGGGCCTAATCACCAGCGTTGTCTGTGTTCGCGAGCGTGAGTGGCCTTTTGCAATTACGATGAGCCTTTAGGCGGTGAGTTTCTACTAGAATGATAGCAAGCCTGATCACCAACGCCGTATGCATTTGCGAGCGTGAATGGCCATTTTGCCATTAGGTTTACCCGGGTATAGACTTATAGCGCCTCTGTTTGTCATTCAACAAAAATGTTATATTGACCATTAATAAACGATACACACTCTTAAACCCAAAACACATTAAAAGTCAATAACCATACTTTAACAGAAGATTGTACCATCAGGATCTTTTCAGATTGATCTTGACTAAGAAGGGAATTTGAAATCAATGAGGATAAAGGGGAATAAATTTAAAGACTGGATATGACATGATTCGAATTTAATGGTTAAAAATATATTTTTGAAAAATGACATTCAAAAGATATATTCAATAATTATGGGTGATTGAGGTGAATTTAGGTTTGATGAAATGATGTGAGTTCAAAGAGGGAATAATATGAATGATGAATGATAATGAGTAGCCATCGTCAACCAATAAAAAGCTTGTTTTCCTGAAAATGTGGTGGGGTCTAAAAAATCATCAAAATTTACAACTTTTGATGCATGTAATCTTCAACAGTCTCATACTAATCACTCATAAGTTGACCACTCAATCAAAGAAACATTTTCTTTTTGTGAATTTAATCAGTTATGACACTGAAATCATTGGATTCTATGGCATGGTGATATTACCATGGTCCACTTTTTAAACCCAACCGAACATAAATTCAAAATTTAATAGATAAAAACCGCGGAAACTAAGTGGAATCGCTGCAGAAATGTGATCCCCGATGGCCCAAAGGAAAAGAGCAGGCCGAAATAGGAAACTCTAAAACAACTGAAGCGTGTCGTTCTGTTCTAATCCTTAGATGGTGCAGCAACCGATTATCCTACCTGCACACCATCAGATTTCATTTAAAATATGCAGAGGTAAATTTAAATACAAATCTAGAGCCATAAGCCTAAGCTGAACAGTATATGTAACGGTCAACTGGGTTCTTTTTGTAACAGGTCGGGTTGGGTTGACCCGCCACGCTGTTTTTGAAAATATGGTCCTTTTTTAAAGTAATAAGCAAGTCAAGAATGATCACAATTATTGTAAAATTTCAATATATGTAGTCTTTTCTTTCAACCGGTTTGACTCGTTTTAGTTCATTCATTAGTATAGCTGGGAAACAGATGGAGTTCACAAGGCAGGTCCAAGCTGATACAAACCTTAATTTTTTAAAGAACACGATAATCGTGTTTAGATATATGAACACGAACATGGCACATATATGCGTGGGCAGACACGATTTGAACAATAAAAATTACCTAGATAGTTTTACTTTATTAACTAAAACACACTTTTTTAATATAAAAATCAATGAGTTAAACCAACCAACCTACGAACCGTTAGGTTACCACTAACATGGCATCTTTAGCTAAACATGTTGGTGGGACGACCCGAACCCTTTTAGACTAAATCCAAACGCACAAACAAACGCTCATGTCGCGTCATCAATTCACACCCCACCCAAAGATAAATCCCAAAACTACCTAATCAGAAAAAGCTTTTCAAGTAAATACCTCCTATATGTAGGGTTTTGAGCCATATTCCGTATAAAGCTGGGCATGTCAAGCCGAGGCCCAGCAACCGTGCGGTATACATAAAGTTTCTCAACAGGAGAACTATCAGGTCTGGAATCCAGGTCTCCCTGCTCATCAATAACTTCAACATTAAGCCTAGGCATCTTCTGACTCAGCCGCTTACAAGCACCGAGACTAACCGAACACGAAGACATCCAAAGGGATCGCATTGTCTCCAATTTGGAAACATTAGCCAACAAAGCCTTATCCCCGAACGGGCAATCTCTAATCTCTAGCTTCCGCAAGCTGTCACAGCCAGATAACACATGATGCAAGCCCAAATCACTATCACCAGCAAAGGCTATTGAAAGCATCTCTAATTTCTTAGCCCGTTTGCCAATGTATTCAAACACACGGTCTGTGAGCAGACCGGATAGCGAGAGACGTTGAAGTTGTTTACAGTTTTCAACAATAGCTCCAAAACCATTGTCAAGTGGTTCAAGGGTTAGGTAATCAGGGGCTCGTGGTTCGAGAATGCATAGACGGAAACAGTTTAGGTTAGGACGGTTCTTAGCAATGGTGGTCAATGCAGAATTTGACATCTGTCTACAGAAGTAAAGAACCGAATGGAGCTTGTAGCACCCTTCAGAAACTGCAACCAGACCTTGTTCTGTTAACGATACATTTGCATCAGCTACAAATGGATCAGATGGGAAAACCCTAAGTTCTCTCAAGTCCTTGCAGGATAAAGAAAGGGCATTGAGCCCGGTGTCTTCAATGTAATCCAGCACCTGTGAACAAATATTTCATTAAATATAGCCATGGTCATACAACATGAAACAAATATACATAATCGTTAAATTTCAACAAAAACATACGGATAAACTCTGCAGATTAGGACACTGAGTGATGATTTTGGTAACATCTGGGCTTTGAATAGTGGCATAACTCAAGTTTAAGGATGTGAGTCTAGAACAAACAGAATAGATAGCTGGAAGATAAAAAGGAACAACATCCCAAAATCCAGAAAGACCCTTAAGTTCCTTGCATCGAGAGAAAGCCTCTGCTAGATTTGAACACACATCCGGTCGAACTTCAGCAGAATAGGCACCTGTGCCCAATTCAACAAGCTGTGGAGCCCGGTGTAGTAGGGTGGAGAGTTTTTCAAGGGGAACCGCGCGATTGAGTCGAAGAGTCTTTAGGTTTGGTGAGCGAGCAATGAGGCGTTGGAGCGCTGAAAAACTCACCTCAGAAGACAAACACGACATGTTAAGGGACTGCAATGAGGTGCAAGAATCAGGGAAATGACTAAGCCAATGCCCACTCAAGTCCTCCACTTCACTCTCTCTCAAATCCAATTCTCTCAGATTCCTACATTGTATCAACATCAAATTGTTACGAACAATCAGTTCAAATGTTCAATAGTTACGAAATCATACCATCACACACATATGAATAATGAATTATTGAAGAAAGGTAAAAACTTTAAGCAATATTAGCAAACCAGATGTAAATATTCGCTAATTTAGAAGCTGATTCAACCAAAAATGAGAAAGAAAAAAAAACAAAATAGATATATGTGTTACCAACTAGCAAACAACAAGCAACAATGTCTGCAATTAATCCATACCTAGTATTCTAACTATGATCCTCAGCAACTAAATTCATCTAAATGTTTAATCCAGATGCAAATATCTGCTAGTTTAGAAGTTCGTTAAACCGAAAAATGAGAACAAAACAACATTGATAAATGTGTTATCAACTAGCAAACAACAAGCAACAACGTCTGCATTACAACAAATTGTTTCAAAAAGTTTGGAGTAACAAATAACTTAGCATCAAACAATCAGTTGAATAGTTAGAAAATCATACCACCACACACATGAATTATTAATTATTGAACGTTAGCCAACCAGATGCAAATATGTTAGCAATTAACATAACAACAATCAACAATGTCTGCAATTAATCTGTCCACCACACACATGAATTATATATTATTGAAGAAATGTTCTAACTTTAAGCAATGTTAGCAAAACAGATGCAAATATGTTACCAACAAGCGACAATGTCAGCATTTAATCAACAAATAATGTTCTAACTATGATCCTCAACATCTAAATTCAACATCAGATATCAAACAGATCAATACAATGACAGAAATATCACCTGCAATTCGCGGCAATCGCAGCAAGTCCATCAGTACTAAACCCCTCACAAGAACTCAAGACCAACACCTTAAAATTCTTAAACGCCTTCGAAACCAACTCCAACCCCTCATCACTAACCACCATCCTCTTAAGCCTAATCTCCTCCAACCATGGATACGCCCGCGCCATTTCACACACCCACGGGTAAAAATACCCGCCCCATCCATCTGGCACCAAATTAAAGTCCGCAAAATGCGGCTTCCCTTTCAATTCCACACACCTCACTTCCGGAAACCTCCGAATCATTATCCCTGGACTGACTGCATAACAGTTTCCTATAAAAACCCTTCTCCTGCACCACCTTTCAATCTCGTACCATGACTTGCAGACTAATGAGACAGTATTACGGTCTGTGTGAGAGGTTATGAATGAGAATACGTGCTCTAATACTTCCTCTGGGAATGATAACGCCATTTGTTACCGAATTTTTTGAATTGAAGGCTGATTTACCGAATTTATCTTATTATTCTGCTATATTAGTGATAAATTGCTCTAACGGAAGGGCATTATTGTCCGTATGTGATGTTATGAACGGAAAAACATGCTACTATACAAAATCTAACCGGAATCGACGATATTTTACCAGAGTCGACGATATCTCTCCGGAATCAACGATATTTTACCGGAGTCAACGATATTTTACCGGAGTCGACGATATTTTACCGAACTCGACGTATTTTACAGGATCCAACGCTATTTCACCGGAATCAACAATATATCGCCGGAGGCGACAATATCTCGCCGAAGTTAACAATATCTCACCGGAGGCGACAATATATCGCCGGAGTTGACAGTATCTCACCGGAAACAACAATATCTCACTAGAATCGATATAATGCCGCCAAAATCGACGATATCTCTCCGTATCGACGATGTTTCTCTGGAAACAACAATATATCACCGGAATCAACAATATCTCGGCGGAGTCGACAATACGCCGGAAAATCGACAGTAACTCACCGGAATCGATACTATGTGACCGGAATTTAGAAATGAAAGCTCGATTCAGATGAAAAATCTACAAATTAACAGTAGATCTTAATATCTTACTAATATAGCAACAAATTACAGCAAAACCGACGAAATCTCACCGGATTTCGAAACAGAAGCTCGATTCACCTCAAAGATCTACAAATCCAACACTAGATCTAACAATCTAACTATCTAAATATCTGAACAACAGATTCTACCATTAACAAGCATTAACGAGCTTAGATCGAAGGTATTATATAGTTATAAGTTATACGATAATATGGACCGTTGGATTGATGGTATAGAGAGAGAGAGAGAGGAGTATAATAATATTATTACTATAACATGATTGGCGTGTGATTATGTGAATAAAATGTAACTGGGGTTTTATAACGTGTGTGTGGGGTGATGGTGGTAGGGTGTACGGCATATGATCGACGGGTAGGAAGATGACGCGTGTAGTTGGGATGATATGGACCGTTGGATTGATGGATGTGTTTTCATGGTGGTCTAAGGGCGAGTCTTATCCTCTCGCAACAAAGCGCAGCCGCAGAAAAAGGGTGGGAAGTGTTTGTACTGTTTTTTTACCTTTACTTTACCTACTGGTTTATTTACAGCTATAGTTTCTTGTCTTTTTTGTAAAGTTATGGTTTGAGTCCCTCTATTTGGGTCATATTGCAAAATGATCTTAGGTATAAGAGCATTCATAACTCTTCACCAAAAATTTATGAGTGTATCTAGGTATTTTAAAAGGTGATTTTGAAGGGTTGTGAGAAGAGAAGAAAAAAAAATGTCACTATTCATCTATAAATTTGAAAAACTACAGGTCACCACCAAATGTTTTTATTATTTTTCAAAAGTGATTGTGACTTGTAGTGAAGGGTAGAGAAAATATAATGATAAATGTATAAAAAAAATATTATTTAATTAAGAATAAAAAAGAAAATGTAGTTGTTTTTAGTGTAATTTGATAGATGAAGATTGGGAATGGGATGTGAATACTCTAAGGCCATGGGGTATACTTTAACATATGTGGTGTTAAAGGTGACATGGCATGTTAACTTGAATTGCACACCACTCTCTCCTAGTGTTAAAGGGCGTTAAAGAGGTTACGTATTAACATGTTAACATGATGTTAAAAATCTAAATTATTTATTTTCCTTTTTTAAACCAAAAACCACTAAAAATATATGATTATGTGAAGTTAATGAGATTAAACCATTTCCTTAGTGTGAAGTGTAGTGAAACAGGAAAAATGGATGATGTGGCATCTAGGTCTCAGCAAGGGTTAAAATATACCCTAAGACCTAAGACTAGGGTGTTCAGAATTCGATTCGGATTCGAAAAATTCGAAATTCGACTTAGTTCGATTCGATTACCAAAAATTCGATTCGATTATTAAGAATTCGAATTCGATTCAATTCGAATTCGAGTCCAGTAAATCGAATACGAATCGAATACGAATTTATGATTTTAAATTCGATTCGATTCGAAATTCGAATAAAAACAGTACATGTATATTTTATATATATATATACACATACACGTTATTTATACACAAATATATACATTGAAAAAAAGAACTTCTAAATTTTGGTCAAAATCTAAGAATCCATAGTCTATACAACTTTTACAATAACCATATTTACCTTATAGATCATAAAACTCTAACAAACTGTACTTTCTACTACTTTTACTATTCCCGTTTTTGACATATTGTTGTTTATCAATTTTGTAGATTTGTATTTTATATATTAAAAATAATGAGTTTATGTTAGTTTTAAGACTAAAAGTAAAACAATTTATTATTTTTGGTAAATTTGAACTAAATCGAATTTATTCGAATTCGAGTTTCTTATTCGAATCGAATACGAATCGAATAAATTGAATTTTAATCGAATACGAATTCAGGTAAAAATAATAAAAATTCGAGAAATTCGATTCGAATAATTCGAAAATTCGTTATTCGATTCGTTGAACACCCCTACCTAAGACTATACGGAGTGGATGGGGGGGAAGAGAGGCATGAAGCGCTCTGTGGCACTTGTGGGGCCCATGTGTGAAGGGTGAAAACTATGGGAGTGGAAGTGGGGAAGGTGTGCATTGTTTGACACGTGGCATTTCTTATTTTTTTTATTTTTTTAATAAACTAATTAAAAGCATATTTTTAATAAAAAAAACATAATTAAAATCATTATAATTAATAATAAAATTCCATAAAAAACTAAAAACTAAAAAAAACATCAAATAAAAAAAATACATGAACTAAAAAAAATACATGAACCGAACCTAATTGTAGGTTTTCTCAAATATCTTTTTAAATATAGTTCAATGAAGTACTGACAAAAATAGTGAAGACTTTCCCTAGCCGTTCGCTCCGACATCTTTAGATAGTCGTCCATTATGTCGGAACTTTGTCCATAACCCAAGTGTCTAAGCGCGGCTGTGACCTTTTGCAACGCGGTAAATCTCATCTCACCACGCGCATCGGGTCTTTGCTAGAAATATTCGTTTGTATTTTCTAAATCGTTTGATATTCTTAAAAATAAATTACGACTCATACGAAAATGCCGCCTAAAACTTTTTTTATTGTATCTTAGTTCGGGTGAGAAGTAATCACGTACCAATAAATCATTTGCGGCTTGTCGTTCACGAAGTATATACTTTCTACGTTTGGGTTCGAAAGTCCCTTCGTCTTCCACTATAGCTTGAACGATTTTCTGAACGGTCGATATTATCAATTCCGCGCCGTCGTCAGATGAGGACTCCATAGCGTGTAGATCAAACGAATCAGATGAACTTGAAGATTAGTTCGACATCTTGAGAGTATTTTCAATAAATGAGAGTTTGGAGAGGATTTATAAAAATATGAGAGTGTGTGAATTTGGATAGAAGAGGATATGGTTTATATAATAAATTAAATTTATTATTTATTTTTAAAACCGTTGCATAACGGTTATATTCAAAAAAATTAATTTTTTTAAGCTCACAACGGTCACAAAAGCCCCCACCAATCAACAACCGCCACGTGGCCAAAAGCAACCCCCCCCCACCACCGGTGGGATTTCTCCCGCCCAAGGGCTCCCCCCCCCCTCCACGCCATACCGGGGCTGTGTGGAGGGCGTGGAGATGGCTTCCCGCCCCATTCCCCCCCCCCACTCCGTCTCGTCTAAGTAGAGATGGAAAGGCGGTAGAGAGTTCAGGCTGGGTATTGGTAATCTAATCTTATACTCGGTTGTAAAATTGTGTCTCGTACTCGGTCTAGTATCGTTGGGTATTGTGCATACCTATAGGTATCGGGTATGCGTATTATCTATATATCTATATATATATATATATATATATAGAGAGAGAGAGAGAGTAAAGATCTTGTAGAAAGTGTTTTTTTGGTAAGAACTGTAAGAATCAAAAGAGGGTATTTTTTTTATTTTTTTTCGAATTTTTTTCCCCATATTGTTAAACATGTATTATAGTATTGAAAACTAAAAATAAAATAAATTTTTTTTTGTGTAGAGTAATTATGTGTAGAGTAATTACTAATTACTCTAGTGTAAACTAATATATTTACTTTAATGACGTAATTACACTAAAAAAAATTTAATTTTTTTTTTGTATTATTCATATAAAAAGTATGTTTAAGCACATGGGAAAAAAATTCTAAAAATAAAATAAATTTTTTTTTTACCCCCTTTGATTCTTATAGTTCTTACCAAAAAAACACTTTGTATTTGATCTTTACTCTCTCTCTCTCTATATATATATATAATATAACGATTGTGGAGGGGACACATGGCACTTGGTGAAGCAATCCTCCCCTTTAAATTTCCACAAAAAAATTAGGTTATGAATAACCAAGTTAACCCAATATTTATTAATTTATATCTTTTTATCTTTATCTTTGTATTTATTATTACTTTACTATATAATAAATAAAAATCTTATTATTATATTTTTTTTTCTCATAAGAAATAATATTATTTATTTAATATTTATTTTCTTTACTAGTTCTTTTTATATTTCCGCTTATTAAAAACAATTTAATATTTTGTTGATAAAAAAACTACACATTCAAAATTACCGGCTCAATTACACCCTGCAATGGTTGCTTCTGCATGTGCACCTCATCCAGTCATACATTCTCGCTTTAGTATACATTATCATTTTATTCACAATTAAAATTGTTGTTTTCTCATATTATAGTAAAAATTAATCTCTATGTTACATCATAACAAATATTTTGTTTTCATATTAGATTTATCTATCCTTGAAAAAATCCCAGGATATAACCTAGTTATAAATAAATAATATTGTAATAATTTTCTTTGTATCTTTTTTTTTTTGAAATGTTGACTTTCATTCAAAAAAGAACCACCCAGCAACGAACCCGGACAGGGAACGAAGCAACCAAAATAATTTTATTAGTATACTCTACAACATGCAAAATATAAATAATATCATTAAATACATATTCCAAAAAAAAGATATAATTTTTCACATAACAAACCTACTAAAATTAAGCACCGATATACAAAAGTTAAGGGATGATAAAAAAATCAAGTATATGATCCTTGCATTTGGGAAATAATCGAGTTCTTTCAAATGTTTCAAAACATTTAGGAGCACTGGATGATTGTTTAGGAGGTATAATTACAAAAATCAAATCTAAATTCAAAACTCAAAACCATTAAAAATTACTCATTCTAATTCTAACAATTAACGGCTACTCATAATGTTTTAAAACTGGTTTTTACACCATACCAAATTGGGCTCAGAGACAATTTAACCGGCCATATCGAGGGGTTCAACCGGTTGACCAAGTGGTTCAACGAGTTGTACTAGCTGGTATGAACCAGTGTTTAAAACATTGTTTACTCACATCTAAGTCTAACCATCAACAAAACACCAAAGTTATGGCTCAACGTTCAATAACACACTCAATTTTGGCCTCAACATTCAACAAAACATCCAATTTATGGCTAAATTTATATTTATCAAGTAGGACTAGATTGTGTAAAACGGGGAATTGGAAAAAAAAACAGGGCTAAATTAATGTTTATAATTAGCTTGCGCAAAAATCAATAATTAAATAAACATTAAGGGCATGTTTTGATAAACTTATAACTTATTACTTATCTCCTTTTCTACCTCCTTATCTCCTTTTTCCAAAAAGTTACATATTTCTAACTTATAACTTATCTCTTTTTCCACCTCCTTTTCACCTTATTCAAACCCAAAAAGTCACTTTCAAACCATCACCCAAACATTATTAAAATAACTTATGAGTTTTTGAAAAAGTCATGACTTTTTGAAAAAGTCATGAGTCATAAGGAGGTGGAAATAAGGAAAGCCAAACACCCTCAATAGAGAAGAGATATTGTACAAAGCGTCTTTAACATAAAAAGTGTAGGAAGGATTATGAACCATTAGATTAACAGTGGCAAGATCGTAATATACAAACCCAACTAATCCCGTCTAAAACAAACCCAAGGGTATATTATTCAAAATGTTAATTTCAAACGCGTTTAAAATTTTTTAATCAAACTGCCAATTCCCCCAAAATTGATGACAGTTACTAAAATTGAGACACCCATTCTACTCGTCTCATTCAATTAGGTTTTGAAAACAATCAAAAACTCACAAAACACACACTTCAAATAACCATTTACGAAAAGCACAAGGAAGCAAAAACAGAGCATGGAATCAAAACGAAAATCAGGTAAGCGTTTGAAGATCATGTTAAATAACTTTTGTGTTTACATGCAAACACTAAACTAACCTAACAAAATTTGAAAATGAAACAGATAATGAAGTCGAGAAATGAACGAAGAAGAATCAGGACAGACCTGCAACAAAACAGAGTAAAGATATGAAGAAGATAATCATGTTAAAGTGCATTTTAGATTATTTGAAACAAATAATAGATGCATTTATAATTAGCTTAGAAATAACATGCCTTTTGATATTGATGATGTTATTATAACGTGCGTCATTTGTTGTTGTATGTTGTTGTGTGTTTTGTTTGTTAACCTGTAAACGTGCGTCTAACTGTAAACATCAATTTAATAACGTGCGTCTGGAAGTGCACACAAAATTTATAAGGTGTGTCTATTGCAATATGTTTAGAACTATATGTTAATTGGTTTTTTGTTTATTAAACAGAGACATCTACAAGGAATGTGGCAGAAGAAGATGATGATTTCCAGTAACCTATAAGAAATCTGTTGAAAATAAAAAACAGAATTGCAAAAGTAAATAAAGAAGCTGCAAAAAAGTTGGTATCTGATGTTGAAAACATGATGAAAAAAATGAAGCAACAAAAAACAAATGTTAAGCCAATTTCATAATCATATGACGATTTCGAAAGGCCAAACAAGAAACTTAAAAAGGATGATCCTAAAAAAGTGAAGAAAGTAAAGGAAAGGGAATTTGCCGAATACAGAGATAATAAGTTAAGACTAAGATGCTCTCCTTCTGACTTTATGGACAGCATCAAGGAGTACACAGATGATAAAAAAAGATGTGAGAAGAATGGGATTTGGATATGTCAGACATGAGGATTGATTCAATAGCAACATGTTTGGCTTACTGGTTATTAGTCAACTATGACGAGGAAAGAAACATAATTAACACATGGGAATTGGAAAATAAAGATAACACCATCAATGGTACATGAAGCTTTGGGCATACCAATGGGCAAGAAGTCAGTGCTAGAGAAAAAATAGGGTAAGGAAGGGTTTTGATTCTACGATAGATGAGTACAAAGCTCAATTCGACAAAAACAGAGTTACTGTTTCAATGGTAATACCGATGATTAAACAACAACAAAGAGGTAGTCGGATGTTTAAGTTGAATTTTATAGTTCTATGGAACACAGTGTTCGAGGAGATCACAAAATCAACAACAAACAATCACTCAAAGCTTTCTATGTTGTGTAGAAGATAGGCTGATATTAGTAATATGGATTGGTGCTCGTACCTGATCGAATGTCTGAGAAGAACAAGAGCAGGATGCAAAGAAGGCCAATATAATGTGCCCATTTGATGAGAGGGTGTTTTACCATGTTAAGATGTAGTTAATTATGTGTTTTTAAGTGAATTATATCATAAAACATGGTTACTTTGAGTTTGATTTGGATTACAGGTAGCTGGAGTGGATTGGATGCAATTTTGGAGAAACCAAGTGGCTTTTAAATGAAGATATTAAATGATGATGTGATAGAGCTCTGAAATATGAAGACGTGGCCGCAAGAATCGAAGAAAACGGAGTTCTAACGAAGATTTTATAGCAAAAACGGATGCATACCAGCAACCAGCGCGGGGCTGCGCTGGGGGAGGAGCGGGGCTGCGCCAGACTCCAATAATCAGCGCTGGTATGCGCTAAAATTAGAGCGGGTCAGCAAGTTTTTGGTTCCAGAGCAGGGCTGCGCCGGGGGTCGGAAAAGTTGCGAATTTGAAGGATTTTTACCATATTTAAAGATAACTTCAACCCCAAAACGAAAAATCACTGAACCCTAGCCGATTTTCACATCCCAAACACACTTTTCATCATCCCAAACCTCAATCCAATCAATCTTTTCATGCAATCATCATTCCAATCATCCATTGAAGATCATATGATGAAGATGAGCGGCTAAACACTTTTGTAACCACCTCCGGGTGTACGGTTCGTTTGTGAAACCTTTAAACTTTGTTGATTTGGTACTTGGGATTGTTTTTCACTTGTTTGAAGAATATTTGTGGTTTAAATCATTTAAATAATTCATTTGTGTTGCAATTGCTTATCTTTTTATCATTCGCATTCGGTTTTCTTGCATCGTGAGCAGTTTGATAATTGGGAGGGTAATTGATACTTGTGGGTTGGTAATTGAATTGTACAGGTTATTATTAAAAACTTGTGTTCGGTTATCACTTGATTTGAATCGTTTAACAAAGCCATGTCTATGTGGTATCCTATCATTTAACCAGGTTTGGGTGAATCATTGAACCGGAAACTCGGAGGGGGTTACTTCTTTATTATTATTGTTCGCAACTTTTCAAATCCGTTTTCTTAAATTTCAAAGCAAACAACAAAACAATTAGGTATTAATTTTATTAGTTAATTTACAAAACTATACTTTCCACCAATTCCCTGTGGAGACGACTCACTTTCACTATACTATACTTTTACTTATTTTTGACCGACCCAACGACATCGATCAAAATGGCGCCGTTGCCGGGGAATCGGTGCGCTTAGTTAGATAGTTTTGTTTTAGTTTTTTTTGTTGCTTTTCTTAAAAATTAAAAAAAAAAAACCAAAAATATTTTATTTTTCTAGTCTTTTAGTTTAAGTTTTGTTTGTTTTGTTTTGTTTAGTACAGTACTACGCGTGGTTTGCTTGTTTGTGTGTGTGCAGGTAATTAAATTGCATGCATCATACACGTCATTCGGGCAAAGCTTCACCGCTAATTTACGATACGGAAATTGAAAAGACAGCTAGAAGGAACAGAGCAATTCATCAAACCCGATCAACACCAAACATGAGCCATCACAACAACCAAGATAACCAAGATAACCAACCTCCACCGAACCAACCTGACCAAATACCACCACAACAAAACCCATTGGGCGATATGCCTCCTAGACCATTTCAAACAGCACCAACTCCAAGACAACAACAACCATTCCAACAATTTAACCCAGATCCGAACGCCGGTGGTTCTAGACAATTTCAGCAAGGCCGTCAAGAGCATGACGAGTGGGAAGAGCATTATGAAAATGACCCAGCTTTTGAGGCCCCACAACAACAACCCAACCGACCATTAACTCTAAATAGACAACCACCACAAAATCAAAACCCGAGATCTCACAGTACTAGAGCAACAGGTTCAATCTTTGGAGATGACAGTATGCAGGGTGCAGCGGGTACTTTTAATGATAGAGTTGCTGATTGGGATGGGGGAGTTGATGATGATGGGTACTACGTGAATCGGGACCAGTTTGACTATGATGATTGACGAGGTAGGGCCCAGTTTAACCAAGCTGGCCCATACCTACAACACGTCATATGGCCCAATGGGTAAGGCCCAATGGCCACACGCAATCCGGCATTGATTAACAACGAACATCTTCTAGAAGGAAGTGAAGGGGTAAAGCATAACTGCCAGCCCGATAAATATGAATATAAGCGATATGGCTTATCTCCAAGAAAAGTGGAACAACCAAAGAGAAGAGGGCGGTTACACATCATAGGAGGTTAAGAACTCTTCTATTATAAATAGGGACGCAGGTAAAACTTATAAGGCATTCACAAATACTTCATACTTTTTACAATCGCTTAAAAGCCATACTTATTCTCACGCCGGAGGGTGGTCACAGGAAAACCCCCAATCCTGTGACGAGTCCTAACGGTGTTCTGTTTTGTAGCTAAACAGGTCCCGTTCAATCAGGTCAGAAGAAGTTCTTTGTCTTATCCCGAAGACCAGTTCCCCTCAGGTACTTGTTTCTTCATTGGCGCCATCCGTGGGACGGAAACTAGACAAAGGATCATTCTTTTTCACCTGACAGAATGGCATCTCAGTCGAATCCTCAGTTCACCGCACAAACCAACATGTCCCAAAACCCACCGGTAACTACTGAAGAAGAAGATCACATCTCTGAGGAATCGGTGGATGAAGAGATAGAGATGGAGCCTCCGGGTTTCCCTCCTAGAGAGCAACATAACGAAAACGCGGCAGCCCAAGGAAGACCTTCAGGGAATCCGACGGCAAGGTTAAACCCTACGGCGCCACCTTTCCCGTCACCAATCCCTACGGCAACTTATACCAGCCCCATTGTGCACACCACGATGGGTGAAAGGTCACGCTCTCCCACGTCCTCCATGCCTTGGATGACGGCCGCGGCCACACTCCCGCTATTCTCGGCGGCCATGACAGCATCAATGATGTCATCACCAATGGCGACTATCATGAACCCAGCATATGCACCCTATACTCCCGTGACGCTTGGGAACCAACCATATATGCCATATTACCCCATGCACCCCTACGGTTACATGTACCAACCGACAGGCGCTAGTCCATACTCTTACCCCTATCCGTATATGTATCCTCCAGTGGCACCCATGACAGGATGGGGAGGACTAGCCCCTTCAGCTACTCAGGCCCCGGGGACGCGCCTGGATGAGGTTCGAACCAGGCTAACTTATGATGCAACACCCGCGGACCCGTTGGCACTCCCGGCAGAAATTGGTCAAACACAGCAGCCCGCGAACAGCCAACGCCCGGTACGACCCGTTCAGTTGGAAAGACGGGATGAAAGGAATGAAAGAGAAAATCCTGGTGATGGAGAAGAAGATGATCTCACTAAACCATACCGTCCACCGGCTATGGTCACCTATTCAAAGCTGGCACCAAGAATCGCCAATGCACCGCTCCCGAAGAATCTGAAGCTGTCCTCTACTGTGGGAAAGTACGACGGGACAGGAGATCCGGATGACCATCTGAGCATCTTTGAAGCTGCAGGGCGTTCCAAGGATTGGCCCATGCAAGCGTTCTGCCATATGTTTATACAAACTTTGGTCGGGGCAGCCAGGGTCTGGTGGGACAGTCTACCCCCCGGATCCATTGCGAATTGGAGAGAAATCATGCAAGGATTCTCCCAGCAATTCAGTCAGCAGAAGAGGCATACAAAATACAGAGACGAAGTTATGCATATTCGACAACGAGATAATGAAACGGTAGAAAGCTTTATTGTAAGGTTCAATAGAGAGAGATTGCAGATCCCGGGCCTCACCGAAGAACTGGCATGCACGGCATTCACCATGGGAGTAAACGACGACGGCCTGTTAAGAAAACTACACGGCCCGAAAGGATACCCCCAGACTATGGATGAAATGATGACCATAGCAAAGGCATATGTGAAACAAGAAAAATCTATAGCCATGAACCATGCAGTACAAAAGAAGCAAGAAGCCGCTAAAGTTTCTGATTCTCATGACAACAAGGACCACCGAGGTGGTCGAAATCGAGGAAGAACCGAGTCGTCTAGCCAACCTTATTCCAGGAACGACAGGAAAGACGAAAGGCGGGATGATCGCCGGAGATCTGACAGGCCTCGCGACACCTTCACAGGTAAAGGGGAAAGCCAATCAAGGCCCAGGCAGGAATACCCTGATCTGACAAAAACGCCATCCCAAATTCTGGAGTCTGAAGATTTGAGGCTCAATGCCCCGAAGCCACTCAAAGACTCACCGTCACAGGACAAGTCCAAGTACTGTTCCTACCATAAAGGCGCCAGGCACGACACGGACGATTGTTTCCAATTGAGAAGGCAAATTGAGTACTTCGTCAAATCTGGAAAATTGGCTCACCTACTGAAGGATGTAAAGCCAGGACCCTCATCCGGAGGTGGCGACAAGGCCTCAGGTAAAAAACCGTGGGAAATCAACATAGTCCGAGTAGAATCCAGGTTCAGCAAGAAACGAACGTTTGAGCGCTTCGAGCCGTGGATGGAAGCGGTCATGACGGTTCCGCCGCATTACAAGGTATTAAGTATGGAAGCCCTGGTAATAGCTGCCGCCGTCGGCGACTACAGCATGAGAAGAATACTCGTAGATACTGGAAGCTCTGAAGATTTAATATACGAGCCCTGTTTTCGAAGAATGCGGCCAGAGGACCAGAAAATGTTAGAACCAGCTCGCGGCCCGGTAAGAGGATTACAGGTGAAAGTGTGGAGCCCTTGGGACAGCTCACGTTCCCGGTCACCATAGGGGACGGCCGCAGAGAAAGAACCATACTTGTTACCTTCCTAGTGATTCCAGCAAATTCACAGTACAATATGATCATCGGCCGCTACACATTGGGCCGAATAGACGCTTTGGTCTCAACGGCTAGAGGGTTTCTAATGTTCCCGACCCCCCAAGGGGTAGCAACCGTGTCAGGCGACAAAGTTTGTTCAACAATCGAGCAGAAGCCGTGCCACCAAGCTCCCTCGGGGCTCAGGGGTCCGGAAAGATGGGTGCTGAATGCCGAACACCCAGAACAGACAGTATTGATTGGCGACACCTTGTCGCCATCGGCCGCGGAGAAACTGAAGCAAGTGTTGAAGAAGAACCTGGATGTTTTTGCATTCAAACACGCAGACATGACAGGAATCTCCAGATCAAAGGCAGAACACAAGCTGTCCACTTTCCCGTCAGTCAAGCCAATAGCACAAAAAAGAAGAAGCATGGCCCCGGATAGAAGAGTCGCGGTGGTTCAAGAGGTAAAAAAGTTAGAAGAGGCATGCATTTTGCGGAAAACCAAATATCACACCTGGGTGGCAAACCCAGTGATGGTGCGGAAGCATGATGGAACATGGCGCATGTGCGTCGATTACAAAGACCTCAATAAGGCTTGCCCGAAAGATGCATACCCGCTGCCCGAGATTGACCTCAAGGTGGACTCCCTCTCGCCATTTAAGTTCAAATGTTTCTTGGACGCATATAAAGGTTACCACCAAATCAAGATGGCCAGGGAAGACGAAGACAAAACAGCCTTTCATACCGACGCGGGCATCTACTGTTACACTAAGATGCCCTTCGGGTTGAAAAATGCTGGAGCAACATACCAGAGGTTGATGGATCAAGCGTTTGAAGGCCAGATCGGAAGGAATCTGGAGGTTTATGTCGACGACTTAGTCATCAAAAGCAGCAATGAGAGTAATATGATCGCGGACATCGAAGAAACTTTCAAGAAGCTCCGCGAGTACAACATTAAACTGAATCCGGGAAAGTGTTCGTTTGGGGTCGAAGAGGGGAAGTTTCTGGGAGTAGTAGTCACTAAAGACGGCTTCCGGGTTAACCCAGAAAAAGGTGTCAGCAATTGTCAACATGCCATCGCCTAAAACACTGAAAGAAGCACAGACCTTGAATGGACGACTGGCAGCCATAAATCGTTTCTTAGCGCGGCACGCGGAGCGATCCTTGCCGTTCATATCCACATTGAAAAACTGCCTCAACAAAAATAAGTTCAAATGGACGGCCGAAGCAGAGAAAGCCTTCTAAGAGATGAAGACGTTCGTGAGCAACTTACCCACGCTCACGGCCCCCAAGGAAGATGAGGTGCTGAAGATGTATCTGGCCGCAGGCATTCATGCGGTTAGCGCCGTCCTCCTGGTAGAAAGAAGCGGGGTCCAAACCCCCATTTATTACATCAGCCGGATACTCGCGGATCCAGAAACCAGGTACCCAATGTTGGAAAAATTGGTCCTGGCCCTGGTTCACGCATCCCGCCGGCTACGCCGCTACTTCCAGGCACACAAAGTCGAAGTGTTAACCAATTTTCAGATAGCACAAGTAATAAACAGACCGCAAGTATCAGGAAGACTCGCCAAATGGGCGATTGAATTGGGAGCACTGGATATAGTCTTTAAAAAACGAACCGCGGTGAAGGGACAAGTTATCGCTGACTTCATAACAGAAATCCCTACAGGACAGGAGATACCGGAAATAAGCAGCGAGTCGCCCCCGGGAGAGGAAGCGGATGAGCCAGCATGGCAACTGTACACTGACGGCTCATCAAACAGCAAGGGAGAAGGAGCCGGCCTTTTACTGGTCAGTCCAGATGGGGCCAGATTCCTGTATGCCCTACGGTTCGAATTTGAGTGCTCCAATAACCAGTCCGAATACGAAGCACTCCTGGCAGGGATGAGGATGGCTCTATCGCTCGGGGCAAAGAAAGTAGATGCCCACGTCGACTCTCTCTTGGTGAATAACCAGGTTAATGAATCATACGAAGTCCGGGACGACACACTGTCAAAATACTTAGAGAAGACGAAAGATCTGATGTCAAAGTTCCAGAAGATAACATTGATACATGTCCGGCGGCACCGAAACGACATAGCGGACGCCCTCAGCAAGTTGGCATCATCAGGTACTAAGGAAGACGTTCACATCGAGACCCTCAAGCACCCGTCTACCCAGGAGGCAACAGTGCATAGCGTACACGCAGTGGAAGTCTGTTGGATGACACCGATACAACAATATCTGGAACACGACATACTACCTGAAAGCAAAGGGGAAGCCCTGAAAATCCGCACCAAAGTCGTACAATATGAAATGCAAAACGGTGTCTTATACAGGAAGTCCTACCTGGGTCCGTCTTTGCGGTGTGTGTCCCCGTCAGAAGCAAAGTTCCTGGTTGAAGAGATCCACGCGGGCACCTGCGGTATACACGCCGGACCAAGAGCAGTGGTAGCCAAGATAACAAATGCAGGATACTACTGGCCGGGTATGCATAACATGGCAGTGGAAGTACTACAGAAGTGCATCAGTTCTCAGAGGTACGCCCCACATACTCTCAGGCCTAAAAATGACTTGATTCCAGTGACGGCGGCCTGGCCGTTTCAAAAGTGGGGGGTAGACTTGGTGGGACCATTCCCCCCGGCACCGGGAAAGCTAAAATACCTGGTGGTTGCTATTGACTACTTCACAAAATGGGTCGAAGCAAAGCCGTTATCCAAGATCGAAGCAGTAAATATCAAGAAGTGCCTATGGGAGCACATCGTGTGCAGGTTTGGGGTCCCACTATACTTAGTCAGCGACAACGGGACCCAATTCGCAGATAGGTCACTGCAAGAATGGTGCAAAGAGCTCCAAATCCAGCAAGTTTTCACATCCGTTGCCCACCCGCAAGGAAACGGGCAGGTGGAAAGGGCGAATAGAAGTATACTTGATGGGATCAAGAGAAGACTGGACGCCGAAGGCAAGTCCTGGGTCGACCAATTGCCACACGTCCTGTGGGCTCACCGGACCATGCCGAAAACAAGTACTGGTGAAACACCGTTCAGTTTAACATACGGGTCAGAAGCAATGATACCAGTAGAAGCCATGGTCCCGTCACAACGAAGGAGCAACGGCGGCGAGGACAACGAGCAGCTGCTACGTGAGAACCTCGAACGGCTTGAAGAACGCCGCGATACGGCCTGCATCAATGAAGCCAGGTACAAGAGACTGTTGGAAAAGTACTACAACAAACGGGTGCTTGAAAGATCCTTCAAGGTTGGAGAACTGGTAATGCGAGACAACGAAGCAAGCAGATCTCAACCCCAGGGCAAGTTGGGTCCAAACTGGGAGGGGCCGTATGAAATAGCAGAAGTGCTGGGAAAAGGGGCCTACTCCCTGAAACAACTCACAGGGGAACCCATCCCGCGCACTTGGAACGCAGCCCAGCTCAAAAAATGTTATGTTTAGTTCAAACTAAGAACATTTGTTCTCCAGTACATTTAGTGTTAACTGTGTCATAGTCGGCCTGTTGGTCCTCACAGTCTATTTGTATTTTTCGTTTTTTAGTACATTTAGCGTTAACTGTGTAATAGTCGACCTGTTGGTCCTCACAGCCTATTTGTATTTTTTAATAAGACGCCTATCACGGCCATTTTTCATTAGCAAACAGTTGCATTAATTAACATATCACGGGGATTGACACTACAAAAAACGAAACTCCCCCATGGTAGGTGGCAGGACTAAAATCCTTGGCCATAACATAAACAGCCTACCATCAAAAGCGCTATACAAAAATAAGCAAACAAAACGCCACATACGGCCAAATTGCTACTACTAAGACCGGCCCGTTTCACATACGGCCGTCCAGCATAGCTACTACCTCTGCAGGGGTATGTAGCAGATCACCGTCTGGAGCATAATCAGGAAGTATCAAG
The DNA here is from genome assembly GCA_032199755.1 of Ambrosia artemisiifolia. Lineage (NCBI taxonomy): Eukaryota > Viridiplantae > Streptophyta > Magnoliopsida > Asterales > Asteraceae > Ambrosia > Ambrosia artemisiifolia. The sequence goes on from CM063520.1 coordinate 51,800,793, forward strand.
TACTGATTAAAGTGCACGACACCACCTTCCTCACCAGGGTTCTCCGGGAAGGCTTCTGCCATCAACGGAGCCTCACCTACAGCTGGCACATCTGGAACAGGGTCCTCAACACCCATAACTTCCAGGTCGTCATCAGGACCTGGTATATGCTCAGGAGAGTTCACCAAGGGAACCGGAGCGTTGAACAAGCTCCTTGGGCCCCTGGAGTATGTCAATCCATACTTATTTGGAGGAACGAAGCCAGCAGTTCTGGCATTATACTCCTCCATAGCTGCACGTCTCTCATCCATCTCGTCGGCTGTAGATGCGTTTTGCGACTAGTGATTGGATATTAACATGTGTTAGTGTGCTGATGGGTAGAATGTAGAACTGAAGTGGGCGAATGAAGGCTGAAGTGGGCGAAGGAAGAAGTTTTAGTGGGCGAAGGTAGAATCAACAGGACGAACTTGGAATGGAGCTTGACAGAAGAATACATTCGACCACTGTATGTGGGCGAATGTGGAACTTGTTCACATTCGACCAGGACAGATGGGCGAATGTGCAGGTCCTATAAATAGAATTTGTGTTTTTGTAATGTAAAGGGAGTTATTAGTTGTGTGTGTTTTGAGGTCAGGTTCCAGAATAGTTTGAGAGTGTCTGTGTGTGTTCTAGATTAACCTAAAACTCATTGTAATCAAGTTTATGCATATGTTAATCTATGAAAACCTTTGAAAATGACTTTGATTGTGTTTTGATTTGAGTTTATATCAGTTTGTTCAAAGCTAGGGTTTCCGCACCTGGTTTTGTAACTTGTATGATCACATAATCCTGTTTTCGGTTAAAATCTTCCTCTAACAAAGTGGTATCAGAGCATAGAGGATCATACAACAACAAATTGATAAACTCAGAGCTGATTTGGACCTAATTTTGATCAATTCACATCTGTTTTTGCATAAAAATGGTTTTTGAGTGTTTTTGAAAGATTTAGAGTTGATTTTGTGGTTAAAATTCAAAATTCCAAGAATTAAACTTGTTCCAAATCAATTCCGAATCAAAACCTGATTAAGATCATTCAAATTCACAAACTTTTGAAAATCAGAGATCAAAATAACCGTTTTTCAAAGTGTAACCGTTTTTCAAATCTGATATGGGCGAATCTGGAACCTGAGTGGTCGAACCTGAGTCTGTTTGGGCGAACCTGATTATTTTTTGGTCGAACCTAGGTTATTTTGGGCGAACCTGAAAATTTTCTGTTGAATTTTTCACTTTCGGGTAACAATTTCCACCTTCGATTGATCGGGCGGGCGAACGTAGAATTGAAACGGTCGAACCTAGATCATTTTGGGCGAACCTGGATTTGTGTTAGTGTGTTTTACTTTCTGGTAAACATTTACATTCGGGTGAGTATTTCTGGGCGAACCTGAAACAGAAAGGGACGAAAGTGAAGAATTATTGGGCGAACCTAGAACTAGTTTTTGATAAATTTTCTAAGTGTTGAATTTTTCGAAGTTCGTGATCATGTGGAATTTTCCGACTACTCCGACACCAGCAACAACACAACCACAACAGCAAGTGATGGACCCATGGACGGTGGCTGCACAGAAGACGAGCATACAGTCTTCGCAACCAATTAACTACATGACTCAAAGTGCACCTCCAGCACCACAATCTGACTACTGGGGAGTAGCAGCAGCGGTGGTAAACACTCAAACTACAAATGCTATTTCCACACTGATTAATGATTTGTCTTCAGGTAGCGGGAATCGGCCACCGAAGCTTATGGAGATACAAGAATACAATCAGTGGCAGAAAAAGTTCAAGATACATTTGGAAGGCATGGGAGTGGAGGGTGCAGAGGCATGGAACATGATTGCTAGAGGTTACACAGCACCAGTTTTGGAGAATACTGGTGAACCAGTTCCATTGGAGAGCATGGCTGAGGATGAGAAAAAGAAGTTTGCTGTGGAGAAGAAGGCTTTTTCCCAATTGACACAGTCTATCACAAACGATCTGTTGCATCAGTTTGGGACTTGTACAACGTCTAAGCAATTGTGGGAAGCGCTTAAGAGGAGGCATGATGGTAATGAGAAGACTAGAGGTCTAAGGATGGAAGAATTGAGAAAGGAGTTTGAGAATTTTTCTTATATTGGCAATGAAACTTTGAAAGAGTTAACTCCTAGATATAGTCATTTGCTATCTGAATTGTCTAGTTATGGTATACAGATTCCTATGACAAAGCAGGTGGATAAGTTTGCAGATGCCTTACCACCAAACTGGGATCAGCATGTGGAAGTTCTCAGGGAGAAGGATGCATACCAATTCTGGTCTATTCAAGAGTTTATAGAGAAGCTGGAAAACAAAGAATTGGAAGAGAAGAGGAAAGCTAGAAGAGCACAGATTCCTCAGAATCCCAACTTATATTTTGGAGGTACTCCAGTTCCAGCTAGTAACTCAAGCTCAGGAGGGCTAGTGGCACCACATGTTGCATGTATTTCCAATGTTATGGAATCACCTACCATCAACTACCATCAACAAACATCATCTTTTTCACAACCATCAAATCCACCACCACAACAACAATACAACAATTCATACATTCCACCATTTTCCCCAATGCAACAAGCTGCTTTCTATACTGCTAGCCAATCTCAACAACCAATGAACCAACCTAATCAACAAACGGTGGTTTTGGAGACTTCTAACTTGGGAAATGTGACGGTTGAAGTTGCTCAGCAACACATTGCATTAGTCTCGGCAATGGTCTCATCCTACAATGGATTAGTTGCTAGTCAAATTAGGAATAACAACTTAACCAATGAAGACTACGCACAGATTGACAAGGAAGAGATGGAACTCATTGATATCCAATGGGCCTTTGCGAGCATTATGAGAAGAGCAACAAAATTTATCGAGAAAACAGGTAGAACGGATTTGGGAACTTCTCCTAACACAACCTACGGGTTCAACAAGGAGAAAGTTACTTGTTTTAATTGTGGAGGGAAAGGTCACTTTAAAAGAGAATGCACCCAGCCACCAAAACAAGGCAATAGGAATCCATTCAATGCAAGCTACCAGAATCGTCAACAACAAAACCAAAACCAAGTTTCTTACCAAAACAACAACAACTACCAAAACCGTCAAGACAACTTTAATAACAACCAAAACAGACAACCAAACACACCAAACCAGACACAAAACCAATCACCTAACAATGCCAACCGAACAGTCATACCAATCACTACACCTAATGAGACACACCAGAACACTAATCAGAATCAAGCATTGGTGACTCAACAAGATGAGAGGTTTGATTGGTCGAGTATGCAAATAGGTGTTGAGGAAATTACTACTGGTGGAAATGTGGCTTGTGTTGCATTTCAGGTTGATATTGAAGATTCGGTGACAGTAGATGAGAAGATTGAAACTGAGGTTGAAAGTGATGAGTCTGAGGCTGAAATGGATGTGGAGACTGAACCTGTTGAGGTTAAGGCTGAAGAAACTAATTCTGGAGTGGTGATTGACACTGTTTCTAATGTTCCTGAGGAGTGTGAATCGGTTTATTCTGATTCAGACAGTGAATCGGATACGGAAGCAAGTGTTAATTCTCTAGATGATGACATTGATCAGTTGCTAGCAGAAGCGGATTTTCTGATGACGAGGAAGTCGTGCATTGCTGATGATGCTTTCACAAAGATTGACTATTCCAGATTCTTTGCAGGAAAGGAAGCTCATTTCGCATTGATGGCCATGACTGATCCGCCAAAACCTGTAAGTTCTGAGTGTAGCACTGATGTTAAAAGTGATAAATATTGTGGTACATGTGATAGATTGACTGAGGAGAACAAACAACTCCGTGTTCAACGTGATAGTGCTATCATGAACAGTCAATCTACTCGCAAAGAGTTGAATGCTTTCAACAAGGTATTAGATGGCTCTAAAAAGGACATTTTCGACTTGAAAAATACTTTATCATTGAAACAACTTGCAATTAACAACTATATCAATGAAATTGAAAATACCAAGTTGGAAATGGCCGCCATCAAATGCTTTGCTGAGAAAGTAAACAAAAAGCTAGAAAGCTATAAGCATATTGCTTATGTGGTAGACCACATCATTGATGATCAAACCACTAATTATCGGTCTGTACCATCTCCGGTTCTTTTTGAAAACCATAATTGTCACCAAGTGACACCGGAGAGTTCGGTAAAATCAGACTCATCATCGGAAAATGAATCTAATACCTCGAGTATTGGTGATCCACATTCCGATGTGAGACCGATTTTAGGCTTCAATGATGAGGGTGTTACTGCTGAAAGTGTTGATTCAGACACTGAGAGTGATGACACTGGTTGTAATCAAACTGTTAATGCATGTGAAATTCCAAAAGAAAATCACATCATTACAAATGAACCAGTTTCACCATCTCAGATTGTGATTCCGATGGCAAATGCTCATCGTGAGAAAAAGTCTGAAAAGAATGTTGTTAAGAAAGATCTTGAGAAAAATGTGGTAAAGAAAGATCTTGATAAGAATGAACCGTGTGACAAACCTGTCAAGGTGTTTTATCGGATGGAAGGATCTGATAAGATCATCTCTGACGAGGAATTTCCAATAAAAAATGCCAACTATGCTAAAATAGAAAAGATTTGGCAAGAAAGCACCATTTGGTTCCCAAAACATGAGAGAACAAATGAGATCCCACCAGCAATTTTAAAGAAATTGTATTTGGATGTTCCTCAAGAACCAAAGGTCCATGTCACAGAGTTCATTCGACCCAAAAACAGAGCTAATGGTTTTCATGAGCCTACTTACTCGAAAGGGCCACTCCCTGAGAGTTTAAGGAAGCAACAGTATAATGATCAATACCCTGTTAGATCATTTGCTCAACCAAATGCTCCGAATGTTTTTGAAGAGTACCGTGCGTGCTTTAAATGTGGGGAACGAGGGCATTTACTTGCTCAGTGCCCATATGTAAGGCATAAAAGGCACGAGGTTGAAGCGAGGAATTCCATGAGGAAACCGATTGATCATTATGTGCCACCACATAGGCGAGTTGTTCCTCAACAACCACAACAGTTTTATAATCAAAATAATTTTCATCAAATGAGGAACAATCGTCCAATTCAATATGATCGAAGGAATCGGATTGCTATGGAACAATCATGGAGGAAGCCTGTGGTGAACGCAACAATTGATAGACAAAAGGTTCCACCTAAACCGATTGTCAAATCAAGTGTTGGACCTAAGTCTGTTAAATCAGATAAGGTAACCAAGAAAGTTACATTTGCTAACAATGTTCAGAAACCGACTGAGAACCCAAAGTCTCAGATTCGCATCTTGAAAAGGTCTGAACAATCTTGGTCACCCAATGGTACTCCAGGAGCCTCAACTTCAAGGGTTAATGAAAAAAAGGAAACTGTTTTGAACAATCAGAAAAAGATTGATCAAAAAGTTGTTGAAAATGTGTCTGAGAATGTTTCTGTGAAAAATGATATTCCAAGACCCAAGACTCAGGCTTGGGTCCCCCGAAAGAATTAAATGATTTACTTTTTGTGTGCAGGGAGCTTCAGCTGGCCCTATTAGCAGTCTTTGGATTGTTGATAGTGGAGCTTCAGGTCACATGACAGGGGATCTTGCGTTGCTGTTCGACGTGAAGAACATCAATGGAGGGTATGTCGCATTCGCGGGTAATAAAGGTGGATATATCACAATGGAAGGAAGCGTGAGTAATGGGATAGTGAGCTTCGAGCGGATATCTTACGTGAAGCAGATCGATTATAATCTGTTGAGTGTCAGTCAAATATGTGACAAGCAATTTACTGTGCATTTTGATGACAAATCCTGCTATATTCTAAAACCGGGCTTTACAATTCCTAAGGAGTGGATAATGTTGAAGGCACCTCGCGTCAACAATCTCTATATTCTTGATATGTCCAAGGCGATGACATCACAGGGGCAAATAACTTGTTTTCTATCAAAGGCGACAGAGAAAGAATCGATAATGTGGCACCGAAGAATGGGGCACATTCATTTGAGAAAAATGAATCAACTTGTGAGAAATGGGCTTGTCGATGGAGTCAACGTGAAACATTTCCATCTAAATGACAAGTGTGTGAGTTGTAAAAAGGGGAAGCAACACAAACAGTCCCATAAAGTGAAGAAAGTCAACTCTGTAGAGATGCCACTTGAGCGACTTCACATGGATCTATTCGGACCGGTCAAGCGCAAAAGTCATCTTGGAGAGCTTTATTGTTTAGTTGTCACTGATGACTACTCAAGATTTTCATGGGTGATGTGTTTGCAGAATAAAAGTGACACCTTTAACAACCTAAAAGTTCTGTTCACTCGATTGGAGAATCTCTACAATGTGAAGATAAAGAGAATTCGGAGTGACAACGGGACGGAGTTCAAAAATGCCAAGATGGATGAACTTTGTGAAAGCAAAGGGATACATCATGAATATTCGGCTCCGTACACCCCACAACAGAACGGTGTTGCTGAACGAAAGAATAGGACTCTAATTGAAGCGGCTAGAACAATGCTCGCTGATTCAAATCTTCCGGTAATGTTCTGGAACGAGGCGATTTATGCAGCAAATTATACTCTAAATCGGGTTCTAACAGTGAAGAAGTTTGGTAAAACATCTTATGAGCTGTTACACCGAAGAAAGCCGAACTTAGAGTATCTAGAACCTTTTGGGGCACCATGCACTATGTTGAATCCAAGCGAGAAGTTTAGTCCTAAAGCTGAGGAGGGATACTTTGTTGGATATGCAACCCCGCTCAAAAGGGTATACAACAAGCGAACTCGTCGAGTGGAGGATTGGGCTAACGTGGAAGTTCAACGATATACTCAAAATCTTCAAGGCACGGGTCCTGATTGGATGTTTGATTACAAAGATTTCTTTGAATCATTCAATCTAGATAGCTTGGTTGAAGAAGCTGTTATCAGATTACTTTACGAGTGTGAAAATGCAACGACTTCACCGTTGGTGCGTCCGATCACCGTGAACCCCCTACCAGCTTCTAATGATACCAATGCTCCTATACAAGAGGAAGAAGTGTTTCAGGAGGCTTCAACTTCATTAGACTCTTCAGAATCTGAAGATGAACAATTTGAAGAAGTCATTCTTGAACATGCAGAAGAACCAGAGGCACCGCCAGTGAACCCAACTCCAACTCCAGATGTTGCTTCATCATCAAATACGGGTCATGATCTGGATGCTGTAGAGAACTTGACTGTTCAGACGGGAGTTACTGTACCTGATTATCCGGAATCTCGGATTCATCGTATTCACCCGCTGGAGCAAGTTATCGGTGATCCTGGAAGCAGTGTTATGACCAGAGGGCAGCTTAAAAGCGTTAACTCGCCAGAGAGTTTTGGTACTTTAGCTTTATATGCCAAAATTCAACAATCTGGTAGTCAAAATGATTGGTCGTTTGCGTGTTATGTGTCGCAGGTAGAGCCAAGGACATACAAGGACGCTTTGAAGGATGATGCCTGGGTGGAAGCTATGCAGGAGGAGTTATTACAATTTCAGAAATTGGGAGTTTGGATGCTCACGGATTTGCCACCGGATAGGAAGAAGATCGGCACTAAATGGGTGTTTAAGTGCAAGAAGGATGATCGTGGGGTTATTGTTCGTAACAAAGCCAGATTGGTCGTGCAGGGTTTCCATCAAATCGAAGGGATTGATTATAACGAAATCTATGCACCGGTAGCACGAATTGAAGCTATTCGGATGTTCCTTGCGTTTGATTCATACAAGAAATTCAAAGTGTATCAAATGGACGTTAAGAGCGCATTTCTGTACGGGAAAGTCAAGGAAGAGGTTTATGTCGGGCAGCCACCAGGCTTTGAGGACCCAATCCACCGGGATAAGGTCTACGTGCTGAACAAAGCTCTATATGGTTTGCACCAGGCTCCAAGACAGTGGTACGAGGAGCTAAGTACATACCTCATCTCCAAAGGATTTAAGCGCGGACTCGTCGACTGCACCCTCTTCACGAAGAAGACTGGGGATGAGTTGCTTCTAGTGCAGATTTACGTTGATGATATAATATTTGGTTCAACTAACGAGCTTTTATGCAGGGAGTTCGAAACTGTCATGCAGGAAAAGTTCGAAATGAGCGCAATGGGGGAGATGCAGTTTTTCCTAGGCTTGCAGGTGGACCAAAGACCCGACGGGATCTTCATTCACCAGACGAAATATGTCTCCGACATCTTGAGCCGGTTTTAGATGGAGGACTCTAAGCCGATGGATACCCCGATTCAACCCAATCACGGGATTGGAGTGGACGCTAAGGGGGAGCTGACGGACCCATTTACATACAGAGCAATCATCGGATCTCTGATGTATTTGACGGCGTCTCGACCAGATATTATGTACGCAACGTGTCTCTGTGCCCGCTATCAATCGAAGCCGAAACAAAGTCATCTGACGGCGGTCAAGCGTATCCTTAGATATCTGAAGGGTTGTCCCTCAAAAGGACTTTGGTACCCTAATGATGATGATTTTGATTTTATTGCTTTTAGTGATGCAGATTGGGGCGGCTGTGACAAAGACAGTAAATCTACTACAGCCGGTTGCCAGTTTTTAGGGAGCAGGTTAATCACCTGGCAATGTAAGAAACAGACTTCCGTGGCTCTATCTACCTGTGAAGCCGAGTACATTGCAGCCTCGAGTTGCTGTTCGCAAGTGCTCTGGATCCAACAGCAGATGGTGGATTACGGTTTGCAGTTTCTTAAAACCCCTATACACTGTGACAACGAAGCCGCAATTGCATTAACTAAAAATACTGAAAATCATTCTAAAGCGAAACATATCCGGATCAAATATCATTTTATCCGTGATTGTTACGCTAAAGAATTGATAGATATGGTCAAAATCCATACTGACTACCAACGTGCAGATTTGTTTACAAAAGCTTTTGACAGATCCCGCTTTGAATATCTTTTAAAAGTAAACAACATAAAGGAAAAACAGGACTAATCGGCACCTCGGTTTATCGTTTTTTAGTTTTAGTTTTTAATATTTTGCTAATTGGGAATTTCTCTTTGCTAATTGGGAATTTCTCTTTACTATCGTAATCCTCAAAGAAGTTGATGCTTTCGAGGAGATTGTTTAATCCTCAAAGAAGTTGATGATTTCGAGTGGATTGTTTCTTTCAAATTTTTGTTTTTATTTGTTTTTCAGAAAAATTAAAACCCAAAAATATGTTCTTTATTTTAGGGGGAGCCATTTTATCAGAAAAACCAAAAACATTACAAAATTCAAAAAGACCTAAAAATTAGAAAATCAAAAAATGATTTCCTGGTTTAAAAGAGGAAATGATAGTACATCAGTGGGGATCTGACACAGGCTAAAGAATTGTATAGTTTAAATGAGGCGTATGTTGACTACGTGTGATATGCTGGTAGGCTTCGTAGACTAAATATTGCGTGCATTAGTGATACAAACATAACGAACTACGCGTTCGTGGCTGAACACCTCATGGGCATATGGTCTTAGTACCGTAATTTCGTTTGATAGGATTGCCAAAATCTGAGGTTTCGGGTCGTTATGTTATGGTTATCCGGGATATTCTGATAAACTTTTGTCGTATTGATTTACGGACCTAGTTTTATCAGAATATTTGCTAAAAGAGCTTAATTGCCAAAACCGGAAGTTACCGAATTGAGGAACTTTATGTTTTAATTGATCAAAGATCATTATTACATCGTATTGATCATCTGATGCAAATCAGTGATTAATATCAGCCTCAACCTAGTGTATACGCACATGTTACTCTGCTGCATTCGATTGCTGACCTGTACACCTCTGTGCTATATCCTTTGTAACTTTTACGGATAACTCTGGCATAATCACGCGTTACGACGAAGCTTTGTGCAATTACTTGATACGGGAGTATGTCGTGTGTGTGGGCACCACATCGTGTTAGTATAATACATCTAACTCGTATCATTTTAAAGCATTGCGTAATTGTCTACATGTGAGCTTACGTGGACCACAATATCAGTAATTGCCGTGTCACATACTGTTTCTAATGATAATATTAAACAAAAAGATCAACGCTGTGATCAGATTTCTCTGAAAACTGATATGATCCTCTTACCGGACATCACAAAATGTTTACTGCTTTCATTTTAATTTGATGCATTTTACTTTGATGCAATTTTACTTTTATTGTCAAAAAGATACAAAATTCAAAAAGATTTTAGGTGTGTTTTGATAAAATTTCAGAAAAATCCAAAATTTTTGCAGTTCTGCTTTATTTTTGATAACCGGGGATGCTTGATGGTCAATTTCTGAGATTTGACAACACCATCTGGGCTTTGTATCATTCAAAGTGTGAAAATTTGTGTTTTGGAAGCTTAACAGATTGAAAAATGTTGAACGGGATTCGAATTTGTGATTTGGCAAAATTTTCAGATTTTTCCATTTCACATTCGCCCCTTAATTGGGTCGAGTGTGGAAAAATCTTACCTTCGGCCGTTTACATATTGGACGAATGTGGATATGTTAAATCTCATTTTTACCTTCAGGTGTACGTTTTTACCTTCGGGCCATTAAGTTGGGGCGAAGGTGAAATAAATTTACATTCGCCCACTTCAACGGGCGAAGGTGGCCTCCTTATATAACCAGATTATACCTTCGAACCCTCATTCAGTTTTTCAAAATTTTCTTTCGGTTAACCACACCTTGTTGCTTTGTTGAATTTTTCTTGTGCATTTTGTTCCCTGAATCCTACTGATCATTTCTATACCAATTTTACAGGTAATGGATACGGATTGAGCCTGGAATCGTCGTTTTTATAATAAGACCTAGGGTTTTAGATTTTAGGGTCATAAGATGTTTATTTTTAGATGATGTTGATTGCATTTCATTATATTTCAGTTTTAGGGGGAGAATGAATACCAAATTAGGGTTATTACAAGGATTAATTGAGTAATCGATTGATTGTTTAATAAGAACCCTAATTTTCTTTTAAAAACTGACATATAATGAAAATTGGTAAAAATTGGCAATGGACGAGTGTTAGTCGGCATGTTTAGGAGACATTCTGATCAAAATCACATGATAAAAACATGTTTGACAAATTTTTAAATTTTTGGTTGAATAATATTCACCTTCGGGTCTTCGATTGGGCGAAGGTGGAATATGAGTGGACGAATGTACTTCAAAACGGGCGAATGTGATTGTTATTCAAAAATTATCCACATTCGACCAAAACAGGTTACATTCGCCCAGAAAATCACACATTCGACCTTGATAAAATGGGCGAATGTAGATTTCAAAAATGTTAAAATTTTGAATTTTTGTCGATTTTGTGTTTTGACGTGTGTTTCTGATTTTGATGAACAGATGGCTGAGGAACAAGAGAATGTTGAAATTCCAGTTCAGACCGTTGTTACTGATCCTGTCCCAGAAACTGTTCAGGAAGGAGAATCATCAAGTGGAAGCAAATGGCCGTTCGAGAAAAATCATAATTGCTGTGCTTATCTAGGGGACGTAGAGAAGAATGTTGAGTTTACTGACATAATCAAGTTCTTGAAAAGAAGCAGAGTAGTGTATGCTTTGGCTACTCCAACTATTATCTACAAGGATATAGTTGAAGATTTCTACAACAACGCGAAGTATGACTTTTTGGATAATCAGACTATTATAAGGAGCAAGATACAAGACATGGAGATGTTTATTACAGAGTCTGATATCAGAGAAGCACTCCAAATAAAGTTTGAAGTAAGCGAAGATCCAAGAGAACTGTCATGGACTGAGCAGAAAGCTTGTTTCCTCAGAATGAAATACAAAGGACCTATTACTGATGGTTCAATGTACAAAGGGAAACTGAGCATGCAGTTTAAATATTTTGCTCACGTCATCATCCATGTGTTTGGATGTGTAAGTGGAGGATATGACGTGATGAGGAAGAGTTTGAGTTCGTTAATGGTTGCGTTGACCCTCAACAAACCATTTAACGTTTCTGGAATGATACTGGATCATATGCTGGAGATGCTAAAGGGTTTAAAGAAGAAGTATTTCATTATACCCAAGATTCCTGATGATGATCTTTGATCACAAGTATCCTGATTTGAGAAAGGATCCAACACAGATACTTGCTCAAGATCACATGAATATTCGTACATTGGTTAGAATGAAGGGATACAAGGGTGTGCCAGACAATGAAAGGCCACCATACAGAAGGTTGTTTGGAGCTTTAGCTAGAGAGGATTACACTGATCCTGGAAAGAATACGGCTAGGCATCCTGGTAGTGATTCTGATAACGATGATCCCTTAGTATATGCTGATGCTAATACTAAGAGGAAGAGGCAAGTGGTTAATCCCGGAGCCAAAGGGAAGGGCAAGGGAAAGACTGATCAGGGAAGCTCAAAGCAAAAGGTGGTTAGAAAGAAATCAACTGCTAAGAAAGGTACTAGTTTGGTGGATGAAGAATCAGTGGATTCAGAAGAAACTGAGGAGGAGGAACAGTGGGATTCGGATGCTGAAAATCTCCGGGCCACCAAACGTAAGGCCACTATGGTTGGTGAGTCTGAATCATTAAACAGATCAATTGCGGAAGCTGAGAAAAGCAAGAAGTCTGTTGGTGCTGAAGATGAAGGTTTAAGTGTGAATATGGATGAGTTGAATGAAGGAGAAACTGTGGTAGTGAACTTGCCCAAGCCTAAGCACAAGACCATGGCTAAGAAAACAAGTACAAAACAGCTGAGAGAGAAAGAGTTAGCCCAACTCTTGAGAGAAAAAGAGTACCCGATGCTGGTACGTCATCAAAGTTATCTTCACCGGTCACTAAGAAACAGAAGAAATCTAAAGAGGCAGAAACATTACCAGTTGATGAATTTAATGTAGCACTGGATAATGTACTTGACATGTTTAGAAAGCCTCAGAAAGAGAAGGAAGCTGAAGTTGTGCCATCTAGATCTAAATCCAAGAAAGTCACTGTGGATGATGATGTTATGAAGCAGGTGAACAAGAAGATGGATGACATGATGAAGATGATTGTGGCTCAACAAGCTGAAATTGCCAAGTTCAAGCAGAATGAAGAAAAGATGCTTCAGATTGTAGTAGCTTCAAAGTCAAATCAAGATGAGATTGACGAGAAAGTAAAGAAGCTTGAAGCAAAGAATAAAAAGCTTGAGGGTAAATGTTCAAGGAACAAGAACAGGCTAAAGTTGATAAAAGAAGACAACAAAGAACTGAAGGCTGAGAATAAACGACTGAGTGAGTTGATTGATAACCTGTACAATGTTGCACCCAAATTGAAGGAGGGTGAAGAAGACAAAGAAAAAGAAGAAGAACAGGTTGATTTTGAACCATCTGAATCGGATAAGGAGAAAGATGATGATGAGGATGATGAAGAATCTGAGAAGAGTGATGATGAGGATGATAAAGATGATGATGATGATGATGCAGAGGGATCGGGAAGTCAAAAAGAAGATGATAGTAGTAGTGATGATGATAATGATGGAGGAGATGATTCGTCAAAGTTTACATTTGAAAAGAGACCACCTTCAAAGAAGAAAGATACTGGAGAATCAAGTTCAAAGAAAAAGAAAGGTGAGAACGTTGATTCAGATGAAAGTATTTTCTGGAATGAAAAGGTGAGGTCTTTGACTGATGATGCTAAAGAAGTATACAAAGACATGTTAGAAAGAAGAGAATGGACGATAGAGTTCACAGGTCGTTTTGCTGAGATATTCCAAACTGATGACATGAGATATGAATTGGAATACAACGATCCTGATCTTGAAGAATGGGAAGTACCTGCATCTGTGGCAAAGGAAATTCTAGATGGTCTTGCACAGAGGGTAGGGAAAACGTTTGAGGAGTTCATTGTAGATGAGTCGATTCCAAATATTCCTGAAAAGGATATTGGAAGCCACTCTGATGATAAGAATACCCCTGAATTTGAAGAAGTGGAGATTGAAGACATAACGCATGAGGAATACCCACAGTACTTCAGACAAACTGATGAAGATGTGGTATTTCCTGATTTTACTGAAATTCCAAACACTTCGGCGAAGAAGAAAGCCAAGCAAAGAAGTGCAGAGTTTGTAGAGAAAGTATTTGGTGCTGATAAGCAAGAATCTTCAAATCAATCCGATGAATTGAAGAATTATTTGAAGAAATTAAGAATAATGGATGAGAACCGACCGAAGCCTGAAGCTCAAGGAAACTTTTATAGATTTCACAATGCTAAGTTCAAGGGCAGAGCTCTCGGGTGGACATATTTAGGCAGGCTGAAGTGTCTAGCTGCTAAATGGGAATCGGGAATTCTATACTTTTATAGATTCATTGATTTGCTAACTCTACCGTACTGGGCGGTCAGAGATTTATGCAGATTTCCTATGTCGGGTGCTTCAGTTAATAATACACATGTCGGTTGGTGCGCAGACAAGCTGGTTTGGGAAAGTAGAACAAAATGGAGCAGATTTAAGCCACAATATCCCCGAAGGAAAGTGCATAGGGATATTGATCCCAGAACTAAGCTGAAGCGGGTTACTTTGATATATAAGGCACCTGAAGTGATGAGGAAAATACCTTTGATGCCCATGCCACAACATTTCAGTGCTGACTTTATCTTCTGGTATTATGATTGGAGAAAGGCAGAAGCGGTGATAGTGTTGAGAGACGGAAAGGATAAATACAAGCATTTTCACGTATTTGATCCGATGTGGTTGATAAACTGTACTTTCGAAGACATCATCATGCTCTTTTACAATCCGATTCATCATGAGCCGAATGACGCTGATCAGGCAAAGAAATACACTCAAGTGGTTGGTGTGTGCTTTGCATATGATATAAATGCGGGAAGTAATTTGGATGGAAAAATTGGCAAGATGGTGAAGATGGCGAATGTGTCAAAACCGGTGAAGAGAAGGTTAGAGCCTGAAATGACTAAAGAGCCAAAGGAACAGCTCAGAATCAAGTTGTTAAACAAAGCCATGGACGAAGATAGAAGACGATCCAATCAATAGTCGAGGGGGAGTTTGTAGATGCGTTTTGCGACTAGTGATTGGATATTAACATGTGTTAGTGTGCTGATGGGTAGAATGTAGAACTGAAGTGGGCGAATGAGGGCTGAAGTGGGCGAAGGAAGAAGTTTTAGTGGGCGAAGGTAGAATCAACATGACGAACTTGGAATGGAGCTTGACAGAAGAATACATTCGACCACTGTATGTGGGCGAATGTGGAACTTGTTCACATTCGACCAGGACAGATGGGCGAATGTGCAGGTCCTATAAATAGAATTTGTGTTTTTGTAATGTAAAGGGAGTTATTAGTTGTGTGTGTTTTGAGGTCAGGTTCCAGAATAGTTTGAGAGTGTCTGTGTGTGTTCTAGATTAACCTAAAACTCATTGTAATCAAGTTTATGCATATGTTAATCTATGAAAACCTTTGAAAATGACTTTGATTGTGTTTTGATTTGAGTTTATATTAGTTTGTTCAAAGCTAGGGTTTCCGCACCTGGTTTTGTAACTTGTATGATCACATAATCCTGTTTTCGGTTAAAATCTTCCTCTAACATCGGCCCACCTTCTGAGCATTTTAAGACCTTCAGCAGCGTCTAGCTCACGAAGGAGCTCAGTCAGAGAGACTTGGTGGGAAGCCATAAATGGACACAGTAAAAGTATACCTTTTTTGGAAAAAAAATTCGAGTGCAAAATTTGATAAGGAACCTGACTTATATACATGGGTCCAGAAGATCAAAGGTCAGTGTCAGTAAATATCGTTATTAATTCACTGACACACGCCGTCAAATCTATGACACATGGCAGTCGTGACGTCACGCAATGATGACTCTCAATTAATAGGCGTCTAATGATGGCTGTCCAATCAGCATTAATGAAGCACACAGACCAGCTGGAAAACACTAAGGGAAACCAAAAGTTTTTTCATTAATACGATGACTACATAGTCTTAATTACATCATAATATCACTTAAACACAAATTACGATTACATTAATTAGAGGTGACATCATCCCCATCAGAAGAATCACTCAAGTATGGTTCCAACTCCACCCGGAGGGATGACACTCCCTCGTCACCAACCTTGCTACTCAAACGACCCAGGGCCTCCAAAGAGTCTGAACTCAGGGCTTGTAGACTATCAGCAACCCGGGTGGGCAAAGCTTTTTCCTGAGCGGTAGGGGGGGGAAGTTTCTTTCCAGCCAGACCCACTCGATTACCATAAGCCAACCCGTCATGATAGCCGGCCTCCATGGCCACGTCATAGAAGGCGTTCAATCTGTCCTGATACTCAGTGCTGCCCCGGACATACCGCCATGAAGCAGGGATGCCCCGGCTTATCAACCAATCCCTCTCTTGACTCATCGCATCCAGCTTCAATTGAAGGTTGTCTACCTGGGACCGTAGTGAGTCCGCAGCATTCACGGCTTGATCTGAGCGATCATTGGCGGCAGTCAATTGTTTGTGGTAGTCAGCTAAACTTTTGAGGGTTTCATCCCTCTGCTCCTCAGCACGGCGAATCCGGGACTCGTATGTCTCAATCTCAGCAGCCATCAGATTATACCTTTCCAGATTGGCCTGGTTACTGGCTATAGTGTTCTTAGCAGCCTCCAAGTCTTTCTCCAGAGTCTTGATGCTGGCTTCATAGCGAAACAAATGCTGATTCAATTTATCCTCCCGCCGACGCCAGTCAAGTTTCTCATCAGTATGGTTCGTCACCATCCGTTCACGGTCACCCTCAACCTTTTCAATGGCTATCTGCTGGGCGACCACCTCCACCTCTTTATCAGCAATAAGCTTCAACAACCGTTCATTCTCCAATACCAATAACCTCTGTTTCTCCCGGAGGTCGACAAGATATACCAAATCTGCACGCCAACGGCGAAGCACTTCGTATACTGATGACGTTGTACCGACACCGGACACCATGGCGTTTTCAGCAAGCTGAGCGTTGTCTAACCCCTGTAGATAGTACTTCTCCGCTGGGGGGAAAGCAAACTCGGCCCAATGCCTTACCACGTCCGGATGAATGAGCCGGGTGGTGTCAGCAACATTCCACCCGGGCATATATTTGACCGGCTTCAAGGACGGCCGCCAGTTTATGCCTGGCAAATACGTGTTTGGTGGCATGGGCCCGGGATAAGAGGAAGATTCTTCACCCTGCTGGACGCCTGTCCGAAAACCCCCTGGGAACTTAATAGGATGTTGTTGAACATCCTTCAGAAGCTGGGAAAAACTCTGATGGGAGAGGCCGCTGGGCGCCGCAATAGTATTTGCTACAGAGTATACAGGCTTTGTAGACGGCGGAATCGACACAGTAGGCATAGCAACAGTAAGGCTCACAGGTATGGTGGGGGGAGGACTTGTAGATGCAGCAGCAGACGCGATAGTCGTCGAAACAGTAGACGACGGAGTCGTCATTATGGATGTGGAAACAATGACGTCACTACCATCCTTGACGGCAGCCTGACCAGTAGAAACAGGCGGAGACTCCACGGACAAACCTTCATCTACCTGGGTATCCCCGGACTCAAGCCTTTCACCTACACATAAACAAACAGACATGACTACCCGCATGAATGCACGAGGCAAACGGCACAAGGACAGATAGGCAGGGACACTTACCCAAGGTTTTCTCTTTCGCTTCCCTCAGCTGCTGCCTCTTGGCCAGTAATCCCTCAGCATCAAGACCAGCGGTAGCTTTCCGTTTCTTCTGCTTCTTTCCGGCCACATCTGTCAAAGGCGGCGCAACGTTCAACGGATCTGGGTCTATGGGAGCTTCTTTGTCACCGCCCAGCCCAGAAGTTCCTGCAACATCGGTTGACACGGCCGTCGCTGGGACATAGAACTTGGCCACAGTTTGGCTCAAAACGTCCAACTCTTGTGCGCCAAGGGGACGGTCATATTCTGTAAGTAACGGAGCAGCAGCAGGATCAAGCACATCGAAATATTGCCAACCTTCCTGGTCCGCACGACGATACTCAGGAAATACCGTATCATCCAACCATAGTCGGCTCATGCCCACAGCCACCATGGCTCGTTCCGGTATATGAGTACACTCGGTTGGATTATTAGTCAGGGCAACATACAAGGGATCTTTCTCGTATACTGCCGAAGCGGGGCACAAATCTGCGAGCTTGGTTTTGCCCTCAGGATACCTAATCGGGGCGTTCTCCGGAAAGACACGGGCATCAATATAGAAAAATTTCCTTCTCCACTCTTTATCCCTCACACTCTGCGGGAAGTTCTCTATACAGGATAAGACCCCGGGTCGACGATCAAAGGTAAAGTACTCTCCTTTGAACTTCAGAACGTACAGCGCACGGAAAACTTCCAGTTTGGGCGGCATACCCAAACCTAGAGCACAAAATTCAAAGTGACGAATCTTGATCATCCCCAGCGGATGAAGTTGAGAAACATTGACCTCATAATATGAGAGTAAGTCACAAAGAAACTTAGTGGCAGGGAGACGGAAATGGGAAAAGGTGAAAAACTCGGCATACAGAGTCAGTTTCCCTTCCTTCAATGGGAAAGCAATGTCATCCTTGCCCGGAAGTACAGGATTCCATTCAGACGGAATTTTGTAGTCGTTTAAAAAGGATTCAAGTACCGTTAACGACCACATGCAGTGAATCTCGGCAACACTCGTGACTGTGCGTGTAGAACCGGTCTTGGGAGCCATTTCAGGGGTAATAATCTATTGAGGGAAAAGCAGGAATTTGCTAAGTACTGTGGATTGTTCACCTTGAAATGGCGAATTTATAGCATAAATTACCAACGGTTGAAATTCAAAATTGAACCGCCAAACATCATTTCCCCTGACAATCGGACTGTTCATAAACGGCTGATAGGACGTTTGAAATGACGCCTTGGCACGTGCACAAGTCATGCGGTACTAATCCCAATAAAGATTTTTTAAGTCACATTTATTCTTTATACATATGCTTGTGGATTTTTTATTTTTTACTATAAGTCTAGTAACGTTCACACGTTCACCTTACTAGACTGGGGGGACATGACGAGGTAGGGCCCAGTTAAACCAAGCTGGCCCATACCTACAACACGTCATATGGCCCAATGGGTAAGGCCCAATGGCCACACGCAATCCGGCATTGATTAACAACGAACATCTTCTAGAAGGAAGTGAAGGGGTAAAGCATAACTGCCAGCCCGATAAATATGAATATAAGCGATATGGCTTATCTCCAAGAAAAGTGGAACAACCAAAGAGAAGAGGGCGGTTACACATCATAGGAGGTTAAGAACTCTTCTATTATAAATAGGGACGCAGGTAAAACTTATAAGGCATTCACAAATACTTCATACTTTTTACAATCGCTTAAAAGCCATACTTATTCTCACACCGGAGGGTGGTCACAGGAAAACCCCCAATCCTGTGACGAGTCCTAACGGTGTTCTGTTTTGTAGCTAAACAGGTCCCGTTCAATCAGGTCAGAAGAAGTTCTTTGTCTTATCCCGAAGACCAGTTCCCCTCAGGTACTTGTTTCTTCAATGATTATGATGAGTTTGGTCCGCAGTATCAGCAGAGACAGCAGCGAGGGTTTAATATGAGGGGGCAGAATCAAGGACAGAGAGGGATCCCCCAGAATCAACCACGAAATCAAGTGCGTGGGAATGGGCAAAGACAATATGTAGATGGAGTACCTCGGGTGAACTATAGACCTCCTGTACAAGGTGTAGGGAGCCACTTTATTCCTGTGGCCACCGAGCACACTTCACCTGTAGTACCACCACATCAGAATGGAAGGAGCTTTGAGGTTAGACCCCAATATTTGAACCACCTTCCGAGTTTCTATGGTAAGGCAACAGAGGAACCCTATCTACACATTGCGGAGTTTGTGAGCATTTGCAACACTATTGGGGGCCATGGGTTTAGTCTGGATGAGGTGAAGTTGATGATGTTTCAGTTCACCCTCAAGGATCAAGCAAGATTATGGTATCATTCACTGCCTGCTGGTAGTATCTTCACATGGCAGGAGCTTCAACAACAGTTCTTAGAGGAATATTATACTATGACTCGCGCTACTGAGGCTCGGGAGGCCATTAGAACCTTCCAACAACAGTCGGGTGAACCATTTCATGAAGCTTTCACTAGGTTCAAGGAGTTGCTAAGGAAATGCCCACACCATGATATACCTATGTGGGAGCTGATTAAGTCATTCTATGACGGTTTACTACCTGAAGATGTTAGGGATTTAAATGCCAACAGTAATGGTACCTTTTTGACTAACCATGAGGATGTGGATTGGGAGTATATGGAGAGGTTGGCAGTGACATCAAAGAGACAGGCTCGTGCTAGTAGAAGAAGCCGAACAGGTGCTGCTAGGGGTGTTGATGCTGAGGCTGAGAAGAGAATAGCAAGCCTAGAGCGACAGATTGCACAACTGACAGCAGGACATGTGGACGCAGATTGTCCTACACGGATAGGGAGAAGTGAACAAGTGAATCAACTGGGAGACCAACAGAAACAATATGATATGAATTCTAATTCATATCACCCAGGTTTGCGAAATCACCCTAATTTTAGTTACAGTAATACTTCTAACCAGTTGAATCCTCCATCACAGGTACCTAATCAAAACAATCAGAGAGGGTACTCAAGCCAAGGGAACTACAACAATCAAAGAAATTATCAGCAAGGATCTGGAAGCAACCAAGGGAGTTCTCAAGGCAACTGGAGAAGCCAAGGCAATCAGCAGGGTGGATCTTCGGGGCAGGATGGGTCAGTGAGAGAGATGTTGACTGAGTTCATGAAATCAACGGGAGAATTCATGAAGTCAACGGGCGATCTCATGAAAGAGATGAGGAAGGAAAATGAAATAAGGGACAAGGAGTACAAGGCCCTTTCGAAGCAAGTTGGCCAGATTGCTGAAGAGTTGTCCGCTATCCGTCAAGATCCAGGTAAGTTACCAAGCACCACAACAGTGAATCCAGCACATCAGTCATCAACTGCAAGGAATGTACACATCAATGCGGTTAGTCTTCTTTCCAATTCTGAGTATGAGCAGGAAACACTTTCACAATCAAACTTTAAAGTTAAAAATTTGAAAAAAATGTTTTGTGAAAAGTTTTTCAGTGAAAGTTCTAATGAGACCAAGGACAAGGGTGAGAAACTCAAATCTGCACCCTTCCCTTTGGCTTTAATGGACCCAGCTAAAAGAGTGGTTTTAAATAAAAATGACCCACCAAAGGATGAGAGGTGGGAAAATTTTAAACAAGTAAAAATCAATTTACCTTTACTTAATACCATTCAAGAAATTCCTGCTCATGCTGAAAACTTAAAAGAGTTGAGTACGCAGAATCGGCACAACATGCTGCCAAAACAGTTTGATCTACCGGCACATGTGCGTGCCGCTTTGTCTGGTACTTTTCCACCCAAACGCCAAGATCCGGGAGTGCCCCTTATTTCAATACAAATTGGGGAACTTAAAGTTGACCGGGCACTTCTAGATCTTGGAGCTTGTGTTAGCATTCTTCCGGGAAGTATGTATGACCAATATGAATTTGGTCCTTTACAAAAAGTTGGCACCACTGTGGTGTTGGCTAATCAAAAACCCATACGTCCCAGGGGAATGTTGACTGATGTCATAGTTAAGGTGGGAGATTGCTACTATCCGGTTGATTTCTTGGTACTGGATTGTGAGAAAAATGTTAAAGGCACACCACACACGATTATACTCGGTAGACCATTTTTAGCAACTGCTCATGCAGTAATAAACTGTGCTGATGGAATGGTAAGTATGAGATTTGGGGATAGAAAATTGAGTTTAAATGTGTTTTCAAGTTTAACTGACCCAAAAGCACATGAGGAGGAGTGTCTTATGGTTAACAGGATGGGAGACATTGGTGGGAAGGCTCGAAATAAAAAGAAGGTTAAGAAACCGCCTGAGTTAGAACAAGGAGACACCAACTTAGCAGCAGATGATCCAAGGTGGAATATAATTCATGACCCACTGGAGTCTAGGCAGAGAATGTGTTTTGAAGCTGAGGGATGCGAGCATCCCGTTCGACCACCATGAGAAATGTAGCAAGTATGAAGTCTGGCTGAAGACTCATAAACTTAGCGCTCTCGGGAGGCAGCCCGAGGTACGTGTTTTATTTTATTTTATTTTATTTGTTTTGTGTGTTTTCGTTGTTTCATAGCCATTGCAGCAGCCAAGTGTGGGGAAGTTGTGCAGACATGATAGATGGAGTGTTCAATCCGATACGCATCAGAGTCGATGCGCGTTTGATGGGGGAGTGAATCAGGTCCATGTGCTCTTTCCTTTTCTTTTGTTGTTGCTTGTTTATGAAAGTTGGTGGTG
This sequence comes from Ambrosia artemisiifolia, assembly GCA_032199755.1. Classification (NCBI taxonomy): domain Eukaryota; kingdom Viridiplantae; phylum Streptophyta; class Magnoliopsida; order Asterales; family Asteraceae; genus Ambrosia; species Ambrosia artemisiifolia. The sequence continues at coordinate 51,823,088 of CM063520.1, forward strand.
TGAAAAATCTGTTCGTTAAGGGAATGGTTTGTTTTGTTACTTTGGGGTGTTAGTCAACTCTGGTAGGTAGTGATTGAGGTTGAACATGTTGAGTAGTGAAGGACTGAAAACCATACATTGGGGACAATGTATCCCAAGTGTGGGGATGGGGGACCAGAGGGAAGTAAGGTTGAGTTACTTACCGTGCAAGAAATTTGGGAATTTTTAAAATTTTTGAAAAATTTAATGAAAAATCTCACAAAATTTGTCCCTTTTCTGCTTAATAAGACACAAAAGCTGAATTTCCAATCACCAAAGAGTCTTTTGCCAAATGTGAAAATACGAGATCCCTAATCATGGTTGTCCCTTTAAGTTTCATGAGAGTGTTTCTGGTGAGCGTTTTTAGAGGAAATGAAAAGAGATGCCTAACTAGGGGTAACATGCTTATAGGAGTTGCATATGCTACATGTCGGCAGCCTATTTCCCTACATTGTGAGACCTTGAGCCTATTAGATGTTTAGTGATATAAATGTTTCGTTTCATGAGGGTAGGCCAAATGCTTCTTAGTTGCAGAATTTGTGTAATTCGATACATGCTAAAGCTTTAGGCAAAATGTGCGTATAGATGAGAAAGGCAATGTAGGAACCCACTTGTTTTGTTGATACCCTTGTGTGTTTGTGTTGACCCAGTTGTTAAACCTTACCATTAGTAAACCATGTTGAGCCTAAACCCTTTAATTGTTAAACCTACATCATTACCCAAACTGACCCGTTTACCTTGTTGAATAAAAATGTTGACATCCAATGTGTTCGTAATGCTTATTGTTTGAGTTATTCAATATTGAAAAAAAAAGAGAGAGAAAAAAAATATATATGAAAAAAAGAATGAATGAAAAATAAAAAAAAATACAAAAATAGAAGTTATTGTTATGGGTCAATTATGCCCGAGTTTGTGTGTTAGTGTGTTCTTATGATATGTGAATAAGGATGTTCAAGCATTTGTGTTAAACCCGTTGTTTCCGAGCCATTTGTGAACCAAATCTATCATACCTTTACCCGAAGCCCAGAACCCATAAGTCCTTTTGATATGTGCACAGTTTATAGCTTATGTGTGATTGTTATACAAACCTATGATAACGAAGTTGCATTCTTGGTTTTATGAGTGTTATATACTAGCACATTATACGCTAGTCCAGATATTACACCGAGAGGAGCGAACATTGTGAGGGGTGTGTAGCATATGTATATGATAATAAGCATGTTAGTTTTGGATAGGCAAGTCTTGTTTTGAAACTGCGCAACACTTGCTCGCTAGATTGTCAATCTCGATTGTGTAAGTCTATGGGACGGGTATGATTGGGGACCTTGGAAAATCGATAGGTGAAGGAAATGGAGGTGATTTGTTAAGTAGGTGAGTAGTGTTTTGTGATGGTTTGCTTGGGGCAAGCAAAGGGTAAGTGTGGGGATGTGATGAGAGGGTGTTTTACCATGTTAAGATGTAGTTAATTATGTGTTTTTAAGTGAATTATATCATAAAACATGGTTACTTTGAGTTTGATTTGGATTACAGGTAGCTGGAGCGGATTGGATGCAATTTTGGAGAAACCAAGTGGCTTTTAAATGAAGATATTAAATGATGATGTGATAGAGCTCTGAAATATGAAGACGTGGCCGCAAGAATCGAAGAAAACGGAGTTCTAACGAAGATTTTATAGCAAAAACGGATGCATACCAGCAACCAGCGCGGGGCTGCGCTGGGGGAGGAGCGGGGCTGCGCCAGACTCCAATAATCAGCGCTGGTATGCGCTAAAATTAGAGCGGGTCAGCAAGTTTTTGGTTCCAGAGCAGGGCTGCGCTGAGTGGGGCGCGGGGCTGCGCCGGGGGTCGGAAAAGTTGCGAATTTGAAGGATTTTTACCATATTTAAAGATAACTTCAACCCCAAAACGAAAAATCACTGAACCCTAGCCGATTTTCACATCCCAAACACACTTTTCATCATCCCAAACCTCAATCCAATCAATCTTTTCATGCAATCATCATTCCAATCATCCATTGAAGATCATATGATGAAGATGAGCGGCTAAACACTTTTGTAACCACCTCCGGGTGTACGGTTCGTTTGTGAAACCTTTAAACTTTGTTGATTTGGTACATGGGATTGTTTTTCACTTGTTTGAAGAATATTTGTGGTTTAAATCATTTAAATAATTCATTTGTGTTGCAATTGCTTATCTTTTTATCATTCGCATTCGGTTTTCTTGCATCGTGAGCAGTTTGATAATTGGGAGGGTAATTGATACTTGTGGGTTGGTAATTGAATTGTACAGGTTATTATTAAAAACTTGTGTTCGGTTATCACTTGATTTGAATCGTTTAACAAAGCCATGTCTATGTGGTATCCTATCATTTAACCAGGTTTGGGTGAATCATTGAACCGGAAACTCGGAGGGGGTTACTTCTTTATTATTATTGTTCGCAACTTTTCAAATCCGTTTTCTTAAATTTCAAAGCAAACAACAAAACAATTAGTTATTAATTTTATTAGTTAATTTACAAAACTATACTTTCCACCAATTCCCTGTGGAGACGACTCACTTTCACTATACTATACTTTTACTTATTTTTGACCGACCCAACGACATCGATCACCATTGCAATGCTGAGTGTGAGTATATAGACCAATATAATGGGCCCATTGCAGTGCTGAGTGTGAGTATATAAACGCACGTGTATTTGCTTTTAAACGCATTTGTATTTTTTTGAACATATATATGATGCTTCATAACATGCAGGTTATTTACACACATGAATACAACAAAAGACACCCATCTGAAATTAAATAATTAGCACACCAGCACTTTCTTACATAAACTCCAATTCATTGGCAGCAAGGGAAACGTATCTTTATGAAAATGGGCCATTGACTGATATAAAAGAAGATGATGAGGATGATGTGGGTGATGGTAATGAAGATGATGAAGAAGAAGAAGAAGAAGAAAATGTAGGTGATGGTGACTACACACTGCCTAGAATTGATGATGATAACGATGATGATGATGATGCAGAGTATGAAAATGCAGATGAGAGAGATTTCATAATGAGTACTCAGACTCAACAAATGTTTGAGTATCCAACACTCAACCACAACTAAGTTATGCTGTGGATGTGAGAGAAGCAAAGTATGAGGCAACAATGAAAGCAAAGAAGGTAGTATGTTTAAACGCACTTTGAAGTAAATTTAAACGCACTTTAATATTTATTAAAACGCACATTGATTTTGTTGGATCAGTGGCCTCTATTAAGAACACTTATGTGTATCAGATTTATGTAAGAGTTAATAAGCAGCGGAATAACAAGTGTTCTAAAGATTAAAAGATCACTTTTAAGAGGAGTTATTACTCCCCCTTGACTGAATAATAAATGAGAAACAATAAATACAGTTTAAGTATAAAGCAGTAAAGCAATTTATGTTTCTCAGATGTGAAATGGATTATAAGTTCAAAGCCCGAAGGATTTCAATTTAGATCAAAGGAATTACACAAAATCACATATATAAAATAGATGAACAAACTCATCTATTTATAGACCAATGTACAAAACCATTGTCTGAAGTAATCTAAGATATTTTAACAAAGATATTATCCTAAGATAAGCTTACAACAGCCTGTACATTGAAACTTGAAATCTAGACTTTAACAAAACAATATAATAATAAAACTGCTGATCTTCAGTCGGTTAGAAGCTTCTGATCACAAAGTGCTGATGAGTGACAAACTGCTGATGACTAGTTTGTCTTCAGTAGTTCTTCAGTGAAATGTCTGGTTAGACTTCAGAACTTCTGATGAGTTACTCTTCAGTACTTTGTACATTTGTTCTTCAGTACTTCTTCTTTGTTCTTCAGCAGTTCTTCCTATACTTAAGCAGAATATGAATTTGGACTAAGGTTATCAAAAGGTGGTTTCTTCAATCCTCTTTGTCCCAACAATCTCCCCCTGGATTGATGAAGCCAAAACCTTATCCAATCTTTATTGCTGATCTTTTCTCTCTTCTAGTATCCTCCAGATTTCTGTTGTCATCCGGGTAGTAAGAGTACATCTCTGTTGCTCAGTGAGAGGTCCAAGTTCAGGTGTAAGATGTTGAATTGTAAGAAGGTCTTTGGAAGATAAAACACTCAACTCCTTTGAGTTTTTGTAGACCTTACTTGAACGATCTCTCCTGGTCACAAGTACTGAGTTGGAATCAGTAAATGACCATTTAATAATGTTTACCTTTGACCTGTCAAAGTCAGAGGCATAGAAAACCAAGCCTGTTTCCTTAGGTTGACCTGAGGATGATTGAGGAATGTCTTCAATTTCAGTGACTCTCAGGTGAGATTCTTGACTACCTTGAAGTTCAGCACCACTTTGAATAGGCATGTTGGGCAAGTGATGTTCTGTTACAACTCTTGTATGTGTCTTCTCTTGAATGGATTGTTGTAACTGATAAGCATAAGTAGCCTTGTCTCTGAATTGTGTAAGGAGGAGTTTTTCTTCTACATCAAAATCACCATGCACTAACTGATTTCCTTCCAAGAGTACCATCTTGAAATCAGTCTTCACAATGGGTTCACCCTCTGCTTTTCTTTTTGTGGCAGGCTTCCTTAGTGCACCAGAAGATCTCTTTATGATAGAAGTTGGTTGGACTTCTGGAGTTTCAAATCTCTCTGGCTCTGCAGCTCTGCTGGCCTTATACTTCTTGTAAGTCTCATATAGTGTTTGTTCTTTCCATTTGGAGACTGAGGCCTTTGAACCATAGCCATTTGCCACTAACTCTTCTATTATTTCAGCTCTTTTGGCTTTCCTCTCATTCTCTGTTGCTAGTCTATCAGACAGCATTTGTGCTCTTCTTGTCAGTTCTTGTGTTGAGAGTCTTTTGAGAGCCACTTGTTTAGATTTGGAGTTCTTTGTTATGAAGGTGATCAGCTGTGCCCTTTTGTCTTCTTCTGCAACAGCTTCTAGTGCTCTCTCTTCAGCCTCAAGCTCATCAAGCTTTTCTTGATACTTGATCAATTTCTCTTGAAAGTTCAGATCATCTCTAGTCTCTAGGCTGTTCCATACTTTGTCTTCTTTTGCCTTCTTTGCAGCCTCTTTCAAACTCTTCTCCAATAGTTCTTTAGACATGGCAATGGGAGTAGGGTTTAAAACAGTTGTGGAAGTTGTTGTAGGCAAAGGAATGGAAGTAGGTTCTCTATCAGGTGCCTTAGAAACTTCTGATGTTGGTTTTGAAGGTGAAACTGCTGATGGTTTGCCTGTCTTCACAACTACTGAAGGATTGTCTTCAGCAGTTTGATAAGTCTCTTCAGCAGTTCCCTCTTGTGCCTTAGATAATGAGAACTCTTGTGCTACTTCTTTTCCTGGTCTTTGTGTTGGCTTTTCAGCTTCAGGATCAGGATTTTCTCTTGTTGTAGCAACTTCAGTTATTGGTTCCTTAGTCTTCTCCCCCTTTTTGGCTTCATCCACTTCTGGAAGCCTTAATGAGTGAGAAGTTGCAGCAGACAACCTTGCTAGTTGATCTTGAGTTTGATCCATCTTCTTGTTCAACTCAGCAAGTCTTGAATTTATCAACCCAAATTGGTTGTTAGCCTTTAACTCCCAAGCAGTTGTGAATTTCTTGAGTTGATCAGTGATAATTTGTTGCATTGTCTGGAACAGGGGACCTGCTGGGCTGCATAGTTGGTTCAAGTCTATGCCAGTGAGCCTAGGGAATTGGGTAGGTTGTTTTTGTGAAGGGGGGCTTTTTGGGTGATCCTCAGATTTCTCTGAAGATGCCACTTGTGGGGATTTTTGGGCTAAGTGGTCTTTAACCTGATCTTTGGTGACCAGCTTCTTGAGCTTGGAGACCTTAGATGCAGGACCTTCAATTTCAACCGTCAATTCAGTTGGTGGAATGTTTGATTCATCATCCAAGCTAATGGAATCATCTGAATCCCTGATAGTGTCCTCAGAGAGGGCAGGATCAGTTAAATCATGAGCTAGTCCCAAACTAGTAGTCTCATGAACCTCTTTGTCTTGGAACTGAGGTTTTCCTACTTCAGGCACTAGGCCTTCATCAGTAGTTGCCAAATTTGAGGTCTTAGCAATGTTACTACTGTCCTCAAGTTCACCACTGGGTGATAAGTGAGTAGTAGCAGCCTCAAAAGTACCAAGAGTCTCTAAGTTTGGGCTTATAAACTCTGTTCCATCCTCATCTCCCTGGTTTGGGCTAATAAGGTCCACATCCATGTCAATAGGAGAAGGCATCTCCCCAATTTGATGTGTTGCTGGGGGAGTGACATGTGTTGGATGGGATCCTTTTAGTCCTGAGAGAAGTTAGGCTATTTCTATTGTTGTGTGGGAAGGTTCAGGTTCAGTAGTTGTAATGGGTAGGTGTTCAGAAGTTGGAATGGGTTCAGGTTCTGTTTCAGCAGTTTCAAAGGTTGGGTCAACAGTTACAGGTTTCTTAAATCTTTTTCTTTGAAAAATAACTGTAACTGGTTTTCTTTTAGGAGGTGGAGAAGGAGTGTGCTGAGAGGATGTTTCAGCCACATCCTTATCAAGTGCAGATTGCACATCAGCAGTTTCAGGGTTCTCCACTTCCTGAACTGTCTTTTTCAATGGTTTGGTTGGTTTTTGTTTTTGTTGTTTTGGCTTTTTGGTTTTCTTTTTGGGTTTGGAAGATGTGGGTTCCTTGGGGATGGGTTGTTCTTCCCCTTGGTCATCTTCTAGCACAAGTGCTGGTTTGTTGTGCCTAGAGAATACTTGTGAGGTTAATGGGTTTAAAGTTGTTGTTTTACCCACAAGTACTCCCTCTCCAAGTTCTTTTATTATGCATTGCATAACAAATCTTGGGTACAACAAAAACTTCTTTTTATCATTTTCATGGTGTAAAACCAATTCATTGAAAAACAGTTTTGATGCCTTAAAAGGTGTTTCATTTATGATTGAATGAAAGATTGGTTGAAAAGTAGAAGGCATCTGATCAATAGACCCAGTTTTTGGACTTAGACACATTATAATATAATGAAATAACAGTTTATATTTTGGGTCAAAATATTTCTTATAAATTGTTGCTTGTGCCAAAGTACCTTGATAACCACATTCTGTCATGGTTAGATGGATGTCTGAGTTTGGAATATGCTCAGGAGCATTAGAATCCTTCAAACCAAGCCTGATGCTTAGTGTTTCCGGTGATATGGCCATCAGTTTCCCTTTTATAGAAGCTTTGAGGGAGATTACTTCATTATTAACCGTCACCGTCTCTGTGTTAGCCCAGAACTCATTGAGAGTTTCTTCATGAATGGGTGGATTGATGGTGAAAGCTTCATAATACTGGGATTTCATGATGAGATCAATGATTTCATCATACTGGGACCAGGCTTCATCTTTCACAAAGTAGCCTCGTTGATTATGTCCCTGTTTTAACACGAGAGCCGTTGCTTGTTTGATCGAACAGTATTTTTAGGTTAGAGAAGGGGTTTTGGTTTTGATTTGAGAGAGAGAGAGGGAATTTTGCTTTTTGAATGGATAAGTGTTTGAAAAAGGTATTTATCAGAAGTTTTTAACCGACTAGGTCAAACTTCTGATGAGTGAAAAGTCTGTTTTACCCTTTTTAATGAAACTGCTGATGAAGAAGGTTTCTTCATCAGTGGTTTTAGTCATCTCTTCAGTAGTTTCAACTGCTGATGAAAATGACTTTTAAAACACTTAAATAACTTCTGATTCTTATCAGTAGTTATGTCCAATGTGAAAATTTCCCATTTTTCTTAAAAATTGTTCATCAGTAGTTTCTCTTTCTCAAATTTGGTCTTCAGAGGTTTGTGACAGATAAGTATGTAAGTGAAAATAAAATATGTGCAGAACTAAAAAGTGAAACACTTACAGACTTTCTTCCAAGTTTAACATCCCAAGCATGGATACTAACCTCTGAAAAGTTGTTGAATCAAGGGATTTGGTGAAAATGTCAGCTATTTGATTAGCTGTTGTGACATGCTTCACCTCAATCTTGCCGTTTTCATAGCAATCTCTTATGAAATGATACCTGATTTCAATATGTTTAGTTTTTGAAAACTGAACAGGATTTTGAATGATGCTAATGGCAGATTTGCTGTCTACTAAAAGTGGAGTCTTGGTCTCTTTGATTCCATAATCAAGCAGTTGATATTGGAGCCATTGTATCTGTGAAGTACAGCTTGCAGCAGCAATGTATTCAGCTTCAGCTGTTGAAGTTGCCACAGATGTTTGTTTCTTTGATTGCCAGGACACCAGACAGTTTCCTAAAAATTGACAACCACAAGATGTTGATTTTCTTGACATCTTGCACCCTGCATAGTCACTATCTGAAAAAGCAGTTAACTTGGTATTTCTTGAAGCAGGATACCAAATTACTAAAGTGGGAGTTCCTTTCAGATATCTGAAGATTCTTTTGACTGCAATTAGGTGTGATTCTCTTGGTGCAGATTGGTATCTAGCACAGACACAAGTTGAAAACATGATATCTGGTCTAGAAGCAGTTAAATACAAAAGAGAACCTATCATACATCTATACATGGTTTGATCAATATGTTTCCCTTGATCATCTGGTTCAACTTGTGTGATTGGTGTCATGGGAGTGGAACATGTTTTACAGTCTTGTAAAGAAAATTTGTTCAATAATTCTTTAACATATTTTGATTGATGTATAAATGTTCCATTTGATTGTTGCTTGATTTGCAGTCCCAAAAAGTACTGCAATTCTCCCATTGTACTCATTTCAAATTTTGATTGCATGAGTTTCTTAAAATTTTCACACAGTTTTGAGTTTGTTGAACCAAATATGATATCATCAACATAAATTTGAACAAGTAAGACATGATTTCCAACATGTTTTATGAAAAGATTTTTATCAATGGATCCCCTTGAGAAGTGATTCTTAAGTAAAAAGTTTGAAAGTGTTTCATACCAGGCTCTTGGAGCCTGTTTTAGCCCATAAAGAGCTTTGTCAAGTCTGTAAACCCAATCAGGATAAGAAGGATCCTCAAACCCTGGAGGTTGACAGACATACACTTCCTCTTTTATTTTTCCATACAAAAATGCACTTTTGACATCCATTTGATAAACTTTAATGTTGTTGGAAATTGCATAAGCTAAAAATAACCTGATAGCTTCAAGTCTTGCAACTGGTGCAAAGGTTTCATCATAATCAATTCCTTCCTCTTGGGAATAACCTTGTACCACCAGTCTTGCTTTGTTCTTGATGATCATACCAGCCTCATCTGATTTGTTTCTGAAGACCCATCTTGTTCCAATTGGTTGCTTATCTTGAGGTAAGGGACAGATTTCCCAAACCTGTTGTTTCTTGAATTGAAGCAACTCTTCTTGCATTGCTTGCACCCAATTGTTGTCTTTGAGGGCTTCTTGATACTTCTTTGGTTCCAACTGAGAAATGAATGCTGAGAAGAAGCAAAAGTTGGAAAGTTGGTTTCTTGTGAGTACCCCTGATGCAATATCACCCATGATTTGATCCAATGGATGATCCTTGTGTTCAATCAGTTGTTGTAGACCTGTACTAGAGGATGGCTCTACTGGTTCTTCAAATAAACCACTGAGATTGATAATATTTGGTTCAGCTGTTGTTTGAACTTCAGGAGTTTTAGGTTCAGCTGAATCAGTAGTTTCAAAATGTTCATCAGTAGTTCCTGAAGTTGAAGCTATTGAAACTTCTGAAGGTTTGATAGTTGATCTTCTGACTGTGTTTGGAGTCCATGGTGCAGGACTATCATCTTCAAATCCTTGAAAACCATTTTGAGGAGGTTTGGATGATTCAACAGTCTTTTTAGGTCCGAAATGAAAGTTGTCAAGATCAAATAATTCAGCAGGATTTGCTGGAATAAGTGTGTGTTTTGATTCATTGAACTTGACATTCAGTGTTTCTTCTACTATCTTGGTTCTTGAATTGAAAACTTTGTAAGCTTTTCTTAAAGGAGAATAACCAAGAAAATAACCTGTATCAACTTTTGCAGCAAATTTTGAGATAGAGTCTTTGATGTTGAGGATAAAACATTGACATCCAAAAGCCCTGAAGAAGGAGATAAGGGGCTTTATGCCATGAAGAATTTCATAGGCAGTCTTGGTATGTCTCTTGTTGATAAGAACTCTATTCTGAACATAACATCCAGTGTTGACTGCTTCAGCCCAAAAATACAAAGGTAGGCCTGAATCAGCTAACATTGTTCTGGCTGCTTCTATTAAGGTTCTGTTCTTCCTTTCTACCACACCATTTTATTCTGGCTGCTTCTATTAAGCTAACATTATCAGCAGTTTGACTCAGTTCTTCATTGTCATAAGCTGGGAAGGATCCATCTGATGAGATCCCAGCTGTTATGTCAATGTGGTCAAAAGAACCAAAATTATTAAAACAGGATGGTGAGTCATGTCCTAATAAGGCTGTGCTACCTGGAGTATAGTCATCAGCAGTTTTACCATATTCTTGTAACTTTTTCTTTTGATTGATTTCTCTTTCAAAAGTTAGTAATTTACCATGTAACCTAGTTAGGTTCAAGGTGTTAAAATCTGAACTTGTTCTGAGGACTATTGAGTAAGTTTCCCATTTTGAAGGTAAAGACCTTAAAAATCTATGTAACATAAACTCATTTGAATAGGTCTGATTGTTAATTTTTAACTCAGAGATGAGTGAAGAAAATCTTTCAAATTGTTGTGTTAAATTTTCACCCTCTATGTGAGTAAAAGTTTCATATTGTTGAGCCAATATTTCTCTGATGTTGGCTATCACCTCAGCAGTTCCTGCAAACTGCTCTTTTAGGCAATCCCACAGCTCTTTGGCACTTTCACAATGTAAAAGGCCAGCATATATTTCGTTTGGGAGAGCCATAGCCAACATGGAGAAAGCTTTTGCATCAAGCTCAAATTTTTGGAAATCTTCCTCCGTGTAGTCTTTTGGATCTTTTGGTATTTCAGTCTTTCCCTCTGGATCAGTTATAACTGGTTTGTGAGGTCCAAAAACTACAGACCTCCAACATCCAGTATTTGTTTGAGAAATAGTGTGTGCCAACCTTTTAGACCATATGTTATATTCATTTCTGACTAACATAGGAGGCTTGTTGGCAGATCCAGTATTGTAAGGGTCCATTTTTAAGAAGTTTGGATTTGTCAATACTTCTTTAAAGTGATGGATGAAAAAGTGAGCCTTTTATCCTTTATTGAATATCAATAAGAGCCTGCGTCTGAATCTCAATTTGTTAGATTGATATTGATTAGATTAACCAGATGCTCTGATACCAATTGTTGGATCAGTGGCCTCTATTAAGAACACTTATGTGTATCAGATTTATGTAAGAGTTAATAAGCAGCGGAATAACAAGTGTTCTAAAGATTAAAAGATCACTTTTAAGAGGAGTTATTACTCCCCCTTGACTGAATAATAAATGAGAAACAATAAATACAGTTTAAGTATAAAGCAGTAAAGCAATTTATGTTTCTCAGATGTGAAATGGATTATAAGTTCAAAGCCCGAAGGATTTCAATTTAGATCAAAGGAATTACACAAAATCACATATATAAAATAGATGAACAAACTCATCTATTTATAGACCAATGTACAAAACCATTGTCTGAAGTAATCTAAGATATTTTAACAAAGATATTATCCTAAGATAAGCTTACAACAGCCTGTACATTGAAACTTGAAATCTAGACTTTACAAAACAATATAATAATAAAACTGCTGATCTTCAGTCGGTTAGAAGCTTCTGATCACAAAGTGCTGATGAGTGACAAACTGCTGATGAGTAGTTTGTCTTCAGTAGTTCTTCAGTGAAATGTCTGGTTAGACTTCAGAACTTCTGATGAGTTACTCTTCAGTACTTTGTACATTTGTTCTTCAGTACTTCTTCTTTGTTCTTCAGCAGTTCTTCCTATACTTAAGCAGAATATGAATTTGGACTAAGGTTATCAAAAGGTGGTTTCTTCAATCCTCTTTGTCCCAACAGATTTTAATTAAACGCACTTACTTTCTTATATTCCAAATATAAACGCATGTATGTTGATATAAACACACATAGCATTTACATATATATTTATCTATTGTTGTCTCAGATTTGGATAATACCATAAAAAGTTATTAAGCAATACAAAAGGAGATGGAAGAAATGGTTGAGCAAGCACGAACCAAGTATTTCTGGGTTCCTGAATTGATGGAGAGGTGTAGAAAGTGGGATGAGGTGAACCATAAACAATCAAAAGACATAAGTGCTGAAAAGGATAATGCTGAATTTGAGGAGGAACAAAATGTGGTTGACATAGAAGAAAATATTGTAGGGCTTGAAGTTGAAGATGAACATATTGTTGAAGGTAATGAAACTTCAAAAAGGAATGAGGTGGAAAATTAAGGATGATCAGGCTGTTGAAGATAACACTACATCAGACAAGGCTGAATTAGCTAAGGATGCAAACCTAGAAGTTCAAAATCAAGAAGAAGAAATAACTGACACAACAATAAACATGCTGCAAACAGTAGAACTAGGTGTGTATGCGGTGAAAGATGTAAATGAAACACTAAATGCACAACAGGCTGAAAGGGAACTAGAGAAAGACAAAGGGAAAACAGTGGATGATGGTGGTGTCAACTTAGAAGCTCAAAGTCAAGCAGATGAAATAACTGACACAACAATAAACATGTTGCAAACAATGGAAACAAGAGTGTATGCAGTGAAAGATGTACATGAAGCACCAAATGCCCAACAAGTTGAAAGGTAAAGCCACAAGAAAAGGAAGCAGGAAAAGACAAGGGGAAGCAGTGGTTGACGGTGGAAGGCCAAATAGGGACAAAAACCCTTCATGGGCCTTAAGATCACCATACACTAGAAAGATCGTGTGCATCGTTGAACAGCTAACGGGAGAGGATTTAAGGCTAGCAGAGTTCATGTTTGCACCAATTAGGGATATATTGTAAGTGTCGTTTTCTTATTGTTTACAAAATATTATCGAATACTTACTAATTTTTTAAATTCTTGATATTCAGGAAAATGTGTTTTCATTCAGAAGCTAGAACAGAGACCCCGAAGGTGATTTTTGAAAGTTTTCATCCTGGAATTTGGCTTCACACAAATGCACTGGATGCATGGACTGATATTCTGAATTATGAGGAGTCGAGCCGAAGGAAAGAGGGGTCTACATATAGACTATTTTTGAGTTATACCATGATGGTATGAATAAACGCACGCACATAAAATTTAGACGCACATAGGAATCTGTTATGTTGTTAACTGGTACAAAAGAATATTAAACGCACGTCCAATATATCTTAAACGCACGTTTTAATATTTATTATTTTTCGATTTCGTGACAATGCAGCCTGATAACTACTATGAAGAAGGGGTTAGTTGGGCAGATAGGCATGAGGTTTTTAAAGGAAATCTTCAAAATACCCTACGGAAGTTTAAAGCAGAATCGTTAGCTGAATTCGACATGATTCTCCTGCCAATGTTGGTAGATAAACATTTCTATGTCTTGAGTTTTGATTTGAAGAATGGAATTACAGAGTTGCTTGACAACTCTAAAGAGGTACAAGACTTTGAAGAGCGATATAAAGGGGTACTCGAAATACTGGTATATAAATGATCTAATATCACATTTAACACCAAAAAAAATATTATCTAATAACAAATTGTTTTTTGTAAAAATATTTGTAGAGGCACACATTGTACCATAGCTTGATGACAACCTGTCCTAGAAGCATACGGATTGAAAACTTGAAGTAAATCCTATTATAAGACGAGAAATGTTGTGGAGGACTCTAGACAACCAAGAAGATTGTGGCATATTCGCTATAAGACACCTAGAAACCTTTAAAGGGGAAAAATTATGGAACTGTGGTTTTGCAGGTGCATCAGAATTTCAAAAGAAGCAGTTGACTACATTGTGTTTCAAGTATGTAGCGAAGATTGTACTCTCCCCTCACAACCTGGTGAAAGATGAAATTGTTGAAGGGGCTAACAAGTTCACAAAAAGGCGACTCAAGGAAAATGCCATGCCAAAATTACTAAAGAGGTTGGATAAAATATGAAGAAGGTTATGGGGTTTTATTGTTAGTTAATTATTTGAACAGAATGTTTAGTTACTGACTTTGTTTTTAATCTTAGTACTTTAAACGCACGTGTATATGAATGAATGATCATTTGAAACGCACATTACAAATAGTATTGATTATTCAGACTTCACTTAAACGCACTTGTACATATGCATACTTATTTCTTACGCACATTACAATAACAAAGAAAAAAAACACAACAAACAGCACATACAAACCACAAAAACACCTACATGGGCAGTTCCCTGGGGAGTTTACATATATTTTAGGAACTGAATTTTAAATTCAATAGAACACCTTAAAAGGGCTATGGATTTTGTATGTTGTTTGACAAGATTAACATCACCATTTTTTGCATCAATCATGAACATAACTGCAAGTTCATGAAGACTTGAGTTAGGCATACACATAAAAAGTTTGGAAATCTCATCTCTCTTACTCATGCCATCATTTATCATGTTTAGATTATCGGTCAGACGATCCTCACAAGCATAATATTTTGCAATTCGCTCCTCAATCCTTTTTATCATTTGAGATTTTGTTGATGAAGATGAAGCAATTACTGAAAAACAAAAAAGATAAGTTGTGATTCAATTGTGTAGTGTAAAAATGATTCCATAGAGATAAGTATATAAAGAAAATAATAATAACAAGGTGACAAAATATCCTTCACGAGAATTACTCTTATTGTTGGTTTCCAATAATTGATATAAAAACGCACGTGACTAAAAATTTAAACGCACATATATGGTTTGATAAACGCACATGTAAACTTTTTAAACGCACTTACAAAAAGAATAAAAACCAAATATTATTTTACATAGACGCACATTGTACAAAAATTGCTTAACTACAAACGCACTTTATGTATCTTCTTCTTCTTCATCATAATACTGGTAATGAAAACTCCTTCTTCTTCTTTCTCTCTATACAATACCTCCATGATCATTGATTTTGATTAACAACATACTATCAAAATGTAAAACTAAGTCAATCATATGATCATCCCTCGTAATCAATCGTCAACAAAAAGATTGTTGATTGACTGAAAAAACAGAGCATGAGATAAATCGTCGACATTGTTAATTGAATCGACCGTGATTCGTAGTTAATCGATTAAGAATTGAATCCGAATAATTATCGAATCTAATTAATCGATTTTGAAATGAGATTGGATCAGAGATTAGAGAAAGAATAAAAAGACTGAATTACCCTTTTAATCAACCAGGATTAAATTTATTAACCCTAACTATGATTTACATATATTATCATATTGTGACTTCCTACACTTCCTATGTTAAGGAACTTTCTATCGTATACTTTTTTCTTAAATGAATTATACAATAACAATTTATGTAAACTTTATCAAATGTATAACTAGCTTGCCAAAATCAATGATTAAATAAGTCTTATATAAGTTCAACGCTTCAACCACTATTTATAGGAAACATCGAAGAAATAACGTCTTCTAATCTAAATAAATAATAAGTTTTAATTAATTTAATCATAATAAGTTTAGAAGAAATTTTGTACTTTATCATAGATTTATTGTGTATGGTAGAGTTGCATTCTGTCAATGGACCAAATGGCAGCTGGATGATGGATCTGATGGTTAATGTGGTTGGGGCCCACAACCGGTAATGTCGCATTTGGGCTCGGAATCGTCCAATCATATAAACAAGGGCTTGTTACAATAGTTTATATTGTTCCCTGTATCATATTTTATATTATTTAATATTTAATTCTTCATTCCATGGTACATGTTTGTACACTGTATCTCTACTAAGTTTTTCTACACTACAATCCAAAAATACCATAATTTTACATATATAATTGTATTAAAAATCAGTAAAATACTAACTATACATTTTGTTAAGTAAAATAATGAAGAAAAAATAATTAGATGGTAACATTTAAAAGCATATCATTAATTAAGGTAAATATATATATATATATATAGGATCCAGATCATATGAAAACTCCCCTTAGTTGTGAGAACTAGGGAACTCCTCTAGACCAATCATCAAATGACACATCAACACCTTTATAATATATTGTAATCTTTTAATTAGGGACATGGTTGTCTTTTACACCCACCCACTTGGGGGTATTTCAGTAAAAATAACACCCACCCCCACCCCACACCCCACCCCAAATAACATTTAAATAATAATAATAATAATAATAATAATAATAATAATAATAATAATAATAATAATAATAAATGTATCTCACCCTCTCAAACACACACACACACACCGGCTCACACACTCTCTCTCTAAAACACACACACACACTCTCTCTCTCTAAAAAAACCGGTTCACTCTCTCTCTCTCTAACACACACACGTACACGTCTCTCTCTCTCTTTAACACACACACGCACACCGGAGGTCGGTGGTGGGACGGAGAGGGGAGGTTCGAAATGGGTTTTTTGGTGGGTTTTCAGTCGATGGTTGTGGGTTTTCAGTGGATTGTTGAGGGTTTTCGTTTGAGGGTTGGATCTGGTGGTGAAATGGTGGTTGGACGTTGGTGACGGTGGGGTAGGTGGTAGATCTGGTGATGAAATGCTGGTTGGATGATGGTGACGGTGGGGGAGGCGGTGGATCTGGTGATTAAACGGTGGTTTGATGATGGTGACGGTGGGAGAACGACGGTGGGAAGGACGACGGTGGGAGGACGACGGTGAGAGGCGGAGGACGACGGAGGTTTGTTTTTTTATATTATTATTATTATTTTTGTTATTATTATTATTATTAATATTATTATTATTATTATTATTATTATTGTTTTTTTTGTTATTATTATTATCATTATTATTAATATTATTATTATTACTATAGTTACTATTATTATTATTTTTTTTTTCAGTTATTAATATTATTTTTTTCCTGTTTGTATTATTATTTTTTTTCCTGTTTTTATTATCATTATTATTATTATTATTATTTGTTTTTTTTGTATTATTATTATTAAAACTGTTATTATTATTATTATTTTATTATTATTATTATTATTATTATTATTATTTTTATTATTATTATTAAAGCTGTTATTATTTTTTTTTTGTTTTTTCTGTTATTATTATTATTATTTCTGTTGTTATTATTATTATTATTATTTCGGTTATTATTATTATTATTATTTATCTGTTATTATTATTAATATTATTATTATTTTCTGTTATTATTTGTATTATTATTATTATTAATTCTGTTATTATTTTTTTATTTTTTTGTTATTATTATTATTTTTTTCTGTTATAATAATAATAATTATTATTATTATTATTATTATTTGGTTTTTGTTTTACCTTTGACGTAATACACATGTTCATAATTTTGGGGGTATTTTTTTACCGTTTTGGCGTAATACGATTTGTATAGATGTTTGTTTTGGTGTAGTAGGTTGTTTTGGTTTAACACTAAGCGTTTTTTGGTGTAGTAGGTTGTGTATGGTAGTTTTTACAATGGTGTAATTACCCTGGTGTAAACAATTACACCAGTGTAAATCATCCTCATGATATGTTTGTTTGGTTTTTTGCAGATGTAGCAGCGGGTTTTTTTTTCTTTACATTAATGTATAGTATGATTTTTTTTAAATGTTTTGTTTTGTTTTTACATTTGATGTAATACACAAAAATGATATTATAGGGCCATTTTGTTACCGTGGTGTTGTGCAATACGATTGTAAAGATGTTTGTTTTTTGTTTTAACACTGTGTTTTTGTTTGCGGTAGGTTGTGTATAGTAGATTTACATTGGTGTAATTACCCTGGTGTAAACAATTAAACTAGTGTAAATGATCCTCGTTATATGTTTATTTGGGTTTTTACACCAGTGTAAATAACTACACCAATGTAAATCATCCTCATCATTTTGTTTGTAAAATTATGTGTATGGCAGATTTACACTGGTGTAAATAATTACACCAGTGTAAATCATACAGATTTTATGGATGAATGTTTTATATAGATGTAACTAAAACACTGATGTAAATTTTACACCAGTGTAAAAAGGGGGGGTATAGATGTAACTAAAACACTGATGTAAATTTTACACCAGTGTAAAAACGGGGGGGGGGGGGGAGATGACAAAAAAATGCACGTTTTTTTTTTAAATAATTTTTTTTAAAAAAAAGTAATTTATTTTAATTAAAATAATAAAATAAACTTTAAAAATCAATTAAAGTTTAAAAAAATTAAATAATATTATTTTAATTAAAATACTAAAATAAAGTTTAATAAATCATATTTGTTTTTAATAATGAAATAAAAATTAACATAATATTATATTTAAAATCTTCTCTCTCATGCATTTTTACTTAAATACCCCTAATTGTACTTAAACACATTAAAAAACTAATTATTAAGTAAAGACAAAATACTCATCTTTTGATCTCAACCATTGATCTTGATCTCAACCATTGGATCATCAAGATCAATGGTCCATAGGAGTTCTCTAGTTCTCATAACTCACCTTAGTTCTCACATGATCCTAACCCTATATATATATATATATATATATATATATGAATAAATGATTGAAAAAATGATAAGATATTGTATTTAAGTTGAGTTTATTTTTGTTTTATGTTTTTAGTCTTTTCTTCTAAAAAATGCCACATAATGACCAATAGATGATGGGAATTAATCGTTAAAGCGCATTAAGAGGAATGCATGTGTAGCCTTTTCTAACCTAACCGTGTTGTTATGCTTATTTAGAGGTAACTATTTACGTAATTTGAGTAATTTTGCTAAAAATATGTGCAATGGTAAGGTGAAAATTTCAAGCTTATAGGGCATTAATTGACATGTGACATGTAGGGCCATTAAGGGATTCAAATTAGGATGAGGTGTAGTGGGTAAGGTGAAAAATTCAATCCCTTCCAATCATTTAATATTAATTATTATTTTTTATTTTGAACAATCTTTCATTTCATTGGCCCATCCAAACAAAAAAACGCCGTGGAAAATTTGATGGAGGGCAAGAAAACGCCCCAAGTTTGATGGAGGGGGCGGTGTTCCATTTGGGTGGGGGCGTGAATTTGGAAGAAAACGCCTCAAATTGGATGTCATTACACATGGTCTAATTCAAGTTTGTGTTAACAAGTGCCCAACTTCTGCCAACTTATTTAAAAAGTATAATAAAACCATTAAGTAAAAGTATTAAAAATAGTGAATGAATTTAAAAAAAAAAACTAAAATCTCTTACTCGCCACCGCCACCACCCCCACCATCGCCGATGCCAATGCCACCACCCCCACACTCATTATCGGCTATGGGCGTTGTCGCCCTTCCCATCATCAACACCAACACATGTTAGTTTCTTGAATAGACCTACAAACAAAACATGTTTATTTTGTCAAACAAATGTAATTTGCAATTCATGAAGTTATTAGTTCTTCGTTTTTTAAACTTGTCAAGTTTGGTTGTAGTTTTTCTTTTGTCCATTTTATCACTTATTTCTAGTATTTCTTTTATGGGGTTATGATCAAATACACAGTGGAAAACAACAGGAAGTCGTAGGAAGGGTATCAAATGGACTCCGATTGAACTCATTCAAGCGGCATTGGAACCGTCTTATCGAACCATACGACGTTAGTTTTTAGGCCTTTGTTTTTTGGGGTTTTAGCTTGTAGTTTTTAGAATATGCGTTATATCATAGTGTCTTTTATGTGTCATTGTGTCTTTTTCTTATTTTCATCATTGTGTCATTTTTCAATTCATTGTGTTTTTTTTTCTTCAGCATTGTGTTATATTTTTTGGCACTGTGTTATATGTTGTGGCTCATTGTGTCATATTTCATGATTTATTGTGTTTTTTGTATCATTCTCACCCTTCTCATTTTTGTTACACTGTGTAAAATAACTTGACTCTTCTTTTATGTACATATACGTGATCACGTTATTGTTTTTCAGATAGAAGTACATTTCCAACTTGTAGGAAATGGGTTCACCATTTTCTTAAAATAATAATAAAATAAATTTAATAACGTTGCTCTCGTTATTCATAGAAAATATAAAATACAATACCGATTACAAAACTGAATGTAAATGAAATACATACAAATACATGCACCATACTTGATTCAAGCCAGTTTCTTTAGAGAACTTCAACCGAACAATCTTGTACAAAGCTCCACTGCAAGAATAAACAAAGTAGTCATTGACGGTTTTTTGGTTGAGGATCGTGTTGAGTTTTTTATTTATCTCGCATGAAGCTCCACTGCAAGAATAAACAATGTAACAATTTAAAACACAACCAAATATGTATACACACACACGTTTTTAACCTATTAAGTTTTTTATTTATCTAATTTTTCTTCAATAATTTCTGTTCCCTAAATTTTCTTATTAAAAAACGAATTTTTCGATGTGTTTAAAACTTTGTAAAAATATCATTTTGACCCCTCGAGTTTTTAAACTTTCGAGTTTACTCTTTTCGTACCTTCACTTTAATGAAACTATTTTTATGTGCTTATTTTTATATACGTGTTGGTATAAATTCGACTTGATCTATGTTTCAACTCAACTTTTTTTTTACACGAGTCAGGTCAAGCACAATACGTTTTGGTGCTTATTTTATGTACGTTTTCAGCTGGTCCACCTCTCCGTGTGAATATTGTTTTGAATCAAGTGAGGTCAAATATAATACGTTTTCATTCGACAGTATAAATTAAAGTTACTTTACTTAACCCCCGTCGATAGTCGTTGGTGTTTACACCTCTTGGATTTGGTTTTTCACTTTGCAAAACACTCATGTTTACCCAAAGTATTTTCTTTTGACATCTTGCGGCTTTTTTTTTCCTTTTTAAAAGCTTTAATTAATCCATTTTGATTACCAATGTCAGTTTTTCTTTTATACTTTTTTTTTACGTTTACTATGTATAAGTCGGGTCAAATATAATATGTGATAATTTTAAAGTATAAATTTGATTTACTTTACGGTTTGATCCAACCGCAATGATTATATAGGTCACATTGACTTGAATTTAATATGTTGAAATGTGCATTTACATATGTTTAATGCATCACATAACGTTTGGACTAATCCATTCGATGTTTGCGACGGGCCAGCAACGCATCCCTTGCATGTTATATTACTAGTTCTTATATATCTTAAAGGGAAATGTCGGTGGGTGCCGCATACTTAGGGGTGTTCAATGAATCGAATAACGAATTTTCGAATTAATCGAATCAAATTTTTTGATTTTTTTGTATTTTTATCTGAATTCGTATTAGATTAAAATTTAATTTATTCGATTCAAATAAGAATCTCGAATTCAAATATATTCGATTTAGTTCAAATTTACCATAAATAATAAATTGTTTTACTTTAGTTTTAAAACTACTATAAACTCATTATGTTTAACATATAAAATACTAATCTACAAAACTGATAAACAATAATATGTCAAATACGAGAATAGTATAAGTAGTAGTGAGTATAGTCTTTTAGAGTTTTGTGATGTATAAAGTAAATATGTAAAATTTGGTTATGGTAAATATTGTAGAGACTATGGGTTTTTACAGTTTGATCAAAATTAAAAGTCTCTTTTTTCAATGTGTATATTTGTGTATATAATAATGTGTATGTGTGTATAAATATATATTTAAAAAATATACATGTACAATTTTAATTCAAATTTCGAATCGAAATTAAAATCATAAATTCATATTCAATATACTGGACTCGAATTCGAACTGAATCGAATTCAAATTCTTAATGATCAAATCGAATTCTTGGTAATCGAATCAAACTAAGTCGAATTTTGAATTTTTTGAATCCAAATCGAATTCTGAACACCCCTACCCATACTTTCATCAAATTGCACTTGTAGTCCCTTGTATTTGTTACCATCAAAGTTTCATGACATGGCAGTTTTAGTCCTTAGACTATTATTTCATAGTACAAGTTTTACAAATTAACCCCCTAAGTTTCTAATGTTTCAACTTCAATTATGTACCATATATAATATATGTTTTTAACCTATTATTTTCTTCAATAATTTTCGTTCATTAATTTCTTGTTTAAGAACTAATCAGTCATAGACCTCATTAAGTTTCTAAAGTTTTGAGTTTACTCCTTTCGTTCCTTTATTTAAAAAAAACAAACTTTTACGTGGGTGTTTTTATCTACGTGTCGGTATAAATTGGAGTTGTTTTACGTTTAGACATAAACTCTTTCCTTTTTTGGAAACAAGTCAACTTAAATATAATATGCTTTCGTGCTTATTTTATATATGTTAGTTAGCTCAAATGTAATCGCTTTATTTTTTGTTGTACGTTACGTTATAACATTAAGATATAAATGCGATTTACTTTACGTTTTGATTCGACCGCAATGTTTATATAGGTTACGTTGAGTTGAATCGAATACGTTGAAACATATGTTTTCATATGGTTAACGCGTGACATAACATTTATACTAATCAATTTAAGGTTTACAACGGACCCGTAACACGTCGATTACGGGTCGTGTTACTAGTTTATTTATAAAGTATAAAAAAGTCGGTGACCCGTAGCCAATGGAGGTTTAAACAACATGTTAGAATTGAATATACAACTTTAATTATCCGTATCATATCCATTCAAATTTGAGGGTTAAAATAATCATAGACTTTTAAAAAGTTGGTGTCACCCATGGCCAATGGGATTTAATGGTTTATGAGAAAGCGAACTTGAAAGCACTTTCTACTCCTTTCCGTCACTAAAAAGAAAAAAATAAATAAATAAGTGAACCGATGTTTTATATAAACTTCAGTTATCAGGTCTTTAATTTGTATTAGCATTTTGTTATTAAACTTACTTACTAAATATTGTATGTTAGAGCTGATAATCTTTGACACAAGTCGCTAACAAGGCTTTGAGGGGGTTTTGGATAAACGAGCTTGGGTCATAAGCAACTCAAAACGATTAAAAATGTGTCTAAATGAGGTCAATGTGTTTATGGCACACGTAACATGCATTTTTAACTAATCTATACTATCTATATCTATACTATATTATAAAGCATTTCCTAATGACTTCTTCAAAATTAAGAGGTACAAGTATAATAGCTTATCATACAACATACAATGCATATGTTAAAAACTTTTTAGGGGTAAATTTGTCTTCAAAACACCCACTATAGTTAACTAGTGACAATGCCCGTGCGTTGCCGCGGTACATAGATTTACCCATAGATAACGATTTGTTACAAAAAAATTGAAGAAGCATGTGATGAAATGCCTAATTTGGGATGAGAAGCCACGAAAATAATGTAGTAAATTTAATAACTAAAAGTCTGTATGTTGATATTAATAAAACGCATATGAAATAACGTAGTGGTTTCAAGGATACAGTAACATTTGGATCTATATGATGGTCGTGGGCTTAAGCAAAAGTTTTGTACTAAAATGTTTGGCAACTTCAAAGTAATCATAAAAAAACATCTTAAAGCGAGCTTCCCAAATGACAGGTTGTATGGCGACTCTAGCATCCTGCGTGACATCCAAATGTGATAATTAGAACTGAAACCTAAGTCAATTTAAATTCAAAATACTTTAAAAAAATCATATAACATATAAATATATAATGGCACATCCTCAATACAAACAAATTATTCTTACTCTTAGAATCAAATGGACACATTATAAAAATGAGGGAGTTAAGCAACACTGAAGAAATTGAAATCGAATTAAGCAACTTTGAATTTTTCAACAAGCATTGAATTCTTCTTGCTGATTCATCTAGAGGTGTAAAGCAAAAAACTTTTCATATGTCATCTTAACTTTGACAATTAGGACATATTTGCTCATACCTCCTCCTTTATAACGTAGTATAGATTAACTATAGTAATACTAAATACTTTACATTAATCATCTACCCTTAATTGTTAGTGATATTAAATGTTTGTTATAACATTAGATGTGTAGCATTTGAAAAAAAAAAGATTAAATCCATAATAATCCCGTATAAACACATAGATCATTTTTGTATGTCACCTTTTAATTATAATAATATATATATGATACAATAATTGTATGCGATCTTCTTACTGGTTTTTAACATTAGAGAAATTTTCCAAAACAAATCTTAAACTTTTGAGTTTTTCAACAATATTGCAAGTCACAACTTAGATACTTAGAATATTATTTCTTCAAGTAATAATAATTATAGTCGAATTTTGTGCATAGTGAATTCACATGTTACAAATTTAACAAAATCATGTTTAAGATATAAAATATATAAAATAAACTGAGTTTAAAAACTTGTTTAGGAATTTGGAAATATGAATATTATTTCTTCAAGTAATAATAATTATAGTCGAATTTTGTGCATAGTGAATTCACATGTTACAAATTTAACAAAATCATGTTTAAGATATAAAATATATAAAATAAACTGAGTTTAAAAACTTGTTTAGGAATTTGGAAATATGAAGGATCATAAACTAATAATTAAAAGAGATCGTAATGTGATTAATTAAATTATTAATTCAATTTATGATTAATTAGTAGACTCGAATGCTTGTAGCTGAATAGTGAAACTGTTATAAAAAGATTTTGTAACCCAACTCAACATGGGTATTTTTAAGTCTCCTTCATTCTCGTTTTTATCCATTATACCCACATGCACGAAAAAAAAAGCGATGGCGAAACAACTTGCACTTCCACTTCTATCAAACTCGCATTACTCCTTAGTCCTTACCATACGGGTCTATATACAAAATTTGTTTTGTGCTCAAGGTGTATTACTCCTTATCATACAACTCATTTGATTATATATTTGTTTCGTATTAGTTACATTTGTTTATTCGTATGGTTATTTTATTTAGTTCATTATGGTTCGTTTATATCTGTTATGTTTATGATGATTCCAACCATATTGCTTCCATCCATAATAATTCGTGTGTTATTTGTTGCATAAATGATTTCTTGAAGTACTTGATAAATGTGTGATGCTTATGACCTATGTCCACCACTATGATGCTACTAACCTAAAACCTTTCAGAAAAAGAACCATAAATAGACTTTTGTAAAAATATTATATGAATACAAAAACTACCATAAATGAGTACCCCAACACAAAGTGTCGCCCACGTCGCAACACGCGGGCCAACTCACTAGTTGTATTAAATGGGTTAACAAGTTGGCACAAAAAGTTAAGACCATTTATTATAATGATGTAGTTTTATAATACTACTAGGTTATGTATCCATGTGATACATGAGTTGAACAATTTAAATTTAATATGTATAAATATATAATATAATTAGGATAAACTAAATTACATATTATATAAAGAATAATATCTTTTAAACAACCATAAAAATATAAATTAATAATTAGCCTCTAACTAATTTCTAATAAAAAAATCATCTTCATATAAACTTTTTTCAAACTTTTCAAAATATATATTTCATACCATGACTAGTACCTTTTAGACTACAGATATAACAAAATAAACAAATCAAAAGCAATAAGAGTAACAATATTTAGACTAAGTTGTATAAAATGTAATTAACTTAAAAGTGCGCCCCCATCCGTTAAAATCATCTCAATCGAGTATCATTCATTTTGGAGCTTGATATTAGGTTTCTTCCCAAGCCTAAATATTTAACCTTGAGTGTATAATAATTTAATACGGAATAACCAAGCATATTTAAATTGGTCTTAAGTGAAATATTAGCCAAGCATATTTATTTATTTTATTTTATTGGTTTAGAAAAATATGAAAGTCTCACAAAAGTTTAACTAAATATATTGTGTTACTACTAAATTGTTTATTTTTACTTTTGAACCAATGTTAACATCTAAAATCAATTTATATTGTTCAAAGCATATTTAATATCGAAAAGTAATAATCAAAACTAGTAATAATAAAACTTAATAATCATTTTTCAAACGTAGTAACAAATATATTTTTAAACTTATAGTGAATGATCAAATTATTATAATAGGTTAATTTAAGGTACACGATTTAAATTCAAATAAATGACATATACATACTTCATTTTAAAAAGAATCAATATTTTTAATAATGTTTACTTCATTTGGCTAATAAACATTTTCAACAACTCCACTCATTATCACAGCACTCTTCGAGCACTATCGCACATACAAAATGATGTGCGATGGCGGCAGCAGCTTCTACATTATGTATCAACAATGCTTCGATCAACTTGATGATGAAGACAAAGCACGTCTCCAACCAGACGCGCCCATCGCAGGCTTCTTCAACGAGGTTATTCACCCCCTAGGTAAGTTTGACTTTACCGTCACACTCACCGACGGGATTCACACTCGTTTGGAAACATGCACTTTTCATGTCATCCCAACCAATTCCTCGTATGACATCTTGCTCGGAAGGCAAGGGTTACAAATATTCAACAACACCGCATCTACCCCCACTAGACTATAGGTTTTCCAACAACCACGGGGGTCGCCTACATCAGAGGCAATAGAGAATGCCCCATGACCACCGAACCACCGGCTACAACTCCATCATCCAAGCAAGCCGTGGCAGAAAATGAAAAATGGGTACTCAACCCCATCTTCATAGAACAAACAATCACTCTGGGATCAACTTTGTCTCACCAGATACGCGTCCATCTAATCTGTTGTCTCTTAACCTCCTTGGTCTTATCCTTAGACCCTTCACATTTTCTAAACATACATTTTACAAATACCCTGTAGAATCGCTACCAAGGTCAACCCTAATCAGGTGACTCAGGATTCGTGTTTCTTTAGTAACCAAATTAATCTTTATTTCTTAAAAAATAAAACTTTTACAAGATTTATTGATTTTGTTATTATAAATATAAAAATAAATCCAGGGTTAACTAGTAATTGTGCTATAATTTTTTTAGGTAAAAAAAAAGCATGATACGCAAAATGAGTGTCATAAAGGTGTGTAGTAAATGAATGTAAAAAAGAGTGTCATAAATGCGTGTAAAAAATGTATGTCAAAGAGTGTCATAAATGCGTGTTATAAAAGAGTGTCATTAAACGACGACACGCGTTTGTATGTCATAAAAATTTTATGACATGTTCTTTCTTGACACTTATTTGTGTGTCTTAAACACCTTATTATGACGCACATTGCGTGTCAAGAAAGGTGTTTTTTTTTCTAATAGTGCAAGGACTTTCGGTATGCAGGTTTTGTCAATCTCATGGAATGTTTGGAGGTGTGGAGTTGAAACGAGATGCCCACATTTTCATACTATCTTACCTGAGTTGTTAGTCTAAACTAAAAATTTTCGACTCTAGAAACATCTATACAATCTCTAGCATGTTTACAAGATTTATTCCGACTGTTCTATACAAAAACCTTCCCATGATTTAGGAGGATGTGACAATATGCTCTGTTTCACATTGTTGCCATGCCGCCATGCCATGCCATTGAGTTTGCGTTTGATGAAAAATAACTAAGATTTAAAAAGAAAGTTCCACGGGTTTATAATTGATGACCCGCCACACCTGTATCAAATAATAATAAACTGCAAATTTTTCATATTTCAAGATAAGGTTAAAAATTCTTTACATTTAAACAATTCTATACAAAACTTTTCTTCAGTTAAAAATATATGGTTGCTAATGATTTGGCCTTTCTTGGTCACTATCTTAATAACCTTTTTGTTTAGAGAAAAGTATAGAGTCTCTTGTATGTGTTTTTTTTTCCATTCTAAACCAACATTATTTTATTTCATGATTGTGAAAATTATTTCAAGATAGTTGACAGACGGGCAACAAGTTGCATCGCCACCCCATTCTGAATGGCAAACCCTAATCTACTTAAAACGAAACCTTGCCCCCCCCCCCCTCCGGAGTCGAGATACTACTATGAATAAACCAGTTGGACCCTAGTTAGGAAACGTGTAGCTTCCGGTGCTAAGGAGCCAAAGGTAACCATAGGGTGTAACGCCGGGGCGAAAAGGAGGGGACCTAAAGGGTCCCCTGCTAAACACACGTCGTAGCCCCTATACAATTATTACCGACATACAACCTAGTTGGCAGAGCAAAACAGAACTGCACTCACAAATATATTATATTTGGCTATTTGCAAAACAAATAGGTGAACTACTAAAAATGCTTTATACATGAACAGAAGTTATAAAGCGATCTTGTTTAGGGCAAGTGTAGTGGGGCTCCATGGACCGGCGTTTGGGTGTTTTGGCACCCCATAGCGCCAGGAACACCGCCCCCTCCGGTACTATGGGGGCGTTATGGGGGAAGACTTCACCATGGTAACGGGCGTTTTGTCTTGGGCTTCACAATTTGACCGTTGAAAGTTTGTCTTGGGCCGAGGTGGTCGAACGGTCATAAAAAAAGTAAACATTATATATATCAGCAAACAACACAACACACAAACATCACAATCAAACACACACAATCAAGCAACTCTCCACACACACAATCAAACACAAAACATTCAAACATAAACTCAAACATTCAAACCCAAACTCACAAAGATGAATCCTTTCGATCGAGGTGGTTTCGGGTTCAGTTCTCAATCGACTGGCGAGCCTAACCAACCCATAGTTTCGGGTTCGGTTCAAAACCAAACAGGTTTTATGAACCTGTTAAACCAACCCATGGGATGGGACCCGAATATGTATAACTTCAACAGGTGGTTTCGGCTCATCACAAGTGTTTGGGTCTTCTCAGATGTTCGTGTCATCAAATACTTGGCAAGAGCCACTCTCGGTTCCGGAGACACAGGAGCCGGAGCAAGAGCCCGAGCGACCAACCGGGCGACCAAGACGATCGCACAAAAAGAAAGAGACTGAATCCCGCGCGAAAAAAAACGTACAACCATGGGATGACGAGGAGTTGTACGCGGTAGCTAGAGCGTGGGTTGACGTTTCGGAGGATCCCATTGTTTGTAAGATATATATTTTTTGTTATGTTATATTTTTTTTAAATATATTTTTTTCAACGCGCACTTATATATGTTTTTGGTTTGTTTTTTTAGCGAACTATCAAAACAAATAGGAGTTTTGGAGAAGAATCTGAACAATATTTTTTGGTTTCGTTGGTAGGGGAGAAGACTATCGGCCCGCGAATTCCATATCGGGCAAGTGGAGCGATATTAACAGCAAATGCACCAACTTTCAAGCCATTTATCAATGCATCCAGTACGGTTGGAAATCTGGCCAAAGCAACGAGAATATTTTGGAGGCGGCTTTGAAAGAATATAAACAAACACATGGGAATTTTCAATACTTGAGGGTTTGGCGGCTGCTGCGAGACTGCTCCAAATGATCCATCGTCCGCCCAACGATTGGAACTTCTTCATCTAGGGCCAGAAATACGAGGCCTTCAAAGAAGTCGAAGCCCTCTGAGTCGGTTGATCCCGAAACGCCAACGTCTGACGCGCGTTACATCGACCTAAACGCCGAAGAAAATGCGTATTTTGCACGGGAGGAAGGGGCGAAAGAGTTACCCCGTCTGGCCGGTTGAAAGGCTGCTCGAGCCGCCCGAGCAGAGTCTTCGTCAGGGGTGAACGAGTTAATCACGACATTTTATGAGATGAACCAACGCCTGCAAGACATACGCGACATCGGGGCTCAACGTATCCAAGAAAACCGAGAGGTGGTCGAGCTTATGCGAGATCGAAAATTTCAACGCGACTTTGACTTTTACACGAAGTTGCACGACCACCTAACCGGCAAAGCATTGGAAATGTGTTTGAAACAAAAGGCCAAAATCGAGAAAAAATATGATCTATGGGTATTTGTATTTTTTTTAGTATTTGTAATTTTTTTTAAGATTTCTAATTTTTTTAGTATTTGTAATTTTATATATTTAATGAAAAATTATTTGGTATTTAATATTATTATTTAAATAAAAAAGAAATAATTAAGCAATGATTACCCAATCATTTATAAAACGCCATGGAGCCCCTTCCCACTAACCCTTCTTTTGCCATAAAGCTCCATTAAGCCGCTTCTATTACTTTATAATATTTTATTTTTCATAAAACTTTATGAAGCATCATGAAGCACCCCACTACACATACACTTAGACAATGTAACAAAGGGCAAGGTTGTAAAAATCCCGATTAACCACCGATTAATCGGTGATTACTCGCTAGTCCCACTTTACTGATTAATTTTGGGCTAATCACTAAATTAATCGGTGGCGGTCCAGTGTTGTAAAAATCGCGATTAAATACCGATTAGTCAGACCAAATTGGTCCTAGTCGGACCTAAAAAACTCAAAATTAGGTTAAAAATGAATTCGAACTGGTTAAAACTGGAGCAAATCGATCAAATCAAATAAGGTCTTAGCTCAAAATTGGATGATAATCCATGATTTAGAACCAAAATCGATGAAACTCCAAAAACCCTAGTTGCGTCTGATGGTTCCATACAATGAAAGAAGGAACAAGAGGAAAAAACGGGGTATGGTGAACGATGAAGGTGATTACGGTTATTTAAGTTCAAGTATTTTAATATTTAACCCCCATCCATATTCACTAGTTTATATTTGGCCCCTAAACTTCAAAATTTATACATATAAGGTATAAAATTAACACTATATATGTATAAATTTAGAAAAATACATATATAAATCCAATCCGATTAATCCCGATTAATCCTGATTAATCCCGATTAATCCCTAGTCGGTACCCCATCGGCCGACTAGCGCCTAGCGAGTTCTACAACCTTGACAAAGGGTATTCAGTTATCCAAAAATACTATATTTTATTATTGTGTACATATGTGGTTTTTCATTTTTTTTCAAAGGTACATATAACAGCACATTATTTGAAAAGATATATTCGTAATTTTACATTAATTAATTATTTGTTTGTGATTAATACGGAGCACATGGAGGTATTGCCAATGATGGCTTGGTTCAGTGGTCTGGTCTGAGATGGAGATGAAAAGATTTACCATCTAATGGGTTCTTACTCAGGGGACTTAGGTTTGAATCTCGCTTCGACAGAGCTTTGGTCATGTATAATTCTGATCGAGATGTCGTTCCAAAAAAAAATACACGAAGGTATTGATGAGCAATTGAGCATTATGAGTCACAATTATTTTCTATTTTTTAGGTAGGACGGGATGCTCCACTAACTTTACTAGTTTTCACTAATCCTGCACTGTCACATCACTTCACTGAAAAAAACAACTTTAAAGACAGCAGTACACTGAAGCACCACCCACAATTTTGTATTCCCAACCGTTAACTAGAACTATGAAATACCTTTATGAGACCCTAACCCGTAACCACAACAACTATGTTACCATTTGAGAATTTAGGTACCCATCGGCTTTGCTGGTAAACCCCCTTCCTCCTTATATCAATACATACATTAATTAAAGTTTTGATTGAACTATACACGTAATGATCCAAGAAATCTTGAGATGATGCTAGAATAGTCTTACTGAATCACGACAAACGTAACATGCTAGAGTCTAGATACCTCTATTTCTATTATATAGTACGGTCAATAGTTTTTTTGACTTTTGACTAATTCTCTTGCATGCTTTGTTTTATTTTTTTTGGTAAATGAAAGCACTCAGAGCCCATTCATCAAATATTTCAGGGTACATACTCTAGCACTGATCATTCCTAGAGTGTCTTGTCAAAAACATCCCAAGGTATCCTAGAATCACTTAATCACTTTCGGCACTCTTAGGGTATTTGATCTAGAACTTTCTTTTTAATAAGTAAAATATTTAAATGTAATTAAAATTAAAATGCCATTAAAATTAAATATCTTAAATTACATAATTGAAAAAAAACGAGAATTTATAAAAGATAATTATCCTTCAAATGACCCATCGACAAATGATATTTTTCTGCTATTTTTCTTTTGCGAGCTATCGCGACTTTCTACATCCCGGGAACTAGATGGTTGTGTGGCTGAGTATACGTCTTAAAATCTATATCTATTGTCAATTTAGCAACACTTTCACATTGTTTCTTGATCAACAATGTGCAATGTGAATTCCAAAAGATGTTCTTTAGTTTCCATCACTTTTTGAAATGCCGCTTCCTTCCTTTACATATACACATCTAATTTAGTGGCCAACCCACTTTGATTTGATTGCCCGGGCGATTGTTTACTTTGTTATATACCCCCTTTCTTCAGTTGTGTTGGACTAATTTTGCCGTTCATGTTCGGCATCGACGTATCGGTCGCCCTAAAATCTTCAGATGCACCGAAGTTGGCTGACTTTGGTGATTTTCTCTTGGCCGAACTACAACCGAAATCCGTGTTCAACAACGGGATCTTGCCCTACTTCTCATGCTTTTTAACAACCTTTCACGCACCACCGTGCTTCAAAGCATGTTGGTGTTTTGCTCAGTAATTAGCAAACGTTTTTTCCATAACATTCAAGTCGTTGCACCTACTTTTTTTAACACGTTCCTAGAATGACAAAAATATTAACCAAAAATAACAAAAAAATAATAATATAATGAATGTAATTAAAAAATAACTATAAACAAAAAGAAAAATAAACCTTTTACCGCTTGTATGTGATAACCGTTGAACTAATTTAACTTTGTGAACATATTCTTTTATTTTGTGCTTACTTGATCAACCGTTCGCTCACTTCCACCCTTAAGCTCGTCGAAGAATTTAAGAACGGTTTTCCACAAACTATCTTTTCTTTATTGATTCCCCTTTTTCCGATCGGTCGAAACGTGAACGTAAGCTTAAGCAAAAATTATTTGTTCTTCCACATTCTAATCATGTAGTTCGGTCGGATTTATAAATTTTCCCTTTTTTTCTTCCCTTTACCAACTTCAACTATATCCTCTTCATCTTCTTCTTCTAACTCATCAACTTGCATGTTCATTTTATCCAAATTTGTATTGAATTGTGTTTCTAGCACACGGTCCTCGTCATCATCACCAAGGTCTTCAAAAATTGGCGGGTCGCGACCAACCGATTCTAGAGAGGACATTTGATGTGGTGGGCTCCTATACGCGGCAAACGCATCGAAGTTGGTCATCATTTCTTGAGAAAAGTCAAGTCGAACGAGTTAAATCATAGGTTGGGAATAAATATTTTGTCCGTATTGGCCATAATATATATTTTGTGAAGATTGTGGTGGTAAGAAAATTTTTGTGACAATGATTGTGGTTGTTGTGTATAAACGCCCGGACCAAAAACGCCCACATTTGTGTTCGAACCGCCCCCTCGTGGGTTCGAACCTCCCCCCGTTTGTTTGAACTCTCACCGCGTAGGTTTGAACCTCCCCGATTGCTTGAACCACAGGCTCATTTGCTCGAACCCGCCCCTCGGGATTTTTTGTTCGAACAAGCAATAAGTTTTTTTGCTGATCCATAGTTTTAGTTGGTGAGTATATGTTTTGGTTTTGTGATTGTTGGCTTTGAATTGAGTAGAGGATATATTAAGTTTTGGAAGTTATATATAGGTTTCAAAGTATAAGATTTACATAAAAATTAAATAAAATGACCGTTGGCCTGAATTTGACCATTGCCAACGGTAGAATATTTATTGATTTTCACCTTTTTGTCCTTGGTTACTTCTTTCTGAGCAACTTCAATAATTACCCTTGGTGGTGGCGGTGGTGTTGTCGACCGGTAACGATAGCCGAGTACCACTAGTCGATGAGTCCCCCGTCCTCCTAATAAGTCAAGCTAACGGAAACGATTTTAACTCGTATTAAACAATTAGTTGCTACTTATCACAACCTATATTTACTAATCATCCAACACATAATCAATTTTTTTACCTGTAGAGATAAATATCACACATACACAATTACTCGACCGTAGTTTAATTTCGGTCTTCTATGTCTTTTCCACTTCACGACTATTACCAATTTCTTCTGATCCAAAACTAAACTTCTTCAGTTTCTAAATGTTTATTGGATATATATATATAAATAAACTTTGTGTGTGTGCATATACAAAATTGTATACGTGTGTGTATAAAGTTGTTCCCACTTTCAATTATTTGGTTTGAATAGGTGGGTTGTGGTATTTGTATGATTTGGGTAGAAAACCAAAAAAAAAAGTCACATGCTTCTTAGTTTTCTTTCGTTCCTTTTTTAATTTCCCTTTTCCACAAAGCCTATTGCTACAAGCTTTTTCTTTCAATTGACATAATTTATTTGACTTTGATAATGAAAATTTGCTTTTAGTGATATTGAAAAGCTTCTATCTACTTTTGTTCTTTACTTCACCAATAGCAATGCAAAATTTGGCCCATCCACCTTTTTATTCCCTTTTTATTTAATAAATATAATAATGAGTATTATTACAACATACATATAAAATAATTTATCATTTCTTAGTAAATCTTTATTGCTATTTAAAGATAGTCAAGTCAACTAGATATCTTATTCTTGTTAAGATTCATAAGACTCAAATTTATTAAATATATTTTAATTCAAATTTCACATATAACAATTTCTTATAATATATAAATAATGAATTCCATTTGGTTATTATACGATAAACATCTAAGTATACACAAGCCACTTAGGTTATAGCCTAGTGGTAGAGAGGAAATCCTCTCTTAGGTGAGGTTGGGAGTTCAATTGTAAAGGTGTGCAAAAAAAGGTGTAAAAAAGTGTAAAGAAAGGGGGCAAAGAAATTAGCCGTTCAAAAAAAAATATTCTAAGTATACACAAACAAATAATCAAGTATCTAATATTTATAGATAATCCGAGATAAAGTTTGAACAAGTTTTTATAATAGCTTCCAATTAACTTGTTTTCAAAATACTCTTACTTTTATATATAAGCTATGTAATTTAATATTATATATCTTATATTATATTTATAACTTATAGTGGTCTTTTTTTTCAATTATTGTATGTTGACTGGGTCCTGATGGACATCAGACATGTACTAATCACTAGTGAAGACTTGTGGACCACAAGAACGCCATGGCATGGCCCATTAAGTATGGCCCGTGTATGAAAAACCTCTTACCTTTCGGCAACTCGATTGTGATATATTGGCCCATTTAATGGTCCATCAAAATATGGACCACTCGACCATCTACTTCTAGGGACCAGATCATGACGTTTTGTATTTTCGTAAATAGCAAAAAGGTAGACAAGAATTCCAGTAATAATAATAATAATAATTAGGTAAAACAAATATTTCGAATCCGTTTGTTTTGAAAACCTATTTCTTCCAAAGAATGATGTAGTTTTTATAGTCATCTTGAGTTTACTTTATGAGTGAGATGTCATTAGGACTGTTTGGTCGTTTGTTTGACCTCGTAGAAGAAGAAAAACTTTAGGTAAACATGTTTGATGCTTACTCGAAAGTGACCACTAAATTTTGTGAAATGACACTTTGAAAGGTGTCAAATAAAATATTATGAGAAGGAAATACAATTAAGTTTAATATGTTATAAATTGTTGAATGGTTAAAAATAAAGATAAAGACAAATATGATTTATACTTGAAAACTTGATTAAATATGTTATTATAAACCATTTGAGGACTATTATAACTCTATGGTAAACCAACCACATAGCCTTACATATTGCGTTTTCATCTCATGATACAAGAGTTTTGCTTGTGCAGAGAACCAACATGTCTTTATCCCTTTGGCCTTTGATACCTTTGGCTCCCTAGCGCCAGAAGCTATTCGTTTCTTGACCAGGGTCCAACGGGTCGTCCACAACAACAGTTCATCTCCGGTGGGGCAAGGATTTGTCTTTAGTAGACTAGGATTCGCAATTCAAAAAGGGGTGGCGGCGCAGCTTGTTGCCCGTCTACCTTCTATTGTGATGTAAATTTCGTATTTCGTATTTTTTTAATGAAAAGTATTATTATCAATTCAAAAATCTTTGTATAACCCTTAGTTAAGCCATAATGCACAAGTATTAACCTATTTTCATAAGTTATCAACGTGTTTTCAGTGGGTTATAAAAGTTCAAACCACTACATAAGTTGCACATATAAACACGTGTTTTGCAACATATCTAAATTGTGACTTTAATTATTTGGGTCCCATAATATGCAATTATGCATAGACAAACCCTAGGCTTCACCATACACATGGAAAATCAAGATCTTTCTATTTAAGTCCCATCGTATGCATTAATGTCTTCATATGACTTAGCACTTGGAGTTCCCATGTCTCGCTATGTTTATGGCGATCCATTTCGTGCGTTTTGCGATTTACACACGAATCAAATTTTATTTTCTTAGCAATTTATCAATAACACATGTATTTCGCTGCAATTCAAATTATATAATAGCATTTACAACTAAAGATTTTCTTCATCACATGACCACTACGTGAAGCTAGCACAAATCAAAAGCGCAGTGCTAGTATGTCCGTTGTCACACACTCTAAAAAGTACTTATAATTTCAAAGACAAATAAAAAAGTCACTAGGCATGTGCTACAAATGTTAAATAAAAACCTCTTATGTTTGTTTATGAGTGTCTTCGCTAACTACGTTTCATAATTAGGTATTGTCGTATGTTTTGTATTTCTTTGTTATTGATTACAAGACTGGTCCAAAACCGATCGAAAACAAACAACATACCCCTCCCCCCTCTTCTTGAATGGATACTATCAAAGGATGGAGCATGAATGTTCGTAGTGTTCCATGCATGTTTGTGTTTGTGTTTATGTTGTCACATACTCTCTCAAACACGATCTTCATCTTGGTTTTTTATGCTCTTATGAATCATTGGCTTGCGATGTTAAATGGACTATGATGAGCTACTATAAACTCTTCGATTTTTTGGAAACATTTCTCTGTACGGATGGTAATCCTGACTCATTCTTCAAAACAGAATAATTTATTCTCAAAAATATTTTACATGTATGCTTATTTGTGTCTTAACTCAAATTATATAACAAGTCAATTTGGGTTTTACTAACTCTAATCAAAGGGAAAATCACGAAAATAGCCTTGACTTTTGGGTTTTTACCAAACTAGCCAGTGGAACCGTCTCTGTGAGACCGTTCCCCTTTCCCGAGGCACCTTAACCGATTCCCATGACCTTGGAGAAAAAGAGCCACTAACATGTGGCCACGTGTCCCAAAATCCTCTCTAGCTCTTGGAGGTGGCTTCCAGGTTCTGAGACCCTCCAAGACGCTTCCTTTTCACACTTTCCACCTCCATTTTTAAAACGACCATAACTTTTTTATACGACATTATTTTTTAAAAAAAATTACACCATAAAAACAAGCTTTTCATCCTCTTTCATTTCCATACCATATTGCTATACTTTAAAAAAAAAAAAAATTTTTGCTGGGTTGATAGTACTTGCGTCTAAATATTTAAACACTTGCGTTTAAACATATTTGTACTTGCGTCTAAATGTTTAAACACTTGCGTTTAAACACTTTTGCATTTTGCATATAAAGTTAAACAAATATGATCTAATTAATTATCTAAATTTATAAGTTGGAGTAAACCAACGAACCAATAATTATTTAAATATGAATTCATAAATGGATCACAAAACACCAGAAGCAAATATATCCGTTTAAAACCAATTCTAATATAGTATTTGAGTTTACAAATAAAATCCTCACTTACAAATGCTTTTACAGTAACAAATTTACTACTTATGCTCTCTCTCTCATACTGATCTCAAAGCAGGCACAAACTAAAGGCTAAACATAATATGCTCTCTCTCTCTAAAAACCTCTCACACCCATCTCATCTCGCCGGAAACAATGGCGGATTCCGGCACCACCACACCGTCGTCCGATCACACCGTCGTTCAATCGCTACTAGCATATAGTATGGAAATGCAGAGGTTGATTTTAATAGAGTGTCGTCTAGATCTGCAGCGACTAACACGTGGCTAATGGCGGAGACGACATTTTCTCTGTAGAACTCTGATGAACGACCAGAGGCGATACTCTTCAACCGACGCATCATATTCATCGTGTTGAATCAAATCGTAACCTTAATATTATTCCCTCTCTTCTCTGTATAAATCTCACAACACTTTTACAAAATTCTTCAACAAAACATCAACAAACAAACAATCAAAGTGTTTAAACGCAAGTGTTTAAACATTTAGACGCAAGTACAAATATGTTTAAACGCTAGTGTTTAAATATTTAGACGCAAGTACTATCAATCCAGCAAAAAATTTTTTTTTTTTTTTTAAAGTATAGCAATATGGTATGGAAATGAAAGAGGATGAAAAACTTGTTTTTATGGTGTAATTTTTTTTAAAAAATAATGTCGTATAAAAAAGTTATGGCCGTTTTAAAAATGGAGGTGGAAGTGTGAAAAGGAAGCCTCTTGGAGAGGTCTCAGAACCCTGGAAGCCACCTCCAAGACACAAGAGGTGGCTATTTTGGTAAAAAGCCATTTGGTCAACGGCTATTTTCGTGATTTTCCCATAATCAAATCATGTAGTGGGTCAAAATGGGCCCCACCGACACCACCACCACAACCATCGCCTTTGTATCTACCAACCATTGTTGTCGCTGCCTCCAAAACAACCATCGCCATCACTAGCACCACCACCACCGTACTGGTTGTCGCCTTTGGCAAGGTTCCACCATCTCCTTCACCGACATCGCCGTCATTACCACCCCACACTCATCTTCACTCAAGCCGCCATAAAAAAATATAGCATGAGAACTTAAATCGATACTTCTTTTTACTTTTTTTTTCTTTTCAAATCCACTCGTCTAAACTTGGATTCCACTTCAGTTTCATCCAAACCAAATTGTCAATTTTGTAAGGAATTCTATTTTAATCCGAACTCATTTTGCTCAAAATTCATTTGACATGTTATCTGAACTGACCACTCCATTTTGCTAGGCATGTTTCTATTAACAAGACTAATCAAGCAATCAATAATTGAAGATTACTCTCCTCTCATTTAGTTAGTCAAGTCAAGATTATTGACCCCATAATTCTTGCCCACGATTCATGCCTTTGTATTTACTCTATAGCTTTTCATTCAGCTTGTCTTCCCTATATATATTGTAATGTAAATCATTGTACAAACACACAATTCAATACAATAACATTTCAACCTTTATATGGTATCAAGAGCCTAAAAGCTCCCTTGAGCCATCTTCGATCCCAACCTACTCAACAAACACCTTCTGTCCGCATTCTGCCTCTTTTTTTTTTCCATTCACCATGGCCAAACAAATCACCAACATTACCGCCGCCACAACCCGAAACCAAGGGCCACCTCGAACTACCAATACCAACACTCACCCGACTCGCAACAATAACACCTATTGCTACTATTGTAACATTCCCGGACATGGCACTAAAGATTGTCGCAAACTTAGTCGCTTCCTACGAGAACACAATGTCTCGCCTCAAAATACCAACACCCCGGTGGTTAACTACACCACCCCTCACCCAACGGCTACAACCCAATCTTGGATGTGGGACACCGGTGCGTCCAACAACACCGCGAACAACAACCAACAATTTCCCGTTCTTTCCGAATACGGAGGACCCGATAAGATCGTGCTAGGTGATGGTAAAACTCTCCCTATAACTCATATTGCTCAAACAACTATTCCAACAAAATCTCGCCCACTTCTTTTAAATAACATTTTAATTGCTCCTAATCTTCGAAATAATCTTATTTCCGTTGCCAAAGTTTGTCGTACTAATCGTGTTTCCGTTGAATTTTTTCCCTATCATTTTTTTGTCAAGGATCTACGCACGGGGGCGCGCCTCATGCGGGGAGTGAATATCAATGATGTCCACTATGGACCAATCTCCTTGTCTCCTCAAGTCAACAACACCCAAACAAACTCTCTTCTCATGTGGCACCACATACTTGGACATCCATCGCTTCAAGTGTTCAAGTCTTTAATTTCTAGATTGGGACTTCGTTTTAATAAGGTGACCCATGAGTCTTTTCATTGTACTTCATGTTCCCTAAATAAAAGCCACAAACTACCTTTTGGTAAAAACTCTTTTGTTGCCAATCAACCTCTACAACTTCTTTACTCCGACGTATGGGGTCCCGTAAAAACGTCAATCGATGGCTTTAAATACTATGTGATTTTTGTTGACTATTTTCCAAATACATTTGGTATACCCAATCAAACAAAAATCCGATGTCAAAACTCTTTTTCCACAATTTAAATATCTTGTTGAAATTTTTTTCAAAACCAACATTGTTGCGTTGTTCACTGATAATGGGGGTGAATATGTGGGTCATTCACCTTATCTTGCCTCTCAAGGTATTTCTCATTACACGACACCACCTCACACACCGGAACAAAACGGTATTGCCGAACGACGTCACCGACACGTTGTGGAAACCGGCCTCGCATTACTCCACTACTCCCACTTACCACAACATTTTTGGTCCCATGCCTTTCAAACCGCAACCCACCTAATCAATCGTTTGCCTACATCCATCCTTAACAACAAATCTCCCTACGATATGTTGTTCAAAACTGCTCCTACTTATTCCAAACTCAAACCGTTTGGTTGTCTTTGCTACCCATGGTTACGACCCTATGCTACTTCCAAACTCCACTCCCGTTCAACGGCGTGCATATTTCTTGGGTACTCATCCTCAAAATCGGCCTTCAAATGCTATGACCCCACTAGTCACAAACTATACCACTCTCGCCACGTGGAATTTATCCCACATATTTTTCCATCTCAAACCACCAACCCCCAACCCAAACACATGTCATTTGACTCCTTCCTATCCACATACCAATCGGCCCAATCAACATCCTCTTCTAACCAACCTACTCCAGACCCAAACATCTTGCATCATCCAACCCCTACTCCACAGCCCACATCACCCGAAGCCCAAACCCCTACTCCACAAACCCACAGCCCACCTCCTCTACCTCCTGCACGCAACCCACTTTCCCACACAACAGACCCAAACAACCCAACCTCCCACACAACAGGCCCTACACCCCAGCCCACCGAGACACCCTCACCAACTGGCCCACCGACTCCACCCGATAGCACCATCCCTACCCCTACCCCAACCGCTTCCCACTCCACCGACCCCACCTCACCAATGTCTTCATCCAACACATCCGATGATCCCACGAACTCACCTCCACATAACCCTCAACCACCTCGTCGACAACCAAAACCCAACTCAAAGTATTACAACCCCAACTTTGTCAACTCTACCACCATTCACCCTCTACCCGTTTCTCTTGAACCATCCACTTATACTCAAGCCTTGAAAGATCCGGAT
This sequence comes from Ambrosia artemisiifolia, assembly GCA_032199755.1. Taxonomy (NCBI): domain Eukaryota; kingdom Viridiplantae; phylum Streptophyta; class Magnoliopsida; order Asterales; family Asteraceae; genus Ambrosia; species Ambrosia artemisiifolia. The sequence continues at coordinate 51,864,296 of CM063520.1, forward strand.
TGGCGCCATGCCATGGATCTTGAGTATAATGCTCTCCTTCATAACAACACTTGGGAACTTGTCCCTCACACAACCCAAACTCCCATTGGTTGCAAATGGGTATTCCAAATCAAACGCAAACCCGACGGCACGATTGACAAGTACAAAGCCCGTCTAGTTGCCAAAGGGTTTCACCAACAATATGGAAAAGACTATCATGAAACATTTAGTCCCGTTACTAAACCCGTTACCATTCGCACCGTTCTCTCCATTGCTCTTTCAAAAGGATGGTCTTTACGTCAACTAGACGTTAATAATGCGTTTCTTCATGGGACTCTTCACGAAGATGTCTTTATGGTGCAACCTCCCGGGTTCACTAATACGGAATTCCCACGTCACATTTGCAAACTCAAAAAATCCCTCTATGGGCTTAAGCAAGCACCCCGTGCTTGGTACATCGAACTAACCAACTTTCTCACTTGTTTTGGCTTTAAAAAATGCATTTCTGACCCCTCTCTCTTTGTATACAATCTCAACAACATCACTTGCTACCTTCTTGTGTACGTTGACGACATTGTCCTCACCGGCAATCACAATCCATTTATCGATTCCTTTGTTCAAGCCCTAAGCAACCTATTCTCTATCAAAGACTTAGGCCCTCTTCATCATTTTCTAGGAATCGAAGTCATTCCTACGCCTCATGGTTTATTTCTTTCCCAACATCGCCACATTCAAGATATTCTTACCACCTTTAAAATGGATGGTGCAAAAGAGGTTCTCACTCCTTTAAGTACTTCCGACTCTCTTTCTTCCTTTGACTCCACTCCCCCAGTCGATCCCACTCCATACCGTCAACTTGTAGGCACTTTACAGTATCTTGCCTTCACACGTCCCGACATCTCCTTTGCCGTCAATAAATTATCTCAATTCATGCACTCACCTAAACAATCACACTGGCAAGCTCTCAAACGGGTACTCCGCTATTTGAAAGGAACGGTCCATCATGGGTTGTTCTTGAAACGCAATACTAACCTAAACTTGCAGGCTTTTTCGGACTCGGGTTGGGGCGGTATTAATGATGGGGGACGGTCCACTACAGCATATCTCATATATCTTGGGTCCAATATCATCTCTTGGAAATCTACTAGACAAAAAACTGTCTCTAGATCATCTACCGAAGCTGAGTACAAAGCACTCGCTAATGCTGCAGCTGAACTCTCATGGGTTAAAAATTTGCTTGGTGAGCTTGGGCTCCCAATTAAGAGCACCCCATCGCTTTACTGTGACAACACCGGAGCTACTTATGTATGCGCCAATCCTGTTTACCATTCCCGCATGAAACACATCGCTCTGGACTATCACTTTGTGCGGGAACAAGTCAATTCCGGGCAACTCAAAGTTCTTCATGTCAGCTCCAAGGATCAACTCGCGGATGTGCTCACAAAACCGCTTGCACGTGCACCCTTCCTATATTTTCGGTCCAAGATTGGAGTCTTCAACGGATCCTCCATCTTGTGGGGGCGTATTAACAAGACTAATCAAGCAATCAATAATTGAAGATTACTCTCCTCTCATTTAGTTAGTCAAGTCAAGATTATTGACTAAGTCAAGTCAAGATTATTGACCCCATAATTCTTGCCCATGACTCATGCCCATGATTCATGCCTTTGTATTTACTTTATAGCTTTTCATTCAACTTGTCTTCCCTATATATATTGTAATGTAAATCATTGTACAAAACTACAAACACACAATTCAATACAATAACATTTCAACCTTTATAGTTTCAATGCATTTATTTTGCTTTGTAAAAATGTTACTAATGAAGAAACGTTATGATTAAATCATAACTTGCTCCTTATCGGTTTGGAATTTTGAGAAAAAAAAAGTGTCGACCACAAAAATCAATTGGACTTTAATTCTAGTTAAATTTTAAAAGGTGTGAGTTGTTTGCTTAAAAAACTTGTGTCACGCTCATAATAAAATATTGTTTTGTAGATTTTGAGGTTTTACATTCGTTTATTCCATTGTTTCTTGTTGAATTACAAAATTTATTTACTTCATTTTTGTCATATTGCCCTTTGTCGTTCTCGTTCACTAGAATATCCCATCATTTGTTCAGCTTTAGACTTGAGGGAGTGGGGCGGTAATGGAGGGGCGGCGAGCAATTCCCGGGCGGGAACACCGGCCCATGGGGCGGGGAGGGTGGGGCAGTGGGGGGAAGCCGGGCGGTGGGGGAAAGGGTTGGGTGACGTGGCACGTGTTGATTGGCTTGGACTATATAACCGTTTGACTTTTTAAAAAAAAAAAAAAAAAAAATTTAAAATGTAACCGTTGCAATTTTAACGGTAAAAAAAAAATTTAATATTTAAACCCCACATTTTATTTAAAAACAACCACTACACTTCACCCCAACCTCCAAACTTCTCAATTTTTATACCATTCTTCTCCATATTTTATACATTTCAACATATATTTTATAAAACCATGAACCCATACAACAGAGGCTTTGACCCGAACAACCCATTCACCTACGTCCCGAACCCGAATACCCCACCGGTTCGTCCCGTACCAACGCGTCCACCCTATCCATCACATTGTCCCGACTACGTGGGTTACGCGAGTTATATTAGTGGACAGATGTTTCCACAATTTCCCTTTAACGATTCCACCGTTCCTAATACTTCTTCACCACAACTCGAATACACAACGCCACCGGATACCATACCCGAAACACAACTAGAAAATGTTGGGGGTTCATCGTCCGGTAAAAAACAACCCGCCAAAAGAACTCACAAAAAGAAGACGGCGGCGGAGAAGGCGTTGAACGCCGCCAACCGCCAACATCAAAAGTGGACGGTCCCCGAAGAGGTTGCCCTTACCCGAGCGTGGATAAGTGAGTCGGAAAACGCGGTTGAAGGTATTTGTAACAATTTTTTTAAGACATTATTTATTTTTAGACATTATTTTTTTTAGACATTATATATTTTTTTAAATTACATATGACTAACGGTGTATATATTTTCTTATTGTGTAGGAAATAATCGCCACCGAGAAAACTTTTGGGACGACATAAACAACTCGTTCCATAACTTGATGGGTCGAGAGACGTATCGATTTAACGAAGTCTCTCGTCTAAGTGGACGGACATAAACAAGGCGATGAACGCCTTCAAGGGTTTTTATTATCACGCTAGAAATTATCCACGAAGCGGTGAAACGGGCGGTGACTACTTAACTAACGCCCTAAAAGCTTATCGTGATGATAAGGGCTTTGATTTCAAATTTTTGCACTGTTGGGAGATCGCGAAGCACCATTCAAAATGGGCGGACGTTCCCTCTGCTTCAGAATCGTCCAAAAGGACGAAAACAAATTCATCTCATAACCGATCGGGTGCTCGTGATGTCGACGAGCATGTTAACTTGGATGATGATGATGACGAATTCGACGAGGAGTTGAGTCGACCACCCGGTCGAGACAAGTCTAAAAAGAGGGCTCATAAGTCCTCTGCTTCGGGTTCGGCATCGGGATCGGGCAAAGGTACTTACAGTGATGACTTGTCCGACATACATGACACACTCGTCCAATTCAACACCATTCAACTACAGAAGCTCGAGGAGAAAAAAACCATTCGCCAAGCCTTTGAAAAAAGGTTGACTATGAAAGAACAGCGCGAGAAGCGCGAAGATTTGAAATTTCTCGCGTTGAACACTGATAATATGGACGGTCCAGAGTTAGAGGCCACGCTACAAATGAAACGCGAGATTATGGAAAAATATAATATTAAGTGATTTTTTATTTTCTAGGTTTTTATTTTCTAGGTTTGTATTTATTTTCGGTTTTTTTTTTGTTTTTATTTTTTATGTTTTTTTAATTTTCTAGGTTTTTATTTTAATTATTATGAATTTTAATTTAGTTTTTAATTATAAAAGTTATTTTTGTTACTTAAAAAACAAAAAAAAAAGAAAAAAGAAATGCCACATGTCAATTCCCCCCCACTCTTCCCCCCCTTCCACTCCCCACAATTCCCCCCCCCCCCCCCCCCCCCCCTCTTTCCCCCCCTCCACTCCCCATAGTCTTATATACTTTTTGTCACACAAGTAATATTTATTATAAGGCTGTGGAATAACTACGGAGTTCAATAATTACAAAAAGTGTTGTTCCTTCAAAGCCACGTAAGTATAGGAACAATAACTAAACTATCAAATTACCAACTAAATATAAATTAAAGAATAGAAAAAAACAAACAGAAAATACTTGATCAGTCAAGTCAAAAGGCGGGTTAACCCCACCTTCTTCCCACTTCTCCTCCTTCACGAGCATTAATGGGTTGGCGGTGGCCCCATTAATGAAACCGAATAACGGATGGGATGGTGTTCGGCCTGTTAATAGATGATGTGACACTCCCTCACCATTCCACAACACATAGTCTGATAAATAAAATTTCAGGTTACCAATTAATTTTTCAATTAGCCAACATCAATCGACAATAAAACTAGTCAAGTTGACTCAACGCATAATCTACAATCCGAGTTGGAAGCCCAGCTAGTAGATGGCTCGATTTTTCTAGATTTTTTTTTGTATGCTCGTTTTATTTTTACAAAGTGCCAAGTAACAAACTAACAATAATTTCAAATTATACAAATCTCAAATAACACAATATCAAATCAATGAAGAACTTTTTTTCAATTGAATCAATAAGCAAACTATCTACAGACTACAGCTTTTAGCTCGGCTTAGGTATTTATGTTAACCAACTAGCTTGAACTGAATTTAATCAAGTTTTAATGAGCTACTATGAGCAATTTGTTGTAATTTTAAGTTTTGACAATTTCCATTGTCTTGATCCGTTTGGATTAATGTATGCTTCCAGGTTCCAGTTCTTACTGACAGCTTTAAAAAAAAAATCATTCTCCGCCTTAAAAGTAGTTCAAAAACCTATAGTATCAAATGCTCATGCTTCTATTTAGAGATGGTCATAAAAACGGGTTGGAATTCGTAACCCGACCCGATTTGCACTGCCAAACTGATATCAACCCTACTCAAACTACCCGTTTGAAGACCGGTCCCCCTTCTTGTCACCCAAACCGGTTTGTGCCATACCGATTTCAACCCGACCCAAGCCGCTTTGAATAGGGTTCGAACATCTTTCACCAAAGCCTGTTTATGACCCATGTATTAGGATTTCAGACCCAAATAAACTGGGTTTAGGATCAAGCCCGGTTTTAATTCAACCCAAACCGGTTTGTTTTTAAGAGCCCAAAATAAAATGGGCTTGCTCCCAAAACAAACAGTGGCCCAGTGTTAATCAAAGTGAGCTTAAGCCTTAAGTGCTTCTCTGTGTGGGCCATGTGGCCTCTTTTAATTTTATTCCAAATCAATATATTTTTGCGGATGAATTTCAATAGCAAATGTAGAGGTTTTCAAATGGGACGAACCATACAAGGTTTTTAATAAACCGTTAGATCAAATTATTAAACCGTAGAGGTTATCATATACTGTTGAAACCACCAAAACCATTCAAACATAACAGACGTCATATACCATCGAAACCACCCAGACCATTCAAACATAAGTCGGCCGTTCAAGATCCAAATGGTTCGGTTCACGGTTCACGGTTCAGTTTCGAACTTGAGGCCGGCTACGTAATTCAAACCAAAGTTTAACCTACTATAACCATCTTTTATCATTTTAAAATTTTTAATGCATAATAATGATTTTGAAAAATAAAAATTCGCTTCAAACTGCTAAACCTCCAAATTGGCTGGTGCGGCTAACCCACCTAACCCAGTAGACTTGGTTGCTGTTTCCCAAAACCGTTAGCGGCTTGGCCCGGAATTTTCATCAAAACAAGCAAACACAATTTTTAATAATACCGACAACCACTCAAACATGAAATCATATTAGAAAGAGCACCAGTTTTCTGCTATGTTACACATTATGCTTTACAGTCAGACAAAAAAGAAACTATCCAAATCAGACCCAAATGCACTTTAGTCAAGATTACACTGCAAATAACTCCTGCAAACCACCATTTTTGCAGCCTGCCACAATCTGCATTCAAGTTTCAAAATCATCCATCCTTATAACCGAAAGTAAACCGACTTCTATGCTATGTTATAATATAACACCAGTTATTTGAATCAGGAAAAGACATGTTGACTAAAGTCAAAGTCGGCTCTTTTTTTAAATGAATGTAGTTAAAGTGCAAGCGCATACCAGTTTATCAGTCATTCACAGGCAATTTTGGTGTCGAAACTGCTGAGACAAATAGCAAATGCCTGAAAAGCTGATAACGGGTACTGATAATCCATGGTGAACACGTCTTTTCCAACTTTTCCAAACTGTATAATCACATTTTCATGTTCTCCGTTCTCCATGGAAGCAACTAACTGAAAGTTTTTCACAGAAGCAACAGTCACCCGCCCATTAAAATTGAGGCACCAGCATTGCAGCTGTTCGTGCCACCTAGGCGCCTTGTTTTTCAACACCATCGGGTCGTTTTGACTGGTCAATAATGTTCCAGACTGGAAATTATCGATACGTGCAGATTTTGATCTGAAAAAAGGTAGAGATGAAAATGAATCCACATTGCTGACAAGGAACTCGGTCTGCGTTGGAGCCACTCCCTCAGGGTCCATAGCACTTGCAGGAATTGCATTCATTACACACTGCATCCTTCTTGGACCCCTGTTAAATTAAATGTATGTTAAGACTGTAAAAATGGATTAATGGAGATTATATTTAACGAATTATCTGTGATTTGAGTGTGATGACTGATCAAATATTATATTTATACCTGGACCCCAAGACATTCAGTTCATACGAAATGTTGGAAACCGGGTAGTTTCCAGCAGGAACCCTAGGTGACACTCGTTTCATACTCCCGGGCCTCACAGAACGACATTTTGCCGTTGTAGCTCCACCATTTGGAGGTTGGGCATCATATACAGTGAATTTAGTTCCAAGGAAGTTTGATCTGTTGCAACAGTTCAGTAATAATACAGGTAGGGATGTAAACAAGCCTAGCCGAGCTCGAGCTCGGATTGTTACAAGCTCTATATCCAAAGCTCATGCTCGGGTTGTGAGATATTTTTTAAGCTCAAGCTCGGCTCGAGATTTTTTCAAACTCGAGCTTGGATTGTTTGTTATTTGTTAATTATATATCATTGTTTATATATATACATACACTTATGATTATATAAATTATAATAGGCACATGTATAATATATATTTACTAGTTTATTTGATTTTTTAGTTTCAAAAACTATTTTATTCATACAAATTATAAGCTCAGTTAGGCTTGCAAGCTTAACCAAGCTCGGTATATATAGTTCTATATACCTTTCTCAAGCTTGTTTAAACTCCACTCAACTCGAGCTTAAAGTGAGATGATCGCAAGTAGCTCAAGACCGCCGCGGCTTGGTTTGTTTACACCTTTAAATATAAATAAAAACTAAAAAAATACAAGCATATTTATTCGCTAATGGTGAACTTTACCTTAACTTTCCTATGTATGTGCTGCTGCCTTTTGATACATCTTCTGCATTCAAAGAAATTATATAGTCTGTGCACGTAGCACGCCTACATTTTTTTGCAGCAAGAAGAAACTTCCCGTCATCGTTAGATGCTGCCAACAAGTCATATTAAAAGATGTCAATTAGTTTAAATAATTAAATGGTTTGAGCACATATATACGACTAGCATAAATAGATGGTACCTTGATTTAAACTGAGGTAAAGATGATATGTTTGAGTGTTCCGATTCCGCTTTATAAAGCATTGTATTAGAGAGCTCCTTGGACCAGGCTGGAAACAAAGAAGAAACAAATGTTCACTATAAAAACTCTGCAAGAGCCATTCGTTTTTTACCATACAAAAAATATAAAGACTTGCTAGCTGCTAGCATTTTCTTTTACATAGATCTTGAAAATTTAGAAGCTAAAAGATATAAATTCATAGAACTTTTTTTATATATAAGCGTGCAGAGGGTCGTTCGATATGAAACCAATTTTTTTAGTAAAGAACTGTGAGAAGCATATAACCACATGTACTTATTGCTTTAACAGCGAAGCATAAGAAGGTTTGGCCATCCCATTCTATCTCCCACTATCTGAACAACATCATGTATAAGTGCTTATGCGGCTTCATCATTCTCTGCTTAAAACTGGTTTTTGTATTGAACACGCCCATAACTAGGTATACCTATATAATAGTTACCACATGATAGACTGATAGTTCAAGAATAATCTAAAACGGCTGAACCAAAATATAGTATCTTCTGATTATATCTCTAAATGGAAGGCATAAACACAGGAGTCCCTAACTAAAGCTTAGGAGAACGACAAACCAAACCGGACACGTTGGGTAGGTTGGCCGGACTGACCAGCTTTACCGGTTTGACGGTTTAACAGTTCTAGTTTCACACTTTGAACCCTTTTTCTTTATCAAAATCATTATATCATAATAAAACTTTTAATATGATAAACACATACATATATATAACTACATATTCCAAAAATGAAAAGAAGCATATGAATAGACTAGTTCAAAACCAGAACGACCCACAAATCAAATCGTTTCAACCTCAAACCAGCCAAGCCAAACCGACTGACCAAGCTGCTTCGGTCTGGTCAATTTCAATGGTTTATGAACACCCCTACTAAAGAAAGGCACACTTGTTTGCAATCAACAAACTAAAGGTGAAATTACTGAATAAATGCAGCTAGTGTTTTTATGTTTATATCCAACATCAATCAAATTAATGTATCAAACATCACGAACCTGCTTCAATGAAATAGGGAACGTCAATTTGCCAGAAAACTCGGGATTCTTAACAATATCTTTCATAATTTCCCTCCAATTCCTGCAAACACCAGCACAACAAACCACATTCTTCCGAGGAGGCCAGGTACACTCAGACGCCTCAATCCTCATCAACACATCCCGTAACAACTCCGGTGGCATGTTCGCCCAACAACTCTGCTTCAACGCATCAACAACAACCAAAGATCTCTCCTCCACCACCCGTTGTGACCTCGACCTCAAACCAAATCCTTTTCTTGAAATGCTCCCAAAATCTCCCTTCATATCCTGAAGTATACTCTTAAACGACATCTTCAAGTTTCAACCACTTGATTTTTCACAAACTCGCTCAATAACCGCTCTTAGAAACACATTCGTTAACTAAATCACCATAATACCCTTAAACAACATCTTCAAGTTCCAACCGCTCGATTTTACACAAAATCACTCAATAACCGCTAATAAAATACACTCGTTAACTAAATCACAATTATGCTGTTGAATAAAATCTTCAACCACTCAATAACCGATTACGAAACATATTCATCAACTAAACCACCATTACACTCTTAAACAACATCTTCAACCAACCAACCACTAGATTTTACACAAAATCACTCAATAAACGCTTAAGAAACACATTAATTAACTTACTCACAACATTACACTCTTAAACAACATCTTCAACCAACCAACCAACCACTAGATTATTAACAAACTCACTCAATTAACGCTTACTAAACACATTTATTAACTAACTAAACCAACAACTCAATTAACCTTACAAAGGATGTCATTACAAAATAACAGTCATATAAACTGCAGTAGATGATGTAGATCTATGATCTAATCCAATTATCCAAACCCTAGGTATCTCAGAAGCACCGCTAAAATAAGTGGATTGAGATTATTACTTACATGTTTTGGATTGGATTGGATTCGAAGGAAGAGATAAAAGATAAGATTATTATTATTATATTATTATATAATTAGGGTTTGGAATGAAGAGATAAAAAGATGAGTTATGTTGGGTTTAGTGAACTTGAGTTAACTGATGCATATATCTATTCTCAGGTGGTATCTCTGGCCTGCAAATACATTATTATTCAAACCCGACCCATATGGACCATCCATTTGCTATGCACCATATCCATTATCCAATATCCATGTCCATGTGAGCACCTTTGGGCTAGGGATGTTCACGAGTTGAACCGAATCAAGCGGATCTTTGCTCATTTACAACCGAACCGAGCTGATTGGCTCGTTTACCACTGAGCGCGCATTTTTTTAGCGACGAGTTTTTCGGACAACCATAAGTTTAGGATGTTTCCTTTAATATTCTCGCTACCTAGTGATGACTGAGTTTCGACTGTAAAGGCTTACACTTACTAACGTAAAGGTTGCCAAACAACCCTTTAAAGTGGTCGAAGTGTTACACAAATTTATACTTATAAATCTATTTTGCAACTCTCAGTTAAGACTAATATGAGTAGACCAATAGTCCTTATGTGTTTTTTTGTCTTAATTCTTGAAATCATTCTTTAACGTGTTTTTAAAACACTTCACCATGTCACTAACATTCCAAAGTTGTTTGCCATTTGGCTGCTAGCCTTAAGGTTGTAAGCGACAGCAAACAATTCGTAAACTGCTTGGCAAAAAGTCTGTTTACGTTTCTTTTTACTAAATGAACGAACATGAATAGGAAATTTCGTTCGATTAATTAAATGAACGTACATGAATGGACGTCTCGTTCATTAAATTGTGTTTATGAACGTTTGATGTTTTTGTAAACATTCGTTAGTGTTCCTTTGTTTTTGTTGTTCATTTAATATTTTTGTACATTTGTTTGTGTTATCTTAACTATTTATATGCTTTTAACTTTTATTTATTTTATTACCATTACAAATAAAATATGAAATTATATTCTCACCTTGTTTATACATTAGTTCTCTTTTATTCCTCATTATTCATTTCGAAGTATACTATCAACTTTTTTTTCACAATTAGGGCTTTAAGTTCCAATGCTGCTCCCTCCACCGTCTTCGTCGATTTTATTTGTGTTTGTGTTTGAACACGTTCATCTCCATTCCCATTCCTCTAACTCAACAACTTAGTTGTATTTACGATTTGTGTTTGTTCGACATCCATTAGTTGTTTAATTTCATTTTCAATTTCACATGTTTTTTTTTTTACAATTTGTTCTTCTCGTTGGATAGAATATGTAAAATAGATCCATTGGTTTCCATTATTCTTCACCGACTTTCCACCATATGGACATGATGTTAGAATCTTTTAATTGCAATTTTATTTTATTGGTGGGGGACCTTTTAACTATTAATCCACGATATCCACTAATGTTAACTTTTCATCATTCACCAATGTTCAAGTTAACATACTTGTAAATCTATATGCAAGTATAAAATCTATTAATTCAGTGAAAATTTAGTTCGTTAACTACAAGCCCAAACCGTGTTTTGCAACACTGATTATAATGTTGAGAAGAAATACGTAAAGTTTTTTTTTAAAGTTAATACACTTGTTATACAAAAATCAAATTAACATTAACACTTGAATTTCTTATCTAAGTTAGATCAAAGTAAAAAAATTTAATGACAATTTAACAATTCTTAATATTACCTAATCAAACTTCCATCGAGTAAAACAGATTAACTATATTTTTTATTTTATTTTGTTACATGAAGAAGCTTCATATCTAACAAGAAATTAATTAATATATATATCATCATCATCATCATCATCATACTCAGTTAATCCCACCTATAGCAAAGCTAAGGTAGGGTCTGAGGAGGGTAAGATGTAGACAGCCTTACCTCTACCCCTAAGAATAGAGAGGCTGCTTCCAATGAGACCCCCGGCTCGATGTGGTTTGGTATCAAGCCTTGGACATAAGGCACATAACACTTAGCAATCGGGACAAACCCGATCGGTGCATGTACCCCTTTGTCTTTTGGCTATCAACGCCACCACTAGGGGTGCAAACGAGCCGAGCCGAGCTCGAGCCTTGCATTATCGAGCTAGGCTCGTTACAATTTTCAGAAGCTCGAGCTCGAGCTCGAGCTCGATTCGAGCCTTGTATTTTGGGCTCGAGCTCGGCTCGATAGTATAGTTAAAAACTCGAGCTCGGCTCGAAAGCTCGATAAAAATGTATGTGGCAAGAGTTTAAACGAGCCTAAGCTCGGCTCGAGCTCGTTTTGGACCATTAAGGAGCTCGTTTTGACTATTAAGGACTCGTTTTGGACCATTAATGAACTCGTGTTGGACAATTAAGAACCCCAAGGCCCAAAGTAATTTAGTTAATGCATAGGTTGCAATAGAATTGGGCTATATAATATTAATTGACATAAATAAGCAAAGCTCGATAAGGCTCGACGAGCCCAACCGAGCTTTACATTCGAGGCTCGAGCTCGAGCTCGATAGCCAAATGAGCTTTTTTTCAGGCTCGAGCTCGGGCTCGAGCTCGATAATACTCGGCTCGTTCGAGCTTTTTACCGAGCCGATCTCGAGTAGCTCGCGAGCCGCTCGGCTCGTTTGCACCCCTAGCCACCACATGATGCATGATTAACCGTCCGTCGTTTTTAACGTTATTTTCACGAAATTAGTAAAATAACGTTAAAACTAGTGCAACTTTACTTTTGTCCCCCGTGGGCCACACATATATACATTATATGCGCACACCATAAGTGGGGCGTAAATTAATTAATATATATGAAAACGTCAAAGTCGTTATTTTCCCGGTCTTTTCCAAAGTTGATTTATCCGCTTACTTATTTGTTTTCATCTCCATTCAATTCAATAAACCTTAATTCTCCCTTCTCTAAATGTTTCCTCTATCCTCAACCAATATCCTTACATTTTTCTTCCTTACCAAATTTCATTAGCCTTAGTCAGACCAGACCTGCAGACTGCAGCTCAATCATTTCCAACCGTTTTTCGCGGTATGATCTCTGTGTTTCGCCTAGTTTGATATCATTCGTCGCGATCACCAACCGATCTCTGTTTGCCTATTTGTGTTTCTAATTAATCAGCCAATGACACCTGAAACACAATGAAATTAATTTAGATAAGTAATAAATAAATTTGGTATTATAAAACTGTGAAATGAGGACTGTATAATGTATGCTTAGTTAATATTTCTCTTTGTTCCTTTTACCTTTTTATATATAATGTTTTGTTTGATGTAGTAGAGGCATGATCAAATACAAATAGATCTTAATCTTAGAAATGTAGGAGACCGGCTCAAACGAACTCTGTTGGACTCATTCCAGCGACGTTGGAACCAGCTCGCCGAACCCTATATAAATATATTTAGGGTTTAGAGTTTTAACTTTTAGGGGTTAGAATTAGAGTTTAGGGTTTAGATTTAGGGATAGGGTTGGATGAGCTGGTTCCAACGCTGCTGAAATGAGTTCAATCGGAATTCATTTGAGTTGGTTTTGTACGTTTCTTAGGTTAAGGAGATTGCGTACCAGAACCACCCCTGTGTACTTATTTGATGTTGTTAGAAAAGGTTAATTATTAGGATTGTTTTTTTTTGGGTGTGTTGACTTTAAGTTGACTTTCTGTTTGATACTTGGAACATTGTTCAGGAACTGAATTCAATTACAAATATTTGGCCAACAATATGAACCTTATAGAAGCAAATTATGGTCTAATGACACCAGACTCAGAGACAGATTTTGTTCACCACATAGCCTTATTTGCAGCACTTCTTTGTGCATGCATTGTAATCGGTCATCTCCTCGAAGAAAGTCGATGGATGAATGAATCTATCACCGCTCTTGCAATTGTGAGTTATAGGCTTTGTATATAAAATCTTGTCATAGTGAAGGTTTTGCCTTTGTTTAGCTATGCATTTCACAACTTTTGAAAAGATAGTAAAAGCGCTTATGATATTATTATTGTGAGATAGAACTTATGGAAAGGTGTTCTGCTGACAGGGTTTAGGCACAGGAATTATTATTTTGCTAACTTCTGGTGGTACAAGCTCACACATATTGGAATTCAAGCAGGAGTTTTTCTTTATATATCTTCTTCCGCCAATTATATTCAACGCCGGGTTCGTATCTTTTAAGGATTTGAATACTGTTAGTATGCACACTTGGTTAAGACTCTAATAATGTTATTACCAGGGTGAGTGTGTGACATAGTAAAGAATTGACCTAGTGAACTAGTGGTACGGTGCTTGCGCCCCACAAAAGAGGTGTGGGTTTAAATCCTTGCAAGTGCAAAGTTCGGTGGTATTTAGGTGTAAAGAAATATAGGTGTTGAATCAACCAAAATATTTAGTAAACACTAATTTCAATATAATGCTCTTGGTTCTATCATACTTCATATTGATACCGTTAGGTGTTAAATGCCTGTGATCATATGTTCGACATCTTTCTATGAATGCTTATTCGACCAATTTGATATATATTCACAGATTGCAAGGCTCCGCTGTCTTACAAGTGCAACATCCTTAGTTTGATGTCTCATAAGAATTGCAATTTTTTTTTACTTGGGAACATTTTTATATAAAATACCAGTATCCCGTATCACAAATATAAATGTTATATTAAGTGAACTTTCGGCTATTGGTCTACTGTATATCTGTTAAAATGCACTCACACGAAGTCTTATTTAGAATATCTGCTAAATTTAATACTTATTTCTTCTCCCTTAACATTTGTGTTTCAATCTATCAAGCTAACGATTTTTCTGATCTGGTTATGTATCTACCAGGTTTCAGGTTAAAAAGAAACAATTTTTCCAAAATTTCACGACTATTACCTTGTTTGGAGCCATTGGTACATTGGTATCCTTCGCCATTATATCATTCGGTAGGTTAAGATGCTTAATTATCCGTGTCTAGAAGAACTATCAGTTTTCATTTATCTAGCGCTATCCAATTTTGATAGCAGTTGATTTGTTGTATATATGACTTATGAAGGTGCAGGAATATTTAATCTGTTGCAGTCACATGTACTTAATAGCTTTGGAGAACATAGTAGTGATATTTGCTTAATTATGATAATTATAGCTTTTCGTGATTTAATATCACGACCATTGAGGACATTTCCATTTTGTTTTATCATTTGTTAGATTGTAACTTCAATTTTACTTCAGGCGCAACACGTTTGTTTCCTAAACTGGGCATTGGTTATCTTGGCATGAAGGATTATCTTTGTATGTTATCTTTTCCTTTTTGTTTTTTTTTTCATATATATTTTCATTCAAACTCCAGAATGCATAGGCGAAGCTTATTAAGGGGCGAGGGGGGGGGGGGGTGCCCCTGCCCCCACCGCTTTTTTGCTCAGTAGTGTAAATTTACGCGTTTTCGTATGAAAATTTTATACGTATTGAGTCCAGCCCCTCCTGTTTTGAGGGTCCCGTGACTTTTGACCCCATGAATTTTTTTTTTCAAGCTCCGCCACTGCCATAATGGAATGTCCTTGCTCATTCCTGCTATCACATCTGTCATTTTAAAGTTGATATGTAAATATATAGATTTACCAAAAATATATTACTATACAATTATAATTTCATTTACTGTTGATCTACATCATTTTTGCTAACCTAATAATGTAAGTTGTTGTCCTTTGGTCTAATTATGGGAAGCACTTGGAGCCATCTTTTCTGCAACAGATTCTGTTTGCACCTTGCAGGTAAGTATGTCTTGTTGAAATAGTAATTGTTATTGAGATGGAGAGCAAGGGCATATATCTTTATTTTGATTAGTTTGGTCTTTAAACAGGTTCTTAATCAAGAAGAAACACCATTATTATACAGTCTAGTGTTTGGCGAGGGCGTGGTTAATGATGCCACGTCTGTTGTACTTTTCAATGCAATTACAAAATTTGATCTATCAGACATGAACACTTTCACGGCCCTTAAATTTGCTGGAAATTTCTTGTCATTGTTCGTATTAAGTACTCTTTTGGGAGTTTTGGTAAGAATCTTCCTTTCTCCCTCTCTCTATGCACGTGTGCGTGTGTAAATGACACTTTGTTGCATTCATAGATTGGGCTGCTTTGTTCGTTCATCATTAGAACACTGTATTTCGGAAGGTATGCAGTTATTTGCTCTCAACATCTTTATTTCCGCAAATATTAGTTTGTTTACGTATTTGTCTTGGTATTTCGAACGGCTGGCTTAAACTCACATGATGTGAATATTCAGGAATTCAACGGATCGTGAAGTCTCTCTTATGATACTGATGGCTTACCTTTCATATGTTTTAGCTGAAGTAAGTGCTCTATATCTGTTATGGCACTTAATATTTACACTTGGCTTGTGTTTAATAGTTGGTCACAATAATAATATTGTTTTCCTCCAGGTTTTTGGATTAAGTGGAATCCTTACTGTATTCTTTTGCGGTATTGTAATGTCACACTATGCTTGGCATAATGTCACCATCAATTCACAAGTAACTACAAAGTGTGTTACCTTTTGCCATTTAATTTCAACCTGACATTTTTCCAACAAAAAAAAAAAAAAAAAAACATTTCCTAGGTTTCTAGTAGATTGTTAATATGGTATTGTTGGATTGCAGACATGCTTTTGCAACAATGTCATTTATTGCTGAAATCTTCATCTTCATGTATGTTGGTATGGATGCACTTGATGTTGAAAAATGGAAATTTGTCAATGACAGGTAATCTTTTTCATATAAGATACCACTGTGATATCTCTCTTGTATTGGTGGTAATTTTGGTCTGCTCACTTATTCGTGGGTCGATTTGGGCTGTCTTATATCTCCAACAGTCAATTTAACAACTTTAGCTACACGTACAAACGGATGGGAAATTGGCCAAAGTCTATTATAAAGCATACAACCTCCTAAATCGCCATATTCAAAGTTCTTTTTATAAATCTTTTTTATTTTTTGTTAGCAGTGTCATAATATTGTTTTTGTAACCATGATAAGTGCGTCATTATTTATAAAAAAAATCTAAAAATACGACAAAAAACTTTTAGCTGGTCAGCCCAACCTGGACCGGCCTATTCTAAAAATGTTTTCTTTGACCCGACTGTTTTGACCAGTTACCCAACCTGCCAAGCCCACATATCTTGAGGCGATTGCCATTTTCAAATTAAAAATCTAATTCTGCAGTCTGACAAAATCTTTCGGGGCAAGTGGTGTGCTGCTTGGACTAATTATGGTTGGGAGAGCATGTTTTGTGTTCCCTATTTCAGTAATATCCAACTTAACCACAAAGAATACCGATAACAAAATCGAGTTTAAGCAGCAGGTAACTAGTTTTAACTACCTTTTGAAGTTTGTTGGCCAAACTAATAATTCTCCATATGCATATCATACTAATCAACTTACTTTAATCAATCTCTTCACAGATCACGGTTTGGTGGGCTGGTCTAATGCGAGGCGCTGTCTCTGTGGCACTTGCTTATAAAAAGGTAAAAACTAAGATTCAATTTAAATTAGGGGTGTCAATTGTGTTCGGTTGGTAGGTTGATATGATAAACTAGAACACGCCCCATATATTTATTCTTGTTAAAGACATCCATCCTAAACCGCACACACTAAAATGTGTAACCTGAACACGACCTGTGTAACCCATTTATCTAAACTAGTCAAAGGGTGGCCTTTTAAAATGTATAACTTTTATTCGAATTTTAATTGGGTTGACAGGTCGACTTGTTTAATTAAATGGGTCAACCCAAAACTCGATTATTTTCGTGTTGTGTTTCAGGTTATGTGAGGAATTACCGGCCCCTGGTTTAAATATGATTTAAGTTAATATTTTAAACATATGCAGTTTACTGTGTCTGATGAACAACATATGGAGCCAGCCAATGCACTTTTGATCACCAGCACCATTATTATAGTTCTATTCAGTACTGTGGTAAGTATCTTGATTTTTTATTTATATAATAAACTATTTATATATAATAATAAACTATTATAATAATGAACTATTTTTCTGTTTTATTATTTATAGGTGTTTGGACTGTTGACTAAGCCTATTATAAACTTGTTGACCAAATCATCTAATGTTGACCAAGCACAACCATCAAGTCCAAAGTCAATCATGATGCCACTTATAGGGAATAGACTTGATCTAGAAGCTGAAACAGTAGATGATGAAACTAGTTTAGAGACAATAACCAACTTAAAAGTGATGTTAAGTAGTCCTACCAACACCATTCATTATTATTGGAGGAAGTTTGATGATGCTTTTATGCGGCCGGTTTTTGGTGGAAGAGGGTTCATTTCTTACGTTACTGGTACCCGTGATGTGGCGTTAACATAATGACGTAGCGTTAACATGACGTGGCGTCAATGTGATGAGTTGGACTGAGTTATTGTACATAGTAATGATTTTGTAGGGATTTTCTTATGCACTGGGATTAAATCTTTGCCCACTTATAAATTTTCTTTTTTGGTTAGTTAATGGAGAGGTGATAGGTCTATGTATTAAATATAACTGCTCAAATTTCTTTACTAGTGTATCTTATTGACACGAAGTGGACGCATAAAAGAAGGGAGTGATGTTCAATGTTGGTTAGCATCATGTCATCCTTAACGTCTCAAACGTTAGGTACACCCAAAGGCCTAATTTGCGCGTTTTGGACTAAAAAAGGAAAGAATAAGAAATAACTAAAATTTGGGAAAATTCTCAGTTATAAAATGAATGGAACTTGGGAATTGGGTATGATAGTTAGGCCAAACTATCTACAGCTTTTTGCCACATGACTCGCTTATGAACCCTGTAATTAAACTTGTAGCCCAAGTTATGATTGTTTATGTTATGCTTTTTTTACCCAAGTCTAGCTTATCCAAGTAACACTTTTTTATGTTACACCTTTTTTACCACCTGTTTTTGTCGCTATATCTTTGCCTTGTTTGGCTGATTATTCTCTTTTGTTTGTATGGTTGACTCTTGTGGTTACGTCTTTGTTTAAACCCTGATTTTCTATAAAGTAGCATGGTGTGGTACCAAACCCACTTTGCCACATTAGAGTTTTGGATAGCTAGCACATTTTCATATACCAAATGAGAACATGGTAAGCTTGATGATAAAAGTACCACATGAATTTTGACAAGTCTAAGTGAGGAGTCGAAAGGGACAAGGACTTCTCAAACCAGAAACAATGAAAATCATCACTAGAAAGGATGTGGGGTATTTAAAGAAAACAAGTTATGGGATGGGGAACACATCAAGATAAGGGGTGGAATAATAGAGCATTCACATCCTATCTTTATCCTCATCCATCAATTATATTAAACATCACTACATTTTTCTCTCTCATTTTCAATTAAATAATGTTTTTGTATACTTTTATCATTACATTTTCTCTCTCATTCACTCACAACCAATTTAAAAAACATTAAAAAATAAATAGGGGGAACAATCTCCCCTCAAATATACAGATGAACACTAACATTCCCTCCCCTCCACTCACAACCCCTCAATATCACTTTTTAAAATATGGGGATACAACTCACAAATATTTGGTAGATTAGGACCCAGGAACCTGTCAAACAGGAAAAAAATAAACGTAAAAACGTTGAACCACACACGCGCGTTGTGTCGTGTATGACAACTAATACAATTTCATAAAGTTAATCCGTATTACGATATTAAATACATAATTTAAACAGTAGTAAATGAAACAGTAGTAAAACGAAACAAAGAAAATAATAAGGGAAAATTGCGAATCTAGCCTTTGACCGAAGGGATTTGCCAATTTAGCTCCCTCAGCCGTCTTTGGAAAGACGGTTCACACTTCCCGAAGCATCTCAGGCGACTTTAGCTTCAAAGTTACTACGGACCAATTAAATTGCGCCACGTGTCCGACAACCTGCGAGACGACTTAAAGTCGTCTCGGGAAATGGAAGGGCTCTTTAAGTCGTCTCGGGAAATGGGACGAGTGAGACGACTTTAAGTCGTCTCGCAGGTTGTCAGACACGTGGCGGAATTTAATTGGTCCGTGGTAACTCGGAATCTAAAGACGTCTGAGACGCCTCGGGAACTGGGAACCGTCTTTCCAGAGACGGCTGAGGGGGCTAAATTGACAAATCCCTTCGGTCAAAGGCTAGATTCGCAATTTTCCCTAATAATAATGTTTTTTTTGAACAATCAAACGGGATACCTTTCATTCATTCACCTTAAAATCCCATACATCACCCGAGCCCAATTAGCGAGAGGACTATTCAGGCCAGAACAAAAGTAAAAATGAAAACAACAAAACATTAACAGGATCGTTACAAGAGACATAAACAAACTACCCCATATTTGACCCGATTCGACACTCCTTAACCGTTATCAAAAATCGAGAAGTCCCACCACTTTGCTTTATCCAAGTCCGGCATTTTTCCCCTCTTAATCATCCACCAATAGGATTCGAGCTTGACTTCTTCGATAATTTTAGGTGTCGCCGTGTCCGTATTGTTGAAGACTTTATTGTTTCTACACAGCCACAACTTCCACAAACCAAGCAAAATAATCGCATGAATCGTCTTTCTCACCTTCTTCGGCCTATCCAAGGATTTGCATATTTGCAGTAGATCGTTGATTGAGAGTGCCGAGTCCACCCCAATCGTCTTCACCCACCTTTCAATATTCCACCAGAAGGACCTTGCCCATACACACGAAATCAAAATATGCTCTGCCGTTTCCGGTTCAATACCACATCTTCTACACATACCATCACCATAGTTCAGACCTCTCGTCGCCAAGGTTTCGGCAGTGGCGATCTTATTCTCGGCAGCCCTCCAAACAAAATAGTTAGCCTTTGGGGTGGCGATTTTATTCCACCAAAAAGTATGCTGCACATTGGGGGATGAAAGGGGTAGCGATAGTTCCGATCTTACCGATTTCACACTGAACTCCTTGGTTGTGCCTTGTGTCTTCCACAGCCATACATCCTTCGACACCCCCATCCTCTGTTCATGAATTAGACGCCAAAATTGTTGTGCTTCATTTGTCTCCTCATGTGAACTAGGAAGTCTAGTCCACGGTATTTCCCACCATGTGTAACCATTGATCTTTTTGTAACATTCAATGACTTTGCCCCCTTTCAAGCTGGTGATCATGTAGAGATGAGGGAATAGATCTTTCAAGCAGCCACCATCGATCCAATGATCTTCCCAGAACCTAACCGTGTCTCCCACCCCTACCATGCAATAGAATTTTGCTTCCAACTCGATACCCCTAGAGCCGAAGGTTCGCTGTATAGAAGCAATGGTGTGCCAAACACCATGGGCAGTTTTTTTGATGGGAATAGCTTCACCCATTCGTCTGTGAGTATGTAGCGATTGCACCACCTTTCGCCAGAGATCATTTGGTGACATTTTATATCTCCACCACCACTTCGCCAAAAGGCCGAGGTTGAGGTCTTCGATACTGCCGACACCTAAGCCGCCCGACCTTTTAGACTTCATAATCTTTTCCCAGGCGATCCACTTTATTTTCTTGCAACCTAGAGCGCCACCCCATAGGAACCTTCGTCTAATGCCTTCCAATACTTTCAGCACACCTCCGGGGACTTTAAATAAAGACATGTAATAGTTTGGAAGAGCACCAAGAACCGATTTCACAAGAACCATTCTACCCGCAAACGATAGTGATCTGGCTTTCCATGATGAGAGTTTATCTTGAAATTTGTCTATAATCGGCTTCCAGCTCCTAATCCGTTTCATATTATCCCCAACTGGAAGCCCGAGGTAAATAAACGGAAAGGAGCCAATCTTACATCCGAATCTCGCGGCTTGTTCTGCAATATTTGATTCAGTTTCATTCAGCCCAAAAATGCTGCTCTTGTTCAGGTTTATGTTCAGCCCAGACGCCAAAGAAAAACACCGAAGTATCCTCTGCAGGTTAGTCAAGTTTTCGGCAGACCATTCGCCAAAAAAGAGTGCATCATCGGCATATAACAAGTGCGAAACCACCGGTCCATCATTTGGCATTTTTACTCCTTTAAATGACCCAACTTCAATCGCATTCTTAACCATAACGTGCAGCGCCTCCATAACAATGGTGAAAAGGAATGGCGAAAGCGGGTCGCCTTGTCTAAGACCCCGCTTAAGCTGGAATTCCTTAGTCGGTGAGCCATTTATCAAAACCGTAGACATCCCCGTCACGAGCATTCCCATTATCCAATTCTTCCATCTTGATGGAAAACCCATATGGTGCATTGTGTTCAACAAAAACTTCCACGCGACACAATCATACGCTTTCTCAAAATCCGCTTTAAAAAGGAACATCTTGCGCTTGGATCTCTTAGCCCACGATACAACTTCATTCGCGACAAGTGGTCCGTCAAAGATGTTTCTCCCACTTATAAACGCCGTTTGTTCCGGAGATATTACCGATCCAAGAACTTTTTTAATTCTACCAACAAGGACCTTAGATATAATTTTGCCAATCACACCAATAAGCGATATCGGTCTAAAATCCGACAGTGTAAGTGGGTCTTTCACCTTCGGAATCAATGCAACAAAGGAGGAGTTGCATGACTTATGAATGGAGCCGTGTACAAAGAACTCGCCCATGATATCCACAACGTGTGGCTCCAATTTATCCCAGAACCGTTTGACAAACTCGAACGTGTAGCCATCCGGTCCCGGAGATTTTTCATTACCGCAACTCCACACCGCCGCTTTAATCTCTTCGCTTGAAAAAGGAACCACAAGACTATTTGCGTCCGCTTCAGTCAGTTTTTTGAATCCCACCCCATTCATTCTAGGCCTTGATTGCATTGGTTCTTCAAACTTCTTTTTAAAAACCTCAACAGCTTTGTCCTTGATCACATTAGGGTCTTCCACCCAATCCCCATCTATAATTAGACCAGACACTTTATTGTTTGATCTTCGGCAGTTTATAATCCCGTGAAAAAACGAAGAGTTCTCATCCCCATTTAGTACCCATTCGAGTCTTGACTTTTGTTTAAGATCTTTGAGTTTATCCCAATCCCATTTTTTCACAAGCAGCTTCGCATCCTTCCATGAAGCAATTTCGGGCTCCGATAATAGTCTTTCTTCAGCCAATCTTTCTAAATCATTAACGAGATTACGTGCCTGTGCAATACTACACTCGGCCGCCTGCATTTCCTCCTCTCTCCATTTTCGGATTCCACCTTTAATGATTTTAAGTTTCTGGGCTAGCTTAACATCACCTCTAGAGGCATCAACAATACTATTCAGTCCATCATCAACCACTGAAACCAAGCCCTCCTTCCCCAACCAGGAATTAAAAAAGCGAAACGGAGTCGGACCGAAAGATGCAGTTGTACACGACAGGACAATGGGAGAGTGATCAGACACATCCCTCTCCAGCGTCAAAGCCTTAGCGTCCGGCCATTTAGCAAGGAACCGATCGCAGACGAGAAACCTATCGAGCTTGCTAAGCTTTTTCCCGTCATAAGCCATGTATGTAAACTTCCTTCCACCCATACTATATTCGTTCAACCCCGCCTCGGAGATAAAATTATTGAAAGCCATAGCCGAAGACGGGATAAACACCGAGTTCATTCTTTCTTCTTCGTTCCTCACATCGTTAAAATCTCCGAGGAATATCCACATCCCATCCAAAATTCTCCTAATCGCCTGTAGTTCATCCCAAAGGTTTCTTCTTAATACTTGGTCATTTGGCGCATAGATATTTGCAATAAACACCATATCATCCACCCTGTTAATGTTACCACCAATCACAATAAAATGTTGCCCTGTCTTAGTGAACGTAACCTTGAATAACTCCGGGTTCCATAATGTTACTAGTCCACCCGATCTTCCGGCTGCATTAACGACTACTTTCTCAAAACCCGATCTATCCCAAAACTTCTGAATTTGAAACTCCGTCATTGCCGCTAACTGAGTCTCTTGTAAGGCAACTAGCGAAATGTTGTACAAACTCTTAATCTTTCTAACTTTTGCTGACTTATTCTCCCCACCCGCCCCCTTAATATTGAACGACAAATAATTCATTTTGAATTAATCTGCGCCAAT
This sequence comes from Ambrosia artemisiifolia, assembly GCA_032199755.1. Taxonomy (NCBI): domain Eukaryota; kingdom Viridiplantae; phylum Streptophyta; class Magnoliopsida; order Asterales; family Asteraceae; genus Ambrosia; species Ambrosia artemisiifolia. The sequence goes on from CM063520.1 coordinate 51,888,047, forward strand.
TCATTCACGATCTTGTTGCCGATGTCTTCCTCGAAACCATCCAAACCAAGGCCAATGCCTTCACCAATAACCTTAGTTTGTTCGGTTTCCATAGTAACATTCGCCACCATAGGTACCGCATTTGGCTCACGATCTTGAATCACCTGGTCATCTCCGTCCCCATTATCCTCAGCCCATTCAGATTCGTACCCATCTTCGATGCCGCTATAATGACTATCCTGATGCCCCGAACCATTAGTCTCGGCCGGCGACCAAGACAGTCTGACCCTCCTACCCTTTCTTCTTTTCTTCTTATTACCACCAGAACTGGAGCTAGTGTTCCTTCCCTCTGGTGTAGAGCAGTTCAAGTCAGGGATACACCTTTTATCTTTTGGTCTGACTTTCCCAAGTTTACTAATATCCCCCTTATGTCTTTTTCTTTTGTTATTAGAACCCTCAGTGTACATCTGGGCCCATACCTTAGCCAATTCAGGCCTGGACAAATCCAGTACTTCATTTGGCCCATTAAGGTTCACATCCCCTGCAACCTCCAAACTTTTTGGTGACATATTATTATCATTATATTTATTATTATCATTATAATTATTATTCCCAGCATGGCCCACCACAACATTCACCAAGTTTTTAGGTGAATTACTATTATCATTATATATGTTATTATTATTATGGTTCCCAGTGTTGTCATTATTAGAGTAGGGCATGTTATCATCATGTGCATTGGAATCAGCGCCCCCTTCATTCTCCTCATGCATTAAATGTTCCGACCCTTCCCCATGCACATGCATCCCCACACCCACCGGCGACCCTTGACCTTCCATCTCCCCGTTAGCAGTTTCCACCCCTACACCTTCCACCGGACCGCCGTTGTCGTCCATCACCGGTGTCCCAATCGGCGATGCTGGTTCAGTCCTGATGACTTCATCTTCCCCAACAATGCATACCTTGTCTCCAACAAAGTCTGGCAGCCATCTACCGGCCCCTTCCGAGACCCAGCACGTGATGACACGATCAAGCCATTTCACTCTAATCTCTTCGTCAATCTTTTTACCGGATTTAATCAGAATACCAACATACGCCGCCGAAAGATCGGTGTCCTCCACACCATTTTCAACTTCACTCACAATATCCCCAAAGTTGGCTCCGATCAACTCGGCAATGTGACAGTCATTGAGCATCAAAGGGAGGCCCGAGATTTTTAACCATGCAAACCTTTCATACCCAACCATCTGTCCGTTCCATACTCCTATCTCTTGAAACCATGGTTCCCAGACATCCCTAAGGTTTTGGAACTGAGTAGCCTTATCAGTGGAGGAGAAAGACAATAAGACATGAAGTCCACCCATGTATCTAATCTCCACTCTGAAGTTAGCGACTTCCTTCAGTCCGTCAGCCAGCTTACATAACCTTGAGTAATTATGGACTTTGCCCGCAAGTGACCGCCCCAACCATTTCTTGCTTCTCTCCGCCACCGTTTCACCAAGATCCACCAACAGCATCTCACCAACCTTATTAGTATCCTTCATACCGGTAACCCTTTCTCTAAACGTCTGTCTCCGACCCATGGGATTAGCACCACCCCCATTGAGGACCGGAAAACTGTTTTCATCATGATGGTACGTCTGTCCCCCCGGAGTTTTGTGAGCGTTATTCTTCTGACCCTGAGATTTCCTAGATTGGCTATCCTCCTTACTGAAACGCGCCACTCTAGCGTATATTCTTCTTCCACCAATCGGCATCCCATTAAGAGCTTTGAGTAGTTTATCCACGTCCCTCACCATTTCGAATCGGAGGAAGGCAAACGTTTTCCCAAACTTATCTTTTTTCCTTGCAACATATGCATCTGTCAATCTCCCACATCTACTATACTCCTCTCTAATCTCCACAGATGAGATTCCATCCGGAAGGTTAGAGATGAAGTACGTAATCAGATTTTGATGTCCGCCCTTAGAAGTCTCCGGTGGTATTTCTCCTTCCTCTAGAGTCGCCATGAGTATAAAAAGCTAAACCTGCGTTTGATACCCTAATAATAATGTACACTTTCTTTTTTCACAGCCAATTTTTTTTAAAAAAAACTCACCAAAGCATTAGTTGCCACTGCCCACTTGCCACACATTTATGTTACAAAGTAGGAAATTAATGATATCTATAAATAAATTACAGTACTTAAAAACATAGGGTATTGTTAAATATACCATGTTAGTCAAACATTTTACTAACTTATATTAAATGCTATTGGCTTTCCCATGCACATTTTTCAATCAATTGATTAAATTTTTTTTTAAAACACATGATTTATTAAATAAGTTAGTATTTAGTTGGATTAAAGTTATTATTATTATTTTTTTTAAACACATAAGTTATTAAATAAGTTAGAATTTTTTTTAAAACTATGAGGTCGAGTTTTTTTTAAACCAAGAGGCAAACATGAAACGACCACCTTATATCTTATTTTATTCAAAAATTAGTACTTAGGTGAATTTTTTGATAACCTTAGATTTAAATTAGTAGTTTTTTTTAACGGCAAATTACATCTCTTATACTATTACACCAATAATTCTAAACTATAACACCCTTGTCAAGGATTGAACCTTGGACCTTCCCTCTTAGAGGCATATACCTCTACCAAGTAAGCTAGCCCCACATTGACAATTTAAATTAGTAGTTAGGTGAATTTTTTGATAACCTTAGATTTAATAATTAAAATCCAACATGGATATGTAAACCAAACATACGAAATTTCCAAGTGCAAAATATCCCATAGGTTGTGGGTTTTTTTTCTACCATGGGTTTTACAACATAAAAAAGTGTATCAAGAATTCATAGATGGTTTTTTTCAATCACTGAGAAAGTTAAAGTTGGCCATTTTTCCAGTTTTTTTTTCAAAACTAACCAAATTCCAAAATGAACACCCTAGTAAATCAAGAATTCATAGATGGTTTAATTCGTTTCACGTTTCATTTTTAGGCATTCGGGTCTCGTGAAGCATTGATGGATTGGGTACAAAAGTTGGCATACTCACTTGACTCAAAGGTGTGACAAAAAGGAGCCGGCCAGACATAGCTCATTCGAATTTGACTTAAACAAGGAACCGGTGATAGACTGGACCGAGATCCCAGATGAGCCGGCCAGACATAGTTCATACGTGATAGACTTGAATGAAGTACCACTCATGGATGGTTTAGATATGCTAGTTGATATTCCAAAAGTATTACTAGTTGTTTGCCTCGGACTTGATGAAGATAGATATTATGAGTACATTCGACAGATGATGAGAGAAGAGTTACAAAGTCGATATGATATCTACGCGAACATTTTCGTTAGGGATGTAAATTCATTGTATCAAGACTTATGCTTCTTTGGGTCGCCTTGTCCAGAAGTACACTGGATGAAAATGCCTGAGGCAGGTATTCTGATTGCTAATAAGTTTGGTGCAATCGTCCATTCTTTAAGCATGTCAGGTAGTACAACTATTTTCCCGTTTTGGAGTGGTCCAGATGAGATTCAACATCACAGAGCTCTTACAATTGTCCTAGTTAATGATGAGAACCATTATGTCATGGTGGAATTACAAGGAGGGTACCCAATGCCTACTATCACGCCTTATTGGAATTTTCGCAACATTAGCCAGTCTGCAACTAGATGGGAAACCATGTATAGGTCGCGTCTAGAACTGTATACTCAACTTTGTCACCGTGAAAGTGGTTTTGTCGATCTAGTTGACTAAGTATTTTAATGTTTGCATGTTTACTTTTTTTATTAGAGACTCATATCGTTGTTTATTTATAATGAACTTTTGCACTTTCGTATTTATTTATATTTTTTTTTATGAAAGATTAATTTATTTTTTATTAATATTGGGATTAATATTATTAATAATAGTAAAACAAAACATAAAATTGTAAATAAAAAAAGTGATAGTAGATATAGTAATATAAATAATAAATAATAGTATAATAAATGCCTACTTATCATTAAATGTCCACCTATTATTAAAGTTTGACTAAATTGGTATACTAATCCTCTTACTTGGTATATTTAACACAAGCCAAAAACATAAATGAAGTGGTTTTCTAGTAGACAAAAAAGAATGTGTTTCTGTTGATAGCCGTTGGGCTCATGATATGTGGGCCGACATTTTTCGACCGTTGAGCAATGAGGTTGACATGACCCTTTATTATTATTATTATTATTATCTTTCTTCTTCTTTTTTTTCTTTTTGTCTTTCATGATATACGCTCCTCTTGCTACCGTTGTATGTGAAAAGTGAATCATCCCATATATATCTTAACTGTTAACTGTCATCTTCTTCATCATCTTAGAGAGAGAGAAACAGAGTAGAGAGAAAGAGAGAGAGAGAGAAAGGAAGAAATGGAGATGAAGAGCAAGTTATCAGCACAATGGTGGTGGTTTGACAGTCAGACCAACAGCATCCCTAGGAAATCTCCATGGCTACACTCCACTCTTGCAGGTATATATTATACTATGCTTCTATCTGTTTTAACTGTATTTGTTATTTTTTTTAAATAGTGTTTTGTAGATGATAGATGTTTTAAAACTGGTTATTAGAAGTTCAATGTCTTTTAGACTTTAGGCAACTACCTTTTATGGTTTTTTTTTTCACATTCTTTCATAGTGTGACCATTTTAGTTTTAGGATGATAGAGGCCCGTTACGATACGGACCAATTTTAAGTAGAGAACTGTATAAGTGCTTCTATATTTTGCTTTAACTATGATACATTATGCGAATATATCACAACACCTACAAAGAAGTGCATTATACGGCAACAAGTAACCGCTCGGCAACCACACATTTTTATTTTGATTTTGATGATTTTGAGTATGTTTTTGACATGGCAAAGGGGGATTGGATGGGGGTCGGCAACTTTGTCGAGGGCGCCTTGGCCACCCTTATGGTTCTCTACTAAAAATCGGTTCTGTATTAAACGTGCCCCTCTGGGATTAGGGGTGTTCCGTGTTAACGGTATGGAGGTTTTTAAGTTAAACCATGAGCCATACTGTTAGTAATGGTTTTTTATTTTCTAAAACCAAAACCGAACCATTGAAATTAACTTAAAGCTGAACCAAAGCGTTGCCGCCAACGTTTTGGTTTCACGGTTTGAAAAATTCTAATTATAAAACCGGCCACTAAGTTCCGGTTTTATTCCTGTTACCAAGTCTGAAAGTAGAATTAAAAGTTTCCTTTAAAATTTAAATTGGTGTTAAGTTCTAACTTTCCTAGACAATAATTTGACACAAATAAAAATGAGCTTTTATAAGTTCAAATAATAATAAAAAAAAGATGTTTGAATCAGAGTATCAAATAAATTAATTCACAGTTGCCTTTTTATATGCTTGCTTTCTAAATGTAACTAAAATTATAATTTGATGATAGAACTGGATGAGAAGACTGAGGCAATGCTTAAACTAATCGAGGAAGACGCAGATTCATTCGCGAAACGCGCAGAAATGTATTACAAGAAGCGACCCGAGCTCATTACCATCGTTGAGGATCTCTATCGTGCTCACCGCTCATTAGCCGAAAAATATGATCAAGTCAAATTCGAAAGCGGAAACCGCCACTTGACTCCATGGACATCATGCCCTTCACCCTTGTCCAAGTTCAGAAGTTCCCTATTAGTAAAAGAATCAGAGAAGTCATATGACAGTTATTCCGAGTCGTGTGACTTTGACCATGATTATTATGACTCTGATGATTCTGTAGTGATTGATGATCTTGAACAACAACTACAACAACAAAAAGAAGAACAAGAACAAGAAGAAGACAACGACGAAGATAAATGTACCCAATTCGCTGAACAAGCGAAAAAGATCAATACTCTTGACGAAGAAATGGCGAAATTGAGGGAAGAGATAAATAAACTGAGGGAAGAAAACAAGATGCAAAAAGAACAATTGATACAAAAAGATGAAGAGAAGAAAGAGGCAATAAGACAACTTAGTTTTAGTGTGGATTTTCTTAAGCAAGAAAATATTAATCTCAAATCAAGAATTGCTAAAGAAGCTTACAAGAAGCAGACAATCAGCAGCAGCCCATTTGAGTTCACTAAACTTAAAGGGGTATTTTGGGGAAAGTTTTTTAATGGTGAAGCTACCACTGCTGTCCCTTTATAAAGGTCATATAGTTTCACCTGAAGGCTAGCTGCTACACATTCCCTTTGGAGTTTGGAGTCATAATGCAGGTATTTTGTGTCATATTCTTTATATTCTTTTAAAATAATATAAGCCCATTTAGTCCCAAAGAAAAGTTCACTTCACAAGTTTTTTTTAAAATTACTTTATATGTTTCATTTGTTAGCAGCCATTTTCTAAAAGATTTGAGTAAAGATTCATTTTGTTTGTTGGAAAATTTGGAATGATCTTTTCTTTGATAAATGGGTTCAATTTTTTTATGGGTCTAGTATTATTATTTTTTTTTTTTGGTTAAAATCTAAGTTGTCTATGAGTAGTTGTATTCGCGAAAATTGTGTATGGATTGTTGTATTTTTTAAAGTAAATGGGCGTAGTATTTGTATTCTTGAAAATTGTAGTTGTATTTTTTAAAATTGTCTATGAGTAGTTGTATTCGTGAACATTGTGTATGAGTCGTTGTATCTTTTAAAGTAATGGGGGATAGTAGTTGTATTCGTGAAAATTGTAGTTGTATCTTTTGAAATTGTCTTTGAGTAGTTGATTCTTGAAAATTGTCTTTTTGGGCAATGTATTCCTCGCCTATAAGGCCCATAGACTCTTAACATTGAATAAGGGGAACCTTCAAACCTTCAAACCTTCAAACTGAAAAATAGGTTGGATGATTCTTGGATACATTTCCAAGATTGAGGTTTCCAAATTATTAGAGTTTTGTTTTTTATACCGTAAATTGTTGTTCTAGTAGTTTCATCTTTTGATCCTTTTCTTCTATATCTCGAAAATCCGGCTCACAAAAAATAAAAAATAAAAAGCAAATTACAATTGGTATGATTTCACCACGGCACAACTTCTTAATCGGCTACAAAATTTCCGCTACATATGTTACTAAAGAGATTAAACTCACAATGTCAACGCTTGCAACTCATTAACAAGTACCATTACGCGACATCAAGAAAATTGTACACGAATATACTCTCGCATGTCACCTTTTCATATCATATGATCAGTTAAATGTATGTTTGCTAATGAAATTCAAGTCATATGTAAATTTGACTCGCTTATTCACCATATTTTTTATCTTACACGATCACATAATACACACACACAGCGGGAGAGGGAGAGAAATGTGGGGTGCATAACCAGTTTAGGTGCTCTAGTTCACCATTCTCGTTGACAACCTTCCATGAAAATGTGTTCTATGAGTCTAATCTGCTCGAATTATCTGCCCAGACATTATGTACTTATCAAAAGTTAAAAGCATGACTTCACATGGCTCGCCGAGGGTTGGTGAGTCATAGAACTTGAAAGCCGTTTGTCAAAAGTTAAATTCACGAAAGTTAAAAGCTACTTGATCGTCTTCATCTGGTATTGTGTTACTTTACAAATAGTCAAATCTGTTTGCCATCTTACTGAACTTGGAACCACATTATCTTAGTCTTCACACTTCACAGAGAGAGTAGGAGATGGTATGGAGAGATGGCCACAACTTGTCTTATATTGCACTTCGTCAAAATATGTCTTTAATATAGAAAGAGCAGCAATGAGGGGGCAACATTGGCATAAATTACACTTTGTGACCTTGAATGCAAATTGGCAATACACCAATCCAACCACCATAACTATACTATAATGACTTTTACATTAGACATTTAGTTTGTGTTCATACATTCTCACATTTTGATATGTTAATAACATCTATAGCTTGTTTGTAGACCTTATTACTTTGATGACAGACTTTAACAACTGTTGCTACAACAAATATCTGTCTAACGATGGTTCTGAGTCACGAGGGAGGTTCAGGGGTTCAAGGGTTCCGATCTGCCTAACGCAGGTCGTGGTGTCCTTCTACGTTGCAAACGTAGAAGGAGGTTCAAGGCTTGTATTGTTTATTGTATATGCTTTTAGATTATGATCTGAGATGAACTCAAGACCAGAAGTAGAAATTCTTGGAACTCGAGTGAAGAAGATTGTTCTTCACACGTGAGAGACCAAGAGAATATTTAGAGTGAAGTGAGAGTGATGGATTTGGTGTGTCTAGAGCTGATTCTCGGCTTCTCATTTATAGAGAAGAGGATCTTCTCTAAGGGGAAAGCATATTACCTTGATCCTGTCTACAACTAAAGGACATGCCACAAAAAGCAAGAGGATGCTATGGACCTGCGGTCTATAGACTGATGTTACTCCATCAGTTTTGTTTGTTTGGCTCGATGAAAGGGACGACGTGACAAGTCATCTTTTTGACTTGTGATACCACCGGCTGTGGAACCCTTGTAGGCTCCAACCTTTCAAGCGTTTGTTCGATAATATTGTTTATTCGTTTTTGCTTTAAGCTACCCACGTCATCAGCCCCCCAAGTCAGAAGGTTTGACGAGTTATCTTGAAAGCTTCTGACTGTTTTCTTAGTTTATTCCTTGCTTGAAGGGTTCGAGGGTTCGCTGTGATTTGGGCGGTTAATACTCAGTGTTTTAATTTTGATTGGACCCTGATGTGACATGTGGCAGTCTGTTCAGGGCTTATTACTGCATGTCATTATGACAGTTATATTTTTAAATATTATAACCGTTCCTTTTTTTCTTTTTAACCCCTCTTCATTTCATTTTTACTTAACTTCTCTCACTTTTTCACTTTCTTCTCCACAACCGTTTCCTCCATCATTAGGGTTTCTTGATTTTCAATCATCAGGTTAGTTTCTTCTCTTCTTGTATAGTGTACTGATCATCCTTTTTAAGCACAATGGGCGCTAAGAAGGACATGGCCGTTACGTTTTCAACCCTTTCTCAGAAAGAGGTTGAATCGTTCTGTTCAGAGTGGGATATAGACCTGTCTTTTAATCCTGTTGCTCCGGCCAAGCAACTTGCTGTTTCTGATTGTCCGTCTGGTTCCATTGCTTTATATTGTCGTCACTTTGAGTTTGCAAATCTTCGTCATCCCTTCTATGTTTTTCTATTGAATGTACTTGAGTATTATAGGGTTTCTCTTGGTCAAATCTATCCACATGGTATTGGCCGTGTGTTGCATTTTGAATGTTTATGTAGAGCCCTAGGTTATGATCCTACTTTACTGATGTTTAGGCGATTCTTTCGCCTTGCCAAGAATGGTGACTGGTTCACCTTCGAGGGATCATCAGTGGAGACAAACCTCCTTTCTTCCCATGTCACAACTGTTGGGCAGTGGAAGACTAAGTTTTTCTGGGTTTCTGATTCGATTTTTCCTTTTAAGCCTATTTGGAGGCAACCTGAGGCTGTTCTCAATGAGGGAGAACCTTCAGAATCTGAACTTGATCACAACTTTTTAACTGCTCTTAGAGCCTGTCCTTCAAGGCTTCGTCCTTTTGCTGAGCCATTCCTAGTGTTATCCGGTGTTAGCACTCGCTGGGACAAGCCTGGTAGAGATCCCGTTATAATGAAGGATGATCAGGGTATGAGTTTTTGTTTGTGATTGGTTTCATTGTTTCTTTTTTCTTAGTCCTTATACTTTGTGTATTTTGCAATCATGTCGGCTCTGGATTTTATTAAAGGTGATGATGCTTCAGGCGTTGTGTTTGCTGATGCCGAAGCAGCAGATGGTGAAGATGCTTTAACCAAGTACGAGAAGGGTAGGTATGACGGGACCAACTATGTTGCCGTTCCTAATGTCAAAAGTTTTGCTAAGGCTAGTTCCTCGAAGGCTTCAACAAGGAGGTCCAGCAGACGACTGTTAAAGGCTGCTAAGTCTGCTGACCCTTCTGAAGCAGTAACTGTTAGCGATGACATTGAGGAATCTGATGATGGGAAGGATCAGACGGTGGATGATACTCTTGTGGATGTGGTTGTGAAGAAAAGTAAGGGTAAAAAGGTTAAGGTGGTGAAGGAAGCAGATGTGTCTGGTAGTTTTGATGAAAAGGGTGTGTATGTGCCTGGGTGGAATGTAAAGGCAACTGACAGTTTCAAGTCCTCTGCTGTGTGTGAGGAAGTTTTGGCACACTTTGCTACTCCGGGTGCCAAGGCTTGCCTCGAGGGTTTAGATGATGATGCTCTTCTAGCAAAGATGATGGTGGGAACCTGCAACCTGGCAGCCATGTTACCAGAAGGGATCAGCAGGTTTAGGAAAGTCATGGGTGAATATAGTGAATTTGCAAAGAAGAAGAAGGAGATGAAGCAGTCCATAGCTGACATGAAGAGAGATGCTAAGGAATATGCTCAAAAGGAGATCACTTTGATTGCCCTTATTGACGAGCTAAAGAAGGGGCATGAGGCTGAGATGGCAAGGCATGAAGCTGCCAGGTTGAAGGTGGAAGCAGATCAACTAGCTTTGGAGGCAGAAAAGAAGGCTTTTGAGAGTGAGAGGAAAGAGCTAGAAGTCTCTCTTGCTGCTGCTCAGGGTGACAACAAGTGGCTGATTGAAGAGGGCTTTCAACAAGTTGTTACTTACCTCCTTCATTCTGCAGAATTCAATTCAGCCCTTGGAGAAGTGTACACCAAGCTATTGACCCATGGTAAGCATGCAGGTTTCGTTGCAGGGTTCAAAGCTTGTGAGTCTGGTCAGGCCTTGGAAGAATTTCCTCTTTATCAACCCAACTCCTTGGATGTTTTCAAGGAGACTGTGCTCAAGATGGGACACTCCAGCTATCCTTATGTGGCCCAAGTCTCTTCCCTTTATGGGAAACCCTTGAAGGAGCTGAAGGAGTTAAAGCCTGCTGGTTTGAACGAAGCCGTGTCTGCTAAAGTGCTTCAGGCTGTTTCCAAGAAGAGGGCACACTCGGGTGATAGTGAAGAGACCTTGGATATGACTGATACACTTTCTAAGGATGCCAGCGTTGAAGCCTCTGAAGCTGGTTTGGTGGAGAAGCTGCCCAAGAAGGGAAAGAAGGCAAAGAAAGCAAAGGTGGTCAAGGCTAGGAATGAGGATGAAGCCTCCAAGCCTTCAGGGTCTGGTAATGACGCCTGAACCCTTTATTCGTAGCTTTCTTAGCATCTGTGGTTTGTAAAAACAATTAACTATGTGGTTGTGTCCTAAACACTTTTATCTTTTGGTTGAACCTGTGATGGTTCGTTGGTGATTGTGGGCTGAAGCCCTTTGAACAATTTATGCTGTTGTTTGGCTTTTGTATAAAGCCTGTTAATGTTAGGCCTTTAGGGCTGTTTGTTTAAGTTTTATGGTTGTTCGTTCTTGCTTTGTTTTTTGTTGTGTGTTTGTTTGTCTTTGTTATTGTTTGGGAATGTTTTATCCGGTAGCACCTTCAAAGGTTGAATGCTGCAGTCATTCATCCTTAAGGTAGTCTAGGCAAACATGTCACCAGCTATCCTATCTACACTTATATAAGTGTTTGTCATTTTCGTAAGTTTGTTTTTTAAACTTAAGGAACGATTGGTGTAGGTTGTTCAAGCCTGTCGATGAGATTTATAAAACTATCTTTGTTTATCTCATGGAGTCGAATTGATTTAGGAACTCACCCCTTATATAGGTCCGTTCAACCCTCGAACCTATTGAACGAAATGGCCTGGGAGCTCATCCCCTTACATGGCCCTTGCCATGGAGTTTCTTGCAAGGTTCTCAACCTGATTATAGGATAGAAAGACAATATTTCCAAAAGAGGATTCACAGATCCTTTCATTCATTAGATGATAGCATTACATAAGTTTTTTGAAAAGAACAACTTGTCTTACAACTTAAACAAAGAACCTTTTAAGGTTCTTACCATTCCAGTGTCGAGGGAGCTTCTTGCCTTCCATGTTGGCAAGCTTGTAAGACCCCCCTTTGTGAGACTCAAGGATGGTGTAGGGGCCCTCCCATTTTGGTCCTAGCTTTCCTTGATTCTCTTTCTTGCTTGCATCATTGTTTCTGAGAACCAGGTCTCCTGGCTTGAAGCGTTCATGCTTGACCTTGGTATTGTAGTAAGACTCCATCTTTTGCTTATACTTAGCTTCTCTTATTGCTGCCAAGTCTCTTGCTTCTTCCAGTAGGTCAAGATTGAGTGATGTTTCATGCTCGTTAGCCTGGATGTCGACATGAAGGGTTCTGGGTGTGGTGACCCCAATCTCAGCAGGTATGACTGCTTCAGATCCGAAGGTGAGGCTGTAGGGTGTCTTCTTGTTACTTGTCTTTTCAGTGGTTCGGATTGCCCACAGAACACTAGGCAGTTCTTCCAACCAATTTCCCCCTTGACGACCCAACCTGGCCTTGATCCCTTCAACCACACTCCTATTCATCCTTTCAACCTGCCCGTTGGATTGAGGGTATGCTACAGAGCTAAAGACTTGTGTAATTTGATACTCTTTGCACCAAGCACTGAACGGCTTTTCTGCGAACTGTTTGCCATTGTTTGTAACTAACACCCCGGGCAAGCCGTATCGATAAATGATACTTTCCCATACAAAGTCAATTATCTTTTTTCCAGATATCTTTCCCAATGGTTTCACTTCTGGCCATTTCGTGAAGTAATCAACAGCGACCAACAAGAACTTGACCCCCCCTTTAGCAGGTGGGAAGGGTCCAACGATATCCATTCCCCATTTGTGGAATGGCCATGCTGAAGTGATTGGAACCAAATCATGCTTGGGACTCTTTGGGACCGGTGCATGGATTTGGCAGGCTTCGCACTTCTTCAACTGTTCTGATGCATCACGATGCATTGTAGGCCAGAAGTAACCAAGGTTCATGAGTTTTGCCACCACCGACCTTGGACCACAATGAGCCCCACATATTCCTTCATGAACCTCTTTGATCAAGTACCTGCTTTGCTCAGGACCAACACATCGAAGCAATGGAGCCAAGTACCCCTTTTTATAGAGTATGTCATCTTGAATTGTGTATTGCTTAGACTTGATCCGAATTCTTTCAGCTTCGACAGGATCTTGGGGTAGTTCACCTCTTTGCAGGAATCTTTCAAATGGAGTCATCCAATTTGGTTCGCTTTCAGTAATGACATCTTGAACCTCAATTTCAGATATTGAAGGATGCTTGATCACTTCAACCAATACTTTTTTAGTAAGGTGAGCGAAGTTCAACGAAGCAAGCTTGCTAAGAGCATCAGCTTTCTTGTTATGAGACCTTGGGACCTGTTTGATCTTGCAACACTGGAAGGTGTTCATGATTTCTTTAGCCTTCTCTCTATACTTTTTCATGTTAGGTTCTTTAGCAATGTAGCTATCATTCACCTGATTGGAAACAAGTAACGAATCGGTGAACACTTGAAGCTTGTGAACCATCATCTTTTTTGCAAGCTTGAGTCCTGCTATCAAGGCTTCATATTCTGCTTCGTTGTTTGTTGTCTGAAATTCCAAACGAAGGGCATATGTGAATTCTAACCCTTCAGGGTTGATCAATACAAGGCCAGCCCCTGACCCTTCAACACTAGAAGCTCCATCTGTGTAAAGCTTCCAGGCTTCAGGGTCGATAGGTTCGTCTATGGTGATATTAACTTCGGCCGTTTCCACCTTTGGAATTTCAGCAATGAAGTCAGCAAGTACTTGTGCTTTAATTGCTTTTCTTGGGACGTAGGTGATTGTGTGTCCACCTAGTTCAACAGCCCATTTGGCTAGTCGTCCCGAAGTTTCAGGTCTTTCAAGCACATTTTTGATTGGTTGGTCAGTGACCACTTGTATGGGATGTGCTTGAAAGTACCTTCGAAGTCTTCTGGCTGTTTGCACTAAGGCTAAAGCCAATTTTTCCAAAGGAGGGTACTTGACCTCTGCTAACTTTAATGTTTTACTGAAGAAATAAACGGGTACCTGAGCTTTGTCTCTTTCTATGGTGAGAACAGCGCTGAAGGCTTCATCAGTAACTGAAAGATAGACAGAGATCGTTTCCCCTGCTTCAGGTGTTGCAATGGTGGGAAGGGAAGCCAGATGATGTTTCATGCTGTTGAAGGCTTCCTCTGCTTCTTCCGTCCACCTGAAGTCTTTCTTGTCAGTGCAACCTTTGAGGGTCTTGAAGAATGGCAGTGATTTTTCAGCTAGCTTTGAGACGAAACGCTTCAAGGCAGCAAGTTTACCGTTCAAGCTTTCAACCTCCTTCTTGGTTTGAGGCGACTTCATGTTGAGGATGGCTCGAACCTTGCTTGGATTGGCCTTTATGCTTTGTTTTCCTACAACGTGACCCAAAAATGTCCCTTCTTCGAAACCAAAGGAACATTTAACAGGGTTTAGCTTCATGTTGATTTCTCTGAGTTTGTTGAAGGTCTCTTGTATGTCAGCAAGCATTTGATCTTCAGTTTTGCTCTTGATGACCAGGTCATCAACGTAAGCTTCCATGTTCTTTCCAATCTGCAGGGAAAAGGCTTTGTCGACCAACCTTTGATAGGTAGCACCTGCATTTTTTAAACCAAAGAACATTTTCCTATAACAGAATATACCCTTATCAGTATGGAAAGCAGTTTTTTCTTCGTCTTCCTCCTTCATTTGTATCTGGTGATAACCTTTGTAGGCATCCAGAAAACACTTGAAGGGGAAGCCTGTAAGCGAATCTATTTTCAGATCAACCTCAGGCAAAGGATAACAATCCTTGGGGCAAGCTTTGTTGAGGTCTTTAAAGTCGATGCACATCCTCCAAGAATCATCAGGCTTTCTAACCATCACAGGGTTTGCAACCCATGATTGATATTTCACCTCTCGAAGGATACCAGCTTCAACTAACTTGTCAACCTCTTGGCATGCAGCCTTGCTTCGTTCTGGGGCAAGACTTCTTTTCTTTTGAACAACTGGTTTGACATTGGAAGGGATCCTTAGTTCATGTTCAGCAACATCTCGTGGGATCCCTGTCATGTCACTTGGGCACCAAGCGAAAACGTCCATGTTATCTTTTAGCAACACTTCAAGCCTAGTGAGAGTGTCACCAGGAAGGGCTGTGTTGACTCGTACCCTTTGATCAGGATACCTGGGGTTGATGCTGAGACCAAGTTTGTTGTGATCTTCATCGAGGGTCAACACTGAAGTGGAAGGTTGAAGGGTTCCAACACCCTCTTTGGTGGGGAATTTTGCACTCTTTCGGCTAATGGAGACCGTCATGTCAAAGATTACTACCCCAGGCCTTCCAATGATAACGTCATAACTAGACGGTAGGTCCAAAACCACGAAGGTTAATGATTCAGTCCTTCGTAGTTGACCATCAGAAAAGGTTACATCAAGTGTTAGTTCGCCCAAAGGCTTGATAGGTATGTCAGCGATGCCTTTTATGGCAGCTTCAGCAGGCCGTAGCATGGAGCGTTCTTCAGGGCTTAGAAGGTTGAAATACTTAGCGAACATTATTTCAGTAGCAGCTCCAGTATCTATGTAGGCCTTTTGTGTTTTGGTGGAACCTACGAAGGCTTCAAGCACGAGTGGATCACAGTGCTTTTCTCCCTTAGTGTAAGGGAAGTAGATGCCTTGCCGTTCCCAATCTTCCAATCTTTGCCTTTTACTCGGGGTTTCATTCTCAACAAAGACCATGGCAACATCTTTCTTTTTACCATCTGCCATGTTTTCTTTCACACCTTTGACCAGGTGGGCCAGCTCTCCAGACTTGACAGCTTCTTCGATTCTTTTCTTGAGTTGGAAGCAGTCGTTGGTGTGGTGTCCCTTCTCTTCGTGAAACTCACAATACTGGTTTGAGTTCTCGTTTCTTTTACTTTTTGGTAAGGGACGAGGAGGTCTGAAGGTGTGTTTGACTTCTTCGGTTGCTAGAATTTCTTGAGGAGTTTTGGTGAGGGCTGTGAAATTGACGTTCCTGTCTCTGCTTGGAGGGTTCCTACTTTCAGACCTTCGTGACTCAGATCCTCTGGACCTTTTGTCATAGGTGCCGTAGTTGCTCCTCTTTCGAGAAGGACTGTTGCTCCTCCAGCTGGAACCTCTTTTTCTTTGTTCCTTGATGTCCACAGCCTCTTCTCCTCGAATGTGAGCTTCAGCTCTTTCTAAGGCCTCTTCAAGGGTTCTAGGGAGACTCTTGTTGAACTCCCTGGTTAAATACTTCGAGTTGATAGCATTCATGAACCCTGCAACCTTCATCTTTTCATCAGCACCGACGTAAGTGAGGCCCTCTTTCTTGTACCTTTCAATGAAGCTCTTCAAGCTTTCATCATCTTTTTGTTTAATCTGGAAAATAACGGTTGCATCCTTGACACAACGTCTCTGTTGTGAGAAGTTGGCCAGGAACCCTTTACCGAGCTCGTCAAAGGTTCGGATGCTTCCAGTTGCTAAACCGTTGAACCAGATTCGTGCAGATCCAACAAGGGTTTGCATGAACATCAAGCAACATTCGGGGTCACCCCATTTTTCGATCCTGGCAGCTCCTGAGAAGATCTGGAGGTGATCTTCTGGGTCATCGGTGCCATCATACGTTCTTATATGAGCTGGCATCTTCAGCTTGTTGGGAAAATCATAATCTGCTATCTCAGGTGAGAAGCAAGACAAGCTGTTTGGCTTGTAGGGTTGGTTGACGGTATGCTCAACCCTGTTGTTGGTGACCCCTCCGGTGTTTCCTTGTTGTGCTGCGATGGCTTGACTAATGAGTTGCTGCCAAGGGAAGTTAGCCATCATTTAAGATATCATGTAGGGCATAAGGTTGAAGCCTTGAATGCCTTCAGATGCTACAGTGTTGGTTGCCACTGGGAGACTCATAGAGGCGTTTCTGGCCATGGGAAGTGAAGCCATGGCCTGCTCCCAGGAAGTAGCCGTTGGAGGTGGGACGCTGGTCACCGGTGACTGCAGGAGTTGATCCAGAGTCAGTTCGTGTCCCAAAGGCATGCCGGTAGTGGCAGCTTGAGTGGTGAACAAAGGGAAAGCAGTAGGACTGGGCCTTGCTTCATAGTGGGAAGCAGTGTGAGTGTTGCTGGGACCAGCGTTGTTGTTTCTGGGTGACTGTCTGCGTCCATAGGTAGCAGTGAGAGGGGGAGGAGGTACAGGAGAGAGTGAGATCTCTTCCTCCTCGTCATAATCCAGTCGGAGACGCACTCCTTTGTCTCTTTCCCTCATAACATACTGGTTCAGGAGGGACCTCAGCTGCAAGAAGTTTCTCTCCACTCCTTCAGGGGTAAGATCTATACGGGGTGGAGTTTGTGCAAGATCAGGGAGAGGAGACATTACCCCAGAACGAGTAGGAGGTGGAGTTTGCAGGTTTGCAGACGCTGGGTGAGCAGGTGGGGACTGAGTCCCAGCTGAAGTTCCTCCAGGAGTGGAAAAGGACACAGATCTGGCCGGAGAGGTCTGATCTGTGCTAGGGGAGATCTGGTTGACCTCCTCTGGAGACTCAGGGTCAGACATGGAGAGAGTCGGAGCTACACAACTTATTTCAGGTAAAGAAAATGGCGCGGCCCCACGGTGGGCGCCAACTTGTTGCTACAACAAATATCTGTCTAACGATGGTTCTGAGTCACGAGGGAGGTTCAGGGGTTCAAGGGTTCCGATCTGCCTAACGCAGGTCGTGGTGTCCTTCTACGTTGCAAACGTAGAAGGAGGTTCAAGGCTTGTATTGTTTATTGTATATGCTTTTAGATTCTGATCTGAGATGAACTCAAGACCAGAAGTAGAAATTCTTGGAACTCGAGTGAAGAAGATTGTTCTTCACACGTGAGAGACCAAGAGAATATTTAGAGTGAAGTGAGAGTGATGGATTTGGTGTGTCTAGAGCTGATTCTCGGCTTCTCATTTATAAAGAAGAGGATCTTCTCTAAGGGGAAAGCATATTACCTTGATCCTGTCTACAACTAAAGGACATGCCACAAAAAGCAAGAGGATGTTATGGACCTGCGGTCTATAGACTGATGTTACTCCATCAGTTTTGTTTGTTTGGCTCGATGAAAGGGACGACGTGACAAGTCATCTTTTTGACTTGTGATACCACCGGCTGTGGAACCCTTGTAGGCTCCAACCTTTCAAGCGTTTGTTTGATAATATTGTTTATTCGTTTTTGCTTTAAGCTACCCACGTCATCAACAACATTTTTCTTTTTCTAATAGAGAGATGTTGTGGGAGAAGACCGGAAATAATCACTTTCATATGATTATATCCCTCGTCTTACTGTTGGTCTTTTAACCAACACATTTATCCTTAAATGAAAGAGTCTACATTCAAGGCATGTTGTACTACATAAAAAGGGTTAGAGTGAAATTATATATTTATATTCATGTTTCAACAGATGAAACTGAATATATTAACAAAAAGACATAAAACCTTCTTTTTTTTAACTTTTAAAAAGACAAAAAAAAAAAAACTGATAATCCATTATCTTCAAGATTCTTATTATCAAAATAACATGTTATCAATTTTTTTTGGTGTCTTCCAATATTTTGTAATATGATTTCTCAAAGTCGATTTGAGCTTCATTTGAATATTGTAAGCCATGGAATTCTCTCTTAACTTTCTTGAGATATTGTATTCCTTTAAATAATGATACAAAGCAACTAACATGGCTAATTACAAGGAAAGTCAAACAATTATAATAAATACAAATATATACGGAAATCAATAAGAGAATATTATGGAAGATTGGTTGGAGTTGATTGAGATTGATTTATGCTCCTAATATCCCCCGTCAAGTGAAACGGCGTAGGTAGGACACGAAGTTGATCCCGAAATTGCTCAAAAAGAGGTCGCGGTAAGCTTTTTGTGAAGATGTCCGCCAGTTGAAGCTTGGTAGGTATAAACTTAGTGTGCAATTTGCCAGACATGACCAATTCTCGAACAAAGTGATAGTCTAAATCGATGTGCTTAGCTCGTTTGTTTGAGACCGGATTTTGACTCATAAAAAGTGCACTTTGGTTGTCACATAACAAGGTTGGCCGACTTTTAGGAAGAGCATGAAGTTCTTTCAGTAAATGTGTAATCCAAATGATCTCGGCAGCCGCATTTGCCATTGCCCGATACTCTGACTCGCAACTTGATCTCGACACCGTTGGCTGTTTCTTTGCGCTCCAGGAGACTAGGTTACCTCCTAAAAAGATAGAATAACCATACGTAGACCGACGTGTTTCAATGCAGCGCGCCCAATCCGCATCCGAATAACCCAAAATGGTAGAGGTAGTAGGACGAGTGTAGTGTAACCCATGAAAGAGAGTTCCCTTGACATAACGTAGTATACGCTTAACCAACTGAAAATGGGTATCGGTAGGAGAGTGAAGATGTTGACAGGCTTGATTGACGGCATAGGACAAGTCGGGACGGGTTATAGTTAGGTATTGAAGCGCACCAACTAGGGAACGGTATAGAGTAGGATCATGAAAAGGAGTGCCCTCGGTGGTGAATGAATCGGATGTGGACAGAGGTGTGGCAACAGGTTTAGCGTCGGTTAAACCGGCTCGGTCAAGAATGTCTTTTGCATACTTGGTCTGTGTAAGGAAAAGACCATGAGTATCATGTATGACCTCTAGACCAAGAAAGTAATTTAAGGATCCAAGGTCTTTAATAGCAAATTCCATATGTAGATCATGAGTGAAGTTGTTTAGAACAGTGGAAGAGTTTCCCGTGAGAATGAGGTCGTCCACGTAAACAAGAAGGTACATGATGGAATCGCCTTTGGTAAAGACAAAGAGAGATGGATCCGCTCTGCTGCAAGTGAAGCCGTAGGCAAGAAGAAAGGAACTAAGCCTTTGAAACCAAGCGCGGGGAGCTTGTTTAAGACCGTAAAGTGCCTTATTTAGCTTGCAAACGTGAGTTGGAAATTGCGGATTAAGAAAACCGGGAGGTTACTCCATGTAAACGGTCTCGGAGAGATGACCGTTTAAAAATGCATTGTTAACGTCGAGTTGACGAAGCGTCCAACCGTTGATTACCGCCAAGGACAGGACAATGCGGATTGTTGAGGCTTTAACTACCGGGCTAAACGTGTGATTGAAATCGATACCCGGGATTTGGGTGAAGCCTTGAGCAACAAGCCGGGCTTTGTGACGATCAATGGAACCATCAGCATGGTATTTCATTCGAAATACCCACTTAGAGCCGACTATATTGGAAGAAGATGGTCGTGGAACAAGGGTCCACGTGTGATTCCGATGGAGAGCGGCGAGCTCAGCTTGCATAGCGTCCATCCAGTGCGCATGCTTAGAGGCGCTTTTGAAACCTTTCGGAACTGTATGAGTAAGCAGAGCCGCATGAAGAGGTGATGTCATTGTGGTGGAAAGATAGGAGGTATGCTTTGGGTTAGGTTTGAACGTTCCGACTTTGGAGCGGGTAACCATAGGGTGTGAGGGAGCGATCGGTGGGGAGGGTGGAGAGTTTTGGTTTGAGTTAGATGGGGGAGAGGGCACCGAAGGGGGAGAGGGTGGGTCGGATATGGTGGAATTGAGGTTGGGTGATGTGGTTATGGGGTCTGTGGAAGTTGGTTGGGAAGGAGATGAAGGAGGATCGAAGGAGGGATTTGTTTGATGCATGGAATGAGAGTTAGAATGCATGGAATGTTGGAAGGTGGGGTCAGGAGCATGTGAGGATGATTGGGGTGAATTTAGAGTAGGATGGGGTTTGCACATAGCACAAGGAGGAGTGGAAGAAGTATGTTTGGGAGATGAGGGATTTGTGTGATGCATGGGATGCATGGGCTGTTGAGGGGTGGGGTCAGGAGGAGTTGTAAATGAAGGATGGTCTTCAAAGGTAGAAAGGAATAAATTGGCAATATCAGTTGTGGAGGAAGTGCCGCTGAAAGGAAAGAATTTTTCATCAAAACGTGCATGCCTAGAGATATACATACGTGATGTCACGGGATCAAAGCATTTGTAGCCTTTGTATTGTGGACAATATCCCAAAAAAATACAAGGAATGCTTCGTGGTGCTAGCTTGTGTGGGGCATAATCACGTAAGTATGGGTAAACACAACATCCGAAAACACGAAAAGTATTATAAGATGGTGTGATAGAGAACAACACCTCATAAGGGGATTTGTTTTCTAAGACTTTAGTGGGCACGCGATTGATGATGTAAGTAGCGGTGCTAAAAGCGTTATCCCAATGATTAATAGGAACGCTAGCATGAAAAAGCATGGCTAAACCGGTTTCAACAATATGCCGGTGTTTTCTTTCCGCGCGAGCATTTTGAGGGGCGGTGTAAGGACAAGAGAAGCGATGAAAAGTGCCATTTTGATCAAAAATGTTGCGAACATTTTTGTTGACAAATTCCGTGCCGCCATCGCTTTGAAAAACTTTAACTTTGCGCGAAAGTTGTGTTTGAACAAGGCGCAAAAAACTTTGAAGAACCGGATAAAATTCGGTTTTGGTTTTGAGCGGATAAAGCCATGAGAAACGAGAGTAGTCATCCACAAATACAACATAATATTTGTAACCATTTTTGCTAGCTATAGGTGAGGGTCCCCATAAATCACAATGAACAAGATCTAGGGGATTAGCGGCACGTTTTTCATTATTATTAAATGGTAATTTTTTAGCTTTAGCAAGTTGACATGGTGAACAAATATTAGGTGTAGGCAAAATAGATGTAAAAGATAAATGACCAAGACGTTTCATAATTGAAATAGTATCAAAAGCAACATGACCCAAACGATAATGCCACAACTCAAATGAGGCTTTATTAGAAGAAACAGACGCAACAAAAGCAAATGACTTGTCTCGAAGCAAATAAAGGCCATTTTCACATCGACCTTGAGCGAGAGGTTTTCTTGTTGTCCGATCCTGAATCACAAAAAAGGTATTAGAGAACAAAACATCGACAGGAAAGTCGTTTGTTAGTTTACTAATGGAAAGAAGATTGCGAGTTAAGGATGGAACAACTAAGACATCATTTAAATGAACTTTGTTTTGCAAAGAGACGCGGCCTGTGTGAGTTATGGATGATGAATGGCCATTGCCAAATGTGACAGATGAAGATCCTTTATAAGGAGAAAAAGAGTGTAAGTTACCCGTATCATCTGTCATGTGGAGATCGGCTCCGGAGTCGGCCGCCCAATCGGGATCATTTTCGTTAGACACATGACATTGAGCATGGAAGGCTCGAGCGATGTCATCATTTCCTGAGGCCGATGCAACAAAGGTAGCTAATTTCGGACATTTGTTCGCATAATGTCCATTAGTACGGCACAATTGACAATGAGGAGGGCGGCGAGTACCTTTGGAAAGACTGGAAGAAGGGTTGCGAGGTGTCCCGGATCCTGATTTGGGCCGAGAATGAGAGGAGGATTGAGGGCGATTGTGATGAGCGGCAAAGGCGACCGCGGGTGTGGAAGGAGGATGAAGAGAGGCGAGGAATTGTTCTTGACTCTCCGCTTTTGTTAACAAATCACGGAAAGGCAAGGAGGAGTGAGAGGTGCGAATCGCGGTGGACCAACTCTCAAAAGTAGAACCGAGTCCACATAAGAACCAATGAGTCTTATCCGTGTCATTGACGGGATGTCCGATTGCCGAAAGTTGGTCACAAATGGACTTAAATTTGCGTCCATACTCGGCAATGGTGGAAGAGCCTTTGGTTAGGTGACGAAGATTGTCACGTAGCAAGTGCATCCTCTCCAAAGAAGTGTTGCTATAGGCCGATTCTAAGGCTGCCCAGATTTGGCGAGCGTTAGAAAGGCCAAGGATTTCGGCCATTGCTTCTTCGGTGAGGGATGCGTGAAGGAGGAGAATGGCTTGTTGATCATTGACAAACCAATCGGTGTAGGCAGGGTTGGGTTGATCTTTGGATTCGACAAGGATGGTTTTGGGAGGAGGAAGAATGGAGCCATCGACATAGCCGAGCAGCCCTTGATTGGCGATTACACTATGTTCCAGAGTTTCATTAAAGGATGGAAGAGAAAGGATTGGGAAGGAAGTGGGGAAAAAATGTGTTCCAGAGTTTTTTGTAGGAGGGAAATGGAGGGAATGAGAGGGATAATAAAGAGGATTTTAGTGTGATTTTCAATCTTTCCAATTTGGAAGGAATTGGAGAGAATGGAAGAGGAGGGAGATCCTTTCTCTTCCATCCTTTAATGAAACTCGGGAACACAGTGTTAGAGGAAGCATTTGATTGTGCCATGTGAGATAGTTAGAAGAGGAGAGTTTGATGGGCATCATGTGCATGATTGTGGTCATGGGAAGCTTAGAGGTGGAAGAGGATGTTTCTGTGAGGGCCATGGTTGCGAAGGGAAGGAAGAAGCAACAAGAAAGGAACAGAAAAAGAGGAGCAGAATCGGAAGAGAGGGTCCAGGAAAGTTGTTTAGGCTGATACCATGTAAGCCAGGGAATTCTCTCTTAACTTTCTTGAGATATTGTATTCCTTTAAATAATGATACAAAGCAACTAACATGGCTAATTACAAGGAAAGTCAAACAATTATAATAAATACAAATATATACGGAAATCAATAAAAGAATATTATGAAGGATTGGTTGGAGTTGATTGAGATTGATTTATGCTCCTAATAAATATAGTTCCACAATTTTGCAACAAGCCTTTTGACCACCATTCAACATTTCACATAGGTAGAACTCTGGCCAATGATCTACAGCCCAGCTAGTTTGAGGTAGGGTGAGTTTTCTTTTAGGGGTTCTCATCCTAGGGGTAGGTCACATGTTCGATCCATGCACACCACAAAAAAATTCTCCGTGACGGTTTGAGCTTAGGCAAGGAGGACACCGGTGTGTAGGTAAGGATTCGAACTTGGGACCGCTAGGTTAGGGTTGTACAAGGATTTCCACTGAACTAAGTTTTTAAAAAAAAAACATAAGTAGAACTCTGCCCTGATTTCGGGGTTTCGGGTCGTTTCTAAAAGCCTAACAGCGGTTGGGTCGTCTGAGAATGCGCCAACACCAACGGATGATTGTAACAAGTGCTTTGTGAAGCCACATTGTTTGTTATTTTTGGTTGCGTTTTTGAGTGTTGGCCCTTGTTACTTTCATTTTTGAATTGAGATTATTGGGCCTAAATCTATGGTATGGTTTCAGAATGCAGGGCCTTGATTGACACCCCACGACCACGTTTTGTCACATCTACCTGTCTTGATTCTTTCCTAGACTTTAGACCTCCCGAGCCCCAAAAACATAAATTGCATTAGCATAAATTTTTTTTTTCCTTTTAACTTTCATATTTTGTTTCAATGAAGGGAAATAAACTCTTTAAAAAAAAAGAAAAAAAAAGATAAACGTTAGCATAATTTCTTACATGGTTTTAAATGAATATATATTAAAAAACACACACACACTATTGCACATTTACTTGTTAACTTAAAACTCGAAGCTAAAAATCGTAGAATCTTGATCAATATCACTCAACCAATGCCAATATCATTGCACTATAGTGGTAGAGAACTAGATATATTGGTGGACAATAATAGAAGACCCAGGGAATTATGGGTTCAATTCTTGAGTCAGACGGGTTTTACCGATATTTTCATCATCGTGCCTACGGGTGGGTGGGTCACCGAGGGTTTGACGACTCGGGTTACTCTTAGAGTACTCGATATATCTGGTAGATGTCCCGAGAGTGCTCGGATTTGATTTGTTGACAAATAAAAATATATCACTAAACCAATGATACCTGGGTCATGGTTTTGTTCAATTATGTATCGTCGATTGCATTATTAATCAAAATCACATTTCTTTGTTAACCCTAAACTATATTTCTATGGTTTTTGTTTCCCTGTATCTTGATAAGATTTAGGGGTGAGCATTCTGTGGTTCGGACCCACAGGAACCTTGGACCCGACCCACAAGAACCTTGGACCCAAACCTTTTTAAATATATGGGTCGGTTTCCGGTTCTAGATTTACATGAATTATCGGTTCCAGGTCGGGTCGGTTCCAAACCCACGGTTCTAATATAAGAACCATTTGTATTTATATTAAAAAATAAAAAAATAATTTTTTTAGTCTTTTCTATTCGTTTTTACGTGTTATTGTAATCGCTTTTATGTAATGTTAATACAATATTAAAAATATTATTTATAAGAATAACAATGTATTTTTTTGAAATATTTTTCGACTTGACGTATATACATAGATGTGATATATTATATAATATAATATAATATATATTATATCCAACTTTGAAGTAAAAATTTATGTATGTCGCTCTAATGTGTGTGTGTGTTTATGATGTATACATAATAGATTTAGATAATGCTTCGAGTGATGAGAATGACAAAACTGTTACGAAAACATAAATCAATAAATGAAAAGTGATTTAAAAGGTTTAGTGGGTCAGACCCTTTACCCGACCCATCAGAACCTTTAGGACCCGGAACCACATAGTCTTTTAAGGTTCGGTTTGTGGTTCCTAATTTCCACAATAAAAGGGTATGCGGTTCTGGTGGGTCCGGGTCAGGTCGGGTCGGTTCCGGACCCTTTGCACAGCCCTAATAAGATTAGCTACAAAGGCAAAAATTAACTAGTTGCTATATCACAACTTACTAATCATGGTTCTAATGGTAAGGAAATAGTTTGAGGTGCTTACTATTCGATTGTACCGGTTTTGACGGAATTTTTAGGAAAAACCATAAACTATGATTTAGAAAAATAACAAACTAAACCGACCGAGTTGGTCACGTCAGCTAGACTAACCAACATAATTCGATTCTAGGATTGGAGGTCTGAACCGGGTTATTTAAAAAACAATTGTTAGTTTGTATTAAAAATCAAAAAATAAGGATGATTCATGAATATATTGGAAATCAAACATACATAATTGCATACTCCAAATTAAAAGAAGTTAAATAATAAAGACAAACAACGTGTCTCAAGTTCTAAACTATAAACCGAACAGTTAAACCTGATTTTCCAAACCATAAACCGTAAACAAGACCGAATATATCTTAAACTAACTAGACTATGTGATTTACTTCGCTTTTTTTTTTTCATTCAATTGAGTGGTATGGTTGGGTAGGGGTTGATCCAATTGGCAAGACCATTGAAGTTAAGGTATTGCTTCTCATGAGGTCAAGGATTCGATCCCTTATTAAAGACGGATTTAGTATAATTTAAGCCGCTAAAAAAACGAATTACATGGTTTAACAAATATGTTGAAACCACTACTCACATTTTTAAACCCAAAAGTTGTAGGGCATTAAGTAATAAGTGGATATCCACTAGACCAATGATCACTTGATCATGGGTTTGAACTTCTAGTGCCAAAAACTAATGGTTCTCTAATGCCTTAATGATTAATAACTAATCATACTATGCTTAACTCAGTCCTCTATGGATTAAAGAAATGAGAGAGACTGCTAAAAGGAATGCCTTTTGTTTACTTTTTAACTTCTTTAGAAAAAACTACTTTTTTATTTACTTTAAAAAAAGACAAATCTTATCACATGAACCAACAAAGCAACATAATCACATGACTCATACAAATATTACATTGAAATATATATGTACTCCTTGAAAAGCCAAGGAAAAATAAAATCTACAAATAGTAATTGGAATTACACAAAAATAAAATAAAAACAAAATAAAAAAAAAGACAATTATTTTGTTGCTAATCCATCAATGATTCCCACTCCATTCACAACCAAACAAATAAAAAAAAGTTACCTTAAACCACCCTCCTCATATTATCTTTGAAATGTCTTAATTACCCTCAAAGACTCTTGCCACCAATGACCACCACCACCACCACCTTAGATAATAAACAAAAATAGTAAAACACTCTTAAACAAAGAGATGAAATGACCAAAATGCCCCTAAAAAAACAGCCACCACCATTGAAGCAGCAGGATTCCAAGAAACAGAAGATGAGATAGGGAGTGAGCCAGAAGGTGAGATGGCCATAGTGTTGGGCCCAAAAGATGATATGTCATCTGGGTTAGGTGGGCTTGGGCTAGAAGGAATGGTGGGAAGTGATGATTCAGTAGGTGATAGTTCATCTCCACTAGGTGAAGGAAACAAAGGAGTGATGTCAGGAGATAAAGCAGGAGAAGGAGAAGACAAAGGTGGTGATGAAGAAGATAATGGTGGTGATGAAGATGATGAAATAGATGGTAGTAATGCAGGTGCTGCAGAGATTGTATTTGTCTCCATTTGTGCATATGATAAATGGAAAGAAGATAAAAGGCATAAAGCCATAAGTATGAGAAGTGTTTTTGATGATGATGATGATGATGATGCCATTAAATGATGAGTAGTAAATCAAGAAAGTGTAATCAATGTGCTTTTGTGGAGAGAAAGAAAGAATGTGGAGGACTGAAGGGTGATAAAGAGAGAGGTTTGTTTATGTAATGAATGTTAGAATGATTGATCATATCATATGGGATTGGAATGTGGGGTTGGGGGTAGGGTGGGGTGGGGGTTATGTCCAACAAAGTAACATGTTTTGTGTGTACTTTTTATATATACATATTTTATGTCAAATACAATAGTTTTAGTATTTTTCTTTTTCAAATTATACCATTTCCATCATTAAATTTTTAACTTATATCACTCATGTGTTGTCACAAACTTATATACCATCCAACTATCCAAGTATATCTAAATATAAACCAATAGATACTTAAAAGTTATTTCCTTAAGATGAAATCTTTTGACATCTACTAGAGATACTTTTATATTTTCAAATTACGTAATTAGAAGTTTTTGTTATCATAAATGTTTTTTGGTTTGTATAAGTAATACTAAATGAATATTTGGAGTAATATATAAAATAATCTTAATTGATAAATCAGAATACTTGAGTAGTCTTTACATGTATTTTTCTTGCAAAAGTACTGTAGTTTAATACTTTAGCGTATTTGGTTACTGATTGGCATTACAAGAAAGTGATTATAGATGTTAAAGTTGGATCACTAATTTTTTTTTCTAAATACTTTTTCATTAATATAAAAAGGCAAGTTAGATAAGGATAGTAGGTAGACGAGCAACAAGCTGCGTCGTCACCTTTGCTGGATAAAAAACCCTAATCTATTGAAAACAAATCCTCGCGCCCTGAGGGGGGGGGGGGGTCGAAAAGTTGTGGACCACCCACTGAACTCTTGTCAAGCCTCCGATGCCAAGGAGCAGAATGTGTCGAAAGCCAAGGAAATGAAGGCATGTTGGTTATCCTCACAAGATTTAGCGTGCTTTTCCATCTTCTTTGACTCTACTCTCAGTACCGCTTGCCCTGGCCACAAACCCACTATCCCGAAACTCAACTAAGGGACATACACCCGTAAGGCCAGCGCATGCATGTTTCCCGCCGTCACAGCCAAACACTAGCACGTTAGCCGGGCGTAGAGTGGACCTTCCGCCGGTCTGTAAGAAAATTAACCGGGGTCTCCTTATTGGCTGAGATCCCTGCTCGTTTGAGAATATCCATTAACGCGTTCCAAACAAAATCGTGGTGATACTTGAACCCCAACAGCTCTCAACAGTAGAGCGTATGCTCTCCACATTTATTCAGGCATGATTTGCAGACCAGATAAGTTTCGTCCTCTGGGAACACTAAGTTGTCATAAAATTTGTGTTATAAGATTATTAATCAGATATTGCAATTAAAATTCGTCACAAATTAGATCAAACATTTTTGGGGTATGGGATCACTAAATATACTTTGTTCTATAAAAAAAGGTTATTGCAAATGCATATGAGTCAGTAAGTCACCTAAAACACTTTCGGTAAAGAAAGATACTTTTTCAGTTATTTATTGTTTAAGATTATATTGAAGTATAAAAGATATCTAGTAGGAACCATGTTTACCATCAAACCGACCACCTTTTTGTTTATGAAAGACTCCATTATAGTTCATATAAGTTCTATAACTGCAATCTCACCTTTTAGAAACAAAAATTTACGTAAGTGTCCGTTCGTATCCTTAAAATAAAAGGGAGTCATCTGCAAGTCTGCAACAATCGCGAAATATATGTGTATCGATACAATCTCACCTTTGGTAGACTTTCACCGATTTTAACTAATTTTTAAAAAAATTTCATTTTTTTTAAACCGAAGGGGTGGCCTGGAAACCCCCTCCCCCTCCCCCCCCCTCCCCCTCTCTTATCCGCCCGCCCCTGTTTTAAGCCATCCGAAGCTCTGGCTTCGAATCCCAATGATTAGAGCTTAAAAATCCGTAGCTATGATTAATTGATGGAATAGTGTCTAGGCAAAACATAACTCCTCGATCGATCTTGTAAATAATCTCCCCCCCCCCCCCCCCCCCCCCCCCTTGGGCGAGCAGCGGTATCCAATTGCAACATTAAAAAGGAATCGAAACATGATGCAGTGAGTCTAGGTGATGGAGAACTGTTGATGGCTACCTGTTTTCGTCAAAGTTGGTACAGGTCAGCTTATGTACCTATTGTTGAATCCGAACATAATAATAATAATAATAATAATAAAGGATTCTTACTCAGGATACATATTTCTGCGTGTCGATTATAACTCTTGGTGTGCGTGCGTTTTTTTTTTTTTTTTTTTTTTTTTTTTTTTATTGGTGTTTATGTTAGCCAGGAGGGGGGGGGGGGGGGGGGGGGGGGTTAGGGTAGTACCAAGTGTGCGTCTTGGCGTGAGTTGGTTTTTTCAACATGTGAAAATGGGTATATTGTGTGTTTGGTGCTACTCTCCCTGGTTACATAAGTCTTTTCGTGTCAATTCGGTTCGTGGTGCGTGTGTTTCTTTTCTTCTTGGTTACAGTTGGGGGATTGGATCACTATGGAGAGTTGACCCGTATTTGATTGGTTAATGGCTTCGGTTATATCGATGCCTACTGAGTTCTACAAAAAGGTTGATGTATTCTACTTAATCATGTCCGAAGGATTATGTCAAGATGGAAAGTACAGTTTGTTATTAATATGGTGAATCAAGATTTGACTCTGCCCTACATTCTTGATTGGTGTTTAGAATTCAATGAACAGCAAATAAGAAAACATATGAGAGGTCCCATCCCATCATATTAATGTTGGTTTTCATTAAAGTGAAAGGAATTGTTACTTCTGTTGGTGATGATATCTAGATATTTACTAGAAAAAGGAAAATGGCCTAAGGATGAAAGCTAGAAGGTCTATGAGAGCAGACTTTGCTCCCTCAAGTTTTGCAAGTCTCAAGCCCAAATCTGTTCAGCTGCAAATAATTTGTTCTTTTGGCGACCCGCTGCAAATCTGTCTGGTCACATGGCTACTGGTTATGCAGATCTAGCGCAAGTATTAGGGAGGCTGCCGTGAAGTTATGTTTTGGAAGGTTACTTGTTACTCCTGCGATTTTCCGAATTAGTATGTGTCATTGCAGTAAGTATCGAAGTGTTACAGGTCATTAATAGGCGAGTTTTTAATCATTTGTATCTTTTTGGTTGGGTGTTGAAATCCTTGTAGTTGATAGGCGAGTCTTCTAGTCATTTGTATCTATTGTTTCTTATGTCCGGTTTTCTAACCTCTGGTTAGGAAATTTGGTCTATGTACTCGATGTGTGTTCTCGTGGAATAAAAGTTATCTCCTTCTCCGTTAAAAAAAAAAAATAAAAAAAAAAATAATCTCCCCTTAGGGAGACGTGTATTTTATTACCTCTCAAATTACTCTCTTATATTTATTTACTATATTGTCCTATTTCTCTATGAAGAAGTAAATACCTTCGTATAGCCTTCTCTTAATAGGAAAGAGTAAAAATCCGGCTCCTGACAACCTACACAGCAAGACCTGAATACCTACAAACAGTACACCGTAAGGACTCGTCACAGGAAAGGGGTGCTTCCTATGACCACCCTCCGGCGTGAGAATAAGTATCGGTAATGGGAATATGTGAGGTGGAAGTTATGAGTGAATGCTGAATGAATACATCGCTTACCTCCTATCCCTATATATAGTTTTACCATCCTTCTCGTTACCGTCTTTGCGGGTTAATCTCTAGTAACAGATTCCCCGGACCTTGTGGAGATAAGCGTTATCTCCTATTCAAAGGTTCCTCCCCAGAATCTCGGGAAGGAAGGTGAGCCTATCAGTTTTGTGATTGGGACTCAACGATTTCAGCTTATGCGATCCACGTTGGTTAATGAGCCGGCCCAAATGAGCCATGTAGGCCTTTATGTGGTATGGGCTAATCTATCTAGATTGGGCCTACCTCGTCATGTCCCCCCAAGTCTAGTGATAAGCAGACTTAATTATTACTAGACTTAAAAAGAAAAGGAGAAAAAGAGCTATGTGCCAACCAGATGATATAATTAACCCGATGAAAGATCGTTTTTGAGATTAGTGCCGCATGGGTGAGGCACGTGATGTGACGTCACCCTGAGTTGTCATTTCAGTCGTTTCAACAAACTGAGCAACTCAAGGGTGTGACTGTTGGCGGTCCAATTTAAAATTCAAACCGTCCGTTTCCAAGCGTCTATAAATTAGCAAGTGCCAAGAGGGGTAGAGGTAATAATCCATACCAAACTAGTCACCCAGATTACTCTCCCCAAATGGCTTCAAAGACTAGCACATCACGAACCACCATGAGTGTTGCCCAGATAAATACGAGTTGGTCGGTAACGGCACTACAACCCTTTCTTGCCGAGTGGCATATTTCGTCTGAGTGGTGTCCCACTTGTCCAGAGCCCGGCGACATTGCCTTTCCGCTCAAGGCTGGAAAGATTACCTTATACGCCGAGGTCTTCAAATTTTGTCACTTCCGGTTGCCAGTGACTCAGTTTATGGTTGACTTGTTGTCGTACTATAAGGTTAATATCTCCCAGCTCCATCCGTTGGGGTTAATCAAGGTTCGGCAATTCAAATTCTGCGCCCGGGGTTTGGGCATGTCCCCCCAGCTGGAAATTTTCCGGGTGTTGTATGTGCTCGTTTATAAAGGTGAGTACTTTACCTTTGATCATCGTCCTGGTGCTCCCTCCTGTATCGACAACTTCCCTTCCAATGTTCAGGACAAAAACTGGAGACGGAAGTTCTTTTTCATTGACGAACATGTGCTGCCAGTGGCTGCTCCGATACGAGTGCCGGAGAGCAAGACCAAGTTTGCTGATGAATGTCCTGCTGCTGCTGTGTTTGAGAAACATCCATTGTATCTTGCATTGGTGAACCATCCCACCCCATGTACTCACATACCCGAACGGGCGCTCGTGGCCGTTGGTATGAGCCGGGTGTGGGTGGATGATTCCGTATACCCCGAGTACAGGCGAAAGGATCAAGGTATACCCATCTGAACCGCTTGTATTATGTATGTATAATGATTGATTTATAAACTGCAGCCCTTTCTTTGACTGTGCAGATGAGTGGCACTACTTTGATGCGATAGACCCGGTAGCGATCCCTCATTTGCAAGAATATGACCGTCCCCTTGGTGAAGATGAAGCCGACGTTCTAAGCCAGACCATTCACCACTTCGTACTTCCTGCTCCCTTGATCCAGCCTCCTCCTGACCATCCAAGCAGGAGCCTTCCCGGGAATACTGAGGTCACTGTTGCTGAGACATCAACCTCATCGCCACTGGACCCAGATCCCCTCAACATTGCTGGACCTGACGACGCCACGACTGAAGGGAAGAAGAAGAAATCCCGAAAGAGGAAAACAGAGACCCCCAATGTTGGATCGTTCCTAGAGAAGCGACGGGAGTTGCTAGCACTTAAGGAGAAGACGTTCGGTAAGAGTCATGATTCCTTGTTTTTGTCTTACCCCTTTTGGAGCTCGTACCTGAAACCATGCTTTATGCAGGCGTATGTTTAATGGATGAGGGTGTTCCAGCGTCACAGGGTATGGCCATCGATGCCCCCATTCCGACTGGGTTGGAACAGAGTATGAGTGCTCAAGCACCCGGGTCGTCTGCAGCTTTTCAGTCGTTGACCGATCCGACATCCAGTCCTGCTGCCACCACATCCATGGCACCCCGGCTTTTGATATCAGAAGAGCCCAATGATACCCTGTCCATCAGTGTTACCTTTTCGCCAAGTACTATGACTATGCAACCGCCGCCAAGTTCAGTAGCTGTTCCGCTGGGTGTTGCGTCTGCTCCGGACGTGATGTCCACGCGTACTTCTGTGATATCAAGCTTCCATTCGGGAAGTCCTAATGCTGCCGCTTCTACTGATGTACCCCGAGGGGGCTTTACTGAGTTGTTATATGATGTTCAGCATCACCCCATTAGTTTTCCTGGTGGTATGCGGTCCGGTCCGGTACCGTGCCGCTAGGTGCTGAGTTATTGGAGTCTGGGGAGATGCCGCATAATGTCTATGCTCCCGGCATTAGCTGGCACCCATCCCTTCCGGATACAAGGTATGTTCCAGGGTGGAGGATTGCTCAATCCACCCGATTGATCAGCCCGGACGTTATCAGGCATTGGGCGGATCATGCCTTCCCCCCAGCAGAGCGGTATTACCTGCAAGGGTTGGATAATGCCTAGCTCGCCGAGAATGCCCTTGGGGCTAGTGTGAATGCGAGCGCCTCATTTTATGAAGTTTTACGGCGTTGGCGCTCTAATTTGGGTGAGCTATTTGATACCCATGTTTCACACAGCAAGCTATCAACGGAAGCAGAAGCAACGCTGAAGTCACTAAGTGACGCCAAAGCTCAGCTGGCTGAATTGGCAGTCGTCCGGGATACCTATGAGCGGGACAAGACCCGAATGATAAACACGCATAATGATGAGAAGCTCGCGCTGCTGCGCCGACGGGATCATCAGAACCGGCACATACTCCACTTGGAAGACCGGGTAAAGGTACTTGAAAAGGAATTGCAGGTGGAAAAGGAAAATGTATTCAAGGCTAGGGCCGACCTTGAAAGATACCAACAGTTGTCCCGGGATATAGAAAACTATGAGTCCCGGGCTAGGAGGGCGAAAGAGGAGCGGGACACGATGCTTCAACAGGTCAATGAATGTAAGCGCAACGTTGTTGCTGCCAACGACAATGCCGAAGGCCTTTCAAAACAGCTGGAGGCCAGTCAGACCCGTGTTACTGCTCTAGAAGCTGATCGTGACTGGTTGATATCGAAAGGGCTTCCGGCTACTTGGCGTTATATTCGGGGAGGAGATCAGTATCAACAGCGCCTTAATGATTTCTATCAGACCGCTGTTGAGTCCGGTTACCAAGACGGGTTGATGCATGGTCACCTGATTGGGTCTCTTGGGAAAAAACTTCCAGACGCCTCTGACCACGAGAAAAAAGTTGAGCAGAGAACCTCTGAGGTCCTGGAGGCTTTGAGCAGCAACTCTTTAGATGCCATATCTCAGCTACAGGGCAAAGTTGGTGATGAGGGTATGTCTGCTGTCCGGGCGACTCTTGAGCCCTTGGTGACGGGTTCCTCTTCCTGCTCTTCGGACAGCGAATAGTTATTTAACTCTAGTACTTTGCTTGTATCTTTCCGGTTGTTTCTTATTTCCCTGACGTGCTTGTAAACGGTTGAACTTCTTTTGTAAATCTTCAACTTTTAATTAATGCGACCTTTGGTTGTTTGCATAGTGTAATGATAAATGGCCCGGCTCAACTAATAGGCCATCATAATCTGTCTTGTCGATTATTAATTTTGCGTAATCATGCTGGTGACGTCAGCTCTGCAGCTTAACCGTCACATCTACGTGTCAGGCGGCTGTGTCAAAGCATTAATTACAGGTTGTTTAAAATCCCGATGAACAGATTTATAAGTACGTCTTCGTATCATGCATTTGTGCATTATTTTCGGTTTTGTTAAAAAATTACTTCGAAAATGCCACGTAAGTACATTTCACTTAAACACTATTTAAGTGAACTCGACGCTCTCGAAGCGTTGAGAGAGATGCAGCGTCAGTCTATCGAAATTGACATGTTGTACGAAACCATACTTGATATGGAAAGGTCTAACCCGAAGACTGATGATGCTGTTACTCTAAAACGGTATGGTTTAGTCTACAGTCGTGGATTCAGGAGCATCCCTTCAACCTGGTTAGCTGGTCCTTCTGACCCTGCACAAGGATTTGTGGAAGTCGGAAGAGGCGAGCATCCTCAAGGTCAGGACGTTGCTTTAACGCCGCCGAGGACAGGAGCTGGCAAGAGTTCGTCGTCCCTTAATGCTACTTCCAACCGCTATGGGTTGGTTTATGAGCGTGGTTTCCGACGAGTCCCTTCTCCCCTGATGGCTGTGTATGACGACCAAGAACAAGTGGAGGATGATGCCGGCCTGCCTTCTTGTGGTCAGGAAGGTACATTGACTGCCCAGGGACCTGATGCATCGGAGGAGTTATTGCCTTGGGCTCCTCAGGGTGAGGAGTTTCCTTATGAAGAGCTCGGGATACTCCCCCTTACTACAACCCTGTAAGTGAACTGCTTCACACCCCTGCAGAGGTGTTTGCCATGTTGGAGGGCAATAGTGCTTAATGTCTTTAAGCTTTTATGTAAAGTACATGTAATAGCCCTGTGTGGCTGAAAAAATAGCGCTATGTTTAAGTGGTAGGAAGTTGTATTTTGAAGGCTATGGATTTGTGTCCTGCCCCTATCTAAAGTATGTAAACTTGCTGTTAAGAGTAAGTTATTTTTGCAATGGAACGTACGTGTAGATAATGCAAATGCCACTGTGTAGGCGTCTTATTGAATAAAAATGAAAAGGTTTGTCCTCCCGGTGTGTCGCGGACTCCAGCCGGGAGGACTTACAAAGAACTAATGACTAAGAAACCCTAAGGTTGCTATGATATGTAACATTTCTTGAGCTGGGCGGTATTCCAGCTCCTGGGTACCGGGGTGCCGTCTAACTGTTCCAGGCGGTAAGCCCCTTTGCCTAAGACTTCAGCAATCTTGTAAGGTCCTTCCCAGTTAGGGCCTAGCTTTCCTTGAGACTGTTGTCTGCTGGCTTCATTGTCCCTCATGACCAAGTCACCTGTCTTAAACGAGCAATTTCGAACTCGTTTGTTGTAATATTTCTCCAGCAACCGCTTGTATCTAACCTCCTTGATGTAAGCTACATCACATCGCTCTTCCAGTGATTCGAGGTTCTGACGCAGTAGCTGATCATTGCCGGTTTCCTGATCTTTGTGTCGGGCGGAGGGTAGCACCATTTCCACCGGGATCATTGCCTCCGAGCCGTATGTTAGGCAGAACGGTGTTTCTCCATTACTTGTCTTTGGCATCGTTCGGTGAGCCCAGAGGACATGTGGCAATTGGTCGACCCAAGACTTCCCCTCTTGATCAAGTCGTCTTTTTATTCCGTCGAGGATGCTCCTGTTGGCTCTTTCGACTTGGCTGTTGCCTTGAGGATGGGCGACGGATGTGAACACTTGCTGTATGTTCATGCTTCTGCACCATTCCTACAACTGTTTGTCGACGAACTGGGTGCCGTTGTCACTGACGAGATACAGGGGAACCCCAAAGCGGCAGACTACATGTTCCCACAAAAAATTTTTAATGTTGCAGGCTTCGATTTTGCCAGTGGCTTTGCCTCAATCCACTTTGTGAAGTAATCAATGGCTACCACTAGGTACTTGAGCTTTCCCGGAGCCAAAGGAAAGGCCCCATCAGGTCTATGCCCCACTTCTAGAAAGGCCATGCTGCTGTTACCGGAATGAGATTATTCTTTGGGCGCAGTGTCTGGGGAGCGTACTTCTGACAGCTGATACATTTTTTGAGTTCCTCTACAGCCATGTTATGCATCCCGGGCCAGTAGTAGCCCACATTAGTTATCTTTGCTACCATTGCTCTGGGTCCCGCATGTATGCCGCATATACATGCATGGATATCTTGTATCAAGTACTGTGCTTCCGAAGGGGACACACACCGTAGAGCGGGACCCAGGTAGGATTTTCTGTAAAGGATCCCAGCCTGAACCTCGTATTGTAGGGACTTGGTGCGGATCTTCATTGCCTCCGCCTTATCCTCCGGGAGACTACCGTCTGTAAGGTATCTCTGGATGGGGTCATCCATGATATTTCCACTGGGTGAACAGAATGGACCGTGGGTACCTGTGTAGACGGATACTTCAGAGTCTCTATATGGACGTCTTTGTCCGTGCCGGACGATGCTAGCTTGCTGAGGGCATCTGCTATGTCATTCTTGTGCCTTCGAACATGATGCAGTGTGACCTTCTTGAACTTTGCCATTAACTCTTTTGTCTTGTCAAGGTACTTGACCATGGATTCATCCCTTGCTTCGTATGACTCGTTTACTTGATTGTTCACCAGTAATGAGTCCACGTGAGCATCTACCTGTGTAGCCCCCATGGCCAAAGCCATTCGTAGCCCTGCTAGTAATGCTTCATACTCCGACTGGTTGTTGGAGCATTCAAAGTCAAAGTGTAGAGCATAAAGAAGCCCTGCTCCGTCCGGATTCACCAATAATAGTCTGGCTCCAGCACCTTTGCTGTTTGAGGAGTCATCGGTGTACAGCTGCCACGCAGCAGGTCCTTCTTCCAACTTATCTTCCAGTGATTGGATCACATGTGGGATTTCCTCTTCTTCCGGTATTTCGGCCATGAAGTCTGCTAACACTTGTCCTTTTACCGCTGTTCTCTTTTTAAAGACTATATCGAGAGCCCCCAATTCGATCGCCCATTTTGCGAGTCTGCCGGACACTTCCGGCCTGTTTAAAACCTGAGCCAGCTGGAAGTTTGTTAAGACCTCCACTTCGTGCGCCTGGAAATACCGCCGCAACCTTCGAGACGCATGTACCAGTGCCAACACCAGTTTTTCTAATGTTGGATACCGCGTCTCTGGGTCAGATAACGTCCGGATGATGTAATAGATGGGTGTTTGCCGCCGGTCTCTTTCAACCAAGAGGACTGAACTGACTGCATGATGACCCGCTGCCAAGTACATTCTCAATACCTCACCCGGGCGTGGTGCCGTGAGCATTGGTAAGTTACCGACAAACATCTTCATTTCCTCAAATGCTTTATCTGCCTCGGCTGTCCATTTGAACTTGTTCTTATTCAAGCAATCTTTGAGGGTGGAAATGAATGGTAATGACCGTTCTGCATGCCTGGCCAAAAACCTATTGATGGCCGCCAGTCTTCCGTTAAGCGTCTGAGCCTCCTTCAACGTTTTGGGGGCAGACATGTTTCGTATGGCTGCTACTTTTTCCGGGTTAACTCTAAATCCATCCTTTGATACGACAACTCCCAGGAACTTCCCTTCTTCTACCTCGAACGAGCATTTGCCGGGGTTTAGTTTTATGTTGTACTCCCGAAGGGTATTAAACGTCTCTTCAATATCCTGCAGCATCACGTCTTCTGTTTGGCTCTTTATTACCAAGTCGTCTACATAGACCTCTAAATTCTTCCCGATTTGTCACTCAAACGCCTGATCCATCAGCCTCTGATACGTTGCCCCGACGTTTTTCAAGCCGAATGGCATCTTAGTGTAGCAATATATACCGGCGTCAGTATGAAAGGCTGTTTTGTCTTCGTCCTCTTTAGCCATCTGAATCTGGTGGTATCCCTTGTAGGCGTCTAGAAAGCATTTAAATTGGAACGGCGCCAGGGAATCGACCTTGAGGTCTATCTCCGGGAGTGGGTAAGCATCTTTGGGACATGCTTTATTCAAGTCTTTATAATCGACGCACATTCTCCATGTCCCGTCATGTTTTCGCACCATGACCGGGTTTGCAACCCATGTATGGTACTTGGTCTTCTTCAAGATACCTGCTTCTTCCAGCTTCTTGACTTCTTGAACTACTGCGGCTCTTCGGTCCGGAGCCATGCTTCTTCTTTTTTGTGTGACGGGCTTTACACCTGGGTAAGTGGAAAGTTTGTGCTCTGCCTTAGACCGGGCGCTTCCAGTCATATCTGCGTGAGAGAAGGCAAACACGTCCACATTTCGTTTTAACAATTGTTTCAACTTCTCCTGTACTGCTGGCGTAAGGGTATTCCCTATTGTGACCGTCTGATCCGGGTATTTCGCACTTAGAACCCATCTCTCCGGGCCCCGGATTCCAACTGGTGCTTGACGGCATACCTTGATGTCCGATACGACGCACACTTTTCCCCCGGAAACAGTGGCAACACCATGAGGGGTAGGAAACATGATAAACCCTCTGGCAGTAGATACCAGAGCATCTATCCGGCCCAAAGTGTACCGACCAATGCTTACATTGTATTGAGAAGTAGCTGGGATTACCAGGAAGAAGTAAATACCTTCGTATAGCCTTCTCTTAATAGGAAAGAGTAAAAATCCGGCTCCTGACAACCTACACGGCAAGACCTGAATACCTACAAAACAGTACACCGTTAGGACTCCTCACAGGAAGGGGGTGCTTCCTATGACCACCCTCCGGCGTGAGAATAAGTATCGGTAATGGGAATATGTGAGGTGGAAGTTATGAGTGAATGCTGAATGAATACATCGCTTACCTCCTATCCCTATATATAGTTTTACCATCCTTCTCGTTACCGTCTTTT
The DNA here is from genome assembly GCA_032199755.1 of Ambrosia artemisiifolia. Taxonomy (NCBI): domain Eukaryota; kingdom Viridiplantae; phylum Streptophyta; class Magnoliopsida; order Asterales; family Asteraceae; genus Ambrosia; species Ambrosia artemisiifolia. Next base: position 51,927,286 of record CM063520.1, read on the forward strand.
CGGGTTAATCTCTATTAACAGATTCCCCGGACCTTGTGGAGATAAGCGTTATCTCCTATTCGAAGGTTCCTCCCCTGAATCTCGGGAAGGAAGGTGAGCCTATCAGTTTTGTGATTGGGACTCAACGATTTCAGCTTATGCGATCCACGTTGGTTAATGGGCCGGCCCAAATGAGCCATGTAGGCCTTTATGTGGTATGGGCTAATCTATCTGGATTGGGCCTACCTCGTCACTCTATGATCACATTGACTTATTCTCACACTAGAGCTTAATAATGTCGTGATGATGGTAATAATGCTCTTCTTTGTATAAGTTGAGGCATCCTGACCTTCAGGCACATGTGGAGTTATCAAACCATGCACTACAACACATCCTTCTTAGCACCATCTATTGTCATTTGTGGGACCACAATATGAAGTTAATTTTGCTATGGACATCTAGTGTGACTCTCTGGGTCGTCTGTATTACTTACTGAATGTCATGTGTGAAGGTGGTATGGGTTGGTACACTTATTAGAATGGTGGTCCTCTAGAAAACTCCTTGAAGTTAAAGAGTTATATTCACTAAAAGGTTGTTTATATCTTAAGGTTGTTTATATCTTATTTGGAATGGAGTGACAGATCTAGACTAAAACTTCAGGAGTAACGTTCAAAAAAATTGTTTTGACGTATTTTCAATTAATTGGTGGAGACCCGAGACCGTGGATTAGTGGTGTACTGTGGAAGACCGTAGCCGGATGTGGGATTGTAAAGGTGGCTGGAGGTCCGGTCACCGCCTTGTCTCTTCTATCTCTCTCTTCTGTCACTCTCTCTCCTCTCTCTCTCTCTCTACCACCCCCCACCCCCTCTCTTAACGGTGTGGTCATGCCCATGAAGGGGGCATGGAACAACATGTGGCATCCACCTCAGCAGTGGGGGCATAGAACGACAAGGGTTGTTTAAACGTTCTTCCTTGTACCTGGGGTTGTCAACGAAATAATCTTGCATTAAAACTTCGTGACCTTTTTCACGATCACGTTCCACATATCTTCTAGTAGATGTTGTAGTGTCTTCATGTACGGCTCGCCATACGATATTTGTATGCATTACTTTTAAAACAAAAGGTACATATGAATATGTGATTATTCAATTCTCACAATTAGAGTAAAGTACAATGGATGGCCTATGTGGTTAGACAAAAATTTGAAAACAGTCTCTAAATATGAGATATTACACAAATAGTCCAAACGTTTACAAGCCATAACGCCTTTAGTCCAAACTTTTATAATTTGTAACATCTTTAGTCCCTGAAATTATATGACATATGAAGACTATTGATGTTACAAATTGCAAGAGATTGGACTAAAAAGGGTTACAAAATGTAAAAGTTTAGACTATCCATATAATTTCTCATACTTCATGATTATTCTTAAAACTTTGTAAGGTCACAGGGACTATTTCTGCACTTTACTCTCACAATTAGGGAAGAAAGGTGTCCCTATATGTTGTTATTTTACAAAAGAATCCCAAGCAAACCAAATAAGTTTTTTATACATTTAAATAAGACTCAGAGATTTAATGTATGTATAAAAATCATAATTGTAACCCACCAAATACATACACATGAATAGAAAAGGCTTGTGTTATTCGTTTACTTTGGTAAGGTTGAAAAGTGTCACGAGTTGGTTGGGTTAGGTTATTTGAAAACAGGGTGTCAAGTAGCAAGTGGTTTAGGAAAGGGACAAGATTGCCCTGGTGTATCATGTGGTGTTCTCTTGTCTTTTTGCTCCAAACAGAATTTTTCAAATAGTAAAACAACTTTTACAGTTATTTTGTTTTATATAATCCATTATTATTATTATTATTTTAAAATCATTTAACTGTACAAAATATGTTCCAGTATATATTTAAAACTATAAATGGTTAAGATGAACTTTAGTATTTATATAAAACTATGAATAGTAATCAAGATAATAAACTCAATTATTGAACATATGAAATTTGATCCAGTCTTTGAAAATTTTAATTACTTAAGATGAACACGTGAATAAACTCAATTATTAGGATGGTAACTTTATAAGTTTATAAGTTATGTGACTTTAGACGTAAAAAAAAGGACTTCATTATTGCATTTATAAATCTTATATAATTTGTGAAAAAAGGAGAAAATTAATACTTAAGTCTAATCTACCAATATGCCCTTTCCAGATTCAACCTGCTTGTAAAATAATTGAATGTTGTTATATTAAAAGGTTTGAATCATAGCATCCGAGGCTCTTAAGGAATAGCAGAATCTTATATGAAATACATAACTGATAACTGTAGTCACTTAAAAGGTTTGTTCATGTTTGTTCATTAAAAAAATGGTCATGTTCTTGATCGTTTATGTCCGTTCGTTTAAACCTAAACGAACAGTTCACAAATATAAACAAACACAAATAAACATCAGTGAGCAAACATAACGAACACAAATGAAATACTTGATCATACTTATACAAACACAGACGGACGTGTAGTAGTTTTTAGGGGTTGTTTGGTAAGCCTCTTAATGAGGCTCTGAACCATTCAGCGCTTAAGGATTCAGCATTTAGCGCGTTTGTTTCAGCTTCTAACTGGAATGGTTAAGGCTGAACCATTAAAATTTGGGATGTTGCTAAACCATTAAGCATTGAACTAGGCTGAACCTTAATGAGACTCTCCTACCAATGTGGGACAAGAAACTTAACATTAACAGGTCCAACTTAATGATTCAACACTTAACCATTCAAATTTCAAACCTCTTAACTATTCGGACCTCTTAATGATTCAGCACTTAATCAACCAAACAGACGATAAGTTTCATTGAAAGCCCATTTTTACTTGAAAGCCCAATCACTAATAAGTTATATTTGTATAAGTAATTATAAAATTCATTTTCTGTTTATATCTTATATAAACGTAACTATTTATGTATTTATTAAAATTTGAACGAACACAAACGAACAAACATAAACGAACATAAATGAACGAAATTAAACGGACGTTCATGAAATAGTAAATAAATAAATGAATGAACAAAACGTTTGTTCATGTTTGTTCGTTTAATTAAACGAACACAATTTTTTGTCCGTGTTCATTCGTTTGATAAATAAATGAACTTTTCATCAAACAAGTTTACGAACCATTTATGAATGTTCGATTCGTTTACAGGCCTAGATAACTGTTAAAGGATTTGGAGAAAAATAATAATTAAGAAATACAAATAACTGTATTTGTTTGGAGTGTTAATCAGCATCTACCATCTTTTGACTAATGTACAAATGTACAATTTTCTTTGTGGCCCAAGCTTTCAAAATTTCAAACCAAATAAATACCATCCTCGAAGAAAAATTACATTAAATAGAAAACAAACGGACAAAAAACTATGATTTGACCAACTCCTGGGACATAAAATAAGAAGAAACTTTGTGTAAATTGTTAGTAAATCTATATAAGTGTGTGAAAAAACTTCTAAGAGATTAGACTTTATGTGGACTTACTCTTATTCTAGTGAGTGAAGCAAATAAAACACCCCTTTAAGAGTCTTGAATCATTAAGAGTGTCTAAATGGTTCAGCACCTCTTATTAGGTGAATGGTTAAGAGCTTAATAGAACCATTCAGATATGTTGAATGATTAAGAGGTTTATTAAGAGGCTAACAAACACCCTCTTAATCATACTTGGTGTGAGGACGCCGTTCGCAGCATTAAACACATGGAGAAACCACTGGTAAGATCGTTTTCAATTGAAAATGAGAAGAGATGTTTAATAATGTGTGGTAACTTTTCCAAATTTTTAATCCATTCCCTTATTTATGGCTTAAAACAGATACTTTAAGTAACATGAAATGTAACTTATGCCATAACAAGTCTTGAATGTGTGGAAAGGTAATCTCATCATCATTTTGTTAAAAATTGATCTTCATTTCAGTTGCAAACATGTAATAGATATTTTATGTTCTGTGTAGTTTGAGATGTTTGTTTTTCAAGGTATAAAATAAAGAGTTTGAGGGCTAGAATGGTACATGTCAACCTCTTGAGGGACTAAATATGAAGACATTCACCCTCCCATTTTTTATATACGGCAACCCATTTTAATTAGTTGTTGTTTCCTTCTCTCATGCGCTCCTTCAAAGTTTTCACCACATGATGATGGCATGTTGTTTCTTACCAGTGTTGTTCAAATAGCTCGGTGTTCGCTGCTTACTCAAAATATGCACGGAAAATACTCGTTCGATTTTCATGCGGTTGTAAAGGAGCCAAACACGAGCAAAAGTCCACTCGGTTCAGCTCGATATAATTTTTGTTAATTTTTTATATACACATACACTGATACACACAAATTAAAGTTACATCTATAGTTTTATACATACCACTGAATTTGGTTTGGTCCGATATATACAAATATACAATTATATTTATACTTACTACCCCAATCAACGCAATGATAATTTAATAGTAAAAGCCTATGTCGTGAAGCGAAAGTCTTGATACTTTTGATAAAACTCATATGCAAGATCTATGTTGTGAAAAACCATGCCTAGTTCTGGTTTACATGAAGATGATTCTTCAGGTTTCTATATTTAATGTAGCTTCTTCAACGATACCTCTTTTGTAAAAACACCTGTATAACAAAAAAGCCAGTTCATCAGTTAATAATAATCATGCTTTTTAGAAAACACAAATAACGCATGTTATATTTTTCAATGCAAAAATTCTCAAAGTATATAGAACATAAATGACGCACGTTAGACAACATAAACCAATTCATTTGTTCAATAATAAAGCACACACGTTCAAAAACATAAAGAACGCATGTTATATTGTCAATGCGAAAATCTCAAACTACACAAATATAAATATATCGAAAATTTAATGCTAACCTTGAAGGTTTTTTTGCTCATATCTTCAACAACTTTTGTATCTTCAATAATAAGATCAAACATAGAAAACACCTTAAGAAGATGTGAAACATAGTGAATCAGTCAGTAATAGCAAGCGATAACCGATAACCTACCTTCTTCAACATCAGTATCATGATATTCTGTATTTTCAACATCAGTATCATGATATTCTGTATTTTCAACATCAGTATATCCTTTGCCCGTATGTTATTCAGTTACAGAAATATGCTTGGATTTAATTAAAAAATTTTTTTTTACTATTAGGACTAATATTTATTATCTCATGATATTTCATGAAACATAAATATCAATTGTGGTATAAGAGCTGTAAAGGCTTTTTGTACCAATGATTCGCCGCCCTTAGAGATGTTATTGGTTTTCATTATCGGTCCTACTCATTACCATCTATTAGTTGAAATCACTATGAAACAAAACTTTTGTCTTGCATTTGACAATTGTCAAGGTATTAAGGAACCATACACCTAATTAGGAACTATACATGCTGGCCCACATCACACACTAATAGGAGACTACCATATACCCCAGAATGTGATGTCACAGGTTGTATGAAACCCAAAACTCTTTTGTCAATCATATTATTTCTATAGACTTTTCTAGTAACTTGTTACATTGCATTTCACGAGTGACTTACGTCTTCCTTATTTTATGGGAATGTATCACGTACAACCAATAATGTATCTTTTTATCTTAAAAACATTCTGTCGAAGACCATCACTATCACAATTTTGTCAGTGCTCTATAGTAATGAAGACTCTCACTATCACAATTTGCTCTATAGTAATAACTTTCCCTAGATTAGAAATCTCGTATGCAATCTCGTGTGCAGTTCAACATGTATAGGCATGCTTCTCGAAACAACATTTTAATTCTCTCAAACACGTTCTTTGTGTACGACATGAGTCTCAATTCTATTAAAATTATATTAATAGAACTTATAGAGATGCTCTCTTTATACGTTAGGGAAATTGTAGTACACAAACCGTATACAAATCCAAATGAAAAATAAACGATAAATACAAGTAAATGAATTAATTTAAACTATAGTTTCAACAAGATCTTGAATCGCTTCTTCATCTATACTTTTTTCTTAGTCTCCCAAGGTACAAAAACCGAAGCAGTATGTACTGCCGGAAAGCCCATGCGCCGAAAATTGCTGGTTTCATTATCCTTTACTCTGCACATATGTTGTTTATTCAACACCATTTTACCTTTTATACAACCTTAAAAACATATTTAGATTAATATTAATATTAATATTCATAGTTACATGTAATTGTAAAGTAGCGGTGGATCAGCTACACATTCATGTTCCTTCGATCTCATATTACGCTAACATCCTCACAAATGGCTTGCCATCATCCTTTTTAGTGATTTTCCGTTTTGAGTGTTCTACTCCTTTCAAGCTATCATCCGTTACGTTTCCTTCCCGGCGGAGGATTTAAAGGGCCAGGGGTACCCCGGCCCCCTGTTTTTTGGCGCAGTGGTAGAAATTTTCGATTTTCGTAGGTAATTTGAGTCCGGCCACCGCCGATTTGATCTTCCGGCCACTACTGATTGAAAAAAAATTGAGTCCGGACCCCTCCGATTCGAAAACCAAGCTTCGCCACTGTTCTCTGTACATTCTTCGCTCAACCATATAATATAGCACATGAATATACAAACCTCTATTTTGGATAATCAGTTTAAAAGGATTCTTGATTATTAGAAGTAACTCATCCTCGCTAAATAACCAAAATTTTCCAAACACAGTGACAATATGTTATATGATCATTTCAACTTCAAACAGTAGACACATGTCCAAACACTTATCACATATTCACATGCAACCCACTTTATTGACATGTGAAAAATTGATTATTAATCATCTCAAATCATAAGATAACATCAAAAATACAATCCCAAACACCCTAAGTGGCACAATGGGGGATTATAAGCTAAGTGAACTTAACGAATATTGAGTGTTTCCCTATAAATTATCAAAACTTGAATTAAAAAAAATCATAAACTAACTCAGTATACAAATACAACAGTTTGCTTGCTTACCGGTCTCCACACGCTGCTGTGACGTTCTCATACCCGCAAAGCTGCAAATTCTTCGTTTCTCCAACAGCCAGTTTATGGAAGTGATGAAATTTCATCGATTTGCAGCTGCACTCGAGCCTAAAAAATATGGCTGCAGATGACTTGTGTGGATAAAGAATTTAAATTTGGGTCAGGAAGAGAATCAAGCCCACTGAAGCCCATCAGACCCGAAATCTGAATTTGTGACAGGACCGTCACCAAGATCGTGATGTTCGATTACTGGGTTTTCACCAACGGGATCAACGTATGGTTCTAGAAGATCAGAAGACCTCTCTGACGGTATGCCATAATCTTTAAGAATGCAGGGTGAGGCAGCCGAAGAAGCCTCTCTCTCTAAAACGGCAAGATAATTGTCTTCAAATTCGAAAACCAAGTATTTGTCCGTGCATGCTGTTGGAAAGAATAACACCATAAGGATCAGAAACACCAAAGATTTTATCAGAAGGGGCGGTTTTGGTACATACGGGAAATACAGGGTCAATTTAAGCTTTCTTGTTAACTTTTTGGGTTTCTTTGTAAATGATTTTCCAAACGGGTCCACATGGGCTAAAACTGAGAAAGCACTCGAGCGTTTACAGGTTGGATATGGTTTTACTGACCAAAGAACACTTTTTGGGAATTTTTATTCGAATTGTGTAGATAGTTAAAGTACTAAACAAAGAATGTACTCACAATCGACAAGATGAGCAAGATGGTGAATGTTCTTGATTTGCGTTCCGTTGAACTTCAGAACCTATCGAATTAGTTTACATAATAAGTTAGTATTTCTGAGTCAAATAACTATGGAAAGACTAAAAAGAATATAGATATGAAAAAACAAAATCGATAATTGCTGATCAAAAAGAGATTACTTGCCTGCTCGTTGCTCATATCCTCGTACCCAATGTTAACTTCATTTGCCAATACCTGCAAGTTATATGCAAGATAAGGAAAACATTCAAGCAGCTTTCAAACCAAACCAAACCAAACTTCAAAACAGAGATGGAAGCATATGCAGGAAAGTAAGTTCTTCGATTGCAGGCGTTAAAGAATGTATGAATGTATCACACATTCACACCATCAAAGGACTTGTGAGTTGTGGCCTGGCAGTATCAAGGTATAAAGGTGTTTCTCCTAACGTGAGGTTGAGGGTTCAAGTCTCGCCAGAAAAGAGGTGTAGAATTTATGGGGTATGGAGATGTCTTTGCCTTTAAAAAATAACACTACAGAAAACCCTTCAGTTTTTTTATATAAACAACTGAATTTCTAGCTTTCTTTGATGCAAACTCTTTAATAAAGTTTTATTAACCAAATTACTTGTTTGAACCATATTAATTTTTTAATTAAATAGTTTACTGTTTACCTTAACCCATTTGAATCGAACATCAAGATTCAAGCATGCTTACCTGTGATAAGACCACAATCTGTTCGCCTTTGAACCTTGCCATGGAGTACCGTGCCTTTGTCAATAATTTTAACTGAAAAAAAAAGAAACAATAACAAAATGAACTTCTAAACAAACGATTTTCCAATATATATGGCTGCATCAACAAAAAATCAGACTCACCCCTATGCTGTCTTCACATTCCTCGCTGTCGAGTAGAAAATATGCAAAGTAGGAATAAAAGCATTAAACCACTAATAACTGCTGTCAATATATTGAACAAATCTGTAAACGGATTACACTAAGAGAATACATACTCTATCAGTGGTTCTGACAGAGGAGTAAAAACTAAGCCAGCTACTATCAAGTATGATGGCTGACCCCCTTCGATATGATACGGTACCTATAGTGTAAAAGCCATGTTATAGGGAATATAACTAGTTACACCATACATTTCCATATTGGTAAGTAATTTAGTGATTATGAGGATTAACATCGACAGAGAAAACGGAGGTAGTTGCATACCAAATGAACACGTGGATAAATAGCAGTGTGAACTTTCATCAAAGCCCCTGATCTGATGATACCAATTTCTGCTATATCACCCGTGAATCTGTCAAGCATAACATTCATCATTAGACATAATGTGCATACCATGCGCATGTACTTTACCAAATAAAGTGTTTGTGGTTGCGCCCGACCCTTTCTTACATCTACTCAATATAATCTGTTCTAACCCAAACCATAGTTATCAAAGGCGCTAGGCGCACTCAAGGCGCATAGGCCTCACCTGGGGCCTAGGCGCGATGCGCAAAAAAAAGCGAGGGCCTGAGATAAAAAAAGCGAACAAAGAAAATAAAGTAAAAATATATTAAATTAATACTATTTTTCATCTAGTTAGTATCAAAAGTTATAAAATTGATGTATTAGTGTATAGAAGTAGTTTTCCTTAGATAAAAGTAGAAATCTAGCTGGAATCTAGCCATAATTTAACGAATTTGGCTGGAAAGTCGCTAGAATTTGGGAATCTAGCTGAAATCTGTGCCTAATCCATCACCTGGAGAATTAAAGCGTAATTTCCTCGACTCAAAGCGCACATGCATCGCCTCGCCTAAAAAATGGGCCTAGGGGCACGAGGCGATGGCTTTTAACAACTATGACCCAAACCTATCCCCCCCTGCCCCTTCTCTCTCTCTCTCCCTCTCTCTCTCTCTCTCCTACGGTCCTACCACAGGCTAAAAGAAGCAGTTGTTGAACATAAACCCTTGATGGTGCTTGCCCCCCACCAAAATGTAGTGTGTTCAAATCCTTTCAAGTGCAAGGTTAGGTGGTATTTAGGTGTAAAATATTGTTGCTCAAAAAAATAGTTGTTGAACATAAACCCTGTTTAAAATTTTCTTAATTTGCATATCAGGTTGTAGCGCAGTGCTAACTGTGCTACAATAATGATAAAAAAAAAAGCAAAGAAAAAGGAAAATGAACTCATCAGAGTTGTTATGACAAATTAAATAGCAGAATCAGAGGCTTTACTTTTGACTAATGAGGTAGCGAAATGCAATGCGTTCGGTTGATCGGAATGGGACTGTCCCTTCTGATCCAACTTCTACACCATCAAAGCTTACAATTACATCCCCCTGTAGAGAAAAATATATATGAATATTCTAAATTTACTTGTATTTTAATTTTCCTATAACTTGGTAGTAAACCACAAATATGAAGCATCTTAAGTTTAAATAGTTGTGTACCTCCTTCAAGACATTACTGGCACCAGAAGTGGGTTCTACACGGCGGACAAGGACACCCTCGTTAGATGGCACTTTTAAGCAGGCACGTAAAGCTGGATTCTCTAACTTTTGCAATAATATGCCAAGGGAAGGGAAACCTGAAATTTTAAATATCTTTGTTGTATGAGATATGTCAATATAGACGTGGCAAGAAAAGAAAAAGAGGGGGGTGTGTGCATATGAGAGGAGGAGGGGGGGCGGGTTAAGGTTGAGTGGTTGACCCACATACTCTTAATTTGTCCAGCTAAAAATAACAATACCAATAATGAATATACAGACAATGATTAAAGAATATTATTACAATTATAATCTAAATCATGTTATATCTGTAAAGGAAGCATTCTCTTACCGGTGTACTTCCCATTTCTCTCATAATCCTCTAGGAAATGAGACACGACCGTTGTTGGAATTACGTATCCAATGTTTTCTGTATCATCAGACCTGTACACCTAAATTCATAAATAGGTGTAAACATTAAATAACATATGCAAGAAAGAACTGGTGTTTTCTTGTGACAAAAGCAAGCCAAACTAGTAAGATATCTGATGAGTATGGTCAAGCTGCAGGAGCATCAAATGTGTTCAGGACTGATTCATTATGTTCACTAGAAACGAGTATGGTCAAGCTACAGGAGCATCAAATGTGTACAAGAATTTTGTTTCTCCATATACAAAAGCTATATCCTGTTATCCCATGTAAATTGTAGTTAATGTATTCACTCTACTTGGGAAAAATGAGTATAAATTTTTTACTTACTAGACTCCGGTGCTCCTCATTTTAAGCTAAAAGTTGTGGTTTAACAGTTTATAAAGTAAATACATTCTATTTATAGGTAAATTGAATAAAAAATAACCAACTTTGGTCCAATTTTATTTTTGTGACCAACTTGTTGTGGCAAAAAAATACACTGAAGTTTCAAAAAAAAATTATTTACAGTAATCCGCATTGGAACTTTGACCCGGTTGAGTTTTTTTTTCTGACACAACACATAGAACCCAACTAACTTAAAAGATTACTTTAAATAAATAAAAAAAAACTTGAAAATCGATGGTTTTTGTTTCCAGCCTCAATGAAGCTTGGTACATATTTATGCACTTGACATTTTACCCTTCTAATCATAATACTTGCTCATTTGACATAAGACTCTTTTCTGGTAACATATGGAGCATATTAAACCCTCTTTTACCTGAAATGCCACACCGATGCATTCTCCCTGATCATTGAAAGCAGGGCCACCACTATTACCTACAAAATGGCTGGTATAAGCAGTGATTACAGCAGGAAGAAACATAAAGCATCATAATGGTAGTAAATCAAAAGGAAAAGTAAGTATATGTTTGTCTTACAAACTTGACAAGAAACGGAGATTTTACCAGGGTTAATTGCTGCGTCAATCTGAATGCCCAACAGTTCAGCTGATCCATGAGCATAGGAGGTGACCTGCCATAGAAATCCAATTCCATCAAAACATGTCTCGTATAACTGACTTTTTTTTATTTTTACCACAAGATATTAAGGGCATTATCATGCTTGAATAGGCAGCATATTTTTCCATTCAGACAGCATTTTTTTAATAATTAATTCCTAGAAAATCAAAGTTACAACCATGAAGGCCCATATTGTAGAACAAACCTCTATTCGAGATACAACTCCTTTGGTCACTGAAATAGTGTCTCCCCCAAGTGGATACCCTACAACAGTAACAGGATCCTGCAGACGAAAAGTTTGTAGTTAGTAGTTACAAATACATATCATATAAGCTTTTTACTTTTGGTTCAAGTCAATAATTTCATGTAACATTCTAGAATTTTATAGATCTTTAAAATGAACTCCATTGATTTTTATCTTTGGTTTTTAGGGAAGGGGAAAGCGTGCAGAGAAACTAACCTGAAGACGAGGCAAATGGCCGAACTGAAGCGGCTCAGCTCCTTTCCAGAATTTTTCATTTTCCACTGAGAGCAAAGCTATGTCACACTCCATGCCTTTAGCTAAAACCTGTAAGTGAATTGTTGATTATAACGAGATGCGGCTGCGGTGTCTACAATATAATCACTAACAAAATATTGACAAAGGCTAAATATTATGACAAAGGAAAATAACCATCTTACACATCCCAGATGCAAATAACAAAACTAATAGTGGGATAATAAGTCACGATAACTTTATAGAATATATTTACACTGGCATGATAAGAACGAATTTACTCATTTATCCTATTAGTATTAACTAGGTTGTTAAATATAAGTAATTTTATATACTAAGTAACAAAACAGTTATATCTTACACAGGTTGAATAAATATAATGTAATCAGTTAACAAAAGAAGTAGTCAAGATATGTCTTTAAAAAATAAACTCTAACGTACTATTTACTTATTATAATATTTTACTTTGTTTTTTTATTTATTACAATAAAAATATAAATTAATATTATTATTTAATAGAAGAAAGAAATGGAAAATTATGATTTAAAATTATTATCTAACAGGAGAGAGATGAAAAGAAAATTTCATTTGTTATATAATAAAGATAAAGTTTATATATTAATAATTTAATAATATTAGATATTAAAATTTTAATAATATTATTAATTATTAATAAATTAAAGGAGAGAGTGACATATGGCATTAACTGGAATGCCTTATTAGAATAGGGATAAGAATACCTTAGCCACATACTTGGTATCATCCCCCCGTCTCTTGACTTTCACCTGAAATTAATGGAAATATTGATACTCAACAATCAGAACACATGCAACGTTTGTGAAATCAACTACTAGAGCTTAAGAAGCTTTTTTGGATTATTGACATAAAAGAAAATATACAAGGCATCAAATTAATATGAAACTTCATATAACTTTTCTGCATTCATATGATAATGCCTCATTAAGAATATATCATAGTGTAAAAAGCACAGAAACCAAATTACATGCTCAAAAGTAATAAATTACAGGCATTACAAGTTTGCCATGTAAATCGTAAAGATAAAGGTCGTATAATTAAAGATAACTATTTCATGGGTTTCATTTTATAAGGAAATAGTCTTTTGTTAAATTATCTACTTGTTTCATGTAACCAGGTTTTGAACTAAATTAATATCAGTGAATCAATAAAGAACAGTGAAATAACCTACTTGTGTGTTATGTTCAACACAATGAGCATTAGTCAAAAGCTTTCCATCACCAATCATGAAAGCACTGCATTAACAATGAGAAACAACTGTTTGACTATTGGCATAGCATATTATTACAATTTTCTCACGCATGTAAAGAAATAGACATACATACCTTCCTGTACTTGTATATTGTCTTTGCTTTTGCCAAGGGAGGGAATAATCAGGTGCAGTATGAGTACAATAAACCTAATTAAAAAAACAATAATGTTAAAAGCTAATGATGGCTGTCAATGAGAATGACTAAGATGTTAACATAAACACTATGTAATGTTGACATACACCCTTCATCCTAAAGTGCATAAGATCATCACCGTTTTATTGATTCCAAAATGAATGAGACTATGGAGTTATGGTATAATGTGATCAACTTCACATTTTGCATGCCAAGCCAAAGGATAAGATCTAAAATATCTATAGAACCTTTCTTTGGATGCAAAAGATAATATACTTTTTTTTAAAAAGCAGATAGCATAATATAAAAACTTATCAACATCGATGTGGTTCTACTATTAACGAAAGGTGCAGTTTGAAACGTTTAAGTAGATTCTTATATTATATTTACCTTCACAACAGCATTAAGAAACGAAGCATCTTGAATTTTAGCAGTCTCGCCCTGGAAATATTAAGATGGTTATGCTTGCAGTAAATTAAGGATCACTTTTACAGGTAATGAGGTCGAACAATTGAACCTGGATGATGCAACTAAAATAAAATATTCAAAAACACAGGCAAATCATATAAATGTGTGTACTTGAATTAATTCGAGAAATAAATTTAAAATATCAGAGCATCCCAGCAGAATAATAAACAGAAAATATTCTGTATAGGATCAAAAAGAAATCCGGCCGCACTGAAAATTACCACCACCAAACCTTAGAGATAAATTTAAAAAAAAAAAAAAAAAGCAGCCCAACAAAAATCAACTTGGCTTCTATTTAAGTTTGGATGCATAAGAATCGAAAAACAGCAACAAATGATTCATCCTAAATAGCCATACCGTTAATACCATAAAATCTACGGAAGCGTATAATGGAAATTAAGGAACCGATAGCTGATAATTATATAGTGCAACAGTTTGCCATGAATCCATCTACATGTCTCAGCATAAAAGAAAAAAGAATCAAATCATGAATTGAAATGATCTCTCATTACCTGTTGATCCTTCAAGTTACCCATAAAACCTTTGGCGTTTTTTCTCTGTGTACCAAACGACTTGAAGGCAGTTGATTGAGGTTGTTCTGCACTTTTTACATCACTGTAATCATCAGCATTTGAATACTTTTCGTCTCTCGATCTTCTTGAAAGCTTTTGAATATTAGCTTCTTTCTGGATGCAAATATACCGACACACACAAAGAACCAAGGTTGCCAGCATGTTAGTGAGATATGATTTTAAAGTATCAAAAAAAAAAAAAAAAAACAAGCAACTGAGATGTATTACGATAGTAGATATTTTCTTCCAATGGCCACATAACACCTAGAAGTAAAGATCTACCAACTAAAATATCCTGTTGACAATTCATTGAACCATACTCTTAAGTTTTCAGTTGCATTACATCACAAATATGAATGTGCTCCATTAGTTAACTTAATCAAACACAATGAGCCATAGGAAGAAGTAAGAACTAAATTTAGTATCACATCTCGTCTGAACACTCAGAGCAACACACGCATAAATTAAATGATGAAACTAGGTTTAATCATCTCCAAAATTTAACTAGCAAACAAGCCACCTGACTAGCATCACAACTAACCTAACACAAACAAATCACACTATTCAAAAATTCTCACTCATAGGTTGCTGAGAGTAACTAAACAAGTTCATTATTGTAAAACCTAGCAGCTAAAACATCCCTTTGACAATGAACTGACCAAACTCTTAAGTTTTCAGTTGCATTACATGATTTACATCACAAATATGAACATATTCCATTAGGTAACTAATCAAACACGGTGAGCCATAGGATTGGGCTAAATTTAGCATCACACTTCATCTAACCACTCTATAGCTTAAATCATCTCCAAACCAAATGAGATTCAAAATTCAACTAGCAAACTTAATCACACCAAAACTCAAAACACTCTCACTCATACATTGCTGAAACTAATTAAACAAGTTCAAAATCAATCAAATTCAAAATTCAACCAGCAGACAAACCACCTATGACCTAACTAACATAACAACTAACCTAACTCTACCACAAACAAATAAAACTAAAATTCAAACCTCTCTCACTCAGTCACTCATACATTGCTAAAACTAGGTTTAATCATCTCCTAAACTACTAAAATTCAAAACTCAACCAGCAAACAAATCATAAAACTCAAATCTCAACCAGAAGCATACAAGTCACTTAAGTAAACATCACAACTGTTAACTAACCTAACAAGGTAACACAAACATAGCTGAAACTAACTAAACAAATTGAAATATACCTCAGGTGATGATTTACGGTCCTTAGGAGGAGTCCTCTTCTTCTTCTTCGGATATTGACTGTTACTACTGGTAGCTTTAGGAACGGCTAAACGAGTAGCTGATATTTGAGGTGAGGAGAAGAGACGGTGGGAGGAGAATGTAGAGCGAGAAGCACCGACGGTGGCGAACGCGTTAAACCAGCACGATGCGACGGCGATCGCCATTGTTTCCGGCAGAAGAAAGAAAGAGAGTGACTGTTGTTTCTGTTTGAAGGTTTTGGGAGAGATAAATTGAAGTGCCTTATCCTGTGTGAATGCATCAGTGGGTTTTAGATTGTAACGGAAATAGTCCCTTTACTTACATTTTGTTTCAAGTTTACTTGTTTTCATATATCTAAACTCGCTCACATTGTCACATTGAGGTCTTTATCCAGGCTCTCACGTGAGTCGGTGTTTTGAAATCTGGATCGCCGGTTGAACTGGGAATTGAGACCTGGACTGGTCCAGAAGGGTATCGGACCAGCTGTGCAACAAACCTGTAAACCGGCAGTCGGACTGGGAAACCGGCCGGTCGGTCCGGGATTTAGGGGGTTGGACTAGTGGATGGGTTTAACGTCTGGTCTGATTCTGAAAACATTGGTTTGAGTCTCTATAAATATTTGTGAGTGTATGAAAGAGAAAAAAATGATTACGAAATATGGTTTGTTGGATAAAGAATTAAAGATAGATATTTTTAGATGACAAAATATAAAGATGGGCCCACTATCTCTTCCTCATAACCGGTACCATCACCACCAAAATCGCCAGCACCTCCATGACATCGTTTCTGCCTCCTCAACTAGGGTATGCTACACCATCACGGCCAATATCCAGCGCCACTAAATGCCAAGTATAAAAGAATATGTCGTATGAATCTATTTTGATAAATTTTCTTTAATCGCCTGTTCTGACCCGAACTCATTTTTACTCAAATTCATGCTGACCCAACACGCGTTTTGGCCTGACATAGAATCCAACCTGTTTTACCAGGCATAGACTTGCACCATATGTATTTTACCAAAGTGGTTGGCACTGACCCATACTCATTTTCACTCAAACCCACTATGTCACAAGTCACAACTCACAAAAATGTTTTGACCCAACACACGACCCAACCCAACCGCCCCAATTAGCCAGCCATAGACTTACCACAGTTACACCATCAGTATTTTGAACATCTAAAACTGCATAGATTAGTTTATGCTACATGGCCTATCACCAAGAATTACGAAACGCGGCTGCAGGACAGCCTGACCCTACCATTTATAGTCGATACCGAAAAGACTTCATCTAATCGAATTTGACCATTACCTAATTCACCTCCATGTTTGCAACAAACAAATCATCTGAAAAGCTACTTGATGCTATTTGTTCCAAGTTTGAAATACAGAAAAAACAGAGATTATAGATTCAAGGAGACAGCTCATACTATCAATTCTAAATATACGGAAAAATAGAATGGATAACGGGTGGGATAAATTTCATACAAGCCCAGTTCTAAACCAAGAAACAAAAAAACAGTGTTTTCAAACAGATTAACGGTGAGCCTCCTGAGGTTGGGCACTAGCATTTGGACTTTCAAAACCTCCAGACGATGGTGCTGTTGGGTTGGCTTGATACATGCCTGGTGTATACATTGGCGGTGGCACACCTGAAGTAGGGGTTCCTGAGCTCCCTGGGGCACCTGGGGCCATCATTGGAGCGCTAATGGTTATAGGCCTTGGCAAACCGTTGTTGACCTGACCGGGCATGGATGGGTTGACCTGACCAGGCATGGAAGGAGCACCAGGCGGTGCCAACGTTGGAGGCATGCCGGGATATCCTGGTAGAGCAATAGAAAAAAATGGTTAAACGTGGTTTGATTACAGTCAAAAATTATTATTAATTATTGATTAATAGAATAAAAGAGTTGTGTTGGGTTCATGTTGAGGCATCACCCAAAATGGATGAGTTTGGTTGTGTTTTATTGATACCGGGTCAAATGGGTAAAACTATAACTAAAACTAAAACACTTGGCTAAAAAGAGTGAACAGGCTGAATGATCTACAAGTCACCAAAAGTATACTCTGGCATTCACAAATTCCTAAATTTTATTAAAGAATTGGACCACTATTTTGATAATAGTTTTGTGAGCATCTTAATATAACAACTATTTATAAAATTTAAAAATTGGACAAAAGGTTGTTAGAACTTAGATCAACCAAGACAGTTTTGACCCATGGTGAATTTTTATCCATTTTTAACCTTAACCTGCCCGGACGTATAACTCAACCAGCCTGATCCACCAATTTGCCACATATGTTTTTTTTCCAGTTGCATATGATTTATCAATTGAATATGTCACACCCTTTTTCAAAATTTAATCAAATTAATTTGAAGATAAACCACCGAAAAGGTGAAAAGCCAATAACAGTCAAGATGATTAACATCTCCTCCGTTAAACTGGTCTTCCCATAAATTTCTTGTCCCAAACTAACCATTTGTGAACAAAAATGATGTTATTGATGTGACTGTGGACTGTGGTAATACTAATATGCAATTGATAACAAATTTAAATCTACTATGTAAGAGAAAGTGTTAATGTACGGTCACATGTTCATCTATTTCTTCATAATTAAAATGACAGTTTAAAAAAAAAAAGCATAATAAGGTAGAGTACCATGAATAGGTCTTGGCAATGGGGCAAGTGGCCTCATTCCAGGCATTTGCATCATTGGATTCCCAGGCATTGGCATCATTGGAGTAGGTAGAACAGGAAAACGAGGTCTGAGTTGGTTGTACGCAGCACCAACTTGCTGATATGCAGCAGCTTGTCCGAGATGCTCTTTTACTTTTTGGTCAATCAGATATTGATTTTGTTGTGCCTCATATTGTTGATAGTAGATTCGAACATTTGCCTGTAAATATTATATATGCAAGTTAAAAATCTTAAAGAGTTTGTTGTAAACTTGTATGTTGTATTTAAAATGACATGGGCAAGTACCTTGTGTTTGTATCCTGCATTGTGCTGCTTCCTTACAGAAGGCTGGAAAAAGTAAGATCGAATTGTTAACCGCAATATCACATGCTAGATGACGAAGACTCATCCTGTAGCACTCATTGGAGGAGAAAATACTTAAACTAAATATCGAGCACAATGAACTAATAAAGGAAATTTCTGTATGAAATCAGTGAGAAGAGATGGTGTGTTTGTTTTCTCTAAGAAAGCATAGAGTGAGTAGTGAGCAGTGTGACAAACATCAGGCTGCAGAATTTAAAATTTATACACTAAGTTCATGTTGAACTATTCATTCTTTTTATTAAACATGTAACTAAAATTTTACAGTTTGTTTATTTGTTACAGTAACTGGGAAGGTATGTTGTTATACATGTGCTTTTGAGCTCTATTTTTCTAGAATTACTCGTTTTAATCTTATTCCCCTTTCTTTTCAGGTAGATGATTAGATGCCTTGCCCTTCTTACCTTACGTTTTCTCTCAAAAGTGTAATCTTTATGAAATATTAATTTTATATCTAAAAAAACATTAAATATTGAGCCAACATCTAGAAATGCATTGGACTATAGGTGGCAAATATGGCAGGTTGAATAAAAGGTCAAAACTAACTAAAAAACACTATTGTCATACAGGAGTAGGTTGGCAAAGCAACAACTTGTGCATTTTCTTTTAGTCTCATATAGGGGTGTAAATGACACGTAGCGGCTCGGGATCGACTAGGGATCGGCTCGGTAAAAAGCTCGAACGAGCCGAGCCTTAACGAGCCCGAGCCCGAGCCTGAAATATGGCTCGTTTAGTTATCGAGCCCGAGCTCGAGCCCTAGATACAAAGCTCGATTGGGCTCGCGAGCCTAATCGAGCCTTAACGAGCTAGAGCCCGAACCCGAGCCGGAGCCTAAGTTATAGCCTTAACGATTGGGCTCGCGAGCCTAAGTTATAGCCGAGCTTTTGTGAGCTCGAGCCGAGCTTTTGAGCTCGTTTAAAATTCTCAAATCAACTCGAGCCGAGCCGAGCCGAGCTCGAGCTTTGGATTTTGCTAGCGAGCCGAGCTCGAGCTCAAGACTGTAGGCTCGAACCGAGCCGAGCTCGAGCTCGAGCTTCACAAAACCTTAACGAGCCCGAGCCGAGCCCAGTCAGGCTCGGGCTCGGCTCGGCTCGTTTACACCCCTAGTCTCATACATAAAGTCATAAACATATTAAATATGATTAGAACAGCTATTATTCAAATACTCGTCCAGTTTTTAAAATTAAGCAATTTCGGAAGTTGAAAACACTTGAGTATGCTGTGGGAAAACTTTTTGAACCCTAGGGCTTTAACTAACTTTCAGTTTACCCATTTAAACCCATAATCACCATAACAATAAAAGACAGACCAAATTGACCAATGTTCACATATATAAGTTAAATTGACTCCTACAGACACCGTTGAAGCAAATAATGTTGCACCTAACTAGCTGCAAGTCTTCAATTTATCTAGGCCAATACACCTCACCAGAGTTAAATCTCTATCCAATGTTTTTGTATCCTGCTCTGCTAGAAGAAAAGGTAATCTTTGCTTTCCTAGTTACCACACATCTTAAACGATGAAAACAAGCATGTTTCAAGTGCTACTGTCTAACTAGTCACTAGTGATAAATTATCCGGTTAAGAACTGGAATTGGCGTCTAGCTTGGTTAAAAAAAGCATGAAGCACTCAAAAGCATGTAGGTCCCACAAGCTTAGAAGCGTGCATCAAGTACATTAGGCATTCCTCTAACGTATAACCAAATAAGCTTTATGCCTTTATTTACATCCACAAGTCGCGTCTCTCTTATCTGTTTTACAAATCAACCTTTTTATCAACCAAGCCTTTCATAACTTTTGCGTGTATTTCGTTATTTTTACATATCAGCATCCTACAGACCTTTATTTTGGCCCAGGAATACATGACGCGCCGCCTCAAGCCATGAAACGTTTTCCAGCTAGCCTCGCGCGGTCGCGCCTCATTCATGCCTTTTAAAACTAGGGTGTCTAATAATTATAATAGGAAATACTTTGTATTACAGTAATTTAGATGTCACTATTGGCTAAGCATAACCCATGACACAAGGTGACCAATTAAACTGTAATCAGGAGATATTAGCATCAACCTAGAATGTCAAGCGTGTTTCTCATCGACATATGTAATTCAAAACCGACGAAGTTGTAAACCATGGTAGTCAGAATAACATCATTACTCCATGAAATACCATATAATAAATATATAAACACGAATTGCAATAAAAGTACAGAATCGTTAACAATATTTTCATAGAAAGATAGAAAGTCGGATAACGGATCGCTTACGGAATCATGTGTCAAGTAAGTGTCACAATAATCACAGTAATACCTGCAAATGCAACAACAATTAGGGGAGTTCAGGTCAAGACACTCATGAATATCAATTTAAATTAGAAATAAATTAAAAAAAAAAGTCTCACCTAGGCATGATGGCGTCGACACGGTGTGTATAATCTGTTTACATTTTCAACAAATAAAAGGAAATTAAACGATTAGCAAACAATATTATACAATCGATTAGATCAATTAAGCCTAAAGATATTAGTTAGAAATCCTAAAATTTGAAGGTAATACCGAAAACTTAGAGGATCAGAGAGGGTACGCTAAAACCCTAGGTTGCGCGGGAGAGGACGATGAAGATCTTTTAGATATCAGTATTTAGAGGGTGTTTGGGATTGAGTTTCAAAACAAAGGTTAATGAGGAGATAAGTTTGTTTGGGTAATTGGTTGAAAAAGAGGTTTTTGTGGGTTGAAAATGAGATAAGTTATAAGTAAGAATCTGTAACTTTTTGATTAAGGATAAGGAATAGGATGTAGAAGAAGGAGATAAGGAGAAGGAGAGCCAAACATGCTCTTATTGACTTATTCGCTTTTTGGAAAAGCCAATAAGTCAATAAGCTGTTTGTGTAGCCCAAAAGCACTTTCTGTTTTGACTTTTGGCTTTTAGCTTTTAAGGGTGGAAATGCTGTTTTTGAAAAGTTAGAATTCCTGGCTTTTAGCTTTTGGCTTTGACTTTTGAAAAAAAAAATACAAATCTACCACCCTTAGACCATGCGTAGTGGGGGCTTTATATATAAAGCCCCCCTTTCTGATTGGTTCACGTGGCAGCTGAGTCAGCATGGAGAGATAAAGTGAAAAAGTGTAACACCCCGTTTTGTGATCAAATAAAATAAGAATGTTTATGAAATTTATACCGTGTGTATTATATGATCTAGGCATGAATAGTATGATTATTTGATATATAAGAATCTAGTCGAGCCAATAGTATTATAAGAAACCATTTAGTTATATTAACAAAAAAATATTATATTTGACGTTACTCTATTTTAATGAAACTTAGGTCAAAGCGTAGACAAAGATTAGTTCGTCTTAACAGTATATTTGAAAGTTGTAAAGTGGGAAAAACAAGATTTGAACTAAAGCTAATTATATGTTGTATAATTATAATAATATAAGTGAGGTGTATGAATGTGTGGAAGTATTGACGATGTAATGTACATACATTCATAATCAAGATTTTGGAATGAACCAACACTGAGAGGTGCTCGCAAAGTAGAACAATAAATAAATAAAACAGAATAAGAACAATAAATCATCATAATTCAGTGTGTGTGGTGAAAGATTTAAACTTATGTATTCCTCTACCTGTCACACATCGAAGCCATCATAAAGTGGAAAAGTGATCCCACATCGACCAGAAAGAAAATGGAGATGTGTGCTTGTGTGCTTGTATATTGGAGTCCCACATCGGCTGGTTGAAAATAGCCACCGTCCATTTACCAATATAAATAGGCAACTTCAATGTGACAATTAGATATATAAGTTTCTTTGGGAACGCTCTAGTATAAGAAAATCCCTAGCCTACGATACCTCGTTGGGTGTTGTTACTAGTTCTTTTTGAGTACGAGTAGGAGCATAAGTAGGGAGACTCTACATCAACGTGCCGTAGATGGTTTTGAGGTATGTTCTCATTTAAGTTTTGTTTAGTTATTTTTATTAGTGTTAGTAGTAGTAGTTTAGTATTATTATTTTTAAGCATTAGGATTATTATTAGGGGTGGGTATTGGGTAGCCTAGCCTTAGTTAGGCATGGACTGATCACCCATGCTTAAACAAGGTAGCGTTAACCAATATCCAACCATAATAATAACTAGTTAGGTGAAACATTACCTAACCTAGGATGATGTAATTGTATCAGGACCCTGAGGTAGTACCCAATTGGAATAGCCAGGTGTTAAGCAACCGTGAAACAGGTGAGTTCTATGAATGTTTTCAAATGTGAGCATGCTTGTCCAAAATGGTAATTGTTAATATTGCACTCATGACTGTTGTACGCATGCATATAATCTAATCACACATACACACGATATCTGTGGTCCCTTATACGTGCTGCTACGGCAGGATTTGTCGGTATTACACCTGTGTGTAATGGGCATTGACTGTATGATGTTGGAAGTCACAGGGGTGACACCGTCACGGGGGCCCATGCGTGGGTGCCAGCGTGGCGTAAAGGTTATAGTGACATGGGCGGGTACAAGTCATGAATGATGAAATGATGTGTTTTTACAACTTGTGTATATTCATGAACTCACCAGCATTGTCTGATGTCATTTTTAAGCATGTGTCACAGGTAGTGATGACTAGTTTTTGTGCATGCTGTTTAGCTCAAAGCTATATGACCGGTGGAATAGGATGTGCTAGTTTGTGTGATTCAATGGAAAAGTATATCTCCGGCTAAGAATAGTTACCTTTGTACCCTACAGTTTATATTAATAAAATAAGTATTTCCTTTGTAAGTTGGTATCAATTGTGTATGGTACATCCTTATATGGGTGTGGGCGTCACAAAAAGGGGTGTAGTGGTGGGGCTTTATTTATAAAGCCCCTATTAATATTTTATTATATCTTTTAAATTAAAATAATAATAATAAAGAGAGAGAGAGAGTATGAGGTGTCAAAGCATGATTGGTTGGGGGTTTTGTTCCGGGCGTTACTTGTATCAAGCCATAGCAGGTTTTTGAAAAATAAAGCCCCCCGTAGCGGTGTTGGGGGGGCGCTATTTTTTTTTTCAATATCACGCCCTCCACTACGGATGGTCTTACAACCAATCTTTACAATAACTTAAGCGAAACACTTAAAAAATAATAATCTATTGACTTTGACGTTTGTAATCCCGAAAAGCTAATCCAAACACTTTTTTTAAACTCCTTTTCAAAAAGTCATAAGCCAAAAGCACTTTTGTATTTCCAAACTCAATCCCAAACACCCTCTTAATATAACTCTAACGAGTATTTAGTGGCGCGCGACGGATCGAACCTTATAGTAACACACAAAGGGAATGCGCACACAATTCCTAAAACACAATGCGTAAAAGACAATTACTAAAAAGTGTAAAACACAATGCTTTTAACTCTATTCGGAACAAAATCTACGTCGAGATGTAAACCAACTAGAAGCGCGCATAAAATAAGTACGAAAACATATTATATTTGACATTACTCATTTTTTTCAAAAAGAAAAAAGAAGTTTAAGTCGAAACGTAGACCAACTCATATTTATACCGATACGTATATAAAAAATTTACACGTAAAAAAAACTTTTTTTCGAAGTATAGGTACAAAAACTGGTACTTGAAATGTTTAAAAAAAAAGTTTAAGTCGAAACTTTGACCAACTCATATTTATACTGACATATATAATAAAAATTCACACGTAGAAAAATAGTTTTTTTTTTCAAATAAAGGTACGAATATAAGTATACTCTAAACTTTAAAAAACTCGAGGAGTCAAATTTTTAGACACGTCAATAAATTAGTTTTTAAAAAGAAATTAGCGAACGAAAGTTATTGAAAAAAATAAATTGGGAAATAGGTTAAAACGTATATTATATATTGTACAAAGATAAAGTTAAAACATTAGAAACTAAAGGGTTAAGTTGTAAAACTTGTAAATTCCAGTAAGGGGTAAGTGTGTCAAATTCAAAGGTTAAGGGAGGTGTTTTGATCGGTGAGAAACCCCACCAATGTTACTAAATAGGATAGTACTAAAAAAAGTTTAAGTTGAAACGTATACCCGCTCGAATTTATACCAATACATATATAAAATACACACGTAAAAAACAGTTTTTTAAGTAAACGTACGAAAAGGAGTTAACTCGAAACTTTAGAGGTTTGATGGGTCAAAATGATATTTTACAAAGTTTTTAAAAACATTGATAAATTTGTTTTCTTAAAAGAAAAATTAGCAAACATAACTTAATATGTTACAAACGTATATTATGTATGGTACAGAGGTAAAGTTGAAACATTAGAAACTGGAAGGGTTACTTCGTAAAATAGAGTAGGGGCTATAATGACAATTTGCAAATTTGGGGGTGTAATGTGTGCAATCTCAAAGTATAGGGATGTTTAGGTTGGTGCTAAACACGTAGGGGTAAAATGTAAAGATTCCAAAATTTGGGGGGTGTTGTTTCGGTGGCAAAGGCCACCGACATTAGTAAATAGGGTAGATATAATTCATAGTGAGAGTTAGGCCTGTAAGCGAACCGAACATTCATGAACTGTTCGTGAACTTTTTTGGCATGAAGTTTGTTTATTTAATAAATGAACAAAAGCGAACAAAAAGGTTTGTTCGTTTAATTAAATGAACGTGAACCAATTAGTAATTGAGCTTTTTACTAATATAAAATCCTTTACATTTATTATGTTCGTGAACGTCCGTTTATGTTCGTTCATGAACTGTTCGTTTAAGTTTTAAACAAATGAACATAAACGAACACGAACATGACAAATCTCTTAATGGACGAACACGAACACAAAAATGTGTTCGATTATGTGTTCGTGTTCGGTTAAAGTTAAATGAACCAACACAAACATGTCTTTGTTCGTGTTCGTTCGGTTCGTTTACAGGCCTACTGAGAATTGCTACTTGCTAGTTAGGGTTAGTAGCACCAATTATGAGTTAGGATAGTAAGGGTGTTCTTCAGGTTAGTTATTCGGTTATCGGGTTATTCGGGTTAGTTCTTCTGTTATCGGGTTTGTAGTGTGGACATATATGTTCGGTCCCGAACCGTTACCGTACCCCAAGTATAGTATCACTGCTGAAATTTAGCTAAATTCAAAACCGAATATTGTATTATATATGTTTTGTCATGTAACTATATGATTTTGGAGTTCGGTTCGAAATTTCCCATCCTTAAGTAGCATAGGTTGCACGTACCGAGTTTAGACACATGACAGACTTGAATTGACGTAAAAACGGTTAGGATAGAACCCAAGTCTGATTAAGATGGAACCGAAACCTGAAGGTAGTATTTGGTTTGGCAATTGAGTTAAAAAAAGGTTAATAGGTTAACCCAATAACCCTTGATCTCATGATATTGGCTATACAAAGAGTTATATTGTATTCTTTAACATACTCTTAATCTTAGATGCTTGAAAAATGATAGGATGAATAGGTAAGGTTTATATATAAAGAAGAGTTACATTGTAATGGGATTGGGTACTAAACCACTAATTGGTTGCACCCAAACCCGAACCACGGATCACACGGAAGGGTTATCCGCGCAAGCTGGGAAACTTCCGCGCCAAGTAAAGCAGTAACAAACTTCCTAAAATCATAGAGTAATGCCCGCGCGCAGAGCGGTAAAAGTGGTAATCGTTCCATGTTTCCTTATTTATAGATTTCTTTAACTACTTTACTAATATAGCCTAGGGTAGTGGAGACAACCCTAATCGGGCCTGGCCCATTACGATTAGGGTTTTGGGTAATGGTGGCATATGTCCACCTCTATATAAGGGATCACATCCCTAATGGAGAGGACACTTTTTGCTAACCCAAAGAGCTATCACTGATAGTATCGCCATTCACCCCGTTTTTGTTATAAACTACAACCTTGTGTAGTCGTCTCCCTACCCACTTCATATTCTTATTTGCAGGTCAGTTCAATCCAGGAAGCTACTAGTGAAGGATTAATCTTGTGGAAAGAATAGTCTACTCATTCTAAAGGAGGTGAGACTATTTGTTTCTTCATTGGCACCATCACTGTTAGTTTTTCATCTTTCAAACTAGTGCTCATGGATCCGGTAACTGAGGCAAACAACAACACTGTTAATGCTGAAGCAACAATTCAGGACAATGTCGATGTCGTGACACCGAACACTGTGACGAAGAATGTGAACCAGAAGCAACCAGCCAGCCCATTCCAATTTTTCTCGTCCAGAGGAGGGGCAGCGGCTGCTAAGAAGAAACAGAATGATCAACTCTTGCTAGATCCAGATGAATGGCTAGCCCGCGAGAATGCCAGGACAATAGTAGAGTATCAAAAGATGGTCATGGAAAAGGCAAAACTGGATACTCGGAAGACCTTAAGCTATGGCACTTTAGAGGATTCTCAGGACACAGTTCCTGAGAATAATAATGGCCGTCCTCCAACTGGGCCTCGCCAGGCGGTACGTGGTGGAGATCGTGGTAGAAATACTCACGTTCAGGACCACGTCAACCTGGATGAGGAACCCGACAACTATGAATCTGAAAACGAAGTTCAGTATGAATCAAACCACAAGCAACATTCTAAGGCAGTTGCTAGCAATCATGTGACACCCCGCATTTTCAGGTTAACTCTTTTACTGAACTCTAGTTAATTTTCCATGATTATACGTGGTTAAACACTTAGCTAGGGTTAGTTAGACAAGTCTCTTGAATGTTAGGTAACATTAACATACGTTAAGTGACATTAACATACGTATAACTAGGATAACGGTTGTCTTGACACACACACGAACCCTATAACCCGAACGTTGGTGATTTGTTGGACATGCATGATTATGTGAACAATTGAGTGTTGATGTATGTGGATTAACACGTGTATGTAAGTTACATGCTTATGTGAATTATTGCGTATTAATTTACTTGTACGTAAACGTTATGAGATACGTGCACTTATGATAAACATAATACGTATTGATAAAACAATAGTTTTATATATATTAGTATGACTATTATTGTCGGGATTGATCTCGAGAGTTAGTTAGGGCTAATGGGCTAAATTATCCGACAAAAACCCACCAAAGCCCGAAAGACTTGGCCCATGAGCCTAACCCTAACCTATCTTTTATAAAAAAAAAAAAAATAAAGAAACCCTAGGGCATTCTTTGCGCCGTGGGTTTTTGAAGAACACACACACACACATTCATTTCAATCTTCTTCAATTCCTCCTTGTTCAAGTTGATTTGGGTGGTATTTTGGAGTCTTAAGGAGCCTAGCATTGAAAGGTTTTTGGGTAGGCGAATAGTCTTCCACACTTACTTTCTGTACGGTTTACTTTAGCACGCAACCTAAGGTGAGTTTCACTACTTTACGCGAAAGCATGTGTCTCAGGTTGAGACAAGGTTAAGTAAAACTTTTCTACTACTTTTCCATCCCAGGTTTTGGGATGCTATGACTCCTTGTGTGGGTCAGGTTTTCGATCTTTACGAGGATCACACTTTTATCAGTTTTGTAATTTAACTGTCCTTTGTGAATTAAACACTCTATCTTGAAAGTCCTTACTTTTTATTGGGTTAATCGCCGGAGGCGAACGGGGTAGTAGTTAGTAGCGCTATTAGGTTGTGCAGCAACCTCATGCCTGAGGTGCTTGGGTCACGGGCATGAACTTCTGACCACTTTTTCTTACTGGTGTTGATAGACACCAGTGCTAAGGCACTATAACATCTGTATGTTTCCCAATAACCACTGTTTAGTTACATTGAGTGGGTTAGCTACCCCTGACAAGCTTAAAACTGATGTTATATTTTCAACTGTAGAAATTACAACTGTTTCCCTACTGTGAACTCACCAGCTTTATGTTGACACACTTAGTATGTTTTCGCAGGTCGCTAGAAAAGGAGTACGTCTAGGTCCATGCATGATGTCTCTTGGGAACTATAACTTTTTAAATGTTTACGTACTTACTTTATTTCGGTTTTTGGGCGCGTTGTGTTTGCGCAACATATCTTAAATTGCTTAACTGTTTCGCTTCCGCATTTAATTAAACTTATGACTGATAAACTTTTCAAAAATAAAAGCGAATTTTATTTTAAAACGAACTAAATGGTTTGGGCATTTAGAGTCGTTCGTATAACTTATGGCTATGAGATTCTGGTGTGTCACGCGCCTCGCGGTAAAACCCCGCAGTGGAAATTTGAGGGTGTGACAAATCATGCACGTCGAGATGATGACTTGTGCAAACCATATCGCCCAAAATCGTTTGCAGAAAGATCCAAGTTCTGCGCGCGTATTGCGCTGGCTCCGATGTCTCATGAATGTAAACTCCCAAGCACCATTGGGAAGTATGATGGGTTACGTGACCCAGATGAACACCTACATGCTTTTGACTGTGCGGGAAGTTCTAAGCCATGGCCTGTCCAAGCTTGGTGTCACCTGTTTGTCCAAACCCTAACAGGCGCAACCATAGTTTGGTATGAAAGTTTGCCTGTCGGAAGCTTGGTCGACTTTGATAACCTAATCAAAAAATTCAAAATTATTTCTCGCACCTCCGAAAGCACAAGAAAGACAAGACGCACATCTTGTTATGCACACGGAATGATAACGAGGCATTAGAGGACTACATAGTCCGTTATAACAAGGAAGCCCTTCAACTGGGGTGCGGAGAAGAACTCACCAGAGCAGCATTCATACATGGAGTTCGGAATGACGACCTCATGAGATGTCTTACTAGGAAAGAAGGTGTGCCTGATGCTTGGGATGAGGTCATTGAGGTCGCGAAGGTGTACGCGTCCTCGGAACGCTCCTTTACGCGCACAAAGAATTTCCATCATAACAACAATCATAATGCTGGCCTAAGTAATAAAGGGAAAGGAAAACAGTCCGCTTGGTCAAGAATTTCAGGCACAACAGATGAAGGCAAATACTCTTCCACACATGATGCACACAATTATCTGAATAACAAGCACTCGCGTGATCAAATGGTGCAACAGAAGAAGAATTATGATTGGACCCCGCTATAAAAAACGCCTTCTGAAGTCCTAAAAACTGAGCAAGTCCAGTTCCCAAAGCCTAGAGAGCTAAGTCGTGACTAGGGCTGTAAACAAACCAAACGTTCGGCGAACAGTTTGTGAACTGTTCGGCGGGAAGTTCGTTCGTGTTCGTTTGTTTAATAAATGTACGAACATAAACAAAAAATTCCGTTCGTTTAGCTAAACAAACGAACATGAACAAAGGTTGCGTTCGTTCGTTTATGTTCGTGAACATTCGGTAACGTGTTCGTGTATGTTTGTTTTTGTTCGATGGTTCATTAGGGTTTTTAATTTTTATATTTAATTTAAGTATTTCAAATTTCCCAGTGGTAGATTATTTAACATATATTAGTGTATCACATGTTAATATTACTTTAACTATTTTGATTAACTGTTATTTTTGGTGGATTAAACGAGGATTTCAATTTTAATATGATAACTCTATGTTTTTATAAGACATTATGTGATCAAGATTATGTCACGTATATTTGGGTAATTTGATTAATATATTCTGGGCGGACAATGTTAGCAATGAAAAATGCGAATTTTCATAATTTAATGTGCTAGTTTGTTCTCGATTTTGTTCAGTAATGCCTATTTGTGTTCGTTTACATTCATTTGTGTTCCTTTTTGGCCGACACCTACATTTAGCAAATAAATACAAGCAAACACGAACAAAAATCTCGTTCGGTAAGTGTTCATGAACAGTTCATGAACACACTATTTTCTTAACAAACGTACACGAACAAAAAAAATCTTGTTTGGTAAGTGTTCGTGAACAGTTCGCAAACATGTTAATTCCTTAACAAATGAACACGAACAAGGCCTTGTTCGTGTTCGTTTGGTTCGTTTACAGCCCTAGTCGTGACAGAAGAAATGTGGATATGACAAAGTATTTTGAATATCATGAAGACTATGGTCACCTGACGGATAATTGTTACAGCTTGAATATGGAGATAGAGAACGCAATCAAGTATGTCAGTTGGCTCACTTGGTCAAGAATGTGCGGAAGAAGCAAAGGTATTATACCGACGGAGGCGAACCCTCTCAGAAAAAGATCTGCAATCTTAACGCGCACCACGTTCACCACACCCCGCGTCATCATTGTAACATGACTCATCGCGGGTATCAAAATAAGAGAACGTTCAGAGCTGTGCATGATGATTCCTGGAAAGAAGCAGATGTTATTATGCCACGAGTCAAAGGTTTTACAGCTCCACTAATCATCACCGGGGTCATCGGTCATTACCGCACGCGGTATATGTTTCTAGGCAATGGCAGCAGTATGGACATCATGTACCAACAATGTTTCAATCAGTTGGACGAAGAGGATAAGGCAAAACTTATTCCAGTTACGGAGCCTATCTCAGGTTTCATCCATGAAGTGATTATCCCGCTATGCATGCTTACACTCCCGGTCACTTTGACGGACGGGAAGCTCTCAAGAACCAAAATCTGTGACTTCATGGTCCTACTCGTTAACTCGTCACATGATGTCTTACTAGGACGGGAAGGCCTTGCAAAGTTCAATTGCAATGCATCAACACCACACCAAATGGTGGGTTTCCCCACCCGAAACGGAGTGGCGTTCATACGTGGAAACAAAAATTGCCATGCAACTGATGCGCAGAAGCCTACAAAAATGCTGAAACCAACTGTCCGTACTTAGCCGGAAAATGGGTTATTAACCCTAAATTCCCAGATCAGACGGTTGTCATTGGCCCAGTAATCTCCGACACCATTCGCACTCACCTTAAGCAACTCCTCATCAAGAACATAAATGTGTTCGCCTTTCAACCAGCAGACATGGTGGGCGTCCCACGCCACATCGCGGAACACAAGCTTAACGTTTACAAATCAGTCGAGCCAATTATCCTAAAGAAGCGCAGCATGGGGCATGATTGAATGTTTATTTCAATGAATCTAGCCAAATTGTTAAACCCATTTGATGGTCCAACTAATTAAGAATGATATATTTTAATGCCTTTGTAATATACCATGGTCATGTGTTTATTCAAACTTTACATTATCATATAAAGCACTTAGCAGTATCAACAATTAAAGGCGGTAATCGTTACCTGATGTTTGCAAAGGCAGTAATTGTTACCCGATGTTTGCGAAGGTCCTCGTGCATCGGCCTTAACACTACTAGAACTGATGAATAACAGGGTTTTGAAACGAGCACTTTCGTGCTGATAACGTGTTGTAAAACTAGCCTAATAGCAAAGTAATATGAGAAGAAAAATAGGGAGAGAACTAGAATTTAATTAATCTAAGTATATTTACAATGAGATACAATGAGGGTATATATAGGAATACAAAACTTGGAGAATAAGCTAATCTAATTTAGGAGGTGATAACCAGTTTAATATAATATATCTATAACACTTTTTTCTTTCTTAAATCCTCTTAACACATTTTTTACCTTTACACACCCACCCTCCTTCGGTTTCTTATACCCAACAAACATTACCAGCCAATCCCCTTATGATGGAATGATACCCTCCTTGCTTTCCTTATGGGAGGTGGGGAGTTCGAGTCCTGCCGGCACCGACATCCTGCCGGCACCGACATGCTGTTGCTGGGCTGAGTTTTACCGCAGTGGGTCTTCAAGAGGCGGGTTTTCCTCCAGAACTGGTGTGAAATTATTGGTGGACCCGAGTTAAAAAAAAAAATAACCGAACCATCATACCCAAAGGACAGGGGCCGGTGTAGCCCGAACGACTACCCCTGACCGAGCCCCTACCCGAGTTTGATTATTCAGGTAAGGAAAATTAAAAAAATTAGTTGGAGGACCAAAAAAACCTATTTATACATAGTAGAGGAATCAGTTATAAACAAACATTACTCATTAGCAACCTCCCTCTTTTTTCTCGAACAGGAATCCAACTCAATTCTAGAGAGAGAAACAAGAGAGAGAGTCAAAGCGAGATCACTCAGAAACCAAACCAGAGAGAATAGAGAGAGAAACAAACTAGCAACATTAATAATAATAATGGCAGAACAACAAAACCCACAACAACAACAAGAACAAGAAAAGAACGAGGAGAGCGTGAAGCTGTTCGTAGGTCAAGTCCCAAAACACATGACGGAACAACAACTCACAGCAATGTTCGAAGAATTCGCTCTCGTTGACCAAGTCAACATCATTAAAGACAAAGCTACACGCGCCTCTCGAGGTTACTTTACTCAATGCTGCTGCTTCCAGATCACAATATGCAATTCGTTTTTATACAGTTTACATTAAATTGATAGGTATTTAATATTATCATTGTTTTAATTGTAAATGTGGTTATGTTTTTATTATTATCAGGTTGTTGTTTTGTTGTATGTCCGTCTAGAGAGGAAGCAGACAAAGCTGTGGATGCGTGTCACAATAAGAAAACTTTGCCTGGGGTGATTATTATTATTATTATTTATTTATTTTTTTACAGATCTTAAACTTATTTTTGTTATAATTTTATTTCACAAAATTAGATAGTACTCCGTATCTTAGTATCTTAGTTTAGTGGCAATACTTGTACAACCCTAACCTAGCGGTCCTAAGTTCGAATCCCTACCCACACACCCTTGTCCTCTTTGCCTAAGCTCAAACGGGAATTTTTTTGTGGTGTGCATGGATTGAACATGTGACCTACCCTTGGGATGGGAACCCCTAAGGGAAAACCCACCCTACCTCAAACCAGCTGGGCTGGAGATCATTGGCTAGAAAGTATCTTAGTTACATATTATTTGCAGAACTGGATCCAATAGTTGGTTTAGTGGGTGATACTGTGATAGTTTTAGCCTTATAGGTACGGCTGACAGTTCCTGACCTGTTTAAGACGTGATAAAACCTGTTTATAAAAGTACACTATGTCATTTTATATAATTAAAATCAGGAGGCTAGGTTTGGTAGTTTCTCTTTCTTGATACATAAAAATATAAATGTGTTATTGACATGTGGTATAAAGTAGTTAAACGAGTCGTATTATACTATTATGTTTGATACTTGTGTTAATTGCATTGTTTTTGACATGTTAAACACGATAAGACCTGTTTGGACAGCCCTGGCGTATTTAGGGGAAATTGATATGCTTTTCGACTTTTCGTATAGTGATTTGCTAGTGGTTTTTTTGGTAGGATGATAATATGTGTTTTCTGTTGTGTGTATTAGGCATCTTATCCATTGCAAGTGAAATATGCAGATGGTGAGGTGGAAAGACTAGGTGAGAGGTGCTGTTTTATTGTATTTCAGATTACTAATTTTGTGTTTCATATCTTTACACGTTTCCATAACGTATCGCTTAATATACCTGATTAGTGTTGTGGTTTGTTTAAGAGCATAAGCTTTTTGTTGGCATGCTTCCGAAGAACGTCTCTGAGGGTGAAGTTAAAGAATTGTTTTCTCAATATGGAACATTAAAAGACTTACTAATCTTGAGAGGTTCTCAACAGACAAGCAAAGGTGCAGTGTAATATATCTTATGCAATGTAATTATAATATGTAAAGTTTTATCTTTTGATGTTTTATTCACCATGGTGGCAGGTTGTGCTTTTGTGAAGTATGAGACGAGAGAGCAAGCAGTTGCAGCTATAGAGAGCCTTAACGGGAAGCACAAGATGGAGGTTGTGTATATTCAATTACTAAATGAACTTTTATTAAATATGACAATTTGTTTTTGGTTAATCAGTGTACCAATTTTTATTTTTTGTCGCAAACAGTTGTATGTTATATGATAATTATGCAAGTTAATATGTTGTTGCAAATAGGGTTCAACTGTCCATTTGGTGGTCAAATGGGCAGACACTGAAAAGGAAAGGCTAGCTAGAAAAGCTCAAAAAGCACAATCATGGGGTTCGAATTTCTCAAATGCTGACGTCACACATCCATCTTTATTTGGAGCGATGCCGATGGGTTACATTTCACCGTATAACAACTATGGATAT
This sequence comes from Ambrosia artemisiifolia, assembly GCA_032199755.1. Classification (NCBI taxonomy): domain Eukaryota; kingdom Viridiplantae; phylum Streptophyta; class Magnoliopsida; order Asterales; family Asteraceae; genus Ambrosia; species Ambrosia artemisiifolia. The sequence continues at coordinate 51,962,034 of CM063520.1, forward strand.
CAGGTTTGTTGGTTGATTAGGGCCACACAAAAATATAGGTGGCGTTTTGTGTGCAGTCAGGAGTCACTATGGGTATGGGTTTAATAATAGATCGTATGCGAATGGGTCTGATAACAGTTTAAACGGGACTGGGTCTGATAACAGTTTAAGATTTGAGTATATTACCTGATTTTATAGGTATTAAATTCATACCTTTAAGCCAACATAGCCCATACCGTCAAGGCCTCAAACCAAACACTCTCTTAGTTTCTGGTATATCTTTTTTACTTTTGTAAAAGTTGCTTTTGCTTGTAGGGTACCGGAAGTTATGGGCTCATGCCATATCAGCTTTCACCGGGCCAGAATCAACCTTCTTTTCCCGATGCAAATTCAGTGAGAGGAGGGACGCCAAGAAATTATCCGGTGCATGCTTATCCACGTGTTCCTATGGCTTACCCTGGGGGAATGATGAGTGGGCCACCGAGTCCTGTACCACAATCAGTTATGAACAATCTTCCTGCAACATCATCAAATGGTGTAGCTACTCCTGGTGACCATGCTGAAGGTTAAAGATATCTATGCAGTGTGTGTGTGTTTATTACAGATTAAATGCTAAATAATATTTTAGTTTTTTTTTTCCTCGAACTTAAACTTCATTCCACAATAAAAACCAAGTTACATCTGGATAATGGGTAAGCGAGCAACAAGCTGCGCCGCTATCCCGTTTTGAATTGTAAATCCTACTCTACTAAAAACAAACCCTTAGGTTCCTTGGGCTCTGCGAGTCGCTGTGGACCACCTTCTGAACCCGCTCCAAGAAACGGACTGCCTCAAAATAATCATTTACCCAATAAATAATCATAGTATCAAATATACTCATTTTCATATTTGACATAAATATCCTTCCCTTATGTAAACATGTAGTTTATAAGAGTTTTAAGTGTAAGGAGAAGAAGGGTATAATAGTCATCTTATAATTTGAATTGAGAAGGGTATATATCGAATTTCCCTTGTTTTATTGTTACTCTTGTAATTTTAAATACTTTGTTTCTTATACAGGTCCACCTGGTGCGAATCTCTTTATTTACCATATACCTCAAGAATTTGATGATGCAGAACTTGCAAACGCCTTTAAGGAATTCGGAAGAGTCTTGAGTGCTAAGGTTTTTGTTGACAAGGCAACCGGTGTTAGCAAATGCTTTGGTATGGATTTCACTTTTCTAATACATCATTACAATTCAAGTGAGCAAGCGTTACATGCATAGAATTTAGCAGTCACAACCAGCTTGCTAATATTTCTTCGACTTTTAATTAGATATATGTTTGCAGGCTTCGTCAGTTATGAAACTCCAGCGGCTGCAGAATCTGCAATAAATACGATGAATGGATACCAATTAGGTGGTAAAAAATTGAAGGTTCAACTCAAAAGAGACAACAAACAAAACCAACCTCAGTGAATCGACGCTAAGCCACAAAAGGCTGCCGAACTCTAGATAATGAGACGACGTACACAACAATTTAAAATTTAAACGTTTATATGTTTTTGGAATCAAGCTACTATGGGGTGGCGTAGGGGAAGTAATTGACTATACCGTCCCTATTCCATCCCACACGTAGTCGATCCATGAGATCCAAACCCCTAACACTTGTAACACTTAGTTTATTGCGTTTGTTCAACACTGGATGGAACCCTTATAGTCATTGACTTTCAACTAATTCATTTATTCTTCCCTCTAAAGCATTATCCATAGTGTAGTCTTTTACAAATATATATTTGAGATATATTCTCAAAATCATATACGACTAAGGGTTTATGGTAAGGGTTATATTGTTCACTAAAAGTATATGATTTTATAAGGATAGTATTTTTTGAAACAGGAGCTTATATCGAGTTTTTTGGCATGCCAAAGGATGTGGCTTGTTCTTCATTTCCGCACGCACTTCATCTTCAGGTACATGTCTATAGTTTCCTACCAAAATTTATAATATTTATTGTTTTTCAGCTATATTTTGAGAAATAATGACATTATTACTTTAATTAATCTTTGACTATAATATTTTAAGACCTGTTAGGCTGTTATGGTTTTGTGGGTAGAATAGCTTAGAGTCTTAGACCACTATCTACTTATATGCTGCCTTTAGCTGTGTGGAAGCATATACTACATGTCTATATATAATTGGCTATGAGATAATCAACTTGAATCATCAGAGTATTGTTGGAATATATGACAGATTTGCAGCGGAAATAAGAATTGTTTTCTGAATTGAATCGTTCGAACAATAATCAAATGGTAAATGAATAACAATTGAAACAATAATAACAATAATAACCGACACTTGTTTGGGACAGAAACTGAAGTATTTTGGATTGATCTGAACGGAACAATCTTGGTAACTGTTAATTGTACAATGATGTTTACATATATACTAAATGAACCGATATGTCTCAATGGTAGTTACTGGTCCAACCGTTGCAGTGTTTCCCGCCAGAAATGTTAGTTTAACTGTCGAGGGTATTTTAGTAATCTTGCAACGAGTCGCACCTCTTTGTCATCAGTCATACTGCTTCCTTTTTGTCATGCCTTCTGATCCAATTTGCAGCCTTGTATCCGATTTGTTTTCCTTTTGATGTGCAGCCTCCAATGATCCATCTTGACCCATTTACATACTAACTTATCTTATTACATTTAGCTATCTAACTTCTTATGTCTAATGTTAATCTATATACATACATAATTCATACAATTAATACACATACTTATAAACATACATACGATATAATAATAACATAAGTTTTATTTACATATTTAACAAGTATATCTTATTAGCCGTATATATTATTATATTTATTTATTATTCATTTATTATTATAGGGATATCTCTTGTATAGATACAGATATTTTTTCCATGTATATAGGTAGGGTTTGTTATGTATTGTGCCCTATATAATGGGTCTTATTATTCAGAATAATACATCAGAGAATTATCCCTCATACACAATCTTTTATGGTATCAGAGCTACGGTTCTGACTACCCTAGCTCTTCCTTCTTTTTTCGCAACCCTACCCTTCCACCCTGCTGATTACGATCGGCTCCTCAACCCCAGATAACCCACGTCTGCTCCTTCCTCAGCCGCCATCATGACTAAAACTGATGCAGCAACCTCCGATCCATCCAACCCCAAACCGCCTGCCCTCCACCCCGCCTACTCTGTCACTAATATCAATTCAAAAATCCGTACCCTAGATGGCACTAACGTTACCTATTCAGCCTGGGTTAAACTATTTAACCTACACGCCACCGCCTACAAGGTCGCCAATCACATTGATGGCAGCCTACCTCCCGATATTACCGCCCCGGAGTATGATTTATGGAAGGAAATCGATGCCCTTGTGATGCAGTGGATTTTTAGCACCGTTTCTGACCCGATTCTTAAGCGCATCATCGATGATACTACTTCGGCTCGTATGACCTGGATTAAGCTTGAGAAACTGTACCTGAGCAACAAAAAGGCGCAGGCTGCAGCCTTGGAAACCCGCTTCTGCAACCTCACTCTTACCGCTTGCTCCTCTCTTGATGACTATTGTCAACAGTTGCAGTCCTTGGCCAGCCAATTAGCGGATGTCGATCACCCGGTAAGCGCCTCTCGATTGGTTTTACAACTTGTGCGTGGTCTTTCGCAGGAATACAATACAACCGCTTCCTTCATCAACAATAAAGACGCGGACTGGGATCTTGCTGTCAGCCTTTTACAAGATGAACAAATCCGCCTTGATGCACAAAAAGGGTCAGCGACGGTCTTGGCTGCTGTCTCGCAACCTGCACCAGCCGCCTCTTCTGCTGACACACCCTCGTCTGACTCACAGCAGCAATCTTCTGGCAATCGGAACTCTTATCGTGGCAGGGGCAAAACTCGAGGTACACGCGGCGGCAGAGGCAGAGGGCGCCCGTATTCTACCGGTGGTCAGCAGGCCTACTACAGTCAACAACCCACTTATCCCAATTGGGCCTGGTGGGCTCCGCTTCCCTGCCCGTACCCTACACAAAATATGTGGCGGCCCAGCGCTCCTGCAAACCAGTCCAACAACCAGCCTGCTCAGACCCACTACACCGGCTATTCAGCCCCACCTGCCTACGGGCACTACTCGGGTCCTCAGTATGGTCCGCATCCGGGATACGATGCGCTCTGCCCGTCTGATTTAAGTGCTGCCTTCAATAATATGCAGGTTAATCCACCCGGGTCTTCTTGGCAGCAGGATATTATGGATACCGGTGCTGAACAACATGTCACCCGCGACCCAGGTAAACTCGTTGTCCCTGATTCATCTACTGTAAATAGGTTAATTCTTGTCGGTGATGACCGACTTGTTCCTACTAAAGGATCTAGCACGGGCTTTCACACCTTACCAAACCGCACCTATGTCCTACCTAATATCCTTTACAGCCCCCAAGTCATTAAAAATTTAATTTCTGTACGACGTTTTTCTCGTGATAACAATGTATCTATAGAATTTGACCCCTTTGGTTTTTCTTTGAAGGATCTCGTCACTAAGAAGATTCTTTCACGCCACAATAGTACCGGGAACCTATATCCATTCACTCCTCCACAACTACCACCTCAAGCATGCTTCATTACATCAACTCATCTACCGTGGCATGATCGTCTAGGTCACCCAGGGGCTCAAATTCTAGATATTTTAAGTCGTACTTTCAATTTTTCTTGTAATAAGGATCATGTGTCCAAACTTTGCAATTCTTGTCAACTTTCTAATAGTAAAAGATTACCTTTTTCGCATTCTAATTCGTTTACTTTTGCACCGTTTGACATTATTCATTGTGATTTATGGACATCACCTGTTACTAGTAAATCTGGTTACAAGTATTACATGGTTCTCATTGACAATTTTTCTCATTTTGTTTGGGTTTATCCACTTAAATATAAATCCGAAACATTCCCCACTTTTTCCAAATTTCACCAACTCATATTAACCCAATTTAACAGAAAAATTAAGACTTTTCAATGTGACCTTGGGGGGGAATTTGACAACCATGCATTTAAAAGCTTTGCAACCCACCATGGCCTTTTATTTCGTTTTTCTTGTCCCCAAACATCACCTCAAAACGGGCGTGCGGAACGCATGATTCGCCGCCTAAATGACATTATCCGGGCCCTCCTTATCCATGCCAACCTCCCACCCTCGTTTTGGGTTGAAGCCTTACACACCGCCACCTACCTTCATAATATTCTTCCCACTAAACGGTTGAATTTTTTATACCCCCACCTTCATAATATTCTTCCCACTAAACGGTTAAATTTAGAAAAATACTCAAAAACACCAAAAACACTCAATTATTAAGCCACGTGGCACTCTCAATGGGCATATATGCTTTCTTTTATATATATACTATCCGATTACCCCGGGAAGGTCCCGGGGTTGAAAAATTTAATATGATTTAATAAAAAATGATAAAAAAAAAGAAAACTCAAATCACGAAAAGAGTAAATAACTTAAACATAATCAATCTTAGTTAAAAAACATTTATTTAAAAAGTTAAAAAAATAAAAAGCATAAACCATATTATACATAATAAAGTATTAAAAGGATAACCTTCAACATATAATCATCTTCACGTAAATTAAAATATGTTACAATTTGATTAATGAATAACCTGAACACTTTGTGTTTTTTTCTGTATGAATATAACCCCACAAAAAATAGTCGTTTTTTTTTCGTTTTTATATAGCACTATGGTACTCGTTGGAAAGATAATAAAACGCTCGTTAATTTGGTGTAATTTTTTTATTTAAAAAATCTCGAATATAAAAGATATTTATGTTTAAAAATTATGGGAGGAAGATAAGAGAGAAAAATTTAAATTTGTTTTTAAATTTTTATCTTTTCCTAAAATAATCTATATATATATATATATATATATATATATATATATATAGGCAGAGATTATTTTAGGAAAAGATAAAAATTTAAAAACAAAATTAAATTTTCTCTCTAATGTTTCCTCTCATAACTTTTAAACGTTAATATCTTTTATATACGAGATTTTTTAAAGAAAAAAAATTACACCAAATTAACGAGCGTTTTATTATTTTCACACATAATAATAACAATAATATATTACCCTTTCCCTCTTTTTTTCCTCTCTCTTAATAATAAATGGGTCTGACACACTCTCTCTTCTCTCTCCTGTAAATGATCCTGTTAGATAGAACCAGCAAAAGGTCTACGAGACCTCTACCAATGCTACCGACGACGGTGTTACCGTACTAGTAGTGGGGTACCCGTAACCAAATCTAATGGTGCCCCGACCCCTCAAGTCCCGATCGATATTATGAAAGAAAGAAAACCGAGAATTAAACTGGAATTTGCTCTCCAATTTATTATAACTGAGAAAATAACTCAAAACTCAATTACAACTTATGAACCTCATCATAGGCTTGATGGGTTTATATAGCCACATAAACTTGGCTTTTAGTATTAGACTAGGATTCTAAAACTATTAAATAATTAAACTCTTTACAATTATCCCTAAACTTAGATAATCATAAAATAAATAACTATCATTATCCTTTAATCTACTGCCTCTCCCATGTGCTCGGGTCGGGCCTATCCAACCCATCTGCTCGGGTCGGAAATTAGTCCGTAAGTCCAACAATCACCCCCCTAATTTCCGAACCGGAACTAGAAGGTCTTTCACACCAAGCATCTCTCGCATTTCACTAAACTTGATTCTCGCGAGTGGCTTAGTCAGTACATCAGCTCTTTGCTCATCTCCACAAATATACTCGATCAAAACTTCCCCCTTCTCAACGCATTCTCGAATGAAATGGTACCTCGGGTGGATGTGCTTGCTTTGACCATGAAACACCGGATTCTTCATAAGTTCTATAGCCGATTTATTATCAACTCGAATAATAATCGGTTTCACCTCCGTTCCAGTAATTTCGCTGTAGAGACGTCTTAACCAAATTGCTTGACAAGCTGCAGACGTGGCTGCCATAAACTCAGCTTCACATGATGATAATGCCACTGTTTTTTGTTTTTGAGAGCACCAACTAATCGGTGTATTCCCAAAATAAAAAACATGTCCAGTCGTACTTCGCCCGTCATCTTTGTCAGAGTTGTAACTACTGTCACTATACCCTGTAATCTCTTGGTTACCAACTCGCTGATATTTTAACCCGTAACTGACCGCACCTGCTAAATATCTCAGAATATGCTTTACTGCTGCAACATGAGACTCTTTTGGAGATTGCATATACCGGCTCGCAATTCCAACAGAAAGTGCTAAATCTGGTCTCGTGTGTAACAAATACCTGAGACACCCAATTATTCTTCGATAGCTCGTCTCGTTCACTGAAACTCCATCTTCATCTTTAGATAATTTCATCCCTGGTTCCATTGGACATTTTGATGGATTACAATCTAGCATACCCGACTCAGTTAAAATCTTCTTAGCATAGGACTCCTGCTTAATTGAAATTCCAGAGTCATCTTGTACCACCTCGATTCCCAAATAATACGATAACATCCCCAAATCGCTCATCTCAAATTGCATCTCCATTTGCCTTTTGAAATCTTTGATCTTCTTGATGTCTGGACTCGTAACTATGAGATCATCTACATAAACTCCAACAACAATTAAACCGCTTTTCTCGTTCTTCATATATATTGCTTGCTCTTGAAGACAACGAGTAAAACCAAGAGATTTTAACGTCCCATCGAGTTTGAGATTCCATGCCCGAGGAGCTTGACGAAGACCATATAATGCTTTTACCAACCGAAATACTTTATCTTCTTGTCCTTTCTTAACAAAGCCTTCTGGTTGCGTCACATACACCTCCTCCTTCAAATCTCCATGTAAAAACGCCGATTTTACATCCAAGTGATGAACTTGCCACCCCTCCCGGGCTGCAATAGCGAGTAATAAACGTACCGTTTCCATGCGAGCCACTGGTGCAAAGACTTCGTCGAAATCAATTCCATGTTTCTGAACATACCCTTTCGCGACTAATCTTGCTTTGTACTTTATAATTTTCCCGGCTGCATCTCGCTTCAATTTATAAACCCATTTAAGACCAATGGGCTTATGCTTGTCTGGTAACTTAGTTAAAAACCAAGTTTTATTTTTTTCTATAGACTCCAACTCAACCTGCATTGCTCGTTCCCAATATTTGTTACCTTTTGCCTGCACATAACTCGTCGGCTCGTCATCTGTAACAAATAACAACTCATCGGTTTCTTCTCGATTCACGCCATCCTGTATCACGAAATCATTAAACCGCATAGGGAGTCGTTTTGGCCTGGAAGAGCGACGCGGTGATACTAGGTCTGCTGCGGAAACCGACCCAGGCGCGGTTGGTTCTGTAATTTGCTGGTTGGCTGCAACTGCCTGCGGGCTACTCGGTGGTGTTTCAGCTGATTCGGGGTCTTGTTCTGGAGTAGGTTCATTCGAATTATCTTGCTGGATATCTTCTGGTTCAGTTTCAGAGTAAAACTGAACAGTAAAATATCCTGGCTCTGTTTCATCTCTAACCCACTTCCATGCTCTGCTTTCATCACATTTTACTGTCCTACAGACATGGATTTTTTTCTGTACTGGGTCGTACATTCGAAACGACTTTGCACCCGGTTCAGACCCAAAGTAAACCATCGGTTTTCCCCTGTCATCAAGCTTTGACAGATTAACCTTAGGTTCTGTAGCAAAACCCACACAACCGAAAACACGCAAATACTCCAAATCAGGCTTCTCCTTTAGTAACATCTCGTATGGCGTCTTGTCAACGACTGCTCTCGTTGGACTTCGATTTAACACATAAACCGCGTGCTTCGCTGCTTCTCCCCAAAATCTTTGAGGCACATTCATCTGCTTCAGCATACACCGTACCATACCAATTACTGTCCTATTCCGCCTTTCTACAACCCCATTTTGCTGTGGAGAATACGGGGCTGTAAGATGTCTTCGAATTGCATTAATTTCACACCAATCATTAAACTCGTTTGATGTGAATTCACCTCCACGGTCGGTTCTAAAAACGCCCACTTTAAAACCTGTATCTTCCTCGACCAAACCCTTGAACCGTTTAAACACCTCGAATGCTTGATCTTTAGTCTTCAATAAATAACACCACATGTAGCGAGAAAAATCATCTACTATCAAGAACATGTATCTATTCCCTGCTGGTGTACTCGGTGTAATTGGGCCACAAAGATCTCCATGTAGTAGCTTGAGAGGTCTTGTAGCTCGATATTTTGCTTGTTCAGGGTATGGTTTTTGTGTTTGTTTACCTATCAGGCAATAATCACAAAAATTAGAAGGATGGTTAATATAAGGCATGCCACGTACCATTTCCTTGGAGCTCATCTTCTTCATTGACTCGAAGTTAAGATGCCCTAGACGGGCGTGCCACAACCACGCGGGATCTTCAATTTTTGACAAAAGGCATACCGGAGAACCAACTGTTAACCTGATCTTGTACAGTCGATTACTTGAACGAAAGACCCTCATTATAAGCTTTCTGGCTTTATCGTATACTAGCAACAAATCGTCTTCCATCACGACCTTGCATCCGGTTTCAGTAATCTGCCCCAAACTTATAATATTGCTTCGAAGGCTCGGAATATAATAAACATCAGTTAAAATTCTATGTTCACCATTTTTACTTATGAACAAAATTGAGCCTTTACCCGCAATATTTACCCGCGAATCATCTCCAAAGCGTACCATGCCTGTCACCCGCTCATTGAGTTCTGAAAAATATGATTTATTCCCTGTCATGTGGTTGGAAGCTCCATTATCCGTAACCCACAAATTCTCCTCCATTCGCTCGGATTCGAATTTACTTGGAATCACTTTTTCTTCATTCAGGTAAACAGTTTCACTCGTACACTCCATCATGAACAGGTTTGAGTCTAGCGTCTCGGTTTCTGCTAAATTTGCCCGTTCATTCTTTCTGCGGTCTGGACAACTAGAAGCATAGTGACCCATCTCGTCACATCTGAAGCATTGAACTTCAGATTTGTCTTTCTTACCCTTCTGCCGGTTATCGTTCCCTTTCTGACCCGAATTCTTAACCCCACGGTTCTGACCATTCTCTCGGTTCTGACCCGTATCTCGTCCTTTACTCGAACCATGTCCACGACCCCGACCTCGGTAACTAGAACTTCCTCGCCCGCGCCCCCCGTTGTTTTCATAGGGTTTACGGTTTGAGGATGATTCACCTGTTGCTGCGAACATCAATTTGCTCTGATTTTCGCCTGCATATTCAATGTTTTTAATTCTATCCTCGAAGGTTTTCAACCTTCCAATTGCTTCTTGAAACGTCATTGTCTTCAAATCTGCAAATTGTTCAATCGACGCCACAATTGGAACATACTTTGCTGGAACAGATCCCAACAATTTTCTGGTAAGCTTCTTGTCTTCATAGGTAGTTCCAAGGCTGGCTGCTTTAGTGACTAGCTGACTTATTCTACCTGCAAAAGAATCAATCGTCTCTGCTTCTTTCATCTTCAAAGACTCGAACTCAATTTCTAGTTGTTCGATCTTTGCTTCTCGAACTCGCTCGACCCCAACATACCGTGTCTTCAGTGCTTCCCAGATTTCCTTTGCAGTCTGAAACTGAGCTACCTGAAACACTAGATCTTCGGGTATCGCCTGAAGTAATAAAGCAACCGCTATGTCATCCTTCTTCGATTCTACCTCTTGTCCAGCAGTCGGTTCAAGTGCTTGCAGAATTCCATGAACTCGGAACACTGCCTTGATCCTTATTGCCCATATGTTATAGTTGGTTGACGTCAACATTGGACACTGCAAAGTCATAGTGTTCTGATCTTTGACCACAACCTGTGGTCGGTCACCTCCTTGCCCGTCAACCATTTTCTTCCTTCTCCGGCTATACGTTACTGGCGTTGATGACCCTTGATCCACTCCTTCGGATCAAACTAGTTGACTCTAAATAAGCTCTTAGATTCAACCAAGTATATTAATAAAGAACACCTCGTGACCCCTATTCTTGGATTAAAAAAAACGATTTTTTTTATTTGCAAGAAAGACTTTTGGACGTTACTGATTGTTTCCTTGTATCACCAATTCACAAAAAAAAATCCAAAACTTCTTTGTTTGTTTTTTTCGTGAGATAAACCAAGGAAGCAGAACACCCTTGTTGACCAACCAATAAACATCAACCAACCTTCCACCAAAAGCAATATACTATTATTTTTTACGTCTTCTTCAACAAAACAAACAAGGTTCCACCGGAAAACGGAAGAGAAAAAAAACGAACTGACCGATAGTTTCAACACCTTCTGTTGCCTTCTACTTCAGATGAAGAAAGCTTCCGGTTGCCGCCTTCTGCCGCCGCCGGTCTTCCCGTCGATCCCTTGACGTCGGAATTTCAGGTTTGTCCCCCGTCGATCCTTTGACTGCCGGAGACTTTAAACACAATCAGTGGGAGATTGAATTAGCTCTGATACCAATTCAAGTCCCGATCGATATTATGAAAGAAAGAAAACCGAGAATTAAACTGGAATTTGCTCTCCAATTTATTATAACTGAGAAAATAACTCAAAACTCAATTACAACTTATGAACCTCATCATAGGCTTGATGGGTTTATATAGCCACATAAACTTGGCTTTTAGTATTAGACTAGGATTCTAAAACTATTAAATAATTAAACTCTTTACAATTATCCCTAAACTTAGATAATCATAAAATAAATAACTATCATTATCCTTTAATCTACTGCCTCTCCCATGTGCTCGGGTCGGGCCTATCCAACCCATCTGCTCGGGTCGGAAATTAGTCCGTAAGTCCAACAACCCCTTGTATAGTTATATAGTTAATCAAATAGAAACCACTTGTTCACCTTTTCAAGTTTCAACTTGCACAATTTGCAGTCTCTGTTTAGAATACTTCTAGATTAGGATATGAGAATTTTGTTTTCCCCGATACTACAAGCCGAAATTTTTTGTTTGACTGCTTCGAAAAGTCAATAAAGTGTTATGGTTCTCGAATCAAAGGCAAGGCACAGACTTTTTATTTTCTTAATTTTCAGCCAATCATTATCTTTTCTTTTTTTTTTGAACGGCAAATTTCTTTTATTCATCCCCAAAATATATATTACATTGTATAAGCAAGTTACTAACACAATGTAACACACCCAAACAATACCCCGTAGACACCAATACAGAAAGTCTTTCTACCCCATGTCATCATAAATGACCAGATTCACCCACTCCATAAAGCATACCATCTCCCTATGAATGAGGCCTATTACATTCATCTTCCTACGTTGTTTCCACCGGTCCTAGTGTTGTTATACTCCCCACCAATCTCCGCAGATACTTGGTCTTGCTGGCTTGGGTTTCTTATACGCCTAGACCATTTTTTACGAACAGTCTCACCTCTTTGGCCATCTTTCTCCGTTGATCCGGGTAAATAATTTTGACTATTAATAGCTCCATTAATTATCTGCTCCATCTTCTCTCTTGACCCAAAACAAAAGATTGGACCAATTTTTTGTTGATTAAGGCTCCCTACGGTTGCGCTCTCTCCACTCGAAAATTGTTCCCCACTTTCCCCAAGTAACGCGTTGAGCCCCTTATGAGGTTGTTCCCCCGACGCCACATCCGCTTGTCCCTGGATGTCATGTGACCGTACATCTTCAAAAACAGACTCCATAGGCTGATTTTCTATGGAGTTTAAATTATTAGGTTTTGACCTCGGGGGGAAGTCACCATAGCAAACTTTAGAAGGTGGGGCTTGAGTGGAACCCAAAGAGGGCGGACTCCTTAAATCTCTGCTCCTTTTACCCATTGAAGGTGGGATTGGTGTTTCACCATCATTCTGCTCGGGAGGATGTCCCCCTTCATGGTTTTCCACCTGCCTTGGAATTTCCCCTTTATTGGAAGCCCACTTGTTATTTTGAACATTATTACTAAAGTCTTTGTCCTGGCCCACGTGGGAATCTAACTTTGCATTATCAGTCACCAAAGAATTGGTTTTTGTTTTATTATCATTATTATAGTAAATATGTTTTATCTTTTCTATATTATTATTATCATTATATTGTTGGGTCCCACCTCCCGACACTTTTTCATGCGCATGCCCATTAGTGGCACCATCCATCTTTTGCATGTTTCCATGCGCATTACTTGCACCACCCATCTTTTGCGTTTTTCCATGCATCGACGACTCATTGTCTCCCCCTGTCTGCTCGTTGCAATTTCCATCGCTACAACCATTGTTCCCGGCTGCCGGCGACGACCCATCAACATCAGGTACCTGCTCGTTAACATCCATATTATCAGTAACAATCGGCTGCAGTTCCACGGTATCATCATCAGCGCCAATACACGTAACCTCCACACCAATGTACTCCGGGAGCCATCTCCCAGAGCCTTCAGACACCCAACAATCAAAAGTCTCCCCCCTCCAACTGATTCTGACTTCACCTTCAATTCTTTTCCTGATCTTCGTAAGAACACCAACGTATGCTCCAGACAGATCAGTGTTAGCAACACCATTCTCAGCTTCTTTGATTACCACCCCAAACTTCGCACCCACCCTTTTGACATTCTCCTCCGAGGAGATGATTAGAGGTAATCCAGTGATCTTAATCCAGGTTAACCTCTCAAATTCCCAAACCTGCCCCGTCCATTCAAAGACCTCGGAGAACCATTCAGCCCATGTTTCCTTGATGGTTAAGAATTCTTTCATCTTCTCCGGATTTGAGAAGGTGATTAGTACCTTCAAACCACCAACATACCTCACTTCCATCCTCATATTCTTGATTTCATGTAAGCCGTCTATCAATCTGCAAAGACGAGAGTAGTTTTTGGTTTGACCGATTACCGATCTACCCAGCCAGGCTCTCTTTATAACGTCAGTCTCGTCATCAAGATATAACAGTTCCGGATTACCACCATTCTCCCCCGACCCACCCACCAAAGATTCCCTGAACGTAACATTTTCCTTTTGTGCACGTACATCATGGCCACTAGGCCTACCCTGAAAGGTCCCGGTGTCCGAAGCAGCCACCGGCCTTCTAATCCCATTTCTTGCCCTGCTATCTTCCTTACTGAACCTTGCAACCTTTGCAAACAGTCTCCTGCCAAAACCGTTTAAGCTATTGAGAGCCTTTGTCATCTTGTGGACATCACTTACTCCCACAAATCTCACAAAGGCAAATAGCTTCCCAAAACGATCTCGTTTCCTTGCCACATATACATCACTCAGCTGTCCACATCTACCACATTCCTCCCTTAAGATTTCAGTGTCCACCCCATCAGGAAGGTTTGACAGGAAGAACGTCACAGAGGTTTGGCCGTTGGATTGTTCCGGTGGGATTTCCCCTTCTTCGAGTACCATTGGCGTTTAATTCGTTGAACATGACAACTTAGTCATCCTTTTGGAACAGTGTGTGTGGTGGTGTTTGGTGGGGGTGGCCGGATGGGGTTGGGGTTAGGGTGAGGGGTTAGAAAATATTATGCATGAATCATTATCTTTTCTTATATTTAATTTTCATATGAAACCACTACCCATTATCCGTTAAAAAAAAACCACTACCCATTAACAAAAAAGGTGTGAGTGAAAACTTTCTAAGGTGACGGAGTGAAAACTATCAGCACGGTAATATCGTTGCCACCCATGCTGGTAGTGGATCCGTGGATCAAATCCTGGTTCTAATTAACGAATTGGAAACCATGATTATTATCTACGTACGGATATTTATTATGTATCGAGTAGACACTCATTCAATACAAAAATTTTATTTTTCTTTTTAATTTTTGATTAATTATTATATAGCCTCTAAACTTTGACTACAAAGTTATTATTTTCTAGTTTTGGATAATTTCCATATAGCCCTTTGAACTTTAACTAAACTTATTGACTATCTCACTAAGGGGCTGTTTGATTGATTAAGTGCTGAATCATTAAGAGGTCTGAATGGTTAAGCGCTGAATCATTAAGTTGGACCTCTTAATGGTTAGTTTTCTTGTCCCACGTTGGTAGGGGAGCCTCATTAAGGTTCAGCTTAGTTCAGTGCTTAACAGTTCAGTACTTAATGGTTCAGCAACATCCCAAGTCTTAATGATTCAGACTTAACCATTCCATTCAGAAGCTGAAACAAACGCGTTGAATGCTGAATCATTCAGCGCTGAATGGTTAAGAGTCTCATTAAGAGGCTACCAAACAACCCTAAGTATTTTTTTTGTATCATATGTGTAGAATCGATTTCTATCAATTCACTAAGATCTCAACGATATGTAAACCTCTGGGTGAGGAATCCCCTCGGGTCTAGCAAATTGATATGAAGATTTAAGAAAATACGCACACGAAATCAATAAAACACATTTATCTTTGTCATTAATCACTAATTGAATAATAATTACAGACTCAAAAGATCAAATAACAAAGACTACTAAATCTAGGGTTTCTGAACAGAGTTTTGACGCTTAATACAACTGATATAGCTTACTATTGCCAACAACTCAAACCCATATATATAGATAGACCTACCTCATTCGCCCCATCGTTAATGCGAAGCGAATGGGCTCATTCGCATGAACAGACACACGAATGAGACGTTCTAAACCTCATTCGCTACAATGTGCACACGAATAACTAACATTTTGTTATTCGCCTAAACGATTGCAATTACAAAGACTTAACATACAAAACATGACAAACTACAACACGCAACGTCTCGGACGACCCAAAAGCTACAGACACATGAATATGCATCTACAATATGCTATGTCAAGTGTCAGTACCATACCAGTACCGTGACAAATGATATCAATTCTGACTAAATATCTTTATATGATTGTTGATTGATGTAAAACATAACCAAACGGTCACATAACCCACTTGTTCATTATAAATAAATATCAAGAAAAAATTACAACCAACAATAGATAAGATTTTCATTAGGTTGGACGGTGCAATGGTTGCGTCCATGCCACCTCAACTATTTTTTATAGTATGGTGCCCCCCTCCCCTCCCTGTTTCCCCAACGCCATTGGGGGCACTATTCACTCCTCGTTGTTGCAATAACGACCACCAACGGCTGCTTCTAGTGGGGCCCACTATAGTTATATTAATAATAAAATGGAAATTATATGGGATGGGGCGACACTCCATTTCTTGGGCGCCATTAGAAACAAACAATGAAGCCCCCTGATGACATGAAGCTAAGGTGGTATTGAGGTGACGCAATAAAGCCCGTAGAGGCTCTATTCTACACCATCCAACCTTATAATATAACTATCCAATCAAACATCAACTATTTAAATTATTAATATAGCCAACCCTATTGTTTAATGATTTACACGTTTTTCTAACAATAGACAACCCTTCTATTTTCGACAAAAACCAAAGTGGGCGATGGTGGGGAATAGGGGTGGCTAAATGTTGTGGTCTTCTGGTCTAGTGGTCTTACATATTAAAATGATGTTTTAACACTTTAACATAACACGATTATTTGTAAAAGAGAAGGCTTTAGGTGATAAAAAGTAAAAGGTTATCGTTTATACTATTTCATAAAAAAAATGTTTAGTCTTCGATTTTTTCCACTTTTTTTAGATTTGTTATGCCATTGTATTTTGTTTTGGGAGACTTAAATTTATAAATAATAGAACTCAGGATTTAGCTATTTAAACGTTTTATATGTTACAAATGACAAGGTACAGAGACTTAAATCAATCACAATAAAGTTACGCGAGTTAACCACAAACATGACGGGCTCAACCTTTGTGTGACCCTTTTGCAAAACTAACAAAAGCATTTTGAAACCATGATGAAAACGATAAATTGCAGAACTATAACTATTTGCATGATGTATGCAATATATAACACTTACAGATTATACAGATATCTAACTAAAGGTCTGGCGTGTGAGAAGTTGTATCAACCGGTGGCAACAAAATGTAAGAATCAAATTCCAAATCCTCATGACATAATCAAATATAAATTAGAAATTGTTTAAGTGGACCTTGATTACAGAAAATAATTCCTCTTGAGCCAACCCATACCACTAACGACAATTCATGATCATGATTTAAATAATTTACTTTATGAACTTTTAGTTGCTTTAAGATATAATATCTCTTTATCTTTTATCTTTTTCTTTTTCTTAGTAAAAACGCATCACATTCCGATATACAACATATCCTTCAGAGGCGGAGTCAGGATTTCATGATAAGGGGGCTTAGATTATTAGAGTGAGCGTTAAGGGGGGCTTGATACAATTTTATTGAATTTTAACCTTAAAAACAGGGGGCTTGATACAATTTTATCGAATTTTTACCTTAAAAACTTAACAAATTTGGGCCGGGGGGGGGGGGGGGGGGTTGATACCCCTCAGTCCCCCCCCCCCCCCCCCCCCCCTAACTCCGCCTCTGATATCGTTATACATCACCGTAACATTGGAGCCTCATCCCCTCCCCTCAACACACAAAGTTCACACCTCTCGAATCAACTACGTCAACGACGATGTTATCTTCAAGAAACATTGGATAACTTGTCGTTAATAACACACCAAACCCATAATATTGCTAAGCTGCAAAGGATAAACTTCAATTCCCATTGGAGTGGATCACATGACAACAAACTACACTTCATTTAACCAAAACTCACATTTAGGAAATTTTGATTATAGTGTGTCCCTCGTTAAAGTTTCTGTGTTCCGTAGATGATGTTCACGGCCATATATGCTTCTTGAACACACCAAGGTGTCTTCAGTGAAAAAAATCATCAAACGGTCAACATAGGTCACCTTACTCGGTTCATAAGTCCATAAAACTCGTCTGTGCATTTGTGAATTGGAATAACATAACAAAAGGTTCATTTTAACGATCCTGTCAAGACCTCAAACAATATTAGGATGTTATATTTGAGAATTCCCAAATATTATACACTTTTTAAGGCTATTTAACTGTTAAAATGGTTTATGCCCTATTCACGTATGTATCTGTACTTTTTATACCAACATAGGTCAACATAATTGATTAATAAGTCCATAAATTAAACTTCTTTTTATTGAAAAAGCAAAGGTGCGACTGCTTTCATTTGTAGTTCGTACAATAAGAAAAATGATGCAGAATATTAAAAAGTTGCAAGCAATATTCATCCTCCATTAACTTTTGGTCAAATTTGATTCATATAAAATAATAAAAATATTTTTGCTCTTTGTTTTTCACGTCACCACCATATCATCTCACATTTAACATCCGTAAAGAAAAGAAAACCGCATTACACTCGCTAAGTGTGAGGGGTCACTCCAATTACTTACATAATCAATAGGAAAGTACCACGTCAGGTAAAAAATCCAAAACGACACAATTTGATTGGGGTGGTTACCCATTGAACACACATAATATTTAAAAAAAAATACAAAATATTAGAATTATAAAACTTGATTGGTTGGATAGGTTGAATCCATTAAAAAAAAAAAAACACAACAAAACCACCCACACATCTCCAACCCAGACTGAGTTCCACACCCCGGATCCACTACTCATTCTACATACTTAGACCAAGAGGGCGTTATACCACTTGGTACTTGATTTACTCAGCCACTACACACGTATGGGCCGAGTTCATGACCAACCCTAAAAGACTATATCTAATTGTTCACGGAAAAAGCAATAGGTAGGTGTCACATCACACTACCACATAAGTTAGGGGGATGGGTGCTCTTAGGAAAATCTTTTTACTTCACTGGTTTCCCCTTTAATGCTCCGAACGTTCGTTCCACATCCTTCCTTGCCGCCTCTTGGGCCCTGACGAATTTCTTTTCCTTCAGATCGGTCGGATATCGAAACGCTTTCACAAATGTTGACCAGGTTGGGTAGATGTCACCGGTAAGATAATATCCACGTTTATATAAGTGGTCATTTAAAGTAAATGGACATTGCGGCACCATTCCGTTTCGTTGGAAGAAAACTGTAGATTGTTGGAGAACATTTATGTCGTTGAGTGAACCTGGGGGACCAAAAAATACATGCCAAAACCACATATCTTGCGAAGCAACCACTTCTAGCATAATCATAGGGTATTGATGATCCCCTCTCATATATTGTCTTTCTTCGTGTGCTTCGTACAAACATGCAATGTCGTGACTTGTTGGTCTTCGTGAAAACCAACCCCGAATAACTTAATGACGGCATTGCAAAAAAAAATTGTAAATATTCGCGCGACGTCCTCTCAGACATGCATAAATACTCATCGTATTCATCTGGAAGATTACAGGTTGCGAGTTGTTTCACTGCCGAAGATACTTTTTGCATGGGCGTAAAACTCTTTCTAAACCGACTGTCCACACTCTCTCTAAACCATTCAAAGTTTGCTTCAACATCTGCTACAATTTTTAGAAATAGACGTCTCGACATGTGATACCTTAGTTTAAATTGTGTCTCGGTGTATTTTGGTACGTCAGCAAAATAATCATTCATTAACCGAATATTGCCTCTCTCGCGATCACGTAGCACATATCTTTTTTTAAATGTTGTTGTGTCTTCCTCTGCAACTTGCCTGGCAAGCTCCATGATAAACGCAAGGCTACTTACTATCGGTTGAGTTTAAAAACACATGCACTTCGAGCGAAGGAATGAAAACTTGATCATCTTCAACGTCACTCATTATTTTAAAAGTATGGAGGAAAATATGAGATGATTTCTATTTTTTTATCTTAAACCGTGGACATGTTTTGTATATATAACCATTTGAAAAAAAACGGTCATAAAATATGACCGTTTGAATTATTTAAAAATTTTAAAACGGTCAAAATTGAATTAAACGGTCAAACATGGAATTAAAAAAAATTAAATATTACCGTTACGTATCAATACTTATTCAGACATCTTTTTGGTCTTAGCCCAGTGTTTTGAAAACCGGACGGGACCGGCCGGTCAGACCGGGCTCCGGGACCTGGACCGGTACGGTTCGGGTGGTTAGACCGTTTCTGCAGTGAACCGGCTTTGGATCGGAAAACCGGCCGGTCTGACCTGAAAACCGGCCGATCAGACCGGAAAACCGGTGGCCGGACCGGTTTTTTTATTATTTTTTTAATATTTTGGGTTTCAAAGCATCTTTTGGCCCGGTTCATTGGACCGGTCGGACCGGTGAACCGCCCGGGGGTCTGGTTCGACGTCCGGTCCGGTTCTGAAAACCTTGGTCTTAACTAAATACCTATTAACCAAAATAATTTGATGACACTAACATAACCGACGTATCATATATGCGTCTATGACTATATGTGTATAAACATGTGCTGTGCACATATATACATACTAGCTTTTATCCCGGGATTGTCCCGGGTTGAAAAATATAACCATTCTAATAATACTAATAATAATAGTAATAATTATTACTTTTGTAATTAAATAAATAAAAAAATAACCTTGCTATAAGGTGACACCATGTGTTGCAGTGTTGCGCGATTCTTTCTCGTAGCTTCTCTTGATTAAGTATAACTATCCATCTTTAGAAGAGTAAAATTCCAATGATAGCATGACGATTGGGCTAAATTTCAACATTGTATATAAGAACCTGGTTTAAAAGAATAAACATGATTAATAAATAACCTGAACACTTTGTGTTTTTTTTCCTGTATGAACGAAACCCCATAAAAAACAGTTGTTTTTTTCTCCGTTTTTTATATAGCACTATGGTACTCGTTGGAAAGATAATAAAACGCTCGTTAATTTGGTGTAATTTTTTTCTTTAAAAAATCTCGTATATAAAAGATATTAACGTTTAAAAATGATGGGAGGAAACATTAGAGAGAAAAACTTAAATTTATTTTTAAATTCGTAAAGAAATTAGGGTTATATAAGTGTAGAAGAATAAATAAAAACAAAATAAAAAAATAAATTAAAAACTGTCACCTTAACGTGCCACGTGGCACATTCAAAGGAGGGTTGAGGCCTCCATTGAATGTCACCTCATCAATATTCAATTCTTTTATTATAAGTTGTTCGGGTGGTTGGACCGTTTCTGCAGTGAACCGGCTTTGGACCGGAAAACCGGCCGGTCTGACCTGAAAACCGGCCGATCGGACCGGAAAACCGGTGGCCGGACCGTTTTTTTTTAATTATGTTTTTAATATTTTGGGTTTAGAAGCATCTTTTGGCCCGGTTCATTGGACCGGTCGGACCGGTGAACCGCCCGGGGGTCTGCTTCGACATCCGGTCCGGTTCTGAAAACCTTGGTCTTAACTAAATACCTATTAACCAAAATAATTTGATGACAATAACATAACCGACGTATCATATATGCGTCTATGACTATATGTGTATAAACATGTGCTGTGCACATATATACATACTAGCTTTTATCCCGGGAGTGTCCCGGTTGAAAAATATAACCATTCTAATAATACTAATACTAATAGTAATAATTATTAATCTTGTAATTAAATAAATAAAAAAATAACCTTGCTATAAGGTGACACCATGTGTTGCAGTGTTGCGCGATTCTTTCTCGTAGCTTCTCTTGATTAAGTATAACTATCCTATTTAGAAGAGTAAAATTCCAATGATAGCATGACGATTGGGCTAAATTTCAACATTGTATATAAGAACCTGGTTTAAAAGAAAAAAACATTATTAATGAATAACATGAACACTTTGTGTTTTTTTTTCCTGTATGAACGAAACCCCATAAAAAATAGTCGTTTTTTTCTCCGTTTTTTATATAACACTATGGTACTCGTTGGAAAGATAATAAAACGCTCGTTAATTTGGTGTAATTTTTTTCTTTAAAAAATCCCATATATAAAAGATATTAACGTTTAAAAATGATGGGAGGAAACATTAGAGAGCAAAATCTAAATTTGTTTTTAATTTCGTAAAGAAATTAGGGTTATATAAGTGTAGGAGAATAGATAAAAACAAAATAAAAAAATAAATTAAAAACTCTCACCTTAACGTGCCACGTGGCACATTCAAAGGAGGATTGAGGCCTCCATTGAATGTCACCTCATCAATATTCAATTCTTTTATTATAAGTTACTAGCTTTTATCCCGGGAGCGTCCCGGGGTATACTAATACTAATAGTAATAATTATTACTCTTGTAATTAAATAAATAAAAAAATAACCTTGCTATAAGGTGACACCATGTGTTGCAGTGTTGCGCGATTCTTTCTCCTAGCTTCTATTGATGAAGTATACCTATCCATCTTTAGAAGAGTAAAATTCCAATGATAGCATGACGATTGGGCTGAATTTCAACATCATAGATAAAAATCTGGTTTAAAAGAAAAAATATGATCAATGATTAACCTGAACACTTTGTGTTTTTTTTCCTTTATGAACGATACCCCACAAAAAAAGTCGTTTTTTTCTCCGTTTTTTATATTGCACTATGGTACTCGTTGGAAAGATAATAAAACGTTCGTTAATTTGGTTTAATTTTTTTTTTTAAAAAATCTCGTATATAAAAAATATTAACGTTTAAAAATTATAGGAGAAAACATAAGAGAGAAAAATTTAAATTTGTTTTTAAATTCTTTTTTCTTAAAATAACTCAATTTAATTTTTTATATAGATCAAAAACAGATTATTATTAAAATAATAAATTCAATACTATCACCTCAAGGTGCCACATGACACATTCATTGGGGGGTTGAGGCCTCCATTAAATTCCACCTCATAAAAAATCAATTTTTTTATTATAAGTTATAGATTATAGATTATAGATAGATTATAGATTATAGATTGTAGATACTCACTATTTTTCATTTCAAACTATACAAAACTGAATATCAAACTATAGGTTAAAATAAAAAAAAATAAAAGTTATTTTTTAAACCTTTCTCGACTTTTTTATTTATGTATTTAGAAAAGGCAAATATATGCCTGAAGAAAATATGTTACTGAGGAATAATGAGACAGTATTGGAGAGACAAGAAAGAAGGAAGTAACAATTTGAGAGATATTAACCGATTGAAAGAAGAAAACAATTAATTTTTGTAAGTTATTACCTTTTATAGGTTATTACTAAAATAAAAAAAGTATAAATCATCCAGATCGATGACTCGAGCCAAACTAAGGCTATATGGTGTGCCCCCTCTTTCCCCCAACTCCCCCAAGTGTCATATCAGCGCCACATCATTTCCCCTATTTTCTCCCCCAAAGTTTGGAAATGCCTTCCCCTAATTCCCCCATTCCCCCTTTCTTTTTTTATTATTTTATTTAATCTATTTAATTACATATTTATATTTTAAAATAATCAATTAAAATTAAAATGTATATATATCATATATGTGTGTGTAACTGTGTACAGAAGCAACAAAACCAACACCTCTTCATCACTTCATCTCCATCTTCATCACTCTCCACCACCTGCCGGAGCTCCACCACCACGTGCCGCCGCCGCCGGCAACAAAAGCTCCACCACCCATCGTCTCCGGCAACAACCCCACCACCCATCGTCTCTGGCAACAACCCCACCACCCATCGCCGCCGGCAACAAAATCTCCACCACCCACCGCCACCGTCCGGCGCCCCTGCAACAACCCTACCATCATCGCTACTCTCTGGTTTGCAAGTTTGTGTGTGTGTGTGTGTGTATATATATATATAGTTTGAATTAAAAAAAAAACAAAAGCCTCCAACGTTCTTCTCCACGTGGGCCAATCAAAGCATCCGGTGGCCTCGGTGCTTTTTCCACTATTTCCCCGAAAATTTTACGGGGGGGGGGGGGGGGGGGGGGGCGGTGTTCCCCGGATGCCAACTCACCTCCCCGGGTGATCTCCCCGGGAGCACACCGAATGGTCTAATGAAAGATGGAAGAAAGTCAAAATATAAAGGGGTATTGGATTTTAATAATCCAAAGTTTCCACCATTGGTCAATAATAATCTATACTTCAAAAATTCTAATAATAATCCCAACTTTCGAATATTTGGCCTGTGGTAAACCTTTTTTAACTGAGGACTAACTAGGTTAGTTTGCGCTAACGTGGCATCTGACCATGCATGATGACGTGTACAACTTAATCTGACGTGACATTTTATATTATTAACCATTTTTATATGTCTTATTATAACTATACTCTCTCTCTAAAACCCTAACTCTCCCTCACAAGTCCCTCCATCTCTGCACTCTCTTTCCTGATCTCCCTCTTCCTCGCCCCTATTACAATCATCATAAAATCCTCAATTGATTAATTCGTACCCAGCACCTGTCATTACTCATTAATTGAATCTTTATCTTCCAACCATCACCCACAATAATCCCAATACAATCATTATGACAGTGTCGGTTGATCTAAAAAAAACATACCCAGAACATGGAATCGTCCCTATTACAACGACGGCCGGCCACCACCAAGCTCGGGTGGTGGCGACGCCACTGCTCAGCCTAAAAAACGAGCTGGAAAAGGGCTATGGTGGCCGATGTATGTCTGATGGTTCTGTGGTGGTGGTGGTCACGTTCGGTGGGGCTGTGGCTGAAGGAGATCGATGGTGGTGGCTGTGTAGTTGTGCTAGTGAGAGGCGGTTGGAGACTGGTGCTCTGTTCGTCTTCTTCCTCGAGCTCAATGAAGTAGCAACAATGGCGGAAAAGATCGATGAGAAGGGAGATGGTTCTCTGTTCGTTTTCTGTTATTATTATTATTATTATTATTATTATTAGTATTATTATTATTATTGTTATTGTGGTGGAGGAGAATGGATATGGTGAGGAGAGGGAGGGTGGCGGTGGAGATGGTGGTGGCGGTGGTGTTGCAGATGAGGGATGAAGATGGTGGTGGCGGTGGTGTTGAGGAGGAGGATGAAGATAGTTGTTATGTTGAAGATGATGATGATGGAGGGATGAAGATGGAAATTTGTTTTGAGCATTTAAAAAAAACCAAGTAATCGTGCCACATCAGCATCTGTCCACATCATCGTGCCCACTTAGCAGCCACGTCAACACAAACTAACCCAGTTAGTTCTCAGTTAAAAAAGGTTTACCACAGGCCAAATGTTCAAAAGTTGGGATTATTATTGGCAATTTTTAAAGTAGGGATTATCATCGGCCAATGGTGAAAACTTTGGATTATTAAAATCCAATACCCCAAATATAAACCATTATAGATCTATATCTATATATTATAACTAGGTTATCTCCCCGTGTAATACACGGGTGTAAGAAATAAAATTTGCTTTAAAGGTACAAGTTGTTGATTATATTCTTTGAACATAATACAAAACATAATAATAAACCAGACATATCCGTTAGTCCAGTAACGGATAATAGGGAAGATGATGCCATAAGGATGATTACGCTGATCGGGTTCCCGTTTAAGGTGTACAGTTAGGATGACTTAAGGAGATCAGAGATCTCAATTATAGAGATGAGAGGAGGATGGTTTTATGTGTGTAAGTAAAGGTGTTCAATAGTCTCTAACCTCTCATAATGGTCTCCATTTATACACCCAAGGGGAAACCTTATTTTATGGTTTAGTAAGGGTAATCACGTCCATCACATAAAGACCAGTTAAACTAATAGGGGTATTTAGGTCATTGATCATTTATTATATAAATGAGTATAAGGGCCATTTTATTAGAATATATAAATATATTCTTACATTCTCCCACTTAGCCGAGTAATCATTTATTATGAGCATTAGATAAGTCTGATCAAGATTTAACAATCATTTTAGTTTTAAACCAAAAAATGTAGCAGAAAAATACAGTCGTTGAGTCAGTTATTCAACTCAGTACCCCTATTAATCATACTACACCCAAAATTTAAAACTTAACATTAGGATCATGACAATTAAGCCCTTAACGTTAATTTGTATAATTAGTATCTATACGTCCTTAGGCATGCATGAACGTATTTAGAGACAAACAAATCTCAAACTAATGAGGAATAATTAATAATTAGTCATTCATAGTGCAATATGCAGTTGTACATGCTCATTAGCAAAACCCATCTCTATTTTAGGCCCTTAGAGAGACTTATGGGTGATAGACCTTTAGTTATTAGATCCATAAGTGTATCATGAATGTATTCGATACAAAGAATTAGTTTCCTCTACTTGTTCATAAAATAAGTGAACAATCAAGTTCGTATCGAATTTCTAATGCAGCTCCGCTCGAACTGTTACTGTTCGAGAAAATAGGGTAGCTGACTTTATCACAGTAAGTCTTCAATATATAATTTAGATGGAGTTATTAAATTATGAGTCTACTGATAAAAAATCTAGCAACATTTAGTGACAACTGCGTTGTGATAAGCAACATATTATGTCATTATTATTTAGATTGTTGTTAACAGTTCATTATGACTCCTCCATGAGATAAGTTTTGTCTGCTGATATAAGGATATATCCCGAAGTTGACATATTATTTTCTTTGAATACAACAAAGTTAGAATAAGAACATTCAACTGTTTTAAGTTCTCACTTCTTCTTTAAATTATAGTCTCTCGTTTCTTAAAGATATTGTAATATTTTATTAGATGCTTCACAATAATGTAGACGAGTTTAGTGTTTAGCAACATGAACAATATCCAAACAAATATAGACTTAAACTTACATAAGGCTTCTAATTAATGAAGCATAAGGTAATAATCTCATTTATCATATTAGCCTCTAAAGGAGAGCAATGTTGTATGTTACATGTGTAAGGACCCGCTTAGAGACGAAACTAATGTCTCGTTGAGTCTATCTCGGTGGATTTTGATTCCTATAACATAAGAGGTATCTCCGAGATTCATTATGTCAAAGTATGTGCGAACAGTTATAATTTCATCATGTTTAAATACTTGCATCAACCCATACGTGAATATCATTGACTTACAAACTAAGTGTTCTTGACCTATAGTTTAGAACTTTCAGGTTATTTTATGAACATGTAGGTCAATGTTCGGGAAAGTTGTCGAATGTTCATCTAATGTAGCTCTTAAATTATTATAAGCTACTAGAATGGTAATGATCATCAAAGATACATTTTTGCAAGACAAGTAAGAAGGTACTTTGTTATTTGTCCCCTCTTTAGTATAACCCTCAACAATCAATCATACTTTTAGTGTGATAACGTTTCCATTCAGTTTCAGTTTAGTTATGAACACCCTTAGGTAATTCAACAAAATCCAAATGTTATTATAATTCATGGAATCATAGCTTGCCAATAATAGCTTTATCCCATTTAGAATATTTAATTGATGCCGATGATATAATTTGAAGAGGTAGGATCATTAAAATTTTCAAACATCCATTTCAGCTTTAGTCAGGTAAGGTACTTAATCATCAAAGTTAGTAGGCCTTCTAGACCTAGATGACCTCCTGAGTTAACTATTGGGTTTATTAGAATACATATGTAATTTTATGAATTAGCTCTTGCTTAGGTGCTTTCACTCTCAGGTAAATAAGGAGTAATATTAGTTTCTAAGTGTATAAGAGTTGGTGCAGTGTGGTGTATAAGAGGTGTAATCGGAGTTAAATTCAGAGTATAA
This sequence comes from Ambrosia artemisiifolia, assembly GCA_032199755.1. Taxonomy (NCBI): domain Eukaryota; kingdom Viridiplantae; phylum Streptophyta; class Magnoliopsida; order Asterales; family Asteraceae; genus Ambrosia; species Ambrosia artemisiifolia. The sequence goes on from CM063520.1 coordinate 51,989,482, forward strand.
TTTAATGAGCGCCCCCCACCCGTCTCTTGTACTTCGGGCAAGTCATGCTAAGGACTTTTACTGCTCCCACTAAACTTAGAAATCTTTAGAAACTTAGCATGCATAGGGTCTAAGATTGGAAGACCAATAGATTCTGATAGAGAAACAAGACAATGATGTTTATGTTAGTTTCTCTTATTGAGGATTACTTTAGTTTTGGTAAGAAATCTAAGTTCTTCCCATAGTTATACATGAATGAAACTTTATTAGGAGTATCATTATATGGAGCAGTGTCATATGCAAGAGGTGTAACTTGAGATAAGATCAAAATTGTCACTTCCCCTACCCCTTGCAACTTTTGCAAGTTATAATTAGGACACTTAATACTCTCACTGATCTTTTAGGTCTCTGGGAACTCCATATGATAAGTTTTGGCGATGCATGTGAATGGGAATATTTCATATATTTTAGACTTGATTTCCTTATTGTCTTGATTCCATAAGAAATTTTAATGACATATTTAGAAGGAAACCCTTTAAGTATATGAATTGATTTCTTGAAGACTTAGGTCTGTATGAAAAATTAGATTTAAGTTGATCTTTCTCTAAGCCCAGGAATGTCAGTTAATTATACCATGTGATGGAAACCCATTTATTCCTTCTGCCATTTTAAAGTTTAGGGCATTCAACACATGCTTTAAAGTCACTAAGAATGAGATTTGATAACAAATCATCCTTCGTTAACCTATTCATGATTTCTCATGAAAATTTTTGGTCTCAATGGATGAAGTGCATAGGTCTCATTATCCTTTGTTAAATTTTCATTTTTATTTTCATTTTCATTTTCATGATAACAAAGTTGTGAAAATGTATGTATCATCTTGTTTTATTTTATAAGGTTTCTGTTTAGATAATGACAACAAATAACATGAGAGTTTAAGTTAATAGTGACTTTGTTTTGGTCATAAAACTCATAACTATCAAAGTGTGGCTTTAGTATTGATACTAAAATTCTGAGTAATCTCCAGAATATCGTAAGGCATCACAAAGCCTAATACAAAGATTAGTTATTGATAGTTCTTTCAACCTTAACATTAAATTCGTCACTCACTCTCATCTTAAGTAGCTGTTGAAATCTGGTAAGGAAACGAATAGAACTAGACTCAACAATCATGTGTTAATTGGAATATTTATATTTGTGGAGTCAAATATCATTGATTTTCTATTACTTAACTTAGCCAGCTGTTTCCTTGACTTATGGATTATCTCATTGCTTGTGCCTAGTCTAATGGCATAGTTTTGCAGTGAGACATCCGCTTGGAGAACTTAGAGCTGGAAGCAATACTTGTATTTTGTTTCCGGACTTTAAAACTATCCTCTCTATTGTAAGTTACCTTCCACTTTAAAGTTTTAGTGGTACTAAGGTGAATAACATCTGATTTTTTTAGTTTTAGACGTTTTTGTTCATGTACGTATATTGCTATCAACACACTCATTTTCCTTTGGTACTTCTGAGTGTTGTAGTTGATTCATAAGGCATCCAATCGTACTAGTGGAAAAGTTGTTGTATAACGTACTGAAAATCTTTGTCGATTCCATGAATAAGCCTTAGTTTAATAGGCCATGTTATTCAATATTATGATGTATTCATGAATGTCACCTAACCTTAATATTTGAGTTAGATTTATTGCATGCTTCCTTAAGAGTTCTTTTGATTCTTCCATAGAAATAAAATTAGTCTTAGGAATTTTAGAATCTTTAATGTCTCCCCTGATAGCAATCATTAATTTGAGTTCTTGATTACCATAAGTGACATTATATTTGACTTATCCCACTTCTTAATGAAAATAAATTTTAGTTTGTTAGAAAATTAGTAGAAGTGTCATGTCTTAAGGGATAATCAAGACTCAATAAGAGCAAATCATATTAAGTTTTGGAATAAGAGTGGATTAGTTAATTTGAGATACGGCCTTTTAGAAGAACTTTAGAGTGATTTTATGTTATGGGATATTCAAGTAAGGCAGACAAAAAATTAGGATCATTATATTAATGAAGGATCATTAATATATGAGGATCATTGTTTTGATGAAGATGTGATAACATCTATTATAAACACCATAATATAATAGATTAATGAGAAGTTCTGCTTAAAATAATAGCACATCACCTTTGGGCAGAAGTGAAATCATTTAAGCATGATGTGCAATTAAGTGTAGCACATCACCTTTAGGTAGAAGTGAGACACTTAATTTATTAGGCACAATTTAGTTTTACAGGGTATGAATGTAACACATCATCTTTGGACAGAAGTGAGACATTCACATTAATTAGGCAAAACTAATTCATTATGTTTAGTTAGACTTTGATAACTAAGTTAAGGTAGCACATCACCTTTGGGCAGAAGTGGGACCCTTTTAGTGTTATCAAAGTAAAGTAATGCGTTTATTGATTTAGGTTTCGAAAAACATATTAAGTAAAGTTTTACAAAACTAATAAACTAATTAAGGGTTTTCAAATTAGATGGTTCATGTTTTCGAAAAAATGAGGTTTCCGAAAAAATTACGAGTTCTCGGAAACAGTTAGTTCCGGAAACACCAAGGAGGTTCTCAAAAAAATAGTTTGTTCTCGACCTTGTTCCTAGTTCTCGGGTGGCCTTAGGTTCTCGGAAATTAGTTAGGTTTTCGGTGAAACAAATTAGTTTTCAGAAAATACAAGGGTTCTCAGATTTAATTTTGGTTCTCGGATTTTGTATTGGTTCTCGGTTATTGTTTAGGTTCTCGAATTTTGATTTCGGAAATAGAAACCAAGAACTGGTTGTCCGTGAACCTTAAATCCGCAAACCTGTTTGAGAACTCCTTTTCGAAAATATTAATCCGAGAACAAATAATACGAGAACATTAAATCCGATCAATACTATAAGTTAGGGATTTGATTATGGTTCCAAATTTTTGGGATTTTTAAATATATCCAAAAATTTATTTTAGGAAATTTGATTTAGTCAAAACTTAGAGATAAAGTAATTCTGAAATTAATGGAAACATAATCAAAATCAAATTCTCACCAAAATATGGTGATTTTCATCAAAAATTAGGATGATTTTTATAAACAGTGCCATAAACATACAAGAACCGTTCATACTAATTGTGAGATTTATTATTAAAGTTTCGATTAATAAATAAAAAATTCATTGATAAATCAATTAAATCCTTAAAAAGCAATCTCAGGTATAAATCAAAAAATGATTTGCTTTATAATCAAGATCCTTACAAATCATCTTGAAGGATCTCGTCGCCGTTATTAATTAAATCAAAAGTCTTTATAAAACTACAAATCAATGTTTCGTGATTTTCAATGTTATCACAGAACCATATTATGAAGTTTCGAAAATACAAAGTATTTTTATTTAATTAATTGAAAACTTTTCTAAAGTCAAAACTTTAATTTTGCAAATCGAACCATTATGTATTTTGCAAATCGAATTAGAATTGATGTAATCAACATGTGCTCTAATACCACATGTTGATTATATTCTTTGAACATAATACAAAACACAATAATAAATCATACATACCCGTTAGTCTAGTAACGGATGATAGGGAAGACGAGGCCATGAGGATGATTACGCTGACCGGGTTCCCGTTTAGGGTGTATAATTAGGATTGATTGAGGAGATCAGAGATCTCAATTATAAAGAGGAGAGGAGGATGATTTTATGTTTGTAAGTAAAGGTGTTCATTAGCCTCTAAACTCTCCTAGTGATCTCTATTTATACAATTAAGGGGAAACCCTATTTATGGTTTAGTAAGAGTAATTACTTCCATCACATAAAGAACTGTCCATCATTAGCCTGTTTAAGCTTCCTTAGTTTTTTCTTCCTAATGTTGCTAATGTTTTCATCATCGCTAGCACTATCAAAGTTGTCATTATCAAGCACATCTAATCCATTATTAGGTTCATCTACCCCTACATCAACATGAAATCTAAAGTCCCTCAAATCTACCTCATCCTCCTCCATAACATTGCCTTCATCTACAAAAAAAGTCACTGTCACTATCATCTGCCTCACTATGTTCACTCTCACTATGTTCATCATCACTACAGCCTTCATTAATGAATTCAACATCATTAAAGTCATCAAAAATGTATTGCGTATTGCATATTGCATTTAGCATCAACAACATCATCTTTCACATTAGGCCCATTATTAGCATCTATGAAAGGGTTAAAATCTCAACCATATGATCAATATCTCCAACATATATCTCATTTATGACATGTAAACTATCTTGTACCTGAGAACTGTTACTCAATTTAACCACATATTCTGAATCACTTTCAGGTTGATCAACATCTCCACTTGACTCTTTAGTCCAACATAATGCAAGTCCCTTTGGGTTCTTTCTTTGACTCTCAATCAACTGTGCCTCTAACTCGCTAATTTCATCAATGAGAACACTTGATTGTGTTTGTGAGTACTGAAAGATGTTTGAGTTCCCATGCTCCATATAAACTTCAATTAGTCTAGCTTGATCCATCACAATTTCCACAAGTTTCCTTACATGATTGTCAGCAAGCAGAGGGTGGAGACAATTATCTAAATCAGTACCACTTACTATAAAATGGAAATAATGAGCAACATCATCATTGTAGCCTAACTTTCGCCTAACCAGTCCCAGTTCATACAAACTAAACCTATTGTAGTCCAACAAATCAACCATGCTTAGCTCCCCATTTTCATACATTCTGTCTGTCTGGAAAATCAGTGAAATAACCTCCATGATATAGATTGATCGAAAATAGGGTTGGATACAATTGTGCATTGTAAATCAGTTTTAGGTTAGAAAAATTAAAAAAATCACAAATTTATCATCTATGAAGATCAGTGTTTGATAAATACCCCAAACTTCGTTGATATCGTACTCATCATCATCAGTTCGTATATGAAATCTCTTTGCTGGTGCTCCATCGTCATCCATTTTGTTGATCGTAGTGAGTTTGGGTTGATTGAAGAGTGTAGGTTGGAATTGAGGGTTTGTAATGAAATAGTGGTTTGAAAATAGGTGTTTTTTTTCAGATGTTTTAAAGGAGAGGATTTAAAAGACCAAAAATACCCTCACGTGATATGCACGTGAGGGGAATTAACCAAGATTATTAATTGAGTTAGTAAAAAAGGTTGTAACTTGTAGCAAAATCAATAATAAAGGTTGTTTTGAGTACAAATGAAACATAAAGGTTGAAACATGCAATTTTAAACAAACATAAAGTTGATTTATGTAATTTTGTCTTAATTAAATAGGTTGAATAGTTTAACCGAATATAACCTTAAACGTTTAATTAAACCAATCAAGCAGATACTTGTAAAAGACCAAACATGAAAACATTTGAGAATAGTTAAAATGAAATGTTCAAGTTCAACTTAAACTATACTTAAACACAACTTGTATCCTACACTAACTTTTTTTCTTTTTATGTTATTTTTAACCTTTTTAATTTTAAATTAACCCCTTGCACTTGCGTATTTAACTAGTTACAACTTTTGTTCCTTTATTATGATTTTGAGTAGATGTAAAACATTTGTCAACGTTCTTTTGGACTTGTCATGACTTTTTTTTATTAACTTTTATCTTTTTATTAACTGGATTCTTACCATTAACGTTATTTTAACCACTACTTCTACATTTCTACTTAAAATTTATTATAAATCGGGTCTCCCCTGATGGTTCTCAAGAACAAATAAGAAAGGTTCTTGATAGCATCCTGCCTAAGACATGTGTAGATGTAATTGGTAACTCTAATAACAAAATAAACAGACAAAAGTCTTCAGTCTTTTCAAGTATGGAGGCTGCTCGTGGACTAAAAGTTGTCATTTAGCATTTGTTCGATTTTATTCAACAAATAATTAAATATATTAATCACATTATAAAACTTGCAATAACATATAATTATAAATGTTTGTATTTAGATTAAACAACGCGTAAGTCGGAACACGCATGCTCTAGCCTTAAACAACTCCTGCTCATGCTACATATGAGGTTTAATATAATATTTAAGACTCTAATTTATAATTAAGTTATTTTGTAGACGGTCTTAAGCTATATTATATTAGTAATATAATTATTTAAATATACATGTCTTTTACTTTACTTATTTCATCTTTTGTATTCTTGACTAATACTAGAAAAATAAAGGGGCTTACTTCACAGTTTACACCAATTTTTAAAGGATAAAATCCAGTCGTCGATTTAAATTGTTTCATAGAAAATTAGAAAAGAGAATACTATCCTACGTTCATGGGTTGCATGTGTTCTTTGTCTATTCCAAATTCCACACTAACTTTGTTCTCTTTGTAATCTCTTCGGAGTGCTTTTCCAAAGTGCTATCTCAAAGTCGCTAATTCATCTATAATAGTACAGACTGTACAGCCAATGATCTCCAGTCCAGCTAGTTTAAGGTGAGAGGGTTTATCTCTTCGGAGGGTTCCCGTCTAGGGTTGGTCACAAGTTCGATTCTCGCCCATCGAAAAATCATACCCATTAAAGGTTGAAAGGGCCTGGTGTGTGGGAGGACTCGAACTTGTGACCCGAAGATTCTTAGGACTAGAATTTCACCATTAAACTATGTCTTTAAAAAAAATACTACATACTGTACAGTTGTAAGTTGAAAAATGCACAACTCTTTGAATAAAGACCCGAAATATGTTATAAGAAAAGTATGTCAAAAACATACCTCATCCACATGGGCGGATCTAGCATGTAACTAGGGATATCCCGGGCTACTCCTGATTTTTGTCGGTGAAGTATAAAATTAGTGCAAAATTTTTTCTTCATGCATTGTATAGTTGTGCGCAAATATTAGGATACCCCTAGGTAAAATGAAATATGATGCCCTTGCATTTTTCTTCTAGATCCGTCACTGCTCATCCATATCTCACGCTTAATATTTGTTTAGTCTTGGGTATGCTTACTTAGGTCATGTTTATGAGCGTGAAATGGTAGTATGTCAAGTTACCTTACACTCACGCGAACACTACGACTACAACGCATAGCAATCGTGGATGGAGAGGGGTGTACCATGAGAGTGTGAGCGTGGTCATGTCATGAGAACATATACTTTCGATGTTCAAACAGTTGAAAGGAAACCAAGTAAAATTTTAAATTTTATTAGAGTAAATTACATTTTTTGTTTTTTTTTGTTTATTTCAATTTTTAGTGAATATTTTTACCTTCAAAAACGTCAGGAATCATACTTTATGTTTAAAAAAGCTTGTCATTTCCTCTAACGAACGTCAAATATTTCAATTAATGGTATGCTTGTCAAAATTAGCCGGTGGCTGGTGACTAGAAGCTGGTAGCTGTAGCTTTTAAAATATATTTTGACTAGTTTTTATCCCGGGAGCGTCCCGGGTTGAAATATCTAATATGACATAATAAAATATCATCTAATATGACAACATAATTAATGATTTGCCAATATATGATTAATGAATATTATTATCATTATTATTAGAGAAAATTGCAGTTTTCGTCCCTGTGGTTTGCCTAAACTAACAAGTTCAACCCAAGCTTAACACCCTGAGTCCCTGTGGTTTGTTTTCCTAACACTTTACGTCCCTCTAGCTAACGTCCGTCACGTCTGCCGTTACTTGACCCTCACGTGCACCTCACGTGAGGGTATTATCGTCATTTCAACTCGATTATTATGATTAAAAACAAAAAAAAATCGTTTTAGTTTTCCCTCTCATTCTCCCTCTCATTTCATCTGATTCCCTCCCAACCATACTAACCATAAACCCTAAACCTCTCATTGCATCAATCAACAATCAGACACAATAATTAGTTGCAATGTGGGCATCGTTATGGATGATTAGTGAACCAGGCGTTGATTACGACCCATTCCAGATTTACTGTAAGTATTTTCAAACCCTAATTCTTTTACAATTGTCATTTAGCTGTAATCGATCGTTATGGATGATTGATGTTGTTAAACTGATTTCGTTTTTTTTGTTTGTAGCCGAGGATAATACATTGTTTACAATTAAGTTGATTCATGGTGATGAGTTTATGAATAGTCCTAGTAGAAAGTATATGAATGGCAAGTCTTGCTATATAGACTGTTGTTGTACTGAAGATTTTGGAGTAGACGTCTTAGTTGAGATGACTAAATCAGTAGGGTATCCCTGTGACATGGTGTTTACTATCATTTTAGGTTACCTGATGGGGATTTAGACACAGGTTTAAGGTCATTGGCTACAAATGCCTCTGTTGAAAGGTTTTGTTCGTTGGCTACACAGTATAAGGTTATGGAGGTATATGTGCAACATTGGTGGCCAAAGATTAATACTTTTATGGTTGAGCATGAAGAAAGGCAGAGAGAATATCAAGAAAGGCAGAAGCAACAACAAGCAGTAGTGGTTGAATGTAATGATACTGTAGGCCAACCTGATTTAGAATCTGATTCTGAACTTGAAGAACAAATTGATCAGTTGTTACAAGGTATAGAAGATAAGGTTAAGGGGAAAACAACCATTGATGACATTGATGCCAATGAATCTATTACTTTGGTTAAAGTTAAACTTGAGAGGGAAAGGGAACAATTAGTTGATACAAAACAGGATGACAATATGGTAGAGGAACAACAGGATGATAGTGATGAAAAAGAAAATGATAGTGATGAAAAAGAAGATGATAGTGATGAAAAAGAAGATGAAACTGGTTCTGAACAGGATGATAGTGAGGACTCCGATTATATTGTTGATCCTGACAATATGGTAGAGGACCCAGAAGTTGATATGAAACATTTTAGGTCTGCTGTTGATGATGTAGAAGATGATGAGGAGTTACATCATAATGTGGACATTGATGCAGATGACTTACATGTAAACCTTGATGACTTTGATAGTCTATGTGAAGATGAAGAAGATGAAAATGAACCAAGGAAACTTAAACAACTAAGGAAGGACAAGAAGGGAGGAGATAAAAGTTTTTATCCATTTAGTGTTGGTGATCTGTTTAAGTCACGGTCATGGTTCTTAGAAAATCTAGGTGATGATCTTGATCTTGATGATAGGTCCTATTTCACTTTCATAAGTGATAGGCAAAAGGTAATGTGTTTGTTTTTCTGTTCTTTATATGTTATAATTGTTTTTTTATTTACTAGTTCCTAAAAAACAGCTTGTTAATTGTTAGGGTCTAATTCCTGCATTATCCAAGACATTCCCCAAGGCTGAGCATAGGTACTGCTTGAGACACATCCATGAAAATATCAGAACAAATTGGAGAGGAGGTCAATACAAGACCATGTTGTGGAGATAAGAAGATGGAGGAAGTTGGAGCAGAGCTCACTTTACTGGTATGTTTATAATAAACAGTTAGTTAACTAAGTAAACAGTTTAATTAAGCATTAGTCAATTAAAGATTAAACATTAAACAGGTAGGGCCAAATGTGATGTTCTGCTCAACAACTTGTGTGAGGTCTTTAATAGATAATTAGTTCCTGGAAGGGATAAGCCTGTCATCACATGCTTGGATTTTATTAGACAGTACATGACTAAGAGGATAATGGTGGTTCACAATGTCATTGAAAGATGTGAAGGACCTTTGACACCTTATGCAACTAAGATGTTTGATGCCATTAAAGAGGATGCTGCACAGTATAATGTCCTTATGGCAAGTCCAACCAAATATGAGGTATGCATGTAACAGTATTGATTTCTGAGAAGATTAACATGGACCTTTGTATGACACCCTAGGCAAATCCCACATCGGCCGTGGCCAGGAGAGATCCTTGGTTCATAAGTAATCCAACGCGTTTTGGGCTTAATGTTAGTGGATGAGAGGAGAACTCCACAGTTAAGCGTGCTCAGGTGGGAGCAGTACCAGGATGGGTGACCTCCTGGGAAGTCTCCACCGGGGCAACCAAAAGCAAATCCGTGAGCTCTGGATGGGCAACCCATCGGGGCAAAGCGGACAATATTGGTGGTGAGAGGGGCCGGATGTTACAAATGGTATCAGAGCCACTCCTGTGCCGTTCGGGATGGTGGGGCAAACCTCATCGAGGACGATGAGTCCCTAAGGGGGGGGGGGGGTGATTGTAACAGTATTGATTTCTGAGAAGATTAACATGGACCTTTGTATGACACCCTAGGCAAATCCCACATCGGCCGTGGCCAGGAGAGATCCTTGGTTCATAAGTAATCCAAAGCCTCTTAAATCACCAACGCGTTTTGGGCTTAATGTTAGTGGATGAGAGGAGAACTCCACAGTTAAGCGTGCTCAGGTGGGAGCAGTACCAGGATGGGTGACCTCCTGGGAAGTCTCCACCGGGGCAACCAAAAGCAAATCCATGAGCTCTGGATGGGCAACCCATCGGGGCAAAACGGACAATATTGGTGGTGAGAGGGGCCGGATGTTACAATGCAAATGTTTTAATCTTCAATGTCAATAATTGATGGTTGTATGGCTAATCAATTTGTTGGTTTTAGGTGAGTATACCTGGGTCAGACCAACGTGTGGTTGACATAAAAGCCAAGACTTGCACATGCAGAAAATGGGAGTTGACTGCAATGCCTTGTAAACATGCTGTTGCAGTGCTATGGGACATGTCTCTGCATGGATATGAAGTTGGAATCCCTGAAAGATGGGTGGATGCGGTGTATTGGCTAGATACATGGAGGAAAGTGTACCAAAACACTATTGAGCCAATTAATGGTAAGGACCTATGGAGACCATCACCATGCCCAACTACTATCAGAGCCCCTAAAGTTCATAAACAGATTGGAAGGCCAAAGAAAAAGAGAAGAAAGTCAGCCAATGAAGGTGATGAACCTGCAAGCAAGGAAGTTGGTGATCCAAAGAACAAGGGAAAGAAAAAAGTCAATAAAGGGGCTACAACTACTGATGGGATTAAAAAGTCAAGAAAGGGGGGTACAACAACTTGCAAAAGATGTGGACAGAAGGGGCACAACTCCAGAAGCTGTGGAAAAAGAGGTCAACAACCAAGCTCACAACAGTGCTCACAGTCAGCACCTCAAGATTAAGTCATGATTATGTTGTTATGTTAACTACTTTAAAACTTATTATGTTTGTTTGATGGTGAACAATGTTTTCTTCTTGAACAATGTTTAGATTATGATGTTTAATGGGTATGCAGAATGGTTGTTATTGTTATTGGTTGTTACTGATTATGGGTCATATTGCTTGTTATTTTTAATGGCTGTTAATGTCTGAAAATGGTAGTTATTGTTAATGGGTCAGACAACTTCATATGATTGTTATTGTTAATGTCTGAAAATGGTAGTTATTGTTAAATGGTAGTTATTGTGAATGGTTGTTAATGGGCCAGTGCAGTAGCTTAATGTTCAGGTTAATGGGTCAGATGGGTTAGTGCAGCAGCTTATTGTTCATCAATGTGTCAAATGGGTCATTGCAGGTTATGATAATGTGCTCAAATGGGTCATTGCAGGTTATGATAATGTGCAGCAGCTTATAACACCCAATCTGACCCATTCACAATAACATCAACATTTTCATTACAGTCAACCTCAAATGCATGGAATGTTTAAGTAACAACATCATTTTCATTTCATTAAAGGTCAAATTTATTACAATGTTGCATACTTACATTTACATTAATCAACTAAGAACAAAGTACATAACAAAGAACAACCAACTAAAAAAAAGCATGATCCTCAGTTTCCTTGCCTCATACCCTCTTGCTTCAGCTAATTGTTGTTGTTTGTTCAAATTTTTGATTAAGCCATTGTTGACCTTCGAATTCCCTTCACTAATTGGACCCTCTTCCCATGTCACAAACCCACATCCACTTACACAACAGTGAAACCTTCGACTAGGGTTTGCTTCAGTCCATGAAGTTCGAACCTGTGTTTCAGACCCACATCTGCAAAATGAAGGAACCTCAGTCCATTGTGCAACTCGTCGATGATGATTTGAGCTCGAATTAGACATTGATGATCTGGTAGACCTAGAGTTCGACATTAGGTTTTGTGGGATTAGGGTTTAGAATTCGAATTGGGGAAGAAATGAGGTTGGGGAAGACGAAGACACTGGTTAGTGTTAAATAATCGAGTTGAAATGACGATAATACCCTCACGTGAGGTGCACGTGAGGGTCAAGTAACGGCAGACGTGACGGACGTTAGCTAGAGGGACGTAAAGTGTTAGGAAAACAAACCACAGGGACTCAGGGTGTTAAGCTTGGGTTGAACCTGTTAGTTTAGGCAAACCACAGGGACGAAAACTGCAATTTTCTCTTATTATTATTATTATTATTTTAAACAAATCTCTGCCATAAGTTATCATACTCTAATATAAAAAAAACGAATCTCTGCGCCGGGGTATAAATCTAGTGCCATTATAAAATATTATATAATGTCAAATGAATTCGGAAGTTTGTAATCGATCATTCTAAAAAGAACTAACATGAAATAAGGAAAAAAAGTTATTTATTGAAATATCGAACGCATTAGTCAAAGGGTTATGTGATGCGTTAAAAAATTCATGGGTATATGATCGGGTATATAGTTCGGGTATTTGGGTATGTGGTTTCAGGTAATTGGGTCGGATATCACCTAATCCCAGGCCAGACCCAAACCCACAATTTTTTTAAACTAATCCCAAACCTAACACAGTACCTGTCGGGTTACAAAAAATAGTCGTTTTTTTCTCCGTTTTTATATAGCACTATGGTACTTGTTGGAAATATAATAAAACGCTCGTTAATTTGGTGTAATTTTTTTCTTTAAAAAAATCTCGTATATAAAATATATTAACGTTTAAAAGTTATGGGAGGAAACATGAGAAAGAAAATAATAAAGGTTTAATATTTACATTTAGTAGATTAGGTATTTAATAGATTAGGTTAAACTATAGATAATAATATAGATATAGATGTTAAAATCGGTATTTGTGTCATTTTACTCATTAAAGCTTCTAGCTAGTAAATTTTTTTCTTAAACGCTAATAATAATAACGTTTCAAAATAGAGTTTTTTTTTTCCTAACTTTCGGACATTAAACATAAAAATATACTGTACCGAAACAAATTTTGTCTACTAATCCAGTAATCCGTAAACAAAATATTAATATACACGTGCAAGTCAAACTATAGATGGCTTCCTTGCTTCTAGAAGAGCTTTCCTACACCTTCACCAATCACCAACTAGTCGGCCAAAACAAATGCGCCCCACTTTTTCCCCGTATTTTATTTTTATTTTTCCTCTATGAAACAACCCCACCCCCAAATCCCATATATATACACACATACTCACACATAAAACATGCTAAAGTTCTTACCTTTTCAAAAAGTCCATAAAGCCCATTTTTAAGAAAATCTAGTAACATATCTAGAGAGAGAGAGATGGATTGGAATGGTTGTTGGAGTGTGAACACTGTGACTCCTTTCTTATTTGAGTCTAGTGGTGATTCTGAAGAAGTAAAATTAGATGTTCATCATGATCAACAACAAGATGAGGCAGTAGTGGATGAATCTGAAGGCCTATTTTTTCGATACGATGATGATGTTGATTTTGATGTTGAGGATGATGATGATGATGATGCACAGTCTTGTAGTTATGATCATTCATCTTATATAAACACTAGATATGGATCATATGATGATAGCCAACATGATCAATCACATGAAAGGCTAACCTATGAGGATCATGAAGAAAGTAACATTGATTATGATGACGACGACGATGACAACGACAATAATCAGGGTGAGAGCAAGCTGAGGGATTCATCTAAGAAACAAAAGGTATCTCATAAATTTTGTGTGGATTTGTTAAATCAAAAAGAGATGGATAGAAAATTCTGGGAAGCATGCTTGGCTTCTTGATGTATATATTTTTTTGTTTTTGTTTTTCTGTTTTTTTTTTTTTATGTTTGTTTCTTGATGTCAAATGTTTGAAAAAGAATTCAACTTTTGAAGTGTAAGTTCAAAGAAATTGAGAGAATTGAGTTTCTTATTGTGAAAGTTCACAACACGTCAACACCCACATATGTTATTATTTGATGTTTGTTAAAGCTAATGCAACATGCATCATATTGATATTGCATAAATGCATACATCATAATTAAAATAATAATGTTATGTATGATTCGACTTTTGTTTTGTTTATTTTCTTAATCATTTAAAGAATAAATCTAGATATTATTAAATAATTAGTAACGAACAAACAGCACCTAAAGTGTTTGATGTATAATATTCCAATATTTGCGTGTCGTGTTCGATATAGAATCAATTTAAAATAGAGAAGAACGACAGCAATATAAACATATAAAATCAATTTTAAACATAGAGGAGCGAGAACAAAATAAACACCATGCATTACTTAAAAGTTAAAATTGATGTTGTTCTATTTGAAAAAAATGTTTATATGCAGCTCTTGTACTTCTCTACACATAAAATTGGTTTTATATCTTCCCTTTCATATACAACTACTAAAGAAAATTCAGTATGTTTTTTAATTTGTTTTATTTTAGTTGATTAAAATTATCATGAACCATATATAAGATTTTTTTTTTGTTTTTTATTTATCTGGCAAAGATTACTTATAAGCATGTGGATATTATACTTGTTGACGTATGAAGTAATTTGGTGATATGTATTGTAAATTTATAATATAAATTTACAAGCTTATTTTCTATGCATTTTAACATAACAAGCAATATGGATTAAAGCACAGTAGATAATTTGACTTAGAGTTTGTTTATGGGCCCATTTGTGCAGTTCATTTTCTTATTTGGCATCTCTTGGTATATGTTTGCAACTTTTAGAAATTTAGGTAAGCTTTTGTGTGGAATACTGGAATAAGTGATGATGAAAGTTACATTTTGTCAAACATGATGCCAGGATGGATTTCTAAAAGACGTTGATGAGTGAAAAACATCATATTCACTTATTTTATTAAATATATTTGGAATATATTGTTCTACACTTTATTATTCTTTTAATCAAACTTTACAATATCATAGTTACGCATTCATTTCATCAATAATAAATCATTTTTCTCATAGTTACCTATAGTTACCTGGCAACAATATCTTATAATTTGCTCTCTTAATTGGAGTTTATCAGTTTGATGCATATTCTGTCTTAAAGAATCATAATACTTGTATCGTTTGAATGTCTTCAAAAGCATTTCGTTACACTATATTTCTTTTTGTTTTCTCTTTCGGTTTCCTTTTATCTGAATGTATAAAAAAGAAGACAAGTAGATGTTGAATTCATATGTAACGTGTAATAAAAAAAATTGAACAGACATGTCTGAGTGACCCCATTTTCTTAAATGTTATATACAATAAACACATTTATAGTCTAAAAGTTAAGGCCAATTAATTCATTTTCAATAGCAGACTCTAATTTTTTATACGTCCATGTTTAATTGTTAACAAATTTTACCCATTAACTATTATAGGCGGCTAGGCGCATATCCATATAATTTTGTTAAATAGTTTAACCAAAATTAAACAAAAAAGGGTGCTTAATTTTGTAGGTTTTAAAAAGGCATGGTAGAGCTCTCAATCATAATATGATATCACTGACTAAATGAATGTATTCATGATACTTCTCTGTTTATAGAAGAAGAATAAGAGAGCTTACTACAACTAACTGCCTCAACCAACTACTAAGGTGCTGTTTGTTTTTTAAGAGGTAAAATATTTGCAGTCTGTGGATCACATCTGCAGACATCTACAGAAGAAGAGGTGGACCAAACATTTGCAGTCTTCAAGAATAAGACTGTTTGTTTGTCAACGTCTGCAGCGTAACCCAAAACCGTAATCCACCATAACCGAGACCCTCCACCGTGAACCAACACCCAAAACCAAAACCCACCACAACCCGCCATAACCACAACCCACCATAACCATAATCCATCACCTTTCTCCACTCTATGTACCTTAAACACCACCCAACAAACAATAATATCAAGAAACCCAAACACCCATTTCATATGGACCTCCAACAAATAATATCAAGAATCCATCCTAATTTCTTCATAATAATATTTGTTACAGAACATTGAAACATACAACAAATCTAACACAAATCAATAATAATAATAACCTGTAAAGGGACGGTGGACGGAGGGAGGTGGGACGATGAAGGACGACGAGGGAGGGAGGGAGGGAGGAAGGGAAGGCTGGCGGCGAGGGAGGAGGGAGTGGGAAGGGCAGCGCCTGCAGGTGGAGGGAGTGTGGACAACGGCGCGAGGAAGAGGGAGTGGGGAGGGCGGCGGCTGCAGGTGGGGAGGAGGGTGGAGGAGAAGTTTTTGGTCTAGGGTTTGAAGTGTTTGAAGAAGAGAGGTAGGAGGAGAGATATATGGATAACAAATGAAGGAGAGGAAACAAAGAAGAGGTTAGAAGAGGTGGGTTCATGTCTGCGCGGAGAAGAGCACGTGCAAACATTTTTTAGGGATATGTCTTCCAAAAAACAAACGATCTGTTGGATGCAAACGTCTTCCCACATCTGCGTGGTGCAGACAAACAAGGTCAGAAGTGCTTTTGGGAGGAAAACAAGCAACACCTAACTAACAAACCGACTCAATACATACTCGAATATGCCCCCTCAAGTTGAATGCGACGCAACAACATGAAGCTTGGACCTTAAGGTGTCAAAATGAGAATAAGACAACCCTTTGGTCAATACATCTTCTAACTAAGACATAGTAGAAAATATCGAACACAGAGAGCTCTCGATGTCACAATATCACGAATAAAACGCAAGTCAATTTTCATGTGTTTCGTACGATGATGAAACACTGGTTGACTGCAAGATAGGTAGCTCCAAGATTGTCATACCAAATATTTGGTAGACAAGAAAGCGGAATACGTAACTCATGTAACACTGAAGCAATCCATTGAATATCCACTGTTGTGTATGCTAAAGCTCGATATTCAGCCTCAGTACTCGATCGAGCAATAATTTGTTGTTTCTTGGAACTCCAACTAATGAGGTTGGGTTGGGTCCAAGACAAACACAATAACCTGTAGCAGAAAGTCGATCATCCGGGAAATTCGCCTAATCAGCATGAAAATAGCTATGAATTTCACATCTATCGAACCGACGAATAATCAATCCATGTGTAATAGTACCACAAAGATACCTCAAAATGCGTTTAACAACGCCACAATGACGATCAATAGGTGTCTATAAAAACTGAGACACTTTACTAACCGCATATGTAATCTCAGGTCGCGTCAAAACTAAATCCTGTAATGCTCCAAGATTACTCCGATATAAAGTGGTATCAACCAAAGGAGAACCCGTATGACGAGATAACTGATGACTAGATGCAACATGTGTAGATAAAGAACGACACCCAGACTCAGCTACAACAAATCAACTAAGTACGCCACTGTGAAAGATGTAACTCGTCATCAGAAAAAGTCTCATGAACACCCAAGAAATAGGATAAATTCCCCAAATCCTCGAGTACAAACTGAGCATGTAAACGAGTAATCAACCTTGACACAAATACTAAAGAACTCATAATAATAATAATGTCATCCACATAACCAACACATGATGTGGTCAAGAGAAGTCAACAAATCCAGAAGTTGTGCCATGTACACAGTCTTAGATAAATCATCGTGAGAAAGGCATTGTTGACATCGAACTGTCGAATATTCCATCCTATAGAAAAAAGCAACATAAAGAATAAGATGAATGGTAGTGGGTTTTGCTACGGGATTGAAATTCTTTGTGTAGTGAACCCCCTTAGTATGAAAAAAGCTCCTAGTATGAAAGAATAAGATGACATGGTTATCGTTTATTTATGTTTCGTCTCCAATCTCCGTCTAAAATCGAGCTATATTGTCTAAACGATCTTGTAAACGGTTCTAAACCGTTTTCACAAGTGGTAGCAGAGCCGTGGTACCGATTTGAACGATCTAACAGTCATTTAAATCAATCACAGCTCGTTTTTCATATGTTTTAGATGTAAAAAATCAATTTTTTGAAAGGTTGAAACCCTAGATCCGCTAAATGAACACAAAATCATGAGATTTTTCCAAGTTTTTGATCAATAGAGGGTTAGGTTTTTGTTTCCTCACCTTTCTGCACAAATTTCATCATCGAATTCAAAGGTCGAATGAAAAATTCGTGAGGTCGAATGAGTGAAATTTTTTTATTCGTGCTAAGTTTAGGTCGAACGAGAAATTTTAGATTTGACTCGTGCTATTCAAAGTCTCATTCGTGCTAACCAATTTTCATTCGTGCTATCTGTTTTTGGTTCGTGCTATCGAAAGGTCGAACCAAATCTGTTTGTTTCATTCGACCTATCCAAGAGTTCGAATCAAAATTTTGGGTTTTCATTAGACCTATCTGTGAGTTCGAACAGGAGTGCATTCTTTTGGTTCGAACCCTCGATCATATTATCAGATTTGGGCTATATTTTTCAAATTTTAAGGTGTAAAATTTCAAATTTTGGAAATTTTTTGAAATAATAATTGTTGAAAATGACAAATCCGTGTGAATATTATACGGTGAGAGATTCACAAGAAGTTGCACGAAAGCAATCTCAAAGACAACAACCTCAAATTGATCAATGGGGAAGAATGTATGTACCTAAAATTCAACCATCTGTTACATGACCTACAGTTGATGTGTGGGGTAATTTGATAGCTCAAGCTGTGCAACCAATAAATAAAAGGATACATGTTGATGAGTGCGTTAACAGAGAAATTGTTGAATGTCATGTTGTGTGTCTTGCTAAGCAAATGGGGAATGATGATTCAAGTGAATTGTCAAAGAGTGATTTGAGTTCTGATGAGAGTTCGGAACAGAGTGAATCAGGAGAAAGTGATTCATCAACTATTAATCCAAATTCTGAGAATGCTAATAGTACATATGCGGTTGAGGTAAGTGTAACATTTGTAAAAGCTGATGATCAAAATAAGCATGATGCAGTTGAGGTAAATTCAAAACGTGAATGCTAACTGTTTTGAATATGTCAAATTGAAAAGAGAAGTGATGAAACTTCTTAAAGACAAACAGAACTTAGCAAGTGAATTAAAAAGGTGCAAAACTGCAAATGAAATTTTTGAAAAGAATGAAAAAGATTTTAAAAATCAAATTGGATCTTTTAAGAAAGAAATTTCAAAACTTCATAAAACTTATAAGAATCAAGTTGTTTATGTGTTGGAGAAAGATAATTCTACATCAGAGTTAGATGTCACAACACCTTGTGTTGCTAATCCTGATTCTGAGGTAAGACCAAAGCTTGAAGTGAAAACTGAAAATGTGGTAGATATTTCAGAACCTAAATCTGAAGTGAAACCCATATTTAAGTTTCCTGAAGGAATAGAAGGATCCTACATGTTGGTAGGAAGTGACAAATTGATTTCCAATAAAGAGTTTCCAATTGATCTCATTGAACAATCTTTAGTTAAATGTGTTTTTGTTGAAAATAATGATTTGTTAGTTCAATTTAGAAATCAATTTGGTCACCTGCAATTCAAACTTAATCCTAACCAACACGAGATTCAAAAGAGTCAGTCTGAGAACAACAAGAAAGGTCCTAAGGTAAAAGGACCAAAACCAAACAAATTGAAAGGTAATGATCAGATTAAAAATTCTCATCATAAGAATTCAAAATTTTTTTCATCAAGATCAGATGACTTTTATCATTATCCAAGTACCTCTCGATTTGAAAGTGGTTGTGGAAACAATTCACCATGGTATTCTCCTGAGTTTGTTGAATGGAGAAGTTGTTTTGAATGTGGTGAAGTTGGACATTTGCCTTCTCAGTAAGATACAATGGCTCTATTTATAGGTCTCTACATTAATATAATAGTAATGAAGGAAGGGAGTTAAGCATGTGGATGGTCACTCTATTAATGTAATTCATAACACAACAAATATTAATGATAACATAAAAATATTAAAACCCTATCAATCTTAAGTTCGTCAACACGTTTCTTTTAAGATTTAACAATGAATTCTTGATGCAATGGGTAAACAGAGTGGTCGGAAAGTAGTTTTTGAGAAGTAGAACCAGTTTGTTGTCCTTGCTTCAATATAAGACTAAAAAATGGAACAAATCAATAAAAGAAAGAAAAATTTCAAATATAAATATAAATACATTTTTTTGAACGGTCAATGGTACACACCCATAACGAAGCCTCGCACCCTTCAGGTCCGGTCCACGAGCCCCCCTAAGGTCCAGCCCCTCATTTCAGAATAACCCTACTCTGAGTGGGATTCGAACCTGTGACCTCCCAAAGCAGGAACCCCACAAAGTGAGTAAACCTTCCCACCTCCATTGCAACCACTAGGCTACAACATCATTGGCTAAATATATATACATAATACATTAATATTGTACCTCCTTCTTAACTGCTTGACTTCATCTATTTCTACATTGAGAAACATCCGAGTTCCAAACTTGTCACTTTCAACTATAAATTGATCTAAATATAACAATATTCATTATATATGTATATATATATATATATCTATAAGAATTGGTTCAAATGAGAACCTTTGGCCAAATTGAAAACTGAGAGAACCATTATGGAACACAAATTTCTCTAAGGCAAAAAAAATAAATTTTAATCGCTGCTTTATATGCAGGAATTTTTTTTTGTATTTTTTTTCAATATACACATATGTATAATGCAATATACACATATGTATAAATGAAAAAAAAAAATTTAAAAAAATAATTTTTTTTCTTGCATAAAAATGGGCGATTAAAGCAAAAAAAATTTTTTTTGCCTTTATATGAAACGTGTGGTCCAGAATGGTTCTCTCAGTTCTCAAATAGAGGTTGGTTCTCTTAGGATCCATACCCTATATATATATATTGTTGAACTCCATTCAACTGACAAACTATTAATAACAGGAATATAAAACAAATTACATTTCGCTAACTTACCCTTGTCATGCTGTATAACAACCATCACATGTTCATTAGCAGTGTTTTGAGAAATGAATTTCTTAAATTGTTGTGCATAGCGATTCCACATAGTACATCACAAAATTGTACCACTACATAAAAATAATATAATTTTGGAGGTAAATATATATAAAAATTGTACCACTACATAAAAATAATATAATTTTGGAGGTAAATATATATACATTAAACTCAATAATGATTTGGTTGATTTATTACATCACTAAATGACGTACATAAAGAAATGAAACTAAAAACAATGCTTTACAAACAAAAATAAGGAAATCGCTTACTCCAAGTCTTGAATATCAAAATTCATCCTTTTAGTTTCTTTTGGAGGTCATCCAAACGCATCCAGAGCTCCACACCAAATGACACTACCAGCAACATCTATACAATGTGCCTATAATTAAAAACATGAAACCCAAAATCAAAATAAACTACATATTAAAGGTAAAGTAACAGACAAACCAACATTCAAAAGTTCCTTTGCTTTGCCTTTATGAATAGCTTTAAAAGGCATGAAATTAAATCCATACTCCACGTCTTGCCAACCAACAATACGGGTAAAAGTGGTACAATGATAAAATTTGATCTTACCAATAATACGTGCATTAAAGGACTCTTTATGAAGGCCTGAATCTTACCACCCTTAAAATAAACATAAACAAAATATCAAGATCAATGACAACAGCTCTCATAACATAAGTAAACAAAAAACATAACACAAAGAATATTTATATTTATATCATCAATGATAACATAAAATAACTTTAGAGAAGACATACATTACCTGCTCATCAATCAATATCATTTCCACCTTAAAACTTTCTTTCCACTTTCGTATGATACGAACCTTCAGATACCAGATATTTTTGGATGGGTTCAGATCACAAACAAAACTATAAATTTTGTTATCAACGTCCATTGAGATGATTTTAACAAAGAATTTGAAAGCTGATTTTATGAATTAATTTGGATGAGAAAATGGTTATGTATAAGCAAAGCATCTTCGGTAATGATTATATACTTGCAAAAATCACACTACCCTATGTTAATTTAAAACTTTCCTCTTGAAACTTCAAAGTTAAGGGCTGCATAAGTACTTAACAGATGTTCATAACATCTGCTTATAGTAAAAAGAGGTCAATTATTAGTCTGAACAATTGTTCTTTAATCGAGGCTAACAAACAGATGTTGTTTAGCTCAACAGTGGTAAATTCAAGTGGCCCACATATTTTTGTTGAATATTTTAAGCTGATTAATGACATCAGCATTACCACCATCAACGCATTATTGGCATAGCTAAAGTGTTGCCATATCAGCTTTTCTTATGTCACTCACGACTCTTCTATAATAGTAAGTATAGATAGATATTAAATAGTTGTATCAGATAAACTTAAAAACCTCTAAAGCGCATGAGATAAACATGGATGGGCCATTTGACCAAGATTAAGGTTATGTGGCTGTATAAAGGCAACTAAGGATCTCATTAAAGTTCTACCAAGGTTTGTAGAAACTTGTCCACCCACTGCGCCTACCGCCACTACCATCACCGTGCCGACATTAGCGCTTCTGATGGCCACCGCAAGGATGTAGTCATGTAGCACTACCAAACCTTTTCATCACCATCAACCGGTTTTGATCTAGTTTTTGTTCGATTTGTTCTATGCGTAGAATCTAAAATAGTTCGGATTGATGATGGTACATCCCAAACTTCTAGGATTTTCAATGCCATTTTACTTTAGCGTTCTTTAGCTAAATTTACATCAAATGGTTTTAGGTGTGTGTTTTAAATCCATCGAGATAATACATTGCATTTTGTTTTATATTATTGTGTTTGGTGTTTTTCTAGTAAAAACATCCTAAAACATTATCCTTAAATTCAAAACATGATGCCTACAAGTCAATTTTTTTATCCTTCTCACACTTCTCACAAAATACAGTAGTTGTACACGAACCGTTACCTATATATATATACACACACACATACACACACACACACACACATATATATATTGCGTTATTAAGGATGAAGTGGTTAATGTTGTAATTTTACACCATTTTTAAGATGATATATGAAAAGGCATAGAGTAAATTTGCTAATGTTCATTTTTTTCCATCTCCACCATTCTTGAACGTCAATATAACTAACGTTAGGTAAATAATTTGAACATTTAGCATTTAAAGATTTCACTAATGATCAAAGAAAACAGGGGGTCCACCACTAACCTCTACCCCTAATTTCAAGCTTATTTAAATATGAAATTCAATATTAAATTGATTAAAAACCATATACTTTGGACGGTGGGCATAACATTCTTGAATATTTATAGTTACCAACACATGTACATGCATTCCACATAGTTTTAATATGAGATTATCACTTTTATTACATGTGTATGACTGATAACATATATAGACCACATTGATGTTAGTAACTCGAAAAGTTTAATTAAATAAAAGCGATTAACATAACAAACCTTTCTAAAATATGATAGGAATAAGGAAAATAACTTACATACTATGCAATATATCACGAGAGCATGGCCGGTATGGGCCAAGCGAGGGAGTCCACGCGGCTCAGGCCAATTTTTATCAGGGGCATAATTTTTTTTTTGTTGTTGTAAAATTCATATGTGTGTGTCTTGTTTTAAATAGAAAACCCATCTAACACTTAAATTTGAGCTCAATGATAATCAATTTAAAACTTAAATATGTTAACTCATACGGATCCACAAATACACATTTGTACCCCTTTATAAGGCCTAAAAAGCATATCATCTAAAGCTCGGATAGTGTACGTAAATCCTCAAGAATGCTATTACTCGAGAGGATCGATAAACTAAATATAGAGTATCACACTGTATACTATCACTCCCACGGCAAGACGCGGGCTTCCTACTGGTAAGATCTTGTGATTCAAACTCCCATTTTATCATTTAGAGTTTGTTTGTGATATAAAGATTTCGATTTCATGATTTGGGATTTATAGTTTTCAATAATCAAAAATTGTATGGAAGATTGGATCATAATGATGAAGGAATTCAACGAAACAAGGAATCCGATGGGTTTCTAGGGTTCCAACGGACTCTTTGGGTGTCCAAAGGCGGCACTACTCGAGGCTATATTTGTTGAAATGATAGAGCTCGGTGAGACGAAGTTGGAGCTGCATGAATGAACCAGTTCGGAATTCGATTGGTATTATATCAATCAACTCAAATGCAAGTGTGCTAAACCGTAAGTTTGGTGTTTGTTTGCATCTCCAACGACTGTTTGCGTCTTCGGCGGAGGTAGGGTAAGATGAAAACGTCAAGGGGCCACACAGGTAAGACACATTGACCCCGTTGCATGGGCACTTCAGTCACTTAATTTTGATTTTATTTGATATAGTTTTGAGCTACTTGCATGCAAGGGCACGGGACAAGGAATTCCGACGGTGGCATCCGTGGTGATTGAAGCGTTGCGATCCCCAGGTCGAGATGAGTACGTGGGTTTTTTAATCACCAAATTGTAGTTCATTTAGTCATTGGCTAAAGTTGCATTATGCTCGTGCCAACATTTTAGTTTATTGCGTATTTGGGTTTAAAAAAAACAGGTACGCAGAGGTATAACGTCATAGAACCCTATACTCATTGACGGGTACTACTCTGGGATATGGTAAAAAATTTAGGGACGTCATTTGACAACGTTTTTCGGTAACAATATATTTGAGGGATTTATACGTGAATTAGCGCGTCAATTATATCCAATAGTATGATTCAAACCATGTTTAAATCTTGATGCTATACGATAACTTTGAGTCCTCAGACTTTTGTAAAACAAATGAAACTCAGACATATTTTGTTACTGATCGGGTGTTGCGGTCCGATCAAAGATAAAGTAAAATGTTCTAATTACCTCAAACTATGTAGCTAGTGGCAATAAGGGTTTTGAATCCACAAAGAGTATGTAGTTAGTGTTTTGAGACTTAGTTGATTGTAAAAAGTAAAATCTATATGAAGCTTGCTAATTGTTTCTTTTAATTATTGATTGCAAAAGGTTGTTGGAGAAACCAACAATTTATCTATATTTCTATATTATCTTATTAAGGAGGAGTGATGGCCAAGATTGTCATTTTCATTTCCGTACAACTTAATAAGCAATATGTACAACATATTTAAGCAACAAATTTAAGGGTATTATGGGAATGTTTGTGACAATTAAGACACTTAGAGGGGTAATCTAGACATTTCACACACCTAATCCTTTACAATATTAAAATACTTTTACAATACTACACTCCTTTTCCATCTCATCCCAAACTGATCGACAAAAAACCTACGGTAATCAATTTCTTTAATAATGCTAGAATGTGAACTGCCCCTTCCCCATTCATTTTCATTAATCTACATCTCCCCCTGGCGCTCTCTCCCTCTCTCTGTATACAAGTACATGAGCCCTAACCTCAACCCACCATCGCACCATTGCAGGTAATCTTAAATCTTAAGCTCTGCTCCTATTTTAATTAAAGTTCACGTTTGTGTTAGATTAGATAGTGTTAATGTGTTGTTTTCATAGTTTTATTGGTGATTAATAATCGGTTTTGAAGAGGAAATCAGGTCTGTGTTAGATCACACTATTTAGTGTTGACAGGTAACAAAACATAGTGATGGCAAGTCTAAAACTTGAATTAGAACTAACAGTATTTGCATGATTTAAATAGGTAATGATATTATATCTGTAATGAGACTATTTTTGTAAGTTACTTTATTGATCATGATATATGGCGTAGTAATCTTGATTTCACTATTGATCAAGAATTAAGTTAAGCATCATTGGAGCCTCTTGAAAGTAGGCCGTCTTGTAAATATTCACTGAGAATGATTTTGTTTTTTATAATTTCGTTTGTATTTTCATTATTTCTGATTTACAGTGGAGAAGTTTAACATTTTTGCCAATACTTTTATTAAAAGAAGCAATAAAGAAGTTGTACAGAAATAACTCATTATGTGCAGGACTTTTACAAAAGACTATCTTGGAAAGTGTGGGGCGTATATTGTTTCAACCGTTCGGAAGCAAACGATCGTGAAATTGTATCTAGAAAGTATGTAAAATGCCGTAAGATACATTGGCTTGTAATTTTCAGGTTAACAGAGCACGTTGAAGGGGCTGAAAACAATCCTCTTCTTATATTTCCTGAAGGAACTTGTGTGAATAATAAAGATCCAGAAGATGGAGTAGACGACTTCGTCTCGGATCAGAGTAAGATCCACGAGCTTCATCCGTAATCCTCATCATCTATTTAGGTAAATAATCGTTTTTCTATTCCGATTATTATTAGCTCTCCTCTATTCGTTTTAATAATATTATTATATTATTCGTGTTTAGTTCGATTTCAGTCGGCCCTTGGTTTAACGGCTTTTGTTTCTCAATTGTTGAATTTATAGTTTGAATCCGAACGGACTCTGAGATCGTCAAGGAATAGGGAGGAACAATGTTTGGTGCTAGCAACCGTAAGTTTCTTTTTATTATTCTTTTTTAATTAATTTTATTACTTTCTTTCTTTTTTTTTTTTGATATACTGAACTAGGAATGTGAGTTCTTGTAAATGCCATTGGAGTTGTATATGTACTTGTTCTTGATATTTTTATTAAGTGGTTATTTTGAAGATGAAAAGTTGGAATGTTATATTGTTATGAAACAGATAAATGAAGTGTTTGCCATTGGTATTATTATATTTTACTATCCAGTCGAATGTGGTCTGTATATGTTTATAGGCAAATGTCTAAAAGAGGGTATTTTGACTGCTTCACCAATTTGTTGACCTAGGCTTGAAATTAGATATAAGTTATATTTGTAATGCATAGTAGTGGCACTCACTTACTTCGAACTCTATGCAAGCATTCCTTTGGCAAACAAAATGTGAGAGTCGATTTGATTATATAGTCATGTAAGCCCATACTTTACAAGTGCTTACAGGAATGGAGCCTATATGAATCAAGTGATGGTTTGAACGTTAAGGTGCAAGCCCATACTTTACAAGTGTTTGAACTCAAATCAAACACCCTCACTTCTTTGTTCAAAAAAGAGAGAATGAGGCAAGGTGGCACAACACATACATCACACATCATTTCTGTGTGTGGATATATGTGCGTGTGTGTATATATATATTTATATAGTGTGTCACTAAACACATACATCACACATAATTTCTTTTCATCCATCTCAATCATCAATAATGAACCCGAGACAGTTTTTCACAACATTCGTCTTAGTTTTAACCATCGGTGATGCATCATTCGGGTTTGATTATATGCAAGCCGTTGACAAAAGCTTGTTGTTTTTCGAGGCACAGAGGTCAGGTAAGTTACTCGGGAACCAACGTGTGAAATGGCGAGGCGACTCTGGCCTCTATGATGGTTACCAACAAAAGGTAAAGTATCTTGTTATGCTTTGTGGGGTGTTCTATTTGGGTTGTGTAATGAAGTCGGTGTGTGAATTTAGGTGAACCTGGTTGGAGGGTACTATGATGCTGGTGACCATGTGAAGTTTGGACTACCGATGGCCTATAGTGTCACCATGCTCTCATGGGGAGCCATTGAGTATGACAGAAGCATGATGGATCTTAACCAAATGGGACATGTTTTAAATGCTATCAAATGGGATACAAATTACTTCATCAAGGCCCATTCACAACCCAATGTTCTTTGGGGACAGGTAACAAATAATAATTTAGTTGAGAAATTAAAACATTTGGTCACCTAATGTTTTACTAAAATTGTGGTGCAGGTAGGTGATGAGGACTCGAACCACTACTGTTGGGAGCGGGCAGAAGACATGACCACACCACGAACAGCTTATAAACTGGATACTGAACACCCAGGTTCAGGCCACGCTCATTTCTGTGTTCAAAATAGAGAGAATGAGGCAAGTGATTTAAGGGATAAAATTATATTTTTGGGATATGTATTTCAGTTTAAACAAACTTTTAATGAATACTAGTGTGTAGAAAGTAATTGACCAATTCGTTTATCACGGCTTATAACGAAGGAAGTATTTTTTTCAATCACCAACATTAATGTTATGTTCTTTATTACTCTCCATCCTGCATGAAACGTTTTTGATTTCCCCCAAAAAATAAACATATTACATGCCTTTATGTTTGCATTTGTGATGCAGTGTTATGGTGCATGGTATGGGTCAGTCCCTGGTTTGAAAGTGCTTGTACCTTACTCAT
The DNA here is from genome assembly GCA_032199755.1 of Ambrosia artemisiifolia. Lineage (NCBI taxonomy): Eukaryota > Viridiplantae > Streptophyta > Magnoliopsida > Asterales > Asteraceae > Ambrosia > Ambrosia artemisiifolia. The sequence goes on from CM063520.1 coordinate 52,017,597, forward strand.
CTGAAGATGCCCGTGGACTTCTAAAAGCTGCAATTAGAGACCCTGATCCTGTTGTTTTTCTTGAAAATGAGTTGTGAGTAAAACTTCAGTTATCAGTTTAGGGGTGGCAATTTTGAATTGTTAATTTAATATAACAAGCTAAAACTAAAAAAGATAGCTAAAAATGGAAACACATCAAATGGGTCAAGAATACTTCTAATGCACAAACATCTTGATTCTTTTAGTTTAATAATGTTAGATAATTATCAAAATAATAATGTTTTTCAACAATACTGACACGCTAATCATTTATGTAGAATTACAAATTTTTGGCCGCCCGGTTCAGCACAATATTGCATTATTGCCAACTTACTTATCATTTATTTTTAATTGTTGTTTATATAGTTCTTTTATTTTTTAATCTTGATCTTGTTTATTTTATACTTGTTAGGTATGGTGAATCCTTCCCAGTTTTTGCTAAAGCCCTTGAATCAATTTTTTGCCTTCCTATTGGAAAAGCAAAGGTTTTCACTAAAAGATTAATTTTCTAACGTTTTGTTGTACTTATATTTAATTTTGACCCATGGGGTTTACTGCCTTACTGGTTACAGATTGAAAGAGAATGAAAGATATCACAATCACAGCTTTCTCTAAGATGGTTGGCTATGCTCTTAAGGTTTGTTAGAACAGTTACTCTTTACTCGTATGCACAATCACGAAACGGAAAAAAAATTAAGTGTTGAAATTATAAAGATGGAGGAATATCCATAGTTGAACCATTCTACCCGGCTGGTATACCATGGGTTTAAATAACAAGCTTTATTTTTACTCCTAATATCAAATAATCTTTCACTTGCAAAGCTTTTAACTTAAGGTCTATTTGGTAGGGGGTAATGGAATGAATGGGGGAATGGAATGGATGAGGGAATGGAATGGACGAGGTAATGAAATGGATCATTACCATTCCATGTCTTGTTTGGTTGCCATGTAGGAATGAAAGAAAACACTACTTTGTGTTGTTAGATAGACAAGAGAAGACGAAGGAATAAAATTGGTGGTTAGTGGCGGTGGTGGGTGGTGGTCAGTGGCGGTGATGGTGGGTGGTGATATGTGGCGGTAACGGCGGTGGTGGGTCGCGGTGGCGATGGTCGGTGGTGGTGGTGGAGGCGATGGTGGAAGGTGGAGGTGGATGGCTGTAATGGTGGGTGGGTGACGATGGTGAGTAGTAGTGGTGGTGGATGGCGGTGGTGGTGGGTAGTGGTGATGGTAGGTGGTGGTGTGTGGCGGTAGCGTGGTGGTGTGTGGCGGTAGCGTGGTGGTGGATGGCGACGACGGTGATAGGTGGTGGCGACGACGGTGGTGGGTGGCGGCAACGGTGGCGATGGGTGGAGGTGGATGGCGGTGATGGTGGGTCGGTGACGGTGGTGAGTAGTGGCGGTGGTGGGTGGAGACGACGGTGATGTGTGGTGGTAGGTGGCGGCGGTAGTGGTGGGTAAAGGAAATTGTGATGAGTGACGGTGGTAGGTGGTGGAGGCGGCTGTAGGTGGATGATGGTGGTGGGCGGCGGTGGGTGGTGTTGGATGGCGGCGGTGGTGGGTGGGTGACGGTGGTGAGTGGTGGCGGTGGGTGAAGGTAGTGGTTGGTGGCGGTGGTGGTGGTGGGTGGTGACGACGGCGGTGGGTGGTGGGGGCGGCGGTGGGTGGTGACGGTGGTGGTGGGTGGTAGCGATAGCGGTGGTGGGTGGTGACGATGGTGATGGGTTGTGGTGGTGGGTTATGGTTTTGTTAGTAAAGGGTGAATGAGGGATGGAATGAAAAAAAAAAACATGGGGGGTGGATGGAATGGTTTTGAGGGAATGGAATGCCTTGTGGAATGGGTGATTCCATTAGTTTAACCAACCAAACATACTATTTTTCATTACCTCGTAATGGTCCATTCCATTCCACCATACCAAACGCTACCTTACACTATTACTATTTAAGTTTTTTTCGGGGCAATTACATATATTTATAATTTATATATTGAGCAACGAAGGCTTCCTTTTATTGTGGAATTACTTGCGTTATGCGGATTACATGTTAGTGAAGAGATGTTAAATCGCGTGTTATTGCTGTTAGTTTTTGACGTTTTGTGTGACATAGTGTTGACTATTTCTTGAAGTATGAAATAAACTCTAGGTTAATATTTTCGAGGATTTTAAATTGTTGTTACTGAAGAGATATTGAATTGCGTATGACTCCAGATTATTGCACTGATTTTAGTCCTCAAGATTCTTCAATTGTCAATACTGAAGGGTAGTTTAGACGTTTATTCAACATTTTACAATTTTCACGCAACAATTGTTAGATATATTAAACAGATCAATATAATAATTTGGTTTGTAGACGAGTGAATAGCCAAATCCGTCCCTGGGGTTTGACCCATTTTGCCACATCCATCCATTTTGAGAAATTTTTGACAACTGAGCCACTGTACTTTACACTTCTTTGCCAAATCCGTCCAATTCACAAACCCAGTTAAATAATTCTGTTAACTCGAGGGCATTTTAGTCATTTCACCTCTTTCATCAACCTCTCAAAACCCATCTTCTTCAACCTATCTAAACCAGACCTGCAACCACATCGACCTCCACTCCACTCCACCCAACCCTAACCCTAACCCTTGACCTCTCACGGCCACCATTAACCAAGAAACCCAAATCAAAAAACAGATTTCAACAAACACCTATCAAACAAAACACAATAAAAATCAAAACATTAATCAAGAAACCAAATCTTGAACGTACCTCTTCGACAAAAGAAAAACCAAAGAATTTAGCACCAAAAAGAGGGAGAATCTATGCAAGAACTGAGATTGAATAAAAAAGATATGAAATTGAGGGGTTTAAAACAGAGGGTTTGTGTTTGAAAAGAATCAAAGATTGGATGGTTGTTAAGAACAGAATACACTATATAGTGAAAGAGAGAGTAATAAAAGAGTATGAAGATGCAACGGAAGAGGGTATGGAAAGAGAGGTCAAACACTTGAGTAGTGTTGTGTGTAAGCAATCTTGATCAGGTTTCCATTGCCCAACCCAGATCCTTGTCGACCAGCCCCTCCCTGTCACCATTAATGGCCAGAAATAATTGTTGTTGGTTGTGGTTAGAAAGAAAAACAAGGAACAGATAGATGCACTTGATGCTCTTCACCATCATAGGTACCTTCGTTTGTTCGATTAAGAGACGGTGGTTGTGTCGTGGTGGTGGTTGAAGTGACAAGGGGGTGTTTGGTGTTTGCAAGGGGTTCTTTAGTTGTGGCGGTGTGGTGTTGAGAGTGGTGGCAGGTAACGGTGAGACTTGAGAGTATTTGGGGGGACTGCTTATTGTGTACGGAGAGATAGAGATTATATAATATAATTTTTAATATAGTTTTGTTTTTTATAATAATAATAATAAGAATGGGCAGAGAGATAGGTGAAATGACTAAAATGCCCTCGAGTTAACAGAATTATTTAACTGGGTTTGTGAATTGGACTGATCTGGCAAAGAAGTGTAAAGTACAGTGGCTCAGCTGTCAAAAATTCTCAAAATGGATGGATGTGGCAATATTGGTCAAACCCCAGGGACGGATTTGGCTATTCACTCTTTGTAGACTGACTGTTTAAAGCTAAAAATGGAAAAATTTGTTGGTGAATTGCAGGTGGATAATGAGGCTATGGAGCTGAACAATGAACTGATGTCAAATTTACTTAATCTTGCTGATGTTAGTGTTGTTTGTACTGATCAGAGATGATTAAATAAAGGAAAGAATTACTCTTCATTTCACTTCCACCCGTTTCAAAGTTCAATCTTTTTATATTGCCACTAACTTTAAAACTATCCAAACATAAGTGGTGTTTAGAATGGCCGAAGGGTATGTACTATGTAGTTTAAAATTAGTACCACAAATCATCTACTTGGGTTTTTTATCTTACAGCTAAATGTGGACACTATGGTTTCGTGGTTGTACACCATCTCTTTCTTTATTTAAATATATTGTGCCTCACATCTTTATTCATCAATCTTTAGAAAGGAAGGTACACATTGATCTCGATGTTCTTTTCTATACTTTTTTTTTAATTTACATATTGTGGCTCACATCTTTATTCATCCTAAAAATATATTGATGTACAAAATCTTTAGACACACATTGCTTTATAGAATACAAATAAGGGAATGTAAAGTGCATGCAACAATTAAAAAACTAACAGGAGCGAGTATCGCGCTGCAAATTATTGCCTCTCGCAGCAACGCGCGGGTTCCCCACTAGTAATTAATAATAAGAATGTGACTTGAAATTAAAATGATTTGAATAAAACAATTATTGGTAAAAAGAGTCACGCCCTGTTCAACTTGCAAGACCTAGGGTTCTATCACAATTGGGTTTAGTATCATGATTGTAAAATGGTACTAACATGTTAGATGTTTAAGGCTAAGGCATCAATAGCTATTAACATCAAAAGATGGACACAAATACATTTCGTTACTCTAGAACATGGAAATCCTAATATCATTTTAAAGCAGGTTTAACCGAATTTATTTTACAAAGTCAATAGTGCGAGAATAAATAACAATTTGTGAATCCAAAACAAGATTAAGACAATTAAAACGATTGTTCAAATAACCAAATACAAAAATAATGAAAAAATTACTATTTGTTCAAGAACTGTAAATAAAATCTTACATGGAATTAGCCTCTCATGATTGATGAAGCTTGGAAGTTGGATGGAATGATGGAAGGAGAAGCCTTAATAATTGAAGTTTGGTCTTGAATGGAGGTTAGGTGTTCTTGGTGATTATGGATGAATGATGGTTAAAAGTGGTAAAAATGGTTGAATGGATGGAATAGGAATTATTAGAATGGTGAATAATAGATTAGGAATGATGAGAATTGATTAGGAATAAGGGGGATAATGTTTGAATGGTCCAAGAGTTGACTATCTTCAAAAATAAGTGAAACCCCTAAATTAAAATATCATAAATGGGTCAAATATTCAAATTCACGATTTGATGCAGAACCCGTGACCCCTAAACGTAATTTTTAGGTTTTCAAAACCTCATATTTGTATTCCTCATTTCGAAATAGTAGAGATTCATATGTTGTCACTCCCGTCACTTATTTCTTAGACTGAGATATGCCCAAATGAAGTTTTGACTGTTTCTAGCGCAGTGTTCAGCTCAGTTTTGCCTTTTTTTTCTCATTACCTGTCCGTCTGTCTTCGATGCTATTGCTCCAAAAGGCCCCAAATACACCTTAAACATGACAAGGCCTGAAAAAAACCCTATCAACGTAGTGAATTTCAAGAACATATCTCACAAAAATACGCACAATTAAACCAAATAAAACTTGAACTTTTATCAACCCATCGGTTACAATTAAAAACATGTTTTCAAACCATACAACAATCCCGATGTGTTTTGGGATTGGTTGCAAGTAGACGGGATGGTGAGAATTAAATGAAAGGATTCCTATATTTTGTTTAATTTCTAGGTTAAGGATCACTATCATACTTCGCTGGATACCCGTTGAACATCATTGGGATGTTTTACGTTTATTCGAGTTGGTAGGAATGGGCAACTGATGTAGCCAAGGCTAAGGTCTATTCTAGTGTTGTTCTTCATTCTTTTGGGCTAGTATACATGTATATTTAAAGCACTTTTTCTAAATGACGAGGATATAGTGAGAAAATATGTTAATTAAAGTGTCATGTGATAGTTTGGATTGGGGGTTTAACATTTAGTGTGTGCCTTGATAGTAGGCATTGCATAGGCACATATGTGATGAATAACGAATTAGGAGGCAGTGTGTGTTTCTAAAACAAAGTGATGTTTAGTTATATGTGATAGAATTAAGCCTTATCTGTTGACAGTCTAGGGTTTTTATGTTCCTAAATGATGATAGGTCGGGAAACATAGGCAAGTTAAGTTATTACTTAAATATGGTTAAACACAAGGTATATGATGAGTGTCACAACACGTTGATACGTGCATATGTGTGTGTGGCCAAGCATGTCCATATAGAGTAAGGCATGTCATGTGATATCTAAGTGGTAGTGGGTTACTTCGACTTATTGAGATGACAAGATGTGATATGGCATGTATGTGTGTATGTGTGTAAGTGTGTATGTACGGGTAGTCGTTTTCTTGTTTTTAGCGAGTTTGGCGAGTAGTATCATTATGATGTATAAGGTGTCGACGAGTCTGGGAAATTGTCATTTCATGATGTCAATGAGATTGGTAGACGTTTTTATGACAACGATGATTGGATAGTTGAAAACTCACAGAATTAACATATAAAACAGACATAAACAGTCCCAAAATAGGTTACAATTAGGCTTATATTAGTAATAATTGATGCTTAATTTGTTCTTATTTGTATTTCTCAGGAAATTGGAGCTCCAAGACGGAAACAAAGGATTTTCGACTGAAAACGAGCAAAAATGGGAGATTCCTGAAGATACCAGACTTGAAGCCTATTCCCTGTATGTTTTGAGGACGATCCCGGGACTTAAACAATGCTAAAATCAGTCCCAGAGTGACCCAGCACGCCCACGCTCACCTGCACGAAGGCCTTGCACGCGAGAAGACGACGCAGCAAACTTGGAGAGCAAGAAAACAGAGACAAACAGACATGCACGCCCGTTCCAAAGACATGTGCACACCCGTGCCAGAGACAAATCGTACAGACAGCATCTGCCATGCAGCAACAGAACGTACGTGAGACAGCAAGCACGCCCTTGACACACTTGGGCACGCCCGTGCAGCCTCTGGAGGTCTATAAATAGCAAGCTAACCCTCACCATTCATGCATCCCTTATTGTGCTCTCTTGGGGCCGAACTCCAAGCTTCTTCCAGAGATCTTGGGGTCTTGTGGGAGGCCTTCTGGCCCTCCTAACATCTCTCGATGGTTAGGCCTTGTCCTACCTTGATCGGCTTGGCCAAGAAGATGATCGTAGAGTAGTTATGCAATAAATATCGAGGGTCGTGAGGATCAAGAGAGTTACATATCACTTGGAGGTGGATAGTTTGTCTATGAGCAGCCATGTTCATGTGTTGATCATATCTTATGGTTGTATCTTTCTATTATCACGAACCCATTTCGATTTGTAGACTTTTATTATCATTAGTAGTAGTTTATTTTTAGTTATTTGTGTTGTTATCTTCTTCTAATCCTTATTTGTTTATCTTTGTGGCAGGTTTGAATGATGACTAACTGAATAACTTAACAAACTTCAACTTAATTAAAATAAACTAGAGGTATAATCAGCTTCTGGTAGCCCCGAGCTAGATCGAAGGCGAGGAAACCGGTAGTGAGACAGATCCTTCGGGCTTCTGATATCCGAACCGGATTCTAAGCAATGGATTATGAAGTGGACCAGATCTGAGTGACACATTTCTGGTACATACCAGATGACTAAGTAATCTTCTTGGTAAAGGGAGGATTCCCTACGGGCGCACCAGTGATCTTTTGTATCATACGCCTTTAGGATTATGTTCCACCTTCATCAAGGATTTTATTCAGTAGTTGAGTGACTTTCTTAGCAAAAGGGAGGATTCCCTACGGGCGCACCAGTGATCTATTGTATCATACGCCTTTAGGATTATGTTCCACCTTTGTCAAGGACTTCATTCAGCTCGGGAGGTTAAGGGTGGGGTTATTAAATTGTCGCCCAGTTAAACAACTTTATATTTAACTGATCACTAAACATTAAAGTGCCACTTAAAATGTCACACCACGACAACGGCGGAAACACGTGGCGCGACGGTTCAAAAGCATAAAGTCAAGGTTATTGCTAAACATAAGTAATTTAAGAAAATGGGTCATTTATTAAGGCGTCATTACTTGTTTCAAACATTACACAAAAGTAGATTGTTTTTAAAGTAACATCAAGGTTTCTCAAATATATCCCAAGCCTTGGGAAATAAAGGTGAAACCCTGCAAAATGTATAACGCCGCATTGGGAGATTCTCCGACCCAGCTTGCCCGATCCTTCTTCATCTAGTTACCTGAAAGATATGTTTAAAAGTTTCGTCAATATAAATATATTGGTGAGTTCACAGGTTTTCAGTTTCTAAAACTTGTATACTTGGGAATACCATGTTATGACAATATATAGGAGTTGCAAATTCCTATAAATCTACTTGAGACTATAATCAAACCAAGACGTATATAAATAAAATGCCCCGCTCCAAGTCGTTACTCGGTTTCCCACGACTTAAGTTCAGAATATTTGCACCCCAGGCATAACCTAATGCACAATCGACGCTATCGATTAGGGGTGGGCCTTGTCAGGCACCAATAGTACTATCCGAATATTCCTCCGGTTTCAATCTCCGAATAAATGATTATAGAGGCGAGGACTCAACCCCGAGTGGCGGTCACACCTCAAGTAATAAACCCGTCAAACATATCCCTAACATATCTTTCCCCCGAAAACGTAAAAATAGTTTAAAATGGGGCCGTGAAACTCACCTGAAACTGCGTCTGGCTCAAAGGGGTGGATAGCAAGTGGGTGGTCTCGCACCTACAAGCGTCCTAGACGTATAAGTCACTATTCCTATAGTGCATGTGCCTTGGCAAGTTTGTACACCCAACTCCCGACCACAAGTTGTTCCAAATCCCGTTTAATTAAGCGCGTATCCTAGGTTTTGTTGGCGTTACATTACCCTTTGTGTTACAAGTCACATACTACTCTTGTTAATATTTCCTTAACTTGTATTTTATTATCATCAACTCGACGTCACTTAACATATAATTATTTTCCCATTTAAATAATTATACTTAAGATCGCATCGTTCGATATAATATATATTTCAACACTCGACCCGACTCACTTTGCCGCACATTTGTTTTCCCATTTAAACAAATATACTAAGATCTTGTCGTTCGATTGTATATTCTTAACGTCCGATTCAACTCACCACACCGTATATTTATTTTCCCATTCAAATAAATATACTAGGATTTCGTTGGTACGACATACACATATATATATCCTTGTCTTCTCGTCGCGGCTTTCCTTCCCACATATCTACTTTCCCATTAAGTAGATATACTAGAACTTCGCCGAGACGAGCGTACATGTATATAAATGTGTAATTTTTCTTGTTAAGTATATACGTTTGTTTAACGTCTTATTTGTTTACGTTATATTTTTCTCCCACGAATAATTCCTTTAACACTTAGGAAAGTGTTTATTAGCTTTCTCCCATGTATATATATATATTTTACTTCCTAAAAATATATATTTTCTCATCTTGCCGTAATGGCATTTTTCTCATGTTTTGTCCGTGTACGGTTCGTTAACGCGTCTTAGTTCGATATCTTGAATAGTTAACTTTTCCAAGTTTTTCCCAACATGTGTTTTATAGAAATATTATTCATATTTCTTCCTCCTAACACAAGTTACTTGGAAGGTTTAAAATACTTATGTATTTTTAACCCAACTTGTTCACTTAGCTACAAAAATGTTTCCAACACTTTTATATTCCCATTTATATAAAAGTATTTATTTTTGTATAAGTCTTCCAAGTTTGTTTAATATTTTTATAAAATCTCTATTTTATAAAAATCCTTGTGTTAAAACCCTTTATATTTTTATAACTTTTAAAAATACATTTTTACACCAAATACCCAAGTATTTTTACTAGTATTTACAAAAATCATCCTTAGACTTTATTACTTACATTTTTGACACCAAACTTTCCATACTTGTATTTTGGGACTAATAGTTTCTAAAATATTCATTTTAGTCCTCTAACTTTCAAAGTTACAACTTTAGTCCCTTAACTTCCAAAAGTTGCATTTTTCTACTCTAACTTCCAAAGTTAACATTTTTCACTCAAACTAGCAAACTTTGAAGATTCAACTTTTTATTGGTAAGTTATTTTTGTATCAAAACACTTATGTTAGTCTTGTATTCCATATAGAAGACTAATTATATGTGTGTTTTATGTATTTGTCCATTTTATCAAAATATCATTCATCTAAGTAAGCTCACTTAGATTTTCCATTTTCCTCATTTATGAACTTCTAACATGTTTTACCACATATTATAACTTAAATGATCATAATAAGATGAATTAAAGTTAGTTTTAACATATCCAAGTTCATTTCAAAATCTTAACCAAATCATCATCCTACTTAGTCTTACATGTAAACTTTATATATTTTCAAGACTAATACATCATCATCAACAAATCCATGGTTTATTTTCATATCTTTAATCTTCCATTTTACACATGAAAACTTATTAAAGATTATGTTCAAAACCATTTTTAAACCCTTCATGTACAACTTGCTACTAGGAACACATACATGAATAATAACAATCAAAAACAAGATTAAGAAGCTTACTACTAGCACAAGGCTAGGGAAGACAAAAACCTTGGATTTGAGAGGGGTTTAGTGTGTTCTTCCTAGTGGTTTAGCTCCAAGCTCTTGAAACACACAAAAGGGGTTTGGATGATGGATGATTTTAAGTATTTTGGAGATGTAAAAACTTGAAAGAAGAGTGTATATGGGGAGGGGTATGCTTACGGCTCAAGAGAAGAAAAGGAAAGAAGATTTTGCTTTGTTTCTCCAAGTCTCTAACACATGTCTATATAGCCTTACCACATGTAATCATTCCAAAGATTCAAGAAATCTCATGAAGGATTGAGTTGTGTACTTGGGATTTTTGGAAAGATATGATATGTGGGTGTGTGTGTTGTGCCGTGTATGTATGTATAAAAGTGGGAGATTACTTGCAAATCTTGCTAAGCCTTGTAATCTATCTAAATCTTTATATAAAATCTTCTTGCATGCATGTGTACACTTATGTAATGATGGTTGAGGCTTGTCTTTGGATTTCATGGCCATATGGCCGAAATTTTCATAAAGAAAAGACAAGGGATGTGCATGCTTTGTACTTGAATGTCTTACACCTTTACTTTATCCTTCATGCTTTACATACTAGTCTTTAGATTATAATCAAGACTACTAGCAAACAAATTGTGGAGGGGTTACAAGGCCTTTAGGCCGGCCCTTGTGTGGGTCTAGGTGGGGTCCACCACTCCAAATATTTACCCAATATTTGTTAAGTTTAATCCCCCGTCGTTCGGGTGTCGTTCGGGTATTTTTCGGGTTTTAATCACGCGTTATCCGGACATTAAATATAACTTTAATAACCCTTAAATATAGTCTATTTTAAGCGTTGATTGGTTATTTAGGCTTTTGCCGGGTGAAATTATGAGTTTTGCGCGCATCGGGTGCGGTACGCGCACTTTATTCGTTACCGGGAGAATTGTATGAGACGTTTCCACTTATGGTTTTGGGGTTCCAAAACTCATTATATTTTATGAAACTACCCTTTATTTTATATCCCGGGTGTCCGGGATCCTTTTCGTTTATTTAACTATTACCGGGTAATTGCCAACGTCCATACCGGATAGTTTATTCGCACATGATCCAATCATGTTTTACCATTAAACGTATGCACACCTATGCATTATTTGGAAATTGCTATCTCCTAAGGCCTTGCTAATTAAATCACACATAATTGCATTTAATTACGTTAATCATATATTAATTAATTGTACGGAATTACCTTATTTTTGCCGGTTGTTACATTCTCCCCCCGTTAAGAGAATTCCGTCCCGGAATTCACTTCGAGCTCTCCGGTATAGGTGTCTTCTCGAATAGGGCGGGATACTTTTGTTTCATTCGGTCCAGCCTTTCCCACGTGAACTCCGGTCCACGCTTGGCATTCCAGCGCACTTTGACCAATCTGATCTTGCTGCGCCTAAGTTTTTGGACCTTCCAATCAGTTACCTCGATTGGTTCTTCAACAAAATGTAACTTGTCGTCAATCTGGATGTCTTCAGCAGGGATGATGAGAGTCTCGTCGGATAAACACTTCTTCAAGTTCGACACGTGGAATGTGTCGTGTACTCCACTGAGCTCTTGAGGCAACTTGAGTTTGTATGCCACCGGGCCTACCCTGGACAAGATTTCAAATGGTCCTACGTATCGCGGGTTCAGCTTTCCGCGCTTCCCAAAGCGCGCGACACCTTTCCAAGGTGACACTTTTAGTAGGACCCTGTCTCCGACTTGAAACTCTAAAGGCTTTCGCCTCTTATCAGCATAGCTTTTCTGGCGGTCACGGGCCGCTTTGAGGCGTTCCTTTATCAAAAAGATCTTGTCCGTTGTCTCTTGAACAATTTCGGGCCCGGTAAGTTGCTTTTCTCCAACTTCAGCCCAACATAGCGGAGATCGACACTTGCGCCCATACAGAGCTTCAAACGGTGCAGCTTGAATGCTCGTATGATAACTGTTGTTATAAGAAAACTCTGCCAATGGCAAGTGTGTATCCCAATTTCCGCCAAAATCAATCGCACATGCCCGCAACATGTCTTCTAGAGTCTGGATGGTCCGTTCACTTTGACCATCGGTTTGGGGATGATATGCGGTACTCATGTCAAGGCGAGTACCCAGGGCATCATTCAAACTTTCCCAAAATCTTGAGGTGAAACGACCATCTCGATCGGAGATGATAGATATAGGCACACCATGCTTAGACACTATTTCCTTGATATACAAGCGGGTCAATTTTTCCATTCCATCCGTTTCGCGGATCGGAAGGAAGTGTGCGGATTTTGTCAATCGATCAACAATTACCCAAATCTTATTATGGCCGCTCGTCGTCCTGGGCAACTCAGAAATGAAATCCATGGTAATTCGTTCCCATTTCCATTCAGGTATTTCCGGTTGCTGGAGCAAGCCGGATGGTCTTTGATGCTCTGCTTTGACCTTTGCGCAAGTCAAACATCGCGCAACATAAGCCGCTATATCTCTCTTGAAATTTGGCCACCAATAAAATCCTTTCAAATCGTGGAACATCTTGTCTGCACCAGGGTGAACCGAATATCTAGAACTGTGAGCTTCGGCCAATACTAGTTCACGCAATCCCCCGTATACTGGAACCCAAATTCTATTCATGAAATACAGGGTCTGGTCCACCTTTGGTTCCAGTGAATCAACCATCTTTCGTAGTCTTTCACCCTTGACATTCTCGGGTTTAAGGGCGTTGACTTGAGCTTCACGAATTCGTTCAGTCAGATTCGTGTGGATAGTCAAACCCAAAGCTCGAACACGCAACGGCTTAACCCGTTCCTTGCGACTTAAGGCGTCAGCCACGACGTTCGCCTTACCGGGATGGTACTTTATCTCACAATCGTAATCGTTTAATAATTCAACCCATCGCCGTTGTCGCATATTCAGATCCTTCTGATCAAAGATGTGTTGCAAACTCTTATGATCAGTGAAAATCGTGCACTTGGTTCCATATAAGTAGTGCCTCCATATCTTGAGAGCGAATACCACTGCACCTAATTCCAAATCATGTGTAGTGTAGTTCTTCTCATGGATTTTTAGTTGCCTGGAAGCATATGCTATCACTTTTTCCCGTTGCATTAATACGCATCCTAAGCCTTGATGCGAGGCGTCACAGTAAACCACAAAGTCTTCCGTACCATCGGGGAGTGATAGTATCGGAGCGCCACATAACTTGTCTTTTAGTAACTGGAAAGCTGTCTCTTGCTTTTCCGTCCACTCGAACTTCTTATCCTTTTGGGTTAACATGGTTAAAGCTTGTGCTATCTTAGAAAAGTTCTCGATGAACCTTCTGTAATAACCCGCGAGGCCTAGAAATTGTCGTACTTCGGTGGGAGTTCGAGGGGCTTCCCAATTTTTAATTGCCTCGATCTTGGCGGGATCGACGTGTATGCCCTTCTCGTTTACCACGTGGCCTAAGAAGTGAACTTCCCGAATCCAAAAGTCACATTTCGAGAATTTAGCATAGAGCTTCTCTTTGCGTAATACCTCAAGAATTAACCGAAGGTGATTCTCGTGGTCTTCTTTTGTGCGTGAATAGATCAGAATATCGTCAATGAAAACGATGACGAATTTGTCCAGGTATGGCTTACACACGCGGTTCATTAGGTCCATGAACACCGCTGGTGCGTTGGTCAAGCCGAACGGCATTACCAAAAATTCATAGTGTCCATACCGGGTTCTGAAGGCCGTTTTTGGTACATCTTCTTCTTGTATACGCAACTGGTGATAGCCTGACCTCAAATCGATCTTGGAGTAATAGCTGGAACCTTGGAGTTGATCAAATAAATCGTCGATCCTGGGGAGAGGATAGCGATTCTTGATGGTTAGCTTGTTCAGCTCTCGATAGTCGATGCACATGCGAAATGTGCCATCCTTCTTCTTCACAAATAAGACGGGAGCTCCCCAAGGTGAGAAACTCGGTCTTATAAAGCCCTTGTCTAATAATTCTTGCAGCTGACTGGATAGTTCTTGCATCTCCGATGGAGCTAAGCGGTATGGCGATCGCGCCACGGGAGCAGCTCCAGGAACGAGGTCGATGCGGAACTCGACTTGTCGAGGTGGTGGCAACCCCGGCAAATCTTCTGGAAATACATCCGGAAAATCTCTAGCTACTGGAATGTCTTCCAACTTTCGCTCGTCGGCCTTCTTGTCCACTACGTGTGCCAAGAATGCGACAAGCCCTTTTCTTAGACATTTACGAGCCTTCATGCTTGAAATAATCCTTAGCGGCGTCCCGTGTCTTTCCCCTTGAATTGAGAGAGTTTCACCGCTTGCGAGAGGTACTTGAATGACTTTATCGTTGCAAACCACGACGGCATGGTGCGCGGACAACCAGTCCATGCCAACAACTATGTCAAAACTTCCCAATACGACTGGTAAAAGATCAATCCCAAACTCGTGCCCACGGAGTTCTAATTTACAATCCCTCGCTACTTCTCTCGTTTCAATAGTTTTACCATTAGCCAGTTCTATGGAGTAGGGCGTATCTAATTTACTAGTTTTTAATCCAAGTAGTCTTTTAAACTCAATGGATATGAAGCTAAAGTCTGCACCGGTATCAAATAATACAGAGGCATAATGACCATTAAGAGGAAACGTACCAGTGACCACATTGGGGTCCTGTCGTGCATCACCGGCTCCAATCACAAATGCCCGCCCGCGGGCTTGGTTGTTGACCTTGGGGCAATCCTTTTTCCAATGGTCCAGTGACCCGCATGCAAAGCATGGTCTAGCCCCTCCATTCTTCGGTGCTCCGGATCGACAGTCTTCAGTCTTGTGCCCTGTGCGGTGGCACTTTCCACAAGTCATCCCATTATTTCTCCCCCGATTGCCCTGTTTTCCACCGTTCCCACGCCCTGTGGCGACATACCCTTTCCCCTTCTTGTTGGAGCTACCCGATGCTCCATCCTTCTTTCCTTCCTCCCGCTTCCGTTTCCCAAACCTTGGTTTTCCCTGTTCATTCGTCACCACAGCTGAACTTGTTCCCTGATTCTTACCTTCCACACTGCTTGCTTCAGAAATTTTCAGTCCCGAAACCTGTCGGATCAAGGTACCCATTCGGATAGCATCCTCGGTGAGGCTTAGTGCAAGATCAATTGCCTCGCGCATGGTCGCGGGCTTGGAAGAGGTGACCATACTGCGTATCTACGGTGCTAACCCGAACAAGTAGCGCTCTATCTTGTTAGCTTCTGGTGTAACCAAACGAGGTACCAATCGAGCGAGATCATGAAATCGGGTCGTGTACCCAGTAACATCTGCTCCTATCATAGTGTGGTTCCAGAATTCAGTTTCCAGCTTCTGTACCTCACTTGCCGGGCGGTATTCGGCAATCATAAGTTCTTTTAGTGCCGCCCATGATAGTGAGTATGCAGTATCATCTCCTAACGATTGTACTTGGTCATTCCACCAAGTGAGTGCCTGATCCAAAAACAGGTTGGTGGCGTACATGACGGACTCTCGAGGGGTGCACCCACTGATGCGGATAACTGCCTCGGTCTTTTCGAACCACTTGACCAGGCCTATGGATCCCTCAGAGCCGTTGAAGTTAATCGGCTTACAGTCCAGGAAAGCCTTGAAAGTGCAGCCGCGTGTTCCTGAGGCTGTTCCTGTAATAGTAATGTAGTGTGTTATTATGGGACAGGAGTTTCGAAATACTCTCCCATCACTTTTTCATTTATTCTTAAACCTCTTACCATTGGGGGAGGTTTCTCGTCGATCGCTCCCTGTCCTGTCATGCGAGTGCTCAGAGCGAGCGGCGTCATGTTCGGCGATGGCGCGGGCTATGCGCTCTGAGATCAGCGTCTCGAGTTCAGCGGGTGTAGTAGGCAGCCCGTCTGTACCGCTGTTGCTTCTGGTAGCTGGCGCCATTTTCTTCAATAATAATTATCAAAGGTTAATTTGGCAAACATTTATACAATATATAAATAACAAACCAGAATCTGAACACAGATAACCAATCACCATGTCGTCACACAACATACCAACACATCATACAGAATAAATAGTAATCAACACAACATCACCACGCAATCACACGAATCACAATATATGGAGTAAGCAATATTAATCGTAGACAACAACATATTTCACCATCATAATAATAAGATTTTTCATTAATTTCAATAGTACCAGTACAATGCTTGTTCATAATAACCAAAAGGGGAATACATCCCTCATACAATACATTGTTTTTGAAATAAATAAAACATCATATCATATGCCGTCGTACCCGTACGGCTAGGCAAAATGCAAACGAGTGTCATAACCCGTGCTATACTACCATACTGCTGCTACTATGTACATAAGCTGGTGATTCTTCCGTGCGTCCCTGATGTATCCCTACTGTGGCGGTGGCGGAGGGAACTGATACTGCGGTGCATGCATACTGATAGTCATGCTAATCTCCGTGATGCGCTCATATAAGAACTGTCGATGTGCCATATGCGCATCCCCTGTGATACCGCACTGAGCGTCTAGGCTCAGCAACTCCTCCGCGTAATGCGCCAAAGCATCCCGCGCATCTATCATCCTCGTCCACATCAGACGTGTCTGATGCTCTACCTGTGTTACGGTGCGCTGCACCGTATTGGCGAGAGTCTGAAAGTCTCGCTCCAGTGTGATGGCAGAGGTCCATGCTGGTCCAGATAGGGGTGTCATCCTAGGTGGCTGGGATGGTCCGGGTATATCTGGGTGTGTGGATGGGAATGGCCCGAAGGGGGCAGGTATCGGTATGTGTGGCAGTAATGGGGTGAAACCGGGTGGCCTGATGGAAAAATGGGGTGGTATCATATAAGGGTCCCCTGCACCCAGAGGGTACGGTGCAGGCGTCATGCTGGGAATGGTGGGGATGGGTAAAGTCATGGCTACTAGGGGTGGTGGCATAGGCTCGGCTAAAGGGGTCACGAGAGGCTCAGAGATAGTGGCCCACTCTGGGGTGGACACCTCTACAGGGGGTGTGGGAGGGCTCGCAGTGGCGAATGCCTCCATGCCTGCCCTATGTAGCTCAGAGCTACGGGCGGGACTACCCTCAAGGATGAAGGCTGCTGGGGCTGGCTCCTCCTGGGGTATGGGCTCGAGTGGTGCTGGTGGGGCTACGGGGTCGGCTGGGGCGTCCTCTAGCATTGGAGCCACTGGCTCCTCCTGATCAACCGGAATCTCGGGCACCAACATGTGCTCCACCGAACCTACAGACTCGTCATCGGAATCATCGGATATCCACCCGTTCTGACCACGGGCGACTGGCAGGAGTCTCATGCCTGCAGGCACGTGGATGTGGGGTAAGGGTGCTGGCTCGTGCTCCACGTGAGCCTGTCGGTCGAATGGAGACTCTGCCGCATCCGACTGGGCTGGAACTGGTCGCGACGGACCGCCACAGCCGTCAGGGAAGTCCCTGATGGCTCGAATGGGGTGTACGGCCAAAGGTGCGGCCGGTACAATGGGCAGTGGCGCGTCACTCACGGCCGGTGCCCAGTGGGGGTCCTCGCTGGGGTCTGACTCATCTGAGCTATCGTCGCCTGCTCCGTCGGCGGCGACGCCCATCTCTACGTCCTCATCTCCCGAGGAGAGCACTACCAACTCTACTGGCTCTGGTGGTGGTGCTGGGATGATCTGCAAGCTACTGTCGTAGCTCGGCGCGATACTTCCTGCATTCGACATTCCTGGCAAAAGAACCGTACTAATATATATGAATTATTTAAATTAGACAGTTATGGCGTACTTCATAGTAACCTTCCTAACTTCTAATTTTCATGTTAAAGCATAACAATACCCATGGCTGGCTTGGTCGGAATCTCCTCATGCCCAATGCTTTCTTGAAAAATTACTTTAGTGTCTTTCTATATTTTTCTTTTGAAAACTTTATCTTTAGAACCAAATCCGGTTATAGTCTAGTTTTTTTTTTTTAAGAAAATACTCTAGTTCGCTATAACCTTGGCTCTGATACCACGTTCTGTCACACCACGACAACGGCGGAAACACGTGGCGCGACGGTTCAAAAGCATAAAGTCAAGGTTATTGCTAAACATAAGTAATTTAAGAAAATGGGTCATTTATTAAGGCGTCATTACTTGTTTCAAACATTACACAAAAGTAGATTGTTTTTAAAGTAACATCAAGGTTTCTCAAATATATCCCAAGCCTTGGGAAATAAAGGTGAAACCCTGCAAAATGTATAACGCCGCATTGGGAGATTCTCCGACCCAGCTTGCCCGATCCTTCTTCATCTAGTTACCTGAAAGATATGTTTAAAAGTTTCGTCAATATAAATATATTGGTGAGTTCACAGGTTTTCAGTTTCTAAAACTTGTATACTTGGGAATACCATGTTATGACAATATATAGGAGTTGCAAATTCCTATAAATCTACTTGAGACTATAATCAAACCAAGACGTATATAAATAAAATGCCCCGCTCCAAGTCGTTACTCGGTTTCCCACGACTTAAGTTCAGAATATTTGCACCCCAGGCATAACCTAATGCACAATCGACGCTATCGATTAGGGGTGGGCCTTGTCAGGCACCAATAGTACTATCCGAATATTCCTCCGGTTTCAATCTCCGAATAAATGATTATAGAGGCGAGGACTCAACCCCGAGTGGCGGTCACACCTCAAGTAATAAACCCGTCAAACATATCCCTAACATATCTTTCCCCCGAAAACGTAAAAATAGTTTAAAATGGGGCCGTGAAACTCACCTGAAACTGCGTCTGGCTCAAAGGGGTGGATAGCAAGTGGGTGGTCTCGCACCTACAAGCGTCCTAGACGTATAAGTCACTATTCCTATAGTGCATGTGCCTTGGCAAGTTTGTACACCCAACTCCCGACCACAAGTTGTTCCAAATCCCGTTTAATTAAGCGCGTATCCTAGGTTTTGTTGGCGTTACATTACCCTTTGTGTTACAAGTCACATACTACTCTTGTTAATATTTCCTTAACTTGTATTTTATTATCATCAACTCGACGTCACTTAACATATAATTATTTTCCCATTTAAATAATTATACTTAAGATCGCATCGTTCGATATAATATATATTTCAACACTCGACCCGACTCACTTTGCCGCACATTTGTTTTCCCATTTAAACAAATATACTAAGATCTTGTCGTTCGATTGTATATTCTTAACGTCCGATTCAACTCACCACACCGTATATTTATTTTCCCATTCAAATAAATATACTAGGATTTCGTTGGTACGACATACACATATATATATCCTTGTCTTCTCGTCGCGGCTTTCCTTCCCACATATCTACTTTCCCATTAAGTAGATATACTAGAACTTCGCCGAGACGAGCGTACATGTATATAAATGTGTAATTTTTCTTGTTAAGTATATACGTTTGTTTAACGTCTTATTTGTTTACGTTATATTTTTCTCCCACGAATAATTCCTTTAACACTTAGGAAAGTGTTTATTAGCTTTCTCCCATGTATATATATATATTTTACTTCCTAAAAATATATATTTTCTCATCTTGCCGTAATGGCATTTTTCTCATGTTTTGTCCGTGTACGGTTCGTTAACGCGTCTTAGTTCGATATCTTGAATAGTTAACTTTTCCAAGTTTTTCCCAACATGTGTTTTATAGAAATATTATTCATATTTCTTCCTCCTAACACAAGTTACTTGGAAGGTTTAAAATACTTATTTATTTTTAACCCAACTTGTTCACTTAGCTACAAAAATGTTTCCAACACTTTTATATTCCCATTTATATAAAAGTATTTATTTTTGTATAAGTCTTCCAAGTTTGTTTAATATTTTTATAAAATCTCTATTTTATAAAAATCCTTGTGTTAAAACCCTTTATATTTTTATAACTTTTAAAAATACATTTTTACACCAAATACCCAAGTATTTTTACTAGTATTTACAAAAATCATCCTTAGACTTTATTACTTACATTTTTGACACCAAACTTTCCATACTTGTATTTTGGGACTAATAGTTTCTAAAATATTCATTTTAGTCCTCTAACTTTCAAAGTTACAACTTTAGTCCCTTAACTTCCAAAAGTTGCATTTTTCTACTCTAACTTCCAAAGTTAACATTTTTCACTCAAACTAGCAAACTTTGAAGATTCAACTTTTTATTGGTAAGTTATTTTTGTATCAAAACACTTATGTTAGTCTTGTATTCCATATAGAAGACTAATTATATGTGTGTTTTATGTATTTGTCCATTTTATCAAAATATCATTCATCTAAGTAAGCTCACTTAGATTTTCCATTTTCCTCATTTATGAACTTCTAACATGTTTTACCACATATTATAACTTAAATGATCATAATAAGATGAATTAAAGTTAGTTTTAACATATCCAAGTTCATTTCAAAATCTTAACCAAATCATCATCCTACTTAGTCTTACATGTAAACTTTATATATTTTCAAGACTAATACATCATCATCAACAAATCCATGGTTTATTTTCATATCTTTAATCTTCCATTTTACACATGAAAACTTATTAAAGATTATGTTCAAAACCATTTTTAAACCCTTCATGTACAACTTGCTACTAGGAACACATACATGAATAATAACAATCAAAAACAAGATTAAGAAGCTTACTACTAGCACAAGGCTAGGGAAGACAAAAACCTTGGATTTGAGAGGGGTTTAGTGTGTTCTTCCTAGTGGTTTAGCTCCAAGCTCTTGAAACACACAAAAGGGGTTTGGATGATGGATGATTTTAAGTATTTTGGAGATGTAAAAACTTGAAAGAAGAGTGTATATGGGGAGGGGTATGCTTACGGCTCAAGAGAAGAAAAGGAAAGAAGATTTTGCTTTGTTTCTCCAAGTCTCTAACACATGTCTATATAGCCTTACCACATGTAATCATTCCAAAGATTCAAGAAATCTCATGAAGGATTGAGTTGTGTACTTGGGATTTTTGGAAAGATATGATATGTGGGTGTGTGTGTTGTGCCGTGTATGTATGTATAAAAGTGGGAGATTACTTGCAAATCTTGCTAAGCCTTGTAATCTATCTAAATCTTTATATAAAATCTTCTTGCATGCATGTGTACACTTATGTAATGATGGTTGAGGCTTGTCTTTGGATTTCATGGCCATATGGCCGAAATTTTCATAAAGAAAAGACAAGGGATGTGCATGCTTTGTACTTGAATGTCTTACACCTTTACTTTATCCTTCATGCTTTACATACTAGTCTTTAGATTATAATCAAGACTACTAGCAAACAAATTGTGGAGGGGTTACAAGGCCTTTAGGCCGGCCCTTGTGTGGGTCTAGGTGGGGTCCACCACTCCAAATATTTACCCAATATTTGTTAAGTTTAATCCCCCGTCGTTCGGGTGTCGTTCGGGTATTTTTCGGGTTTTAATCACGCGTTATCCGGACATTAAATATAACTTTAATAACCCTTAAATATAGTCTATTTTAAGCGTTGATTGGTTATTTAGGCTTTTGCCGGGTGAAATTATGAGTTTTGCGCGCATCGGGTGCGGTACGCGCACTTTATTCGTTACCGGGAGAATTGTATGAGACGTTTCCACTTATGGTTTTGGGGTTCCAAAACTCATTATATTTTATGAAACTACCCTTTATTTTATATCCCGGGTGTCCGGGATCCTTTTCGTTTATTTAACTATTACCGGGTAATTGCCAACGTCCATACCGGATAGTTTATTCGCACATGATCCAATCATGTTTTACCATTAAACGTATGCACACCTATGCATTATTTGGAAATTGCTATCTCCTAAGGCCTTGCTAATTAAATCACACATAATTGCATTTAATTACGTTAATCATATATTAATTAATTGTACGGAATTACCTTATTTTTGCCGGTTGTTACATAAAAGATAAACAAATAACGGATTCTTTATCTAGTTCTCGTTAGTACAACGCCGTTAACCAGCGGGGATACGAGTCGCCAGAGTCAACTATAAGAGAGATCCCTCGGTCTTCATGATCGTTAGCCTTCTTAGGGGATACGCTGTTGGTCCACTCGAGAATGACCCTACGAAGAGATCCTTCAGTACGAAACGCGAGAGCTAAGGTGAGGTGTACGGTGTTCCAGGTCGGAAGTGAAGCCTCCATTTTAAGAAGAAGATGAGTTCGAAGACCAGAGACTTGACCGCGGTTTGAGGAGCCCGCTATACGCGAGGCCCTGGCAGAGTACCCCAGGTGGACGCACGCCGGAGAGGTTTTGCATTCTACTCAGTAAATTGATGAAAGGTTGAGTAGGGGAACGTGTGAACTCTGGAATACGATACTCAATACTTACCCTAGAGACTATACTATGCACGTCAGGTTCTCTGCCTATGTGTTGGTTTTAGTTTCTAAGGTAAATATTGTTTACTTTATAAATTTAAAACCTGGTAAAACTGGTTTAGTAAAAATCAATCTTATCCCAAACGCAAGTTCGGAAATTAAAACATCAAAGTTTTTGGCCGGGAAAATGATATCTTTTTAGTTACTAAAACCATGCACACCAATAGTCGTTGTCTTTCTCATAGTGATGAGCTTTGGTAGTTGTAACCTTTTTGGTAACGATAAGTTGGGTAGTCACGTCTTTGCGATTTGAATAGATTGTGTGTTAGCTTTCTATACGGTGGGATTTATGTGTTCGCTAAAGTTGAATATAGTGGTATATGGTGAATATATTGTGAGTACAACTTTAGCGAGTAACTCATCTATAAGGCCCCGTTCTCCGCATCCTTTGGCACCCATTCCCGACTACTATCTACCACCATTTCCATCTGGTTTAGAGTTTGGTTTATCTTAGGATCCAATATTGTATGAACTTATACAAATCAATCTTGTTGTTTAAATTGATTATTCATACAAGCTTGATGATGTTCATCATTATGATGATCCTTGGCTAAAGTTCTTGCATCACTTGGTGAAGATGAACCTTTGAGTCTTTTTTAATTTCTTGGTGTTGGACTGTTCATTGTTGTGTGTTAATGACTTTAAACGTGATTTTGTTATATTGAAAATGAGATTTAATCCTACCATTACTTTGTGCTTTGTTGACTCAAGTATTTGTGTCTTAAGTCTTTATAAGAATACGTTAACTATATGGAAGGGGGTTAGAAGTGTGAATTGTGTTAAGTTCTTGCCTTGCACAGAGAGATGGTATACTCGATATGCAAGGAATTAGTTTAAACTTATTAACGCTTTTCTTGATTCAGATATCATCAAATCAGGGGAAGTGTGAACAGTTTCAGTCCATTATATTTAAATTTTTTTGATACTTTTTCTAGCTTTGCAGGATTGTTGCCCAACTGTTTCAAACAAATATAGTTGAGAGTAGCGCCATCTCTAACTCAGAGGCCTACCACTGTTTGGCTTTAACAATATACAAATTCATTTTCTTATCAGAACGACTTTAGGTTGGTTCATTCCTAGAGTACTCAGAAGAACACACTGAAGAAGCATATTTTTCATATACTGATCGCTTGAAAAGTCCTTAAGCAAAAGAATTTAATTAAGACATTATTAGGAATCGGATCCGAGTGATTCTCCTTGTTTATTATTTTCTTTAATTCATGCTTAAAACCTTTTCAAAACTCAAATTTTCGGATTGACTAGACATTGGTAACATTCGGATACTAAAAGCTCTTGTATCCATGGACGATCGATATCTTACCTTGCTATATTACACCAACGGTGGGTGCACTTGCCTAACATGCAGTAGGAGTGATTATATTTTATCGTGTTATAAATTTAAAACTTGAACTTGTGTTAAAAATCAGCCTAAAGTAGCTAATATTTAAATACACATCTCGACATGTCAGTGTTCTTGTCGCAAATCATCGGTTCATGGAGAAAGAGGGTGTCGGTGGTCGGTGTTTAAGAGTGGAAGCAGGAGAGAGAGGGGGTGCCTTTATTTTATTGTTTATATATATATATATATATATATATATATATATATATATATATAGGGTAGGGATCATACGAGAACCAACTTTAGGGAGAGAACCAAAGAACCAGTGTGAACTGATGGCATTGTTGTAAATAAATAAGGTAATTAAATAACAACCCGTGTCATAGTTATATGGATATTTCGGGTAAAATTTGACCCGGTTTCACATAAAACGAATCAGAGAAATAGGAGACAACATATTCAATTAAAAAAACCCCCTATCATCATCATCCTGCTTTCTTTCTTTCATATTATCCTTTCTTCTATCATCATCCTTATTTCTTACCCTAGATCATCATCATGCTTTCTTTCTTTCTTTCATATTATCCTTTCTTCTATCATCATCCTTATTTCTTCAACAGCAACCGCCATGGTGTAGCAGCGTCGTTTCTGAGGCTTCTTGCAGTAACAAGGAATACTATTATCTTGGGGAACTTCCATACTTAACTAGTGCAGAATCTCTTGATTTTGAGGTTTGTTTGTTTGTGTTAAACTACATGGCGATTATCCTATTTGTTAGTTGTATTGAAATCTACAATTTGTGAAATGAGTATTGATGTATCGTTGCTGATCTGATTATGATGAGTATTATTAAATCGTTGCTGTTATAAACTTTTTGGGAATCATATTGTATTTTCAAATTGATTATGATATCACTTGGTTTTTTGACTGGTCTGGCTGATAAACCGGTAGAGAGCGGTCGGTTCCTGTTCAATTTTGGTTATAACATCAGGTTTAAGACCTTTCCATAAGGTTAGTTGGTGGAGTTAGGGAAGGCCATACTTGTGAGAGTTTTGAGAGTTGGTTTTGTTAAACTATATGGCGATTATCCTATTTGAACGGGTCAGAATTCAATTAAGGCGTTGCCGATTGCATTTGCAGTTTTGCAGGTTGACGGATGCGGTTTTTTAGGTTGTCGATTGGGAATTTGTTATTTAAGTTATGGCTTTTGGTTCTATACATCGATTTATTGTGTGTGTTTTAGTTTTGTGTTTAATGAATTATATTTGAAGTGTGTTTATTGGTAAAATGTTTGCATATTTTATATATGAAGATAATTTGTGTTTTACATTGTAATTTGGACAAGCCGGCCAGGTTAATGCACATGTGCAATCGTTTTGTTATGAATGAAGTATGTTATGAATGCACATGTGCATTAAGACTGTGAATGCACATGTGCAAAACGTGGTTTATAATGTTAAAAGTAAAGTTAAGTCATAATTGATATAACTAAGTAAGTCATAATATTGCACATGTGAAATTGTTTTGTTGTAATTATCAAAGTAATATTGTTGCACATGTGCATTCAGATTGAAATATCGATTTTCTTATGCATTCCTTAATATGTGTAATTAATAGATGGGAAAAACAGCGAAAAAGGTAAGATTTGTGTTACAATCAAGGGATAAAGGAACAAAAAAGTTACCAGATGCAAGTGAAGATAATGACACAACTGTTAATCAAAAAGTTGAAACAGGTTGGCATTATTTATTTAGTGTTGATGTAATTAATGTTCACTTGTTATCTGTTATGTTATGTTATTTATTTAATATATAGCATAAACTAATTAAGTTTCATTGTAACTTCTAGAAGCGGAAGTTGGTAATGCCACGGTTGTTTATCAGGAAGTTGTATCAGGTTGTAATTATTTTATTTAGTTCATATATAGAATGCACATGTGCATATATGTATTTTTTATTATGAAATATTAAATGTTGAATATTTGCACACAAAATATATTATATGCAGATAAAGAATTAAAAAGAAAGGTGCAAACGAGATCAAACAAACGGAAGCATATTGAAGTGGCGAATAATGATGGTATGTTGTTTTGCGCAATATTTAACATATATTGTTGATTATGCACATGTGCATCATTATGTATGAACATGATATAATATGGTGTATGACAAATGTGTGTGCAGATGCAAATACAAAAAAGAAAATTAAAACAAAGCGTGTTGAAACGGTGGCAGTAAAGTCAAATCAGAAGAATATTGTGAAAAAAACGAATTGGCGTTCGATACGAACACGCGTTATACCACGTCAACTTTGGTTGATGGTATGTTGTTTTGCGCAATATTTAACATATATAGTTGGTTATGCACATGTGCATCATTATGGATGAACATGATATATTGTGTTTTATGACAAATGTGTGTGCAGATGCAATTACAATAAAGAAAAAAAATCAAAGGGTGTTAAAACGGTGGTAATGAAGTCAAATCAAAAGAAGGTTATGAAAAAAGCAAACTGGCGTTCGAAACAAACACGCGTTACACCACATCAACTTTGGTTGGGGATAAGGAAATTGTCAAATAAACAAAGAAGTTTGTATAACATTTTGTGTAATGTATGTTTGGTTTAACATTTTATTATGTTGGTGAACGTGAAGTTGTGAGATAATTAGAAATTTGTATGTAGGTGGTTAACATAGTTGGTTTGTAATATGGATATTTGTTTTTGTTATCGTTTGTTTTATTGAGTTAATATGTTTGGTAGAAACTACATGTAGTTGTATGATAAAACAAATTGATATAAAAACTTTGTTATTTGAAGGTTGATGCATGCATATATGTATGCCCGAAAGTTAAATCACTAAGAAAATCTAACTATATTAGTAAAATGCACATGTGCATGCAGTACACGTTTCTTATTTTACAGTTCTTATATACAGCCGTTCTAAGTTTATTCATGTTTGTTGTCTTACATGTGTTTTATTTTAAATGTATGTTATAATATGCATGACTAAACAATTGACGAGTTCGAGTGTATTTTATATCTCACTTTGCGTCCGTTTATGGATCATTGAATAAAATTTTTGACCCCTTATATATAATATCGCGTCCATTTAATAATCATTTAGTTATGGTAATTGACAATTCATTCAAAAGTGCGATTTAAGAGTGAAATGCACATGTGCATACAATGTATTTCTGTATATATAACAGCGAAATGCACATGTGCATCAGGATGACGTCATATGACGTCACAAGCCATTTTTTATATTTTTTGTTTATTTTTTTCGAATTAATAATGCAAAATAATCATTTTGGTGTTTTTACTTTTTATTTATTTATTTATTTAGGTTATATATATTTTTTTTATTTTTTGATGGAGGGGTTTTTTTTAGACACCTTCATATTTACAAAAATGCCACATGTTCACACTGGTTCTTTGGTTCTCTCCCTAAATGGTGGTTCTCAAATGATCCAAATCCTATATATATATATATATATATATATATATATATATATAGGGTTAGGATCCTGAGAAAACCCTTGTTATAGTGAAAACTCTGAAACTCTGACTTTCCAAGCTTTTTAGGGCCTGAAAATTTTAAGGCATGTAATATACATGATTTTAAGTATTTTGAACCAAAAAAAATCAAAAAAGCGCCGAGCACTTTTTTTTTAAATAAATAAATTTTTGAGTAACATATGTTAAGCGAAATTAACAAGTGTTAACAATGTGTTACCTGAAAACATATTTATTTAAAAAAAAACTTGCCCGGCGCTTTTTTGATTTTTTTGGCTAAGAATGCTTAAAATCATGTATATTACATACCCTAAAATTTTCATATAAAAAAAAGTTCGGGAAGTTAGAGTTTCCAGAGTTTTCAGTATAACTAGGGTTTCCAATATAACCTTATACTATATATATATATATATATGGGTTATTTTGAGAACCATAGTGAGTTGAGAGAACCATGAGAACCATTGTAAGCCATTGATTTTGTGAATCTAATGGTTGAGATTGAAAGTTATCATGTTTTGTCCTTTATGCAACTTGTGGGTTGCATAACCAATTTTTAATAATAAAACCCCCTGGAGGGGGTATTAGTGACATTTTATCACACACAAGTTGCACTCTCTCTCTTCCTAATTTCTCTCCCTTACTGACATCTCTCATATCATAAAACACATGGTGTAAAATTTTGAAAAACTTATTCTCTCATATCATAAAAGACGATGGTGGGGCGACGGTTATGGTGGTGACGATCGTGGTTAAATAATACTTGTTTACATTCTGTCTTCTGTGGTGGTGACGGGGAGTAAAGGCGATGGTGGGGCGACGGTTATGGTGGTGACGATGGTGTGGAAGAAGGAGGCGGTGGTGACGGTGGTGAATGGAGGCGGTGTGGAAGAAGGGGGCGGTGGTTATGGTGGTGACGATGGTGTGGAAGAAGGTTATGGTGGTGACGGTGGTGAAGGGAGGCGGTGTGGATGAAGGGGGCGGTGGTTATGGTGGTGACGATGGTGAAGGAGGCGGTGGTTTATCTGGCACTCCTAAATATGCAGGTTTGTATATGTTCTTTTTTTCTTGATTGGGTTGTATTTTTTATGGTTTTGGTTGTTAAATTTGAGCATTGAGAAGCAAGGAGATGAAGTGGATATATTCGTATAAGGAGCAAAACACAGGGGATAGCTCTAAGCTTGGGGGATAAAATCACTCTTAAGCAGAAGGAATATAGTTGTCTATTTCAAATATGTTTACTTTGCATCTTGTCTTGTGAGGTTTGTAACATACAGAAGAAGAACAATGGTATATTTTTGTTTGGTTATTACTACTGATGTAAGAAGCTTATTTGTAGAACTTTATGATGTTATTGTTTTTCCTGATGTGAAAAACAACTTTGACAACAAATTAAATCTAAACTGAATTTCTTAAATTTGTTGTGCGATGACTACTATAATAATCAGTCGATTGTTATGTTTTGAAGTTTTACACGGATGTAAAAAACTAAAACTAGTTGTTACATAATTTAGTGCTTGTTTTTTACTAGGTTGGTTTATTGGTTTCTTGATTCTTGTATTGTTGATTAAAGTTTTTACTAGGTTTTTGGGTTCACACTTTTTGTGGATCTACAAACCAAAAGTGAAGATGGATCAGGAGCGGAGACCGAAGAAGGAACTAGTTGACTAACAAGAGAATGGGTGCTTTTAAGTTTGATACAGCATCTTCGGTAAGTACACTTAAACTTTATACATGGTTTCTTTCATACATATTATCATTGCATTGGTAGTTGTTGATTGTGTTTAATCATTTTTAGGATTGGTATGACATGACCATAAGTAAGTGAGTGTAATTGTTATGACGTGTCTTGTTCGTAAAAGAAGAAAAAATAGGAGTAGCCTATGTTTTTTTTCTTTTGGTGCACATTTCTAAAGAACTTAATTGCGGGGATGCGCTCCTATGCGTTTCGCCAAAAAATCTGATGCGTGACGCAATAGGCGCGCATCACGTATTACGCGCACATTTTAAAACCAAAGCCAAGTACAACCACGAAAATCCTTCAAAGAAAGATATGGCTGGCTATGTTTTACACCGGCGTAAATGGAACCCAGCTCGTTTGAATGGTTCAAAGGAGTCATGAACGAAGTTGCTGAAATGGATCACAAAGTAATTAGGTAATATGATTATAAAGTATTCATATCTTTCTCACTCGTTACTCTTCACGTAGAGTTACGTTTTTGGTAGCGGCTTGTTGTGCTAATGTGCTATTTAATGTTTTGTCTTGAGCCTAACTCTCATCCCTAGATAATGGTTCTGTTCAGTTTGATATTGTTTTATTATGTAATCATTAACATACAACGTTTATATAGCACACTAACCAGCAAGGAGAAGACCTAAATGTCTATGTTTATATCACCATTAAGGTGATACACAAGGATGGTTTATTATCTTTTGCTCTTCCTACATTGAGGGGTTAACTTGCTTCAGAACTAACTAATGTAGTTTTTTTATTTTGACAGAGTCAAGTTACTGATCATGAACATGAATTTACACTGGTGTAATACGTTTTGTTGGTTATTTACACCGGTGTAATACGTAGTTACACCGGTGTAATACGTTTTGTTTGTCGATTCTGTTACTAATTTTGAGATTATTGGTTAATTTTTTATGTTTAATGTTTTATTTTCTAAAGGCATTGGATGCACCTGCATTGCAAGATGATAAAAAGGATGGTGGAGGACATTAAGGAAACTACCTACTGATGGGTGATAAAAAGGCTTTAAAGGCTTGAATCTATCTATACAAGAGTGGAACAAGATGTCAGTTCATGACTTTGGTTAGGTTATGTAACTGGGTATATTATGGGAATGTAACAGAAGGGTGTAGAGGTTTTATGAGCCACATTTGTATAGTGTCCAAGTTGTAGTTGCTTGCTAACTTGTACTGCTTTTTGGGTTAATATAGTTCCGTTTTGCCGTTCAAACAAAAGGAATAGCCTATGTTTTTTTTCTTTTGGTGCACACTAATGTAACGGCGGTTTATTGTCATAATACCTCTTTATTGTTTTTTTTTTCGTGTAAACGAATGTAATAGGCTTTTTTACGGTTTATTGGACTTCAATGCAGAAAGATGTACCCGAAGGGGCTTGTGGTTATTCGTCAAAGCTAATGTAATTTACACTAGTGTAATTACATTTATGTAAAGACATGATTTCAATACATCATATATCTATTACGCGCAAAAATTTGATACAAATGAAACGAACGTTTTCTTCGTTCTTGAGCATCGTCAACATATATGAGTGTCATCAACATAAGTGTAAGATAACGATGTGATTGCCTGCATAATGAAATGACAATCAAACTCACAAGCATCGGCACATTTCTAAGGAACTTAACCGAGGGGATGCGCTCTTATGCGTTTCGCCAAAATATCTGATGCGTGATGCAATAGGCGCGCATCACGTATTATGCACTCATTTTAAAACCAAAAGCCAAGTACAACCATGAAAATCCTTCAAAGAAAGATATGGCTGGATATGTTTACACCGGCGTAAATGGAGTGTTGTTTTATATTCTTGAAAAGTTTTTGTTTTTACTATATAGAGTGTTGTTTTACATCGACGTAAATGGACTGCTGTTTTATCATTCCTCACCATCTAAACCAGAAAACTCCCACCTTAAAATCCCAAAAACTATTAATCTCCAAATACTGTTACAAATATAAATATGTGATTTTGCCCGTATAAAAAAATTACACTAATGCACACACATGTACTCCCGAACTATTAATCTCCATTATTAGTTGCATATGCACAAATGGAATATCATCGATTGCATCCTATTGCGAAAAAAAACACTCTTTAAACACCATTGTTCGCTACCATACACAAATTACGGTGGTGTAAACACCACAGAAACGTTTGATAATACACTCATTTTGTCTATATCTTCCTCACGGATCTCACCATCTTTTGAAATTAGAGGAAGTCTTGATCTTTGAGCGGCTTCTGCAACAACTAATCGATGCTCAAGTGCTTTATACACCTGAAAAATATATATATTTTTAAATGTATTTCATGATGCAACATAAGAAATCTTTTTATTAGAAACTACAAGAGTAACACAAGAAGCGCAGCCCAGCTTGTGCGTTGTAACTTGAAAGCCCACCTTCTAGGCACTCGCAAAATTTAGGTGATAAAATCCGGCCAAAATGGTAAAAAGAAAAACCTAAATGAGTTAGCTGGATATAACCTAAATGAGCACAGAATCAACCAAGTTTTTTAGCGCCTAGGCACCGGGCTTCAGGCTCCGCTTATGCGCCTTGGGCTTTTGACAACTATGAGCTTAGTCGAAATTTAAACTAGACAACCCTCTTTTCTACTCCCCGATCACGTGCATGTGCACCCCAGATTAACAATAACAGCTTGTATGCATAAAATAAGATGCAAGTCCTTGATAAAAAAAACCTAAATGAGCACAGAATCCCTCCTAAATTAGCCACCGAAACAGCCTGTTGATAATCCTCAACCATACCAACTGCTTGTTGGTTTTCTTCATCACTAGTTGATAAAATACTGATGAAGCAAACCAAACCACTGCTGACCAAACCACATCCATAAACGACACACAATAATCCCCAAATTAACATCTACATATAAATAACAGTAAATGCCAAACCCTAGCACTTCCCCAAATTTGCTAACCAGATAATAATTAAAGTCATATAACGATTACCGTGGCTTCCAGATAACGTAGTCTTTCTCTGCACATTTCCTCACGTGCCTGAAACATCAATTAACATCCTAATAATAATAATAATAATAATAATAATAATAATAATAATAATAATAATAATAATAATAATAATAATAGACCTGATTCAGATCTGTTCCATCATCATCTTCAAAACACCACTTTGAAACCACCACTGAAAACCCACCAAAACGACCCCCATCATCGAACCACCACCCTTCACCAAAACGACCCCCATCATCGAAGCATCCCATTGAAACCACCATCACAGCCACGAACCACCTTCGTCCTCCGCCACCATTCACCATCACCTCCACCCCCTCCGACCCTACCCCACCATCCACAAACGCCACCATTCAGATCTGTTCATGTCAGTTCAGATGACAGAGGGAGAGACAGATAGACAGAGAGAGTCGTGTGTGTGAGAGAGAGACAGAGAGAGGGTCGTGTGTGTGATAGAGATAGAGTAGTGTGTGTGACAAATGGAGGTGTGACGATGGTGAGCCACCGTCGAACCACCGTTAATATTATTCGATGAGAGAGAGAGGGGAGTGTGTGTGTGAGAGAGAGAGAGAATTGTGTGTGTCTGTGTTTATTTAAAAAAAAGTCAGTAATATAAATGTGGAAGTAGGGGGTGGGTGTGGGGTAGGGTGGGGATAAATTACTTTCTTGTCCTTTAATATTATATTGATAGGTGGTATATGTGTCAGCTTGTCATTGGTCTAGAGGGGTTCTTAAGTTCTTGCAACTCAAGGGGGTTCTCATATGAACCCATTCCTATATATATATATATATATATATATATATATATATATATATATATATATATATATATATATATATATATATATATATATATATATATAGGGAAAGGGTAAAATGAGAACCACCTTTTCATGCAAGAACTAAAGAACTCACTTTTTAACCACAAACATATTTTAATACTAAAAGAATTTGTGGTTGATAATTAAAGTACAATAAAATATAAAAAGGAATATTCTCTTTCCTAATAAGACAAAACAAAGTGGGCCCAGGTCTTTACACCACTGTAAACCCATCGTAATTTTTTTTTACGTTGAGGTTACCCATTTTTACACCGGTGGAATTTTTTTTTTAAAATTCACATTTTACGTCGGGGTTCTCACGGTTCTTTCACGAAAGGGTGGTTTTCATTTGAACCTAATCCTATATATATATATATATATATGGTAAGGATCATACGAGAACCAACTTTAGGGAGAGAACCAAAGAACCAATGTGAACAGGGGGCATTATTGTAAATATCCAATTAACAAAAAAAAAGACGGTAAGCCCTCTTCATCAACAGATTACTTTCTTCTTCTTCTTCTTCTTCTTCTTCTTCTATGTTCACAATCTCCATCTAATTTCCAAAACATTCTTCTCCATCTAACTTTCAGAGATACCCTCTCTCTCTCTCTCTCTGGCATGGCAATCACATCAGAAAATAAACAACACAGACAACATTTCAACTAAATCAGTAATCGTAGACGATGGTGTCATGTACGGTTTCCAACAGCCGGAGATGTACACTGTGAAGCTCATCGGATCCGTTAATCCGTACGGCCGTCATGTTTTCTTGTCCTGCAAGTCTAATGAACAGTGGCCTGATCGTGTTGAGTCGCCTGATTCCGATCCCCTTCCTAAACGACTTGCTGGCGCTATCAAAAACCGTATTACGTTAAACAGGTTCGTTAAACAGGCATGATCTCGCTGTTAAGCTTCGTTTTGCGTTAAACAGGTTTATTAAACTGTATTAAGTCATGTTTTGATGTGTTTATGATTCTGTTGAGTGATTTTTGTTTGTGATGTGGTTTTTGTAGACTTTGTTGATGGTATGTAAGAGTGGTGATGGTACTGGTTTAACTGATGGAGATGTTTTGGTTTTTCTTGATATGGTGAAGTACATGTATTATGGATTTTGCTAGGGTTTTAGGTTTAGAATTTTGCTTTCTGTTTTGTATAATGTATTTGTTTAGGTTTACTGTTTGACTTGATCTGCTACATGTTGCTGTTGATTTTGTTAAATGTTAAAGTGAAATAATACTTGATGTCATGTGTAAATTAGTATGAGTGTTTTATCGAACGCGTGTAATTAATGTGAAGCTTTTAATAATGATTTCGTGTTTGGTGAATTATGTTTGAAATGTGTTTGTTGATGAATTGTTTGCATATATTAGTTAGGAGGATAATTTGTGTTTTGGACGTGGTGCCATTTTCTGATATGCACATGTGCATTAAGATTGTTAATGCACATATGCAAAAGGTAGGTTCTAATGTTAAAAGTAATGTTAAAGCACATACTGTTATAACTAGGCCATTAACAATAATGCACGTTTGCATTTGTTTTGTTGTAGTTAACAAAGTAATGTTGTTGCACATGTGCATTCAGGTTGAAATATCGGTTTTCTTATGCATTCTTATTAATTGTAGCTAAGAGATGGAGAAAAAAATCAAAGGAAGTAACATTTGTATTACAATCGAGGGATAAAGGAACAAAAAGGTTACCAGATGCAATTGAAGATAGTGACACGATTGTTGATTAGAATTTTGAATCAGGTTGGTATTATTTGTTTAGTCCGGATGTACTTGCTAGTTACTTTATTCCGTTTATTAGTTATGTTATTTATTGTATAGCATAAACTAATCGAACTCCATTTGATCTCTCAAAATCGGAAGCTGATAATGTAATGGATGTTTATCAAGAAGTTGAATCAGGTTGTTATTATATATTAAATACATTTATACATAAATGCACATGTGGATATGTGTAGTTTTATCTTTTGAAATATTAAATGTTTGATGTTTACTCACACAAAACATCCTATCTGCAGATTTGGAATTAAAAAGGAAGGTTCAAACGAGGTCAAACAAGCGGAAACATATTGAAACGACGAATAATGATGGTATGTTGATTTGCGCAATATTTAACATATATTGTTGATTATGCACATGTGTATAGTTATGGATGAACATGATATATTGTGTTTTATGACAAATGTGTGTGCAGATGCAAGTACAATAAAGAAAAAATATCAAAGCGTATTAAAATGGTGGTAATGAAGTCAACTCAAAAGAAGGTTATGAAAAAAGCAAATTGGCGTTTGAAACAAACACGCGTTACACCACATCAACTTTGGTTGGGGATAAGGAAATTGTCAAACAAACAAAGAAGTTTGTATAACATTTTCTTTAATGTATGTTTGGTTTAACATTTTGTTATGTTGGTGAACGTGAGGTTGTGAGATAATTATAATTTTGTATGTAGGTGGTTAACATAGTTGGTTTGTAATATGGATTTTTTTTTGTTATCGTTTGTTTTATTGAGTTAATACGTTTGGTATAGAGTACATGTAATATGATAAAAAAAAATTGGTATAAAAACTTTATTATTTGAAGGATGATGCATGCATATATGTATGCCCGAAAGTTAAACCACTAAAAAAATCTAACAAATATTAGTGAAATGCACATGTGCATGCAATACACGTTTCTTATTTTATAGGTCTTATATAGAGGTGTTTTAAGTTTATTCATGTTTGTTGTCATGTCATACACGTGTTTTATTTTCAATTTATGTTATAATATGCATGAATAAACACTTGATGAGTTCGAGTGTATTTTATATCTCACTTTGCGTCCATTTAATGATAATTGAATAGAATTTGTGACCCCTTATATATCTGTATCGCGTCCATTTAATAATCATTTAAGTATGGTAATTGACAATTCATTCAAAAGTGTGTTTTGATAGTGAAATGCACATGTGCATACGGTGTATTTCTGTATATAATAGCGAAATGCACATGTGCATCAGGTATGACGTCATATGACGTCATAATAGTCATTTTTTTATTTTTTTATTTTTTTTCGAATTATTAATGCAAAATAATCATTTTGGTGTTTTTACTTTTTTTATTTTTTTATTTATTTAGGTTATATAATTTTTTATTATTTTTTGATGGAGGGGTTTTTGTAGACACCCTTCATATTTACAAAAATGTCACCTGTTCACACTGACTCCTTGGTTCTCTTCCTAAATGGTGGTTCTCAAATGATCCAAATCATATATATATATATATATATATATATATTATTTACTACATGCGATGATACTTTGTACCCTATGCATTAATAGCTTGTACATATGTTGGATCCTGAAAAAAAAAACTGTTGATGTGAAAAACCAAAACTAAAAACATTGACCAACACTTCACTAAGAGTATGCATAGCTTAGTGGGAGAAAATGTAAAGTTAGAGAGAGAATGAGTGTGAACAATTGATCAGTGTGAGAAAATGTTAATTGAACTTATTTTACTTCCGATACATATTGAATTTATTGTTTATTACGTTAGGAAAAACACACACCTAGATCACAACAACATAAGCTAAATTGAGAAAAGTTTCTAGTAGTATTAGTAATGGCAAAATTTGAAAACCACAATATATCTAAGGTAAAAAGAAAAGAAGAAAAAACAAAGAAAATGTGATGAAATATGGTG
This sequence comes from Ambrosia artemisiifolia, assembly GCA_032199755.1. Classification (NCBI taxonomy): domain Eukaryota; kingdom Viridiplantae; phylum Streptophyta; class Magnoliopsida; order Asterales; family Asteraceae; genus Ambrosia; species Ambrosia artemisiifolia. Next base: position 52,054,387 of record CM063520.1, read on the forward strand.
TAAGTGGCTATTGTGATCAAACCATAAAGACCGAAACTGAAATTTACCTTTTAAAATTTGTGAAAGTGTTACCGCATAAATAGTACTATGCCTTAAATGCCACTTCCATTTGGAAGGTTTACAGTAGCCGGACTTCAACCCATCTTTCTACTAAAACGGAACAATTAAATAAAATCCGTGAAGTCTTGCGTGCACGTCACGTGCCATTACATGTACCATTTCGTAATTTCTCAGTGTGAACTGGATCCAATTACACTAACACTCTATAAATCGAATTACATCATAAGAAATCACGGACGCTCTATAAATCGAATCACATCATAAGAAATCACGACCATTTCTCACTCTCGTTTCACCTATTTCGATTTCATACGATTAAGATCTTCAAACCCAACAACGAATCTCATAGGTGTGTTGAAAGCCAACACTAACAATGAATCATCAGCGTCCACCGGCTAGACTGATTAAACGTCTACCACCCGCATCAAGTCGATTTCAAGCATCAAGGTAAATTAGTTATTCAATTTCTTTATATGTTTATGTTGCACTAGATCTATGACCTTTTATGTTCAATTTCAGTAGATCACGTTCTAATTTGTTCACAAACATTAATTAAACAATTTAAATTTAAAATCAACATATCAAATCTAGGTTTTAACATAACAAAAATCATCTTTTTATATAATGTGACTTTAAATGCATGTTTTGGTATGTGTTTAGTTATTGGTAGCATAGTTACCTAATTCGCAGTTCGCATCGGTACGGGTACACGATTCGTTAGAGGTAATGTATTCGGTATAAAGGGGTAGGTTCATTTCGGTATGAACTGGTACGGTGTACCATGGAGTCCGGTACGGTGTAGCGATAAGATAGTATAATATTTTAAAAATATAAAAAATAGCTATTTATAATTTATATTATATATAGTAATATAATGTTAATTTATACTTTTTATGTATAAATTTATAAGTATAAGTACCAAATGTAAACTAGTGAAGAGAGTGGGGGTTAAATGTTTATATACACAATTTAATTTTACACGCTAGGTTAAAATTACAAGTTTTATGGACTAAATGTTAATTATTAAAAAATAGAGGGGTTAACTGTTAATATTTCTAAACTTTTTTTAACCCTAGAACCAAAAACAAGCAGCCGCTTCTCCCTTCTACTTCATACACACATTTACCATCAACTCTCCCTCAATTCACTTTCTTCTTCATCCTAGTTTCCGGCAGAAAAAACCACAGCACCGGCGTCAGAAGTCGTCTTCCGGTTTAAACTATCGATCCAGTTAACATACCCGACAACGATCGGAACGACTGGAAGTTCAAAAGGGAGCATCGTACCGTCCGATTGCAGTTGCGTACCAAAGACGATAGAATTCTGTTTGAGTACAGCGCGATCCAATACGAAATTCACGCCTATGTGAGCGAATTTGGTAACTATGATTGGTAGTGATTATTTTGAGTCAATAATCACAGCAAACAAGTTAGATAGCATTAACTACATTGTTATATCAACTATAAATCTTTACTACATTGTTATATCAACTATAAATCCTTACTACAACTATTTACTAAGTTTTCTCAAATTGATTTATTTTGATCAAGTATAGTAAAGGATCAAAATCCAACAATCAAATATTCACAATTGATTATTTATGATCTATTTGTTTGATACATTTTCAAAACATGGATTCGATATAAAAATCATCAATTTTATTTGTTAACTAGGTTACGAGCGTGATTTAGTTACTTTGCTTCGTTTTGTAAACTTTGATTTTAGTCCTTGAGGTTTGATTAAAATTATCATACGAGTCCAAAACTTTGTGAACACCAGGTTCAGTCCAAAAGTTTCATTGCTTGTTTCAATTGCAGTCCAAAAGTTTTCCTTTTGTTTCATTTTTAGTCCAAAAGTTTCATATTTTTTGACTGATATTAAAACAAATGCTATAAACTATTAGACTTAAATTGATGTTTTTAAACTTTTGGACTAAATTGGTTATTTTGATCAAACCTCAAGGACTAAAAACTAATTTAACTCTTTTTTTTTCTGGCAAAAGTAACATTTTTAATTTAGCCACAATACAAAAATACTAATAAAAAGCGATTTTTTTTTAATTAATAACAAAGTCATTAATTTTACTTATTAACTAAGTTACGATCGTAATTACAAATAGAAAAGAAAAGTGAAACATTGAACATACTTTGCCTTGCCACATATCCAATTTAAAACATTAATTCATATCAATTTTTTCCTCACCTAGCTAGTATTAATAATTAAAAAAGAATACAAATTGTTTTTTTTTTTTCAAATTTAACATGTCTTTATTACTTTAATGTGCTAAAATTACTTAGACTTTCATAAGAAAAAATAGAAAATATGTCAATTTTCACATGTACATGTCTTTTTTTTAATAACCTTTCTTTTTAAATTAAAATAAAAAAATAGGGAATTAAACAACCTTTTGTCATTTTGTATCTACAATGCTCAAGTTAAATAAATGCGTCACATAGCACAAGCTAAGTCCAGCCAACTCCACTCTTACAATCGTCCTTTATACTTTGCTTTCAATCTATACCGTAATCGGTATAATATAATCTGTTTGCTCGCTTGTGTTTTTTTTTATTTATATATAATTTATGTAAAGTTGTTCAGTTGGATGTTTAATTATAATTTGCAGACAAAAATGTAGGATTTGTAGTGGTTTGGTTATCGAGAATGGTAAACCGTTATTGTTTGATCATTTAAATGTGTATATGTTTTTCTGATATTTGTTGTATGTTGTTTGTATATTGTTTCCTCTCAGTTCTCGTACTAAAAAGTTAAAGATGGTGTCTGAGGAGGTGGATCAAGAACTATGCAGAGAGGAGGTATCATTGGTGAGAATGTTTTTATTTATTTTATTTATTTTTTTTCGTTGATGGATTTAAAAAAAAATAAAAAATAAAAACAAAAACAGTCATGACGTACGTTTTTAAATAAAACTCGTTGAGTTTTCTTTGGGTCCATCTATTTTGATACCTCTCTTATCTATTTTGACATATTTTGCATCTTATAAGATCTGTATTAGTCAATATGGGTTATATAGGCTTAAAAGTTAAAAGTTAAAGCTGCATATTGCATATGTCAGTTTTGTTTGGCGGTTGGCCCGTATAGGCTAATACTGATTGTATTGAAGTGTTTTTTAAGCGAAAAAATTATACAATATCAACCATTTTAGCAAACTATAAAATAAGTAATATTTTTTTTTAATAAAAGCATTGTTAAATAAATGCATTATATAATAACATTAGATATAATACTACACCTATGTTTGATATGCTATGTTGTAGGAGACAATAAAATACGATGCGATGTGATACAATACTATACTAAATTATACGATGTTATATTATATATTACATTACATCACATTACATTACATCACATTACATTGCATCACATCACATTACATTACATCACATTACATTACATGATACCTATATGATAATACCTATGCTACACCTATAGGCCTATACGGGACCTATGTTACATCTATAATATAATATAATATAATATATTATATGATACCTATACTACACTTACATGCATATACAGGACCTACAATACACCTATACTACACGATAATTTTTAACAATAGTTGATAAGTATGTTTAATGTAACAAAATCTTTTTATTTAAAAATTGAATTAATTGTTATGAACTTTGTTAAAACAAAAAATATTGTATAAAAAGATTTATTAAAAAAAACCTTCAATACGATCATTACAGACCAATATGAGACATATAGGTGGCTAGCTATATACTCAGTATAAGCCTATACGAGACTTATACAGAGGGACTTATATGCCAAATATTGACCTATATAGGTCCAGCAATAATAGATTTTTGTATGTTGCTGTCTGGCCTTAAGATTGATTACCTTAATACGGCCCGTATTGGCTAATACGGGCGTATTGGGGGGGGGGGGGTCGAAATAAGAGAACCAGGTGTCGAAATAATATGACCCTTTTTTCTTTACAACCCTTGGTTTAAGTTTTTTTTAATGACAATGCTTACACTCATACTCTACTTTCCACCAATATTATAAATTACTCCTTTTGCCTAGGATTGAACCTAGAACCCCTCCTCTAAGAGACGCATGCCTCTATCAAGTGGGCTAGCCCCACATTGACAACCCTTGGTTTAAGTACGAGGTGACAGTCTTGACAAAAACATATTATGTCAAAAATAAGCACGGATTGCCTAATATAAACGGTTTATTATATAAGTTAGCTCAAACTTGACCTCTTTAGTAAATGTTAACCAAAACATACCAACTTAATTTGAAAGGTTTATAACAACAAGACCATGTTGATATTTAAACTCGGGTATAAAACTTTAAACCCCATTTTCTCATAGTCGTGTACGGTTTGAAAATTTAACCTTAAAACATTGACCATAAATGAAAAAAAAAATATTTTTGCAATACACACATATGTATAAATGAAAAAAAAATTATTTTTACAAATAAAGCTGCGATTTAGCCAAAAAAAAAAACAATTGTCTTAGAGAAATGTTTGGTCCAAAATGGTTCTCTTAGTTCTCAAATAGAGGTTGGTTCTCTTAGTATTCATACCCTATTTACCAAACTCATTTATGTATTTATTTATTTTCAGTATTTTTTAAATTATATATAGTTTTTGTACAAGAAAAAAGGCCAATACGTCTTAATAGTGAAACCAAACCAAGTTAAACATTTAGTTTGATTCGGTTTAATTTTCATTAGTTCGGCTCGGTTCGATTCGGTTTACACAGAACAAATTGTCAAATACCCTTTCCAGTTACCAATAGTTTGACAATGGTTGAGTTAAAATGTTGGCACAATTGAATCAATACACGAACACAAAACACGGTATTGATCAAAGCCCAATGATCAAACACTTTTTTTTATTAAGTAAACCAAACCGAACATTTACACAATAAACAACAACCCAGGTTATAAATAAAATACCAAACTTGAAAGACTAAGGGGCTATTTGTAAAGGTTCTTAACGAGCCTTTGAATGATTCAGAAGGCTCTGAATAATTCAGCTCATTCAGCGCGAATGATTCAGCTCATTTAGCGCGTTTGTTTCAGCATCTGAATGGAATGGTTAAGGCTCAACCATTAAGACTTGGGATGTTGCTCAACCATTAAGCACTGAATAAATCCATTTTTTACATCCCCTACCAATGTGGGACAAAAAGACTAACCATTTAGAGGTCTAACATAACAGTACTTAATGGTTTAGCACTTAACCATTCAGACTTCTTAATGATTCAGTACTTAATCAACCAAACCGCCCTAAAACTTTAAACCAAATTTAAAAGGAAAGCAAATTAAGACCTAATATCTTAATCCTAAAATTGGACTCCCAAAATAAAACTTTAGAAATAAACTTAACCCAAACAAAATACCTTAACTAATTAAATAAATAAAACTAAGGGGCTATTTGGTAGCCTCTTAACCATTCAGGTCTGAATCATTAATCATTCAGATTGTTTTAGCATTTGAATGGAATGATTAAGTGCTGAACCATTAAGCTAATAAGGGATGCTGAATGATTTAGCTCTTAACCATTCAGACCATCTTAATGATTCAGCACTAATCAACCAAACAGCCCTAAATACAAAAAGGGTGTGCAACACTATTCATGAGCCTTTGAAAACTAATATTATATGTAATGTAATGACAAATCGCCCCAACCTTGTGGTGGAGTGGCATGGGATATGATGGATAAGGCTTGTGACTGAGAGGTCTCGGGTTTGATTCTTGATCCCACAAATAAATGACAAACCAACTCTTCATTTAATATGGACCAACCCGAGACACCAAAAGGACTATTATGCTGCTGTTTGCTGACCATAAACATGATTAGAACCACCATAAAAATCATCAAAACCGGATCGTAAACACCTCTGCTTATGTATACAGGGATGTTGATTAGAACCATCACAAAAATCATCAAAACCAGACCGTAACTCCGTAAACACCCCTGCTTATGCATATAGGGATGTTTGGATTGTGTTTTGAAACTGATTATTTGATTAGGACATAGCTAGGCTACTTTTTTTTACAAATAACTTCTCTTTTGACCATTTTATCTATTAGTATGCTATATATCATAACTTTCCAAACATTTGAACATCAACATCATATTACAACTGATTATTTGATTAGGACTATTAATAAATAATCACTAATCACTTTCAAAACACATATCAAAACATCTCCTTATAAATTACAGCATCAGTCACTCTTTTCTCAAGCACCTATTAGGAGCACTTTTATGAAGAAACATGATATTTTTTTTCTGAATTTAAAGTATGTAGACTCGAAATTATCGCGATCATAGGCTAGTGACTTATAAATTTTAACTGTTTAATCCAAAATCATAGCGAGTATAGGCATGTGACAGTTGATTTATATTAATTGTTTTAGTAATGTTCACATATTCTGACTTGTGGCATACTTTGGCATGCAGCAACATGATTTGCGTTTAGCCGTCGAAGAGCTTCATGTATTAAGTTCCAAGGAGCTTGGCAAGCTAATAAGAGATGCTGAAAATGGTATTGCTAAATGTACTAAAAAAGATGGATCACCTTTTGAGGTTGGTAGATTTTTTTTAACCATTTATATCATTTAATTATTCATTAAAATTTTCACCTCAAGTATTGCTTGCTGAGTGTCTATTTGTCAATGTGATAAACATGTTGAATATTGGTGCTTCAGGTAAATGTGGAAAAGGTAGCAAGGCATCTTGTGAAGCACATAATGCAACATCTTGAACCATCTAAACTAGATGAGCAGCATTTCAGATATATGTTAAGTGGTTTAAGATTGTTGCATACTTTGTGTGATATTACATGTCACCATTCAACACTTGCGCGGGTTAGTAAATTTGTTTTTCAATCTATCTATAGTTTTTATAGGTAAATTCCATACTTATTTTGTGCAAAAAAATCCCTCAACCTAATTAGATTAAAGTTTGTACACTTGTCAAAACATACATAAAACATCCTTCAATCCAGTTTTGGTATATCGAAGTCCCTAAACTTGTCTAGAATGCACGTTGTGTACTTTTTTTTAGGTTTAGTTACCTTTCGTGCAAATTCCGAAAGTACTATGACATTTCATAGTACTAATTATCACTTTTCTTTCTTTCCTTTTCTGCAGAGGCGGAAATTTTGACACTTTTGAGTTATGAGTGATTTTATCTCAAATGGGTCAAATATTTTTTATAGCTAAAAGGATAACACACCATGCTACTTGAAAGTCTTTCAAAGTTCTTTTCAGTGCATACGACCTGCTAAACCGTTTTGTTCAAAGATTATATCATAACAAACACATTAGTTATTTATATTATGTGTAAACTGGACACAAAGTATCTGCATGTCAAACTCAACCTGACTTGGCACGTTTTGACCCGTACCAAAAAAAAACAAAAAAAACTGTTTCAATGAGAACGCGTTTTGATATGTTACCCAACCAGTGCATCATGCAGCTCCACTTTTCTGTGAACATAAACACAAACAGAGAAATAAATTCCAAACCTTAGATACAGTAGGAAATAGTTTTACATTCCTGTTCTTCTTGATGGCTTAATCTGTTGTCTTTTGCATTTCAGTAACTGATTTTTCCTGCCGCAGGTTTTGGTTGAAGATATGAGTGTACAGGATGATATGCTTGATTCGATATTTCGCATGATTGATTTTCTTAGTCAGTCAGGAGAGGTTTAACTCTTTTCTTTACATATTTTATTTTGCAGACTCCTAATATATTTTTTTATGTTATGTAGAACTGAATTTTAACTTTGGTTTTCCAGAAAATTAATGGTTCAAGCCAAATGATCCTTTTGTACTCAGCATTGTTCTCCAGCAGTATGTATCTACTTAAAGCGTCAATTTCTTCAGAGTGGAAAGACGTCACCAGTGTTCTACTTGCACATTCTAAGGTGAAATGTTCTGTGATTTTATATTGACGTTATAAGTCGATGAATTTGATTTTTCTACGTCAAGTTTCAGATTTTTTTTTAGCAAAGTTTCAGTTTTTGTATAAATGTGGCTGATGATTAAATATTTTTCAGGTTGATGAATTCCCAATAACAGCTTTTACTGCGCTGTGTGTGGTTATAAATTCTCTTCAAGCGAAGCTGCCAGATCAACGTAGCGACCCTCGCATGAGTTCAAATGTTAATGAAGTCTACTGTCTGTACCATCTTTGTGAATCTTCTCTACAGTTTCTTCAATCATTATGCAAACAGATGTTATTTCAGGAACACCTTGTTAAGAATAAGGTAATTAAAAAAATAGCTTAAAAGGAAATGTATCAATGCTTAAAACCTCCTAATAAAATTTTGAACAAAAGTGTTTTGGGCCAACTCATGCAATACAATACAATACTGACTCTGTTGTTCTATAGGAGCTATGTGAAGGAGGTGTTATTCTTCAGTTGGTTGTAAACACGTTGAAACTGTCGCAATGTGATGATAAGCATCTTGCAAATGTGGTTTATTGGCTTAAAACTAAAGTTTTATCTATTGTAAGCCCTGTCACTCATAGATGTTATTATATCATATTTAACTTCCTTTATGGTTTATTTAGTCAGTTACAATGATTCTTTCTCCAGATGCTACATCTTTGTGAAGCTGAAGCAGAAAGCACATCTTTCTTGGATATGGTTTCCAGCACCACTCAAAGCAAGGAGTTAGCTGAGTCAACTGTTATTGAGGTTGACTTTTAAGATATCTTAAGGTTTATATATTTTCTTTAAGAATGATTATATTGAACATTCCGCTTATATATATAAATTTCTTTAGGTCCTTCAAGTGCTAAAGATGATGTTTCGTGGAGACCTGAACGACCATCCAACGGGACTTTTGCAACTTAACGCAATGCAACTAATAGAAATATTCACTGGTGATTCTAGATTCAGAAATTGCATAGTCTCTAACTTTGTAAGTTTTTATATTTATATTTATATTTACTTCATTTTGTGATTGCTTACTGTAAGGCCCATAAATTGTATAGGTTTACGCTTGTCTTTATCAAGCACTCGATTGAGTGTGTTTGATACCCCGGAGAGGATTCTGGACTTACACTTACTAGTCAAACGGGTTGCAAGTCTTTTAAACTGTATTCAACTGTAATACTATAGACTTAACATTTAACACATAGTTATATATAGAATCTTGATAACTGGATCAAAACTATGTTTGCGCATCAGGCAACCCTGACCCGTTTGACTCATTATCCAACCTACCCGGCCCGCCCATTTTGACAACTATAATATACACATGCATTTGTCAAACTTGTAATTATTGCTGTACATCCATGCAGACAGAGGTTTTGACCCAAGTGTTTTCACAACCTCAAAGAGAATTTGTATCTAATTGGTGTTCTAATGACCATGAGCCCGCTGAAGAAGAGATTGTTGTGTATTTTGATCCTATATCAGCAGCTGGACAGGTGTTGGGTTTTATATCAACATCACATGTCCAACATTCTACATGGAATAACTTTCAGGCTGCCCCGACTCCTTTTGCATATCAGATATCATCTTTACTGGTCAAAATTGTCGCCAATCTCGCATGTTATGTTCCTGAACTAAGTGAAGGTGAATAATCTAGCTAATATTTTCATGTGAGCACAACTTAAAAAAAAAAATTATTGTTGTCATGTCTGTCATGAATATATGCATTTCAGCATTTATTAACGGTCAAAACAAATAACGGGTCAAAACGTGTACTTTTGGTACAAGTTGGATTGGGTTGACCCGAAACACTTTCTTCCCAAAGTTCTTATTTAAAGGATTAGTATCAAATATGATAACATATTATTTCTAAGGAACAATAAAAAAATATGATTAGACTGATGTAGCATGTTCATGACCAATATCTCTCTTTGTGCAGATGAAAATGTTCTCTTTATTACTGAGTTTCTTGAGTGCTTGCAAATGGAATTTGCAAAGTTACCCGGTGGTGCTGCTGAAAGAACAGCTGCCGCTTGCAGAAACTTGTGTACGTATCTATCTATCTATTTCAACACTTCCTTTGATTGATAATATTTAGAGATGGTAAGATGGGCGGGTTGGGTAATGTGTCACTTTGTAGTTGATGTTAGCATATAATGTTTGATTTATCCTAAGTATATTATATATCCTAAGTCTAGAATATAAATAAGTGAACCATTGTGTCACAAGTTAGTTAGTGGTAGTTATTATAGTTTGAACGGTTGTGTCTTTTGGGACAAACCGATTCACATAGTATAAATAGGCTTGTACCCCATCATTTGTAAATGTATGAAACTTTCTTTGTTTATAAAACACTTAGTTTCTCTCAATAATTCCCTTAAAAGATCCTGAGATCTCACAGTTGGTACTACTGGCGGGTCGGTTGACCCAAAAACACTTTCTTGTCCATTATAATATTCTTTATAAAACGCTCGGTGGTAGTTGTAACTATAAAAACAATATTACTTCAATAAGAATCTTATTTCTTTTTATAAAACAATCTATGATGACAAACGATTTAAAAATGGACGCTTGGTGACTTCAACCTGTTTGAACCACATTGTGCATGAGTGGGTCGAAATGCCATCTCTATAAGATACCAATGTGGTTTGTTTATATAGCATCTTTGTGTTGCAGCTTCCTTATCAACTCATGCACAATCATTGACTCCTCGATACCTACTTGTTGAAGATATGATTGTCCTCAGGTGAACATTTTTCTGTCACGCTTAGTAACTTTTCAACAAACTAATGCGTTAACTATGATTACAAATAACTACATTTATAATCATAATCTAAATCTTTAAATAAACGCTTTTCGAAGTTGTATGCATTATAAAGTAGAATTCAACTGACTTATAGTTATTTATAGATCATGATAATGCAATTAAATTATGTTAGAAACATCATATATTACTGGATTTATTCATTTAAATCTTGTTTATTTAGGTGGTTCATATCTCAGCTGGAGCAACCACTTGAACTTCCGAAATCCAATAGCCGCAGAGTTATGGTAAAAACCAATTCATTTTACTGCTTTTTTACTAAACATTTTGATAAAGTGGCTATCTATTATCAACTAAAAATTTGGTAGAGACGCCTATATAGTTGATAAAATGGGCGGGCCAGGTTCAGTTACAAAGTCAAAGCGCGAAAATTCTTTTGGGTTGGGTTGACCCATCAACACTCTTGATCTCTTTTCTTGAACTTCATAGATAATTTATACATCAAGTATGATTACAAAGTTATTACTAAAATGATGATGCATTACATTAAAGGCTCGCTTCGCTTATCATATGTGACAAACCATTTGTGATCTCTCAGTACCAAAAATTACGCATTGACTTGTTATGCATCATGACTGACCCACTGATTGTTAAACATTATTACTGACATGATTGTGATGGTTTAACTCTCATTTTTAGGAGGTTGATAATAATACCCAATGCCCATCACCTACACCTCAAAGCCCATTTCCAAATGAACATGACGGAAGCGTTGACCATGACAATCGCGTATTAGTAAATATGGCTATGGTCCAACTTGACCAGTTGACTTTCAATGAAAATGGTCAACATCAGTCGAGCGATGTGGAGGGAGATGACCAGGTGACAAGTTTAAGTGACAATAGTGGTGATCAAAACATTGAACAAATTAATAGGACACAAAATGTTGTAAAGTTTAGAAGTGTGCAGAGTGAGGCAAGAAGAAAAAATAAACGAAAGAGAACCATAATGAACGATGAACAAACTGAGATTATTGAAAATGCTTTACTTGTTCGGCCTATTTTGCGGAGTAGAGATGGTTCTTTACAAAAGTGTGCGGCTGAATTGAGTCTCCATGTATGTAACAAATCAATCTTTTTTTTTTTTTTAAAGTTTATTTTTCTATTTCCTTTTTTATAAAGTTTGAAATCTTCTTTTGCAGGGTTCGGAAGTTACTCCTCGCCAGTTAAGGAATTGGTAAGAAAGCTTGCGTTATTTTCTTGTCGAGTAGAATATCATTCATGTGGTAGTCAAGAATCTGAAATATACTGAATTTTGTAGATGTGGAAAAATGGACGGGTCAATTGGGTTGGACAACGGGTCAAAATGGATAATTTTTTTGCATGGGTTGGGTTGACCCGAAACCTTTTTCATACAAAAATTCAAGATTGTAACTGATACTTAATGTGTCAAATCTGTTATTTCAATAATAATCTACTTTTTGTAATAATGGGATTTGGGAGGTAGAGTAATACACTTTGACCAACCTCGACCCATTTGACCCGTTTTCTTTTAGCTGTATTGGTTTTTATATTTCACCTTCAACCCATTTATCAACCCATGCTGCCATGCATATACCAATTGTAGTTCTTTTTCAACTTTCCTTTCTTTTTTACGCCGTAACAGGTTAAGTAACCATAAGTCCAAACGAGCACTTGCAGCCACTAAGGCTGCCTCCACACATTCTGAAAGGGCCAATGCATTGCCTGAAATACAAACTGGGTCAGTGCCTGACCCACATTCACCTGAGAATCCTATGGACGAAGATTATGACCCATCTCCATCTACTTCCAAAGTGACACACCGAAAAGGTCGCAGGGGATCAGTTTTAAGAACCTGTGGTACCAAAAAGACCAAAGATACCGCCGCTGTGGTCCCTGCAAGGCGTGCTAAAGTTAAGGTTGGACAATATGTTAAGCTTACAGATGATAAAGGAAAAGATATTGCAAGAGGAACCATATATGAAGTCAAAGGTGAATGGTTTGAGATAAAACTGAAATCCAAATTGTGTGTTGTGGATGTTGAAGATATTAAGGTGCCGGGTGATACTAAACTCCCATACCCGACTGAGGCGGGTACCACATTTTCTGAGGCAAAACAGATTCTTACTGTAACGAGAATAATATGGGACCGCAGCCAACTTGTCGTGATCCAGCGGCAGATGCCTTGATGACAGATTAACCTTTATTCCTGGTATGTATGTCACAGGGCCGGCCCAGAGGAGGGACAGAGTGGGCAACCACCCAAGTCGCGCTCTCCCCTGAGCCCAAATTTAAAAAAAAAAGAAATAAATTATAAATCTTTTTTTTAAAAAGCTATATTTTAGTAGAGTCTATTTTTTCTACTAGCCTCAGGCCCCTAGATATTCAGGGATTCTCCGGAACGGCCCTGTATATTGTAGAGGTGGCAAAATGTTTACCTATGGATGTCGATTCAGGTTTAATTTTTTTTTTATTCTAATGGGTAAAACTTAAAAAAGTTAGCTAGAAAGAAAACGGGTCAAAAGTCACTATTTATAAAAAAAAATGAAAATCTGTTTTAATGAGAAGTAAAATTTAACTTCATAAAAAAAAAAAAAAAAAAAAAAAAACTGTTTTTTTTTTGTTTTGAGTCAACACAACCTGACCTGACCCGTTTCGACCCATGAAAAAATGTTTTTTTTTTTTCCAATCACCTAACCCGCATGACCCACTAATTTTTCGAAACAAGGCGCAATTTTTATTGTTGACCCATAACTTTGTTTATACTTTGTGCAGACACATCCAAGGAGTAGATGCTGGATAGTTAAAGTGAGGAACTAGTGTCACAGATGCTGGGAGGAGCTTGCTACAGTTTCAGTTTAATAAAAAAAATGCATGGACTTGTAATGCAATTTTAGTTTCTTTTCTTTGAGATAAACTCTGTTTGAAACTTGGGATTTATATATATTATTATATATAAATATATAACAGACTGGTTGTTTGATGAATGGTAATGCTTCAAGTCTGAGAATTTGAAACATGTGATCTCTCTGGATCCATCAATCAACCTTTTTGATCTCTATAAACTTCATTGATTTTTTTATGGTGGTTCATGAAGTAATAAACTACATGGCAGTAGTTTATGAATAAAAAAAACACCCTTTTTGATTACTACGCCCCACTTACGGTGTGCGCATATAATGTATATATGTGTGGCCCTTGGGGGGGGGGCAAAAGTAAAGTTGCACTAGTTTTAACGTTATTTTACTAATTTCGTGAAAATAACGTTAAAAATGACGGACGGTTAATCATTCATCATGTGGTGGCGTGGATAGCCAAAAGACAAAGGGGTACATGCACCGATCGGGTTTGTCCCGATTGCTAAGTGTTTTGTACCTTATGTCCAAGGCTTGATACCAAACCACATCGAGCCGGGGGTCTCGCTGGAAGCAGCCTCTCTATTCTTAGGGGTAGAGGTAAGATTGTCTACATCTTACCTCCCTCAGACCCTACCTTAGCTTTGCTTTAGGTGGGATTAACTGAGTATGATGATGATGATGATGATGACCCTTTTTGATTACTATATGTCATAAGAAATTATAAATGGAGGTAGCACAGATAGGGATGTTTAGACAGGATTAGAAATGAGACTTTTAGGGAAAGGTTAGGGGTGACTAGTATATTAAATAAGATAAATGAAGGAAGATTGTGATGGTTTGGGCAGTGGAAACGCTCATTATAAAGGGGAAGAGGAGTAGAGAAAGGCCCAAATTGACTTGGGATGAGCAGATTTAAGCAAGATATGCTAAAGTTGAACATTTACGAAAACATGGTCCAAGATAGTAGTTTGAGGAAACGTAGAATTAAGGTTAAGGATTTTCAAGAGAGGGTATAGATGTGTCGAGCTTTGCATTTGGGGTCTAGATCTCCTACTTTTTTAGGTGGACTATGCATGTGACTATACTATATATAGGCTTATATGTTCTGTGATGTTATACTTGTTTCATTTGTGTGTTTGGAGTTAAACCATTGATAGTTGTTTTGTTATAATTTTATAGTTGTGGGAATGATCGAAATAATGAGTCACCATTGATATCGACACATCTGACAAATGTTCGGGAGTTCCTCTATGCAATCCTTTTCCTACTTCTTCTTGTTGTATTCTAAACATATATGGAATTGTTTTAGTCTTGCGTGTGTAGGAAATGATTTGAACATGAAACTAAAAGGACAAGTTATAGATAGCTTTTGGATTATGTTGCGTCTTCGACTACCCGCTATGGTAACATTATAAGCCAACCGGTTGCAATAATTTCACTACAGACAAAAATTTTGGATTATTTTACGTACTATCACTTCTTTTTAAATTATTTAAAATGGTTTTGTATTGGTTATTATTAATTGTTATCTTAAAGTATATCTCATTGTATCCCAACATGCCATATGGCAATTTATAAGTGGTTTGGTGGATTTTTTTGATGAATTTTATTATCCAAAAAATCTAACATCTTATTCAAGAAAAATGCAAAAAAAATGAAAATTCAGAATTCTTTCTATATATATTTTGTTTAGTAAACTTTCACATCCAACTTTGTTTTTGTATCTCTCTTTCGTTTTTATATTTTTTAAAAGATGGATCAATTTCCAAATTTGTATACGAACCTTGACGATTCTGAAAATTACCAAAATAATCAATACTTTGAAAACTCTTCATTTTTCCCAAATCCAAGTCAACTTCCTTTCACTCAAAATCCTCAAACGTCACAAAATACTGAAAAACAACCATGAACCACTAAATGGGAAGCTGCTGGAGACGTCACTTTAATGTCAGCATGGTGTATGGCTAGTGGAGATACTCTTCATGGAAACAACAAGAAGAAAACATCATTATGGAAAGAAGTAAAGAAAACGTATGATGCAGCTCAAGCAGAAAATCCGGAAAAGCTTGGTGAAAGGATTGTTGAACAAATGAAAGGTCGTTTTACTCGACTTAATGAAAACGCCGGAAAATGGGTTGCTGCGTACCGGGAAGCATATCGCCGAGAAACAAGTGGAACGTCTCTAAAGATATAGAGAGTGATGCTCATTTGATTTATGAGAAAGGTGGGAAAAAGATTAACGACTCCATTGTTTTCAATGAAGTTATGTGTAAGTGCCCAAAATGGGCTTTGGAGATACCTCGTGGCATAGTACGTTACCGTCCTGAACGTGAAGTGGATAATGAAGAAAGTGGTGCTAGTACGAAAAGAACAATGACTTCAGAAGAAGGGGACTACTTTGTTAATTCCAACCAAGAATCGCCAGTTAGTGGTGGTTCATCAATACAACGTCCAACAGGTAGAGATGAAGTTAAAAAAAAAAGAAAGGAAAAGATAAGGTTTCTAATGAAATGGTTGAAGAATTTCATGCAATGATGCTTACCCGAGATATTCAAATTGATTTGTGGAAAAAAAGATTGGAGTTCGATCAAGAAAATGAATAAAATAAGATTCAAAGAGAACAAACTAAGGCTCAAAGGGAACAACAAAGGGAAGAAATGGAGCAAAAGAAAATGCAGCTTCTGCATCTTAACACATTATTACAAAGGGAGCATTTGTTTCCTAAAGAAGAAGAAGAACAAATCAAACGTTCTCTAATGTCGAAGTTTTATGGCAACTGAATCTCGTTCAGGGCGTTTTTATTTCTAATTCGTTTTTAATGCATTTGTAAGATATTGAATTTTCAGTTCATTTGTAATGCATCGTGTTTATGTATGTGTAACTTTATCTTCATTTTCCATTTGTAAGATATTGAATGTTATGGAGTTTTTATTTGTAGTTCGTTTTTAATGATTATATAGTAAATGTGACTTTATCTTAATTTTCCATTTGTCAAATTTCTATTGAATGCTTGGATTTTATTTAGATAAAAAAATCTAACATTATCTCTATATAATATTAAAAAAATCTAACACTATATAACATTATTTTTCTATATAAATAGAATGTATTTGCATGCTTTGTTATCCATACAAAAATCTTAAATTCTACAACGTCTAGTAGTGAAACCTCATCTGAGAGTTCGGAGTCATCAAATTTGAGTGAGTATTGGGAAGCACAAGTTTTTGAAGAAGATCTACAACTTGATGCCATCATGTGTGAATTACTCATAAGCATGTCTGGCACATCAAGAAGGAGGTATTGTGATCGGGAACGTAAGCAAGGTGAAGCGCTTTTAATGGAAGATTACTTTGTTGAAAACCCAAGATGATCAAGCAACTTTTCGTCGTAGATTTCGAATGCGAAACCACTTTTTCTTCGCATAGCGACTGCAATTAAAACCAATGACGTGTATTTTCAACAAAGACGTGATGCCACATGTAGACAAGGTCTTTCACCATTGCCAAAATGTACTGGAGCTATGCGAGTGTTAGCATAGGCTAACTCTGTAGCATGCCACGTCAGCATCACACTAACGGAGTTAGCCTCAGTTAGTTTGGGTCCGTTAGTGGCCAATATGTCGAAAGTTAAGACCGCTAGTGGTTATTTTTGTAGTTAGGACCATTATCGGCTAAAGAGCAATAGTTGGGATTATTTATTTCCATTATTCCTTTGTTTACTTTTTTTACTGGTTATCAAATTTATGATGAGAATAGTACTATCGTTATGAATATTAATGAGGTTAAAAATTGAAAAACAATTTAAATGAAGTGATTAGGACAAGAGAGTGCCAGAATGATGGATAGCCATGAATCTACAACACATAAAAAAAAGGTTATATATCTACTAATTATATTTCTTTGATTCTTGTTCTCCCTCGTCATGATACACGTAATGATAATGGTAATCTAGCACCAACCTGTGAACAAAGCTCTATTTATTTACTCTCAATATATCTCTTGTAATTTTGTCCAAAGGTAATCTTAATATGTTGCTCCGCCTGACAGCTTAACCAAAATCCCCAAATCATATCACCACTCAAATATATGCAAGTGAGTTCCTGTCATGGTTAGGCTTGGGTCGGCCCCTGGTTGGAGTCGGTGGTCTCTGATTATTAAGCTCCTACAACAAATAAAAAGCCGGATAAAATAACAAAATGTATGTGTACACAGGCGCACGTGCACACACTAAAATCTTTATATATGAATACTACCTGCATCCAGGTGTCATCTTGAACGTGTTCTGGAGATGTTTCAGGCGAGTGAAGTGGAGGTGGCAATGGGTGAATCAGTTTTGGAACAATCACAAGTCCTCTACCGACCACTAGTAAAGCTCCAGCATTGTTTGCAGTCCCTGAATTCAGTTGTCACAAAATTTTCTTTAGTTGTATTCAACTATTTGTCCAAAAAAATATCGTTAAAAGACAATATTTAAGAGTGGAAATATGCGTAAAGCTAAGGCCGCTTACCACAATAGTTGGTAGCAGAGAAAAGGGTAATCAACTGCCCCTGTGCAAATCTTTCAAATCCATCCATTACACATTCATGTGCTCGTATAATTAACTGAAGTTTGTTTCTCTTACAGAAGTCTGTTACTCTGTCAGGCTGCAAAAGTAATGGCAAAATGAGCAGGTCGGGTAAGGGGTCAAGACGGGAAACTTTATATTTTCCTGGTACAAGTTGAGACGGACCAGATCAGGTTTGGTTGACCCAAAAAAACAACCATTTTATTATAAGCATGTAGTGTCAATAATAATATAATGTATTAACTTGGTTCAGAAAAAAAAAAAGTTTTATCTATATATATTTTATTTTATCTGCTTGACCCATTAGAATATGCATCGAAATTGTCACCTCTATGGTAAAATCTTGAAAGTAAAAATCTGATGGAGGATTCAAAGGGGACACTAATTTCTCATATATTGATTAGAAAACTTCACACATACCCCAAAAGTGACAAGACCAGGTCCTCTAGCATTTGGTCTTAGACCTTCCACGCTATCATTTTCTGTGGGGTCCGACCTGTAGAAAATGGAGAATAAAAAAGTCAAAAACGGTTTTTCAAGAAAGCTTAGTGTGAAATAAATAGCAATGCGAATATAAAACTTGCCATAATAAATCCATTAAAACAAGAGATCCAGCATCCATTGTTATTGGTCTCTCTATTTTTTCTATTTGTTCAACTAAATGTATTGACCTCCCAATGCCGCCATGCATACATATTATCTTTTTTTCAATCAGTGCTGCAAGTGGAAGATGGTTAAACAATTGGTTGAACCTCGTCCATGCCCAGATCCCATCGTCCTCCCCCTATAAATCATACATCAATGTAAATAAAAATCGTGTTGAGTGGAGGGTCAAAACAAGTAGGGCTGACCCGCAATCAACAGAAAGGGACAGCCATAAGAAAAAAAATGAAAAACATACATACCCAGATAAACACTTCATTAAGACACAGTGACACACACATGCAAGCGAACGCACACATAGGTACCCAAAACACACACACGAGCTCCTAAGTCGAGAATCTAGGGCTGACCCACCAAACACTTCTTTTTTTTCCTTCTATTTATGATTTTTTAACAAAGTTAGGGTAACTTTCAATCCATTCGGTTTTCATTTTAGCTGCACGCTAAGTAGTTAACTCGGCTGATATATCGGTGATATATCACCGATATCTCAGTTATCGTTCATCAACCGATATATCGGTACAAAATATCGGTCAAAATATCGGCGATATTGGCCTATATTTGACCGATATTTTACCAATATTTGACCGGTATATCACCGATATTCCCGATATTGGTGTTTTTCTTCTTAGTTCTTCCATTTTTGTCTTGCTTCTTATAGTTGTTATTACTGTTTTAAGTCTTAATTGTTACTAGTTAGTGTTAAATATTAGTGTTTTAAGTCTTAACAAGTTCTCACTTGCTACAAATCATTAGTGTTTTGCAAGTTGTAAAAGGTTAATTTGTTAATGGTAGGAGAGTATATTAAATTGTTACTGTTAAATTGTTATATGTATGGATTTTGCATGATATAAAAATTACCGATATCTCACCGCGATAACCTATATCTCAAATATCGGTCCTTCACCGATATCGCATTAACTGCTTAGGCTACACGTGTGACCTGTTAAGAGAAATGATACAGTTCGACCCGCTTACTCTTTAATGGGTCAAAACTGCATCATGTACGGCAAATAAAACAACCAATTACCATTCTCTCAATGCATTCAAGACGGAAACCAAAGAGTGCATTTATGTCAGCAGCCTCGTGATTCCCACGTATCAAATGAACATTGTCAGGATACTGAATCTGAAAACAATAAAAAACACGGTGAAATAAGAATCATACCTCCGCCTGTAACAAGTCGTAAGTTGCAATACCTTTAGAGCAAGAAGTAAAGTAATCGTCTCCAAGCTATGTTGTCCCCGATCAACATAATCGCCAAGGAACAAATAGTCAATATATCTGGACAAGAACTTGATTAAGCACAATAAATCCAAATATGTAAAAACAAAAGGATTTTAAATAATATTCAGCAACTTAAACATTGAGCATACGATATATCTCCAGCAGTTGAAGGAAATCCATATTCATCAAACAACCGCATCAGATCACCAAATTGCCCATGTAGATCACCAAAAACTTTAATCGGAGCTTTTAATTGAAGAACTGTAGGCTCGTGCAAAAAGATTTGTTCAGCAGCGTAACAAAGCTCTCCTACCTCATATGAATCAAGGAAAAACCTCCTGTTAGCAGGAGGTTTCCAGTTTCGAGGTCTAAGCAAAGTAGATATGACCTGCAAAATGGAGTATGAATATCCGAATATTTTTCTAATAAAAAAGAACATGTAATATTATATATTACCTTTTTATGCAAGCCTTCAGGTGACCTTTGCCTCGGGATTTTTTTGGTTGGATATGACATGTCATTTTGTGAAGGAATCATACGTCTACTCTCGTTTTCAAACTGATCCAAAGACAACTGCCTTACTAACCCACCAAGGTTTCCTACAGTCTCTTTGGCAACCACAACCTGCAGTGTATAAGAACAAATTGAAGATGGAATGGAATCACAAAAGATTAGAATGAGTCACTACATTCCCATCATGTTTGGTTGACCTATAAAAGAGTATGGCCATACAAGGATACTACTTGGTACTTTGGTATGCATTTACATACACATGACATAATGTGACAAAGTATATTAATGAAGAAAAAATGTTCTTCATAATAAATGAATTTTAATTTAAACAGCATCAAGGTTGAGAAAACATACAGCTCTT
This sequence comes from Ambrosia artemisiifolia, assembly GCA_032199755.1. Taxonomy (NCBI): domain Eukaryota; kingdom Viridiplantae; phylum Streptophyta; class Magnoliopsida; order Asterales; family Asteraceae; genus Ambrosia; species Ambrosia artemisiifolia. The sequence continues at coordinate 52,075,353 of CM063520.1, forward strand.
CGGTGAAGCCTAACATCTCCCTCTGTATCACCACCCTCTGAATTGTTTTCTGCAGGTTGTGGGTCATCTGAAACTGGCATTTCTTCTGGATTTGCAGCCTGTGCTTGTGCAGCTTGCCAAACAGCACTAGCAGCCTGTGCTTCTGCAGCAGATGCTTCAGCCAGCCTCTCCATAGATTCTCTGTTCATACTGGAAAAAATATTATTATAATAACTACGGGGTACTTTCAAACTGTTCGTCGACCCATTTTAGCCATTAAAGTCTAATTTCACCCGTTTTGAGATAAAAACGACCCAAATCGACCCATTAGTAAGTAAGGAGATAGAAAAAGAAAAGCAGGGCTAACCCTAAGTCGCCAGATGAAGAACTAGCTGGTGTACTCTCAGGGTTTGTAGGGCCAAACGAGCTCAAATTGTGTGCCCTGGGACTTGTCACATTTGAGGTGGCTTCAGATGTTAACATAGGAGAATCAGAATCAGGTGAATCATCAGAGATAAGAAAATCATCTAACAACACATCTGCAACACACAAAACAATTTATATTATGCAACAATACAGGCATGTGATGATGCTTTCTTTCATGTTACATGATACATTTCTTGAGAAAAGGGGTTTTGGGGAATTAAAACACACCTCCCCTAAGACCACCGTAGACATATAGCCGGCCACCAACAGCTGATGCGGCATGCCTACAACGCCGCATGAGCTCCAGGGAAGGATCTTCAGTTTGACTTCCTTTGCTATTGTTTGAAGAAGTCACCATGCCATGTTTATCCAACCAAACACCAGCAGCAGTGTCCAAAACTGTAAAATTTAACAATCTTGTTAACAGATCTGCATTTTTATGATTACCATTTAGGTTATGAATAAATCAAAATTAACCTGCAACAGCTGCTTCACCATCTACTGTTCGTCCTCCCCTAAGAACACCTCCTGTAACATGCAATCTAGCACCAACAAACACCTGATGACCAATAAATCGATTTTGTAAGCAGGGACTACAAAAATTAACTGATTTTTATACAACAATAACAATTATAACTTACCGATGCATGTTGATACCTTGGTGATGGCGAAACTCCGGGTGCAAGTGTCCATTCCCATTGACCATTCCTATGCATGAGCAATCCATAAGCATCTGCTAATGGCTGCAACATGTCATAAATTTAAACCCAGTAGCTTCAAGGAAACTATATAATTTAACAAGAATTTGATGCTAATATCTCCTTTAGGAATTAAAATTATAATGTCACTTTTATAAATTATCAGTTAGAAAATGATAGGAGTAACCAACAAAAATAGAAGCATAGAACATACCGTGCCTAAACTGTCTCTTCCACCACAAAGCAAAAACATACCATCTGAGCGGGCACTAGCAGTTGCATACCTGCATATTGAAAGATACAGACATAGTAATTATACATCCAATTCATAAAACTCACTCTCTGGAAGTATGAAGTTAAATGTTTATTAGTCGTGATATGTGCTTGATAAACAATAATTTGAGCACTAAGTTACATTTGAATATTTGATACCTCATTTGCAGACTGAAAAGTCAATTTACTTGACTTGCCATTGAGTTCTTATTTCTTACAATAATATTAACTATATTCTAACCTTGAAAGTGTACTTTCATTACTTTAGTATGATCTAAATTTTAACAAAATGATTAATTTGGTTCCTAATTGAAATCTTTGGTCAATAAGTAATTGCAATATCTGATACACACATAGATGAATGGATAAAAACTCCAAACACTATCAAATAAGACTCTTCAACGGCCAGAAGTGAATAAGCATGTCACATGTATCTGAATTTGTTTTACATGCTAGATACAAACAAATATGGATGTCAAATATTCATGGATATGGATTTGAATATCAAATTCGTTGATCTTATTTAATACGGGCTAAAGAAATCCAGTCCATTTGAAACTATATACATACATTGGAACTAGGAAGGCCATTCATTCTAGATTAAACTATAATATAAATACAAATTTGAAACCAAACATAAGATCTATCTTAATAAAAGCATGGCCCTATCTAATTGTAAACCCAAGCTCAAAGAAACAAAAGCACGTCAATTGTAACATGTTCCCATGAATAAGTACAAACTTGTATCAGAACAAAGAAGATTAACAAGATTCAGAGCCACGTCTAGATAAAAAAGACATTTATATTCATAAAACAAATGACCTACAGAAGTTTAATACTGTAATCACAATTAAATGTAGTACTTACATTCTAGCAGAAGGTTTATCACCTTCTGGATTTAATCTTTGCCAAGCATATGGTTTTTGAGCAGTATCCAAAGCCCATGCATCGGAAAGCACTTTCTTTCCTGGAGTAGCAAAAAAGATGTTGCTATTATTGGTTTATGTAATAACATGCAGTTTAAACAATGACCCATTCCAAAAAATGAGCCATCATGTGAACGGTGAAGTATATGCTAATTTCTTATTCGAAAAAGGAGAAAGAAACCATTTAAAAAGTACAAAGGTGAAAATTATAAAGGAAGTACAAAGGTTAAACACATTTAAGGATAATAAATACAATTAAAATAACATGATGGAATCAAACAACAGATAGCATTCGGCACTACACTACGCTACCACAGACGCCTTAAAGCAAAAAAAAAAAAAGTGTTTGATATCTTCTTATAATCATTACATGTGTGTCCTCAAAAAACAACTCTAATTTCAGAACATGTAACCAAGAAGACAAATTAACAGCTGAAACATTAGTATTAACAGCATGACACTTAACAATGAAACAAAAAGTAACCAGCATAAACATGTAAAACACTAAAACCTGAAGTTTACCAGCATAACATAGCAGTTTATAAACAAAAACCAGAAAATAGGCCAGAAAGCAGCTAAATGAGAAGATAGCAATTTTACTTTTATTTCGAAAATAAAACAATTCACCGTGAAGATGTTCACGGCAAAGGCCAGCTGTTGTAGCTAATATTACTCTACTGTGGCTGACAAAGATGACTGTTGTGTTGCTATTATTACACATGACAACTTAGCATAAACCCCTGCTATTTTGAATGATTTTAAGATTAATTAAAAAACACGAAAAGATCAAGAACCTTGTAAACTGAGACAATTATCAACCCTGATACTCACCATCATTGCCACTAACAGAAACAAGGTATCGTTGGGCTACCAAATCCATCACATGGCCATAACGGGGGCCAGGACCCTGCCCTCTAACAACAACCCTGCACTCCAGTACAAAGAAACCAAGCCAGCATTTAGCACAACAGCAACCGGCAGAGTAAGAAAAAACAAATACAAAGCCCACATTTCAACTGCACAGATTTACCGGTGCCATTTGTATTTGTCATTGGTCAAATCAAGAACGTAAAGATCATCTGTCGAATGCCCAGCAGGACCTATCCCCCCCTAGCAACAGCACAAACTTATCAAAACAAAAAACCCTAACCTCTGCATACATTTCACTGTAAATCAACATTTTAATCACCTGAAATACAACCATGGTTCCCACAGCAGCTGCTGCATGAGCAGCCCTAGGTGATGGTGGCTCCCCAGCCGGTTGAATCCTAAATAATTCTCACAAATTAACACTCAAATTCAACAAACCCAACAGAACTGAAAGCAAATAAATATGCACTAGTTAACTAACCTGGTCCATTTCCTGGTAAGAACATCGTATTCATGAACAGAGTTTGTCACACCGTCTAACCCTAAAAACAAACAATGTGAAATAATCAACCAATTTGCAGCTAATTAACTGAATTCTGGATTATTAACCAATGTAGGAGGAGTACTAAGTAGTTAACCATAAATTTAAACAATGTGACATAATCAATCAATTTGCAGCTAATTAACTTAATTCCAGATAGTAACCAATGAATTATGAATAGCTAACCCTAAAACTGTGAAACTATCAATCATAGTTATCAAAGGCGCTAGGCGCGCTCAAGGCGCATAAAAAAATACCGGCTCGGCTCAGCTCGACTCGGTTTCTAAACGAGCCAAGCAAGAGCCCACCCTGGCTCAACTTGATAAATTACGAACAGTTAACCCTAAAACTGAACAATATAATCAACCAAATTTGCAGCTTAATTAACCTAATTCAACATATGAACCAATAAACTATAACAAGTTAACCCTAAAAACAAACAACATAAAATAATCAACCAGCATGCAGCTAATTAACCTAATAATGAACCAAATTCCACAAAACAACCACTAAAGAATAAAGAATTACTGATTCCAGGGACAGCAGAAGAAGGACCACCGCCAATGGCGGTGGCACCACCGAACAAGATGAGACGAGGACCGTGCGATTTAGTTTGAGCAACGGCGGTTAGAGTGTGACCACAACGAGGACCAGGAGCATCGTCTTCTGTGTCCGAATAAGTTTCTAATGGACGATATGATGGAGCCGGTGCTAGCCATGGCTTAGAACTCATCGAAACAGAAACCGTCAGTTGTTATTATGAGTGTAATGGTTGTGGTTGGTTAGTGAATGAGTATGCATTAAATTTAAATACATGGAGAAGAGCATAGCAGAGAAGATGATAGGATAGGATAGGATAGGATAGGATTGGATTATTATTATTTATTGATGAGGAGAACAACGGTTGGGGTGATGATGTTATAGCTGGAATCACACTGACGAGAAGATCGGAGATAGAGAAGTGCCGTTCAAAAAAAAAGATAGAGAAGTGGGTTTCAAGGAGCCTTGAAAACAGGACTTCTTCAATTTCAATGACCGATTGACTTTCAACTCATTTTAATTTTTTTTTATACAAATATAGTTTTTTATTTTATTTCATTTCATTTCACACCATCATACGAGGGTCCAAAGTGGAGACCGGCACTGGACAACACCGATTGGATTTTTTATTGGTGTGACGCAAGTGATAAGGGTGACATGATGCGCAACACTTTGAAACATAAATTACATAGCTCATCATATTTTAAAAGTAAACGTAAATGATAAACTTGTAATTCTGTCAAACAAAAAGATAGGATGTGTGACTTTTGGGAACAACTTTTCTACCTGTATTAAAAAGCCAAACAGAAAGTGCTTCGGCTCTTTCATCTCGATCTCTCACCGGTTATCGCCACCCCACCACCACAATCCGACAGGGCGACGAGGCCGTTCATAATCGCATCTGGTTTGCTCTCTGCTCGCGCCAACATCATGTGATGAGCCGCCAACGGGCCCCTCATCTGCTCCGCTCATGTGTGGTATTTTTAGGTGGGTTTTTACTTTTCCGGTGCATCACCGTCGCCGGAGCCCTTACTGGTTGATGGAAAAATTCAAGTTCTTCAGGCGATGGTTTTCTTTTCCGCTTTTAAATTTATCGAATTCTTAATTTAAGATGAATGTTATTCTTAATTTAGAAGCATGCTTTAGATAACATTTGTTACTGCATGTTTGCTCCAAAGTCCAAACCGATATCTTTCAATTTAGTAATCATGTTCCTAATATATTGAATAATGACAATGAAAGCATGATGGATTGGCATGGTTCCGGGTTTGCTCCCCGTAATTAATGGTATTCAGACAGGTTTACTTCCTGGGACAGTCTCCACTTTGACGCATATGTGGCGCAGCTTGTCCTGGTCGTATGTTATGACCTATTAGGAGATGCTCCATGTCCCAAACATGGTTTTCCTGGACCCCTTAGTCTGGGGGTGCGCCTACCTGTTACACCAAAGTCGCCGTTGAAAACAAATTAGTCGAGTCATTGGATATGTATCGAAGTTTTGGGCCGGTTATAAAGACTTATATAGCCGCATGTTCCTTGTGTTTGATCGGTGTCAAAGTAATGGGTCTATGTCATGGGTTGTTTTCTAGATTGTAGGAGGCAGTGGTCATAGTTGGTACTATTTAATGTTAAGTTTGATCATGAATGAAACTGTGAGTTTATGTAGGAAATTAACTCCATTGGAGCTTGAACCCATCACTAGGCACTATATAATATATGACCAAGTTATCTGATGAGTTACATGTGATGGTAGTATGTGAATTGTTTTTTACATGTCTGTTTTAATCATATTTGGATGCGCCTTTGACTGTGTACCATTTTATTTTTTAGCGATCTCATCACGTATTGTTTTTGTGCGCGTAATTACTGTACAGAATGTCCGAATTGTTTGTTTGTTGTTTTGTGAATCATTCGATTGTTATTAGTGTGCTCTTAGCCATTTTTTTCTAAGTATGTATGGTGTATGTACTATTATGTGTTGTGTGGATGACAACGTTTCGACTTCATTTATCAGTTCTTTGATCCTGCGTCTTTTATCTGCAGGCGATGCTCCTTTCATTGGTGTCGTGTTTTGGTGTGCCTATGCAGGTTTGTAAATCTTTGTTTTCGCTAGAATATGCTGTATAGAAGGTATGCAAATCTCAACTCACACAAAAATATTTCAAACACACAGCAACTACACTCAAATACACTGTTAGTTGCAGCCTTTGAAATCTCCAATCGAAGAACGGAAAGCATGATGACACTACCAAGTAAAGCAAAGCACAGATTCTACACCAACAACTTTTGGCCAAATATTAAGTTATTAACAACTTGGAACCTTTTGATGTAAAAAAAATTCATGTCTACCTATGTAAGCTCCAACCCTGCAAAACATGTACTGCAAAAAATTTAGGAACAAGATTTTAATACTTTGCAGCCCCATCTACTAACATATATGATTCTTGCACAACCCGTGACGTGGAAAGACCCTAGTCACAATAATAAGGTTATGTATTAAAGCTATGGGTTCATAAGGTGTATGCTAGTGATTGCATATTAGTTAGCCATTTGAGTAAACTATAGTACAACTGCGATTTTAATTAAAAGTTTGTTAGCCATGTTACATTTTACACGTTTGTAATGCCTCAGGGCCATATGTAAAAGAATTTGTTTTAGTGTTTGTTACAAACACTTGTTGCTGAACAAGAGTAATCGTCGAGGAAGTATCTCCAAGATCATGAGTAATTGATTGCTTATATAAGTGAATGTAATTTTTTAAAGTGATTTAGAAACTTGGTTTTGGTAGTGATTGCTTATAACGTTAAAACTAGTGCAACTTTACTTTTGCCCCCCCCCCCCCCCCCCCCCGAGGGCCACACATATATACATTATATGAGCACACCGTAAGTGGGGCGTTGATGATGATGATGTTTTGGTAGTGCTTTCCATGGTTCCCCTCTCCATCCCGCTCCTTTGTTGCTTCTTCATTTCGGGACGTGTCTTGTCCTCCTCCATCTTCCTCTCTCGCATCCAGGCGACATGATCTCCGCCTTAAATCTATCTCGGCCTAATCTTCTTCCTCCCCATCCCGTCCTGCTTCATACTTTATGCATTCCGTCCACCCTGAGTTGTGTAACGACTTGTAACCAACTATATATCTTTTTTCGCGCAGCAACTATTGTAAAACTTCGTGTGTTATAAAATTTTAAGCTCTTTAATGAAACAGGTCGAAAAAATCATACATACCTCAGACAAGCCGGGTAAGCTATTTCATAGCTAATCGTTTAGATTATACACGAGTACACGACACATGACTCTAAACTATACATAGATACAAACTAATGAGACCTCTCCAATACATAACATATTGATTCATGAATTTAAGCTCTTTCTACCTTACCGCGAAGAGGGCTACATTTCTTTAAAGAATCAAAATCAAAACTACTGGAAAACGATTTCATGTTAGCCTTTGCACCATTAGCGATTAACATCATCGCAACTTGAGCATGGCCACCTTCTACGGCCCGATGAAGGGCCGTGTAGCCACTACCATCCAACAAATCAACCAAACCACCATGGTTCAATAAAAGCTTCACACCTTCCATATGACCCTTGAACGCGCATTTATGCAACGGGGTCCACCCATTTTGATCCTTCCCATTCACCATCGCGCCTTCAGCCAAACACCTTTTCATCTCATCAACATCCCCTTTCCTCGCAGCGCGATGCAAAGCATCCCCCAAACGCAACATATCATATAGATCCATATGCCCATTCTCAACCGCGAGATCAAAAGCAGTCTTCCCTTCTTTGTTAACCGCATATTTCACATAATTACATGAATTTAACAAGAACTCAACCGCTTTAGCATGCCCATTAACCGCAGCACAATGAAGCGCACTCCACCCATTGTAATCACAAACATCTGGATCACATCCTAATGTTATCAACAACTCAAGAACCTCAACATTACCATAACTTGCACCAACATGAAGAGGTGTTTGACCATCACCGTTGACCGAATCCACATCTAGATCCAAATACCCCATACACAAAACCTCCATCATATCCACCCTATTTGCAGCATCATGCAACAATCTATCACTATCACTAACAACCACACAGTTAGATTCAACCAATATCCTAACCGTATCAATATCCCCCGATTTAATAGCTAGAGACAAAACCGAATCCCCATCCAACCCGAGTTTATTAACATCTGAACCAGCATCCAACAAAGCAGAAACAACATAGCTGTTTCCACTAGCAGCAGCCAGTCTCAACAACTCACTAAGCTGCAACACATCACACCAAGAGATTGCTTTTGACAACGAAAACGCAGTTTCCAAAGTCTTGGAAACTGCGGACGTGATCAGAAACCTGATCACGTCCGGCCCAACAAAAGATATTGGGATGGTCACATCTTTAAAGATATGTGGGCCAGGTTTGGAAAACAGACGTTTAAGTTCTTCATGGCTGGCTTTTCCTGTAGGCAGCATGGTTGACTTTACTAGTACGTTATCAGGTGGGGTCGAAAGCGGCGGATGATCCGCCGCTTTCGACAAAAATAAGGTGAAAGATCCGGTAGAAAGAGGAGGGATGATGGAAAAGGGTTGAGTGAATGAAAGGAGTGAAGGGTATGTTGTGTTGAGAGAAACAGCAACAGACATGGTGTGCATGAGGTTGGTTAGCCTAAAAGTTGTGGAACATTTTTTGGAGTTGGTGTATACAAGATTTAGTTCCTTAACATCTGCTGTTACAAGTCTGTCCATGTTTTTTGAGACTTTTCTAATTTCTCATAAGAAACAGAAAGATGAAGATGGAGATAGGTGAGAGAGAAATTTAGTTTTTTTAATATAAAGTATGAAGATGAAGATGGTTGGAAGATGCATATGACTTATTTGACCCGATGAAAAGTAAGTTGTTTGAATGAAAATTTTGGTATACTAATATTTTTAAGTTGTGGGTGTGGGGTGATTGTTAAATTAAAGTAAAAATAGACCGTAAAAACGTTGAATAGAAAGATTTATACAAAAGGTAAAACGATAAAAGAATTTTATCGTGTTACAGTAAATACGTTGATAAAATCTGAAATTTTATGTAAAAAGCAAAGCATGTAGAAGCAGTACAGTTAAATCAAAACAAAATTAGATGTAAAAACATGGAATCCTACACATGTGTTGCGGCGTATTAACTGGCAACTTAATCGGTTTTGAACAACAACAATAATAATAACAAATTTATAATGTACAAGTTCTATTATAGTTAGAATTGAACCACAAGGGTTATTTCGTACATACTACATACTTATACCGTATGTAGGGTACTATCGCTTTATCGGCGATTAATCGCTCGGTAGGGTACTGAGTAATTTTTCGTTAATCAGTCCATTAATCGGTAGTCGGACCTAGTCGACCTAATCGGCCCTAGTCAGTCAGCCAAAAATAGACGATTCCAGCAAGATTTTGGCAAAAATCTATAATTCCAGCCAAATTCTGGACAAATTCTAGCCTAAACCTGTAAATTCCGACAACTTTCCAATTAAACGATGTAGATTCTTGTGATTAGTCATGTATACTTAAAAAATGGGTCGAAGAGGTGTTAAAACATGTTTATTTAAAAATAGTTGCCCATAAAAGTGTGTGTGTGTGTGTGTGTGTGTATATAAAGTGAAAATTACATATAAAAACCCCAATCCGATTAATCCTGATTAATCGCTAAACCCTGCTCCACCGGCCGACTCATGCCGAACGAGTTCTACAACACTGTTTACACGGGAATATTTTTACTTTTAGTAATAGTTAAGAGAAGAAAACATACCATTTATATCTGATAGAGTCTTGTACAAATAGCTTAAGACTTGTATATATTGATAAAAAAAAAAGAAAAAAATAGTTGATGAAAGATGACATCCTCCTATTGGTCTCAACGAACCTATTTTTTATATAAACTTATAATAAAAATACATAAATAAACTAGTCAATCAAGCTCGATGAAGTCGTGCTCAAGATGGAAAAAACTAATGACAAGTCAAGCTAAAACTTTGTAAATAGAGTTTAAAACAACTGTTTCAACACGGCTCGTTTACACCCCTTAAACGTTATGCCCAACTAGACTAGCATAATATCCTGCTTGAAATGGAAAATTGAGAAACACGATATAAATATTAAAAGAAAACTGAAAACCACCATTAATATCTAAGGAAATACTTTATGAGCTATCATTATCATTTGATTAAATACATTGTCTAGAAATCGTTGATATTGAACATTTAACCCAACTCATCACTTGTAAGGAATAATGGTGACAATTATAGAGGGTGAACTAGAAAAGAAATTAGCCCCTATGATACGCATATGAGTAGGAAAAAACTGGAAGTTACGACAAATTGATTTGTTATTATATGCCACATTGTATTATAATATATCAGCATCAAGAATATAATAATGATTATAGAAACTAATCAACATTTTTTTATTTATAAACTCAATGATTCCAAGTCAATCGCCTTCAGACGTTTTATTGGGTCATAGTTTCATACCCACTCTTATTTGATATTTCAAAACATTATATCAAATGTTAGATATTTTTTTTTTTTTTTTTTTTTTTTTTTTATAAAAATATTTAACTTATAAAATACGAAACAAACCAAGTTACATCTAGATATTTAAAAAAAAAAACTTTTTTTTCTATTATTTTATTGATTTTAATAAAGATGGGTGAAAATGATAAAACCGAAGAAATACGGGGGACTTAGGATCGAAGGAATCGAAGATTTTTATGTTGTCATGATGTCGAAGTGGTGGTGACGTTTCAAGGAGAACCCAAACCAACTTTGGGCGAGAGTTATTCACGCTATCCATACGTCTAACCCAAACCTCAGGGACGGATTTGGCCATTTACTCTTCTTAGAATCATTAAATTAGTTATTAATTTCAGAAATATAAAAAGGGCAACAATTATATTTTCAATAATCATATTCCATCAATTTGGAGTATGATTGATTGAGAATTATTTCTGGAAATGTAAATTAGACAATCATTAAATATCAATTACAATGTTTCCATATTAAAAAATTCTATACAAAAGTTAATACATAACATTCTGTTAGAATCATTAAATTGGCTATTAATTTCCAAAATATAAAAAGGGCAACAATTTAATCTCAATAATCATATTTCCATCGATTTGGAGTATGATTGATTGTGAATTATTTCCAGAAATGTAAATTAGGCAATCATTAAATATCAATTATCATGTTTACATATTAAAAAATTTTGTACAAAATTTAATACATAACAATCAAATTTTTAGAATCATTAAATTAGTTATTAATTTCCTCATAAAAAATGAGCAACAATTTAATCTCAATAATCATATTTCCATATAAATATTTTTTAAAAATTTGAATTTAAAAATTACCTATTGTGCAAAAACCTTACAATCTTAACAACTTCGATTGGGTTGAACACTAAGTAAACTCTTTGTATCTGGATTAGAAAACAATATGGTTTACATAAATTGCATTTCATAAGACTAACAAATAATCGATAAAAAAATAAAACAAACAACAACAGAAAAAACTGACCTGCTTGTTTGTTCTCTATGTAACCAATACTCCATAACGAAAAAAGCTCATCATAAAACAACAACAAAAATTTGTTCATAACCAACGAGAAAGTCTGGAAAGGTGTGTAAACAGTAAAAATGAAGGACAACTATTTAAAATAAATATGCATATGAAGATATCTTCATTAGCAAATGTACCAACAATGTTGAAGAAGGGTCACGCAAAACCTTGAAGAACTGAAGTCCATTGTGATAAGACATGATAGCGTTTGTGTTATCGGGTAAAATCATGTTTTTTTGTTAAAATAACAAACAAAGAAAAATACTAACTATCAAAATACCTAGAAACATAATATTCAGCATACACAAACTACAATTTTGAATAATCACAAAAAAAATCAGCAGTCATATACATTATGTTTACAAACCCTAGATTTCACATATCTAATACCAAGTACCTGACAAACAATAACAATATTAAAAACACAATAAAAACCGGATCTAATTCAAGGGTCTGGTAAAACAATTGATAAAACAAAAACGCCCATGAATCTGGATTTCGTATTATAAAGGATATATAGTATTAAATAATGATTATATATATATATATTATTTGTAGAATAAAAATCGAACAATAAAATTAGATTTCGGTTACCTGATTGATGAACAATGAGGATGACACAGAAGGTTGAATCCGAAGGAGGAGACACGTTCCTTTTTAAAATGGAAGATTATGAATATGGTTATTAAGAATGATTAAACATATTTACACACACACACACACACACACACACACACACACACACATATATATATATATATATAATTTGTAGATTAAAAGAACGAACAATAGAAATACGATTTGGGTTACCTGATTGAAGAACGATGAAGACGACGCACAACCTTGATGCAGACAGAGGAGACGCGTTCCTAATTAAGATCGGAATCAGGTAGAGGAGAGTATTCTAAATCGGAAAGCAGGAAGAGGAAGACAACTATAGGGAGGCGGTTTTGGGGGAAAAAGAGAAATTGGTTTTTATATGATACTTATTGGATGTAAGATGGAGTTCCATATTCAATTGGAGCCTAGATGAACACTCTGAAAATGCTCCATTCAACCCAAGTCTCCTATTTTATTATATAGATAGATATGTTAAGCGTCATTAAGGTAACATGTAATTTCATTAAGCATCATAATGTATGTAAGGGATTAGGATTACCAATAGCTATTGAAGTGTGTGTGGCTTTATGTGGATGACAATGTTTCCTTTTTATTGTTTTTTCTTATTTAAGGTAACATGTAATTTCATCTATATCTCGATTATTTATAAAGTTATGTTGTTTTTTCTTGTGGACCATTGATCTTGATGATTCAATGGTTGAGATCAAAAGTTGGTGAGTTTTTCTTTACTTGATTAAGGAGTATTTTTTTAATATGTTAAAGTACAATTAGGGGCATTTAGGTAAAACCTCATGAGAGAGAAGATTTAACATAATATTATGTTATTTTTTATTACATTATTAAAAACGAATCATATTTATTAAACTTTATTTATTATTTTAATTAAAATAATTTACTGTTTTTTAAAATATTTTAAAAACAAAAAGAAACATCCAGCTTTTGTCCTCTCTCCCCCATTTTTACACTGGTGTAATTTTTTACACCAGTGTAAATCTGCCATACACAAACATTTACAACAATTACACTGGTGTAAAAACCAAACAAAAACATATAATGAGGATGATTTACACCAGTGTAAATCAACCATACACAACTTTTACAAAATAAAAACACTAGTGTAAAAAAACCAAAATTAGATGGTGCGCTTTACATTCAGATTTACACTGGTGTAACTGATGTTTTACACCAGTGTTTTTCTTACATAAAAAACGACTATACATTATACATTCATATTTACGCTGGTGTAAACTGATGTTTACACCAGTGTTTTCTTACAAAACATACTACACCATTCATCGTCGTCTCCACAGCATCGGCTCATCTCCTGACAAAAAACCTCAAAAAATTCAACCTAAAAAACCTATCTTTTCACCATAAACATCACTAATGATAATAACAAAAAATAACAATAATAACAACAGAAATAATAATAATAATAAAACATACCGTCAGCCACCACCTCTGTCTCCACCGTCGACCCACCACCCCTCAGCCACCACCACCGTCTTCATCGTCATCACCATCACCACCACCGTCTCCCACCCTCTACAACCGTACAAAACCACCTTCAAAAACCCACCACCACCATCAAACATCGTCGTCCTCCCCTCATCTTCATCGTCACCACCGTCGAACCACCACCCACCCACCATCTTCAAACACCCCTCTACAACATCAAAACCACCGCCGTCGAACCACCACCGCCTTCGTTCATCATCAAACCACCACAGATCCACCCACCTCTGCATCACCCCCCCTCGTTCTTTTTTAGAGAGAGAGAGAGGGTGTGTGTGTGTCTCGTCGTCCCTCCACCGTATTCCCTCCACCGTCGTCCTCTGCAAAAACCCACCTGCAACCCATCGGACCCCTCAAACCACCCGCCGGACCCCTCGACCACCCTTCACCCCTCAACCATCAGATCCACCTGCAAAAAAAACATCATCGGACCCCTCAACCACCGTCGACCCACCCCCAACCCATCGGACCTCCTCCCCCTGTCACCATCATCGGTTCTTCTTTTACAGAGAGAGAGAGAGAAACTGATGTGTGTGTCTGTGAGAGAGGGTGAGTGTGTTTGAATTATTATTATGATTATTATTATTATTATTATTATTATTATTAATTAAAAGGGGTTACTTGGGGTGGGTGGGGGGGGGGGGTTGGGTGAGGTGTTATTACTAAAATACCCATGATAATTGTGTTTAAAAGTCATCCTTACCTCTAGTTAAAAAATACAAAATATTATAAAAATGATTATGTGTCACTTGATGATTGGTCTAGAGGAGTTCTCTAATTTTCACAACTTAGATAGGTTCTTATATCATCCCATTCCTACATGTACCTAACATAGTAACTAAGTATATAAAAATAAAAAGCTACAAATAACAACATGAGTGGTAATAGTAAAAATAGAAATAGATAAAACATGATATACCAACATAAAAGCCTAGTACAAGAATACTGCCACATGAAAAGTTTACCTAGAGTGTAGGAAAAATGTAACCCCAAAACAAAACTAAGACACATCCTAAACAACCCTTAAAAATCATTAATCTTAATCTTAGATCTCTGGGGTATTGTGCGACAAGAGGTTTCCAATAAATTAAAAGGAAAATTTTATAGAGTTGCAGTTCGACCTGCTATATTATATGGGACAGACTGTTGGGCCATTAGAAAGACACAGGCACGAATGATGGAAGTTGCAGAGATGAGGATGTTGAGGTGGATGTGTGGTCACACAGGGCCGTCTCCGAGAACCCTAAAAAAATTTTAGGCCTCGAGCGAGATAAAAATTGGGCCCCTGAGAACCAGTATAACGATTTTATGTTCCTAAACGTAAGTCATTTTTACCATTTTACCAATTTATATTTGCTTGAGTTTTTATTTTTATTTTTATTTTATGAAAGATTATAATACAAAGTAGATCTCTACATTAGATTAAAGGACATATTATAATAGAACGGTAACAAAGTAACGGCGCCGCTGTGAGACCAACGCACATTGGCCGGAAAAATTCGAGCATCTTCTACTTTATTCTTCTGGCTATATATATCCAGTGGCGGATCCATAATATTTTTTCCCGGCGGGCACAAAACCGAACCAAAAAAAATAACAGTTTTAGATTAACTGAGAATCCAACAACAAAACATATTAATCTACTTAATTAATTATTAATTATGATTACTATCTAAAAGCGAAAAATATGGTTCGGTTTTATTCATGTTTCACTTCAAAACCGAACCAAAAGCAATGAATCGAACTCCACTATAAAAGAGAACCATACCAAATTTGTTTAAATGTTTGAAAACAATGAACCCTGACAATAAAAACAAAATCAACTAAGTTAATAAATATTAAATAAAATAAAATACATCACAAAGTAATAAATAATAATAAATACTTTTACCAAATTGTCAGGGTTTTGTCCCAATATGAAAAGAGTAAACAAAAAACATTAAAATATTGAAATCTTTTTTTTTTCTTCTTCTTGATTGCACTTTCATCTTCTTTTCTCTGTAAAAGTAGCAACCAGGGATATCGTCGCCCTTCTCCTGAACTGATTTTTCCTGTCATGTTTTTTTAACTTTCCTTTCCTTTCCACTTCAACTACACAACCGGTAATATCTTGAGGGGTCAAATCTATAAGAAAGACGTCATGTTCTAGACACTACCGATGAACTCCGGGCTCTGTATATACCCTGTAGATCCGCCGATGAACTCCGGGCCCTCGTGAGATTTGGGCCTCGGGCGGTCGCCCAAGCCGCCCTACCCCAAAACCGGCTCTGTGGTCACACTAGGTTAGACCGGATAAGAAATGAGGTGTGTAGGAAAAGGCTAGAAGTGGCTAATATATCGGATAAGATGCAGGAGGGGAGATTAAGATGGTTTGGACATGTGAAGCGGAGACAAATGACTGCTCCAGTTAGAACAGTGGAACAACTCACTGTGGAGGGGAGGATGAGTAAAGGCAGACCCAAATTGACTTGAGTTGAACGGATTAGGCAAGATTTGTTAGAATTGCACCTCTCTGAGGATATGGTCCAAGATAGGAATTCGTGGAGGCTTAGGATTAAAGCTAAAGATTTTTAGGAGATAACTACTTTTTGGTGTCTGTGTTTTGTTTCTTTAGGGATGGTCTCTGTACATCTATGTTTTTTGATATTTCATGAGGTTATATATGTGCTTACTCTTCTATGTTATTCTTTCGCTACTTTTTTATTGCTTGGTGTTTGTATATTTATTTAGATCTATATAGTATGTGTTTGTTATCGAGTCGGGGGTCTCTCTGGAAGCAGCCTCTCTATCTCTAATGATGGGGGTAAGGTTTGCATACATCTCATCCTTCCCAGACCCTACTAATAGCTTGCTATTTGTGGGATTTTTCCTAGGTACGGTTGTTGTTAGTCTTAGATCTCTACGTAACTCCTATATTGGACCATGCTAAAATCTTTTAAATGTTTGTTAAATTTCTTTTTGAATTTGTTTAGATGACAAAGTCATCTATTTATCGATACAATGGACCACTGATAATTGGTAATATATATTAGGCTATTTAGATTTTTTTTTAATCTCTAAGTGCTATGAATTATCCATAGTTTTATATGGATGGATGGGTATCCAATATGGTCAAATAGACAAATCTATAGTACCTTATTAAGGAGGAGAGATGGCTAGAATTGTAATTTAACATTCATTTTAAGATGGCATATAGAAAGTCATAAGCATAATCCCCAATTTTTTACCCATTTCTTCCCATCATGCCCCTACTTTACCTCATTTGATGACAAGTGTAAAAATAACTAATGCAAGTCTTCTACAATAACAAAGCATTCATTGGAAGATAACTCCTTTCAATCAACTTAACTTTAAGAACTTTACCACCTTTAATTGTAACTTTAACACCTCTAATTAAAATTGCCGCTTTCACTTGTTTTTTCTAACCTTTTTCATGCCATGTGTGTGTATGTGTGTTGGTTCCTATATAATTTTGCTCTGGTTTGATCATGATTCAAAAACCCTCATTATCAAGATCCAATGTAAATTTCACCGTCTATTTTTTGGATTTTTTTTATTCAAATTTCCACATAAAAGTTGAGCAATATATCCCATTTTTATGAGTGCTAAGGTTTCGTTTAAATGGGCCCATTAAAAGTTGAGCAACATGTCCATTATTGCATATGGTCACTACTCCAATTGTTGTTTATTTCATATTCCATCTAAGAAAATTGTATTTAACTTGTGCTTTGCAGCATGTTTCATACTTCGGTTAAGAGGCTACGCGTGATAAAGTGTTTCGAAATTTCTTAAATATGCTATTACGAGTAAACATATCTCAACTTCATGTTAACATATTGAAGGTCATCTTAAAAGAATTGTTTTATAGTTGGTTTATTGCAGTGAGAAGTAAGCAACACAACATTTAAGTTTGATGATGTTGATGATAGTGTTAGCCTTTTGTGGTGTCTTGTTTAGATAAACAAGCTAGATTGAAGAAGAGACCATTATGGTATAAACTAACGAAAACGAGTATCACATTGCAAATTTCGTCCCCGCGGCAACGCGCGGGTTCCCCACTAGTACTTATAGGTTCCTAAAGATACTTGAATTGTTTTGCACATTGTGGGTCTTCTTGAGCCCAAACTAAAAAACGAAGAATATACTATACTGTACTGGGCTGGCCCAATTAAAAGGATTTTAATCGAAATTGTTCAATTGTAATAAAAACTAGATTTATTCTCCCGCACTTCGCCGCGGTATTTTTGGTACGGCTCCGTTCGGTTCCGGTGCCGGCCAGGATGAGTAAAATGAATATGTAAACCATTCACGTAAGAAAACAGCTGTCGAACTGGCGTTCCCTCTTCGCCGTTTAGACTGAAACTGTTGAAAGTTAGATTGATGGCGGGCGACCAACGTTTATAGCCGGAACGATCAGGTCGCCGAGCACCTCTTTCTCTATTTTTCCGCTCCGTCTTCGGCGTTTAGATTGACGCTGGTGAAAGTTAGATAGATGTCGGTCGTGTGCCAGAAAAAGTTTTGACGTGGGAGGCGATGAAAGACGATGCTGAAAGCGGCGGCGAATGGTGGATTAAGTGGAAATCTTTACCATCTAAGGTTTGTATCTCAAGATATTTATGTGACTTCCTTTGATTGGAGTTGATGAAGGAAGGTACGAAGGAAGCACAGTTCCTTGAATGATTAAAGGAACTAAGATATGAATGAAGCCTTGTGAAACCGGTTAATAACCAAAATGACATTTTACAAACTTTGTTGTAGAACAAATCGATGGTCAGTGGCCACATGTAGAAGAAAAGAAAGAATAGAAATGGAGAAAGCAAAGAGGCACTGCAAGCACCGAATAAGGAGAGAGATAAGTGTCCAAAAGACAGAAATGCCCCTAGAAAAGCCATATATTATGAAAATGCCCTGGTAGCACTGTTGTTAAGACCCGATGTCTTTTGTTATTATATACTCCCTCCGTCCCATTAGAAGTGTCCATATTCCCTTTTTTATTTGTCCCATTTCATGTGTCCACTTTCAAAAATTTTAAGCCAATTTCCAAAGTTACCCTTAAAAACACAACTAAAATAAACAAAGAATATGATGGGCCCACATATGACAAGGGTATTATTGCCATATGGCAAGCAAAAAAAGCAATCATTTAATATGCCTAAAACTTTGTGTTTTTTAAACCAAGACACTTCTAATGGGACGGAGAGAGTATAAAATATGCGTTACGACCTATAAACTATTAAAAAATTTAGTTTTAACAGGATCTAATCACTATCGAAAGATCCTACTCAAATGTTCTAACCTCTTTCGTATGTATTTTATTCGTGATTTAGGAACAACTAAATTGCTAATTAACATGATATCGATAGTGTAATGTAACTTATAGTGATTTAAATTACATAATGAGGTTATTAAGGTTGTAAATTCTAGGACTCGTTTAAGTCAAATGATTCTATATATTGACTAGCATGTGTCATTTTAGTGTGTTAAAACCATATGTTGATTGACTTAATTTTCACAAAGTTATCTCACTTATAGTTTTAAATTAGTAGTTTTTGTCAAGCAAGAGCGGATCAAAATCTTATGACCCTAAATAGATCCAATGCTTATACTCTACTAGTGGGGTGCCCGCGCGATGCAGCGAGAAACACAACACTTAGGTTGCTGATTTAGGGGTGCATAGGATGATTCGGTTTGAACTTGAGCTATAACTCTACGCTTTGATGCGGTCGTGCCTCTTTTCAAATGAATATTATTATTTCATAGTAAGGCAAGAGTCAAGTGCATCAAAAGAAATAATGTTGAACCATTTAGTTTACAAATACAACAATCTACTGTAAATTGTGCCATATTTTCATTGTATGTATATAGCTACAAAAGAGAAAAAAAAAGAAAGATCTTGCTCTTTACAAAGTATGCTATATCTACCTTTCAATGTGATAATATAAAAGGAAAGCAATCGTTTTTTGTTGATGATGTTTATCGAAATACTACGGTTAGTTAGTCGGTCTATTATTTATGGTAAAAGAAGTTGTGGTTTTGTTCCAGCTAGAACAATTTTCAAGGCTTGTGCTTGTGGTTACGCTTCTTTTTATGTGGATAAGATAATGCACATATTCATCATGTATCAATGTCATGCAACGAATTCGGGTTAAATATGTAACGAATTAGTTTTGACATAACCAAGCAAGCCAAAATTATGGAACTGCAGAGAACAATAAAAAGAGAAATGTACTATGAATATAACTTCAAAATATGTGTTAATATATCAACAATAAGCTATATTTTGAATTTTATGATAAAAAACAATGAGTACAGGGCCTATTGATCGCAAATAAAACGAAAGTAAGGGGACATACTTGATATAACTTACAAAAACTGAACTCCCATATATAAAAATTTTGTAACTACGAGAATGATTATTTACTAAAGGATTATTGAAGAGAAACCAAGACTTAGAATTTCAAAAGCACTTGATGAATATAAGGAAAAATACATCCAGTCCATCAATATAAAAATACCTGGCAATAGCGTAATTAACTAAGTAGAAAACCCTAAAAGATAATCAGCTCATAATCGCCTGGATAAAACCAACATTTAAAACCCTAATCAAATCACTCAATCTAACAATCAAAATAAGTTAAACCAACATAAGAATTCTTTTCAAAACTTACCTAAAATGGAGATGCAAGAATAACATTTATAACCTGATCTGCTCCTTTTCACTTCTAACTTGCACAACAGTATATGAAAGAGTTAATGTTGAGTGAAATGGTGAATTTCGTTTAGTAATATAGTAATGATAGGAGCTTCAATTTCAATCAATTGGATTTATGGCATATTGATTGAAATAAGACCTTTGGTGTGCTTTGGCGGTTTTATGTGTTAAGCACCTTAAAATTAAGTTGATAATTGGATCAATTTAATAATACTTAGATAAATTACTATTTTATCCTTTACTAACTTCATTAGAGGTATTGTACCATATGCATTATATGTTGTAATTTCTTAAAATTTGTTAGAATCTTTTCCTCATGCTTTATAATATAGTATAGATAGAGATGCCATGCAAGATGGACATGTTTTCATGAATCATAAAATCTTAAGGGGTTAAGATCAAGATTGAAGCTAGACCATGCACTGTGTTATATTTTTCAGTATTGTGTTATATTTTGTGACTCATTGTGTCATATTTGAAGATCTATTGTGTTTTTTGTATCATTCTCACCCTTCTCATTTTTGTTACACTGTGTAGAATAACTTGACCCATAATCTATAATCTACTCCATTACCATTAATCTATATGTATAATCTATATTATATTATAAAGCATTTGAGAATGGTATCAAACAAAATTAAGTAATTACTACATTTTATTAAAACAATTGCAATTTTGTATAAAAATTTATATATAACAAAATTATACAAAAAGGTTTCTACACATACAAATATATACCTATAAATCTTAAAAAGATTGTAAGAATCAATAAAAGTCAAACTTTACGTAAAAAATAATAATTTTGTGATGCATTTTCTTAAAAAAAAAGTGTGCACATGAATTGGTTCACGAACCTAAACCGAAACCGGTCTTTCAACCCGGCAAAATGGGGACCGAAGCGGACCGAAACCAGCTAAGACACGAATCGGCACCAAACACGAACTGGTTTGGAATCGGTTCGGTTCCTAGAAAACAAACCGATCTGTGCATGTCAATAAAGTTCTCAGTTTGGGATGTCTTATGTGACATATTTTCAACTAACCAAACTTCCAATTTCACTTTCCGATGTCACTGATAGAAATTTGTGGTGCATTTGATTAACAGTTGTATTGCATTGCTTTTATCATGTGAAAAAAGTTATGTGTATGTTTCTTTGCAGGTTGATTACATATGAGCCGTTCCAACCTCCTCGGCAATCTCTCTAGATTTGGCACTTTCAACATATTGAGTAGGACTATTAGTATAAGAATAGTGGCTGATGAGTCAAACCGCTACTTCCATTTTTTTTATTGGCATGTAGGTTAAATTGCATATGGTATATAGAACGTAGCATGCTATCATGTCTCCTTGTAGCCTTTGAAATTACCCCACTGCGAAGCACAAGTGCTTACACGCAAAAACATACGCCTTACATATTGATTCTTTTAATCGTTTTAAAGTTTGAATTACGTTTCCGTCCTGTATTGCCGACTCCACTACAACGCGCGAGTTCTCTGCTAGTTTCATATTAAGTTCAAACGTTTTTTTTAACGGCCAACAAATTGGAATCACTGACGGAACACTGGAGTATCATCGTGCCACCAATGTTGCCACGCGATCATATTCCACCACAAAGTCACCAATTCAGGAGGAAACTCATAATTATGAGAAAACCCTCTTTGTGAGATTCGAACTCAGGACCTTATGGTCCTTAAGTCTTATCTCACCACCAAGATGCCGCTGGGCTATAATGCCTTTTGCATTAAGTTCGGGCCGTGTTAGAAATTCATAACACTAACACTAGTTCGAATGGAAACGGAAAAGACACTCGGAAATCATGATCCCACTTTATGGTATGTTGTCTTGGTTTTTGGAAAAAGAAAAAATGTTTTCGTTGAATCGTTTGAGGTGTTAGAATATTTTATGAATTTTATACTTGCTTCTTAAGCTTCCACTTTATTGAACTAGTTAAAAAGAGGTAAAAAATCTAGCTGATTATAACACTAACTTTATTGACCGCGTAAGAGCAAGTGAACAGCTTATGTTCTAAAAAATGTATATTTTAGATTGAGTGTTACAAAATAAAGAGATACTTTTTGATAACTTATTGTCCACATTGGAATACATTAGAACATAAAATGGGTTTACATGTGGAAAGCGAAATTTGATTAGCTAATTACATATTCAACGGAGGATGTGTGATTCTCTATAGGATCAACCACCGTTGGCGATGAGCGTTATTACGTATGTTTTAAGGCACCCTTTGCCTTTATGTAATCGATGCCAAAGGTTCAACACGATTCACAATCAAATTTGGTTCATGTGTTTGATTTGGAAACAGTTCACTTTAGTTGGTTCAAAGGGAGGGTTTCATTACGATCACACACGTTCAACATTTCTGTCTTGTGATGATATATGCAGCAATGGTTTGGGTTGTGATTGACAAAAACTTTCGTTTTTTTTTTTAACGACCAACGAAATTAAAAAAGAACTCCCTTCGAAGTCTCTACTCAGTCAAATCAGAACCCCTTCCCAGGCATAGCTAGACATGTAAGTGAGCTCCTGGTTCCACTAAGTTCACCAGTTCCGGGGAAAACCCGACTATCCATCCGCCCGAAAGCACGACAATGGAATAATTAGTAAAACCCGACGCTCTCAAGAATCGAACCCATGACCTTTCAGCCATGGGTCTTCTATCATTGAGCCTCCATACCACTCCAACATAAGGTGGTTGGTTGACAAAAGCTTTCGTAATAGTGTGTATAATCGAGAGGTGGTTATTTGCTATGGTTCAAAGTCCGAATCAGAGTACTTTACTTTCAGATATGGCAAGATCCATTGCTCACCCGTAGGAAAACCTGGCACGCGTATAAACCTTACCGATAGATCATCGACGGGTTACCAGTGGACACTTTACTAATGTAAAGCTAAAGGCATATACCATTGATGAATCAACGACAACCTTTTCATTCACATATCATTGACGGTTAATTTGGTTTAATTTCTGAAGTAATAGGTATTCTTAATTAATAAATTAAATAAAAAATATTGACAATCTCTTATAGAACTAAATAACACATTTCGCACAAAGTTATAAAAACCTAAAAGAAATATATTAGTAATTTCATTTAAATCAAAATTTGCAACTCGTAACTCGGTTTATTGTAAATACTAACTCTTCTTATTTTAATTTTTTAAAACCAATCTTTATGCATATGTATTTGTGTGCACTTCGTGAATAGCTAATATTAACACGCTATTTGATATTATGTTATCATTATTGCACGTTCATGGATGAGATGTATTATTAAAACTTCAATGCTGTGCATTATAATTGAAAATATCGGTTTTTTCACATTTTCCAACTAGGCTAAGTAGGGGTCCATACCCATCCTTAAGTATAAATAAATACACAATCCCGTACCTATGTACATCTTGCAATGCACAATGTACAAGTAACCCATGCGGCATTATTTTATAAGATATGGTCATAGTTGATCTAGAAAAGATTTGCTTTTTTCCATGGTCCCTAAAATATTAATATCATGATGTGGCCTTAATAGGAAACTCAACCCAATTATGTACAAGCATCTAATGCATATATATAGTGACGGATCTAACTTTTGTGGGTTCCTGAAAACCCACTCTGTTTGGGAAAAAAAACAGAAAAATTAGTGAGAATCTTGTATAATTTGAAAAAGACATCAAAAGAAATTCATTGAAATTGGAAAATTATGGGTTGCTACATCCATCGTTGTGCATATAGGACTTAGGTAAAACCCATTTAGTCAATCTTGGGTACAAGTCCAAAAGATCTTGCCTTCGATCTTTTAAGGTGATGAGTGAGTATGGGCTTGCTTTTAATACGATCATTAGATGACCAACGTCTTCAGTCGCTATTACTAGATTGATGGTGTCCTTTTTTATCATAAAAAGTTTAGTCATTAAATAATATAAGACTAGTCTAATATATTATGTTGGAAAAATATAGTGAAAATGAGTTTTTCACTAATTTTGGACTCAAATAAATATATTTATGTATGTGTTATATAAATAATTATTTGTGGGTTTGTGTACTATATTGTGAGAGCATCACAACGAATCAAACCATGTCCAAAATAGAGCTAAGATGAATGAGATATCGAAGCTTGAAAGTTGTAGGTTGGAACAACCAAAGATGAGAAAATGGATTAAGTTTTGTCCCACATTGGTGGGATGACAAAACATAAAGTGGTCTAGTACATGGCGAAAGACCAGGTAGCGTCCTGGTCTCCGCTTTGACGTGAACCGTAACAAGTGGCGCATGGGCACCGAACCGCTTGGCGTCCGCGCGCGGGTGACATAGCGGTCCGCGGATGACGTGGCGTGCGGGTGACGGGTTCCATAGGACGCAGGTGGTCATCTGCGGATGACGTAGCTGCGCAGGACTATAGTGGCGCATGGCCAGGTAGCACCCTGGTTAGTGCGCGTCATCTTGCTCTGCACCTGATGTTACTACTAGTCTCGATGGCGCATGTTATGCGCGCATCGGCGTCTGGGAGCAGGAGTTTGTTACGAGTCAGTTGACTTGGTCAAACCAGTCAGTTGACTTGGTCAAACTGACTGTTTCAAGTCATGCCATAAGTAACTTGACGGTTTCAAGTTCACCACTAAAATCCATTTTATTAGTATTTATTATTGTTAATTACAAGATTTTTGATCTTGTTAATTACAATATTAACTATGTATTAATTTAAAACAAGTATTCACTATTCATCAATAGTGTTTTCATTTTTTTATATTTTTTTTTCCTTTTCTCACACTTTTATTTATAATATATATGATTTCTTTCGTTTAGAAATACAAGTAGTGTAGGTGGTAGAGTGGTTTGTGGTGCACTTCTTATTCCGAACGTCACAAGGTCAATTCCTAGGGGAGGCAATTCATTTTATATTTTTTTTCATTCTCCCACACATTTATTTATGTGGTGCACTTTTTATTCCTAAGGTCACAAGGTCAATTCCTAGGGGAGGCAATTCATTTTATATTTTTTTTTTCATTCTCCCACACATTTATTTATATTTATATGTATATTTATATTTATATTTATAATACATATGATTTGTTGCATTTAGAACCATGAGTAGTGTTGGCGGTGGAGTAGTTTGTGGTGAACTTCTTATTCCCAAGGTCACAGGTTTGATTCCTGGCGAAGGCAATTCATTTATTTTTTTATTTTACCAGCTTTACTTAATAATAAATACAATTGGTTTCATATTTAAACATCAATTGTATTAGTGGTGTAGTGGTTTGAGGTCCACTTTGTTAAATGGAAGGTTGCAAGTTCGATTCTCACAAGATGCATTTTTTTTCATTATATTTAATGTGAAGTATAATCTATTTCATATTAAAAAACAATTGGGTTTGGTGGTGTAATGGTATGAGATGCATTTTCTCAATACGAGATATTGGGTTCAAGACTATGCGGTCGCGGTTATTATTTTTTTCAGCAACCTTATTTGACGTTCTTAATCAGTTTTGCGCATACAGTAACCGAGTAAAGAAAAAGTTCAAGATGAAGCAGAAATTATCGCGGCGCACCGCAACGCGCGCGATAGAAATCCTAGTTAAATATAAAAAAAGTGTTTCATATTTGTTTTGTCAATATATAAAGAGGTGTTTGTGCTCAATTTTCTAAGAAAAAAGAACAACAATCTCATGACAAAATATCTCTAGAAACATTGAGAGGAGTACTCTCAAGTGTTCCATAACTTTCATTTTCCTATTTTACAAACACAAATAACATGGTGTAATCTCGGGCTCAAGACAATCTCCGGCAGTACGACTACTGTTCCGGTTGTTGTACCCTGGGAGACAGACCGTCTGAGAGTAGGCGCGGAATCTGTTTTAAGGGCCCCGTATCAAACACGATCCTCAACCAAAACCATCGACTATTTCTTTATTCTTGCAGAGGCGATAGTAGAAGATGATGCGGTTGAAGTTGCTTGAATCTAAAGTCGGTACATTTTATGTTGTATCTTATTTTAGTTATTTAAATTTTGTAAACGGTATTGTACTTTTATATTTCCTACGAATAACGAGAGTCTCGTTATTATTTTTTTTTATTATTATTTTAATAAAAGAGTGAACCATATTAGACATATGATTCGACTTCTTTTGAGTCATTTTCCACCTTAATGAATGTATTTTAGTGATATGATGTTTGTTGGGTCCATTTATATACATGAGACCTAAATAAAATTGGAGGTGATTTACAACCGATTTTAGCTTTGAGTAGCAAAAGATATGAAGTGTAAAGTAATTTTGATGGGGGTGCAAATGATCACATGCTACTAATAGCTACGATTTTGAATGAAATTTTATTAGGTATGTTTGTTGTTTTTGTTTAGGGATTTTAGAATACGGAAATTAAGTTAATGAGACTTTTTAGTGAAAAATAGGAAAGTACATTGGTATTTTTATATTTTTTTGAAATTGGTATTTTTATATGATATTAATCCTTTAAAAGCTTATGTAAAAATTAATGAACCTAGAGATACTTTTTATAAATACTATTTGACCTTTAGCAATGATTTGGACAATTGAACCTCCGTCGCTACACCAATTTTCTAAGGAACAATTACCCTACTACTATACAAAGTTAACTAGAGAATGCGAAGAGGCGGCGACTTCCGGCAGCAAAAAAACAGGGGTGTTCAAGATCATAGGGAAGTTACAACTTTCTATATTGCTAATCTTCCTGATGGGGGTGTCCGATTCATTACTATGGAGATCTTTCAAACCTTTCGATATCATAAAGGACGCGTATGTGGCAAGAAAGAGGGATGTTTTGAGGAGTTGGTTTGGATTCATCAGATATGTGGGAGTGACAAATGTAAATGAGGTGCTGAAGAACATGAACTCTGTGAAGATAGCTGAGGCGAAAGTCTCTGTTTCGGTGGCGAAATTTTCAAAAGGGAGTCGTAGGGTGGAGCGCCCGGTAAAACCGGTTTATAAACCACAGGGGAGTAGGTTAGAGGGGCAGATGTACCAGAGAGGATGGAAACAGTGTCGTACTGCCTGGGAGGTGCCGGCTGTAGTCAATGACCATTCGGTTCCTAATGGGAACAGCGAAGCTCCTATGGGGCCATCGTCAAAGCCAGTCAA
The DNA here is from genome assembly GCA_032199755.1 of Ambrosia artemisiifolia. NCBI lineage: Eukaryota > Viridiplantae > Streptophyta > Magnoliopsida > Asterales > Asteraceae > Ambrosia > Ambrosia artemisiifolia. Next base: position 52,103,191 of record CM063520.1, read on the forward strand.
GACATTGTTGGTTAGTGATTGTCCTGCATTATACCCAAAACACTATATTATGAGTGCAACCATTGGAGAGGTGAAAGACGTGGAGTCATTTAAGAAGATTGGGCGAATGATGAATAAGGGTGGGTATGAGGAAAGTCCGGTGAGCTACATAGGGGGTATGAAGGTGCTATTAGTATTTAGAGATAAAAGAACGGCGGTAGAATTCATTAACAGAGAAATGGAAGTGTGGGGTGAGGTGATGAGCTCAGTGACCTTATTGGGGGGGGGGGGGAGTTGTGCAATTTCAAAGAGTGGCATGTTTAAAGGTTAGTGGGCTGCCATTACAACTAAGAGACGGTGCGATCTTCGACAGAGTGGGTGAACAATTCGGTAGGGTAGTCAAGAAGTGTGGGTTTTCATGGTTATCGACGGACAATTCCGTAGGGAGGGTATGGGTTTTGGTGGAGTCAGGGGAGCGGATTCGGGAGGAGGTACAGGTGGAGTGGGGGGATATTAGTGTTCCCATTTGGGTTGTTGAGGTGGAGGATAACATGACGGATTTAGACACGTTAAGTCTTGTGTCTTCACCGGCAAGTTCAGAACAGTCGGTGGGTAGTGATTTGATGGATGATTTGGAGGAAGGGGAGTTTAGGGGTGAGTATCAGTCGCCGCAGGTCCAGCAGCCGGTGTCGAATCGTCAATCGGAAGAAGTTCAAGGGGCTCGCCGACTGCATGGGACAGGGGCAGTGCATGGGGAAAGTCAACAGTCAGGGGATGAGGTGGAATCATTAAATGTTAGTGGGCGATGTGGAGGTGGGTCCAAGGAAAGAGAACATGGGTCACTGGACCTGAATAAATTCTGTGAACCTTTTAACTTGGGTGTTGGACAAGCTTATGTGTGTGATTTGAGCCGTAAGTCAAGGAAAAGGCCCAGGTGTAACTGGAGCCCGAACAAGTCCCCTATTGACAATAATAGTCAGAATGGCAGTGTGTTTGCCTGTTTGGGGTGACTCAACCTGGTACGAATTTACACACAGAGACAGCTCAGGTTTCTGAAATGGAGAAGAACCAGGCGGTTCCATCACAAATGGAGTCTAGGGAGGGTGAGGTCAACTCGACGGTTGATCGGACTGATACGATGTCGGATACTAGAACTGGAGTTAAAAGCAATGGTGCTGACACACGAGATGGGGCCGGGTCAGAGGTTCTGATGACTCAGAATAGATCTGAAGTTGAACTTACTGTGACGGCTGGTTTGTTGATTGGTGTGGATTTGGGCAATTTCACAGAGCAGGTTCAGACAATAGTGGAGGAAGAATGTGTAGCTCAGGTTATCTAATGAATCTTATGACAATAAATCTCAGGGGGGTGAGGGATGACCGGAAGGCGTCCTGGGTTAGGGGTTTAAAGACTAGCAATGGTATACATTTTATTGGGATCCAAGAGTCAAAACTGGGTCCTGAAACGAATTTTCATTTTTCTGCTTTCTAGGGCAGGTCAAGATATCGGATAGAACAGGTCCACTTGGAGGGCAGGCCGGGGGGCATTGTAAGCATCTGGGACCCTTCGGTATTCCAGGTGTTAGGTGTGGTGAAAAATAGAGACTTCCTAAATGTTACTGGAACTTTGGTGGCTACGGGTGATTTGATCAACATTAGCAATGTCTATGCCCCAAATGATTCTATTTTAAGGAGAAGGTTATGGTTCGATTTGCTGAATTTGAAGAATGATATACAAGGGATGTGGGTCGTCTTCGGAGATTTTAACGAGGTGCGTTGGCAGTCGGAGAGATTGAACACTGAGTTTGTGGAGTCAAATGCTAAAAGATTTAATGATTTTATTGAAAGGGCGGTTCTACACGAATATAATATGGGTGGTCAGCGGTATACTTATATATCCGACAATGGTTCGAAGTTGAGCAAACTTGATAGGTTCCTGGTTTGCGATGGGTTTATGAATAAATGGCCGTCGGCTACGGTTACGACATTATTGAGGAATATTTCTGATCATTGTTCGGTTATTTTATCAGTGGTAGAGGCGGATTTTGGTCATGCCCCTTTCAGATTTTATAATACTTGGCTGGACATGCCTGGATTTTTGGATGAGAACTCTTGTTTCTTTCATGGGGTGATAAATGTGAACACCCGTAGCAATAGAATGAATGTTATCGAGTATGATGGCTCATGGGTTACGTGTCCAAGGGTGATTAAAGACTTGGCATTCTCTTTTTTTGAAGACAAATTCAAGGAGCCGCTGATAATTAGGCCGAGTTTGGTTTGTTCGCACATAGGCAAGTTGACAAATGAGGAAGCTAGTTCGCTAATTCAACCGTTTTCCTTGAGTAAAATTAAAGACGCCGTTTGGGATTACGATGGGGATAAATCACCGGGGCCGGACGGGTTTAACTTCAAATTCATAAGAAGATGTTGGGGGGTTGTGGAGTCGTACTTCATCAGGTTGTTTCAGCATTTTTTTATCATCAATCTATGAATGAGTCATGTGTTGCCTCGTTTATTACACTAATTCTGAAAACGGAGGACCCGCTGTCGTTTAAGGACTTTAGACCCATAAGCTTAGTGGGTTGCATCAACAAGGTGATCTCCAAAGTATTGGTTGTAAGACTAAAAGGTGTGATACATAAGTTGGTGTCGCATGAACAATCCGCATACTTAGCTGGTCGTAACATTACTGAAGGCCCGTTGATGCTAAATGAAATCGTTGGCTGGATGAAAAGGCTAAAGAGGAGTGATATGATTTTTAAGGTGGATTTAGAAAAAGCGTATGACTCGGTTCATTGGGGTTTTTCAGAGTTCGTCTTGACCCCAATGAACTTCCCGCAAACCTGGATTCGTTGGATTATGACTATTGTAACATCGGTACAGGTTCTAAAGGATGCCGGGGTTGATGTTCTTGGTGCAATGAGAGGGGTGGTAGGGAATGGGTTGGGTGTAGCATTTTGGTTGGATTCCTGGGCACTAGATGTACCATTGGTGTCATGGTTTCCGGCTCTCTTCGCTGCTGAAAAAAAAAGTTTTGTACTGTTGCTGATCGGGTTTCTCCTACTGGGTTGGGCTGGGTCTGGGATTGGGTTTCAAATGGTTTGGGTCAGGATGGTTTGGCGGAACTGCATGAGTTTTTGGGGCTGGTTGCAGCTCCATTGCTGGCTGCAGTCGGGGACAAATGGGTGTGAGGACTGGGTGGGTCAGGCTCCTTTTAAGTCAAGGATGTCAAAAGGGCACTGCAGTTACAACGACAAGGAGACCAGGGGTTCGTATTGGACCGTAATTCATGGACTCCAAAGAAAGTGTGGATTGTGGCTAGGCGTGTTGCTTTGGGTAGGCTACCGACTAAAGTGGCGCTTAGTAGACGTAATATTAACGTGGGTTCGGTGATGTATCCGCTTTGTAAGGAGTTGCCTAAAAATAATACATAAAAATTTGACTAACATATTCACACTCAAATAAGTCATTAGGAATACATGATAACTTTTAGTTTAAAAGTACAACAATTAAATAACTTATTAACTTATACTAAAAATAATACATAAAAATTTGACTAACATATTCAAACTTAAATAAAAGGGATAGGCATCGTCCCATTTGTGACTGACTCAGTCATTAGCAAAACCAAAATAATTGTCAAACAAAAATACATGATGACTTTTATTTTAAAAGTTATTGTATATGTAATAAAAGTTTTCGGTTAAAAATTACAATCAGACAAATGTTGTGTTAATCAAAAGCAACGACATGGTTATTGTGTTAATCAAGAGAAACTCATCGTTTCTATAATTCGCGCATACAACACAAACTTCTCCTTCATTTCTATAGGTGTCTCATTAGACGAAACAATCGCCAACATGAGAAATGGCGTATATACGTTTGGAGCTTATTAGGGAATATACCACAAAATCAACCAGTTAGTACCACGGGATGGCAAACCCATACCACACGCCATTCTTTATTTTTTATGGCTTCATTTAGATTATTTAACTACTTTTTTTTACCATAGACTGAAATCTTGTCTTCTGCTTTAAGTTTCCAGTATCCTCTTGCATCACTTTATATTTTCATGTGTGCTTTCAATATCAAAAGACTTCCACCAAAATAATTGTCAAAAAAGAATACATGATGATGATGATGACTTTTAGTTTAAAAGTCATTGTATATGTAATAAAAGTTTACGGTTAAAATTACAATCAATAAAAAGCAACGTCATGGTTATTGTGTTAATCAAGAGCAACCTCATGGTTTCTTTGATCAAATGCCATGGTTTCTTTGATCCGCGCATACAACACAAACTTCTCCTTCACATCTATAGGTGTCTCATTAGACGAAACAATCACCAACATGAGAAATGGTGTATATACGTTCGAAGCATATTCTGGAATATACCACAAATCGACCAGTTAGTACCACGGGATGACAATCCCATCCCACACGCCATTTTTTATTTTTTATGGCCACATTTAGAGTATCTAGCTACTTTTTTTACCAGATACTAAAATCTTGTCTTCTACTTCAAGTTTTCAGTATTCTCTTGCTTCACTTTATATTTTCATAAGTGCTTTCAATATCAAAGGACTTCCACCAAAATAATTGTCAAACAAGAATACATGATGACTTTTAGTTTAAATGTTATTGTATATGCAATAAAAGTTTATGGTTAAAAATTACAATCAGACAAATGTTGTGTTAATCAAAAGCAACGTCATGGCTATTGTGTTAATCAAGAGCAACCTCATGGTTTCTTTGATCAAATGTCATGGTTTCTTTGATCCGCGCATACAACACAAACTTCTCCTTCACATCTATGGGGGTCCCATTAGACGAAACAATCACCAATATGAGAAATGACATATATACGTTCGGAGCATATTAGGGAATATACCACAAAATCGACCAGTTAGTACCACGGGATGGCAAACTCATCCCATACGCCATTCTTTAATTTTTTATAGCTTCATTTAGGGTATTTAGCTATATATTTTTTTCCCAGAGACTGAAATATTGTCTTCTGATTCAAGTTTTCAGTATTCTCCCGCATAGATTTTTATTTTTTATTCATGCTTTCAATATTAAAGGACTTCCACCAAAATAACTGTCACACAAGAATATATGATGACTTTTACTTTAAAATTATTATATATGTAATAAAAGTTTACGGTTAAAAATTACAATAAGACAATTGTTGTGTTAATCAAAAGCAACGTCATGGTTATTATATTAATCAAGAGCAATATCATTGTTTCTTTGATCAAATGTGGTGGTTTCTTTGATCCGCGCATACAACACAAACTTCTCCTTCACATTTATGGGTGGCTCATTAGACGAAACAATCGCCAACATGAGAAATGACGTATATACGTTCGGACCATATTAGGGAATATACCATAAAATCGACCAGTTAGTACCACGGGATGGCAAACCCATCCCACACGCCATTCTTTATTTTTTATGGCTTCATTATAGTATTTAACTACTTTTTTTAACAGAGACTGAAATCTTGTCTTCTTCTTCAAGTTTTCAGTATTCTCCTGCATCGCTTTATATTTTTCATACGTGCTTTCAATATCAAATGACTTCTCTTACATATATTGTGTTCAGGAGCATTGATTTTAATCATTATTTTTCACTTATGTTTTTAGTATTTAGAAAACTCTATGGTGTCATCTATTGTTTCAAACTGTGGGTTAATTTTACACTGCATGATATTTATTACAAACTTATAGTGTTATTCTACTACAACATCTACATCTACTTTCTACTAAAATTGTACGCCCTCCAATCATATATTACACATTATCAGTATGTTTGTATAATGTACAACACCAACAACCTGATTGACCAAAAACAACATCCAAAGACAATGTAGCCCCGTTGCAACGCACGGGTTCCTGCTAGTAGCCATAAAAGTATAAGAAAAGAATACATCCCATTTTTCACTACAAAACAATATAAAGCTTTTAACATCACTTGTGAGATATAAAAGGACCCCCACGACACCCCACCGTCTTATTTTGACCTACATTAATGGTATCATAAAATCAAATTATGCGTTAGACCCACCTTAAATATGATTCGATTTGTTTATCTATCTATAAAACATTATAAAGGAGGAGACATAGGCAAATGTGTCCAAATTGTCCAAAGTTAAGATGGTATACTAAGAGTTTTTTTTTACAATTTTCTAAATTTTACCACCTTTCTTCCCTAAATGCCCCTAGAAAATAATCAACTTTTATATGAAAATGAAACTCACCTAAACTAAATAAACACATGGGATAACAATATTTTTGAACAAATTTCATATAATGGCGATGAAAGATAATAATTTATGTTACCACAATGAATAATCTTATCTCAGCTAAACTTGTATGAGTTTTAAAACTTTAAAATAAAGTGACTAGAGTCTTCCTAGAGTTAAAGTCAAGCTAACCAGAGCGCCTTTTTTTATGTCATTCAACGCAATCATTTTTTTTTCAATTTTAATCATGATAATTACGTGAAATTAGGCTCTATAGCTTTTATTAGTTGATTAATTTTGGGAGTTTTATGATAGCTTGATGATATGATATACGTGTCGTTCATTAGGTATTGGTTAAAGGATTGCCTGTTTGTTTAGAGAATTTAAGGTTGATGTAGTCTTTTATTGATCTGATTTGGTAGGAGAAATTCCATGGTCTGAAAATTATTTGTTCAAATATATCCAAGTCCAATCTTTGTTCTTGGTGATTTAGTCTATGTGAACAACTCATCTTCACCAGTGAAACATACTCCAATTACCCAAAAAATGCCTAATCGATCATTGTCATTACAAACTTGTAGATAATATTAGTTTGGAAATAGTAAAAAAAAAAGCTCAAAAGTGTATTTTTAATGAACAAAAATACAAAATCATATATGATACACCAATTGTTTATAAAAACGTTTCTAATCTACTTGACCGACCAATTTCAACATGTACACACACACACATATTAGTTCTTTTTTGCTTCGGTTTTTCTCCAAATTAGAGAAACAATAAGCGTTGAAGGTAGAGTTTTCAGTGGGAGGCAAGAACCAAGGTAAAATTTCTATGACCTTTATCAGTTAATTTTTTCATCTATTTTCAGTTTGAAGTTCATATTTTGTGTTAAAAATAAAGAAAATGAAGCAAACCTGAAGCAACCTAGAAAGATTTTTTATTTAAGGCAAACCCAATGCCAAGCTTCTACCACGAGGGTCCACCGCCAAAGGTTACGCAAAGAAGATAATTAATAATTCATTTAGCTTCTAATGGTTTGTTAACACATATATTGTTGTCACTACAAAGTATTGATTATATTCATTCAAAATCGATGTGTTCTATTTAACTAAACATTTCTAACGAGCATAAAGTCTCCCAAAGTCTTATCTCCAATTCATACAATCTCACTAAGAAAAAAATCCACTATTAGCTTTATGAGGGTGTTTGGATGTGCTTTTTCCAAGTTATTATCTGATTATTTGATCTTGGGTATTTAATATAACAATATAACTTTTGCAAATACATATCCGAACGGTCCTTAAATGTTCAAATTTTTAGATGAAATTGTGGAAACATCCTAACTGGAGCCTTAGCTGGAGGAGTGGCGGCTGGGGATACGTAGCTAGAGGTTGACCCTATAATTGAAGGATTATCTACCAGCATGTAACTTTCAAGCTGTAAGTAATTACCATTCATTTGAAAGGTATTGGGATATGTAGCTAGAGGTTGACCCTATAACTTCTTTTATTGTAATTGACACATTAATTAATAGTACATAGTGTGCACCCTATGCGCAATGGGTTCACTTGTTGCTAAGATGCAAGGGGAAAAGCGTCGTTTGACCCATAATAAAGCATAACTATGACTTGGCTATTTGCTCATATATGTATATTTATTTCTATTCAAATTGAGGTTATCCTTTTCTTTTCTTTATAATGTTTGTCTTTGTGTTCAAGATTTTCATGGTCTCAACATTGAAGCACAAAAATCTTGTTGAGCTGTGTGGAAGGAAATACACGTGTCTTGGCTTATGAATTTGCAACCATGGGATCTCTATATGACATATTGCATTACATGAACACTTGTTTGCACTTCTGTTTTCGTGTTTAAATTACCGGATATATAAGTTGAAATATAATTGGTGTTGGGTTTAAAATCTATATAATATGCATATATACATGCAGGTAGGAAAGGTCTGCAAAGAGCACAACCGGGGCACGTGCTTGATTGGGTGCAGAGGGTAAAGATTTTTGTTGATGCAACAAAGGGACTGGATTATTTGCATGAAAAGGTCCATCCTTAAATAATTCAGAGATATTAAGTCTAGCAATGTGTTGATATTTGAGGATTTAAGAGCCAAGATTGCCTACTTTCAACCATTCAAAACAATCATCTCGATATGGCTGCACACTTGCATTCTACTCGTGTTTTGGGAATTTTTGGCTATCGTGTGCCATAATAATACTTATATTATAAACCCTTTTCATATATATATGCGTATACCCAGCAGCAAAGTGGACGGGATGGTTTGGCTCACTGGCTACATTGGGCAATTTTTTAGCTGCTGGGTCAGGTTGGGCAAGCATATTACTAACTTACAAATCACAACTTTTAATTTCTAAATGGACAGTGACCTGTATATGATAGTGTATACAATATCATATTATTGCTACATGCTTTTGTCATGTAAATGAACTTTATCATTTACCAAGGTGTCTTCAATGGCACGGTTATGTAGATATGCAATGACCGGACAACTTACACAAGAGTGTATGTTCATATTGGTCTGTTACAATAACATACCTTTGGTTTATTAAGATTTGTTCAATAATGAGTACATGGTTTTTTTGGTTAACTGCAATTAGGTGTAAGTGGCGGTGCACATTTCTTTTCTTTTCTTTCTACAAATACTTGTTAAAACATAGTGTGCAAATTTCTATTCTTTTTGCATAATTTGCGGCAAAAAACCTAAGTATCATAATGTTGTATTGCAACCCATTTGTGGATCCCGCTGCAACGCGCTGGTAAAACCACTAGTACTACATTATAAAGGAGGAGGCATGGGCAAATATTCCAAATTGTCTAAAGTTAAGATGGTATACCAAGGGTTTCTTTACAATTTTCTAAATTTTACCACTTTTATTCCCTAAGTGCCCATGGGGCAATTTTATTTCATTAAATTATCAAAAATTCACAATCAAATTATCTTTCATTATTTTTATATTTACATTGAATTATTACATCTTCCTATGGGGTAACTTTATTTTATTAAATTATCAAAAATTCACAATCAAGTTATCCTTCATTATTTTTGTATCTACCTTTGTGATACACCCTTGTTTATACTCCTAACCCACTTGAAAAATGCTTAGTTAATAATTATTGTATGTACATGTCTTATGATCAATTATATGTAAATTAATGAGAAGTACACGGAATTTGTAGGTTACTATACAGAAGTCCGGGTGAGTTCACATCTTCTTTCACTACAATAAACTTGCTTTTACTCCTGACCCTATAATTTAAATATGTCAGTATGAGTTGTTTGTTCTAGCACTTGAACCGTGACTCCAAATGATGGCAAACAAAGCAAACAAAATGTTATCGATGTTGATGCTTTTGATTCTCTCATCATCTATAAGGTCCCTTAATTTTTAGGTAGTTAAACAGAAAGCAACATAATTTTTTTATCCTTATGATAGTGTAGGGCTAAAATAGTGAAACCTACCTACATGCTTTGAGTTTTGAATGTTATATATTTTTTAATTTGATTTATTGACACTATTATATTTAGAGGCTACCTTTACAAGTAGTATTTTGCGGTTTTACCCAAATGGGTTTAAAAGGGAATAACTTGCTCAAATTCCCCATAACATATACATATTTTTACCCAAATGTATATTTTTAATACTCCAAAAAGAAATATTATTCATGGCAATATTATGTGTTTGTTTACAGTCATATAATCTAACTCCTTTAGCAATGCATTTGAAGTACACTTTGGTGATCTTTTTGCATTAGCAATATTACGAGTGAAGGACATGCTATCTCCTTGAAAGGCGAAAGAGACTCAGTTAAAATACATGCAAAATATTTGTGTTTGATGCATATCATGTTCCTACCACGTATTGTCGACTCAGCCGCAACGCATGGGTTACCCACTATAAAGATAAAGATAAATGGAGTTTAGGCCTTTGAGGTATACTTTAACCACCCTTTAACTCTACCTAGATGACACATACTTATTTTTTTCTATTTCACTCCATCTCAACACATGGAAATGGTTTAGTCTCATTAACTTCATCTAATCATTTATTTTTAGTGGCTTTTGGTTTAGAAAAAGGAAAATAATTTATTGCATAATTTTAAATTCGGTTAACATATTAACAAGTAAGTCCTTTAATGCCCCTTAACACAAAGAGGGAGTGGTGTGCAATGCAAATTAACATGTCATGTCACCTTTAATGCTCCAAATGTTAAAGTACACCTGATGGCCTAGGAAGAAGGTTTTTGCTTTATTACTTTTTATTAATAGATTATTGATTGTTTAATGACTAGTTTTATACCCGTCGCGCGTTGCGGCGGCGGGGGGCGACCGGATGGTCTTTCTGGTAAGTACTGGTGATCGTTATTTGAATCGGAGACTTCGGAAAGGACGATTCTTGAAAACTGAAATATGATCTTCAAGACCAACAATCTACCTAAACAACGAAGTTAATAACGACCCACCCGAAGATTAACAACTCCAATCGCCACTTGAGCTAACCGCAATGGCTCCTCAAGGTCGGCATTTGACACACATTTTAGCACAAAATGTTCAAAATTTTCAAACATGTTCTAATATTCTTTCCTTCAGTGCCATGAGAAGTGGAATCTCGAGTGTTTCCTTGGTTGTAATCTGACATAATAATGTAATATTACTTCTTCATAATCAATAGCCGTTGCATAAAGATTGTAAAATCAAATTCAAAAACTTAATTCTGTTATCTGATCAAATAAGGTCGTTGAGTCGGTGAATGCAAAGAACCTTTTGACATCATTTCGTGCAGCTTCAGTTATACCATCATCAAAGCCAAATAATCTGCAACCGACACATCTACAAAAAAAAATCAAGCTTTTTTTGTACTTGAATCATAGGAATCTTGTAATAGCTATTTTAACAAACCAATAGTTCAAACTTCCGCAAGTCAAACACTAACCGTCACTGAACCGACCTCATCAGCAGCAGCGCGATGGTGATCCATGGCTAATGTTTCAGTAGTCTGCTTTCCCTCATCGTAACAACTTATAACACCTACCACTTTCCTGGTTGATTGAACAACAACTGGACGATACTGTTGCCTAACTTTTATAAACAATGGTTGACTGCATAAAACGCAAAACCTCGCAATTTAAAACTCATTATATCGGGTTATACCTTGCATCCAGCCTTCGTTTATGTCGGTTAAAGCTTACCCATTGACTGTAGTTGACCGTCGTCGTCTTTGGTTGACCAATGTTCAATCCGTCTCCTTGACTCGAGCCCACCACCATCATCCGAGACACCGAGACCACCATCGAAAACACTACCACAGTATTCATAACCACACATCACATAGTATAAACCGAAGAGCAGGCCATTCCCCAATGTTCCTCAGTCAACATCGAAACTCCAACACCTGTCCCCTGACTTGGTTGACCGATTAACTTCTGTTGTTGACCTTCTCACTTTGACAGTTCCTTGACCCGAACTCTTACACCAATAAGCATCCGTTACCCAGCATCATTCACCATCACCGTTTCTTTTCACTATCTACTGTTGACCTTTGACCTCCCCTTTACTCGTTGACCACATCGTCATCACCATAACCCCTTACAGGTTGTTGCTTCGGTCTACTGCCACTCCAGCGCCCGCCACCTCTGCTACTACCATGATCCACCGTCGGTACCATCATAACCTCTACCATCACTGCAGAGGTGAACACTCCTAAAACAACGCCGAGCCGAAAAGGTAATAAGCCACATAATCACACATCTTAACTCCTTAACCGGATAACAAACATATACACAGAGCAACATCTTCATAACACAGACGGCTTGCATATTACAAGGTAGGAATACGCATAAGAATCCGCATATAATCAACAGCAAACTACCGGTTCGACAAGCAACACCGACTATCGGAAAGGATAAGTAGGAAAGCAAGGTGGAAGAATAAATTAAAAGGCAGTAGATAAGCTTCACATGTTGCAAGCTGGACAGACACGTGGAAGGAAAGGTAAAGCATAAGATAAAGCCTAAGATACTTGTATTGAAGGCATAGAAGAATGTATTAAGCGAAACAGTATTTGCGTCTCACATGAAAACTTAGTATTTGTATATATATATATAATATGTGTTTTAGCACCATCACTTTTTTTTAAAAATTTTCATTCCTTATAAGAGCATTCACATCCCCTCCACAAATTTCATCCATCAAATTACACTAAAAATCACTACTTCACCCTTAAATCTTCTCTCTCCTAATTAAAACTAGTAGGTAGCCCGAGCGATGCGGCGGGATGAACAATTTACAAGCACACGTCCATCGTTTGATACAATAAAACTTATGTCATTAAAATACGGATTAATATATGTAAAAATTATATTTGTAGAATTTATGTTATTAAAAACCAAGGTATCAAATATTAATACAAGCAATTGATAGTTTGGAATTTATTTTTTTGGTAAATTAATTGTGAGCGAATTACCAATCAAGAGTCTAATGGTGTGCACATTATATGTGTTACACTAACAGGAAAAACAATTATTATTATTATGATACTAAAAGAAAAAGGGGTCAGGCATCCGTACGTTATTTGTTGAAATTACAAAACTCTTAACATATTTCGCTAAAATCTTAATCCGAACTAATTAGCATTGGGAATTGTTTTCTTTGTGATTAGTTCTATTAAATTGAGTTGTTTATAAATTATACTCAAAATCTTAGTTCTACACACTTTGTTTATTATATGAAAAACTTTTACATTGTAGACACAAAAATCGTACTAAAAATAATTTATTTCATTAACCCTTAGTTTATTCCATTGAAATTAATGATTTGTAAAAAAAAAAAATATTGTTGGATCAGTGACTGTTTATATGAACACTTATGTGTTTATCAGATTTATATATGAGTTATTAAGCAGCGGAAATACAAGTGTTCAAAGGTCTAAAAGATCACTTTGATGAGGAGTTATTACCCCCCCTTGACTGAACAATAAATGAGAAACAATAAATGATCTAAGTATAAAGCAGTAATAGCAGTTTATGTTTCTCAGATGTGAAGTGGAAATTATAAGTTTAAAGCCCGAAGGATTTCAATATAAGTTCAAAGATATTACACAAAATCACATATCAAAATAGATGAACAAACTCATCTATTTATAGACTAATGTACTAAACTGTAGTCTGAAGTAATCTAAGATATTTAACAAAGATATTATGCTAAGATAAGGTTACTACAGTCTGTACATTGAAACTTGAAATCAAGAATTTAACAAAACAATATAATAATCAAACTGCTGATCTTCAGTCGGTTAGAAGCTTCTGAGGGAAAGTGCTGATGAGTGACAAACTGCTGATGAGCAGTTTGTCTTCAGCAGTTCTTCAGTGAAATGTCTGGTTAGACTTCAGAACTTCTGATGAGTTTACTCTTCAGTACTTTGTGTTTGTTCTTCAGTACTTCTTCATTTTGTTCTTCAGCAGTTCTATACTTAGGCAGATATGGAATAGACTAAGGTTATCAAAAGGTGGTTTCGTCAATCCTCTTCGTCCCAACAATCTCCCCCTGGATTGATGAAGCCAAAACCTTATCTATCCTTTATTGTTGTCCTTTTCTCTCTTCTAGCATCCTCCAGATCTCTGCTGTCATCCGGGTGGTAAGAGTACATCTTTGTTGCTCAGTGAGAGGACCATGTTCAGGTGTTAAATGTTGTATGGTGAGAAGGTCTTTGGACGATAAAACACTCAACTCCTTTGAGTTTCTATAGACCTTACTTGAACGGTCTCTCCTGGTCACAAGTACTGAGTTGGATTCAGTAAATGACCATTTTACAATGTTTACCTTTGACCTGTCAAAGTCAGAGGCATAGGAAACCAAGCCTGTTTCCTTAGGTTGACCTGATTGAGGAATGTCTTCTATTTCAGTGACTCTCAGGTGAGACTCTTGACTTCCTTGTAATTCAGCAGCACCTTGGATTGGCATGTTGGGTAGGTGATGCTCTGTAACAACCCTTGTATGTGTTTCTTCTTGGATGGATTGTTGTAACTGATAAGCATAGGTAGCCTTGTCTCTGAATTGGGTCAAGATGGGTTTTTCTTCAACATCAAAATCACCATGTACAAGCTGATCTCCTTCTAGCAGAATCATTTTGAAGTCAGTCTTGACAATGGGATCTCCATCTGCTTTTCTTTTGGTGGCTGGCCTTCTTAATGTACCAGATGGTCTTTTGACAATAGAAGTTGTTTGGACTTCTTGGCTTTCAAATCTTTCTGGTTCAGCAACTTTCTTTGCTTTGAATTTCTTGTAAGCCTCATACAAAGTTTGTTCTTTCCATTTGCTGATTGAGGCTTTTGAACCATAGCCATTTGCCACTAACTCTTCAATCACTTCAGCTCTTTTGGCTTTCCTCTCATTTTCAGTTGCTATTCTATCAGATAGCATCTGTGCTCTTCTGGTCAGTTCTTGTATTGAGAGTTTCTTGAGGGCCACTTGCTTTGATTTGGAGTTCTTTGTAATGAATGCTATAAGCTGTGCTCTTTTGTCTTCTTCAGCAGCAGCTTCAAGTGCTCTCTCTTCAGCCTCAAGCTCATCAAGTTTCTCTTGGTACTTGACTAATTTTTCTTCAAAGCTCAAGTCTTCTCTGGTTTCTAGGCTGTTCCATACTCTGTCTTCTTTTGCCTTCTTTGCTGCTTCTTTCAAACTCTTCTCCAATAAATCTTTTGACATGCTGATGGGAGTAGGGTTTAAGACAGCTGTGGAAGTTGTTGTAGGCAAAGGAGTGGGAGCAGGTTCTTTTTCAGTTGCCTTAGGAACTTCTGATGATGGTTTAGGAGGTAGAACTGCTGATGTGGTAATTGGAGTCACAACTGCTGAAGGATTGTCTTCAGTAGTTTGAGAAATGTAATCAGCAGTTCCCTCTGATGCCTTAGATAACTTGAACTCTGGTGCTACTTCTTTTCCTGGTCTTTGTGTTGGTCTATCAGCTTCTTGATCAGGAGTTTGTCTTTGTGTAGCATCTGTTGGTTCCTTAATCATCTCTGTAGGATCGACACTCGGGTCAACCGACAATCACGAGCTTGCTTGTTTGGAGTGCGGAATCCTCTAAACAGGTCTAAATGATCAAAACGATATTGAAACAATGGTGACGAGATGATAACACACACAACAAATAGTCAAAAGATTGATTCGATTACTAAAAACAGAGCTCGGGTGTTTACAGACACGAAAACAATCTCTCAGACCTTGGGAAGGGTGTTTGGGGGCTGTGTGATGTGACCTCTGATGATTAGGGCAATCATTAGGTCCTTATATAGTCCCACAACTCGTGTGTAAGACATCAGACGGATAGGAATGCTATCCTGTATGCACCAGGGCACGGATAGGGCCTAACCGTCCCTAGCTACACACGGATAGCTTCCTATCCGTCCCTAGCTATAGACGGATAGCTTCCTATCCGTCCCTAGCTATAGACGGATAGCTTCCTAACCGTCTATAAAGATCTCAACCCCAAAACGACACATAAAAGCACCCAAACACCCTAGAAACCGTCCAATAACAATGTATACTAGCCTAGGGACATCATGTATCAACAGACTCCCCCTTGGACCAGGCTAGTATACATTTACGAGCCATAAACTGCTCGATTAACCTAGCCAACGACCTATAGAGACCTATCAGTAGCTAGGGACATACAGATAATGCACTTACAGACTCCCCCTTGGACCTAGCTAGTGATTTACAGACTCAACCTATCATCTAGCTGGGGACACACAAGAAGTGCATTTACAGACTCCCCCTTGGACCTAGCTAGATATATATGGTCTTCGAGTCCTCACGTCTTCATGTTCAGCATTATTCAACTTAGGGTGACACCGCAATGTATAACCCTTGAAAGCTTGAACATATCAACTGATTTGAGCTTTAGTCGTGGCTTCATAAGATCTCGTCTTGGTCGTCGATTTGCTTCGATAACTTGGAAGGAAACAAGAAATCTCCGCTTTTATGATTAACGATTCTGTGACTTGGACGAAGATCAATATCATCATCACTTTCATTTCTTGACTCCCATCTTCTTCAGCTTCGATTGCTGGAGCTCTACCACGATCTGGTTTCTCTGAAGATGAAATATCGGGTTCTTGCTGTTCAGGATGATCTTGTTGTTCAGGTTGGGGTCTTGTTCAGATTCAGTCTTTGTCGTTTGATGCATGATGAGCACATTAGTTGTATTTGATCCTGCAGAAAAATTAATAAAACTGCACACAAACTACAACTTATATTAGATCGACAAAAAATCCGGACTCAATCAAATTTTTGAAGGTTATCATTTGATGAACATTCAAGATTTGTCCATTTTGACCACCAATTTGAGAGAGTAGTCATTCTCCCCCTGAACATTTAGATCTTTTCAAATTTCACCCTGAACTCTCACAATTGACAATTTGTGACCCTGAAAGTGATATTTGACCCTTGAAATTTTGTAAAAATTTAGATTTTATTTGTGTTTCGGCTTCGGATCTGAGATTCCAATTGAAGAATACATGTATTCCAACATCGGTCAATCAAAAATAAAGACAAAATAAAATCTTTTTTTTTTTTGTTAAGATAATCAACTAGAAATTAAAAAATGCAGGAAAAGTAAAAACTATTCAAAAGCATATTTTTGAGAGTTTCATCTGTTAGGGAAACATATCAGTGTACGGACTATACTCGAACCCTTATACTTTCAGTTTTTGATTAAAATTACCAATAAGCATCCTACAACAACTGTCAGTATTGTTGTCCACCTAAACTCAAAATCAAGTTTTATCGCTAGGCACTTTAGATACGTTAAGGTAATATTAAAGCTGATTAAAGGTGTTCCCCGCACACGCGACATATTCCCGCATCTAGGCATGCACAAAGCTTCCTCGTAACCGGTGAATAAGCTGTTGTCATCCGTATTTACAAGGAATGGACTCAGTGGTGATCAGGTCTGCAAGAACGCTGCAGCAGAGAGACCAGTGAGATCCAGACCAGGGTTCAAGTCAAATATCGTACATTTTTTATTTTTCACGGTACGATGCTTTAGGTATAATGATTTGATACCTTAGAGAGATTCTCTTTGAGAATAGGGTTTTGGCATTCATGATCTTTTTGCTCTTACAGGATTCCCAGACGTCTCCTTATCAGAATTTATTCTATTTTTTTTTGTTTTTCTTTTCTTTTACTGAGTATGGCAAAGAGGTGTCTCAGTTGTAGGCTGCTAACCCAACGTACGTCACTTATGCCACCCCATTTTATTCTGAGAGACGTCCAGTTCACCCCGGATGTACCAACCTCTTAAAGACCAGAAACCTCGGATTTTGGCATTCTATCAACAAGATTTAGGCTTTTAGACCATATGCCAACGCGGCGTTAATCCACACAATCCTCAGTTGATTTAGGTTTATATCACCGTGCCGAGCTTGGAAATGATTTCGAGCCTACCAACACATCATTGTAGAGGCTACTTATCAGATCCAATATTTTAAGATGATAAAGGTCCAGACAGTCCGACTGATTGGTTAATATCATCTTCCCTAGTTTCACCAAGGAAACTCATTTTTGCATTTTTTTTCCATTTTTTGATTTTTGAATTTTCTCATTTTTTTTTATTTTTGAATTTTCTGATGTTTTTGTATTTTTCTGAATTTTCTCCCCCTAAAAATTTAAAAAATTTGCGAAAAGAAATTTTTAATAAAAATATTAAAAATGATTTTCCGATGTGGTTTACTCAGATTTTCCCAAAATGCCTTTTACCTTTCAAAGATAGTCAAATTTAAATTTGTCAAATGGTTTGGTAAAACTTTTGGCAATTCGGTAGTCAGTGTGGACATAAATAATCACTGGATCCTTAGTGATTGTTATGGAAGTTACACTATTAATAAGAGGATGGAGGTGATAAGAGAATGCAAACCGTAGTCAAGCATGTGTGTAGAAGTATCCAACGATAAACCTGGAAACAGCAGCTCAATGCAGCTACCTGATTCGGCTTCGCAGGTTGCAGGAAACACATGTGACGCCCTCCCAAGAACTGATATCCACCCGTTGCGGATCCAGCTTCAATATTGTAACCACCATTGATAAATTCACTAAAGTCAATGAGATCCAGCTTATCGCCATTAGGGTACCATAGACCTTTGGTCGGTAACCTTTAGATAATGAAGGAACCGTTCAGCAGCAATCACCCAGTCCACTCTTATTTATTACTGACATCTGTTGTTAAGTCGAAACACTGGGTCTTGACTTATTTTCATCGAGCATTTTCTCTTCTTTCTACTTCTTCGATAACAAATCCCCCCTTTTATTGGCTAAGGTTACATATCCTCCAAAGATATTCTGATCAATTTACTGGAGCGATATGACACCTACTTTGTGCTAAGATGCCCCACTGTCAACAATCAAATGACTGCTGATAGTTCCTCCTGGAACACCCTGCAAGCTTGTTCAAAGATTAGTTCTCGAGGGGGACCCAGGCCGTGACCATCTCTGGTCGGCCTAGGTCATCAATCATAGGCAGCTCCATCCATCTACCATGAGGGGTAGGTGTTTTCACATCAGTCGCAGCTGATGTTGATGGTGCTAATGAAGCGGATAAACTCACAGATGGTGCTTCAGCTGCTTTTGGCTTCCAAATCTGGTCATGCTTATCCTTTACAGGACGTTGCTTGACAGATTTGGGTGGTACCTGAGACTTCACCTTTGGGTCAGCCGGTGGCTTTGCCCTTTGGTTAGTCTTTGGACCTGCTTTTGGGCTTCCCTTGGGTTTTGAAACCTTAGGTGGAGCCTTGGAGCTTGATGCCTGATCAGCTTTAGGCTTTGCATCATCAACAACAACCTTTTGTTTCTTTTTCACAGTCTTTGGTGTCACCTGAACTTGTTGTTCAGGTGACTTGTATCTTTGGTTGTTGTATTTAGGGGGCTTAAGTGCTTTGCCCTTTAATTTTCTCAGATAGGGACACTTAGCAATCAAGTGTCCAACCTCGTTACATTCATAGCATGACCTCCACTCTTCATAGTACTGAGGTTCATACCGTGACTGTCTCGAGCTAACCTGAGAAAATCTAGGGCTACAGCTCCCTTGTGAGCTTCTAAATCGAGAGGTACTCGGATATGAATCATAATCAGATGATCTTGGTGAAAAATTTCTTTGATGATTTTGAAGAAAATGTCTCATCTGATCAGTACCTTTCGATTTGATGGGCTTAAGTTCATTGATCTTTGGACCCTTTTGATTTTTCCCAGATCGATTCTTTTGATTCACATGTTTGGTGGGTTTGCGTTCAACATGTTTCTTTTGATCAATTAGTTTTCTGATATTAGCTTCAGTAACTGGTATTTCCTCAAAAATATGTTTAATTAGGGATTGATCAACATATTTAATAGGAAACTCTTTATCAGAGAACAATTTGTCAGATCCCACCAACATGTACAGCCCTTCTGTGCCTTCAGGAAACTGAAAGTGCTTCTTTTTCGGTTCAGGTTCACACAAAATGTGATTTTTAATAGAGCTAGGTGAACCTGATTGAGCCTTCTCAGTTTCCTGGGATTCTTTATTAGAATCCTCAAGGTTTACCTCCGGTAAGGCCTTTGGTTTCAATTTCACTTTCCGTCTATTTACAGAACGTTTATTGTAACCAAGTCCTTGATTTTCTTCTTGCTGAGACTGGTTTTTAATACCAATATCATTTTTATTTAGCACAAACTTTGCGAACTGAAAACCATCTAGCTTATGTTGGGCTTTTTCATACTCACATTTTGTTTGAGCTAATTCTTTCTTTACTTCCTCAAGAGTTTTAGAAAGCTCAGAATTTTCTTTCATTAAAATTTCATTTAAGTTTTTAAGCTCCATTTCATTTGCTTTCAAAACTTCATTGATAGTTATACAATTTGCTAGATCGCAAGTAAGGGTCTGGTCGTTTTCAGACATCCTTTCAACCATACTTTGGAGTTTGGCACAGTTAGAACAAACAAACCTGGAAGACCCTTGTACAATAGGTTCAGTTCCGTGCTTGATTTGAATTCCAACTTCTGGATTTTGATCATCAGCATCTTCCTCTTCTGATTCACTCTTTCCAGAAGTCGAACAATCTGCATCAGTACTCTCTTCTGAGATTTGAGCACTCTCTGACGCTTCTCTTGATACCACAGTCTCTACTCGTTGAGCAAAACACGCAATTTGTCCATTAACACCTCCCTTGAGTTGTGTCTTCTGGTCAAGGTCTTTCTCAGCAAGCACAGTAAGTACACTCGCAGCATCCGTGTTTACTGAGACAGAGTGAATTGCAGGAGTAACCGAAACCACAACTTTTCCTTGATTGTTTTGAACATTGTTAAGTTGTCTGGTTTGATTCGGTTGACTTTGACTAGCATCTGACGTTGATTTCCTCTCCAGATGGGCCCACGGATTTGCCATAAGTCTCGGTTTTGAAAAACGGTCAACGAATGGTCAAAATTTGGTTAACAGCACTTAACTCACGAGTACAGGGCTATCCGTGTGCAAGGACACACGATTAGGGCTATCCGTGTGCAAGGACACACGAGTAGGTGCTATCCGTGTACAAGGACACACGAGTAGGAAAATAGGACACGAGTAGGAATTAAGCACACGATTAGGGCTATCCGTGAGCAGAGACACACGAGTAGGGCTATCCGTGAGCAGAGACACACGAGTAGGGGCTATCCGTCTCTAACTAGGGACGGATAGGAGGCTATCCGTCTCTAATTTCTGCTATCCGTGTGCTGCAGGTCTGAGACGAACTTTTTCACAAAAACACCCATTTTAGCTTCAAAATCTTACCAAAAACGTTGTGTTTGCACCCAAAATGATTATAAATGTTTCCAAAACACTTTTAGAACAAAACCCAACCAAAAACACACGTTTTAATCCGTAAAAACACACTTAGATTTTGAAAAATTATGTTTTTATGAAAAACCCAAAGTTTCAAAGTTTTCTAACAGGTTTTTGATAAAAATCCAAACTTTTTGTAACAAAAACCACCTGTTTAGACTCGTTTTGATATCTAAACACTCGTGATAAGAGCCTCGGCTCTGATACCACTTGTAGGATCGACACTCGGGTCAACCGACAATCACGAGCTCGCTTGTTTGGAGTGCGGAATCCTCCAAACAGGTCTAGATAATCAAAACGACAATGAAACAATGGAAACGAGATGATAACACACACAACAAATAGTCAAAAGATTGATTCGATTACTAAAAACAGAGCTCGGGTGTTTACAGACACGAAAACAATCTCTCAGACCTTGGGAAGGGTGTTTGGGGGCTGTGTGATGTGACCTCTGATGATTAGGGCAATCATTAGGTCCTTATATAGTCCCACAACTCGTGTGTAAGACATCAGACGGATAGGAATGCTATCCTGTATGCACCAGGGCACGGATAGGGCCTAACCGTCCCTAGCTACACACGGATAGCTTCCTATCCGTCCCTAGCTATAGACGGATAGCTTCCTATCCGTCCCTAGCTATAGACGGATAGCTTCCTAACCGTCTATAAAGATCTCAACCCCAAAACGACACATAAAAGCACCCAAACACCCTAGAAACCGTCCAATAACAATGTATACTAGCCTAGGGACATCATGTATCAACAGACTCCCCCTTGGACCAGGCTAGTATACATTTACGAGCCATAAACTGCTCGATTAACCTAGCCAACGACCTATAGAGACCTATCAGTAGCTAGGGACATACAGATAATGCACTTACAGACTCCCCCTTGGACCTAGCTAGTGATTTACAGACTCAACCTATCATCTAGCTGGGGACACACAAGAAGTGCATTTACAATCTCCCCCTTTTTGGCTTCATCCACTTCTGGAAGCCTAATAGAATGAGATGTTGCAGCAGACAACCTTGCCAGTTGATCTTGTGTTTCATCCATCTTCTTGTTCAACTCAGCAAGTCTCGAGTTGATCAACCCAAACTGATTGTTAGCTTTTAACTCCCAAGCAGTTGTGAAGGGTTTGAGTTGATCAGTTATGATTTGTTTGAGTGCCTGGTACAGGGGACCATCTGGGCTGCATAGTTGGTTCAGATCTATGCTTGTGAGCCCAGTGAATTGGGTAGGTTGTTTTGGTGAAGGGGTGCTTTTTGGGTGATCTTCAGATTGCTCTGAAGATGCCAGTTTTGGGGATTTTTGGGCTAACTGGTCTTTAACCTGATCTTTGGTGACCAGCTTCTTGAGCTTGGAGACCTTAGATGCAGGACCTTCAATGTCAACCGTCAATTCAGTTTGTGGAATTTTTGATTCATCAACCAACTTAATGGAATCATCTGAATCCCTGATAGTGTCCTCAGAGAGGGCAGGATCAGTTATATCATGAGCTGGACCCAAACCAGTAGTCTCATGAACCTCTTTGTCTTGGTTCTGAGGTTTTCCTACCTCTGGCCTTAGGCCTTCATCAGTAGTTGCCAAGTTTGAGGTCTTAGCTATGTTACTACTGTCCTCAGGTTCACCACTGGGTGATAAGTGAGTAGTAGCAGCCTCAAAAGTATCAAAAGTTTGCAAGTTTGGGCTTACAAACTCTTGTTCATCCTCATCTCTCTGTGTTGGGCTAAAGGGATCCACATTCATGTCAACTTCTGAAGGCATCTCCCCAATTTGATGTGTTGTAAGGGGAGTGACATGTGGTGAATGGGTTCCTTTAAGTCCTGAGAGAAGTTGGGCAATTTCTATGGTTGTATGTGAGGGTTCAGGTTCAGTAGTTGTGATGGGTTGGTGTTCAGGAGTTTGGGTGGGTTCAGGAATGGTTTCAGCAGTTTCAAAAGCAGGGTCAACAGTTATTTGTTTCTTAAATCTTTTTCTTTTAAATATAACTGTGACAGGTTTTCTTTTGGGTGGTGGAGAAGGAGTGTGCTGAGAGGATGTTTCAGCCACTTCCTTTTCAAGTGCAGATTGCACATCAGTAGTTTCAGGTTTCTCCACTTCCTGAACTTTCTTTTTCAGTGACTTGGTTGTTTTTGGTTTTTGTTGTTTAGGCTTTTTAGTTTTCTTTTTGGGTTTGGAAGATGTGGGTTCCTTGGGGATGGGTTGTTCTTCCCCTTGGTCATCTTCTAGCAAAAGTGCTGGTTTGTTGTGCCTAGAGAATACTTGAGCAGTTAAAGGATTTAAAGTTGTTGTTTCTCCCTCAAGTACTCCCTCTCCAAGTTCTTTTATTATGCACTGCATAAAAAACCTTGGATACAACAAAAATTTCTTTTTATCATTTTCATGATGTAAAACCAGTTCATTGAAAAACAGTTTTGATGCCTTGAAAGAAGTTTCATTTATGATGGAATGAAAAATAGGTTGAAAGGTTGAAGGCATCTGATCTATTGACCCAGTTTTTGGACTAAGACACATAATAATATAATGAAATAACAGTTTATATTGTGGGTCAAAAGATTTTTTGTAAACTGTTGCTTGTGCCAAAGTACCTTGGTAGCCACACTCTGTCATGGTCAGATGAATATCTGAGGTTGGAATATGCTCAGGTGCCTCAGAATCCTTCAAACCAAGCCTGATGCTTAGTGTTTCTGGTGAGATGGCCATCAGTTTCCCTTTTATGGAAGATTTGAGGGAAATCACTTCATTATTCACCTTCACCGTCTCTGAATTTGCCCAGAACTCATTAAGAGTTTCTTCATGAATGGGTGGATCAATGGTGAAAGCATCATAATATTGGGATTTCATGATGAGATCAAGTATCTCATCATACTGGGACCAGGCTTCATCTTTAACAAAGTAGCCTCTTTGGTTGTGTCCCTGTTTTAACACGAGAGCCATGGATGTTTTTGATTGAACAGTAATTTGTTAGGTTAGAGAAGGGGTTTTGCTTTGAATTTGAGAGAGAAAGAGGGAATTTTGCTTTTTGAATGGATAAGTGTTGGAACAGGGTATTTATCAGAAGTTTTTAACCGACTAGGTCAAACTTCTGACGAGTGAAAAGTCTGTTTTACCCTTTTAGTCAAACTGCTGAAGAAGAAAGGTTTCTTCATCAGTGGTTTTAGTTATCTCATCAGCAGTTTCAACTGCTGATGCAAATGACTTTTAAAACACTTCTCTAACTTCTGATTTTCATCAGTAGTTACATCCATTTTGAAAATATCCTATTTTGATGTTTATCAGTAGTTTTCAAAATTTGTTCATCAGAACTTTCTCTTTTCTCAAATTTTTGGTCTTCAGAGGTTTGTGACAGATAAGTATGTAAGTGAAAAATAAAATATGTGCAGAATTAAAAAGTGAAACACTTACAGACTTTCTTCTAAGTTTAACATCCCAAGCATGGATACTAACCTCTGAAAAGTTGTTGAATCAAGGGGTTTGGTGAAAATGTCAGCTATTTGATTAGCTGTTGTGACATGCTTCACCTCAATCTTGCCTTTTTCATAGCAATCTCTTATGAAATGATACCTGATTTCAATGTGTTTAGTCTTTGAAAACTGAACAGGATTTTGAATGATGCTAATGGCAGATTTGCTGTCTACTAAAAGTGGGGTCTTGGTCTCTTTGATTCCATAATCAAGCAGCTGATATTGGAGCCATTGTATCTGTGAAGTACAGCTTGCAGCAGCAATGTATTCAGCTTCAGCTGTTGAAGTTGCCACAGATGTTTGTTTCTTTGATTGCCAGGACACCAGACAGTTTCCTAAGAATTGACAACCACCAGATGTTGATTTTCTTGACATTTTGCAGCCTGCATAGTCACTATCTGAAAAAGCAGTTAACTTGGTATTGCTTGAAGCAGGATACCAAATCCCTAAAGTAGGAGTTCCTTTCAGATATCTGAAGATTCTTTTGACTGCAATTAGATGAGATTCTCTTGGTGCAGATTGATATCTAGCACAGACACAAGTTGAAAACATGATATCTGGTCTAGAAGTAGTTAGATACAAGAGAGAACCTATCATACATCTATACATGGTTTGATCAATGTGTTTCCCTTGATCATCTGGTTCAACTTGTGTGATTGGTGTCATGGGAGTGGAACATGTTTTACAGTCTTGTAAAGAAAATTTGTTCAATAATTCTTTAACATATTTTGATTGATGTATAAATGTTCCATTTGACTGTTGTTTGATTTGCAGTCCCAAAAAGTACTGCAATTCTCCCATTGTACTCATTTCAAATTTTGATTGCATGAGTTTCTTAAATTCTTCACACAGTTTTGAATTTGTTGAACCAAAAATGATATCATCAACATATATTTGAACAAGTAAGACATGATTTCCAACATGTTTTATGAAAAGAGTTTTATCAATGGATCCCCTTGAGAAGTGATTCTTAAGCAAAAAGTTTGAAAGTGTTTCATACCAGGCTCTTGGAGCCTGTTTTAGCCCATAAAGAGCTTTGTCAAGTCTGTAAACCCAATCAGGATGAGAAGGATCCTCAAACCCTGGAGGTTGACAGACATACACTTCCTCTTTTATTTTTCCATATAAAAATGCACTTTTGACATCCATTTGATAAACTTTAATGTTGTTGGAAATTGCATAAGCTAAAAATAACCTGATAGCTTCAAGTCTTGCAACTGGTGCAAAGGTTTCATCATAATCAATTCCTTCCTCTTGGGAATAACCTTGTACCACTAGTCTTGCTTTGTTCTTGATGATCATACCAGCCTCATCTGATTTGTTTCTGAAGACCCATCTTGTTCCAATTGGTTGCTTGTTTTCAGGTAAGGGACAGATTTCCCAAACCTGTTGTTTCTTGAATTGAAGCAATTCTTCTTGCATTGCTTGCACCCAATTGTTATCTTTGAGGGCTTCTTGATACTTCTTTGGTTCCAACTGAGAGATGAATGCTGAGAATAAGCAAAAGTTGGAAAGCTGGTTTCTTGTAAGTACCCCTGATGCAATATCACCCATGATTTGATCTAATGGATGATCCTTGTGTTCAATCAGTTGTTGTAAACCTGTACTGGATGATGGCTCTACAGGTTCTTCAAATAAACCACTGAGATTGATAATATCTGGTTCAGTTGTTATTTGAACTTCAGGAGTTTTAGGTTCAGCTGAATCAGTAGTTTCAAAATGTTCATCAGTAGTTCCTGAAGTTGAAGCTATTGAAACTTCTGAAGGTTTAATAGTTGATCTTCTGACTGTGTTTGGAGTCCATGGTGCAGGACTATCATCTTTAAATCCTTGAAAACCATTTTGAGGAGGTTTGGATGATTCAACAGTCTTTTCAGGTCCGAAATGAAAACTGTCAAGATCAAATAATTCAGCAGGATTTGCTGGAATAGGAGTGTGTTTTGATTCATTGAACTTGACATTCAGTGTTTCTTCTACTATCTTGGTTCTTGAATTGAAAACTTTGTAAGCTTTTCTCAAAGGAGAATAACCAAGAAAATAACCTGTGTCAACTTTTGCAGCAAACTTAGAAATAGAGTCTTTGATGTTGAGGATAAAACATTGACATCCAAAAGCCCTGAAGAAGGAGATAAGGGGCTTAATGCCATGAAGAATTTCATAGGCAGTCTTGGTATGTCTCTTGTTGATAAGAACTCTATTCTGAACATAACATGCAGTGTTGACTGCTTCAGCCCAAAAATACAAAGGTAGGCCTGAATCAGCTAACATTGTTCTGGCTGCTTCAATTAATGTTCTGTTCTTTCTTTCTACCACACCATTTTGTTCAGGAGTTCTGGGAATACTGAACTGTCTAACAATCCCTTTAGACAGACAGAATTCATCCAGAGTTTTGTTCCTGAACTCTGTCCCATTGTCACTCCTGATGACTTTGACAGATAGAGAGTATTGCTTCTCTACTTGTAGAATAAAGAACTTGATGATCTCAGCTGCCTCATCCTTGGAATATAAGAAGAAGACCCATGTGAATCTTGAGTAGTCATCAATGATGACCAAGCAGTACTTCTTCTTACCAAGGCTCATAATCTTGACTGGTCCAAATAAGTCCATATGGAGTAGTTGAAGACATGCAGTTGTTTTTGATTCTTCAATAGACTTATAAGAGGACTTATGCTGTTTACCTTTAAGACAGGAAACACAGTGTTCTTTGCACTGATATTCCTTCAAAGGTAGACCTCTGACCAAGCCCATTTTTGTGACTTTATTGATGGTTTTAAAGTTCACATGGCCAAGTCTCCTATGCGAGAGATCATTTTCTGAAGTTGATGCCTTTGAGAAGAAACAGGCAGTCTTGTTCAATACTTTGTCTTTTTCAATGTCCACTGCATAGACATTGCCACATCTTTTGGCAATCAGCAAAGTATGATCTTCAATGATCTTCTCTATCAACTTCTGGCCTTCTGGTGATATGATCTTGCATGCTGTCTTTGTGAAAAAGGAAGAATATCCTTTGTCACACATTTGAGAGACACTCAGCAAGTTGTACTCAAGGTTTTCAACCAGATTGACCTTGTCAAACTGCATTTTGCCTGAGGATACATTGCCATATCCTAGCACATATCCCTTGGCATTGTTCCCAAAGGACACAGATCCTTCTCTTTGACTGATAAAATTGTTTATCAGGTATCTGCATCCAGTCATGTGCATTGAGCCTCCACTATCCACATACCATATGCTGTTCAAACCTCTGGAGACTCTCTGCACAAGATAGCAAATTAGTTAGTTTTGGCAACCCAAGCCAGTTTGGCTTTGGGTTTGCTCTTGAGAACAGGTGCAGCTTGTTGTGGACCATTTTTAGTAATCCATGTCTTTTTGGCAATGGATTTGTCATTAAGAACAATGGTGGGTTCATTTTGGTTTCCACCATCAACTTTGGTCATCAGAAGTTTAACCAGGTTTATCAAATCTTTAACTTCAGCAGTTTGTGAAACTGCTGATGAGTTAGGTGAAACTTCTGAAATTGAACTTTGAGAAGATGACCTTTGTTGAGATAAAGGCTTCTTCTTAGAAAGGGTTTTGTTTGATTGTTGTTTGTTGGGAAAAAAGGTATTTTGATAATCTTGTTTTATCTGTTTTCCCACAATCAGTTGTTGTCTTTGTTTATTTAACTGATTTACCTTTCTAAATTTACAAAGTTCAGTTATGTGGTTAAACAGACCACATATTTCACATGCTTTTGCCTTCTCTTTCTTTTTAGATAGATCAAGAGAGCTGGAAGGCAATTTACTGACAAAATCTGATTTTTGAAATAGGTCATCAGCAGTTTTCAGGGTCTCAACTCCTGATGTAGTTGAAACTGCTGATGGCTTATTGTCAGTAGTTTTAACTTCTGCAGTACTTCCCTTTTTAAGGAAGTTCTGATGGTAGGATGTGCATTCCTCCATATCAGAAGTTTGAATCAATTTCTTCCCATCATTATCAGTTTTGTGGGTGAAATCTGTTGGTGATTCAGTGTGGGTATATCCAATGCCAAACTTAACATTGGCTGCAGTTTGTTTGTTAAGTAACATTTGATACCCTTTACAAGACTCAACCCATTTTTCACAATCAACCTTGGTGTCAGCAAGCTCTTGTCTGACTTTTCCTAGGCTGTCTATCATGGTTTTAATTTGTGCTTCTGTTTCAATGGATTTATCATTCAGTTTGGAAATTTCTTTGTTTTTCAACATAATTTTTCTTTCCAAATCACACTTCATTTGTGTGTATTTTCTTTCCATGTCATTGGATTTGCCTTGTAAATGCACATTAGTTTCTCTAATTAAAGCAAATGATTCTTTGCAAGATTTAGTGCAAAGCTTTAACAGAGATTGTTGTGATACCTGTGTGAGAGCAGAATTTGAAGAGTATCCTTCAAAAGCCATTAAGGCAAAGTTCTTTCTGCCATTATCAGGTTCTCCCCAGTTGACATCATAGACCTTATTGTCTGCATCCTGACTGCATTCTGATGTGTCATAAGGAAGACTGCTCCAGTCAACATACCCTGAGGTAAATAAGCTTTGTTGCTGAGGGGGTTGTTGAGTTTGTGCAGGAAGTTGAGCAGTTGGAAATGGAGGCATGAGCTGCTGTTGTTGTTGAGCAGGCATCTGTACATATTGTACTTGTGGCACATATTGGACATTTGGAGCTTGTGCCTGTACAAAATGAGCACTCCCATTAGTTCCATTATTCCTATTATATGAGGGGTTATATTGATTTCCAGAGGACATTGGTTGGTTGTAGCTAGAGCTTCTACACTCTCTAGCAAAGTGTCCCAACTTCTGACACTTATGACATCTCAGTTTAGATTTGTCAAAACCAACTTTTGTTGAATTATTTAGTCCTGGAAATTTCCTTCCTGACCTTTTATAAAATTTGTTAGTTTTTAAGCTTAACAAGGCCAGTTGGTGCAATATTTCCATTTCTTCTAAGTCATCACTGCTGAAGTATTTTAAGTCATCCATGATGAAACACATGTTGTCAGCAGTTTGACTTAGTTCTTCATTGTCATAAGCTGGGAAAGATCCATCTGATGAGATCCCAGCTGTTATGTCAATGTGGTCAAAAGAACCAAAATTATTAGAACAGGATGGTGAGTCATGTCCTAATAAGGTTGTGCTACCCGGAGTATAGTCATCAGCAGTTTTACCAGATTCTTGCAGCTTTTTCTTTTGATTGATTTCTCTTTCAAAAGTTAATAATTTACCATGTAACCTAGTTAGGTTCAAGGTGTTAAAATCTGAACTGGTTCTGAGGACTATAGAGTAAGTTTCCCATTTTGAAGGTAAAGACCTTAAAAATCTATGCAACATAGACTCAGTTGTATAGGTCTGATTGTTTATTTTTAACTCAGAGATGAGTGAAGAAAATCTTTCAAACTGTTGAGTTAAAGTTTCACCCTCTATGTGAGTAAAAGTTTCATATTGTTGAGCCAATATTTCTCTGATGTTGGCTATCACCTCAGCAGTTCCTGCAAACTGCTCTTTTAGGCAGTCCCACAGCTCTTTGGCACTTTCACAATGTAAAAGGCCAGCATAAATTTCGTTTAGGAGAGCCATAGCCAACATGGAGAAAGCTTTTGCATCAAGCTCAAACTTTAGGAAATCTTCCTCCGTGTATTCTTTTGGATCCTTTGGTCTTTCAGTCTTACCCTCTAGATCAGTAACAACTGGTTTGTGAGGTCCAAAAACTACAGACCTCCAACATCCAGTGTTTGTTTGAGAAATAGTATGTGCCAACCTCTTAGACCATATGTTATATTCATTTCTGACTAACATAGGAGGTTTGTTGGCAGATCCAGTATTGTAGGGATCCATTTTTAAGAAGTTTGGATTTGTCAATACTTTCTTAAAGTGATGGATTTAAAAAGTGAGCCTTTTATCCTTTTTATTGAATATCAATATTGAGCCTGTGTCTGAATCTCAATTTGTTAGATTGATTTTGATCAGATTAACCAGATGCTCTGATACCAATTGTTGGATCAGTGGCTGTTTATATGAACACTTATGTGTTTATCAGATTTATATATGAGTTATTAAGCAGCGGAAATACAAGTGTTCAAAGGTCTAAAAGATCACTTTGATGAGGAGTTATTACTCCCCCTTGACTGAACAATAAATGAGAAACAATAAATGATCTAAGTATAAAGCAGTAATAGCAGTTTATGTTTCTCAGGTGTGAAGTGGAAATTATAAGTTTAAAGCCCGAAGGATTTCAATATAAGTTCAAAGATATTACACAAAATCACATATCAAAATAGATGAACAAACTCATCTATTTATAGACTAATGTACTAAACTGTAGTCTGAAGTAATCTAAGATATTTAACAAAGATATTATGCTAAGATAAGGTTACTACAGTCTGTACATTGAAACTTGAAATCAAGACTTTAACAAAACAATATAATAATCAAACTGCTGATCTTCAGTCGGTTAGAAGCTTCTGAGGGAAAGTGCTGATGAGTGACAAACTGCTGATGAGCAGTTTGTCTTCAGCAGTTCTTCAGTGAAATGTCTGGTTAGACTTCAGAACTTCTGATGAGTTTACTCTTCAGTACTTTGTGTTTGTTCTTCAGTACTTCTTCATTTTGTTCTTCAGCAGTTCTATACTTAGGCAGATATGGAATAGACTAAGGTTATCAAAAGGTGGTTTCGTCAATCCTCTTCGTCCCAACAAATATTAATATATAAATATGTATGTATTGGATGATGTAACCTGACAAGAAGATACTACATTTTTTAAGAAACAAAACTCCATCTTCTTTCTTCCAATTGCATGAAATCCAATTATTCTAGCAACCCCGCACCAAAAATAAAGTTTATGTTTATTTGTATTTATCAATTTATATTAAACTGTTGCACCATAACCATAAAGTGTAGAACAAAAGGTTGATAATAAATACCTTAAAGAATTTATGTATTTAGTAGAAAACTTTAATACTTCCCTCTAATTTAATACATCCAATTTAATACATGCATTATCTTCACATGGGTATAAAATGTGTATTAAAGATATATACCATTGACATTAAGGATTGTACATGAAGGGCAAAAAAGGAAGAAAATAGCCAAAAAATAAAGATTTGTTAAGGGGCCTTTGGACTTCCATCTTAAAAGTTAAATGAAATTACCAATGTAGCCACTCCTCCTTAATAAGGTAACATAGATAATAATACTTTTTCATACTTTTATCATTACATTTTCTCTCTCTTCACTCACAACTACTTACAAAAAATATTAAAATATATATATGGGTGAACGGTAGCTTTTCATATTTAGGGTGGGATAGTGCTTCCACCAAATATTTTCTCTCTCCTCCACTCACAACCACTTACACTCACCCCATATATTTGATGGACACACTCACATACATTTGGTGGATGAGATGTGAGTGCTCTAAGACAAATGTTTTTTTTTGAACGGCAAAGGCTTTTCTATCTTAATATTGATTATTATTAAATTTAAAAGATTAAAACCAAAAAAGTGAATGTAAAAGCAAAGGATACGTCTCATTTGACCGTTGCCAGATTTAATTTTTAAAAATGGCGTATCTGTAGTAGACCTGGCATTTTCAACCCATCTATTTGAGTTTTGGTTATTTTGGGTTTAAAATTTGACCTTATGGGTTGAAATGGGTTTAGTATAATTTTCAAGGGGGTTAGGATGGGTAATTTTAATTGTAGGAAATAAGTAACTGGGTCAAGATGGGTATGTCAAAAAAAAAAAAACAAATGGGTTAGGATGGATATTTTTAGATAACCATATACAAATCTAAATTAAACTCACACAACACTAAAAGCGTTGATGCCTCATGAAAAAATGTCATTAAAAACAAAAAATTATATCTTTTGCATTTGTTGATAACCCCGGTATGTTCGAAACCGTTCGGGTCGTTAACGGACGACCAGGTCAAAATAACACGGGTCGTTAACAAGACCGATCTTATCGAATCGGTTCGAGTCGTTAGCGGGCTTGAACGAGTCGAAACGGTCTGGGTTGTTGACCGGCTCGTTCGGGTCAAAATGGTCTGGTTGTTGACGGGCCCGGTCGGGTCGAAACGGTCCGGGTCGTTACAGGGTCCGGTCAGGTCGAAACAGTCCGGGACGCTACCGGATGGGTCAGGTTGAAACGGTCCTGGTCGCTACCGGGCCCGGTCGGGTCGAAACGGTCCGGGCCACTATGGGACGAGTCAGGTTGAAACGCTCTTGGTTGTTACCGGGCCCGATCGGGTCAAAACGGTCCGGGTCGCTACCGGGCCCGGATGGGTCGAAACAGTCCGGGTCGCTACGGGACGGGTCAGGTTGAAATCGTCTGGGTCGTTACCGTGCCCGGTCGGGTCAAAACGGTCCGGGTCGGTACCGGTCCCGGTCGGGCCGAAACAATCCGGGTCACTACGGGACGAGTATGGTTGAAACTGTCCAGATCGTTACCGGGCCCGATCGGGTCAAAACGGTCCGGGTCGCTACGGGACGAATCAGGTTGAAATGGTCTGGGTCGTTACCGGGCCCGGTCGGGTCGAAACGGTCCGGTCGCTACCGGGCCCGGCTGAGTCAAAACGGTCCGGGTCGCTACGGGATGGGTCAGGTTGAAACGGCGTGGGTCGTTACCGGGCCCGGTCGGGTCGAAACAGTCCGGGTCGTTACCAGGGCCGGCCGGGTCGAAATGGTTCGGGTCGCTAACGGACCCGGTGGTTGACGAGCCCATCAAGTTGAAACGGTCTGGATCGCAAACGGGCCCGACCGGGTCGAAACGAGTCCGATCGCTGACTGGCCCGGCCGGGTCGAAACGGTCCTAGTCGCTAACGGATCCGCTCAGGTCGAAACGGGTCGGGTTGCTAACGGATCCGGTCGGGTCGAAATAGTCCGGGTCGTTACCGGCCCCGGTCCGGATCGATAACGGTCAGTCGGTTTGAAACGGTTCTGGTCATTAACGGGTCAGGTCAAGTCAAAACGGTCCGATAACGAGCACGATCGGGTCGAAACGGTCCGGGTTGTTAACCGGCATGGTTCGAAATGAAATATTTCGGATCCCTTAAAATTTTATTTTTACATTTATTTATTTTTTTTAGTTTTTTTTTTACTTTTTTTAAAATTTTTATTGTTATTTTAATTTAAAAAAAATTAATCTATTTTGATGTGAACCTATCATAATCCAAACCATCCAGACCCAAACCCATTCTGACCCAACACATTCCATCCTAACCCATTTTTTTAATTTACCCATCTTGACCCAAACCCATCCTAACACAAACCTATCCTGACCCAACAACCAAACCAACCCAACCTACCCATTTTGCCACCCCTAATCTCTACCATCAAAATTCAATCATCAAGTCAAAAAGAATAAAAATATAAAAGGATAACAAAATAAAAGGAAAAACTATTTATTTTGTTATAGGAGAATAACAAAAACCCTTTTACACACTTTTGTTGATTCAAATATTTCTAAACTCGAGCTTGATTTTAATTTTTGGAATTTGGAATTTACAATAGTCGCTTCGAATTCAGGCTGGTCGAATGATAAAAAGGAGGTTCTACACAGTATTGTTGTGTTGACGTGTTGCCGTCTCTGGAAGGTTCGAAACGAGAAGGCTTTTAGTAATGCTAGTAGAAACGTTGTCGAGATTGTTTCGGACGTCAAAGCGATGGGGTATCTTTGGTATTCTAATAGGTGTAGAATTAATGTTGTGGATTGGAAGGGTTGACAATCTTTTAATTTAGATGTAATGTAATTGTATTGTGGTAGGGGATCTCCGTCTTGGAGATTTCCCGTTTTTGGTGTTTAATGAAGTTTGCCTTAAAAAAAAACTATTAGCCACCATCAGTTTTACCTTTAAAAATCACAGCTAGTGGTCCCGCCTTTTATTGGGTTAAAGAGGATTGATAAGCATTTCAACGTTAGTCTAATATCCTCTCTTGTAACTTTTGTTAGAAGTATTACAAGTACTGAAGAAGGAACCTTAACGATAGAAAAAAAGATTGATCAAATTTTCTTGAGTCTGACTCATAGTGAAGCCCTTTGTCTCCGTGTTTTCACATCGAGAATTATTTGCAGATGAAAAGATGCCAAAAGGGCTTCTCAACGGATAAAAGTTACTTTAGGGATAACAGGCTGATCTTCCCCAAGAGCTCAAAGTACTGAAGAAGAAGCCCATACAGGACAATGTACTAAAGAGTAAGTTCTAAAGATGATCCAGACATAACATCTGAATAACAACCTCTGAAGGTTTACTCATTAGTAGTTCTATACTTAATCAACAGTTCTGATAGAAGCTTTCCACCACCCTAAACTTCAGCAATTTATAGTTTAATTGTATTTTAATAGATATTTTGTACAAGTTCCAATGCTACAGCCTGTTGTAGTATTATACTATTGTTGTTATCTTTCTTTATAAGTTTTGTATTCTATAAATAGAAGGGTTCACACCTTCTATTTATTAACTTGGATAATATACAAACTTTGTTACCAGAATTTCATTGTCCATTATATGAGAATTATAACTTGAATATATTTTAACTGTTTTAATCATTAACTGCTTAGATTCTCATATATATTTATTGCACTTTGATTAATCATTTGAGGGGGAACATTTACCCATACTAAAAGTGAACTGTTAACTTACAACATTTAATATTTCCGATGCATATCAACTTTGATTAATACTTGTTCTAAAGAGTCTGTTTATCACAAAAGAACCTTTATGGTCATACAATTGGTATCAGAGCTCTGGTTTATCTGATCAAATATCAATCTAACAAATTGAGAATCAGACACAGGCTCTTATTGATATTCAATAAAAGGATAAAAGTTCACTTTATCAAATCCATTATTTTAAAGAAATTGTTAATTTATCAATCTTCTTAAAAATGGATCATCATAATACTGGATCTGCTAATAAGCCTCCCATGCTAGTGAGAAATGGATTCAATATCTGGCAAAGAAGGATGGCACACACTTTATCACAGCAGAACACTGGTTGTTGGAAGTATGTCATGTATGGATCCCATAAACTAGTGACAACTGATCCAGAATCAAAAGTGTCAAAAGAAAAAGAACCAAAAGACTACATAGATGAAGATTTCCTAAAACTTGAGCTAGATGCCAAGACTTTTTCAATGTTGGCAATGGCACTCCCAAATGAAATCTATGCTGGACTCTTACATTGTGAGAGTGCAAAAGAACTTTGGGACTGCCTAAAAGAACAGTTTGGAGGAACTGATGAGGTGATTGCCAACACCAGAGAGATCTTAGCTCAACAATATGAGACTTTTACTCATGTTATTAGAGAAACTTTGACCCAACAATTTGAAAATTTTTCTTCATTAATATCTGAGTTGAAATTAAATGGTCAGACCTACACAAATCTATCTATGTTACATAGATTTTTAAGGTCTTTACCAGAAAAATGGGAAACTTATTCCATAGTCCTCAGATCAAATGCAGATTTTGATTCCCTATCACTCACTAAATTACATGGGAAATTGCTAACTTTTGAAAGAGAAATAAATCAAAAGCAAAAGTTGCAAAATTCTGGCAAAACTGCTGATGACTATTGTAACACCCCGGCTTTTAGGCCCAAAAATTTTCCGTGCATTATTATTTATAAATGATAAATTAAACAAACAAGGATGAATAACAAATAATATGTTTTACTATACGAAACTAAAACCTGAACCATTATCTAAAGGTATCTTACATAAGTGTTCGTTACGTAATCGGATCAAAACGCGTTAAGAAACCGACACATGACCCGCGATGAGTCATCAAGTGGAGACATGTGTGAGGGACACATGTCCCCACCATTTTACACCCGTCACCCTACTACCCTTTTCTTATCTCTTAACTTAAGTCTTTGTAAAACACTCTCACTTCAACACATACTTCATACATACATCAGTAGAGAGGGGAACAAATAAAAAGAAGCAGAGGAGCTATCAACCACCGCCACAGTGGCGGCGTTCGGCCACTTTCCTTCCCTCCGACAAACTACACCCATCCCCTCATAAATCTTTCCTATCTTATTAACTAATACACACCCGCTATTATAGAGAGAAGAGAACCGAATCAGGAGAGAGAGTCGAGTGGTAGAGACAAAAACATAGGGGAGAGAAAGACACCGAGAAACCGATCGGGAGATGTGTGTGCAGGATTGGTAACGATGGGATCGAGGAGGGTGATGTTGTAGCTCAATCACAAGGTGACGGTGGTGCTCGAAGGCCGGTGGTCGAGCCACGGCGGCGCCACCTCTACACAGATCTGGAAACAATGATTAGGCTTCTTTGAGTTAAAGTGAACTCGTTTAAGGAAATAGTCGGGTGACGGCTCGATTTTGTCAATATGGAGTAACATCGTGTAAGGTTTAGGAAGAAGTTGAAAGGACAAAACCCGAGTCAACTCGGTTGACTCGGTCAACAGTAGTCAACCTGGTCCGTTGACCAGTCAACTCAGTTAACTGAATAAGGCATTCTAAAGGTATGAAACAAGAACTCGGATTGTATATTAGAGTTAGTGTTATTATGCTGGATGACACGTGTGGAACCGTAAAAACCTATGGACCAACCCGATAACCTATAATTAGCTTATATAAGTATGAGAATCAAGTAAGCGGACTAACCCGATAACCTATAAACAAGAAACTTTGGACGATGTGACGAGTCGCTAAGATACAGGACATAACGATATGGCATATTATGTGAAAGGTGAACATTGTTTAAGGATGATAAACAATCACTTAAGTGGTCATCAAACATTAAGTGTAACATAGATACCATATTAAATGAGATATAATACAACTGGACGTTAGATATTATATACCTCCATGATTTGAATATAGAAATGCTAAGTAGTTCTAGTATTCATAATGGAAGGGATGTGGAAATATGAGTAGGATGTACGAAGCATTGGCACTTAGAAACAAATTGAAGCTTCGTGAGTACGATATGCCGTTGAAATATAGATAACCCAATAATAGATGGATATGTTACCATTAAGGAGCTAACTATATGACTATGGACACTTGAGACCTTAAGTATTAACCGAGACAATTAACTCGAGATATGACACTTTATTATTGGAAGTACATGGATTAATAGAATTATAAACCAATGATTAAAATGAGTAAAACGCTAACAACTAAAGGTCCAATTTATCCACACGTGTAATCGCGACACTCGGTTAAACGTACTTATGTTTGCAATATTAGTAGGACCTTGCAAGTGACTTGATAAGTGGACTCTCGACTTGGGATGCTGAACGACCATGTGAAATGAAATGCTACCGAGGTGAGTTCCGTGCACCTTCCCCTTTTTAATGTTTAACTGTTTTGGGGTGAATACATGCCTGTGTGTGTTTTAACTACTTGATGTGACAAGGTGCTCCCGAAACCAGATTCACACTCATTAACCCAAGGGATTGGGCCACTTAATGTATGGGTAGTACTACTTGGGGAATCCTCCACGCACAGTGGATCCGGAAGCCCGGAAAACCCTCCACTGAGGTCTGCGGACCGTTGTGGCATATATTTTGCCATGAGAATCCATAATGGGAGTAGATGGATTCAGTGTTAGGTTTGAAGTGTGACTTGTACATCACCATGTGTTGTGTTATGTGAACTTGTGAACTTGCTTTTGAGATGACAAACTTGTTTTGGATTTACTTAGCTATTTACACGGACTCACCAGCGTAATCACTGACCCAAACTCTTTTTAAGCATGTGTTCAGGTACCGCTAATGGATTGGATTGGAAATGAGGTACGAGTTATAGATGATCAAGTATGGAACGTTATGAAGGCTATTCTACTTGAGGATTAGAGCTAAGCTTGGATAACTATTACGACTAGTGGATTACAACCCATCAACTGCTTCGACGACCGCCGCGATTCGTCCCTGCATAGCTATTAGACTATTTATTTATGTTATGTATTTTTATTTTTGGATTAGAAATTGTATAAACATAAATTATTAGTCATCGTTGCTTCCGTTGTGCAAGTCTGTTACCAATCTGTCATTTCGTCCAGGCCCTACCTGGTCGGGTTGTTACAACTATGTTCCTGGTAGCACAGCTCTTTTAGGACAAGACTCACCATCTTGTTCAAATGACTTTGGTTCTTATGATCATATTGACATCACAGCTAGGATCTCATCAGAAAGATCATATCCAGCCTTTGAAAATGTTGATAGTCAAACTACTAATAATATGTGTTTTATTCTTGATGATTTAAAAAATTCAGTAGTGATGATCTAGAAGAAATGAATATTCTGCATCAACTAGCCATGTTGAGTATAAAAACAATTTTTTTTTTTTATAAAAGATCAGGCAGAAAAATTTCAGGTTTAAACAATCAAACAAAAGTTGGTTTTGACAAATCTAAACATAGATGTCATAAGTGTCAGGAGTTGGGACACTTTGCTAGAGAGTGTAGAAGCTCTAGCTTTAACCAATAACAACAATCTGGAAATCAACCAAGTCCAAGTTACAATAGAAATCAAGGATCACAGGGAAGTGCACACTTTGTACAGGTACAAGTTCCCCAAATCCAATATGTGCCACAAGTACAATATGTCCATATGCTTGTTCAACAACAACAACAGGTTCAACAACAGATGCCTTCCATGGCTGCTCAACCTCCACAGCCTCAAAAACCCAACCAACAAAGTTTGTTCACATCAGGGTATGTTGAGTGGAGCAGTCTTCCATATGACACATCTGAATGTAGTCCAGATGCTGACAACATGATCTTTGACATCAATTGGGGAGAACCTGATAATGGCAGAAAGAATTTTGCCTTAATGGCTTTTGAGGGATCTTCCTCCAACTCTGCATTATCTCAGGTATCAAAAGAATCTCTTTTAAAGCTTTGTTCACATTCATGTAAAGAAGCTTTTGCTTTAATAAGAGAAACAAATATGCATCTACAAGGCAAGGCTAATGATTCTGAAAGAAAATTTAGCCAAATGAAATGTGATTTAGAAAGAAAACTTGCTGCAAAACCAAAAGAAATTTCTAAATTGACTAATAATGCTATTGAATCCCAAGCACAAATAAAAAGCATGATAGAAAACCTAGGAAATGTCAGAAAAGAACTTGCTGACACCAAGGTTGATTGTGAAAATTGGGTTGAGTCTTGTAGAGGTTATCAAATGTTGCTTAACAAACAAACTGCATCCAATGTTAAGTTTGGCATTGGCTATAACCATATTGAATCACCAATTGATTTTCTCCCAAAACTACTAATGATGGGAGTAAAATGATTCAGTCTGAAACTTCTGAATTCAAAGAAAGTACATCTTTTTATCAGAGCTTCCTTATAATTTCAAATGAGAGCTCTTCAGAAGTTCAAACCTCTGATATTCAGCATTCAGTAGTCCCATCTACATCGGGAGTTGAGTCCCTGAAAACTACTAATGACATCATTCAAAATATTGAAAATATCAGATAAATGCCTTCCAAAACTCCTAAAAATTTTAAAAAGAAAGGAAAGGCAAAAGAATGTGAAATATGTGGTCTGTTTAACCACATAACAGAATTTTGTAGATACAGAAAAGGTCAAAAATACAACAAGAAAATTTTACAAATGGTTGTGGGAAAACAGATAAAACATGATTATGAAAATACCTTTGTTCCCAGCAAACAACCAAACAAAACCTTTTCTTAGAGAAAGACTAAAACTCAACATCAGTCTTTTTCTCAAAATTCTTCAAAAGTTGGATCTAGTATTTCAGCAGTTTCACAAACTGCTGATGTTAAAAATTTGATAAAAATGGTCAAACTTCTAATGATCAAAGTTGATGGTGAACCTCAAAAGGTTACCACCATTGCTCCAAAAAGCAAATCCATGAAAAATGACATGGACTCCAAAAAATGGTTCTAATCAAACTGATACCCTTCCTGTCCTCAAGAGTAAACCCAAAGCCAAAGTGGCTTGGGTTCCTAAAACTAACTACTCTACTCTTTGTGCAGAGGGTCTCCAGAGGTCTAAGTAGCATTTGGTATGTTGATAGTGGAGGCTCAATGCACACGACAGGATGCAGATACCTAATCAACAATTTCATCAGTCAAAGAAAATGATCTGTGTCCTTTGGGAACAATGCCAAGGGATATGTGCTTGGTTATGGTGATGTATCATCAGGGAAAGTACAGTTTGACAAGGTCAATCTGGTTGAAAATTTGGAATACAACTTGCTGAGTGTATCTCAAATGTGTGATAAAGGATATTCTTCCTTTTTCACCAAAACTGCCTGCAAGATCATTTCACCAGAAGGCCAAACGTTGATAGAGAAGATCATTGATGATCATACTTTGCTAGAAGCCAAAAGATGTGGTAATATCTATGCTGTAGACATTGAAAAAGACAAAGTATTGAACAACACTGTCTGTTTCTTCTCAAAGGCATCACCTTCTGAAACAGACCTTTGGCATAGGAGACTTGGTCATGTGAACTTTAAAACCATAAATAAAGTCACAAAAATGGGCTTGGTCAGAGGTCTACCCTTGACGGAATACCAATGTAAAGAACACTGTGTTTCCTGTCTTAAGGGAAAACAACATAAGTCCTCTTATAAGTCTATTGATGTGACACCAGTCAACGGTCCAGGTCAACATCCATACGCATTTTATTTATTAATGTCATTTCATGTGCATAATTAGACATTTTTACACACACTATCCCCCCCCCCCAAAGTCTAGTGAAGCACTAGTTATTAAGAAAACTCACCCATTTATGCATACAACACTCGGACTATACGAAAACAATTGGCCTTGGACAGTCAAGCCAATCACATGCTCAACAAAGAACAACCAGACACTCATTGCCACACAATACAAAACAACAGAACACTTGACGATACCCAAGTGGAAAGATTACACAATCCACTCAAACCCGAACAATTACAAAGTGTATTAATAAGGTTGCCATCCTCATCAATCGAAAACACTTCCAAAGGGCAAACTTATGCTATCATTTGATGACAATGTTTCCTAACACATGATAGCTCTTTACTAAACACATGTATACACTTCGGCTCAATCACAAATAATACTATGTGTTAGCACTTAATGACATGAGATCATAACTTGTGGAATCAATACATGTTAATAGCGTCATCGAGTACCATTACAAGCTAGCCGAAACTAAGCGGTATTTTCATAGAATGGTCGAATGTAACTAAAGTTCTATTTAATCCACACTATATCTACACAACTACACCCCTATCCTTTCTTTTCTTTCGGCCAAAATCATCACACACACTCACTAGTTCTTTTCATAAAATGTCCATAGTTATCACAAAACAAGCAAGAAACCACCTTACACAAGCTTCCATTGGGAAGGATATTAACCTAAAGAAGATAATCTTTCTCCTTGTCCCATTCTCGTCCGAACACAAGACCCAAGATACCCTCATGTCCCTTTCAACTTGGTTGTCCTACTCTTCACTAGAATGGAAAAGACAACTAAACTCCCAAACTCCCAAGGTCAACTCCCTTCTATTCTTGCCAAGAGCCAATCGAAACATGAAGGGTGTTAGGAACTATCACCATCACCATGTACATACAAATCATGTTCCATTGTGTTGTCCCTATCACTCTATCCA
This sequence comes from Ambrosia artemisiifolia, assembly GCA_032199755.1. Classification (NCBI taxonomy): domain Eukaryota; kingdom Viridiplantae; phylum Streptophyta; class Magnoliopsida; order Asterales; family Asteraceae; genus Ambrosia; species Ambrosia artemisiifolia. The sequence goes on from CM063520.1 coordinate 52,145,377, forward strand.
AACAAAACCCTCGGCCGCCTAACCCACAACTCTACACTCATGATGTAATCAATCTCAATGGTGATGATGTAACTACAACTTATACCAAAGAAGGAATGAAGCCAAAGCATGATACAAGTTTCTAGGCATGAGAACACTCCTAAACTTGGCTTGATCATCCAACTCATCAGCCCTATGTAATCCATACACCAATTCATGATTAAACCACTTAACAATGCTCCAACCAAGAAGATTAATCCTACCCTTTTGCTTTTGTCACCATCCTAATCGGCTTTCTATATAAGGAGGCTCTTGATCCTCCAAAATCACACCAACACAAATCTAAAGTCTCCTTGTTTCTTCTTGTATGCTTCGGCCTCTCCCAACCCCACTCTAAAACTGATCCAACCTTCTCAAAGGCTTGCACTAGGAAGCTAACAAAGGTCACAAGAATCCATTCCACGAGACTAGAGGTATGTTCCAATCATCCATGTTACCTAGTTTCCTCTCTACGATGATCGGTCCTATTGTACACCCAACCCAATGCTCTTTGATCTTGTATAATCGGCCCATAATCAACTCAACAACTAGTGGTTGTAATCGGAAAATGTTAATGTGATGGTTTAGCTTAATGATTATATTTTAACCTATGAACACTATGCACATTATGTTAGAACTCCACCTAAGTGAATGATGCCTTGAAATTGAAGCTAGAATGAGCACCATGTATCGAATGGGTGCAAAGCCTCGGCTTCTTAGCTGAAACACAATGTGGATAATGTGCCGAACCTATGTTGTTTTGTACGAATGTTCATACACGAGTACAAAGGAACTACACTTACACACACACCATGATCACTCTTTTCACGCATTAATGGACACAAATAAGTCGGTTTTAGTGTATCACATAACCGGATTTAACCCATTGTAACAAGTTAAAATTTCGGCTAATAAGATAAACATATGTTAAAAAGTATCAAACATGTGTTAATACTAGTATAATGCCACAACACAACATAATTTGCGTTAAATCCTTACATTTTCCATAAATACACCACAGACCTTAGAATAAGGAATAATATGTTACCTATGATAATGTGTGGGGCCCATTTTGTTATCAATAAATACATTTTGGTTCCTGTAACCGTACATTGTATAAGTACCCTTGAAATCATAACAATGGTCACGTGCACAAACCATAACCCACATATAACTATCACAAAGGTCCACAACGTCGGGTGAATAATTTGTATGATAATTGATAAGAACGTACAACTTACTATGTCCTTGATAATCATGGGGCATTCTTCGTCATGACAATAACTATTCCACCTCACTGCCTTACCATACCTCACATCCAGTCATAAGGTGAGTTTCACGGCCCCATTTTACTACTTTTACATTTTGGGGGACAAACATGCTACAATTCTAGTACAAATTTTATTTGTGTGTTAATTCTATCGTGAATACCATGTGGAACATGAGACATTTGGTTCATGAGCTCAAGAGTCATCGTACTACGTTTTATTGTAACCATTAGCTATCGAAAGCCATGGAACACTTTAATTGATCTATTGGGTTGACACCCCCACTCTTGGTTAGTCTCTCTAACCGGTTACATACAAAAGAGTGTTAGTATTCTACTATACATAAATACATACATTTTCTTTAGTGTACAATGCGCGAGGTACAACTGTCAAGAGGTTTGGTTATGGGACTCATGGTTCGCACGGTAATAATTCGCTTAGCTAGCCTATGATTGGTCATACACGAATTACACGAGCACTTTGCTTAGTACATTTAAACCTGTGAACTCACCGACATTATTGTTGACAAATCTTTTATGCATGTTTTTCAAGTAATTGACCATGAGACGCAGGGACTTAGGAGAGGGGTTCGAGCATGCACCAAATGGTACCATTTTAGATCGGGTCTTGTCAATTCCACGTTATTTCAGTATTTGAGTCATGTGTTCTAGCCAATCTACTATTTTCTTAAACAATGTTATGCTTATTAAATAATTTATGACATCATCCATCCTTAGATGGTATCCATTTAAATAAATTTGTGTGTTGCTTGAACCTTGTGCTTGAAAACCTTTCGAGGTCGCATTCCTGTGTTTCCGCCTTGGCGGGGTGTGACAATTGAAGAATAAAAAACAACTGCATGTCTTCAACTACTCCATATGGACTTATTTGGACCAGTCAAGATAATGAGCCTTGGTACGAAGAAGTACTTCTTGGTCAAAATTGATGACTACTCAAGATTCACATGGGTCTTCTTCTTATTTTCCAAGGATGAGGCAGCTGAAATTATCAAATTCTTCATTCTACAAGTTGAGAAGCAATATTCTCTATCTGTCAAAGTCATTAGAAGTCACAATGGGACAAAATTCAAGAACAAAACTCTGGATGAGTTCTGTTTGTCTAAAGGGATTGTCAGGCAGTTCAGCATTCCCATAACTCCTAAACAAAATGGTGTTGTAGAAAGGAAGAATATGACATTGATCAAAGCAGCTAGAACCATGTTGGTTGATTCTGGCTTACCACTGTATTTCTGGGTAGAAGCAGTGAACACAACATGTTATGTTCAGAACAGGGTCCTTATTAACAAAAGACATTCCAAGACTGCTTATGAAGTCCTTCATGGCATTAAGCCTCTTATCACTTTTTCAAGGCTTTTGAATGTCAAGGTGTAAAATGTCAAGAAAATCAACATCTGGTGGATGTCAATTTATAGGAAACTGTCTGGTGTCCTGGCAATCAAAGAAGCAAACTTTTGTGGCAACATCAACTGCTGAGGCAGAATACATTGCAGCTGCACGCTGTACATCTCAGATCTAATGGCTTCAAAATCAACTTCTTGATTATGGAATCAAAGAGACCAAGACTCCACTCCTGATAGACAATACCTCAGCTATTAGCATCATTCAAAATCCTGTTCAATTTTCAAGGACTAAACACATTGAAATCAGGTATCACTTCATCAGAGATAGCTATGAAAAGGGGAAAATTGAGGTAAAATATGTGTCATCAGCTAATCAAATAGCTGATGTGTTCACAAAACCTCTTGACTCATCAACTTTTCAGAGGTTAGTATCCATGCTTGGGATGCTTAATTTTGAGTAAAATCTGTAAGTGTTTTCATTTTTCTGTACATATTTTACCTTCACTTACTTATTTTCACCTGTCTTAAAACCTCTAATAAACCAAAAGAGAGAAACTACTAATGTACAAAACATCAGATTGTGAATATTTTCTGAAAAGATCTAACTACTGATAATAAAAAAATCATTAGAAGTTACATTGGGTGTTGTAATCTGATTTCTCATCAGTTGTTGAAAACTACTGAAGAGAAAATGGGAAACTACTGATGAACAATTTTATTTCATCAGAAGTTTGGTCAATAAGGGTAAATCAGACCTTTCCCATCAGAAGTCCTAAGGCGGTTATAAACTTCTGAAAACCCCTCTTTTCATACTTATCGTTGCAAAAACAAACATTCCCTCTCTCTGAAACCCTCTCAAACCTAAATATACTGTTCAATCGAAATACCATGGCTCTCATACTCAAACAGGGATACAATCAAAAAGGCTACTTCACAAAGGATTCAGCCTCGTCCCAATACGATGAAATCATATATTTAGTCGTAAAATCCCAATACTACACAACGTTCACTGTTAACCTACCAATCCGTACTGAAACTCTCAATGAGTTCTGGGCAAACGTTGTGGCAGTAACTGTCAATGATAAGGTCATTTCCCTAAAGACGGCGATCAAAGGGGAGACCATGTCAATCACACCTGAAACCCTGGGGATAAGATTAGGTCTTAATGATGCATAAGCCCCTAAACAAATTCCAACTGGAACTGTCCAGTTAACCATGACAGAGTGTGGTTACCAAGGTACTCTTTCACATGCCACAATTTACAAAAGATTTTTTGATGCAAAATATAAACTTTTGTTTGACTATATTATCATGTGTTTGAGTCCTAAAACTTGTTCATATGATCAAATGCCCTCTACTTTACAACCAATTTTCTATTCCATTGTGAATGAAACCTCATTCAGAGCATCTTCATACTTCTTTAATAAGTTGGTGTTACATCACCAAAATGATAAAAAGAATTTTTGCTATACCCAAGGTTCCTAATGCATTGTAATATTAAGGAACTTGGTAAAGAGGTACTTGTGGGAAATGCTTCAAAACTAAACCCTTTAACCTCACAGGTATTCTCAAGGCATAAAAAACCGGCTTCAATGCCAGAGGATGACCAAGGGAAACAAGAAACAGTCCCCGTGGAACCTACATCCTCCAAACCCATCTCTCCAAAGACAAAAAGCCAAAAAGCGAAAATCCAAACCCACAAACCCTAAAAGAAAAGTAGCTCAGGAGGTTGAGATGCCTGAGGCTACTGATGTGCACTCTGCACTTGTTAAAGATGTAACTGAAACTTCCTCTCAGTTACATCCATCTCCACCCTCACCCAAAAGAGCTAAACCCATTTCAATCCAGTTTTCAAGGAAGAAACTTAAAAAGACCAAAATTGCTGAACCTCTTCCTGAAACTACTGAACACATTCCTTCTACTGATCCTAAAACTACTGAACCTGAACTTTCCCACACAATAGTAGAAATAGCTCAATTTCTCTCTGGGCTAAAGGAAAATATCCCATCAGATAATGTCATTCCCCAATCACCACACAAAACAAGGGGACAAACTACTAAAATGGACATTGATGTGGATATTATCAGCCCTATCCCAAGAGATGAGGAGGAACCAAGGTGTCTAAGCCCAAACCTAGATACTTTAGGTACATATGAGGCTGCCAATACTCTTATACCACCCATTTGTGGATCAGAGGACATTGGTAACATAATTAAGACCTCATATGTGGCAACTGCTGATGAAGGTCTTGTTCCTGAGGCAGGAAATCCCCAGAACCAAGAAAAGGGGGTCCATGAGACTACTAAGTTGGGCCTAGCTCATGATATAATTGATGACTACATCATTGATGATGTCATTAGGGATTCAGATGATTCCATTGTTATGGATGATGTTTCAAAATTCAAGGAATTGACGACTGATTGTGAAGGTCCTGAATTCAATGTATCTGCACTCAAGGAGTCAGTCACAAAGGATCAGGTTAAAGACCACTTAAACCCTAATTCCCTAAAAGTGGCATCCCTAGTCTTTACTGAGGATCACCCAAAAACACCCCCTCCATAAACAAAACAACCTACCCACCCGTCTTTATCTAGTGCTACAAGCATAGACATTAACCAGCTATGCAGCCCAAAAGGTCCCTTATTCCAAATGGTACACCAACTCCTTTCATCTCATATCCAAACATTCACAACTGCCATTGAACTCAAGAACAGAACCCAAATAGAGATGATTAACAATGCCTTAGACCATAAACTTAGAGAATTGTCAAGTAAAATTGAAGATAATAGAAGACAACTCCAACATCTTTTTGGTATTGCTCCTCCTGCTCCATAGTTTCCAGAGATAGATGACGTCAAAAAAGAGGAGAAAGAAAAGGAACTTGAGAAGATAGACCTTGAACAAAGCAAGAAAGCTCGTGAAGTCCAGAGACTCAAGGAGGCCAACAAAAGATCTCAACAAACCAAACAAGAAGAAGCCTTAAAAGAAAGACATTTGTATCAAGAAAGGCAAGAAAGGCTCCTTAGAGAACAAGATGAAAGGTCTTCCAAAGCCAAAGAACCAACTGCTGATGAAGTTTTTAAAAGATCTCAACAAACCAAACAAGAAGAAGCCTTAAAAGAAAGACATTTGTATCAAGAAAGGCAGGAAAGGCTCTTTAGAGAACAAGCTGAAAGGTCTTCCATAGCCAAAGAACCAACTGCTGATGAGGTTTTTAAAAATGCTGAAGACAATCCTTCAGTATTTTATGCTGAGAAACACCCCTCAGTAGTTTCAACTCAGACTATACAACAAACATCTGTTTCAACCACAACTCCACTTATTCAAACTCAAAATGCCCCATCTAAACCTTCAGTATTTTTGAACCATGAACCAATTGCCTTCAGTTCAGAGGAATTAGAGAAGAACTTTAGGAAGTAAAGAAAAAGGCAAAAGAATATGAGTTATGGGAGAAGATAGATGAAAGGGAAGACCTGAGCTATGAAGCAAAGCTGAAATTATGGGAAGAAAAGATAAACGAGCTAGAGAGCAGAAGAAGAACAAGTACTGATTGCTGAGAATGACAAAAGACAACAACTGATGAACTACATTGTCAAGAACAGCAAAGCCAAGAAACACTCTCTCAAGGGTCTCTCAACTGCTAAACTGGAACACAGAGCAAGACTCGTCTGAGAAAGACAATGCTGAGAAAGAGAAAAAGTTGAAGAGAACCCAGATGATAGAAGAATTGGCAGCCAATGACTATGGCACAAAGGCTCAGCTATCAAAATGGAAGGAAGTTGACTTGAATGAAACTTACAGGAGATTCAAAGCATTGCAGAAGTCTAACCCAGAAAAATTTAAACCAAAAGAAGTTTCACAAACTTCTGATTCTGCAAGAAAGAAGCCTACTGCCAAAAGACAGAAGTCATTAGGGGAACAAATTAAAACAGACTTCAAGATGGTTTTGATTGAAGGCAACACCATAGTTGAAGATGAATTCATGATTGAAGAAAAGCCTCTGATTATACAAGATAGGGATCCTGCAAAATTTGCATATCAACTCAAGCAGACCATCACTGATCAAAAGCAGACCAAGGTAATCACTGAATACCACATTCCTATTCCTAGTGATATATCTGGCACTGTACAAGTTGAACATAGAAGGAGATCCAACCTGATCATATCTGAAATAAAAGACCAATCAACATCAGGCCTATCTTCAAACCAGCAAATAGTACCTTACAAGAAAGAATTTTTTCAAATCTAAGTCTCCAATAGCCAAATGGTACTTTACCCACAAGTCCAACTCAATTGTCCTGGAAAGAGAAGACTGCTCCTCCAAAGTGCTACATCACAAGACTGAGCTGAACAAGTTATCAGATGATGATCTTCTCACTGTTCAGTTCATGGAACCAAAACAAGGACCACTTCTCACAGGCCAACAAGTCAATGAACTCAATATCTCAATGATAAAACAAATATGGAGAATTCTTGACAGCAGAAAAAGATGAAACTATAAATAAATTAGATAAGGTTAGGGCTTCATCAATCCAGGGGGAGATTGTTGGGTCAAGGAGGATTGATAAGAATTTCAACCTTAGTATAATATCCTCTCTGCAACTTTTTTAGAAGTATTACAAGTGCTAAAGAAGAAAATGCAAAGTACTAAAGAAGAAGTTGATACAGGACAAAGTAGTGAAGAGTAAGTTCTGAAGATGAACCAGACATAACATCTGAAGAACAACTACTGAAGGTTTACTTATCAGTAGTTCTTTACTTGATCAGCAGTTCTGATAGAAGCTTCCAACCCCCTAAACTTCACCAGTTTATAGTTTAATTGTATTTTAATAGATATTTTGTACAAGTTCCAATGCTACAGCCTGTTGTAGTATTATACTATTGTTATCTTTCTTTGTAAGTTTTGTAGTCTATAAATAAAAGGGTTCACACCTTCTACTTATTAACTTGGATAATATACAAACTTTGTTATCAGAATTTCATTGTCCATTATATGAGAATTATAATTTGAATATATTTCAACTGTTTCAATCATTAACTGCTTAGATTCTCATATATATATTTATTGCACTATGATTAATCATTTGACGGGGAGCATTTACTCATACTAAAAGTGAACCGTTAACTTAGAACATTTAATATTTCCGTTGCACATTAACTTTGATTAATACTGGTTCTAAAGAGTCTGTTTATCACAAAAGAACCTTTATGATCCTACACCTTTTAACATATTTTTCCCAACGGTCCAATGCTAATTAAAAGTTAACTCAGGTAGTTTTTGCTGGGCAATGCATTTCATCAAAACTTTTCCACATAAGCAGTTCACATCATCAAAAGTTTGATGTTTTTGCTACATAATCAGTCCACGTCAGCGAAACTTTGACATTTTTACCACATAAGCAGTAAACATCAACAAAAACTAATTGTGTTAAATTTTAGTTAGTATGGGACCTGTTTTGGTCAAAAATTAACTAGTAAAAATTAACTTTGTTTTCCAAATTAGAAACGTGAGGTAGTGTGCTAAAAATATTTGTTATGCTCAAAATCAGTTGTATCTTAAGGATGTCACGTTTAGGATACAAAAAGAATAAGTTTCGACAACTACGTTCAGGATAACAAAGGAAACAATAAAAGACAAACAGTTGTATCCTCAGGATGGAACTGTCTAAGCTGAAATGAAATACTTAAATAGAAATGAAATAATCAACACAAGAACACTCGATATACGAGGAAAGCCCTTGATCAATGATGATCACCGACACAAAACCTCTGGAGGAGTTTAAACCCCTGCCTTTGTTGTTTATATTAATAAGAAATACAGATACAACTTCGAAAATGAGATGGACGATTAGCTAGAATTGCAATGAGTGTTGTGAGTGTGTGTGAGCTAATAGAAAGAAAGAATAACTGATAACAAGTGTCCTACAATCGTCCATAATACCCCTTTTTATAGTAAGAAGTTACAAACCACCATCCTCAGATATCCGGGATTGCAACTACCAAGTCTTCTAGACGTTTGAAGCTATCCCACTATCACACGAGCTTCATCGTTCACTAACCAAGTCCTCTGATAATCCAGCAAGACTCAGTCAAGAGCTATTCGTCGTCCAAGTTTACCTACATTCGAATAATTTCAAGATAAACTGTTAGTCCATCCTCAGGATGTACATAGGATAATACATTGTTATATCCTGAATCCGGCATAGCCTTTAGTATCCTGAAGATGTTAAATGAAGAACATAAGGAAATAATATCTTAAGAATTTCACCACCAACAATTGTCCCCAAAAATGTTACCGGTAATATTTCAACGGTAATATTTTTCATGTTTATCTCTTGATTTGACGCCTGTCAGGAATGATCATTAGCTATATTTTAGCCACTAATTATGGGATGGCCGTTATACTTATCTCTTCACTGCCTATATTTATAGATGCCATCTTGCCTTTAAAACCACACCAAGCCTCTTTCGAAAGGTACACATTCTTCTCTCCTTCTCTGTTTTCCAAACCTCTGAATTTTCTTCTAAAAAATCAAATTATGGGCAAGAAAACCACCCGGGCTACTGACAGTGTCGAAGTCCCTAGTGACAACCCATGAATGAGGTCTGCACCTTCTGGACAAGGATATCTTGGCTTTGCAAAAATCAGGGGCCTTCCCTGAGACTGCAGTGTCCCGGCCTTATGACCGGAATGCTAAGGTTGATTTTGCATTCGAGGTCTGGGTGTGTTTCCTGTACCTCCCTTTCCATCTTGGCCTGAAGTATCCTTTCCCTGCTTTTATCAGAGAGTTCTTTGAACGAACAGGGATGGCGTATGGTCAGGCCATGCCTGAGGTCTGAAAAATCTTGATGATATGCAACAAGATCATTGAGAATCATGGCATTCCCTTGCAAATAGGGGACCTGTCCTATGTCTATAAGCTCAAAACACATGGTTCAAATTGTTTTGTGCTTCAATTGATCAACAAAAACCCCTCTTTTTTTTGCATAATGTCATCAACTCTGAAAGTTCTTGGAAATCAAAGTTTTTCTTTGTTAGAAGGGATGCCATCCCAGATGGAGACAAATACCAATCCTTTGGTTATAAAGTGGTAAAATTCCTAAAAATTAAAACAAAATTATAGGTATATCCTGAGGATATCACTAATATTTAAAAATTTCTTTGTTTTACAGGTGCTTCTTTTTCAAAGCTTGCTCCTTCTCTTGACGACGCATTTGCCGGGGTAAAACAAGTAAGAGACTTACCTCAAGCAGCTAGAACTTTAGAGATAGAAGAAAGTGTGTCTACTAGCCAAGCCACAGATATGTCATCTAAGTTACCTTTTACATCCTGAGGATGTTACATTCATACAACAATTACTAACGTCATTCTTTGTTATTTCAGCCAAAAAAACGGCCTTCTTTGACCCATTTTCAAAACTGCTGCATATTTGGGTTTGATCAATAATGCATTGACCTATTTGGGTTGATCAATACTGCAAATGCATGACCCATTTGTGCACAACTACATAGGTTGTAGTATGTGTGCAAGTTCATAGGCTGCAGTATGTGTGCATGACCCATTTGCAAGCACATGCGACCCGTTTAGGTTCATCAATATTGCATATGTTTGCAAACCTGCATATTGCATATGATCAATATTATCAAACTGCATGACCCATTTGTGCGTCTGTTTAAAATTTTATAAGTGAGTTGACAATTTTACCCCTGACTTAACGACACTGACTTAACTCAGTTAACAAAATGGACTGTTTTGGCCTATTTCGTCAAAATCAAGGGATTGTTCAAGCAATTTTTTGAATTTTGGGCTGGACTGGCATATTGGCCAAAACCAAGGGGGTGGTTTTGGTAATTAACTCTTTTTTGTGCGAGCGTTTCCCCCCACGTGAAGAACCCTCGGGTTCACGCACGGGTTTGCACTCAGGTTGTGTATCCGGCACGATCTCCGATTCTTCTTGAGAACAATGGCCTATGTTTATGTTCATATTTGAAGCAAAAGCCATTGGCTCATGAAAGTATTGCCCCGGCATGTTTAGTAGTTGTGTGTAACCCTTCATGTTCGGGTCACAATCTAGGTAATTAAAACTTGGTGGCGGTTGGATACTGTTTGAGCGCAACGCATTCGGGTTGCTCGAGCGAGACGGGATAGTTGGACGGAATGGAAACATGATAATATTTTTTAGGAGAAAGTGTGTGTACAAAAAATGAGAAGAATTGAGGAGTGTGTATAAAAAATGGGTTGGGTTATAAACTTATATATAGGTAATTAAATTTGATTTATAAAAATAATTTTTTTTCTTTTGTACCATTGCACGACGGTTATATTTCAAAATCCTCAAAAATTTTGGCGTTAAAAATTTAACTCTTTTACCGGTTTTTGGTATTTACGACGGGGGAGGGGGTGTTAGTCGCGCCAAAGGGCGTTAAAATGAGCATTAACGCGGTATTTAAAGCCCACTACGGTTGTTCCAAAACTGAAAACAAAATTTCTTAGTAACTTCTATGTCAATGATGAGAAGAATACCATTCTAATCTCATTAATAAAATCATCAATAAAGTGTTGTCATTCACTCGTTCCTAGGAAGCTTAATGATGTTAGTTAAAGAAGGGTTTGTTTTTTTTTTTTCCAGCTAAGAACAAGTAAAATATGGTACAGAAAAATTATGAATTATGCTAAAGTCTTTGAGAATATTTGTTCTATCTGGATGTTAAATGAGTGAGTTAAACCTACTTGAGCAAGGAATGCTCAAGTTTTGCAAAAGTTCGGCTTTAATTTCAAAGACAATGGAAGACATCAAGTCCCTTGGGCATTCATGGATTAAGAGTAGATCCTTGTTCAAGGCTTTGTCATAGAGAAATTGGTGTAATTTTCGTTGTAATCCTTGTGTTGCTCTAGTGGTCTTGCTAGTTTGTTTTAATGAAATTTGTCGTTCAAAAAAAAAAAAAAAAAACTACTTTCGGCTTTTATAAATATGAATTGGGTCGGAGCTCTCAGTATTGAAATAAAAGTTCGGCAAAGAAATTATGTTTGGGTAATGACAATCTGTAACACAATAATTAGGCTAACATTGACGTGTCACTTATACGGATAGGATCACAAACCAAATTTGGTAAATGCTCACTATGTTGCGAAATTTGACATACTATATAAATTTCAGTTACGTCTATCATATCGAACGTCTTTTAACTCTTGACACTCCTTTATGTTACATCCTTATAGAGTTAGGCGGTGGGGTGTAGAGTCAGGGAATGGGTCGGGAAGCTGATGTGGAGCATTTTTCTATCGGGGAACACACTTGTGGAATTTCAGTGCAAACAGGGCAAACTCCCCGTCCTTCCCAAACGTTTCTCTCTCACTTCTGCAAGACGGTGAGGTGGAGGCTGTGAAGGTCACGGTGACCACACCGTTAAAGCTTATAGGCATGGTAAACTTATGTACAAGAAGATAAAAGAAAAGTACACCTGAGAAAATTGCTAAATCAACAAATATAGAATAATAAAAGATATGTATTATTTTAAATAGGATCATATTTAGTAATTAATAATACGTATCTCACTTGCTAATTCTCAAAACAAAACATATTTACTTTTTTCCCAGATTGATTCATATACCTCCAAACGCATAATAAAAATGAGAGGTCGTAATCTCAATGTATTGTCATTGTTGGTACTACACTATTCTTATCCCACAATATACCTATTTTCATATAAACATAACAAATTCAATAATTGCAAACCTTATTTGTGTACCTGATTTCATATATCCTTGATAGCAAATATATAACAATTTTGAATTAACTTTTAATTTTCAAAACATTTTTTTTAACGAAACCATAAAAGAGGCAACAAGAGTGGGATGTAAACTAGCCAAACCACCCGTAATCTACTCAATCGACTCGTTACAATCTTGAATATAATGAAACTTGAATGAGCTGATCACTAGCTCAACCCTAAAGTGAGCTCTAGCCTGAGTGTAACAACTTTGACAAAAGGCGCCAAGTATAAACACAACTATTATTTATATCTAGTTAAGATAGTACGCAATAACAAAACATATACCACAATGATTGCATACGTTTATGAACAAAAAGTTTAACAGACGGGCCAAATCCGAGCTGAGTTTACGATTTAGAAATATAGTTTAGACCAAAATCGAACTCAAACGAGTCTGGTTTTACACTAATCAACCAACAAGACGAAAAAGGTTTCATTTAAAAATATCTTTCTCTATCCACAAAAATGTTGGTGATATATGGAAATGAGAAAAAACGAAAAAAAAAAATGTTATCACTCAACAGAAAGTGACTACCACATAAGTGAACATGGAGGAGGGTGAGACCAACATAAATAAAAATTTATAATAATAATAAAATGCAATGATAGTTTGAGTTCATCTACAACAACATCCATGCAACCAAATTAAAAGCTGAAAAGGAACACACGTTTATTCATATCTCATCTTGCTCCCTTCACAACCATCCAAAACATTATTATTATTTTCCACATATAACAAGACAATTATATTATGATATAAAAATTGTTCCAAAAAAGATTATTCACAAGAAATATATTATCATGATCACCAATTCACCATGATCATCTCAATTTTCCCAATTTTTTTAACATCAAAAATAAATCTAAAACTAACCTCACAAAAAATAATTAAGCACCAAAATATAACCTAGTGAATTCCCTATTTTACCCTTTCCATTCCATGCATTGTGAAGTGGGTCGGGTCTTCTGTGTACCCGCATTAACCGGGCATGGAGTCTGAACCGGTAGTACCATACAATTGTACTGCAAACACAACGAACTACTCAGAGGTATTTCTGTCCTTGGATTAATCGGCATACCGGTTAAAAAATTATGTTGCAAGTACAACAATTTTATACTACCAGCCGTTAACCGGTCCACAAAAACCGGCGGAACCGAACCGGTGAACCGGTTATTATTCAAGTAAAGATTCTCAACCGTTGCAAAAAGAGGCGACACTTGTCCGTACAGCATGTTGTGACTAAGATCAACGGTTTGGATTGCAACCGAAGTTTCCGGTTGGACCGGTCCGGAAAACCGGTTTCTTTCGAGTTGGAGGTTTGTGATCGGGAAGCTGAACACGCAGCCCGGGATGGGTCCGGTGAATTGGTTCAAGCTTAGGTCAAGGTAATTTAATTTATTGAGCCTAAGCAAGAGCCGGTCCACCGGACCCGAAAATAGGTTCCATGATAATGAAAGATATTGTAACGATGAAGGGAGTGACTCGGGCTGAATGGTGCCTGATAACTCGTTGTGTTTCATGTCTAACCGAGTTAAAATATTCGAACCGAATGCGGGTATTGAACCGGATAAATGGTTATGACAAAGAATAATGTTTGTTAGCTCTGGTAAATTTCCTATAGACCATGGTATAGCGCCACTGAGTTGGTTGTAACTCAGATCAAGTGTCTTTAGTTTCTTTAGCTCTCCTAATTCAGCCGGAATTTCATGCGAAATGAAATTCCGGCTAACGGCTAAAAACCGGAGATTCCTGAGTTCGGATAAAGTTGTGGGTAATGCGCCCATTATCCTCCCGGGGACAACGGTAAACTCCGCGAGTGCTGTTAACTTTCCGATCGCGGGGTTAAGGCGACCGGAAAGTCCGGGAGCACCCGCGCGAGGATCGCCGAGGTTTAATGCGACGACTCGTTCGCCTTCGCAGTAAACCCCGGCGAAATTACAAGGATCGGATGTGAAATCCCATGAGGCAAAGTAATTAGACCCCGGCGTATCTTCTAGCGACTTTCGAATAGATTGTAACGCTAGAAAATCGACGGGGTCTAAAAGTGCTGAAATAAGCAGTGGCGAATATAGAAGAAAAGTTGACCAGATAATAATGTGGGTATTACACATTAATATTCCCTTCATGATAACTAAATTTTGAATGGAAGACTTGGATGACGATGTACAATGGAGTGGTGGTATATATATGTTATATATAATGGTGATAGAAGAGGTGGATGAATAATTAGATGATATGATGATGCTTTACCGTGAAGGGAGTGATTGTTCACCTTTTTTTGTTGGGAAAATATAGCCGTGAAAGATTTAATGGAGAAGACAGCTAGGTACCACCTCTGAGAATGAATTTTGTAGAGAGAGAAAGTAGAGAGAGAGAGAGAGAGATTATGAGGACGATGATGATGATGGATTGGGGAGGACGCTAACAAGAAAAAAACAAAGAAAAAGAAGAGGGGTGGCCTGGCTTGTTAGAGAAGGAGCAATTGATGTATTTTTCTAGTAGTAATTTTGTTTTTCTTTTAATTTTTTTTTTATGAATTTTGTAAATGTTTTTTTTTGTTGGTATAGTGTTAGGTTCGGGAAGAAGCAACGGTTGTCCGAGCCTACGTGGAAGGTTCGGATGGACAGGTTGAGGGGTTTATCGGTGACCTGGCAGAGACCACGTGACATACGTGGAACCGGCCACATACATTTACTACGTGCTAGCGACACTTTTTTTTTTTTGTTTGGTTTTTTTTTTTTTTTTTTTCACATTTTACAGCTAAATTTAGAAATGGTTAATTTGTTCTGTATTTTCATAAATAGTTGTAAATTTATTGTGGGAATAAGGTGCATTAACATACAAATAAATGAAATAAATGACCATGTTAGCATTAAAAAAATGTTAGTCCATTTAAAGAAATTTATTATTTACACAGCTCTAAATGTTTACATTATTTTGTAGCAATTATAAGAAAAGTAATTTATTAAAATTATTATTGCTACTTTGATTCTTTTACCCTTAAAGCTCTCTTCCTGGGATAGCACTGATTAAAACTTAAAAGAAGTTTATTTTTTAAACAACAAACTAACGAATACCGCTCGTTTCAAATAAAATGTTTTCATGCTTAATTAGATTGTGTTATTTACTTAATATTAACACAAACATGTTTAGCAAGTGGGTTACATACATAACTCAATCGTTTAACACGATCAAATATCAACACCAATGACACAACACGACAAGTTTTACACAATACAATATATTTAGTTCTATAACACGAATGATTACGACATACTTAACATTACTATTAACATAACCTCCTAACCTGTCACACGATAAACTTTACCAAAGCATAAATAAATAATACAACTCAAAAATTATTTAGCTAGCCACATTAGCCGGTTAGTCAGTGTAATTTAGTTATTTTTAGAATGATAATTGACATTGTTTCGATAAACGGGTCTTAAACGTGTACCATCGACCTCTTAACATAGTTAACACGTTAGTTAATCATATTATTGCTGTCGATAGCGGGTTCTACTGGCTGAACTCATTTAGACACATTTTTGATAATGTTATTAATGTGTCAACCTTTTTATTACCCGAACCCATTTAACCTCAACATGGCGCCGTCAAGTTTGTCTAAGGGGGTGTTTGGGATTGATTATTCAAAATAGATTATGCGTTTTGGAAAAGTAAGAGTGAAGCTGCTTATAGATTATTGCGTTTTGATAGCCTAGAAAACTGATTATCTGCGTTTTCAAAACGCAATCCAAACACTAAAAACTGATTATCTGCATGTTCAAAACGCAATAATCTAAAAATCAGATTCAAAACGCAATCCCAAACACCCTCTAACTATATATATTTTAATATGACGTTCACTCGGTAGCTCGTTTTTTTACCCTTCAAATTAGGATAAGTAGAGTAACTAAGGTGAATATAAAAGAGAATTATAGTAAGCTTCGTTTGCAATATATATGGTTCCATGTACTCACCATTGGTACCTATGAAAAGAAAAATCATTTTATTTAATATATGATAAAGTATATCAAATCGTATGAACTTTCTGACCCAACACGAGTGACAAGATTACAACCACTAAATTAATGTACGAATTGAAAGACATTTGATGCATCTTAAAGAAATAACATTATAAAAGAAATAATGTTGTCGAAAGTAGAGAAAATCATTAAAGCAATATTTTTTTTAAATGTATTATAACTCTACATTATTTAAGAACAACTATGACGTGTGTAAAATCTTGCTCACATATATGCTGTTGTTTAAGTATCACAACTTTTTTTCCAAGTATAGCGGTACTAAAATGCATCTGATACACGATCACAACTTGTATGTTACCATGTATGGCAATCAAACTTTTTTTTTTACGAAGAGGTCCGTATTATTCAACTCATGTAATTACTACAATTCCGCATATATGGAGGAGATAAGCATAGTGAAGGTGTAGGGGTGCCCCGACCCCCGCTTTTTTTTTTGCGTATTGGTGGAATTTTGCGATTTTCGTAGGTAATTTTTATATGAATTAAGTCCGGCCCCCACTGATTAGATCTTCCAGCCCCTACCGATCGGAAAAAAATGAGTCCGGCCCCCGCTAATTTGATCTCCAAGCTTTGCCACTGCACATATCCGCTTCATATTTGTTGTGATTCAATATTCTTTTGTTTTACACGTCTACTAGTAGTTCACGTTTTATACTAAAAAATTGATTATTCAAATTTTGATATTTAACAAACAAATAAACTTCACAACCTTGCAAAAGTAAAATAGTCATATCCTTGATAAATATATTGATCATCATTTATCGATAACGACCTTGTCAAACTTAATATAGGAAATCAAGATGATGTTGATACCACAATTAATGGTATGGGTTTCGAATATCCAATTGACCTTTGTATACAAGGAATATGTTCTTTTGGCAAATGATACCAAGATACAGAACCCAACAAAGTAACAAACCCTGACAAGAGAACCAGACACTTTACTAGCAAAAGTCTTCCATGGTTTGAAAACAACTTGTACCTTACAAGCCACAAAGCACAAACCATGTGGATGTAAATGTATTTATTATGCATACGCTAACAAAGAGATGAACACAATCTCATCTATCTTCCAACACAAGCATAAATTTGGAAGTTGGATCAATGAGGGTAACCCAAATCTTAAATGGGCCCTACAGTGATCAATTTCAAAGGGCAAATGCGTCATAACACTACAAGCCAGATGTAAAATTATAAAAACACCTTCACCTTACATGGGGTGGAGATATAACTTGAGCCTTTTATATGAATCAGGATTGTGTTCTTGATTCTCATAAAAAAATAGAGGATGTGTTTGTATTTATATATTTAGAGCATTCACACTAGATCCTCCTTCTTCATCTCTATAATTACACTAAAAATCACTACCATTCTCTCTCCTTTTCTATTTAATAATACTTATTCTATACTTTTATCATTACATTTTCTCTCTCCTCTACTCACAACCACTTCTAAAAATATTAAAAAAATTATGGAGGGTGAACAGTGTCCCCTCCAAATTTACTGATGAACAGTGTCTCATCTATATATTTTCTCTCTCCTCTACTCACAACCACTTATACACACTCTATATAATATGGAGGCCCCCCTCACACAAATATAGAGGCTCTACTGTGAATGCTCTTAGGTAAGATGTCTCTTTCATTTATCTACATTCATTTACTAGATATCATGAGCCCCATACACACCCAAACAAATATAAAAGCAAAAAAAAAAAAGTGTAAGTTTGCGGTGGTTAAAATGAGTGACTTCATCGTGCCACATCCTAAAATGAAACGGATCAAATGGTTTAAAGTTGTATTTACTAAAAAAATTTAAATTGATTATTATAAACTGAATCATTATTTTGCTGATAGTTATTATAGTAATGAATGTCAGTCTAACGTTATCTTGTTGTGGTAACTAGTGTCCTCTCATCTAAATGTCAAGAGTTCGAGTCCTGTTGAGGACTGTATAGTAGTAAGCCGTTCTAAAAAGTTTATTATTGTAGATTTAACAATGACCATTGATAAGATAAAGAAATAGAGAAAATAATATTGTGAAGCATATACTAAATAAAAATAGACAAAAGAATATTGACAAGCATTCGTAACCCTACCTTCGCACCATCATGAAATTGCACATGTCTAATCAAAACTTTTTGTGACACCTATATAGGTGACCGACCATCCTTAAAAATTTGTCTAAAAGAACTGGTCCTGAACTTATAAGAGTTACAATTTGACTTAAAAATAACAGTTAATTAATTTCTCGTCTAAAGTAAAACAACATATGCTACTACCTATTAAAAAAAAATAACATGTTACAGGTCAATATATTGATCGTTAGGTTCGGCCTCAAAAGTGAAAATGTTTTAGGGCAACATGAATACTTATAGTAATAAGCATAGGTATATTTTAATGGTAAGGCCATTCTTAGAAAACACTTCAAGTCCATGTTTTATTTTATTTCTTGTGAAATTATTTCTATAAAATCATTTTAAAAACTATATACTTTTACTTTTCTGACATTGATGACAAATATGTTAGTTTAATCTTGTAAAGCAAGTTTGATAACTAGAAGGACTTAGTTGTTAATGTTGTAATCTAGGTTTTGAGTTAGTTTCCTAGATAGAGTCAAATGTTTCCATAATTAATGTTTAGATGTTAATAATGATCCTAAAGAGACAAGGATCTTAGACTTATAAATAGAAGGAATTATTGTAAGTCAAGTATTCAATTAATAAGAGACATAAGGTTTGGCTCAATTGTGATCTTTGATATCGATTTTCAATAAATTGGTATCAGAGCTCAGGTTGAACTCGCAAGAAATCAAGGATCAACAAGGAGTCCGGCAATCACAGCAAGGTTATCGTGTGGTTTGCGACGGGTTCGAAGAATCAGACGAACAGCAGCGGGTCAAAGGTTTTCGATCAGCAGCCGTTTAAAGGTGTCTGATCCGAAGTTGTTTCACCGAAGTCGATCAGAATCAGCGTGCAGAGGACCGAACAGATTCTAATCAGAAAGAATGGGAGACAACGACAACCGAGTAATTGTTCCAGCGAAGGATCATAATACGACATCCCTCCACGTACCACTCTTAACATCAACCAATTATACGGTGTGGGCTATGAAGATGAAGGTCATATTGAATGTTAATAGTGTGTGGGAGATGATCGAACCTGGAACGAGTGCTGATGCGAAGAAGAATAATATAGCAATAGCTTTACTATTTCAAGCCATTCCCGAGGAACTAGTGCTTCAAATCGGTAATAACGATACAGCAAGAGAGATGTGGGATGCAATAAAGGTCCGACACCAAGGAGCCGAGCGAGTAAAGGAGGCCCGCTTACAAACGCTCTTGTCCGAATTCGAAGGATTGAAGATGAAGGACACAAGCACGGTGGACGATTTTTCAAGTAAAATAGCAAGCATTGCTTCTAAATCAGCCTCGCTTGGACAGAAAATTGAAGAGCCAAAACTTGTCAAGAAATTCCTCAACGGCTTACCAAAGAAGTTTATTCATATGGTCGCGTCTTTGGAACAAGTTATTGATCTAAAGACAGCCTCTTTTGATGATATTGTAGGTCGTTTAAAGGCGTATGAAGAGCGAATTGGCGGTGAAGAGACCTCAGCCAAGCAAGATCAATTATTACTGACCTATGAGGAATGGGAGGCAAAGAAAAAGAAAGCAGGAAGCAACCGAAGTCGATCCTCTTCATTCGAAGCAAAGTCCAAAGGAGCGGATAAGTCTCGAAAGAAGAACTCTTATCAAGGAAAAGGAAAAGAATCGCATAAGAGGCCACAAAAGGATCGATCGAAGATACAATGCTTTCGGTGTGATGAGTTTGGACATTTTTCAAGTGATTGTCCCACTCGACAAAAGAAGGAAGATAACAACCTGACCGTTGAAGACGAACCAGTTCTGTATGTTGCCACAAATCAAGTCGTTTTTCTCAATGAAAGGAAAGTAGACCTTGAAAGCTATGAGAAGTGTCCACGACAAGACAATACATGGTTTTGCGATAATGGGGCGAGCAATCATATGACCGGGAACGAAGGATGGTTCTCCAGCTTGGACAAGCAGATATGTGGAAAAGTTCGATTCGGGGATGGGTCTTGTGTTGAAATTAAAGGGCGAGGAACTATAATCCTTGAAGGCAAGTCGGGTAGAAGGCGGGTTCTGAAAGATGTATACTTTATTCCCGCACTTAAAAACAACATTATAAGTGTTGGTCAAATGGATGAGACTGGGCACAAGGTGATTATTGAGAATGGTGTCTTGAGGATGTTCGAACCAAACGGCTCGATTCTCATGACTATACCAAGATCAAGTAATCGAGTGTATAAAATAAACTTGAATGTTGTTGTGCCAGTATGTTTGCAGGTTAATTTACAAGATGAAAATTGGCTGTGGCATGCAAGACTTGGCCACTTGAATTTTGACGCATTAAGGATTTTATCCAAGGAAGCAGAGGGCCTACCATTAGTGAAGAAAACCACTGATATATGTGATGCTTGTGTGATCGGCAAGCAAACAAGAGGGCCCTTTCAAAAACAAGTGAAGTATACAGCAACTAAGCCACTGGAGCTACTTTATGCGGATCTGTGTGGTCCTATAACACCAAGCACAACTGCAGGGAACAGGTATATACTACTAATTGTTGATGATTTTAGTAGGTATATGTGGGCTTTTCTTGTCAAGTCTAAAGATCAAGTTCCAAGTGTCATCAAAGAATTCATCATAAAGGCCGAAAACAAACTAGAAGCTAAAGTGAAGTCTCTAAGGACGGATAACGGTGGTGAATTTACTTCACGCGAGTTGGGAAGTTTCTGCAAGGAACGAGGAATATCCCGACAATTCACGGCTCCTTATACCCCACAACAAAACGGGGTTGTGGAACGACGAAATCGGACCGTGATTGGGACTACGAGAAGCATTCTAAAGGCCATGAAAGTACCTCAAAAATATTGGGGAGAAGCAGTGATGCATTCTGTCTATCTGTTGAACCGGTCACCAACGAAAGCCCTTAATGGGTCAACACCATTCGAAAAAATTAAAGGAAGAAAGCCGGTTCTGTCGCATCTAAAAGTCTTCGGATGTGTTGGGTATGGCAAAGTCTTAGCTCCGGGACAAAAAAAGTTAGATGACCGGGGAGTCTTGATGGTGTATTTCGGCTCTCAATCGGAAACCGGGAACAACACACACCGGATGTTCGATCCGGTTAAAGGAAGGGTTCATGTGATAAGAGATGGTGATGTTAAGTTCAAGGAAGATGAAGGTTTCGCGTGGGATACGGTTGATACAAAGGAAGATGAAAGGGAAGAGTCTTTGGCCGAATTCTTTATTCAAACAGAGGATGAAAATGGAGAAAGAGAGCCAGCAACTGAATCCGAAGAAGACAACTCAGATCTGAACAATGGGCCGACTGATACACAAGGTAACACAAATTCCACTGTTGGGCCGAACAGGCCCAATAACATGAGTAGTAGTGCTGCAGGTCCGAGTGTTGCTGAAACTAGATCCACGAATGAAGATGCACAAGCTGGAAACTCTGTTTTACGAAGGTCAACTCGAAGTCAGTCAGTTCCGAGACACTTTGCTGATTACGAAGTTGACAATATTCCGAAGCTAACACATACGCTGACAGAGGATGATCAGCTACTTCTATCATCTTTAGATGATGAACAGATCGTTTTTAGTGATGCGGTCAAAGATGATAGGTGGAGGAAGGCAATGGCAGAGGAGATAAAATCGATCGAGAAAAATAACACGTGGAAGCTCGTTGAACCACCACCGAAGACAAAGCCGATTGGAGTCAAGTGGGTTTTTAAAATCAAGAAGGATGCACAAGGACTTGTGTCTAAGTATAAAGCTCGACTTGTTGCAAAAGGCTACGTGCAAAAGTACGGGATTGACTACGAAGAGGTATTTGCTCCGGTGGCAAGGATCGAAACAATACGCCTAATCTTAGCCTTATCGGCTAGCCATGGATGGGAGGTTCACCATTTGGATGTAAAGTCGGCGTTTTTGCATGGCGAGTTAAAGGAAGACGTGTTCGTTTCTCAACCAGAAGGTTTTATAAAAAGGGGCAGTGAACGGTGTGTCTACAAGTTGAATAAGGCGTTGTACGGATTGCGTCAAGCACCTAGAGCTTGGAACACCAAACTCGACATGGCACTAAAAGAGCTTGGCTTTATTCGGTGCAAAAGTGAGCAAGCGGTTTATCGAAGGGAAGCAAACCGTAAACTTTTAATTGTCGGGACATATGTTGACGATTTAATAGTTACAGGCTCCTCGAGTGAAGAAATCCAAGTCTTTAAAGGGCAGATGGAGGCAAAATTCGAGATGAGTGACCTTGGTTTATTATGCTATTATCTCGGGATAGAAGTTACTCAAAAGGATGAAGGAATTGCAATAACACAAAGTGGATATGCTTCGAAAATTTTAAAGCAATTCACTATGTGGGATTGCAACGCTACACAGTTTCCTTTAGATCCCGGATTGAAGTTATCAAAAGGCGATGAAGGTGAAGAGATAGATCCAACCAGATATAGAAGAATAGTTGGTAGCCTTCGATATCTCACTCATACTCGACCTGACCTCAATTTCGCTGTGGGTTTGGTAAGTAGATTCATGCAACGCCCCACCGTAACACATGAACGAGCGTTGAAGCAGATATTGAGATATGTCAAAGGAAGTCTCGATCTTGGTATCTTATATCCTAGAGGAGGTGATCGATTACTCTTGGGATATAGTGACAGTAGCTTCGCTATGGATATGGATGATGGAAAGAGCACAACAGGACTCGTGTTTTATTTCAATGATGCACCGGTTACCTGGGTGTCACAGAAACAAGGAACGGTAGCTTTATCGTCTTGCGAAGCAGAATTTATGGCAGCCACAGAAGGAGCGTGTCAAGCACTATGGTTAAGGAGCTTGATATCGGAAATAACCGGTGATGAAGAAAGGAGGGTTACTCTCAAGGTTGATAATTCATCAGCAATCGAGCTAATGAAGAATCCGGTGTTTTTCGGGAAAAGTAAGCATATTCATACTCGGTATCACTTTATAAGGGAATGCATTGGGCGTGATCAAATTCATGTTGAACATGTAAGTGGGAATTTACAAAAGGCGGACATTCTTACGAAGGCATTGCCAAGGGTAAAGTTTATCGAGATGAGGGAGCTTGTTGGTCTTACAAGATTACGGGGGTGATTGTTAGTTTAATCTTGTAAAGCAAGTTTGATAACTAGAAGGACTTAGTTGTTAATCTTGTAATCTAGGTTTTGAGTTAGTTTCCTAGATAGAGTCAAATGTTTCCATAATTAATGTTTAGATGTTAATAATGATCCTAAAGAGACAAGGATCTTAGACTTATAAATAGAAGGAATTATTGTAAGTCAAGTATTCAATTAATAAGAGACATAAGGTTTGGCTCAATTGTGATCTTTGATATCGATTTTCAATAAAATATACAAGCAAATATGATATGAAGTAAAGCACATGTAAGGAAAACAAAGTATACTCATTCCCTTCACCAAATACCGGACCCACCTCAAAACATACTCCGTATTTTTTTTTAAGGAAGAGATGATCACATATTGCCAAAATGATGAATCCTTCCCACTTGATAGGCTTAAAAGTTGATATGAATATCTTCACTAATCAAATTTTGATTAATACAATAAACTGTAGTGTGTGTGATGCACACACAAAGACCTGTTGGAATAATCTTGATGTGTCGGGTCGGTTCGGATGGTTCGGGTCAAATCGGTTTATGAAACGGGTCAGCAGGTTTATGAAATGTTTTGTTATATTTAGTAGTAAGTTTAAGTTTGAATAATAAGTGAAAGTGTACTTGCATGGATTTGGTTAGGTAGTTAAAGTCTTTTGAACTTGTCAGTAGAATGTCCGGGTCTTTAGGAGAAGGTGGTAGTTTGTTGAATAATATTAGGTAGAGTGAGTCTTTTATCCGTTGCATGTAATGCCTATATAAGGCTTCTTTTGTTCATTAATAAAGTGTATCAATATTTGCAGTAGCTTTTCTTTTCTTTTAGCATAGTTCTTTATTAACTCTAATACTTGAGTTTTGAGTGCGAGTGTTATCTTGGGCCTGAAACCAACAATTGGTATCAGAGCAAGGTGAGATTGGAGTGCCGTTTTGAGAGTCGGTGGCGAGAGAAGAAAGCAGCCCGTGGCTGCAAAGGGCTGATGAAGTAGATGCAGTGGTTCGCAGGAAGCAAGTGCAGCCCTGATTCTATGTATTCAGTCCGTAAGAAGCAAGAGCAAGAAGCAAGAGCAAGAGCAAGAAAGCAAGTAGCAAGATCGAACGTACAGTTCGAATAGCAAGTTAGCAAGAAGATTCGAAGCAAGCAAGAAAATTCGAATCAAGCAAGAAAGCATGTTTAGCAAGAAAACCTTTTTCCGGTTAAAGCAAGAAAAGAAGCCTTTTGCTGCAGGGCAAAACGCAGCAGTAGAAGATATCCGGGTTTGCTTTGAAGGGGCTGTTTTAGCGTAGCAGAAAGCGAGGTGTTCAGAGCAGCCGTTATGACGCGTTGATTTGCATAGAGATGAACGAAGAAAAGAGAAAGTCGTGATGCATTTAGTTGAAACCTAAAGGAGAAAGAGGATCCGAACATGTGACCCGAAAGAAAAGAAGAAAAAAAACCCGGGGTGGTGGTTGAGATGGTGTCACGGAAATTGTCGACGACATCGATCAAGACTGCGGGTAGCGAACTATCTTGAGGTTTTTATTGGTAGTGGTGATCTGAAATGGTGGCTTCAGCAGAAAGAATAAGCAATCATCCACATAAAAGGTGGATGGGATTTGTTGAAGGAAGAGTAGCAAGCAAGCACTTCGGAATTGAATTATAAGATGAAGCAAGCAAGGGGTGTGATCGAACAAAGGATTGTATTTGAAGAATGTTCGTGACATGAAATCTTAAAGAGAGAACGAACGCAAGCAAGAACGGAGCAAGTAGTAAGAACCGATATCAAGATTATGGGGGTGAATGTTGGAATAATCTTGATGTGTCGGGTCGGTTCGGATGGTTCGGGTCAAATCGGTTTATGAAACGGGTCAGCAGGTTTATGAAATGTTTTGTTATATTTAGTAGTAAGTTTAAGTTTGAATAATAAGTGAAAGTGTACTTGCATGGATTTGGTTAGGTAGTTAAAGTCTTTTGAACTTGTCAGTAGAATGTCCGGGTCTTTAGGAGAAGGTGGTAGTTTGTTGAATAATATTAGGTAGAGTGAGTCTTTTATCCGTTGCATGTAATGCCTATATAAGGCTTCTTTTGTTCATTAATAAAGTGTATCAATATTTGCAGTAGCTTTTCTTTTCTTTTAGCATAGTTCTTTATTAACTCTAATACTTGAGTTTTGAGTGCGAGTGTTATCTTGGGCCTGAAACCAACAAGACCGACATAACGAATACTAACACCATCCGTTTAATGTACATGGTCCATGTACTAGTTTCTTCACCGAAGGGGCGTGTCTAGGATGAGTTTAAGGAGACATACACTGAAAGAACATGAGTTTTTTGCTTTTTTAGTGTCACAGTACAAAAGTTTTGTGCATTTGGGGGTGTTAGGTTTCGATTTCTGTATTTGGTGTAACCGCAATCTCAACTTGCGGTTTATGCTTAGGTGGATCAAGAAGGATAATGACTGGATAAAGGCGTCTAGGTGGTTGCATGGATTGACGGTTGCATGGAAGACTTATTGGTGACTAGGCCCAATCCGCAATCTTAGATTGCGTATTCCAACCGTCCTTTTCTGAAACCCCCAACCTAAGGTTGTGTATTGCTGAAAAAGCTGCACCTCATGTAAGACCCGTCCAAGAACCGAACCCATGCAATATAAACAACACATTTTAAAAATGATATTATAAATTTAAAATTCTAAGAAGAATAAATGTGTTCTTTCATAATAATTTCGCATATATACAAATGTCCTGCTTATGGGTGTAAGCGAGAGTTGAATTGCTCATGATAAAGATCTGCTCATCGAAAGAAATTGAGCCAAGCTCATACCTAAAAAGCTACTTATATAACTACATCTATATAAGTATATAACTATGATAAACAACTACGTAACATATATTTGTATAATATAAGATAAATATATGTATAACAAAAACGATAAATAAATAATAAACAAGCTACGAGTAAAACTTAAACTTATTAACTACCCATGAGTTGAGTAAAACTTTAATAAAGTTGACAAGAATCCACAACCTGAGCTTGCAGTTTCATCTAGCCACATGTCCATTCACCACCTAGACACCTCTATCCAGTCATCATCCTTCCTTGACCATGTCACCCTAAACCGCAACCTGAGATTACGGTTCACCAAAAGTCCAGATCTCGATCTCTGACGCCTACCAAATGCCCAAATAATTTGTACTGTAGCACTAAAAAAACATAGACTTTTAGAAAGATATGTAAAAGTGAGCTGATCATCTTCATAGTATTGGCAATTTGCATGTCTTTCTGTTTTGGTCAAAAATTACTAAGTAGAAATAATTTTGTATTCCAAATTAGAAATTGTGAGGTAGAGTGCTATAAGTGTAAATCAAGTTTATAATCTACTTATATTCTGAAAATGATTAATCAGGATGCAAAAGAAATAAATAAATGACAACTATGCTCGGGATGGCAAAGGTGTGATTCGGGATGGACAGTTATATCCTCGGGATGTAACTGTTTGGCAGATTCAAGGAATAAGTAAATAAAGTATTAGAACACAAAGAACAACACTCGATCTACGAGGAAAGCCCTTGATCAATTATAGATCACCGGCATAAAACCTCGGGAGGAGACTAGGCCCCTGCCTTGTTTGTTAATATTAATGTGGTAAAAAGAATTACAACTTTGGATGAATGATTGGATGAGTGATCTAAGATTACAATGATTGTGTGAGTATTCTAAGTAACTGAGTGTGTGTGTATAGCTCTAGTGATAGCAATGTGTCCTATACTCGTCCATCATTCTCATTTATATAATACAGGGAAGTAAATAAAGAATCCCGTGAGATCCACCATGTAGTTAAGTTGTTTAAAGTCTTCAGGTGACCGTTTGTAGCAATTTCTCCTCAGCTAGTCGTTGTACCAGTTGTTTCCTTATCTTTCGCCGACATTTAATGTATATCGGTTACAACTCTGACTTCATTTTCGATCTTGGACTTTGGCTTGCATGAGTTACTCTTTAATCCTTGACTTCTTTGACCGAGTGTTATAATATAGACGTTAGAGAGTATTTATGTATCCATATTATAACTTAGTTGTACCTGCAATCATATATAAAAAAGGTGATTCATTAGTCTATTCTCAAGATGTACACATGTTGAAGTATAGTTACATCCTGAAGTCAGTTGAGTCCTTCAGCATCATGAGGATGCTACACCAGGGATGTGAGGTAAAATCATCCTGAGGATTTTCACCACCAACAATTGTCCCCAAAAAATATGTTACCGTTAATATCTTTCAAGGTAAATATATTTTTTAACCAAAATATCTTATCTGATGACTGATGGGACGTCTTGTCAGGATAACAACGGCTATATCTTCGGCGGTAATTATGTGATGACCGTTACATATCGTCACCCTCTTCTCCCTATATCTAGAGGTTATCTCCTCCTTTATAATCACACTTGACTTTTTTAAGAAGGTAATTTCTTTCTTTTCTTGCTCACACTTTCTTCTACACCTGTAAAATATTAGTAATATTCCGAAGATAGGAAAAAGATCCACAAGAGCTTCGGGGAGTGTGGGAACTTCAAGTGACTTCATTCCCCAAACCCTCTTGAGTCATCCTGAACAGGAGATCTGTTCTTTCGATGATAAGGACATTCGAGCCCTAAAGAACTCAAAAATCTTTCCGAGTTCTGCCGAGTTTCGTCCTTATGACCCCCATGCAAGATTTGATTTTGCATCTCCTACTTGGGTCTGTTTCCTGTACTTACCATTCTTTCTGGGGTTAAGGTATCACTTTCCCACGTTCATCAAATATTTCTTTGATGTGACTGGGATGGCTTATTCCCAAGCCATGCCTGAACTCTGGAAGATTTTGATGGTTTGTGGCAGGATCGTCGAGAATCATGGTGTCCATCTTCAAGTGGGGGACCTGTCTCATGTTTATAAGTTGAGGACACACGGTACTCACCGTTATGTTCTTCAAGTTATAGAAAAGGATCCACCCTTTCTGTTTAATGTGGTTAAGTCTGAGAAAAACTGGAAAATGAAGTTTTTCTTTGTAAAGAGAAGCTCTATTCCTCATGGGGATGAGATTCCTCTTTATTGGTTAAAAAGGGGTAAAATTTATTCAAAGTTTTTATAAAAAAAAATTTAGTTACATCCTGAGGATGTTAACATCCTGAAACTTTTTGTTTTACAGGTGCTTTGTTTGCCAAGTTTGCTACTCCAGTGAACGACGCTTTCGTAAAGCTGTTTACGACTTACCTGAATCAGCAAGGACCTTTGAAGTGGAAGAAGGTCATACCACCAGTCAAGCCTCCGAGATGTCTGGTGAGTGTATTATGTCACATCCTGAGGATGTCAACTATTTTGTTTATTTACTAACCCTGCTATTGTCTTAATCTCAGCCAAGAAACCTGCTTCTTTTGATTTGGATGACATCGACAGCATGGATGTTAAGGCGACCAAAGTGACCTCTCCATCACCATCTAGCTCCAAGATGGTTACTCCTTCACCCAACCCTCCTAAGTCTAGGGCTGCTGCTGCTTCAAAGAAGAGGAAGGCAAGTGCTGCTTCTGCCATTGCTCAGGAGTTCACCCCCTTTGAGGGTTTAAGCTTTGATGATGTTTTGAGCAAGATCTCATAGTTCACTCTCCAGGTATGGTCCTATCCTGAGGATAACACTGACATGTTAGTGATAAAAAGTCAGGAATACTTACCTTTTCTTTTCCTCTCTTGTTAGGGTCATGAATATTTGTCAAAATCTTTGGATGTTGTTGCCCAAGAACTTCATGAGGCCCAGACCAAGCTTGAGGACGTCCAGAAGATTGCTCGTGATAAGGGCAAATATCTTGAAGGCAATCTGGCAGAGACTGAAGCTGAATTGAAGCGAGTGAAGGCAGAGCATGCTAAGGCCATGTTGGACCGTAGGTGTTGACCCCTGGTGGATGGGTCCTGGTTTTGGATGAAGCCAGGGGTTGACATCAAATTTTGAATATGATGCATAAATAATATATGGTAACAACTTTTGACTCTATCATCCTTGTGTTCTTTGTCTTTTTTGATATTATGCAAACATTAGCAAACATTTAGGTAGTAAAGAAATAACACAAACAATACCTTTTGTGTTTTATGTGTTGAGTAGTTCTTGTCATATTCAGGATGGTCTTCGTTATCCTGAGGATGTCCCCAGTTTACTTTTCTTCTTCATCCTTAGGATGGTCTTTTTATCCTGAGGATGTCCCCAGTGTAATATCTTCAAAATAGACTTTAAGTCCAGAATCCTTTCTAAGAAAGAATTAAGCTTTGATAATTTCCTGTAAAGGTAAACATTGTTATTATACTGGCGACTTAGGCCTTTGGTTTAATTGGGATCAAACCCCTTTGTAATAACTTGGTGACAAGACCAATATGTAGCATCTTGAGAATAACTGGCAACAAGGCCCTTAGGAATAACTGGAGACAAGGCCCTGGTGACTAGACCAAATACGTAAGAGACATTGAAAAATGTCTAAACCTTAAGAGCTCAATATATATCTCAAAAATGATGAAATTGTCAGCCACTTTTACATGGACTGGTCCCACCACCCTGAAAATATACATGAGCAACGTGCGCACCAGGCGGGGGTTGCTAACCCAATGAGAAAGGTGAAAACCTTTAAACCTTAGGAAGGTGTCGGACACCTTAACGGAGGAGAGGGTGGCCAACCCTCTAGTCTTCTAAGCATTCCATCTTCAGGATGGTACTGCAAAATTCTCAGGATGGACTATTTCTAGACCATGTTTAGTGAAAATATAATCAATCGAAATAAATTAAGGATAAATACTTACATACGGAGATGATTCATCTCTATCAGCATTCACCTTCATCCCACCAGTGATTCGGACCATGGTTTCTCTTCCAGAGAGATCAGTCACATGCATCCCTAGACATGGTAGTACTTTAGGTGAATAGCATTCCAAGCCCTTGGTAGAATTTCTCCTTCCATCGTCGATAACCAATATGCTCCTTTTCCAGCTTCGGAATCAATCAAGTATGGACCTTCCCACTTGGGAGCTAGCTTACCATCACTTGGTTTCGTTGTGTTTTGGAAGGCTTTTCTTAGTACCAAGTCTTCTTCTTGAAATCTTCTTATCCTTATATTCTTGTTGTAGGCTTTAGCAATCCTATGTTGATATGCTGCCATCCTTAACTTAGCAGCATCCCTGAGTTCGTCCAAAGTTTCCAAGTCTTGCAATAGTGCTTCAGAATTTGTAGTTGCATCCTGAAGGTGTTTCCTTGCTGTAGGCATGACCATCTCTGTCGGTAGCATTGCTTCTGTTCCAAAGACCAAGGAGAAAGGTGTCTGACCAGTTGCATTCTTGGAAGTAGTCCTATCAGCCCAAAGTACGAATGGAAGTTCTTCTGCCCATTTCCCTTTCTTTTCCCCAAGCTTCTTCTTCAAAGTTGTTGACAATGATTTTATTTGAAGATTCTGCTTGTCCATTAGCCAGAGGATGGACTGGTGTTGAAGTTACCATCTTGATCCCCCAACTCTCACAAAAGTCAGTTGTTCTTTTGCTAATGAATTGAGAGCCATTGTCACAAATAATTTCGGATGGTACTCCAAATCTTGTTAAGATATTCCTTTTGATGAATGACACCACCTCTTTATCTCTAACTTGCACAAATGCTTCAGCTTCGATCCATTTTGAGAAGTAGTCTGTCATTACTAGCATTAATACATTTCCACCAGGAGCTTTGGGTAGCTTTCCTAATATATCCATTCCCCATTTCTTGAAGGGCCATGGTGAAATAATAGGATGTAGTGGTTCAGCATGCTGGTGAAAGATGTTGCTGTGTCTTTGGCATGGATCACACTTTTGGGAATATAGCATGATATCCTTCTTCATAGTTGGCCATTAGTATCCTGTCCTTAATGTCTCCGAGTAGAGAGATCTTCCTCCCGGGTGATTCCCACAATCTCCTTCGTGGATATCCTTGAGTACTTCGTTTGCTTCTTCTTTGTTGAGACACCTCAAATATGGACCTGCAAGAGATTTTCTATATAAGATATCGTCTATAATTGTAAATTTCGATACTTTCATCCTGAAAGCCTTTGTGTTTTCTCCATCAGGGATGACATCTTCTTGTAAATATTTCACTATGGGAGTCATCCATGATGAATCGTCTTGAACCTGAGTGGTTGAAACAGTGATATCCTCGGGATGGACTGTTTTATCCTCAGGATGTTTAGCTGCATCCTCAGGATGTGCCTGGCTATCCTCAGGATGCCACTCTTCAATTGCTGGTTTCAGGTCGTGGATGATGGGAATCTTGGATCCTTTTGGTAAATTTAAAGAGGATCCCAGATTTGCTAAGGCATCAGCTTCAGCATTTTCTTCCCTAGGTACCTGTGTTAGTGAAAATTCTACAAAAGAAGTAGCTAAATTTTTTACTATTTCGAGATAAACAGCTAACTTTTGACCCTTTACTGCATATGATCCATTAAAATGGTTAGTAATCAACAAAGAATGAACAAATACTTCAATATTAACAATATGCATGTCTCTAGCAAGTTGCAATCCAGCAATGAGAGCTTCATATTTTGCCTCATTATTGGTTGTCTGAAATGCACATCTAATAGCATCGGGTATCTTGTCCCCTTGTGGCGATTTTAGTAGTATCCCTAGACCTGTGCCTCTTGCATTCGAAGCACCATCAGTGTATAGAGTCCATTTTTTTTTCTAAATTTTCATTTAGTTGTTGAACTTCAGGCTCTACTTCACTCAGGATGTCACTACTGAAATCAGCCACAAAGTCTGCTAGAGCCTGTGATTTGATTGCATTTCTAGGCTCATGTTCCAAGTAAAAAGCACTTAATTTAACTGACCATTTTGCCATTCTTCCAAACATTTCAGGTTTTCTAAGTACATTTTTAATGGGATAATTAGTTTGAGCATATATTTTATGTGTTTCAAAATAGTGCCTTAACTTGGTAGAAGCCATTATTAAAGCTAAGATAAGTTTTTCGAGATGTGAATACCTGGTTTCAGCATCTAATAGAGTTTTACTTACATAATAGACAGGATGTTGTTGCCCTTCAAAGTCTTTTACCAAGACAGCACTTATTGCATTCCTAGAAACTGCAAGATATAGCTTGAGAGGCTCTCCATCCTAAGGTTTCATCAGTAATGGAGCTGCTGCAAGATAGTCTTTCAGCTTCTTCAATGCTTCTTCATGTCTTTGTCCCCAGTCGAATTTGTTATTCTTCTTCAGGGTGTCGTAGAACTCCTTGCATTTCTCTGAGGATTTCGAGATGAATCTATTCAGGGCTGCTATCCTGCCAGTTAGCCTTTGTACATCCTTGATATTTCTTGGGGATTTAAGATCAAGGATGGCCTTTATTTGTTCAGGGCTAGCTTCTATCCCTCTTTTTGTTACCAAGTATCCAATAAACTTTCCAGCTCCAACTCCAAAGTGGCATTTTGCTGGATTTAACTTCATATTGTAGGCATCCAGGATGTCAAAGGCTTCTTTGAGATCCTGAAGATGATTCTCTGCTTTCTTGGACTTCACTACCATGTCGTCAATGTAGACCTCCATCGTGTCCCCAATCTTTTCCTTGAACATCATGTTCACTAGCCTTTGATAGGTGGCACCTACATTTTTTAGTCCGAACGGCATGGCTATATAATAATATATTCCTGATGACGTCATGAATGTTGTATCCTCCTGGTCGCCTGGTTCCATCTGTATCTGTTGGAATCCTGAGGATGCATCCTTGAATGTTAGCATCTCGGGGCCTGATGTAGCATCCACCATCGTATCTATGTGTGGTAATGGGAATGGATCCTTAGGGCAGGCTTTGTTGAGGTCTGTATAGTCTACACACACTTTCCATTTCCCATTTTTCTTTTGAACCACCACTACATTCGCAACGCGCGGGTTCCCTGCTAGTATTGTATAACAATT
This sequence comes from Ambrosia artemisiifolia, assembly GCA_032199755.1. Lineage (NCBI taxonomy): Eukaryota > Viridiplantae > Streptophyta > Magnoliopsida > Asterales > Asteraceae > Ambrosia > Ambrosia artemisiifolia. The sequence continues at coordinate 52,178,975 of CM063520.1, forward strand.
CATTTTGTTTTTCCATCATTGATTAGAAAAAACACATAGAGGACAATGAAACACCAATTTTTTTTTTAAATCTAAATCGGGTTTCTCATTAAAACAAAATACGAAAGTTACATCATAATAGAAGGTAGACGGGCAACAAGCTGCGCCGCCACCCCTTTCTGAATTGCAAACCCTAGTCTACTAAAGACAAATCCTTGCCCCCTGGGGATGAAACATTGTTGTGGACGACCGGTTGGACCCTGGTCAAGAAACGAATAGCTTCTGGCGCCAGGGAGCCAAAGGTGTCGAAGGCCAGAGGGATAAAGACATGTTGGTTATCTGCACAAGCTTTAGCGTGTTTATCTACTTTCTTTGATTCCGCCTTTCTTGATGCTTGCCCAGCTACGAACCCTGTTTCCCTTAACCCAACCAGCGGAGATACCCCGGTGAGGTCCACACAGGCATGTTTCCCCCTCTCCCAACCAAAGACAAGCAGATCTGCGGGTCGCAGGGTAGATCTCCCTTTCGTGGGGTCTGTGAGGAAGTTTACAGGGGCCTCCTTTTTGGCAGAGATCCCAGCTCTTCTCAGGATATCCCACAAAACGTCCCTCACCCAGTCATGCCGATATTTGAAACCAGGGAGCTCATTGCAATGAATTGCATGCTCCCCGTATTTATCCATGCAAGTTTTACGGCAGATGGGGCATGTTTCATCTTCCGGGTACATAGGGATCATCAATCGATACTTGAGTATAGCCCTGTACTCTACTGCAGACATGCATTGACCCAAACCCTCAATCGGGATAACGGTCAAAAAATCCTGGGCATGAGGGCCCTTTAGGCATTCAATCACCGCCTTCTGGCGAGAGGACAACTCAAAAACTTCTCCCAGGCTCTGAGCAGTTTTGCTAAAAAGAGCATTCGCCAAAGTTTTTTATGGCTTTGAGGGGGCGGTGTCCTTGTTAGAAAAACCGCCACTATCGAAGTCCGGGAGATAGACATTTAAGCGTTCGAGCGCCTGTTGATAGTCTGGGTCTAGTCCGATGACCCCACTGTTTCGGAGGATATGATCCTGAAGTTCCCAAGACTGAGCTCTGGACGCCACAAAGGCATAGACCCCAACATCTCGAGCTGAAAGGAGGCCCAAACCACCTAAACGCATCGGCAAGGATGCCAAGCGCCACTGGAGGTCCCCGAAGAAGGGGCCGCCACACACAACTATATCTTCGATAGCTTCGCGGAGACCATCATCGAAAAGGGATACCTCATCCACCATGAAGTGGGGTTGACAAGTTCGTAACCCAAAATGTAACTTAGCGACCCCCATGCATGACCTGAGCAGCAGGAGTTCACTTTGGGGATCTCTAAGGCGGGGCAGTAGTTTCATAAGGGCAACCGCACTCGTAGCCCGCCGCCCTGCCAACTCCCCAATAAAGGTAGGATCTCGGCTTACAGCCCCACCAAGGAGCTTAACCCCTTTCTCAGGTCTACCAATCCCTGTCGGGAAAAGTTCGTCCTGACTTTTCAACCCGTCACACGTCGGCCAAAAGACCTCTGTTTTCTTAATATTGAGATGAAGCCCCAGAGATGGCCCATGCACGTTGATAATGTCTAAAGCCTTAGCAACCTCCACTGCGTTGCCTATAATCGTCCCATCATCCAAATACCAGGCATGAAACGGTAGGTTACAGTGTTCCTGAATCCGCAGGATAAGGGGATGTAAGGCAAGGGCAAAGAGAAGGGGCCCTAAAGGATCTCCTTGCTGCACTCCGGTGGTAGCCCCAATACAATCATTGCCCACATACAGCCTAGCAGGCTGGGCATAAAGGAACTGGACCCACGGATATATGGACGGGCATCGCTGGTGAACCTCTTGGAGAAAAACTGTACGGTCGACCATGTTGAAGGCATTGGAGAAGTCTACTGTAAGCATAGCCAGAGACCCATCCGCATGGAAATAGTTGAGGAACCTGTTGGCACTGTGATCCAATGATAACGTATTTAAGAATAAGTACCAATAAACCGAATCCAAATCATCAACGTCGAGATAAAATGAGTTGTAATCGTTGGCTTATTGGTTATGTGATAAGAAACAACATCAATGTTGTGGAGAGTGTGTGTGATATGGGAAAAAGCAACGAATTGAAAATAAGAAATCATGTTACTTTCTAATATTGCAAGTGATTTATAAGAAGAGAGAGCAATATTTTACCTTATTTGTTATACCAACCAGCCATGATATATGTTTGGAAAACTAAACATCTCTTTTCGAAGAAAATTCATTCATCTTCATAGGCAGAGTCGAAAGATATTGAGAGATTGACATGTAATGTGCCAGATGTGAATGGGCCATGAACGAAAACAAATAAGAAATATTTAAGTGAAACTTCAAACACATGGGCCTCGTACCATTCATGGCTCACGAGCCACGACTCACGAGGATGATGGACTGATTGCAAACAATAACAAGAAAAGAAAGACGAAATCGCTTGGTGGGCCCAAAGTTAAAGAATAAGCTGAGTTAGCCCATTAGGTTTGCTATCCAAAGCTGGTTCGAATTTTAACAGTAAAGAGGCTTAATATTTATAATTCATTATAGATCGGCTTTTTAATAACTGGTTTCGGATACGGAATTGGGTCCGGGTATGATCGGATATTAAGAGAAACATGGTACGGTTCAAGTATAGGTATTGAGAAGAAAAACCAAACTCTATGTACCACCAGTGTAGGACTTGATGGGGTTAGGGTATAACTGGGTATGGATCCAAGTATTAATAATTGATTTTAAAATATAGCAGGCTGGGCATAAAGGAACTGGACCCACGGATATATGGACGGGCATCGCTGGTGAACCTCTTGGAGAAAAACTGTACGGTCGACCATGTTGAAGGCATTGGAGAAGTCTACTGTAAGCATAGCCAGAGACCCATCCGCATGGAAATAGTTGAGGAACCTGTTGGCACTGTGATCCAATGATAACGTATTTAAGAATAAGTACCAATAAACCGAATCCAAATCATCAACGTCGAGATAAAATGAGTTGTAATCGTTGGCTTATTGGTTATGTGATAAGAAACAACATCAATGTTGTGGAGAGTGTGTGTGATATGGGAAAAAGCAACGAATTGAAAATAAGAAATCATGTTACTTTCTAATATTGCAAGTGATTTATAAGAAGAGAGAGCAATATTTTACCTTATTTGTTATACCAACCAGCCATGATATATGTTTGGAAAACTAAACATCTCTTTTCGAAGAAAATTCATTCATCTTCATAGGCAGAGTCGAAAGATATTGAGAGATTGACATGTAATGTGCCAGATGTGAATGGGCCATGAACGAAAACAAATAAGAAATATTTAAGTGAAACTTCAAACACATGGGCCTCGTACCATTCATGGCTCACGAGCCACGACTCACGAGGATGATGGACTGATTGCAAACAATAACAAGAAAAGAAAGACGAAATCGCTTGGTGGGCCCAAAGTTAAAGAATAAGCTGAGTTAGCCCATTAGGTTTGCTATCCAAAGCTGGTTCGAATTTTAACAGTAAAGAGGCTTAATATTTATAATTCATTATAGATCGGCTTTTTAATAACTGGTTTCGGATACGGAATTGGGTCCGGGTATGATCGGATATTAAGAGAAACATGGTACGGTTCAAGTATAGGTATTGAGAAGAAAAACCAAACTCTATGTACCACCAGTGTAGGACTTGATGGGGTTAGGGTATAACTGGGTATGGATCCAAGTATTAATAATTGATTTTAAAATATAGTTTTTTATTATTATTTTAAAAAATAAATTCGTTTAAAAATTAATTTTTGTTTGTAATTTGTAAAAATAACTAAATATATTACAATAACATAAATTCACTAGACTACAAATTATTTTGTTTATATTATGCATTTTTTAAATACTTAAGTATAAAATTTGTAATGTAAAAAAATAAAATATACTTTAAAAATTCAGGTATTTTACCAGGCATTTAAGAAAAAGGGTATTGCGTAAAGGGTAGGGGTCTGCAGAAACCGAATTAATCGGGCCATAACCAACTTAACCGAAAAACCGAACCCAATAAAAAACCAATGAGTCGGTTAATTGTTTTTCTAAAAACCTAAAGTAGTGGGTCGGTTATGGTTATCATTGTTTTCATACCCACCATAACCGAACCGACCCGACATGTAGTAAAATCTTTGTCGGATTTTGGGCTTTTCCCCATAAAGGTTGTTTGAAATTATAGGTTATATCAAATCATTTTGGTTTATCATTTGTTTGAATGTACATATTATATCATATCGTTTTGGTTGATCGTTTGTTTGAATGTACATATTATATCATATCGTTTTGGTGGATCGTTTGTTTGAATGTATAGATAATATCATATCATTTTGTATGAATATTCGGTAATAATCAATATTAATAGTATAGATTACATGTATTTTTGATGACGTACTAATATATAGAAATGGATACTAGCAATTTATTATATATATTAATTTAGAAATGCTTTGTGCATTTCTATGTTGTACTTTGTGCTTTAGTGATTTTTCATGCATTCCTATGTTGTACTCTATGCTTTAATTGTTTTAGGGTGGTGATAATAAAACACCCTGGCTTCTATTTTCACCCCCCGAAGCGCCTCGCTATGGCCATAGCGAGGCGTTTGGGTTAACTTTTTACCAACCCATCAGCCTTTATGTCCAATCACCTGCAATTGTGCAGTGAAGCGTCTCGCTATGGCCATAGCGAGACGCTTAGGTTGAAAAAGATATCCTAAGCGCCTCGCTATGGCCATAGCGAGGCACTTAGTGTTAGTTTAATTTTTGTGTGTTACAAATTTGGAGATCCTGCCAAAACATTGCCGCTCCAACTCTAAATCAATCTTCCGATAATTCACCTTTCTCCTGAAACAAAACCTCTCTAGGTTTAGCATCACCAAACGGATTCACCTTAGGCCTCGATTTGTCCACTCCCTACAACGCACCCGGCACCTCAACCGAACTACCAGACTGCGCACTCCCCGACCTACTATTCGAATGCGGACTCGTTACTTGCTAAACAAAAATTCAAACCCAAACTTTTAAATATGAATTATGCATAATTTAATCATTTTGAGTTATGCTAAATTTCTTGGTTAACTGACTCAAAATCACCCAATATAGCATCCATAACCGATTAACTGAAACCGCCATAACCGATTGGTTATGATCAAGGATACCCATTAATCGACATCTTGGTTATCGTTATGGTTTTGGGCCAAAACCTACCCATGCACACGCCTAGTAAAGGGCATCACCGGGTTCAGATAGAGGGTAAACCCGGTTCTAGGTATTTAGGTTATAAACTGGGTTCAGTTACGAATATAAATTCCTGGATACAAAAATAACTGGTTTCGGATTTATTTCTCGGGTCTAGTGCATTTTTTTTCACACCTCTATTCATAAACCATCCACTCTCATTGTACAAATCTACTTAGGCTGAAGTTTCTAAAAAATATATCAATTAAAAGATCTAACCATATCAAACATATAACTTTAAAACGATATATATATATATTTAACATGGTTTCTTTAAGAAGGAGTAACAACAAATATCAATTTACAAATTTTCCTAACAAAATAAAATCATCTCCGGTCGGTGGGGCTGAATGCCAGTTCACTTGTATCTATTGCTATCGGGCATCGACACGAGAAAGTGATTCCGGCTCTATTGTTATAATGGTTGTCCTAGGAATCCTAAAAAAATGGGTTTAGGATGAGTAGAGAAATGAGTCCTTATTGGGCCAGTTTTAAATGGGTTTAAACTTTATTTGGGTTTAAATTCTAGATAATTGGGCCAATCTTAAATGGTTTAGACTTTAGTAATGTGTGCTGATGAGTAAAAAAGTAACAGACATAATTTTTTATTTTAGATTTAATTTATGTTTCGAATAATTTCAGTAACTCTTTTCTTTGATATTGTATGGGGTAAGGAATGGACGAGAGAATGGAATGGACGAGCGAATGGAATGGACAAGGTAATAGAATGGACAAGGTAATGGAATGGACAAATGAATGAATTGGACGATTACTATTCCATGATCTCATCTGGTTACCAGGTAAGAATAGAATGAATCATTACTTTGTATTGTTTGGTAGGAAGGAAAAGATGAAGGAATAAAATCGGCGGTGGTGAGTGGCGGCGATGGCGGTTGACAGTGGTGGCGAAGACAGTGGTTGGTGGCGGAGGTGGTGGTCGGTGGCGGCTGTAGCGGCAGTGGAGGCAGCGACGGTGGTGGTGGGTGGCGGCGACGACGATGGTTGGTGGTCAGTGGGTGGCGATGTTTGGTGGTGATAGTAGCGGTGGTGGTGGTGGTGGGTGGCGACAGGGAGTGACGACAACAGTGAGTGGTGGCGGCAGTGGTTGGCGGTTGCAACAGTGGTGGCGGTGGTCGGTGATGCGTTAAGTGGTGGTGGTAGAGGTGGGTGGTGGTAGTTGATGGTGATGGAAGGTGACAGAAGGAATGAAATGGAAAAATATGGGAATGGATAGGATGGCAACGGGTTGGGTATGGGTCGGGTTTGGCTAATATCATACCCATACCCGGTTATAAAATCTCATACCATACCCGTCCCATTACCCGTCGGGTTTTTGTCGGGTATTACCCGTCGAGTATTACCCGTCGGGTATAGAGCATACCTGCGGGTATTGGGTATACCAGTTGGTATTTGCATGTATATAAATATTTTTATTTTCTTTTATAGTCTTATGTTTTAAGAAATTTAGAGTATATGAAATTGTAATAAGTAACATATATATTATCATCACCATAATAATCTTTGAAACATTTAATATGTAAATATATATTATAGTATGAATTTGGAAAACTATTTATATATTTCATTGCATATAAATATAAATAATAATGTTATTAGAATATATATTTTAGACGAAAAGTTTATTCTTCAAATAATGAATCTATTAGAATGAAACATTACTAAAAAATAGTTAAGAAAAGATATATATAACACTTAAAAGTATTTGGGTATATATTTCGGGTAGACGGGTATTTAGTTTCGGGTAATCGGGCCGGGTATCACCTAATAACATACCTGTCCCATACCCGCGAAATATTTTTTTCCAATACCAAACTCGTCCCATACCCGTCGGGTATCGGGTATACCCGTCCCAAATGCTTTGAGTTTCGGGTATACCCGTCGGGCTCGGGTTTAATTTTTTGCCATCCCTAGGGATGGATGTAATGAAGTTTGGAGTTTTTAGAGGGAATGAAATGGAGGAGGTAATAGATGATTCCATTACCTTGACCAATCAAACACCTTTCTTTTTATTCCATTGTAATTAGATTATACCCCGGGAGCATCCCGGGGTTGAGAAATCTAATATGACATATTAATTTTATATATGAAATAGACTGATGCGCTTTACAGTTACAGGCAGGAAAGCTTCGGGTAGCACATACTCTAAGGGTATGTTTGGCAAGGGGCTTTTAAGAGCTTTTAGGAGGTTCAAGCTTGAATTGTTAGAGAAAAAAACGTCTACTAGCTACAAACTTTTCATGAGTAAATGACACGGATACCCTTTCTATTATAAAAATAAAATAAAAACTTTTAATTATGCCCATTTTGGTTATTTTATACATTTTATTAAAAGCTTCAACTACTTTGCCAAACACTAAAATATATTTAAAAAGCTTCCAGCTACCAGCCACCAGCTAGTTTTGCCAAACATACCCTAAAACAATTAACAATGTATCCCCAATGTTAACACCTAACCTTAAACAATGTATAACTCTAATTTTAACTTCTAACCTAAAACAATGTATAACTCTAATATTAATACCTAACCTAAAACAATGTACAACTCTAATGCTAACACCTATTGAAAATAAAATTAATATTTACTGGTTTGGACATAATTAGTGACGTGCCTATATATTATGGAGTATTAATGAATTACCTGAACACTTTGTGTTTTTTTCCTGTGTAAACAAAACCCCACAAAAATAGTCGTTTTTTTTTCTCCGTTTTTTATATAGCACTATGGTATTCGTTGAAAAAAATTATAAAAGCCTCGTTAATTTGGTATATTTTTTTTCTTTAAAAAATATTGTATATAAAAAGTATTAACGTTTAAAAATAATAGGAACAAACATTAGATAGAAAAATCCAATTTTGTTTTTAATTTTTTTTTTCTAAAATCACTTAATGCCACATGACATGCCATTTTTAGCTTTATATTTATATCATTAATGACATGTCATTGCCACATGACACATTCAATGGGGAGGATGCCCTCTTTAAGTATCATGTGGGATTCATTGCTTTCAATTATTATAATAAGTAGATATTCCATTCTATTTCGCCTGTCATTTTTGCCTAGCAAACACTAACTTAAGAAATTTATTTTTTTCTATAAATATAAACCCAGAGAGAGAAAGGAAAGGTGGAAAATGTGACTAAAACCTAAAAGAGGGTCCCCTACTGAATACGAACTAGAGTATAATGGAGACAATAACTCATCCTCTAGTGTATATCCATTATACTCAACCATGTAAATGGGTGGATGAATAGGTTTTTGTCCCTATTTCAGTAATGAGAAAGTATACGATACATATCTATGTTAACGTGAGAAGTGTAGGAAGGCACAATGTGATAATACTTGTAAACCATAGTTAAGTTTAATAAACTCAGTCCTGATTGATTAAAAGGGTAATTTAGACTTTTTTCTTTCTTTAACCTCTGAATTAAATTCAATTCAAATTCGATTAATTATATTCGACACTCTAGTATAAAAGATATTCAGATTCAATTCAAGTTCGATTAATTATATTCGATTGAAAAGTTTTAACGAAACTCCAGTAATTAACAATAGTTGTCCAGAATTATGTGAGGCTCTTTTTTTCATTCAATTTTACAATCTTGTTCACGATTGATAACAAGTGTTGATCCTATGAGTGATTTAGTTTTACATGTTCATTATATCTGATTACTGAAAAACAACGATCATGGAGGTATTGTAGAGAATGAAGAAGAATAAGATTTTTGATGTTCAGTAAGATGCTGAAGAAGGAGAAGACATATGAAAACAAACGCACGTTCTATCACACCCTCAAATTTCCACATGCGGAGTTCTACCGCGAGGCGTGTGACACACCAGGATCCAAGTCAACGGTCACAATAAACGACGTCTAAATGTAAAAACATACGTAAATAAAATCATGCATAAGATTTAAAAACCATCATTTGAAAGCGCGGAAGCGTATAAGTCTACAAAAGTCAAAAGAAATCAGAAACATATGTTTAAGAGTTTAACATCCCAAAGAAAACATGCATGAATGATCCTAGACGCGAGACGACTCCAGTGCGACTCCGTGCGCCTAGATGACAGCTGCTACCCTAGCGACCTGAGAAAACATGCTAAAAACGTCAGTATAAAATACTGGTGAGTTCACAGGTTTTTAAGGAAAATGTTTCACGAGCTTTTGAAAGAACTATCATGTTACTACTGACTGAAGAAAACACTTGTTTGACGTTTAGACTCTAAGACGAACCAATCAACAAACTATCGTTAACACGACCAACGCACTATCGTTTACCACGACTAACGAACTATCCAAATATGTCCAACGAACTGTCACTCCGTGGTCAACGAACTGTGCAAATATGTCCAACGAACTACCACTCCGTGGTCAACGAACTGTGCGTTCACAATTAACGAACTACCGCCACAACGGTCAACGAACTATCACAACGTAAGCCACATACACATAGAACATAAGGGAAACGTACAACCAACCCAGCATAACATGATCTTTTACAAAACGAAGTACTAAGCATGTTTCTCCCCCGAAAACGAAAACAGTAAAGAGTGGGGCCGTGAAACTCACCTTAGGTTGCGTCTTCTGTTAAATGAGTAAACCGTTTATATGATATGATAGCCCCAACTAGTGGCGACCTATCATAAGATATGTGTTAAGTTAGACTAATAACCCGTCGGGTTCATTAGTCCCTAAGTCCAGTCCATGACCATTATATGTCCGAAAAGCGTGTTTGACCGATAACCAGACTACGTAAGACAAGACTCGACATCCCATTGGTGACCCGACATTCCACGTGTTCATCTCATACTCAAACATACACAAATCATGCAACTTAGTACTTAACATGTGTTAAAGTTCAACGGGTCTAACACATAGGTTAAATAACGCACAAACAAGTCCAAACATGTGTTACTATGTTACTAGGCATGGCACGGGGTTCCTAGCATGTTCCTAGGCGTCAAATCGGGTTTCGGAATGTCAAAATACACTTACGACAGCAGTACACGCGATTAGGAACTTAGCATGCAATTAGGAAAAGTCAACATGTGATTGGGGATGGTCAACAGGCAATTAGCATGCTAATCGCCTATAATAGCATGCGATTGGGATGCTAATCGCCCCTTAAGGGGGCCTAATCGCCTATAACAGCAGGCAATTGTGATGCTAATCGCCTGCTGCAGCTGCACAATGCAATTTCGCGCGTTTAACCTTCCAGATCAGATCCGAAGCATGCGTAAACACCCAATATCAATCCTAACACATTAACAAACATATTTCAAGCAAAACCCCTAAGTTTTCATCATTCTAACAATCCTGAATGTGAGCGTTTTCCCAAAATAGTAACTTAACATGTAAACATCACATCAACATGCAAGAACTTGCCCTAAATAGCAAATATCCAGATTTCAACACATAAACACGTTGTCCGATAGTATCCTACTGCTCTAGCATCATCCTAAAGCAAACCCTAACATCATACAATCAACAACACACCTCATAGCATCCTTAATCATTCAAAATCATTCAAATGGGTCAAAACATCAAACTTCAACAATACACAACCAAAACCATCCAAACTCCTAGAACATCATCATACTAACTCATAAAAGCCATAAACACTTTAATTACACAAGAACAATCATGTTTCAATCCTAAAAATCCTACCTTTAAACACAAATAACACATACAACACACATAAAGGTTTGGGTTTGTTTAAAAACGGTTTTAAATGGATTTTCAAAGACAAAAACATTTATAAGTCAGGTCTGGACGTTTAGGGAGCAAAATATAATCATTTGAAAGTTTGGGTTTGAAGAACACACCTTGGATTTAAGAGGAAATGATGGAATAAGCTTGGAAATGGTTGTTTTGATGTAAAAACGAGTTCCAGAGGGTGTTTGTGTGTTGGGATATGTTATGGGACGGCTAGGGTTGCACAAATGGTGTTTTAGAGGTCAAGGGTGGTATTTATAGGCGTTCCTAGTCGTTTAAAACACGTCAGGCGATTGTGCAGCAGTTTCATGCGATTAGGGCTCCTAATCGCCTGACATTTCATGCGATTAGGGCCTAATCGCCTGATATTTCATGTGATTAGGGCTAATCGCCTGATATTTCATGTGATTAGGGCTAATCACCCCCTAAGTCATGCAATTAGGGCTAATCACCCCCTAATATCATGCAATTACGCGTAATCACCTATAATGTCATGCAATTACGTGTAATCACCGTTTTAACGTATGTAAACACGTATACACATACCGATAAGTCACATAATGATTATAAACACATATTACATGAAAACAAACACGTTCACACTCGTTCACCAATTCCCGGGACTCGAGACTTGCGTGTGTTAAACCCCAATGATGCACGACTCGACTCGACTGACCCTGTCATGTGTAATGTATGCACGACTCGCTAAGGTAGACTTACTAAGTTTTGAAAAGTTAGTTACCGGAGTTTGCCGGGTGTCACACGTTCAATGAAGGTGCGTTTATAATTCATTAAAGGTGCGTTTATAATTCTATAAAGGTGCGTTTGTATTCTTGATGTAAGCTTGGGTCTATTATGTTTAACTTGTTAATGAGTGATTGTATATTTGTTTGGTGGCCTCCTTGTTTTAACATGATAATGGATCATGGGTTTTATAACCAAAGTTAAAGCTCTATTCAAAACATAGCATTACCTCACCTTCATGTACACCATCGGTTGTATCAGAAAACTGAGCATCAACATAATAAGCTTTGTGAAAAAAATAAGTTGCGTTTAAATATTATATCAAGGTGCTTTTGTTTTTAAGTTCAATACATGTAATCACAATAGATCTGTTAGTATTGGTGTTCTTAAAGAATAACATGTATAGATGAAGGTAGCCAAGTAGATACATTCTCGACAGATCATTTGATAGTTTCAGTGTATACGTAGGACCTTAATTAGGGAGGGAACCCAATGCATGCATGGCCTATAGGTCAAGTGATCATATATTATCGTAGCATATATCTATACCATCGAAACCTGAGTGACCTCATAGAGGTAGCCTATGACATATTTAAAACATGTGTTTGCCTCTAATGTGAGAAGTTTAATATATTATCTTAAACACATTAAATGAAACAAAGAAATATAAACTAAAAGATGAATATGTTAAGTAGGTTGCAAAATATATTATCCAATGCAAAATGGTTTTATAGCAAAATTCTAATGATTGGACAAAATAATGATTGTACAAAAAGGTGTTAGTGTTGCTTCAACAAACACTAAAGTAATGTTTTGTTTTGATTTGATACAATTTTTATCAATTACTTAACCTACCTATCTTGCTACCTTAAAAAAAAATAACGTTACTCCTACACGTTATGGTAGGTTTGGGTATGACTTATGAGCATGCATGGCTTCAAAATTTCTCCTTGTGTAATATAGGTAACTAAAAGTTAAAACCTTAAACACACACCCTATATGTAAAAGAATTAATTAGTGACCAATCCCACAAAACATTTGATTAAGTAGGGTATGTGACCTAACACGCTTTAGACACGCCTTATAAAACAAAAAAAATATTATAGCTTAATATGAAGAATTAAAGAAATGTTTAGTGTGGTGAAAGAATGATTATGAAAGAGAAAGCAAGAAGCAAGTTTGTACACATTCTCCTCATCAATGATGATTTAGTGCAAAAGGACACCATGATATGTACGGTGTTGGTACACAACCGTATCATCATCATATATGAGAAAAGCAAATCTCATTTGCATCCACGTTTAGAGCACCATCTACATAAAGTGTCTAGAAAAAGATAATATTTTTAATCATCTTTCTTAATGATCATTTTCAATCAACACAAGAATTTGTGATATTTGTAATTCTTGTGAAGTTACTAGTAAGCATAACGTATGCTTATATGTTTTTTTTGTTTTTTTTTTTGCAATCGATTTGATGTGTAAAGATGGATTAGAATGAAGAAACCAAGCCTCTATTTAATATACAATATTGAAATTTGGTGTATTTATGTCAACTATGGATAAACTAATTAATCAAACGACTAAATAAATGTATGAATTAACGGAATCTAAGATTCACACATTTTTATAATCTAAACAGATTCAATCAGAATCATGAACTTGGTAAACCTTTAATAGAGTCGAAATCAAGGCTCAAGATAAGGGAACTTGGGTCTAAGAGTCAGGGAAGCTGCCTACGACATTTTGACATAACGCCGGACCTGTTATGTTGTTTCCGTCCATATTTTGCACACCTAGTAACTCCAGATAAATTATAGTAATGCTCGTTTAAATTTGGACCATTTCTACCCAACTTGTTATCTAGTTAACCCAAATACCGAGTGTGTGAGATCTTGAATCAAGTCCGTACTAAAATTCAATAACTTTTTGTTGCTTGTGGATGGGTACGCTAGAGTGCTAGACTTTTTGATTACGGGAAGACCTTTGTTGCGAATTCTACCAAATAAATCCTAAACAATGCAAGTCTTAACACATCATATGTAGTTTAAAACACTAAGCCAACTATTTTAATTGGAACTTGATATGAACTTAATTGGTTCAATAATACAATATAAGAGTTAATAGCATACTAGATGGTTTATGTATGTGGTTAGTCTATATTACGGTTTTGGTTTTGACTTTCCGAATACCATACCTTTAAATCTTACTATTTACAGTCTCTTGAATGAACGAAGATCGGTGTTGTTAGAATCGCTAGGCGCTAGCTAGTCGGTCGGTGAGGTACGGACTTGCGATTAATCGGGATTAATCGTGATTAATCGGATTGAGATTTTATATGAAATTTTCAGTCTTATATCTATACACACACAATTTATATGTAGTTTTTTTTAATTAGGCATGTTTTAACCCCTTCATCGGTTGATATCTTTAAGTATATATGATTGATCGCCAGAATTTACAAGTTTTGCTCGGAATCTGACCCAAAATTTACAAATTTGGCTGGAATTGCTAGACAACAACCGGCTAGCGATTAATCGGAGGCTAGGCAAGATTTTTACAACGTACCATGACAACGAATGAAGGGTCTAATCAGAGATGTTAGGGTGACTTGTACAAGACGTGCAAAAGATAAGGAGGTAATTAAATTTAATTATTTTTTTAAGTAACCTCATTTTACAAAAATATCAACCACAGTTAGTGTCAAGGGCTAAAGTGTTACATACAAGTAAAAAGTGATCACAAAAATTAACTTTTAGAAAGTTGGAGAGTAAACCCTAATATAATGTTAACACATGAATCATCAGGTTTATTCTAGAACATGTTATTTTGACACATTTAAATCAAAAACCATATAAATCTAATCAACACTAATGGAAAAAAATGGTAGAATTAGTTCATGCACCACTTCTGGGAAAAAAAATCCTTCCCTTTATCTACTTTTTTAAAACTTATCAAATCACTATAATTCTACAACAACTAACATCTAAATCCTTACATCCTTTATACTTTGTTATGGTTTTGTTCAATCATTTTGTAGTCGAATCTGTTAGTGATCTGTCGCACATTTAAGCCAAATGTCATCGTACGAATTGGGTTCAAACTCAATCCCAGATCGAAAAACCCTGAAATCAAACGTCTATATCCAAGTATGTTGACTACTTTATATATTGTTAACTGATTTTAGAGTAAAACCTAGGTAGGCCAAGTAATTAGTCATGGCCAATTAATCATCATATTCGATGATGTATACCTATAAAAGTTAAAGAAAAAACAAAATCTGGTAACCAAGTCCTAAAGTCTTCCCACCAATCACAATATTTATTTAATTGGTAAACATGAAATCTTTTTTTAACGTCTAACAAATCAATCCCGATCACTCACGAATTACCCACTGGACAAAGGAGTACTCCGAGAGTAACTCGGGTCCAGCAATAATTTCACACCTGTTCCCGGGAAAAACCCGCCGCCCGAAGGCAAACTGCAGTAAAACCTGACCCACTAGCAGCATTTTGGTTCCGGTAGGACTCGAACGCCCCACCTCCCATAAGGAAAGCAAAAAGGGTGGCACTCCACGTGCAGATCGGCTAAAATCTTTTAAAACAGTAAAATATTTGATTGTTTTTATTCATTTACCAAACATGTAAAAGTGCCATATACATGAAGACACGCGTGTTTCTTTCATCCATAAATAAATGTTTACTGCGTAACACACGTAAAACTTTGTTATATACTATTTTTTTTTTATAAATAAAGATTTATCGGTGGTGTAGCACACATCTTCATGTTTGGTAAGTGCCAAGAAGCAACCATGATAGGTACGGATTGTGGTACAAATATGAAAGCAAAATTCCAATTTCTTTAGCTTTTGAGCACTAAATGTCTAAATCTATGCGTCACCACACCAGATGTTATAATATTATTAAATTATAAAATTAATCTCTAATCAGGTGACTATTGTTGTTAACTTTCCAATAATACTTATCCAAAGTATCTAGTTGATTGGCAGTCATGTGAAACATGACTCGAATGATCGACTCGTACGTGAAAATACCAAAGAAGATTGAAGAACTGTCCATAAGTACTATACTTAGGTCACATTTCATTTAACCTTCTTGTTGACATGTAAGCTACTTTGATCGAACTTAATCATTTTTACAACAAATCAACAATAGCGACTCGATATATAGTGCTTTGAACTGATAATTGCTTGAATTCTTAGTTGCTGCTCGTAAGCAATCAAAATCATTTGTTTATATTTTAAGCATATTAAGGAAATACTTAAAGACTCATGTACTCTTATTAAATCGTATGGTATCATATCATATCATATCATGACATTGTATAACATTTTCACCACGTGTGTCTAAGTCTAGACAAGTGATAGTGGGACACCTCTCCATGGTGCAATATAGTTTGTGTTGTGTGGTGTCAATTTTACTAATATACCATAATAATTAATCACTAGTCAAGAAAATTAAACCAAATGTGGAAGTAAAATAAATATCTTCCCCAAAGAATACTAAGTTCTTTTGAGATGGATATATAGAGGCTATTTATCTATACATATGACATATCATGATGGGGTGGTACAATGGGTCGGGCCAAGTTTAGTTTTAGTTGGCCCCCAAAGGCTTTAAATCCATTTATCTTTTAAAAGTTATTTAAACAACTAACACAATAAATATGACATGAACATATCGATCATATTAGTTTGATGATAATCTAACCTTTTGAATGAAATGACATAGGCGATTTTATACATTAAAATTACACTAGAACAACTTTTAACGTGTACTGTATTTACCAATTAAACTTTGTGAAATAGAGTTTATTGCGTAAAAACAAATGATTAACTAAAAGGTGTAACTCCATCATAACTCTTAAGACAATTTTTAGGAATATGACAGTAAAATAAGATTAGAAAAAGTAAATTGTTCGGTATCAGTCACACTGGTGGACAGGCAAACTACACTCGGCAAAATTTCATTTAATCACTCATCAAAAACTTATTCAAATCAAATCAAAAGCTTGGTACTTGAACAATCAGTATAGAGCACTTTGTCTTTGCTCAAATAACAAGCATTGCACTAACATGTTTGTGTGAAAAGACCATACTCCATATATAAAAAAGGACAAGCATGTTCCACTTAATTCACAAATGAAACCACTTACTAGTTATAATAATAATTTCACTCCATTAAGTATGACCATTGGTCAAGATGAGAAAGTTTCAAGGAAACATATGCCAACTTTAGCACTTACATATGTTACATAGCTTATGAGCAATGGTCATGTATATAAGTTTCATATTCTCCATAAACTACCTTACATAATAAGTTGTAACTCGATCGTTGAGAGGAAGAAGCGATTAACCATGAGCACCACTATAGACATTCCCATTGAAAATGCAAATGCAAATGCAAATGAAAATTCTTCCAACTCCAAGAAACAATCATTTGTTTATAGTTTTGCATCTTTCATTGAAAAACCGTTTGGGCAAGATATGAAAAAGATCATTCATAGCATCAAGGTTGGAATTGCTTTAGTATTAGTCTCACTTCTTTATCTCCTCGATCCACTTTTCGAGCAAGTTGGTGAAAATGCCATGTGGGCTATCATGACTGTTGTGGTTGTCTTCGAGTTCTATGCAGGTTTATCATCAATTCTTATTCTTTAAATACGCTTATTTATTTTCATACTAAAACTTTTTTTGATACTCACTCCTATTTGTACTAAAACTGTTTTTGATAATTGACACATGTTATAGGTGCCTTGTTAAGCAAAGGGTTACTCCGCGGACTTGGAACTATACTTGGAGGTGGTTTAGGGTGTTTGGCAGCGATTTTAGCTGACGACTTGGGAAAGATCGGAAATGCAGCAGTAGTTGGTTCTTCTGTTTTTGTTTTTGGTAAGGATACATGTTACAAGAATGTTCTCTTTTTTTTTTCAACCATTCAAAATGGTCATTACTAGCACAACATAACAAGTGTATCATGCATATATACATATAGAGTATATGTACACCAAGTGTCTTTATCAAGATCTTTTTGTGGTGTGTAGGTGCTGCAGCTACGTACTGTCGTACGATTCCAACCATAAAAAGCAAATACGATTATGGGTTCATGATATTCATCCTAACTTTTAATTTGGTAGCCGTATCTGGTTTACGTGCTGATAAAGTTATTGAGTTAGCCCGTGAGCGGCTCTCAACTATTGGCATGGGTTTCGCTGTATGCATATTCACTAGTTTACTCGTTTTTCCAATGTGGGCCAGTGATGAACTTCATCGTTCGACATCCTCAAAGTTTGACAAATTAGCTTGTTGCATTGAAGGTATATAGTAGTTCCAACTTCATGAAAAGATATTTTCATAGTATTATTATCATTATCTGAAAAGTTTTTAAATGGTGATTTGTAGACTGCATGAAAGCATACTTTAATATAGTTGATGAAAAAGAAAGCATGCCAAAAATAAATGTCAAGGATTGCAAGGCAGTATTACACTCCAAATCAAGTGATGAATCACTGGTAATTAACATACTTGGTGCATGTATATAAGAGTTATTTTGCCCAAATAACATGAGAAAATATTGAAATACCATTTGATTTTTAGGCTAATTTTGCAAAGTGGGAACCATGGCATGGGAGATTCGGATTCTATTATCCTTGGGACAAATATTTACAAGTAGGAGAGCTCATAAGGGAGCTTGCTTCTCTCATTCTTTCATTGAAGGAGTGCCTTGAATCACCATTACAGGTTCGTGGTGTTACGCATCATATAATTTAATAAATATTCAGTTAAACCGACTAACATTGCTACCATTATACACTCAGTCCTCGACGCAGTTGCAACTTGCAATCAAAGAGCCATGCAAAAGTGTGGGATTGTCACTTGGGCTAATCTTGCGAGAGCTCGGGAGAAGTATTAGGAATATGAAAAGATGTCAGGCAACGGTCATAATACAAGAGTTGAAGTTAGTTAAACAAGAACTCATCGTACTTTCAACTTCGCCGAAGCTAAAAGAGATTGCAAATGTTGAATCACTGGCCATAGCAAACATGTTATTTTTATTGATGAAGATTGTTGATAAAGTGGAAGTACTTGCAAAAGAAGTTGAAGAACTTGGAGAAGTTGCTGGTTTTCAATTATCTAAATAGCCTAACCTTCTGTCTATACAAGTTATAACACATTAATTATCATTTGCACGATGTGACCGAGTACTACATTATATAGTGTATAGAATGTATAAACAAAAATAACTTCTCAACTACCCCTAGAAAACATACGCGAATAATACTCTAAATATAGTAATTTATTTAAATACATAATTTACGTGATTAGACTAGTTATGTGATTATCATGATAGAACCAGTATACATACACTCAATAATCAATGTATTATCTATATATACAACACCCATGTAACGTTGTCATGCATACATACATACAATTAGTATATATTTCCCTTGCGGTTTAAATCAATTAGATCTCGAAGGAACTTTGGTGATTAAAATGCAATACATTATAAAGATGAGAAATGAGACATTCTAAACCCAAAAATTGGCGTAATATCGCGTAAAAATAATAGGATTTATCCATAAACCAAGTCTAAATGATACGGGA
The DNA here is from genome assembly GCA_032199755.1 of Ambrosia artemisiifolia. Lineage (NCBI taxonomy): Eukaryota > Viridiplantae > Streptophyta > Magnoliopsida > Asterales > Asteraceae > Ambrosia > Ambrosia artemisiifolia. The sequence goes on from CM063520.1 coordinate 52,198,359, forward strand.
CATCTCCCAAAATGAAAACAAGTCATGTTTACGCAATTATGCGTCCCAACAGCAGAGGTTGACACCTCTTTCCTTCCTTTAAATCTTTGAATGAGCCAAGGCCCTTTTCCTTCACATATATGATTTGTTCAATTATGGCCCATTTGGACAACCTGCTTCACTTTCTTTTATTTTCTTTGATATCCACGTATCAATCAACTGACCCAATATTATTATTGCAAGTAAAAGTAGTTTTAGTTTTAGTTTTGCTCTTGATCTAGATATAGCTAGGCAAAATGTCATACATGTTGTATAACAATAGCCTACTAGCAACTAACATACAAGATGTGTAGATACTAGAGAGAGTTGAGGATGGAATAACTCATATATTCTTATTGATGTGTGTAGATGAGATACAAAATGCCACTATTTATAAGTAATATACATTAATACTAAACTAATGGGGAGATGGAAGTTATGTATGTGGAGAGTCACCATAAAGATACATTTATAACACTCCCCCTTGACTATCCACATGATAGATTACTATAGTATATTATTTTTAATACGCTTGGTGATGTTGTCTCATTAAAAACTTTGCTAGAAAAACCTAGTGGGATAAAACCATAGCTAAGGGAAAAAAAGTGCAGCACGTATTTTCTCCCCCCTGATACTTATGAATTAGGTGTGTTGCCTTGCTAAAAACCTAACCGGTGGGATAAAACTTAGTGAAGGGAAAAAAGAGTGCAACATATATAGTACCCCCCTCATCTTCGTATCTTTTAACCCATTCCGGTGTCTCATTGCTTGACACAGGCTATATTATGATAATGAGTTCATGTGAACGATATAATAATCATGCATAGCTAGCAAGACATTAATGCCCATATGCATTTAGCTATGGTACTTCTAGAATGAGAATCTCTACTTTGGTAGGGGATGATGATAGTCATTTCTTATAACAGATGACTAAACAACTTTAACATACTTTAAGGTTAAGCTTTCTCCATACTAAAATGTTTCACTTTTTTTATGTAGTTTGATCGATGGATAAAACATAATTACACATTCTCAAACTGCAGGTCGAGTAAAAATTAGACTATGCCAAAGTCAATCAAAAGATCACCCTCTAAAAGCTTGACAATTTCTCTCGATGATGCCTAGACATCATCACTGTAAATTGTGATTATAGTGAACTTTTAAGAGATAACTTTTGGAAAAGATGTATAATATTATCAAACTTATACCGGTCGTTATTGAGATATGTCATGAGTTGTAAAACACTCAACCCGCCTATTTAGTCCATGTGTATCTTATTAACTCTATAAAATACTACTTAAATGCTTCACGCATCGTCAATCCATCAAGGATTTTTTTCCATCTTAACCAATTATACAAATGTGTTCCCTGTTTAAAAGTTTTGGTACTTGAACTTTTAACATTTAAAAAAATCAATAACATTCATTTCATCTCCAAGTTATATTGTACCATTCATATACATTGAAGTATCATAATCACCAGGTTCAATTTATTACCTGTGGTGTATTGGTTCACAAGAATTACATCTTATGATGTTTCATACTACCTTTCAAGCAATCAGTTTCTTTAGGATACTCATGAGTTCCAACTCAATTCAATTCAATCCAATCATATAAAGTAAACATAACATATTCCGATCTAAACCTGTTTATAATAATTATAATGTTCTCGAGAACTTACTTTACATGATTTTGACAAATTAAATCCTTCATCAGGTACTTTCATGTAAATTTGGAGTATCAAGTGAATCATAAAATTTATTACGCATACCAATTCTCTCTTTGTATTACCATACTATTATAAATATTGGAAAGTAATTTCATCTACCACTAGAGAATGTGTCTCCTCATATTCAATCATGGGCCTTTGCAAAATTCTTGTGCCATCAAGTTTGCCTTATATCATTTTCTTTTCAAATGTTGATTCGCATAAAAGACCTTTTCATATTTAGTAGTCCACACAACTTCTCTGTTGTGTGGACTACTAGTCCAATACCTTTCCATTTCAATAGAGAATTCAACTCTGCCTCATTTGCATCTTTCCATTTTTTGGCCAATCATTTCTTTGTATTCATTCATAGGCAGATCTTAAATCTTGATCCCCATTTTAAGCGCTACATTACATACAAATACAACGACGTCGATTTTATTTCGATTCCATACATTTGGTAGACATGATATTATATAATGAGATATCTTTATTTTCATGTACCTGAGGTTCTTCTGGAAACATCATGTCTAATGTCTCTTCTGGAGATCTTTTTACTATAACCTCGACTTGACCATCTTCATTACTTACTCCAATTTATCGAGGATTTTTATTCTTTGGAATCGACTGGTCTACCACCCTTCAAGCGTGCAATATGATTATTACCAATATATGAATGTCCTTACCGGACACTCGTCTTCAATGGAACATTAGCAGTTGGTATATGTGACTTTATTAGCTATTCATCATATTTAGGTTAGTTAATGAGTCTGGTAATTGATTCACTAATATTTGTGAATGGATTATCCTTTGAACTTCTGGTTCACATTATTTAGTATATGTCACACCCTCAAATTTCACCATGAACGACAACTATATGTAAAAAGTTACATAGAACAAACCATGCAATAATAAAAAACCATGATTCAAAATACAGCAGAAGCAAAGTCAAGTTTACAAAACCAAACAAAGATAAAACATAAGTTTAAAGTTTTGACATCCAACATGATCCTAGACACAAGTGCGATTTCGTGCGCCTAATCCGATTGCTGCTACCTTAGCGACCTGAGAAAACATGCTAAAAACGTCAGCACATAATGCCGGTGAGTTCACAGGTTTTAAGTAAAACGTTCATGAGTTTTTGAAAGATCCATCATGTTACTACTATGTTATAAGAATGCTAACCGAGCGTTTAAAAACCACTAATACGATACCGAGTGTGTAACCGAACTGCCCACCCAGGCATAACTGAACTACCGATCCACGGCGAACAGAACGACCGAGCCCCAGCTAACCGAACTACCGAACCACGGCTAACTGAACTACGGTCCAACGATGAACTGAACTATCATATAGTAAGAACACAAAGTAACACTAGCATAACATGATAAGTAAAAGTACGAGCACGTAACATGTTTCTCCCCCGAAGACGAAACAAGTAAAGAGTGGGGTCGTGAAACTCACCTTAGGTTGCTTTCTTCTAAAATAAGTAAATGAACTCAAATAGATAGTCCCAACTACCGGTGACCTATCATGAAGAGTGTATAAGATGTTATACTAATAACCCGTAGGTTAATTAGTCCCCAATTGTCCAGACCATAACTGTGTATGTTTGAAAACATGTTTGACTAATAACCTGACCAGACAAGACAAGACCTGACATCCCATTGGTGACCCGACATCCCACGTGTTAGCAAAAAACAAGATATCATGTAATCATATGCAAATATACACCTAACATGCGCAAAAGTTCATAAACTCTAGCATACAGTTCAAATAACGCATAAACGAGTCCGAACACGTGTTATCAGGTTATTAGATATACCACGAGGTTCCTAACATGTTCCTAGATGTTAAACCATTTTTTGGGATGTCAAAATACACTTACAACAGCAAAGCACACGATTAGGAATCAAACAGGCAATTAGGAAAGTCACCAGGCAATTAGGAAAGTCAATCAGGCAATTAGAGGGCTACTCGCCTATAGAACATGCAATTAGGGCTACTCGCCCCTTTAACAGGTGAGTAGGATTCCTACTCGCCCCCTGCAGTCCAGGGACCACTTTTCGCGCGTTTAACCCTCCAAATCAGATCGAACATGTTAAAACAGCCAACATCAAACCTAAATCATTAAACAACCCATTCCAAGTAAAAACCCCCCAATTTATCTTCATTCTAACAATCCCAATTACAAGTATTTCCCAAAATAGCATAATATTATGAAAACATCACATCAAAGTATGCACAACTTACCCTAAATGGCAAATATCCAGATTTCATCATATAACAACGTTGCACAACAACATCCTACTATTACTACATCATCCTAAAGCAAACCCTAATATCATACAATCAACAAAACATATCATAACACCCTAAATCTTCCTAAATCACTCAAACGGGTCAAAATGCATATCTTCATCAATACACAACCATGAACCTCCAAACTCATAGATAACCATCCTAACAACTCATTTATATCAGAAACACATCAAACACATAATAATCCTCATGTTTTAACCACAAAAATCATATCTTGCATGAATACATCGCATAGAACACATAATAAAGGATTAGACTTGTTTAATAACTGAATTCAAAGGTTTTCAAAGACATAAACATCACAAAACCAGGTCTGGACCTTTATGGATCAATATAACAACATGATAAAGGTTTAGGATGGATAACACACCTTAGGTTTTTCTAAAGAATGATGTGTAAAGCTTGAAATGATGGATTCTAGGGCAAAAACGTGTTCCAGAGGTTGATTATGGTGTGGGATAGCTTTGGGCGAGTTAGGGTTTCACAAATGATGTTTTACAACACAAGGGTGGTACTTATAGGTGTTTCTAGTCGTTCCAGAGGTTACAAGCGAGTATGGGCTCCAGGAGGCAATAAGGAGCTCCTAATCGCCTCCCCTTCTGGCAAGTAGGCCCTTAATCGCCCCTAATGGGAGCCTACTCGCCCCTGCATCAGGCAATTAGGCCTTCTAATTGCCTACAGCAGGGTGTTATGGGTTTTCGACGCGTTAAACACTATTTTAACATATATAAGCACGTATTCACATACCGACAAGTCACATAATGATTATAAACACATAATGCATGATAACTAACACGTTCACATTCTTTCACCAATTCCCGGGACTCGAGACTTGCGTGTGTGCGTTAAACCCGATGATTCTACTAATCACCAATGCTTGTACACATGGTTATGGACCGACTCCCAATGATCCCGTGGGTCATTGTAACGACTCTCGATGATTCCCGGAACCATCCTAATGATTCAATTGACCCAGTTATGTGTAATGTATGCATGACTCGCTAAGGTAGACTTACTAGTTTGACAAAGGTTATTAACCCGAGTTTGTCGGGTGTCACAGTATGAGGATCAATGATATTTCATTCTAACTCATTTCTATTTCCAACTGCTTTTTACTGCTCCCCTGATATTGGGAATGCTAATCCATTGAGATGGATATCAATTATCTGAGCCATAAATAAAACTTCTCCTTAAAATCTCAATTCATCGTCACCATATGTTCCCAACCACCTTTTGATGTCCCATCTTTGTGCTATGTAGTGGATCAATTTCAATATATATATATATATATATATATAACAAAAAAAATAATCTTATCTTAGATGGGAAAATTCTGGTTCCTGACCGTAAACTAAATTATAATTGGGGGGGGGGGGGTAAACCATAACGTATTAGCTTGATGTGAATTAATGTTACTGCATGTAAAATCATATATGCTTAACTGAAAACATTAACTTTTGATCTCATGATCATTGGCTTTTCAATCAATTGTAAACGTTTAACGATCATCTTAATAAAATCAACATGTGTGCGAACAAAAGCTATATGAAATTTAACACTTATTCCAATGATCATTAATATCTTAGGAATTGAATAAATATGCCAATCTAGAATAATATGCTTGCTATCTTATTAGCTAAGTTATAAATCATGCAAACTTGATAACCATTTAGGCGATGCATCAATTTTAAATACTAAATGGTATCATGTTAGGATGTATCCTTTAATCACTTCCAGAACATTTAGGATACTTACCCTACTTTATATGGCAAATATATAATTCGATTGAGAGCAAACATTACATGCTATTTATCAACTTGCAGGATTTTCTAGTTCTTCATTATGTTCACATCATCATTGACTCGGTATGGTCTAACCGATCATGCCAATAATTATCATGATCCATAAATCATAATGAATCTCTTGCAATTTTATGTTATGTGCCCTTATGTTTGTATAAAATAGAGAATACAAGAGAACGGTGTATTCTCATTCAAACTACCAAGTTATATCACTTTTCCATTTACTTTGTTCTCATATAACTATTTTCAAATTCTGCCACTTATTGTAGCCATTCTCATTATTAACATGGCCATCATTTCGTGTCTGATAGTCGATCTCATTATTAACTTGGCTATTATTATAATATTTGATGGTTGACCACATTATGATCATTATTGCAACTTTCTCAATTATCTCCATGATCATGACAATTTCAATTATTGTTACACATAATCACATTCACTTCAAGAAATGAAGTAAAACCAACCAAGCTTTATTTTTTTCTTAGGCATAAGAATATAAAGTCAATTCAAACCTTTCATACCCTTTAAATTGTATTGCTACTTCAGGAGCGTATTTGAAGTATGACAAGCAAAATTTGTTCTATCCAATTTTCCCATTTAAATTTGAGAAGTAATTATATTTCTGATTGATACAATATTACCGATCTAACATCTTAGATCAGTAAAGCATCCATACTTTATTTTCCCCGTTTTAAGTGTAATTAAGAAAGAGATAATAAATTCATAAGCTAATTGAATCTGAGTTAGCAAAAGCAATATTTTCATAATACAACAACATATTTATAAATTGGCTAAAGCATCCATGCTTTATTTTATGCATCTTGAAAATTTATATTTACAAGGACATATGACTTATAGCCACTATGTCATATGAATAATTAAGCCTTGAATCTTAAACCAAAAGAGAACATTTCATCAAAAGCCCTTGATCTATATAAATCATGGATGACCCAAATCAAATCTAGAATTATGTTTCTTTTTCCTTTTTTTTTGTCTTTTATGCTTGGCCATACTTTATTTACTTTTGTTACAAAAGGGAAAATGTGTAAAAACATATAACACCTATTTTTTCACATCTTTTTAAACCTTATCACTTGAAACAATGTGACATTCAAGAGTAAATTGCCAAATTCGTCTCCAAGGTTTGGTCAATATTGCTAGATCCATCCAAAATAAGATTTTTTTAACACCTGAGGCACTATGGTTAAACATCTAGTGCTAAATCCGTCTAATTTACAAACTTTGTTAAATAAGACGTTAACTCAAGGGCATTTTGGTCATTTCCTATAATTTTTTTATCCTCTTGATGACTTCTTGATCTTGACTACAGCTGATTTTCCATCAGGAAAAAGTCCCTTTGTATACATGATGATAACCGCCTTTCCCTAACAGATTCTCTGCCAAAAAAAATGTTTTATGAAACATGAAATCAACAAACTAAGTGAGGTAAAAAGAGAAAACTGTAGAAAATATATAATCATATCAAGATCAGTTTGGTGGGTTTCTTGAAACATGTACTACAAATAAGAAACTGAGTAAAATAAAAAGGACAACTTTAGAAAAAAAAAGAATTACTCATTCCAAGATCTATTTGATGGGTTTCGCCCTATTAGAAAAAGGCTTGCTTGAAATCGGATTGTTAGTAAAATAGCCGGGCCCTAGCCAATTGTAAGCTTGCTCGTCGGCTCACTTATTAGATGGTTCGTTAGGTCGAATAAGTAATGCCCAAATTTTAATGTTTATATAAATTATATTCCAAAATTATAGCCCAAATTTCACATCTACCCAAAATTATGATAATGAACTTGGATTACAGATTCTGAAGTTTATAAATTATATGTTAAAAATATTTTTTTTCCTTTTGTATTTGTTAATGTGCTAAGAAAGAAAAGTTAAAAAAAGAAGAAGAAAGGAACGAGTTGCCTTGAGCTTTTTATGATTCAAGTTCGAACTTAACATTTCAGATCATGAAAGATAAAAAAATGTCAAGCTTACTCGTTTATCGTTAAGCCCGAGCGGCTCCACTCATTTACAACCCCAAGTTGGATTTCTTGAATCATGCACTAAGAATCAAGACTTACATGAAAAATGCTCTAAGTTAACAAGCTGATTATTAGCATCATCATCTGATTAGAAGAATGGGAGGGAAGGGAGAAAAATATGGGAAATGACCAAAATGCCCTTGAGTTAATGTCTGTATTTAATAGTTTGTAAATTGGACGGATTTAGCACTAGATTTCTAACCATATGGATCTAACAATATTGATCAAATCTCATGGATGAATTTGATCATTTACTTGACATTAAATTAATAGAATAATTGTTACAAATTTAAATCTATACCACAGAAGAAGAAGAAAAATATTACAAAGAAAAAAAAAATCTTCAAGCAACTGAATCTGCATTTGTTGATCATGATCATCATCTTCATCGTGAAAGACAAAAGAGGCCATATGTATGAAAAAAGAACAAAATTTTAGAAAATTAACACTATGTAAAAAGTCTGCTTGTAAGAAAAATATTGTATTCTATGTAATTACATATGTGTAATATATGATTACACATGTAAAATATGAGTTTACGTCTATGTTCTGCCGTTGCATAAAAAATAGATGATTGCCTATTTTTCTTTTACTAAAATCATATATTTGTTCTCTTGTTTTACACATAAAAAAACATTTTCAGAATAGTTAACAGTATGTAAAGCGAAATAAATACATATATGTAAATTTCTAATGTTACATATATGTAATATCTTTATACATATATGTATATCGATAACAAAACTGATAAAAACACTTTTTATATTAAAATTACCATTACCATTACCAATGGTTGATACCAGAAACAAAAAATTGAAAAACCTCACATCAGAATGATTAGATACCAATTTAGTCGGTTTGGTTCGTAATGATGGCACTTGCTATAACTACTAAAACAGAACAAAAGATAATATGTGTTCGATCGAAAACCATAACAATAGATATCGGTATCAGTGTTGTTCGATCGGTACCTATACTCGATATAGTACGTTATAATTCCATAAAATACTCCAGTATATTAGAACTATGTTTTGAAACAAAAAAAAATATGAATGCTTTGAAAATGAATAAAAAGTGATCATTTTACTACGGCGGTACAATATCAGTAGTGCAAAAATAACCAAACCGACCCATATCAAAATTGAACCATTAAAATGAATGTTAATCTTGCTACAAATGATGTTCAATTGGTATAGTTTCAATTATGTATGATAGTGGTATGATACTAGTACCTGGAATAGTGTATGATACTATAAAAATACTTTATATGAATACAACTTTATTTTCAACAAAACTTATTTATATTGGAATATTAAAAAAATATAACAGCGTATATAAAAATCAAATTAAATACAGATAAATTATGTTAAATTATGTGATAGTTTAAACATTGGTACATTGTATAATATGGGCTCAAGTTGTTATAATTATATTATCTACTGGGCTAATGGTTCTTATCAAATGTTGGGCCAAGTGTGTATAATGTTGTATTAAAATATGGCCCAAGCCTATGTGATTGCAACAGGTTGTATTGAAGGATCTTGGCCGTTGGTTTGGTTTAACCGTGTACGTTGGATTGGCATCTTATCAGAAGGTTCGAGAGCTCAATATAAAAGGGTCTTGACTTTCCTTCTCTCTTGCCATTCAGTCAAGTTGTTTAGTTTGTTAGTCTCTCTCAGTTTTGTATTGTCTAGGGTTTACCCTGTGTATTGTTCATCAGTCTGTAAGTTCTTATTGTATTGTTTCCATTGTCTTGATAATCAGCAGATCTTGTTTAGACTTTGTATTTTCTATAAACTCAGTGTTTTGCTGAGTTTATTTGGGTATTGATTAGTTACTTTTTTGGTTTGGGTTAATAATAGATTTTGGTCACCTTTTTGTCGTTATATCTTGTCTTTGTGTTGATGTTGATGTTTGAGTATTGTTATGGTTTGTGTTGTTGATCAGTAGATAGAGCTATAAATTTCTACAAATTCTCATATCTATTAATAGGAGAACTTATTGAACAGTGTTTGGACACTTTTCCAGGCATTTTTGGTTACCTATTTTTTTTATTATCACCATTTTTTTCAATGGTTGTATGCATATCTTTTATGCATAACTTTGTATGTGTGCTTGTCACATGGTGGTGTTGTTGTTGGTTTCTTCCTGCTCTACCCGGGTTCGAATCCATTTGGCCCTTCTTCTTGCCCTTTTATTTTTTCGATGTCTTATTGCTTTACACGTATCTTTATTGTAACAACCCGGTTTTTAGTCCCAAAAATTTTCGCGTCTAAATTTATGTATAACGTATATTTGAGTAATAATAGGTAGAGATATATAAATAATTACAAAACGCAAGCTCCAATTCCGAACCTTAAACCGTAATAATGATTGATGTGTGCAAAACTATATATATTTTATGACACGATTCGTAGTTTTAAAAGTGGTTTTTACTCTAAATTAAACTACACAAAAAAGGCAAGTGTACCTATCATATAGTAATATAATTTTTAATTGGTAAGAACCGGATATCAAATCCGTGTACGCGGTTTCTCAATACTAAACTTTTGTTACTGTAAAGTCTGTTTCAAGAGTTGGTTTTAATGTCGTAAATTAAATTATAAAATTTAAATTAAATAAAAATGGTTTTCAACAACAGTTTTAATCAAGAGTTATGTAAACCGAGAATCCACTAATGATATGTGACAATCATGAGGTGAGGAATGATGGTAATGCAAAATTCTAAAATGTGTTAAGTTCCAGTCATGGTTGATTAAATAAATGACTCTTAGGAAAATTAAAACTTTAAACACATTTTAATTACCGAAAATCATTCTTTAACGTTTGTTTTGAGTAAATCATGTTAACCTTTATTTGCGAGAAAGTCGTTTGTCAAAATCTCTAACTCGACAACTTAGGGAAAACTAAAATGATAATCACACTCTAATCACCCTAAGTTGCTTTTATGTAGAAAAATAGATAATTATTTTCAAGTGGTAAATCTTTGGTAAAAATATGTAAGATTCATAATTTTGGCCTTAATTACTAACTCACAATTTTATTATCCTTATAATCTACCAAAACATTTTTATAACTTTTCCGAGTCCAAAATGCAAGAATTCTTAAATGGTCAAATCTTTTGTAACCAATTAATTAACACTTCCCATTTCTAGTTTCATGTTAAGAACCTAAATTCATTAATCAATATTTACCTATGTGTTTTCCAACCTTCATATGTAAATTTTAACTAAATCAACAAGAACTCAAATTTTAACCAAACAAGAATTTCTAAGAACATAATCAAACATCTATCATGAAGATTAACATAACTAATTACCACCAATCCAAATAACAATTGTATCACATAATCAAAAGCTTCATCGGGTCCAGATAAGTAAAATGCTTAGCCCATAAGGCTTACAAAAACACAAACAATCATAATTATAGAGTTAAAATGATTCATACAGAAAGATTTCAAACCACAAACATAAACGTTTGGTGCCGGATGCTTGATAAAATGGTGTTGTTGGATGATTTCGAAGCTTTCCAAGCCTTCTCCTTGCTCCTAGGACCCTAAAAATGCCTCTTTTTGATCCAAATGATGCTAGAATGGTGACTTTGAAGTGTAAAAATTGTTAACAGAAGCTGGACGTCCCTTGTTCTTCGTTTGCGAGTTCATCTTATCAAAATCGTGAAGTGCTCGTCAGGCTGGAAAGCGTACAGCTAAGAATCGCATTAACTTGCTGCCGCGGACCGCGGAGACATTAAGAAATTTTCTGCGCTCTGCGGTGGATAAAATATTAATTTTTGATTTCTTGAAGTTCGGGTGGACCGCGCTGGATTTATTAATTCTCAGGCGGTCCGTTCCAGGGGTTTGTGTATGAAAACTTGTTTTCCGCATCGTTTTCAACCGTTTCTCGCACCGATTCCCGTTCCGGCTCGTATATTCTTGTTCAAGGCTCGTAAAATGATCTTGTTAACATTTTAAGCGTTTCTTCCATGATCCATGAATAATTAGCTAACTCCGGGCAAATCTACACACAAATAGACACAAAAATACCAATTTAAAATATAAATATGTGGTCCTTTCGGACTCACATCAATGATAAAAAGAATATTATAATACGCAAGTACACGTTGCGAAACCGAATCGATAACTGGTAACGAACCCACCCGACACATGATGGGTGAGTCACACTAAAGGGAACACTTGTCCCCTTTCCTCTTTAGACACCTCATACACAAAACCTCAAATGGTTTTATAAAAACCATTTGAGGCCACCTCTTATACAAATACCCACAAGCCCTTTCATTTTCCTCTGCATAAAAAAACACACACACACTTTCAGATGAGAGAGATAGAAGAGACTGAGATGGACCTCTGGCCACCACCTTCTACGGCGGTGTTCCAGCCATACCCATCCTTCCGTCTGATGATACCCCTACCCCTTCACCCAATAATATCCTAGAGAAAGAGAGGATCCGGAGGAGGCTTCGGACCACCATCTTTGACGGAACTCACAACAGCAACCATCCCTTCACCCATAAACGGATCGAGAGAGAAAAGAAAGAGGATTCATGGTGGCTTAAGACTGTGGTCCGACGATGGCGTTCACGTCTAGGTTTTCAGGTGTGGCTATTATGTTTGTTTATAAGGTAGATTAGAAGAGGCCAGGAAGTGGTGGTGATCGTCAGGTGGATTAACAGAGGGAGGAGGATTATTGAGAACCCGGATGGTTACTAGGGATTAGCGATTGGATGAAGACTTAGGGTTCCTGTTTTGATTGAGGGATTAAGGTTCGTTAAAGAAGGTGATGGTTGTTTACAGACGAGGGTCTGATGGGTTTCAAGGGTTTCGACGGGATCGACAAACGTTTCCGGTGACCAAGCGGCGGCAAGTGGTGGTTTCGGGTAGCAGCCGGATTGTAAAATAGGAATGATGCTGATGGTTGTTGGTGGTTATCGATGGTGGTGACCCAAGGTAGGAACCCAGATATGGTGGTTAGGAACCCGGTTTAGACGAAGATGAAGCTGAGTTGACCTGGTCAGCAGGAGACATCTAACCAACAGAATAATAGAGTCACGGGATATTATGACAGGAAGGTATATTATCACAAGAACTAGTTAGATTATTATCTTTTTGTATAACTATCGTAGGCTACGCGTGTGAGACTTTGACTAACAAATTGGACCCGACCGGTCAAACCAAAAAATGAATATACATATGAAGTAATATGAGAAGTAAAGGAATATTATGATACTTCATTAAATACGAACATGATTGTGATAACGGCAAATTGGATTATATGATAAATAATAATAAGAATGATGTGCTATGTATGGTCTATAAAATATAAACAATCTAGACACCTAGTAATATAAAACAGACTCAACTAAACTAGACCACGCGACAGGCACGTGTACCTATCAATGCAGTACAGACTAAGTAAGTCCGAGTATCAACACAGGACACTACTAGAAAACAAAACTAGACTCGACTAAGACTTAAATTAAATGGTTTAATAGTTGATTTTTTTTAAATAATTAATTAAAATAAAATAAAATAAAATAAAGTAAATAAAGATAAATAGACAGCAAAGATGAATGAGGAAAATATCAGGATAGGAAGGCAACTACCTAGGTCAAGATTCCTACATGCAAACTCATAACTCTCGGTAATGGAAAACCGAATGGATACCAGATTCTAAAGATAACTTAAGAAACCCTAAGACATGCTATATCACCTCCCGGTCTCACCAACACACCCTAAAGAATCCTAAGAAACAAAACACTGGTTATCTAGCTCGGATCACCTTCCGGTCTCACCTCACTAAGAATGTAAAGGTACTCTAATGACTCGATCACCTCCCGGTCTCTCTAATCACAATACACCCGAAGATGTAAAGGAGTAATCTTATTGGGTTAACTATGACTTGGAATTGCAAGAAACTAAAAACAACTAGGATAGGATCACCTCCCGGTCTCACTCGAAACCCAACACCTAAAGCTCTAGACAACCCAACATTCCATCACCTCCTGGTCTCAAGAATGGAAGAATACCTAAGTCCTCTAAACTCTCTAATCAAGTTCATATGGCTTTCGGTACCAAAACCACAAACTAAGCTACAAGCACCAAGCAGGTAACCCTAATAAACATCCAAACATGAAAGACATTCATTAAGACGTTTATGGAACTATCAAAGATAATAAATTAGACCTAGACACGCACACACATCATAATAAACACCAACCAAACTTTTACCAAAACATTAACCATTCAGAAATAATCCATAAACCGAAAACTATAAATTTAACATGCAGTCATCATACACGACCTAGGTAGTGATTCAAGATTTAGCTACACAAAATAATGAAAAACAATAAAAACAAAGGTTCAAAAACATTCAAAGTCATGGTCTCAATATTCATAACACAAAGTAAATAAATATAAAAACTAAAACTTTTAGTGATCAAACCCGTAACATCAATCTTGAACCCATGCGTTCCTCCTTCAATTAACCTCTAAAAATCGAATAATGCTCTACTGTTGTAGATCGATTTCCTTGAAGGCGGCTGTTCTTTTTTGCTTCTTTCGATGATAATAATAATGTTTTTCCTTTTCAAAAAATTGATGCTCCCCTTTATATATTTGTAGTCCAAAACTCTAGAGTCCAAATAGGGTTTTTTGTTTTTATTAACTATCTTGGGCTCACATCCGATGTGACTCCACAATTCAAATGTTTTTCCTTTTCGGTTCTTTTATTATTATTATTATTATTATTATTATTATTATTATTATTATTATTATTATTATTATTATTATTATTATTATTATTATTATTATTATTATTATTATTATTATTATTATTAGTAGTAGTAGTAGTAGTAGTAGTCCGTCTTTACTCGAACCAGGTACCCGCGTCTTGATTATTTTTCACCGTTTTAAACTCATTTCTTATGAACACCTACAAAATAAATAAAATAAATAAATACATAATAAAAATGACACAAAACAAATAAAAATCTGACCAAATAATATACAAAATACATAGGAAAAGAGATGTGTTTTGCAACACATCAAACATCCCCACACTTAAACGTTTTTCGTCCCCGAAAAAGACTGCAATGGAATCATAATCAGGACTCCCAGTTTCAAAAACTATTAGGTTCATTAATTAAGATTTAATCACGTATCAACCAAAACTACCGGTATTATTGTCCACCTAAACCCAACCACCAGCTAATCAAGCCCCAATCATGTAAAGTAATTAAGTTCATGTTATTACAATCAATCTATGGGTCTCACACTCAAGATATCCAGCTTCACCTAATCTCACCTCTAGCTTTCGAAGCAAAGGTTAAACCATATAAATTTACCAACCAATGTAAACTAAACTCCCTAATGTATTAGAAATTAAATTTATGATGGATGATGGATGAAGTGTATCCTAATGTATTAGATATATATTTTTTCTCTGTTTTTTTCATACCTAACTCAGAGGTTGTCTCAACCAAAGTCACCATCCCCGAGAGCGACAGCATGAGCTTCGGCATATATATTTTTTTAACTTGACCTAGAGGGAGTCTCGATCAGAGTCACCATCCCCGAGGGCGACTCCATAGGCTTCAGTTATTTTTTATTTATATTTTCTAACTCAATTGATGGAAGTGTGGATGCTTTTTTTTCGGGCGCCACTTTTCACCGGATTTATTCTCATAAAAAGGATCAAGTGTGCTATTTAATTAATAATACATATGGACTTTCAACCAAAAGTGGTACCTTTAATTACTCTTAGCGGTTTCAATTCTACCGTTTCTCCTAAGATGAGAACCCACAAAATATCATGATTTATTAAGGTATATATAAAACAATCATAGGACCTTTCACAGCTAGTTGGGCCTACCGACACATCTTAAGCAAACACGCTTTCAATCTATTTATATTCTCATATATATATATAATACTAGCTTTTATCCCGGGAGTGTCCTGGGGTTGAAATATCTAATATAACATAATAATATATCTAATATGACAACATATTTTATGATTTGCCAATACATGATTAATGAATAATATTATTATTATTATTATTATTTATTTTAAACAAATTTCTGCCATAAGTTATCATATTTAAATATAAAAAAAAGAATCTATGTCTATAAAGTTATGTTTATCGTTTGTGATTTATTAGTAGAGTAAAATATATTTGAAAACAAAATCCCACAAAATAGTTGTTTTTTTTCTCCGTTTTTTATATAGCACTATGGTACTCGTTGGAAAGATAATAAAACGCTCGTTAAATTGGTGTAATTTTTTTTCTTTAAAAAATCTCGTATATAAAATATATTAACGTTTAAAAGTTATGGGAGGATGCATTAGAGAGAAAATTTAATTTTGTTTTTAAATTCTTATCTTTTCCTAAAATAACTATAATATATATAGATTTATTAAAAAAACTCAAAAATTAAAAAATCCTACATGATGCCACGTGGTACATTCAAGGAGGGTTTGAGGCCTCCATTGAATGTCACATCATCAAAGTTCAATTCTTTTATTATAAGTTATAGATTTTGAAAACCAAAAATCCCAATTCTACTATCATTTTCCATATAAAATGCACAAAAAATCAGGGACATTTTTCAAATTTTTCAATTTTTTGGATTTTTATAATTTTTTTTATTTTTAAAATTTATGACTCAAACTACCTAAAAATAAAACGAAGTTTCCATCCCCACACTTGAACGACACATTGTCCTCAATGTGAAAGTAAGGATAAAATAAAATAGAAATAAAAAAAATACAACAAAAAGGAACAGACTCCCCTGGATATAAGCGATGTAGCTGCAAGCGATCTGGAGCTGTCCTTCTAAACCCGGCCGTATAGCATTTCATTCGCGGCCATTGACTCAAACCTGACAAATAAAAACTAAGAAGAAAATATAAAAACAAATGGTTGCCTTAAATGATTGTTGGGTCGTCCCCACCTGAATGGAGATTGAGCACGGGTGGCTAGATCCAAACCTGCAATAAAGTATATTAGTAAAACCAATGACTTCAAATTGACTCTCTCCATCATCCCCACACTTGAAGGAAAGATATCCCAAAGTGGTTAAGAGAAAACTGACTCAAAAATAAAATAAAAGACTCTAAAAAATACAGACTCAACCAACTCAATATACAAAACATGCACAAAACCGTACCTGGAAGGCAAGATGGTGGAACTGCGTGATTGATGGTAAAACATGTGTAAAATGGCTGTGAACGGTGGTAGAAGAAAATAGGGTGAAAAATAATTTTTCTAATTAACTCGCGCAACGTGAAGGACACTGGTGATCTCAACGCGTGTCGCGAGTGAATAAAGTATAACTTTCCGGGGTAACTACTGTTCGTGTATAGCGAACACGTCAGCCCAGGCTCCTCGCATAACGCGAAGCACCGTTTTTCACAAAAAGTTAATTAAATTTAATGTTTAGAAAAAAAATTCTTTTATTACCCAAACCTCCACCAAAAATCCCAATCATAAAAATATATAAATAAATTTGAGATCCGCTCATGGTGTAATTTTTCTTGCCTAAGCAAACACGAAAACCAGCAAAAGAAAAAAAAAACTCAAAAACAAAAATAATAACAAAAACCAAAGAAAAGAAATAAAAAAAATAATACAAACTCTACAACTAAGTTTTCACAAAGTTTCAATCAGATGGCTTATATTTTATCCATCCCATATCCAACCCGTTCAGTTCTTTTCGTTCACCGTCGTTCATCAAGAAAGAACTAGTGAAGTTAGAAAGACGTTTGAAAAAATCAAACGGGTCGGGGCCCTATACCTACACTTACCTGGAACAAACTTGAACTGTGGCGTGTATTGTTGGCCCATGTAATCACTAGCCTTCTCCCGTGTGTGGTTTGCTACAGTCTTTCTTCCTGCCATCACTGCATGCAAACACTAAAACAAACACGATCACGAGCACCAGATATATAAGAAAATAAAAATAGAATAAAACATACAAAAAATAAAAACACACAAGCACACTAAATATAAAAATAAAAAACAAGAACTGACTCAACACACAAGCACACAAAGATCAAATAAAAACCTAAGACTCTCTAGACACACTAAAAACCAAAAAGACTCAAATAAGACCAATTAATCAGTGAAGTCCTAATCAAAGCTAATTTTGCAATCGCCAAGTGTCCCCGACAACGGCGCCAAAAACTTGATGTGCTATGTATGGTCTATAAAATATAAACAATCTAGACACCTAGTAATATAAAACAGACTCAACTAAACTAGACCACACGACAGGCACGTGTACCTATCAATGCAGTACAGACTAAGTAAGTCCGAGTATCAAACCCAGAGGACACTACTAGAAAACAAAACTAGACTCGACTAAGACTTAAATTAAATGGTTTAATAGTTGATTTTTTTTAAATAATTAATTAAAATAAAATAAAGTAAATAAAGATAAATAGACAGCAAAGATGAATGAGGAAAATATCAGGATAGGAAGGCAACTACCTAGGTCAAGATTCCTACATGCAAACTCATAACTCTCGGTAATGGAAAACTGAATGGATACCAGATTCTAAAGATAACTTAAGAAACCCTAAGACATGCTAGATCTCTTCCCGGTCTCACCAACACACCCTAAAGAATCCTAAGAAATAAAACACTGGTTATCTAGCTCGGATCACCTTCCGGTCTCACCTCACTAATAATGTAAAGGTACTCTAATGACTCGATCACCTCCCTGTCTCTCTAATCAAAATACACCTGACGAGGTAGGGCCCAGTTCAACTAAACTGGCCCACACCTACAATATGTTATGTGGCCCAATGGGTAAGGCCCAATTATAATAAATAATCTGGACGTGATTACTAACAAACAACTTCGAGAAAGAAGTTAACGGGTAAAGCACAACTGCTAGCCCGAAAATTATGAACACAAGAGATATGTATTATCCCCAAGAAAAGTGGAACAACTAAGAAGATGAAGGCGGTTACGTGTCATAGAAAGAGGAGGAATCCTCAACTATAAATAGGGACGCAGGTAAACATATTGATTCATTCACAAAATACTTCACAATCTTTACAAGTGCTTAAAAGCCATACTTATTCTCACGCCGGAGGGTGGTCACAGGAAAACCCCCAATCCTGTGACGAGTCCTAACGGTGTTTTGTTTTGCAGTTAGACAGATTCCGTTCAATCAGGCTAGAAGGAGTTTCTTGTCTTATCCAGAAGATTAGTTCCCAAAGGTACTTGTTTCTTCATTGGCGCCATCCGTGGGACGGAAAATAGACAAAGAATCGTTTTTCTCACCTGACAGAATGGCATCACAGCAAAATTCTCAGTTCGCAGCACCGCCAAATAATCCCCCAAACCTACAAATAGTTAACGAAGATGAGGATCATCTCTCTGAAGAGTCGGTGGACGAAGAGATAGAGATGGAGCCTCCGGGTTTCCCGCCTAGAGGACAACAGAACGAAAACATGACAACTCAGGGGAGATCTCCAGGCATACCGGCTGCTAGGTTAAATCCTACGGCACCGCCTTTCCCAATGTCAGTTCCTGCCGTGACTTACACAAGACCGATTGTCCACACTACGACAGTCGGCAGGTCACACCCTCCTACATCCTCCTTGCCATGGGCGACGGCAGCGGCCACCCTCCCGCTATTCTCAGCAGCCATGACGGCATCTATGATGTCGTCACCAATGGCGACACTCATGAATCTAGCATACGCACCTTACACTCCTGTAACACCCGGGAATCAGCCGTACATGCCGTACTACCCCATGCACCCCTATGGGTATATGTACCAGCCAGCCGACGCTACTCCGTATTCCTAACCATATCCGTATATGTACCCTCCCATGGCACCAGTGACGGGGTGGGGGGGACAAGCTCACCCGGTAACACAGGCCCCGGGGGCACGCCTAGAACAGGTTAGAACCAGACTGACATATGACGGCACGCCGGCAGACTCATCAGCGCCTCCCACGAGGTTTGTTCAAGTAAACCAACCAGTGAATAGCCAACCCCTAACTCAAACTGTCCAACTGGCACGACGGAGGGAAGGAAACTATCAGGGAAATCCCAGAGACGAAGAGGAGGATGATCTTACCAAGCCATACCGACCTCCGGCTATGGTTACTTATTCAAAGCTGGCGCCAAGAATTGCTAACGCGCCGCTTCCACCAAATTTAAAGCTATCCTCCACCGTTGGAAAGTATGATGGAACGGGGGACCCTGACGACCATCTGAGCATATTTGAGGCCGCAGGACGTTCAAGAGACTGGCCCATGCAAGCATATTGCTACATGTTTATACAGACCTTAGTCGGTGCAGCCAGAGTCTGGTGGGACAGCTTACCTCCCGGCTCTGTCGCGAATTGGAAAGAAATCGTGCAGGGGTTCTCACAGTAATTCAGCCAGCAGAAGAGGCACACAAAATACAGAGACGAAGTCATGCACATCCGCAAGCGGGATAATGAAATAGTGGAGAATTTTATCGTTAGATTCAACAGAGAGAGGCTTCAGATCCCGGGTCTTACCGAGGAGTTGGCGTGCACGGCGTTTACGATGGGAGTAAATGATGATGGTTTGTTAAGAAAGCTTCACGGTTCGAAGGGGTATCCACAGACCATGGATGAAATGATGACCATCGCAAAGGCATTTGTGAAGCAGGAGAAATCCATAGCAATGAACCATGCAGTACGAAAAAAGCAAGAATCTGCGAAAGCTTATGATTCCAACGATAACAGAGACCATCGAAGTGGCCGGAACCGGAGAAGAACAGAATCATCGAGCCAACCTTATTCTAGGAATGACCGAAAGGATGACAGAAGAGACGACCATCGAAGATCTGACAAACCCCGGGACACGTTCACGGGAAAAGGGGAGAGCCAATCAAAGCCCAGGAAAGAATACCCTGATCTGACAAAAACACCAACCCAAATACTGGAGTCAGAAGACCTAAGGCTCAACACTCCGAAACCGCTCAAAGATTCACCTTCACAAGACAAGTCTAAGTATTGTGCCTACCATAAAGGACTGGGCATGAGACGGATGACTGTTTCCAATTGAGAAGGCAAATCGAGAATTTTGTCAGGTCCGGAAAGCTGGCTCACCTATTAAAAGACGTGAAGCCCGGCCCATCATCCGGTGGCGGAGACAAGTCCGCGGGTAAAAAACCGTGGGAAATCAATATGGTTCGCGTGGAGTCCAGGTTTAGCAAGAAAAGAACATTCGAGCGTTTCGAGCCGTGGATGGAAGCGGTTATGACAGTTCCACCCCACTACAAAGTTTTAAGCATGGAAGCTCTGGTTATAGCTGCTGCCGTGGGTGACTACAGCATGAGAAGAATACTTGTTGACACCGGCAGTTCAGAGGATCTAATATACGAACCTTGCTTCCGAAGAATGCGACCAGAGGACCAGGAGATGCTAGGACCAGCGCGCGGGCCGGTAAGGGGATTTGCTGGTAAAAGCGTGGAACCATTGGGACAGGTGACGTTCCCGGTCACCATAGGCGACGGTCGTCGGGAACGAACCATACTGGTTACCTTTTTGGTGATACCAGCCGACTCCCAGTATAACATGATCATAGGCCGCTACACCCTGGGCCGAATAGATGCTCTGGTTTCAACGGCCAGAGGGTTTTTGATGTTCCCTACCCCCCAAGGGGTAGCAACCGTGTCGGGCGACAAAATTTGTGCAACAGTCGAGCAAAAGCCCTGTCACCAAGCCCCCGCAGGGCTACGGGGTCCAGAAAGATGGGTGCTGAACACAGATCACCCGGAACAGACAGTGTTGATTGGCGACACCCTGTCACCTTCAGCCACAGAGAAATTGAAGCATGTGTTGAAGAATAACCTGGACGTTTTTGTATTCAAACACGCAGACATGACGGGAATCTCAAGGTCAAAGGCAGAGCACAAGCTATCAACTTTCCCCTCAGTCAAGCCAATAACACAAAAAAGAAGGAGTATGGCCCCGGATAGAAGGGCCGCGGTTGTTCAAGAGGTAAAGAAGCTAGAAGAAGTGGGCATCTTACGGAAAACCAAGTATCACACTTGGGTGGCAAACCCGGTGATGGTTCAGAAGCATGATGGAACATGGCGCATGTGCGTTGACTACAAAGACCTCAATAAGGCCTGCTCGAAAGATGCATACCCGTTGCCCGAAATCGACCTCAAAGTAGATTCTCTCTCGCCGTTTAAGTTCAAATGCTTCTTGGATGCGTATAAGGGTTACCACCAAATTAAAATGGCCAGGGAAGACGAAGACAAGACCGCGTTTCATACCAATGCGGGCATCTACTGTTACACAAAGATGCTTTTCGGGTTAAAGAATGCGGGAGCAACATATCAGAGGTTGATGGACCAAGCGTTTGAAAGTCAGATCGGACGGAACCTGGAGGTTCATGTCGACGACTTAGTCATTAAGAGCAGCAATGAAAGCGATCTGATCGCGGACATCGAAGAAACTTTCAAGAAGCTCCGCGAGTACAATATCAAGCTGAACCCGGGAAAGTGTTCGTTCGGGGTTGAGGAAGGAAAATTCCTGGGAGTAGTAGTTACTAAAGACGGTTTCCGGGTAAACCCAGAGAAAGTATCAGCAATTGTTAACATGCCATCACCCAAGACGCTAAAAGAAGCACAGACCCTAAATGGAAGACTGGCGGCAATTAATCGTTTCCTGGCACGGCACGCAGAGCGGACCCTGCCATTCATATCCACGCTGAAAGACTGTCTCAACAAAAATAAGTTCAAGTGGACAGCGGAAGCGGAAAAAGCGTTCCAGGAGATGAAGACGTTCGTGAGCAACTTGCCCACACTCACGGCCCTAAAACAAGACGAGACGTTAAAGATGTACATAGCCGCAGGTAACCACGCGGTTAGCGCCGTCCTTTTGGTGGAAAGAAGCGGGGTTCAGACCCCCATTTATTATGTCAGCCGGGTCCTCGCGGACCCGGAAACTAGGTACCCAATGTTGGAGAAGCTGGTTTTAGCTTTGGTGCATGCATCCCGCCGGTTACGTCGATATTTCCAGGCACACAAAGTTGAAGTGCTGACCAACTTCTAAATAGCACAAGTGATAAACAGGCCAGGAGTATCAGGAAGACTCGCCAGGTGGGCAATTGAGTTGGGGGCACTCGATATAAGTTTCAAAAAGAGAACCTCTATTAAAGGACAGGTCATCGCTGACTTCTTGACAGAAGTTCCCGCGGGAGAGCAAATCCCAGAAACAAAAGAGGCACCTCTACTGGAAGAAGAAGTTGAAGAACCGGCATGGAAGCTATATACTGATGGCTCATCAAACAGCAAAGGGGCGGGAGCAGGTCTACTGCTGGTCAGCCCGGATGGTGCAAGGTTCCTATACGCCCTACGATTCGAATTTGAGTGCTCCAATAACCAGTCGGAATACGAAGCACTTTTGGCAGGTATGAGGATGGCTCTATCACTAGGTGCAAAAAGAGTAGATGCACGCGTAGATTCTCTCCTGGTAAACAACCAGGTCAATGAATCATACGAAGCCCGGGATGATACGCTGTCCAAATACTTAGAGAAGACAAAAGAATTGATGTCAAAGTTTCAGAAGATAACATTGATACATGTGCGAAGGCATCGGAACGACATAGCCAACGCTCTTAGCAAGTTAGCATCATCAGGCACTAAGGAGGACGTCCATATCGAGACCCTCAAGCAACCTTCAACCCAGGAATCTGCCATACACAGCGTACATGCGGCGGAAGTTTGCTGGATGACTCCAATACAACAATATCTGGAGCACGGCACACTCCCCGGGGACAAGGGGGAAGCTTTGAAGATCCGCGCCAAAGCAGTGCAATATGAAATGCAAAACGGCGTCTTATACAGAAAGTCGTACTTGGGTCCGGCACTACGGTGCGTATCCCCATCGGAAGCAAAGTTCCTTATTGAAGAAATTCACGCGGGCACTTGTGGGATACATGCAGGGTCAAGGGCAGTGGTAGCCAAGTTAACAAATGCAGGGTATTATTGGCCGGGCATGCATAACATGATAGTAGAAGTATTACAAAAGTGTATCAGTTGTCAGAAATACGCACCGCATCCCCTCCGGCCTAAGAACAACCTGATCCCCGTAACGGCTGCTTGGCCTTTCCAGAAATGGGGGTAGACCTAGTGGGACTATTCCCTCCAGCACCCGGAAAGTTAAAGTACCTGGTGGTAGCCATTGACTATTTCACAAAATGGGTCGAGGCGAAACCATTGTCTAAGATTGAGGCAGTAAACATCAAAAAGTTCCTATGGGAACACATTTTTTGCAGGTTCGCGGTCCCACTATACCTGGTCAGTGACAATGGGACCCAGTTCGTAGATAGATCGTTGCAAGACTGGTGCAAAGAACTCCAAATTCAACAGGTTTTCACATCCGTCGCCCATCCGCAAGGTAATGGGCAAGTAGAAAGAACGAACCGGAGCATACTTGATGGGATAAAGAGAAGACTGGATGCCGAGGGAAAATCCTGGGTCAACCGGCTGCCACATGTCCTGTGGGCTCATCGGACCATGCCAAAAACAAGCAACGGAGAAACACCGTTCAGTCTAACATATGGGTCAGAGGCAATGATCCCAGCTGAAGCCTTGGTTCCATCACAGAGAAAAGGCAACGGCAGTGAAGGTAACGAACAGTTGCTGCGTGAGAACCTCGAACGGCTCGAAGAACGCCGCGATACAACATGCATCAATGAGGCCAGGTACAAAAGGTTATTGGAGAAGTATTACAATAAGCGGGTACTAGAAAGATCTTTCAAGGTTGGAGAATTGGTCATGCGAGACAACGAGGCAAGCAGGTCTCAACCTCAAGGCAAGCTGGGCCCAAATTGGGAAGGGCCGTATGAAATCGCGGAAGTCCTGGGAAAAGGAGCCTATTCCCTGAAACAGCTCACAGGGGAACCTATCCCGCGCACTTGGAACGCCGCCCAGCTCAAGAAGTGCTATGTTTAGTTTGTCATAATAACATTTTTTTATTACTCAGTATATTTAATGTTAGCTGTGTCATAGTCAACCTATTGGTTCTCACAGTCTATTTGTTTTTCATTCAATAAGACGCCTACAACGGCAATTTTTCATTACCAAATGATTACAATACTTATCATATCCTTTGGATTGACATTACAAAAAACATTCCCTACGGTAGGTGGCGGGACTAAAATCCTTCGCCATAACAAAAATTAGCCTACCACCAAAAGCGCTATACAAAACAAGCAAAAGAGGCCACACACGGCCGAGTTGCTACCAATAGATACCGGCCCATATCACATACGGCCGTCCAACATGGCTAATACCTCTGCAGGGGTATGTAGCAAATCTCCATCTAGGGCATAATCAGGAACTATTAAGTACTGATTAAAGAACAAGCCCCCTGCACCATCACCGTGGTCTTCTGGAGGTTCCTCTACCACCGGGGGGACCTCAACAACAGCTGGAGCATCCGGAACAGGATCATGATGTGGCTCCACAACTTCCAAGTCATTTGCACCAAGACCTGGTGGGGGCTCAGGAAGGTTCACCAACGGAACCTGTTCATTGAACAGTCTCCTTGGACCCCTGGAATATGTCAAGCCATATTTACGGGGAGGAATGTAGCCAGCAGTCCTGGCATTATACTCCTCCATAGCTGCACGTCGCATATCCATCTCATCTGCCCATCGTCTGAGCATTTTCAGACCTTCGACAGCGTCTAGCTCACGAAGGAGCTTAGCAAGAGAAACTTGATTATGAGACATAAGTGGGTAGAACAAGAGTATACCTTTTTTGGCAAAATTTACAAGTGGAAAATCTGATAAGAAGCCTGACTTATATAGATGGGTCAAGAAGATCAAGGGTCAGTGTCAGTAAATATTGTTATTAATTCACTGACACACGCCGTCAAATCTATGACACATGGCAGTCATGACGTCATGTAATGATGACGTCCAATTAATTGGCGTCTGAAGGCGGCTGTCAAATCAGCATTAATAGCAAAAACAGAACAGCTGGCAAACACTAAAGAACCCAAAAGTTTTTTTCATTACGTTAACAATTACATAATTCAAATTACAATAAGCTTACTTAAGCGATAAATTAAGATTACATTAATCTAATGAGAAGCAGCATCCTCTCCATCGGAAGAGTCGCTCAAATACGGCTCCAGTTCCACCCGGAGGGCTGAAGCTCCTTCGTCACCAACCTTGTTGCTCAAACGGCTTATAGCGTCCAGTGAATCTGAACTCAAAGCTTGCAGACTGTCAGCAACCCGGGTGGGTAAGGTTTTTTCTTGTTCGGTGGGTGGAGGGAGATTCTTTCCAATCAAACCAACCTGATTGCCATAGGCCAGACCATCATGGTAGCCGGCTTCCATGGCCACATCGTAGAAAGCATTCAGCCAATCCTGGTACTCAACACTGCCCCGGATATAACGCCACGAGGCAGGGATACCCCGGCTGATCAACCAATCCCTCTCCTGACCTGCAACATCCAGCCTCGATTGGAGGCTATCCACCTGGGACCGCAGCGAGTCCGCGGCATTAACGGCTTGGTCTCACCGGTCGTTGGCAGCAGCTAACTATTTCTGGCAATCGTTCAAGCTTCTCAAAGTCTCGTCCCTCTGCTCTTCGGCGCGGCGGATCCGGGACTCATAAGTTTCAACCTCCGCAGCCATTAGATTGTACCTTTCCAGGTTGGCCTGGTTGCTGGCTATAGTGTTCTTCGCAGTTTCCAGCTCCTTCTCCAATGTCTTGACCCTGGCTTCAAGCCGGAACAAATGTTGGTTCAATTTATCCTCCCGGCAACGCCACTCAATCTTCTCCTCAGTATGGTTTGTCACCATCCGGTCACGGTCACCCTCAGCTTTTTCAACAGCTATCTGCTGGGCAACGACTTCTACTTCTTTCTCAGAAATCTGCGTCAACAACCGCTCATTCTCTAAAGATAGCAACCTCTGCTTCTCCCGGAGGTCAACAAGGTACACTAGATCTGCACGCCAGCGTCTCAGCACCTCATACATTGATGAAGTAGTATTGACACCAGACACCATGGCATTCTCTGCAAGTTGAGCATTGTCCAACCCCTGAAGGTAGTACTTCTCGGCTGGGGGGAAGGCAAACTCAGCCCAATGTCTAATCACATCTGGATGGATGAGCCGGGTAGTATCAGCAACATCCCATCCAGGTGCATACCTGACAGGCTTCAAAGACGGTCGCCAGTTTATGCCCGGCAAGTAGGTGTTTGATGGCATTGGTCCGGGATAGGAAGAGGATGCTTCGCCCTGCTGAACTCCTGTCCGGAAACCACCAGGAAACTTAATAGGATGTTGCTGGACATCCTTGAGGAGCTGTGAAAAACTTTGCTGGGAGAGGCCGCTGGGCACAGTAGTGGTGCTTGCCGCCACAGTGTACACGGGCTCTGAAGACAGGGGAATTGATAAAGTAGGAATGGTAGTGGTTGAAACCACAGCATGGCTCACCGTCGTAGTGAAGGAAGGGCCTGAAGACACAACAGTTGATACGGATGTCATAGCAACAGTGGACGCCTGGGTTGCCACCACTGATGACGGCACGTTGGCCCCAACGCCCTCGGGAATGACGTCAACAATACCCTCGGAAGAAGCAGCATGGCTAACAGCAGCATGAGGGGACTCCATGGTCAAATTATCACTAACCGGGGTGCCCCCGGAGCCAATCCTTTCACTTGCGCATAAACAGGAAAACATAACTACCTGTGCTTACAGGAGAAACAAATAACACAAAGGGAAATAAACAAGGACACTAACCCAAGGCTTTCTCCTTAGCTTCCTTGAGTTGTTGCCTCTTGGCAAGCAGTTCTTCAACACCAAGCACAGCGGTAGCTTTCCGCTTCTTGGTTTTCTTTTCCACCACATCAACCGAAGGCGGCACGACGTTCAAAGGGTCTGGATCTATGGGATCCTCTTTATCACCCCCTTGAGCAGAAGACCCCGCTACGTCAGTAGACACGACAGCGGCTGGAATATAGAACTTGGCGACAGTTTGGCTCAAAACATCCAATTCTGTCGCTCCAAGGGGACGGTCATGCTCCACAAGCAACGGAGCAGCGACAGGATCTAACACGTCAAAGTACGGCCAGCCCTCTTGGCCTTCACAGCGGTACTCAGGGAATACTGTGTCATCCACCCACAGCCGGCTCATACCAACGGCCACCATGGCCCGTTCCGGTATATGAGTACATTCGGTAGGATTGTTTGTTAGGGCAATGTACAGGGGATCCTTCTCATACACCACCGGAGCTGGACATGAATCAGCAAGTTTGGTCTTGACCTCAGGATACCTAATTGGTGCATTCTCCGGGAATATACGGTCATCAATGTAGAAGAACTTCCTCCTCCATTCCTTGTCCTTCACACTCTATGGAAAGTTCTCGATACAGGACAAAACGCCGGGTCGGCGATCGAATGTAAAGTATTCTCCTTTGAATTTCAGAACGTACAATGCACGGAAGATCTCCAATTTGGGTGGCATGCCCAGACCTAGGGCACATAACTCAAAATGGCGAATCTTAATCATTCCCAACGAATGAAGTTGAGAGATGTTAATCTCATAATATGAGAGCAGATCACAGATAAATTTAGTGGCGGGAAGACGAAAATAGGAAAAGGTGAAAAACTCGCTGTAAAGAGTCAGCTTCCCTTTCTTTAGCGGAAAGGCAATGTCTTCCTTCCCGGGGAGTACAAGATTCCATTCGGATGGTATTTTGTAGTCGCTCAAAAAGGATTTGAGTACCGTTAATGACCACATACAGTTAATCTCGGCAACACTCGTGACTGTGCGTGTGGAACCAGTTTTGGGGGCCATCTCAGGGTTGATAATTTTTTGAAGGAAATATAGGTTATTGGAAAACAATTGTGAAATATCCACCCTGAATTGGCGCATTTATAATGGTAATTACCAACGGTTGAAATTCGAAATTGAACCGCCAAATAGTCGTTTCCCCTGTCAGTCGGACTGTTCAGAAACGGCTGATGGGACATTTGCAATGATGTCTTGGCACGTGCACAGGTCATGCGGTACCAATCCCAATAAAGATTTTTTAAGTCACATTTTTTCTTTTACTTTCTTTTCTATACACATGTTTATTGACCTTTTTTCCTTCATTTACTAAAAGTCTAGTAGTGTTCACTAATTCACATTACTAGACTGGGGGGACATGACGAGGTAGGGCTCAGTTCAACTAAACTAGCCCACACCTACAATATGTTATGTGGCCCAATGGGTAAGGCCCAATTATGATAAATAATCTGGACATGATTACTAACAAACAACTTCGAGAAAGAAGTTAACGGGTAAAGCACAACTGCTAGCTCGAAAATTATGAACATAAGAGATATGTATTATCCCCAAGAAAAGTGGAACAACTAAGAAGATGAAGGCGGTTACGCGTCATAGAAAGAGGAGGAATCCTCAACTATAAATAGGGACGCAGGTAAACATATTGATTCATTCACAAAATACTTCACAATCTTTACAAGTGCTTAAAAGCCATACTTATTCTCACGCCGGAGGGTGGTCACAGGAAAACCCCCAATCCTGTGACGAGCCCTAACGGTGTTTTGTTTTGCAGTTAGACAGATTCCGTTCAATCAGGCTAGAAGGAGTTTCTTGTCTTATCAAGAAGATTAGTTCCCAAAGGTACTTGTTTCTTCAACACCCGAAGATGTAAAGGAGTAATCTTATTGGGTTAACTATGACTTGGAATTGCAAGAAACTAAAAACAACTAGGATATGATCACCTCCCGGTCTCACCCGAAACCTAACACCTAAAGCTCTAGACAACCCAACATTCCATCACCTCCCGGTCTCAAGAATGGAAGAATACCTAAGTCCTCTAAACTCTCTAATCAAGTTCATATGGCTTTCGGTACCAAAACCACAAAATAAGCTACAAGCACCAAGCAGGTAACCCTAATAAACATCCAAACTTGAAAGACATTCATTAAGACGTTTATGGAACTATCAAAGATAATAAATTAGACCTAGACACGCACACAAATCATAATAAACACCTACCAAACTTTTACCAAAAAAATTGACCATTCAGAAATAATCCATAAACCGAAAACAATAAATTTAACATGCAGTCATCATACACGACCTAGGTAGTGGTTCAAGATTTAGCTACACATAATAATGAAAAACAATAAAAACAAAGGTTCAAAAACATTCAAAGTCATGGTCTCAATATTCATAAACACAAAGTAAATAAATATAAAAACTAAAACTTTTAGTGATCAAACCCGTAGCATCAATCTTGAACCCGTGTCTTCCTCCTTCAATTAACCTCTAAAAATCGAATAATGCTCTGCTGTTGTAGATCGATTTCCTTGAAGGCGGCTGTTCTTTTTGGCTTCTTTCGATGATAATAATAACTAGTGGTGATCGAGGCGGCGCGTTGCGCCTGGGTTAAACCGGTATCTAATTCGGTGTATGTAATGGACAACTGTGGAAGAATGACGTAATATCTTTTAGTATTCCAACAGTCTTTCTTTTAATTTTCTAGTGTCTATTACTGGTGTATACGTTGCAAGAATATTGGCTTTCGGATCTGATGTAGCGAACCAATAATTAACGGAGTTGAATAGTAACTTGCCGGCATTGAATAGTTACTTGATGGAGTTGGATAGTAGTTGACAGACTTGAGTTGAGTTGAGTAGTAACATGACAGAATTGAGTAGCACCCTAACGGAGTTGAGTAAACAAAATTAAAAAAAAACAGAGTTAAATTGTAACCTATCGGAGGAAAAAATGGAGTTGCGGGAAAAAAAATTAAAAGAACAGAGTAAATAATAACTCGACGGAGTTCAATAGTAATGCCGTTGAGCTAACGGAGTTGAATAGTAGCCTAACGGCGTTGAGTGGAGTTGAATAGTAACTTGACGACATTGAATAGTAAATTGACGGAGTTGGATAGTAGTTAACGGAGTTGAGTTGACTTGAGTTGTACCAAGACGGAATTGAGTAAAGAAAATTAAAAAAAACATAACTAAATAGTAACTTAACAGAAAAAAAATGAAGTTACGGAAAAAAAAATTTAAAACACCAGAGTAAATAGTAAATTGACGGAGTTAAATACTTAACGCATTTGAATAGTAACTCCGTTAAGCTAACGGAGTTGAACAGTAGCCTAACGGAGTTGAGTAGTAACCTAACGGCGTTGAGTGGAGTTGAGTAGTAACTTGATGGCCTTGAATAGTAACTTTACGGAGTTGGATAGTAGTTGACGGAGTTGAGTTGAGTAGTAACATGACGGAATTGAGTAGTAGCCTAACAGAGTTGAGTAAAGAAAAAAAATAGAGCTAAATAGTAACTTAACGGAGAAAAAAACGGATTTAGGAAAAAAAAAATTATAAAAGCAGAGTAAATAGTAACTTGACGGAGTTGAATAGTAACCTAACGGAGTTGAATAGTAACTCCATTAAGCTAAATAGCAACCTAATTGAATTAAATAGTAACTTAACGGAGTTGAATAGTAACTCCGTTAGTACTATTCATGAAAGTTTCTAAACTAATATATAGGTAATGTTTTTCCTTTTCAAAAAATTGATGCTCCCCTTTATATATTTGTCGTCCAAAACTCTAGAGTCCAAATAGGGTTTTTTGTTTTTATTAACTATCTTGGGCTCACATCCGATGTGACTCCACAATTCAAATGTTTTTCTTATTCGGTTCTTTTATTATTAGTAGTAGTAGTCCGTCTTTACTCGAACCAGTTACTCGCGTCTTGATTATTTTTCACCGTTTTAAGCTCATTTTTTACGAACACCTACAAAATAAATAAAATAAATAAATACATAATAAAAATGACACAAAAAAAATAAAAACCTGACCAAATAATATACAAAATACATAAAAAAAGAGATGTGTTTTGCAACACATCAAAGAACATTTAAAACATTAGAACATATGGGAACTCGGACAATTAGATACGTAAATGGAACTTTCGGACAAGTAGTATGGACATCATTGAGACATTAATTAAGATATCGAGACATAGGATATTGGACATAAGGTGAATAATACGGACTTTGGTATAATTTGGTTATTATACAATATTGGGACTCAACTTGATAAGCTAAGGCGAATAATGAAACTATATAAAGTATATGAATCGACAAGGTAGATTAATGTATATTAGTATGTATTGATACTTCCTTTTCAAAAAATTGATGCTCCCCTTTATATATTTGTCGTCCAAAACTCTAGAGTCCAAATAGGGTTTTTTGTTTTTATTAACTATCTTGGGCTCACATCCGATGTGACTCCACAATTCAAATGTTTTTCTTATTCGGTTCTTTTATTATTAGTAGTAGTAGTCCGTCTTTACTCGAACCAGTTACTCACGTCTTGATTATTTTTCACCGTTTTAAGCTCATTTTTTACGAACACCTACAAAATAAATAAAATAAATAAATACATAATAAAAATGACACAAAAAAAATAAAAACCTGACCAAATAATATACAAAATACATAGAAAAAGAGATGTGTTTTGCAACACATCAAAGAACATTTAAAACATTAGAACATATGGGAACTCGGACAATTAGATACGTAAATGGAACTTTCGGACAAGTAGTATGGACATCATTGAGACATTAATTAAGATATCGAGACATAGGATATTGGACATAAGGTGAATAATGCGAACTTTGGTATAATTTGGTTATTATACAATATTGGGACTCAACTTGATAAGCTAAGGCGAATAATGAAACTATATAAAGTATATGAATCGACAAGGTAGATTAATGTATATTAGTATGTATTGATACTTGCCAATTTAGGACGATTTGTAATATTAATGAATCATAAGAATCGCCATCAAGACATTCAACCATGGACTCGATTACTTGTAACAATAACATAATCGGACGTTGGGCTATTAAGAACTTAGATAATAATACATATATATGACTATATGTTAATTAACTCAACAAATAGAAGTTGGGATAAAGAACCTAAGCGTGCCCACACGTGTAACCGCCATATTGGTTAAACGCGCTAATACTTGTGATCATAATAGGACTTGGCAAGTAATGCATAGACGGACTCGAGACTTTGGAATACTTGTGATTGTGTGACGTGAAACGCTGCTAAGGTGAGTTCGTGTACTTCCCCTTTTTTCTGTTTTAAATGTTTTGGGGTGAACATATGCTTGTACGTGTAAACTGTTTTGTGTGTAAACTTACTTGATGTGACAAGGGCTCCCGAAACCAGCTGCACACTCATTAAACCAAGGGAGTTGGGCCACTTAATATATGGGTAGTACTACTTGAGGAATCCCCAATGCACAGTGGATCCAGAAGCCCGGAAAAACCTCTACTGAGGTCTGCGGACCGTTGCAGCATATATTCTGCCGTGGGGAATCCATAATGGGAGTAGATGGATTCAGTGTTAGGATTGAGGTGTGATACTTGTACATCACTATGTTTTGAAATGTGTAAACTTGTTTTTGCACTGCTAAACTGTTTTGGATTTACTTAACTAATTACACGGACTCACCAGCGTAATTGCTGACCCAAACTCTTTTAAGCATGTGTTCAGGTACTGCAATTGGATATTCATGAAGACAAGGTACACGCTTGCTTGCGTGGATTAGAGATTGTTATGTTAGAAGATTCGAGCTATAAGCATTGCTGTTAGAGCATCTAGAGATAAGCGGGATAGAGATCCGATCGGCTAGTGGACTACGCCTCATTAACTGCTCCGATGACCGCCGCGATTCGTCCCTCCATAGTTATTAGTGTATTTATTTATGTTGGGTAATTATATTTTTGGATTAGAAATTCTATAAACAAATAAATATTAGTTATCGTTGCTTCCGTTGTGCAAGTCTGTTACCTAACTGTCGTAACGTCCAGCCCCCCTGGTCGGGTTGTTACATTTATTTTCGTATGACGTTGTTTTGACTCACTTTTTTTAATCTAACATCCGATCCTAGTTGCGTGCAACTTTTTGTATGGATGTCTTATGTTTATGGGTTTAGTGTTTATAGAAACTGTTGTACCTTTTGTCACAAATATGGTATAAACTGATTGATATTATTAATACTGAAAATATCGAATACAAAGAAAGAACTACAACCTCACAAACAAATCATCGACTTGATGATCTGTATTCTCTCACACATTACAAACAAATCAGGAGAACTGATGAACAAGAACCCTAAAATATCTAGAGAGAGACTGAGAAATCTGAGAGAGAGAGTACAACGATAACAAAAGAGCTAAACTTGTAAAATAAAGAGATCAGCTACTTTAATAGGTGAGAGATTAGGTTCGGGAGAAAACACACCCGAACCTATCTGAACCGTTGGATCATTTGAAGAAAACACACTCTTGACAAATGCCCACCATCAGATCTTATTAACGAAGATTGCCACATAGCATAGGAGACCAACTTAGGCTGCTACACACCAGGCCATCTCTTCTGGACTTCCTTTTGTCTACTGGGCCGCTACACTTGGATCCAACACAACAGCTTCATTAAGCCCAATTGTCCAAAGCATCACATTAGCCCACCAAGACCTGAAAATTACTTATGCCAAATGAAAAAATAATTTTTATAACTTTAAGAAAAAGAATTGAGAATATTAACTAAACCTCTTATGATAAAATTAACACCCCCCCCCCCCCATTCTTTTACCTTAATGGGTCAAATAGCTGTAATCTTTCACAAAGCTGTAAATGAGAATTGGCAAACAAACCCTTTGTAAATATATCAGCAGTTTGACCTTTAGAGTCAACCCAATATGTTTTAATAACACCTTTAGCTATTTGATCTCTTAAGAAAAACAAATCAAGCTCAAAGTGCTTTGTTTTTTCATGAAATACTGGATTGGCTGCTATGGATAAAGCAGCATTATTATCACAAAACACATTCACAGGCATTTCAACCTTAACTTTAAGTTCTTCTAAAAAGTTTCCAAGCCACATTATCTCACAAGTAACAGAGCACATGGCTCTGAATTCAGCCTCATCTGATGATCTAGAAACTGTTGATTGTTTCTTACTTTTCCAGGAAATCAAACAACTCCTCAGAAAAACACAAAATCCTGTAACAGGTTTCCTGGTACTAATACACTTAGCCCAGTCAGAATCTAAATAAGCTACCAAATTAAGAGACTCTCCTTTTTTAAACGGCAGTCCCTTTCCAGGAGATAGCTTCAAATCTTAGTAATTTGAAAGCTATTTTCAAATGACTCTTAGTAGGAGCATGCATAAATTGACTTAGAAAGTGAACAACATAGGATATATCTGGTCGAGTATGTGACAGATATATTAGTTTCCCAACCAATTGTTGGTAACCTGTTATGGTTTCTAACTTAGGATCTTCTCTCTTAAACATGGTAACTAAAGCATGATTCTGATCTATAGGAACATTAACAGGTTTGCACCCAATCATGCCATACTCTGCTAATAGATCAGTACAATATTTTCTTTGGGTCAAGCAAATACCATTTTCATTTCTGATTACTTCTATGCCCAAAAAATATTGTAATTTTCCTAAGTCTTTTATAAGGAATTTAGATTTAAAAAATTCCTTAACTTTAGAAACCTCAGTAGCAGAATTTCCAGTTAATACTATATCATCAACATAAACCAATAACACAATAAACACATCATCTTTATTCTTTATGAACATGGAATAATCACACCTACTTTGTTGAAAACCATACTCAAACAAAGCATTGATTAGTTTTTCATTCCACATTCTTGGGGCCTGTTTTAGGCCATACAATGACTTATTTAATTTACAAACTTTATGTTCATTTCCAGAAGTATACCCTTCTGGTAATGACATATAAACATCTTACCTAAGATCACCATACAGGAAAGCATTGTTTATATCTAACTGGTATAACTCCCAGATATAAAAAACTGCTAAGGAAAGAACACACCTAACAGTAACTAATTTGACAACAGTAGAAAAAGTCTCCTCAAAGTCAACACCTTCTTTTTTACTATAGCCTTTAGCTACAAGTCTGGCCTTGTACCTTTCTATCTCACCACTTGACTTGTATTTTATCTTAAAGACCCATTTTGACCCAACCACATTTTTATTCTTTGGTAAGTCAACTAGGGTCCAAGTATCATTCCTATGCAATGCTTCTAATTCATCATTCATTGCTTGAACCCAATTAGGATCTAAACAAACTTCCTTGTAAGATATGGGTTCATAGCTTTTATTTAATGTGTAAGCAAAGCACTTAGATTCTATGGACAAATTTGAGTAAGTTACCACATTTTCTAATCCATATTTGACCTTTCCCTCTACTATATATTCACTAATTTTTTTAGGAAAAGTTGAAGTCCTAGATGATTTTCTTAAAACAGATTGAGACACGGATTCAGAAGTATCACCCTCAAACTCAAATCTATTAACATTTTCAGTATTCACATCCTTTGCCCTATCAGAACAGTCACCTTCATTATGAGGACTTTCAGTCCTCTCATTCAGGTTACTTTCTTCTGATTGCAAAGACCCATGTGTTCCTGAATCTTTCTTACCTTTACCTCCCTTTTCATCATTGGGATCCTTTACCTCAAAAACATTTTCAGAATCTGTGTTTTCATACATGTCAAAAAAAAATTTAACTGATTTATATGTGTGTGTTCATTTGAATCAAAATTTTCAAAAATTAATGTTTCTTTAAATAGAAAGAATCTTCATAAAACTTTATCTCTCTTGAAAAAAATACAGTTTTATTTTCTAAGCTAAACACTTTATATCCCTTTTTTTTCAAAAGAATAACCTATAAACACACACTTTTCAGCCCTACTTTTAAATTTATCTTTTTCATCTAGTATAATACAAAAACACAGACACCCAAACATTTTTAAGTGACTTAAGAGGGGTTAAAAACCAAAAACCATTTCATAGGGAGTCTTTCCTTTCAACACAGCAGAGGGGGTCCTATTGATTAGATAAGAAGCAGCCAGAACACACTCAGTCTAGAATCTAATAGGAAGATTACTTTGAAAAAGAAGAGCCCTAGCTACATTCAAAAGGTGCCTATGCTTTCTCTCAACAATAGCATTTTGTTGAGGGGTGTATGCACAACTTGTTTGATGTATTATGCCTAGACTACTACACAAGTTTTTCATTTGATGATTTACAAACTCTAGACCATTATCACTTCTTAGGCATTTAACCACCTTTTTAAACTGTGTTTTAATCAAAACAATGAAATCTTTAACATATTCATACACTTCAGATTTAGACTTCATTAAACAGACCCAAACAGCCATAGAGTAATCATCCAATATAGTGAGAAAGTATTTATAACCATCTCTACTAACAACTCTATAAGGACCCCACACATCTAAGTGAACAAGTTCACCTATTTCAGTTGACTTGTGTTCACTTAGAGGAAAGGGTTCTCTATGTTGTTTAGCCTTGTGACATATTTCATAAGGCTAATGACTACTTCCTAGATCCGTTTTAACAATATCTTTTAAATGTTTAACAGCCTGATCTCAAGGATGTCCTAACCTAGCATGCCAAAGATCATATAACATAGAATTAGTCACACAAACCTTACTTAGAAAACTAGCATTAGCACACAGGTACAATCCATCTTGTTGTCTACCAGTCATCGGGACTTTCTTGGTTTTTAAGTCCTGTATATAACAACTATGTTCATCAAACCCTACATATAACTTGTTATCTCTGGCCAACTTATGGACATATATTAGATTAACATTATACTCAGGGACAACCAGAACATCTTTTAAAACAACACTTTTAGACAGATAAAGAGTCCCAATTTTAGTGACTAAAGCCTTTGTACCATTAGGATGATTCACAAAAATATTAAGATCAGAAACATCAACATAATCTATAAGATTAACATCATTGTTAACCATATGTTGATTTGCTCCTGAATCAACAATCCATCCTATAGTAATCTTATTACCAAAAGGGTTTACAAAAGAAAAAATGGGTTTAAACATGCAATTTTGTTGCAAAGAAAAACTATTTTGAAAACCATTTGCACAAAAAAAAACCTACCTGCAATATTGCAGCTTGGAGAACTCTCAATAGGCTTGTCATTAATTAAGCTTAATAACCTAGCCAATTGATCATTAGTTATACTAGTAATAGGGACAGGCGATTCATTAGTCACATTATTATTCACAACTACCTTCTTTACTTGATTTCCTCTTGGCCTCATCCAACTAGGATAGCCAACTATTTCAAAACATTTCTCAATAGTGTGACCACTCTTATTGCAGTGAGTACACTTTAAACCTTGATTAGAGCCTTTATTAACCTTTTTGTTAAATTTAGAAAACTGTTGATTAGCTTTAGACATGAACCCAACTGTTTGAGATTTCTTCCCACTGTTAACATAATTCCTATGGGATTCCTCTCTTGAGACTATGGCAAAAGCCTATTTAACAGTAGGAAGAACCTCTTTAGTTAATAAACTAGTTCTAACACTTTGATATACATTGTCTAATCCCATAAGAAATTGCATTAGTTTAATCATTTGACTAAAACTATTAAATTCCTTTGTTGAATCACAAGTACAAGCAGGCAGTTGCAAGATTTGATCGAACTGAAGCCACATAACATTTAACTTTTGATAATAATCAGCTACAGTCAAACCATCTTGACTAAATGAATTAATCTTCTGATAAAGATCAAAGACAACAGATCCATCTACTTTGTTATAAGTTTCTTTTAAATCTTTCCAACATCAGAAGCTAATTTTGAAAACACTTGCCCTAGATATAACTCTTCTGACATAGAGTTAAGAATCCATGTAAGAACAATGGAATTACACCTATCCCATTGTCTTGCAAGGATTTCATCATCAACAGGTTTTTTACATGTACCATCTATAAAACCCCATTTATTCTTAACTTGTAATGCTAATTGAAGAGCATTATCCCAAACATTATAATTTTCAGTTCCTTTTAATTTGACAGTTAGAATACTAAGATTAGCTGAATCACTAGGGTGCAAGTACAATGGATCACTTGCATCCAACTTGCTTACAAGAGTAACATTAGCCAAGTCAAACGTATTAGGGTCTACCAAAGGTCTTTCAAGACCTTGAGGCCCTTGAGGTGCTTGAGGTCCAGTCATATTTCAACACAGAAACAAACCAAGATCAAATTCACACAATCAAGTACACAAAAAAAGCGAAACCAAGTCAATGTACAGATTCCTGGTTCGTCACTCTAAGGGTGCCAGGACAAGTCTTAACTTGGAAGCTTTATCCCTAACACTAAAGCACTCAACAAGCACACACAATAAGACAAATAGCAATCAATAAACACAAAGTAAAAATCAAAGAACACCAAATATCAATCAAAAAACAAATATCAGACTCCACCAGTTATTGAGACTACTCCGGTCCACCCTAACCCGGACAGGTGCTCCTAGACTCAACAAAAACAGTAAAAGAGACAAGGAACGATCTCACCAGATGGGACCCAAGTTAGGGTTTCGCCAATAACTCACAGTTTGTCACCTTCACTTAGGGTAACAAACTGGATAGCAAAACAGAAAAACCCCTTTGCTATCTACCAAGTATGGAATCGTCTTCTTGATCTCCTGAGACCAAACCCTAATTTGTCTGATCACAAAAAACTCCAAGATCCAACAACTCCACTCGAGATCTAGACGAGAACCCCTAAGATTTCAGCAGAAGACTAAACGATTTGAGCCTTAGGCTCTCATACCATGTCACAAATATGGTATAAACTGATTGATATTATTAATACTAAAAATATCGAATACAAAGAAAGAACTACAAAACTCTCACAATCACAATCAGACTACAACCTCACAAATAGATCATCGACTTGATGATCTGTATTCTCTCACACACTACAAACAGATCAGGAGAACTGATGAACAAGAACCCTAAAATATCTAGAGAGAGACTGAGAAATATGAGAGAGAGAGAGTACAACGATAACACAAGAGCTAAACTTGTAAAATAAAGAGATCAGCTGCTTTTATAGGTGAGAGATTAGGTTCGGGAGGAAACACACCCGAACCTATCTGAACCGTTGGATCATTTGAAGAAAACACACTCTTGACCAATGCCCACCATCATATCTTATTGACGAAGATTGCCACATAGGATCGGAGACCAACTTGGGCTGCTACACACCAGGCCATCTCTTCTGGACTTCCTTTTGTCTACTGGGCCGCTACACTTGGATCCAACACAACAGCTTCATTAAGCCCAATTGTCCAAAGCATCACATTAGCCCATCAAGACCTGAAAATTACTTATGCAAAATGTCAAAAAAATTTGTATAACTTTAAGTAAAAGAATTGAGAATATTAACTAAACCTCTTATGATAAAATTAACACCTTTTTCATTGCTTGCGGGTCCCTTTCTATTAATGTGCAACAGATTTATATATCATGTTGGTTCCATGGCTTATGAGTTTAACGCTATTTATGTTTCCGTTATATCTTTTATGTTATTAATCTTTTTCACAAAGTTGTTGTGCAATACTGTTTGAATATATGTATGTGGAAATGTGATTTGTGAAGTGGTTGGACTGATTAATCAGTTATTATGGCACATGTAGTTGTAATGTTCTTAATTGTCTTAATTGTCTGGTACTTTGTATATGATTTGAAGAGCAAATTATATATTTTTGTATGCTTGTGATGTTTAAAGGTTTATTTCTACCCTATTCATCTCTTACGGGTGGAGGAGAATCACCCTTAACTATCTTGGTTTTCTTCAGTCCTGAACTACTTCACTGATTCACTATCCTGAACACCAATTTGAAGGCAGCAAAATCCTCTGTTGGTTCAGGCCCACACTCTAAAATATGATAATAAAGAACAATATGAAGAGATCAACAGGAAACAAATGAAATTTGCACTATCATTCAATAAACTCATGGACTTTAAATACACACAAAAATATCAACTACTTGCATAAAAATAGGAACTAAAATACATGTTGAAACCCACGTCCAACATTCAATTGTCCTTGAAACTCGATCAACAATGACCAGACACTTTAACGTGCATATTATTCTGACCCACTAGCAACCGATTTGACCCGCAATAAATCCGGACCGACCCGAAATGACTTGTGAACTTACCCGCAACATCAAGATTAACCCAACATTCACCCCCTTAATCTTGATGTCGGTTCTTGCATCTTTCTTCTATCATTGTTGCTACTTGCTCGCTTTCATTCTTTCTATCCGAATCACAACGATCCGATCTTTCTACATGCTCTTTCTTCTTTCTACGAACTTCTAAACTTCGATTCTCTCTTTCTAACTTTCTATTCGAACCATACGGTTCGGTCTTTCTCTTTCTTTACGAACAACTTGTGTTCGCTCCTTTCTTTCTTTCGGTTGTCGAACTTTCTTTCTTCTTTCTCAACGACACCCATTCTTTGTTTCTTGTGGCTTGCTACTTTCTTACTTTCTTGCAACACCACCAATCTCTCTCTTTCTTTCTTTCTTTCTTAGGAGGCCATCTTTCTTTCTTTCTTACGAAGTGATGTCGGCCTTGCTCATTCTTTCTTATGGCGCCTCTTCTTCTATCTTTCTTGGGGATTCAAAAATTATTTTGAATCATCTTTCTAACTTTCTTTGCTAACCTAAATCAGCTTATTTCTTTCTTGTGAGAATATTACATAAACTCGTTAGTCGTTACCTGTTGCTTTCTACTGCATATGGAGTGACAACCACAAACAAATAGGTAGCTACCTCCTTTTTTATATTCAGTGTGTGACTTCAAGAATTAAAAATGGATATAATATAAAACCCCAACACTTATCCACCCATTGACCGACACCATCTTCAATTTTTGAGTTCTTTATATTCTAACACATCACAAACAAATATAATAAAATATGAATGAACCTTTGTCTCTTCTGAATTTGATTCTTTCCTTCAACATACTACATTTGAATCGAGACTTAATAGATGTTAGTAAACAGGTTTTCTTTACAGCAGACGATTAGCTTTGTAATGTTGGTTTTAGTAAACAGACGTTAAAGAAATTGTTTTAAAGAAACAAAGAGATGGTAATAAACAGGTTTTCTTTGCAGCAAACGATTTGCTTCTTAATGTTGTTTTTACTAAACAATTCTTAACATTTAAAACATACATAATAAAAACTATATCTACTATCACACATATCAGCACACTTCTCGGTTAACCCAGAACGTGTTCAGGCTTAACAAATCATGTTGCGATCCTGCATATGGTCTTTTTGCTCGTCTTCTACCGGCTCACCTTGAACCGTATTCGGTTCACTCAGAACCACTCCACTTCTTCTTTCTACTAATCACAATATTGTGATCAACCCTTCTGTTGCTTTCTTTCCTACTATCGACTCAAACACAGCCTGCTTCTTCCTGCTAATTAATCGTGGAATCGACCGGCCCTTTGCTGCGTCTTTCTCGCGAACCGACTGCTTATACTTCTTCTTCTTCAGCCCCGCAGCCAAGGGCTACTATCTTACTTGAACCGACTCTCAAAACGGCCCTATTTCCTAACCACGCTCTGATACCAAATGTTGGTTCAGGCCCACACTCTAAAATATGATAATAAAGAACAATATGAAGAGATCAACAAGAAACAAATGAA
This sequence comes from Ambrosia artemisiifolia, assembly GCA_032199755.1. Lineage (NCBI taxonomy): Eukaryota > Viridiplantae > Streptophyta > Magnoliopsida > Asterales > Asteraceae > Ambrosia > Ambrosia artemisiifolia. Next base: position 52,240,888 of record CM063520.1, read on the forward strand.
ATCTGCAATATCATTCAATAAACTCATGGACTTTAAATACACAAAAAACTATATGTAGGAACCGCTCGTATATATAAAATAAAATAAACAAATCTATATTACGATTACAATCTAAAAAAAATACGAAAGTAGAAATAACAATACGATTACAACTAAAAGAAACTAATATAAGAAGGAAAAGAAACAAAACTAAAAGGAGCCGAGGATTGTGTTGAACACGGGGCCCAAGGTATAACAGCCGGAACAGCAAAAGTGCTGCTGGAGTTGGCTCTGACCCAAAAGGTACCTGAAACAAGAAGAACACAAGAACAGATTGCTGGAGAGGAGAAGTGTTTGTGATTTTTAGAACAGTGTGTCTAAGGTGTGTCTCCAACCAAGGCTCTACTTGGTTTATATATTGGTCACAAAGTCGAAACAGTCATTGACTGCATTAAGAACAAAAATAAATGGCATTGAACGTTTTCAATGGCATTTATTACGTTCTTAAAGTTTCAAACATAACTGTTTGACCAGACTGTTACACCTACTGATCTGCTGAGAAGCTATGCGAGTCCACGCGCGAAGTAGTCTGCGGAACACGGGATTCTTGTTCTACGTGAGCAGAACAGACCCTCGTCTGCGCAGAACGTCTTTTGACGTTCTACGTCAGCGGAAGCTGCTCCACTCGTCACTCCGAGCGCCTGCGCGGAAGCATCTGCGCAGACCAGGACGCCACCTGGTTGTCTGCTCGTACTTGTGTGCCATCACCTGCCACTGGGTCCTATGCAGAGGACCTCGAACCTGCTTTCAAAAATACAAAGGCGGCTCTCGGTGATGCGAAGTGCAAAGTGCGCCATCAAAACGCCACATTGCACCCAAAGCCCACGCCACGCGCGCGTGTGCGAGTGCGAGTTAGGGACCCTTCGCGAGTTCCACGGTGTGAGCTCCTATGAAACAATAAGGAAGGAGTTTTCCCACTTGTATACCACTCATGGTATCATCACTCCTCCTATGTGGGACAAGTTCCACTTTGTTTCATTTCCAGCTTCAAGTGTTTCAAACACCAACCTTTGAGCATCGATATCTCATTCATTTTAGCTCCGGTTTAGACGTGGTTTGGTTCGTTGCGAAGCTCTTACAACATAGAACATAAACCCACAAAGAAATATATAATTAAACCTCAGTTTCAAATATATATTTCAGTCCAAATTTTAGGAAAAATCATTTTCCTATATTTTGTGAAAATAGCATTTTCACTAAATTTCCAACAATCCCTTACAAGAATGAAGATCGATCCGTTCTTACAAGTTTTCCACGATACAATTCGACAGTAGAGCGTTGCAGGATAGGTAGGTTTTGCCTTTGAACCTTCCTTTGTGAAGCATACTTAGCTTACTAGTGGTCAGTGGAACTTGATGTACGTCTTTTATCTGACCCCCGTTTGTGTAAACGACAATTCACTTCACACAACACCCCCTTGGTTTAGCCAACCCCTCATTGCCATGTCCTTTTATGGTCATGGACACTCCTGGTTCTGCGAGAGCTCTAGGATTTGCGCCTCCCCACAAATCCATTCGAAGCGACCCTACTTCTCTCTAACATAGGTGATTCCCATGAATCATTAAAAGCACAAGTTATATTGATTTACCACAATCATTAACTTAAATATGCTTAACCTCGACACCACTGTCAGTTATTGGAATGGACTAGGAAGTATAAACTTCATTTAGTATTTTGGGGTGCCCCCCACAGTGACTCCCTTTGGTCATATGATTAAGTTTGCCTATTGAATCTAGATCTTGGGATCTCCAGTCAACTAGATTAGGTTTCTCTCATACTCCCTTTTTGCGTGGACTTTAGTCCCATTCCTCTTAACGACTTATATATTAACTCTTTGCTTCAGCCAAAATGACCCGTGAACTTACCCGCAACATCAAGATTAACCCAACATCTTCAACCCCAAAGAACAACCGACACCGATGATTGCCATTTGGCTGCATTTTATATATCCCACGTGTTTCTAGAGGGTGGTGCCAACCAAATAATAAATATACATTGTTGGTTTGTCTCCAGCGTTCAATAAATCCATCACATACTGATATACACATACACATATATGGAAACCATACACCTTCAATCACATAATTCAAATCTATCGTATATTGCCAATTTGACTGTCCACTTGTCATTGTCCAATCAAAAGTTTGGACCCAAGTTTTTCATTATTGTCAATATTAAATTAAATTATGAATCAGGAAATCATGCATTTGTCATTATTGAGAAAAAAATTTCATTTTATAATTGAGAAAATTATATTAAAATAGTAAGCAGACGGATAACAAGCTGCACCGCCATCCTTTTATGAATCGCAAACGGCAAACCCTAATTACTAAAAATATAACCTTGTCCACCCGAAACCGAGACTTTTTAGTTAATAGTTGACCTTTTAGTTTTTACCACAAATAAATTTCATGTTAAACGATAAAAATTCTACACTGTATATAATTTTAATGAAAAAATATATAACGTTTGATTTTATAAATTTTTATAGTAGATCTACAAAACCAAATCTAGCGTCCATGTATAAATAAATATTAAAACGATTACGTAAGAAAATGCAAACTAATCTCAACCCTTCAAATCCAAGATCAATGGAGCATAATCCTTTTCACCCTTTCTAGAAAAAGTGTCTTGTGTATTTGATAAAAACCTTATTTAATCATGCACTTTTTTTATTCAAAACTATCAACAAAAAAATATAGTTTAAAAAACCTAATTTAAAAATTCGTTTTATAAAATAGCTAACATAAAAAGTAATAATAATAAAAAAAAAGTCGGCGACGACAACATGTTTGCTTTATTTCTATGAATCTGTTGGTTATTTTAGTGTAATTGGGATTGACTTAATGACTAAGGTGAATTGTAAACACATCAAGCAAGTTAGGAGGTGTGCGAATGCACGCTTATTTGAGTTATTACAAATCAAAGCATTCTGAAAGTAATTACACACATCTTAGATTATCCGTTGAATATCTAATTTCTCCAACAGAATCTTGACATTCAATTTTCAAAGGGTAGATTGCATGGAACTAATATATGCAATACGATTGTGCCTTGAAATTTAGACCAAAATGGTCCCTTCCATGATTTTGGTGGCTTTACCTCGAAGAAATACTCTTTGATTCTCCTTATCCAGATGGACATGTAATATGCCCCCTCTAGGTGATGCCTGGATTAACCCAAAAACACAAACAATAATAACAGTTCAACATAGGTACCAACAGTTATATGAACTAAATTACTTCATGGTCTATTTTGTGTGTGTCAAATATGCATAACGTCATTCAAGATCGGGTTACATATCCCACGATATATATATAAGGCAGGAACGAGTACAACTACACTTAGCGGGCGAAGTGTGCGAATAAGTAGTGTAATTATGTTGCACAAGTTTGAACTAACGTAATAATAATTACATTACAGTTTAAAAGTAGCTTATGCTAGTCCAAAATTTGTTATAGTGCAATTACTCTATTTAGCATGGTTGTAAAAATTCCGCATAGGCGATTACTCAATGAGTAATCCCCGAGTATGAATGAAGGATAATTCTGATTTGGTTGGATTATCTAAAAAGTTTATTTGGGTTAAAGATAATTCAAGTGAGTTAATTGGATATGTATATCTAGTTTGTTTGAATTAATTATTTAATTAGTATTTGAGTTGGGTTAGGATTAGAATAAGTTTAGTATAAATAGACGGTTAAATCTATTATATGTGGTGTGCTTTGGCTGATAATAAAAAGAGTCGAACGAGTTCGTTCTATCTCATGTGTTTTGTGTTTGATCAAAGGGTCTGATTTTCCAACAGAGTACTCCTCGCCTAAACCGAGTACTCGCAACTGCTCAGTCAACTGAGTTGGCTCCGCCTAAGGACTTTTCCAACCTTGCTATTTAGTTTGATAACGAAAATGTCGCTGTCTAGATTTTCCTTTCACTACGTACGGCATGGCTATTTTTATTTGTATTGACACACACTACACACATATACGTGTGTGTGGTGAGGATCCATATAGCAGACTATAGAATAAAGCAAGGGAAAATCAAGAAAATAGCCATTTATCAAAGTGGCTTTACTAAAATAGCCACCTCCTAGCTTTTGGGAGGTGGCTTACAGGTTTCGAGACCTCTTCAAGAGGCTTCTCATAAGAAACCAATAAGGAAGTGACACATGTTTAAAATATAATAAAAAAATAATCACACTTCCACCCTCATTTTTAAAACGGTCATAACATTTTTATACGACATTATTTTTTAAAAAAAATTACACCATAAAAACAAGCTTTTCATCCTCTTTCATTTCCATACTATATTGCTATACTTTAAAAAAAAATTGATGGTTGATTTAGTACTTGCGTCTAAATGTAAACACTTAATATTATTAATTGCGTTTAAACATGTCTGAGCCAGAACAAGTCTTTGTTTTGGTTGCATCTAAATGTTTAAACACTTGCGTTTAAACATAACAATTAGGCTTTGTTTTGGTTCAAATATGTTTAAACGCAAGTGTTTAAACATTTAGATGCAAGTACTATCAACCCGGCAATTTTTTTTAAAAGTACAGATATTAATACTAGACTTGTTCTGGCTCAGACATGTTTAAACGCAATTAATAATATTAAGTGTTTACATTTAGACACAAGTACTAAATCAACCATCAATTTTTTTTTAAAGTATAGCAATATGGTATGGAAATGAAAGAGGATGAAAAACTTGTTTTTATGGTGTAATTTGTTTTAAAAAATAATGTCGTATAAAAAGTTATTACCGTTTTAAAAATGGGGGTGGAAGTGTGATTATTTTTTATTATATTTTAAAAATGTGTCACTTCTTTATTGGTTTCTTATGGGAAGTCTCTTGGAGATGTCTCGAAACCTGTGAGCCACCTCCCAAGAGTTAGGAGGTGGCTATTTTGGTAAAGCCACTTTGGTCAATGGCTATTTTCGTGATTTTCCCTAAAGCAAACAAGTCTATATCGTCAACGATTTACATTTTCTAAATTATGTACTATTTACGTATTCTTGTGTAGATTATGTATCATATGTTTTTTTTTTAGTTTTCTACTAATTATTTACCTATATATTAACGAAAATCAACTAACTTCTTCGTATTTTCTATTTTAAATTCACGAGAGATATGAGTATAGAAACAAAAATCATTATCATTTTCTTTCGTTTTTAATTCATTTATAAATTTAAAAAAGTGAATGCTTCATTTTGTTCAAAATGTTTTGGCAATGTATAGTTTTTAGCATTTTGAGCAATGGATTTAAATAATCTTAACTATTGACTATTGGCCAATAACAGTTCGAATTACGAAAATAATCACTAGCGGTCCCAACTTTCAAACATTTTGATCTCAATGGACCCCCCGTTAACTCACACTAACGTCGTTAGATGAAACTCACAATTCTAGGTAATTATTCCCGGAATTTGAAAGAGGGAATCGAGACGATGATATTGGTATGTTCAATTGCAGAAATAAGCATGGTTCGTCGGTTGTAGGTTGATGTTCTCCTCGGATGGGATGACCGGAACCGACGATTAAACCATCGAACCATGCTCATTTCTAGAATTGAACATACCAATATCATTGTCGCGATTCCCTTTTTCAAACCCGGTGAAAAATCGCCTAGAATTGTGAGTTTCAGCTAACGGCGTTAGTGTAAGTTAACGGGGAGTCCATTGAGAGCGAAGTCTGAAAGTTGGGACCGCTAGCGGTTATTTTCGTAGTTAAAACTATTATTGGCCAATAGTCAATAGTTGAGATTATTTAAATAATCTGGTTCGAACCTGTAGATTAATAACAATTACTTTAGTTATTTGTACATTTAGTCGTTTAGTAGATTAATTTCATTTTTAAAAGGTCCCACCAGAGGGGTAAATTATGTAAAATCATTGTTATCCATCATGCACAATCACAAAGATGTTACCTGATATGCCACAAAATCACATTTCCCTATTTTCTCATGCCAATATGTTACCAAGGCACAATGTGCACTCCCGCAAACAGGATCCTAAACACACAAACAATGTTAGTAAAATTTAAGTCCACATTACCATTTATTTTCTTTTACTAACAGTTGAAAATTAATTACCTCGTTAATTCCACATTTAGGGGCGAAAACGCGAGAATAGAAGTCGAACCCTGAGCCTTTAGGCGCGCGTCCTGTAATCATTATTGACCTGCCTGGAACTTCTTTAATCTTATCAAATCGCGGCTTCAAATCTACAACTTCTTCTCCTGAGCCAAGAACCACCTGCCAAAAAAAAAAAAAAAAAAAAAGTTCACAGCCATTTGTTTTTTTTTTTTCAAATGTGAGAGCAAATTGAATTCATACAATGATGTCTTCAAATGCATTCTTCTTTACAACATCAACAACCGAAGCACCGTTTAATATTTCTGAAATCGTCGAAACCTCAATATCATTGAAATCTAAAAGTGGCACAACAGGAAAATCTAATTCTATGTAGACTTGGCCGTTAGCTAGAATTCGCTTGGCGGTCAATATTCCAGAAAGGGTTGAGAATTCAATTATGTTAGAATTCACCAATCCAGAATGGAAAAGATAGTGAGAGGCTGCTAAAGTTGCATGACCACAAAGTGCAAACTGTGAACATAACACAACATGCATAACAAATTTATAACTAACATTATGTACACAAATCGATATTGTACTATTAATGTATGATCAACAACCTCGGATACAGGACCAAACCATCTGAGATGGAATCTATGTTTATGATCAACAAAGGGAGTCAAGTAAGCTGTCATTGGAAGATTGAATTCAGTTGCAACTGACTGCAACCACTTGTCATCTTTCCTTGTGTCCCCTAACAAACACACGACCGCAGGGTTGCCTTTAAACATAGTGTCAGTAAACGCGTCCACCTGTTTAACCAGAGAAATACAGTTATAGCATGTTTTAGTTCATATACTATGGTAGTACTTTGTGTGGTTGCAATGGCATAAAAGGGGCAGTAGCTATGATAAAAATGAACTTACAACTGCGTATTTGACGACCTTTTTTGCCATTTTTACGCAGAGCTCTTCTAGTCAATGTTAAGGGAGTTTTTAGAATGAAGAAGAGCAGGTAAAGAGATGGTGCAATTTTCACATATCCCTTATCATTCATTGATTTCATTCCCTACTTTAAATATAGGCACATAACATTTTAATATGTAACCGAAAGACCCCTTGACTATTATCATTATAGCAATACCCTCCTTCTGTAATAAGGAAATGTGAAAGGTTGGACGAATTTGATGAGACTCCGGTGGTAAGTGCAGACGATATGATATGATATGATATGATACTAGCCCGATTTTTTCTACAATGAGATAGGTGTCATGCATATATAATACTTAGGTGACACTTTAGTGCATTTGTTAGACTGAAGTGACATTTGAGCATCATTATGAAGTTTCAAGTTATGACCATTTAATTAATGCATTCGGTTGTTTCTCTAGTGTCATGCAACTTATAAACAAACTCACTGCATTAAAACATCAACCGACGCCACTGCTATCAAGCGGGTAATTAGCTGACACAAGCTACCGATCAACAGTAACTGTGAATGGAGATTTAACCATGTTTCACCGGCCCAGTTGACTTTCAAGTTCGACCCATTTGACACTCGCATAAAAATATTAATAATAAGCTAGGTAAGTTCAATTTGTCGTCACGCGGGTGGTGCACAGTAGAAAGAGCTGAATTTACTCCTTAAAATCCAAGTAAACTCCCTCAAGAATGCAGTTAGGAATATTGGGTCACTGTCCTAAACTATAGTAGTGGGCGATCCATGTAGGTTTCATACATTATCGACAAAAGCCTTAGCTACATGTGCCGCAGTCAATGGATGAGACAAGGGAATAAAGTGAGAATAGTTGGTAAAGCGATCAACCAAGGCAACTATTGCATCTTTTCCCTGAATTGTTTGCATCTCATTTGATAAGCCCATAATATGTTTGCAAACTTAATATCACTACCAATGAGGAGTTTATGTTTCCATTTCCCCAACATCCCATCCCAACTTTAACCGGTTACTTCTTTACCTTCTTGCCGTTGTTGGATGATTCTAGCTTTGAACAAGCCAATAATGTACCAAGCTCATTTTAATATGATCCCTCGACATTCTCCCAATCCTTAAACTCGGGACCGAGCAGATTGTTTAGTCGAGGGAGAATGTCGACATTCTCCCAATTCCAAAGCTTCAACGTCGCTAATGACCGAGCAGATTGTATAGTCGAGGGAGAATGTCAAGGGAGAATATTGGAATTGGTGTTCTCGGAAATAGATTGTTTTGTAACTCGGTAGATTGTATGTTTTGACTAGTTTGAAAAAATTGTTGTAAATAAATTTGTATTATTCGTTTTAAATAAATTTATCATTATTACATTTATTTACTATTATTAAACATTAAATATTATTCGTTTTAAATAAATTTAGTATTATTAAGTAATGTAATAATCCTAAATTATTTATTAAATTAAAATAAATAATCGTAAACATTAATTTTTATTAAATAATCTTTATTAATTAAAGTTACGACATTGTGAATGATCCCTTAGACTAGTTTGGCGGCTTCACTTTGATCCATTTAGAATGGTTTGGCGGCATCTATGATCCCTTAGAATGGATCTAAGGCATCAAGGGGACAAAAGCTGGACTTGATGACAAATGATTGGAAAGAAGTGTAGGTTGATCCCTTAGAATGGATCTAAGGTATCACCATTTTTAAAATTTTCCCACAATACCAACCAATTATAATTTGTAAACCCATAAACCATCCATTTATGCAAATGATTCCAAAAATCAATGTATCCATCACAAGTAAATCTCAATCCAAAACATGTTTTATGTTAATTTGATGGGTATTAATGAATGTGGTGTTTGTGATAGATTGATTATAGAGATGTGTATAAAGAGGGTGATGTAAGAGAATACATGAAGTTAGATTATTGATGATAATAGAATAACAAGAGCTTGAAAGGCGACTATGAAGATGTAGTAAATTAAAGACAATGAAACATGGATGTTAATAGCTAATCACTGGATTAAGGTTTTATCTATTTGATTATATGTTGATTGTTGAACAACTCTAGATTTGAATCTCGAATGCTGATTTTGTTTTTAATATTGTTTTCCGAATCAAGTGTAAGGCGATAGTATTGTGAGCTCCACCGTGGCGATTTCATTGTTAGTTTAGCTTAGTCAGTGGTCTCCACCGTGGTGACTTCATTGGGGCCGAAGGTCACGGAACAAATAGAACCCTTAAAACGAAGTGGGCCGGAGTCGGTACGTACAAAAATTCCGGCTGAAAACACGTAGATTTACACTATTTAACAAAAAAACTGTGGGGACCAGGGCAACCTCCGACCTTCACTATCCTCCGCCCCTAAGCTTAGTAAAGGTTAAAATTCATGTGTGGTTGGATACGTGCATAGATTTGATTCGAGTAATGACAATGGTTATGTCTATGTGACCTTAATGAAACACAAATTCTATTAATTATCATATTTACAGCCACCATAAGAGCTATTATAACCATTGATATATTAGGTGTTATTGAGAATGAAAGACAATAAATTCATAACTTTGATCTAAATAGCAAGAGCAACATTTTCATATCCATAGCTTGACAAAGCATGTATGCTTTATTTTCATGCATCTTGAAATATAGTTTTCAAAGGACAGATTACTTGGACCTAATTTGCAGTATGATTAAACCTTGAACCTTATACCAAAAGAGACCCTTCCATGATTGTGGTGGCTTTACCTCGAATACGTACTCTTTCATTCTGCTTATCGAGATGGACATGCAATATGCCACTTCTACTTGATGCCTGCATTGACCAAGACAGACAAACGAGCGTAAAAGTTCAACAAATGTGACAAACAGTCATAAAAATAAGTACATCATGATCTAGTATGTGTGTATTTAGGTTAACTGAGGGTAGTGGGTGTTGTGGAACCAATGTAGGAGTCAGACATGTTAGTAATCTGATTCTGCACAGGTCTGTTCGTATGATTCTGACTTATTGTTTTCTGATGTGGGCTTCGGGTATGTGAGGCGATTGGCGGTTATAAATATGGAGGGAAAGAGTTTGTTTGAAAGTTAGTTATATTGAACATAAACTTTCTTATTAAACAAATGAAGTGTTCGGCCCTTTATATACAATCTGAACCGGTGCCACTTCAACAGACGCGACGATACATACATACATACTTAGGATATGTTCCTTTTATGAACCGGTGTGACATAGAGCCGGTTCCTAATGTGACTAAACTTAGGATAACATAATTAACACATGTTTATATTTACATAACATAAGAAAATCAAGTTTATAATAATAATTCTTCTAACATTCTCCCCCTTAAACTTGATTTTCAGCCTTCTTTTCTTCATTCGTCACTTGATGATGATCGGCTCCTCTTCTTGGGCGGCATATCTTCATCCTTCCATTTGTTGCCTTCACTTGTGCTACCTTCTTCGTTGTTGACTTCGACAACCAACTCGTGGCCTTTGTATTTGAGATGGTACCATTCCATCATCTCCAAATATCGGATATATACAAGCCGTAGTGTTGTTGCTATTTCTTCTTTCCTTGCTAGACTTGGTAGCCCTCTTCCATAACCCATACTCATTGCAACAATCGCCCAATTTTCATCTTTAGTGACCTTATCATATCCACCAAACACTTGTACTTTCGTATATAAATCCAATAAACTAATCGGATAGCCGGTTGTGTCTCGTGGTGGTATAGGGGCTTCGGCTCTTATTTTCAAGAAATCTTGCATGAACCATTTAACAATTTTTTCAAATTCTAACTCGAACTTGCGTTTGTACCTTTCAACCGTTGTTGTAACATGGAGCTAATCCATGAAAACTAAACAATCTTGTATGCGAGAACCATTGGTTGGGTACATGATAGGACCTTTCTCCATAATGCCTTCATAATTGTCCTTATCAATAGAGAATTCTTGAAATTGCTTGAACATGTAAGCCCTTTCTTTATCTTCAACATTTAGCGATTCCTTTATGCCTTCAAATCTGACCCGTTTGTTTGAGAACCTTTCTAGTGGTCCTTTTCCATCCTTTTCAACAATATTTTTCCTTTCGGGGCATTTAAATGTGAAGTGACTTTCACTATCACAAATTCGGCATAGAATCAACTTTCTTTTCTCTTGTAGGATCGGCCTATGTATGTGACCAGTGTCACCATCGAATTCTACTTCTAGGCCTTCTTGGTTTAATCTTTCTATGCTTAGCACATTTTTTCGAAGTGTAGGGACATAATATACCTTCTTGATCTTGTGTACTTGCCCTCCACTTGTGATGATCACCGATCCTCTTCCTCTAAAATACTCCCTCCTATATCCGCTTGGTTGGCCTTCTACTCCAAACGATTTGGTGAATATGGCGAATTGATCTTTAAAACCACATCCATGTTCCTTTCTTGTTAAACTCGCGTACCACACATCATCCCATCCTTTTCCTTCCGTTCCTTTTACCATGAATTCTGTTTTACCCATCTTCTTTGGGCAATTTCTTCTATAGTCGAAGGGTTCTTTACATTTACCACAACACATCGCGTGTGGGTATTCGGGGGCATCCTTTATTTGATTGTTGAATTCTTGTTGCGCGTGTTTCTTCTTCTCTATACGCGACTTCGGGGCTGATCCAATGTGAAATCTGGAGAAATTGATGTTCGAAGGGTCCATGCACTCCTTCTTGAATTCTGCGATCTTCTTGTCGAGAATATTTTGATCCACACGATCATCTTCTTCATATGGAAACATCGGCTTCTTGCCTTTGTCTTCGGGAACACCGTCTGATTTCTCTTCACAATCGAACATACCATAAACTCTTCTTTGATCGGGCTCTGATGCCATGTTAGTAATCTGATTCTGCACAGGTCTGTTCGTATGATTCTGACTTATTGTTTTCTGATGTGGGCTTCGGGTATGTGAGGCGATTGGCGGTTATAAATATGGAGGGAAAGAGTTTGTTTGAAAGTTAGTTATATTGAACATAAACTTTCTTATTAAACAAATGAAGTGTTCGGCCCTTTATATACAATCTGAACCGGTGCCACTTCAACAGACGCGACGATACATACATACATACTTAGGATATGTTCCTTTTATGAACCGGTGTGACATAGAGCCGGTTCCTAATGTGACTAAACTTAGGATAACATAATTAACACATGTTTATATTTACATAACATAAGAAAATCAAATTTATAATAATAATTCTTCTAACAAGACAAGACCTAGCAATGGGAACATGGAGAAAAAAAAAACTAACTCCAACCATGCATAACTTTCATCGAATAATAGTTGCATAGCTCACAACCAGCGCTTGCGGAAAAAGTCTCTCACAAACGAAAGGGCTTTTCAAATTTAACGTGACCATTGGCGGTTCTTAGTGAAGGCCAGACCGGGGCCCGGCCCACCAAGTTTTTTCGTTTCGTAGTGTAAATTTTAATGAAAATTTCTGAAAATTTTAATATGTATTGAGTCCGGCCCACCTAGATTGAGACCGGCTCTACCAGTTTTTTCGTTCAAGATCCGCCACTGAACGTGACACAACCTTAAATCTATTAATTATAGTGAAGTTTACCGTCTTATGCATGTTGGACTATAATCTTGATCACCAAATGGCACTTATAGTTAATTAAGAAAGTCAGTTGTATAGTTAAAAGGTCAAACTGTGTCAAAACATAGAAGTCAAATTAGGCAGAAATCTAGTACGTTAGTTAGAACACTAAGAGTGTTGGGTAGTTAATTTCCGTTAATTCTAAGGGGTATGTCGGTTGGCTTGTAAGTTGCAACCGCCATTTCCCTCCTGTAGATACAACTGCATGTACCGGCATTTGTGACGTTAATAATAGTATGTGTTTGTTTGTGTGTGTAAAAAGCTCTCGTAATCTCCTCTGAAAGAACAATTCAAATAGCAAAGTTTGTATCTATCAATTGGTTGCTAGAACATATGTATCATGCTTTCTGTCGACAAAACATGTACGCTGGTGGGGATGGAAGACGATACCTGATATGCAACAAAATCACATTTTCCTAACTTCTCATGCCAATAGAGTGCTAACGCGCAATGTGCACTCCCACAAACAGGATCCTAAAAGATACCAAAACATAGTTAAGGTCAAACAAAGTTAATCCCAAACAACCAATTATTTTCTTTTTTTGAACAGCCAAAAATAGTGCTAATCTGTAATAAGCATTTATAATGATATCTGCTTCCTAACATAACATTATTCCAATATAATTACCTCATCAACTCCAATCTTAGGACCGAAAACACGAGAATAGAAGTCAAACCCTGACCCGTTAGGTGCACGTGCCGTAATTATTATCGCCCTGCCCGGAGCCTCTATGATCTTATCAAATTGTGGCTTGAAATCTGCAACATCTTCTGCTGCTGGAAGCACCACCTGCAAGCATCCAGTAATTAAAAAACAACCTTTAAAAGCTTCAACCACAACCAAAATTTATACCAAATGTAATACCAAATTAACATACAATAAGATCATCAAGGGAATTCTTCATCAGAACATCAACAATCGCAACACCGTTTAATATCTCTGAAATCAAAGAAACCTCAACACCATTGAAAACCGAAACCGTCCCAGCCGGAAAATCCAGCTCTATATAGAAACTATCTTCCGATTCACCAACTGACGAACCATTGATCTCGTTAACCGGAATCCGTTTAGCAGTCAAAACTCCAGACAGAGTTAAGAATTCAACTGTGTTAGACTTCACCAATCCAGACTCAAACACAAAGTGTGAAGCTGCTAAAGTTGCATGACCACATAGTGCAACCTAACAGCACAAAACACTAATACATTATATAACATCGATTAACTAGATGCTCAATTAGGGATGAGCAAATGATAAATGATACCGGGTACCAAAAGCGACAATGTACCGAACGCACCATACTGAACAATTTTCGGTACCGACTTTCAGCATTTTTGGTATTTTCGGTTCAATACGGTACTGGTAGAGCCGGCCCTTAATAGGGGCGGTGCGGGCGACGGCCCCAGGCCCGAAAATCCCGAGGGCCCGAGGTTTTTTTTTAAATATATATATTTATGTGTTGTGGGCTATTGCCTATTATGATCATTTTTTTACCATTAACCTATCTAATAAGGCCCAAAATCATTTAATTTTCAAACCCATCAAAACATATCCAACCCAAAATGAAACTTAAACAATTTAAAGAACAATTTTGTAAGCCTAATATGTGAGTGCAGGAGAATTTGGAAGGGAATGTGAGGGACAAGGGCCGGTTTATTTGTAGTGGCCCCAGGCCCAAAACATTTTTATAGTTCTCAGAGACGGCCCTGGGTACTGGTATTGTGGGTTGATTTACGTTCAAATACCGTACGGTACCAGGGAAAGCCGTTCCCGAGAATCCTAAAAATTCTTTCAGCCCATGCGAGTAGTTAAAACCGGTCCTTAATTAAAAATATACATATTTTTTTTATTTAATAAGAAATCTTTTCATTAAAAAAAGGTCAAGTTTACATCTGGATAATGGGTAAGCGGACAACAAGCTGCGCCGCTATCCTTTTTAAAATATATATATATAAAAAAGGTTACAAATGTGTTAAAAACCTTCAAATATATAATAAAAATTAAATAAAAAGATATATACAAAAAATCGTTTGTTTTTTATTTCCCTCCCTGTGAATAAAAGTGGCTAAGTACCGCTGCCTCTTTTGGAAATTAAACTTATCCTACTAGAAAACAAATTTTGGGTCGTAAAGGGTCAATAAATTACAATGCACAACCCGCTAAACCGTGTTAAAAAGTTCCACATCCTGAAAACCAAACGTATCAAAAGCAAAAGGTATAAATTAATTCCGTACCTCGGAAACACGAGTGAACCATCGGAGGTTAAATCTTGGATGTTGATCAGAACCATGATCAACAACCGGAGTCAAAAAAGCGGTAGTTGGAAGGTTAAATTCAGTTGCAACTGACTGCATCCAGTTATTGTCTTTAGATATGTCTTGTAACCAACATACAACAGCTGGGTTGCCTTTAAATGGTTTGTCGGTAAACGCATCAACCTGTTGACCAGAAACAAAGAAACATATGTATATAGGATGTTGATTGATCATGCATGTTGTGTTTAGAAAGTAATAAGTGTAGTTGTGTGTGTGTGTTTCGTAAGTGTGTGAAAAAGAGGATACAGAAGATGATGATGATGATGATGATGATGATGAACTTACGACGGAGTATTTGATGAGGTTTTTAGCCATTTTTTTTTCAGAGAGATTTTTCCGGTTGGTGTATATATATTAGTTGAGGACTTGAGGGTTCTTTTTCAAAATTAAACAACTTATATACTAGTGGAGCTTTTAAAAAGGTAGTTTTAAAAAAGTTAAATATGCATATAGTTATTTACTAAAGTTTATTATTTTTCCCGTTTTGGATGTATTGTGGTCTGTGGAGCTGGTTTTCGAGGAGAAAATAAAAGCTTGATTTATAGTTTTCTTGTCAAAGCATTCATTATAGATTATATTTTACTAGATTATATACCGGTAGCATGCCGAGGTTAACAAATCTAATATAAAACACATTAACTTTACATATGAAATACACTGATGCGCTTCACATTTACATGCAGGAAAGTTTCGGGTAGCACCTAACATAAAACAATTAACAATGTATAACTCCAATGTTAACACTTAACCTGAAATGGTGTATAACTCCATTGTTAACACTTAACCTTAAACAATGTATAATTATAATGTTAACATCTAAGCTAAAACAATGTATAACTCTAATATTAATACCTAACCCAAAACAATGTACAACTCCAATACTAACACATAACCTAAAACAATGTATAACTCCAATATTGATGTCTAACCTAAAACAATGTATAATTCTAATATTAACACATATCATAAAGACTAAAAAAATGCATAACTTTTCGGGATAGATAAATCTAATAAACAGTGTTAAAAGATATGTTATGATGTAACATACAAATTAATGAACTACAATATGAAAAAACAATAATTTCAATCATTTGAATAAGAATGAAAATGTATATTAAAAAGAAAATATATGTTTGGATGAGGAGCAGATCCAGAAGCAACTATTGCAGGTGTGATTGAGGCGGTGATCTTGAAGATGTGACTTTTTTTTGGAAATGAGTGATTTAAACCTATTCTACTCTGGTTGAAAATAAAATTCATATTTACTGGTATGAACATAATTTGTGACTTGCCTATACATGATTAATTAATTACCTGAACACATGTTTTTTTTTCTCATATGAATAAAACCCCACAAAAAATAGTCGTTTTTTTTCTTCGTTTTTTATATAGCACTATGGTACTCGTTGAAAAGATAATAAAATGCTCGTTAGTTTGGTATAATTTTTTTTATTTAAAAAATATCGTATATAAAAGATATTAATGTTTAAAAATTATGGGAGGAAACATTAGAGAGAAAAATCTAATTTTGTTTTTAATTTTTTTCCCTGAAATCACTTAATATCACATGACACACTCAAGGGGGAGGTTGCCCTCTTTGAGTACCATGTGGGATTTTGAGCTTTGGTTTATTATATATACTAGATTTATACCCTGGGAGCGTCCCAGGGTTGAAATATCTAATATTAAATATCAATTTTAACAATGTATCTCCAATGTTAACGCATAACCTTAAAATGTAAAACTCTAATATTAAAACTTAACCTAAAACAATGTACAACTCCAATGCTAACACCTGTTCTAAATAGAATTCATATTTGCTGGTTTGAACATAATTAATGACTTGCCTATACATGATTAATGAATAACCTGGACACTTTATGTTTTTTTCCTGTATGAACAAAACCCTACAAAAAATAGTCGTTTTTTTTCTCCGTTTTTTATATAACACTATGGTACTCGTTGGAAAGATAATAAACCACTCGTTAATTTGGTGTATTTTTTTTCTTTAACAAATCTCGTATATAAAAGATATTAACGTTTAAAAATTATAGAAGGAAACATGAGAGAGAAAAATCCAATTTTGTTTTTAAATTCTTTTTTTCCTAAAATATCTCAAATGTCACATGGCATTCTTTTTCTTTTTATTAATGGATAAAAATAAAATAATTCAAAAATAATAAAATTTTCACCTCATTATGCCACGTGGCACATTCAAGGGGGGTTGAGGCCACCATTGAACGCCACGTCACCGACTATCAATTCTTTTATATATACTAGTAGGGTGCCCACGCGATGCAGCGGGGAACACAGACACTTCTAAGGATGTGTATGCTTCAGTTAAGTTCGATTATTAGCCTTAGCCGAAACTACAACCAAAATCATCAGGTAATCGACCTTATTAAACAATCGGTTAGTTGGTTCGGTTTATATGGTTAGATTATCGGTTTTTAGTCCGGTTTAGTTAATTTTGGTTAATAACAAAAACCAAACTTTGACTTTTTTTTTTGCCTACAAGTACATGAAATGGAAATATAAATACATGAAATAGAGGTATAAAAGTTAAAAATATAAAAATATGTGAATGGTTCTGTTTCGGTTTGGTTGATTTTGGTGAACTAAGTTTACAAAAATAAATAATCGATTTAAGTTAATTCAGTTTTTGGTTAATTCAATTTTTAATTACTTTCGGTTTAGTTCTTGTTTTTGGTTCGGTTTCAGTTAAATGTACAATTATTGCTCACCTCTGGATATCTATACTATATATAATATATTTGATAGGGGAATTTAAAATACTCAAAAGTTAAGGGTTAACTTTTGTTTATTTAAATAATAGTTACACGTTTTCCCTTTATTTTAAGTCAACTGGCAACTACCTCTACGAATTGTAGACGACCATAATTTTTTCATACGTTAATACTTTAAAAAAGACTATATCGTAAAAAACGGGCATTTAACCGAATTTTTTCATATGATAATTTATGTGATTAACAATATCTAGTGGTGAAAATAACTAAACCTTTAACCGAAATTGGCCAAAAATTGATATGTTATGTGATTAACAATATCCCTTGCCGAAAATTAACCAAAAACCGAGTTAACCCGATATCGGTTTTTTTGTACCCTAAGTTAACCAAAATAACAAACCAAAACTGAACCATTTATATATATATATACTTTATACACTTTATACATCCATTTCATGTACTTCAAAGCAAAAATTTTAACCAAACTTAACTAAACCTAACTAAAAACGACAATCTAACCAAATAGACTGAACCAATTGACCGGTTGGTTAATAAGATCGATAAACTGATAATGTCGATTTTTGTTTCGGTTGACACTAATAACCGAACTGAACCGAACCCAACCATGCAACATTAGAAGTATCTGTGTTCCCTACTACTTCGCGCGGGCACGCTGTTATGAATATATCAATGGTTACATTTCAGTTAGACTGATTTCGGTTAACTAACTGTACAAAAAGAAAAAGAAAACGATAACCGATTTTAAGTTAAATAAGATGCTAGTTAATTCAGTTTTCAATTGATTTTGGTTCAATTTTTTCTGTTTTTTGGTTTAGCTTCGGTGAACGGTTTAGTCATTGCTCAATCTTAGATACTGTTAATCATGTAGTACATAAAAAATTTTAATTAAAAAAAACAGCAATACTATATTCAAATTAAAGATAATAAAATGCTCATTATTATGATGTATTTTTTCCATATAAAAGTATCAATGTATGAAAAATATATGACTATTTAAAAATAAAAGGGGATAGTTTGCTTAAAATAAGGAAAATAAGTTTAACTATAATTTAAATAAGCAAAAACTAAGAAAGTTTAAGGTATTAAAATGTAACTAAGATGTGGTATCAAACTGTAAAAGTGTTTTAATGACTATTTTACCCTCATTTTAAGGTTGTTAATGAAAATAGAGTTCTTAACTTTTGGGTATCTTAAACTACCCTTGTCTCATGCATTATAATATAGTATAGATTAATATATATATATATATATATATATATAGATTTTAGACGGATCAACCTTTATGTATGTCTAAAAATACAACTTTCACCTTTGTCTTTAAAAAGTCTCAAAACTAACCTATAATTTCATTTTTTCCTACAATTTCAGACCTTTATCACTAACGTGGTTTAAAAACCTGGTTAACTCCCCTGGGTATAATTTTCATTACACGTGCTTTAAAAATCCCTCTTAATCGTTTCTTCTTTTAAACCTGAATACAAAATCCCGAACCCTTTCATCACAATCAAACCCACTCCAAATGACATTCAAAATCTCAAGCACAACGGATCCAAACGATATTCAACCTAGAAATGCAAATTCTGATATAGCACCTGATCTTATTTACGGTAAGAAACCCTATAAATCTAATATTGAACATGGTTACATTGTTATAGACTTATAGTATGTTTGTTTAATTAAAATGTTGTTTATGAAATGCAAAGACATATGGGGAATTGTTTACTATCAATTCATATCATGGGGTTATTTCACAGATTCACCTGGACGTGTGTATGTTAATGAGGTGCTTGATTACTTCGACTTGATGAATGATGATAGTCTTGGACTTCCTGAATTGGAGGTGATTAATAGTAGGCTAGGTTACACTAATCATGTACCTCATTTCTTTTACTTTATGGACCCCAATGGTGATTTAGATACAACTCTTTACCCATTAGCTGATGTTGAAGATGTGGCCAAAATGATTAGCTTTGTGAGGAAAGGTGAGCAATACATAGATGTTTACATGGAACATGGGTCATCAAATATTCAAAGGTTCTCTCACTCAACTCATTATGTTGTATACTCTGTCCTTTCTATATGCTAGTCAAAAGAGTCGAATGATGATGGAATAGTTAATGTGAATGAGGAATCATCTGCATATCATGTTACGCTTAGCAACACTTCAGTGGAACAGAATCATTCAGAGGTACAAGATAACTTGAACATTAATTTAGATGATTGTGAACCTTTTATAGATTCTCCTGTTCCTAAAAAACATAAAGATAAAAGTAGTCAACCTAACGAACATGATAGAAATAACAGTGATGAGGATAGTGACTATATGGGTGGTGATGATGGTAGTGGAGAAACTGGTGATGATAGTGGTGAGGACAGTGATTTTGTAGATGAGCATAATGAGATACATGAAGATGAGGCAGATCTGAGAGGTTTTAAGTTCCAAATTGATTCAGATGTAAAGGAACCAACTAATGAGACTGAGAAGGATCACTTAGATGGTCTTGACAATAATAAGTTTGATAGTCTTAATGATTCTGAAGAGAACGTTGGCAGCATTAGGAAGAAAAAATTACAGAAACTTAGAAGGTCATTTGGGAATGACAATAACTTTTATCTAGGACAAATGTTTAGCAACAAGGAAGAGGTTAAGAAAGTCATTAGAAGACACATTGTGGAAAGTAGAAGGCAACTAAAATTGATCAAGGATGAGAAGGATATGATAAGAGTAGGCTGCTTTGGTGATTTAGGAACAAATGGGGTTGGTGCAAAGTTGAAAGAATGTGGGAAAACAATACAAATTGAGAAACAAAGGCATTGAAGCATCAAAGGGTAACAAATCATAAAACAAAAAAGAAAACGGGGTTGAAAAACAAAAGGGTAAAACTATGGGGACTGAAAAGAAAAGCGAAAACATTGAAGGCACGCAACCACCAAAAATAAAGAGGGAAGGGGGGAAAAGAAAAACCATGTGGAAAGTACATGTCCTTGGGTGCTATTGGTTTCATTTGATAAAGAAATAGAATCTTGGATTGTGAAGAGTTTTATTGACCAACACAAGTGCCTTAAAAGTCGGATCATTTCAGCATGCACATCTACTTTTCTGGCACAAGATTTAGTTGAGCAAATTGAAGAAAATCCACACATACCTGTGAAGGCTGTGGAGGAACAATTTCATAGAAAATATGAGGTAAGTGTCTCCAAAATGAAAGCTTATAGGGCTAGATTCAAAGCTCAAATTGTGCTTCATGGTGACTATACAATGCAACATAGTTACATTAGGGACTAATGTGATGAACTGCTTAGAACAAACTCAGGGTCAACCATTAAGGGGCTGTTTGGTTGATTAAGTGCTGAATCATTAAGAGGTCTGAATGGTTAAGTGCTGAATCATTAAGTTGGACATCTTAATGGTTAATTTTCTTGTCCCACATTGGTAGGAGAGTCTCATTAAGGTTCAACGTAGTTCAGTGTTTAATGGTTCAGTGCTTAATGGTTCAGCAACATCCCAAATCTTAATGGTTCAGCCTTAACCATTCCATTCAGAAGCTGAAAGAAACGCGTTGAATGTTGAATCATTCAGCACTGAATGATTCAGAGCCTCATTAAGAGGCTTACTAAACAGCCCCTAAGTTAGATGTTAAACCTTTTTCAGATCCCAATTCACCCACTAGGCAATTTAAGAGAATTTGTGTTTGTTTGGGGTCTTTGAAGGAGGGGTTTAAAGCAATAGGCAAGGACCTATTAGGGCTTGATGGTGCTTTCATGAAAGGCCCTTTCCCAAGTCAAGTGTTGACTGCAGTAGGTTTTGATAACAACAATGGCATATACCATGTCTCTTATGCTATTGTTAAAGCTGAGAATATAAATTCCTAGACATTGTTTCTTGAATATCTTACTAATGATTTGGATATTGCAAGTAACTAAAGGTTTACATTTGTGAGTGACAGATAGAAGGTTAGTCCATAACCTTTCTTTTTAATGTTACATCATATAATAATTTCATAACTAACATTACCTTATGTTACAGGGTATTCTTGATGCAGTGGCAAGGCTATTTCCAAGGGTTGAACATAGGTTTTGTGTTAGACATATTTATGAAAACATGAGATTAACTTTCAAAGCAAAAGCATACAAAGACATACTATGGAAGTTAGCAAGAAGCACCATTGTGGTCTACTTTGAGAAGATAATGGAGGAACTGAAAAAAAAATGAACCCTCAAGCACATTTATGGTTATCTAAGATAGACCATAAACACTGGTCTAGAGCTTACTTCTCAGGTAATAGATATATGAATAAATCATTCCTTGTACAATAATGTCTTAATGTTTGCTAATTTATTAAACCAGGTACGGCCCATTCAGATGTTTTGTTAAACAACATGTGTCAGGTGTTTAATTCTAAGCTTGTTGATGCAAGAAATAAACCCATAATTATCGCTTTGGATTTTATAAAGGATTATTTTATGAGAAGGATTGTGAATGTGTTGCAAGTGATTAACAGCAGTGATGGGCCTTTGACACCCTATTTCACAGAGAAGTTTGAACAAAGCAAGCAGGATACCACTAATTGCAGGGTGAGCTGGAATGGAGGTGATCAGTATGGGGTTGCTGGTCCTGGAAAGTGGAAGTGTGTAGTGGATATGGCACAGAAGACATGCACTTGCAGGAACATGGAAATTACTGGACTGCCT
Organism: Ambrosia artemisiifolia; assembly: GCA_032199755.1. Lineage (NCBI taxonomy): Eukaryota > Viridiplantae > Streptophyta > Magnoliopsida > Asterales > Asteraceae > Ambrosia > Ambrosia artemisiifolia. The sequence goes on from CM063520.1 coordinate 52,263,361, forward strand.
TGCTCACATGCAGTTGCAACAATTTGAAATATGCAAAGTTATGGTCAAAAGGTGGGTATACCTGAATCATGGGTCCATCCAGTCTACCATTTGTCTACATGGAAACATGTATACAATTTCAAGATCTTTCCTATCAATGGTATGTCTTTATGGACAAAGTCAAAAGCTCCAACAACCATCACAACACCAATCTATCATAAGCCTGTGGGTAGACCAAAAAAGAAAAGAAAGAGTGCTCAATTTGAAGATGAAGATTGCAAGAGATCTGGGAGACTATCTAAGAGGAATGCTATTGGAACCTATGGTAAATGCAGAGGGAAATGGCACAACAGTAGGACCTGCACAGGTGTACCATATGAGCAACATAAGTCAGAGGTGAAAGTCAAAAAACAAGTGAAATCAACTGGTGAATCCTCTAAGTCAAAGAAGAAAACATTGGACAATGTCAAACATTCAAAAGGGAAATGGTCCAAGTAAAAGAAGAAAACAGGGTGAAGATTTTTATGTTTGATGTCTTCCGTATGCTACTTTATGTTTGATGTCTTCTGTATGCTACTTTATGTTTCATGTCTGTTGGTGTATGCTACTTTATCTACTTTTGGAGTATGCTACTTTGATGTTTCATGTTTGAATGATGTCATGTTTTAATGTATGCTACTATGATGTTTTTGATGTTTTATAATATTATGTTGTTTGATTGATGTAATGGTCAAATGGTCATGACCCAGTTGAATTTTGTTTGTTTTATGATATTATGTTGTTTGACTGATGTAATGGTCATGCCCTTATGACCCATTTTGAATTCTGTTTGGTTGATGCAATGGTTATGACCCATTTGAATTCTGTTTGACAGCTGCAATGGTCAAAGGTCATGACCCAGCTGAATTATGTTTGGTTGACCCAACATATTTAGTAGTTGTGTGTAACCAATCATGTTCGGGTCACAATCTAGGTAATTAAAACTTGGTGGCGGTTGGGAAATGTTTGGGCGCAACGCCATAGTCACATGAATCGCGGTACGCTCCGGTTCGTGGTACGAAAACGGGTATGCGGTTCGTGCATTTCTAAAATTCGGTGCGATGGGGGGTAGGTTCATTCGATTCGCCAATTCGGTACGCGGTATGGTGTACCCTATAAGTTGGTACGTCGTATCGTATATAAACAGTATACAATATATATATATATATATATCAAGTAACTCCAATAAACATTTCATAATCACAATTGGCTGATAAATATTATCCTATGCTTTGTGACCGATGCTTGTTTGGTATTTATAAGGAAACACTAGACTCTTCATCTGCTATGGTAAACGAATAGTCACCATAATAGATTTCGAAGCTTTATAATTCCGATTCGCGAATCGGAGTGAATCTAGACAGCGAATTCGACAATCCGGTACGCGAATCCGTGATCTTTGGTCGAAATTCTACACAATCAGGTATGCTCAATTCTACGAATCGGATCGCGAACCCTAGGCGAACGGGTAGCGAATGTACCCGATTCCGGTATGCGTGATTCGATTCGCGGTACACAGTTAAAGTAGCGAATCCTGTGACTATGCGCAATGCATTCAGGTTGCTCGGGCGAGGCGGGGCCATAAGACTGAATGGAAACATGATAATATTTTTTAGGAGAAAGATTTATAGAATGAGACAAATTGAGGAGTATGTATAAAAATGGGTTGGATTGGGTTATATATAGGTAACTAAATTTGATTTATAATTTTTTTTTTCAATTTGTAGCCGTTGTACAATGGTCGAATGCATTGGAATGAAACAAATTGTAGCGTTAAATTTTAACACTTGGGCATGGTTTTAAAGATTAGCGTCCCGCGGGGGGGGGGGGGGGGGGTTGCAGCGCCAAAATGGCGTTAAATGCTACCTTCGCGCCCCATTTCACGGCCACTACGGTTGGTCTTAAGGTAATGTGGCGGTAATGGCTGGTGGAGGCAGCGGCGGTTAGTTGGGTTGTGGTGGTGCTGGCAGCCGGAGAGGGCAGTGAACCTCTTTTGTTGGGATGACTCAAACATCTGATCCTTTCTTTTTTTTTTTTTTTTTTGAACGGCCAATGGTACACACCCATAACGAAGCCCCGCACCCTTCAGGTTCGGTCCCCCCCCCCCCCCCTAAGGTCCAGCCCCTCATTTCAGAATAATCATACTCTGAGTGGGATTCGAACCTGTGACCTCCTAGGGCAGGAACCCCACAAAGTGGATAAACCTTCACACCTCCATTGCAACCACTAGACTACAACATCATTGGCATCTGATCCTTTCTTAGTTTGCAATTAAACCACATCCATTGAAGATAATAAAATGTTTTATATGTTTGAAAGTTGAAACTACAGAAGTACAAGTGGAAAGGTCATAAATAACTTTTGTATTTTAAAATTACATAATAATCATCAAAAACCATACATGATTTTCAATTTTCAAGTACAATAACAATAAGTTGATAAATTTGGTTTCAAATAGCAAATGTCATATTACATCATACAACAACATACTCATAAGTTAAGCTAAGCATATATGCTTTATTTCATGCATCTTGAAATTCAATTTTTCCATTGCAATGATAGAAGATAAAAAAACCAGGGCCGAATTTTAGACCAAAAGAGATCCTTCCATGACTGTGGTGGCTTTACCTCGAAGAAGTACTCGTTGATTTTCTTTATCCAGATGGACATGTAATACTCCACTTCTAGGTGATGCCTGCGTACGCCCGAAACAAAGGAGTTTAAGACAGCATTATGGTCATAAAAAAATGAACACATTATTCTGGTGCGCGTGTGCGTGTGTATGGGTGACCAAGAGATAAAGCAATGGTAACATGTGGGAAAAAAAATAAAAACTACAAACATGCATAACTTTTGATATGAGAAGACTTACAGAGCTCAATGCAGTCCACAAAAGGGTTCTAAATGGGTCATGTTGGCAGGTCAAACACACAACAAAACTTGAAAAATGTACACGACCCCAAACGTGATACGAAGCTGAAAATCGTGTCAGACACATGAACCTGAACACGACACACGTAGTCGTGGGGTTGACATAAATACGACCCATTAAACCGAAAAAAACTATTTTTTTATAAAAAAAAAGAAAAAAAAAGTTAAACGGGTTAACCCGCCATGTCAACCTGAACCTAACTTCTTAAACGTATCCTCGGGCTCCACCCTAAACTAACCTGAACCCATTTAGACTAAACCCATACCTGTAACTCATGTTAGGTTCATATCATGTCAAAAATTTCACCTCTAATCTAAACGATCCACAATTCCACACACAAAAGTAAAAGGGCATTGTGATTTGGCTATCCATCAAGCTCTGATTTCACAGTTCAACTAAAATATCAACATTTTTCCTTTTTACCTTTTTATGTTTTTAATGTAAAACTATTTGAAATAGGGAACTTCCTTCGACCAATGGCAACAACCAATACAAATGATTCATAGTATGCTTAAATGCATTATATTATATTATAATTTTCTTTAAAGCATGTATCTATCAATCGTTTGCTACTTGCTAGAACATATGCATCACACTTTCTACTCAGTATTTGTGTATGAGAGGGAGAGAGCGAGAGAGGATACCTGGTATGCAACAAAATCACATTTCCCTAATTTCTCATGCCAATAGAGTGCTAACGCGCAATGTGCACTACCACAAACAGGATCCTAAAAGATATGAAAGCATAATGAAAAGGTCAAACAATCCTGCTAAAACGAACAACATTCTAACAAACGTAAGCCAAGATTACCAATTATAATGATGTCTAGTCGTCTACTAGATTATATGACTTTTTTTTCAAATTAGTACAATAACAACAGTCTAAATATTTATAACTATAGTCCACCATACATTTTCTAGGATTATTGACACATGTGACTTGGTTTGAAACACTTATGTTTCTTAAACTGGCATAGGAAAACAAGAACAGTTTAATAATATAAGTACCTCGTCAACTCCGTATTTTGGGCAGAAGAAGCGACTATAAAAGTCAAACCCTGACCCGTTAGGCGCAGGTGCTGTAATTACTATCCCTCTACCAGGGGCTGCTTTAATCTTATGAATTTGTGGCTTGAACTCTGCCACTTCTTTTGCTGATGAAAGTTCCACCTGTAAGAAAGAACAAAGAAAAATACATCATTAAAAATCTACAAAAGCTTAAATCACAACTTTTTTTCTTCCATATATGCAAATGTTTTCAATACATACATAGATATCATCATGTGTGTTCTTCTTTACATCAACTATAGAAACACCGTTTAGTATTTCCGAAATTGCAGAAACCTCAAGATCATTGTAATCTGAAACCGGCACAACAGGGAAATCCAACTCTATGTAGAAGCTGTCTTCTGATTCACCGTTTGATGAGCCGTTAATCTTGTTAGCCGGGATTCGTTTGGCAGTCAAAATTCCAGATAAGGTTGAGAATTCAATCATGTTAGAATTCACCAAGCCAGACTGATAAAGAAAGTGGGAGGCTGCTAATGTTGCATGACCACAAAGCTCCACCTATTACCAGAATTTAACAAATTAAGATCAACGAATTTAATCAAGTGAATACAATCACCAAAGAGCTTGTATGCTAGTGGTTTCAGTTGTGTAATAAAGATGTTCCTACCTAAGTGGTTGAGACTTCTAGTCCGAGGGTGGATATTATTGTAGATTAGGAGTACGGTTATTAGTTGGTGTGTGAGTCAGACGTTCTAAAAAAGGTGAATACAACTCCATAATCATAGATAACTTAATTTGGTGGAATCGCATCCGTATGAAACAATAAATCCAACAAAATATAGCATTCAACGTATAAATTTAGCTCAAACTGATAAAACAGTGAGAACTACCACATAATGCCTGTTACAATTAATGGTTAAACAAATGCAGACACTAAGAAGCAAAACTTTGAGATCCAATAGGTAAAATTACAGTCATCACCTATCAGACCTGCCAAATCATTCCAGATCTATACCTTAAAAACTTATTTTCCAGACCTCCACCGCACACTTTACTTTTATATAAAAATATATTTAAAAAAATGTTTGTGTGGTGATGGCTTTGGGGCCCACCAAACCTGGTCCGGACGAGTCTGGTATACCGACTTGATCAAGCATCGCCATCATCTCCAACGCTGCTGCTTATCCCCTTTGTGAAGTCCAAAATCCGGACATCATCCGCTCACTCACGGTGGAGATGCTTTAATTTTGACAAAACCATTTCAAGTATCCAAAAGTGTGACTTAATTCTATACCTAACAAACAAGCAACCGGTTTCATCACCTGTCACGATATGACTCCAAGATTTTTTTTTCCGCTTCTCTTGTTTCACCCTTTCGTTCAATAATTCCAAAAGCCTCTTTATCCTTTCGGGATAGAGATAAGGCCCGCCTACATCTCACCCACCCCAGATCCTACCATTAGCTCGTCTAAAGGTGGGATTATACCGGGTAAGATGATGGTTGTTTTATAATTCGAAAATCTTCATTACTAACTAATTAATATTTCATTTATTTCATTTATTCAACCTGTGGTACAACAAACCAGGGCCGGCCCTGAAAATTCAGATGGTCAGGCCAAGCTGCAAAATTTGTGCCCTTAGACTTAGCTTTAGGCCTTAACGAAATTAATAATGTAAACTATTTTTTAAGCTACGATTAAGGGGTACGGGAGTCCTCCCCGCACCCCTTAAGGGCCGGCCATGCAACAAACACAGGTTTCTAAGCTAAACAAACAAATATATATGTAAACAAACAGTACCCAGAAAACAACAACAACAACAAACCTCAGCAACAGGAGTAAACCATCTTAAATGAAACCTAGGAATTTCCGAACCATGTCCGAGAACAGGAGTCAAGTAACAAGTCTCTGAAATATTAAATTCAGTTGCAACTGATTGCAACCACTTATCATCTTTGTCTATGTCTTCCAACCAACACACAGCAGCTGGGTTTCCTTTAAAGGGTGTGTCTGTAAATGCGTCCACCTGTTTATGATGGAATGATATATGTATATATTCATTGTTGTGTGTGATTGAAGAGTCACTGTGTTAAAAAGATAGGAGAAAATAAGGGAGGGACTTACAACGGAGTATTTCACGACCTTTTTAGCCATTAGAGATTTTATGGTGTGGTGAATCTCCACCACTATCCGCCGGAATCGATGCCTGATTTTTTAGTTTGTAGGCTCACGTTCTAGCGTGTGTATTTATAATAGTAATAACTAGTGTCCAGATTTCCCGCGCTTCGCTGCGGGAGCAACTGTTTCGTTGAAGGTTTGGCAGACAATAGAGAAAACATTAGGTAACTGTTGTTTGGACAAACGAATCTAAAAAAAAACTTCTTTTACGTCAAAGTTACCTGCGTGTTTTCGCGAGACACGGTTAACAGATGTTCGTTCGAATAAATGCTTTATTGCTAATATAACTCCATTTTCAATGACTTTTATATTGTTACGTTAAGAAAACTACAATCAATACGGTATCAGTACCGACATTAAGGCAGTATTGGTTCGGTTTCTCACGATAAAGAAAATATCACTATACTGGTACGGAACCGGTACTTGTTAATATAATTCTATTTCCAGTGGATTTTACTTGAGAAACTTTCAAAACGAATACGTATCGCTACCAATATTAAAGTAGTACTGAGTCGTTTCTCCAAAATAAAAATATCAATATAACAATATCGAAAGTAACATTTTGGTACGAGTACCGAGTACCAAATGCTCATCTCAAAAAGGAAAAAAAAAACGGTACCAATTCTAAATTAAAAGGAGATTTAGGAAAAATGTTTTGTAAACTTTAGTGCACGTTAAGAAAAATGACGATACATGTTAGCATTAGATTGTGGTGTTTAAGTAATTCTTTGATATACATATATAATGTAAAAAGGTAAAGACAAAACCTGAAATGAAAATCTAAAAAGAAAGTATGCATAGCATGATAAGATAAGGTTTCAGGAAGGTGAAAAAGTTGGGCACAAAAACAGAAACCACAAGTATCAGTGGGTAAAAGAAAACTCTTAAAACATCCTTATTTAATAGATAGATAAATAATAATAATAATAATAATAATAATAATAATAATAATAATAGACTATTGATTAAAATAATCCAAACTATCAGTTATTGGCCATTACTAGGGGTGTTCAGAATTCGATTCGGATTCGAAAAATTCGAAATTCGAATTCGAGTCCAGTAAATCGAATACGAATTTATGATTTTAAATTCGATTCGAAATTCGAATAAAAACTGTACATGTTTATTTTATAAATATATATACATACATATACATTATTATATACGCAAATATACATAATGAAAATAAGAACTTCTAAATTTTGGTCAAACTTTAAGAACCCATAGTCTCTACAATTTTTACCATAATCATATTTTATATACGTACCTTATACATCACAAAATTCTAATAGACTATACTTTCTACTATTTTTACTATTCCCTATTTGACATATTGTTGTTTATCAATTTTGTAGATTAGTATTTTAGAAGTTAAAAATAATGAATTTGTATTAGTTTTAAAACTAAAAGTAAAAATATTTCTTATTTATGGTGAATTTGAACTAAGTCGAATTTATTCGAATTCGATTCGAATTCGAGTTTCTTATTCGAATCGAATAGGAATTCAGGAAAAAAAATTAAAAATTCGAGAAATTCGATTCGAATAATTCGAAAATTCGTTATTCGATTCGTTGAACACCCCTAGCCATCACCAGTTTAAACTTCAAAAATCATTACCATCCGTCTTAACTTTTAACCTATTTTCTCCCATCGGTCCTATACTAACTAAAATTTAACTTAACTAGTTTTTGTCAACGTGGGATTACCACATTAGCAGTCTATATCATCAAAACTTTGCCACATAAACAATCTATCATCAAAAGTTTGAATTTTTTGCCACGTAAGCAGCTCATATGAACAAAACTTTGACTGTTTTGTCACATATGCAGTCTACATCAAAAAAAGATTAACATGGTTAACTTTTAGTTAGTATGTGTCCGTCGAGAGAAAATAAGTTCAAATATGAGACGAAAACGATAATTTTTTAAGTTAAAACGGATGACGATCAATAATTAATAGTTAACATTATTTAATCTAATATTCCATAATAATACAAGTTCTAATACGTCATCTCTTACATAAAAGTCTTTTAACTTTTTTATAGTTCTAAAATATATTTAGTTATGTTGCTGGAAGGTGCACAAATTTTTGTTTGTATTATTTAATTAGTCACTTACTTACCCAACTTATGTTAGACTATAGGGAACGGAGGCGGGAAAGAGGGCATGAAGCGCTATGTGATATTTGTGAGGTCCATGTTTGAATGGTGAAAATTGTGAGGAGTGGAAGGGGGGAGGAAATGGGGTGAAGGGAATAATATTATATTATTAGTTTGTGTGTTAAATTTATTTAAAAAAAATAAAAGAGGCTAATCAAACATTCTCACCCCCCCCCCCCCCCCGCCCACTAGGGAGTGGTGTAGATTAGGGATGAGCATACACCACGAATACCGATACCGAACCGATCTCATACTGAACCGAGGGTGTTCGGTATCGGTACTCACATTTAGAGTTTTCGGTTTCGGTATGGTATCGGTATTTTAAGGTAAAATACCGATACCATACAGATACCGTACCGTACGTTTTCGATATCGGTATTGAGTTTTAGGAGTTTTCGGGATCGGTATCGGTTGGTACCGATACCGTCCCGAGCTCGTCCCTAGTGTAGATGGGCATAAAGGCCTCACCACGCCCCCCCCCCCCCCCCCCCTCTTATGGTCTCACTTATTGACTCACCTCTATTTTATTAATTTGTAGTACACTTTATGTTTTACTTAAAACTAATAAAGTGTCTTGATATTGAAACACTTTAAATCGTTATTTTTACGCTCCAATACGCTATATATTGGTTTATGGAGCATTTTGTAGCGTGTTTAAAAACAAAATTGCAAATGGTGTTAACTTGTAGGGACCACCTATATATTTCATATTGGTGAATAGAATGTGTATTGATGTTTAAACAGGCATTGGGTGTGTCTTATAGACCAAGCCTCCTAATAAACCACATTAAGATGAAGTTAGATAACCTTTTTCTAAGCCTAGTGTAAGTGTGTTTGTATACAAATTGATTTTACTTTCTTTATGAGTTTAGACTATATTTAGATATAACTTTTTATTTAATTTTAATTTGTAGATGCATAGGCCATAGAGAAAAAGGGCTTCACGTCGTAAATTTGAAAATCATAAGCTGACTGCCATATTACCACAAACAAGCACTTGATTTGCAAATGAGAGTTGGAACCATAAAATCACTTCTCTTGTTGGTGTTCTCAATATGTTCTCGATTATTAAACCATTACTTGTTTCATAATTTTATAGTTTAGTAAACTTGTGTTACTATTATTAAGGGAAGGGAACACCGTCCCACCTTAAGCATAAATGTAAAATCTTACGATCATCTGTATTCATCCACTTATCGTCCACCAACTTCGTCTCTCACTATCTAGCAACCACCATTCCCAGCCGCCTACGACATCACCATCCACTGCCGTCAACCTTTAGCCACCTCATCCTAGTCCCATTTTTTAGGATTTGACAAAAAAGATAAAATGACAAATACCTATGATTTTCGTTTCTTTTATTAATCGTGAATAAAATAATAGTTTCTACTTTCTAATTGGAAGATGAGGAAACCAATTTGAACACGATTTCAACTCTCAAGAATATGGTCAAAAGAAAATATAAACGAACCTTAAGACTATAAGCCATTTATAGACATGTGAAAATCCGATAATAAAACAACTATAATTTTAGTTAGGCGTAAAACTGTGTCAAGTAACACCAATGTCACACTACCACTAGCGACTACAAACACTGATGTTGCAGAGTCTTAATGTGAAGAAAATTAGATCAAAACGTAAAACATAGAAAGAAATCAAGAATAACTAAGTCGAACATGAAAAATAGATGTAAAAAACATTGAACCACACATGCACATTCTCTATATTAACTCACAAAATTTAGAACGAAACGTCGAAGCATTGAACCATGCATGCACGTAGCGTCGTGTTAACTCGAAAATTTTAGAACAAAACGTAAATCAAAAAACTTGCGAAAGATGCAAAGTATAGGGGACCAAAGTTGAAAGTAACAAAATTGCGAGGTTAAATTGCAAAAGATGAAAAGTTTTGGGTTAAAAATAAAAAAATCATTTTTTTAAATGCACATAAACATGTGTGATACAAAAACTTATAAAAATTATAAATTAATGTTATGAAAATATTCATTATACTATAATTGTTTTGATCAAACATAATAAAGCTAAAATCAAAGTGAAACTGACATGAGCTAATAAAACAAAAAAAAAGTGATTATAAAATACAACTTATTTCTTGAAAACTTACAATTCTATACTTGATAGTTGATACAAATTCAAGTAAAGTGTAAAATGCAGGTCGTCATTATTCAGCAAACGTATGAAATACTAATTACGAAAATCTTGTAAGACCCAACCCATATATAAGTTTAACAAGATTAAATACAATTACAAAGAATAAAAAAAAAAAAAAAAACATAAACACTAAACCTTAAACCCACTTTACAGAAATTCAAAAATTCAAGAGAAAGCATCTTTGGCACTTCCATCCGACGGGTAGAACATAAACAAGTTTTGCATTATGGTAAACTCTAGCTATCTACTTATATGGGTTGGAACCGGTCAGGGCTAAAAACGTCTACCAAAACCCGTCTTTTGCCATTTTTAGAAATTGGCAAAGAGTGATAGTCAGGAGCTTGTTACTGCCCGCGTTTTTCTTCTTGATTTTGGTCATCTTCAACACCTTTGTACCTGTGGTTTCTGATTCGGTTGTTGAGATCAAGTCGTAGAACTGTCAATGACAAATATTTTAACATTTCATGAATAACTATGTTTAATATGGTCAAAACCGCCTCCAATTCATTTTAAAATCATATCACAAAATTTCAAATTTCATTAGATCAAGATTATGATACTAAAATCATATTGCTAATTAATGAAAAAACATCTGAAGTAGATATGAATGTTACCTCACAAACACCATGAAGTAACAACCGATGGAAAGGGTCTTGGACGCGTAGTATAAGAACCTCCTCGCAACCTGCCTCTGAAACAAAGGCTCGTATGTTCTCCTGAAAGCGGTGCATCATTCGTAGGTTATTGTAGAGATCAAGAAAAAGATACTATGAAGGAAAATGTTTGTTTTTTTATTACATGCTACTCCTTCCATCTCATCAAAGTTTGTAACATGAAATCATAACATTTTTGTTTGAGAGGCTTTTCTACTTACAAATTACTTAAGTAGCAAAATGGCGGGTCGGATGGGTTGGTTAACTGTCAAAATGAATCATTTTTGTTCGGTTTGGAATAGAACGGGCTGGATGGACAACATAGACAAAAAAATGACCAAAACCGACCCATTCATAGGCAAATGGGTCGAAATCAACATTTTTGTCTATAATGTCTGTTATTGTCAACATTACAGAAGTTAGTGGTAATGATTTGGGTTGTAAAGAATCTTTTGTTTCGTCGGTGTTGAAGGGTATTCTAGACACTTAAGTTGCAAAAACAGAATATTGAAGGATGGAGCGATTGCAGGAGACAATAGCATAGCCGTTTGACAAGCAAAATCATTGAAGAGTCATTATTCGTGTAAATACCTCATAACCATCAACAAGTTCTGGAAGAAAGCTTCTACGAAATGCGTCTCTAGTTTTGCATTCGACTCTGTGCCATGCAGTCAACGCAGCTATCTTATCAGCATCCACATGACTTTTCTTCTTTGATGAGGAATCGTTAAGGGCCTCTATCACACCATCCTACTAGAGAAGAAAAAATTGTAGACCGACTTATTTTAGCAAGTAATCACATGTGGCAAATTTCAACTCAGTTGCTCAAAAACTAGTAAAAGAAAAAAAAAACAAATAGAAAGAAAACTAGTAGAACGGGTCAAATGGATAGAACGCCTCAATGTGTATCGTTAATGCCTCAAAAGTAGCTCAATAAAAACATGAGAGATGGAAAACCTCTTTATCCATGTCGATATTCCTGAATTTGTCCCACTCCACAACATTTGTCATGCTAAATGGTGACGGTCGTGCCTCGTAGTCACCTGTAAGATGAACCATATGTAAATGATGTATCATGTTTGCTAGTTTAGCAAATAAAGACCTCAAATAGAATAATAACTGAAAGTATTAAAATTAAAGCATTCATACTGCATACATTCTATGCAATGCATGTGCTTTAATATCCAACAGGAAAGTATATAATCTTGGTTTTAAAAATATCGATGCGCACAGAAGCGACAAGGTCTAAAATTAAAGCGCAAAAGCGGAGGGCTCTTCATACACGAGGCACAAGGTGCTTAATATTTTTTTATATATTCTATAGCTTGTAGCATCCCTTAACCAAAATATAGGTATAAAGAAGGTTTATATATGATTTAATGTAAAAATCACTTAAATGAACAACCTTCTATACGTATAACACTTTGAAGCACAAAAACACCCCATGTTACCATGTACAAGATAAGCGCGCCTCAGTGGGATTTTTTTTCCAAAAGGGCTCGCTTTTTGTGCACTTCTTGTACACAGACTGCCTTATGTCACACAAGGCGCAGTTATATGTGCCCGAGGTCGCCTTGCGCCTAGGGGCATGTAAAGCTCACTTTTTAAAACCAAGTACATAATGCTAACAACTACTATCCAAATACCCACACACACATATAAAAATGCCTTACCCCAAGGTGGTGGAGCGAATAAGCCTCGAATTTCATCTCTAGTCATACGAGGTACAAGCTCCAACAGTATTCGATCATTTATCCATCTACGCTCTCGTCTATTGCTAACCTGAACACAAAAAAAAAAAAAGACAAGTGTCAACTACATAGTTTTCTGAAACAAGGATCAAAAAACTAATTAACAGCCAAAAACAATCCAAAGCATAACTAAAAATTAACAAAAGTTCACTAAACTGAAAAAAAGAATCAATATCAAGTTTGTAACTTTGTATGGAAATATGACAAAGAAGAACAAAATTAATATTTTGCAACATGATCAACAACAAAAAAGACCAAATTTGCATGCAGCAAGATATATAACTCAACAGATGAATCATGGAAACATTTAATAACTAGTCAGCAATATAAGAGATGTTTAGATAAAGATATATTACTCTGTCATTCAAGCTCTCAAGATATTCAATGTTTTTCTCAAATGCAAGTCTTGGGGATTTAGTTTCACCTGCAAACATCCACATATCTCTTGATTTATTAATAAAAAAAATAGCAACATTAGTTCTACTTAAACTATAAAACAATTAGCTGCATAAATGTAAGTTGTGATTGATGTAAAATTAGAGCAAACTTGTGCACCTTTGGTAAGATGAAACACATCAAGGGTCTCCATGATTGAAGTGTTTTGATGGATGAAAGGTGTGATTGCAGATTATGGTATAAAATTCGTTTATATATAAGATAGTATGATACTTTATTTATTATTTTATTTTATCTATATCTATATATATATATAAAAGAAAAGACTTTTGCTGACGTGGCGTGCAATGGAGGCTTCAACCTTGTGTCACCTTGTGTCACGTGGCATCATAGTGGAGAGTTTTTGGTGTTTTTAAATTGTTTCCTTTTTTAATTAAATTGAGTTATTTTAGGAAAAAAGAATTTAAAAATAAATTTAAAATTTTATCTCTCATATTTCCTCCTATAACTTTTAAACGTTTATATCTTTTATATACGTGATTTTTTAAAGAAAAAAATTACACCAAATTAACGAGCGTTTTATTATCTTTCCAACGAGTACCATAGTGCTATATAAAAAACGGAGAAAAAATCGACTATTTTTTGTGGGGTTTCGTTCATACAGGAAAAAAACACACAAAGTGTTCATGTTATCACGTAAAATTAGATTTTGTGGGGAATATGAGTTATTACTGATTAGAATACTGTGAACATGCAATGATTGGAATATTTTGTGGTTAGTTAACTTGTGCCGTCTGTAATAGGTTATCATATAAAATTAGATTTATCAACCCCGGGACCCTCCCGGGGTATATATATATAAAAGAAAGCATATATGCCCATTGAGAGTGACACGTGACTTAATAATTGAGTGTTTTTGGTGTTTTTGAGTATTTTTCTAAATTTATCTCTCTATCTCTTAATTCTCAATTACTAAAATTAAATTGAGTTATTTTAGGAAAAAAGAATTTAAAAACAAATTTAAATTTTTCTCTCTTATCTTCCTCCCATAATTTTTAAACATAAATATCTTTTATATTCGAGATTTTTTAAATAAAAAAATTACACCAAATTAACGAGCGTTTTATTATCTTTCCAACGAGTACCATAGTGCTATATAAAAACGAAAAAAAAAACGACTATTTTTTGTGGGGTTATATTCATACAGAAAAAAACACAAAGTGTTCAGGTTATTCATTAATCAAATTGTAACATATTTTAATTTACGTGAAGATTATTATATGTTGAAGGTTATCCTTTTAATACTTTATTATGTTTAATATGGTTTATGCTTTTTATTTTTTTAACTTTTTAAATAAATGTTTTTTAACTAAGATTGATTATGTTTAAGTTATTTACTCTTTTTGTGATTTGAGTTTTCTTTTTTTTATCATTTTTTATTAAATCATATTAAATTTTTCAACCCCGGGACCTTCCCGGGGTAATCGGCTAGTGATATTAATATCTATATCCAAATAATTAAGTAACTGGTTACGTCACGTGTAATAATTCTGTAAGCCCAACCCCAACCCCTTCTGTGTTTTGGCTTAGTAGTGCTTGTTTACGATTTTCGTAGATAATTTTTATATAAATTGAATCTGGTACCCACCGATAGGAAAAAATTTGGGTCTCATGATTTTCGGCTCCGCCGCTATTTTTTTCATGCTTCGCCATCGCTAGTGATAAAACGTGACGGTTTAATATGCAAGTTTTAAATAACAAAGGTTATCGACTTATGAATTATCTTTCTAGGAAATTTTTTAATGATATAATTTCAAAAAATAATTAATAACATATGAACTAGCAAGTAATATGTAAAAGAAAATCATATCCAGTAATGAAAAAAGACGTAAAAAATAAAGATTAGATTAGTATAATATTTAATAAGTACAAACACATAATAGTCATGACTCCGCTATGCTTGACGACCAAGGTTAAAACTTGGAGAACACGTCACATATTAGTAACAAGAAAAAAGGTCAAGTCGCTAACTTCTTCGATACTCATATCCAATACAAAGAGATACTTGGGGACAAAGTAAGACCGTAAGTCTACAAACAAACAATGGAAGGTTTAATCCTTTAACTAAGTTGATGAAGGTGATTACATGAGCTAGATGACAAATGAACCCGAACACAAATCACTCGAAACGAGTAGTTGGTATGAGACCAAATGTAAGATTAGTTTCGAAAAATGTCATGAACATGAGACGGGTGTGGTGTTACATATACACAGTGTGAACACTCGAAACATGCATGTTCGTGTAATTGAACCGTACATTAAAATAAAAAAATAAAAAAAAAAACTCTTGTTATTAGGTAGTAGAGTAATATACCTATTAGTAACTTCTTAATTTTTATGTTTCAATTTTATTTAGGCAATAAAATTATTTAAATTTCAAGTCTTAGTAAACGTAGCTGGGAATCCAACAGATAAGGGTTCTAGGTTTCATACATCCCGTGACATCACATTCTGGGGGTGTGACATTATGGTTTTTACATTTAAGTGAACATTTTTTTACACTTAAAATACAGTTTAACTTTGCATTTTTAAGGGATTTGATTATGGTTTCTCTATACACAAGCTTAAAAGATAAACACTAACCTTTGAGAGAAACTTCACTTGAAATCTAGCAAACATATATTTTTCAATAACCAAATAATAAAATCAATACATTTAAGTGAACATTTTTTTACACTTAAAATACAGTTTAACTTTGCATCTTTATACAAAAAGGTTTATTTCTTTATACGTTTGAGATGATGATATAGTTAACATTAATAACTATGTACAATGTGTTTTTGTAATGTATTTACTAAAATGAACTATTTCGAGGACAATCTTATTTCATCTAACATCAAATAACCCTACTAGTTACTCTGTACATTACGCTTGTTTGTTTGTTTATTATTGTTTCAAATATGAGAATTTTATGTTTCAAAAAGTGTGAAATCTAAATATTTAACTTTATCTGTGAAATAAAATTTATTAGTTTAAGCATTTAACCTTTAAAAGATGTAAAAGTTCATAAAACATCTAGCAGAGAAGGTTCATGTGATTCCCTCCCTCCCTTTGATGTTATTGCAGGGGAAGGGGGAAGAAGGGTGAAGCACACCATTGTTTAGGGGAAGGAGAATGGAAGAGTGATGTGACACTGAGGTGGACAAGAGAGGAAGAAGGGGAACCACACCCTATGGCCTTAGATTGTGATTGAACTGAAACTCTTTTATCGTCGAGCGACCTTGTCGTTTTTTGTCGTTCTCGGTCTGCCAAATGAACCAAAAGGGGTGGTACAAATTGCTTGGATCATGTATTATTATTGTGTCAAGTTCAATAAAACATTGAATATATATAGAGTTGTTCAATACAAAACAATTTTTAAGTAAAGAACTATAATAACCACGTAAACACTTTCACACCTTGCTTTAACTGTTTATAAAGTACAAAACGAATCGCCTATGCTAAGCACCTAAACATATTACAATCATCAATCATTGAGCTTGATCAATCGCCATCGCCGGACCCAAAGAAAAAAGCCAGGCCAGCCACTAATCTTAAAAGGCCAAAGTTAACTCTCAGTCACCTTTTTGTTTATAATAAGGTAGTTAGGTTTCTTTCTGTGTTTTAATAATTTTTTCAATGATTTTTCATTGTGTTCATTTTGGCAACTTTACTATCTTTCCTTATTCTAAAAAGGGAAAGAATTTACGATGACAGAAGAGCGTGAATCAAACAAGATCGTCTAGAGCCGAGTCCACGGTAGTGATCAAAGGCCTATGGAGACCGAGTGCTGAATCGGTTATAGGCAGCCCAGGTGAATCTAAATCAATGCCATCTATCGCACCATTTTCAGACAATGCTTTTTCCAGAGAGGCTTTTGCAACTTTAATGATGTAAACTATCATCATCACTGTTATCATATGAAAAACAAAAAAAAAAGACAGAATGTTATGAGTGAGTGGTTGAATGCTCGTTAAATGTAGAGGTTGCAAAATGCGAGGTGGACCGGATGATAAGGGGTCGGATTAGCCATAAAACTTTTTTGTGCAAACAAATTAATAAATAATTATCAAATAAACAAAAAATCACAAAAAAATGCCATCGGTTATATATTACTAACATGAGTGGTTAGGTAGATGGTTCATACAAGGGCATTTAACTAGAAGTAGCAAAATGTACGGGTGGATAACGGGTCAGTTTAGCCCATAACACTTTGTACAAACAATTTTATAAAAAAAAAAGTCGTGTCTATTAAGTTAACAAAAAATATATTGATTTATTAACAACCTATATTTTGTGAAATTTTTTTTGGTTACAAAATTCACCTGTTTGACCCATTGAGAGACGAAACAAAAGCTGAATCGACCCATTTACAAGTAAATGGGTCAAATTTCTCGTCCCGGATGATTTTTTGTACCAATTCGGTACCCACTTTTTGGCGTTTTTGGGATCGATACTTTCGGTTCAATATGGTACCGGTATTTTACAAATTTTTACCTTCAAATACCGGTACCCAATTTTGGCGATTTTCGGGATCGGTACTTTCGGTACCGGTACTGAGCTCATCCCTAGTTTTAATTACCTGATATTGTGAGCCCCATAGCCATAAACATCTGCAATAACAAAACAAGTCTATCAGTGTGGGAACAGGAAGACGGATATCATGTGAAATGAAGACACCTTGAACTATTATTAATTTATTATAGGTTTTCTTTCCAAAATGAAGCCGAACCAAGAATGATCATGGAAAGTGGATCTACAGCACAATGATTGGAGCTGACATATTTAATCGAAAATTGAACACATTAATATGATAAAATGTGTAAGGTTGACGCTAGCAATTCCGACTCTTTTATCATCAGCGGGTCAATTTGGGCTTATAGTCCAGTGGGTAAAGTTCATAAAAACTGGTGAAACTAGAAACAGGTTAAAAGTAATCCAAAATGTATTTGAAATGCATAAAACAGAGCATTCTATATAATAATAAAAAAAAAAGGCTATGATAGTAATAATTTAGTTTTCTAAGCATACTTGAACTCTTGAAACTTTAATTATTTGTAAACTCAAGAAAAGCGAAGATAAAAAATGTTTATGGGACATGGCAGCCTGACTCGTTTTGAGCGATGAATACAATTGCTTGTAATATTACTCAAATTGAAATGCTGACTAGGTTCGCTTTTACTTGAAACTTAACTTTTGAAATCCAGACGCTTTACACAATATAAAGTTAGAAATGGCAAGTTATTATGCATGCTCTTATGCTAATAAGACACAAATTATGCACAATACAAACAGATAACTTACCCAACGAGTTTTTGATATCCCATGCCATCCATGTGTAACATCGGAAAGGTCCTTGAGAGTTGTTCCAATATACACGAACACAAATGTGATTGGCTGCAAGCAACAAATATTAATTATAAAATAAAGGTCCATTTACATAATGACAACCTTTTTCACTCAATTAGTTCAAAAGAATTAACTATCAAGCAGTGATCAATGACAAAAAAACTTGAGAGTAGAATTAATTCATAGAAAACGAGAAGATGCATACCATCATCCCCAGCCAAGTCGCCAACATATACTCCCATAAGCGAACAGGAGTAACGGACAACAGGTAATTCAAGACGTTAAATGGAAGCAATGGAACAAAACGAAGCAGCAAAACAATCTGTGAAAAAGGGGAAAATAGTTACTAGACATCTATATAGAGAGAAAAACAACAGCTAACAAACCATGTAAGAAATGCTGTCGTGTGTAATAAAAAATGGCCAAACTCAATGGTAGGTGTTACAAAATAAAAAATGTGTCCAGTTTATCTGATAAAAGAAACATCAAACATGGGTCAATATTTAGGAAGGGCTAATTGCATAAAAGGTAACCAGCATTCTTTAGACTAAATAAAACTGTGAAGTTTTATTTTTTTTTATCTTCGGTAATGAACTTTCAAAAATTTCGGTGTAAGGTAATCCAACCAAGTAATCCTGTAAAAAAGATGATGCAGCAGTTGATGTGTTTGTAAATTTAAACAATGACGAATTTTATCACACATGGCACCAGGAAGCAGATCACATTAGAAGATTACCTTCAATATAAATTTTTAAAACTTGATGGTCTTTTACAGGGTAAAAAAGAAGCTGGTTAACATGCAACTAGAAAGATGACCTAAGTATGCAATTTGCTCTTAAACAAATCCCAAACCTAAGGCGTGCATTTCACTATTTCACAGGCTTACAAGTAATTGACCCTATGTTATAGATCTCCTTTGCAAGATAGCAACTTATGGTAGTAATCAATGCATTTGCAGAATGTAGAACTTTAATGAATCTGTTTGACAAACGATTACTTTTTCTGGATAAAACTTAGCCAAAGAGAGAGAAAAAGGTGATTTGCAAGATTGACATTCAGTTGCAATATACCTTGAAGCCAGATCTCTGTATCGCAATAGCTATAGCCTGAAACTTAGGATATTTCTTTAACTTAGAAATGACATAAGACCGTCCTATCTGCATATATAAAACCACATTGATTAAGAAAACAAAATATAAATGCCCGCAAATATATTAAAGAAAAGGTAATGATTTTCTTATGAAAAACTTTTTTTGAAACGTGCTTGGATAGAAACGCAAATTATATCATTTTATGTATGCCTTTTCAAATGTTCGTTTCAACTATATTAAAAAAGAAATACCGTTTTGCCAACAAGGAATGCAGCCGTTGCACCAAGGGTCGCACCAATTGAATCAGCAACAAATCCTACTGGCAGTCCAAAGAGATATCCCCCTCCAAGCTGAAACATAGGACAGAAAAAAGCACTAAGAAAACATTTACAGGTTTAACGGAAAAGGCAAAGAGATACGCATAAAAAATAGAACCTAAACATTGGTTTAACCTACAAAGTATAATCCATAATATTTCTAGTGCCAACTGCAAAATAAAGTCAACTTGCAGTCAAGCCCTTGGCTGCCACTACGTATATAAATTACATATCTTCATAGTATTTTTCTCAGCCAGCTACATTTCCCTTAAACAATGGGCATGCTATGTACTCCTTAGTTAATAAGAGTAAGAAGAGGTTGCTTCATGCACAAAAAGAATTAAGAACATATATATGACCAGTTCTCACCGTAAGCACTGAAGCCGGAACCGCAAACACCGTAAGAGGAATATAAGCAAGGGCACTACAAATTCAATAGCATAAGATAATAAAAGGCATAACATTTGATTGGATGATGCATAAGAAATTAAGAACAACTAATACGAAAACAGTTAAATAAATTCATAAAACATATGCTACTGCAAAAAAAAAATGTATACATAGTTGAAACACATTGGAAACAGAAAATATCTTACAGAACAAGTGGACCCCAAGGCCCCAACTCTTCCTTAATCCACAACAAAAAGTTCTTCAAAATCTGCAAAACATAACACCAACATCCAAACTGCAATGAGTACATAACTACATACAGAGCACAAACCTATTAAAACGTTTTAGCAACCCCATATCTATGTCGTCAAAAGAACGTGAATCGTAGTAAGTGGGCTGTACTGTTGAGGCGCAAATTCAGGCCAAAAGTAGTCTAAAACCCCTAAACATCCGAAACGAGCCCTAAACAAGCATTAAACAACCCCAAAAAATCCTAAGCCTAAAACCATAGTTGTTAAAAGTCACTGTCTCGTGCGCCTAGGCCCATTTTTTCAGGCGAGGTGAAGTTAAGTCTAGGAAAATGCGCTTTAATTCTCCGTGTGATGGTTCAGGCGCAGACTCGGTGAGATTCCCGAATTCCGGAGAATTTCCTGCCAAATTATCTAAATTATGGCTAGATTCCAACCATATTTCTACTTTTATCTGAGGAAAACTACTTTTATACACTTATACGCTAATATTTTAACACTTTGGATATTAATTAAATGATAGTAAATATTTAGTAACAGCCTTGTGAAGAATAGTACTATTTTTCTAACACATAACACATTTTTACTTTTTTTTTCTCTGCTCACTTCCTTGTGTCTCAGGCCTTTGGTAACTATGCCTAAAACATATCTAAAACCCTAAAAATGTAATTTACACTATGCGCCTTATTTAAAAAGGCCTCGTTTTACAATATTCTCAATTCTAGGGAATCAATTGGAATGTATACTCATTTGCATCTGTCATACATGATCCAATGTATATTTAACCTAACTTGTCCCCCAAGCATATATTCACAATAAATAAGCATTAACATTGCAAACAAGGCTTATAGTAACCTGAGCAACTTAACCTCAACAGTAAAAACAAGTAAAAATAATAAAAATAAAAGTAAAAAGAAATAATTACCTTGTCTATAGGGAGAGAGAAACAGGCAAAAGCAAAGGTAAGAATAAGAATAAGAAAGAGAGAGGCGCGAACAGCAGAGGACCATGAGAAGACCTTCATTTTAATGGCGGATAATAAGCGGCGACGCCAGGGGCGTAAATCGTGGTCGTCTTCGTCGCCAATTTGGTCTTGCTTTAACGACGACCTTGCTCTTAATCCTATTACGTTCGCCAGATCTGTTTCTTTTTTATAATAATAATAATAATCCAAGAACAGCTAGTTGTTGTGATTTATACATAATATTAGCTGCTTTGATTGAATAATATTATTGAATTGGATCATAGAGATCTTAGATGATCGGGTTCGGTAAGATTTTAGTGAGTGAGTGATGGTGATGGTGATGGTGATGATGATGATGAGTCGGTGGCTCGGTGTACTGAGTCGGGGTTGGTGTTCCCGCGTTGTCTTGGGCTTATATGGGCTTTGTTTTGAAAGGCGTGTTGCTAAACGGGCCTATCAAGACTTTTTAATACTGTTGGGTATTTTCTGGGTATAGTTAGGTATCACCTGGACCGGGTTAGGATCAAATACACAAGACACTTTTTCTAGGAAGGGTGAGAAGGATTATGATCCATTGATCATATATTTGAAGGGTTGAGATTAGTTTGTTTGAAAAAAATAAATAATAAATTAGAGAAAGGGCATAAAAGGAAAACCACATTTGTTGACTTTCTCTCTCCACATGCAATGCACATGTCAATTCCCCCATCATTTTAAAACGTCTATAACTTTTTCATACGACATTTTTTTTTCAAAAAAATTTCACCATATTAACGAGCGTTTTTTTATCTTTAATATGAGTACCACATTGCTACATTAAAATTGAAAAAAAAATCGTGCTAAATGGGTTTTTTTTTCTCCATTGTGTCTTCTGCACGTTCATTGTGTTATAGTATGCATGTGTGCTTTATAAATATGTTATTTATGTTTTTTTAGTCTACACATGATTTAACTTTGTCCATTGTGTTTTTAGTATGCTTTTAATTGTGTTTTACGCAAATGAGTTTTGTATTTAGGCGTACATTGTGTTTTATTATGTTGTTCATTGTGTTTAAGTCTATTATTCATTGTGTTTTAGTATTCTGTTCATTGTGTCTTTTATATGTCGTCAATTGTGTTTTATTAGACTGTTCATTGTGTTTTATGCCATATTGTTCATTGCATATTTAATTGGTACTCATTGTGTTTTACGTTATCTCCATTGTGTCTTACGCAACTGGGTTTTCAACTTTTTTTCCAAAAGTATTCATTGTGTTTTAATCTTCTGTTCATTGTGTCTTTATTATGTCGTCCATTGTGTTTTACACAATTGGGTTTTTAACTTTTTTTTTCAAAAGTATTCATTGTTTTTTAGTCTTTTGTTCATTGTGTCTTTCGTATGTCATCCATTGTGTCTTACGTAACTGGGTTTTCAACTTTTTTTTTCAAAAGTATTCATTGTGTTTTAGTCTTCTATTCATTGTGTCTTACTATGTCGTCCATTGTGTTTTACTAGACTCTTGATTATGTTTTATACCCTATATTTAATTGGTGTTCATTGTGTTTTACATTCCATTGTGTCTTATGCAAGTGGGTTTTGAATTTTTTTTTTTTCCAAAAGTATAGCAATATGGTACTCATATTAAAGATAAAACGACGCTCAATTTTATGGTATAATTTTTTTTAAAAACGGATGACGTATAAAAAAGTTACGGGCATTTAAAAATGAAGGTGGAAATGGCATGTGACTTGCATGTGCATATGTTTTTGACAAAATTACCCCTCCCACTTGTTAATCCTTTGGACACATGTCATTTTCTAGTGGCTTCTCACCCTTCTCATTTTTTGTAGCTTTTGTAGAATAACCCAACCCCACCTGGACCGGGTATTGAAATAATTGATTTCGGTTTTGGTTCCTAGACGAAAATAACTGTAACCAGTGTATGGATGAGCAAATGGTACTGGATACTGGTACTGATACCGGATTCTCGGTACTGAATTCCCCGTACTGATACCGGTACCCACATTTTTGGTTTTTCGGTAACGGTACTACCAGTACTGGTTTGATACGGTACCGGTATTTACCGATTTTTACATTCAACTACTGGTACTAGTTGTATTCGGTACCGGTACCCATTTTTGGGGAATTTCAGTACCGGACCGGTACCATGCTCATCCCTAAACCAGTGTACCTGGTTTTGGATAGGTACAGAACTGGTTCTTCAATAAACGGATAATGAAAATACAAAAAAAAAACGGTGCAAGGATGCTACTTTTTTAAGTTTTTTACTCCGTTTCTTTTTGCGCAAAAAACATAAAAATAAAGGAACCAAAACTTAAATGAAAATAATTAAAATAGTGAAGTTAATATAATATTCCATCTAAAAAGGTGCATATATATATATATATATGAAAAAACTTGAAACAATACAAACACTTGACGTTTAAAAACATAGAAAAAGCATAGAGTATGGGTATTGACAAACCCTAGTTACGGGTAGAAAACCAGTTCCCGGTATAAACGGGTACTAATTGGGTCCAGTTCTGAGTATGGTTTTTGGCATGGAAATCTATGCCCTATGTGATCGGTGGGTAGGTTCTTGTCCGGGTATTGACAAACCCTAGGTACGAGTACAAAACAAGTTCTGGGTATAAACGGGTGCTAATCAGGTCCAGTTTTGAGTACATTTTTTGGTAGGGTCGAGTTTGGGTCCAATTCCGGTTCTAAAAAAAGCCGGTTATAACCATACTTGGTTCTGGTTTATTTGTGCATCTCTACTACTATACTGGTAACTACTAATTAAACCCGGCCAGATACCACATTTAAAACTGGTTTGATCCAACCAGGTTCCAACACACTAGTTTGTATACGGGTTCCGCATCTTGTTAATTGAGTTTGTTTGGACCCAAGCTGCCATTTTGGGGTACAGATTTCGCTCCGAACCGGTTTTAGCCCGATCCAAATCGATTAGTATATGTTCAGATATTTTCTCACTAAAATCAATTTATAAAGTTTCGCCACAAATTATATTTGACCAAAATTGGCTCACCCGGTTTGATTCATACCATGAACTAGTTAATTAAAAAAAACAATTTGTACACCTCTAACTAGTATGCTACAGTCATGGATCTCATTTTCTTTTATGTTAGTTTATAAAAATATAATAATATATACATTGGTTGATGGCCTCTTGATCGATTGACACCAAATATTTATCTTTACTAAAGTGGTGAGGGTTAAAGTCCTAGAAAGTACGTAAAGCATTAGATGGATTTTAGAAGTGTGTTTTATGGAGGGCGTGTGTTTTCATTGTTAAAAAAAAAAACTTAGACATACATTACGAGTGCATATCAAGACCAGTCAAATCGATATAAGTCGGCCTATATGGTTGTGTTTAGAAGTTTGATCTTCACGATAGGAAACCAAGTTATCAGGTTTGGTGAAAATTTCAGCCGTAGTTGTAGTTCCTTAAGTATATTGTTTAGAAATCTAATCACTATTTTTTTACTTTGTTGTTTAAAGAAAATGACTAAACCGCCAATTGGCATTTCCCTTTTTATTTCTTTATTTATAGTTAAACTAGGCAGGAGCGGAGGTCTGGGAATAGGAAATCATTGCAATGTTGCAGCATCTTGCAATCGATTTCTTTGTGGAAAGACGGTTCTGGGTTTGCAGATCTTGTTCCTTTTCTCTTTGATTGCGCGGGGGGTGTTTATTTTATAAAGGCGGAAGCAGTGGGGAGTGAGGCTACTGAAAAGAGCCCTAATGTCAAACAGTGCCTCCGGAAAGTACGGGACGGTCATTTCACAGCTGCTGTTAAGGTGTTGTGCTCTAATGGGGTTGCTCCTTTTGGGGATTCTACCATGAAAGCCCTCATTGATAAACATCCGGTGTTGCCTCCCCCGTCCTTGCCTTCTAACTCCGACATCATGCCCGCGCTTGTTGTGGATGAGGACTGTGTGCTACGATGCATACGATCTTTCCCTAAAGGGACTTCCTGCGGGAGGGACGGTTTAAGGGCCCAACATCTATTGGACGCTCTTAGCGGAGAGGGGTCTGTGGCTTCAACGGGTTTGCTCTCAGCTATTACTGAAGTCGTCAACCTATGGCTAGGGGGTTGTGTCCAAGGGTGCTTGCTGAATTTATTGCTTCGGCCCCCTTACCCCCCTTCTGAAACCTGATAACGGGATCCGACCTATTGCAACAGGGGCCATTTGGCGCAGACTGGTATCTAAAGTGGCAATGAGGAAGGTTGGTAAGGAAATGGCTAAGTATTTGGGGACTTCCAATTTGGGGTGGGGACTCCTAATGGGGCAGAGGCGATGCTCCACAGTGCGAACAGGTTCCTTAACTCCTTCCATGAAGACGGTTCTTTGGCTATGCTCACTGTGGATTTTTCAAACGCGTTCAACATGATAGACCGCACTGCCCTTCTTCGAGAAGTTCTTCAGCATTGCCCGTCTATCTATTTGTGGGTCCAGTTCTTATATGCCCAACCAGCTAGGTTGTATGTTGGTAACGATTGTATCGGGGCCACTACGGGGGTTCAGCAAGGGGACCCTTTAGGTCCCCTCCTTTCGCCTTGGCATTACACCCTATGGTTCTCCGGGTGCAAGAAAATTGTAACATCCCGTTTCATGCGTGGTACCTTGATGATGGGACAATTATCGATGATGCCATCGATGTTGCGAATGCCTTAGACATCATCTGGAAGGAGGGACCATCCCTGGGGCTTCAACTGAATATTAAGAAAACTGAGATGTTTTGGCCGTCTTGTAATGGGGTGAAACGTAGGGACGGGCTTTTCCACAGTGGGATTGGCAGGCCAGAAAAAGGGGTGAAGCTCCTTGGAGGGGCTGTTAGTCGGGACTCTTACTTTATACGGGAGGCTCCTATGAATTTCCTCTTGGACCCCGCTGACGAGAGATCCACCATACGTCCAGCAGACCTGCTTGTCTTTGGGTGGGCTGGGGGGAAACACGCTTGCGTCGACCTAACCGGTGTATCTCCCCTGGTTGGTTTAAGGGATAGTGGTTTTTTAGCAGGGCAAGAGGTGCGGAAAACAGAAGGGAAGAAAGTTGAGAAGCATGCTAAAGCTTGCGAGGAGAACCAACACGTTTTCGTTCCCCTGGCATTTGATACCTTTGGCTTTTTGGCGCCAGAAGCCATCCGTTTCCTGACCAGAGTCCAACGGGTTATTCATAGCAGTGTCTCGACTCCAGGGGGCATGGGTTCGTTTTTAGTAGGTTAGGGTTTGTCATCCAGAAAGGAGTGGCGGCGCAGCTTGTTGCCCGCCTACCCTCTATCTTGATGTAATTTGTCGCGTTTATGTGTTTATGAATGAAATTATATCATTGTACTAAAAAATAAAAAATAAAAAAAAAGTTTAAAAAATGTTAACGAACAATAAAACAAAGTTAAAACAATAGAATAACTCATGCACCAAAAACATAATCGTATCAACATCCTAGCTCTTTCGCATTTTTTGCCACACTAAAATTTGTAGTCACCGTTGTCGTTGTTCTGCCATCGTTAAACAATCATCTCACTGTTAGCTGTACATTAGCTGTACCAATGAGCTGTACACCTTTGACTTTTGTATATCTCCCTTTATGTCATAGTTATTAGGAGTTATTACATTTCTCGATTGTAATTCAATATATACAGTGTTCTCTAAATCAATGGAAGACACAATTGATACAATAAATTACATGGTATTAGAGCCTCATGCTCTGGACCCAAACCTCCCGTTTCTTTTCGCCGCCTGACTTATGTCTTACCAAGCTTGGACCCGCCTCGAAAATCATTTTCTCAACAACAAAGACGCTCGGGCAGCCACCTTAGAAGAAGAGTTCACAAACCTGACCCTGCAATCTGTCTCTTCCCTTGAAGCCTATTTCCAGCGTCTTAAACACATAGCCGAACAACTTGCAGCAGTCGACTGTCCTGTACCAAAAAAGCGCCTTGTTCTTAAGCTTGTTCGTGGCCTACCATCTGAGTTTGACATGACTGGTGCACTTATTGTTCAACATCTGCCATTTTGCGCAGAAGCGTGTGATATGCTGCTTCGTGAACAAAGCCGTCAACGTGCTCGAGCCCCGGCATCACCTCCTGTGGTTGCCGCTGCTGTTGACGCACCACCTTTGGTCCCACCCAAATCCAGCCATGACACTCGTGACAATAACACTCGTGACAACCGCGATACTAGACATCTTCTTGGTCAAACCCGTGGACGTGGTTAATACAGTGGACAACCAAGGCACAACACCAACCACTCACCATTTCAACCTACTGGACCGTATGGTATGTATGGACCGCCTTACTGGACTGTACCACCCTGCCCATTCCCTACATAAGGTCCGTGGATGACCCCTTGGACGTACTCGGGTTCTGCCCCTGCCTCGAATCAGTCTGCTGCCTCTAATCAGCACACTCAGCAGCGTGCTCTGGCCCAAGCCCATGTCACATAATATGATGCACTTCAGCCTACTGATCTTGCACAAGCCTTTGCTGCTCTCGGCATCAAGCAAACTGATGACTCGTGGCATATGGATACGGGTGCTACATCTCATATCACAATCACAACAAGGTAAAATTACTACCCCTTCTCTGTTTAGTCCTATAGCGTCCGTATTAGTCGGCAATGGCAACCGTATTCCAGTTCTCGGATCCGGACATACCACTTTACCAAATCCATCCCGACCACTCCACCTTAACCAAATCCTTTACAATCCCAGCTTTATTAAAAATCTTATATCTGTTCGCAAATTTACTAGAGATAATAAAGTTTCTGTCGATCTTGACCCATATGGTTTTTCTGTGAAGGATCTCAAGGATGGTATGCTCCTGAGCCGCCACGATAGCTCCGGTGATTTATACCCCTTCACAACCAGTTCTGCTGCTGCTTTTGTCGCCTCATCGTCTCCTAATTTTTGGCACGATCGACTCGGTCATCCAGGTCGACACGTGATGGATTTTCTTTCTTCTAAGCATTTTATTCCTTGTAATAAACTTGATGTTTCATTTATTTCCCATGATTGTCAATTGTCGAAACATAAGCGACTACCGTTTTCTGATTCAGTTTCTAGTACACATTTACCTTTTTCACTTGTTCATTGTGATTTATGGACATCTC
Organism: Ambrosia artemisiifolia; assembly: GCA_032199755.1. Taxonomy (NCBI): domain Eukaryota; kingdom Viridiplantae; phylum Streptophyta; class Magnoliopsida; order Asterales; family Asteraceae; genus Ambrosia; species Ambrosia artemisiifolia. The sequence goes on from CM063520.1 coordinate 52,292,141, forward strand.
CTTTATTAAGTATTGCAGGTTATAAGTATTATATGGTCTTGATAGATGATTACACTCAATACACTTGGGTGTACCCACTTAAATATAAATCCGAAGCTTTTACCAAGTTTTGCAATTTTCACAACTTTGTTCAAACCCAATTTCACCTTAAAATACAAACTTTTCAATGCGACATGGGAGGCGAATTCAACAATCATAATTTCAAAACTTTGCAACCAACAATGGCATGGAATTTCGCTTCTCTTGCCCCCACACATCTCAGCAGAACGGTAAATCCGAACGCATGATCCGTCGCCTAAACGACATCATGTTGTCTTTACTTACTCATGCTTCGCTCCCATCTCGTTTTTGGGTTGAAGCACTTCATACCGCTTGCTACCTTCACAACATCTTACTGACAGGTGGTTCAAGAAACAACCCTTTATATGGTTAAAACGCTTATTTTTCCCACATTTTATCATGTTATTGGTTGGAATTGGATAACTACGGTTGCTTTGGTTGTAGGTGTAATAAGGAGCTAAAAATGACGAAATTCAAGCTTTGGAATGGACCGGAACGCATCGGGACGAGGTGGAATGCAAGAAAGAAAAGTGATGAATTTTCAAAGAGTCCACCGTACCCTTACGGTAGCTACCGTAGGGTTACGGTGGCTGCAAGACACAAGTTTGCCACCGTAGGGCAGTGTACAATGGCCGTCAGTTTTCAGATCCACCGTACCCTTACGGTGGGACCGTAGGGTTACGGTAGGACCTGCACAAAATTGTAACTCCCTTCTTTAAAGACGAATTTATGGAGTCTTTTCATCATCGCTTCCATTGTGAACGTTTCTAATCATCTTTTGGGCGATTTTTGGCTGAGGATCTTCATTGGAGACTTATCACAAACATTGGTTTATGTTTTTGATTCTTATGAACATTACTATGATTGTTTTGATGATTCACCAAGTCATGCGAGGCTAAACTTTTGGTGATCATTTCGGGTGAAGGTTTTTCTTAAATTCTTGTGTGTGATTTCTTACATTTCCAGAATAATAACTTGGTACTTTGTCTTTGTTATTATGATGTATGAACAATTGCTTGTAGTGTGTTGATTAATTTACCAATTGTTAGTCTCTATCGTTCGTTCTTGGTGTTGCTAACAATCGAGATATCACGGGAAGGATTGGGGTTGGTTATTGATTAATTGGTCATCGGGAAACAACCTCGCGTTAATATAATCCGAGTACTTTGTTCCCTTTTATCACAACAATTGCTTTTACATGAGTTATGTCTATGTAACTCTTTCTAGTGGAAATTTACACAAGTGTTTAGAGAAACCGGATCCTTGAATGATCATTGTTCCATAATTTGAAGAAACAAACTTAATTTTAAACAAGTAATTAGTTGTTCCTTTAGTTAAAATCAAAATACTCAAAATCTTAATCGTTTACTTTTTGTTTAAATAGTTTAATTGTAGTTAATCAACAAAACTAGAATTCACACATTTTCCACAAACTCCCTGTGTTCGATACCTTCTTGCCACTATCTTTAGTTGTAATTGGGAAATTTTACGTGTATCACGACAAGCACGTCAAATTTTGGCGCCGTTGCCGGGGAGTAGTGCGCAACGTGTGTTAATTGATAGTTTTGTTTGTATTTAAATAAAATGTATAGTAAATTGAAAAAAAAAAAGAGGATGTATAAAAGTGTTATTTAATTTTTTTTTAGATTTCACTTTGGGTGTTCTAGTTGTGCAGGTTTTTACTTGCAGATTTAGAACAAGATGAATTGGGTCGATGACGAGTTCGAACCATGTTATAGTTGTGGAAGTTTCGCTCATTGGACAGAAGATTGTCAAGATTGTCCAAAACCCGTACCATTTGTAAATCCACATTGCTTTTGTTGTGGACAAGTGCATGTAGATGAAGATTGTCCCATATTTTGGAGTGATCCAGAATATTGGGATGAAATGTGGATATCTGGGTACCGGGCAACTCCATGTCGAGAAGACTATCATAGTTACTATGACTATGACTATGAAGAGACACGTTTCACAGATAACCAGGAGAATGATTATTATTATTATGAAAACTCACAATTATATTTTTCTTCAGGTTATTCTCAAGCTCAATATCAAGTTCCTTCCCATGAATGTGTAGATGTTACATATCAAAGTGAGGAGGAAAAGCGACTAGCTCGAATAGAAGAAAAATTAGTTAAGATCGAGGAGTCGCTATCAACGCCTAACCTACCAAATTGTCAAAGAATTCGCTATTTAAATTTTAAATGCAAAATGTTATCGATGAGGGTCAACATAAACGAATCTCTTTCACCCTTGCCCGATGACATTAGAAACTATTCTCAAGATAAGGACGAGGTTGTGGAAAGTAATACCACGCCAAATCTTTCGCTTGTAGAAAAGTTACATTTGGAAGAGGTTGTTGTTGTTATTGATGCAGGTGTCACAAGTCTTACTCAAGAATCTCACAAGTCTCATCCCACACCGATTAACTTCATAAAAAAGGTGCAAGATGTAGATTCAAAAGCAAACATTAGGAAGGTGAGATTGCATGACATCGGACAAAGGCTATTGAAATGGTTCTTCCCCAACAATCCAAAGCGCCCAATTCACACGCCAATCTTTAAACAACTGTTTATTTGGCGTGTTAACTACCAAGCATACATTGGAAACTCGGTAGGCAAGTGTGCATTGAGACCACCTTGAAGGATATATGAGGTAAGGTCCGGCTGAAGACCCATAAACTTAGCGCTTTTGGGAGGCACCCCAAGTTTAAATTTTATTTTTGTGTGTTTTTTTGTATTTGTGGCGTTTTTGTGTGTTTGTGTGTTTTGAGTGTTTTGTAGGTTCACGGACGAGCGAAGTGGGCGCAAGATGAATGCCAAGTGTTTATTTTTAGTTCGTGCACCTTAACCACTTTGGATTGCGAATGAAATGCTATACAACCAAGGTGAAGATTTGGACATGGCGACTCCGAGACATCATCATATCAAAAGGGGAGTTGTTCTTGTCCTTATGTTTGTTTTTGTTTTTGTTTGTGCTTTTGGTTTTCGGGTGGTTGGGTGGTGTATTGAATTGTTGATGATTTGCTTGGGTTGTGAGAGTAGGTGGTGTGTTAAAAAATTAAAAATCCAAAAAAATGAAAAAAATGAAAAATACCAAAAAGAAAGTTGTGGTGGAGTTAAAAGACATTGGTCTTGTGGTTGAAATTTGCGATCATTCCTCTTCAAAACCATGCATTGGGACAATGCATCCCAAGTGTGGGGATGGGAGGAAATTTTTGGAGATTTTTGAAAATTTTTGAGGTCAAGTGCAATGTGGTAAAAATTGGAACACCTTGATTTAACCCCCATTAGACCACCGGCAACCCTTAATACCCGTTTCTTTTTCTTGGTGAGAGTTGAAGCCACATATGTAAATAAATAAATTCTTCCTTTGTGAGAGTTGCAACGGGTAGGGGTGCTCTAGAACTTGTGCTTGAATACAACTTGAATCCTTAATTGGGCATGGGTGTAGAGATGATAAGGGCATTAGGTAGCCTCGTCATGTGAGTGCGAGTGTGGGTTTTTGGGGGGTTGGACCTCATACATTATATATATGAGCAAGGTAGCGAGAGGGGCGGGGGTTTGGACATTTAGTTGCCCATTTTTGAGCCTTAAAGCCTATTGTTTGATGACCCTTAAACTAGCTCCTAAATTTTACCCAACTTGACCCGGTCTTTTGCGTTTAGTTTATTTTTATGTTTATAGTTTTATTGAAGTGTTGAGTTCAGTATGCTTTAGTTGTTTATGTAATTTGTTTGGCAAGAAAAGAAAAAAGAAAAAAAAAAAGAAAACGAAAAAGAAAAAAAGAAAAAAAAAGAAAAAGAAAAAAAAAACAAGTAAAGTTATGTTATGTGTTTGTATATAGTAGTGTTTCTTTATTCGTGTGTGTTTGTTTTGTAATAAAAGACCGGGTAAAGTTTGCGCTACTTATATATATCCTATTCCCTACCTTCACACTTAGCCAAGTTATAACCGTTAAGTCCCTTTGATTTATACTCATGTTCATGTTAGGAGTATGGTTGATTTAAGTACAAGCTTATGGTTGTGCAAATACCCGTTTGCCTTTTGTGTGTCTAGCTTATCTTTGCTAGAGCTTACTTGATACTGAGAGGAGAGATATTGTGAGGGGTGTGTTGATTTGGGGTGTTGAGGATGGGTTAGTACGAGGATTGCACATTAAACTTGACTTTGAAATGATCGCCTATTTGTGAAATTGACTTGTAGCAGATTGCTTGGGACAAGCAATGGGTAAGTGTGGGGATGTGACGGGTGGTTCAAGGAACAACCCTTTATATGGTTAAAACGCTTATTTTTCCCACATTTTATCATGTTATTGGTTGGAATTGGATAACTACGGTTGCTTTGGTTGTAGGTGTAATAAGGAGCTAAAAATGACGAAATTCAAGCTTTGGAATGGACCGGAACGCATCGGGACGAGCTGGAATGCAAGAAAGAAAAGTGATGAATTTTCAAAGAGTCCACCGTACCCTTACGGTAGCTACCGTAGGGTTACGGTGGCTGCAAGACACAAGTTTGCCACCGTAGGGCAGTGTACAATGGCCGTCAGTTTTCAGATCCACCGTACCCTTACGGTGGGACCGTAGGGTTACGGTAGGACCTGCACAAAATTGTAACTCCCTTCTTTAAAGACGAATTTATGGAGTCTTTTCATCATCGCTTCCATTGTGAACGTTTCTAATCATCTTTTGGGCGATTTTTGGCTGAGGATCTTCATTGGAGACTTATCACAAACATTGGTTTATGTTTTTGATTCTTATGAACATTACTATGATTGTTTTGATGATTCACCAAGTCATGCGAGGCTAAACTTTTGGTGATCATTTCGGGTGAAGGTTTTTCTTAAATTCTTGTGTGTGATTTCTTACATTTCTAGAATAATAACTTGGTACTTTGTCTTTGTTATTATGATGTATGAACAATTGCTTGTAGTGTGTTGATTAATTTACCAATTGTTAGTTTCTATCGTTCGTTCTTGGTGTTGCTAACAATCGAGATATCACGGGAAGGATTGGGGTTGGTTATTGATTAATTGGTCATCGGGAAACAACCTCGCGTTAATATAATCCGAGTACTTTGTTCCCTTTTATCACAACAATTGCTTTTACATGAGTTATGTCTATGTAACTCTTTCTAGTGGAAATTTTCACAAGTGTTTAGAAAAACCGGATCCTTGAATGATCATTGTTCCATAATTTGAAGAAACAAACTTAATTTTAAACAAGTAATTAGTTGTTCCTTTAGTTAAAATCAAAATACTCAAAATCTTAATCGTTTACTTTTTGTTTAAATAGTTTAATTGTAGTTAATCAACAAAACTAGAATTCACACATTTTCCACAAACTCCCTGTGTTCGATACCTTCTTGCCACTATCTTTAGTTGTAATTGGGAAATTTTACGTGTATCACGACAAGCACGTCACTTACCTTCCAAAGTCTTCAACAATAATAACCCAACATCCATTCTTTACCGTCGTCAACCATCATACGACCATCTTCGTGTTTTTGGTTGTGTTTGCTACCCTAATACCACCGCCACTCGCCCTCATAAACTAGAACCTAAATCCACCCTTTGTGTTTTTCTTGGTTATCCCGTTAACTACCGGGTTACCGTTTCCTTGAACTCTCCACTGGCAAGGTTATCTTTTCTCGCGACGTCACCTTTGACGAGTTAAAATTCCCTTTTCACTCACCCAACACAACACCACCATCACACTCCTTCCTTGAACCACCCCTTTCCCCCCTTTTCCCTACTGCTTTTCCGCCTCCCCATAACACTACTCCACAACAACCCACTACCCCTTCCATGCCCCAATCACAACCAGCCCAAAACACTCCACCATCACCCGGCCCAATTCCCTCACCCACACCAGCCCTAAACCACTCCCCACCTTCCACACCACACTCTACCCCTACAACCCAGCCAACTCAACACCAAAACAAACCGTCGACTTATGTCACTTCCTCACAACCTGTCCCACCGAACACCTCTCAACATCATATGGTTACTCGCGCTCACGCGGGAATCTCCAAACCTCGTGTCCCATTAAACTTAAACACTATCACCACACCTCACCTATCCCCCCTCCCAAAATCTCACATCACTGCCTTGTCCGATCCGAACTGGAAACATGCCATGGCTGGCGAATACAAAGCTCTATTGGATAATAAAGCGTGGGGATTGGTACCAAGACCGTTAGATGCTCCGGTCATTCGGTGTATGTGGTTATTTAAGCATAAGTTTCACTCGGATGGCACACTTGAACGTTATAAAGCTCGACTTGTTGTGAATGAAAAAAGTCAAACTGTGGGTGTTGATTGCGACGACACATTTAGTCCTGTGGTCAAACCAACCACTATTCAGACTGTTCCCAGTCTTGCGGTCTCCCGCAAATGGCCAATCCATCAACTCGATGTCAAAAACGCGTTTCTACATGGCTCTCTCAATGAAACGGTTTTTATGGATCAACCACCTGGGTTTGTAGACAGCAACAAACCTCGTTTTGTTTGCAAATTAAAGAAATCCCTATATGGCCTCAAGCAAGCCCCCCGGGCATGGTATCAACGGTTCGTGACCTTCCTTAGTACATGTGGTTTTAAAAGAAGTACGTGTGACACCTCGCTTTTTGTTTATCGGGATAGACAACAACTTGCTTACTTACTTTTATACGTGGACGACATCATACTCACTGCCTCATCCACGGCTCTTCTACATCATTTTATACATGTTTTGTCCAAAGAATTCGCAATGACGGATCTTGGTAATCTTCACCACTTTCTGGGCATCAAGGTCGAACACAAGACAGATGGTTTATTTCTCTCTCAATCATCTTATGCTGCTGACATTTTACACCGTGCGAACATGTTCGATTGCAAACCGTCCACCACTCCCGTTGAGATCGGATCCAAACTAAGTGTTGATGCCGGTCCGCCTGTTACTGATGGAACTTTGTACCGAAGCCTTGTCGGGGCACTGCAATATTTAACTATTACCAGACCTGATCTCTCCTTGCAGTTCAATAGGTCTGTCTTTTTATGCATGACCCGCGGGAGCCTCATTTCTCCTTTCTTAAACACATACTTTAGTATGTCAAAGGAACACTTGACTTCGGCCTTCACATATCCCCCTCCTAGTCTACATCTCTCATTGCCTACTCAGATGCTGACTGGGGAGGTGCCCAGACTCACGACGCTCCACCTCAGGTTATTGTGTCTACATGGGAACTAATTTAATCTCTTGGAGCTCTAAACGTCAACCCACGCTTGCTCGGTCTAGTGCCGAGGCCGAATATCGTGGCGTGGCCAACGCTGTTGCTGAAACATCTTGCATCCGAAATCTGCTGCTTGAGCTCGGTATTTCCACACAACAAGATACCATTGTATATTGTGACAATATATCAGCCGTTTATCTGAATCAGAATCATGTCCAGCATCAGCGAACCAAGCATGCGAAAATGGACATTCACTTTGTTCATGACAAGGTTCGCATGGGAGACGTTCGTGTCTTTCATGTTCTGGATGACTACCAATATGCAGATATCTTCACAAAGGGTTACCAAAATATTTGTTTACAAGATTTCGCTCCAGTTTGTGCCTCGTCCGGCTACAGCTCAAACTGCGGGGGCCTGTTAGCTGTACATTAGCTGTACCAATGAGCTGTACACCTTTGACTTTTGTATATTTTCTTTATGTCATAGTTATTAGGAGTTATTACATTTCCTTATTCCCTCGATTGTAATTCAGTATATATAGTGTTCTCTAAATCAATGGAAGATACAATTGATACAATAAATTACACTCACAACTTTTCTTCCTTCCAGTAGTCCAATGTCTTACTTAGCACCCCTTAAACATTTAGTGACAAACTTCTAACTAGAAATCATGAAAATCAAATTTATGGGGTCAAACTTGAGTAAACTCGACTCGAAATATAAGTTGAACGGGGCAAAGGGATACAATCCCAACTTCCCAAGCTTATTTCTCTTTGAAATTTGAATTTTCACTTAAGTAAATATTTGCTCTTTTACATAAAATTAACTAGTAAGAGCTTAGAGATATATGCGTGTTATAAAGAGAGTGTTCGCAAGGATTGACGAAATGCAATCAAAATCAATCGCCATCAATCATCGCTAGGGCCGTCTTTGAGAATGCTCAACAATATTTGGGCCTCGGGAAACATAAAAGTTGGGCCAAATTTTGGTAAAAAGGGAATGACTTTAAAAAAAATATGATCCTGGTGCTACAGCTAAACTTTAAACTTGAGACATTTACATTAGAGAAAATTGCTCGAATAGTCTATGTGGTTTGCTCAGATTTCACCTTTAGTTCCCAACTTTTAAAAATTACAGGTATAGTCCCCAACTTTTGGTGTTTCTTAACTCGGATAGTCCCTGGAGTGGGTGTGAAATTACTAAATTACCCTTTTGATGGATGGAGGTTAAATAATCCAGTTAAAGTGAATGTGAAATTACTAAATTACCCTTACTTTAAAAAAATAAAAAAAAAATCAATTAATTAATAAGATACAAAGAGGGTCCACTTAACCCCTTAGCCAATTATGTTTCTCCACCCATTCTTAGTGGGGCCCACCAACTTCATCTTCCCCACCCTATCACCACCACCACCAGCTACATCACAACCAGCACCTCCGCCACTGATCAACACTTCTACTGGAATATTAATAAAGTCTGCCCTCAAATTCAACGATCTAAACAATAATATTTCACCAAATCCAATGGAATCTTCCACCACACTATCACCTAACAACCCTAAAAGATAAATTCTTGCTGTTGTGCAGAGAGTGAATCAGAAACAATAGATGAATAATAATAATAATAATAATAATAATAATAATAATAATAATAATAATAATAATAATAATAATAAACAGATGATACCTGTTAGAAACACACGGTGTCTGGGGGTTGTTCAAGATTGTTAAGGTGTTCGATTTCGTCAAGGAGATATTCTTGAGCTTCTTTGATGGGGGTTGTTCAATATTGTTAAGGTGTTCGATTTCGTCGTCGGAAGAAAGGGTTTTTTTGTGAAATTGGGGGAATCGTTAGGGTTTGGTTCGATGTCGGAGAGGTCTTTGGTGTCTGGGGTTATGGTGTTGGTGGTGGTGATGGGTTCTGGTTGTGGGTTAGACATAACTAGATGAATGGTGGTAAATTCATCAGCTCTGTGATTCATCACCTCAACATTGATTCATTCCAAGAATGAAATATGTATTTTGTAATTAGATTCTATATGCATGGATACCGTTTTGTATTTCTCACATTTGTTCTGCTTTTCTTCATTACCTAGCTGAATTGATTTTGGTGGTGGTGGTGGTGGTTGGTGGTTGGTTGTGGTAATGGTTGGTAGTGGTGATAGGGTGAGGAAGATGAAGTTGGTGAGCCCCACTAAGAATGGGTGGAGAAACATAATTGGCTAAGGGTTAAGCGGGCCCTCATTATATTTTATTAATTAATTGATTTTTTTTATTAAAGTAAGGATAATTTAGTAATTTCACACTCACTTAACTGGATGATTTATCCTCCATTTACTAAAATGGTAATTTAGTAATTTCACATTCACTCCAGGGACTATCCGAGTTAAGAAACACCAAAAGTTGGGGACTAAAGATGAAATCTGAGCAAACCACATGGACTATTCGAGCAATTTTCTCTTTACATTATATTAAGATAAGTTTTCCAACTTCAATAACAAGATTTTATGTATAACAAACAAACATATATATATATAGGTTCCTGTACAAAGTACATTTTTCATACAAAGTGTGAAAAGTCTATATAGTTATTGTGTTTTAAAGTTTGGCTATAATGTTTTTGATTCCTTTTGCATTGATTTATATAGAAAAGCACCAAACGTTACAATTTAAAACACAATCAAATGTATTCTAGACATTAAATTTAAAACACACTGATTACTTTCTTCGTAGGGTGTTTTAGATTGCATGCCAAGAATACATTAATTAGTATTTTAAATTGCTAATTTTTGGTGGTCTGGGGATTTCTAAATTGTCTGAGGTTAATTTAGCTTTACTAGTTAAATGGGCGTGGAGGTTCAAGACCAATCAAAACGGCATATGGAGAAAGGTGGTCTCTAGTATTCATGGGGGATGCGGGAAATGGTCTTTTCTTCCAGTGAGAAGAACGTATTCGGGGGTGTGGAAAGCCATAGTAAACACATTGGAGAAGAATCTTATTAATGGGCAGTCTATTAGCAGTCTCATCTCCTGTTCTCTCGGGAATGGAGAGAGCATTAGTTTTTGGAAAGATATTTGGTATGGCGATTCTCCTCTATATATTAGATGGCCGATTTTGTTTTCTCAAGATAGATACAAAGATTGTGTGGTTAGTAGAAGGGTTTGGTTCGATGGGACACAGATTCAAATTTCTCAGAACTGGAGTTTGAATGGGAATTCGGTTGCTGGCATCTCTGAGATACAAGATGTGACACATATGCTTTTTGTGATACAGTTGAAAGACTGCAGCGATGCGTGGACCTGGGATAAAAATTCGGGTAAGGAATTCTCTGTGGCTGAGGTAAAGAATTCAGTGAGGAAAAATCTATATAGTTTGCCTATCCGGAAGTTTAAATGGGTTAAATGGGTGCCGATTAAAATTAATATTTTGTGTTGGAGAATCGACAAAGGTAGAGTCCCAACTCGTGTGGAATTGACAAAAAGGAATGTTGGGTTGCCGTCCAATGTCTGTCCGATTTGTAATTTTAATGATGAGGAAATCAGCCATTTGTTCTTTTCCTGTTATTTTGCTCATGAAGTTTGGTTTAGAGTCTGGGCTTTGTGTAGTTTGGACTGGGCCAGTTTTGGTTCCCTGGAAGATGTTTTGCAGTGGCCGGTGCAAAGGAGTGGGTCTAGGATGGGAAACAAGATTGTTCGAGGCATTTTTTGGATTACTTTATGGGCGATATGGAAAGAACGGAATAAGACGGTGTTTCAAAATATCGAGCCAAAGATCGCGGAAGTGGTGGCTTTGGTTAAATTGATGGCTTTTAATTCTCTTAAATATAGGTCTAAATGTAACAGGATTGATTGACAAGAGTGGGGTAAATCCCCTATGTATATGTTGTAATTGGTTGTTTGGGGGGTCCTTGGTTTTGTGGCCCTCTTGTGTGTTTTAATGAAGTTTAATTTTCAAAAAAATAAAAATAAAAAAAATAAAACATCATGCCTAAAATTTAAAACACAATACCTATATAGGCTTCTCACATTTTGTACGAAAAATGCACTTTGTACAGGAACCCCACCCTATATAGGTATACACTAAATATATAATTAAATAACATATACGTATATTTTTTGTAAAAATTCCGGGCACCTAAGGAGATCTAGCCCCAAGTTGTCGCCCATCTCGCCCCCATTGGGTCGAGCCTGATCTTCACAGACACTTTAAATTAAAAAATCTGTTAGGTGTAACTTGTAAGTATATTTTCCGGTCCTCACGTGATATCTTGTGGTTGTAAGGTGTTTTCCCTCTATTCAAGAGGGAAATATTTAAATCTGGTATGGTGCAACTCTAAGAGTATTTTATTAGGTGTAGCCGTGTAGGTTAGTTAACAATTAAAAGAAAAGTGCAAATCTCCCCTCGCTTGCAAAGTTAAATTTTGTTTTAAGTGGGTTTTCTTATCCAACAAAAGCCGGGTTTAGGACCAAATTTTAGTTTCTATTAGCTTATATGTATACTTTAATTACATAAATTTTAGCTATAGTTGATTTGGTTTTAGTACAACTTCGAGTAAATTTTAAACCAATATGATAGGGTTGGGAGACGACCCTAGGGCCTGGGTTCTTTGTATAAACTTATGAGGTTAAAGTGTAATTAATGGTAACCGGATTAAAATTGTGGTTCTTTTTAAAATCATATGATGATTGTGTTTAATTATATGGGGCCGATTTATTTATTTATTTTTGGCCACTGACCCAAAAGTTTTAAACATTACTCAGAGACGACCCTATTTTAAGGTATAGTGTTATAAGCCTGTTACAACCCTACGATTTAGGCCGGGTTAAAACCAGTTCTCTCAAAATCCCGAGAAATTATAATTATTTTATGACATGTTTTTACCTGCCTCTATTGACATGTTTTCTTTACATGTAGCCATATTTTATCAATATATTTTGATGGGTGTAATCGAGCTAAAACGCTACTTGAGATTGGATTGTAAAGGTTAAACGAAACGAGCTTGATCACGAACTCAGGTTTGAATTTGAGTGTGTTTTATAAATGAACCCGAATTCAAGATTCACATACTAAGTTTCGCTAAGTTCACAGGCCTAAACAACGCTCCTATTTATATAAATTATACTTAATATTAGTATGTATAGAATTATATCTACATATTAATTATTATTAATTTATTTATATTAATTTGAAACATACTTGCAAATAGTAGCTTTTTGTCTAAGTATTTTTTTTTTTATATTTTAGGGGCTTTTCATTTATGTCTTTTATGGTCTTTTTTTCATTGTAAACTTTGGTGTTTTTAATTTTTTTAATAAAACTTTAGTATTTTATAATTTTGTCAGAAAAGTTAATCGAGTTTAGTTTTTGTTTTACGGTTTTTTTTTCCGGATTTTGTCAGTTGATAATTAGCACGGTGTTTGGTAGTCACATTTGGTCTCGTATGATTTTTCCCTTCGTCTACTTTTTAAGGTACATGAGTCACTTGGTTTTACATCCCTAGCCCCGCAACACGGGGACTTAAGACTAGTTAGGACAAAAATGTATTAACTGTTTGTAATTTGTTACATTAAATTTATAATTACATAACTTCACAGATAGTTATATATATAACTAAAATAAATAAAACTTTAATAAAGAACAAACGAATCAAGCTTAGCAAGCCGAGCATAGTCAAACTCGAGATTAAATAATTATTAAATTAAAAGGGGTGGAGCTTAAGGTAAAAAAATTGAAACGAGTCAAACTCGATCTCTCTTAAACTAAATAAGCCGAGCTCGGGGTTAGGCAAGTTTGGACTCGGTTAAGACATATTTACACCCCTGTTATCAAATCGAAAATAGAGGTGAGGGACCAAATATGGAGCAAAAAAGAGGGATTGGCAACTTGAAATAGACCGGGGAGATCGTGCAACACAATGATGGTCGTACGTGGTGATTGATAATCATAAGTTGATTATTTGAATGAAAAGTGATAGTTTTATCGGTCCTTAACTTTATTATTATTCGATTAAAAGCGCTTTTAAATATTACTTATATAGCATCGCTTCGATTAAAAAAATAAAAATGTAAGTGTGCGACGTCGAACCAAAGATATAGAAATGAAATACCTAAATTTTAAGGAGTAATGATGTCCTTAAATTTAAATAATCACATAAGTATTTATATAATTTACTCTATATGTATGTTATTTTGGGTCGGCCCAGGTAGAAGTGTTATTAGGCTCGGGGCTAATTTTGTTTTAGTGATAACTATTTGTATGTTATTTTGGGTCGGCCCAGGTAGCTTCTTGCTTAATGTGCCTGGGTGTAACCTTTGATGTATAATTCTCTTTTGGTGAAATGAAGCTTCGTTTAAATGTTAAAAAAAATATAATTTACTCTAGTCCGTATCATCATGTCCTAACTTAAATTAATACTCGCAAATAAAGTATTACTTACTTTGAAGCATTCAATATTTAAAAAAAAAAGAAAAAAGAGATCATACGTGACTGTTGATAGCTGCCATAAGTAAAAAGAGTGTATATATATTTTTTTTAAATTTAAATTCAAGGTTTCATATATCAATAAACATCTTCTTATTTTACTTTTAGAAGACCTAACAATTCATCTTGATTTCAATGGTCACACTCCCTAATACCTTGACTACATAAAAAATGCCTTTCAAACTACTTTGAGATTTTGATCAGAAATTATAATATTCTTTTAAACCTCTAAACTCAATGTATACCATTCTTCAGATACCATTCAAACAACTTTCAAGATTATTATAAAACTTAAAACCCTAATAAGCCATCGTTTAAACAACTTTTAAACGGCATTCAAACAATTTTTTAAATTCTTTTGAACTTCAAATCCAATTTAAACCATCATTCAAGAAAAGGAATGCCACTAAAAATAATAATTGTGGCTAGTATAAGTCACACCTTTGGACCAAACCGTGACATGACTTGTCACATGACCATCTTTGTAATTTTTTTTAAAGACTTAGATCAGTGGAAATCCTTATACAACCCTAACATATCTATGTAATTGATTATAAAGTTAGTTGCATAAATGATCGTATGTTTAGTACAAGTTGCACCTATGCGTTATAAGTTTTAAAAGTTGCAAGTTTAGTTTATGTGGTCTTAATTTCGAAACATATTTAGGGTCTATAACTAACTTTAGTTTAATTATTGTAAAATAACAAATATACCCTTTTACAACCCCGATTGTGAGTTAATATATATTGTGGCGACCTTCCACCTAAATCGTGATTTGAACTCAAGTTAAGAGAAAACTTTGGTTATACGATTTTTTAAATTTGTTATGTTTATTAACGCTCATTTTCACAATGACGTACTTTTTTTGTGATTTACGAATATGTAATCGCAAATATGTTATTATCCACGTTTAACTACACAAACTTGCTATTTAATCACATGAACGTCAACGTTGCAACACACGACTCCCGACAACTTTTCTTAATGGCAAATGTTCAACCTACTTTAGTTTACACCAATTATTTTAAATACTCCTTTAGCCTTGTTTGAACCTATAACCTCCTCTCCAATAGACATATGTCTTTACCAAGTAAGTTAGCGACACCACCAACGGGTTAGTAGTTAACTATTAATTCTAATAATAACAAGATCTTGGAAACTCTAGTCTAGACTACATTCCCCCCTTCACTAGCTTATTTCATGACCAGAATAGTAAAATTATGAGGCATTTAAAAATTTTAAGCCATCATTCAAATCATTGTCTAGACTTAATACTTTGGTCTTATGCTCTTATTACAATTGAACGAATCAACATACCATGACTTAGGAAGAAAAAAAACCCATTCAAATCATTAAAAAAAGTTTCAAATGTAATTCAAACAAGTTTTAAACAACTTTAAACATTAGGCTAAAATTGGTCAGTAATCCAAACAACTTTTAAACCACTTGAATTAAAAGATTGTTACATTTCGAGACTACTGTTTGGTCTCACGTGTTTGAAATTGAGACTTGAATATTCATTCAAGCCACCTTAAAAAAGATAAATACACCACAACCTTCATTATACAAAATTTGAACCCCTAACCAGTTGGTTGTGAGGCACACCGCACACACACCTTAACCACCAAGATATCCTCTTCAGAACATGCTCTTTCAATAGTTAATCGGAACATTAGGTAACCGGAGGGAAATTAATAAAACAAAAATAAATGAAATTTTTTATTATTAATACGAAAATATTTATGAACTACAAGGTTCTAAACAATTCAAATAATAGCAAGTTTTAGTAAAATATATGGTAAAAGAAGATAGTAGCAAGTTTTAGTAAAATATATGGTAAAAGAAAAAAATGGGGATTTTATATTTAATTCTACATATTATATATTACTTTTTAATAAAGTAAAATAACAAATGGTCCATTTGTTGTGTTTGAAATTATAATTCTAGTCCATAACTTCCTTAGTTATACGTAAGCCTAGTAAAAAGGATGTGTCGGGTTGGGCGATGGTTTAAAAACGAATTATAATCAAACTAAGTTTGGGTCAAAATGAATGTAGGGAAAATAGGTTATTTTTTTTCAATTAAAATAATATATAAAGATAATCCATTATTTATATCATCAGAAATAATTCAATACTATTCTTTTTACAAAATAAATCATATCATAAAATGCGTAAATATAACACTTTTACATCTGTAAATAACCGGAATGGTTCGATGATCTTATTGATAATACACAAGCCATTATATACAAGAGTCTTACCACTAATCTAGCCACTAAACTAGCAATATAATTATTACAATGAATACTCAATATTGACTAAGACTACAACATAATTAGAGCACAATCTTTGGGCATGTATTAGGGCATATATCATGACTAATAGTCCTCCGCAGTCGCAACGGTAGTAGTCAACGCACGCAAAGACTGGACTTGAATCGATTGAACAATTGCTTCGGGAGTCCTTTGGTGAAAATATCTGCATATTGATAATCGGCCTGAATGTGCAGGACACGGATGTCACCAATACAAATCTTTTCGCGGACGAAATGAATATCTATTTTCACATGTTTTGTGCGTTGATGTTGTACCGGGTTTTCTGCCAAGTAGACAACTGAAACGTTATCACAGAAGATAAGTGTTGCCTGATGAGTGGATATATGAAGTTCTAGAAGTAGGTTTCGAATCCAACTCGTTTCTGCAGTAGCATTAGCAACACCCTGGTATTCGGCTTCGGCACTTGATCTGGAGACAGTGTGTTGGCGTTTAGACGACTAAGAGACCAATTTATCACCGAGAAAGACACAGTACCCCAAAGTGGAGCGTCTGGAATTAGGGCAGCCCCCCAATCAGCATCAGAATAAGCAGTGACATTGAGTGATTTGGAGGGGCATATGTAGAGAGCATGATCGGCTGTGCCTTTTAGGAAGCACAATATTCGTTTTAGATACTGAAAATGTGGTTCCCGTGGAGCGTGCATGAATAGACAGACTTATTGAACTACGTATGAGGTGTTGGGCCTTGTGAAAGTCAAGTATTGAAGGGTTCCTCCAGGCTATGATAGAGTGTGCCATCTGATAAGAGAGAACCGACCTGTGCACTGAGCTTAGAGTACGTATCGCAAGGTGTGTTGCACGGCTTGCAGTTTGTCATATTTGCGCGAGCTAGGATGTCTTGAGTGTATGCTTCCTATGAGAGCCGAAGACCTTCCTTAGTTTGTGCCACTTGAATTCCAAGAAAAAGATGAAGATCTCCCAAGTCTGACATCGCAAATTCGGTTGACAGAGGAGCTATGATTTGTTTGAGAAAGGTGTCATCCGATGCAATGAGTATTATGTCGTCGACATATAGGAGTAGATATGTTGTGCGATTCCCTTGGTGATAAACAAAAAGAGAGGTATCTGTAAAAGCACTTCGAAAACCACATGAAATAATAAAATTGGCAAAGAGTTGATACCAAGCACGAGGGGCTTGCTTTAGCCCGTATAACGATTTGTTCAACCTGCAAACATGAGACGAATTATTTTTATCAACAAAACCAGGTGGTTGAAACATGTAGACCGTTTCATTGAGATCTCCATGCAAGAAAGCGTTCTTCACATCAAGTTGATGTATCGGCCAATTACGAGATACTGCAATGCTCAGAACGATACGAATAGTGGTGGGCTTGACAACGGGACTGAAAGTGTCAAAGCAGTCGATTCCCACTTGTTGAGATTTATCGTTCACCACCAGACGAGCTTTATAATGCTGCAAAGAACCGTTATCATGAAATTTGTGGTGAAAAAGCCACATACAATGGATTATATGGGCATTGTTACTCCCAAGTGTTATTTTCTAATAGGGCACTATATTCATCGTTCATGGCCTTTCGCCAATTTGGATCAGTTAATGCCGTGAGGTGGGATTTTTGAAGTGGAGAGATGGTGGGATCGATTATGATGTGTATGTTCATGGGTGTACGAGGTTTTGTTATACCGGCTTTGGCTCGGGTAGTCATTGGCTGTGTGTTAAGGTCGGGTGTTGGAGGTGATGGAGAGTTATGGTTGGGTGATGGTATGGGTGATGGGTTCGGGTTTAGTGAAGGGACGGAAGAAGTGGGCTGATTCGGACTGAGTATTGGGCCATGTGTTGGGTTAGTGGGAGCGTTTGGGTTAATATTGGTCTGATGGGGCGAGTGTGAGGGAGTGGGTAATTCGGTTGGTTGGTTACGGTCTTGGGCCAGATTGTTGGGCTGTTGTGGGTTTGGGTCGGTGTAAGTTGTTGGGTGACCGAAGATGGTGTTGGAGAGGTCAGTTTCGAAGGGAGTGTAATCGGCCATGGTCTTTTGTTGTGCAAAAGGGAATTGAGTTTCATCAAATGTTACATGACGGGAGAAAATTGTTTTGCCGGTAACTAGGTTTAGGCAACGATACCCATGGTAGTTGGCGGGGTAGCCAAGAAAGACACATAGTGAGGATCTATGACAGAATTTGTTTGGACGGGTTGAGGATTGGTTTTGGAAGCACGCGCTACCGAAAACGCGAAGATGGTCATAGGTTGGGTCTTTAAGGTAAAGAGCGGCTGTGGGTGTGTGATTATTGAGAATTTTTGTGGGGAGAATATTATAGAGATACACGACTGTGTGGGCGGCCTCGACCCAGTAGGTTGTGGGGATAAAGGCATGGGTTAAGATGGACAACATGATTTCGTTGATCCTGCGGATCATTCGTTCGACTCTTCCATTTTGTTGAGAAGTGTGATGACAAGAAAATCGAAATTGCATCCCATTGGAGGAAGCAAAAATTTTAAAGGTGTGATTATCGAATTCGCCATCATTATCACATTGAAATGATTTGATGGGAAGATGAAATTGGGTTTTGATGTATGAATAAAATTTAATAAATTTTGTAACAGTTTCGGATTTATAACGAAGTGAAAAAATCCACATGTAATTGGTGTAATCATCAATTATGATTATGTAATATTTATACCCTGTATTAGACACAATAGGTGATGTCCACAAGTCACAATGCACAATGTCAAATGGCAAAATAGTATTGGAAGTAGATAAAGTAAAAGGTAAATGTTTATGTTTAGCAAGTTGACACGAGTTGCAAAACCTATGCCTAGAATTATTGCAAGGGATAAATTTATTGGTAGCAACAAAATTAACAATGGAAACTCCCGGGTGGCCAAGACGATCGTGCCATGAGTCGGGAGCAACAACAACAAAAACGAAATTGGTAGGTGGTGCAGGAGCAGTGACAGGGTAAATAGGGTTGTCACTATTGTGACGAGACAACATCTTCCCAGGCTTCAAGTCCTTCACAGAATAGCCAAGCAAGTTAAATTCGACAGAAACAGAATTTTCAATGGTAATTTTTTTGACGGAAATGAGATTTTTAAATACGTGGGGTTTGTAAAGGACGTTATTTAGGTGAAGGTTATTTTGGTTGTTTGGGAATAAGGCATGTCCCAATCCAAGTATATGCATTTTTTTGACCATTTGCGACTAAAATAGGCCGTATAGAAGGGGACACAAGAGAGTTAGCACGTATACCTTCATCATTGCTGAGATGATCAGAGGCCCCTGTATCCATATGCCAATTTGGGTCCTCAATATCCACAGTCAAAGCTTGAAATGCTAGTCCAATATCAGTCGGCTTAAGAGGATCAAAGTCTGTTATGTGGGCTTTTGGGACAGATTTGTTAGAAGAGATGGACCTACGGTTGTTGTTGGACTTGTTGGAAGATTGCCATGGACCTTGCTGCCATGGTGTGGCCCAACCCGATTGGGTTACATGTGGATGAACCCAGGGAGCAGGTGGGCCATTTGGGCTAGGAACAGCCCACCAGGCGGAAATGCAGACCATGAGTTTGTGTTATACCATGTGGTCCACGGGCTGCCATTAGGTCGGGAGTTGTTTCTTGGAGCAGCAGAGGATGACTAACGGATCTCGCGGTTAGGTATTGGTCTTGCATAAAATCTGCGTTGATAATCCCTGTTATCCCGGTTTGATTGACAGCCATGTCCTCGTGGTTGCGGGTCGCAGCGAGCAGGAGGTTGTTGCTCAGATGAGGAATCAGCCTCGCGTGTGGCTGCAACAGCTACAGGAGGGGCCATTCGGGCATTTTGACAGCGTTCTTCAACAGCTAAAGGATTCACTGCATCTTCCCAAGGTGGTTAAGTGTGATGAAGCTGCGCTGCAACCACATCATACTCCGGTGGTAAAACGCTGACTAACTGTATGATGAGACGACTCTCGCTGACGGGCTGATCTACATCATTAGGGTAACTAGTAGTAATGCCCATGCGATGCCGCGGGTCCTTATTTTACTGTTATATTTTTGCAACACAGTGTGCGACGGACTTCACGTAAGTTTTTTTGTTTCTTAAATTTACTAATACAACTAATACATCAATCCTCAAAGAGTATTACTTTCCATTTTCTTCACGAATGATTTGAGCTACTGATTTACTAACATCTTGTTTTGGCTTCAACAAAATGATAACATAATGAATATTAGTAGAATTTTCAAGGATCCCAAAATGAGTCAAATTACAACTAAATGTTTTTTAAATCAGTCTAATCCTTTGTTATTGTATATAACATTTGTATTAATCAAGATCTACAACAAATCTCTTTGTTTCAAGAACTTGATACCTGAACTCGAAGTTGTAGCTACTTGAGATACTCAATGGCTTCATCCAACATTGGATGAGAAAACCACAAAAAATGGAGGTACATTCTTCTAAGATTTACAGTGTCTTCGATGCATTTGAACTTTACAAACTTGCCAAAACTTTCTTGAAACTTGCTATATACACCATAATGTAAAAAGAAAACAGAACAAAACTGTTTCAATTTAATCTTTGCCAAGCCCTTTATTCTCACTATTTGCAAGTTCTTGTATCATGTCTAAACATAATAATAAGCACATAATTCAGCATTCATATCATTGTGAAAGTATCAATCAAATTCAAAACTATAAGGGTAATCATATAACGCATTAAAAACAATCAAATTGAAAAGCCTCATGACTTATCAATACACAATATCTAAGCAAGATAAAAAGAAGAAAAATATAACCAGTAGCATTTTGTGGTATGTCAATAACATGCTTTATGTAGGAAAAATGATAAAGGGGTTGATTTTTTTTTATAGAAAACAATGTACATCAGAATAGTTGGTGTCAATTTCTTGCAGCATCCTAATGAGTTCAATCACCAGTTTTGTTGAGTTCCATAAAACATAAAGATATAAAAGAATCTTGCATGACCAGTTTTGGGAAGTTACATCAAAATACATGGGGCTCGGGTTCGTATAAAGCTAGAATGAGTTATGTAATGGGTCAAACAATATGAATATATTACAAACGGGTCAACTCAGAGCATTTTTGTCAACCAATCGTCTTCACATCTAGCACACTAACTATGATGTTTATCATTCTACGTTCTTTCAATAACATGAAGTAGTGAACAAAGAAAAAAAATTACAGCAAGATATATTGAATGTAATTAAAAAAAGCTAAGATATATTGAATGTAATTAAAAAAAAGCTATTGTAGTTCTTTAAAAATAAAAATATCTATAGGACCTTTAATATTTGTTTTATATCACTGTTTTTTTTTTAATAAATGTGACTAATAGGAGCTATATATAATTCTTTTGTTGAATAAATGTGACTAATATGAGCCACTTAATCAAACAATGACATGTATGAACTAACACATGTATGAACCCCATTGTCCTTTCAATATGCTTTAACCTATGGTATAGATGTCTGTTTTTCAATTAGAATGAGGGTATATTAAAGGAACCTGCTCCATTTTTTTTAAATCCAATATGAACCACATGAGCCATTAGTAAAATTCCAAGCATTCATGTTAATAATAGTTACAAACCTTTTTTAACTATCCAAATTCCTTATAAAACTCCTTAAATTTTGAGCATAATAGCACAAATTGACCATTTTATAACACCTTAACTAAATTCTAGCCAAAATGTTGATCATAATGATATACACTCATTTATAAACTCCTTGACAAATTCTTCTTTCGTGAGATCCAATGATCCAGAATGTATAAATCTAATTAAGTAAAAAAAGATCTCCTTTGACCAAATTCTCATTTATAATCAAATAATTACAGAAAATAAAATCACATAAATAGAGCCAAAGAGTAGACTTGACCTTGACCATCGGTTTTTGTGCATTCGAACTCGTTTGGGTCTTTGCGATATTACTTGTTGCAAGTTTCATAGCTTCCAGATGAGTTTTTGAAAATTTAAATTGCCAAATTTTAGAAATAGCTACATCTCATATAGAGTCGATTATGAAATTTTAGAAAAAAAACTTAAAGTGACATATAATTCGAATTGTGTACCATAATGTGACACCCGGCAAATTCAAGATAATACTTTTTCAAACATATAAGTCTACCTTAGCGAAAACATCTATTTAACATACTTGACTAGGTCAGTTGAGTCAGTTTACATTTCGTATTGTCCAGGGTTCAATGATTCGGAGGATCATTGGGGTATCATACGCACACACGAGTCTTGAGTCCCGTTGTTGGTGAACTTACATAATTGGATTAAAAGATAAACATGAATTGCTTCATATATGATGTGTAATGTGCAAATACGTGTTTAAATGGTGTCTATATGATTATACATGCTTAACATATGTTAGGATTGCTTATTCATGTGTTAGAATGTGTTAACATGTGTTAGAACGCGTTTAAACGACAAAATTATAAAAAGTTGGAGACTGAGAAACTGGTTCGACCCTAAGGGGGTTCGAACCAGTCACCAGGTCATTCATTCGACCCCTGAAAATCCTCATTCGACCCTGCAAGGGTGCGAACCAACAACAGCTATAAATACCACACTTTGCAACTTTTTCATCATTTCACAAACCCTAACCGCCCCCAAGTGCTCTCTCTCAACCCCAAACCTGTAGAAAGGAGTTTTTGATCTCGTATTTCAGATCCTAACCTACAAACACGTTCTTAACATAAACAAGAGAAGATTCAAGGTGTGTTCTTGATCTAAAACCTTTTTAATCAATTTTCATTCGTTTTTCTCAAACCCCAAAGGTCCAAATCTGATTCAAACATGTTTTCATGGATAAAAACCTTTCTAACATCTTTCTAAACGAAACCCTTCTATTAATAATGAGTTTTTGTGCAAAAATACATGTGTTAATGATGTTGAATGATGTGTTATGAACTTTTTATGAATCATTTGTTGTTTGAATGATGTGTAGATGATATATTAGTGATCTATGACTGTGTTAGATGATGGTTTATGATTATTATAGATTACAATTGATGATTGATGATGTTTTACCCATTTTTAGGGGTTTATGTGTTAAATTCTAGGGTTTGTTCCTTATAATATGGTTGATGAAATGATTAGGGGTTTTCATATACATAATAAACCGAGCATAATAATCTGATTACAAAGTGATTTTGATGAGTTTCTATTTTTGGTAAAAATTGCATGCATTGATGTGACATTTCCATAATTTGCCATTTTAGGAAAGCAGTGAAACGGACTGATTTTGGGATAAAATTGGTAGAGTTTTGTGGGGGTAGGTTAGATGTAATCAACTGCTGTGATTTATGATGTTTCGTGATCTTTTCGGACTGTTTAGATGCAATTTGGTGCGTTTCGGGCAAAATCTCAGACCCAGGGTCGAACCAACAACATAATGGTCGAATGAACACCATTTGGGTCGAATGAAAACCAATTAGGTCGAATGAACATGATTTAGGTCGAATTAAAATGTGTTAGGTTGAATGAACGTGTATATGGGTCGAATAAACATTATATAGGTCGAATCAAAGCAGTAGGGGTCGAACCAGACATAAAACTTGCGGATTCGACCCTACGACTTCATACGTGCGATGTTTGATGCAAACTAAGTGTGTTATGAATGATTATTGTGTGTTAAATATATATATGCTTGATTAATTTGTGTAATGGGTCACCAACGAGATGTCGTGTCTGTCGGGTATGTCCGGTTAACGTTCAAACACATTTTCAAACACACGTAATCAAGATCTGGACAATCGGGGACTAGTTAACCTTCGGGTTAGTAGTCAAAACACTTATGCAAACTTATTGATAGGTCGCCACTAGTTGGGACTATCAACACGTGTCGGATTACTCTTTTAGTTGAAGATGCAACCTAAGGTGAGTTCACGACCTCGCTTTTACTAGTTTTGTTTTCAGGGGAGAAACATGCTACACATTTTGGAAACACAAAGATTATGTTAAACATGCTACACATTCTAGAAACACAAAGATTATGTTAAACGTGCTACACATTTTAGAAACACAAGGATTTCGTTATACTATGTTGATCTTTTGTTTAGTATACGATGCCAACACGTAAGTCCCAGGGGATGTTAGGATCTGAGTTTGATTGTTTTGATAGTTTAGATGAATAATGAAATAAATGAAGTGAAGTATAAAGGGAAAGTGCAGCGGAATGATAAACTGTAAATCAAAACAAGAGAATAAATGTTTTTAATCGAAAGCTTTCATTAATTGAAAGGTTACAATTGTACAAGTACTCCCCCTCAGCCTGATCACTCAAAGAATGTTTGTCTAAGAGAATGACTAGAGTGATGAATAGAACAGTACAATCACTGTTCTATTTATAGACAAATCTAAACCTCTGATGATCACAGCTGACGTCACCTAAGACAGCGACCTCTAACAGAATAACAACATAAAACATCTGCTAACTACAACTACTGTTACATTAAAAACACTGCTAACATAAACTACTGTAAAGGAAAACTCTGATGGTCTTGTATCATCTGTTGGATCCAAAGTGCTGTTGGTTCCAACAGACCTTTGTCTTCAGTACTTGATCAGCAGTTGTTTCTTCATCAGATCTTTATTCATCAGTTGTTTGTTCAGCAGACCTTTTAGCAGCAGCAGTTGTCTTCCTCAGTTGTTTGGTGTAGCAGTTGTTAGGGTCAACAGTCTTTTGGGGAAAGTACCTTGAATCTACTGATTATTCAAAGGATCAATTAGATAGAATATTTTGGCTTTCTAATCATCTGTTCTTCTCCAGGTCAGCAGACCTAACGATCTCCCCCTAGAACAGATGATGCCAAAACTAAGCTTTATTCTTGATCTTTATTTCTCATCAGACTTTCTCTAATTTGACCTTTGAGTTGTAATTCAAAGCTCAATGAGAAGAGGTCTTCAGCATCTCTTTCCAGCTCTAGATTCAGCAGTGTTTGGAGATCTTCTGCACACAGGCCATGAGCATCATCCATGCTGAGTTTCTGAATCTTTCCATCTGATCTGAGCAGAGTCAATTCATGGGTGTCTTTGTTGGACTTCCATTTTAGAATTTTAGAATCAGTGGAATGGCTGGGATGCATCTTTATTTTGGATGAGTTTGGTGAAGGAGGTCTTCCAATGATTTCTCTGAGTCTTTCAGATGTTGGATCAGAAAAGTAGCGGATTTGGTTGAAGACTCCCTCTTTCACAAAAGTATCAGCAAACTTTTTCTGATCTTCTTCTGACATCTCCTTCTGCTTTTTGAATTGTCTTCTTGCAGCAATGGATAAATCAGAAGTGTCCAGTAAGCTGTCTAAGGTAAAAGCCTGTTGAGGTCTCTTTAACATAGGCTCATCAGCATAAACAGGTTTTCTTGGCAAGGTAGGGTCTTTCTTCCTGTTTTCTTCTAACTTCTTGTAAGTTTCAACCAATCTTAGCTCAAACCATCTTGCCACAGATTTCATTTCTCCATAATCAGCAACCACAATCTCTTGTCTCATTCTTTTAAACTTCAGGGCTCTGGCTGGATCTCTGCCTTTGCTGAAGTCAGGGGCAGAAACCTTTGATGGAGGATTCTTGGCCATTTCTTCAATTCTTATTAATTCTTCTCTGAGTGCATGAGTGGTCCAGCCTGCAAACTGTTTCTTGTTTGCTTTATAAGGCATGGATGCCAAGATTTGTTCAAGAAGAGAATCCCTGACCTCCCTTTCCAAGTCACTACTGAGAGGCATGGAAGACATTGAGTTGCTCAGGGTCTTAGCAAAATCTTCAATCCTTCTCAGTTTGCTAAGCTCTGCTGAATGGATGCCCTGAGCACTCCTGTCATCTTTCCCTTTACATTTCTCTTTGATTATGGCATTTGCCTGTTCAGCCTTGTATTTCAGATAAGTGTCAATGTTTAAGGGAACAGGAAAATCTTTAAGAGATGGGAAAGATCTTTCTGATGGCTGATCAGTATTGTAGAAGGATTGAAGTTCCCCCTTGAGTAGATCAAGTTCAAGAGGATACTTCTCAGCCAATGGTGTGATGGTTGGTGGTGGTCTATGCGATTTGAATTGTAAGGTGTGTGGTGAGAATGATGAGAGTGGAATGGCATTTAAGGGTTGTGTGAGTGGAGTATTGGGTGGTGTGGTGTGAATGTTTTCATCTTGTACAACAAAAGTAGACTTTCTTTTTCTGTTGTACAAGATTTTTGGTGATGGTGATGTTGCAGCAATGGTTGGGTTAACCTCTGTTGGTTCTTTTCTAGAACCAGCAGTTGTTTGGGGTTTTGGTTGTGAAGTGGATGTAGTAGTAGGTTTGGTGGTTGGTTTGGTGGTTGGTTTGGTGATATCAGATGTTTTGGTGGCAGTGGTTGTGGTAGCAATGGTTTTGGTGGCAGTGGTTTTGATAGCAGTGGTTTCAGCATCAGTGGTTTCAGTAGTTAGTTTAGATGGTGGTTTCCTTGTATGTTTTGCAGAGATTTTCTTTCTTTTTCTTTTGGAGGAACCGACATCTTTAACTTCTTGCTGCTGTTCCTTTTTCAGCTGAATCAACCTTTCTGCTTTAACCTCCAGAGTGTCAGCCCTCTTAAGCTTGTCTTCAGCAGCCTTATCAGCTTTTTCATTAGCAGAGGTGTCAACTTCCTTTGCTTTGCTGGTCTTGGCAGTTTCAGTAGCAGCAGAGGTTTGAACACTTGGTTGTTGTTGTTTTTGTGGTGTTGCTTGGGTAGACTCTGGTTTGTCAGCAGACTTTGATTTACCCTTTTGAGAGGGTGGACAACCAAAGGGATCTAACTTTGGCAACCTATCTCTGCCACTCTCCCCCTTTTTGGCATCATCAGCTGTAAATGCATCATCATCATCATCATCTCTGAGAATTGTGGTAGGGGCAGAGCCAGTAGTCTTCAGCAGGTGGTCCTTGATCACTTTGATATCTGCCTTGGTGTCATTGAACCTGGCATCCACCATATTTCTGATCATTTGCATATAGGTTTCTTGAGTCTGATCTGCTAGTTTCCTGTGAGCTATGATGATGGGGGGAAACAGATTTCCATAGCTCACCAGCAATATCAGCTGTGGATGGTTGACTTTTGGTGAGGTTAACCAAGGTTTCCAATATTGACTTGACATCAGATTTGATGTCAGCAACAGAGGTTTCAATGGATTGAACTCTATCCGTCAATTCTTGGTATTTTAATCCATCACCTAAGTTAATAGGATCATCTGAATTCCTACCAGTGGTAGTTTTAACTGGTGCATTCCTAGGAGGTGAGTCCAGGGAATGAGAACCAGATGCCCCTTGGTCTTGGTTCTGGGGACTTCCAACTGATTTTGGGGACACAATTGTGGCCTCATCAGTTGTTGCCTTCAAGGAAGTCTTAGCTATGTAACCACTGTCCTGTTGTGAGACAATGGTCTCTACATCAGTAGTGGCTGCTTCTCTTGAAAACTCACCAAGAGTTACATTGAACTCTGGGAGTGTAACCTCCTCTTCTGTTTGTTGGTTGGCTGATTGATTTTTCTCAGGCCCAGTCACTTGTGGGGGTATACTCTCATTGATGGGTGAAGGAGAGGAACTGGGATTATCCTGAGTTTTATCAATAGCCTCAAACAGAGGTTGCATGGTTTGAGGGACATGTTGTGGTGAAGGTGGAGGAGTGAGAAGAGAATTAGCCCTGGGAGAGGGGCTAGTGAACATATGATCAAGTGACTCATATGCTTCATTATGTGGTTCCCTTTGGCTTACAACATGATCCTTTTGTCAGGATGCATGAGGAGTTTGTTTGGGTTGAGATATTTCCAACTGTTGTGAGGAAGTAACAATAGTGGTTTCAGGTTGCTTTTGTGTTGCAACAGGGTTTTCTTCTGGTATCTCATCTTCCAGAAGTCCCTTTTTAGGTGTGTAGGTGGTTTTTGTAGGTGGACGTTTTCTTTTGGATGTGAAACGAGGAAACGTCTCGGATTTGTCTATGTAGAGCACTTACACCATTCGAAACAATGGTTCAAAGCAGGAAACATCTAACATTAGGATCTAGTCTTCAATAGTCTCCCGAGACATTTAGTGTTATAACACTTTCGTGTAATAGTTCAGTTTTTGTAATTGTTGTTGTGTTACAAATTGTAATATTATAATATTTGGATTAATAAAAACATTAATATTTATAAAAACATAAATATTTTTCGTGTAATATTTCAGTTTTTGTAATTGTTGTCGTGTTACAAATTGTAATATTGTAAATCTTTGAGGGTTCCCGAGACGGTTTTATAAATATTAAAACGGTTCCGTGTGCAAAATCTTTTAGGGTTCCCGAGACGGTTTTGGAAACCGTCGCATTAATTACCGTGTTTGGAAACCGTCGCATTAATTACCGTGGTTAGAACCGTGGGCAAAATTTGTATATAAATAGAAGAAGAACCGTGGTTAAAACTCAAAACTCACACAACCGATAAAAAACTAAAAAAACACACATCCGCCAAAAATATGATCACATGGACCGAAGAGGAAGAGATGACCCTTGTGGTCTGCCACAAGGACGTCTCGAATGACCCGGAAATTCAACTCCTTCCCCCCCGGGACGATGGGTCAGCCTTCCCACCGGAGGGGTTTTGGCTTCGGGTATTTAGCGACTTCGTTGAACACATTGGCACCAACACCACCAAGACCGTCAGTGACCTCCAGTTCAAGTGGGGCGACCTCAACATCAAATGTGAGTTGTGGAACACCTTATACGAGCAACAGGTTACCGAAGACCCGGAGGTTGATGAAGAGTTGGCTATCGGATTCACTCAATATGAGTATGGGGTTCGATATGGCAACGATTTCGAACATGTCGAGGCATGGCGATTGTTGCGCCCCCAACTTTAAGTTTTTTTCTTTGTTATGTATTTTTTTTATGTTTTCCTATTATTATGTTTAATTTTGAATGAAATGTTTTTATGTTTTTATATTTAAGTTTAGACTTATAAAAAACAAAACTTATAAAAAACAATCATATTATAAAAAAAATCAACTTATAAAAAAAATGTGGGAACCGTCCGAAGACGGCTCCAATATTTCGGGAGCCCTCTTTGACAGATTCCAGCCGTCTTCGGAAACGTCGGACACGTGGCAGACGGTAATTGGTCCGTGGGGGATTTGAAACCAAAGACGGCTGAGGTGTCTCGGGAATCGGGAGACGTCTCTCCCGAGACGCCTGAGGGGGCTATTTTCGTAAAAAAACTCGGGTCAAAGGCCAATCTTGCAATTTTCCCTTTTTTAATTCAGAAAAGCCAATATGCTTTTGTATATCCAAGTATATTTAAATTTGATACAATATTGAAGAAGGTAAATAAAAATTGGTATACTTAATGCATACATTCGCTACAGTTTGCTTTAATGATTCAAATTAAAAGTAACCAGGGGCATCATATCAAAACAAAACAAAATTTTATAACTTAGTAGATAAAAACACATTACCTTTGTGTAAGAAATCGGAACACTCCCACGCTATAGTGGTGATGGTCACTGCAAGAAGAAGATGTGATAGGCATGATGATGAAAAGGATGGTAGCGAAATTGTTACTATATATAATATATAATTACTTACTAATGATTGATCCTTAGATATATAAAAACAAAGAAGAACCATACGAACAATCATGCGACGATTCCAAATCCAATTCAACCAGCATTCAATCCCATATCTCCAATCGGCTTTCAATTCCTGTTAAATTTGAAGACAATAGTTTGAGCATCGGTTGTAGCTTTTGTGTGAGCAGGGTCAGTAAATAGGGATTTGGTCCCAAATTCTTAACCCTTGGAAGTATTGAATTGGGTCATTGAATTGTGTGTTTTAAGAAGGACGGTTATAATCAAGAATTTAATAGTGTTTTTATAAAAAATGGTTACATCTTCGCATGGGTATAATGTGTGTATTAGATATATATACAATTGGTAATAAAGGTTGTACAAGAGGGGCATAAAAGAAGAAAATGGGAAAAAAGTAAGATTTGTAACGGGTCTTTGGACTCCCATCTTAAAGTTTTCATAAAATTACCAATCTAACTTATTACCAATCTTAAGCTCAAACTAGTAAGAAACCCGCGCGTTGCTGCGGGACGGTTAAGATAAATATATTTTCTTGAACAATGCACAAGCGTAGCAGTGTTGGCCCACCAAGTTGTAGGAAAAGTGTAAAAACATGTTGCCTTCCTTCCATTGTCTTTGAATGCAAAACGATGTATATGAAATAACCAAAAAGGTTTTATTAGGCTTACTTGTGTGATATTGAAATTACAAAATAAGCCTCAATATATTTGCTTTCAGTGTGCCATTTACAAGAAAGAAAACTTTGCTACAATCAACTGTTGATAGATACTTGTGCATCTTGCTCAGCCTTGAGGACAGGGTTATCGACATCTGCTTCTGTGTCACCAACACACTCATCAATCTTATGCAAAGCAAAACAGATTCTTGTAAAGATAAGGAGTTACTTTTTAATATAAACCTAAAATTTGGTTATGCAGTTTACCTTCATAGATTCCATTTCTTGATACACATCAGAGTTTCTTTCTAGCACTTCGCTTCCTGATATCTAAATTGGATTCATTCTAAACTTCGGATCTGATTCCCAAATAACATTCTATTTCTTAAGTCTAATCAGTACTATATAACAATATATGTGATTTTATAAACACGGACTTTAAAAAACTTGAAGTTTTGATTCATAATATAATAATTTAAGATGCTTTCAAAATTTAATAAATGACTTTATGAATATTGTTTCAAAAACAGAACCCTTCGAAAAAATTAATAACTTTTATATAAAAGGTATTTAACCTTATTAATAATTTATTTAATATGGAATAATGATTTACATAAATAGCAAGGTGTATGCAACCTTTAGAGATTTTCTACATTCATAGCAAGGTCCATTCAACCATTTCGTTCAATATCATAAAAAATGTACAAGTTGCTTTTGCAAATAGTGGTAGTATTGGAAGAATTTTCATGACATTTTGGGTGTGAAGCAAGAAACTCTTCATATGTCATCTTAACTTTAGACAATTTGGACATATTTACCCATGTCTCCTCTTTATAATGTAGTATAGATAAGCTTCACTAATGTTTTATTAATCCAAATTTTATGCAACATCCGAATTTTAAACATATAAGTATCTTTTGTACGTCAAAACATCCATTTTTGTCAACGGGATTCAATTTTTCATAAATATCTTTGAAATATGTTGACATATTCTTTGTCGTTATGTCTATGCAAATTCCATTGAGTTAGTATACATATTCCATTGAGTTGATAGAAAGTATAGATATTCTCATGCTCCTTGCCTGCCAAGGTTTTTATAAGAAAAAAATCGATTTCACACGGGAAAAAACCCAGAGAATAATATTATAAAACAACTAAGAACTAAAATATGAACAAAAGATTAGAACCTAATTAATATTCTTGATCCACAAAGTGGTATGGTTTGCAATTAAAATGCAATTAATTATGATTAACTTTTGAAAGATTAATTATTAAACGATATCATTAAAGACCTCCATTAACAAAAGTAGCGAAGCTCATGCTCTAAGTTCTTAAATTCACTTGTCCGCTTTTCATTTGATTTGACCATACTAGTTATGTCCTCTTCTTTTCCTAGAGATCATTTTTTTTAATATATAAATTTATCATCATTAATTTTCCTTTTAATAAACATTTTCCATGATAGATGTATTGGTTATTGTTCACAAATATTTGATTAAATGGATGGTTACGAATATAACTAGAAAAATTTAGCTTTCTCTTTTAAAAGGTATTACAAATATATAAAATTCCTATTCCTTTGTGAGAATTTTATATCGAGCCCAAGGTTGTTTTAGAATTTTAATTAAAGTAGATGCACATTGATGTTCTACATAAGTCTCTAACGCATCTAATTATAATGATAATTTACTGACAGTTTGTTTTGTAGCATTTTGATTTATTTTAAAGAAAATAAGTTATTTTAATATATAATGATTTCAGCAAGGAGCTTTGGCTCAATTAGTATCGGAGCCACAAGTCTCGAGTTCGAATCCGATCTCAACCGCGTTTTATCACGATGAACTTTTAGGTTGCGGGTTTTTCTTGGAACTGAAGATGGTGGGCTTGGGTTATCCAATGCTACATACGATCGCGGATGTGTAGGGTATGTCATTAGGTTATCACGGGTAGTCAAACTTTTTTCCGTGTGTCGTTCACTAAAATGGCAAGTGAGTCTAACTTTGGGGTATATCTTGATTAAATACAAGTTTATGTAGTGATGCTGGCCTCTTCAATCCTTCCCCCTTGACACCATGGTCAATGTAGTTATGCCATTTGTCTTACTAATAATGTATTAGACACCTTTTGAACGTATCACCAAGTTGGAAGACATTGCTTATGTCGTCTCAATAATGATGGTGGTGGACTGGTGGTCACCCGTACCAGTTACAACTCGTCTCACTAGTGATAATGGTAGTAATCCACCTCACAGCCTCTCACTAAAATAGGTGGTCAACACATTGCCAAAAGTGTTTGTATGATACAATAATATTCACACATCTATCTATTTTCTCTTGATGGACTACGATCTATCTTTTGATTTATATTCGGTATGTGAAAATTACTGGAGATATTACTAAAATACTGAAGTTATATTTATTTTTTCTCTCAATAGGTTAACCCAACAAATGTGGTATTTATTTTATAGTGTGAGAAAAGTAGGCTCCAATGAAACAATATAGGCACTGATTCGAGCTCACATGCGATCCACAATTCGACCATGGATATCGAGAAAACTTTTATCGTAGTCTTTTAATCCGGTTTTCTACTTTGTTGTTGGCAATTGATATAGTCAAAAGCACCAAATATGTCTACTCTTAAGGAATATGCTTAAACCATCTAGACATGATTTCAACTACTTAAAGAGAATTTTATCTCTTGTTAGTGCAATCTTAACATCAAAAACGGTTTGTTCTCTTTTTCTAGGCACTTAACAAATTTGATGGTTATTCCGTGATAGAAGACACTTTCAGCTAGTATTTATATTGTATTTAATTGTATAAAATCTCTAATTATTTATAATGTTTTGATTAGTTTATAAAAGTTCTCGTTGTATTAGTTTTCATTAACCTAATCTAAGGCCTAGGGGTATACTTTAACCCTCATCAACTCTACATAGGTTCCATATCACTCACATTCTCCAATTTCACTCCACCTCACATCAAAAAAATGGTTTAAGTCTATTAACTCCATCTAACACTATTGTTTTAGTGTTTTTTTGTTTAAAAAAGGAAACAAAATTAATTAGATTTCTTAACACTATGTTAACATGTTAACATATAATCCTTTTAACGCCCCTTAACACAAGAGGGGAGTGGTGTACAACATTGGTTAACATGTCATGTCACTGTTAACGCCCTAAATGTTAGAGTACACCCCATGACCTAAGAGACATCTTTGGTTTTGCATTTATTCAAGACTTTTATAAAAAATCTTGAGTTACGCTTTTACAAACAAGTTAATATGTTACGAAAATATTTTGCGTGATTTTTTATTGAATAATTTTATTGGAGAAATTTTTGCATAAATAGGCTATTTGCTTGGTGTATTAGAGTGTTTCTAGGTAGAGTGTGAGATAAAAAGCAAAAATAGGTAAGTCACAAACTCAATTGGCGACTTTGATTCAAGATTTTTGAAAGTCATACACTCATTTGGCGACTTTGATTATAATTTTGAATGACACCAACCTAGTTGGCAACTTTGATTCAAGATTTTGAATGTTGCCAATTGAGTTGGCGACTTTGATTTATAATTGGATAATATAATGATTGTCGCCAATTGAGTTAGAGACATTGAAAGAGTGTCGCCAATTGAGTTAGCAACATTGAATGAGTGTTGCCAATTGATGTAGCAACATTGCATGAGGGTCGCTAATTGAGTTAGCAACATTGAATGAGGGTAATGAATGTGCCAACTCATTCTTTTGGATTATTATTCACGAGTCTTGTGTATGAATAGGAGAGTTGAAAGCTTTGCAGGTGGAATGAATGAGGGTAATGAATGTGCCAACCCATTCTTTAGGATTATTATTCACGAGTCTTGTGTATGAATAGGAGAGTTGAAAGCTTTGCAGGTGGAATAATTGAAAGATGGAAGAGGAGGAATAGTTGAAAGCTTGCAGGAGAATAGGTTTTGGCAGGAGGAGGACGAGCTAGATGGATTTAAAACCAATCTTATATAACATGGATGATAGAAGAAAAGCTTTCATCCACAATCATCTGCACCAAAGTTTAGTTTCAAACTCTCAAGATTTTCCAAAGTTGCAAAATTTTCTTAGCGTGAAAATGAGTTACGAGTTACACCCGGGTCCTCTTGAACAACGTGTGTTGTTTCTACATAACGACCACCGTGCGTTGTCTATTTTCACTAATCCAGAAAAATACGACAAACCCTTAATGGTGAAACGAGGTGATAAAACGTTATGGACATTTCTTGATGAAAACCCGCTCGGTGAACGGGTAAAAAGTATCATCGAAGAAGCCGAGTTTGGTGGGGTGTTAAGTTATGGTTATCGGTATTTGGACCACGCACTGATAACTGCGTTGGTTGAGCGGTGGAGGCCAGAAACGCACACATTTCATCTACCTGTGGGTGAAGCCACCATCACGTTACAGGATATCAACGTGTTGTGGGGATTACTTGTAGAGGGTGCTGTGGTATCGGGTCCGGAAACTCCCCTTACAGAGCAGCAAGGCATCAGCATGTGTGAAACTTTGTTAGGTTTCACCCCCGCTTCAAATGACTTTACTGGCAAATCTCTTAAGTTACCTGTGATTATAAGAGAATTAGAGAAACCATTTTCTGAAGTTGAAGCAACCGACGAAGAGTGCATTATTCGTGCACGTTTGATAATATTTTATCTTATTAGTTGCACATTACTTCCCGATAATGCCAACAACAGAATTTCGTTGCGCCGACTAAGACTTTTAAATAATCTAAGAAGATGTTCATCATACAGTTGGGGTAGTGCAGTTTCCTACCGACCAAAGTATTAAAGAAATCAATTCATATATACTTAAATAATATTCCCTCTAAGTTGTTGGATCAGTGGTTTCTTTTGACAGTTAATATTCAAGAACACTTATGTGTTTGCAGGTTTATCAAAGTAATTTGCACAGCAGAATAATAAATGTTCTAAGTTAAAGTATCACTTTTAGAGGAGTTATTACTCCCCCTTTACTATTGCAGTTAATGAGAATCAAAGCAATTCAAAGTATAAAGCAGTAAATGCAAGTATTGAATGATTATCAGATGTGGAAATGGATTATAAGTTATAAAAGCTTTGAAGGATTTCAATTAAAATCAAGTGTCTAAAATAGTGGGATAAACCCAACTATTTATAGACGAATACAGACTGTTGAGCTAAGTAAACAAATGATTATAATATACAAAGATAATGCATACAACAGGCTGTAGCATGGGAACTTGTTCAAAGACTTTAACAAAACAATATAATACTAAACTACTGAAGATACTGAGTCGGTTAGAAGCTTCTGTTTGAAAGTACTGATGAGTGACAAACTACTGATGAGTAGTTTGTCTTCAGTAGTTCTTTAGTGAAATGTCTGGTTAGACTTCAGAACTTCTGATGCTTTAACTCTTCAGCACTTTGACTTGTTCTTCTTCAGCACTTCTATTTTTACTCTTCAGTAGTTCCATACTTAGAATAATTAGCAGAAATATGATTTGGACTAAGGTAACAAAAGTGGTTTCTTCAATCCTTTTTGTCCCTACAATCTCCCCCTGGATTGATGAAGCCAAAACCTTATCCAATCTTTATTTTCTTATGGGTCTTTCTCTAGCTTCCAGTATTCTCCAGATTTCTACAGTCATGGAGACAATAAGCTGGTGTTGTTGTTGCTTTGTAAGAGATCCTTGTTCAGGCTCAAGATGTTATATAGTGAGAAGGTCTTTTGTTGACAGTATGCTCAATTCTTTGGAGTTTTTGTAGACCTTGCTTGAACGATCTCTTCTTGTCACTTTCAATGAGTTTGTATCAGTGAATGACCATTTAACTATGTTCACCTTAGACCTATCAAAGTCTGAGGTGTAGGGGACCAAGCTAGTCTCCTGGGTTGATCCTGAATGAGGAATGTCTTCTATTTCAGTGACCTTCAGGTAGGAGTCCCTGCTCTCTTCAGTATTCACAATACTAGGCATAGCAAAGTTTAGTAAGTGGTGTGTTGTAACAACCTTAGTGTGTGATTGTTCTTTGATGGTCTGTTGTAATTGGTAAGCAAATGTTGCAGGGTCCCTGAATTGGGTAAGGAGAGGTTTTTCTTCAACATCAAAGTCTCCATGTACCACTTGATTTCCTTCTAGTAGTACCATCTTGAAGTCAGTCTTAACTGTTTCCTCTTGCTTCTTTCTGGTAGCTGGCTTTTGCAGTGCACTAGAAGATCTTTTAACAACTGAAGTTTGTGGAACTTCAGAAGTTTTGAACTTCTCAGGATTTGCAGCTTTGTTTGCCTTGAATCTTTTATATGTGTCATAGAGAGTGTCTTCTTTCCATCTTGACACTGAAGTTTTTGGACCAAATCCATTGGCTACCAACTCATCTATTATTTCAGCTCTCTTTGCCTTTCTTTCTTTCTCTGTTGCCAACCTGTCAGCTACAAGTTGTGCTCTTCTTTCCAGTTCTTCAGTAGAGAGTCTGTTCAGAGAAGCCTTTTTAGCCTTGGTGTTCTTTGTAATCATCAGAATAAGTTGTGCTCTTTTATCTTCTTCAGCAGCAACTTCTTTGACTCTGTCTTCGGCTTCAAATTCATCAAGCTTTTCTTGATACTTGGCAATTTTGTCATCATAACTTAGATCATCCCTTGCTTCTAGGCTTTTCCATACTTCATCTTCCTTAGCCTTCTTTAATGCCTCTTTTAAACTCTTCTCTAGTAATTCTTTTGACATTGAGATTGGAGTAGGGTTTAAAATGGTTGTTGCTGTTACAGGTGCAGGCTTTGGAATTTGTGTTGGAAGTTGTTCAGGTGCCTTGGAAGACTGTCCTTGATCAGTCTTGGAAGATATAACTTTCGAAGGGTTGATGGGTTTGATAATAGTCATAACTACTGAAGGATTGTCTTCAGTAGTTTGAATATGTTCATCAGAAGTTTCTTCTATGTACCCTTGGGATTGATCAGAAGTTTGAAGTATCTCATTTCCTGGTCTTTGTGTTATCTTTTCTGCTTCCAGAGACACTTCTTTTGGTTCCTTAATCTTCTCCCCCTTTTTGGCTTCATCCACTTCTGGAAGCCTTAAAGAATGAGAAGTTGTTGAAGATAATGTTGCAAGTTGTCTTGTGTTTTCATCCATCTTCTTGTTCAGCTCTGCAAGTTGTTTGTTTAGCAACTCAAATTGTGCATTGGCCTTTAACTCCCAAGCAGTTGTGAAAGTCTTGAGTTGTTCAGAGATAAGATTTGTCATCATCTGGTACAGGGGACCATCTGGGTTGCATAGGTGGTTCCAGTCTATGCTAGAAATCCCAGAGAATTGGGTAGGCTTTTGTAGTGAAGGGGGTGTTTTTGTGTGATCTTTAGAATGAACTGAAGATGCCACTTTAGGGGAATCAGGGTTTAAGTGGTCTTTAACCTGATCCTTTGTGACCAGCTCTTTGAGCTTAGAGACATCAGATTCAAGACCTTCAATATGAGCCGTCAATTCATGTTGTGGAGTATGTGAATCATCATCCAAACTAATGGAATCATCTGAATCCCTGATGGTGTCCTCAATGAGGGCAGTAGCAGTTAAATCATGAGCTAGACCCAAACTAGTTTTCTCATGAACCTTTTTGTCTTGGTACTGAGGTTTTCCTACTTCAGGCATAAAGCCTTCATCAGTAGTTGCCACATTTGAGGTCTTAGGAATGTCACTTCTGTCCTCAGGTCCACCACTGGGTGGTAAGTGAGTAGAAGCAGCCTCAAATGTACCTAAAGTATCTAAGTTTGGGCTTTGAAACCTTGGTTCATCCTCATCTACTTGGATAGGGCTAAAGATGTCCACGTCCATGTCAACTTCTGAAGGCATCTCCCCTGTTTGATGTGTTTCTTGGGGAGTGACATCTTTGGATGGGACTTTCTCTTTTAGTCCTGAGAGAAGTTTGGGAATTTCTATGGTGGTATGGGATGTTTCAGGTTCAGTAGTTGTGGGTAAGGGATCAGCAGTTTCAAAAGTAGGATCAGTAGTTATGGCTTTCCTAAGTCTTTTCCTATGAAACAAAACTGTTATGGGTTTTTTTTGGGTGGTTGAGATGAAGTAGACTAAGAGGATGTTTCAGCCACATCCTTTGGAAGTGTAGATTGCACATTAGTAGTTTCAGGTATCTCATCTTCCTAAACTACCTTTTTCTTTGGGTTGGTGCGTGTTTGTTTTTGCTGTTTAGGTTTCTTGGGTTTCTTGGCTTTCTTTGGTTTGAGTTTTGAAGATGTGGGTTCCTTGGGGACTGTGTCTTGTTCCCCTAGGTCATCTTCTGGCAAAAGTGTCGGTTTGTTATGCCTTGAGAATACCTGTGAAGTCAGAGGATTTAAAGTTTTTGACTCCCCCGCAAGTACTCCCTCACCAAGTTCCTTTATTATGCAATTATGCATTGCATAACAAATCTTGGATACAGCAAAAACTTCTTTTTAGAGTTTTGGTGATGCAACACCAACTCATTGAAAAATAATGAAGATGCCTTAAAAGTTGTTTCATTTATTATAGAATGAAATATTGGTTGAAAAGTTGAATACATCTGATCATATGATCCAGTTTTGGGACTAAGACACATAATAATATAATGAAATAACAGTTTATATTTTGGATCAAAATATTTTTTGTAAACTGTTGCATGTGACAAAGTACCTTGGTAACCACACTCAGTCATGGTTAGATGAATATCAGAAGTGGGAATATGCTCAGGAGCATCAGCATCATTAAGGCCAAGCCTTATTCCCAGTGACTCCTGTGTGATTGCCATATGCTTCCCTTGGATTGTTGATTTGAGGGAAATCACCTTGTTGTTCACAGTCACCGACTCTGCATTAGCCCAGAACTCATTGAGAGTTTCTATGTGAATGGGAGGATCAACGGTGAATGTTGTGTAGTATTGGGATTTAACGACCAAATCAATGATTTTGTCGTATTGGGACCAGGCTTCATCTTTCTCGAAGTAGCCTCAAAGATTATGTCCCTGTTTTAGTACAAGAGCCATGGTTTCTTTTCGATCGAATAGTGAATTTTAGGTTAGAGAAGGGGTTTTGACTTTGCTTTGAGAGAGAAAAAGAGAATTTTGCTTTTTGAATGGATAAGTGTTTGAAAAAGGTATTTATCAGAGGTTTTTAACCGACTATGTCAAACTTCTGATTAAACAAATTTCTTCATCAGTAGTTTTAATCATCTCTTCAGTAGTTTTCAACAGCTGATGAGAATGATTTTCAAAACACTTTAATAACTTCTGATAATTATCGGTAGTTATATATATATATATATATATATATATATATATTTTAATTCCATTTTCCATTTTTAATGTTTAAAACATCAGTAGTTTCTCTCTCATTTTATTCATCGGAGGTTTTGTGACAAATCAGTAAATATGTAAGTGAAAGTAAAAATATGTGCAGAAGGAAAAGGTGAAAACACTTACAAACTTTACTCAAAATTTAGCATCCCAAGCATGGATACTAACCTCTGAAATGTTGTTGAATCAAGGGGTTTGGTGAATATATCAGCTATTTGATTAGCAATTGTGACATGTTTCACCTCAATCTTGCCTTTTTCATAGCAATCTCTTATGAAATAATACCTGATTTCAATATGTTTAGCTTTTGAGAACTGAACAGGATTTTGAATGATGCTAATGGCAGATTTACTGTCTACTAAGAGTGGGGTCTTGGTCTCTTTGATTCCATAATCAAGAAGTTGATATTGGAGCCATTGGATCTGTGACGTGCAGCTTGCAGCAGCAATGTATTCAGCTTCAGCTGTTGAAGTTGCCACAGACGTTTGTTTCTTTGATTGCCAGGATACCAGACAGTTCCCCAAGAATTGACAACCACCAGATGTTGATTTTCTTGACATTTTACACCCTGCATAGTCACTATCTGAAAAAGCAGTTAACTTGGTAATGCTTGAAGCAGGATACCAAATTCCTAAAGTAGGAGTTCCGTTCAGATATCTGAAGATTCTTTTGACAGCAATTAGGTGTGATTCTCTTGGTGCAGATTGGTATCTAGCACAGAATCAAGTTGAAAATTTAATATCTGGTTTAGAAGCAGTTAAATACAGAAGAGAACCTATCATACATCTATACATGGTTTGATCAACCTGTTTTCCTTGATCATCTGGTTCAACTTGTGTGGTTGGTGTCGTGGGAGTGGACATGATTTATAGTCTTGTAAAGAAAATTTGTTTAATAATTCTTTAACATATTTTGATTGATGTATAAATGTTCCATTTGTTTGTTGCTTGATTTGCAGTCCTAAAAAGTACTGCAGTTCTCCCATTGTACTCATTTCAAATTTTGATTGCATGAGTTTCTTAAATTCATCACACAATTTAGTATTTGTTGAACCAAAAATGATATCATCAACATAAATCTGAACAAGTAAGACATGATTTCCAACATGTTTGATGAAAAGTGTTTTATCAATGGAGCCTCTAGTGAAGTGATTTTTAAGTAAAAAGTTGGATAGTGTTTCATACCAGGCTCTTGGAGCCTGTTTTAGCCCATAAAGAGCTTTGTCAAGCTTGTACACCCAGTCAGGATGAGAGGGATCCTCAAACCCAGGTGGCTGACAGACATACACTTCCTCTTTTATTTTTCCATACAAAAATGCACTTTTGACATCCATTTGAAAAACTTTAATGTTGTTGGAAATTGCATAAGCTAAAAATAACCTGATAGCTTCAAGTCTTGCAACTGGTGCAAAGGTTTCATCATAGTCAATGCCTTCTTCTTGAGAATAACCTTGTACCACCAATCTTGCCTTGTTCTTGATGATCATACCAGCTTCATCTTGTTTGTTTCTGAAGACTCATCTAGTGCCAATTGGTTGCTTGTTTGGAGGTAAGGGACAAATTTCCCAAACCTGATGCTTCTTGAATTGAAGCAGCTCATCTTGCATAGCTTGAACCCAATTGTTATCTTTGAGGGCTTCTTGATACTTCTTTGGTTCCAACTGAGAAATGAATGCTGAGAAAAAGCAAAAGTTGGAAAGCTAGTTTCTGGTAAGTACCACTGATGCAATATCACCCATGATTTGTTCCAATGGATGATCCTTGTGTTCAATCAGTTGTTGTAGACCTGTACTTGAGGATGGTTGTGGAATTTCTTCAAATAAACCACTGAGGTTGATAATATCTAGTTCAGCTGTTTGTTGAGGTTCAGGAGTTTTTGGAGCTGAATCAGTAGTTTCAAAATGTTCATCAGTAGTTGTTGAAGTAGAAGCTTGTGAAACTTCTGAAGGTTTAAAAGTTGATTTAATGACTGTGTTTGAGGTCCATGGTGTAGGATCATCATCATAAAACCCTTGATAACCATAATAAGTAGATTTGGATGATCCAACAGTCTTTTCAGGTCCGAAATTAAAGCTGTCAAGGTCAAAGAGTTCAGCAGGATGTGCTGTAATAAGAGTATATTTGGATTCATTGAACTTGACATTCAGTGTTTCTTCTACAATCTTGGTTCTTGAATTGAAGACTTTGTAAGCTTTCCTCATTGGAGAATAACCAAGAAAATAACCTGAATCAACTTTAGCAGCAAATTTAGAGATAGAGTCTTTGATGTTGAGGATAAAACATTGACATCCAAAAGCCCTAAAGAAGGAGATAAGGGGCTTCATGCCATGAAGAATTTCATAGGCAGTCTTGGTATGTCTCTTGTTGATAAGAACTCTATTCTGAACATAACAAGCTGTGTAGACTGCTTCAGCCCAAAAATACAAACGTAGGCCTGAATCAGCTAACATGGTTCTTGCTGCTTCAATCAATGTCCTGTTCTTCCTTTCTACCACACCATTTTGTTCAGGAGTTCTGGGAATGCTGAATTGTCTAACAATCCCTTTAGACAAACAGAATTCATCTAGAGTTTTGTTCCTGAACTCTATCCCATTGTCACTCCTGATGACTTTGACAGAGAGAGAATATTAGTTCTCTACTTGTAGAATGAAGAACTTGATTATTTCAGTTGCCTCATCCTTGGAATATAAGAAGAAGACCCATGTAAATCTTAATAGTCATCAATGATGACCAAGCAATACTTCTTCTTACCAAGGCTCATGATTTTGACTGGTCCAAATAAGTCTATATGGAGTAGTTGAAGACATGCAGTTGTTTTTGATTCTTCAATAGACTTATAGGAGGACTTATGTTGTTTACCTTTAAGACAGGAAACACAGTGTTCTTTGCACTGGTATTCCTTCAAAGGTAGACCTCTGACCAAGCCCATTTTTGTGACTTTGTTTATGGTTTTAAAGTTCACATGGCCAAGTCTCCTGTGCCAGAGATCAGTTTCTGAAGTTGATGCCTTTGAGAAGAAACAAGCAGTGTTGTTTAGTACTTTGTCTTTCTCAATGTCCACTGCATAGACATTGCTACACCTTTTGGCAATCAGCAAAGTATGATCTTCAATAATCTTCTCTATCAACTTCTGGCCTTCTGGTGATATGATCTTGCATGCTGTCTTGGTGAAAAAGGAAGAATATCCTTTGTCACACATTTGTGAGACACTCAGCAAGTTGTACTCAAGGTTTTCAACCAGATTTACCTTGTCAAACTACATTTTGCCTGAGGATACATTGCCATATCCTAGCACATATCCCTTGGCATTGTTCCCAAAGGACACAGATCCTTCTCTTTAGCTGATAAAATTGTTTATCAGGTATCTGCATCCAGTCATGTGCATTGAGCCTCCACTATCAACATACCAAATACTATTCAACCTTTGGAGACCCTCTGCACAAAATAGCAAATTAGTTAGATTTGGGAACCCAAGCCAATTTGGCTTTGGGTTTGCTCTTGAGAGCAGGTACAGTTTGTTGAGGACCAATTTTTGAAATCCATGTCTTTTTGGCAATGAATTTTTCATTAGGGACAATGGTGGTATCTTTTTGGTGACCACCATCAACTTTGGTCATCAGAAGTTTAACCAAATTTATCAAATCTTTGATCTCAGTAGTTTGTGAAACTACTGATAGGTTAGGTGTAACTTCTGAAGATGAACTTTGAGAAAAAGGCTTTTGTTGAGATTTAGTCTTTTTCTGAGAAAAGGTTTTGCTTGGTTGTTGTTTGTTGGGAAAGAAAGTGTTTTCATAATCTTGTCTTATTTGTTTTCCTACAACCAGTTGTTGATTTTTCTTATTAAACTGATTTTCTTTTCTATATCTACAAAGTTCAGTCATGTGATTAAACAGACCACATATTTCACATGCTTTTGCCTTCTCTTTCCTTTTGGATTCAGCAAGAGATTTGGAAGGCAAATTACTGACAATATCAGTATTTTTCAATATGTCATCAGTAGTTTTCAGGGTCTCAACTCCTGATGTAGATGAAACTATTGATGGCTTATTGTCAGTTGTTTTAACTTCTGCAGAACTTTCATTTTTGAGAAAGTTCTGATGGAAGAATGTGCACTCTTCCTTTTTAGAAGTTTGAACCAATTTCTTCCCATCATTATCAGTTTTGTGGGTAAAATCAGTTGGTGATTCAGTATGGGTATACCCTATGCCAAACTTAACGTTTGCAGCAGTTTGCTTGTTAAGCAGCATTTGGTATCCCTTACAAGACTCAACCCATTTTTCACAGTCAACCTTGGTGTCAGCAAGCTCTTTTGTGACATTGCCTAGGTTGTCTATCATGCTTTTAATTTGTGCCTGGGTTTCAATGGAATTATCTGTTAATTTAGAAATTTCCTTATTTTTTGAAACAAGTTTTCTTTCTAAATCACACTTCATCTGTGTGTATTTTCTTTCCATGTCATTTGCTTTGCCATGTAAATGCACATTAGTTTCTCTAATTAAAGCAAAAGATTCTTTGCAAGAATTTGAACAAAGCTTTAACAGAGATTGTTGTGATACCTGAGATAAAGCAGAATTATAGGAGTATCCCTTAAAGGCCATTAAGGCAAAATTCTTTCTGCCATTGTC
Source organism: Ambrosia artemisiifolia (assembly GCA_032199755.1). Lineage (NCBI taxonomy): Eukaryota > Viridiplantae > Streptophyta > Magnoliopsida > Asterales > Asteraceae > Ambrosia > Ambrosia artemisiifolia. The sequence goes on from CM063520.1 coordinate 52,336,337, forward strand.
AGGTTCTCCCCAGTTGATACCATAGACCTTGTTGTCTGCATCTGGACTGCATTCAGATGTATCAAAAAGAAGACTGCTCCAGTCAACATACCCTGAAGTAAATAGACTTTGTTGAGGGGGTTGTTGAGTTTGTGGAGGATGTTGAGCAACTAGAAAAGGAGGCATTTGTTGCTGGCCCAGGTGTTGAGCAGGCATTTGGACATATTGTATTTGTGGCACATATTGGATTTGTGGAGCTTGTACCTGTACAAAATGAGCACTCCCTTGAGTTCCATTATTCCTATTATATGAGGAGTTAAATTGATTTCCAGACATGGGTTGGTTAAAGCTAGAGCTTCTACACTCTCTAGCAAAGTGTCCCAACTTTTGACACTTATGACATCTTAGTTTAGATTTGTCAAAACCAACTTTTGTTGAGTTGTTTAGTCCTGGAAATTTCCTTCCTGGCCTTTTATAAAATTTGTTAGTTTTTATGCTTAATAAGGCCAGTTTGTGTAAGATATCCATTTCCTCTAAGTCATCACTGCTAAAATATTTTAAGTCATCCATGATAAAACACATGTTATCAGCAGTTTGACTTAGGTCTTCATTGTCATAAGCTGGGAATGATCCATCTGATGAGATTCCAGTTGTTATGTCAATGTGTTCAAAAGATCCAAAATTATTAGAACAAGATGGTTAGTCCTGTCCTAATAAGGCTGTGCTACCTGGAGTATAGTCATCAGCAGTTTTACCAGATTCTTGTAACTTTTTCTTTTGATTTATCTCTCTTTCAAAAGTTAACAATTTACCATGTAACCTTGTTAGGTTTTAGGTATTAAAATCTGAGCTTGTTTTGAGGATTATAGAATAAGTTTCCTATTTTGAAGGTAAAGACCTTAAAAATCTATGTAACATAGATGCATTTGAATAGGTCTGACCATTTAGTTTTAACTCAGAGGTGAGTGATGAAAATCTTTCAAACTGTTGAGTTAATGTTTCACCATCTACATGAGTAAAAGTTTCATATTGTTGGGCTAGGATTTCTCTGGTGTTGGCTATCACATCTTCAGTTCCTCCAAACTGTTCTTTAAGGCTGTCCCACAGCTCTTTGGCACTTTCACAATGTAAAAGTCCAGCATAAATTTCATTTGGGAGAGCCATAGCCAACATAGAAAAAGCTTTTGCATCTAGCTCAAATTTTTGGAAATCTTCTTCAGTGTAGTCTTTATGGTCTTTTGGTCTTTCAATTTTAGATTCTGGATCAGCTATTACTGGTTTGTGAGGTCCAAACATAACAGACCTCCAACACCCAGTATTGGTCTGAGATATGGTGTGTGCCAACCTTCTTTGCTAGATATTGTATTCATTTCTGACCAGTATAGGAGGTTTATTAGCAGATCCAGTATTATAAGGGTCCATTTTTAAGAAGTTTGGATTGTCAATACTTTCTTAAAGTGATGGATGTAAAGAAAAGTGAACCTTTATCCTTTATTGGATATCAATAAGAGCCTGTGTCTGATTCTCAATTTGTTAGATTGATATTTGATCAGATAAACCAGATGCTCTGATACCAATTGTTGGATCAGTGGTCTCTTTTGACAGTTAATATTCAAGAACACTTATGTGTTTGTAGGTTTATTAAAGTAATTTGCACAGCGGAATAATAAATGTTCTAAGTTAAAGTATCCCTTTTACAGGAGTTATTACTCCCCCTTTACTATTGCAGTTAATGAGAATCAAAGCAATTCAAAGTATAAAGTAGTAAATGCAAGTATTGAATGATTCTCAGATGTGGAAATGGATTTCAATTAAAATGCAAGTTATAAAAGCTTTGAAGGATTTCAATTAAAATCAAGTGTCTAAAATAGTGGGATAAACCCAACTATTTATAGACGAATACAGACTGTTAAGCTAAGTAAACAAATGATTATAATATACAAAGATAATGCATACAACAGGTTGTAGCATGGGAACTTGTTCAAAGACTTTTACGAAACAATATAATACTAAGCTACTGAAGATACTGAGTCGGTTAGAGGCTTCTGTTTGAAAGTACTGATGACTGACAAACTACTGATGAGTAGTTTGTCTTCGGTAGTTCTTTAGTGAAATGTCTGGTTAGACTTCAGAACTTCTGATGCTTTAACTCTTCAGCACTTTGACTTGTTCTTCTTCAGCACTTCTATTTTTACTCTTCAGCAGTTCCATACTTAGAATAATTAGCAGAAATATGATTTGGACTAAGGTAACAAAAGTGGTTTTTTCAATCCTTTTTATCCCTACAAAATATGTCCTTAAAATTTCTTATGAAATCCGGAAGATAAGGAAATCAACTCTAACATATATGAAATATTCATGTTCACATGCATCACTAAAACTTATTATGTGGAGTTTCTAGAGACCTAAACATTAGTGGGAGCATTATGTGTCCTAATGATAACTTGCAAAAGTTACAGAGGTGGGGGAACGACAATTTAATCTATCCTCAAATTACACCTCTTCCACTAGACACTGCTCTATCACAACTTGTCTCATTAAAATTTAATTTACTCCTAACAAAGTTTCGTTGATGCCTAAATATGGGTGAACATACATTTTTTACTAAAACTAAAGTAATCCTCATAAGAGAAACAACAATAAACATCATTGAAGAAACACAAATCTTAGATCACCGGATCAGGGCTGATCTAAGTAATGAATCTACGGTATAAATGGTAGGTTTATTTTCGAAAGAGTGTGTTTAGAAAAACGAGGGTCTGTGAATAAGACCAAGGAAGTTAAGAGATAACCGATTAGAAGAGCCGAGCTTCTAAACGTTGGAAATAAAAACAAGGGTTGAAAAAGTACGATGTGCTCGTAGTCTTTTCAGTGATATTTCTAGTGAATTTCGGATGCCAATAAAAGGAGACGAGACTCCTCCTTTTATAGTAACTCAACCTTTAACTTTCTCAACCCAACCTCTACCCTTGATGGGGCCCGGCCCAGGTAGAGGACTCTTAGTCTCCGGCCCAAATTTCCATGCCCAATTTGTGCAAGTGGGTACGTAAAAAGAGGGGAAAGGGGAGATTTTACCGTCCTCACAAGAATACATGTGGTGTCCGTTGAGTGGACGCTAATGGGCGGCGGACACGTGGCGTCCGCCGGTTGGCTAATCCGGGGCGGTGATCAGTCATCTCCTTTTCCAGAACCTGAGACAAGTGGGGATCGATAAAGTCTTCTGTTAGAGATATCTTGGCTGGGGAGTTGCCACGTCGTCATCCTTTTTGGTAGTCAGACCAGGCGCAGCCTTTGATTGGTTGTGGACTCTGACGGACAGCCTGTCGGGTCAAGAACAGTTGCCCAGGGCAGACCTGCCCTGGGGTGTGTGTCTTGATGCTGCCCTAAAAGGTATCTTTTAGTTATGTTGACGAAGCTTGTGTGTTTTGTGGCAAAGAAGCTTCGTTATGTGTCAGGCTTGGCGCTGATGTAGAACGGGCAGGAAAACTGGCGTCCATTTGATGTAGACGCATGTTACTCCGCTGACGTAAAACGGGCGGGGGAACCAACGTCATGCTAATGGTCGCAGCTACCTGTTGATAGTTAGCGTCAAGCTAATGGGCGCAACTTCCTGTTAGTAGTTTGCAGATGTTTGGTTAATCATTCGTCTTTCTTCTTGTGCCTTGAGTTCTTGTAGTAGGCAAGAATGAGTTGCTTTTGACATGGTATTCGTTGGTTTTGATACCATATCCCTTCAATCATTAAATTGTTTTCTCTATTAAATTCTATTTGTCTTTCAAATGTTAGACCTTAAGCATGCTGAATTCATTAAGATTTCTAAGGTCACTGAGAGCAGTAAAAGTCCTTATTATGACTTTTTGGAGGTACAAGATGCGGGGGAGTGGCTCATTAAATTTAACTCCGAATTTAACTTTGATTAATCATCTTGTACACCTTACTGCACCAACTCTTACACACTTAGAAACTAATATTGCTCCTTGTATACCTAAAAAAACACCTAACTCAGAGCTAAATATGTATCATAATAGTCAACTCGGGTGGTCATCTGGGTCTAAAGCCCACTAACTTGATGATTATGTAACCTACCTGACTAACACGAAAATAGATGTTTGGAAAGTTTATTGGTCCTACCTCTTCTAATTAAATCATTAGCATCAATCAATCTTATAATGGAATAAAGCTAAATTAGCAAAACTTAATTCCATAAATTAGACTAACGTTTAGGATTTGGTTGATTACCTAAAGGTATTCATTATTAAACTAGATCCGAATGGGAACGTTATATGATACAATTGATTGCGAAAGATTATACTCAAGAGGGAATAGATTATCAAGGAATCTTCTTACATGCCTTACAAAAGATTTCTTTGAGGATCATTACCGTTCTAGTAGCTCATAATAACTTAGAGCCACATTAGATGGACATTAAAACATCTTTCCTAAAAAATGAACTACATGTGCATAAAACAACCTGAAAGTTCTAAACTGAAGGTTAAGAACACTTAGTTTGTAAGTCAACAAGATCAATGTATAGGTTTATACAAGCATAAAACGTGTTAGAATTATAATGAAATTTTCTTCTTCAAAAACTAAGTGGATTAAAGAACCTACCTCAAGATGAGTGGTAGTAACTAATGCAAACTTGTCCTTATATAGATGACATTCTTTTAACAAGTACATGTTACATAAGTCAAATCATTGTTCACGCATACTTTGACATAATAAATCCCGGAGATGCCTCTTGTGTTATTGGAATCAAAATTCATTGAGATAGACTTAGACTCAACGAGACATTATTTTTGTCTCTAAGCGGTCCTTACACATGTAACATACAACATTGCTTTCCTTTAGAGGCTAATAGGATAAATGAGATTATTATCTTATGATTGCTCATGTTGCTAAACACTAGACTCGTCTAGATTATTGTAAAGCATCTAATAAAATATTACAATATCTTTAAGAAACGAGAGACTATAATTTAAAGAAGAAGTGAGAACTTAAAACAATTGAATACTCTTATTCTAATGAAATGTCAACTTTGGGGTCTTAATGCCAGCAGACGTAACTTATCTCATGGAGGAGTCATAATGAATCGTTAACATCAACCTAAGCAATAATGACATAATATGTTGCTAATCACAACGTTACTATCACTAAATGTTGTTGGAAAATTTACCAGTAGACTCATAACTTAATAACTCCATTTAAAATCTATATTGAAGACTTACTGTGATAAGTCAGCTACCCTGTTTTTTCGAACAATAACAGTTCGAGCATAGTTGCATTAGAATTTCGATACGAAATTGATTGTTCACTTATCTTATGAACAAATAGAGGAAACTAAATCTTCGTATCGAATACATTTATGATATGTTTATGCATCCAATAACTAAATGTCTATTACCCATAAGTTATCCAAGTAACACTTATATAAGATCTGTCTAAACCAATCTAGACTACTATACCATTCCTTTTTGAAATCCAAAAGTACCTAAGCATTATTTATTTAAAATCTTGTCATTTCGCGGCTTTGTTTTTGAGAACGATATTTAGTTTTGATGCATCCAAATACACCAAATAGAGTAGTGGATTTCAACATCCAAGTATCTTTGTTGAACCCCATTCAATAATTGATATGCAGGGTTGGATTGGATACAGGATCTAACACAACGTAAGATTAGATTGCATCATCCAACATATTTATTAAAAAGACGTGATGGAAGAAATTATTTATACTTATAATAAAAAGTCAACATACTAATAGTCATAAGAGTTATAGTTGAACGTATCTATATAAATCGTTAGTTATAGACTTGTATTAAAGATTATTAAAAAAAAAATAACCCATATGAATCAGTCCAACTAATTAAAAGAAAATTTTACTTATTTTTTATAAATTAGGGAGTTAAAGCAATTGAGTCACCTCTAAGTTTAGGTCCATTAAAACAAATCAGTCTCTAGGTATTAAAAATTAACAAATTATAAGTTAAATTAATCATTATACTGTATTGAAACAAGTACAATTATATAGGTGATATTCTAACAAGAACATCATCACAAGACGTGTTTCTTAGGCCATACGGTGTGAATGTGTGACCAGGCCAGACCCATGAGGGGCTTGTGAGGGCCGTGAGGTCATGGGCACACCGCCCCCAACCCCATCACGCTTGAGATGCGTGACAATCCACACATTTTTCACGACTTGAATATGTCTCGGGAATGGTGAAGGGGCCACCGGAATTATAGTCGTTGCACTTTTTTAACGAATTTATTACTTTAAATACAAACAAACATTACCAATTCTCTATTTATATTCTCTACCATTCTTCAATTATTTTTATAATCTCTACAACCCTTAATTAAATTCTCAACCATTTTATAATTCTCTCTAATTCTCAATTTATAATTCTTTTTTGCATTTTACGCAATGAGTGTTTCACCCCCCTCTGACGAAATAAATGCATTTTTAATGCGATCATACAAACTACATAAGTTATGTTAGAGGAAGAGGAAGAAACCAATTCCCAACCTAGAAGATGAAGGGCGCAACTAAATAGGGATCGTGAAGGTAATTTATTTAATTTTTTGACAATTACTATTTTATTTTAGTGTAAATGTATATTTTCATGTAATTAGTATTTTTTTAGTAAAAATAGATCATTTTTTTCTCTAATTGAAATTTGTATTCAATATAGGTGCTAACGATAAATTGGTGGTCGATTACTTTGCCAACAGCCTGGTATACACTGATCAAATGTTTAGGCGTTGGTTCCAAATAAGCCGTCGTCTTTTCCTACATATAGCCGATGATCTTGCAAATTATGGTCCGTTTTTCACATTAAGGTTGGATGCTAGGGTTAGAGGCGTTTACTACTCTTCAAAAGTGTACATCGGTAATTCATCAATTGGCTTACTGCACAGCTAGCGATGCATGGGATGAATATTTGAAGATGTCTGACAACGAGATAGTTTGTGCAAGTTTTGCAAAGATATGGTCAAGCTACACAGCAAACGATATTTGCGAAAACAAACAAAAAAATTGACATTATTAAATGTTTGTAAATTAGGACATTTATACTAATTAATATTGTCTGTTTTGTTTACAAGATGTACATCAACTTATATTTTTGTTATTTGGGTGAAAACTTCGCAGTGGATCACATATTCAGTCATTTTGGGATTACCTCCACAAACTATCTTATTTGTGTTCTCATTTCATTAGAAATCAATGCACATGAATTGTCGCTGGTGATATTTGAGGACAAACATTTTTTGAGTCCAACATCTCTAATGTTATCCGTCAATACGTAAATACATATATTCTTACAAACACCCTTTATTACCTCATTGTTCTCAATAAGTTTGTCTTACCATCCCAACGACCTAAATATACAAGACTGGTCTAACAAATTCCATGTATACCCATAACACGTAGGTGAGTTTAACACCACATGTATACCCATAAAAACAAATGATCATCAATGAATAAAACTACAACAAATAGCATAATTACATATAATATCAATAAATATAACAATCTATATATGGATCAGTACATAAAATATATTATTTTAGTTAAAAACCGTAGACCAACTTATGTTGAGCCCATGGCTTTAACACCAACCTACAATTCCCGTAGCTAAAAAGTGACTAACGACAACCAAAACCATAACTAACACACAAAATTACAAAAATTATCAATAAAAATAATAATCTTCTTAGACCCTTTTAACCAACAACGTGGTGGCGCTGCTGATAGCCAAAAGACAAGGAGGTACATGCGCTAATCAGGCTTGACAAGCTCGATTGTTAAGTGTTTTGTGCCTTATGTCTAAGGCCTGAGGCAAAATTAACCACTATTGAGTCGGGGGTCTCACCGAAAGCAGCCTCTCTCTTCCACGCGGTAGAGGTAAGGTTGTCTATATTCTACCCTCCTTAGACTTTACCTTAACTTTGCTATTGGTGGGATTAAGTAAGTACTGTGATAATGATGATGATAATAAAAATAATAATCTAGATGGATCAACATATAAAAAAAATATTAATTCCTTTAGCTAAGAGCTAATGACCAACATAACTAAGATTAAATATACACTAAGATGCAAGTAACGAAGCTTCTTCTTAGACACTTTTAACCAACAACGTAACATCTTTCACTATAAATAAGCTTACACGAATGTATCCTCCATTCATAAACTTTCCCTCAACATTTAACAATTCAAATATTCTCCGGCACAACCACAAAACATTAGTGCATACACACAATTATACAATAATGATGATGTGTAAACATGCTCATACATACTTATGTCAAATACCCATTAAACTACCTCTTCTCCGTCGACGTCCACAAAAAGATAAAGTTGTGGTCGTCATGGGTGCCACAGGTGCCGGGAAATCAAGACTTTCGGTCGAAATCGCCACGCGATTCACCGCCGAGGTTATTAACTCGGATAAGATACAAATGTACAAAGGTTTAGATATTACTACTAATAAGATTAGTGAAGAGGAATGCAAAGGTGTCCCTCACCACCTTATTGGAATCATAGAGCCCGAAGCGGATTTTTCGTCGAAAGACTTCGTTCGGGCGTCATCGATCGCGATACAATCGATTGTTGGAAGAGGGAAGTTACCAATTATAGCCGGGGGCTCGAATTCGTTTATCGAGGCATTGATTGATGATCCGAGTTGCGATTTTCGGTCAAGGTATGATGTGTGTTTTTTGTGGGTTGATGTGGCAATGCCGGTGTTGAAATGGTTTGTTTCGGATCGGGTTGATCGGATGGTGGCCGCGGGGATGGTAGAGGAGGTTCGGAGAATGTATAACCCTAATTTGGATTACTCGAAAGGGATTCGACGAGCTATTGGCGTGCCCGAATTCGATTCGTATTTCCGCTCGGAGTACTCGTCGTCATTTGACGAGAAAGCGCGAGAAGCATTGTTAGAATCGGCGATTAACGAAGTAAAGATGAATACATGCACGCTTGCATGCGAGCAGTTAAAAAAGATTCGTCGGCTAAGAGACGTTAAAGAGTGGGATCTTCATAGAATTGACGCTACAAAAGTTTTTGAACAAACAGGTAAACAGGCTGACGATACATGGTCTGAGCTGGTGAAAGCACCATCAACCGCCATCGTTAGCCAGTTTATCAGTAATTTTTCTCGTATTCCTACTGCTGCCGACGCATCAGACAGATTCATCGGCAGCGGAATAAGAGAATACGAGAAAATCGCTGCGGTCGCAACCGCGGGTCACTAGTTACCAAGGAAATTATTCGGTGACCAATTTGCACAAATTAAATTATTTTTGGGCATTTTGGCTTTTTGGCCCGAGAATATATGTCAATGTCACGTAGTTAAAGTGTTGTGCCGTACAATATACTTATGCGTATTTTAGTGAAATGACTGAAATACCCTGTAGAGTAGGAATAATAATAATTGGGATAGATTATTAAAAATTGTATGACAGTGTATGTATGATCTGTAACAGGAGTGTGTACAAAATATAATACAATGAATCTATGTCTCTACGACTATTGTTTGCTCTCTTAGTAGTATCAAATGAAAGTGGCATTTAATTATGCATAAAAAACACTCTCCACACGGTTTTATGGCAATTAATCTTGTATAATTAAATATTTTTTTTAATCAATCATGTATATAAAAGTTTTAGGTGATAATATGCTATCTAATACGGTGAACTAGAAACTAAGTGATATTTAGATTAAAAAAAATGGAGATTGGCAACATATTGGATGAATCAAGAACAAATGAATATATGTGGGTCAAGAACCGGTTAAAGATGATCTCGATTGAATGGTCGGGTTGCTGTAAATTTAATTTCTGAAATTACTTTCTTGGCTGTATTGCTAGCGTGGCTAGCTTGTTTTGGGTGCTAGCGTCTTGCTAGTGTTTAATAAAAGTTGACTTTTAGAAGAAAAAAAGGAACTTATTAGGGATCAGGAGTTGGTTGATTTTGTAAGCTTTACGGATAAATAAGGTGTTGAAAAGGCAAGACGCAATCATTGTTCTTAGGCATATGAGTAATCTTAGTACACATTTAAAAATATGTACCGCGTACTTGCTGATAGAGAGGCAGGCAAACAAAAATTGTGTTTGGGGTTAAAAATGAAATCACCTCGACCAAAAAGCAGTTAGGAATGCTCTATGTCATATGATAGTACTTTTGTTTTGTCTAGTTTTGTGGAAGGGGCAGGTTTTATGTGATTCATGAGCATATGTCGACCATTCTTTTAAAGTTTCATGTAGAGCCACAATCACAAAAAGACATATACCATATGTTTTGGGAAGAAAAAAGATAAAGTTGGAGATTTTATTAAAAAGAATATTAATAGGGTTTGTTAGACGATTGACACCTGAACTTCTAGTTAACAATCCAATTACACATGTTTTATCACCCACTTCGTAGATAACGTATGTAACCTGAGGAAAAAGTCTTGAACTTTTGTACTCGAGAATCATCGTGGTGTAGACATTAGGAAATTGATTGAAAATTGTTTACTATAATGGGGAATTGATGACGTTTTTACAATTTCAGTTGACAATATTAGTTCCAATGATGTTGCAATAGACTTTTTGAAAAAGGTATTCCAAAATTCTAACAAGTGTCTTTTAAACGGTAAATGGATACACATTAAGTGCGTTGCACATATTCTAAACTTAGTGGTCCAAGATGGAATCAAAAATTTGATTAGTCGGTTAATAAAACTAGGTGGCTGGTTAGGTGGATTAGGCAATAACTTTCAAGACTTGACAAATTCAACAATGTTGCTAAAATTGTTAATGTCGATACAACGAAACACTTAATTAGAGATTTACCGACTAGATGGAACTCCACATACCTTAAATTTGGAAGTTGCACATTTGCACAAGCATATGAGATAGCCTTTGAGAGATGCGATTATAAGGATTCCGACTTTAGATTCGACCTAAAATGTGGGTTTCCAAGTAATTACACCAACCGATTAGCAAAGTGTTAGAGATTTGTGCCTTATAAAATTGTTTTATGATGTTACTTTGAGGGTGTCTAGGAGTCTGGGACAAATTATGTGACCTTAAACTCCTACGTATGAAAGATTTATTCCATTCATAGTGTACTGGATGATGTTATTGGCAATCTTAGTCTTTGTCAGATTGCAATGACAATGAAAGCAAAGTTTGGTAAGTATTTTGGCAACTTATAGAATTAAATCTGAAAATGAATTAGACAAATTTTTAAATAAAACACCTCAAGGATTCAGTTATCTTCAATGCTTTTTGAATGGTGGATGGTTAGTAGCTCGGGAAAACAAGATTTATTCTTAATGGTTAGAGACTTACTCGACATTCTTGTGAAATCAGTTTTTAGCACAACTAGTATTTAGGTTTTGGGTCGTGTTCCTTGACTCCTAGAATTTTTAATAGTGTAATCTGCACTCAAGACTAGGTTTGGGGTAAATTTTTAAGAGTGTAGTCTGCACTCAAGAGGGTGTTTGGGATTGATTTTTCAAAACAGGTTTTGCATTTTAGAAAAGCAGGGGTGGAGCCGTTTTCCCTGCTTTTAGATTATTGCGTTTTGGTAGCCTAAAAATGCATTTCAAAACTCAATACCAAACACTAAAAACTAATTAGATTTCTATAACAAGTTTTTTAACATTTTAAATAGAAAATGATAATAAAGTAATTAAATAAAATAAAAATGATAAAGAACCAAAATGGCAGGCAAAAATTTCGTTAAACAATATACTATGGTTTCAAACTTATTTTCCATGCGCAGAAAACATTTTACTTGCGCAAAAAACATTTTACCTTTTTACGTTGGGTTGTAATACTAAACTTGAATGGCTCAAACAATAAAGAAACTAAATAGTGCATACACGTTCTTCCTTATCACCCAAACCTAAAAACAACACCCAGTAAAGACGTGTATTTTATTGATTTGGTGGTTTTTGTTTATAAATTTTGGTTTTTATGTTTGTTTTTTTTTTTGGAAGAAAGATCATAGTTTTAGTTTGGTAAGTGAGTTTGTGTTTGATTTGATTTGGTGGTTTTGTTTATAAAGTTTTGATTTTTATGGGTTTTTTTGGGATTTTGTTTGTAGGATTGTGAAGAGAGGAATCGGATGAAACGATTGAAGGGAGATTCGTTGTTGTTGTTAAGGGGGTTTGATTATGTTGCTAGCTCGTTTTTGCAGCCTTTGAATAATCTTGATAATGCTCTTCAGGTAAGTAGCTTCATAATCATATATGATGTTGTGTTTGTGCTAATTTTCTGGATCTGAAAAGCTAAATGATATTGTTGTTATCTGTTTAACATTCTAACTAAAAAATAATACATTGTTAATGTCAAATATTCACATGTTTGCAATTTTAGGTTAGGTATTGAATATTGATATTTTGAATAATGCATTTTTTGGCCTTTATGATAAGTGTTAATATGATAGTTATACATTGTTTTATGTTAGGTATCAATATTACTACGTTACTATGTTAGAGTTTTACATTTTTTCAGCCTTTAGGTAAGTGTTAATATTAGAGTTACATTGGAGTTATACATTGTTTTAGATTAGGTGTTAGCATTAGAGTTGTACATTGTTTTAGGTTAGGTGTTAGTATTAGAGTTATACATTGTTTTAGGTTAGATGTTAACATTAGAATTATCCATTGTTTAAGGTTAGATGTTAACATTAGAATTATACATTGTTTAAGGTTAAGTGTTAACAATGGAGTTATACACTATTTTAGGTTAGGTGTTAACATTGGCGTTATACATTGTTAATTGTTTTAGGTTAGGTGCTGCCTAAAACTTTTCTACATGTAAATGTGAAGTGCACCAATTTATTTCATATGTAAACCTGATGTGTCATATTAGATTTCTCAACCCCGGAACAGTCATGGGATATAATCTACTAGTATAATATCAGTTACTTATCTATACAATTGTGTATTTTTTTCTAAACTTTAGTATCGCACTATGTATCATTTATAACCCCCAAATACTCAGCCTTCCACTTAAATAGAATTTCAAAAGTTTGTATTAAACTTTGTATAAGTATCCTACATATCCAAAAGGCAACTGACATTGATGAAGAATTGTTTTAGACAAATTTTCATATATATATATATATATATATATATATGGGAATTTAGAAACCATACATTCCTTAATTAGGAATGATATACTCTGGCCCACATCACATATCAATAGAAGTCTACCACATACCCCAAAATGTGATGTCACATCCTCAGAATGTGATGTCATGGAGTGTATGAAACCCAGAACATATATAAGTTTGCATGTGTATGTAGAATTTGTTTTTTTTTAGTTTCAAATTTACGTCTTAGATATAGTCTTATATATAGCATACGTCTTTTCACCATTTATTTTCTACTAATTTTTGACCGATCATTAGTTAGCTTAAAAAAATACGTCACTGTATTTATTTATTTTTATTGACATTTTGATATAAATTTGTTGTAAACAAACTTGTATTTGAAATATAGTATTTTCTCAGGTATTGGGCAAGTTATATTGATTAGCTACATTGTGGCGAACTAAACATAATCCGATATCGATTGTATAAACGCCGGTACTACTATTGGTATTATTGGAACCGATATCCGTTTTATTCTTTTTAATCGGTGTAAAACACCAAGTTTATTTTTTGGTTATATCCGAATTTTATTGTATTATTTTTGTTTTGTAATCACATCGTTGTAATTTTTTTAGTACCGTAAACAAGGGTTAGGATCAAATACGCAAGACACTTTTTTTAGGAAGGGTGAGAAGGATTGTGGTCCATTGATCTTATATTTGAAGGGTTAAGATTAGTTTGTTTGAAAAAAATAAATAATAAATTAGAGAAAGAGCATAAAAGGAAAACCACATTTATTGACTTTCTCTCTTCACATGCAATGCACATGTCAATTTCCCCCATCATTTTAAAACGTCTATAACTTTTTCATAAGATATTTTTTTTTGAAAAAAATTTCACCATATTAATGAGCGTTTTTTATCTTTAATATGAGTACCACATTACTACAATAAAATTGAAAAAAAAATCGTGTTAAACGGGTTTTCTTCTTCATTGTGTCTTCTGCTCGTTAATTGTGTTATAGTATGCACGTGTGCTTTATAAATATGTTATTTATGTTTTTTTAGTCTACACATGATTTAACTTTGTCCATTGTGTTTTTAGTATGTTTTCCATTGTGTTTTATGCAAATGAGTTTTGTATTTATGGTGTACATTGTGTTTAAGTTTAATATTCATTGTGTTTTAGTCTTCTGTTCATTGTGGCTTTAGTATGTCGTCCATTGTGTTTTATTAGACTGTTCATTGTGTTTTATACCCTAGCGTTCATTGCATATTTAATACACATTATATTACGTTATCTCCATTGTGTCTTACGCAACTGTGTTTTCAACTTTTTTTTTCAAAACTATTCATTGTGTTTTAATCTTTTGTTCATTGTGTCTTTATTATGTCGTCCATTGTGTTTTACGCAACTGGGTTTTCGACTTTTTTTTTTCAAAAGTATTCATTGTGTTTTAGTATTCTGTTCATTGTGTCTTTACTATGTCATCCATTGTGTCTTACGCAACTAGGTTTTCAACTTTTTTTTCAAAAGTATTCATTGTGTTTTAGTCTTCTGTTCATTGTGTCTTTAATATGTCATTCATTGTGTTTTATTAGACTAATCATTGTGTTTTATACCATATTGTTCATTACATATCTAATTGGTACTCATTGTGTTTTACACTCCAATGTGTCTTACGCAACTAGGTTTTCGACTTTTTTGTTTTCAAAAGTATAACAATATGGTACTCATATAAAAGATAAGAAGACGCTCAATTTTATGGTTTAATTTAAAAAAAAAGATGACGTATAAAAAAGTTACAGACGTTTAAAAATGAAGATGGAAATGGCATGTGACTTGCATGTGCATATTCTTTTTACAAAATTACCCTTCCCACTTGTTTAATCATTTGGACACATGTCATTTTCTAGTGGCTTCTCACGCTTCTCATTTTTTTGTAGCCTTTGTAGAATAACTCAACCCCCGTGGCATGTTTGGCTCTCCCTATTTGGCATCCTTATAACTTATTGACTTAATCAAAAAGTTAATAAGGAGAAAGTATTGTTTGGGTAATGGGTTGAAAATGAGGTTTTTGTAGGTTGAAAAGGAGATAAGTTATAAGTTAGAATTTATAACTTTTTGACTAAGTAGACAAGGAGGTAGAAGAGGGAGATAAGGAGAAGGAGAGCCAAACATGGCATAAGTTTCATTACTGAAGGAACCGAGTTGTGTTATGAATAACGCTTTTTTTGTGTTGTAAATCACACTGAATACAAATATCATACCGATAACGACACGAACCGAACCAATACCAAACAAACAATGATGGTATCAGTATCATTAGAACCAATGTAGGTATATTATGGTTTTCGATTAACATAACATACATATTTTATTAAACAACGAATATACTAGGACCGGCAAATCCGACCCAGGCATCTGATTTTGGGTCCTCATGGGTCTTAATAAAGGGCCTTGTGGGTCATTCTAGATATGAGTAAGATTAAGAATGGGTTATTTTGGGTAAATTTAAAACAAATAAAAATGGAGAATAGGTCAGGATGGGTTATCACTTACTGTAAAGCAGGTTAGAATGGGTAAACCAACAAATGAGAAAGAGTCGGAATGGGCAGTCAAAGGAGAAATGGTTCTGAAAGTTTTACATTGGGGAACAGAGATGAGAAGGATAGAGAGGTAAGGATCTGAAGCAGCTGGGGACAAGCACTTTACTGTAACAATGGGCGAGCTACAGACATTGTGCAGAAACGACGGTGGGCCACGCGATACCATACGGAGACAGCGAGCGACGGGCACCGTGCTTGAAGGACGGCAAGTGACAAACACCGTGTTGGAATGACGGCGAGCGACATGCACCGTACCGGTAGGACGAACCGAAACCATCAAAACGAACCAAACCAAAATCGGTTTCACCTAAAACTGGAACTAAAAAATCCCAAACCGAAACTGAACCTATCACTAGCCGGGGTCGAATTGGTCCACGTCGTTAACGGGCCGGTCGGGTCAAAACGGACCTGGTCATTAACGAGTAGGGTCGCGTCGTAACGGTCCGGTTCTTTAACGAGCCCAACGATATGGGGTGTTTAACGGGTCGGGTTGAATTGGTCCATGTCATTAACAGGTCGGCCGACTCAAAAGGGCTCAATGTTACCAAGCCCGATCGGTCGTTAAAGGGCTCGGTTGATTTTAATTTTTCTAATTCTTTTTAATTATTTATTTGGTTTATTTATTTTTTCAACATTTTTTAATTTAATATTTTTAAGCCATGCTAATCTGAACATATACTAATCTGAACCCATCCCAATCCATACCCATCCTAACCCTTTTTCTAATTTACAAATCCTGACCTAAACCCATCCTAACCTTTTTTCTAATTTACCCATCCTGACCTAAACTCATCCTAACCCAAACCTATCTTAACCCAACAACCAACCCAACCCAACCCACCCATTTTGCCACCCCTAGAATATACCATTGAACCCCCTCAACACGCGAACACAACCAACTCGTTAATCTTGTAAACGTATTATTATTATTATTATTATTATTATTATTTATTTATTTTTTATTATTATTTTTATCAATAATAATAATTTATGACCCTCACAACTTGTTTGTTTTCTTAGGAAGGGGGGTTATCTATCTCGTCTGATGAGTTCCAAGAAGCCTGTTTTGTTTTGAGTCCCAACACTTGAAACAACACAAAACACTCTTCAATTCTTATCTTCACCCTCTCTCTCCGTCCTAGGGTTTGAATCTTTCCAACACAATTACCAAATTCCTTATTATTATTATCATTATCATTATACGTAATAATAATATTTCCATCTCCAAACCCTATCTTCTCCTTTATATTCCTTATTATTATTATTATCAACGATCGTTGTGAACAATTTCATCAACCTTTTTACAACTTTTATTTCATTTAGATAACCGTTTAAACATTTATTAATTCATCTTTTATTGTGTTCAGGTTTAGGTGTTGTTGAAATATGGGGTTCAATTCTGTTTACAGGGCACTACAGGATCTTTTTCCAGAGGTATGTAAATATAACTGATTTACATGTATCTAATGTCAATATTAGAACTTAGATAAAGCTTAATTGTGTTTAAGTATCTGGTAAATGATGTTTCCAACATATAGGAAATATATAAAACAATATATAGTTCTTTGCGCCTCGGTTTTTAGACAGCTTCTTCCTTTTTAAAACCAAGGAATGATGATATCTGTGTCAATTGTATATGAATGTTCTAGTGAAATTATTCCATCCTTGACCAGATCATGGCGGAAATGAAATCGAACGCTGATATATTTGCATTTTTTAAATGAAATGCTAGGGTTTTAGACGAGTTTATAGTGGAGGCGTTGTTGCGTTTCATAGCTGTGTATTTATCTCTCTTGAAGACAAATTCTTTGAGAATGTCTCTCGCCCACATAGCCTGACATGCACATGTTGCAGCTGCAACATACGGCTTTAGTTGATGATATGTGACGATGCGTTTTTCTTTGAAGATCATAATCCAACATGTCATACACTTGGGAGTTCTACATGCACCCCTCTGTCTTTCGCTCGTTTGTTTCTTTAGGTTACTTAGTGATAGGGAATATACGATTAGAGCTTGTAACACTTTGGAATAGTAGGCCTCCTTCCGGATGAAACATCTTGCCTGCACCCCTGCGCCAGCTTGTATGAGAAAGAACAACCCCCTTTTCTTGGAGTTTAATGTTACTACGTAGATTATTTTTGAGTTATGTTGCATAGCATATGCCACTTATGACATATGCTATTCAATCAAGAACCAACTTGAGTACTTGACTTGACCTTTTTCCCTCATCGTCATCCGGGTGTTGTTACCCAATTTGCCTCTTCAATTTGCACCATGAACACATTATCTTCTTCATTGGCTTCTAACATAAGCATCACTTCTTTGTCTTCATTGAAAACGGACATAATTTGCTTTATTTTAAATTGGACATTCAAATTGAAAATTTTCTAACTTGTGTCACTTGTAACATTCAACAGTCTCTCTGTAGTCTGTTCAATGACTGTCTTCCTCGACCACATCACCTTGATCAACTCTCAAGAAATGTTTTTCCTCCCATTCGGTCTTCTTGAACTTTTGCTTATGAATCAAAAGGAGTACTTTGCCGGACTCCCAATGGATAAGTATTTTTCAGTAGGAGTCCTTTATATCTTTTCTACGATCTTGACATCCGGCATGTGTTCTTCATTGGTCCTCATCTGATTAGCTATAGTCAAGACTCTGGCAAAACACTCATTGATATTTTCATTTGGCTTCATTTCAAGTACTTCAAATTCTCTACATAATTTCTGCACATAGACCTCTTGATCTGTTCATTCCTTTCAAACCTTCTCTTCATGCAATTCCATACTGTCGTGGAAGTGTGTTGGCCAAGAGTATGCTCAAAAGTTACTCTTATCAGTGGGCCTGAGAAAGACAATGCTTCACCTTTTGTTTTTTTAGCATGAACCTCCTCCTCCATTATATGCCATCTACGCTTTGCTTTCGATGCGTTTTCCATCATTTCACTCCTTCGAAGTGAGGCACCTTTAGTCTTTCCATTGGATATTGGCTTTGATACCAAATCAAAGAACATATCAAGGGTATATCATAGTTGTTAATAGCGACCATAGCGCCCGCTATAGCGAATAGCGTAGCGTAGCGCTCATGTGTCGCTATATGGTTGATAGCGACAAATAGCGAGGAAAATATACATGTAAAACATCTCTAAAAAGTTCTTCTAGTGTATCGCTAAACATGAAATAGTGCCCGCTATTTCATCTCTATCGCTATGTAGCGTATCGGTAGCTTGTCACTATCGTCCGCTATTCACTATTAACAACTATGGGGTATATCGCTCAAACAACTGATATATTATTTACTGAACTCTAATAGTTATATAGCAAACTGCAAACCCAATGAACAGAAGAAAATCACAAACTTCTGATGACTAGGAAATAAACAAAAGACTAGGCAGGTTTCAAGAATATAATTTACCCATCAGTTTGAAAAATTCAAACTTATTAACGCCTAACTTCAACTAGCACGTGATGTTACTCCTTCAACGACCGATTACATGTTTCATGTTTGTGCAGGTTGATTCTCGTATTCTGAAAGCTGTGGCTATAGAACATTCCAAGGATGCCGATTTGGCTGCAGAAGTTGTTCTTGTTGACGTTATTCCCAATCTTCCTAAAAAAGCAATCGCAGTTGGTTCTCCAAGTGGTAGCAAGAGTTCAGCAACTGTGTTTGAAGGTATTAGGCTTTCTTTTAACAGTTCTTTATAGTTTTATTGGTTTTTTTTTGTAGATTTGTTATAACTAGCACATGCTTGGTCTATATTTGTTGATTTGATGACTGTAGCTGTAGGTGAAACTGGCAAACCAGAGTCAACTATGGATCATTTGGTTATTAATTCAAATCATTATGAACAATCAACTAAAGCCTGCATTGTTTCGAGCATTGATGTAAGCTTACATGGTGGTGAAACTGGTAAACCAAAGTCCACTATGGATCATGTAGTTATTAATTCAAATCATCATGAACAATCAACTTCGAGCATTGATGGAAGCTTGCCTGGTGCAGTGGAAGGTAACATTATCATGTAAACTTAACTTTTCTTTATTTGGTCAAGGTGTGTTTGACTTTGTGTTCTGGAGTGATTATATTTCACCAGTTGCGATATTCGTTTTTTAATCTTTGCATATAACAATTCATAGTTTTCCAAGAGGCCTTTGGCCCAATGACATTGGTGAATATCCGTCAACCAAGTGGTGAGGGTTCAAACCCCATTGTGGGATTTTAGGTGATGTTTGTGTCGCCATTCTGAAAAAAAAAAAAACGTTTTTAGAGTTGTGTTACCTTATCATTCAGTTGTCAGACTTGAAGCAAGCTATTTATTTAAAAGAAAGCCAAAATTACCTTCTATCTTTATCTTTAAATATTTTTACTTTCTTCTCATAATCTCGTTATAATATTAAAAACTAACTATTCTGATTACAAATGACAATAACTAATTAATAAGTAGGTTAAACAATTATAGCATTTGAAGTTTTGTATTTTGTTTTCAAGTACATCAACGGAATATAATATGTTCATTTTGGGTCATCTGTTATCCGTTCACATTAATAACAGACTATTTTATTGTTACAACTGCAAATGAAAACAAAAACCACAGTTAAATATTATCTGCTTAACACCTTTCATTACAGCTCGGATTGTGGGTTGGATTGTTTTTATCATATTATCAGTTTAATGCATGTTTTTTGAGTCCGTAGCTTACGGACTTTTGATTTTGACATGTTTTTTCTTATTCAGTAGCTTTTGATGCTCGTGATTCTGCTCAACTTAATAGTCACACAGTTATAGAGCCTGCAAATTCGGAATCACTTGTCATGTCATCTTATCATGATGCAAATGGTGAAATCGCAACTGAAAGTTCATCAAGAATTTTGGAGAAGTTTGGAGACAACATTGCTATTAATCACGATAGCAGGTCTACGGATAGTCAAGATCAAGGATGTGTGAAAGCTGGATGTGAAACTGTTGATAATGGAACAATATATGTTCCAGTAAGCAACCATTTAGTTGAAAATTGTGAAACGAATCTAGTTGAAACTCAAGAATCGGGTCCCACTTCATCAAAATCTGTCTCAGAAAAAGAAGCTTTTGCAGTTGAGTTTGATGATATAGATGATGGGTCAGGTATGAGTTCTGTACTTACTAGATCAGAAGAAAAGTGTAGCATTGAGCTTCTTGAAGAAATTATTGAAGATGCTAAAAATAGCAAGGTAATTTTGTATCTGTATATATCTTCCAACTTCAATTGTTTCAAGTGTTTATCTTAGATGAGGTGGTTACTAATGAATTGTTTGATTTGGATCATCTGTTATCTCAAATGGATATCACAGAAAAGATAGTTTGAAAGAAAAATGCATTAAACCTCCTGAATTTAAATTTTCAGAAATTTACATATAATCATATTTGACACTATTTAAATAGTAAGAAATATAAAAACGATTTAGTTCAACTTATCTCAACCAGTACCAATAATTACACATTTTGATTCGTTACCTAACCTGCCTTACACTTTGTCTACCTGTTATTTTTTGAACCTAGGAATTTTGCTTTTTTCTTTCTTTTTTTCTAATCCTTTTTTTTCAGTGGATTTGGAGTTGCAAGTTTTTTAAATAATATTGCTACTTTTGCTGCTTGCAGTATGCCGTTATTCTCATTATGCTATAAACAAGCTAACTCAATGCTTATTGCAAGCTCTTTGTTTTGTTTTCATATATCTTTAAGAACTACAATACTATTTTCTTAATCTATTTATAAATAATAAATATGATATCCTTACAAATATCGTCTTTTGAAATTGGTTATGGTGCAGCAAACCCTCGTGTTAGCAATGAATTCAGTTGTTGATCTTTTGCGAGAAGTAGAATCCAAAGAAAAAGCTGCTAACCAAGCACAAGAAGAAGCCACCCAGGGTTGCTCAGATATTCTTGCCAAGGCAAACGAGGTTAAACATGCACTTTTAAGGGCAAAAGAAACAAATGACATGGTAATATATATTTTTTTTGATAGATTGGTTTTTTAATTACCTTAAGTCTGTGTGTATACTTATATATTTGTTTTTTTTAGCATGCTGGAGAAGTTAATGCGGAGAAGGCTATTTTAGCCACCGAATTGAAAGAGCTTCAGCTTCGTTTATTTAACTTGTCAGATGAGAAGAAGCGGTCGCTTGCAATTCTTGATGAGGTATAATTTTTATTTACCAAACATGTTGAGTTGACTACAAGTATTTTTTCTTATTTTTGTCTAAATATGATAATTTATGTATTATTTTTTAATGTGTTGGGTACCTTTAAAATCATATTTTGCTTCAATAGTAACTTTTTATTTTCCATCAAGAATACACTTTGGACACCTTTTCATTCGATTTGTTTGTTGAGGATGCATCTTTTTGTTTTACCCATTTGCGTTTTTAGATAACAATTAATTAATTTCATGTTTATATTTTAGATGCGCAAAGCTTTAGAAATTAGATTGGCTGCTGCGTTGGATGAAATTGCAACAGCTGAGCAACAAAAGCTAGAAAACGAACGGGCTGCCAGAGAAGCACTTTTGTATCAAGAAAGCCAGATGGAAAAAGTTGTCGAAGAGGCTAAGAAACTGAAGCTGGAAGCAGAGGAGAATTCCAAGGTAGGTGTCATTAAACCTTTTTGTTATGCACATCCTTAAATATACAAATATACTTCCTTTTGTGGCATATTGAAACATTTTTTTATTTGGTATCTAGTTGCAAGAATTTCTCATGGACCGTGGCCGCGCAATTGATATCTTACAGTAAGTAATATTTTTTGGAGGTGGCATAATGGGTGGGTACGGTGATGGGTCCAATATACACACATTTCTTGCTATGGGTCAAAACGTAGTCGTGCGGTTGATATCTTATTGCACACCATCTTTTTGTTTCTAATTATTATTTAATATGGCGTAATTTTAGCTGGAGTGGCAAATCGGGTGGGTCTGGTAATGGGTCAAACCGTTTTTTTGTACGACTTGGAACATAGTTTGTGGGGCAGGGTTACCCGAAAAAGTATTTGCGTAGATTTTTAACTTTCGAATTTTTGTGATAAATATGTTTATAAAAATGTAGCAGTCAAAAAGTAATGATTGTTACCCAACTTTTTGAATTTTATATCCGTAACCTATGATCTAAACACGGTTAAAAATGTTGATATATTAATAAAAGAAACAGTAGGTTTTTTTTCATGAAAATACACATTGGATGGTTTTGACCTGACCATTTCAACCTGTTCGAAATATAAAACCCAAATCTATCTGTTCATAAGTAAATGTGTCCAAGTTTCCATCTCTATTAGTTAATATGATCTGAAAAAGAATCATCAACATTTCATATATACACATGTTTGCAGAGGAGAGATTTCCGTCAAATGTCAGGACGTGTTACTGCTAAAAGAGAAATTCGACAAAGGAATCCCGCTAACCCGTTCACTTTCATCTAGCCAAACATCATCAATCTTAGCATCTTCCGGTTCATCATTTAGAAGTGTCATTAAACCCCTTGAACCTGAGTCCGAGCTTGAGACATTTGAAAGCCTAATGAAGAGTACAGAAATGGATGACTCGTATGGATTCGTCTACAAGAGTTCAAGGTCAGATGTAGCTCCAGAAGAAACTGCAAGTCTTGGTGATCGGAAGATGCTTCAGGAAGACGGATGGGAGTTCTTTGACAAGTGATCTATATCATTTATGGGACGTATGTTATTATTACACAAATAAGTTTTACCTTTTGTATGACCCGAACTTTGACGCTTTGTTTTGACCTGTGGAAATAGTAGTTGTGTCATACATTACTGTTGCAATAAAGAGACAATATACGACCTAATGAGCCCGTTTCTGTAGACGGGTTGGTTTTGTACCGGTATGACTGTAGGGAACTTGCTTACCTCACGGGTAAGTACTGCCAATCCGGTCTACGCCACACGGTCATGTACCCATGTTCACCATAATGATAACCATGCAGTGCATAGTAATTAGGCTACATATTTTAAGCCAGTATGTTTTGTGTAAGTCTTGTCGATGAAAAATGTAAAAATTACATGGAGTGTCTCCCGTCTCTAGTTTCTTGGAAGATTGAACCATCTCGAATCGGTCTATAACAGTCACTTGCAAGGAAATTTGATTAGTTGATTGATCGCATTGCGCAAGTGATGCTTTTTCAATACCATCCCGCAGTAAAACTGAAGAAGCTAAAACCAAATTGTTGATGGATTGATTCATGATTAAGAGGTTACTTGAAGTACACTTTGGTCAATTTTTTAACCCATTTAACTTTAATCTACTGATTTATTTAGTTATAAATTTACCAAAGAGATTATATTTAGTTTACAAAATTTATCAAATAGCTTGTAGTGCAACGATATCAATGCGTGTTAAAGATTTTCCTTTCATTTAGTCTCATGGTGAACATTGGTGTAGATCCAAAAGTAGTTTTGAGGGGCTTTAAGCTACCCGTTTCTTGATGTATGGGTGCTTTATACAACTCAAGCTATATACATTTTTATGCGTCACAATTTATATATATTACATTTAGGAGTGTCGGCTACACTCACGTAAAACACTATTGCAAATTGCAAAGGATCAGCCAATAAGAAGACAATACCAAAAACGATCAGCCAATAAAAAGACAATACCGAAACCGCCTAGAAAGACGTTTCCAAACATTCAGCGTTAAACCTTGAACACGCAAGTTCTTACACTTTAACACTTGATTCGGGTTCTTGGTACAAGAATCCATTGCATGGAAATGCCATGATCTCGTCACGTAATGAATGGTACTAGAATATGTTACTATCAATATCTTGTTATTAGCTCACACATAAGTTTATCAAAACATAAGTAGGGGCGGATCTAGAATTCTTTTACGAAGATGATAATGAATTTCTACTTTTTTTATATACTTGTTCATATGATGATTTGTTCATTAATCCTTGTTATGCACTATACCACTGGAAATGTTTTTTTCTGCGTAACATAACATTTTTTTATTTGGTATTTAGTTGCAAGAATTCTTCATAGACCACGACCGCGCAATTCATATCTTGCAGTAAGTCTTGTTTTCAGTTTTTGAGTAGTTTTATCTGGAGGTGGCAAAATGGGCGGGTTGCAATGTATTTGTCCAGGTATATGATTTGTTTCAAAATGTAGTTTGTATCCTGCATTACGCGCAACCCGTTTTGACCCGTTACAGAAGTAAAACCCAAATCAGCATGTTCATAAGTAAACGGGACGACTTTCTTCCATTTTTGACCCATTAGACAAGTAAAGGCGTAAAACCCAAATCAGCATGTTCATAGGTAAATGGGTCTAAAATTCGACGTTTACAAGTTGGTTCCCAGAAACAGAACCGTGAAGAGGGGATATTTATATCAAATGCCAGTACTTGTTACTACAAAGTTCGACAAGCGAATCCCATTATCCAGATCGCTTTCTTCAAACCAAACATCATCAATCTTAGCATCTTCTCTTACAGGTGTCATTACACCACATGAGCCTGAGCCCGAGCCACGAGCTTTTGATTACTGCAATGACAATAATCTGATTCCTATGGTCTCAAGTTCTAATCTTGCTTCCGCTAATTTCATAAGCCCACTTGCCCAATAAAGGCTCTGGTTTACGGGTTCTCATGGTTACCAAAAATAAAAAATAAATAAATACAAACTTTGACCCTTCGTTTTGACATCTATGAAACAACCAACAGAGCTTTAATAAATAAAAAACACAACGATACAAACGAAATCATCTTTAAAAAACCTTAGATATCAAAACAATATCTTAACTCTCAAGCATCACAGTTCACATTTACACAGCTATACTATACGCGCCTAAAAAGCCCGTTTTGATAGACGGGTCTCGTACTGGTATGATTGTATGGATCTTGCTTACCTTCACTTTTAAGAGAACTTGATTAGTTCATTGATCTTACTAAGCGTTTAACGCCTTCTCAATATCGCCCTGCAATGAGATTAATGAAGCTAGAACCATTAGCGAATACTTTCTTGTACAAATTAATTTGACCCAAAACATCCTTTTTTTGTTAAATAATTACTAAACTTTGGCTGACTTTTGACACATTCCCTTTAAGCTATTTTTTTTTATATTTATCTGTAAATTTACCTGTCTGTAAGTCAAAAGTGTAATACATTAAACCCGAATCGACCCATTGATAAGTAATCGCCAGATTTAATCGAGAGGACACAAAGAATATAAAATGTGGGGATGCAACAAGTTACCGCGATTGATAATGGTGAAGTAGATGGTCCATAGCGGCCTATGACTTTGCCTTCTTTATCCACAAGAAACTTTGTGAAGTTCCATTTGATTCTAGACCCGCAGAATCCTCCTTTCTTGGCTTTAAGAAACTTGTACAGAGGTGCTGCTTTGGGCCCGTTGACACGAATCTTTAAAAAAAAAAAAAAGCAAACCGATTAGAGACCATTTTGAAAATCAAACATAACATGGTTCCATTAGTGATCATGCATACACGCAAGAGAAACGCATAATCAAGTTTTTGGTACGCGAAAGATCCACACTTGGTCACTGTGCAGACGCTCAAAAGTCAAAACCAAAGGAGACAATTTTAAAACATTTACTTATAAATGGGTCACTTTGAGGTTATGTTTAAGAGTTAAAACGGTAAAATAAAAAGTAGCTTAAGAGCGAGCAGACAGAAAGGGGTCGCGGCGCAGCTTATTGCCCGCCTGCCCGCTATCTTGATGTAATTTTTCGCGATTATGTTTTAATTAAGTTTTTAATGAAAAAAAATTATTTAAATAAACCTTTTAAACAATTTCGCAGAAAATAATTGAATTATTAAATATTATAATTTTGGTAAAGCGTATTTGACACACTAGTTTACTATAAAAACAAAAATAAATAAATAATTTTTTTGGTCACAAGCGTTTCAAGTCAACCTAACCCGACACAACCACAAGCAATAAAACTACTTGGTTAGACACTCTGACTATCCGCCATTTACCCTACGAAAATGGTCTTGCAAACCAAATGGTTGTTATTACATCTCAATTTTCTTTGCAGGTTTTCTGGATGATGTGATCTGTATATGGCTAAAATAACATACATTTTTATATTATACTAACCTTTTGGAAGATGGGATATTCAGCGTTAAACCTTGAACACGCAAATTCTTCCACTTTTTCACTTGCTTCAGGTTCTTGGTACAAGAATTGATTGCATGGAAATGCCAGGATCTCGAAACCTGATGATTGTTACTAGAACATGTTACTACAATAGTACAATTTTTATAGAAACAATGGCAGTAGCGGATTTAGGATTTTTACAAAGATGGTACCGAATGATATAAAGGTGTTTTGGATAGCGTTTACAGCGATTATTCCTTAGAAATAATCAGGAATAATCAGCTTTGATAAGCGAATATCACTGTATAAACTTAGGTAATCATCCAAAACACTCAAAAATTATTATCCGCAATTTTGAAAAGCAATTGTCAAACTATTAGGTTGAAAATCCAGTCCCAAACACTCCCTAAAAAGATCTTGCGGATGTAACGAAAGTGATTACTGTGGCTTCACTTTGCAATTCGAAACTAAGATCTCTAGATTTTTTGTTCCTCCAACAATTATAGCTTTAGCGTAAAGTTCTCAAAAATTATAGCTTTCCAACAATTCGAAACTAAATTTGATTCTATAGGTGTAAAGTTTTGACAGGTGAGAAAGCATACCTTTATCTCTATACTTTTGATGAAGCTCAGCCATTTTCGGGTAATTAAAGTTCGTAAAACCACTAATCCAACCCAAAAAACAACAAACAAAAAATTAGAATAAACACCAAACAATCACACATAAACCATATCATGAAAATCAAGAACAACCATAAATTCCCAAAAAAAAAATAATAAATAAAAATAAAGACACAGAGATAGAAAAAAAAAAAAAAACAAACAACCATTTGGAAGCAACATTAACAATCAGCACAACTTTTCCCTTGTACACACTTAGATCCACATCCTTTCCCTTGCAATCCTGCAAACATTCAATCAATCAAACAAATTTTTTTCTTCTTTAAAATGTCTTAATACAAAAACCAAGTCTTAAAAAAAAAACAATCTTTATAAATCTTGGAGTCATAACAAACAAAACCCAAATTCAAACTATAAACTATAAACGGACAACAAGCTGCGCTACTAACCATTCTCTGATATCAAAACTAAGTCTTTTTAAAGTAGAAATTTGCCGTTCAAAAAAAAAAAAAGTCTTTTTAAAATAGAAAAAAAATCTTTATAAGTCTTAAGGTCATAACAAACAAAACCCAAATTCAAACTATAAATGTAACAACAAGCTGCGCCACTAGCCCTTATTAAATATCAAAACTAAGTCTTTATAAAAAAAAAAAAAACTATCTTTATAATAAATCTTGGGGTGATAAGTCATAACAAGCAAAACACAAAACACCAAATTAAAATTAAAAGTATAATATATTAATGGATCTGTATATAGGATTAATAAAAAAAAAAGATGTGAAAGACAGACCTTGACAGTGAATTCATGAATGGAATTTTCAGGAATAGATGCAGAAGCACCCATTGTGAATGACGTCAGCAGATGTCAGCGGAAATGATGGAGAGGGAGAGAGAGAGAGGGTTTAGGATTGAGTTGGACAAAACAGGTGCACGGGAATGAAGGGAAGGTGGTGGTTGAAGTTGCCAGCAAATGTCTTCTACCGGCAATTTATTGTAACACCTTGACTTTTTCTACCTTTTTTTCCTCAACTTTTTCCACTTCTTTATTATTATTATTATTATTATTATTATTATTATTATTAAGATTTGGTTCAAATAAGAACCTTTTCCTAAATTGAGAACTGTAAAAACCATTCTGAATCATAAATTTCTCTAAGGCAAAAAAAAAATAAATTTTTTTTGCTTTAATCGCTGCTTTATATGCAGGAAATTTTTTTATTATTTTTTTTTGTATTTTTTTTCAATATGCACATGTGTATAATTGCATTATACATATGATACACATATGTATAATGCAATGTACACATATTTATAACTGAAATATACATATATGTATAGTTGAAATATACATATATGTATAGCTGAAAAATGCTATATACATATATGTATAATTGCTATATACACATATGTATAATTGCCATATACACGTATGTATAAATGAAAAAAAAATTCAAAAAAAATAAAAAAAAATTTCCTTGCATAAAAATGTGTGATTAAAGCAAAAAAAAAAAAAAAAAAATTGCCTTTATATGAAATGTGTGGCCCAGAATGGTTCTCTCAGTTCACAAATAGGGGTTGGTTCTCTTAAGATCCCTACCTATTATTATTATTATTATAAAGAGAAAATCATGAAAAAAAAATACACATTATATTAAAAACATGTGTATTACATGGCTGAATAAATGTAATGTTTCAGGACCGGATCAAACAAGTTAAATTGGGGAACATAGGTTTGGGTGGTCCGGTCAGATCAAGAACCGAGGGTTGAACAGAAGAATCGAGAAAAAATGAAATATTAAATGGTTTAGAAATTATAAAAATGTGCCTGCTTCATTGATTTGCTACGTTTTCATGAGGGTTTTGGATTAGGGTTTGTTACGTTTTATAAAAGGTGTCTGTTTTGTTGATTCGGAAAGGATTTTCACGATTCTTCGCTGATTTAATCGTAGAGGAGAATAAAAAATGACGATTTGATTGTAGAGGAAAACTAGGTAATGACTGAGAAAAGCGGGTCACAAATGATGGATCAGACTAGGTTAATAAGGAAAACAAGGCGAAAACAATGTTCGGGGTCATATAATTATGTTAGTGACACCTCGTTTATTTATATATTTAATATAAAGATAAAAATTTATTGAAAAATAAAACCTTCTTATAATCAATGAGAAGAATGTTCAAACACTTAGTACCTTAATTTTAGATATTCGTAAGGATGGTATCAAAAGAGCTTTTTAGCAGCATTTGAATAGTCTCATCGAACTCTACAATATTAGATTTTAGGTTTTCCCTTTTGGATTTTTAGCTTCTAGATTTTAGAATTTTAGTTAAATCATTGTGTATCTTTTTTTTTTTTAATTTCGTCAATGTGTCTTTTTTTTTTCTTTTTTGACGATTAATCGTGTCTTTTCCTTGACATTGTAATATATTTTTCGACACTATATCACGTATTAGATTTACATTTGTGTAACATATGTATCTTCTATGTTGCTTGTCGAACAGGTAATCTTGCAATCCGCGATAACATCATAGACTCTAGAAGGGGGCTTTCTATATCCTCTTATTAAAAGACTTGAATCCAAGTGTTGGAGACCGCATGATGTTTGCTTCAATTATCTATTTATGTATAAAATATGAAACTTAAAAGATAAAACTAAAAGATAATAATAATGATAATAATAATAATAATAATAATAATAATAATAATAATAATAATAATAATAATAATAAAATTGGAAGAACCGAAAACATTAAGAAACGAAAACACACTGCATTGAAAAAGACGTGTGTTTATAACTAGTGTTTACCCCCGCATTGCAGGTGCGGATTCATAAAACTGTCTTAAGTAGTAAGCAAACAACGATCAAAACAGAGACCAATCGTAAACAAAAACACGAATTTATAACACATAGACAAACTCTAATTTATATCGAGAAAACTTTACCGTAGACAAACTCGAACTTAGCTTTGCTATTTTGATGTAATTTTGTATGAACAAATAAAAAATATTACATTTGATTGAGCCTAGAGATTAAAGAAAAACGCAAAATGTGAAGTGCCAAAAATGAACACACAAACTTCACGACCAAAAATGTGAACCATTTTCGTTACAAGACAAAATACAATAGAAGACAAAAACGATAACCAACTACAAAAGAAAAAAATTGCCGTAAAAAGCACAAAACACCAAGTAAAGAAATGGCAGTTTTGTAATTAACTCGTAAATGAGTGGTAAATCGTATATTGTAGTTAACATGCTACTCAAAATGTTATATGTAGAAATTTACGGTATAGGTGTAATAATAATAATAAAAAAACTACTACTTTTGATTTATCACGTATTATTTTTCATTGTACAAGGCTCCGGTTACGGTTATTAACAAGCTGGAGATCATTATAAAGAGATTTTTATGGGGCGGATGTGACGAAAAAAATAAAATACATTGGGTTGCTTGGGATAGAGTGACGAAGAGTATTAAAGAAGGAGGGTTGGGGTTAGCTAAGTTGGAGGATAGTAATTATGCATTGTTACTTAAATGGTTATGGAGATATCGCATAGACGACAGAGCGTTGTGGAAAAAGGTGGTGGATGCTATACACGGATCAAGTAGAAGATGGGAGACTATTCAATGTAATAATCGATTTGCCGGTGCTTGGTCCAGGTTGGTCAAAGCTGGTTATAATTTGAAAGTTGACGGTTGTGGGTTCGTTAATTCTATAAAAGGGGTGGTGGGCGACAGCCTAAATCTGAAATTCTGGATCGATCCATGGCTGTCCGTGGAACCGCTAAAGTTCAGATTTCCTACGCTGTTTCGTTTGGACGGCAATAAGCGTTGTACAGTTGCTGATCACATTCCTGAAGGCAGTGGGTCTGGTACGATTGGCTGGAGCTGGAAGCGTTATCCGAGTAGCGAGTTGGAAGTTGAGGAACTTATTCAATGCCATCGTGAGCTATCTAGTGTAGTGCTGAACACTCGCAAGGATTATTGGATTTGGTCTCCTGATCCTGGAGAAGGTTATTCGGTAAAAGAAGCTCGGAGATGGTTGAAAGGGGGCAATCAATCGGTTAACAATACGATTTATAAATGGTGTAAGTGGGTGCCGGGTAAATGTAATATCTTCATGTGGAGAGCTAGTTTGGATAGGCTTCCTACAAAAGAAGCTCTTCGGTATCGTAATATTAATGTTGGTGATGGTGTGTGCGTCTTATGCAGCGAATTGGACGAGACGGTAGATCATTTATTTTCCGGCTGTAGAGTTGCCTGTGGTGTTTGGGACATTATCGGATCTTGGTGCAAGGTCCCTCGGTTTTTTGTTTTTTCGTTTTCTGACGTGCTACATACCATTGACGGGATGCCTTTTACAAATAAGAAGAAGGAGGTTTTGCATGGTATCATCTCTATCGCTTGTTGGCAAATATGGAAGGCTAGGAACGAAAAGGTTTTCAACGGTGTAGACATTAATGTGGTGCGAATTGTTTCGAATATCAAGTCGGTGGCATATCTTTGGTTTAAAAGTAGACATAAGGAGGGTTCGATAGAATGGAGAAATTGGTGTAATTTTGATTTACCGTTGATGTAACTCTTTCCGTCGTCCGACGGTCTCGACCTTAGAGATCGTTGGCGCGGGTTTTTTGTTTAATGAAATTAATTCCAAAAAAAAAACTATAAAAGTTATTTAGATTCTGTAATCTTAATTCATCTAGAAACAATGTGGTTATATATTAATCGTAGTGATTAAAAATAAGATATTTTTTCTTGGGGAAGAATAATTCTATAGTTTTTTTTTTTTTTTTTTTTTTAACTTGACTCATCTAGAAACTACATAAATTTTAAATTATGTAATCATATTTTACTTTTGCTCGTCTTGCAATGAAATTACAAATTAATTATTATTACTTATATACAACTTCTAGGAACCGCTAGTGTAAAATTAAATAAAACAAATTATATTACGATTACAAATTAAAAAGAAATGCAAAAGCAAAAATTACAATACAATTACAACTGAAAGAAACAAAATACAAGAATGGAGTAGAAGCAGAATAACATATATAAGCTGAGGATCGTGTTGAACACGGGGCCCTTAAAACAAATTCCGAGTCTATTAACAAGAACTCGTTTTGTTTCCCAGGGTACAACAAGAGTGCTGCCGGAGTTGGCTCTGACCCGAAGAGTACCTGAAAGCAGGAAGAAACAGAAAGATGATTGCTGGAAAAAGAATTGGTGAATACAGTGCAGTAGTGTTTCGAGGTGTGTGTCCAACCAAGGGTCTCCTTGGTATTTATAGAGTCCTAAATCATATCAGTTTCAGAAAACATTAAAAACGAAAATAAATGTCATTGAACGTCTTTAATGGCATTTATTATGTTCTTAAAGTTTCAAACGAAACTGTTTGACTGGACAGTTACACTCTGAACTGTTGCTGTTGAGGAGCTGGGTGAGTTCGTTTCGGTTTGAGAGTTGTTTTCAAAACTCAAGCTCATTGGTAGTTTCTAAAGCTCGAGCTCGGATTGTTTATTAAAATTAGTCAGTATGTTAAAGAAAATATGATAAACAATAGACTTGTTTATGCTCGCAAGCTCAATAAGTGAAACTCAAGCTCGTTTACTAAACAAGCTTATTTTTAGGTTCGGGATCGGCTCATAAAGAAGTTTTTATAAGCTCGGCTCGGCTCGCTTATTAAACAACTTTAAATGATTATTAAACAACTTTAAATGAGGGGTAAATATTATTAAATATTATAAAACTAATATTACACTAAGGCTCAACAAGCAGTGGCGGATCTAGAAATATTTTTCAGTAGCAACGTTCAAAAAAAAAAAATTTCGCCATAGTTTCATACAATGTAAAGGAAATAAAGATAACAACATGATAACAGATAATTTTAGACACACACCTAATAGATTTCGCCCCTTCGGTTCTTGAAAGATTGAAATCGAGCCATTACGTCATCTTCTTTGACTTTATCAAAAGTCTCTCTTTCAACCGCGCAAATCAAAGCATTGTTCAAATAGTCCTCACCCATTCTATTGCGTAAATCCGTCTTGATAAGCTTCATCTTAGAAAAACACCTCTCAACGGTTGCGGTTGCAACCGGCAAAACTAATGCTAACTTCAACACTCGATAAACCAAAGGAAAAGTTTTATGTTTTTCGGTTTCCACCATTACACGAGCAAGATCACACATTCCATTTAGTTTTGCAAAATTTTCATCTTCCTTTAATGTGTGATAAAATACTGAAAGATCACCCGAAAGACATCCTCTTTCCTCTTCACTAAAATCATTCGGATACATTTCACAAAATGCTAGGATCTTAGGTATGTCAAACTTAGAAAACGAATCACAAGGATTTAAACCCGACATATTATCTATCAAAGTTGTTGATACCTCACTGAATCGACTTTCAAGTTCTTGAATTTGCAAATCCAAAACCGTATTAAAAACTTCAACTTCAAAATGATGTCGGTTAGTAACGACATTCTTACGGTTTCTTTGATTACCATAACTTTCCGACATTCCTACCATCTCAATCTTATTTTTTCACAAAAAGATGTCACCTTTTCCAACATTCTATCAAACCCGTTTTGTATAATTGTCACTAAACAATCTTTCAAAGCTAATCCACATACATACATTACGCGACACAGTCAAACTTCCAGCCAATTAAAAAAAAATAAACTTACCACAGCACAGCAGCGAACAGCCGCTGGCTGCAAGGCAGGAGGCGTGGCGGAGGTGCGGCGGAGGGGCGACTGGGGTTAGGGACTTAGGGCTGCTCTGCTGCTGCTTTCCTACTTTTCTTTTCCTCTTTTTTTTGGGGGTGTTCAATCTGCTGCTTTCATTTTTTTTTTTTTTTTGTCACAAGACATAAAACAAACTTGTGGGCTTATTTGGGTTAGGACCTTAGGGGAAAGTTATTAGATTTGGGCTTTGGAGTTTGGATGTGTTATTGGGTTATTTGTAGTAATAATTTCTAGGATAGGTATTAGATTAGTTATCATTAGTCGAGTTCGGTAAATATTTTTTCGAGTAACGTAACGTTGTAACGTATAATTTCATTTAGTAGTAACGTATATTAAATTTTAGTAGCAACGTAAATTTTATTTCAGTAGTAACGTTTTTGAAAAATCGTAAAAAAAAAAAATTTCCACTACGCGCGCGAAGTTGAGCCGCAACGTCCGCACCCCCTCCCAATAGCCTATGTCCGCCCCTGTCAACAAGCCTAACGAGCTTCACATGCCAGACTCGAGCTCGGGCTCAATAAACAAACGAACTTTGTTTTATGCTCAAGCTCGGCTCGGGCTTGATATGGCTCGGCTCGGTCTTCATATGGCTCGACTCATTTTGAGATTTTTATGGAGCCAATCTCGAGTAGCTGGCCAGCCACTCGACTCGTTTGCACCCCTACTCATGATCGTTTTCCTAGACCGATGATCTAAACTACGATTTTCCACCTTCGCTACTAATGTGTAACGTTAGAACCTGTCATTTGTATTAGCGATTGTCGAATTTCTCCTTAGCACACGGATGATCATTGTAATTTACTCTGTTCTAATAAGTTAATAGAAAATACAAGTATATTACAACCGAGTGATTAGTTGGAAACGTAGATGTAATTTATGAAAAATTTATAATTAACCTTTTATATACTTAACACTATTTTTATAGTCATCACTTTATTAATGATTATACTTTTGAACCCACTCATATGATATCCTAATTGTTTTGCAACATTATTTTCTTTCCTTTTATTGAAAGATTTTTATTTGCTCTATATAACCCACTCATATAAATACTTTTGAGCCCACTCAAACGATATCATTTAATGATATGGTCTATTTAACTTTCCAATTTTAAAATAAAAATAAATAAAACAAATAAAAATAGCATTATTCATCTGATGAAAATATGAGATACATTTTCGCTATCATTGATTTGTTCAAATATTCTTTTTGCGTCGATCATGGTCACGTATATCATAAAAGAGTGACTACCATACAAATTTTCAATCACTACATAGTGAAACAAAAATAGAAAGTCGTAAAATGGTATCAAATGAACTCCGATTAAACGCATTCAAGCGGCATTGGAACCGTTTCACCGAACGCTATTATCTTAGTTTTTATGTTTTCGCTTCTTTGGATTTTAGCTGGTAGTTTTTAGAATTTACGTTATATCATTGTGTCTTTTATGTATCATTATGTTTTTTTTCTTATTTTCATCATTGTGTTTTTTTTATTAAGCATTGTGTTATATTTTGTGGCTCATTGTGTCATATTTCATAATCTATTGTGTTTTTTTTATCCTTTTCACCCTTCTCATTTTTGTTACACTATGTAGGATAACTTGACCCAGTGTATATAATCCTGTTTTTTGAAGAAAAAAAAAGTTTTAGAAAGTAACATGATTGGGTTCATTAAGGAAGCTTTCAAAGACAAAGGATCAAAGCAAGGGAAAGAGAGGTGAGTGCCAACAAGGAAAATTCCAGCTTGAAAGCAAGTGGTGTTATCACACGTACGTTTTGTCTGATTGATTCACCTTCGATTATTCAATCAAGAAAACAGAACCAACGACCTTTTATCAAGCCACCGATTTTGCTACCCGAAAACCCCTACCTGGGACACCAGCGACGGTGTTGTTAGAAAATTAAGGATCTTTATACATCATTTCCTTCTTTAAGACCAAATCACAGCTAGCATATTGGGAGGGACCCAACCGTTAGACACAATCGAGGAGGCTTGCTATTTTCTTATTTATACCATTTGTATTACTTATTTATGTATTGTATGTTTTGTCCAATTGTAAGACAATTTTCTCAATCAAGCAATACAAAAAACCTTTCTTTGATCTAATTGACAACATGGTATCAGAGCGGTGTATACGATCCTAGAGACGATCCGCTCTTCATCTACCTCTTTCAAAACCACAACCAAAGGAAACCATGTCAGATTATAACGATAATGATCTGGCACTACAAATCTTCAACCTTCTTAAGAACAACTTCAATAATCAAAATCAAACCCAGAAACATAACCTCTCCGACACACTAAAAATCAGTCTCAAACTCAATAATCAAAACTATGCCCTTTGGGCCCGAATGATTCGGGTCGCAATTGGGGGGAAATCAAAAACCCTTCTTAGCCATCTTTCGGGAGACCCGGAACCACCGAAACCAACCGACGAAAAATACGAACAATGGGAGAAAGATGATTTGATCGTATTCTCGTGGTTAATCCAAAACATTGAACCTGCTCTTGCAAGCAATTTAACTGATTTTCCCTCCGCAAAAGCACTATGGGATGCTTTGGTTATTACTTACAAGAGCAGGAATGACAAACTTCAAACTTTTGACCTCCATGTCAAGGCAAACGAGCACAAAAAGGGAAATAAAGACAGAGGAAAGGTTGCGGCTGCTACTAGTGACATCAAAGATAATTACAGCGCCAGAAACCAGCAAAAGGTTGGTGGCTTTGGAGGGATTGCTTTCGCCGGAAACACAGCCACCCTTACCGGAGAAGAAGGAGGTATCGGGTATGGGGGACTATCCTCAAACCCTTATTTTATTAACTGTACTTAGGGGTGTAAACGAGCCGAGCCCGAGCCTGACTGGGCTCGAGCTTGGCTCGTTATGGTTTTATGAAGCTCGAGCTCGGCTTGGTTCGAGCCTACAATCTTGAGCTCGAGCTCGGCTCGCTAGCAAAATCAAAAGCTCGAGCTCGGCTCGGCTCGAGGTGATTTGAGAACAATCTCAAACGAACTCAAAGGTCGGCTCGAAATCACAAAAGCTCGGCTCGCGAGTGTTATTAAATGGGCCTATGAAATAAGGACTTGGGCTTTGGAGATGTGGGCTATAAATTATAAGAGATATATAAATAACTTATAATTATGTTTGGGTTCGTTTAGGCTCGCGAGCCCAATCAAGCTTTGTATCTAGGGCTCGAGCTCGGACTCGATAACTAAACGAGCCATATTTCAGGCTCGGGCTCGAGCTCGGGCTCGTTAAGGCTCGGCTCGTTCGGGCTTTTTACCGAGCCGATCCCGAGTAACTCTCGAGCCGCTACGTGTCATTTACACCCCTACTCCTAGATATTTTAACTCTAGTTTTTTGAACTTACTAGAAGACCCCCCTGAAGAATTACCTCTTTATAATACAGCTAAAAGTACAACGACTAATATTAACGTTTCCAAAAAGGAGGTTTCAAAAAATGCCTTGGAAATGCTTTGTCCAAAAAGTGAAAAGTGTTTTTCAAAAGGTGCCTTGTCCAAAAAGGGTTTAGTAAAACCACGTAAAAACCAAAAAAAGAATAAAAAGTTTTTTAAAAGAAATAAAAAGTTTTTTAATACAAATAAAAAGTTTTCTAATAAAAATGAATGTGTTTTAAAATCAGAAGCTAATATAACCCAAAATTCTAAACACACAGATAAATCGTCATGGATATTTGATTGTGATGCAACTGACACTATGACGTTTGACCTATCAGACTTAGTGTCACAAACCAAACCTAGAATTAACCACATTAAAACCGCTAATGGGGGGGGGGGGGGGGTCGTTCCTGTTAAAGGAGGGGGGACTGTTGAAATTTCCCCATCCTTAAAACTCTCAAATTGTCTTTACGTTCCGTCTTTGTCACATAAAATTTTATCCATTAGTCACGTAACCAAGGAATTAAATTGCACCGTCTTGATGCATCCTACTTTTTGCATCCTTCAA
This sequence comes from Ambrosia artemisiifolia, assembly GCA_032199755.1. Taxonomy (NCBI): domain Eukaryota; kingdom Viridiplantae; phylum Streptophyta; class Magnoliopsida; order Asterales; family Asteraceae; genus Ambrosia; species Ambrosia artemisiifolia. The sequence goes on from CM063520.1 coordinate 52,374,455, forward strand.
GATATCATGACGGGAACGATCATTGGGCGTGGCACTGAACGTCAAGGACTATATTATGTGGAAGAAGTGACTCAATAGGGTAATGTGATGCTTGCTCACGGGACTACAGATAGGGAGGCTTGGCTGTGGCATAGGAGATTAGGGCATGCATCCACCGGTTACTTGCATCTCTTATTTCCAAAACTTTTTCCTTCCAATAAAAGTTTTAATTGTGAGACTTGTTTGTTAGCCAAAAGTCATAGACAATCCTATAGACTAAATAATACTAGAGTTGGTTCACCATTCTCTCTTATCCATTCTGATGTTTGGGGTCCCGCCGAAGTCATTGGGGGACAAAATTTTCGCTATTTTGTTCTTTTCATTGATGATTGCACTCGTATGACGTGAATTTATTTTCTAAAACATAAATATGAGGTTTTTGATAAATTTACTACTCCCTCCATCCCATTAGAAGTGTCCATATTCCCTTTTTTTATTTGTCCCATTTCATGTGTCCACTTTAAAAAAATGTTAACCATTTTCCAAATTTACCCTTAAAAACCCAACTAAAATAAATAAATAATATGATGGGCCTACATATGACAAGGGTATTATTATCATATGGCAAGCAAAAAAAGCAATCATTTAATATGCCTAAAACTTTGTGTTTTTCAAACCAAGACACTTCTAATGGGACGGAGGGAGTATTTTTTATAACATGATACAAACACAATTTAAAACCAACATTCAAACCCTTCGATCTGATAATGGAGGAGAGTATATAAACGACTCCATGAAACAATTTTGTCAAAACAAGGGGATTATTCACCAAAAAACATGTCCACACACTCCAGAACAAAATGGAACTGTTGAGTGAAAAAACCGGATTCTTTTAGAAATAACTCGTGCTCTGTTAATTGAATCTCACATTCCTACATCTTTCTGGCCTGAAGCTGTTGCCACCGCCACCTACTTAATAAATCGATTACCCACCAAAGCTCTTAATTCTAGAACTCCTCTTGAGACCCTATCTAATTATACCAAAATTCCTCCACCCCTTACACTAACACCACGAGTTTTTGGATGCTCTGTCTTTCCTCACATACCTAAACATGATCGGGGTAACTTGGCCCGTGTGCAGAGAAGTGTGTTTTTGTTGGCTATGGTATCGACCAAAAGGGATACCGGTGTTATAGCCCAAAACGTCGACATGTGTATACGACCCTAGATTGTGATTTTCTAGAAACCGAATTTTTCTATACTTCCCAACACAGTGGTCAGGGGGAGAAGGAGCATATTGACACACTGAGTTGGTTAAAGTGGGCCCCATTATCTAAAGACGTCAACCACAATGGTAATCCATCCCAAGAAGTTAATCACAGTACCCACGATGAGTCACTTACTTCCAGTGAACCAACCATCAGTGCTACTAATCATGATCCTTCCAGTCTCGATCCTGTTACCGAGGTTAGTCACACTCACACACATGAGGATACTCTCACACGTGAGGATACTCTATCCAATAAGGATACTCAAAATATTAATATTAACATAGCTAACCAAGATTCTCCTAGTACAGTTAATGAACAGATGCAGGAGGAACAGAGCGTGCCAAATGAGACCGCTGAAAGATATGTCTTACCTCCAAGAGCCAACCGAGGGATCCCTTCAAGACGATATTCTCCAGAAAAAGAAACAAGGCCCTCTAAGTATCCAGTCACGAACATTGCTAATGGGAATTTATCAAGAGAGGCCAAGGCATTCACTGCTTCCCTATATGATGAACAACTTCCGAATTCTGTGGAACAAGCTTTGGATTCAAAAAATTGGAAAGATGCTATGCAAACAGAGATGGAGGCACTTATAAAGAATGAAACATGGGAAAAATGTGTTATTCCCCCAGGAAAGAAACCAGTAGGTTGTCGTTTGGTATTTACAATCAAACACAAACCAGATGGAACTATTGAAAGATATAAAGCTCGGTTAGTAGCTAAAGGCTATACTCAAACATACGGTATTGACTATTCAGAGACATTCTCACCGGTGGCCAAAATTGATACGATCCGTGTTCTTTTCTCTATTGCTGCAAATGAAGGATGGCCTCTCCACCAATTCGATGTTAAGAATGCCTTTCTACATGGAGAACTAAAAGAAGAAGTTTACATGGAACCCCCACCTGGGTTCACAGAAAATTTCAAAACCAAGGGTATGTCAGTTAAAAAAAACTCTCTATGGTCTTAAGCAGTCTCCTCGAGCGTGGTTCGGTAGATTTACTTTGGCAATGAAGGGATATGGTTTCAAACAAAGCAACTCCGATCATACATTGTTCCTTAAAAGGAGAGGTAAACTTGTGACTTGTTTGATTATATATGTTGATGATATGATTATTACAGGGAACGATGAGGAAGAAATGGAGAAGCTAAAGACTAATTTGTTCACTGAATTCGAGATGAAGGACTTGGGAAGACTTAAGTACTTTCTTGGAATTGAGGTACTACGGTCTAAACAAGGAATCTTCATTTGCCAGAAGAAATATATACTTGATCTTCTTGCCGAGACAGGAATGATCGACTGCAAGCCAGCAGACACTCCAATGATGACTAACCAGAAACTCTATATGGAGGAAGGAGCCGAATTAGCTGACAAAGAAAGATACCAACGGTTGGTGGGCAAACTTATATATCTCTCACATACTCGCCCTGACATTGCATACGCAGTTGGGGTGGTAAGCCAGTTCATGAATTCACCACAAGTAGCTCACTTGAATGCAGTACGGAGGATCGTTCGGTACCTCAAAGGGACTGCAGATCATGGGGTTCTATTCCAAAAAATAAACATTTAAGAGTCCAGGCATATACAGACGCGGACTGGGCAGGAGACAAAGGAGACCGAAGATCTACATCAGGATACTTCACTTTAGTTGGTGGGAATCTAGTTACATGGAGAAGTAAGAAACAAAAGGTTGTAGGTTTATCAAGCGCTGAGGCAGAGTTTCGAGGGATTGCACGAGGCCTAGCAGAATTTCTTTGGATACGCAAGCTTTTGGTTGAAATCGGGTTTGCTCAATCTAAAGCTAGTACTATTATGTGTGATAATGAAGCTGCAATACAAATTTCAGAAAATCCTGTGCAACACGATCGTACCAAGCATGTAGAGGTTGATAGACACTTCATCAAAGAGAAACTCGAAACGGGAATTATAGAGCTCCCATTTTGTCCGCTCAGAGGATCAATTAGCAGATATATTAACAAAAGCCGTTAACGGGAGGATCTTCAATCACTGTCTTCACAAGTTAAGTATCAGAAATCCCACTACTCAACTTGAGGGGGAGTGTTAGAAAATTAAGGATCTTTATACATCATTTCCTTCTTTAAGACCAAATCACAGCTAGCATATTGGGAGGGACCCAACCGTTAGACACAATCAAGGAAATCTCCAGCTTGCTATTTCCTTATTTATGCCCTTTGTATTACTTATTTATGTATTGTATGTTTTGTCCAATTGTAAGACAATTTTCTCAATCAAGCAATACAAAAAACCTTTCTTTGATCTAATTGACAACACCCAACACCTGGAATGAAAACAGGTTAAATAACCTTGATGAGCCATGTGTCATTTATTTACCTTATCAAGAGCTCAAATTTGATCACATGGTTTTATATTAAAAGAAAAGCATGTCACTGTTAATAAAAACTTGTTATCTAGATATTTTTTTGAATATTAATAATAAGAAACAACACCTAGCAAGAAGCTTAGACAAAGAAAATAAAAAATAGCATAAACTTTTTATTTAAGAAAAATAAAAACCTTTTAGAACAATTTTGTAAAAACTAATTAAAACCAAGTTTCTTTTTATAAAAACAAGTTACATCAACACTGAAGACTGAAGAGTTTGGACTTTGGTTCCTTACTTGTAAATCAAGTTAGTCTCAGCTTGAAGAGATATTAATCCTAAATAATTTAAATATAAATAGGACAACTACATAACCCATTAGTTTTCTAATATCTATAAATAATAAATTAATTAAAACCCACAAAAAATAAACAAGAATTTAATAATCTATAAGTAATTGTTTTGAAGCTACCAACTGAGTTTTATGGCAAGATCCAAAAGAGCTTCAACTTGACCAATAACTTTCTTCTTCTCTTGTTCTTTTAATCTACTTGCAACAGACTGAGGATCAAGTGCTTCGGTACTCGATTCTACGGTTTCCGGAGGCCTAACTTCTTTTAGCAATGTATCGACCTCTCGAATGAAGTCGATTCTTAGAAGAAGATCGTCGGCTTCCATTGCGGGTCTAGCTAGAGGTCCATGGTGCTAATACAAATAAATAAAAATGGGTCAGTTTGGGTTATATTTTATTATCAAAGGGTCAAAATGATAAACTTAACATGTGTTGGGTTGATCCGGGCTAAATTAACTTATAAATCAAAGTCAAAGTTATTAGTATCCCTCAACTTATTCTAGTTCATCTTATGTTTTGAAAGTCAAAACATAGAGTATTCTTTTTCTTTGTTTGCGGTTTGGTGTTTCCCTGTCACCGGCTTGGTGGGCCTTATATATAAATATAAAGTCGTTGATCGTTAAAAAAAAAAAACAAAGAGTATTCAAATGTTTACCAACCCCTAAAATGATATGTTGAAATAATTGAAACATCATTGTAGTAACATGGGTCAAAATCATAATTTGAAAAACACTAATCAAGAAGTTTACAAAATTAAAAATAGAATGAAAAATGCTTGAGTCATTTGAACAAACGGATGGCAATGGCCGGGTATTGGTAATCCTAGTCCCATAACCCTCATGTACCCATTACTCGTTAACTATCAAGTTCACGAGTATGGACACCCATTACCTGAAAACCGACTTTAAACTCACGTAAAAAGAAGACTTGAAACATCAAAAACTCAACTACATTTCTGATAGTTCAAAATATTGATAATTTCAAGTTTTAACAACTTCAACGTACCATGTATTGTATGTTTTAAGATTATATAATACAGTGTAAAGATCAAATACAAATAGATCTTAACGTGCTAAACGTGAGAACTAAGAAGTGAAGGGAGATTTTTTTTTCCCTATCTACTCAAGCATGTCTTTTAGTTGAAAAAAAAAACAATATTTCTTTTTTTGTGTATAGTTACTCTAGTAGAGTATTTATTAAGAGTAATCATATAATTATATAATTACTCTAGAAGTCTAGAGTAATTATATAAATTTATTTACTTATTTATTTTTAGGATTTACGACTAAAATACATGCTTCACTAGATAAAAAAATAAATAAAAGAAAAATGACAAAAGTTTTTTTTTTCCCTCATTTCTCATGTTTAGTACGTTAAAATCCATTTGTACAATAAACTTACCCATATAATATATTTTGAGGCAGGTAACAGGTTCGGGTGATTGGACGGTTATCACCTAATACCATACCCGTCCCAAACCCACGAAAATATTTAAAACCATTTTCATCCCTAGTCCCATACTCGCCCCAAAATTTCCGGTTTTTTCACCATCCCTGTTATAACCTAACAGAAACGCATTTGACCTAGACGAATATCATCCGTTTTGACCCAAAACTTTTTTGCCCCGTTACCCAACCGGTTCATCTTGCCACCTAAGCAGATCAATACGTGAAATTTCGGGTGTACCTTATCTAGATCGAACCCTGCAGGGACCAAAAGACTAAATGGATCTTCTCGTGGGAATGTTTCAATCATGCGTTTTTTACATGCTTTGAGCCACCCTTCATCATCATATCCATCATGCATTATTAAAAGTTCATTAAGCAGTCTCATGGCTGGACTAGCTTGCCTTTTCAAGATTTCGGTCTGAAAAACATCACAACTTATATTTAGAAAACCTTTCAGGAAACAAGAAACGCAATGTGAAAGCAAAAAAAAAAATCTATAAATTAACAACGGATGAATAGAGCATACCTCGACCCGTCTGTACAAAAGATCCAGACTTCTTATAGCATCTTTTTCTTCCTGAGAATTTAAGTTTCGAACAAAATTACAGATCTCGTTAGATTCAAACAACAGCAGTTTTGACCTGTTTGCTTATAAACGCGTCGGGCCATGTTGTTACCAACGAGTCAAACGGGTAAAATATATATAGCTAAAAGGGAAACAGGTCGAATTGGTGAGCGTAAGGCACACATAGTGTTTTTTTAACCATTACATTTTCTGTAATAACACTCATCACAATTTATTTACTGAGTAGGAGAAAAAGTGTGACAGTCATTACAACCCGGTACCAAATATAAACATTTTTGACCCGTTGCACGACACACGCCCGGCCCGGGCCCATGTAAGATTCTGTGTTTTGAATATCAACAGTAACTCGGAGAAGAAAACGTTAAGTTTGACAAATAAAATGAAATATATATCAACACAGGAAGCATACATCACGGCGAGCAAGATCAAGACGAGTCCAGATGACCATAAGAACCAGTTCATTCAGTTCACCTCTCTCTGCAGCTTCCTCAATTTTCTGTACACAAGAAAATGAGATAGCTTTATATTACATAAAACTCATACACCATTTTACATGAGATATAAATTAAAAATTAAGGAAACGTATAAGGTGATGCAGACAGAGACTGACAGTACATGTATGGATCAGGTAGATGTGGCAAAATGGTAATGGGTCAGGTTGACCCGCAGGCCGCAACCACTTTTGAATCTTTTATAAGTGGTTAAGGCATCATACATAGGAAGTTGTATGCATCAAAATAAAATTTGGGCAAAAATTTAACAAGTTTCAACCGTCAACCCTGTTTTACTTGAATATAATCCAACCCAACCTCTTCATAACAAAGCGGGTCAAAATTTCCATCTCTAGGATAAAATTTCATAGAAAAGATTACCTCTTCAATTTCTTCAGCAGCTTTTATAAAACTGGACACCAATTTCTTTGCTTTAAAAACATCTTCTTGAGGATAACCCTTCAACACCATGGCAATTTCTCGATACTCATCAATTATTCTTTCCTCTTCTTCATCTTCTTCTCGGCGTAACCGCTCCAATTCTTTAGTCTTTTCTCGCTGACGGGCTTGCCATTCCTAAAATAAAAAAAAATTAGAAAGAAAAAAAACAAAGAATGACCAAACTTTCCAACAAGACCATTTGAAATTTTGGATTACTGTTAGCAACACTGACTTCCTGCCATTTCATTTTCCCTAAACTAGAGGTGTCAAAGTGAATAGGTCGGCAGATTGGATAACGGGTCAAAAATATGATTTTTATACAAGTCGAAACGGGTCAGTTTGCATTAGAAATACACTTTGAGCATCTTTTGACCGTAGCCCTTTTAAAGATATTTCTTTATTTATTTACCAATCAAAGATATTACATGACCCATAAACCCAAATACTAAAGTACTAAACCCACCATGGACAAGGAGGAAAACGAGTCTAAGGCGTGCCTCATGCGGTTCAGTTTTTACATACGCCTCTAAGGTATAATCAAAGCTCCAATTTTAAGGGTCTAAAACATTTAGTATATAACAAAAAATTAAATAAATTTCAAGCCCACAACTTAAGATATTTCAAGAAATAAACAGATATGAACAATCTTGCAGAGATAAAGCTAAAAATGACATAAGCATCAAGCTCATAACTCAAAGAAATTCAAGAAATTTAACAGTTATGAAGAACCTAGCAGACAATTCCAATAAATTATCAGATATGTAAGAATCTTGAACAGCACCCATCAAAGATAAAGCTAAAAAAAAAAAAATTAAACCTTTTTATCCATAAGCCTAAGCCCACATCAAAAACAAGAAATACCCATTTAAAAAAGCAAAGAAAATGAAGTTACTTCATCATGAAAGTGTTTAGGGAGGCCAGCTAATGCTTCTTCTTCTAGCTTCTTGCACCTGCAGACCACATCTGGAAACAAGACCCTATTAATATGTAGTTACTGTGAGTGTGAATGGATATATATACATATAAATAAGGTAGAATATAACTGACATGGGAATTGATAAGGAAAAGAAAGATTTGAAAAAGGTGAGAGGGTGGTTGTGATGGAATGGAAGGTGGGAGGAAGAAAGGATGGCCTGAAGACTTGTGCCTGCATCTTATTATCTGACCGTTTATTACTTGATTACTCGTAAAGAATTTTGTGTTTTATATATACTTCCATCTTCAAAATCATTGCCCAAGAAAGGTAATATTGTAATACGGTTAATATTAGTTTACTTTTATAAATAAATCTAGTTAGTATTATTTATTTATTTATTTTGAAAAAAGTAGATGACTGTCTAGATTTATATATATATATTTTTTTAAATTAGGTTAAAGTTTAGAAAGCTAAAAATATTTCATATGTAGTATAGTGATATAAACTTGAGCATCAATTTTCAGAGTAGAAGTTTTTATATTTTCGTGTCATTTTTTGTTGTAGATATAGATTCTAACCACCTTCTTGTGTAGCCGTGTAGGCATCTTAATCTTTAGTCTAATTGCACTATATTAATCATCCAAATGAACACTCATTACCTAAGAGCACCCGCAATGTTACTAAGGGGTTTTTCACACACCACCCATATAGAAGAGAGAAAAGGGGAAGAAGAATCCAAGAAGGGTTGTAGGTTCGTTAATAAAAATTAGAAAAGGTGAAACGAGGAGAGTTAAAAGTCCCTAGTTAGTTGTATTAGTATTTCTTTTTTCGATTTAAATAGCTTTATATGATTGATGGATTTGTTTTTCTTAACACTAATAATAATTCTATTTTCCATACAAAGTTATCCATTAAACTTATGTTCTAAATTTTGTGAATATATGTTTAAAAACATTACAAGGTTATGAAATGCTTGAAGATAAAGGTGCTTGATTGTTGTAAAATCTTGTCTAGGGGTCGATTAACAAGTAATCCACGAGTACTCCCCGCCTAGGCCTACTACTAGCGAAACATCTCTGAATACTCCCTGACTGTGGATGAGTACTCGCAACTCTCCAATCAATTGAGTTGGCACCGCCTAACAAATTTTGCAACCATGAGTGCTTTGACAATTATACTCAGCATGACGACACAGACCAAAAATATAACATAACACATCCAATACTTCATCTTCATCTGTATCTCTATCATTTTTAAGGCAAACTTTATATGAATTCATAAGGTTAGCAAACAACTAACCAGGGAAAAAAACCAAACACAATTACATAACAATAGAATATAAAGGTTAAGTATGAGCCTCTAAATATAGAGGTGTGTTTCAGTTTTCTATATTTCTTTCTCTATTACTGAGAATCCAATATAGAGTTATTTCCTCTAATTTTTCCTATGTATTATATAGAAAGTACGGATATAAAGGCTCGGAAATAAGCGCCGTTATAAAGAAAATATAGATACGGACCCAACTTCTTTCGATTATGTCTATATGGCTCGGTTTAGAGCAGAATTCTTAAGGCAAAGAACATGGGACTTCAAGGAAATGGTGGTGGCAATTTCGTGTCGTGGTGTCAAGTGATCAAGGCCATTCTTCAATTAGTAGACCCTGAACAGTTCATGGTTATTTAGTCAGTAGCTCATATATAGGAATGTCAATCAAGTCAGGTTGCCAGATAGAATCAGTCAAGCAAAACATCAACTCTAACCAAGACACAATTAAAATGATGTAAGATGACACGGCCTATTTAACCCATTTATCTAAAAGTGTCAAACGTGTTAGTGGAACGTAATCAGTTTGTTAACGTGTTAACAGGGTTGTAATAAACAGCAAACATATCAATCCAAACTACCCTTGTGGCTTATACTTAGAGTTGAGGTTCAACCCTTTGTGCATTGAAAGGTGATTTGTACACCACCAGAACCTTTTAAACTCACATTTCACCCCCAATTTATTTTGTAAAGCTAAAAGCTGCTTTTAGTGGTTTATATCAACAAGGGCTAAGATGATCTTTCAAAATGGTAAAATCATAAAAAAGATCCAAAATTTAAATTACAAAATTCAAAGTTATGCAACAAGAATCTAGTTAACGAAGCATGTAAAACACACTACATTTTAACCGCCCCGAGCTTCTCTTCTGGTGGCGTCATGGAGCAGGTCAATGTCGACTCCATCTGGTGGCAACTGCACATACCTCACTACTGATCCTCTGATGAAACAGTTCCTCACCGAAAGCTGCCATTTCACCACAAACACTAACAGTTAACCACAACATTAATCCATTAACCTCAAGACATGTTCAACTTAAATAAAGCAAGAGCAACCACTATTATTGCCTGGTTTCTTTTCACTTATAGATTTTATTTTACCCGTTTGACCCATTAAGAGATGAAAGCATACCCTCAGTCAACCCGTTTTTAAGTAAACAGGTCAGAACTGCCACCTGCGGGCTGCAGCCAAAAGGCTTGTAATGTTTTGAGGTACATTTATCAGCAGAAAGTATGATCCTTCCCTGTTGTAATTATGAGCGTATAACATAATATTGTCTAGGCATTTACTTTCTTTACCATGGACATGTATAACACCTAAATGGAAGTTGTTTCAATAACTCAAGTCCACATGATGATTGTTACACCTAATCACCTATGAGGCTATGATAATATTAACAGTAATCCTTCTATAAAGCAGTGTTTTCGGTATTAGAACATGAGAAAGAGCAGAGCACCACAACTCATTCCCCAATCCCTTCAATGAGGATCAAATACTCACTTGAGCCCGAAAAAGAAAACAATAGTAAAATTATGTATCTCACCCCCTTTATATGTTTTCTAGCTCTGTTACCTAGGGTGTTCATAAACCGTTACCACCCAAACTGAAGCAGATCAGCCTGTTTTGAGATTTAAGCCTTTGGTCCACAATCCAGTTTTGGCGGGTTAACAATTCGGCTGGCGGTTTGGAACTTAGAACCGACCATTAAACCTTGATAATTTATTTTATTTTTGTAAAACATGCATTTACACATATGTATTGTATTCATGAACCGCGCTTTGGCCCGTCCAGCTGACCGAACCACCCCAAGCGGCTTAGTTTGTTGTTTTCCAAAAACCGCCGTTAGCAGTTCAGCCCATAACTTACTTACAAGCAGAATCCCTAACAGGATCTTGGCAACTCGTGTTTTCCATAAACATATCGACATGACAACAGTGGCGAATCTTGACCCGAAACTTCGGGGGTCGGAAGTCAGTAGTTTCGGGGGGTCGAAATCTTATATACCAAAAAATTTCTATACGAATACTATATAATCGGAACTTCTGAGTGAAAATTCGGGGGTGTCGGCCGCCCCTCCCCGCCCCTTAAAAGAATCGCCTCTTCATGACAATCCACAATTCACTTATTATGGATAAAGATACTACAACCTTCCTTCTCAATTCCGAAACAAAATTTCAAACACGGTTCTTTTTTCTTAAAAGCTTACATCAATTTGAAATAGGTGGTATAATCTCTACTAAACACATTATTATCAACAATTAAACATACATACTAGCAATTTTAGCATTTGGCAATTCAAATGTTCAAAACAAGATCCTGCAAACTCTATCCAAGTACAAGTTTCAAATTTTAACTTCAAATATTTCCAAGGCAAATATAACTAATCACAGTCCATACTACATAACCTAATCACCTGTAAGTCTATAATTACTAAAACCATCATCAATTCTATGACCTTGGCTGGCTAAACAAGTCTTGTCCTGTTTACCAATGTTTACCGGGTCAGAGACGACGCAATTAACACAAGTATCAAACATGAAAACAACAGCTCACTTAACTACTTTATACCACACGTCAATAACACAGTCGTACATTTTACGTACCAAGAAAAGATAAATGATGGAACCCATCTAATTTTAATTCATTTAAAAAAAAGTATACAACTTCTCAGGGGCGGACATAGTTAAGAACTAGGTGCCGGCGTGCCGCGTCCGTTGCTGCTCAACTTCGCGCGCGTAGTGAAAAATTAGTGAAAAATTTGGTAATTTTTTATGAAATTTGGAAAACGTTGCTACTAAAATGAAAAAAAATGAAAAACGTTACTACTGAAATTCATTTCTAGATCCGCCACTGCAGCTTCTTATTAAAAGGGTCTTTATCATGTTTAACAAAGGTCAAGTACGACGCGATTAACACAAATATCAAACATGTATACAACTCGCTTAACTACCTTAAACCACATGTCAGTAACACAGTTGTATGTTTTATGTGAAAACAAGGAACCCCACCTCCTATTTTAACTCTTTCCTAAAAAAGTAAAAAACTTTTTTATTAAACAAGTCTTTATCATGTCTTAAACATGTGATCAATTAACAAAAAACAAAATCAAGAAACATACCATGTGAGGAAACTTATCTTGATCAACCACTCTAGTGTTCTCTAGTTTGATATTAAGATACTGATCTACAGAATGAAGGGTTCCTCTAATTGCTAAATCATTCTTTAGTTCTACAGTCACTTCTCTTCCAACCAAATCTTTGAAGTAGGAGAAGAACAACTGCAACAATTGAACAGAGTTTAATGTGAATTTGTTATAAAAGTTTTAAAGATTAAAGAGAGATGAATGATTACCATTTTCTTGGGTTGTTGTTTGGTTGAAATGTGAGTGAAGGTAGACAAAGTATATGAACCCTAATGAGTAATGAGTAATGACCCAATTTCATCACCATGGTTATTTAGGAGGTCATAAAAGTCTTTGATAAAGTGACCCATAATTTATTGCCAAATCTAAACGAAGAATTAGGGCTGAGAATTTAGACACGAATACGATAACCAGATACGAATCTACACGATTTTAACAGGTTTTGTATTTGGCCTTAACAGGTTTCGTGTCTATAACAGGTCGACACGTTAGGACCTGTTTATTTTCGTGTCGTGTTTGTGTTTACCTGTTTCGTGTACGTGTCTTAACAGGTCTTATCGTTTCTTATTGTGTCTTGTCGTGTGAACCTGTTTTACTAGGTGTTCCTTATTGTGTTAACCTGTTATACACAGGTTTGTGTTCGTGTTTACAGGTTTTGTGTTCGTGTTTTAACAGGTTCGTGTAACCTGTTATGCCAGCCCTACGAAAAATATTTGACCATCTATTATGTTTTTACTATTTTTTTAACCAAAGTATCTCTCACATTAGATAGGGTCATCACCCCGAACTATCATGATTTTCTCGTGTCCTGTACTGCTAGCTTATTCTATTGATTCACTACTATGAAATATCAATTTAGAGGCGGCACAACCCTAAATCACTAAGTTGAAAATTTAATAAAAATACTTCAAACCTCCCCAACAAAAAAAAAAACATTTGTTGGCAACTACCCGTGAATCATACCCACAACCCACTACCCCTGCCACCAACGACAGTGTTGCCATAGGGGTAGTGGGGTACCCGTGACCAAATCGAGCGGTGTTTTGACCCCCCTCATTGATACATCATCAGCCCATTCCTTTCGCTATATTTTCACTCCACCATGTAATGGGTTCAAATGGAAGATTCGATGTCTGCAAGGTGAATGGGCTAACACCCTTTGCCTCACGCCCCTTTGGAGCGGTTTTTAGTGGTCGGGGTGTTACCCGGTAACGCAGAGTCGTACATTCTTAGTATAAGTTATTATTTTACATGTATGTATAACATGTTATTCAAAAAATGTGTTGATTAATAGAAATTTTATTTGTAAGATAAGTTTACTCTGTTTCTTTTTCGCTAAATTGTTGGTCACTTTAATGGAACTTGTTGATTTATAACAAGTTCAAATAGCTACCATCAATAGCGGGCACCGTCTACCGACAGACAACTATCACCACACTTGTCTCTGGTAAATGCAACAAATATAAATATAAGGAGTGAACTCATTTTGGTCACAACTTTATTATGACCTGAACCCATTTTAACCGGTTATTAGGACCACATCCTAGAACAAAATACAAGATGACAATCGAAAGTCTAAAATTTGACTAAAAGCTAGATATCATCATCATCACCATACTCAGTAAATCTCACCAGCAACAAAGTTAAGATAGGGTTCAATGAAGGTAAGATGTAGACAACCTTACCTCTATCTCATAAGAATAGAGAGGCTGCTTCCAGCGAGACCCCTTACTTGATAGTAGTTTTGCATCAAACATTGGACATAAGGCACATGTAATCGGGAAAAAGGCCAATTGGTGCATTTACCCCCTTTTTCATTTGGCTATCAAGTATCAACACCACATAATGCATGATTAAATGTCCGCCGCTTTTAACGTTATTTAATAACGTTATTTTCACAAGATTATTAAATAACGTTAAAATTAGTGTGATTTCACTTTTGCCACCGTGAATGGGACGCATATATAATTAGTGTGATTTCACAACAGCTGTAAAACATGTATTCATTTCCAGGATAAAACCATGCTATGGTATCACTGTATATAAAAAATAACTAAACTGTTTAGACTAAATACCTAAATAGAACAATTATAAAACCGAATATTTATTTAGCTACTTATGTTCCACAATCACATGCTACTTCAGGTTAAAACAATGTTTAAACTTGTGGTTTAATAGTTAAAGAAAGTTTCAACATTAGTGAAGTAGTATAAGAAATTAGTTTCATTTTTCAGCATTTTACGTGTTCTATATGCCTGAAAACTATTACTTATTACAGCAAAAATAAAAATCCAACAGATTCATGCATACAATACACTGCAACTCTACAATTAAATCTTTTAACCCACTTAAATCATTATCGAACATAGCCGAATTAAGATAAATTAATAAGTCGAGACTGTCATTTCTAACACGGTTAACAGTCGAAAACAGTAAAGAATGACAGATGGGATACGGGATGAAATAGTCCCTGCATAGACCACATTCCATAAGTAGTTCAATACAGCATATGTATAAAACTCAACCATAAAAAAACTCCAAAAAACACAAACAGGCGAGTCCAACTTTTCTCGCAACGAACAGATACATGAGCACTAATTACCAGACACATGTTTCCAAGTAGGCTAGAACAATGTCTACAGTTACAGTCTGGGTTTAACCCGTCTACCATGAACATCACTTCCATCAAGTATGATTGCGTTTGGGTTACTGCAAACAACTACAGAATGCTCGTTTTTAGCAACTTGTTCCAATAGCTCCGTCAACACATGAGGGCAGCTCTCTTTTAAGTAGTCAAACCCGTCTGTCTGCATCACAGCTGATGAACAACAACAAACGTTTTAATTTTTAAATTAAAATTTTATACATATGTGATTAGAAAATATGTAAAATGAAGGAATATGTAGCTAAATATAACATATAAATTATTTATAAATTAAAAAAAATGAGCGCTGGTGAGCCAATCCGTTTTTGGCCCGCCTAAAGTTACCCACCCTTTTTGCCACATACAACCAAAATGCATCATTTTGCACTCAGCACAAATGAAGCCAAGTACTAGAGGTGGCCCCTTCCAATAGGGATGAGCACATAGCGCCGAATACCGATCCCGTCCCGATCCCGATCCCGTACCGAACCGAGGGTGTTCGGTATCGGTACCCACATTTAGAGGTTTTCGGTTTCGGTATTATCGGTACGGGATCGGTATGGTATCGGTATTTTAGATTTTAAGGTAAAATACCTATACCATACTTGTACTGTATCGATACCGAACCGATACCATACCGTATGTTTCCGATATCGGTATTGGGTTTTGGGAGTTTTCGGGATCGGTATCGGTTGGTACCTATACCGTCCCGAGCTCATCTCTACTTTCCAACCATATTTTATCACTAACAAGTAAAATGGGTAAAGTAGAAAAAAAAAAGGTACAAAGAAAATGGGTCAACAGAGTCAAATGATCCGAAAAGTTGACGTAAATAAGACGCATATAACCTCCTAATTAACTTTTCCCCAAATGCATAGACTATTTATGTTGTAATAATATAGTTTTGTAAAACATATTTACTATAATTTATGAATATTTTAAAAAATAGACAAAAAGTATCCAATGTATAGTAAAAAAATAGAAACATATTTACCTCTGAGATTCTCAGGCAAAGCGACAAATTTAAGACACACGGATTTTAACCGTAGACAATGGTGTTGTTCAGCCAACGCTAATGTTGTTGCAACTGTATTAATAGCAACATCTTCACAAAGATTATATTCACATAACATACAAAGCCTCTCTAATCCATATCGATCAGCAGCTGCAAGCAGATGCTGATACATCAGCGTTGAAGCCCATCTTGTATTAAGGCCCGTTAGCTCTTCCATGTCGGGCAGTTTGTCCCAGTATATAAAATGAAGCAGCGCCTGAAAAACTCAACGTTTGTAAGGCAGTTACGGGGAACCAAACATTATTAAGTTGAAACAAAACAATACATAAAATCAATCATCATTTATTAATGGATAGCCCTTTTCCACAAAGCAAACCTGTTTAGCCATCACGAATTGCTATATACAACCAAATTGTGAAAAAAAAAAATGGTTTACATTAAGTCAAAGTTACCAAATAGCTAAAGGGTCGAACAGTTTCAAAGTCAGCCATAGCAAATTGGATCGTTATATATTGATAACTTTCTTAATTATCTATTAAAGTTTAAAGAAGATGAGATAAGTAAACAAACCATGGCCTGACACTCTTTGACCCACACTAAGTCGATTCATGTTATGTAATGACTTATGACTAGCATGTCAAGTGGATAAAATTAATTAAAAAAAAAAACTAAATTAAGCATGTTAAAAGGCGAGCAAAGTATTTTTTGCTTTTTACACATAAAACCTCCTAAATATTATTTAAAAAAATAGATTATCGGTGAGAGCTTATATTTTTTGTAATCATATTTGACACACTAGAAAAATAAAAATAAAAAACTTTGGAAACAAGTGTTTTGGGTGGATTGAACCAAGCCAGCCCATTAAACTCAGACCAAAAAACGACCTATTTTTACCCATTATCCACCGGGTCCAATCCACCATTTTGCCACTTTTACAGAAAAGAGCCAAGAAACATGCAAAGCTAGTTGCACCAAACTATTTCCATGTTCCTTAAGAAGGTTAATATATTTGAAAAGAACCTTAAAAACAGGGGCTTCTATGTCTTCAACTTTGATACACTTGACATTTTGATCTTTCATTGGACCAAAAAGTTGAGCCCTGAAAACAGGTGAACGAGCCGCAAGAACCAATTTATGGGCAGCAAAGGTTTCTCCATTTACTTCAAAAGATATATCAGTCCACTTTCCACATTCCAGAAGCTGCCCGAACTGCTGCCCAATATCAGAAGGTGGCACATGAATAGAGTATGACTTGGGACCCTCTGTGTGGGACTTGACCACACCAACACAGCAATGAACTTTAAGACAATCATCTTTTAGGTAGTCTGATGTTTCTAAAGCAGATCTTTTGAGAAACCGTTTGTACCCCCTGCAGTATTTCAGAATCAAAATGAGCCAATCTGAGTTTATGAATCAGTATACTATATTACCAACAATATGCTTGAAGTGTTTCCGGCCTCTTAAGTCATAAGTTGGTTCGTTAAAAATATTACATCATTATCTTCACCATAACAACATGTGTTGGCTGATCAACCCAACCTTGGTTTTAAAAGGCGTGAGGAGCTCCGTGTGGTTAAGTGTCCTTATAACCGAGACAAGAGGCCCTCACATAGCGAGGTGCCTGATACTCACAAAAATACTTATAAATTAATATATATAATAACATTGTCTACCTTGTTATTTTTAATGCCCCAATATAAGATGATAAAAAAAAACACAAATAACAAAGAATCTTAACGTGCAATCAAAGAAACCCAACAGAAACTATATAGAAGCAGCAATTTAAACATATTAATGCAAACTCTATTATTTCTTTTTGTGCACACTTAACTCTTCTTAAATACACTACCACATAAACAATGACAAACAAACACCCAACCCCCGTATATATATAAACAACCCTGCTTATCTCTTATTCTCGTCCTGCTCTTCCTCACACACTCTTTTTTTTTCTTAGTTCTGAAATCAAAAAAAAAGGTCGCCACATACAGGAAGCGCATGAAGCGGCACCTTAGGCAAAGGGGCTTGCCTCAGAAAAAACCAGCCGCTTCAGATCGCCATTGCCTCCCACCATTTGAAGCATTTTTCCTATTGCCTTGATAGGCTCATGCCTCATCGCTTTTTGGAACTAAGAACCCAACCCAGCCCATTTCATTTTTAACGATTGCCCAACCAGACTTTCTAAATTGTTACATGAGAATAATATGAGGTAAAAATAATATCTTCAAACCATCCGAACATATACAAATTCCATTGCAGTAGTGAAATTGTAAAAGCTATGTTTCAAGAAATATAATACTATTACAGGAAATCTATGGCCTCCAAGTTCAAGAAGGAAAAATAACTTAAACTTGTAAAGTCAACATAGTATATCTACAGGTGGAAAGATTTAAAGGTCGAGTCACAGGCCAATGGGTTATATTTTTGGTACAGCCTACAGGTCAAAAAATATCATGCAAAAATCTGTCCAATTAAAGTTTAATGGATCTGTTTGGGTTAATATTTAACCGCTAAGGAGTCTGAGGGGTAACTTTGTTAGGAAATAATTAGTACACTATATATATCACCCAAGAGTATGCCCAAGTGTTTACGACTTCCTAAATTGTTTTGTTAAAAAATCACATCATTATTCTATTACTAGCTTTTCCTTCCAGCTTGGACTCGCTAACATGAAAATAATCATTTCACATTCTTTTCACTCCAAACTCGAGATTTGAGAGGTAAAAGGAATTGATCAAGAATTATCAAACCTACATTATTTGGTTAAGTACTATTTTCATACAAAATCTCTATGATTGAAATTACAACAGTAAAATGGCTGCTTTTGATCTAGCACATCTTAAGTTGAAGATAATCCGATATGGCGATGTTTCAGTTTTATTGAAAAAAGAACCTAGTATCAGTGATACATACCAAGAAGGGTGTTTAGCTGTGTATTCGAGATGTGATTGTTGCAACTTACAGAAACAGGTAACATGTAGTTCCAATATTGATTTAGGGAAATTTATTTACATTTATGCAAATAATATTTCTTTCTGCTATTCCTTACATCATCATTATCATTATTCATTCATCATTATCATACTCAGTTAAACCCACCAATAGCAAAAGCTAAGGTAGGGTCTGAGGAGGGTAAGATGTAGACAGCCTTACCTCTAACCCGTGGGAATAGAGAGGCTGCTTTCAGTGAGACCCCCGGCTCGATAGTGGCTTTGTATCAAGCCTTGGACATAAGGCACATAACACTTAGCAATCGGGACAAACCCGATTAGTGAGTGTACCCCCTTGTCTTTTAGTTATCAACGCCACCACCACATGATGCATGATTAACCGTCCATCATTTTTAACGTTATTTTCACGAAATTAATAAAACAACGTAAAAATTAGTGCAACTAACTCACTATGCAACTTCCCCGCTAAACAAATTAACTAGACAAATAAAATAAAATAATAAATCAAAGACAACCAACTTAAAAAGAAAACGCAAAAAAATAAACAAATTTAATCTAACCAGTTGATAAATACCATTCATACTAATCAAACACAAAGATCAATCATTAGCAAAGAATGAAGCCTGTAGCTTACCACATACTACCCCTGTTTTAATCGTGATCGTTCCAACTTAATATAACAGAAAATAAGTTGTTTCAAAGTAGGATTAACAGGGATATTCACATTGTTCCTACCTCAATTCCATACTTATCCAAATCTGACCCTATATAATCATATGATCAGTTTACTGAAACACCCCCTAAGAGGAAGAAACTGAACATCCAACTAAACAAACAAATTCAATCCTAACTTCTTAATAAAAACATAATCACATCATTCTAATCATCAACAAACAACATTTACCATCCCTGTTTTAATCGTGATCGTTGCAGCTTACAAAAACGGAAAATAAGTTGTTTCAAAGTAGGACTAATAGGGATATTTACATTGTTCCTACCTCAATTCCTTACACAATTATCCAAATCTCACCCTAAATACTATTAGTTCACAAATACCCCCTAACAAAAAACTAAACAAACAAATATATTATGCAACTAAGTCACTCGCTATTCATCTTCACGACTTCACCACTAAACAAACAAGACAAATAAATTGTGGTCATAGGAGATGTTCTTCATATTGTATTTAGAGAGAAATGTAATAAGAATCCTCAAATTACAAAAGAAAGGTTTGGTTCCTATTTATACATACAGACGGGTCGTCAATTTGTCATACCGTTTACTAATCGACACAACGGTTGGGGTATTAACCAACATAACCGCCCTAACTTATACCAAGATAATAATACAAATAAAAATTTACTAAACTTAGGATAAATACTAAATCACTTCTAACATAAATCACATGATCCAATTTAAAAAGACGATTTTAAAGATACACCATCTCCAAAAGTGTACACCAGCCCACTTATAACATAGTAAAAAAGGCAATACGGTCAATATGGCTTTGTCGGCCGTCACAACCCATATTCCCATTTTCTCCATTTATCACAACCGGTATAACACGCCATTTCAATCCTAAGTTCCTAACAACTTAAAAAAACATAATCACATGATCACATCAACCCAATCAAACCAAACAACAATAAAACAACAATCTTACCACATACTAATACTAATACTACCAGGGGCGGACCTAGTGTATGTGGCGGCCGCCCCCGACCAAAAAAGACTATTTCGATTGTTTTTTTTACAATTAACTATGTGCCGCGTCCGTTGCTGCTCAACTTCGCGCGCGTAGTGGAAAATTAGTGGAAAAATTGTTTTTTTTACGAAAATTGTAAAACGTTGCTACTAAAATGAAAAACTTTACTACTGAAATTCATTTCTAGATCCGCCACTGAATACTACCCCTATACTTAACCGTATACGGCCCACTATACAACGCTATCTAATCACACAATTAATTTACTAAAACACCCCCTAACAAACAAACTAAACAAAAGTACAAAACATAATCATATAATCACATCAATCAATCCAATCAAATCAAACAACAATCTTACCACATACTACCGCGATACTTAAGGGTATACGGCCCGCTCTCCAACGCCCTCCCAAAATGAGTATGCACCTTATGCCTCTCCTTCCCACTCTGATCAACCAAAGTCAACTCAAACAAAGCCCTAACATCAGCCCCATCACCAGCCAAAGCAATAAACAACGACACATAACTCCCATTATCCTCCACACTCTTCCCATCAGGGTAAAAATAC
This sequence comes from Ambrosia artemisiifolia, assembly GCA_032199755.1. Classification (NCBI taxonomy): domain Eukaryota; kingdom Viridiplantae; phylum Streptophyta; class Magnoliopsida; order Asterales; family Asteraceae; genus Ambrosia; species Ambrosia artemisiifolia. Next base: position 52,395,630 of record CM063520.1, read on the forward strand.
ACCGCCCACGAATACCCGCCAACCGTAAACGTATCCGACGCCACATACTTCCCTATCCCCATCCCTTTCAATAGCGAATAACCCGATATCTTGAAATCATGCTCCCCGTTCACTGTCTCTGTTACTGACGTCGATGACGTCACCACCGGTGCTGATGACGATGATGACGGTGTGTATGATGATGATGATGATGACGGGATCGTTGGTTGTGTACATGCTCTACCCATATCCAATTAAGTCTCACTAATTTGTAGAATTTTTTTAGAAAATTGTGTAAAGATGGGGAATTTATTGATGGGTTTTGGATGAAATTGGAAATTAAAAGAGGGTTTGTGGTTTTTTTTATATAAAAAAAAAAAAAGCTAGGGTTTGGGTTATGATATGATATTATTATTATTACTGAGTGAAAGTTTCAACCATGCTTTTTTAGAAAGAAGGGGAAAGGGGTTATAAATAGACGACGGAACGGATATAAAAATATTAATCGTAGGTTAGAACGAATCTTTGTGTTCAATTGTGATGATATGTGTTCGGGGGAGGGGTCGGGGAGCTTGTGTGGCTATCGGGCCCGTCAATAAATGGGTGAAACTGATGACAACTTATGTGTGCTTGGGTTTTAAGTGAACGCTAGTGAACTGACGTGTTATGATATTTGAGTAATTTTCATATGTGTCATTAATTGTGAAGACTTAGTAACTAAAGAGGAGACTGTAAAGGAGGCCCTTCGTGCGTATCAAATGACACATGGTCATGTGCGTAACATATTTCGTCATGGTTGTCATATGGGTTCAGTTCGACCACCCGGTTATGATGTTGATTCCAAAGACTCGATTTGGGATTAATTTTTTTTTGTCCTTTAATAATTTATTTTTTTTTAGTTATGCACTTGTGTTTTTTTTTTCTTTCAAATTATGTTTCTTTTATGTAATTAATAAAAACAATTTTTTTATTTTATTGTTTCATAAATCGATGTAAATAAAAGGAATACACAAATTAAAAAAAATGGGGAAAGAAGGGGGAACGATACATTTGGATGGGTGAGAACTGATTAGGTGAAAGGGGAAGGTAACGTGGCGTTGAGTTTGTGAACAGTGGATGAGAGGAAATAGTGGACCATACCATATAGCCTAAGTAAGTAACTTTGTTTAAATATAAACTAGTGGGATTCGTCGCTCTATCTGACACAAATTCGATTGGGATCGATTTGATTTGTTACAGTACAAGACTTTCTAATATTGACCGAAGGACGAAACGTAGCAATATGCGTAAAAAGATATCCACGCTTGTTTTTATCCATAAAAAAAAAACATAAAAGTGAACACCTAACTGGTGCAGATGTCCGGTTGGAACGCGTTCCTCATGGTACCGAGTATAGGAATGTCGAGAAAAGGACTTCATTTCAATAAAATTTCGTTTATAGTGAAGTTTATACTAGAATGTCGAGAAAAAAATCGAACACAACTGCATATTCTGTTTTTTTATAAAAAAAACTAATGAACGTTGGTTACTATAGAAAAACCATAACTATAATTATATGGTTAAAATTGTATTTTATAAATAATATAAGGACTTTAATTATATATATATATATATATAGGATTAAGTTCGTGTACAAATATCATATTTTGTGAGAAGTGTGAGAATGATTAAAAATGAACGCTGGTTACTATAGAAAAACCATAACTGGTAAATAATTATATGTTTAAAATTGTATTTTATAAATAATATAAGGACTTTAATTTATATATACACATATATATAGGATTATGTTCGTGTACAAATGTCATATTTTGTGAGAAGTGTGAGAAGGATTAAGAAACGACATGTATGCATCATGTTTTGGATTTATGACTGACTAGATTTATACCCCGGGAGCGTCCCGGGTTGAGAAATCTAATATGAGATATCAATTTTACATACGAAATAGACTTATGCGCTTTACAGTTACATGCAAGAAAGTTTCGGGTAGCACCTAACCTAAAACAATTAACAATGTATCTCTAATGTTAACCTCTAACCTTAAACATTGTATAACTCTAATATCAAAACCTAATCTAAAAGAATGTACAACTCCAATGCTAACACATGTTGTAAATATAATTCATATTTACTGGTTTGAACATAATTAATAACTTGCCTATACATGATTAATAAATAACCTGAACACTTTGTGTTTTTTTTTCTGTATGAACAAAACCCCACAAAAATTGTCGTTTTTTTCTCCGTTTTTTATATAGCACTATTGTACCCTTGGAAAAATAATAAAACGCTCGTTAATTTGGTCGTTTTTTTTTCGTTTTTTATATAGCACTATGGTACTCGTTGGAAAGATAATAAAGCGCTCGTTAATTTGGTGTAAATTTTTTCTTTAAAAAAACTCATATATAAAAGATATTAACGTTTAAAAATTATGGGAAGAAATATGAGAGAAATAAATCTAATTTTGTTTTTAAATTTTTTTTCCTAAAATATCTCAATGCCACATGGCATCCTACATGGCACTCTCAAAGGGAAGAATGACTATATGAGTGTCATGTAGGATTTAACCCTTTGAAATATATATATATATATATATATATATATATATATATATATATATATATATATATATATATAGGGGATGGTTAAAATAAAAACCCACCAAAATTGAGAAAACCTTGTAAACTTCATCTACATTATCCATTCTACTTGATCAATGGTCATGATTAAAAGTTAATATTATATAGGTAGAAGATGACAAAAAAGGTTAGAAGGGTAATTTGCACCTTCTCTCTCCATCAAATCAATCATACCTCTCACTCTTTCTTTCTCTCACCAATCTTCTCTTTCCAACATTCTCTCTCCCACTTTTTTCTTGACAAAATCAGAATTTTAGTTTATTAAAAAAACTATTTTATTTATCAATCAGATTCATAAAAATTGTTCCAGCACCAGTGTTGTTACGTACGTAAAATCCGTCACGACAGTTTTATATTAATTTAGAAAAATCCTAACCTGTTAATTTTTTTATTACAACATGTTTGTTTTGGTTTTACTGTACCAGCACCAAAGTTGTTGCATACGTAACGAAAGGTCCATATGGTTATTTTTTGATATTCACTACTTTTAAGATTCATATGAAAATTAAGATTCAGCTGACAACATGAAAATTATATTACAATGAAACTGTTCTGGGTTGGTAAAATATGTTAAGATTCAACAGCCGATATCATTTTTGTTAAGTAGTACTACATGGCATTACATTACAAAAAACTTGCAGAAAACATACAACTAAAAAAAGCGATACATCATATTGTTCATCCGCCTAAAACATACTACTAAAGAAATATATTACAGTGAAACTGTATCAACAACAAAACATAGAATTAAATATTCATACCCCACCCATGCATGCAATAACCCCGACATCCCGCACTGCAACCAACAGTAGCTGACGGCATCCGATAACCATACTTTGCATAAAAAGCCCACTGTTCCTCAGTATAACCTATACCCTCCCATTCAGCCCTAATACGCCCACCTCCCGGATACGTGAACGGCAGCACGGGTTTGTTAAGTTTAGGTTCATATGGTTCTTCATATTCAGCCCCTAGGTCTGATTCGTAACCAACCGCCCATTCAGGTGTGTGATTTACATCATGCACATCATCCTCCGGTGTCATATAGTCTTCTGGTGGCGGATATTCTTCGGGGAAGACGTAATCAAAGGCCGCATTCCAATCGAAATCTTCGTCACTTTCAAACCCATCGTCCGCCTGCACTACGGGTATAACCGGTTCTAATGGCGGAATGTCCGGGGCAACCGGGGGGGGGGGGTTCATGTTCGGCTGCGACAGGAGGGATGACCAAATCAACCGGTGGGGGTGGTTCAGGTACAAATGCAATGTCCGGTTCATTTTGAGGTGGCTCGTGTACAATTGGGATGAGATGGTGACGGGCCTCAAAAACCTCCCAAGGCGGAGTGCCGGGGTTGGAATCCATGCTTTGACTAAAAACAGGACCTGTAACGTATGTTATAGCAGAGTAAGTGTTGACATTGGAAATATGAAACAGGGAAAAAAAACTATTCTCTGTTAAAAACATATAGGTAACAGAAAAAAACTAATACATGCAAAAAAACAAAAAAAAATCTATAACTAAAGTTGGAAAAAACACGATTGTTACATGTGTAACAGGAGGGGTTTCTGGAAAAAAAAATCTATAACTAAAGGTGGTAGAAACACGATTGAAACAGGAAAAAAAAACTATTCTCTGTTAAAAACATATAGGTAACAGAAAAAACCTAATACATGCAAAAACCAAAAAAAAAAAATCTATAACTAAAGATGGTAAAAACACGATTGTTGCATGTGTAACAGGGGGCTTTCTGGAAACACAGACAAGATTCTGTAGTCTGAACTCAGCATACATTTTATGCTGAATTAGAAGCAAACTTTGATTGCAAAACAGATACGCTACACACGTAACACCCCGACCTTAACACAGAAAAAAACACCCTAAAACCTAAAATCTAAAAGACCCTAAGTAACACACAGAGAAAAACACAAATGTACAACGTTCTGAAAAGTCATTCTGAAAACAAAATAACAACACATTTTATGACTTTAGTTATAGATAATCCTATATCAGAAAACAGCATATCAGACATTTTATGTAAATAAAGACATAGGTAACGTGAAAAAAACTCATACATGAGAAAAGAAAAAAGAAAAAGACAGACATGGTGCAAGAACACACGAGTATTACATGTGTAACAGGAAAACACAGACAACACTTATGTAGTCTGCAGTGGACCGATAAAAGAGTTTGATATGCTATAAAACATAAAACATAATTTGGCTGCCAAAAAAAGATATGCTACACACGTAACAGTCTAACTAAACACAAAATTATACGAAAATATAGAAAATAAAAACTCCTTAACTTATCAAAAACAGGGGTCATTAAACAAAAAAAAAATATAGATATCAGTTGGGAAAAAGAAAGGGGAACAAGTGGGGTTATGGAGACTAGTATTACTTGAACATAGATTTCATTACAACTCAGAAAATTCACATTTGTGTTTTTATCAAAAACAGGGGTCATTAAACAAAAAAAAATATAGATATCAGTTGGGAAAAAGAAAAGGGAACAAGTGGGTTTATGGAGACTAGTATTACATGAACATAGATTTGATTCCAACTTAGTAAAAAAATCAAACATAAAAACCAACAGACCTTCAATCGTCAAACAGGGTCCATAATACAAATAATCAAAACGAATAATAAAAAACAACAGACCTGGTCGTCTTATCCGGTTTCTCTCCGGTTGTCTTCTCCGGGTGTCTCTCCGGTTGTCTCTCCGGTCGTCTTCTCCGAGTAGGCTTCTCCGACGGAGGTTGGAGATGACGATGATGGTAATGGTGGTTCAAAGGTTAAGGGTGCTTTGGCTAAAAAAAACAGAGAAAGAGAGGAAGAGGAGAAAGTGTAATGGGGAGGGAGGGAATCTGAAATTTTGAAATGGGAGAGAGGGGAGAGAGAAACAAAGCTTTATATATGTGGTGAAGGGTGGTAATTTACTAAATTAACCTTGGCTTAATAAAAAAACATTAAAGTTTAGGGAGTATGTGGAGCAATGTGAGCCACTCATTGGGTTTGCAAGAGTTTTCTCAAAAATTTGGGTTTCCATTATACCTTTAGCCTATATATATATATAGATATATATATATATATATATAGATATAGATGTATTGGGTTGCTTTGGCTTGAAAAAACACCAAACGCAACAATTTAAAACACAATGCAATGTATTATAGCCATGGAATTCAAAACATAGTTAAAATGTACTGCTTAACACTTAAAACACGCTACTTAACTTTCTTGGCATAGTATTTTAAGTGTTAAGCCTATAATACATTGCTTTGGATTTTTTTTTAATTATTATGTTTGGTGTTTTTTACGTAAAACAATCCAAAATATCATTACTTAGTCCAAAAAATGATGTTCTATTAGGGGTGTTTATGGTTCGGTTTTCGCAGTTTTTAGTTCAAACCGCGAACCAAACCGTTGGTAACGGATTTTAAATTTTCTAAACCTTTGAAATATATACTTAGTCCAAACCTTTGAAATATATATATATATATATATATATATATAGATGTATTGGGTTGCTTTGGCTTGAAAAAACACCAAACACAACAATTTAAAACACAATGCAATGCATTATAGCCATGGAATTCAAAACATAGCTAAAATGTACTGCTTAACACTTAAAACACGCTACTTAACTTTCTTGTCATGGTATTTTAAGTTTTAAGCCTATAATACATTGCTTGGATTTTTTTAATTATTATGTTTGGTGTTTTTTAAGTAAAACAATCCAAAACATTGTTACTTAGTCCAAAAAATGATGTTCTACTAGGGGTGTTCATGGTTCGGCTTTCGCAGTTTTTAGTTCAAACCGCGAACCAAACCGTTGGTAACGGATTTTAAATTTTCTAAACCGAACTGTAGAACTTTTAAACCGAACCAAACCAAACCATTAGAACGGTTTGGTTTCACGGTCTGGGCTTGTTGGGCCGTTATGTGTACAAGTTGTCCCGATTTCGTAAAAAAAATGTCCAAATTTCAAGACATCATAAAATTGCCCACAATGCTTAGGTTGTTTAACATAAATACCTATCCAAATAGCTTAAAATGTAGTCCAAATATATAAAAATAGATCTACATACATCGATAAGGTGTTAGTTGTGATTGAAAATTTAGAATTTAGAAAAACAAAAAAACTCATATAATGTGAAATGGACTTAACATACTTTTGTTTTGCATTAAATTTCTTATAAGTTATTGATGGGATTGGGTACTGATCACTGCGCAAAACATACCCAAACCCGGAATACAACCCCGCGGAGCAACTCTCCGCGCACAAGGGAAACTTCCCCAGCAAAGAAGGCAACAACGGACTTCCTACAATCATGGAGTGATGCACGCGCGCGGAAGCGGTAAAAGCGGTAGTCGTTCCATGTTTCCTTATTTATAGCTTTCCCTTAACTACTTTACTAATATAGTTCAGGGTAGTGGAGACAACCCTAATCGGGCCTGGCCCATTACGATTAGGGTTTTGGGTAATGGTGGCATACGTCTACCTCTATATAAGGGATCATATCCCTAATAGAGAGGACACTTTTGGCTAACCCTAAGAGCTATCATACTTGGTAGTATCCCCATTCACCCACGTTTTTGTTATAAACTACTACCTTGTGTAGTCGTCTCCCTACCCACGTCAACTTTACTTGCAGGTTACTCCAATCCAGGAAGTGCTAGTGAAGGATCAACCTTGTGGTAACATCTGGTCTATCATCCCTATCAGGAGGTTAGACTACCTGTTTCTTAGGGTCCGGTCTGATTTTATACGGTTGGTTTTCTGTACAAACCATAAACCAAACCGTTTATTGCGGTTTGAAAATATTGAAACCGACCGAAGGGTAAGTAAAATAACCGACCGTTAAACAAAGCCAGTGTCCGGTTTGGTCGGTTTCACGCTTCGAAACCGAACCATGGACACCCCTACGCTATGTCCCGAGTTCACTTAAAAGGAGAAAAGAAAGGAAAGGAAAGGGAGGGAAAGATGGGGAAGGTGTGTGTTCCTAAGTTTTTCTTATGAAAGAAAGGAAAGGAAAAGAAGGGAATGTTGTGTTCCAGAGTTCATTTTAGGAGGAAAAGGAAAGGAAAATGAGAGAAAACTAGACAAAATTCTATCCTTCCAAATTGGGAGGAAATGGAAAGAAAGAAAAAGGGAAGAAAAAAGAGGAAAAGAAAGGAAAAGATTAGAAAGGAGACCTCATCCTTTCTTTTCTTTTTCCCTGTTAAGTGAACTCGGGACATAGCGCTAATGTCTATCATATCAATTCTTAATCCTTGTCACACTTTTCACGAACCCTATATATATACTGTGTGTTTCCTTCCTAACTGTTATATATAGTAATTATAAATATGTAAGCTATCTTTTTCTGAGATGTACACCGACTAAGAATCGTGTACATTTTACGCCACATGTTACCACTCTAAATCATTTCATACTAAGTAGTAACTAGATACGTTCTACGCCACATGCAGCTGAGTTACCTTTGTTCCATGTCATTTTGTTACTATGAAGATGTGCTTGCTTTAACGCCTTTATTATTGTTTGTTATTTATTGATCTACCATTGTTGCTTGAGGTGACTTGCTAAATGTCTTATTATGACTATTTTGCTAGTGGTAGTTATTGTTGTTATTTTGTTGAATTACCCTTGTTTCATATCATTCGGGTACTATAAAGACGTTTGTCGTTATTTTTGTGGGCTTGTGGTTGTGTTGCATCGTTCGTGTCTTCGTTGTACTACAGTTATATAAGCAAGCATCAACCAGACACATGATTTATCCAAACCGAGTATGATAAATGTCGATTGAGGTGATATATTTATATACTAGGTTATTTACCCGCGTATTACACGGGTTGAACACTTTAAATTACATAGACCATAAGAGTTTGTTTGGTATGAGGTAATGGAATGGACAAGGTAATAGAATGAATCACTACAATTTCATGTCTTGTTTTGTTTGGTTCTCACGTGTGAATGAAATAAATTATTACTTTGTGATGTTACAATGGAAAGAAAAAGGAATAAAATTGGTGGTGAGTATTGGTTACTGGCGGTGATGGTGATGGTGAGTGGTGATATGTGGCGGTGGTGGTGGTGACAACGGTGGTGGGTGGCGGCGATGGTGGAAGGTGGCGGTGGTTGGCAGAGGTGGCGTTGATGAGTGGTGGTAGCGGTGATGGGTGGCGGCAATGGTGATGGGTGATTGATGTGTCGTGCATTACACATATAAAATATGCATAATCGGGCTTAAATTACTTATTTTGGCTACTTAATCGTTCCTACTCGTATGTTTCCCTTTTGGACCAGCTTCCTGTCAATGGCTGGAACAGAAATCTGGGTCCATTTGGTGGTGGAATAACATGTTGGTGTGACCCATGTGTAGCTGGCAAATCCAATTTATAAGCGAGCTATCGAATTTTCTCAATTAGTAAGAATGGACCATAAAATTTGGAACTCAGCTTGAGGTGCCTGTGATCTTTTAAAGTGTGTTGTACATAAGGATGTAGCTTAACATACACCCAATCCCCAACTGTAAATGATCTCTCAGTCCTCTTCTTGTCAGCCTGCTGCTTCATTTGATTGTTGGCCCTATCAAATGACTTTTTCAAATTAACAATCTTTAATTCCCTATTTTTAAAACAACTGCTCTAAAGATTTAATCTTTGTGTCATTTGGAATATAAGGAATGTGTATAGGAGGAGATACACCATATGGGGCCTCAAAATGAGACATCTTGATGGTAGAATGCCACGAAGTGTTGTACCATCATTTTGCCAATGTTAACCATCTAGGCCACTGTAAAGGAGTGTCCATAATCATGCACCTCAAATAAGACTCTAGGCATCTATTAAGAACCTCAATCTGTCCATCTAATTGTGGATGATAGGCTAAAGAATAAGCCAACTTACACATTGCAACTTCATAAAATCTTTCCAAAAGTGGCTTAAGAAGCTAGGATCTCTGTCTGAAACAATGGTAGATGGGTTGCCATGCAACTTAAAGACTTTATCAAATACCACCTGTGCTACTTGGCTTGCAAAGAAATGGTGCTTCAGGCTCATGAAATGAGCATATTTGGTGAACCTGTCGACCACCACCAATATAGTATCCTTGCCACATGCAGTTGGTAGGCCACTTATAAAGTCCATGGAGATATCAGAAAAAACTATTTCGGGGTCAGTAAGGGGTGTAACAATCTACTTGTAGCTATTCTCTCAAACTTGTCTCTTTGATAATTGGCGCAACTTTTAACAAACTCTTTAACATCACCATCACTTTTCTTCCAATAGAACAAACCTTTGAGCTTGTGCAGGGTAGGAACATACCCTGAATGAACCCCCAGTTGGAGAAGAGTGACAAATATGCATGATCTGTTCTCTTAACTCAGGAACTACACCAATGACCATTTTGCCTGTCCTCCATAAAACATTGTTATTCCAACTATAATGCTTTACATCCTTCCCTTATTATAGTTGCTGCACAATCTCCTGTAACTTTGCCTCAGTTTCCCAACTTTCTTGAATCTTTGGCCATAACAAGGGATCAACATTATTGATGCTCATTTAATATAGGGACAGACCTTCCACTCTTGATAAAGCATCAACTATAGAATTCTCACTGCCCTTCTTGTATTCAATACTGTAATCATAACCAATTAACTTTGCATTCTGCTGTAAAGGAGTGTTTATCTTCTATTCCAAAAGATAGTTCAAGCTTCTTTGACCAGTTTCGATAATGAAATGCATGGCTACAAGATAATGATGCCAAGCCTTAACTGCCATTAAAATAGCAACAACTCCTTCTCATACACAGACATATCTAATTTTCTGCCAGAAATACCCTAACTAATGAAAGATAAGGGGTGGCCATCTTGCATTAAGACTGCTCCCAAACCTTTTGTTAAGGCATCAGTCTCCACAACAAAAGATTTAGAAAAATCAGGCAACGTCAACACAGGTGAAGTGGACAAAGCCTGTTTTAGTTGTTCAAATGATTTTTGGGCCTCTTGTGACTATACAAAAAATTCTTTCTCCAACAAATTGGTATTGGGTTTGGCAATACTTCCAAAAGATCTAATAAACCTTCTGTAATAACCAGCCAAACCTAAAAACCCTCTCATGCTTAATTGTAACAGGAACAGGCCAAGCTTTAACAATAACTATTTTAGAAGGATCAGTGGAAACACCATGTTTGTTGATGATGTGACCTCAATATCCCACTTTTGGACCAGCAAAGGAACATTTAGATCTCATGGCCATAAGAATGTTACTTCTTGACAACTGTAAGACCATTCCAGATCTTTAAGATGTTGTTCAATGGAAGCACTATAGACTAAGATGTCAACAAAAAATACCAACACACACTTCCTCAACAATGGCTTAAAAGTGGCATTCATTAGGGATTGAAAAGATGTTGGTGCATTTGTCAATCCAAAAGGAAGGACTAAGAACTCAAAATGTCCTTGATAAGTCCTAAAGGCAGTCTTGAAAATGTCTTCCTTGTGCATTCTTATTTGATGGTAGCCTGATCTCAAGTCCAGTTTAGAAAAGACTGAACTGCCCCCAAATGCATCCAACAACTCATCTATTAAGGGAATAGGGAAATTGTTTTGATGGTTGCTTCATTGAGTTTACTATAGTCAACACACATCCTATAGGTGCCATCTTTCTTCTTAACAAGAACTACATGGGCTGCAAAGGAACTCTGACTTTCCCTAATGACCCCTGAGTCTAATAACTCTTGAGTCATAGACTCAATAAAATTCTTTTGAGCAACTAGGTACCTATAAGGCTTAAGGATAATGGGTTGGGTTCCTTCTTTAAGCACAATCTTATGATGACAAGCCCTCTCAAGAGGTAATGCTACTGGAATAGCAAATACATCCTGATATTTGTTCAACAATTCATCAACTGCAACATTATGCTCTTTACTTAATTCCTGTGGATTATGCTGAGTTGTTTTCCCATTATCCAATTGTAAACTAAACATCTGCCCGTGTGACACTTGAGAACTAGAGGACAATAACTCATTCAATTTTTCAGTTGAACACAAAGTAACCCCTCTACCTTATCTCTTTTAAGTTCAATATCTTTGCCCTTCCACTGAAATTTCACTGTGAGATCCTTAAAATTCCATGTGATATCATTCAAACTATGTAACCATTGTATTCCCAATACCATGTCGTAGTTTGACAGTGATGTGAGAAACACATCAGCCTAGAACCAATGGCCTTGCATAGACCATTGTAAATTTTCAATAATTTGTGTGCATTTCATTTGGTCCCCATCAACCACAATAATATCCATAGGCTTAATGTTCTTAATAGCCAGTCCCAATTTAATAGCCAATTTTAGATCTAAAAAATTGTGAGTTGAACCCGAGTCAGTGAGTATATGCAAGATTTTGTTACCTATTGAGCCTTTAATCCTCATTGCGGAATAAGAAGGAATGCCCATGATTACATTCAAAGAAATTTGGGGCTCCTGTATCATCATGTCATCCATCTCTTCAAAACTTGTTTCCCGATCCCCTTCTTCTTCTTCTCCTTCTACAATTTCAATGGAGAACAATTGTTTGTTTTTGCATTGATGAGTTGGAGAGAATTTTTCCTTGCACCCAAAACATTCTCCTCTTGCTCTCTTTTCAACAATTTCTTTTGGGCTCAACCACTTAGTAGTGTTACTCTTTTTCATTGCTTGAGATGGTAATAAGGGTAGGTTTGCAGCAGCGGCACCTTGTGCAGATTTTGTCCCATAATCAGTGGTTCTTTGGGACACAGAATAACTTTTCTGATATCTAGAACTCTGAATTGCTTTATTGGTTTCATCTTGGATTCTAGCTAACATATAGGCTTCAGGTATGTTTCTTGGGACACAAAATAACTTTTCTGATTATTTTGAGGTTTTCTAACTCTCTCCGTCTGTCAACCATCTCAAAATAATCACTATTTAATCAACCTTATGTTTTTTTAACTCTAGTTTATACGCCTTAAATCCTTCAAATCAAACACCTTACCCTGAGCTTTTAGTAAATACGCATAAAACACTCATCCATGAACGCCAAGAAGTATCTATTGTCACATGAATTTAACTAGTCATTTGATTGTATAATTCGATAATTTGTGTGTGATTTTTTTTATTTAAGTAAATTGTTTTTGTTTCATCTTAGCTTCGTCACAAATTTCAACTACTCATGCATTTTCCCTAAAAGATATATATTGAATATAAATGGAATTAATATTAGCATCTTATACCGACCAATATTGTTTATTTTGCTTATAAGAAGCTTACGGATTTGTTTTATATTACTCGGGTGGAGAGTTTCCATGAGGTCACCCACCAAAACTCACTTAATTGTAGAGTTATCCTCCCATCTACAATCACTGCCATGATGCTATTTAAGGTTAGAGATTCCGTATAAACCTATGATCTCACATGTTTATGACTTATATGAGATTTACCTAAGCGTTTCATAATCACTTCATACTCTTATATTTTGGGAAGTAATATACACTCATCTTGCGTCTTGAGCCCTCTAATTACATGTTTCCAACCAACATTATTTAACTATATATCCATTTGATCACGTTAAAACATCTAGAAATGAATGCAGACTCGTGACCGAGTATTCAACCCAAACCGGCCCATTGTTACAAAACCTATAAGTTCAAGTTTTATCACATCCATTTATACTTTTAAACTCTGTCCACACTCAAAATAGAAACATGTCATCAATTGAAATCAACATTAGGTCGTTTTACTAACCAAATTGCCTAACTTAACACTTTGAATCTATTTTAACATACAACACTAATTTCACCAATAACCACCATTTCTATAAACCAAATTACATACTTAGATTTATACTGTATTTTCGTATGTATGGATCTACTAAACGTACCCCAATCTTATACAAACGTAGAGGAGGAACCCACCATTAAAAAGTATTTTCCTTTTACACCGAAAGGTATGTTCAAAAGGGAAGAAAAGTACGTTTAAACACACCCTTTCGTATCGTGTCCGAAATTCTCATCCTTGATCTATGATTACACCTACCATAAGTACGATAGCATCTTTTGATACGGTATCAGTATTCGTTACAAAATGACCACTCTATATGATATTGGTACTAAACCGATACTGTTATTGAAATTTCTTAAAAGTAGGTACCAAATACCGTACACCAAATCCATGATACGATATCGGTATCTAATGCCAAATGTTCATTCCCTATTCCCTAGTTAGTGGTGATTCATATTTTCCATGAGGACTAATCTGCAAAATAAAACAAAGCAGGAGGACCATTTATGTAAATAACTCGTAAAGTTTTTTAAAAATATCTAGTGCACATTCATGTCGACAAACAACAACTTGGCACAATTTCTGGCCACAATCAAAATTCCAGATGGACCCTCCATACCCACAAGAACTAATTTCAACAAATCTCCAACTCTTAAATTTAATAAATTATTTGGATGACAATATTCCAAATCTTTTTTTTCCTTACCAATCAAAAATACATGCAAAATATTTATCCTAACTATATGATTATTAGTAGTAGTACAAAAAATGTAAATATTTGTAACACTTACACACCACTACATCAAAAACAGGATTTGAGTTTAATATAATCACTCATAGTGAAGCCTTACCTTATGGCTGCTACTAATGGGTATCTTCCTACTCTATGCTTCCTTCCAGAACAAGGATTTAACAAGGTGAATTGTTTTATTTTTATGTTATATTCTTTCTTAATCTTGTTTGGTTATTTAATTTACTGGGTACGTTTGTTGTTGTTGATATGTTTGCGGTTAGAATTAGAATTGTTCTAACTCGTACACGACTTTTTTTTGTGTTTGTCATACACAACCTAATCCGCACACACTTAAAATTATTTATCATGACCTGTTTAGCTTTATTTATCTAAACGTGTCAAATGGGTTAGTGGGCTGGTGGGTAATAAATAATAATCACGTTGTAGACGTGTTAATCGGGTTGGTGGATTGTAAAAAGATGGTTAAACAGGTTAGTGGGTCAACCTGTTTAATTAAGTTAATTCATGTCAGTATGACAATCCAAAATCTGATTATTTTCGTGTAGTGCCGGAAATTGCAACCCCTGATTGTGTCATATTTGTTGACAAACTTGATGAAACCAAACCTTCTGTTCTGTACAGGGGTGTGGCTTCATGTTGGCGGGAGGGGGCGTCCGACCCCCCAAAATTTTTGCTCATAAGTTCTGATTATATAGTCTTTGTATAGAATTTTTTCGGTATATACGGTTCGACCCCGTGACTGGTGACTTTCGACCCACCGAAATTTTCGCTCAAGCTTCGCCACTGGTTCTGTAGGCCGGTTTTTTTTTTTTTTTTTTTTTTGTGAAGAGATATGAACAAGGACTAACTGATTAGTTGACAATTTGTTTACATGAATAATCTGTATGCCAAAAAAAAAAATTATTCAAAACTGCAAAAGCAAGGCCATGTCTGATGATCCAGATGACTGTCATACTTAACATTAGCTGTTATTGCAGGACTCGCAACGGATTTTGCCTAGTTATGAATTACGCGATGATGTCATACGATCAACTCCCCTCATTATGGGCCAGCAACTGAATGTGGAGCCATGTAAGCCGATAAGCGGCTTGTTTCACAACCATCAGTTTGATCTGATTGACCCAACTGTTACAAAGCCTGCACTCATCAACATCCAAGGTTCACTAATCTTTCTTTTGTTACTCACTTGTGGTTTGGATGTGCAGTTTAAATGAATTACATATTTATATAATTCAAAGAATGGGATAAAATACTTGTTTGGCCAGTTGCAGTAAGGGGCTGTTTGGTTGATTAAGTGCTGAATCATTAAGAGGCTCTGAATGATTAAGTGCTGAATGGTTAACTGGTTCAACTCTTAACCATTCCATTCAGAGCCTTTTTTAGGTTGAAACAAACAGTCTGAATGCTTAACCATTTAGAGCTGAATGGTTTAGAGCCTCATTAAGAGGCTATTAGTGAATATATATGAGAACGCAAAGAATTGAACACGTTGAAATACTATGACTTCGCGAGGTGTAACAATAACTTATAATTTCATGGCCGTTTTCTACAGATTGTTGCCCAAACTCGACGCTTTTCAGCTTCAAGTTTCCTAGGTGCGGATTAAGTGAAGTAGAAAAGGACAGACTTGATCTGTTTCCGTTTTCTGACTTAACGTCCCTTCAGTCATTGACAACCGACTACAAGCCGAGTGTTCCTGCTATGGGTCAAATGAATTCTCAACTTATTTATCAAGATCAAGAATTTGATTCCCAGAGACCGTTGATCGATTTTGTTGGTGATTTGGTTCGGCATTCTAAAATCATGATCCATGAGGATGGACAAGTGTCGTTTATTGGCACTAGAACTGAAATGAAGGACATACTTTCAGTTCTTGCTGAGTTTTATACATCTAAGAATTCAACTAAATGGCGGAAGTCATTGGTACCGCAGTTCAATAGGTACGTGTGCTTGTATATTGAATTGTTGACACAAACACAGATAAGTTTCTAGTAGAGATGGCAAAATGGGCAGGTCGGGCAGGTTGGATAACATGTCAGTAAGGGTTCCGGTCACATGGGTAATTTTGTACCGTTGGTTCAAACAATCAAACATGTCAGGTCAGGTTGGCCCGACAACACCTTTGGAGTGGCGGATCTAGAAATGAATTTCAGTAGTAACGTTTTTCATTTTTTTCATTTTAGTAGCAACGTTTTCCGAATTTCGTAAAAAAAAACACCAAATTTTCCACTACGCGCTAAGTTGAGCAGCAACGGACGCGGCACCTAGTTATTCTTATTAACTAGGTCCGCCCCTGCGGCTTTGGCTGACTTTTGACCTGTTTGACTTGCTTTCCTTTTTAGCCAAGTTCAAAACTATCAAAATACAATCTGAGTTGATCCATTTTAGGTTGCGTTCTCGTATATATTCACTGAACTGAAATTATGTTGTCGAAAACAGGCTGGATTATAACGCAACAAGCTATTATGGTTCTGCTTTGGAGCTTGAAACTATGATCGTTGCTCCTCCAAAGAGGTGCGTCTATTTATTATACATCTTGATATGATATTTGTACATTAAGCTAAAGTATATATTGTGTAACACAGCCCGGAGAAAATCAAACTGAAGCCATCACCAAAGAAGAAAGGAGCCCGGAACAAGACACCAGTCAAACACAGAAGTAACTACCTACAGGCCTGCGAATGCCTTCTATCAATAATAGTTGACAAAAAACGCAACGGGAAAACTGCAGTTTCCACACTAAAGAAATCCGGTCCGGAGCTACCAAATCTCCTAACTCAGTTCTCAGCCAGCATTGCAGGAACAGGAATAGCGGTACTTTTTTCGGTTATGTGTAAAGTAGCTAGTGGCAGAGTGCCATTTTGTTCTTTAAAACTCCTCAACACGGGTCTTGGGCTCGGGCTGGTGTGGCTTTCATGGGCTGTGAACAAACTGAGGGATACTATTGTGATGATTAGCAAGAACTCATACAAGAAAAAAGGGTTGAAAGATGAGGAAATGATGAAGAAACTGGATAAAAGTGTGAAGGAAATATACTTTAGAGCTGCAGCATTGATGGCAGTGATGGTGTTGAGGCTTGCTTGAAGAATCTAAACAGTGTTCATGTGAAAATGTGGTTATTGTGTAAATGTTAGGGGTAAAATAGGGAATTGATACTTAGACAACAACTTCTCGTCGTTTGATATGAAGTTGATCTATGTTTCGATTAAGTTTTGTCAGAAACCATGACATTGTTTCTTGTTTTGCCGATGATGATAGTAATGTAGAACTGACCGTAGTGTAGGTCTGTTCGGTTATATTTATATAAACCCGAAACCCAATTAAGAACTATGTTTCAGTTTGTAGATTATTACACGCGTTTGATTTTGATTGCAAATGGTTTGATTTTTTTCTGGTGTAAAGGAAGTTCATTATCAATTGGGTTTGTATCAAATCAAGTACATGATATATTGAGTGATAAATGCTTAAAGATACAAAATCCATCACCACCTTTCACATTGTGTTGTTACAAAGAAAAAAACCTCAGAATGCAGATTCATAATTACATGAAATAGTCATCGGATCGGGTTTGTTACCTCGCTACGTATCGAGAGATAAATGTGTTTTTGATTATTATTCTACTAAAACAGAATTGTAAAAACACTTGAATATAATCTTCAACAAACAAATGTTGTAAAATTATGTCTCGCATCCGCCAATTGAACAAGATAAAAAAAAAGCAACTCTTCCCATTTATGAGCTTATCACCTTTGAAACTACTCCTGCACCCACCGTCCGGCCTCCCTCTCTCAGCGCAAATCTTTGTCCTGTAAATCAAACATGAATCCGTATAAATACAAATCAAAATCACTAGAAAAACAGACTGATCGAGTGATGGTTTTATGGTGGTCAAAACGAGCCAAGGTTGACTCATCAAAGTTAAAATTTTTTCCTGGAAACGCACCTGGTTCAAGAACAACTGGGGTAATAAGTTCAAAAGTAGCAGCCACGTTGTCTCCAGGCATAACCATCTTTACGCCTTCAGGCAACTCCACCTTCCCAGTAACATCAGCAGTCCTCAAATAAAACTGAGGTCGGTAATTTGAGAAAAAGGCTGTATGACGGCCACCTTCATCTTTTGTAAGAACATATATTTCTGCCTCAAACTTTGTGTATGTTTTTACACTACTGGGCTTTGCAATCACCTGTAGAAGTGTAGAAGAATGCGTTATTACAATAATAATATATTTTATTAAATAATATAACTTAAAAGAGGTTGTAAGCGTTGAGAAAACACTTTGGGTGGCTTTCAAGTTTCAACCCAGTTGGATATCAGTCAATTTTAATTACCTGTCCTCGCTGGATATCAGTCCTACTTATGCCACGTAAAAGAAGGCCAACGTTATCACCAGCCTGGAAAAGAAAAGACGAAAAAAAGTCAACAATACAATGAAGCTTGATAGGAAAAGTATTGTGAGAGACAAACCACTTACTTCTCCATGATCTAAACTCTTCTTGAACATCTCAACACCAGTAACAGTAGTTTTTTTGGAACCCTAATAGTAAAAGATTAATATTAGGCAGGGATTATTCAGACAAACAGATCCAACAAAAAGCCATACGTTACCTGCATCAGCCCCATAATCTCAACTTCCTCACCGACTTTAATTGTCCCTTGTTCAACACGCCCAGTGGCAACAGTGCCACGTCCCTTACAAAAATGGGTATGTTAGCATGTCATAAGGTTTCATTTGTAAAATAAATATAAAAAGAAAAAGGAAAAAGAATGGGCCGATAAGGGTTATGTGGGTCAAACACGTAAAACTAATAAATTTAGGCTAAAAGAGAACACCCTAAAAGCCTTCCATTTCCGTAGTGTATTTTTTATGAGTAAAACTTACGATAGAACTTTTATTCACTAATTTAAATTATTACTTATTTTAATTTACATGGTAATATTAATAACTGTAATGGCAACAAAGATGTGTAAAAAACGAACGATACCATGCTTCAGAAAAGTACAAATTTCATACCGCAATTGAGAAAACATCTTCTATGGGCATTAAGAATGGCTTTTCCTTTTGGCGTTCAGGTGTAGGAATGTAGTCGTCAACAGCTTCCATCAACTTTAAAATGGCATTCTTTCCAATTTCATCATTTGTGCCTTGAAGAGCTGACAAGGCTGAACCTCGTACAATGGGAATTTCATCCCCTGGAAACTTGTAGAAGCTAAGAAGCTCTGCCATAATCACAATATTTAACACACATCAAAACCACCTTCAATTATGTAAATGAAGGCTAGTTCTATTAAGTTATACCTCGAAGCTCAAGTTCAACGAGTTCTAGTAACTCAGGATCATCAACTGCATCAACTTTATTTAAAAAGCACACAAGTGATGGCACACCCACCTGCGTAGACCGTAGACGATGATTATAGTTTCATTATAGCCACAACTGGCATAAAACTCACGACACAATTTGAAAAAAGCAACAAACCTGACGTGCAAGAAGAATGTGTTCTTTTGTTTGTGGCATGGGTCCATCAGGTGCAGAAACAACAAGGATTCCCCCATCCATTTGAGCAGCTCCAGTAATCATGTTCTACAAATAAGTAAATATATTATGGGCTGCAAGGAGTGACAAACGCTATAGGTGTGAAAGATTTATACAACTAAAATAACAAAAGCTTGTGCTATGAAATCAACTACAAAGAAAGTGGTCCATTTATCAAGATAAATTAGTTAGGTCCGCTTATCAGATGCCTAGGTTAGTAGGTTTTAAGGTTTTCAGCCTCTTCTGTTCACAAGAAGCTATTCAATCCAAGTTCTAAAAGATTAGGCAGAATTTGGTACCTTAGGTCAAGCTGTATTCATTAAGTTTTTTCCTTTACTCTTGAAGCTATACATTTGTTAAGAAATTGATCATTTAAAAAAAAAGGTAACCACAGAATGCAGTATTGATTAGGAGTGTCAATTCTTGACACGATTCGAAGCACAGCACGGACTTGACACAAACATTATCAGGTTTTGGGTTGACCAGTACAAATCGTGTTTCGATTTAATTTCTAAGCCGTTTAACAAACATGTAGTCATTGTCGTCTCTGGGTTGTACTAAAATTAGGCAAGTCAATTCGCCACCCATATAAAATTAGAATAAAAAAAAGTAAAATATATCATATACACGTTCAACCTGTCAACCTATTTGGCTGATTAACACGTAACTTTATTGTAATACACTGACCCAATATATTATAAGGTCTATATATACTTTGATGATATAAATAACCACTTAACTTCCATCGCTTAATTGATTCGGTGCTAGAATGTCAATGGACCACCTATTATCAGGGGATAAGTGAAACAAACTGGAGATGTTCCACTTATAAACATATTCCCCACAGCATGAAATACACATTCTTACAATCAAATAGCCAATGACACGTCACACAAGAAAAGATACGTTAATGTTAAGGTTCCCAATACTTATTAGTTCTAGTTGAAACAAACTATTATTGAGATAAGACAAGTTCATGCGCGAAAATATTGTGTGCATAACGAAGCACATAATATACACAATCAAACATTTTACAGAGCCAAAAAAATATATCGCCACAGTTATCTAGTAACTAAAAGCATAGTGCCAGATTGTGAGGCATTTATCAAAACAAACATAGCAGATAGTGCTCCTTAAGCAACTGGACCTTCCTATTTTCTAAATATATAGGCAATGGTTCACATAATCTTATAACAGCTAGTTAGTTGTATATTTTGTTTATCCTTCCTGTGCATGATTTGCAAAGAGTACTCTCATATTTTCCCAATAAAATCAAGAAGTAAAACTAATGTCTTACTTTGACATAATCAGCATGTCCTGGACAATCAACATGAGCATAATGCCTCTTAGCAGTTTCATATTCCACATGAGCCTGCAAAACCGAACGAGAAAAAATACAAATGAATTACATAACTGCAACGCCCATAGCTAAAACTAGATCACATAGAGAAGACTAGAGTAATATAAAACCGTCGCTATTGTGATTCCTCTCTTTTTCTCTTCAGGAGCCTTGTCGATTTCATCAAAGGCAATAGCTTTAGCCTTACCTTCATCCGCCAGCACCTAAAGAGTACACATAAGTCAGCCAACAAATACTGATTTCTCATATAACATAAAAGTAACTCAGTTCACAGATAAGTAAGATATGTGCAATATAAAAGTTCCAACCTTTGTAATTGCAGCTGTCAGTGTTGTCTTCCCATGATCAACATGCCCAATTGTTCCAACATTAACATGAGGTTTCCTGAATGATATTAATTACACCACATGAAATACAAAAAAATCACAAAATTTAATAAAATCTCAGTTTTCCACACATCAAGCTTGTTAAACTTTATTAAAACACTTAGCAAAACCAGAGGCAGATTTCTCAAACTTCATCACATATTACATCTGCAACTTTCTGAATTTACAATAATTTCAGCTCAATACAAACACACAAGTGTCCCTTTAACCACAAAAAACGAGTTACAGTGGAATCCAAATTCAACAAATGCAACTTTCATTTAGTAGTATGGTCCAAAAGTTCAATCCGATTGGAACATTTCCAAAAAAATAACAACTAACTTGTCGGACATCAAATATCTGTTGAAATTGTCTAACGGTTTTTAAATTAGATTCAAACGAAATGAACAAATAATAACACATCATTTTAACGATTCGCGCATTTATGCAACATTGAAATCAAATTGCAACCTAACTGCTATTGTTCACATACAAATTCTCTATTTAAAAAATCAACGGCAATTTGGTAAGGAATCGCTACAGTAAGCTAAAACCAAGAAACATAATAAAATAAATGTTTGCGAGTAAGATAAACATAAAATGATAAACGAAATGTGAAAGTTTTTTTTTTTTTAAATGAGAGATATAGTTTGAAAAGTATGATTTTTAGTTAACAAATGACTCATCTTCAAAGAATAACAACACGCGTATTCAAAGGAACAAATTCTGCATAACAAATGACTCATGAATGACAATAAGGTTCAAATAAGTAATCATTTCTACAATTGGATTATTAACGCACTTATGCAATATAGATCAAACTGCAACCTAGCTGCTATTATCCACATACAAACATTTTTTTTAAAGTCAGGTGATTTCACTAGATATTTGATGAGTCGTGAATGACAATTAGATTCAAATAGACTATTTGCAAATATATTACATAAAAAAATAATAATAAATAAAAAACTTACGTTCGAGTGAAAGTAGCCATGGATCTGAACCAGGGATTAGGAGCGAGTGAGGAGGTATCATTTCCAGAAGACGATTCAACCGTAGGGAAGTTAGAAGAGGAAAGGACGGAGGCTCGACAAGTAGAGCGTAAATGGTGAAATAATAAGCGTCTTGAGTTAGGGTTTCTGAAAGCAACAGAAGCCATTGATATTATTATTATTATTATTATTGATTGATAGTTGCAGAGGTGAAGAAGAGAAGACGAGGGTTTTGGTGGGTTTTACGGAGTCAGTAGAGGAGGGTTTTCTTTTCTTTTGTTAAATGGGCCGGAATATGTTATGGACTGTCACCAGATATATCTACAGCCCATACACTTAATGGTCTTTTTTACTACCAATTGTAACTTCTTGATGCTTAGGCGGCTACACGGTATGCCGCAAACCCGACTCATACCGATTCGATCGGGGAATCTTTAGCGCATCGTGGAGTTTTGCGATTTTTTTAGGTAATTTTTGTATGAATTGAGTCCGGATTCCACTGATTTGATTTTCAAGCCCCTACGAATCGGAAAAAATGAGTCCTGCCCCAACCGATTCGATCTCCAAGCTTCGCCACTGGATTTGATGTCAGCACAAAACCAACTTTGCTGATCATACGGTATGGTTTTGTTTCCTTAGAGCACTCACATCACACTCACTATATTTTGGTTAGTGTGATTTTTAATTAAAAATGAGAGAGAAAATATAGTGATTTTTAATATAATTTGGTAGATAGAGATGGAGAATGGGATGTGAATGCCCTACTATAGTTTGCTATTGATGAGATTTACTCAGTATGATGATGATGATAATTTAAAGATAGAAGACTTTACAAGCATGACAGGAACCAATGTCGGCGTCTTTCAAATTAAATTTTATGATCATTTTTGTGTCCGTTATTTGTTTCAAGCTAGACTTTGAATTGTAATGCTCGCTTGACGAAGTATGTTAGAATAATTAACAATATTTATTTTTAGGGAGTGTTTACGTAAACTTATAAAAAAAGGCTGGTTTATGATTTTTGGGGAGGGTTATCTTGAGAACGCTAAATATCGCGAGAACCGTGAGAATAAATGAGAAAACCAATCAAAATCAATTTTTTAATACAAACCTAATTATAATTAAAATACAATATTAAAAACGATTTTCTTTCTAAATATTTCATTTTTTCTTGCAAAAACACTCTAAAATTAACTTTTTACACATGTGTATATGAAACAGTTTACACATGTATAAACGAAACAGTTTACACATGTATAAACAGTAAATTTACACATGTGTAAAAACAATTTATTTTCGTATATGTTATAATTTTTATGCGTAAATTGTGTTTTTGAGATTGTATTTAATAATAAAGATAAGTTTAAAAAGAATTTTTGAATTTGAATGGTTTTAGATGGCGTTCTCGCGGTTCGCACGAAATATTTGTGTTTCAAATTAACTTTCCCCCATGATCTTTAATGCATTATACTATCAAAATTCAATAATGTTATACGAACATTATTTTTTTAAGAACGGACATAAAAGTTTGTTTTACAGACACACTTAGAAATAAAAAAGGGTAAAAGTAGAGTTGCTTAGCCTCGTGTTTCACACAGCTTTTGCAACAATGTTAAGATCGTTTCGTTTCAACTTAGCTTGTGCAGCCAGGTTTTTGTTGAATTGTTTTAATCGTATTTGACATGACATAACAATAACCCAACCGATTATATATTGACTGCGACACCTGGTAGCGTTGACTCATTTCCATACCTTGCAACCTTTATCAATGCTCTAGGCATCAAGTGCCCATTCTCAAATGTATTCACTTATATAAGTTCTAAATTGACAAACATTAACTTCTCGGGACCCATCACCATTTGACCAGTTTATCCTTGTGAATCTTAATGCTTGGTATACAAGCATTAAGTGTCGAGCTCAAATGATGAGAACATTACCATTTGACACGTTAAAGCTCATAGTTCATAACACTATGTTATTCAAGCTTTTATCTATGGTTCAAATGACAACACTTGACCCATTACCAAAATACCTAACTATTTCATTCAAATGATTTCATATAATCATTGAGTTTAGAATATCGTTTACCGCATAAATTTGTTAGTTGACCCGTTTGATGAATTTCACCATTTGGTCACAATACATTGTTTCATTTATTACCATAAATCTTGTTTTGTCATGAATTCACATGAATTGACCCACTTAATGGATTTCACCCCTTAGGGTCATACCTTTATCCCATACTGAAGATTAAAACAATTATATGGAACACTTAAGTAATGTCTATAGTCTAATAGCGTAAGTAATACTTACTTTCATCCGTTCTCGTTTCTGTTCACTTTAGACTTGTATCTGCTTGACCCGTTTGCTTGTTGATCCATTCCTTCCAAGCTTTCACCTAGCTTGATAAGATCAACCTTCACTATACTCATAAGATTGACAAAGTTAGTTATCATGATAAATAACCAACATATCTCATGAGTTTATTCACAACATTGCATCAACATTCAACACTCTAATCTTGGGTTAGTTTGACTTTTAAAGGTCAACTGACCTTAGCATAATCATGTGCATTAGAATAGGGAAGAGTTTCTAGTTTGGACTATCCCTTCACATATCATATCAAAATCATCAAATATAATGTATATACAATTTCCTAATCATCATTAGGCTACTCCATCATCATATGGTATGATCTATCTTTTAAGCATGTACTTCATGTTTCTTATGCAAGTATTTCCATGATTACCCAATCAAGTTATCACCTTCACTTGCAAACAAGGTCATTGAGGCGTTTCATCAAACAACTTGTGGGCATCATTTACAACTTCGTTTCTAAACTCATAGACCTTATGGATGTTACCTCTTTCCATCCTATTCATGATAGGGGTGTACATGGGGTGATTTGTTTCGGTTTTTACCATCAACCGTAACCATAACCATAACCAAACTTCGGTTATGGTTACTCGGTTATGAATTCAGTTATGGTTCGATTATTAACCAAAAAGATCAACTAAAACTAACTTTCGGGTAAATTATAAAATTAAAAGCAAATGGGTCTAAAAAACGTAACCTACCATTTGGACTTAGTTTGGACTATTTTTATAAGACAATTAAGACTACAAGTTTTAGTTACACTACAAATGTGGGATCCCATTTAATAAGATATTAATAAAAAAAACATTCTTAAGCCTTTGATTACAAGTTCAATTCATCATAATACATCAAGACCATTTTGTAAATAGCATACTTTTATTTTAGTAAAAAACCTCTACATCGTTAATGTAAAACGTAAATCTATTACATAGAATCAACATTATAAGTTTGGTTCGGTTATGGTTATATCGGTTTACCAAAGCTTCATAACCATAACCATAACCGCTTGGTCGGTTAAATAAATTTCATAACCATAACCATTAGTTATGTCAGTTATCGGTTAAAATCGGTTTAGTATGTCGGTTATGGTTCGGTTATCGGTTATGGCGGTTAATTTGCTCACCTCTACATGATGGTTAGGCACTTTCATCACTCAAAGCATAATCATACAATTTTATACATTATAACACACAATGCTTTACATCACTAGATAGATTTCATGACTAAGGGCCAAAAACTCATTCTTTCTCACAACATGGATACATATGAACACATTCATCACATAAGATTTTACTAAACACACACGAATTAACAAGTAGGTTCCCTAAAGCTAAAGCAATGTTACTACCCCTAATTTCATGTTTTTATAACAACCCATTTTCACACCCATCTCATATGTGAACAAGATTACCAATTCAAGCCAAATAAAAGTTACCTAGATGATTATTAGGCCTAGATGATTCGATTAAGGGCTCATGCAGGCAAAACTCTCTTGCTCTTGGCTTGGATTGAGCTTGTTCTTGTGTTTAGGGTTTGGTTGTTGAAGGAGATGAGATCTCCTGATGAATTCACGATCAACACACAAATGTGTGTTTTCTTGTTTTTAATTTTATTAATAAAACTAAGTTTATCACATTGGCAACTATAGTCCCTCCTTTATCAAGTTAAACAAAGTCTTTGACTAACCTCTAACTAGGTTAGTTTATGTTTTATAGTTTAGCTTTATATCGACTAACAGATTTAACAGGGTTACATTCCTATTAGAAATATAGCTCTTACTTTCTTAAACTTTATTGTTTAAATCTCGTTTTATTATCCATAAAATGTTATTTTTTTTAAATTAAACTCAATATTATATATATTGATCCCGCCTATTAGCGTGAATAAACAAAACGGATTTTGAAGGTGTTAACCATGTTATTCAAATCCACTTGCAAATGCAATGCATTGTGGATGGTCTAACAAACAAAAGCCCACACAGACAATAAGATGCTTGGACATGTACCAAGAATCTAAACCAAACTTCAAAAACCAAGACGTGCTTTTGTTCGTTTTCTTCTTTTTCTTCAAGGCACGTAAATAATTACAACCAAGCCTTTTTATTTTTCATTATTAGGCCAAAAGATACCTTCAACAACAAGAAATTCCTAGAACTTCTGTTGCATCTTTAGACTTTTCAAGAATCTGATTCCAAATGCAACTTGATAAAGAAATAGTTTTATATACGTTTAACGCGGGAAATATACCACCAGATAGTCGAATACAAGCCAAAAGCAATAGCTAAACGAGTTTAAAGTGTGATCAGAATCATGAATTGTTCCCCTTTATGAAAAATTTCTAAACCTTTTTGACATTTTGGTCTTTTTTTGCTTTCAATAGAAGGGTTATATGATACATGTCATATGTTATTGGCCTATTAAATGGCCATGCAACCTCTAAACCTTTCAAAAAACCATCACATGGCGAAAAACCAAACTAACCGAAGCCCATCTTGTGAGAAGATACGCAAAGCTACATTTGGTAGGTTTCGTCGCATTGGTACTTCAACATCTTCAACATCATCTAAAGCTCCGGTTTCCTACATCCACCCCGTATCTAAAGAGATCCCAATTGAGTATGTGCCTCCCTCGGATGTGAAGTCGCTTAAAAGCGTTCGTTTTTCATCGACAAACGACAATTTTAGTGGTGGCAAAGAGTTGACAAACGACAATATTAGTGGTGGCAAAGAGTTGGTTGAACAAAAGACCTTTGGTGAATCGAGGTTCGATAGTTTTATTGATCGTATGAAGATGAAAATGAGTGCTCCTTCGGATGTTGGTGTTGCGAAAACGGTCAGTAAGCATGATACTTTCAATGATAGGGTGTCGAATTTTATTGATCGCACAAAACTTAAGTTCCGAGCTACATCTAGTATGGGTGCTAATGAGAAATATGGATCATTTAAGTGAGATTATTATACGTTGGTTTCGAAACCAAAGTTGTTTATGTAATTTGTTTGGTATATTATGTTATTGTATGTGTGTTTAAAGTATATTAATGATGAGATAAAATTTATTTGACTGTGATAAAAATCACTGTTTATGATTGATCAGTTGGATGTTTTTTCCATGATTGAAGTGTTGGAATACTACGTAATATCCAAAAGTAAATGTTGACTAATGTTAGCTACAACAAATAACTGCCTAACGTTGGTTCTGAGTCACAAGGGAGGTTTAGGGGTTCAAGGGTTCCACTCTGCCTAACGCAGGTCGTGGTGTCCTCCTACGTTGCAAACGTAGAAGGAGGTTCAATGTTATATTTATTGTTTTAGATGCTTTAAGATTCTGGTTTGAGATGTACTCGAAACCAGAAGAAGAAGAAGTTCTTGAGATCCGAGTGAAGAGGATTGTTCTCTCCACGTGCAAGACCAAAAGAATAATAAGAGTGAAGTGAGAGTGATTGTGATGGTGTAATCAGAGCTGAGGAATCAGCCTCTGATTTATAGAGAGAAGAGAACTCCATAAGGAGAAAGCATCTAGCCTTGAGCCTTGTTGCAACTAAAGGACATCCCACAAATGATAAGTGGCTGCTATGGACCTGCGGTCTGTTGACTAATGTTACTCCATCAGTTTGTTTGTTTTGCTCGATGAAAAAGATGACGGGACAAGTCATCTTTTTGACTTAGGATGTTGCTGGTTTGTTGAACCTTTGTAGGCTCCAACCCTTTAAGCATCGTTTAGTAATATTGTTTATTTATTTTTGCTTTAAGCTACCCACGTCATCAGTCCCCCAAGTCAGAAGGTTTGATGAGATAGCTTGAAAGCTTCTGACTGTTTTCTTAGTTTATCCCTTGCTTGAAAAGGTTCGAGGGTTCGCTGTGATTTGGGCGGTTATTACTCAGCGTTTTAATTTTGATTGGACTGTGATGTGACATGTGGCAGTTTTGTTCAGAGTTGATTACTGCATGCCATAATGACAGTTTTTAAATTAAAATAACCGTTTTCTTTTTCTTTTTTAACCCTTCCTTATTTCAATTTTTACTTTACTCTTTTCATTTCTTCATCTTCTTCCTCTCAAACGTTTGATCCATCTTAGGGTTTCGTGATTTTCAACACAGCAGGTTAGTCTTTCTTCTTGTTGTTTTGTTTACTGATCATCCTTTTAAGCACAATGGGCGCTAAAAAGGACATGGCAGTTACTTTTTCCACTCTTTCTCAGAAAGAGGTTGAATCGTTTTGTTCCGAGTGGGATATAGATTTGTCTTTTAATCCCGTGGCTCCTGGTAAACAACTTGCTTTTTCTGAATGTCCATCTGGTTCTATTGCTTTGTATTGTCGTCACTTTGAATTTGCAAACCTTCGTCATCCTTTTTCTGTGTTTCTGTTGAATGTTCTTGAGTACTATAGGGTTTCCCTTGGTCAAATCCATCCACATGGTGTTGGCCGTGTTTTACACTTTGAATGTCTTTGTAGAGCCTTAGGGTATGATCCCACTTTATTGATGTTCAGGCGATTTTTTCGCCTTGCCAAGAATGGTGACTGGTTTACCTTCGAGGGATCATCAGTAGAGACAAACCTTCTTTCCTCCCATGTTACAACTGTTGGGCAGTGGAAGACTAGGTTCTTTTGGGTGTCTGATTCTATTTTCCCTTTTAAGCCTGTTTGGAGGCATCCTGAGGCTGTGCTTAATGAAGGGGAACCTTCAGAGTCTGAACTTGATCATAACTTTCTAACGGCTCTTAGAGCATGTCCTTCGAGGCTTCGTCCATTTGCTGAACCTTTCTTAGTATTATCCGGTGTTAGCACTCGTTGGGACAAGCCGGGTAGAGATCCTGTTGTGATGAAGGATGATCAGGGTATGAGTTTTTGTTTGTTGTTGATTTCATTCTTTCTTTTTGTTTTTTACTTATGTGTTGTATTTTTGCAGTTATGTCGGCTCTAGACTTCATTAAGGGTGATGATGCTTCGGGTGTTGTTTTTTCTGATGCTGAAGCAGCAGATGGGGAGGATGCATTGACCAAGTATGACAAAGGGAGATATGACGGGACCAACTATGTTGCTGTCCCTAACGTCAAGGGTTTTGCTAAAGCAAGTTCGTCCAAGGCTTCAACAAGGAGGTCCAGCAGACGGCTCTTAAAGGCTGCCAAGTCTGCTGATCCTTCTGAAGCGGTGACAGTCAGTGATGACATTGAAGAGTCTGATGATGAAAAGGATCAGACTGTGGATGATACTCCTGTGGATGTGGTTGTCAAGAAAAGCAAGGGTAAGAAGGTGAAGGTTGGGTTGGTGAAGGAAACAGATGGGTCAGCTAGTTTTGATGAGGGAAGTCTGTATGTTCCTGGGTGGAATGTGAAGTCAAGTGATAACTTCAAGTCTTCGGCTGTTTGTGAGGAGGTTCTGGCACACTTTGCCACTCCTGGTGCCAAGGCTTGCCTTGAAGGTTTGGATGATGATGCTCTGCTGGCAAAGATGATGGTGGGTACCTGCAACCTGGCTGCTATGCTGCCAGAGGGGATTAGCAGGTTTCGGAAGGTTATGGGTGAGTACAGTGAGTTTGCCAAGAAAAAGAAGGAGATGAAACAGTCCATTGCTGATATGAAGAGGGATGCTAAGGAGTATGCTCAGAAGGAGATTACTTTGATTGCCCTGATTGATGAACTGAAAAGAGGGCATGAGGCTGAGATGGCAAGGCATGAAGCTGCTAGGCTCAAGGTGGAGGCAGATCAGTTGGCCTTGGAAGCAGAGAAAAAGGCATTTGAAAGTGAAAAGAAGGAGTTGGAGGTTTCTCTTGCTGCTGCTCAAAGTGATAACAAGTGGTTAATTGAAGAAGGCTTTCAGCAAGTCGTTACCTACCTCCTTCACTCTGCCGAATTCAACTCTGCCCTTGGAGAGGTGTACACCAAGCTTTTAACCCATGGTAAGCATGCTGGTTTTGTTGCAGGGTTCAAAGCTCACGAGTCCGGCCAAGTCTTGGAAGAATCTTCCCTCTATCAGCCTAACTCCTTAGACGTGTTCAAGGAAACTGTCCTCAAGATGGAACACTCCAGCTATCCTTATGTTGCACAAGTTTCTTCCCTTTATGGGAAACCTTTGAAGGAGCTGAGAGAATTGAAGCCTGCTGGTCTGAACGAAGCTGTATCTGCTAAGGTGCTTCAATCTGTTTCGAGGAAGAGGGCACATTCGGGTGATAGTGAAGAGACTTTGGATGTGACTGAAACACTTTCCAAGGATGCCAGCGTTGAAGCCTCTGAAGCTGGTCTTGTAGAGAAGCTACCAAAGAAGGGGAAGAAGGCAAAGAAGGCAAAGGTGGTCAAGGCTGGGAATGAGGATGAAGCCTCCAAGCCTTCGGGGTCTGGTAACGATGCCTGAACTTCCTATTCGTAGCTTTCTTAGCATCTTGGTTTGTTAAAACAATTAACTCTGTGGTTGTGTCTCAAAACACTTTTTATCTTTTGTTGGAACCTGTGATGGTTCTTTGATGGTTGTGGGCTGATGCCCTTTGAACAATTATGCTACCACTTGGCTTTGTTAAAAGCCTTTTAATGTTAAGCCTTTAGGGCTGTTGTTTAAGTTTTATCGTTGCTCATCTTTTATTTGTTTCTTGTTGCTATGTGTGTTTGTCTTTGTTGTTGTTTGGGAATGTTTATCCGGTAGCACCTTCAAAGGTTGAATGCTGCAGTCATTCATCCTTAAGGTAGTCTAGGCAAACATGTCACCACCTATCCTATATACACTTATACAAGTGTTTTTAGTGTATTTTCGTAAGTTTGTTTTTTAAACTTAAGGAACGATTGGTGTAGGTTGTTCAAGCCTGTCAATGAGATTTATAAAGTTATTTTTTGTTTATCTCATGGAGTCGGATTGATTTAGGAACTCACCCCTTATATAGGTCCGTTCAACCCTCGAACCTATTGAGCGAAATGGCCTGGGAGCTCATCCCCTTACATGGCCCTTGCCATGGAGTTTCTTGCAAGGTTCTCAACCTGATCGTAGGATAGAAAGACAATATTTCCAAAAGAGGATTCAGTGATCCTTTCATTCACTTGATGATATCATTACATTGCTTTTTCAAAGAAAACAACATTTTCTTACAACTTAAACAAAGAACCTTTTAAGGTTCTTGCTATTCCAATGTCGAGGGAGCTTCTTGCCTTCCATGTTGGCAAGCTTGTAAGACCCTCCTTTGTGGGATTCAAGAATGGTGTATGGACCTTCCCATTTTGGTCCTAGCTTTCCTTGGTTTTCCTTCTTGCTTGCTTCATTGTTTCTGAGGACCAGATCACCTGGCTTGAAGCGTTCATGTTTGACTTTGGCATTGTAGTAGGACTCCATATTTTGTTTGTACCTGGCTTCTCTTATTGCTGCCAAGTCTCTTGCTTCTTCTAGCAGATTAAGATTGAGTGACGTTTCACGTTCGTTTGCCTGGATGTCAACATGAAGGGTTCTGGGTGTGGTGACCCCAATTTCAGCAGGTATGACTGCTTCAGATCCGAAGGTAAGGCTGTAAGGTGTCTTCTTGTTACTTGTTTTCTCAGTGGTTCGGATTGCCCAAAGAACGCTTGGTAGTTCTTCCAACCAATTTCCTCCTTGACGACCCAGCCTAGCCTTGATCCCTTCAACCACACTTCTGTTCATCCTTTCAACCTGCCCATTGGATTGAGGGTATGCTACAGAGCTAAAGACTTGTGTTATTCGATACTCTTTGCACCAAGCACTGAATGGCTTTTCTGCGAACTGTTTGCCATTATCTGTAACTAGTACCCCAGGCAAGCCATATCGACAGATGATACTTTCCCAGACAAATTCAATTATCTTTTTCCCAGATATTTTTCCCAAAGGCTTCACTTCCGGCCACTTCGTGAAGTAATCAACTGCAACCAACAGGAATTTGACCCCTCCTTTTGCTGGTGGGAAGGGTCCAACGATATCCATTCCCCATTTGTGGAATGGCCATGCTGAAGTAATAGGCACCAGATCATGCTTGGACTCTTTGGGACAGGTGCATGGATTTGGCAGGCTTCACATTTCTTCAATTGCTCTGATGCATCACGATGCATGGTAGGCCAGAAGTAACCTAGGTTCATGAGTTTTGCCACGACTGATCTTGGACCACAATGAGCTCCACATATTCCTTCATGAACCTCCTTGACCAAGTACCTGCTTTGTTCAGGACCAACACATCGAAGCAATGGGGCCAAATACCCTTTTTTATAGAGTATTTCGTCCTGGATTATGTATTGCTTGGATTTGATCCGAATCCTTTCAGCTTCAACAGGATCTTGGGGCAGTTCACCTCTTTGCAGGAACCTTTCAAATGGAGTCATCCAATTTGGTTCATTTTCAGTGATGACGTCTTGAACTTCAATTTCTGATATTGCAGGATGTTTGATCACTTCAACCAACACCTTCTTGGTAAGGTGAGCAAAGTTTAACGAAGCAAGCTTGCTAAGGGCATCAGCCTTCTTGTTATGAGACCTTGGAACCTGTTTAATCTTGCAACACTGGAAGGTGTTCATGATCTCCTTGGCCTTCTCTCTGTACTTCTTCATATTAGGTTCCTTGGCGATGTAGCTATCGTTCACTTGATTGGAAACCAGTAGGGAGTCAGTGAACACTTGAAGCTTATGAACCACCATCTTTTTTGCAAGCTTGAGTCCTGCTATCAGGGCTTCGTATTCTGCTTCGTTGTTAGTTGTCTGAAATTCCAAACAAAGGGCATATGTGAATTCTAACCCTTCAGGGTTGATTAGTACAAGACCATCCCCTGATCCTTCAACACTGGAAGCTCCATCTGTGTAAAGCTTCCAGGCTTCTGGATCGATGGGTTCATCTATGGTGATATTAACTTCGGCCGTTTCCACCCTTGTAATTTCGGCAATGAAATCAGCAAGTATTTGTGCCTTTATTGCTTTTCTCGGGACGTAGGTGATTTTGTGTTCACCTAGCTCAACAGCCCATTTGGCCAGTCGTCCCGAGGTTTCAGGCCTTTCAAGCACATTTTTTATTGGTTGGTCAGTGATTACTTGTATGGGATGTGCCTGAAAGTACCTTCGAAGCCTTCTGGCTGTTTGCACTAAGGCTAAGGCCAGTTTTTCCAAAGGAGGGTACTTGACCTCTGCTAACTTTAACGTTTTACTGAAGAAATAGACGGGTACCTGAGCTTTGTCTCTTTCTATGGTGAGAACAGCGCTGAAGGCTTCATCAGTAACTGAAAGATAGACAAAGATCGTTTCCCCTGCTTCAGGTGTTGCAATTGTGGGAAGGGAAGCCAGGTAATGTTTCATGTTGTTGAAGGCTTCCTCTGCTTCTTCCGTCCACCTGAAGTCTTTCTTGTCAGTGCAACCTTTGAGGGTTTTGAAGAAAGGTAGGGATTTTTCAGCCAATTTGGATACGAAACGCTTCAAGGCAGCCGGTTTGCCATTCAAGCTTTCAACCTCTTTCTTGGTTTGGGGTGACTTCATGTTGAGGATGGCTCGAACCTTGTTCGGATTGGCCTTTATGCTTTGCTTTCCTACAACATGACCCAAGAACTTTCTTTCTTCGAAACCAAAGGAACATTTGACAGGATTCAGCTTCATGTTGATTTCCCTGAGGTTGTTGAAGGTTTCCTGTATGTCAGTGAGCATTTGATCTTCAGATTTGCTCTTGATGACCAAGTCATCCACATAAGCTTCCATGTTCTTGCCAATTTGCTTGGCAAAGGCTTTATCAACCAACCTTTGGTAAGTAGCACCTGCATTTTTTAAACCAAAGGGCATTTTCTTATGACAGAAAATACCCTTGTCAGTATGGAAAGCAGTTTTCTCTTCGTCTTCCTCCTTCATTTGTATCTGGTGATAACCTTTATAGGCATCCAGAAAACACTTGAAGGGGAAGCCTGTAAGTGAGTCTATTTTCAGATCAACCTCAGGTAAAGGATAACAATCCTTGGGGCAGGCTTTGTTGAGGTCTTTAAAGTCGATGCACATCCTCCACGAATCATCAGGCTTTCGAACCATCACAGGGTTTGCAACCCATGATTGATATTTTACCTCTCGAAGGATACCAGCTTCAACCAGTTTGTCAACCTCTTGACATGCAGCCTGGCTTCGTTCTGGAGCAAGACTTCTTTTCTTCTGAACGACGGGTTTGACGTTGGAAGGAATCCTTAGTTCATGTTCAGCAACATCTCGTGGGATCCCAGTCATGTCACTTAGACACCAAGCGAAAACGTCAACGTTATCTTTCAGCAAGGCTTCAAGCTTTGTGAGAGTATCCCTGGGAAGGGTTGTGTTGACCCGTATCCTTTGATCAGGGTATTTGGGGTTGATGCTGAGACCAAGTTTGCTGTGATCTTCATCGATGGTTAACACCGAAGTGGAAGGTTGGAGGGTTGCAACACCCTCTTTGGTAGGGAACTTTGCACTTTTTCGGCTAATGGAAACCGTCATATCAAAGATTACTACCCCAGGCCTTCCAATGATGACGTCATAGCTAGACGGTAGGTCTAGAACAACGAAGGTTAATGGCTCAGTCCTTCGCATTTGACCATCAGAGAAGGTTACATCAAGCGTTATTTCGCCCAGGGGCTTGATGGGTATGTCAGCAATGCCTTTTATGGCAGCTTCAGCAGGCCGTAGCATGGAGCGTTCTTCGGAGCTTAAAAGGTTGAAATATTTGGCAAACATTATTTCAGTAGCAGCTCCGGTATCTATGTAGGCCTTTTGTGTTTTGATGGAACCCACGAAGGCTTCAAGGACAAGTGGATCGCAGTGTTTTTCTCCCTTGGTATAGGGGAAGTAGATGCCTTGTCGTTCCCAATCTTCCAACCTTTGCCGCTTGCTTGGGGTTTCATTTTCAACAAACACCATGGCAACGTCTTTCTTCTTGCCATCTGTCATGTTTTCTTTAACACATTTGACCAGATGGGCTAGTTCTCCAGATTTGACGGCTTCTTCGATTCTTTTCTTGAGTTGGAAGCAGTCGTTGGTGTGATGTCCCTTTTCTTCATGAAACTCGCAATATTGGTTGGAGTTTTCATTTCTTTTACTTTTTGGTAAGGGACGAGGAGGTCTGAAGGTGTGTTTAACTTCTTCGGTTGCCAGGATTTCTTGAGGAGTTTTGGTGAGGGCTGTGAAGTTGACATTTCTATCTCGGCTTGGAGGGTTCCTGCTTTCAGATCTTCGTGACTCAGACCCTCTGGATCTTTTGTCATAGGTGTCGTAGTTGCTTCTCTTTCGAGTAGGACTGTTGCTTCTCCAGCTGGAAGCCCTTTTCCTTTGTTCCTTGATGTCTACAGCCTCCTCTCCTCGAATGTGAGCTTCAGCTCTTTCCAGGGCCTCTTCAAGGGTTCTAGGGACACTTTTGTTGAACTCCCTGGTAAGGTACTTTGAGTTGATGGCATTCATGAACCCTGCAACCTTCATCTTTTCATCGGCACCGACGTAAGTAAGACCTTCTTTCTTGTATCTTTCAATGAAGCTCTTCAGGCTTTCATCATCTTTTTGTTTTATCTGGAAGATGACGGTTGCATCCTTGACACAACGTCTCTGTTGTGAGAAGTTGGCCAGAAATCCTTTACCAAGCTCGTCAAAGGTACGGATGCTTCCAGCCGTCAAGCCGTTGAACCAGATTCGTGCAGATCCAACAAGGGTTTGCATGAACATCAAGCAACACTCGGGATCACCCCATTTCTCGATCCGAGCGGCCCCTGAGAAGATCTGAAGGTGATCTTCTGGATCATCAGTGCCATCATACGTTCTTATATGAGCTGGCATCTTTAGCTTGTTAGGAAAATCATAATCTGCTATCTCTGGTGAGAAGCAAGATAGGCTGTTTGGCTTGTAGGGTTGGTTAACAGTGTGTTCCACCCTGTTGTTGGTTATTCCTCCAGTGTTTCCTTGTTGGGCAGCGATGGCCTGACTGATGAGTTGTTGCCAAGGAAAGTTAGCCATCATCTGAGATATCATATAGGGCATGAGGTTGAAGCCTTGAATGCCCTCGGTAGCCACATTGTTGGTTGCCATGGGGAGGCTCATAGAAGCGTTTCTGGCCATGGGGAGTGAAGCCATGGCCTGCTCCCATGAAGTGGCTGTTGGTGGTGGGACACTGGTCACAGGTGACTGTAGGAGTTGATCCTGAGTCATCTCATGTCCTAGTGGCATACCAGTGGTGGCAGCTTGAGTGGTAAACAAAGGGAAAGCAGTAGGACTGGACCTTGCTTCGTAGTGAGAAGCAATGTGGGTGTTGCTGGGACCAGCATTGTTGTTTCTGGGTGAAGGTCTGCGTCCATAAGTGGCAGTGAGAGGGGGAGGAGGTCCAGGAGAGAGTGATATCTCTTCCTCCTCGTCATAATCTAGCCGGAGACGAACTCCTTTGTCCCTTTCCTTCATAACATACTGGTTCAAAAGGGACCTAAGCTGCAAGAAGTTTCTCTCCACTCCTTCAGGGGTGAGATCTATGCGATGTGGAGTTTGTGCAAGATCAGGGAGAAGAGACATCACCCCAGAACGAGTGGGAGGTGGAGTTTGCAGATTTGCTGACGCAGGGTGAGCAGGTGGGGACTGAGTCCCAGCTGAAGTACCTCCAGGAGTGGAGAAAGACACAGATCTGGCCGGAGAGGTCTGATCTGTGCTAGGAGAGATCTGGTTGACCTCTTCT
Source organism: Ambrosia artemisiifolia (assembly GCA_032199755.1). NCBI lineage: Eukaryota > Viridiplantae > Streptophyta > Magnoliopsida > Asterales > Asteraceae > Ambrosia > Ambrosia artemisiifolia. Next base: position 52,433,047 of record CM063520.1, read on the forward strand.
TGAGACTCAGGGTCAGACATGGAGAGAGTCGGAGCTACACAACTAATTTCGAGTAAAGAAAATGGCGCAGCCCCACGGTGGGCGCCAACTTGTTGCTACAACAAATAACTGCCTAACGTTGGTTCTGAGTCACAAGGGAGGTTCAGGGATTCAAGGGTTCCACTCTGCCTAACGCAGGTCGTGGTGTCCTCCTACGTTGCAAACGTAGAAGGAGGTTCAAGGTTATATTTGTTGTTTTAGATGCTTTAAGATTCTGGTTTGAGATGTACTCGAAACCAGAAGAAGAAGAAGTTCTTGAGATCCGAGTGAAGAGGATTGTTCTCTCCACGTGCAAGACCAAAAGAATAATAAGAGTGAAGTGAGAGTGATTGTGATGGTGTAATCAGAGCTGAGGAATCAGCCTCTGATTTATAGAGAGAAGAGAACTCCATAAGGAGAAAGCATCTAGCCTTGAGCCTTGTTGCAACTAAAGGACATCCCACAAATGGTAAGTGACTGCTATGGACCTGCGGTCTGTTGACTGATGTTACTCCATCAGTTTGTTTGTTTTGCTCGATGAAAAAGATGACGGGACAAGTCATCTTTTTGACTTAGGATGCTGCTGGTTTGTTGAACCTTTGTAGGCTCCAACCCTTTAAGCATCTTTTAGTAATATTGTTTATTTATTTTTGCTTTAAGCTACCCACGTCATCAACTAATATGACTTAACGTGTCAAGTAACATAAAGTTTGGTCTAAAGAGTGTTAAATTGAGCGATAACAGCTTTTGTCACTAGATAAACAATATGTACAGACAAGTCCGCTTGCAATGTATCATGTAATATGTGTGGGTACTTAGGAGGGCAAAAGTAAAATTGCAGTAATTTTAACGTTATTTTACTAATTTCGGGAAAATAACGCTAAAAACGGTGGACGGTTAATCACGCATCATGTGATGGCTAGCCAAAAGACAAGTGGGTACATGCACTAATCGGGCATGTCTTGATTGCTAGGTGTTATGTGTCTTATGTCCAGGGGTTGATGCAAAACCACTATTGAGCCGAGATTCTCACTAGAAGCAGTCTCTCTATTCACACAGGGTAGAGGTAAGACTATCTATATCTTACCCTCATCAGAACCTATCTTAGCTTTGCTATTAGTAAGGTTAACTGAGTATGATGATCAACAATATGTACAATAGTAGGCACATGATACCGAAATCAAAGCTTATGAGCAATCACATATCTCATATAAGTGTAAATGAATTTTCAGATAATTTATTTCGAAACTAGAGTTTGTATGTGTAACTAGGTATTCGCCCCGCGCTACGCGGCGGTAATTTGAGTTTTGCTGTTGGTGTCATAGTTTACAGACATCATGTGACATACGGGCTTAGTTAAAGTATAGTTTTGTGTCTTGGTTACATGATGTGCTATAGGGGCTTAGCTACAAAAGTATAGAACATGTTCTGTCATGTATTGCCTTCGTCCTAGATATGCTATAGAGTTGATTACAAAAGTTGAGAGTAGTCTTGACGATTGTAGCTTCTTGTTCCTTGAAACTTCACCATATGTTTCCTTCCAAATGACATACATAATGAGCTAGTAGGCACATAAGTATTTGACATACACAATGACCGAATCATTAAAAAAACAAACACACCTTATTTTTGTCGGCAAACCAAAACGTGGTGGAGTTAACTGTACATGTTATCATACCTTCATCATCACTACAAAAAGTTATATCACTTAAGATCAAGGTTCACACTGCACTATCTACAAACCTCGCTGTTCTGTCTGAAAACAAAATGTTAGTACATAATTTAAAAACCAAAAAACTAACCAGAGATGAACGTGAAATATGTTGCATTGGATAAATAAATTATTTTAGCACTATTTAGCTTGGGCATAAATGTAAAACAATGATAAAAAAACAATTTATGTACCATATAATCTCAAACGCCCGAACTAAAAGAACATTACTTTTATAAACAAAAAGTCACTCCAATAACCACACATCTGTTTGTTTTTTATACCTACAATAACCAGACATCTATCATTTTACACCTAATAAGATTATTCAACTCAACAAACATTGTTATTAGAATATTTTTAGTTGTCAGTAATATGGTATATATTTGGCTTTACCTATCAAAACCATTTAAAATTTTCGTTGTACCCTCTTGAAATTCTACTGATTCACCTGCCATTACTTCATAAAGACCATGACACGAAACAAAAGCAAGCACACATAGATGCTAAGTACTACAACGCGTCAAACGGGTGTGCTAGATAGACATGAAGAATAAACGTTAGCAAATTCCAGTTTAGAAAATGCATACCGACATACGCGGGCAGTAACCGAACAGGGGACAATGGCAATTGGCAACGACCTGCAAAAGAGCCAGTATAAACAATCCAATAATTAACATGAAGTACAATCTTAGCGTGCAAACTTTTGAGTGCATAAATGTTTTCGAAAGCCAGTAATAACGTCCTCAATAAAGAAAACAGTAAACTGAAAGAACACTTGAACCATATTCGCTAAAAGTCCAAGTCTAAGAAGTTTATAAAATTCCAGTAATGATGAGTGATGACTTGATGCCTATGATAATTTTGTTACTAATGTACTATGGCATTCAAAATCAGTTTCTTTTCCATTTCTAGGACACAAATTATAACCAATTTTGGTTTGGCAGAGACTGTATGCTTTGTATGCTTTACTGAATGAGTGACTACATCTAAATTAGTCTAGATACTCCATGTCTAAATTAAAATATAGGGACATACATATTACTCCAAAATTAATTCAAGCATTCAGCCACAGTAATTTTAAGAGTCAACGTCATACAATTTATGAAAGTAGGAAAGCAAACTTGTTAAACTAAAAGGAGATATCTATTTGATGTATAGATTAATAAAATATATTTGTTAGTATTGAAGGTAAATTGTCACCATCATATAAAATGAATTAAATAAATAATAAATAATTCTTTAAGAATAAAACCATATCTAATATCCACCCAAAAATTGACTTAAGGGACTGATGGTAAGGATTTAAGTCATTCAACATAGCAACATGTGCTATACACTGTCTAAAGTGGTATTTCCCATATATTAGTACATTTAGAGAAAAATAAACAAAAATTTCACCTTAATTATTTCATAGTAATTCCACCCAACATCTAGAGAGTGACGACCAAGCAAGCTGCATCGATGCCCAATGGTTAACCTTAATAGCCTACATTTGTATTTAGCGGGAATCAAATTCATGACATGACATATATAACAAAATTATAAAAAATCAAAAGGAAAAATAAATTAATTTATGCTAAAAAAAAGATAACTTACTTGAGGGCATCAGGGATGACCATTCCTTTATTCCCATTGAAAGGAGCAGGTATCCCTTCATAAACCTTCGGCCTCGTGAGTACAACATCTGCTTGATTGGTTTTGTGTGGAATCATATACTATAATCAAATGAAACTAATACGTGAGGCATGAGGCATGATGCAATATTCAAATAACATAATTCGATAATCATGTTTAGAGGAGTTTGGCAAAATGCTTTCTTACGGTACAGGGACATTCGTTGATTACTGTTGAGACTGCAATAAATTAAACTGATTTACCATAGCCCCTCATCCTTACCTATACAAAAGGTAATCGATTAAGCAGCATCCCTTTATCAATCACACATATGATTTCAAATCAATAGCAACAAACTGGAAATGAAACAAACCAACCCCAAATTGGTAAACAATAGCTACTTAAACATCACATTGGATACAATCGGAATCCCAATCAAGTTTCAAAACAGAGAGAAAGATAGGGGAAAGGCACACACATAAGCGCCTATGTAAACGTCATCGTTGGATACGTTAACAACGGCTTGTTCACATCATTCGTCGTCATCACCATAGGGGGCTGTACAACAGCCGGAGCTAGACCGCAACTCAAGCGTCAACATCACAGATCATCCAAATCAGATAGGGTTTTCATTAAAGAACGTCCACGGTAATCAAACCAACATAATCGAGGCAAAAAAAACTCACAATCAACAAAGATACAAAAGCCACCAACACGAATCAAGCAAGAAAAACCACCAGAAAACAAAAATCTCTGATAGAGCGAACATACCTGAGCCGATGAAAACTAAGTTGCAGAAGCACCGCCCTAACCCTAACTGCAGAACATCGCCTGCGGAGATAGGATTCCCATGAATCTGGTTTTAAAGGGCTATGGTGGTTGTCGTCAATGATTGGGATGGAAATGTGTAGAAAGAAGTATGAACTATGAAGTGAAGATAAGGACATAAAAACATAAAAGCATCAAATACTTGTACAACAAAGTACAACAAAGTATGCATAAATAGCTTACTAAATGTGTATATATATAATTTGTTTTATATGATAATATTATCATTTTATGTGTTTGAAGCATATATAGGGACGAGATGGTCATATTGAATCATTGGTTCTAAGCCTTTAAATGTTTAAATATACAGAAGATAGTGTAAGAGAGTTGATGAAAAAAGTAAATAACAAAATTATCCTAATAATGTAGAGAAAATGAGTCGCTAAAATACAATAAAAAAATAATCTTTTTATTCGTATGATTCAAACCAGTGTCTTTGGTGGCGCCTTCTTATAGTATTATTCCTTAATCTTGACCGGGGATTTATGTTAAACAACATTGATCCATTAATTTAAACAGATTTTGAGTCTTCGATCCATAAGAAAATTCATCCTTCTTTAAAGGGTATAACATTTGAAGCCAGCCAAATTTAAACTGTGGAGATAACCCACCTGCCTAATTTAGCAACGGGTTTTTTATTTTTATTTTTCGCTGTTATATGCATTGTGGAAAAAAAGAAAGTGGTGGTTAGAACAATTAAAGAACTCCTCCCTAATATTAAAAAAAAAAATTGTTTCAAAATAGCTAGATGTTCTAACTTCTAAGTTTTTCAAGTTGAAAGCGTTTTAATTTATTTGGTATCTAAATATTTTTCTTGATTTGCACCATTGAAAAATGAACCAACGAATGTTAGAAAACTTACATTGTGATTGCCTCAACGCCTCTTGTACATGAAGCTCGCGTGTTTCCGAGTCTCTGTACTTGCTGCAGCAAAATATAAAACAAAACAAAATCATAGAAGTGAACCGGGCTTGTGTTTGACACAATTCCCTTAAACAGATTCTTCGTCTGTTCCCAGGGTACACCGGTTCGAAACAGTGACGATGGTGCACTGCCGGACTATCCCACTTGCCTGAAAAATAATCGATACTTGGTTTCTACTCTAGAGTTATGAGTGTTGCAAGAGTTTCTTGGTGAATATTTGTCATGTATATTCTTATGTACATTCTCATATCACATATATGACACAAAAGTCTCTTATATACAAGAGTCAATTGTGGATGAAGAGTCTAACATAATTAGACACTTAATTTAGTCTTTAAACCATAATCAAGTGTCATAAATAAATTAACTCTACTCAAGAGTTTCAATTCACAACATGAAGAGTTATACACTTAATTTAGTCTTAAAACTACAATCAAGTGTCATAAATAAATTAACTCTACTAAAGAGTTTTTCTTCAATTCACCACATGAGGAGTTTTACCAATAATTATAATTTCACTAAATTATAATTTCATTAGATTAAACCTCCATTCAACTTCTAAAATTCCAACAATCCCCCACATGAATGGAGATTTATCAAAACACGCATGTTTCGAACAAACCCCTATATGAATAGGAGTCATTCTGAGAAACAACCTCATTTCGATTAAATTTCAACAGTTGAGTTTTGCATACGATAAGTAGGTGTGACCCTTTGAACCTTCTCTTATGAAACGCACTTAGCCCACTGGATCTGAGTAGAACGCGATGTCTTTGAACTCGTCTGCCGTTTGTGTGGACGACAATACGCTTCACACAAGACTCTCCCTGACAACGTCAAGTCCTCATAGTTGTGTCCGTTATGGTCATGGACACGTGCCTGGTTCTGCGAGAGCTCTTAAGTATTGTGCCCCAACAATACCCTTCGAAGCGACCCCACTTCTCTCTCACATAGGTGATCTACTGGGACTGGTTACCTCAGTCAGATCATTAAAAGCCATAAGCTTAACCTCAACCTTGTCACTTTTTAGGAATAGACTAGGAAGCTTATTAAATCTTAAAGTAAACTCCCTTTTTAATATGTGGGGTTTCCACCAACTCTCCCCCACAGTGACCTTCGCCAGTTCATACAATTACGTTGTCCTATTGAACTCAGATCTTGGGATCTCCAGTCAGCTGAGTTAGGTTTCCTTCGCATAAACCTAGCCTTTAGTGGGTTTTAGCCCCATTCCCATTGACGACTTCTGAACTAAATCTTTGCTTAAGCCTTTTGTTTAGCGGATCCGCGATGTTATCATTTGACTTCACATAGTCAATAGTGATAACTCTTATAGAGATTAGTTGTCGTACCGTATTATGCCTACGTCTTATATACCTGTTCTTACTGATACACATTGTGATATGAGCTCTGCCAATTACCGATTGACTATCACAGCGTATGCATTAGGCCAATGCCGGCTTCGGCCACCTAGGTATATCTTTAACAAATTGACGTAGTCATTCTGCCTATTCATCCTCTTTATCTAAAGCGATGAATTATGATTCCATCGTGGATATAGCAATAAACGTTTGCTTAGGTAATTTCCACATTAACGCAACACCTCCAAGTGTGAATAAATACCCACTCGTTGCCTTGGAATCATTCGTGTTAGATATCCACTTCGCATCACAGTAACCTTCAATAACTGCTGGATATCTTTTATATTGCAGCCCGTAGTCTTGTATGTATCCTAATAACCAAAGCACCTGTGTCACGTAATTCCAACGAATTGAACTTAGGTTGCTCGTGTATCTACTTAGCTTGCTTGCTAAATCTGGTCTGATACAATTCATCAGATACATCAGGCTGCCAATAATTCTTGAGTACTCTAATTGGTTAACAGGCTCACCTCGATTCTTAGCTAGACCTTGACTCGTGTCAATGAAAGTTCTAGCCACATTAGAGTCATTTCCATTGAACTTCTCAAGAATTTTGTCCACATAATATGACTGACTTATAACAAGTCTGTTCTAGGTTTGTGTGATTTGTACTTCCCAAAATCACATCTGTTCATATCAAACCTTCGATTTTCAAATGCAAGTCACCTCCACACTTAAGTGTTATTGGATAACTAACAAATGGGGTGATGAAAGTTTCTTCCTTTCATATGTAGTTTGAAAACTTCTCAAGTACCATTTTTACATCCCTACGGATTGTTTCTTAAATGGCTCTTCCCCCCACATTGCTTGCACTTTGACTGAGTTTGAGTAATATCACTCATGATGACATTAGACACCCATGATAAGATAGCGACTATATATATCTTTGTGTTTATTGAGGTCATCCATTATATTACTCAACCCATATTTCTCACTGTTCCAGTTTTCTGAACTATATAAGTTTTCCTCATATTCAGCTAAATAGTATCATAACCAATGAACTATTTATTCGGTCCTTTCGAGTCATCCTTTTTAATGAATTATATATTTGCTTTTACAAAATTCATTCTTATGTCGTCACATATGTTTGAATGTTCAAAGTTAATTTATTCTCCGTGGAGCATCTAAATTAACAAGTATTAGTCTAGCATGCTTTAGACTACGAATACTTAGCATGTGAACAGAAGATGCCTTATTCTGATTCTTCACAGCCTTAAGAGATAACTCACTATCTCTTCCTAACATTCACGTCTTAGTTTAGACACAAAATGAGATTTTGTTTACCATTCCAAAACCTTGGTTTAAAGAATGCTTCAAAACCATAATTAATTCCATCCATTATGATCAAGACTTGTTTGCCTTTAATGTTCAAGGCTTCACCATTGACTCTTTAGGACTTAAACATAAGTCATAAGTCACTTTGATGAACATATTCATCATCAACAAGTCAATTAGATTGACACTTAATGACATGACATGACATTCACATATGCCTAACTAATATGTATATATTTTGTTGAAACTATTTATTGGGTGACTCTCCCAAAATATATCACGAATCCTCCATATAGTTCAACCAACATTGATGGTTTGTAGAGACTATACACGTCCATTACTATTCTAAGTCTTTTATAATAAATCTCGCAATATTTATCAAAGACTTATGAATAATAACATATATTTCTATCATATGTTATAGTCATCAAAACTACATTTGTGCATTTCTACGTAAATGCTCTCAACATTAGATGACATATCTCGTTTTCGTGCATTTAACTTCAATACACTTGCCACGTTGATCATGATTATCTCAATGGGGATGGATGAAGAGTTTTTTTCTTCTTAGTCACTTAATTAGAGACTTAATTTAAAATAAAGGCTCTAATAAATTGACATAAAAGCTCTAATAAAGTAACATAAAAACTTTAATTAGAAAACATGAAACTCTACCCAAGAGTTTACTCTTTATTCACCACATTAAGATTCCAATTAACAATTATAATTTACCAAATTATAATTTCAATATAATCCAAAATATATATAACATATTACATATATCTTTAAATGGATTCATATAAAGATATATAAACATCAAATCTCAAAGTGTTATTCTCTTCAACACTTTATCGTTCGACGAAATAATTGCAATTATATCATCTCGTGGCATGTTTCGAGGTACTTCCTCAATACACTGTTCAAAACAACGACGTTGTTTATACTTAACTACTCACAAGTAGTCGAACAAGTAAATATGTCCAAAACAACATCAAGTCGTTTTACACTAAATAGTCTCTCTAGACTATTATATGGTTCAAGTCATCATACTTCTCATACAAGTATCAAACCATATATAATTTGCAAAACACATGTTTATTCATACAAAACATTTCTACTTTTACAAGTATTTTCTATAAACTATACGTATTTAATTATGTTTGATTACACATCAAAACCATAAACTCTAATATAGTTTTATTATTTAAACCATTCCTAACTCACTTGTTAGAGTATATGGTTTTCATGATTAACCGTTTCTAGTTCGCTCATTAGAAACTATACGTGTACCATATAAACATATACGGTTTCAAAATTAACCATTTCTAACATACTTGTTAGACTGTAAACGATTACACGTTTCATCATATATAGTTTGGTTATATCAAATAAACCTTTTTCTAACACACCCGTTAGAAATAAACGATTACCAAAATCATTTTAAAGGTCATTGGTTTATATTCTCAACCGTTTCTAACCTGCTTGTTAGAAATACACGATTATGACAATCGTTTTAGACCTTGTTGGTTTATATAAAATAAACCGTTTCTAACACCCTTGTTAGAAAATTAGAGCATCTACATAAATGGTTTTAACTTTGGATTTTTCCAAAATATACCCGTTTCAAACTCACTCGTTAGAAACCGTCAAATTTAACCAAACTGGTTTAATGTTGGAAAAGGTTGAAACACCCAATTCTCCATAAATTCATGAGTTGAAACACCCCATTAAAACCTTTAAGAATATTTGACCCAACTTAATGGTATTCATATTATTTTTAAGTTTCATCTTTGGAGTTTTAATTAGTATTCTTACTAAAACCTTCAATAAAACAAAATAAGTTTATAATTTTTTTTAATTTTCCCAAAATTTTCAAAATACACATTTCCAACACTTTTGTGTATTTTGTACAATAATCTTTTCTAACACACTTGTTAGAAAATATAAACATCTTATTATGTCTTTACAAAATCCTCAATTTCTAACATGCCCGTTAGAGAAATCAATATATAAGTTTACAAATTAAACTTATGATTTTGTAAATAATAATTTCTAATACGCATATTAGAAATGTTTCATGACACGTTATTCTTTCAACGTCGTCGATTCTAACACGTTTGTTAGAAATACATGTTTCAAAACCTTATATTTTGAAACCCTTTATTTTCCAATACTCTTATTAGAAAATGTATACATTTCAAATACTTTGAAATTATCTTTCTAATACGCTTACTAGAAAGAAAACATGATCAACCAAGTTTACATGGGTTTTCAACTAATATATCTTTTCTAATACTATCATTAGAAATTAAAAAAAAAATGTTTAAACACATATTAGAAATGTTTCATAGTCCGGTTTATCTAAATATAACTCAAAACCCATGAATCCGAAAATTAAATCAAAAATTCGTTTTGTAAAACAGTCTTTCGGATTAAAGATTGCATTCCCATTATGAATGTAATCTAATTCGATGTACCAAAAGAAAACATGTACAAACTTTCGCGAACCCAAATTCCTTAGGAAAAACACGAAAGTTTGTTTACTAATCTGTTTAAGTTTGTTAGAAAACTTACATTGTGATTGCCTCAACGCCTCTTGTACATGAAGCTCGCGTGTTTCCGAGTCTCTGTACTTGCTGCAGCAAAATATAAAACAAAACAAAATCATAGAAGTGAACCGGGCTTGTGTTTGACACAATTCCCTTAAACAGATTCTTCGTCTGTTCCCAGGGTACACCGGTTCGAAACAGTGACGATGGTGCACTGCCGGACTATCCCACTTGCCTGAAAAATAATCGATACTTGGTTTCTACTCTAGAGTTATGAGTGTTGCAAGAGTTTCTTGGTGAATATTTGTCATGTATATTCTTATGTACATTCTCATATCACATATATGACACAAAAGTCTCTTATATACAAGAGTCAATTGTGGATGAAGAGTCTAACATAATTAGACACTTAATTTAGTCTTTAAACCATAATCAAGTGTCATAAATAAATTAACTCTACTCAAGAGTTTCAATTCACAACATGAAGAGTTATACACTTAATTTAGTCTTAAAACTACAATCAAGTGTCATAAATAAATTAACTCTACTAAAGAGTTTTTCTTCAATTCACCACATGAGGAGTTTTACCAATAATTATAATTTCACTAAATTATAATTTCATTAGATTAAACCTCCATTCAACTTCTAAAATTCCAACAACGAATTGATCATTTTATATGTATACCATACTTTTTTTCTTATGATCAAAGAAACTAATCATTTCATTAATGATAGCAGTTACAACTTGTAATGGTTGAGCAAAACCTAGTTTCTAAAGTTCGATGAAATCTCTGATCAGTTGCTGTGCATTTACACAGAGTTTTCGAGTTTCATTTAAGGAAAGAAAAGAATGGTAATGAAAGGAAAGAGAAATTTTGTGTTTTAGAGTTTTTTATGGAGAGAAGCACAAGGAAAAAAAGTCTTGTTCCACCAGAGACTTTTTTAGAGAAGTGGAAAGAAGAGAAGAGAAGATAATTCCAAATTGGAAGGAAAAGAAGAAAAGAGAAGAGAAAACGAACCGCCCACTACCGCAACCACTACGCACTACCCACCACCGTTGGCCATCACCACCGCTGTTATCGCCACACACCTCCATGACTGACACCACACTGCCACATATATACCATCCGCAACCTACCACTATCACTATCACCACCGTCAGCAACCCACCACCGTTACACGCCACCGATTTTGAGTTATTTGGGTGTTGGTTAGTTGACACCCTTCGAGATCTATACATCCATCCTTGCACGTGTGCCTACCAGGATTAATAGATACACTTCTTAAATATGCATCTCTTAAAAATAAAATGAACAAGTAAAAAATGTAGATGATTGTTGCTCTTTCTAACTTTAGAAAACTAGGTTCCAATTTCGTGTATTACACAGGTTGATAAATGTAATGTTATATAATTAGTAATAGCAAAAAGTTGTGTTTTAAAAAAAAATATGCATTATACGGTCGTATAAATTCGTGTATTATACTAAATGAATAAAATAATGTAATTTTTTAACATATACCGTCGTCAAAATATGTATTTAAAAAATTGAACATTGTCGTGACAGTTATAAATTTTGTTAAGTTAAATTTTTAAACATTATTTTTTTAACTGGGTGTTTACTTTGAACTTTTAGTGTAATCTATTTTTTTTTATTTAACATGTTGTATTTATATCATTCTTACAATCTAACCTCATTTGATTTTTTTAGAATCACTTATAAAACAATTATTATCATTATTCTTTGTTTCTTAATATTTTAACCAACATAATTTTAAACTTGGTGAAGATTTTAAGTAAAAAATGTAAGTTTATTTAAACTTTAATTAAAATAATAATAATTAAATTGGAGAGAGAGACAAAAAAACAAAAAATAAATACATTCAAATTAGAGAATGCTCAATCCGATAAATTAAATGAGAAAATAAGGAAAGAGTGGTTCTTTAAGAGCACTCACATCCCATCCACCAAATGGATGTGAGTGTGTCCACCAAATTATATGGGGTGAGTGTAAGTGGTTGTCAGTAGAGGAGATAGAAAATATTTGGTGGAAACACTGTTCCACCCTAAATATGAAAAGCTACTATTCACCCCTATATATATTTTAATATTTTTGTAAGTAGTTGTGAGTGATGAGAGAGAAAAAATAATGATAAAAGTATGATTATTTTAATTAGGAGAGAGAAGATTTAGGGGTGAAGTAGTGATTTTTAGTGTAATTTGATGGAGGAGATTTGGTGGATGGGTTATGAATGCTCTAAGTGAAAGTAACCGAGCACAAAAGTGCATACACACTAGGGGCGGCAATTATTGACACGACCCGAAAACCGACCCGAACCCGACACGAAAAAAAATAGATTTGTGTCAACTAACACGACCCGTATAAAAAACGGGTCGGGTTCGGGTCAACTAACATGACCCGTTTAAAAAAACGGGTTGGGTTCGGGTTGACACATATATAAAATGGGTTGACCCGTTAACCCGTTTAACCATTTAGAAAAAAAATCTATTATATTTTTATTTTTCTTTTATCATTTCTATTTACAAAGTTAGTTATAATTGTGTTATTTTTAGCACACTATATTATTTATTTGTCACACTTATATACTCACCATTAAACACTTTATTGATAACCCGTTTACAACCCAACAACCCGCTTATAACTCATGAACATGTATTACTCATTTAAAAATATGGGTTAAACGGGTCGTCTTCGGGTTGACCCGGATTTTATGTGGGTCGGGTTAGGGTTGAAATATTTGACACGAATAATAATATGGGTCGGGTTCGGGTTGCACATTTCAACCCATCAACCCGCAACCCGCCAACCCGCAACCCGTAAACCCGCCAACCCATCAACCCGACACGATTGACACCCCTAATACACACAACAATATGAATTTATAGTACAGTAAATGATTGACAGCAAAACCATTCTTTGGTAATCCCATAACTTTTGTGCATCTATAAACTTTGCTCAAATCAAGAATCTGATTCCACCTGCAAGTCTGCAACTACGTAAAAATGGTTTTGCAAGACAAATACTACCGACAGTTAAAGTCACGTACGTAAATTAGCACGTGCTTTTTTTGGTAATCCAATAAGTACTTTTGTGCATCTATAAACTTTGCTCAACTCAAGAATCTGATTCCAGTTTCCACCTGCAACTGCGTAAAAAATGGTTTTATATAATTGGTTTTGCAAGACAGATACCACCGACAGTTAAAGTCACGTACGTAAATTAGCATGTGCTTTTTTTTGTTCTATGTTTTGTGGAAAAGAAAAGGAAAAGAACTCTCTAATATTTGAGAAATGTTTAAAAGACTTTCCCGATAACAACTTGTTAAACCATAAAAAACACCAATGAAATTTTTAAAAGTTGAAGATTAAAAATGTTATATTTGGCAAACCACATACACTATCTAGACATTTTACTCTAAACAATAATAATATTATATTATTTTACTTAGACATTACTATTTGACTTTGTGCACAATTTAGTGAAAATCACAAATCTACCAATTCTTCCCAACAAATAATACCCAAATAATGATAGAAAAGTAGAAAACTAGCCTAGCGGCTATTTGTGCACATATGCCTACCAGCCGCAACATTCATACACTTGCGTTATCATATTTCTAGTCAATTTAAAACACCTTAGCCTTTTTTGCTTTTTTCAGAATACCATTCTTTAATGTTCATCTATAGTTCACCCAAATGATTAACAACAAGAAACCCATTCTTTAATCATGTGCATCTATAGACTTTGCCCAACTCAAGAATCTGATTCTACCTGCAACTTCACAAAGAAATGGTTTTATATAATTTTAACGCGATACAGATACACCACCGCAGTCCAGATAATTGTGTACAAGCCATACGCAATAGATAAACGAGTTACAAGTGTGATCAGAATCGTTAAAGGAAGCCTTTATGAAAATTTTCCAAACCTTTTTTTGACATTTTGATTTCTTTTTGCTTGCAGCCAAAGGATGTTACTATTTTATGTTATATTTAATGTCCCATTCGCCTATTAAATCGTCACACAACCTCTAAAACACATCCAAAAACCATCAAATGGCGAAAAACCAAAAGTCATCAAGGAGGAGCACTTTTGACAAGATACGTAAAGCTACATTTGGTAGGTTTCGTCGCGTTGACACTTCAACATCATCTAAACCTCAGGTTTCCTACACTCAACCAGTGTCAAAAGAGATCCCAATCGAGTATGTTCCTCCCTCGGATGTAAAGTCTTTTAAAAACGTTCGTTTTTCTTCTACGAACGAAAATTTTAGTGGCGGCAAAGAGTTGGCTGGTCAGAAGACTTTTGGTGAATTGAGGTTCGATAGTTTCATTGATCGTATGAAGATGAAAATGAGTGCTCCTTCTGATATTGGTGTTGCGAAAACGGTCGATAGGCATGATACTTTCAATGATAAGGTATCGAATTTTATTGATCAGACAAAACGTAAGTTACGAGCTACATCTAGTATGGGTGCCAATGACAAATATGGGTCATTTAAGTGAGATTAATATTTGAAACAATGTTGAAAGCAATATCAAAATAAGCGGAATTGTTTGTGTTATTTGTTTGATATGATGTATTGTCATTTTATGTGTGTTTAAATTAAAGTATATAATGTGACGACTCCATTGTTTGACTGGTTGTCAAACTAAAGTTATTAGTTTGGCTAGCATTTTATGGCACTGAAGCGTGCACTTGCTTATTTTGGGTTTAGAAAATATAATAAGAGCTTGTTGGAAATTTGAG
This sequence comes from Ambrosia artemisiifolia, assembly GCA_032199755.1. NCBI lineage: Eukaryota > Viridiplantae > Streptophyta > Magnoliopsida > Asterales > Asteraceae > Ambrosia > Ambrosia artemisiifolia. The sequence continues at coordinate 52,448,156 of CM063520.1, forward strand.
TGAAAAGACTATTTTCACAAATATAGGAAAATGAGTTTTTCCTAACTTTGGACTAAAATATATATTTGAAACAGATGTTTATTTATATATTTCTTTGTGGGTTTATGTTCTATGTTGTGAGAGCTTCACAACGAACCAAACCATGTGCAAAACGGAGCTAAGATGAATGAGATATCGATGCTCAAAGATTGGTGAATAATGCACTTGATGCTGAAATGAAACAAAGTGGAACTTGTCCCACATAGGAGGAGTGATGATACCATGAGTGGTATATAAGGAGGAACACTCTTTCCTAATTGTTTCATGGGAGCTCACACTGTGGAACTCGCAAAGGGTGCGGCCCAACTCGCACACGCGCGTGGCGTGGGCGATGGGCGCAATGTGGCGCTTTGATGGCGCACTTCGCACACTCACATCACCGCGAGCCGCTTGAGAGTCGCCTTAGTATTTTTTGAACACAGGCTCGTGGTCCTTTGCCTAGGACCAGTGGCAGGAGATGCGCGCGAGTACGAGCAGATCACCAGGTAGCGCCCTGGTCTGCGCGGATGTTTCCGCGCAGGCGCTCGAGTGACGTAAAACGTAAAAGACGTTCTCCGCAGTTGGACGTGCGCGTGCGGAGTCTCCAGCTCCTCAGCAGCATCAGATCAGAAGTGTAACAGTCCAGTCAAACAGTTTCATCTGAAACTTTAAGAACGTAATAAATGCCATTGAAGAACGTAATAACGTAATAAATGTCATTGAAGACGTTCAATGACATTTATTTTCGTTTTTAAAGCATTCCGAAACTGATTAAGCATTGGACTCCTATAAATACCAAGGAAACCCTTGGTTGGAGATACACCTTGACACACTGTTCTAAAGCATTCACCTTTCTTCTTCTCCAGCAATCTGTTCTTGGTTTCTTCTTGCTGTTTCAGGTACATTTCGGGTCAGAGCCAACTCCGGCAGCACTCTTGCTGTTCCGGCTATTGTACCCTGGGAAACAAAACGATTTTTCGATAATAGACTAGGAATTCGTTTTAAGGGCCCCGTGTTCAACACGATCCTCAGCCTTCACTTTTTGTGCTTTTAATTCTTCTTGTATTTTGTTTCTTTAAGTTGTAATTGTACTTTATTTTCTGCATTCGTTTCCTTTATTTAGTTGTAATCGTTATATATATTTGTGTTTATTTATTTTATATACAAGCGGTTCCTACAATCTTAAAACAAAATTTTAAAATACCGTTCGTGTATAATTAAAACCATTCTAATTGTGATTCAAACCAGTTTTGTCTCACTTAGTTTGTGTTTTAAAAACATATTTTTTTTGGTTTTTCGAATCATTATAACTTACTGTTCGGTCTTCAAAGTTGGACTTAGAAGCCTACGGTTTGTTATTTTGTTAGAAGACTTTATCGGTTACATCTAAAACCTTTGTAACGTGTCAGTTTATAAAACTCGACACGTTTATATAAAAAATGTCAACTTTTAAGACAAAATAATAACAAATTGTGGCTTCTAAGTCCAACTTTGAAGTCCAACAGAAAGTTTTTATTTCGAATTTAGACAAAGGTTTAGATGTAACCGATAAAGTCTTCTAACAAAATAACAAACCGTAGGCTTCTAAGTCCAACTTTGAAGACCGAACAGTAAGTTATAATGATTCGAAAAACCAAAAAAATCTGTTTTTAAAACACAAACTAAGTGAGACAAAACTGGTTTGAATCACAATTAGAATGGTTTTAATTATACACGAACGGTGTTTTAAAAATTTGTTTTAAGATTGTAGGAACCGCTCGTATATAAAATAAATAAACACAAATATATATAACGATTACAACTAAATAAAGAAAACGAATGCAGAAAATAAAGTACAATTACAACTTAAAGAAACAAAATACAAGAAGAATTAGAAGCACAAAAAGTGAAGGCTGAGGATCGTGTTGAACACGGGACCCTTAAAACGAATTCCGAGTCTATTATCGAAAACTCGTTTTGTTTCCCAGGGTACAACAGCCGGAACAACAAGAGTGCTGCCGGAGTTGGCTCTGACCCGAAATGTACCTGAAACAGCAAGAAGAAACCAAGAACGGATTGCTGGAGAAGAAGAAAGGTGAATGCTTTAGAACAGTGTGTCAAGGTGTATCTCCAACCAAGGGTCTCCTTGGTATTTATAGGAGTCCAATGCTTAATCAGTTTCGGAATGCATTAAAAACGAAAATAAATGTCATTGAACGTCTTCAATGGCATTTATTACGTTCTTAAAGTTTCAGATGAAACTGTTTGACTGGACTATTACACTTCTGATCTGATGCTGCTGAGGAGCTGGAGACTCTGCGCGCGCGGGTCCAACTGCGGAGAACGTCTTTTACGTTTTACGTCACTCGAGCGCCTGCGCGGAAACATCCGCGCAGACCAGGGCGCTTCCGGGTGGTCTGCTCGTACTCGCGCGCATCTCCTGCCACTGGTCCTAGGCAAAGGACCACGAGCCTGTGTTCAAAAAATACTAAGGCGGCTCTCAAGCGGCTCGCGGTGATGTGAGTGTGCGAAGTGCAAAGTGCGCCATCAAAGCGCCATATTGCGCCCACGCCACGCGTGTGTGCGAGTGCGTGTGCGAATTGGGCCGCACCCTCCGCGAGTTCCACAGTGTGAGCTCCCATGAAACAATTGGGAAGGAGTGTTCCTCTTTATATACCACTCATGGTATCATCACTCCTCCTATGTGGGACAAGTTCCACTTTGTTTCATTTCAGCATCAAGTGCATTATTCACCAATCTTTGAGCATCGATATCTCATTCATCTTAGCTCCGTTTTGGACATGGTTTGGTTCGTTGTGAAGCTCTCACAACATAGAACATAAACCCACAAAGAAATATATAAATAAACATCTGTTTCAAATATATATTTTAGTCCAAAGTTAAGAAAAACTCATTTTCCTATATTTGTGAAAAATACTCTTTTCACTCAAATTTCCAACAAAACATACCTATGTTCCGATGTCATAGTATGTGCCTGAGAGCCCTTTGTAGATGTCGTCCTGTCAGTGAATTCTTTATTCCCACACCACGTTTCCTATTGGACGATTACCGATGAAATCGGCCTTCATTGAGATAGATATATTGCCGATGGATATGTTAATAGGTGAAAGCTCTCTAGTCAGGTTTAATTTTATAAAAATGTTATTTGGGAAAATAAAAAAGATATTATTTTACCTTACAAAGCAATTTAGTTGTTGTAGAAGAATGTGGTAAGATGATTTGGAAAATGTACTAAAAAAACAAAAAAATATGATAGAAGTGAAAACATTTTACAAGAAGATAAAATGTTTAGTTAATAAAATATATCTTTCGAAGCTGGCTTAAAATATTTTCTTGTAAACTTTGACAACGTACATAAAAACTTTTACGAGAGAACTCCATCATGTTATAGGTTTAACGAATTAATTTTACGGGGTTGGTTCATTTTAGAAGAGTATTTAGTATAAGAGGTACAAGAAGAAAATACATAATTCATTTTTATCATTTAAAAAAAATAAAAACATAAGAAAATTGTTGAAATGTGTTCTTTATTCATCATCTTTTGAAAATAAAACAAATGTATGAAGGAATTTCATTAATTTATACAACCTACACATGTATAAACATTGTGTATAAACAATACCTACGTATAATATAACACATGTGTAGGAAAGAGTTTAAACCTTAGAAAAAACATTTTATTGCATTAATTTAATGCATTTGTGTATATATAACGTAAACAATGATATGTAAAAAGTAAAAATTCAAAAATATATGAACCTTACTAATAAAAAGTAAGAGTTAGGTTTCTACCTGCACTTCTCTCATTAAAACTCTCTTCCGAAATTAACCTAACTCTTAATTTTATTCAATATATAACCAAGGAATCTATACTATTGATATATCATGCCGAATAGACATTGAGCACAAATCTACGCACTTCAATCATTTTGTTAAGTTCATTTTTTAATAGACAACGACCATCGTAAGCTTGGTTGCAATGTTAGGTGCTTCTAGATCGATCGATTGAGATGTTGCCAGACTAGGCCTAGGTGGAGAGTACCCAGGAAGTACTTAGACATGATAAATTATAAAGAAACAAATTTTCGTGAAATTATATATACGTCAAATATCATAATTTTACTAACATTTATAACAAAATACATGAATTTCAGTATAAACAGAAAAATTACATGTTCAAATTCGAAAGTATCTCAAAAATGGATATTCAATTATTAATATTATAGACTTTGTCCTTTTTTTAAGTCGTACTTGGTTGGAATTGACCAACTAAATCCGATTCTAGCCGAGGTTCACTGTCTTTGATCGATTCTGATTAATTAGGTATAGATGAAGAAAATCGTCTCGACACCATACCTTGTAGTGATTACTCAATGAGTACTTAGGTGCTTAGACCTTATTTTACCACATTGATTGTAAGAATGATCGACGTTGGATTGCAAATCTTGGAGCTACTCAACTCTCATAACCACTACTATAGTTAATCACAGAGACTGAAATTTGGTCACATGGTATGGATAAACATGATGATGATTCCATTTTGGTCAATTTGGGTTGCAATAGGGCTCATGGGCTGTTTGGAAGCCTTTTAATTGCCACTTTTTCGGCCTAAGATAAAGTTTCTTTGATTCACTTGAACGACACTTCTTAAAGGTTCATAGAGCCTCTAAATAGGTAAGTTTTAGAAACATGATGATCGATTCAGAGGCTAGCCCGTAGTTGATCAGGCCTCTTAAGTCTTACGGCTCAACACAAGGTTACCAAACAACCCCTTATAGTCACTATAGTCACTATAATCCGGTTGTGAGTATGAAGTACATAGATTAAAGGAGAGAGAATAACAAAGGGTGAGCAAGTGGTTTAACTAACTAGCATCACACACACCACCCTCTAACAACTTGAAGCACATAAATATGACTATTTATGCTCATCTCCAGCATTGATATGCTTGTACCATGTTCGTGTGCCACATTGAACAAGTGACTCATAACTAGAAAGGGGATATCAAGGCTATATACAATTGTACCACCTCAAATCGATATGAGATATACTACTTTTTTTATATTTCACAAAAACACATGTAATATACGACACTGAATCATGATAGTTGAGTAAAATAGTAGTGGTAACAACCGGTTAAATCAATGAAGCACTACATGACTAGGATATGAAATATTGTGCACAAGAATATTAACAATACTGAAACTTAAGAGAATGGTTTTCAATTGTTATTATGATTTTTTAGAGATTTATAACCAATTGGACATCACGCCGATGCTAGAACAGGTAGAGACCTATTTTCAATAGCCATGTATGTCAAAATGGACGAGTAAGAAGTCAAAACGAGTCAAGTTGATCTAAATAATATTTGTCTTTGTTAATTTAAAATATTATGGGTGGAAAGGTGCGTGAGAAGTGAATGACCTGATTTCCATATTACTTCGTCATTCTAGATAAGATGTATATTTATCAAGACAGGAAGAAGTTCTTGTATTGTGATTAATGTTTACGTTAACCCTTGCAAGACGCTCTAGGTTGTATAACAACCAACATGATGAGTGCATGGGAGGGTTGTTCACGAGTCTCGTCGGTAGAACCGGTCTTGAAGATTCAAGTGTCATGTACAAGCTGAAAAAGAGGCTTTCATCTCATTTTCTCTTTTTAGATTTTTGACTACCAGATTTTTGTTTAGGAGGCATAATTTCTTAATATCAAATACAAATTCAAAACAAGTAACAAATATTCAATTCTGAAAATTAACAATTATTCAGTTAGGGCTTAACATTCAACAAAACACCCCATTTAAGGCTTAACAAAATACCTAAGTGTAACAATTAACAAGTAACAATTACTCAATTAGTGTTCAACATTCAACAAAACACACCCAATTCAGGGATCAACAAAACGCCCAATTCTAACAACTTACAATTACTCAATTAGGGCTTAGATTTTAGAAAGTGGAGCAAAAAAAGAACTATATACAGTGAGGAGCCGGGACGGGGTTTCGTATGTTGTTGCACTCCTTCCTATTTCTTCCTCTTTTTTAATGTTGCTAATTGTTGTTATTAATATTATCTTAATGGATAAAAATTATGCCCAAATATAGGTTTCAAGTTATTTAGGCACTGAGCCAATAAGTTTTAGTTATTAGGCTAAGTTTATTTTTAATTTTTAAGTGTTGGACCAATAAGTTTTAGGTAATGAGCTAGGTTTATTTTTAATTTTCAATAAATTTTTTGGTTTTATGTTTTAATATATATATATATATATATATATATATATATATATATAGGGTAAGGTTCCTGTACAAAGACAATATTTCGTGAGAAGTGTGAGAAGGATTAAAAATTGATATGTAGGCATCATTTTTTGAACTTAGTCATGTTGTTTTGCATTGTTTTGCCTATAAAAATACCAAACATAACAATTAAAAACCGAAAACAATGTATTTTAGGCCTAAAAGTTAAAACACCATGCTAAGAACATTAAGTAGTGTGTTTTAAGTGTTAAGTAGTGTGTTTTAGCTGTTTTATAAATTTAATGACTATAATACATTGGATTGTGTTTTAGATTGTTGTGTTTGGTGTTTTTCAAGTTAAAACAACCTAAAACATCATTCCTAAATCCAAAACATGATGCCTACATGCTAATTCTTAATCCTTCTCACACTTCTCACGAAATATGTCCTTTGTACAGGAACCTAAACCTATATATATATATATAGGTAAAGTATATGGAGGAAACCCTCCTTATTTGGTAAACTCTGGAAACTCTGATTTCCCAACATTTTTTTTTGAAAAAAATAGGGTATGTAATATACATTTTTTAAGCATTTTGAGCCAAAAAAATCGAAAAAGCGCCGAACGGTTTTTTTTTTAAAATAAAAAACGTCTACTGTTTACATATAGTTAACACATTGTTAACACTTGTTATTAGCGCTTAACATGTGTTAGTCAAAATTTTATTTTATTTTTTTAAAAAAAATACTCGGCGTTTTTTTAATTTTTTTGGCCCAAAATGCTTAAAATTATGTATATTACTCGCCCTATTTTTTTCAAAAAAAAAAAAAAATATTGGGAAGTCAGAGTTTCCAGAGTTTACCAAATAAGAAGGGTTTTCTCTAGAACCATTCCATATATATATATATATATATATATATATATATATATATCTATAACTTATAATAAAAGAATTGAATTTTGATGATGTGGCATTCAATGGAGACCTCAACCCCTCCTTGAATGTGCCACGTGGCATCATGTATGATTTTTTAATTTTTGAGTTTTTTTAATAAATATATATATATATATATTATAATTATTTTAGTAAAAGATAAGAATTTAAAAATAAAATTAATTTTCTCTATAATGTTTCCTCCCATAACTTTTAAACGTTAATATCTTTTATATACGAGATTTTTTAAAGACAAAAAATTACACCAAATTAACGAGCGTTTTATTATCTTTTCAACGAGTACCATAGTGCTATATAAAAAACGGAGAAAAAAAAACTATTTTTGTAGGGTTTTGTTTTCAAATATATTTTACTCTACTAATAAATCACAAACGATAAACATAACTTCATAGGCAGAGATTCCTTTTTTTTTTTATATTTGAATATGATAACTTATGGCATAAATTTGTTTAAAATAAATAATAATAATAATATTATTATTATTCATTAATCATGTATATATATATATATATATATATAGGTTTAGGTTCCTGTACAAAGGACATATTTCGTGAGAAGTGTGAGAAGGATTAAGAATTAGTATGTAGGTATCATATTTTGGATTTAGGAATATGTTTTAGGTTGTTTTAACTTGAAAAACACCAAACACAACAATCTAAAACACTCTACAGTGTATTATAGTCATAAAATTTATAAAACAGCTAAAACACACTACTTAACACTTAAAACACATTACTTAATGTTCTTAGTATGGTGTTTTAACTTTTAAGCCTAAAATACATTGTTTTTTGTTTTTAATTGTTATGTTTGATATTTTTCTAGGCAAAACAATCCAAAACAACATGACTATGTTCAAAAAATGATGCCTATATATCAATTTTTAATCCTTCTCACACTTCTCACGAAATATTGCCTTTGTACAGGAACCTCACCCTATATATATATATATATATATATATATATATATATGAAATTTTGAAATACCCCAGTACTAGGCCCGGAGTCCGGCTTGCCCATTCTTAGGGTTGGCTCTGCGAGCTAGGTTCAATACAAAATACCCAACCGAGTTCGAAATTTGAGCTCGCATGCGGCTAAGTTACAAACTGATCTAGCTCTTATGTCGACTAGTCAACTCCAAACGAGTACGGAATGCGACTAGGCGGATTTGTGCATAGATGAGTGTGGACTTGAACGACGAAGATGAGCTCTGATTTGTTTGGTGCTTACAGAGAGGGTTCAAGTATAATTTCAGCACTTAACATATAATTTACATTAATATTGATGTACATTAATATTTACAATTTGGTATGTGTACTTTAAAAACTTATACAATTTATCCCTTGTACAATTTATTTAGAATATTCTAATTAGCAAAGCAATCAAGCAATGAGGTGTTGTAACCTGTGCATCATAGGTGTTTTGTGCTTTATGCTGTTGTACGCTGTGCAGAATGGGTTGTACAATACATGTTATGTGGTGATTGGACTCTATACCCTTTTCTTCCTCTCTTTAAACTCTCTCTCAAGTATCGATTGCTCCTCTTAGAACTCACCGTCACCCCAGACGACGCATAGCTCCTGCTGCCAAGCTTGCCAGAGACGAACAAGACCCGAGGTAAACAAGCCAGTTTTTTTCTCTCTTATATTGTTCGAGTCAAAGCCCTAACTTTTAATCGTATACTATGAATAATGAACATGAAATTTCTGAAATGAAAGAGGGGAGAGTTCTAAGGTTTCATGGAAAGAAGATGGTACTGTGTATCTGTATGTAGAAGTAAACTCTCTTTTTGTCCATTGTCTTTATCAAATTTTGTGCCTAACTTCAATTTTTTATTCGATCAACCAATTTCTTTTAGGGGTTTGTAAATAGGACATTGCATATTCATTGAGCATCCTTTTGCTTTGAGGTACTTGAATATGATAATTTGGAGGACATAGATACCTTTCGATACTCGAACTATGGTCTGATATTCGAGTTGTACCCCTGTCTACTCCATGATAAAAATGGTGAAAATACAAGTCGGTGAAAGTACTTATGCGTTTTGATTTTGTATAATTTATATTCATATATTTTATGTTTTGCTCTATGATATATTGATTAACATATGTTTTCGTATATGTTAGCTTAAGGGCTTATCGGGTCGCCATAGAATGAATATGGATCTACATATTAGTCAGCTTAAGGTTAGTTTTTGACATCCTTTTTGGTTTCTTCTTGCATTGAATAAGTTGCTGCTATGTTGTTATTGCGTGGTATTGCTTCAAAATTGATTTTTGTTGCTCACCTATTTAGTTTGAGTTTGTGTGTACAGGTACTAATTAAAATGGCTTTTAGCCATCGATTTGATTTGTTTTAGATTTGCATATGTTTTTTATTTAACATTTTGTGTTGAGTCATAATGTGTTAGTGATTCAAAGTGATTTTGTGTATCTATTTGCCTATTATATAAGTTGTATGCTCCCAAGGTATTCAAGTTTCCCAAATCAGTCGACCTCTACCCTAGGCGGCAAGGCTGTGGTAGTGGCATATGGGGTTTCGCTGCCGGGTTATGGGTGGTGGTTAGGTTTCATTGCCCAAATTAGTCACTCTTGAATCCTAGGTGGCGATGTTGTGGTCGTGGCGGCGTAGATGCGGTCTTCGGGGGATGGGGTTTCGCCATCGGAGGTCATTGCTGATGTCGCCTGGTAGCCGGTCGAACCAGCGAGAGAAGTACGCTTTGATTGCCTTTATCTATCCCCTGTTGACGATTTTCGTCATTTAAGAATTGTGGTACGGATCTTTTCGTTGAGGCTATGATGAGTAAATAAATCTGAATGTAAACTTGATGTGGATGTCACCTTGGCGTGGCAAGATTCAAGGATGGCACGTCATTGCGTGCAACCTTTCCTGCAGCCACGATGGTGCCGTTAATATGTAGACCCTGAGCCTGTTTCATTTGTTTACTGTTTGTAGTCTTAGGCTTATTTTATTTTTGATTTGTGGATTTGATTTGTTACCTATTTTGTGTAAATGAATCTGGTAACCTAAAGCCAACAGTATACTATAACAAAGGTATGTGTCATTGTCTCCAATCACACTACAGTCGAGTTCCGTGGCTAGGTAAAGTTAAGTGCCAATCTATGTTCGTTGATATAAGTGTGGTATTAGCATGTACCAAATGATGTGGTAATGGAAACTTTGAGAAAAAAGTTTGTTGTCTTGATTAAAAAATGTTGAATTTGATGTACTGATGTTGAGATTTAGATAATTGGGAAGTAAACATGCTGGGAAATTAGGCAAGTGGAGGAGTAAGAAAGCGTTGTAGAACAGCGTGAATGCTATTGCAGCGGCTTTTGCTTAGTCAGTTATCTTGGCCAATGTTCATCCTGAAGATGACTTTTGGATCCTGTCGGAGAACAACAGGTGGATGCTAATGGTTCCGATCACCAACTGAGATACAAAGTACTACGCCAGTGGTGGTTAAGCAAGGTGAGCTTCTTTAGCTATTGTGTTTATAATCATGTTGGTATATTTTTAATATGGTAATTATCCATTTGAACTTTTGTGTTGGAAGTAGTTGACCTTTGGGTGATATTAAAAACTCATGGTATAATATAGGTGGAAATGATAGATATGTTGCTTTACCAGGAACAAAATCATCTTATACTAAATTAGTTGTTTAATACATAAAATTGAAAAGGCCGTAAAAATACATGTTATAGTGACACAAAAAATATGACATGCACTTTTATTGTTTTATAGATGTCTTATGTGTTACAACAACTTTATCAATTTGGTTATAGGCGAAATTATACTATATAAGGGTGTTTAAACTTTTACACAAAAGAAAAAAATAGAATTAGAATCTAATAGTGTTGACTAATGGAATGCTTACATTGAAGATTTGATGTTAATAAAGTGTGGGGATTATGGGTTTAGTGTGTTAAATTTGGTTTTGATGATAGGAAAAGAATGCAGGTCGGAGGCCAGAGCCAATCAAGACGAAACAAGATTGACAAGAGGGGTTTTAAAGCATGAAGTTTAGGAAAATGGGTGCTCAAGTAGCGAATAAATCAGATGATACAACAATGTATTTTACAACTTTTGATGAAAATGTATTGTTACCAAGTGGGAAGGCTTATGTCAAAGGTAACAACAAGACCTTTCTTAAAATCTTTAAAATAGCCATTGGTAAGTTGAAAGCATGGATCATTATGATTTGAATTAGAGGTTTTTATGGTTTGTTTGTTGGTTGAGGGTTGGTGATAGGCATAGAAGGAACTCGATATCTCATAATAATTCGTCTGTTTAAAACATGTAATAGTTTACTATACATTTTGGCGTAAATTTAGTTTGGAAACAAGTCTGTTCTATTGTAGTCTATACTTTACAACGCTCTATTCGGCGCCACCGCAACGCGCGGCGGTTCACAAGTCTAGTTATATATATTTTTCATTAAAACCAACAAGTTACAACTGGGCGGTGGGTAAACGGGCTACAAGTTGCGCCGCTACCCCGATTATATTATTAACTAATCTGATATAACTAATTTTTATTTTTCTGAGGGAGCCGATCTTAGCTCGACTCGTTTTGCGAATAAGATTCGAGTTATGTAAGACAACCATTGATACTTGGATAGGATTACAATATTGGTATATCCGTCAACAAGGTAGATGAAAAATAATCATGGCAAACAATTTCTGTCAAGCTGGTGACACTTATTTTGGGGTCGACTCTTATTGGGCCTTACTTTGGAGGCATCTAATATGGGCCCTAGGGTCAACAACGGCCCAGTTCACTCATCTGGGCTTTAAAAATATATGGCCATAGGTTACGAATTTATGACTTTCAATTTTATTAGAGTATGTTTGGCAAAGAGCTTTTAGAAGATTTTAAGAGCTTCAAGCTTTTAAGAAAAAACTCCTACTCAATAAAAAGTCTTGTTTGGTTGAAGGAGCTGGAAGCTTTTAGGTTAGAGAAAAAGCTCTATAGTGAAAAGCTACTAGTACTAACGTTTAAGAAAAAGCTCTAATAGCTACAAGCTTTTAATTAGTAAATGACACAAATACACATTCTATTTTAAAAATAAAATAAAAACTTTCTTTACAAGCTTTTACTTATGCCCATTTTGGTTATTTTATACATTTTATTAAAACCTCCAACTACTCTGCCAAACACCAAAATATATTTAAAAAGCTTCCATCTACTAGCTTCCAGCTACCAGCCACCAGTTAGTTTTGCTAAACATACTCTATGACAAACTATTTCTTTTGTTTTTCCCTCAATAACTAGGTTTCGTGATGCATAAATAGGATGGCGTTGCAGCTTGTTGCCCATCTATCTGCTATCTTAATGTAATTTGCCAGTTAATAAATAAAATCCAGTTGTATTTAATTAAAAAAAACTATAAGGTCTGATTTATATTTATATACTAAAACAAAAGAAATAATGTAATCCGTATCACATAATGGATCAATGAGTCAAGGATTGTTATTCTTCACTTTCTGAGGAAAAAAAAGATTAAAAAAAAATTGTGTTCGTATTTTTAGAATCCTAGTGTTTATATATTTATTTCGAGATTCATCGATATTGAATCAATTGAACACACTTCTTACACTTGTTCCATTTTTGTAAGACCTTGCGTTACATCACCATATGTTGATTTTTTACTAATGTGTCTCATTTTTAAATGATTTCCCCATAATATCATTGTATTACCACAAAGTCAACTTGAGCAGTGGTGAAGCATAGTGGAGGCCCAGGGGTGCCCCAGCCTTCGCCGTTTGTAATTTTGCTATTTTCTTAGGTAATTTTTACATGAATTAAGTCCGGCCCTCACCGATTTAATCTTCTGGCCCCTATCGATCGGAAAGAAATGAGTACATCCCCCGCCGATTAGATCTCCAAGATTCGCCACTAACTTGAAGAACTTGAACTTGCTTTGATTTTAAAGGCGTCATTTTTTTGCTATACATACCCACATAGAGAGGTGAAGATATTTTAAAGAGTGAAGTTAATGAAAGTAATAGAAATAATAATATGCCTCGCTTTAATGCTATAAATCAATGTTGTAAAAAAACAACACTTCTATTCATTCATTAATACTGATATTTGAAAATTTAATTCTACTCATTCACCACTTAACAAACTTAATGAACCAGCACATATTGCTTGTGTGCATCGGTTTGATATACAAAATAAAATGTATGAAATTACACAAACACGCCTAAAATTTTAATAAAGCATTAGGCAAGCCAAACTTTCTTCTGTGTTCTAACATAGACCTTTTTATAAAAGTGTCTTCCACTAATAAACAACAAAACAAATGTTGCATATTATTTTTGTTGTTAGATGGAAAGGTTTTGACTACACAGGAAAAAGAAAGAGATGATATTTGTTTGAGATTTTAGGTTTGACTTTTAAATTATCATACATAATAAAAGAAACACCCATAAGGCAAGACACTACTTTAATGTAGGCCAAGAATGGTGATGGAGGGCACATAAGGGCATGAATCTTCGAGTCAACTCTTTCTTTGGGGTACCAAAAGGCCAATTACGCACCATTATAATATATATACACACACATCTTATAATATAATAATATGTGAATACCCAAGGCATTATAGCCTAGTGGTATCTTGGTGGTGAGATAAGACTTAAGGGCCATAATGTCCTGGGTTCGAATCTCACAAAGGGGGTTTTCTCATAATTATGAGTTTCCTCCTGAATTGGTGACTTGGTGGTGGAATATGATCGCGTGGCAACACTGGTGGCACGATGATACTCCAGTGTTCCGTGAGTGATTCCAATTTGTTGGCCGTTCAAAAAAAAATAATAATATGTGAATATACCAAAGACTTGTAACCTAGCAAAGCAATATTAAGGTGTATAGTAAATGTGTTTTTTTTAAGTGGCTAAGGATTTTAATTTTATGATAAACGTGGGTGTAGGTTTAAAATTGGGGTTAAATAGTGTGTGAATTAACCTTTCTTAAATAAAAAGAAAAAACAAATCATAAAGAAACAAGGTAATGCAATAGAAAAGTATTTTGTACATACTAGACTTTTAAAAGGTGTAAGCCTGATTTTATTAGTTTGGTGGGTGTGGTTTTGGGTAGGAAGAGATAGTCTTGGTTACAACTTGAGTTAACGTCGAGAAGGATATGACGCTCAATGAGAGACGCCGTTTGGTTTGGAGTAGAATGTTTACTCGCTTCTACCTATATATGGGTGGTGAAACCACTCACACCCATACCAACTTAATTCAAAAAGAGATGATTTGAAGAACAAGACACTTTAGTTTAACAACATATACAATGAGGTCATGAATGGCGAATGTGGGCTAAATGAAGACAAAGTCATCGAAGTGGCTAAAATAAAATACAACATATGTTCCATTAAGACTTTAAACATGTTTCGACTTGGAAAATTTTGAGGTCCGGCCATGACAGATGATAAAAGTGGTTTATTTATTCCACTTAATTATGTTTTTCATTTGAATTATGTATTCGATTATCTTTGTAATGTAAATTAATTTTTAAAATGCACGTGTATTTGTTTTCTAAAAAAAAAAAACAAAAACAATGTGTTAGGGTACTTTAGAGTAGTACCCAGCAAATATGATGTTTTAATAGTTTTCAATAACTCTGATGTATATAATTGAAAGTTGTTAGGGTAGTTTATTACCCTTACATTTTGATGAACACATCACGTTTATAATCTATATATCTATATATATTAATAAAAGAAAGCACTAAAGCTGATATGACGCTCAATGAGACCATTATCTCTCCTTAGATGTGCCACGAGGCACTAGGTATTTATTTCACTCAAAAAGTTTTTCTTTCTCTTATGTTTCCCCTTACAATTTTTAAACGTTACTAACTTTTATATAAGAGATTGTTTTAAAAAAAACTACACCAAATTAACAAGTGTTTTATTCCAACGAGTATCATAGTGCTATACAAAAAAGACTTTTTTGTGGGTTTTTATTTAAACAGGGAAAAAACACAATGTGTTCAAGTAATTCATTAATCATGTCTAGGCAAGTCGCTAATCATGTTCAAACTAGGAATTCTATTTTCATCCAGAACAGAATAGGTTAAAACTACTCCTTTCCCAAAAAAAAAACCCACATTTTCAAAATCACCGTCTCAATCACGCCCTGCAATGGTTGTTTCTGGCTCTTCTCTTCATCCAAACGTACATCTTCTTTTTAATATACATTTACATTCTTATGCACATGATTAAAATTTTTGTTTTCTCATATTGTAGTACATTAATTTATATGTTATAACACATATTTTATCACTTCATATTAGATTTATCTATCCCGGAAAGCTTCCGGTATTCGGTACAAAGTACCTTATAATACAAAGCATACGAAGAAATTGCAGCTTGACACGTGGAATTGACAGTTAGCATACAAATTCGTTGTAAATCAGCCGAATGATATTATTGACATTTACACACACAATAATCATGTTCTAATTGTATCAATTATACGTATCCCTGTTTTTACGTGAATCCAAATTCAAATTTTCGTAACTGATTACATTTTTTTACCAAATTCAATTCATAATACCAAAATACTAATTTCGATCTAAATTTTTCAAAATTGATATTCAATTGAAGGGTTTATCGACATGATTGGTAGGTTACTCTGTTTTTTTTCATTAATTCGTAATCATTATTGCTGTTTTCATTTAAGCAGACTTAAACATTGAACTGGAACATTCAATCGTAGAAGATCCAGTTACAGAGATTGATAATATTGTTTTTCAAGGTAAAGGTTTGTGGTTTATCAATTGAAATGAAGATGATGCATTCTTATTTTTTTAGAGTTTTTTAACTGTGTTATATTGCAGTGACAACAAAAACATAAACCTCAAGTGCTTGATTTATTGATCAATGATACATATTTTTAAAATTTGTTACATTTTAAATACAGATGTGTATATTGTGTACATAAAAACCCTTCAAACTAATTTGTTTTTGTGCTTATTTAATTTGACAACGTTCTCTTACATGAGTAAAGTATATGTTCTATGTATAGGGTTATGATCAAATACACAGTGAAAAAAAAAATAGGAAGTCATAGGAAGGGTATCAAACGAACTCCAATTGAACTCATTCAAAGCGTCATTGAAACTGTCTCATCGAACCATACAATCTTAGTTGTTAGATTTTCGGTTTTTTGGATTTTTAGCTTGTCCGTTATATCATTGTGTCTTTTATATAGCAGTGTGTCTTTTTCTTATTTTCATCATTGTGTCATTTTTGCGATTCATTGTGTCTTTATTCTTCAGCATTGTGTTATATTTTTCGGCATTGTGTTATATTTTGTGGCTCATTGTGTCATATTTCGTGATCTACTATATTTTTTTTATCTTTCTCACCCAGTCACCCTTCTCATTTTTATTACAATGTGTATGATAACTTGACCCTCTCTGTATAATTGAAACCTCTTCATTTTTTTATTTTAGGAGAATAAACAGACGTTACATTTCAATCATTATTATATATATAATTACCAACTTCCCTCCCCCTCACAAAACTCACTATTCATGAATAGTAACTAACGGAGTTACTATTCAACTTCGTTAAGTTACTATTCAACGTCGTTAAGTTACATAGTACCTTAACGAAGTTACTATTCAACTCCGTTAAGTTTGCTTAACCCCACATTTTACAAAGTCATTATTCAACTCCGTTAACTTACTATTCAGCTCCATTAAGTTACTATTTAACCCCACATTTAACGGAGTTACATTTCAACTCCGTTAAGTTACCATTTAACCCCATATTTAACGGAGTTGCTATTCAACTCCGATAAGTTACTATTCAACTCTGTTAAGTTACTATTTAACCTCGTCAATAGTAACTTAACGAAGTTACTATTCAACTCCGTCACGTTACTATACAATTCAACTCCGTTAACTTACTACTCAACTCCATCAAGTCTGTGTATCATATTACATAATGCTACCAAGAACCGCCACGTAGAGCTTGGTGACAACTAGGTCACAGATACTAAAACATGTCTACATAATTGGACCGGTAAAAAAAAAAACGCTGCAAAGCGCGTGAGCATATATATAGTTTTTCTTAAATATTAAAACCTTTGAAGATTTATAAATTAAATAATTTATTCTGTTCTATTTATTCTCATAAATTAAAATATGTGTTCTACTTAAAACACTCATATATATTAAAATATCAAGTAATCATTTTTAAACACATGTCAAACACTGGCTTAGTCATTAAGTAGATTAATCAGCTAGTTTAATACTAATTTCTATCTCCTTCGACCAATAAATTCTACACTTTGATTTCATCAACATCTAACATGTAACATATAGTTTCATTGTTTTTCCGTAGTATCATTAGCTTTACTTTATTCATTGTATACAACCAACAAATTTTTTCTAACAATTGTAGTTCATTAAACACATAATTTATGAAAAAATTACACTTTGTGTCCTTTATGTATTATCAAATTTATGAAACGTGCCATTTAAAAATAAAAATTTCACTCAATGTCCAAATTTTATATTTTTCTAAGTGATTTTGTCCTTTTATGCTAACACAGTTAGTAAACTCAGTTAACCTAAATCTAATGAAGGTTAAAATGGTCCATTTGCTTTTTATTGACTCAAAACCCTCTATTTCACCTGAATCCATGCCTCTTTAATAATTTTCTTCCTCAAAATCTGTTTAGGGCGGGTGTGCGCGTGAGCGTGTGTGTATATACTGTGTATAAAAAATCTCCACCCATCACCCACCACTACCACCCACAACTACCATCACTAACCTCAACCACCACCCACACATCACCACTAAAACCACCACCGCAAACCAATTTATCTATATTTCTCTCTCTAATCGGTTTACACCACAAACAACGCCACCACCAACCAAATCTAAAAAGTAAAAACCCACAACCTAAACCAAAAACCGATATTTGAAATCACCATTTTCAAGTTTAGATTAACTTCTGATGATGAAAGAGAATGAGCCAATTTGAAGAGGAGGGGAACCATGGTGGTGGACGGTGGTTGTTGGTGGTGAATGAATTTGATTTTGCGACCGATTTTGAAGTCTAGGGTGTTACTTTTGATTTTGGGTTTTTAGTTGCAGGTTTGATTTTGGGTTGGTGGGGAAGAGGTGGATGGAGTTGGGCGACAGTGGTTGAGGTGGATGACAAAATTGGGTGCTCAACCTAGTTCTCGTGGGGACTATGGATGCGGGTGGGGGTGATTGTGGTAGGGGTGGCTGGTGGTTATTTTGGTGGAGATGGTACTCTGATGGCAGGTGGTGGGGAGGTTGCAGAAGAATCCCTAAATTGATTTTGAAGAAGAAGATTTTTAAAGAGACTAGAATTTAGGTCAAATATGGGTTTTTGAGTCAATAGAAGGTGAAAGGACCATTTTGCCCTTGTTAGATTGAGGTTAACAGAATTTACTAACAGTATTAGTATAAAAGGACAAAATCTGTTAGAAAAGTAGAGAATTTGGACATAAAATGAAATTTTTATTTTTAAAGGGCATGTTTCATAAATTTGATAATACATAAAGGACACAAAGTGTAATTTTATCATAATTTATTCATACTTTCTAGTTTTATTAATTAGTGTAACAATAACAAATTATATTTCATAGAATATTAGTCTAGTCATGATGCAATTGAGTATGGTTTCATTGTAAGGATACAACAATATATAAAAATGTTAGTGCAAATTTATTGCATGATGTACAAGTCATGACATAGTAGATAGGTTAATTAGAACTTATAAGTCTTTTCATGCCGGGAATAAGCTATAATTGGATTGGGGGTTACAAAACAAATATTAGCCAATGTCCCTTCGTAAGTTGTTACTAATTTAGTAAGGGTCAATTTCAAGGCAAAAGACCATTTCTTTAATTTGACATAGTATATATGTGTCCTTTCTTCATTTACTAAGGGTTGTCAAACTAAAATAGAAATTAATTGTATCCATCTTGAAGATAAGACATTAGGTTGTGTGTAGTGATTCGTTGTGTGGGCGTTTTCACCCCTATAGCGCCGGGGAACACCGCCCCCCGGGCGCTATAGGGCGTTATGGGTTGACACCGTTTTGGACATAGCGGACGTTGTGAATTAAAGTGTTCTTGGTTTTCGTATTTGACCGTTTGACAACGGTTGTTTTTTTATTTTTTTTTTATTTTTTTTTAAATTTTACAATCTCTTATCTATATATAAACATACATCATACACAAACAACACAAACACATACTCTTTTTCTACCAAACAATCCCAAAACCAAACCAATGGCAGCGTGGACTAACCAAGATCAACTCGAGTTGGTGAGGGCGTGGATCAACACCAAGGAGAATCCGCAGAACAATAGGGCGCATTTTTGGCGCAATGTATTGGAGGAGTTCAACCGAATTACCGATACGGACAACCATACTGTCGATCAGATCACCACTAAGTGGTCTGCCATACAAAATAACTGTAGGCGATGGCACACAGTCTATGAAGCGACGGTGCAGGCGCACCCTGACGTTAGCCAACAGATGGCAATTCAACTGACACACGACGCTTATCGTCAACGCTACGACAACGACTTCAACATCACCAATCTTTTGTCCTGGTCTATGATGCGTTTTTATTTTGTTTAATGTTTAAGGTTTTAGTGGTTTAATATTATGTTTTATGTCAGTGTTTTATTTGTAATGTTTAATGTTTTAATATTTAAGGTTTGAATGTTACAACTAGTTTTTGTGTTTTAATGTTAGTTTATGTAAACAGATTACAACTAATGATTACATAATATTTAAAATTTAAAACATTCCATTACATTAAAAAAAAGAAGTTACAACTAATATTAAAACACACTTCCTAAATTACTTATTTAAACATTAGATATTCCTAATTACTTACTTAAACACTAGATAATTCCTAAATTACTTATTTAATCCTAATTTTCTCCACTATGGAGAGTAGTTGTCCCAGTCCTTGAGTGTGTAGTACTCGGGGGATACGGAACGTGAGCTGTGGCGTCCATCGGATCTCGCATCCGAGGGGAAATAGTAGTACTCACGAGGAGGGGTAGGTCGGCTCCAGAGGCGTTCCTCCTCCTCAATTTCCCTGAGGGCTTCCAAGTCCTCAGGAGTTGGGTCCCCATATTCACGGGGTGGGGTAGTCTGGTGGTGGGGGGTGGGGATAGTCTGGTGGTGGGGGTGGGGGTAGGTTGGTGGTAGGGGGTGGGGGTAGTCTGGTGGTGGGGGGTGGGGGTAGTCTGGTGGTGGGGGTGGGGGTAGTCTGGGGGGTGGGGATAGCAGCAGTCCGGGGGGTGGGGGCCGACAACATTAGTCGGTCCATTTCATTAATAGCCATGGCATAATCCATGGCCCAGACCCATTCTTCATCCGTGAAGTCATCATCGACTTCAGGAGGAGGAAAGGTTGGTTGTGCAACAGCAGCAGGAGGAGTGAAGGTTGGTAGTGCCGCAGCAGGAGGAGGAGTGGGATATAACCAATGTTGTGGAGGAGGAGGAAGAGGAAGAAGAAGAGGAGGTTGTGCAGCAGCAGGAGGAGGAGGAGGAGAGGAGGTGAATGGTAGTCTCCGGGGCCGGCCCCGTCCCCGGACCCGGCGAGAGTACTGCCGGACATTAGACGGTTCGGCAACTCCTGGTTGAAAACCGCCCATATTATTCATTGTTTTGAGGATGAGGAAGAGGTGTGACTGAGAATTGGGAGGAAGTGTTGTATTTATAGGGTGTGACTGGCCATTTGGGGGGGGGGGGGTTTGAAATTCAAACTTTGAAATTTAAACGTTTGGGGGGAAAGTTTGAAATTCAAACTTTGAAATAGGAGGGAAATCGTTTGAAATTCAAACGGTTTGGAACAGTAACCGTTTGAAATTCAATTTTTTTTTATTTTTTATTAAATATTATTTTTTAATATTAAATATTTTTTGTTATTATTTTATTAATTTAATAAACTTTCAGTTTAAATTTTTATTATTATTTTTATATTTAATGAAATATTATTAACTATTTAATATTCTTATTTAAATAAAAAACAATAATTAACCAATGATTACCCAATCATTTATAACCCCCTCATAACCCCCTTCCCACTACACCCTCTTTTTTCATAACCCCCTCATAACCCCCCCTTCTATTACTTTTTAATATTTTAATACCATAACCCCCATAACCCCCCACCACTACACACAACCTTATAAACATTGGTTTTTAAGTGTTTACATGTAAAAGAATGAGAGATCAAGAACAAATAGAAATTAAACTTCACTAGAATTACCTACATCTCTAAACCTAAGCTAGTACATAACTAAAAAAATGAACACATATTAATTTATGTTAAACTTTTATGTTTATTGCATTTCTATATACTTATATAAAAATGGGCTTTTATTGGAAATCGAGTTTCATGAAATTTTGAAACTTTTTATCTAAACTATACAATTTTTTTTTTGTTGTAAAGTTTTGGTTATTATTATCAATAGACACTTCTATATCATTCATATATATCTTCACTTTTTAGGTCACGGTTTTCTTAAGTGTCCCAAATCAGACTTTTTTTTTAATCAGTGATATTTTATATACACACGTTATTAAAAAAACGATATGCACTTTATCTTTCTTTTTTTCTCCTATTAATTAAAAGTTGAGAACAATTTAGGGAAGTACAAGTGGACAACATGTTTGGTCAGCATGATTAATGAGTTCATAAAGCGTTTTTGTATATGTGGATGGGTCATGGGTGCTTTGTAGGTTTACTTAATTTATATTTTTACTTAACGTATCTCACTTTATTGGTATTGGACGGGCATGGGTAATGACATCAAACCCCATGGTGACCACACCATAGTTCTAATTTATTTGAAGAAATTATATTTGAATTATTGATAATTTTGGTTTAGTATATATAATATAACCAACGACCTTATGGTGGAGGGGTATGGAGGCTCAATGATAGAAGACCCATGACTGAAAGGTCATGGATTCTATTCTTGAGAGTGCTGGGTTTTACCGATTATTCCATTGTCGTGTCTCTGGGCGGGTGGATAGTCGGGTTTTCCCCGGAACTGGTGCACTCGGTGAAACTAGGAGCTCACTTACATGTTTGGCTATGTCGGGTGGAAGGGGTCCTGATTTGACTGAGTAGGGACTCCGAAGGAAGTTCTTAGTGAATTTCGTTGGCCGTTCAAAAAAAAAGTATATATAATATAAACTAGGCTTAGAGATCATAGATTGTTTTAGTAAAATGAGTAGGTAAGGTTGAGATGATCGGCAAAGAATATTTATGTTTTTTTTTAACACATACTTAACATGTTAAAAACAATGACAAATTTATGTAACTAAATAATAATATTTTTGTTATTGTTTTTACAGTAAAAAATCTCAGTTTTATTTGCCACCATCTCATGTTCATATGGTCAAGATTAGTTAGGTAGCTCATTGTTCATGTGTGTCATTAATTGACATGAATAATGTGATCGTGGTTTGTTTACTTGTAATGGAAGGTAGAGGTCTTCTGTTTATAATATCAAGTGGAGTGTTTTTTATAGGAATAATTTTACAACAGACTTAGCTCATCATCTAAATATGGGAAAAACTCTTATGTTTTTTTTATAGAAATAATTTTACAACAGAATTAAGCTAAAACAGTAATTCTTATAAGGATCATAGTTGGATTGTCATCATGTTAGTATTTCTTCTCTTCTCTTAAGTTTTACATATACCTATTGTATTATGTAAAATTTTATAAAAATGTACTATTTATGACATAAATGCACTTGAGGTTGTTGAAATGTTGATGTTGGACTATATATTTGATAGGACCTGCGACTTGATGTAAGGTGAGTATGCGAGATGCCTTTTATGAGTGGCAAACGCTTGGATGAGGAAACCTTGTGGCTTGTCGACCTTAAGTTTTGACTTACCATACCAACGACAAAGCTAGTGGTTAATAGATGATTGACTGAACCATCTTTTCTAGTAACTAAGTTAACCAAACGATTTATAACTATAACTAATCGGTTATGTAAATCAAAATATTGAAACATAAATTCTCCTAATCAAAGGCAAGACACTAGCTCCTTTTGAAATAGATTATCTATTAGTTTGCTCTGGTGGACAAAAGGGCTAATTTTAGTTCTCCAAGTGTAGATTATAAAACTATCTCTTGTAAGTTCATTCTTTATTCAGAAAGATGTGACGGCGTAGCTTTTGCTCATCTACCTGTTCTTTTAATGTAAGTTGTCTTTTATGAAATGAAAAGATTTGTAATTTGTATCCATACGGTTTAACATGATTAATCACGAAGTCAAAGTTAGTAACAACTAACTATTTATCAAGAAGGTAGAGGTGAGTGGAGGATTTATCGAATAATATTTTGCCACGTCAACGCTTACATGACACCGGGTAGCGGCCGGCGGTTGCTCGCGAGAAGGTGTTGTGGGTCAAGGTGAGCGGGTTTTTTTATTTTTTTACCAAATATATTTAAATATTTACCACATTTTTGATAAAAAAAAATTAAACTGAAAATAAAAGAAAAATTACACTAAAATAAAAAACAAATATTACACTAAAAAAAAAAAGAAAATTACACTAATGTTTTTTCCTCTTATATCTAGGTAAAATGTGGCTTTAAAATTCCAATTTTTTGTTAGGGGGTTTATTATTTAAATTGGAAAAAATATCCTCAAAATTCGTACCAAACTAAATATGAATTCGGGTCGAATTCCAAATTTGGTTTTCGATTCGAATTCAAATTTGTGATTTTAGAACCTATTCGACTTGAATATTCACAATCAAACTAAACAGTTTTATTTTATAAAAAAAACACATATACTTTTTAGTTGTAAACACGAATAAACAAATTTTCATCTTAAAACCTGGTTATTCGCATCAACTCGAAATCAAATCATTTTCCTGAATTATAATTGAAACTAGTAATTTTACCTCGTGTGTTGTGTCAAGAGTCGATCGGATTCGTTCGTCACTTTAGAAAAAAAAACACGAAAACGAATAAAAGTAGAGTAAGTAAACATGTATAATACCAAAGTTAAAATAAAGGAACTAAACAATTATATTAGAAAAATCATTAAGTGTGTATATGGTAAAAATGTAAATGAGTTTTAAAAGAAAAAAAATTGTTGCGTGTTAATGGCTAGGATGTATAGTATTTTACCCTCTGTTGCGATGGTATCAGTACAATACTAGCATGCGATGTAACTGTCTAGCCATGAAAAAATAAACTTTATTGAGGTTTAAGGATTGTACGATTATTTTAGTATTTTACATCACGTGATGTGGGAGTATCAATACACTAATGACACGAGGTGTATGCGTCAAGGACCAGGGAAAAGTAAAATTATTAAAGGTTATGAGTTATAGAGAAAGGCTAACGTACAAAGTTTCTTAACATACAAAGTGTAAGAAGCATTCTCAGCCATTAGATTTAGGCGGTGGCAAGATGGTAATTAACAATCCTAATCATATTTGGGTTAATCTAACCAAGGGTAAATTAGGGAAAACACGTTTAAATTTCTGTGAAATCATAACAACAGACATAATCGATGCAAAAAATTTCATCGATTGAACCTGATTTTTCATCGTTTTCAACTCGATTAAACGTTCAGAATGATTAAACAATTCGATTACAAACAAAATCAAAACGTATTTGCAAAAAAAAAAAAATAGAAAAAAACAGAGTATGATAATTCAATTGATAAAATTAGTCGAATCATATTCAAAAATCACTATCAACGCATGTATTATTCACAGAAACGAACGATGTTGATAATAGAAGAAGAATTAAAGAAAAAAATGGCTTTCAAGAAAGTTTCAGACAATGAAGATCAAAAACTGTTAAACAGAAAAGCATAAAACGCACTTGGTTTTTTTATAAAACGCATTTGGTTTTTTAAACACTATTTAAACTAGTTTTTACAAAACGCACTTGGTTTTTTATAAAACGCACTTGGTTTTTGTAAAACGCACTTGGTTTTTGTAAAACGCACTTGGTTTTTGTAAAACGCACTTGGTTTTTGTAAAACGCATTTGGTTTTTGAATAAAGGTGTATTTTACAAAGGTGAATAAAGGTGCGGTTAAAGTCAATTTATGTTGACATTGTTACTGTGTTAGAAACAGGATAGAGAAGCATGGTTTGGTTTAGAGAGAGAAAAGTGTAGAGATAAAGAGAGAGATGGAACATGGCACTATCTTCTTCTGATGACATGAATTTGAAGACATGTGCTACTAGTCCAACTATCACTTCCTGCAACTTGTTTTCTTCTGTCATGATCAACATCAAACGTACCTTAATGGCTATTGTAAATCCTCATTCTTCTTTGCTTTCTTCTTTTTTCGACTCAGATCTGAGGTTTTTTTTTTTTTTTTTTTTTTTTTTTTTTTTTTTTTTTGAAGATGGTGTTAGTTTTTGGGGCTGAGATGGAGGATTCTCGGGGTAGGGTTTTTTTTTCAGTAGATGACAGATTTGAGTTTTTTTGTTTTTGTTTTCCAAGGTTACGGTGGCTTTGGGTGGTCGTTGTTTGGTGGTGATGGTGATGTAAGTTGTTAGTGGTGGTGGTGGTGGTCAGATCTTGAAGAAGATAGAATAATCGTAACAGGGAAGAGGAAAAATAGTTTTAATTGTGGTTTAATTGTGGTTAGGTTAAATTGACAAGTGGCAGGTTCTAGTGGCTTCTTACACTTCTTATGTTAAGGATACTTTGTATCCTATACTTTCTCATGAGTTATATGATAAATTTACTAAAGTGCAGATGGTGTAAACGGAAATAAATCTATCTATACATCATTTCATGTAACATGTAGCCTAATATGCGTGTATATACGATATATGATAGTATATTTTTAGAATATATTCATGTAAGTTGCATAGATCTTAAGTACCGAGTATAATCAATCAAAGCTACAAGATACGTGGTTTAAGATTCTCAATGGATGAACAATGAATGAATTGCTTACCCCTCTTTTTATATTCTTCTTCATCAACTGACCCCTCATCATCTTCTTGTGGTGGCTACATGTTAGTGAAATTCCTTCAAGATTTAGAGCACAAAAGGGATGATTGCTTTTGCTATTTTCAGCTTTATAATCTCAAAGAATAATCTTCTTTTTTTACATTCTTTAAACATTTCAAGAAAGTTTTGATTTTTAGTTACTTTAGCATATGGGTTTATTCGAGAAAGAGAAGTGCATATATGCTAAAACAATACATCAATGATTGAGTATATCATTAGTTTGTATTAACCTCTAAAGAAACGTAATCCGTTTTGTTGGGATTTTAGTTATATACTTACCTACGTGTGAGAATATAATTTATTTTTTGAGATTAATTGTATCAAAATGTATTTTAATTTATGATTGTGTGTAGCGAACTAAAACACTTGTTTTTAATGGAGGGGAATTGGATTTTAAAAATCCATACTTTGTTTCGTTGGTCGGTAATTATCTATACTTAAAAAATTTCTCACAACAGTCCCAACTTTGAACGTATTGGCCGACAATGAACTTTTTAACTTTCAAACTCTTTCAGTTTTGAAAATGGGTTAGTTTTCAATTAACAAAAGTTGATTGCCGGCCAATACTTTGAAAGTTGTGACTGTTGTGGCGAATTTCTTAAATACAAGTTATTGTTAGTCAACGAGGCAAAGTTTAGATTATTAAAATCTAGTTCCCCTTTAATATATTGGACTTGCAAAATAAACATTTTTGTGTTTAACAAACATCAACAAAAGTTGATATTGTAAGGTTCTTAGACTAAGGGGGTGGAGGGGGAAAAGAGGGACAACGCCATGTGTTACTGGGGGACCCATGTTTAAACGGTGAAAATATGGTGAGGAGTGTAAGGGGGTGAAAGGAATCTTGAATATTATTATTGTTTGTGTGTAAGATTTAAAAAAATGGAATTAAATAATCTCAACTATCGGGTATTGGAAGCCAATAATCTCAACTTGAAAATTGTAAGGCAATAGTCCCAACTTGTCTTGTATTTTATTCCATTGGACCAAAACTAATTGGGGTTAGTTTTTAACAGACCCAATTAGTATTCTGGCTAAAATTGTAACTTTTAAAAGATCAAGGACCATTTCTTCCTATTAGTCAAACTTTTTAAACAAACCCATTTCCTTCTCCGGTGACCGGTGCTCTCCTTTGGCGACCACCCCTCCACCTCCGGCAACCACCCATCCTTCTCCGGCGACCACCCCTCCACCTCCGGCGACCACCCATCCACCTCCGGCGTCCACCTCTTCTTTTCCGGCGACCACCCCTCCACCTCTAGCGACCACCTCTTCTTCTCCGGCGACCACCCCTCCACCTCTGGCGACCACCTATCCTTCTTCGGCGACCACCCCTCCACCTCCGTAGAAGGAGGGGTGGTCGCCGGAGGTGGAGGGGCGGTCGCCGGAGAAGGAGGGGTGGTCGCGGGAGGTGGATGGGTGGTTGCCGGAGATGGAAGGGTGGTCGCCGGAGGAGAGCACCAGTCACCGAAGAAGGAAATGGGTTTGTTTAAAAAGTTTGACTAATGGGCAGAAATGGTCCTTGATCTTTTAAAAGTTACATTTTTAACCAGAAAACTAACTAGGTCTGTTAAAAACTAACCCCTGTTAGTTTTGGTCCAATTGAATAAAATACAAAACAAATTGAGACTGTTGCCTTACATCTTTCAAGTTGGGATTATTGTCTTCCAATACCTCAAAGTTGAGATTATTTAATTCCATTTAAATAATCCTCTCAAAGTGACTATTACATTAAAAGGTTCTAGAGAGTCAGACCTTTTACCCAACCCATCAGAACCTTTAGGACCCGGAACCACATAGCCTTTTAAGGTTCGGTTCGTGGTTCCTAATTTCAATAATAAAAGGGTATACAGTTGTGGTGGGTCCGGGTCAAGTCGGTTCTGGACCCTTTGCCTAACCCTATAATATATAGAGATAGAATGATTTTAACATTATATTTCGATAAAAAGATTTGATTCTTGATAACGACATTATTTGTTACGAGATTTACGGAATTCATAAGGGGGACGAGGCGTAACAAGATTTGGTCACGGGTACTCTACTACCAGCACAGTAACATCGTCGCCAGTGGTGCTGGTAGTGGATCTGTGAACCATTTTCTGATTGTAGTTACAGATGGCTTAACTGAATTTATCTCTCCTTATAAATAAAAAAATATGCTTACTGTTATTATTCCACCGAGTCCAACGAATAAGGCTGCCAGTACTGTTATTATTTTCCGATCACCGCCTTTAAATCGTAACCAAAACACAAATATTGAATGGATTAAACGAACTTGTAGCGAGTATATGAATAAAATTGAACTGGAGCTCAATAGATACATGAAATAAGCAAACTCTGATGAATCTTTCGAACAAAACTGGGAGCTCAAAGGATTTATATGGAAGATGAAAAAGACCTAGAGGGGCAAAAGGTTTGAGATGGATGTATGGTGAGTTCTAGAGAGTCTAAGATGAAAGAAGTTGAAATCTTTTTCAAAAGAGG
The DNA here is from genome assembly GCA_032199755.1 of Ambrosia artemisiifolia. Lineage (NCBI taxonomy): Eukaryota > Viridiplantae > Streptophyta > Magnoliopsida > Asterales > Asteraceae > Ambrosia > Ambrosia artemisiifolia. Next base: position 52,476,892 of record CM063520.1, read on the forward strand.
TGAGAGGGGGAGGGGGCGTATTAATTTTTTTTTAAAATTATTTTTGGTCTAAAACTTTAACTTAATTACACAAATAGACCCTAGAATAATAAAAAAAAAGACGAATTTACCTTTGTGTTAGTGTTAAAATCTAACTGGGTTAGTGTCAAAGGACGTAACGTGTAAGATTTTAAAACATAAAGTACAAAACTAGTCAATTTTAAAGGTAAAGACTAGACTAGACTTTGTAATCAGATATAAACATAAAACTTGTAATTTTGTCAATAGTTAATGATAATATTAAATTTTTTTGTTGTGGCTTTTTATCTAATAACACATCTTTGTAGACAATATTCTCTAAATATATTATTCCCAAAATTTGGTCCGTAAAGTTTCTTAAATCAAAGAAGCAAGAGTAAACAATTTATTCGAAAGATAGAAGGAATAAATAGGGAACTGAATGGAATAACTATATAAAAATACTAAGAAAATAAAAAAATACTGTAATAAAAAAGAAGATAGTGAAAGGAGTGAAGTTTCAGCCTTTGTTAAGGGGTGGGGCCCCATAAGATTGAGCATGGTGAGTGGCACTTCCATATTTTCCGATGGTCCAGACGTTATCGCCGCCGAATGGACCCACCGTCTCCACTACATTATTCCGTCAACTCCCGCCGTACCGTACTGTCGATGCGCCGTCGTCATCTTTTTTTATGCTTTCTTGATGGATTTTACTTTTTGTTTAATACTTTAATAAAAGGAATTTAGTTGAATATGATGACCGAAGAGTTTGTCACTTTGCTGTAAATTTTAGGGTTAGTGAATTTTAATAATCCAAATTTTGATGAATTTGGTGAAAATAATCTAAATTTAAGAAATTTCTACAATCGACCTTAATTTTCAAACTATTTTTCTTTCATGAGCCTTTACTAAGACTGTTCGTTATGGACCGCGAGCGAGTCTGGTGCTCACCCCCAGCCACAATAGCCCACATGAACAGCCGCGGCGCGAGCACAGGCGATGGTGGTCGCGTGCATTAACGGGAGAAAGTGAGATTTGGTCGTGCTGGTGCTCACCCTTAGCCACAACGGGGTCAAGTGACTGGGTTACTTAAAAGTGAAGTTGGTGGCTCGCACCTGCTCGCTCACGGCCCGCAACGGATAGTCTAACTGGGGTCTAACCCAGTTAGTTTTTTCCTGACATGGTAGCTTATGTGGCACAAAACCTGGTTTTTTTTAATGATGGGAAGTTTATGTGGCATCATCACCACTACCACCATTCGTCAACCACCAACCGCTACCATAGTTTGCCACTACCAACATTACCAACCACCACCATCGGCCCATCAACCACCATAGCATTCCCACCAACGTCACAAGCCATAACCCTAACCCCACCTACTACCACCACCAACCACCTAAACTCGCCACCATCTTAGTTATCACCCACCATCACTGCCGCCACCACACACACACACACACACACACTCTCTCTCTCTCTCTCTCTTCCTTTCCTTCTTTCTTTCTCCCTCTCTCTAATTTGGGTTTTTGGTTAGGGTTTCTAGTTCGGAGAGGAGTGGAAGTGGCAATTCATATCAAGGGATGGTGGTGCAGTGTGTTTTGTGGTGAATCAATGGAGTCGGGATGGTGGTGGGTTAGGAACGGGAATGGTGATGGTTGGGTGGAGATGGTGCGATGATGGCTACGGTGTTACAGGCGAAGTACAGAGGCGAGAAAGGTGGTAGTGGCTGGCGGTTTGTTGTTGTTTTTGGTGGTGGTGGAGATGGAGGTGAATGTGATGATGGTGATGATGCCACTTAAGCTTCCACATCATCAAATAACAGGTTTTGTGCCACATAAGTTGCAAAGTCAGCAAAAAAACTATTTGGGTTAGACCCCAGTTAGTAAAGGCTCGGTATAAGAAAATAGTTTGAAAGTTGAGACTAGCTGGGGGAATTTCTTAAGTTTGGATTATTGTCAGCCTTTACAAACTGGGGTCTAAACCAGTTGGTTTTTAGCTGACATTGCAACTTATGTTGCACAAAACCTGATTTTTTGATGATGTGTAGCTTATGTGGCATCATCACCATCAGCACCGTTCCTCAACCGCCTACCACCACCATACCACTCACACCATCATCACAAGTCGTAAACCTAACCTCACCTACGTATATATTTGGGTTTTAACAAGTTCGTAGACTTTAGTATACCAAAATTACTTTGAATGTTGTTCCTACATTAAAATGTTTTGCACTACCTTTAGTTGCAATGAACTTTAGGTCAACTATGTAGTGATACTCTTCATGTGGGGTTTGTATTTTTCACTCATTACCAAAACCCACATACGAATAGTAAAAGTGACACCAAAGTCATAGATTGCATATTTGACGAAAAAAAGAACCGTTGAAAACAAACTAAGAAAATAACATATTTATCCATAAAAAAGTTGTGTTTTTGTAACTTGTCACCTTTTCTTAACTTGTTACATGACCCACCAAAGCATGAACTTCTTTATGTCATTTGGTGCTTAAAATCTAGGCAAGAACCAAACTCAAAAGGTAGTTCGATTAAGGAATACGACATAACCATTAGAAAAACTGAGTAAGCACTGTGAAGACAATAATCTCGTTGATGTTAACGTTATTCTACGTATATTAGTCGTTTTGTTAAGTATATCGTTAAATGTATGGATTGATATTTTATTATTTTTAGCCTGTATAATGTTTCTATATTATGTGAAATGTGACATGAATTTTTTTTTTATTATTCATTGACGATAAACAAAATCTATGTACGATTTTTAAAAAACACTTTTATGTTAAAAACACAATGCTAGTTCAATGTTAATTGCAATAAATTGTCTTTTGTTTTGTCCCATTAGCATGATTATTGTTATCTTCGCCGGTATATAGTTTTCATCAATCAGTTTAAATCGTACATTTTCCCATTTCCAATACAAATTTTATAATTAGTTCTCAATATCTATTAAAATTACTCCGTATATATTAGCTATCGTGTGTGGGGCTCGTCCCCGCATCAACCAGGACCGGCGAGGGCCGGCTACACTGGCCCTAGGGGCTCGACACATCGAAAACCGATCACCCAAGACGAATGGACGAGCCTTTTGATTGGTTTTTTACCTGCACATGCTTATATCTTGATGAACATGCCCTACTCTGACGTGGCGGCTGATGTGGAGGACCATCCTCAAAGGATAGGGCTCTTCCACACCCACCAACCTTATCAACATGAAATAGTTAATTATGAGTTTCCTATTGAATTGGTGACTTGGTGGTGGAATATGATCGCGTGGCAACATTGGTGGCACGATGATACTCCAGTGTTCCGTGAGTGATTCCAATTTGTTGGCCGTTCAAAAAAAAACATGAAATAGTTAATAAATAAATAAATAAACAGATCCAAAAAAATATTATAAACTAATGCATACTTTTTATACAACCTATTTTTATTCTTAGTGAAGGCAGACTTTATTGGAAAATATCAAAAAAATGCTTTTTATTTTCCTTTTTATCAAAAAGTACTCTTTATTAAAGGGAAACACAAAGCGAAAGTAATAATCAGGCAATCACCAAATTAACGCAAATAACATAAATAAAATAGGTTTTTTTTAACAATCAACCTGAACTCTTATATCACCAAAATACTTACAACAAATTATCGACATCCAGACACATTTAGCCAGCGGCTACCTGGGCCGACCCATCACGACTTACATCAAAATAACATAAAAAAAACCCAAACAAAATCAGCAATTCTTACACCCGAAGACACCCCAGCCCACGATCCCTTTAGCCATTATCAAACAAAGAAAAGTCCCACCAAGATGCCTTGTCTGAGTCTATGAATCTGCCCCGTTTGGTCATCCACCAAAAAGATTCGAGTTTAATTTCTTCGAACATCGCCGGTGTGGCTGAACTCACATCCCTAAATACTTTCTCATTCCTTTTGATCCACAACTTCCAAACAACCAAGCAAACAGTTGCAAAAATCGCCTGCACCTTCATGTGACCCGCATTCATGTTGCAGCAGATATCAATCAGTTCAGCAATTGTTGTCGCCGCCTTAAAATCCGGGACCTTTAACCAATTACTAACATTCCACCGAAGTGATCTTGCCCACACATAGTTAATGAAAATATTGTCAATAGTTTCCACTTCGAGGCCGCAACGATTGCACAACCCATCCCCAACCTAAATACCTCTAAAGGATAATGCTTCTGCAGTAGGGATACCGTTTTTTAGCACTTTCCAAATGAAGGCGTTAACTTTCGGGATGACCAGATTACTCCAGATAGTCGACTGACCCTGCTGCACACCCCAAGTTTGGCAGGACAGATCCATCTTAACCAATTTGACAGAAAATTCTTTTGTTGACCCGTTTGATAACCAGTCCCAGCGATCAGTTTCGGCTGATATTTTGTGCTTTCAAACCTGCAACCACAAAAGATTCGCTTCCCCCCATTCAACGACCGAGTTTGGCAGCCTGCACCAGTCAATGTCCCACCAAACTTGTCCATTAATCCTACGATAACCGTCATTAACCATAGGTTCCTTCGGCTTGCATAATGAGAACATGGTAGGGAAGTCATCTTTAAGTCTAGAATCCAAGCACCACTTGTCTTCCCAGAATCTAACAGAATTGCCCACCCCCACTGAGAATACAAACTTTGATTCGAGGTCAATCCCTCGATCCAAAAACGCCTTATTTACTGACACAATGTTAGCCCAAACTCCAACCCCAGTTTTCCTATATGGAACAAAGCCGAACCTACTCCTACCCCCATGTATCGCCCTTACCACTTTGCACCAAAGCTGATTATTTGACGCCTTGTACCTCCACCACCATTTGACGAGTAGAGCCAGGTTCAAGTCTTCTATGCTTCCAACACCCAGACCTCCTTTGTCGTTTGGTTTAATAATATTATCCCACGCCACCCATTTGACCTTCTTTATTATTGCCGAGCCTCCCCACAGAAACCTTCTTCGCATTCCATCCAAAGTTTTGATTACACCCACCGGTGCCTTGAACAAGGATAAGAAGTAATTTGGAATAGCTCCTAACACCGCCTTGATAAGGACCGCTCTACCTGCAAAAGAGAGAAATTTTGCCTTCCAAGAAGACAGTTTAGATTGAAATTTTTCGACCATCGGTCTCCAACTCGCTATCCTCTTCATGTTACTGCCCACAGGTAGTCCAAGATAAATGAATGGGAGGGCGCCTTTCTTGCATCTTAAATGCGCCGCCATGTTTTCCACCACATCATCATTAACATTAACCCCAAAAATGTTGCTCTTTAGGAGGTTCACATTGAGGCCAGATGCTAACGAAAAGCACCTAAGAATACAGTTCAGATTTTTTACATTCTCTTCCGACCACTCACCAAAGAATAAGGCGTCGTCCGCATATAGCAAGTGCGAGATAACCGAGCCTTCATTTGGGAGTTGTACACCACTAAAAGTTCCAGCCGTCACTGCCTTTGTCATCATAACATTTAACGCCTCCATTACCATACTGAATAAAAACGGGGAGAGCGGACCCCCTTGTCTAAGACCCCTCTTGAGTTAAAACTCCTCTGTAGGTGCCCCATTAATGAGAACCGTCGCCCTACCTGTTACTAAAAGTCCCATAATCCAGTTCTTCCACTTTGTTGGAAAACAGACCATTCGGGTACACCTATAGCCAAAAGGTCATCCGAGTAAATAAATTTGTATTATTTTTGTGTTTTCTTGTTTGTTTGAAAGTAAATAAATTTGTATTATTTTTGTGTTTTCTTGTTTGTTTGAAAGAAGAGGTTGGTATGGAGTTTTAAGGCATTTTTAAACTCTGTTATATTTTGTTTTCATTGCTAGAATCTTTTAAAACATGACACAAACATCAACATTTCTCTCACGTAGAACGTTCATAGTTGTTCATCAATTTCATATGACATTATGAGTAAGGATAGTATATGATGGTACGAGTTAGGTGTACTAAGAACAAGATTTATATATTTGATAAAGAATGACTGTTTGGCCTTACATGTCACAAATGTTCGTGGCAATCTTCATAAATCAATGGTATAGTGACGAATATATCATATAACCGAGGAAGCACATTGTTCAACACCTATTTTAATGATAGTTGCATTTTATTAAATGTATTGGTTCGTCTTATATTAGATGCTATTCCTATCGCATAAGTATGAATCATGCTTCATTTGTTCATCTACTATCATAACTAGGTTTTTATCCAGCCGCGCGTTGCGGCGGCGTCGATCTGGTTTAGAAAATAATTAAATAATGACAATAGCGTTGCGACATTTGAAATTCTAAATGAATCCCATATCAATTTTCATACAAATTTCATACCAAAACAGATACATCAGATCTCGCTCCATAGTAGCCCTCTTTAAACTCTTTCCAACCTGAACTGATTGTAGGCATGGAACCCGTGCACGGCTCCATTTTCGACCCGCTATTCCCCACTTTATCCTGCAACTTCAAAAGAAACACCAATGAACACAATTACATCGTTTCCAAAAACAACAAATGAAACATTTGATGCAATAGACTGTAATCAAAGTAGACATCACCATTTGCAAGTAAAGATGAATATCAAACATAAACAATGTATTTTAACATTAACATTTGCAGCCTACAAAGTGTTCACATATGTAAATGCCTCACTCAACAACAAAACAGATGATGACAAAGTATAAATCAACGCACACAATGCCTGGACACCAACCAGTTATATGGCGTCTTCTCTGAGCATTTTGGGATGATGTCCGGGCGTTTTGGCTTGTTGATCGTGCCCATTGATTATCCAAAATCTATACATAAAAAATAATAAATAGTTAATGTGTGTTCTTTTTTAATCAATTTATTGGGAAAAAAATTAGTCGATTGCATCAAAGGCTAACATATCCAATAACGACATAATGTTGAATACTAATGAAAACATGAAACGACAAAAAAATCTTGCAACCTAAGCGTTAATCTAATCCAACCCACCAACTAAAAAAATAATAATAAACACACAAAAGTAGGATTCAGTACTAACTAAAAGAAACTTTAAACATGTAAATTAATGCTTACGACATACCGTTCCAAAATTGCCCAATTGCTCAATGGTTATCTCCTTGATCCATATTAGCCATCAAACTGCTTATCAGAGAAGAATATTTTTAGCATTAGTAAGAGTAAGCGTAAAAAGAGTTGGGCTTTATAGAAAGGACGAAGTGGATTACCAGTTTTCGTGAAAGGATGTCAGTACGAAAGTCTTTTGTACCCTATGAGGTTATCATGTCGTCTAAAAAATATAAGATTCCTGAGCTAAAAGCATTGGAATAGTATTTCAACCGATTTAGGCTCAGACCCGTTTTATCATGAGAGGAAATGGGATAACACCGCCATGGCTACAAAGGAGGTTGCAAGTAGAGAAGTTAAACTACATCGCACACTTGCCATCCATCAATTCTGCAATACCAAACTGCGGAATCCTATTTTCCAACTCGAATTTACCCCCCAACCATATTCGGTCATCATAGCCTGATAGCACCAAAGATGGATTTGCGGCAACCGAATTTGTTGTGGCCGTGTTTCGCCACCTTACAAATTAGTCCCGTTCAAAACGCATCATAGCCTCGCATTTTTGAGAAACAACTTTAAGGCTTAGAAAGGGTGATCAATTGTGGCTGCGACTAAACTATCGCCTCGCCATAACAATACAATCAACCCTTCTTTAACATCATCGCCTTAAACCCTCTTTTTTCATCATCGCCAACACAAACAATCACAAAAATGGCACATGTACTGATCAGAATCCACCAACTCATGACAAGCCTAAAAAGCATATAAACTAATGTAGATTATTGAATTTTGAAAGCCAATTTTTTTTCTTTTTAAATTCGAGCCAAACAAAGCTGAGCCCAGCCGGCTCGGTTTAAAACCAAGCCGAGCTTAATCTTTGATTTTCAACTCGGTTTCAAATGCCAGCCGAACCAAGCTCAAGAACACAAGGATGATCCGAGCAGACTGAATACTTAGTTGATAGATAGTGAAGGGATCATATCTGAAACATAGACTAATGTGCACAATATTTTGTCGTTGGTATAAATAAACCCATCGACTGCACAAACAATCAGTGGTCAAAGGAAGCACAAACACAAATACATTACTCGTATTCTTCTTAATCTTTGACAAAACCCCATAAACAAAGCCAATCATCTAATCAATCCAAAGCCCCCTTCTTTTATCTATTTCCAGTCCCTCTAGAGTCAAATGTTTGAAACAATGTATGTATTATTACATACATAATAATGAGAGGAAATTTTGCATTTAGCAAATACGATATTGGTATTTCTTTTCCTTTCCATGTCTAGTTTTGTTTCTAAATATTGACAATAATTCTAACTTTTTGTATACATGAGAGGATCAAAGAGGAAGGGATTTAAAATCACACCTTCCTGCATGTTCTTCCAACGCGAAATCATCATGACCTCTCGTCGGTTTCATTATGTGATGGGGCTGTTCAGATGCCGTCGGAGAAGGAGGAACGACGGCGAAATGGGAAGAAGACGATATGCGATCAAACCTGCAAACAAAAAGCAGAACCCTAAATCAAATGAAAAAACAGAATCCTTAACCTATATGCGATCGCGTTTTTGGTCCGGGTTTAGGGTTGTTTTCCGACCGTCGCCGGTACGATATGTGTTAAGCTATTTCAAGGTAAGGTTTTGATTAGGGATATAATTAGGGTTCATCACAACTTTGAGAAAACGAAAACCCAATTGGAACATATTTGACTAACCTTAGTTGTTGAGAGTGGCCGATCTACAAAGATCAGAGGCATCGAACCCTTAATCGGTTCATCAGAACGTCGCCGAAACCTTAAGCTTAGACGTCGGAATTTCAGCTTTATCTAAAACCCTTTCTCGATGGTTGTTGTGGTTTGGCCATAAATCTACATTTACGTTCTCTGTATAACACATTCTATATGAGTGGAGTGGGTATGGCGGTGGTAAGCAAGCCAGAGAAAGAGAAGAGTGGAATCAAATGAGAAAATGAGAAAGGGGAAGATGATGAATGTTTAGATTTAGATAGGTTCTTTGATAAAGGGACAAAAATAACAGAGAAATTACAATCATGCCAGAATTTACTGTTTAAATCCAAAAGGCTTGTTATTATTATACTCCCTCCGTCCCATTATAAGTGTCTTGGTTTGAAAAACACAAAGTTTTAGACATATTAAATGATTGATTTTTTTGCTTGCCATATGACAATAATACCCTTGTCATATGTGGGCCCATCATATTCTTTGTTTATTTTAGTTGTGTTTTTAAGGGTAACTTTGGAAATTGGCTTAAAATTTTTGAAAGTGGACACATGAAATGGGACAACTAAAAAAGGGAATATGGACACTTCTAATGGGACGGAGGGAGTATAATTTAAGCTTAAAATTCTGAAGATAATTAACAATATTGATACTAACCATCATAGAATAAGCAAACGATTTTATGAGAAATTTATTAACTTTAAACAAATAAAATTTAAATGCAGTGACGGACTACATACATTCCAAGGGGAGTGCTAAAATCCCAATTACACCTCTTAAAAGTTCAATTAAACCCGTGAATCACACATTCAGAAAATATTTCCTAGCCACTACTGTTTAAATGTATGCATTCCTATAGAACAAAAAGAAAAAAGAAAAAAAAACCCTTTTGAACAAAGCTTATCCAAACATAGAATTTGTGCTGTTGTCATTAACTCCATCCACCTCTTTTAATGCTATGGGGTGTACCTTAATACTAAGGGTGTTAATGGTGACGTAACATTTTAATTTTTATTGTATATCACTCCCTTCCTGTGTTAAGAGGCATTAAAGTGACACTAAGTTAACATCTTAACATGAATCAAAAGAGAGAACGTTAAGGAGATAGTAGAGTTAAGGGCGTTAAACCATTTCCTTGAAATGAACTAGTGTGAAATGAGACAAAGTAGATGATGTGACATCTAGATGGAGTTAAAGATGGTTGTGGTTAGAGGTGAGTGGAGACTCTATCGAATAATAGTTTGCCACATCGACGCTTACGTGGCACTGGGTAGTGACCGGCGGTTGTTCGCGAGATGGTATTGTGGGTCAAGGTGAGCGAGTTTTTTTTACCAAATATATTTAAATATTTACCACATTTTTTATTAAAAAACATTAAACAAGAAATAAAAGAAAATTACACTAAAAAAACATTACACTAAAAAAAATTACACTAAATAAAAAAAACGTTACACTGAAAAAAATACACTAAAATAAAAAAAAACGATTACAATAAAAAAAAATGAAAAATAAACTAAAAATACAAAACGATTACATTAAAAAAAAACCTAGCGTAAGTGGGAGCCCGAGCGTAACATTTGTCACGCCAAAACGTGGTGAAAGTTATGGCCAACCTTGCGAAGGTACTCCACGTGGGTAAAGGCGATGAACACGTCTTCTTTTCCTCCGGGGAGATCTCTCTTCATTTCTCTGTACGTGGTTTCGAAGTTTTTACACTTTGATTTCAAGTCTCCGAACTTGTGGGAGATGGAGTCATTGGTACGGTTGATACCCCCGACAAGGGTACCAAACTCGGTTAAGACCCTATGCCACTGTGGTCCGCGAGCACGTGGTGATCCCCGGCTTGTCGAAGCACCATCACCGTTCACTTGTTGGTACGCGATGCCGAGTGCTAGCTCATCCTCCTCAGTCCACTGCACCATGATGAACTTGGATTTGAAGATTGAAGGTTTAGTGTAGGATAATTGTGAAGAAGAAGATGAATTGTGTGTGAAGAAGAAGAAGAAGGAGTAAAATAAATAGGTAAATAAATAGGGGAGTAATAAATTTTGTTTGGTGAAAAATTAAATTTTTAAAATTCAAACCGTTGCCAGCCCGCTAACGGACGCGAGTTGGCTCACATACGGTCGCTCGCAGCATAGATAATGTAGGTGCGTTATCGTGGGCGCGCGCTAGCCACGTGAACCAGGTTGTGGCTCGCGGGCCACAACGAATAGTCTAAGTTATAATTTTCATTATGAGTCAAACATGACATTTGTGTATAAGCGGTTCTACACAACTCATTCTTGTGACATTTGAAATGTAGATATACATGGAAATGACTAAACACGAGAAGATTGTATAAATGAAACCTTACAAACGCCGTTTTGTAGATAATATAGAGTTTTCGTATTGTTTGGTCGTTCTTGATAAAAAAAAACACATAGAGTTCATGCTCCATCACCAATGAACCCATGTCTTCTTGATCTTCGTGAATTAAATTATAATTTATGAACCATAGTGACACTTTTAAACTCTGCAGCATCTTGAACATACATAGAAAGCATTATTATGTTTGAGAAATGAGAATATAATAAACTACACCTTGTCAACCTAACATAAAATGACATGTCTATTTGATCATGTCACGAACATCGGTGGGTCCTTGCAGCTCTTATGTGTTTTAGTTTATATTCAAGAATATTATTAGATTTAAAAAATCTTAACTATTGTTCGTCGTTCTACTTTTAAAGAGTTAATTAAAGGAAACAGTTTGTTTTCCAAGTTAATTAGTTGATGAACAAATGGTGAAATACAATTCTATTTAAAGAATAGAATTTCACCATAATTCTATTTAAAGAATAGAATTTCACCATAATGAGAGATGAATACTTGTTTATTATTATTAAAATTGTTTTAATAATATATTTTCTCCCCATAAAAAAACCTACAACATCACCGCCACCCGTAGGGGGGCCGACCCTCCTCTCGACCAACATATGGTGGTCGCATGCACCATCGCCGCCACCATGGAGCTCCAATCTTCCATATTTCTTTGCTTTGTACTTCGTTAATATGGTTGATTCGGTTCGTCCATTTCAAGGAGTTGATTCGGTTGGTCCGTTTCAAAGAGTTGATACGAGATTCAAGTGATTTTGTGATGAAGTAAACTAGCGTGACATTCGTAATATCCGAAGTGTTTTATCTCTAGTGTTTCATCGAGGTTTTTTCTAAAACACCCTATGGTGTGTTTTATATAATTATTTGAATAGACTTGTAAATGGATTACTGGATTGGGATATAGATTCGTCACGCTTCCGCACTTTGATTTATTACATAAATGTTATTTAATTGTAGATCTAGAAAAATATAATACAATTGTATATTTTTATATTCTATAAAAATGAGTAAAAGTTTGCTAGCTAAGTGGGCTTGGAGGTATAAAACGGAAACTGGAAGACTTTGGAGGCGTGTCATTACAACAATCCATTTCAACCCCAAATCCAACAAACTCCTTCCGCTAGAAAAGGGTTGTCCGGTGTATGGAAAAACATTTTAAAAAACAGTCGTTAAGAACCCAAGACATACATTTGAATCATCTCATCATTGGTAACTTAGGGAACGGGTTAGATATACATTTGAATCATCTCATCATTGCTAATAGGCAAGATTAATAAATAATAATGAGCTTGATATTTAAAATTAATGTTTTGTCAATGAATAAAAGGGGGCTTAGACAGAAAAACAAAGATTATAATCCTCGTAAGAAAAATGACCTCGTTAGTTTCGTTAAGCAGTCAAAAAGGCCCTCAAACCTAAGTTAACTAATTAATATTTGCAAATAAGGTTAAAATAGAAAGGTCAAATGTGCACTTGTGTAGATAGCACAAGGTAAATAAAAAAAGGGAAAGGATCGATTTCCTTAAGTAGGAATCGACCCCCACACACTCCTAACACACACTTAATAACAACTACAAATCAGCCCTAAAATCAAGCTCGAATCTACATCTAGTGCCAATGCATGATGGAATTCTTGTTCATCTAGCGTTCTACACATCACAAGGTATCTCTAGACCCATTTGATTTCACCTAAAACACTTGTATGTAGAAGATGGTAAATTAGGGTTCACATCAAAAGCATGAATTCTTGGTATCACTAGGTTCCTACATGTTATTAGACATCAGAGGAATGATAATATGTGATAAAATTTGTGTGTTGATAGATTCATGTGAAATAGAATGATTCTTATGTGTATAAGAAATGGGTTTTAACCCTAGGTATGGACTACAATTAAGTGTAAGGGAACCTTGTATTTGCTATGTGATTAGTGTCATGAGTATGTGTTAAATGATGCAAATTGACCTTTTGTTGCTACTCAATTAATCATATAGACACGCTCATGTAACCTATGAAGCTTAGAAATTACATGTAAAATGGTGCACATAAGGTGCTCGACAAAATGCCCAAGAGTAAGCTCAATAAGCTAAACAAAGTTATGACTCAATGAAGTTGGCTAAGAATGCTAGATATTAACCTAAGCAAATACATGTTATAAGTAAGAAAATAACGCATGTTGAGCTAGGGGTAAAATATATACATGATGCCTTGGACAATGAATGAATTCCATATTATGTATTCTAATGAAAACAACTTTGACTCACCCCCAATTAGGTACAACAACGAGGGAGCAAATGAGTCGAACAGATGCAAAGTGGATGCTTATGGAAACAAGAATGGATGCAAGGTAAGTATCCCTTACACCATTAGGCTATAAACACAGTGTATGTATTGCCTATCATTTGATAAACCTTGAGTATTGAGAAAGGGTAGGACACCGAAGGGTGAAAATCCATAAGCGTGGGTCAAGTCTTGAGAAATCATACGAGAACATGTTTTATGATAGTAATAAAACCATATGTTGTAAACAAATGGTTAAATGCATTAAACGGTTCAACTAATAGAGTTATGTGGAAAATGAGTTCGTAAACCAAGGATGGGGAAAAATCACTTGATTGAAGTAATTTAAGTATTTTAGTAAATAGCTCAAATGTTGTTGTTATTTACTCTATAGATAAAAGCTTGAACAATCTAGTATTATGTATTATGAGTCTTAACGGGTCAAATGGTGAAATATCACCATTTCGGTTCCGGGAGATTAATGCTAGTCGTTTAGAAAGTATACTATTGAATACATGAGATAATGGGCACTCGATGCCTAGGTCGTGTCAAAGAGTACAAGGTATGAAAATGGGTCAACATAACCCGGTAAGTCCGTAGTTAGATAAAAGCCCTTAGGCAAAGCGAACTAATTTCAAAAACAACCCACATGAAGTGTGGTAGCCAAATCGGTAAGTCATTTTCAACAAATGTGTCTAATGCGCGTTAATGCGCTTAGATGTGATTAAAAATGGTGAATTCGTGAAATTGGCAAAAATACTACGTCTGTAAAGGCATAAAGGTTTTCGAACATGTTAATGAGTCGGAAATAATGGATGGTAACCAAGTGGTGACGCCCACGGGTGATTAAAATGGAATATAGACGTCTAAGGAGTAGTTTAGGAATTTTTGGGGTTTATTAAAGGCTAATCAATAAACCGGGTCATAGTGACATAAACCGGATGATTTTTTTAGTTAAACAATGTCCAATGAGTTGACAATATGCTTTTTGAATGGTCAAATAAGGTTTTGTAGAACCTAAGGCTTTAACGGGTCGATTTGGGTAAAAATCGACATAAACATTTAAAACTAAGAACCGGGTCAGAGTGATATAAACCGGATGATTTTTTTAGTTAAACAAATGTCCAATGAGTTGACAATATGATTCTTATGCTTTTTGAATGGTCAAATAAGTTTTTGTAGAACCTAAGGCCTTGACGGGTCGATTTGGATAAAAATCGACATAAACATTTAAAACTAAGAACCGGGTCATAGTGACATAAACCGGATGATGTTTTTAGTTAAACAAATTTGGGTAAAAAAAATAAATAAAATAACATAAGCCTTTAAAAAACCGAAAAGGGAACTTAATCATGCGTGATAACATTTTACAAGCATGATAAAATGGTGTTAAACAAGTCCCAAGTGTCCTTAGGAAGGGCCTGGAACTTTCTTTTAAAAGCATCCAAGATTGGGAAAAACGGACAAGGAAAAGAGGCAAAAACTGAAAAACTGCTGATGAACAAACTCAAACTACTGATTCAGCTCCACAAACTCCTGAAGCAGTACAAACAGCTGAACCAGATATTATTGACCTCAGTGTTTTGTTTGAAGAAGTTCAAGAGCCCTCTCCAATCACAGGTTTACAACAACTGATTGCACACAAGGATCATCAGGTGGGATTTCCTTCTCTTTTCAATGTTAGCAATATCAGGTTAATCACTAGGAATAGGAAGATGATGTTCAGTGATTAGATTAAATTAGTTAAAACAAACAATCACTATCTTTTCTTACCGGTAAATCAATAACAACGGTTCAGTACAGTTGCACGGCGTGCGTCCATGGATCGATACTTGGTTCTTATCTATGCTTTACTACATATGTGACAGGGTGCTCTTTCCCTTTAATGTGTGTTCTAATGTTAAGATTAAAATCCCTTTTATAAATTTAAAACCCAGAGCCGCGAGCGTGCGTGTACATATTTATATGTATGCTCGCGGAACATCAAGTTTTTGGCGCCGTTGCCGGGGACGCGGCGAGCTTTTGGAACGACCCGAGTTACTCCTTTACCGGTGTACATGCTTGTGAATATCTGTCTATACTTGTTTATTGATTCATTTATTTGTTTATAACAATCTTTATTTGTTTATATAATTGTTTCTATTCTTTGTTTGATTAATTTGTTTGTTGATATATTGATTGATTATTTATTAGTTTATGTATAAGTTTGATTGATTTTTGATTTGATTTATTTGTCCGGATTCGGACTAATTGTTCATCTGTAGATTTGGAATGCTAAATTCTTTGTTAATCTTTGTTCATATTGTTTTTCCTGTTTGTATAGTTATAATTTTTATGTGTATATATTTTTGTATATATATAATTGCAAGATGTTTTGATGGTTCGATGGTTTAGGTTAAGAAAATTTAGGAAATTTATTTTAATATGAAAGTGGGTTTAATAAAAATAATTTTCTGAGAAAAATGCTTCATTGCGATTCACAAAGAAGCTGGGCTTATGGTTTCGCGTTATTAATTCGAATTCCTAATTACCCCGGATTTTATCTTTATTTGTTCACGATATGTGAACAGGATCACCAAAGTCCTTCGTGTGACGTGAATAACCGCTATCTTCCGTTTTTAACTCTATTCATTGGCATCCATCATCATTTTCATGTACTATCTTTCGTTATATTATTTTTTTCGGTGAAAAGCTTGTTTTCGCGCAAAGCAAAAAGACGGTCTTTATCTTGTTGTGACGCGCGAGCATGTTGAGTCATTGTATTCACTTGCGCCATGCGAGAAGCAGTCTATACTTCTTCGCGATGCGCCCACGACTCAGATTTAGCCGAAAATTTTGTATACATTCATTATTATATATTTCATATTTTTAAGTTTAGTGTTCTAATTTTTAGTATTTTTAATTTTTTGTATATTTCTTCTATTTTTCTTAGATTGATTCTGTAATTATTCGTACATTGTGTCAGTTTAAGTGTGGGGATGGCCGATGTCTGTTCATTGCCCGATTGATCTTCTCGCCCCTACTCAATCTCCATTCGGGCGAAAGCGATCTTAAAGAAATTCTTTTATGAAAACGGTCATTCCTACAAGTTAAAGTCCAAGTTGGACTGAGTTTGAAAGTCAACGGGTAGCTATCTTAGCTATTCAATTCAGACCCGGATGTGGAAATACTTGAAGTCCACGTCCGCGCGCCTAATCGCGCGTGGAAAATCAAGTCAAGCTATCGACTCATGCCAAAACGCAGCTTCGCAGGGATATTCATGTCCTTAGCAACGTCATAATATACGAAACGACTTCATAATGTTTTAAATGTGCAGGGGCAATTTGGTCCTTCTTAATTTTTATACATAATACTTGTTAGTTTGTTAAGTTTACAGGATTGATTCGCGCCTAAGGATTGATGTGGAAAGTCGCTTCGAAACCAAATATATATATATATATATATATACAAATGGAAGCGTCGCAGAGCAGGTATGTATTCGTTTATGATTCAAACTCGCAAAGTGTAGAGGTTCAGATCATAAAAAAAATGCAGCAGGGACCTGAGCAGAAGCCCGAACGACCGTTCGGTTAGATCGAGCAGCCATTCACTGGGCCTGAGTTTGAAAAAACAGCTGAAAATTTTCTCTGCACTTTGCTTTCACAAACTATCAAAACATCTTGCAATTTTCACCTCCAATCTTTAAATCTAAGGTATGAATCTCTTAAACTTTTGCAATTTATCTTGTTCTAGTGTAAGTAACCTAGGATTTTGCTCTCATCTTTCAAGTATTAGGGATTCTTCATAATCGTTTAACTAATCCTTAAAACTTCTTAAATGTTTGCAATAATTAGTGTAGATTAGCATGTTATTCTTCTAATCTTTGAAGTTTTGGATATTTCTTCATAATGTTTAATTAAATCCGAAATTTGCAAGAAGATAGTTGCATATCTAGTATAATATTAGAGTAGTTTTGTATAATAATTGTAATGTAGTATTAATCTTAGTTGTAATTAGGTTTGTTTAAGAAAATTTGAGGTTTTCTTCATAATAGTTCAAACAAGCCCCAAATTTCGGACATTCTTCATAATAGCTCAGATTTTTAAGCGCCTTTTCATAAGAAAGCTTGTATTTTAAATGATTTCGGCAAAATCATTGTGAATCAGATGTTAAAAATCTGAATTTGTAACAACTTCATAAAATTTCGAAGTGTTCGGCCATTTAATCATGAAAACAACATGAGTTTGCAAAACCAAGTGTTTAAATGGCCGCACTTGGGTGCATTTGGCGTAAACATTGAAAAAGGACACAAGCCAAATGCCCAGGATTGAACAAAAAGCTGCTAAAAATCATTGTCGCGCCACTGCTACTAGTGAACCGCCGCTCAGAAAGAGAGAGCGACCGCTCACCTTCTCTGATGTGAAAATTTGATTTTTGTCGCGACTGATTTTAGTGCTGATTCTTTCCCCTCGACTGTGTTTGAAATTTTTAAGAGTGTTTTAATGTAGATGGTTCATTAGTTCCTTCGTTTCAGAGCCCAAGCCCCCAAGAAACAACAATGCATTGGGGAATTTCAAGCCCTTTGTGCAAGTCGGGGACACGATACAGCAGGTCCATCCGGGACCCGGCAAGATGATGATGACGAGAAGGACTAGGAGGGTAGTTAGACCGTGTGAAGGCGGCGGTGGTATCTCTACTATATTTTATGCACTATTGTAGTTTGGGGGTTTCATTTTGGGTTTCTTCTAAAACCCCCGGTTTATGTATTCAATTTTAGTCAATTTACTTTTATGTCTTTCTTTATTTTAGTACTAATGAATGCTCGGAGTTTTATTTTAATGAGTTGTGTGTTTTGGATCGCCTTTTAGCACTTTTGCAGGTACTAAGGAAAAGGAGTTCAGGATACACACGAGCACTGAGGGCTGAGCAGACACGACAGCGTCCATGGATGACCTTCAGTTTGCTTCGACAACAGGGGAGTTTTAGTTTCTCTTTTTGCACTATAGTTTAGCTCTTCATAATGCTTTACATTTTTTTAGTCACATTGGGGACAATTTGATGTTCAAGTGTGGGGAGGGTAACTATGTTAACTTTATTTAGCTTACACTACAGTTTAGCTGTTCATGATGCTTTACTATTTTTTGAGTCACATTGGGGACAATGTGATATTCAAGTGTGGGGAGGGTTGTTATATTAGCTTTGCTTGTCCCAAGTTGTGAAAAAAAAAACTCTCAGTTTTTTATTTTTGTGGCATAACACTTAAGCAAAAAGCCGTGAATTTCTTCATAATTTTTGTAAATTAATACGGTTGGTTGTGTTTTAAGTAGCGTTAGATTTGATAACAGCGGATAAGCCAAAATGAAAAATAAAAGAGTTTGATAAGCATGGTAAACAAAAGAGTGACTAGCATGTTAATTTTTACACTTGTACTCTATCCTTCTGTTACGTGAGCATTCTTTTTTAGCCTTTTATTGCTTTTTCGATACTTGCTTGCTTTATACGAAATATGAGTGCGCCGAATGGCTTATGTGATTTAGAACTTGTTAATAGCATACTTTTCGAGATCATATATGTGTAGATCTTCATGAAAGTGATTGAGGCATTTAAGATAACCTTTTGATTTAAGCCTTTTCTTTTCGTTTTATCTGTTTCGCGCACCCAAATGTTATCCACTAGTAAACCATGTTGAACCTATATCCCCTGTTTTTCTTATTTAACCCACTATTTCACCACTTCACCAAATTTAGCCTTTTACTTTAAACCTTTAGTGTTGAAACTCGGATTAGGTTATTGTTTGACTAATTTTGTTTTATAGTTCATGTTCGGGCATTTAGATCTCATGTTTTGTGTATATTCGCATTATAGTTATCAGTTATATTCAGTATTGTAAAAAAAGAAAATACAGAAAAATAGTATACCCTAAAATAGAGTGATTTAGAAGAGTTTGACCAGTTTTTAGGGCTTTAAAGTCAGAATTTTGTGGTTAGCTCAAAGTAAATAAAAATCGCCTATGTTCGTATGTGTTTTGTATAGTTTATGTTTGTTTCTATTTAGTTGACATAACCGCCGAGTTTTAGCCGTTTTGTCCCTGTAAATATCCATTCCACACCCTTTACCTTTGCCTATCATTACAACCCACAAGTCCTATTGATTTATGCATTTCTATATATGAATTGGTAGAGATTAGATCTTTTAATAAGCATATGATATCGCACGAGTCATTGTCTAGGCATTGAGAGTTTACACATACACATTTCATATGTATGATCCACAAAAGCCGAGTGTGTGTGAACATAGTGAGTAGTGTAAAGATATGCATGCTAAGTCGATTTGATGTTAACCATTGCTTTGATTTTCTATATATTTCCAAGTGCTTGTCGGTTTGAAATCTTTGATGATGTATTTTAACAAACCAACTAGCTGTTTAATTTATTAACTTTCCGGTTTGCTACTCGTGTTGCCATTGGGAGTGTTGTTGAGTTTTCTATTGCTTAGGGACAAGCAATGTTTAAATGTGGGGATGTTTGATATAGGTTAATTTATACATATAAAAGCCCCAGTTTAACTCCTGTTTATATATGTTTTTGGCCTTATACACGATGAATTGATACTTATTTGGGTATTTTTATGATTACAGGTCTTAAACGGTGTCCGGGAAGCAAACTGGATCAAAAATGAAGGTTTCTGCGCGAAAACTGAAACTGGTCACAATGAGCGAGCCGCTCGGTCACAGTGAGCAGGCCGCTCGGACACAGTGAGCGGGCTACTCAGACAGAGTGAGCGGCCGTTCACCCTTCTCAGACACTATAAAACAGAGCAGAACATCATTTTTAGGGTATTGGGTGATTTTGGGTCGATTTTGGGCGATTTTCTTGGCATGTAAGCTGCTGTGAAGCCGAATAACAAGCTTGGGAAGCAATCCAAGTCCATTAACATCATCCAATCCATCATAACCTTGCTTGTTTATGGTTTGATTCTTGACCTAGTATTATATCAAATCTGATTTTGAAGCTTTGTTATGCTGTTATGATTAGTATTTGTAAACCTACGGGTAAAAACGATAGTATTTAGTAGTATAAATAACCTTTGTATGTTAATCGTATTTTGTATGAATTTGGTGTTTTTCATGTATTAAATCTTGATGATCACATTGCAAACATATTTTGTTATTGTTAGATTCGTGATTATGTTAGTATGGCTGTAATGATTATTATGTTGTTTTAGTCGGATACATGTTGAAAAACCGTTCGATTAATCAATCAGTAGTGAACTAGTTAACTAGTTAATGTGTTCACACCATGAAACTGTAACCGGGTATTGGTTTGGTTAAAGTCAGGCGAATAATAATCAGGAATGTTTATCGGCACGTAAAAAGGTCTTAATCGGCTTAATGGTGTTGTTACTAATCTTTGACACGATTGATAATCTTTGTTAGTTATTTTGGTAGAAATGGCAACCTTAGTAGATTTGTGTTCAAAGATAGTGAAACAGAATAGTTTGTGATATGCTCTACTTTATGCTAGTCTCGGTAGTTGTATTGTGTATTCGGTATTGCTTTCCTTGATTAGTGAGGTTAGAAAACTCTTAACGGATGACTAACTTATCTTTAGAAGATTTGCATGAGATTATATCAGTTGCTCGCTAATGAACAATTTGAAGTGGTTAACATGTGTTATCGTGTTAGTTTTCCGTATAGTTGTTATGTTAGGATTCCCGAAAGAGATACTAATTGTCTGAAAATGGGAATGTTGATCTCGCGCCTTTATTTCATATGTTATTTAGTTGACATGTTTAGGTTGTTATTATAGTTTATATATATATATATATAGGGGATGGTTCATTTCAGAAGAGGTTTTAGTGCGAGAAGTGCGAGAAGAAGATTAATAATTCATTTTTTTTTGTTTTAAAAAAAATAAGAATGTAAGAACATTGTTGAAATGTGTTGTTTATTCATCTATCTTGAAAAAAAAAACAAATATATGAAGAAATTTCATTAATTTATATAACCTACACGTGTACAAATTTTGTGTAGGAACATTACCTACGCATATTACAACACAAGTGTAGGAAAGAGTTTAAACATTAAAAAATACATTTGATTACATTAATTTAATGAGTTTTTATATATATAACATAAAAAATGATATATAAAAAGTAAAAACTTCGAAAATATATGAATAATTACTAATAAAAAGTAAGATTTATGTTTCTTCTCGCACTTCTCGCAATAAAACACTCTTCGGAAAATAACCTAACACTATATATATATATATATATATATATATATATTATCTATTTGGAGTCTTAAATGTATATTTGCTATGTATTAGATTAAATTAGTTAAAACAAACATTCACTATCTTTTCTTACCGGTAAATCAATAACAACGGTTCAGTACAATCGCTTTGTGCGCCCATGGATCGATACTTGGTTCTTATCTATGCTTTACTACATATGTGACAGGGTGCGCTTGCCCTTTAATGTGTGTTCTAATGTTAAGATTAAAATCATTTTTATAAATTTAAAACGCAAAGCCGCGAGCGTGCATGTACATATTTATATGTATGCTCGCGGCACATCACTCATTAGCGTTCATAATGTCTTCCATGTTTCTAATCTGAAAAACTGTTTCGCCGATGAATCTCTCATTGTTCCTCTTGATGAGATCAAGGTTGATGATCGTCTATGTATCGTGGAGGAACCGGTTGAAATTCTAGATTATAAGATTCGTAGCCTTCGTCGGAGTAAATTTCCGCATTGTTAAAGTTCGTTGGAATTCATATCGTGGACCGGGGTTCATGTGGGAGTGAGAGGATCAGATGAAGTCTAAATATCCTTATTTATTTCCTAAGCGCGCACCTAAGTCAGCACCTGTTACTGTTGAAGCTGAGTGAATCTCGGGGCGAGACACCTTTCAACAGGGGATGATGTAACAACCGGAGAATTTTTCTTTCTTTTCGTATCTTCCTTTTCGGCTTCGGGCAATTTTCCCGAAAATTCTTTCAACGGGGGGATGATGTGACACCCGGCAAACTCAGGTTAATACTTTTACAAACATATAAGTCTACCTTAGCGAAAACATTTGCTTAACATACTTGACTGCGTTAGTTGAGTCATTTACACTTACATATTGTCCAGGGTTCAATGATTCGGGGAATCATTGGGAGAAACATACACACATACGAGTCTTGAGTCCCGTTGTTGGTGAAATTACATAGTTGGATTAAGTATCAAGTATTGGATGCTCTGTACATGATGTACGACTTGCGAATACGTGTTTATATGATTAGATATGATTAAGGTATGTTAGAAATGCATATTCATGCGTTAGAATGTGTTAGCATGTGTTAAAATGGCAAAATTGTGAATTAAAGGATCAAGCATGAGAACCTCGATTTGGTTCGACCTTAAGGGGGGTCGAACCAAGTTCCTTGAGGTCGAACCAAAATACAAAAATCTGGTTCGACCTTGCAAATGGGCGAACCAGTTCAGACTATAAATATAACCCTTTGCAACATTTTCATCATTTCACAACCCTAACTCGCCTCCAAGTGCTCTCTCTCAACCTCAAACCTGTAGAAAGGAGTTTTTGCTCTCGTTTTTCCGATCCTAAAGCTTAAACATGTTCTATAACCAAAACAAGTGAAGATTCAAGGTGTGTTCATCATCTAAAACCTTTTTAATCAAGTTTCATTTGTTTTTATCAAACCCTAAGTGTCTAGATCTGATTCAAATGAGTTTTCATGGATAAAAACCTTTCTAACATCTCTCTAAACCAAATCTTTTGATGAATAATGAGTTTTCTTTCAAAAACCCCCAATGTTAATGGTGTTAAATGATGTGTTATTGTGTTATATGATATAAAATGATAAATATATCTCATATTAATGATTTGGGACTGTTTTGGATAGTGATTTATGGATGTTATGAGGTTTAATTGATGTTTGATGGATTTTCACCCATTTTGGGGATTTTATGTTAAATCTAGGGTTTGTTCTTGCTAGTGTTGATGATGATATGATTGGGGGTTCATTGTACATGTCTAATCTGTGCATATTGATTTGTACATGAAGTTGTATTGATAGTTTCCATTTTAGGTAAAGATTTCATGCAATTGATGTGACATTTCCATAAATTACCATTTTGGGAAAGATTGTGATTGCTATGAGAAACGGACGGACTTATATGAGAAAATGGTATGATTGCATGTGGTTAGGATAGACATAGTCAATTGCTGTTATTTGTGACTTTTCGTGATGTTTTCGGACTGTTTCGATGAGATTTTGTCCGTTTAATGAGTTTCTACAGCAGTTGGGTTGAACCAGTTTTTGGTTCGACCTTACGAAGGGTCGAACCAAAATCCTGACACCCATATGACCTTACTGATTGGTGCGAAACAAATTTACAAACTTTCATTCGACCTTTCAACTACATAAATGGAAATTTGATGCAAACTAAGTGTTCATGATCTGGACAATCGGGGACTAGTTAACCTACGGGTTATTAGTCAAAACACTTATACAAACTTTATGATAGGTCACCGGTAGTTGGGACTATCAGTTCGCGTCGGTTATTCTATTTGTAAGAAGACGCAATCTAAGGTGAGTGTCACAGCACCAAATTTTACGGTTTTCATATTTGGGGGAGAAACATGCGGTACGAACTTACAAACTTTTAGACCAACATATTACATTATATCACATGGGTACTAAGTGACATTACATCATTAAAGTCCTCATAACTTTTAGTGAACCATTAATATGTGGATACATAGTGGGGAAAGTGTTAATAGATCTATTGGGCCTGGCAAGCCCCACTCAGGTCGACTGGAGGTCGAACAGGTGCATACTTGTTCTATCTAACTTACGACATCGGGTGATGTCTGCTAGCGGTTATTGAGGCATTCTAACGTTCAACAGTGGTTCACGACACTTTAGTATCATGTACGATGTCTAGCTAGCATCAGGTATAGATGTAAGGATTGTTGGGTCTGGATTTACAAACGTTACTTACTTTTGCAAACTTAAAACTCTGTGACTCACCGGCACTTTATGTGTTGACTAACATTGCATGTTTTTCTCAGGTTGCTAAGGTAGCGGCGAGAATAGGCGCACTGGAGGCGCACTGAGTCTCATTGTGTCATGCATGGTCGAACCTTATTTTATGTTTTCGAACTACTTACTTTTGAGTTATGGTTTGTAAACTTTAATTTGCTTCCGCTATGGTCTTTTGGGTTATGTAAACTTTTAAACTGTGTGGTTTGTTTTTATTAGATTATTTTTATATCATATAGTTATCATTTATTGTGACCGTTAACTTGGATCCTGGTATGTCACGCGCATCGCGGTAAAACCCCATAGGTGGAATTTGAGGGTGTGACACAAATGGTCTCTATCTGGATAAAATCCCTCTAATATTTGCATTCTCAGTTGATGAACTCTTAAAAATTCACAAACACATTAGTGGTTCAAGCATCAAGAAGAAACTTGTCCAAGCCATTGTACTTTTAGCATGTTGGACGATGTGGAAGACGTGCAATGAAGTTGTTTTCTCCAATAAGCAGGTTGAGCTTGCAAGAATAATAGAAGACATCAAAAGTATTGGGTTTCTTTGGGTGAAGAATCGGGCAATAAATTGTGTCCCTAGATTAAGATAATTGATGAAAATTTTCTTTTGTATGATTAATGTGATGTGTGATGTTGTATTGTTTAGAGCGCCTTGTTACTTTTGGTTGAAATAGAATTTGGCTTTAAAAAAATATGGAGAAAGTTTGGTATAGAAAAAATGAAAGTTTGTGAGACCATTTTTCATTATGATGAATTGAAAGTGGACCTACGGGACAACGAGATTCATATATAGATGTTTAGACACGTTATCTAATAAGCAATTATTTAATAGTTGTTTTAGAATATATCTTGAAGTGTGTATTTATATATGTGTTATTTATTTATTATTTAAATTAACTTCAATTTTTTATTTGTACTATATTATAATATATTTGAGAAATGAATTTTATGATACTTTAAAGGTCAGAGTTTTTTTTTAAATTAATTGCATAAGATACAACTTTAAAATAAGGCTAAATTAGTATTTTAAACGCTAATTACACTTGATTCACTTATCTTAATTACGCTTTAATTTTTTCATCCTTAATGAAATTCTGGATAATTAATTAGTAGTTACACTTTATTTCACTTGTATGAAACCAATTACCCAATTGTATATTTTATTTAGTAGTTACACTTTATCCCATTTTATATGTTTTATTTACTTATTATTTAACTTAACTTAATTGGTTATCTATACTATTTTATAATGCATTTGAGAAATATATTTTATGAACCTTAAAGTTCAAAATTTTTCTAAATTTATTGCATAATATACAACTCTAAATAAGGCTAAAGTAGTATTTTAAACACTAATTAAACTTAATCCATTATCTTAATTACACTTTAATTTCTCCATTTTTAACCAAATTCTGGATAATTACTTAATAGTTACACTTTATCTCACTTATAAGAAACTAATCACCCCATGATATGTTTTATTTAGTAGTTAATTACACTTTATCCCATTTTTATATGTTTTATTTATTTATTATATAACTTAACTTATTGGTTATCTATACTATATTATAATGCATTTAAGAAGTGCATTTTATGATATCTTGAAGTTCGAATTTTTTTTAATGTAATGCATAAGATACAACTATAAAATACGGCTAAATTAGTATTTTAAACACAAATTACATTTTAATCCATCATCTTAATTACACTTTAATTCGTTCATCTTTAACCAAATTCTGGATAATTAATTAGTAGTTACACTTTATCCCGCTTAGAAGAAACCAATTACCCCACGATTTTTAAACAACTATAACTTTTTGCATATTAATATTTTGTTAAAAACGCACCATAAAAAGAAGTATTTTGTTCTCATTGATATTTGTATAGTATATCTATAATTTTTCAATTAAAAAAATTGATATTTCACGCGATTAACAGTGCGTAGGGGTGTGCAATAATTGAATCGTTAACTGAAACTAAACTGAAAATAGACAAAACCGAACCGTGATTAACCAAACTGAAACTAACCATTTATACATTTTTAGCTTTTATACCTTTATTTCATATATTTATACCTCCATTCGAGTACTTCTATGCAAAGTTGTTAGGACATATGTGTTTTGATTATTAACAAAAATTAATTGAAGCAAACTAAAAACTGACAATCTAACGAAATAACAAATTTGTTAATAAGATCGATTAATAATTCGGTTGAGCCTAATAATTGAACTAAAATAAACCATGCACACCCCTAAAATTGCACGTGTTCTCTACCGAGTGCTGCCTTGCACTGGCTTCACTAGTATATTTATGATTGCACAATCAATGGGATTCGTTCTAATTATCTGAGATGAAATCATTACACATTAATTGTATTGTTCCCACATATAAAAATAATATTTTTCTCTATATTACGAGGAAATGGAATCACTTTTCCGATAAATAGTCGATCACTTACGAATAACAAATTTTACGTATCAAAAAATCGGATTGTAAACAATAATCTACAACCTAAAGAGTGTTTTGTCTAATGGTATCAAAGTGTTGTATAAGGTTTTGTCTTTCCATGTGGTGAGGGTTTAAATCTCATTGATTACAAAATTTTAGCCTTTAAAAAACAATTGTCTATAATTTATATTTATTCAGTCATGCAAAATCAAGAAAATTTCCATGAAATCCTAACGTGTACGGCATGTGAAATTCATTATGTTTGACATGCGGCTTTATACAAGTTCATCACCTCTTATAAACAACATATATGTATATAGGAGAGAGATAATGTACAAACGAGTCCTATCATACGAACGGCCAGTTCCCAAAATTAAGTAAGCACAAGACCAAATTTACGTACTTATTAAAATTTTACGCAAAAGCTACAAAGTTAGAGACAATATCATGCCTGCATATTCTCACAATTACACGTGTAGTTCTCCAATATTTCGCATGTATACATGTAACACACAAATTATGCACATTATAACATAATCTTACATACCTATATTTTACTTGCACACATTAAGACTCTGATAGGTAATCCTTAGATGGCGTCAAGTTCCAAGAACCAAAAAGATAAAAGACATAAAACATTGGAGCAATTTTCTTCTGTGATTTCAAATGCATACGTACACCATTTTAATAGGCAAAACAAAGTAATTGACTAGTCCTAAATTCTAAAACATGGATAATGGAAACGTGGAAACATGTATACACAGATAAATGGTAATGCTTCGTGTGCATGTATGTTGGGAACATGGGAATAGTGGGTGTGGACAGTTTGGCACGTATAAGACTCCTTCACGTCCAATCTTTTCTCATGCATATATAAGAAGTAACAAATCTGAATGAACGTAAGATTGACTGACTACAGGAGAATCGCCTCTTACAGGTTTATGTAACATACATGTGAGTTTTCACTTTTCACTATTCTATATGGTATATGATCAAATAAGTTCGTTGAACTCAGTATTCGAGCATGAATGTATAATTGCATCAGGAAAGCATACACTTTACTAGAAAGATTATCACATTATCATACAACTCTAATAAAACTAATCACATACCCGTTAATTTCTTTTATGTTATTAGTTAGCCTATTACTAGCCTAGACCTATCGATAAAAGAGAAACAAATGATAAAATGAAACGTGTGTATATGCAATAATGCACATACAAACAGGGGCGACGGTTTTATAGCGCCGGGGGTGGCCCTGCTCCATCCCCTCCTGTTTCTTGGCGCAGTAGTGAAAATTTATGATTTTTGTAGGTAAAAGAGCCCGGGTTGAGTCCGGGCCCCGCTGATTTGCCACTACCGATCGAAAAAATTGAGTCTGCCCCCCCCTCCCAATTCGAGAACCAAGCTTCGCCATTGCATACAAAAAAATGACTAACACGAGGTATCTTATATGCCTTCCTCGGTTTCTAGAACTTGACCTTAGACCGCTATAATCGCCTAACCCTTATAGACATTTTTGATGAAAAATAATACACATCAATATATATAGCATGTGTATAGACTTTGGGACAAGTCACGATATGCGTGGTCCATGCTCACAAAGGTGAAGGCATACATACGCAGAGTATATAATCCACGTTCACATCATTTAAGCTAAAAGTAATTCAACTAGTTATAATGTAAAAATGTGAATATACAAAATTGCCTTTAAAACTAGGAAGTAGCAGGAACGATATCAAAATAGGCTCCAATTCAATTTATTTTAACGCATTGGAGTCTCCTCAAACTTTGCGATGTTAGTTTTTAGGTTATTCTATTTGGTTTTTAAACTTATAGATTTATAAATTTCGTTTCAGATTATTGTGTTTTTTTAGTCATTGTGTCTTTTTATTCATTGTGTATTTTTTTTCTCAGTGTCGTGTTATATTACTTGACATTATGTTATATTTTGTAATCCGTTATCAGATTATCTCTTTGTATACTTCTTAGAATTAGAGGGTGTTTGTGATTGATTTTTCAAAACAGGTTCTGCGTTTTAGAAAAACAGGGGTAGAGCTGCTTTTAGATTATTGCATTTTGATAGTCTAAAAATTCATTTCAAAACTCAACCCCAAACACCCCATTTGGAGATTATGTAAGGGGGGACGGGGCACCACCCGAATTGTCCACGGGTACCAACTACCAGCACGGTATCACCCTCGCCACACACGCTGGTAGTGGTCTCGTGGACCGTTTTGCTGGTTCTATCTAACGGACTGGTACCGTTGTTTTCTTTTATTTTTGACTTTTATGTATACCTTTTTTTGTGTATTTAACCGTTTGTTTTATTTTTATTTTTATTATTTTCACCGTTTGTTTTATGAATATCTTTACCTTATTTTAACCGTTTGTTTAAAATTTACTTAAATAATAAGAACATTAAAGATAAATAAACATAAAAAACTAAAATTCATAACTATTAAACATAAAAAAAAACTAAAAATAAAATACATTAAAAGAAATAAAAAAACCTAGAGTTGGCGCAACAGTTGCCATGCCTAGACATGGTCAAAGCTGTTGTCATATCGAGCCGCATAGTCCACATGCGTGAGCTCGATAGCCAACTCCGGGTCAATGCCCGGCTCCTCCCTCAACGTGTTCTGGTACATGTTGGTCCACCGATCACACTTATTGGTGAGATCGGTCCACTTCCGCTGCAGGCTGACGGTTGTCCGGTCATTGATGCCAACGTGTCGGTTGAAATCGGCCAGTACACGTTCTCAAAAACCCTCAGGGTGGGAGCCCGAGGCCCTCAACCGTTGACGTTGTTGAAGAACCGAGTCGTCCGAGGCGTCTTTGTAGCAGATCACCAAGGCAATTTCTTCTTCGGGGGTCCAACGAGTCATCTTCGTGTGTGTTTGTTGTATCTACGGTGGTAAAAGTGTGTTTTAACCCCACGGTTTTTTATGTTTATATATAAAAAATTTCGAACGGTTTGGTGGAACAGTATGAATGCCATTGAATTCGATTGAACGGTTTCCATATTGAATTCTGACCGTGAGGTTGTGGAACGGTTGAAATAGTTTTGGTAATTAATTTCAATCTTTTAAACCGTGTGAAATAATAATAATAATAATAATAATAATAATAATAATAAAAGGTTTAATGAAATTATAAAAAAAAAAATAAAAGAATCAGTGGAGTGCTGCCTACAAAATGGTGTTTCAGTGAAGTAAATCAGAAGCGATATGACAAAGCAAGATTGATTAAAATCAGTAAAAGAAAAAAAAATTTTCTAGGAACACCCATTGTGCCCTAATGATAATTCGAACGCTAACGTAAAAAAGTAAAAGCATATATAACTAAAACAGTTTTTTTTTTTGGAAGGCAAATTTCATTAACACCAACAAACGAAAGGGCAATCTCCAAGACGGAGACCCCCTACAATCCAAAAAAATTACATTACATCAAAATGAAAATTATTCCAATCCTTCCAACCCATAACGCCTTTACTATATCTATTAGAAAACCAAATATACCCCATAGCTTTTATGTCGGCTACAATGTGAACCACATTCCACTTGACGTCTTGGAATATCATCTCGTTCCTAGCTTTCCAGATCCTCCAGCAAGTAATCACTAGAACACCATATATAACTAAAACAGTTACCTTACAAAACACTCTAGTAGAATCCTTTCTATTAACAAATATTTTCCAATCTGGCTTAAC
This sequence comes from Ambrosia artemisiifolia, assembly GCA_032199755.1. Lineage (NCBI taxonomy): Eukaryota > Viridiplantae > Streptophyta > Magnoliopsida > Asterales > Asteraceae > Ambrosia > Ambrosia artemisiifolia. The sequence goes on from CM063520.1 coordinate 52,507,564, forward strand.
ATAAATAATAAATAATAAATGCACGCTATGAAAGATGACATATGAGAAATAGACACCTAAGCGAAATGTCCGACGGACTTGCCAAAATATTTTTTGTTTTTTTTCCATTCATTTTCCGGTCACTATATATACAAGGTCCATATATACATACACATCGTCTCTATTTACATCTCTCTCTCTCATTACTCTCTCTCTCTCTATCTCTCACACACATTAAATCAATAACACAAACTTTTTATTCAACGGTGAACAAAAGCGTTCACAAGGTACTATTAATCACACATATCATTTTTCAGTGCACGGTATTGAGTTTTAAATGTCGCCAGCATCGGGCGTTTCTTCAGCACCCGATCGAGTGCCTGTAATGATGCCAGAGACATTCGCTAAAGACGCGATAATCTCATGGTTCAGAGGCGAATTCGCTGCAGCGAACGCTATAATTGACGCTTTATGTAGCCATTTGTCACAGTTTGAAGGCGGAAGAACCGAATATGAATCCGTGTTTTCGGCTATTCATCAACGCAGATTGAATTGGATCCCAATTCTTCAGATGCAGAAATTTTATTCAATCGCTGATGTCACTCTAGAGCTTCAGAAAGTAGCAGACGAGAAACTTAAATTTAAAGGCGTTGAGAAAAAGATTGTTCTTGAAAATGGACACGTTTTGTCTCCGGTTGTGGAGACAAAACGTGTCGTTGAGAATAAGGTTATTCTCGAAGAAGAAGAACACGTTTCGTCTCCTGTTGTTGTAGAGACGAAACGTGGACTTTTGGTTGAGGATTGTGTTGATGTCAATGGAAATGATGGTAGAGAGGTTGTTGATGAAAATCATTCACCAAAGAGTGGGATCACAGATGCAGGTATATATGTTTTATATATATTGTTACATATTTTGTTACAATTCCGTTAACATGTTTCAGATCTTGTCCTCTGTTTCGTCACTTCTAGTCACATGTTTCTCGTTATAATTGTTATAGTTTTCGTAATTATTAATCCACAGCCATGTGAATCGATAAATTATTTTCATAATCAACGCTTTACAGGTTTTTTAACTTACTTTTTTAAACTTTATTGATTTTTTTTAATACAATAATCACATACAACGATACGCAACAAGAATAACAATTTTTTTAATAAACCTTTCAGTTCTACTAAAAATTATTTGCAATTTATGAAATGAAATCGTTTATTAAAAAAATGATTGCACTTTTAACTATTTTCCAACTCCATTTAGAAATTTCTTTGTTTCCCTTATTTTCCTGACTTTTTTTTGTACTTGAAAATTGGAATTTCCTGTTTCTAGAAGGTGGCGTTGGTTTATACAGTAGCATTTAATTTTAGGAAAAATTAGAGTTAAGTGTTTTTCTATTTGAGATCAAGAGTTCAAGCACGGTTAAAGATTGGATGTGACATAATTTAAGTCGTAAAAAAATATTGGTCACATATTTATTTTTGTAATTTTATCAAAGTTAATGTCCTTAAATTGACTGAAATATTTGACTTTGAAAATTTTGTTCAACTGTGTTATAAAGATTGAATGAATACGAGAATCAGTGAAAGTGAAATTTCAATTACTTCTGGTAGTTAATTTCCCAAGGATTTTATTTGGAATTTCGAGGTCTGATTTCCATACAAAGTGGCTTTTTAACTTTTAAGTAAAATAAAAATATTTAAATAAGGGGGGCGGGACACTACCTGTGAGTTTTATCAACCTCGCTGATTTCAATTAATCATCCACTGCCATATCACTTCACTGATTTCAACCAATCCTACATTGTCACATCACTTCACTGATTTCCTTTACTGAACCAGTTGTTTTGGAGTCAGCACTTCACTGATTCTTTAACCACAATCAATGAGAGAGAGAGGGAGAGAAATCATTGTTACCGTGAACCAGAAAATGGTTCACGGATCCACTACCAGCATCACCGGCGGCGGTGTTACCGTCCTGATAGTGGGGTACCCGTAACCAAATCTGGTGGTGACACATCCCCCTAAAAAAAGTAAACATAGGCGGTGAGCTTCTTTAGCGCAGGAATACCTGCGTTTGTATCTATTCTAACGAGCCGATTTCATTGAGATGTGTGTGGTTTAGGCTAAAAGCCTGTATTTCCAGATCCGTTATTATTGACGTCATCTTTGCGTCATGTTTTGTTTCTTGTTTTCTATTGTTATTTGTTAATGATTATCAAAATTATAAACTAGAGGTTGTAAAGATTTAGGGTTACTATTGAACTTTTTTGCTACTAGGATACAATCGAATAAAGATAGTTTGCTACACGAATCTTGTTTGGGTAGTGGGGATTCCTGTGAGTTTGGGTGATGTGGATAGGCGTTAAAGCGATTCGCACTTTATGATTTGCCGAATCTTTTGTGATATAGGGTTAAAACTAGGATTGAAACCCGCCTTTTAAAAAAGTTTTTCGGCTAAAAGAACAGATTAAGTTTGTGTTCGGTGATACCTTTTTCCTTCTATGTTAATAATGAAAAATCAAAAATGAGAAAAAAGTATTGGATTGACATCGTCATATACCTTACTTTCATTACTAGTATATTTATACCATAAGAAAAAGGTTTCTTTTTAGCTGGGGTATCATCGAAAACGGTTTCTTAACTCCTGAGATAGAGTCAGTGTTTGCCCCCATCGCATCATCCTCAAACCCTACTTTTTAAGTGATATTTTACTCTGTAAAGAGAATATCAGTTTCTGTTATTTGTAAATGGTACGTTTAATAAAATAAATCTCAATTTAAACTTAATGGGTCATTTCTTATTCTTATAGTTATATAGTTATATCTTATTGTTAAGAGTGTACGAATACAAAGTATTTCATTTTTATAAAAAAATAAATTGGTTACATTAAACGGTAGAAATTATGGTATATAAATGGAAAAAGAAAGTGAAATATGTTTTTTTTTCTTTATTTGATATCAAATCATACTCCTTGTGTTAGGACTTTATTTGTAACTTGAACGACAAAAAGATCACTTTTTGTATGTATACCTTTCAAATTTCCATAATTATGTTAGAGAAGAAAGTAATAAGAAGAATGATAAAAAGATATGAATGGATGAAGTCCACTAGGAATAATATTGAAGAAGGTAATAACTAATAATTGAGTGCCATACTCTTATTGCTTTTGTTTCTTTGTCGTACTATGTTTGTGGAAGGATGTTAGTGCTCGGTGGTTCATTGGTAATAGTGATGTGGTGCTTCAAATGGACATGGTGGGGTCTCATGAATATTTTGGGCGGTTGGGAAATCTCTCTTCTCAATTTCATCCAAAAGTTGTGACATATGGTATGTCAAAGTGTGTAAACGAGTCGAGACCCGCTTGCTAAAAACTTACGCTGAGTTAAGTTTAAACGAGTTTGAAGCTAAATTAAAGCTCGTTTAGTAGAGAGGTCGAGCTTTATACCGAGCGTTTGTATGCTGGTGCGTTTAAACGAGCGTATTATTTAAATAAATATAACAATAGATATTTAACATAAAATATATATTATATATTAAATAACATTATGTAGATAATTTGGGTAAAATAACTAAATAATATATGTTGTGTATATATAGTATATAATTTTAACTAAATAAAGAATAATTATGTATGTACAAGTGAAAAGATTTTTACTATGTATGTAAAAGTATAAAATGGGTCACTATAAATATTCTACAATCACCACTACACACAGGTTGTTTAAACTGGTTTTTTGACTTATATAACCTGTTTGTCAGATGTATTAGGAGGATCATATATGTGTGTTTTGTAGTAGTGATTTATTTTTATTGTTGTTTTTCTTTCTTTATATAGAAACTACTTATGTTTATAGTTATCTTTGAACCACAGGATTACAGGAAGTGCATTCAGCGGTGGAAAGCGTCGAGATATGCTCTAATGAAGAAGACTGGGAGGCGCGGCGTGCTGAAATCAAGATGACAAAAGGGTTCATAGCTAAGGAGTCTGTAAAAGGGCATATGGTAAGTTCTTTCTTGCACAATTGTAGTTATTATAATCATGTGGACTTGTGGTTTGAACATAAATATATGTGACCAACAGGTGAATGTTGTGAGAGGTTTGAAGTTGTATGAGGACATACTTAATGTGACCGAGCTATCTAAATTGACTGAATATGTAACTGAACTTCGAGTCGCTGGCCAAAATGGTGAACTCTCAGGTGGATCCCGTGATTCGTGATGCTTTTGTAGTTAACCTTGTTTTTTCCTTTGGGGACTGAAGTTTTGAGATAGTAAGGGATTGCTCAGGTTTGGAAATTAATTAATTTTATTTTCCGTTAATTATAGCTTTGCTGGTATATGCTAGAAGATAGACGTTTAATACATAAACATTTTTAAGTAGAAAACCGCAAGAACCACATGTACATGTTTATTATGCGGCTCTTGCAATTTTCTACTTGTAATTGTTTTTGTATACAACGTGACCCTATGCACTTAGAATACACCCTTAGTTCTAGATTTATAGACCTTAGACTACTTCCAAATATAGAATGAAATGCTGTCAATATTACCATAGTCCATAGACCATATACCTTAGACTATTTCCAAATATAGATAGAAGTTCAACATACCATATATATATCTTGCTCATTTTATTTTATTTTTTAACTTTTTTTTTTTAAATAGTATACCATTATTGGAAATGAATTTATTTAACTGTAAGTCTATAACCTGTTTATATGGTTTTGGGTGACCAGGTGAGACTTTTATCATTTACAACCAGCAGTCTAAGGCAATCAAAAGAGAGCTTATTCAGTTTGGAGCTCCAATTTTTGGACAGATAAAAGATGAAGCTACAAATAATAAATCCCAAGATAGTAAGCATTATTCAATCATGAATTCTTTTTTAAAACATATACCATTTCAAGATTTGAATATTTGACAGCAAAATGTAACATTGTGATCGTGTCATAACTATCACAGGCAATATCGAGCCGATTCCTGCTCCTCTTGAAGGTGTGATTGAACATCTAATTCAGTTTCACTTGATTTCTGAAAACAGACGACCAAACAGTTGCATTATAAACTATTTCGACGAGGTATAATTAAATTTGCGTGCATTGTGATTATTTTATAATTATGTATGTGATACTTAACGTCGTGAATCCAAATAACTATTGACATAGGGGGAATTTTCGCAACCTTTCTTGAAGCCGCCTCATTTAGAGCAACCCATGGTTACACTTGTTCTATCGGATTCTACAATGGCGTTTGGGCGTACTCTAGTATGTGATAATGATGGGAACTATAAAGGGCCACTTATGCTTTCTCTTAAGGAAGGGTAAGTTAAGACACATCTATACGCGCGTTAATATAGCCTAGAAAGTCATCTGGGCTATAATTTTTTCGGGTTTTGAAAACAAATGGGTTAAATGGATTAAAAAAAAATAATGACCAACTTTTAATCTTTAACCTTGACACTTGACAGGTCACTCTTGGTGATGAGAGGAAACAGTGCTGACATGGCACGCCACGTCATGTGTCAATCTCCAACTAAGCGAATAAGTGTCTCATTTTTCAAAGTCCGAATAGACACCTATGACAAAAATTCAGCCCCAAAAGACCCAATGAGTGGAGCAATGACCGTATGGCAGCCTAGTCTTACAACTCCATTAATGACGCCAATTACAACCGGACCACTAGACGGGTATGACTCAATCCACGTTCTCCCCAAGTGGGGTGCAATCCGATCCCCACAATTGCTTATGTTAGCACCAGTCCGTCCAATGGTTATGAGCCCTAGAAGGCTGCCACGTGGAGGGACTGGTGTTTTCTTGCCATGGAACGGGGGATCAAAAAAACCCAACAAGCATTTACCGCCTCGTGCTCAGAGAGGGCGTCTTCTTGCACTGCACGCCTCAACCGAAACACACAAAATGGATCGCACCCCTGATTCGGGCATTAGCGTGGCTTGAGACACATGAGAGAAGTGTTGTATTGTGGTTTGTTTGGTGTTGATTTAGTGTATAACAATCAAGGCCTTGGTGTTTGAAATTAAGATGAGTTTTTCTTACTATTACCTTAATTACGTCTTAATTAAGGAGGGAAATAGGTTTTAGTATTGGTGATTAGACTACATTCCTTATTGTCATTGTCTAATTATCACCTTTAGAGTTATAGAGGTAGTAGTAAAAATCTTTCAAGTTAAAAAGTGTGAATTGTTATATATTATTAATGCCCTTCTTTACACGAGTTAACTTTGTTTTTCTAATTCTTTTGTTTGTCATCAATGGGTATGGTGGGGGTTGTTTTCGTTTAAGCATAAAAAAAAAAACAAAAAAAAAACAAACATGAACTACGGTCTAGTTATTATAAGCTCAATTTCACCTTGTTACGAGTTTTAAGATTACTATTTTTGTTATTATTTTAATTTTATTTTTATTTATGCAAGCAATATTGACTTTGGAATTAAGCCTGGTAAAAACTAGCCAATGACCTCCAGCCCAGCTGGGGAGAGGTGGGAGGGTTTACCTCTTCAGAGGGTTCCCGCCCGGGCTTGGTCTTGAGTTCGAATCCTGCACACCACAAAAAAATTCCCTGTAACGGTTTGAGATAACTTCAAAGTGAACACCGGTGCGTGGGTAGTGATTTGAACTCCGGTTGAGGGGTTGTCTGTTGATTGGGTTTACCGATGAAGCACACCTCAAAAAAAAAAACCTGGTAAAAACTCAATCGGGTTGAGATTATGTGCTTAAATTGCTCGAGATTTTCAAGGATATCACTTGATTCCATGCCCCTTTTAAAAGTTATTTTTATATGAAGAAATAAATTCTTTCCAAATAACATGAACATTCAGCAACATTGGTAAATGGGGTGAGTAGAAAACCGAAAAAACCGAATCGAGACTAAAAAAACCGATTTAACCGAACCTAAATAACTGAACCGCATAAAAAACCGGAAAAACCGAATGAAAAACTAAACCAAAATTAGTGATTCGGTTTCGATTTTGCATTTTATAAAAACCAAAAAATACCAATCCAAACCTAATAACCCAAAAAATAATTTTTAAATATCTCTTATACATTGATTTAGGAATTATTAGTTTTATTCTTAAAAATAAATAGTTTTCAAAGTATTACAAAAGAAATGTGTTAACAAAAACTTTAGAAAAACATGGAAATCGTTTATAAGTTCTATTTTTAAATTTAAAAAGTTAAATATACTAACATAAATATAAACATCTAAGGCGGGACGGGGCGTCACCTGAATTGGTCACGGGTACCCCACTACCAGCACGGTAACATCGCCACCACCCATGCTGGTAGTGGTCCCGTGAATCAATTTCTGGTTCTAGTTAACGGGCTGGTAAATATTGATCGTAAATTCAACGGTCGAATTTAAATGTTTTTTAATTCCATATTTGACCGTTAAATTACTTTTGACCATTTTAAATAATTCAAACGGTCATATTTTGTGACCGTTTTTTTCCAAATGGATGTACAAAGAAAACAATGCCGCGGTTTCAAAAAAAATAGAAATTATCTCATGTTTTGTTCCATACTTTTAAGAAAATGAGTGACATTGACATCGAAGATGATCAAGTTTTCATTCCCCCACTCGAAGTGCACCCAATTTTAAACTCAACCGATAGTAGCTTTGAGTTTATCATGGACCTTGCAAGCAAGCTGCAGAGGAAGACACAACATCTACAAAAAGATATGTGCCACATGATCGTGAGGGATGCAATATTTGGTAAATAGATGATTATTTTGCCGACGTCTCAAAATACACCGAGACACAGTTTAAACTAAGGTATCACATGTTGAAGCAAACTTCGAATGGTTCAGAGAGGGCGTGGACGGTCGGTTTAGAAATAGTTTTACGTCCAGCAAAAAATATCTTCAGCAGTGAAAAAACTCGCAACCGGTAATCATCCAGATGAATACGATGAGTATTTATGTATGTCTGAAACGACGTCGCGCGAATGTTTACAATTTTTTGCAATGCCGTCATTAAGTTATACGGGGCTGAGTTTTTACGAAGACCAACAAGTCACGACATTGCATGTTTGTACGAAGCACACGAATAAAGACATCACCTTCCTGGCATGATTGGTAGCATTGATTGCACACATTTAGTATGGCGAGCATGTCCTAGGGAATTACAAGGACAATATATGAGAGGCGATCATCGATACCCTACGATCATGCTATAAGCGGTTGCTTCGCAAGATATGTGGTTTTGCCATGGATTTTTTGGTCCCCCCCCACCGGTTCACTCAACGACATAAATGTTATCCAACAATCTCCAGTTTTTGTTACCCAACGAAACGAAACGGCGCCGCAGTGTCCATTTACTTTAAATGGCCACTTATATAAACGTGGATATTATCTTACCGATAGCGTGGATATTATCTTACCGATGACATCTAACCAACCTGGTCAACGTTTGTGAAAACGTTTTGATATTCGACCGATCCGAAGGAAAAGAAATTCATTAGGGCGCAAGAGGCGACAAGGAGGGATGTTAAGCGAGTGTTCGGAGCATTAAAGGGGAAATGGGGAATTACCAACTAACCCTTGAAGCCGACGACCGTTGATAGGTGTAGTGTCATCGTCTATACGTGCATGATATTGCATAACATGATCAATAAAGACGAGGAGCGTGCGATATCACCGGTCCAAATACGTGATCCCACAATCCAACCGGTGTCAACGATGATGCCCTTGCGGAGTTGACAGACTCCGATATGCATTTCCGACTTCGAAATGATCTCGTGGAACATCTAGCCGCACTTGATCTACCGTACCTCGAAGTGGAAGCCGGATAGTTTTTTTTATTTAGTTTATTTTTAATTATGTGTGTTTGCATTTCTTTGTTTTATTTACTTTTAATATTGTAAGTTTATTTTATTAGTTTAATAATGTTTACTTAATGTTTCTTTAAAAAAACTAAAAAGTAAAGATTTCAGTGAAATGAATCAGTTAAGTGTTGCCTCCAAAAAAATGTTTCAGTGAAGTACATCACTGAAGTGATGTGGCAGTGTAGGATTGATACAAATCAGTAACGTGAAAAGTTTATGCTATGAGCACCCCTTCCGCCCTAAGAAAGATTCTTAAAATTTGAATTATAAGTTCTTTTTTTAAATTTTATGAAATTATGATCCAAACACCGAAAAGACTGAAATACCGAACCGAACCGTTACTAAAATTGAAAAACCGAAACCAGATGGTTTCCAAAAACCAAAAACTGTCATCAACTATGTACAATCCTAGGTAAACTATACGTCTATTGTCTCGCTCTAGCAGATTTCTTATATATTTAATTAGATTATACTCCGGAAGCGTCTCAAGGTTGAGAAACCTAATATGACACATCAATTTTACATATGAAATAGACTGATGCGTTTTACAGTTACATGCAAGAAAGCCTTAGATAGCACTTAACCTAAAATAATTAACAATGTATCTCCAATGTTAACGCCTGACCTTAAACAATGTATAATTCTAATGTTAACATCTAACCTAAAACAGTGTATAACTCTAATATTAATACCTAACTTAAAACAATGTACAATTCCAATGCTAACACCTAACCTAAAATAATGTAGAACTCCAATGTAACTCTAATATTAACACATATCCTAAAGACTAATAAATTTCAGCTCAACATACTAATATTGATACCTAACCTAAAACAATGTATAACTCTATTAACCTATTCTGCTCTGGTTGAAAATAGAATTCATATTTACTGGTTTGAACATAATTAGTGACTTGCCTATACATGATTAATGAAATACCTGAACACGTGTTTTTTTCCTGTATGAACAAAACCCTATAAAAATAGTCGTTTTTTTCTCCGTGTTTTATATAGCACTATGGTACTCGTTGGAAAGATAATAAAACGCTCGTTAATTTGGCGTAATTTTTTTCACTAAAAAATCTCATAGATAAAAGATATTAACGTTTAAAAATTATAGGAGGAAACATCAGAGAAAAAAATCCAATTTTGTTTTTTAACTTTTTTTTCCTAAAATTACATAATGCCACATGGCACTCTCTAGAGGGAGAATGACTTTATAAGTGTCATGTATGATTTAGCCCTTTGAAATATAGATATAGATATAGATGAATCAAGAGGTGCACAGTCATCAAATCAATTAAGAGGTGCATGGTCATCTTCGTCTAGCTTACATCACTGGTTAAATTAGGTCAAAGGGGTTGGGGCTTATTTTCCTTAGTCGATTGAGCTCTTTCGAAAATCCATGTAAAACAAACCAAACAGGATATATTTAGGGTGGTGATAATAAAACCCCCTGGCTTCTATGTTCACCCCCTAAAGCGCCTCGCTATGGCCATAGCGAGGCGCTTGGGGTAACTTTTTGACGACATCATCAGCCTTTATGTCCAATCGTACTGCGACGCGCCTCTCTATGGCCATAGCGAGGCGCTTAGGGTTAGTTTTTCATTTTTGTGTGTTACAAATTTGGAGATCCTGCCAAGACGTCGTCGCTCCAACTCTAAATCAATCTTCCGATAATCCACACCATTCTCCTAAAGCAAAACCTCTCTGGGTTTAGCATCACCAAAGGGATTCACCTTAGGCCTCGGTTTCTCCACTCCCTACAACGCACCCGAAACCTCAACCGAACTACCAGACTGCGCACTCCTCAGCCTACTATTCGAATACAAACTCGTCGGCCGACTACTTATTCTCTTCGCTTCAAGCTCCAAATCCGCTTTCTTCCAATCCAATCCTTTCTCCGCCAATATTTCCTCCCTTGGCCTCGCATTACCAAACGGATTCGGCTTATTCCCTTTAGTAGCACGGAAAGCTTAAAACATTTCCCTCCATAAAACCAAAACTAAAACAATATTTCCTTCCTTCCTTATTTTCACTTAAAAACTTTGAATCGTTCCTGCCTCCTCCTTCCCTCCCTTATTACTAACTCTATACAGTTATTCCAAATCTCAGATCTCTTCCATTCCATTGTTGCAAAATTATTAGGAGGGAGAAATGGGGAAGGCGCAAACAAAATCATCGAGGAAAGCAATTGGCACCTTCAATGTTGGTGTCTCTAACAAATACTTTCCATACTCCTTTGTAATTAAACTAATACCCAACTCTCAAATTCTCAAATGAGAAATTAACCAGTAAAACCAACAAGATCCAAACTGTAAAACCAACGATGTCCAACACCAAATCTCATTAAATTAACGAATGATCTATCCATTTCAGCTTTTGTTTAACTATTATAGCAACTTCCATATGAATTCTCCATGAAGGAATCTTTTCATTCTTTTGCTTCACTCTGTTATCTTGGTAAAACGGTTCATATTTTCCATATCAAACATAGCCAGTGCCTCGTGGTGGTAGAGGATGGGGAGATAGTTTAGGAGGATGGTAATAGTGGTCATTGTATGGTCTTAGTGGTTGGAAACTCTAATGACAAAGCTTGTGTTGAGGGAATGTGTGGATGTAACGATTTTAGTATGTTGCCTAAGCTCTACGACTTTGTTAAACGTGTTCAGTCTCGCTGAAATAATCAAATTGAAGTGTCTTCTGTCGAGCTTGCTTTTCATGGAAAGGCCAGCCAGGCGTTTGTCAAAAGAATTTTGTACTATGCATTCTCACACAATGTCCAACAACTGAATTTTACTTGCTTGCATGAACAGTTGTTTGGAATTATTTGAGAATATATTTTCTTATCGAAAAATCCATAACTAAACAGTGGTCTAGTGGTGTGGCCTACCTTTTGCTTATGATGTCATCATGCGATATATAAAGCAAAAACAGACAAGTTTTATATGTTGTACTTGTTTTTCTGCTTATGTTATAAAATATGAGTTAGGTATATAAAGCAAAACGTCACTGTTTGCACCTTCAATGTCACCGTCTCTAACAAATACTTTTCATTGAGGATGGTGGACCACAACACCTTAACCTACCCTACCCTACCCTACTATTGACCATCAGCTGGTTCAGGAACATTCGAAAATAACTGTTCAGTTATGGATCTTTCGATCAGAAAATATATTCTCAAAAAATTCCTAACAACTGACCAGCTATGGATGTATACATTCTTCCACATGGTTAATCATCTATACATTCCATGGGTTAGTGTCTCTAGCAAATACTTTCCATAAATGAACAATTGTTAGGAAACCGACAACTAAATCTCATATAAAAACTGTCGAATATCATTCAAAATTTCAGTCTTCCCGCTAAGCTCTGCGTCACCAACATTGGAGTGTTTTTGGTATCGTAATCTTGTACGAAATCATATCTCGCACATAACCTAACGATCGCTAAATGTTGTATCTATCACGGAAGTACTGCACAACAGAGATAACCAGAATTTGAATTGTTGTTTCAAGTATCATCTCATTCCATGTTCTTCATATCCATACCTTGTTTCAAGTATCTTGCAAAAGACATTTGGTCTTCAAGACTTCTAGGAGTCAACAAAGGTTGACTTCTTTGAGCATTAACCAAAATTTGAATATGATTTTAAGCTAATCAAACTCATATCTCAAGTCGGTACTCGTTGCTGGTTTTCAGAAGACACACTCGATCAATTAAACGAACCGAAACGCGTCAAACAGAGTCAGGAAGTCCAGGATATCGATTAGACATACAAAATTTGTATTTCGAAAAAAAAGGGTATCGAATGTATAGTAAGTGTATCACTTACAATGATTTATGAAAGTTGTTCAAACTCGGGTGTTCCTACCGAAAATCATAAATGAGCAATAAACGAACCGAAACGCCTCAACCGATTTTTTTTGGATTGGAAACAACTTAAAACACTTAAAAATGAATTAAAATATTTATTAATCAATAAAAAATATTTAAAATGAATTAAAAGCAAATTTTTTTAAAAGCCTAAAGCGCCTCGTTGTAGCCATAACGAGGTGCTTCAGGTCCAATCTGGCCTATGAAGCGCCTCGCTTTGGCCATTGCCAGGTGCATTAGGATTTTTTTTTAAAATAAATTGTTTTAATTTATTTTAAATATTTTTTATTGATTAAAATTTTTTTTAATTCATTTCTAAGTGTTTTAAGTTGTTTCCAATCCAAAAAAATTCGTTTGGGGCGTTTCGGTTCGTTTATTGCTCATTTGTGGTTTTAGCTAGAAACATCCGAGTTTGAAGAACTTTCGTAAATCATTGTACGTGATACATTGACTATACAGTCGATACCCTTTTTTTTATCAAAATACAATTTTTGCATGTCTAATCGATATCCTGGACTTCCGGACTTTGTCTGACGCGTTTCGGTACGTTTAACTGATCGTTGGTGGTTTCCAGAAGACACATCCGATCAATTAAACGAACCAAAATGCGCCAAACAGAGTCCGGAAGTCCAGGATATCGATTAGACATGCAAATTTTGTATTTCGAAAAAAAACGGTATATACTGTATAGCCTGTGTACCACGTACACTGATTTATGAAAGTTGTTCAAACTCGGATGTTTCTACCGAAAACCACAAACGAGCAATAAACGAACCAAAACGCCTCAAAAGAATTTTTTTTGGATTGGAAACAACTTAAAACACCCATAGCGAGGCACTTCGGGTCCAATATGGCTTGTGAAGCGCCTCGCTTTGGTCATTGCCAGGCGCTTTAGGCTTTATTTAAAAAAAAAAATTTGTTTTAATTCATTTTTAAATATTTTTTGTTCATTAAAAAAAATTTAATTCATTTTTAAGTGTTTTAAGTTGTTTCCAATCCAAAAAATAATCTTTTGATGCGTGGTGGTGAGATTGAGGTTTTGTTTTCCACGTGACCTGTGAAGATAGGTAATGAGATTGTTGTTTGTAACACCATTGGTAAAGGTCCGATTTAGATATGTAACCCATAACCAAAGCCATAAATCAAAAGCTATTGTTCAGGTCTGTCGGAAGAAAAAGGAAACGAAATGGGTGTAGAAAGATCAAACCTATTGCTTATATATGTTTATTGGAAACTGAAAATTTTTGACGTAGAAGGAAGGTGACAGTGGTTATTAGAAGAAACAATATTAACCCTAATTTTATTACCCTTAGGCTTTTTAAAGGTTAATGTATATTTGGGCTTATTTTCCAGGAGTTGATTTTAAATTTATATTAGGCTATAGATTTTCTAAATCAATTATCAATTACAAAATATATATTGAGCAATTATCAATTCCAAAGGCTTATCAACACACACCTTCAACCCATTCCTCGTAAACCAGGGAAAAAATGGCTATAGTAAAACACTTCAAGACAATGGTTTTGTTTTGTGGATCAGATGAGGACTTGACTGTGTTTGTTAGAGCCTTGCTATGGCCATAGCGAGGCGCTTTGAAGTGGGTCACTATTCATATATAAAGAACATTAAAGAATGACTTGTGCTATTTTTTTTTTCAATTATAGTGACCGGAAAATTCATGGCATATTTCACCAACAAGATCCAAACAGTAAAACCAAAGGCTTCTCCTTTTCAAACCCTTCCATCGTATACCTAACACACTTCAACCATTCACCATTCTATACATACAACACACACCTTCAACCCATTCCTCATAAACCAGGGAAAAATGGCTATAGTAAAACACTTCAAGACGATGGTTTTGTTTTGTGGATCAAATGAGGATCTTCCTCCACGGAACTCCTAAGAGGCCTTTGTTTATATCACGGTACGATTTAGGGTTTCAATTTTGTTTTGTTTTGCTTTTTAATAATAAGTTTTGTGTTTATCAAACCCTAATGTCTAATATTAAGATATCATTTAGCTCCTTGTTCGAATTATGGATCTCGTTGTCGTTGTCGCTACGGTCAGTGGATACCATAGATTAGGGAGAGTTAAGCTAATTAAACTCAAATCTCAAGCCGATGCAAGTTATGTTGGAGCACTGATTCGAAGCACCTCGCTATGTTGTATTTTCTTTATGTCATTGACTCTTTTGCTTCACATTGTTCTCTTGGTAAAACGGTTCATAAACCATATCAAACATGGCCAGCGCTTCTTCGATCTTTTCACGCCTTTTTGTCTTCCTTTTGAGATACAATAATGGTTATGTCTTCATGAGTATCCATCTAACTATTTCTATTTTAAATAATAAATGAAAACAACATCTTTCTGATCTTTGTCCTTTTAGTTTCCCTGCAAATGTTCTTCTCCATAACTTCTGCACCTCTTTTCATCTTCTTCTTCTACTTTCTTTCTCTTGATCTTCACACTTGCTTTTGGAGCTCTGATCTTCTTCTTATTATCTTGTTTATCACAACTTAAAGCTCTGATCATTGACCATTGAGCAAGGTAACCCTTCAAAAATTTGGATCAACATATTTATACGTTACATACTATTTCATACTAGGTAATCGTCGCATGATTCTGTTTATGTTCTTTTATAAGATGAAAATTGTGCAATGAATGTTCTTAGGGTTAAGTTTTACAAAGTTGTTAACATTTGTGGTTGTGGTTGACACGTGGCGGTGGTCGTACCATATCTTGCATCAAGTGACATTTAGCACATCCATTTGTTAGCGCCGGTCCGACTGTTGATTTCTTTCCTCAACCAGTACAACGATCTCCGTACAAACCAATTACGACGTTAGAGCGGTAGAAGCAGCCTTGCGGTCTCTCAACAGGAGTGATATAGCTGGGAGACGAATGTTGCAACATGAGTTCGCTCCTTTTATGAAAACAGTATGGGGTTGCTTGTTCCATTTTTATAAAAACAGTAACGGGAGAACGTTTCGCTCCTTTTTCGAATTATGGATCTCGTTGTCGCTAAGGTTAGTGGATACCATTGATTAGAGAGATTTAAGCTAATCAAACTCATATCTTAAGTCGGTGCGAGTTGGTGGTTTTCAGAAGACAAATCCAATCAAAGGATAACGAAGATGAATGTTATATTTTTCACGGAAGTACTGAATTTTCATTTAGGGTAGAATCTAGAAAGGTAGGATTTTCATTTTGGTTAATGATAGTTTGATTAGGGTTATTAACTTTTTTTTAAAAAATAAAACATAAAAAAACACTTCTAGAGTTATTAATGATAGTTTAATTAGGGTTATTACTTTGTTTTTTAAATTTTAAATTTTTTTTTACAATAATTTAACTAAAAAAAATAAAAAATAAAAACACTTCAAAACATCAAAGAAAACCCCAAACCAAACCCTCCCAACACAAATCCCAACACCCCACCCACCTACCCAGATGTCCAAGTTCATCCCCCTGACCAAAGTGTCTCGCTATGGCTATAGCGAGGAGCTTTTCGTTTACTACTGCAACATCGTACTGACGTCGTACGGTGATGTAACCAAATTAAAAAAAAATTAAATTTTTTTACAATAATTAAATTAAAAAAAATAAAAAAAAAATACTTCAAAACACCACAAAAAAAAACCAAACCAATCCCTCCCAACACAAATCCCAACACCCCACCCACCCAGATGTCCAGGTTCATCCCCCCCTGACTTAAAGCGCATCGCTATGGCCATAGCAAGGCGCTTTGGGTTTACTTTTTCAGACTTTACATACAACCTCGCACTGACGTCATACGATGATGTGACCAAAGCGCCTCACTATGGTTATAGCGAGACACTTTAGAGGGGTGAAAATAAAATCCAGGGACGGGTAACAGATGGAGCCTATATTTAAGAAAAAAACAATATAAAAAAGGCCCATGTTCAAGTACATAAATCAGCTTTCATGTAGATATAAAACATCCAATTGAGAAGGACCTTCATAATAAATGCAATATCCCCATTTTCTTTGAAGTTTGAATTTTCATAATATTAACCTTTCAAAACTCTAAACAAAAAGGATTGATCGGTTACATGTCAATTCTTCCCGACACGAAAACTTAAAGAGGTGTTAAATGTCGACCCGTTTGGACCCGAAAACATGTTTCTTTCGTACCTAATTTGGGTTGTAGTTTGGTGTTGCGTCGAAAACTATTAACCTAGCTAGATTGGACCCAAATGGTGAATAGGAAGACGACGTGGTAGGAATATTCGTTGCAATTATGTGGTGGTAGAATATGTGTTTGAATATGCTATAAAGTATGAGGTGGCATGTTGTTTGAGGGTCGCAAGGCATTATTAATAGACATTAGACAACACCAACTTGTTTACGCCACTCTTTTCCATCCTTTAAACCATCCATTTTAAGTCTCCAAATATTGACAAATCTGTGTTGACTAGGCATTCCACGCTTCATGTTCCTTGATGGATCACATCTACATCATCATACATCTCTCTCTCTCTCTATATATATATAGTGGGAGGATCACGTACAAAAGGTAAAAATCGTAAAAAGGGTGAGAAGGAACATGGACCATTGATTTTGAGAATGGAAGGTGGAGATTAAATGGGGTTTGCAAAGATGGAAAGATTCATGTGAGATTTGGAAAGAAGGGTATTTGTGGTAAACTTGTCCTTCTCCCTCACCACGATCTTTAAACGCTAATAAATTTTTTATCCGATATTTTTTTTCAAAATAAATTATACCAAATTAACGAGCGTTTTATTATCTTTCTAACGAGCATCATTCTGCCATACAAAAAACGAAAAAAAAAGACGGTTTTTAGTGGGTTTTGTTCATGTAGAAAAAACACAATGCACTGTGCAGTAACAAAACACAAACCTGCATTGTGCTTTTTTCCTGTCTATTGTGTTTTTCTGAGCTGACAATTCGTGTTTTTATGTTTATTTTGTTTTTTCTGTTGCAATTTTGTGTTGTGTTTTTTCTGCAGATTGTGTTTTTCTCTGAATATTGTGTTGTTTTGTACTGTGTATTGTGTTTTTTTCTGTCTATTGTGTTTTTCTAAGCTGACAATTCGTGTTTTTATGTTCATTGTGTTTTTTTCTGTTGCAGTTTTGTATTGCGTTTTTTCTGGAGATAGTGTTTTTCTCTGAATATTGTGTTGTTTTGTACTGTGCATTATGTTTTTTTTTGTCTATTGTGTTTTTCGGAGCTGCAATTTGTGTTTTTATGTTCATTTTGTTTTTTTTCTATCTGTTGTGTTTTTTTGAGCTGACAACTCGTGTTTTTATGTTCATTGTGTTTTTTATGCTCTGGTTTTGTGTTACGTTTTTTCTGCAGATTGTGTTTTTCTCTTAATATTGTGTGTTTTGTACTGTGCATTGTGTTTTTTTTCCTATCTATTATATTTTTTTTTTGAGTTGAAAATTCGTGTTTTTATGTTTATTGTGTTTTTTTTCTACTATAGATTTTTGCTTTTCTTTATTGCACAGTTCATTGTGTTTTTTTAGTTCATTGTTTTTTTTTTTCTACACTTAAAAACCCACTAAAAAGATCTTTTGATTTTGTTACATCCTAGGGTATTAGGGCTATTATCAGTTATAAACTAACTGTGAACAGAGGGTATTTACGTTATTTAACATCTTAGTACCCAACCTTGTTACTTTTAAGAAACCACATGGACTTATTTCGAAATAACTATTATCATTTAAAACACAAACTTTTATTTTTCTTTTATTATTTAACTATACTTTTCTTAATTATTTAACTAAATAATTTTGGAAATGGTGATAAAAAAATCCGATATGAGTTCAGGCCATGGGGTGTACCTTAACACCAAGGGTGTACCATTCCCTTCCCATGTTAAGGAGCGTTAAAGTGGTAATAGGTTAACATGTTATCAAGAATCAAAAGAGAGAAAATTAAAGAATAAGGTAGAGTTATAGAATGTTAAATCATTTCCTTGAAGTGAAATAGTGTTAAAGGGAAGAAATAGAAGATTTAACATCTAGGTGGAGTTAAAGTATACCTCATGATCTCAGCTTGATTTCACATTACTAAACTTAGATGGAAAATACATCCTATCATAGGTAAAAATCTTTTATAATACATAAGTTTTCACAAAACCGTAGATTAAAAAAATATGTTGTAACGTATATAAAATATTTTAGGATATATAACTTTCCAACAACAAAACGTTGGTGAAAAATTACGTTGTGAGTTTGGTCCGGTTTCACCCAACAAAACATAGATAAAAAATGTCGTGAGTTCGGCTCGATTTCCAAAAATGAAACGTAGATAAAAAAAATACGTGTTTACATATATATAATCTTTTAGAATGTATAACTTTTTACACAACGAAATCTATACTAAAAACACGCCATGAGTTCGGCTCGATTCACACAATAAATGTACATAAAAAATATGTGGTGACATAGATAAATTCTTTTAGAATGTGTAACTTTTCAAACAATGAAACGTAATTAAAAAATATGTTATGAGTTAGGCTCGATTTCACACATAGTTAAAAAAGTATGCGGCGGCAAAGATAAAATCTTTTAGAATATATATAACATTTCCCACAATGAAACCTAGATAAAAAACATTTCATGAGTTTGGCTCGATTTCACACAACGAAACGTAGATACAAAAAATATGTTCGTGCACGAGGTTAGGTGATATTTGACCCGATTAAACGACATACCCGTTTACCTGAACTATATACCTGATCATATACCAGAATTTTGTATTTTTTTTTATTTTGATTAGTTAGTTTAGTAGATTAATTATGTGAAAAAAAATAAATTTTCTTTTTGAAATATGTTTTTATAAAATTATTTATATTTTGTATGTTGTGAAATATATATATATATATAACTATAAAATTTATATATATGTAAGGTATATTTTAGCTAATAATAGATGTTATATAAGAAAACATTATATAATAATTATAATAGTAGAAAATGTATTTGGACATCTCAATAGGTATATTTTAACAAATTAACGGGTATACCTAATATTTATGGGTATGCCTGATATTTGATGGGTATTGGGCCAGGTATGAGACACGATTTTACAAACAGGTATGGGTTTAGGATTACCTATACCCAACCAACTGTCATCCCTAGGCTCGGTTCACACAACGAAAATTAGATTAAAAATTACGTCGTGGGTTTGGATCCGTTTCACACAACAAAATGTAGATAAACACTATTATGCGGAGTTGTAATTTGTTGTTTCTATGTGGGTATTTTTTTTTCTTTTGAAATTATTTTTGAATTTCAAATTACATAATCAAACATTGCATTTCATTACTTTTATTATGTATAGAAAAAGAAAAGATTGAAAAATCAATGGTTTTATTTTTCTTATATATGTATATAGGTTAGAATTTTTATATGTAGATAGTTATAAGTGACATTTTACATATATAGTCTAATTTTTCTTCACGCTTAGGGCTTCAAACGAACCGAACGAATATGAATAATGTCTTGTTCGTGTTAGTTTGTTAAGGAAATTATGTGTTTACGGATCGTTCACGAACACTTGCCAAACGAGATTTCTTGTTCGTGTTCGTTTATTAAGATAACACTTGTGTTTGTGTTCATTTATGTTCGTTTGTTAATTTTGTTCATGAGGTCACACGAACACAAACGAACATTAATGAGCACAAATAAGTGTTCATGAACACAAACGAACACAAAGAAGTGTCCATCAACGGAAACAATCACCCATGGACATATATTAACTTTCCAATTTTAAGATATAATTCACATACATTAAGATATTAGCTAAATCCACCCAAAATATAACTTAATTATCCGCACATACTTAGTACTTAACATAATACTGGTAAACATAATAAAGTAATATCTCAAAACTAAGTTCGCATCGGAGGTGAATGGAGGAGAGCGTCGGAGGTGCATGGCAGAGGGCATCGATGCTGGAAGGTGCAAACATATAATGAGCATGGATGCTAAAAGTTTATTGATCTTATATGGTCATGTATTTATCTCACATACTTTATTTAGTTATCTATTTGGGTAAACAAATAAAATAAAAAAATTAAAAAAGTTATAAACCGTGTTAAATTATCGAACACAAACAAAAATAAACAAACACGTTACCGAATGTTCACAAACATAAACGAACAAACACGACCTCTATTCATGTTCGTTCGTTTAACTAAACGAACAAAATTTTTTGTTTGTGTTTGTTCATTTATTAAACGAACGAACACAAACGAAATTCTCACCGAATGGTTTATGAACTGTTTGCTGAAAGTTCAGTTCGTTTGCAGCCTTAGGCTTACGCTGCATATGAAAATTTGATTTTCTACGAGAACCTGCCTCGTGTGTACGGAAGATGGAAGTTTTAGTTAGAATTCAAAAGAAGATAGAAGAAAAAGTTAAGAGATGATGACTTGATAGGTCATATCACGAAAAAATGAGGACATGTAACATAGCCTTTTTAATGCAGGTTAAAATCATTCACGAGTATGACCATTTGGATTCATTATACTTGTGGTTTTGTTATCTTTTTTCGTTGAGAAAGTGAGATATTAAAGCAAATCAATAAAGTTGTTTTGTTTTCAATGCTACCCATTAGTTAATAGTTATTAACAATTTTTTTCAACCTAAATCACATATCAGCTTGCACATATCACTTGTGTAGGGTAATTACGATACCACTAGGCCATATGTCTCTTAGTTAATTAAGTTAACTAGCTTTTATAACTCGTGCATTGTGATGGGATCGTTAAACTAAAAAAATAGACATAAAAATAATAGATCACACACGTGCGGAGCGGTGTGTTAACTTACAAAATTTAGACCGAAGCGTAATATATTATCATAGAAAAAAATAACCAAATCTAAATGGTAAAAAACATTATTCAAGCGGCTTTTGATAAAATTTATAATCTATAGAGTTTAGACCGAAACGTAATATATTATCATAGAAAAGAATAACTAGGTCTAAATGGTAAGAAAAACATTATTTAAGCGGCTTTTGATAAAATTTATAATCTATAGAGTTTAATAAAATTTAAAGTAAACTATAAGATTTATTTTGTATTTTTTAATACTCTAATAGGAAATATGCGAGTACAACCAATTTTGATCATTCGACCATGTGTAGTGGGGGGCTCCATATATGGAGCCCCCCTTCCTGATTGGTCCACGTGGCTGCTGAGTCAGCATGGAGAGAGAAACTGAAAAAGGGGTGTAGTGGTGGGGCTTTATATATGGAGCCCCCTAATCTGATTGGTCCACGTGGATTTTATTTTTTATATTCTTTTAACTCAAAATAATTAAAATAAAAGGTAAATAAATATAAAAAAATTACAAATAATATTAAAAAACACACAACTAATATTAAAAAAAAGTTACAACTAAAATTAAAAAAAAAGTTACAACTAAAATTTAAAAAAAAAATTACAACTAATATTAAAAAAAATTACAACTAATATTAAAAAAAACCAAACACACTAGAGGTCATATTTTTTCAGGATTTGTTGCCTGTGAAGCATAGCGAGGCGTAGCGCGTCTCCTTCGAGGTCTTCGATCGATTTCGACAAAAACTCAATGTCTTTTTCCCTCTGCCTCGCCTCTTGGAGCTCGACAAACCTTTTATTCTCCACCACTCTCTGCTGCATCGTCTCCAAACGTCTTTGGCCAAGGTCGCGAATATCTTGAAGTCTACGGTTCATTTCTTCGAAATCATCCTTCAAGCCACCGCCTGCTGCTGAAGACGACTCCCCCTTCCCACCCTTTGCTGATCTTCTACCGGGTGGTCTAGGCATATCCTGCTGCTCCTCCTCCTCATCCTCGTCCTCATCAACCAAATTAACATGATCACCTAAACTCACATAGCGAGCATCGGATGACGGTGTATCCGGATCTCGCGTCGAGGAGGAGGTTTTGCTACGTTTTGATGGTCCTCCTCCTCCTGATCCTCCTCCTCTCCTGATCCTCCTCCTACCACCCGACCCCATAGGCGGTACCTTAGCCCACTTAGGACTTTTTCTCAACATCTCCCAAATTTTCAAATACGGGAACGGTTGGCGGGTAGATCTCATCTCGTCCAACGCTCTCGTCAACACACCATCATCACCTTCCCCACTTCCCCTGTTGTCCATACAACGCTGGTAAACCTGAGAAAACGCGTGACATCTATTATTTATGTCCGACCACTTTCCCGATACGGAGTCGTTCTCTCGATACTCCCCTCTACCCATCGCACCAAAAAACAACGCTCGTATCCGAATCCAAAACTCAGGAAGATGTTGATAGTTGGCTACAAAAAAAAATTATACGATTAGAAATATATAACGAACAATATATATAAAAAAAATAAATAATATATATAAAACACAAACAATATATATATAAAAAATAAATAATATATATAAAACACAAACAATATATATATATAAAATAAATAATATATATAAAACACAAACAATATATATATATAAAAATTTACTTACAAACTAGTGGATCCTCCGATACGTCGAGCCAGGCTCTCGCTAAAGCATATTCCTCGTCTTGGGCCCAACGTTCTATTTGTTTTTTTTTGACGAGGTTGGGTAGCATCTTTCTTTTTATGCGAGCGTTTCCCGCGCCCGCTCCCACTCCCACGCCCGCGGCCCCCCCGTTGAGAACCCTCTGGTTCGTTGGTCTCCACTTGAGTTTCTGGCACAAGCTCGGCCTCCTCTTGAGAACCTTGGCCATAGTTTGGTGGAGGAAAAAATTGGCCCGGTTGTCCATAGTTTGGTGGAGGATAAAAGTGACCCTGGAGTAGTTGCGCGTATTGCATTGTGTTCGGGTCAAACTCCGCCCAATTGGGTGGCAGTGGAGTAGTAGTGTTTGGCCTCGAACCAGGGCGACCAGGGACCCCGAATGGTGAACCGTATGGAAACATGTTTAGTAGATGTGTGTGTTTTTTAGTTTGGAAAGTGTTTATGTTGTATGTGTATGTTGTATTGTGTTGTGTATATATAAAAATTTAAAAAAAAAAAAGTTAACCGTTCAAAATTTATGGTCCCCAACGGTCAAATTTTTTTGACCGTTTTTTTTGTCTTCGCCACGTGTCAACATTTGGTTGGTTGTTTGATTTTGAATATGGCGTTATAGCCATAAAGCCCCCGGCCAAATTTTGAGCATAGCGCCCGGGTGTGATGGTGTTTGGGGCGCTATAGTTCAATTTTTTTGACAAATAGCGCCCCACTACGGGTAGTCTTAGTATTTAGTTAATAATAATAGTTCAATAAGCTTAAAAAGTATAGGATATATTAATATCTAAACTAGACTATAAGTTTTATATTGTATTTTAACTAATGCTAGCAGACTATGTGTGGCACTACACCACCACAACGTTATGCCATTAGCGTTAAAACTACATTTATAGTACCTCCACAAGCTGTTGACTCGACATTCCTAGCTCATGCCTAGAAATGTAATCCAATCGTCCCTAAATTATATTCACTACGTATAGAGATCCTAAGTCAAATTAAACGAAGGCACCGAGCGCTTTATAACATTGATCCAGTACCAAAAGTTTTTATTAAAATCATTTGATAATAAAACTTAAATAATCTCTAATAACTTATAATAAAAGAATTGAACTTTGATGATGTGGCATTCAATGGAGGCCTCAACCCCTCCTTGAATGTGCCACGTGGCATCATGTAGGATTTTTTAATTTTTGAGTTTTTTTAATAAATCTATAATCTATAATCTATAACTTATAATAAAAGAATTGAACTTTGATGATGTGGCATTCAATGGAGACCTCAACCCCTCCTTGAATATGCCACGTGGCATCATGTAGAATTTTTTAATTTTTGAGTTTTTTTAATAAATCTATATATATTATAATTATTTTAGGAAAAGATAATAATTTAAAAACAAAATTAAATTTTCTCTCTAATGTTTCCTCCCATAACTTTTAAACGTTAATATCTTTTATATACGAGATTTTTTAAAGAAAAAAAATTACATCAAATTAACGAGCGTTTTATTATCTTTCCAACGAGTACCATAGTGCTATATAAAAAACGGAGAAAAAAAACATACATCAAATTAACGAGCGTTTTATTATCTTTCCAACGAGTACCATAGTGCTATATAAAAAACGGAGAAAAAAAACAACTATTTTTGTGGGGTTTTGTTTTTAAATATATTTTACTCTACTAATAAATCACAAACGATAAACATAAATTCATAGGCAGAGATTTTTTTTTATATTTGAATATGATAACTATAACATAAATTTGTTTAAAATAAATAATAATAATAATATTATTATTCATTAATCATGTATTGGCAAATCATTAATTATGTTGTCATATTAGATATTTAATTATGTTATATTAGATATTTCAACCCCGGACACTCCCAGAATAAAAGCTAGTTAAACAATATTATTAATCTTAACTAATTAAAATTCCAAATGTTTCCTCCTTTTTGTCATGCCCTGAAGAACTGGAATTTTGGGCTACGGAGTTCGGATTTCGGCCTGCACTTTAGTTATTATTTCAAGCTGATGGTTGGAGAACATTGGTTACTTGAGTTGCCTACAAACCCATCAGTCCATCACACGTAAAAGTTATGTGGATTAGCTACAAATAGTTAAACAGGAGAGATTGGAGTTTGATGAGTGTAAAAATTTGTTGTAGCAGCACCCGGACAGTTGGGTGTGTCAGAATGAGTCTAAGACCATGTGTAGTAGGGGGCTTTATTTATAAAGCCCCTGTTTCTGATTGGTCCACGTGGCAATTGAGTCAGCATGAAGAAATAAAGTAAAAAATGGGTGTAGTGGTAGGGGCTTTATTTATAATGCCCTTGTTTCTGATTGGTTGATTATTTTATTATTTTTTTAATCTTTTAACTCAATATAATTAAAATAAAAGACAAATAAATATAAAAAAATTACAAATAATATTAAAAACACACAAATAATATATAAAACCACAAATAATATTAATTTTCATCTTCGCTTTCGTCATACTCTTCTTCTTCATCTTCTTCTTCTTCACCTTCTTCTTCATCTTCGCCCTCTTCGTTTTCACCTGCGTTTGGAATATACCGAACCGACCACGCATGTTGGACCATATCCGCCGTTAACGCGTCATGTGCATCATGGTCACAAAGTTCATGTGCGTTGAGTATTCTTTGTTCCATATTAGTTTGCGGTAGATCCTGAACGGCTTCCGGTACATAATTTTGGCATATCGCTTTACCTTCATCTTCTAATATCATATTATGCATGATTATACATGCATACATAGCATCTCGCAGTTTGTCCATGGTCCATGCACGAGCAGGATTTCTTATGTAATGCCAACCCTGTTGAAGAACCCCAAATCATCTCTCTATGTCCTTTCGTGCCGCCTCTTGAACCTTTTTAAAGTGTGCCATTTTTTCATCGTACAGGTTACTGAACATCTTAACGATAATGCTATACCTTGGATATATTCCGTCAGCCAAATAGTATCCGTGTGGGTAGTAGTTTCCATTAGCATAAAAACACGCCTTTGCTACCCTGCCAGAAATGAAATCCTCAATAATAGGCGACTGCTCAAAAACATTTAAGTCGTTGCATGAACCCACAACACCAAAATAGGCCGACCAAACCCAAAGATCGACTGAAGCCACCGCTTGAAGAATAATCGATGGTCCTTTTTGGTCACCACGTGTGTGTTGACCTCGCCAAGCGGTTGGGCAATTATACCACCGCCAGTGACGACAATCAATGCTACCCATCATTCCTGTTAACCCATGTTCATTCGTATGCACCTCGTAAATTTTCTGTAAGTCGTACCAAGTGGGCCTTCTAAGATACCGGGCTCCGTACAACTTTACTATTCCTAAAAAAATAAATACAAAAATATATAAAAAAAATTGATCTAACTATACACAAAAATATATAAAAAGGTAAATGAATTTACTTTAAAAAAAAGTGATGTACCTTGGCAAAAATACTCCAAAGAATCGCGTGTTGTTTTCTCGGCCATTTTTAAATACTCGTCGTTGATATCCGTCGTGTTACCGTTTGCGAGTATACGCAGTGCCGAGGTACACTTTTGAATAGACGTGAATCCCATCACCCCCCTAGCATCCGATTTTTGTTGAAAGTAAGGAAACGCGCTTTCCAAATCTCCGGATATACGTAGAAATAAACGTTTGCTCATCCGGAAACGACGCCTAAACGTCTTTGGGTCGGGGTAAGTCGGGTTTTCATCAAAGTAATCCTTCATCAATCGAGCATTTGCCGATATACGATCTCGTTTGTAATATTGTCTAGTTTGTTTTGGACGTGTAGGCGCACTAGTTTGTTCCATATATCTCGACGCAAGCGCACTCGTAACCGCATCTTGCTCCAACTATTCATCTGTCGAATCACCCTCATCGGCTAGAAACTCTTTGTAATATTCTCTCGCAACGGATGATAACGCGGGGGAACTCATTTTTTTTAAATATTGGTAATATGTGTTTTATTTGAATATGCGTTTTGTGTTTTGTGTGTTTTGTAAAATATGTGTTTTGTGTGTATATATAATAAAAGAAAAAAAATGCCGTTCAAATAAAACGGTCATATGACCGTTGAAGGTTCTTGGCCCTCCCTCCAAGTGGCACGTTTTCATTGGTTGGTTCGATTGTAATCAAGCGTTATTTAAATAACGCTCCCCGGGTTTTGGAAGGTATAGCGCGCCCCCGTAGCGGTGTGGGGGGCACTATTTTTATATATAACGCCTGAAAACGCTCCCACTACACCCGGTCTAACAGTTTGTTCTCGGTGGAGTATATGAGAAAAGTCATTTTTGATGCTTCGATTGTGTCAACCCCTTTCGGGATGGAATGGGACGGATGGGTGCCGGAAAAAGTTAATATCTTACTTTGGAAAGCAGAGATGGATTGAATTCCGACCCTTTGGGCTTTGAGTAGGAGAAACACTAATGTGGGTAACGTGGCGTGTAAATTTTGTGGTTATTCTGAGGAATCGAGAGAACATTTGTTTACTTCGTGTCACTTCTCGTCGGTTATATGACAATTTATTAGCAATTGGTGTGGAGTTCCGCCTATCTTTGCATTTTTGGTTCAGGACCTGCTTCTAGTTCATAAGAATGTGAAGCTGGGACACTTAAAGAGTAAAACCCTTCAAATATGACGGCATGTTGGTGTATTTGGAAAGCAAGAAATGTTCTCATGAAGCTATGCCCTCCAGAGTAATAGAGGATATTAAATCGCTCGGGTTTCTGTGGATGAAAAATAAGATCTCCTTGGAAGGCTATGTCTTGGATAGAGTGGTGTAACTTTACATTGTAATTTTTTTGTTTTGTTGCCCTTGGCCCTAGCGTCTTGCTAGGTGTCGAGTTGAATGAACAGTTAAAAAAAGCTATAAATAGTTATGTTGAGTTTGGATTTGAGGTATCCGGTTGTTGATCCTTTCAATTTTTTTACCTTTAGTTCAACGCAAGTGATCTCTTATGTTAAAATAATTCATCCCTTTCAATCCTTCAAGTTGTGTGCTACATGTGTTGGCGAATTGCCTCCCACAATAAAATGAAGCAAGATGCGTGGATTCCTTAATCAACTCTTGTGCGAGAAGATGATGACCGAGATTAACTAGTTGCGTGAGTAGAACAAAGATTTCGGTATTATATAGCAACAAAGTTGCATGTAATTCTCATGCTAAAGGAGAGTCTCTGGAAAAAAATTGTGTGAATTCGATGCCAAAATGAAGTGGGATGAGGCTATAAGCCATTGCTTCCAAACACCTTTTTGAACAGGCGAGCAGCGACAATACAAGCAAATGAAGTGGCAAGTTGCCATAAAAATACACCACGCTAACGCCCATCGTTGTCAGTCTCAGACAGGCTTCACACGGAAGGGTACGATTGCATCCTTTTGAGCTCCCACCAATTCCCATATTCGACACGTTTCCATCTAGTAACTTCTTCTCTAACTCAATTGTGGCTTTTGTGTTAATGTTGATTGGGTGGGGTGTCATGAGATTCGTCGTTCCACTTCAGGACATTTGTATTCCTATAAAAAAACCTTACCTCCTCTTAAGTACCACCATGTTTTAGTGCTCAAGTTGTATCAACGCATGATAAAGACAACTTGGCTTTAGAATCTTGTCTCACTATTCGACTAGTGTCTCCTACCAGGGATGAGTTCGGTACTGTACCGTACTAGACCAATCTTGACACCGATTTTCGCCAAAACTTGGTACCGATACCAAAAATATACGGTATGGTACGGTATCGGCATTTTAAGGTAAAATATCGACTCGAACCACAACCGAACTGAACCGATACCAAACCGAAAATATTGATACCGATTTTTGTCAAAACTTGGAACTGAATTGTTATCGAAAATGGACCGGCATCAGTATTTTCAATATCTGGATGGGTTCGGTATTTTATACCGAAATGCTCATATCTCCTAGTTCTCTATGAGAGTATAAATGCAATTAACATAGCTTATAATCAAATACAACGCCAATCACCTATTCAAACAACCCTAAAATCCATGACCCTAGTAGCAACATGTGGAAAATGTATTTTATTGTGAACAAGTATTATAACTGCAATTCATATAAGAATACCTGCTTTCTAAAACGACAGGAAAAAGATTTCACAAAAAAACTAAAATTTAGACACAATTACAACAAATTTATCACACACACACAATGCAAAGCACCTTAGGCAATTGAATTTATGTCATGCATCACTTATTACCTTGTTTTACAGGCTCATCGTCATCTTCAATATCCCAACTCAAATCCTCGTCGTCATCTACAGCTGTACTCAAGCGCTTGCGCAGGTCAGCTTTGTTTGTTGTGTCAACATGAGATACGTTCTTGTCGTCAGTTTTCCCAAGATCCTCAATCTCATCCCACTCGAGATCCTCATCTTCCTGAAATGAAGGTTCGTTTGATTTAACCGTGACATTACTATCTTTCGTTTCATCTGAATCCGGTTTGAGATCGACCTTTTCATCAGATTTGGGCACTGATTCAGCTTCCTCAACATGAGTTTTAATTTCACCACTGATTTCGGGTTCCTCTACATTGTTCTTATCAACACTAACCACATTGGTTATCATCTCCTTATCTTCATTACCAATCTTAGAACTTTCTGTTTCGGTTTTATCATTTGAATCTTGGCTTTTTATAATTTTTGGACTTAGTTGCTCAGTTTCTTGTTGCTGTTCTTCTTCTTCATTATCTTCATCATCATCATCATCATCAACATCCCAACTCAATTCTTCCTCATCATCCACCGACAACGATCTCTTCACAAGCTTAGCTCTCATTTCCTCCTGCTGCTTAAGCTTATGCACCTTATAATAATATCTAAACCAAAAAGTCCCATCATCAACCTCATTCGGAACAAGTTTTGCATAAACTTCCTCCAAACCACCATTCTCTCCAATTAACTCCTCAATCTCATCCTTCTTATCTCCAACCACAAACCCTAACTTCCACTTATTATAATCCTCTACATCCTCAGGATCCTCACAAAACACTCTCACATCACTCCTAATCGCATTCAACTGAGCATCAAACCTACTATACCTCACCGAATCCAAACCACCACGATCACTATAACTATGTCTTTCAGAAGCATCAGAATCATCAACATCAGAAGGTGCTAGAAGAGCTTCCTTACCTTGTGCGATAATCTCCGCCGTCGATTTCAACACTCCGTCAATTGCCGACGTTCCTACGTCAATAGACGCCGGCAACTCCTTCACTGCACGACTCGCAACTTCACGAAACAGGTCGGATTCTTTCCTCAAACCAGTACCTATTAGATCACAGTTGTAATTAGTAATTTTAAAGGGTGGTTAATGTAAATATGAGTATTATATATACACCTGTCTTGTAATCCTAATTAGGCTTGTAAATGAATAGAACGGACATGAACGGGGCATTTTCATGTTTGTTCATTTAGCTTTTACCTAACAAACGATCGAAGACGAACAATTAAACAAACGGGGTTTTCTTGTTCATGGTCCTCCGCTAATAAATGACATGCTCATGTTTGTTTATGTTTATTCATTACTAGTATAATTAAACGGTTCACAACGTAGATGAACGACCACAACTGAACTTATATGAACGAACACAACTGAGCTAACACCAATTAAAAGTAAACATGAATAACAATGTCTTAGACCTAAAACAATAATAAAACTAAACTAAATTGCAAGGTTGCAAAAGGCGCTAGGCGGGGGGTGAGGTCCAGCCTAGGGACTAGTCGGGACTAGGCGAAAATTAGGCGGAATTAGGTGTTTTGGTATTTTATACGTATTTTATATATATACACACAAATTTAGGTGTTTTTTGAAAATATGTTAAGATATATACACATAATACTAAAAAATACTTAGAAATACTTAGAAATTTAATAAAAAAAATCACCGCCTAGGCCCGCCTAATGGCCGCCTAATGCCCAAAACGCCTAGATCTCCGACTAGGGCCTAATTCCGATTTTCTTCACCACCTAGCGCCTAGGCGTGCCAAGGCCGATTTTTGCAACATTGCTAAATTGTAATAGGTGATATTTTAATTTTATAAACTACAGTAAATTTTAATGGGCCAAACAATCATAAATGAAAATATCAATGAACGAAATTAAACAAACAACATAACTTAATGAACATAAACAAACAAACATTCACGAACATAAATAAACAAAGTTAAACGAACGTTCATGAACATAAATGAACGAACGAGACATATGTTCACGTCCATTCGTTTAACTAAATGAGTCAAAGGTTTTGTTCATGTCCGTTCGGTTCACTGAACGTTCGGTTCTTTTGCAAGCCAAACACTAATGCCAGACACAATTAAAACAAACAATTACAATTACACACTCTTAATTATTAATTAGTAGTATTAGAGTGTCGTTAATGTAAACATAAGTATTATGTATCCTCCTCTCTTGTAACCCTAATGCGATTAACACAATTATCAAACATGAATACAACAAAACTCCTTTAACTACTTTATACCTCATCCTAATGTATATAACACTGTAACACAATTGTATGTTTTATGTACAATAGAAATGATAGACTAGCCTCCTAATTTAAATCGTTTAAAAAAAGTACAAAATCACATAGTACTTTTTTATTAAACAGTCTTATCGTGTCTTAAACTTAAACTGGTCAGGAAGACGGAATCAATACAAACAATAACAATTACACACACTTAAAGGTGTTTTATCAGTACCAAATTCCTGCAGATCTCGACGGTACGTTTCGAGCACTGATTCCGATTTAGTGGTTAATGTTTTCACCAGATCTCCAAAGCTCCATAAACCACCACCACTAGCGCCACCGTCTTCCGATGAATTAATATTCGAAGTGGAATCATCATCATCTTCTTCATCGGCTTTGTTTTGGTGATGATTTGGTGATTGAGTTTGGTGAGGATCTGGATCGGGTTGTGAGTGATTATCTGGAGATTCGGGTTCTGGATCATCTGATAATATGGATCTAAAGAAATTCATTTTAATGATGATGATTCAAGTGATTAAATTATTATTTTAGGGTTTGTGTGGAGATAGAGATTGTCTCTGGTTTTATCCTTTGAATCCTGATTATTATTATTTTATTATTGTTTTTATTATTATTATTAAATAACGGTAAACTATTATTATAAATTGGGTCACACTTTTTTAACTGGGCTATACATATTAGGCTCGTCTTCTTTTGAAAACCACTTATCAGTTATCACTCACAGTGTGGCCCAACTAAATCCATTGAGATGGGCCGGTTGGGTAATTGATTTAGTTTGGAGTTTGAACTATGAACATGTTTTATTAAATGGGTTGGGTTGGGTTGGGTTGAGGGGTGTTGGTATGAGGGGTTATGGGTCGACATGTTTTGTTCTTTATTTATATATATATATATATTTTTTGTTGTAATATGTGTGTAATATTTTAATAGTTAAAAGCTAAATTAGTACTAGGTTTTATAGTTTAAACTTTAAAGGTAAGCTGTGTTGTACACATTTGTTGTTTTCTTAGGACTGAAGTGTTCAAGATGTAATTAACATCTTTATTGAAAAGTACACTATGTGAATTTTTTTTTTACTTTTTTAAAAAAATAATATATTAAATTAGGAGACAATGATCCATCATTTCTCCTTTGTACATAAAAGTATAAATATGTTATAGACATGAGATATGAAGTAGATAACCGAGTCGTATTAATGTTTGATGATTGTATTATTCGCGTCGTCAGAGATCTGTTAAACACGATAAGACATGTTTCGTCAGCGCTAGTTTTTTTTTCGTTTGTAATTTTAGAGTTTTAATATATAACAACAAAATAATATTTTTATAGGTTAAATGGGTCGTGTTTGTGCCAACCCACGAATACGAGTTCTGTGTTTGTGTTTATGTGTATCACACGGTTTTGGGTTCGAGTCGTGTTAGAATTGTTGATCACCCTAAAAGAGACTATTCTTTGAGTCATAGTTTATGGTTTTCAATTTCTTATTATTTAGACTCGCATGAATCTCATGGTAGTCAAGAATATAAGCAAATTGAAGAAAAGTACAATAAAGATTTATGGTATCAACGGCTATGATTCACCCTTATCATACAAGCAAACCCTTTGTCTTAAAAAAGAGGACCCATGCTTCACTTTTTTAAACTTTTCTTTACCTCAACATCAAAGATTAGAATCATAAAGAAATCCTTAAATTCTTGTGAGTTTTGGTGAACTAAAATTACCAATTAAATTATGCAAGAAAAGGGCAAACAAGATGATGGTTTTGGCCCATTAGGCATTTGCCATAGGCTATTCAACTTCATCATGAATAGCATCCTTGCTCGAGGTACTAGACGCGTCACATTGGGTACAAGCATCACAACGTCACCTCACGATGATGAAAATCGAGCTTTTGAAGCTAGTCATACGGGCCAAATCACATCACCCCAATATGACAATACTCAAGCTCTTGAAACTAGTCAAACGGGCCAAGACAAAGCCACTAAGCCGGACAATCATGAACTAGCAGTCGAATTTAGACACACAAGCGGTTCAATGGTCAACAAAACTAGTAACCCTTCAAGTCAAGTCGTGATCCAAGAAACTACGAATTCAACACAAGCCCGTAAAGAAAGGGGTTCACAAGATCAAGGTAAGGTCATCGATGATCATGGAAAGTCAACTTTGACCATTTCAGAAGGTGGTAATTTGCCTAGAAGGAAGCCTCATCTTCTGACTGTTGCTTCAAACATAAATGAGAAAGCTGATGCATTCATAAGGAGCAAGAAGAAAGCCATGGAGATTGGAGAAGACTTTGAGCATGCAACATACAAATGATGTTTAAAAATCAAAATGGTTGTTGTAAGTTGTAACATGCTTAACCAAAATAATATTGTGCGCGTTTCATGGTTGTTATGATTGATTAAAAAACACATAGCTACTCCTTACTATAAAATGAATGTTGCTTTTTTCTATTCTGAACGGCAAACTAACCTACTCCTAATAATCTTCCGGTAAAATGAATGTTACCCGCTAAACAACATAGCTACTTGAATCAAATATGCAGGGAAACAAAACAAATTAATGTACAACAAAGATTGGTATGGGGTTCCTAGAAATCTGACTAATCTAAAACAATAACTAAAACAAGATAATGGCATAAACAACATACCTAAAACAAATTATCTATGTATGCTCAAATGTGGTTGTGTTTTTGGTTTTTACTGTTGTTAAACATAACAAATTGGTGTTAACCTCACATTCCATTCTAATGTTGCAAAATCTAACCGTAAAACCCTCTTCTCGTTCACCTTCGCATTTCAAAACAAACCTAAAACCGAACAAGTTCCTGATTTTTGGCCTAAAAATCAAGAATCTGCCAAACAATCATCATCTTGATCAGTTTGGCAAACAATGTCAAAATTCAAAGGAAGGTCTTGATCTTGACGAACGATAAAGATCATACGGAGCCCATAAATGGTCAACCACACACGGCTTCCCTGAATCAAGCCTTAACCATGGTTTACCTTTACCACTCCAATGCAGCAAACTTATTGCACCAGGGTGCAAACTCCTGCATTTTCCTTCAATGTTGTCACCACCCAACCCATGCTGGTTCCAACTATGATGAACCGGTTTTATATTCCCAGCAAAAACTAGCAAAAATGGTGGCAAAGAACCCAAATGATAAATCTTCTTTTGTTTCTGAACCACCATCCATTCTTCAACTTTTTTAAGATACCCGCCAGCATGCCATTTTTCGACGTCTAAAACCATTACACCCGTGTTGAAATAGCAAGGCTCTTTCCCTTCAAATATCTTCTGTAATTCGGGTTCGTTCCAGAAATTGTCATTGAAGTATTGTGTGAAATTTGCTTCACAATATTCTGGTGCAGCAAGTACCTTGTATTAGATAGAATATATTATATCAGACAGTGTTGATTGTAACATATTTTTCATAGTCAATAATATATATGAATGATTAGGTTTCATATGTAATTTTCCATTCTTCAAGTTTTTGAAGATATCCATCTAAAACCATTATTATTTGATTAGGGTTTATTGCATATCATTTTCGAGACATATTTTATTCGATTAGGTATCGTTTATAATTATGTTCATGGTTTAGGATCTGCTAAAAAGGAGATTTTTCCCAAAATGTATAAAAAACAACTTAACATATGATGGCTATACCGTTAGTTATACGCTATACTACCATGTGGAAAAATAAATAAAAATCTTGACACATGTTCAGAAAAACTCGTCGATACTATAGCACTATTTGAAAAAATAAATAAAAATCTTGACACCATGTTCACAAAAACGCGTCGATACCATGCCAAAAAATTTAACACACCATGTGAAAGAAAATCTTGACACCATGTTCACAAAAAAGCGTCGTCGATACCATACTTAAAAATTTAGCACACCATTTTTACACTTTTTCGGGCAAAATCTCCGTTTTAACATAAGTTATCCCGTCATATTATATATAGTTGATCAATAATACATAACAACGTGCATTGTATTGTATCTTATATATATAGTCGATTAATAATACCTTGTTCCCCAAGTCAACACGCCACAACTTATCAATATCATCAACAACAACAAGATCCGAATCAAGATAAATAATCCGTTTAACATGCTTAGGAATAATATCGGGCAAATAAATCCTTGCATAATTCAAAGGCTCATCAAGCGCTTCACGTATAGATTTCGATATCTTCCCTTGAACCAAACTGGAATCAAATCGATACAACTTAAAATTAAGATAAGGAAAGGTGGTCTTAATACTAGTCATAATATCCTGATCAAACCGAAGCCATAGGAAATGAAAGGCCACATTTTCGGGGCAACCGGAGTTATGCAAAATGGACAAAATGGCAGCCATGGTACCACGAAGGTAATTGGAATCAAGGGTCATGGCTAGATGGATGGTATCGTTGACCGACGACCCGCATGGTTGACCGTTACGGAAGGCAGGAGCTTCACGGAAGAAGTAGTTGACATTTTGGGAGAGTTTACGCACGGCTAATGAGGGTGGGAAGGAGAGAGACAGGAGGCCAATCAGGAGTAATGAATGGGTAATTAAGCTCCAATAGGCCATCCTGCCGGCATTAATGGTGATATTAAGGGGTGTTAAACAGCCATTAATATGGCATGGCTGGTTAAGGAAGATATTATTATGGTTTATGAAGATACAATCTTTGCAACGGATTTTGGTGGGGTTGAGAGGAAGAGAAGATTATTCGGAAGATAAATCATAAATGTTAAAAATAGTAATAATAAAAAATTGGTCTATATAGGTCATGTGGATCAAAATTAATAGACTCAAAGAAATATAAGTTTTTGGGACTTCGATCATAAAAGATAGTTTTTTAAGGTGAATTTCTTGTGAGCGACTCATTGTTACGATGCTAACTGAAATCGTTACCCCGTCAAGGTTGGCTGAACTTCATGTTCTATCGGATCCGGGCCAGCAATCGTCACCCATTCAAGGCTGGCCGAACTCCGTGTTCTATCGGATTGAACCGAGGTGACCCTCATGATTGAACCCCCCTCGGTGGGTTTGTCACCATCCTTGCACACTATTGCCTCTGATACGTGTACCCACAAGACCACGATCTCCATGAACGTCTTCTGAATACATTTAGTTAATTTGTTTAAGTTAGCATATTACTTGCACATATTCTGCACGTAGGTTAGTTATAATAAACTATGGAATTAGTGGGTTTAGTGGTAGACGGTTATCATTCTTTATGTAAGGCTATATAAGAGCCTTTAGCATTTTTATTAATGGAGATGAATGAAATTATGAAGAAAGCTTATGCTTTGTCCCTCTTCTCCTATCTTTGTATTCTTGGAGTTTGACCTACTCTACAAGTCCATATCAGCCTCATTATTTGATGTAGATAGGGATCGAATCTGAGTCTTCTAAAGAGAACTCAAGTCTTTCTACCACCTGATTTGTAGATCATTGGCAGATCATAAAGATAGTAGCTGCTGGTCATGGAATAAAGTTATATTCTGTTTCTAAAATTGGAAATGAAAAAAATACCCTCTAATATGTGTGTCATCTTTGGTAAGGCTTGGGGATTATAGGTGGGTTTGGGTTTGGACCGCCAGCAGCAGCACCAGCAGCACCAGCAATAGCAGCTGAAATGTCTCAGGGGCAAAAATACCCTTTATTTAAGGCGTGCGCAGTGAAAAGCTCATGAAATGCCTTACGGGCAAAGATGGCATCCCAGAATCCTAGGATGAACTTATTCGCGCGTGGCAAAGATCTTCGTGGCTTCTGAAGGATCTTTCCGCCCAGCAGCAGCACCACCACCACCACCAACAACAACAACAACAAAAGGAAGTCTGTATGGACGCACATTTCAGGGTCCACAGAAGAGGGAGAATACTTCTCCTCTAATGACGCCCACCAGCTCATATCCAACAAGCAAACACGGGACCAACGCGACAACTCTAAGAAGAACCACGAATGCACCCCACTAACAAAAACAATGTCTCAAGTCCTCAAGACAGAGCAGATTACTCTCAAGGAGCCCAAGCCCCTTGGAAAAAGAAAGAATGTGGACACAGGCAAATTCTACGAGTACCACAATGATTTTGGACATCTTACAGACAATTGTTGCAGTCTGAAAATGGAAATTGAGTCCGTGCTGAAGTCAGGACAGCTCGGACACTTGGTCAAAAACGTGCACAAAGGTGCACAAGGAAACAATGGCGACGATAATCATGCTAAGGTTCGCGAAAGAAAATACGCGACCTCAATACTCACATGGTTACATATACCCTGTGCCACCAATGTAACATGACCAAGGTTGGGACAAAAAGCACCCACCAGGGAAAGCGATCCCGGGCGCAGCAAAATGACGACTCTTGGTACGTCAATTATTCGTATCCAATGTGTGATCAAATGGGTGTAAAAGACAAGTCAAGAAATAGCGAAGTGATTGGTACGTCAATTTTTGGATAATATGTAGCAAAAAGTTTATGATATAAGTTATATAGTTTTTGGTTTTGGAAGTTGTTTGCTTTGCATTGTACATTGATGGATGTATTGCTAGCCGTTTGATGGTTTAATAAAATTGGTGTTTTAATTTGTTGAGCATTCAAAAATATATCTTCTCTCTTTAATTGGCTCTCTATATACATATGGTTAATATTGACAACTATATTAATACAAGCCTTTAGAACATTTAGGGTCTGTTTGGTATGGAAAAGGGAATGGGCGAGAGAATGGAATGGTGAAGGTAATGGAATGGACAAAGGAATGAAATGGATGATTACCATTCCATGGTTTTGTTTGGTTACACCTAAGAATGGAATGAATCATTACTTTGTATCGTTTGATATGTAGGAAAAGACAAAGGAATAAAATCACGGTGGTGAGTGGTGGCGGTGGTTATTGGCAACGGGGCCGGCGACGGTGGTTGCGGAGGTGGTGGTGATCGGTGGGTGGTGGCGGCAACGGTGACGATGGTGGTGGTAGTGGTGGTCAGTGGCAGCGACGACGATGGGATGTGGTGGTGGGTGGCGACGTTTGGTGGTGATAGTTGCGGTGATGGCGATGGTGGTCGGTGGCAGTGGGTGGCGACATGGGGTGACGACGATAGTGTGTAGTGGCGACGGCGGTTAACGGTGGCGGTGGTCGGTGACGTAGAGTGTCGGTGGTGGTAGGTGGTGGAGGTGGCGGTTGGCGGTGGGTCGCGGTGGTGGTGGTCGGTGATGGCGTTAGTCGGTGGGTGGCGGTGGTCGGTAACGGAGAGCGGCGGTGGTGGTCAGTGGGTTGCAGCGGTCGGTGGTGGTCAATGGTGATGAAGGGTGACAAAGGGAATGAAACAGGGGGTTGGATGGAATGAATTTTGAGGTTTTAAAAGGAATGAAATGGAGGAGGTAATGGATAATTCTATTACCTTGACCAACCAAACACCTTTTTTTTTCATTCCATTTCGCCTCTCATTCCTGCGTACCAAACACTACCTTATAGTAAGGTCTCTGTATATTTGTGAGTGAATCACTCATATGGAGAATGAGGTTGTGAGTGGAGGAGAGATAAAATATTACTTTTTATCGGTATATTTAGGGAAACACTGTTCCCTGCATCTATTTTTAAATATTTTTTAGAGCGATTGTGAGTGAATAAGAGAACAAAAATAATGAAAAAAGTATTATTTAATTGAAAATGAAAGATAAAATATAGTGGTTTTTAATGTAATATGATGATAATGAGAAACCTTTTTTTTATAAAATACGTTTCGTATAACGTTTCAATATATGTATTTGATTAAAACGAAGATTTGATCCATTATAAATGCAATGATAAACATTGAATTCAATACTTGAATGTATGAATGACTACTATTGACAACTTGATAAAGATGAGGTGACGGACGTCACAACCACCACCCTCCCTCTCCTCACTATCTCCTCTCTCCTCCACAACAACAACAATAATAATAATAATCTTTGTACAAACACCATTCGTATGAAAACAACTTATTCTGATTATGGTAAACTCATACAAGAACTCCCTCTTGGGGTGCTTCAACCTTCATCTGTTCCCGATATGGTTTACCTTGTGAAAGCAATACATAACTCGATCTGAAAAGTTAATATCAAGTTTGAATAATAATAATAATAATAATAATAATAATAATAATAATAATAATAATAACAATAACAATAATAGTAGATCTGTAGATTGGAGTTTTTTTGAAGTTGTATGTTTTTAGGGTTTCTTATGATGATGCTCTGTTTTCTTATAGGAATGTTGATAGATGAAGATGATGATAGGCATGTTTTTATATTAGGGAAAAAAAACCAAGTCATCATATACCTCAGCTGCTACGTTAGCTTACACCAACACAATTTGTTCATATTTAATGGAGGTTCATTTTTGACATTCACATGTGCGGTTAAAATTATACTAGTCAAACATTAAAGTTTGAATTATTATTGGCCAATGAACCAAACTTTGAATTATTTAAATCCAATACTTTTTTTTTGTTATACACAGTTGATGTCAATTTATTGTTCTCAGGTATCGGGTAGTTTCAAAAAAGAAACAAAAAAAAAAAATGTTTATGAAGAGAAAAAATAATAAAACGTCAACCTTTATACAAATATACAATTAATATCAATTTATTGGGTATGTTTGGTAATGAGCTTTTAAGAGCTTCAAGCTTTTAAGAAAAAGCTCTTACTCAATAAAAAGCCTTGTTTGGTTGAAGGAGCTGGAAGCTTTTAAGTTTGAGAAAAAGCTCTATAGTGAAAAGCTACTAGTAGTAGCTTTTAAGAAAAAGCTCTACTAGCTACAAGCTTTTAATTAGTAAATGACACAAATACCCATTCTATTTTAAAAATAAAATAAAGCCCTTCTTTAAAAGCTTTTAATTATGTCCATTTTGGTCATTTTATACATTTTATTAAAAGCTCCAGCTACTCTGCCAAAGACAAAAATATATTTAAAAAGCTTGCAGCTACCAGCCATCAACTAGTTTTGCCAAACATACCCATTGTGTGGCTTCAGAGAGATAGAAGCACAAAAAGAAAGTTTATAACGGGAAAAAATATATAAAATCGATTTTAATAATAAAAGTTCATTTATTTTAATAATTATATAATGTCAGTTTTTTAATAAACATTTATTTAAGAGAAAGTATACGATATAAAGTTATTAACATAAGAAGCGTAAGAAGCCACCATAATACGCCACCTGTCAACTCTGGTTAGGTTTAATTAACCTAATTTTGGTTTATCACAGGGGTAAATTCGTCTATATGCGTTCCTTCAATCACGTTCTAATTAACGTTTCAATTAATACGATCGAATTCAATTAATGAGATTCAATTCATGATCGTGAACATATAATCAAATGAGATTCAATCGAACCAAATTTTAATTTTCGATTTGCAAGATTGCTCTGTTTTTATCAAACTAGATGTTGAATACTGTTTTTGATTTTAATCGAAATAATATATGGTTTTGATTGTTTTAGATCGTTGATTATAAGTTTGGAGAGTTTGTTATTTAAAATCAAGCCGTGGATGTGTTTTTTGTCAGAATCAATTATGCAGGTTTTATTACCTGGAATTAAACATTAGGGTTAAGAGAGGTGGAAGATGATCTTAATAGAGTGTGTCTAAAAGTATGGAAACTAGATTGAACGTGCGTTTGTTTTAAATGGTCTTTGTTTGTTTAAACGCACCTTTATCAACCAATTTAATTATAAACGCACTCACAAGTCTCACCGAGTGCGTCCAATTTAATTTCACCAGATGCTGACATTCAATCAAATACCGAGGCACTCACAAATCTCACCAATTTAATAGAGTGCGTCCGTTGAAATAATATTTGCTTTTAAAACTATGTAACTTCTACATGCATATTTTCTTGCATGCTTGAAATAGTTAACAATAAATACTTATAATTCAATTAAGTTAGATTAAATTAAATTGGGGAACACAAGTTCTTATGGAGACATGATATATACGTATTGTTTAATTTCGTCAATAATTTTCTATAATAAACAATACTGCACCGTTTGTTCTGAGCCAAGAAACATAACTACATAAGTCAACTGAGATTTGGTAATAACTAATAACAATTATATCATGCGTCCACTTTATGCATACCGACGCACTCACAAAACTTGAACTTCGATGAAAAACAATTGTCTCTGTTTTATATCGCAAAAACAGAGGATGGGGTGTTTTAATTAAAAGAGGGATAATTTCAAGTGCGTCTGAATTTATAAGAGTGCGTCTGTTTAAACATAATAAGGTGCGTCTGTTTGTTTGTTTATTGTTAACCAGTGACTTTTTAAACGCACCCTATAATTTAACAGAAATACTGTGCGTTTAAACATATCATGTTTTGTCAGTCTCTGATGTTCATCATCTGAAACTTTTTTCAAATCCAATTTTTTTCTTTAATTATTGTTATATTATTAAAATCGTAAGTTTATGTGAATATTACATGCGTTGATTGTGATTTTTGAATATGATTTTACTGATTTTATCAATTGATTTGTAATACTCTGTTTTTATTGTTTTTCTGCAACTACGTTTTGATTTGATTCAATCAAATGTTTTTTATTCTGTAATGATTCTGAACGTTTAATTGATTTGAATTCATGTTAAATCGTTGAAAAATTTTGTTTGATTGTACGTTTAATCGAATGTTTTGAATGTCTGTTGTTACGATCTTTCAAAATTTTAAACGCGTTATCCCTAATTTACCTCTGGTTAGCTTAACTGAAGTATGATTAGGGTTGTTAATTACCATCTTGTCACCGCCTAAATCCAATGGCTCAGAATGCTTCTTATCGCTTCTTACGTTAAGAAGCTTTATACGTTATCTCTTCCCTTTATTTAATAATTACTTTTTTTATCGGCATTTAATAATTAACTAAACCCACTTTTTTTTAATAAAAGTAAATTCTACTCTCAATATAAAGTGTTCGTGTGCAGAGATACATTTAGACAGGAAATATAAAAGTTCGTTAATAATTCGAACTTACATTTTTAAATCTCAAGAACACGTCATTAATACTCCTCCGAATTGAGATGATCTTTAATAAGACGCCATTGATGATTTGCTCGACGTATCTTTATAAACCTCATCCTTTTTGGTGAATTACACTCTATATATAACAAAAGATGCAAAGTAAACTATACATAAATTAGAGTTATATAATAAAACTTAACTATACTGGTTCGTTAGTTGGTTACCTCGGTCCTAAACTGTAGGTCTGAAACTGGCGGGTCGCTAGAAGGGATCTGCAGCAACGGTTACAGTCGCTGAAAAATTGGTAAGCTTGTTAGATTTAGTTGAAAGAGATAGAAACATATAATCTTATATAGAAGTAAAACCCTGCGTTGTCCTAATAAAAAGAAGGCAAAATTTAGGGTAAACAGTGTTGAGTCAAGTCATGTACCAGCCTACAAGCAATGTTGCCTCAACTCATACAGTTAAATAATAGTATTCTAAACGAATTGTCCAAATTAATATTAAAATATCTTCTCTCTAAGTTTTGGAATTGTGTAGTGGTCTAATCAAATAATGCCTCACATGAAAGATAAAGTGTGCAGAGGAATCGTGTCGGAATGGTCTGATAACATAAGGTTTTGAAACATGTGGTCAAGATGGTTTTTTTTTGGGTTTAAGGAACATAGATTATTGGAAACGATTTGGGGCCGGTTAGCAAGTGGTTGTCTAGCGCGGGTCACAATTATTCGTGTCCAATGTGTGATCAAATGGGTGTAAAAGACAAGTCAAGAAATAGCGAAGTGATAGGTACATCAATTTTTGGATAATATGTAGCGAAAAGTTTATGATATAAGTTATATAGTTTTTGGTTTTGGAAGTTGTGTGCTTTGCATTATACATTGATGGATGTATGTATTGCTAGCCGCTTTGATGGTTTAATAAAATTGGTGTTTTGTTGAGCGTTCAAAAAAAATACTCCCTCCGTCCCACTTTAAATGTCCCACTTTCAAAAACACACATTTTAAGAAATTTTTTGTTTGTATGTGGTAAAATGACAATAATATCCTCAAAAGTGGTGATTGTGTTTTGTCTTTTATGGGCAAAACTGGAAATTACATTTCCATTTTTGGAAAGGGACATTTAATTTGAGACAAACAAAAAAGGAAATTAGGACATTTGAAGTGGGACGGAGGGAGTATATTCTCTTTAATTGGCTCTGTATATACATATGGTTAATATTGACAACCATATTAATACAAGCCTTTACAAAATTTAGGGTCTGTTTGGTATGGGTAATGGAATGTACAAGAGAATGGAATGGTGAAGGTAATGGAATGGACAAGGGAATTAAATGGATGATTACCATTCCATGGTTTTGTTTGGTTACACCTAAGAATGGAATGAATCATTACTTTGTATCGTTTGATATGTAGGAAAA
Source organism: Ambrosia artemisiifolia (assembly GCA_032199755.1). NCBI lineage: Eukaryota > Viridiplantae > Streptophyta > Magnoliopsida > Asterales > Asteraceae > Ambrosia > Ambrosia artemisiifolia. The sequence goes on from CM063520.1 coordinate 52,551,718, forward strand.
GACAAAGGAATAAAATCGCGGTGGTGAGTGGTGGCGGTGGCGGTGGTGGTTATTGGCAACGGGGCCGGCGACGGTGGTTGCGAAGGTGGTGGTGATCGGTGGGTGGTGGCGGCAACGGTGACGATGGTGGTGGTAGTGGTGGTCAGTCGCGGCGACGACGATGGGATGTGGTGGTGGGTGGCGACGTTTCGTGGTGATAGTTGCGATGATGGTGATGGTGGTCGGTGGCAGTGGGTGGCGACAGGGGGTGACGACGATAGTTAGTGGTGGCGACGGCGGTTAACGGTGGCGGTGGTCGGTGACGTAGAGTGTCGGTGGTGGTCGTCGGTGCTTGGTGGTAGGTGGTGGAGGTGGCGGTTTGTGGTGGGTCGCGGTGGTGGTGGTCGGTGATGGCGTTAGTCGGTGGGTGGTGGTGGTCAGTAACGGAGAGCGGCGGTGGTGGTCAGTGGGTGGCAGCGGTCGGTGGTGGATGGCGGTGGTCGGTGGTGGCGTCAGGTGGTGGTGGTGGCGATGGGTGATAATGGTAGAGGTGGGTGGTGGTGGTGGTCACTGGTGATAACGGTGACAGAGGGAATGGAATGGAAAAAAAAACAGGAGGGTTGGATGAAATAAATTTTGGGGTTTTAGAAGGAATGGAATGAAGGAGGTAATGGATATTTAATTCCATTACCTTGACCAACCAAACACATTTTTTTTCATTCCATTGTAATGTTCTATTCCATTCCGCCTCTCATTCCTGCGTACCAAACACCATCTTATAGTAAGGTCTCTGTATATTTGTGAGTGAATCACTCATATTGAGAATCAGGTTGTGAGTGGAGGAGAGAGAAAGTATTACTTTTAATCGGTATATCTAGGGAAACAAAACAAATAAGAATATAAGTTCAATAACTCAATAATAATAAGTATATGATAAAAGGGTAAAAAAAAAGTATGCATTTTGTTTTTCTTTATGTGAAGACAACATAAAATGACTAAATCGCCAAAACAATTAACAATAAAATACTGATCCCTGTTAAAATTTGAACTTTCTTTCTTTCAAACTAGGTTTTTATCCAGCCGCGCGTTGCGGCGGCGTCAATCCGATTTAGAAAATAATTAAATAATGATACAGCGCCCATTCAAAGGACCAAGCATTTCTATACATTATCATATGTCAAGATAAGATAACGCAATGTGTAGAAACATGAGATATGAAATTCGGATCCGTGAAAATGCATTGTTCATAAATCATAATGAATAAAATAATAATATAGTTAAAAAAATTTTTCTGAATAAAATAATAATATAGTTAGTGGGATTTGAGGCGCGCGTTACGCGCATTTTACGCGCATTTTAATTTTGGCGTGTTCAAAACATTAGCAAGCCGAGATTAAGTAACAGTCTTCATAGCAGGATTCAAACACAAAAACAACCATAACAATCAAAGACATGGTTGTTTGGTAAGCGTTTTAATAAATATTCGCAATCTCACATAAATGCAGCCTTACAACATACCTAATCCAAACTATGAATCAATCTCGCGTTGTGTGATAGTGACGTAGAAAAGGATCGGATCAAACAACACTTGTAGCCTTTTTTTGTGTCCACTCTCTACAACCATGTAACAAACCTAGAAAGAAGGCCAAGACAAAGCAGCCAAGCAATATCATATTTAATCACAATCATGTAAGCGAATTAAAAGTCGAGACTCTTACCTCCGCCAATTCAACCATGCGGATTTCAAGTTGGGTGAAGCAAGCTGCCAGGGACACTCAAATGGTTGAGAACATGATCTTTTCCCACTTAGCTCTTCAACAACTATTTCAAACAATTCATTAAAAGAAGATTTGGTATATTAGAAATGTAAACAACAAAATAAAGTTGTAGTCACTTACCTGACATTCCCTGTGCACTTGCACGTGAGCAAGCATTAAGTTGCCATAGGCATCACAAATGCAATATAAGTGAGTAACCTAATGATTAATTAATTAAAATTCCATGTGAAATGTAGGCGCATTTCCTTTTGCATCAATTACTCACATAGGCTCATCAACCGAAACGAAGTATATCAATATAATAAAACGCCTAACGATATATGATGTTCAGCGGTAAATACTTACATTAGTGTGACATATATTTCCAACCTGAGGCCTTTCGTAAATAGAGCTCTTTTGGTGGCAAACATTGCTGCATCCACCTGAATAAACTATGGAAACAACTCACTGATTTAGCAAATAAGGCCTAGATATTTAATTTTCAGTTAAATACTTAAATCACTTAACTTATAAAGTCGCTAGGATTGATATCTAACAAAGAAGCCATATTTTACATGATTTAGTGCCTAAACATATAAAAAACTCAAACGATCAGGTCTTTTTTACATAATCAAAAACTATGAAGGCATTAACAATATATAATGGACCTTTCTGAGTTTTTATAAGTTCAGGGAGTTGATCATGAAAACAATGAAGTTCAGGTACTTACATGCGAATTCAGCGAAAACCTCTACATTTTTAGACATTTGCCCTTGTAACAGAATTTTCTACATGGCAACCCGACCCAACCATGCCATTTCAAGCCATACGAAAAAGTTGACTTTTGCAACCCATACCCATTTCAAAACACTTAATATAGTTGGAATAAGATCTCCGTATTAACTTTAAAGCGCTAAATGAAAACTGCGATAACTAAAACTCTAAAGAAAGAACATAACTCAATACATTTATTCAAGACAGATACTTTCATTGTACTAATAGACATACAAAGAAGCTTTATTATCACCTGCGGTGTGCCTTTGACTTTGACCCGTACAATAAACTCTAATATTCCCTGTTCAAACAACAGACAAGTTGCCCGTGAAGAACCATCATTAGACTGTAACCGATAAACAAAAGGAATAGTAAACTGAAATTTTACATAATAACATGTCCATAAAAGGGAGTATACAATTAACGTACCTTGAACATAATTAGGCGATAGGTATGTGTGCGTGTATTCATCTTGAGTTCAGTTTTCTACAACATGCTCACCACGTATATACTTCTCTTTTGCCGGCCGCTCAACATGGTTCGTAGCCTTGACAATGTTAATATCCAATTCCTAAAGAATCCAAACCAGGAAAGGAATACTAAAGACAACCATATTTGAAATCAACGCACACAAAGAATGCCAAAACACATGTACATATCACTTGTAACTTGTTTTAGATCTTCTTGATAGTCTTAAAGAATATAGTTTATCTCAGCTTCCATTCCTTGGAACTTGATGGCTGCTCTATCATATGCACTACAATGCATGATAATTAGTTATAATATATCAACATTTTATGAAGATTAGAACTACACAAACTAAATAAATTGATAATATATATAGTTCTTACCGTGCTGCGTCCTGTGCAGTGTCGAATCAACCTATTTTATTTAGGAAAAATCAGAAATGATCAGTTTTGACTTGTGGGAAAAATGGGATATAAGTAACCAAAATTTTAAGATAAATAATTTGACCTGTTATTTGAAAAATAAAACCCAAACCATTTTTAGGTAAATTGGTTATACTACTGCTTCTACAGAAGTGCAAATGCTATATTTATGGGTCTTTAATGAAACAATTTAAAGTTTAAATATAATTAGTCCATACCAATTGTATCCGAGGGCGTGCAGACCCCTTAGGTAAGTCAGATCTGCATCCGCGTGATCAACATCATCCTCATCCCGGTGTTTTTGCTCATATCCTTTCACCAAAAGCCTGCACATTTAAAACCCAAAACTCATTGCCAAACATTATATTTCATAAAAAATTGTTGTAGCTACCCATTCAACAATTTTTACCTGGAGTTCGGATGCGTGATCAGCCTCATCTTTATCCCGGTGTTTTTGTTCATATCCTTTAACCAAAAGCCTGCACATTTAAACTGGTTGGTGCTTAACGGTACAGTTTCGGTGGTTTGGCCGATTTGAACTGGTTTTTTTTTTCTTTTTATGCAAAAGCATCAGCGTGTATTAAAATAATAAAAGCGGTTCATGATTTTAATACTATAGATAACTACATATTCCAAATATGCAAAAAAATATATAAATAATAAATGCTAAATGGCCGGTTCCAAGTTCTAACATGACTGAACCAACAAATCACCAAAACCGAACTGTTTGAATTTCAAGCTGGCCGACTTACTACGGTTTGGGCTATTTGGTCAATTTCATCGGTTTATGAACACCCCTACTTGTAATTACAGTGATATCATTACAGTGATTATACCCTGGGAAGGAAAGTTGGATTCACAGGAAGAATTGCGGTTTTCGAAGGCAAAACCTTAACTTGAGAGAACCCCAACATTATGCCACACAGATTAAGCGCTGCTCTTGCAGAATCTGCAACCGAATTTCAGATACTTCAAATGTTAGTGTCACATCAGGAAAAAGTCAACATGGTCAAAAGTAACCGACTCGCCATCATTTAAACAGGTTACTCGGTTATATTATCTGGGAATGAATTTCGGAAATGTTGGTTGCCATGAACTTAAAAAACCTTCTAAAACTATAATGGTTAGTCGGTTATAGAAATTACAAATTTAAAGACAGTAAGTCCAAGCGTGCAACGTACTCTCATCAGCAAACTCCACGAATGCAAATCGGAGACGGGAATGTGGATCGCCACAAACTCGACAGTCCACAACCTTAACAATAACGTAAAATATAAAAAACTCAAATAATCAATATATTATAAAGTTAAAAGCGATGAAATCAAATTTAAGAAGTTACATGTCCATAGGCGCTAAACAAAGCAGCAAGTCGCTCTTCGGTGACCTACAAACAGTTAAAAATGCATTAAACAACTAAAATTGGATCACATGATTTCAATAACTAAAAGAAACAAATGAGAATTCTCACTCACATTATCATCAATGTCCGAAACATAAACGGTTCTCTTAATGCTATCTTCTCTTTGAGCTCTAAAAGCCCTCCCATTCAAACACACATATTCGACTTGAAAGCACACAATTCCATTATGAAAACCCAAAAAAAACATCAAATATCCATACCTGGGGACTACATCATCAACCGTGTGCACCGCGGCGAATACGATGGCAATTAATAGCATCATGACGGTGTACCACCAATTTGCAAAGAAAACAGACATAAGCAATCAGAAACCATAACCACAATTTGATCAAAAGCAAAACTGGAGATTTAACTAACTGTATATTTATGAAATACTATATAATCAACACCAATAATAAAAATGAAAAGACATCAAATTCGAGACAAAATCAAGGTTTAGGAGGCTCAATCAAGCGACCTAAAATAAAGTGAGCTTTTTGTGGTTCAGAGTTTCTCAAAAACATGGCTGCAAGGGGGGTTGCAGGCTAAAACCTGCCATCCACCGTCCTTGCCACGCCATGGTCATCAGTTTTCAGAAATACTTTCAACTCATCACAACCAAGACACACATCACAGCCATCTACAACCAACACTGAAACCCAAGCCACCACTACCGTCGCCACCAACCACCTCCGCCCAGCAGCCCGAGAGTCACCACCATCATCAGATGCCCCAAACCACAAAATCTGACCTTGGATTTTATCGATCTAATCGAAAAAGGGACATGCATCTTGATCGGAATCTGTCAGATGGATGGATGGCGTCTTCGTCGTCAGATGGTGGTGTGGATGGCGCCGGAATCGTGAAATCAAACAAACATAGAGATGGGTATGGCCAGATGGTGGTGTTGATGGCGGCGGAATCGTGGCGGCGACGGGAATCCTCCCGGTATCAAACAAACATAGGAATGGGCGGTGGTATGGCAGTGGGTTTGGCGGTGGTCACGAAGGCAGAGAAAGAGAAGAGATAAAGCAGCATCTACAAATGTTATGAAAAGATCCGGAAATTACAAATAAGCCCTTGTTACTGTTCAAATACCTTGCTCTATTATTAGTATATAATTGATAATGCATCGTTCAAACCTATTTAGTTTGCAACACTTGAAAAATTAAATCAAAGATATACATGCATGAATTAAATCAAAGATATTCAAAACTAAGGAGAGGAGGGATGCGGGACTTAACTTCACTCCACTAAACTATTATGATTTCCATCAATTATGTACTGTTAAATCATTTTACTAATTCATTTTACTGAAACACAATTACAGAGGCAGCAATACACTGAAATGTTTTTTTTTCTTTTTTGTTTAATTAAATAAACACTAATTAAGCATTTTATTCAAGTAAAACTAGCATTTTAACCCGCCGCGCGTTGCGGCGGCGTCGATACGTATTCACCCAAATTCATACCGTCAAGTATTTGATCAAGTTCGTTCTATAACTTATATCACTTAATAGTTGTTGTGCGATAAAAGAAATACATCAAGTAAAATGAAAGGCTATGTAATTGAATTGCTACAAAGTTCACGAAAACAAATGCGGATGCACTCGCCAAAGGTAATGCTACTGCAGCCCAATGCAAATTGGATAGTTTCCTCATCAACAACAACCTAAAGCATCAAATTTTGATAGCTTCCTCTTCAAGAAGAAGCTAAAGCATTTAAGAAAGATTAACTTCCAAGCAAATACCATCAAAAAGGACATATAAATTCTTAATAATAATACATAATGTCAGTTGCGTGTGCTGGCTGAGTGTCCCTAAATTGGTCCATTCATGCAGTTATGCATCAGGAAATGGTTTTACTTCTACAATTTGGTTACTTAAAAGAGATGATCATTTTGTCTGCCTTGAAGCAAATGTTCTCTGAACAGTGGAGACACCCTTCACATATTTGTATAGAAAAGAACATTGACATTGTTGACTATGCTTTCTATTATACCACACAAACATCTAGTCTTCAACAATGACAAACACTATGGACTTTGTACATTTTTCACTAATAATGGGTCCAATATTAAGAATATTAATAACTCAAAACAGTGTAAATGAGCAATCCAAACAGTGAAGATTATAGCAGCCCCAACAAAAAAGATTAGCAGCCCAAAACAATAGGTGCGTAGCCGTAAAAACAATCTACAAAACCATACTTTAAATTAACTCAAATATGAGGAGTAAAGATGGTCAAAACCCATACTTTAAATCAACTCAAATATGCGAAGTATAGATGGTCGAAACCCATATGAATTAGCAATGAGTTTACATAAAAAAATTTGGCTAAAATTGGAAGTCTAATTATTCAAGACCAGATGCCAACATTTGCTTCAAGGCAGACTAAAAGATATGATGATCATATCTTTGTAGATCACTTAATATTTTCATCTATAAGTAGAGAGCTAATATACTCTTGGCAGCAAACAAAAACATGGATGAACTATGATTTCATAGAGTAGAAAATTCAGAGTGAAACTGGAAAAATTACACATCGGACGATAGCTCAAGTCGCCGGTTGCTTGTTGCATCCAGTTAATTAAGCAAATAGAGCTCAGCTTTGCAACTTTTCTACCACAGTGAACTGCGGAGTAGCATTTATAATCTTCGAAAGGACAAAACCGACACCGGCAATTTAGTCGTTGTTAGATGAGATCTGTGTGCCGGGTTGGTTGTGTATGCGCCGGCCATCAGCATCGCTGTCAGAGCCGGCTTAAGCATGAGTGAAATGAAGCTAGGGCTTTAGGCCCCTAAATTTTAAGGGCCCCAAATTTTACATGACTAGTGTTATCTGTTTGTATATTTTTAAAAAGAGCAGCTCTGTTTTTTCTTTAGTTGAGGTAGGTTACATTGAAGAAGATGAACCAGGAGAAAATCTAAGATGAGAAGAAAGTTGAATAGCATGAATTTACTTTAATGCCCCTAAAACTAAAAGTAAAATGCAGGGCTACTGGTGAAACTCTGAAAAGAAAAGGTCAACTACTTTTCTTTTTGATTTTTTATTTTTACATATCTACCTTTTATTTTGTTTTTCTACATAAATCGTTAATAAGAATTTTAGTACTCAGCTAATAGTTCTATTATATTTTAAAATATAACTTGATTATAATTATAATTTAAGTTATTATATCAATAAAATACATACTTTCATCTTAAGATACATGCTTATTTATGTTGTTTTAGATATATATATTTTTACTCTATATAATAAAGTTCTAAATGGATTGTAGATAAAAATAAATTCTAAAGAACCAGTATGTTTAAATGTCACTTACATTGTTTTTGAAATATTAATAACGCGACAAGGGCGTGGACATCCTATTTAAGTAAGGGTTCTATAAAAAAAACTCTCTAAAAATGACTTAGATAAAGGCCCCAATTTCGAAGGCCGCTTTAGGCCTCGAGAAACGTTAAGCCGGCCCTGATCGCTGTGGTGGAGCTCTGCCACCAGTCCACCACACCTCTATCCCTCTTGATCTGCTCAATTTCATGGAGATGAGCAGAGCCGGTCCTGAGGATTTAAGTGCCTCGGCCTAGTCGGAAAAAAAGGCCCTTAGACAATAACAAAATATATGAAAGATTTTTTTTTAAACAACAATTAACGTTATAGCAATAAACATGATTTAAAAACTCTCGACACCAAAATAATAATTAAAGTGATGAAGTAATAAAATAACTTATACATAAAGAAACTATTGAATAGAAAACCTAAACAAATTTTGAAACTTAATCCGATAAGCTTGTTAGATAATCAAAATGTAAAATAAATCTTAAACTTATTTTCATTTTTCTTTACATATTGTTTACACACTTATGATTGAGAATTATATAATTAATATAATTATTTTCAAAATTTATAATTGGCTTTCAACCATTCATTGCTCGGCTAAAAACGAAATGGAAAATAGTAAAAATCAAACATAATTTAATTAATGTTTGTTAAGAGGTTGAGGTTGTCTCTCACAACTTCACTTTAAAGTTCACATTAACATATAATATATTTTATTAATTTTTTAATCTTCTTCTCTTTTGTATTTATATCTCTGCAAGTCACTTCGTTACTCGCCATCGGCATAGTTGGTCGTGAAAAAATTCCATCATGTTATTTTAATTCTTGTTTCCTCACTGTGATTGTTCTAGGCATGATAATTTTCTTTTTAAATTTTAAACATATATAAAACAAAATATATAAAAACAATTGACCCCTGGAAACAACGTGCCTCGGCCGGGGGTGCGGCTCGCCCACCCCCAGGGCCGGCACTGGAGATGAGTTACATGTATGGCTACATATGGTTGTTTCAGATAGACTTCGCCGCCCGATGATAGAGAAAACGCACAGAAAGAGAGAGAAAGAAGATGTGTGTTTTGAAAAGAGGGGAAGACACTACGTGGATGACACAGGGTAAAATGAGAACGACACGCGGTGGAATCCAGCAATACACGTCGACGATCATCAGGAGAAGAAACTAAAAGAATTTAACGGTACAAAAGCTTGAAACACGTGGCAGCAAAAATGTTAGATAGGTTGGATGACGTACCACATCACCGACGTTTCTTTTTAAGTGTTATATAAATATACATTTATAAAAACTAAAATAAAAATGCAAACATATATAAATTAAAAATAAAATTATTCCGAATGCACTTCGAGACGGGGTAGATCTATAGTGGCTAGATGTTCCACGAGATTATTTCGAAGTCGGAAATGCATATCAGGGACTCTCAACCTCGCAAGGGCATTAGGACCGAATAATGGTTCGACTGGGGATCTCTTATATAGACCGGTGATATTGCATGTTCCTTGTCCTTCAAGATCATGTTGTGCAATATCATGCACATATACACAATGATCCTACAGCTATCAAAGGTCGCTTGACTATGCCTCATTTTCCCTTTAGTGCATCGAACGATCGCTCTACATCTTTCCTTTACCCCTCTTGCCCCTTAACAAATTTCTTTTCCTTCGGATAGGTAGGATATCAAAACGCTTTCAGAAATGTTGGTCACGTAGTTTAGATCCCATTGGCAAGATAGTACCAACATTTATATAAGTGGCCATTTAAAGTAAATGAATACTTAGGCGTTGTTCTATTTTGTTGGGTGAGAAAAACTAGAGATTATTGGAGAACATTGATGTCGTTGAGTGAACCAGGTGGAACAAAAAAACCATGTCAAAACCACATATCTTTTGATGCAACCGCTTCTAACATGATCGTTTTTCAGTAGATGTCCTTCTAAAATGTGGGGTACGTGAATGTGGGTAACAATGTAGGCATGATCGTTTGATGCAACCGCTTCTAACATGATCGTTTTTCAAAACCATGTCAAAACCACATATCTTTTGATGCAACCGCTTCTAACATGATCGTTTTTCAAAGCCACTTCTAAAATGTGGGTAACAATGTAGGCATGATCGTTTTTCAGTAGATGATCTAACATGTGGGGTACGAAGGGGAATAATTATGTTTAGGAAAAATTACAGAAATCGTCCTTTATGTTTACATCGTTTTTCAGTAGATGTCTTTTAACTTCAAAATTCACGAGAATCGTCCTTTATGTTGTAAAGTATTGTAGCTCTCGTCCTTTAGACCTAACCTAGTTAGTTTTTTCAGTTAAGTTTGGTCATGTGCCTTGCACATGAGGGCATAATTGACATTTCACATTATATCTTTATTTCCCCTTTATTAAAACATGAAAACACTATATCCCACCATAAGCCTACACCTTATCCTACCATAACCTTCCACCTCCTTATAAAAAACCCCAAACCACCCAAGCCCTACCTATTTTCTCTGATAAAACAACACACACAGAGGAAACTAGAGAGAGAGAGACTGACTAGAGGAAGAGAAAGAGACCAGGAGGTATCCGGCCACCGCTGCCAACCGTCGTCAATGGCAGAGCTCCGGCTGGGTTGCTCCTGAACAACACACACGCACACACCGACCCTGTTTAGAGATAAAGAATGGAGCTGGGAGAGAGATCGAGTAGAGAATGAGAAAAAGAAGCAACGACAGACGAGAAAGAGAGAGGAAACAGCAGAAAACAAAAGCAGAGAAAGAGAGAAGATTAAGGTGACGGCGACGGCGGTTTAGGGTTCAGACGGTGTTCGTTCAGTTTGGGGTTTTCGTAGTCAGGCCTGATGATTTGATAAATCGATAATAATGATGATTCCGATTGAGCAGTAAGTTTGATTAAACATTCTTCTTTCAAATTATAGTTGTTATGAGGTGGGAGTTAGGGAAGATGGTGTTCATTGAGTTAGGGTTTTGATGGTGTCAATTTGGGCATTTTGTTGTTGGGCTTCTTTTTAGGGATTATTTATTGGTTTTGGGTATTAGTATTGTAGGGTTGATGAAATTTGGGAGCTTTAGGTTCAAGGCAGGTTTTTGGTGGTGGTGGTGGTGGCAGGTTGGTGGTAGAGGTGGTGGTGTGGCCTAGTGGTGGAAGTGGTGGGGGTAGTGGTGGTTATTGAAGAATGTAAGTGGTGGTGGTGATAAAAGATGATAGAGATGAGGGCATAACTGTCATTTTGCCCTCATGTGGGTCCATATGACCAAACTTAACCAAAAAAACTAACTAGGTTAGGCCTAAAGGACGACAGCTGCAATATTTTACAACATAAAGGACGATTCTCATCACTTTTGAAGTTAAAGGACATCTACTGAAAAACGATGTAAACATAAAGGACGATTTCTGTAATTTTTCCTTATGTTTAATTGGTCTTGGACTCTTGGGGGCTTGAGCTGTAGGGTACGTTGGGCCTTTATTTATAGTTCGGCTTTAATAAAGAAAAAAATATGCATTATAATGTTGGGCTACAAGCTCGAGCCTAAGTGGGATCGTTGATGTGGGATTTTAATTGAACTAGTATTTATGCCCGCGCTTCGCGGCGGGGCGGGTAGGGTTGTATGGTTATCGTCTACGTGAACTCAAATACTGTATCATTAGCAAACGAAAGAGAAAACCAAATAGATAAAGTGATAGTCTACCTGAAATGACATCAACACGTGTTCAACTTGGCCAAAGTAATTAATACGGTTGTTTCGAGCCAAAGCACAACAAAGTACAGACTTATGTATTTTGAACAAATGTCTAATAAAAGTTGTACCGAATTGTTAACATAAGAAGTAAGTTTAGAAGGCATGAAATTTTATTTTAATGACTGTCATTTATAAAAGAACAAATAAATAAGTTCAAAACTAATTCTTGGAATTATTGTTCAAACTTTCGAGTTAATTTGTTCTTTTTTCAGTACGTGTCAAGGTAATATGTATTAAATACTCTTAGGGATGGCAATCAAACCCGAACCCGATGGGTAAACCCGAAACCCGACACATTTGGGACGGGTTTGGGGTCGGGTAATCGGGTATGGGTTCGGGTATGGGTTTAGTTTTTATTTTTTTCGCGGGTTTGGGACGGGTTTGGGATTTGATGATATACCCATTTACCCGACCCGATTACCCGATAAAGTATACCCATTTACCCGATTAGATACCCGATGTAATTTCCTATATACTTTTAAAATATGTATTCATAATATATATAATTGTTCATCTAGATTGTCATCTTCTTCAAAAAAACACTAATTATTTGTGTATAATATCTTTTATCTATGTCTTTTAGTGTTTTTATATGATTTAACTATTTTATATTTATACATTGTAATCATTTACATACATATTTGATAATGCTAAATGTATTGGTTAGTTGTTACGTAATAGATACCTGACAGGTTTTTAGTCCGATATACCCAATGGATAAGTTTATAAAATTAATGGGTTTACCCGAAACCCGCGGGTATCCCCCGATACCCGACGGGTAATTACCCGATACAAACCCGACGGGTTTTGGGACGGATTTGGGACAAGCATACCTAATCGGGTATGGGGTTGGGATTACCTAAACCCGTCCCAAACCCGACCCATTGCCATCCCTAAATACTCTATATGTATTTGTTATATTTAACAGTAACAACTACAACTACAACTACAACATACACCAAAAATTATCAACCAAGATAACATAATAAAAATTAAAACTTTGATTAGTCCGTTGAAAATTGGAAGAAAATTTCCACATTATCCTTTACTGTTGTCTCTCTTGCTCTGTGCACTAAACAACTGCCACCGTCACCGTCCAAACCATCACCACGCTACCACACAGCCAGCGAAGATCTGATTTATCCGTCTGTCGATCCTCCTCTCTCACCAACTCAATTCGTCATCTGAAACCATCTTCGTGCAGCCGTCGTTTGTTTGGGAGCAAAAAAAAAAATCGTCACCGAAATACGGTTAGAGAGATGAAACGACGACGCCTAATCTAAGTCATCGACATTACCCAAAGCCAGTGTCGTCGGAACCCTACTTGAAGGCGCTCGAGGTCTGCTTTGGGAAGACTCGTTTCATAGTGCCGGCTAAGATCACTGAAGTGACCCGAAGGCAATGTCATCGGAACCCCACCTGAAGGCGCTCAAGCTCTGATCATAGTCTGCTTTGGGAAGAACTATTTCGTAAGACCCGGTGAACCATCAGTCGAAGGAAGCGAAGATGAGTGTGGTGGAAAGGGCGGACAAAGAAACGGAAATAGGCTCGTAAAAGAAAGCGTGTTAAAAGGAGGATGCAAAAGTCAACGAAGAGATGCAAAAGTCAACGAAAACCAAATTTACCGTTAACCGATATGTCAAAAGGAAGAAAGAGAAGACATGCCAATAAATTACGAAAATGCCACCTTTAATTTTTTTTGAAAAGCGTGCAATCATGGTGTACAGTGTGAGAGGGACAGAAGTTGCTATATATAGAGTATTTAATAATGAATATATATTTTTTAGATCTTAAATAAAAGGATGTTTAATTATAAACCTTTAAAACTTATTGGGTTCGATTAATTTATCCAAATCCCTTAAAACTTATTATTTTCTAAACTGTCTTCAAGCATACTTAGAAAATAAAGTTAAATTCACACTAACCATTTCATAATTAGATTTATTAAAACAATAAACTAGGAATTTAATAAAGTTAATGAAACTACTCTATTTAAATTGATTTTCTAGTTTAAACAGAAAGATCACTCGATCAAGTATAAAAGTTTGTTTAATTAAAACCATTTCTTATAACCCACCTTTGTTTATATGTGATTAAATTAATTAATTAAATCTTAACTTACTTTATACTAAAATTCAAATCTTCTATTGGGCTAGCCATAAAACGTAATGGGCCGTTTACACCACTTACAAGTTATAAGGTTGTTAACTTGTTGATTATTCGAATTGGGCCGAGCTACACGCCTACACACGTACACACATCTCGTTATGTTGCTTGCAATTTTGTTAGAATTGATATTTTTAATTCTAAGCTCGTGATCCTGATTTACTATATACATAATACATTATACATATCATGTATTTGTAAAAACATTTGGTTTAAGGTTTACCTCAAAATGAAAAGCCTTCGACGTTGACTACTTGACTGGGATGACTTTGTAGCCAGTTTTCCTCCATTTACGATTATAGGTTACTAGGTTAGAGCCCCGTGGGGACCCACGGTGCAAACCAAAGTAAATTAAAAATAATATTAAACTAAGAGTTGTATTATTCAAGTTGAGTGTCCGTAAAACCAATTAATATATCCAACATAATATTAACATGCAATTCCAAAACAAACAATCTACCATGGAAAAAAAAAACCAATCAAAATGTCATACTTGCATTGGTAAGTTCACATATTAGGCAGTATTAAAAAAAATTACTAAAAAAAAGAGGGATAAAGACAATATGACATAAAAATCAAACATTATCAAATTTCTCTTTTGGCCTTGCGCTTCTTAATTTCTCGTTTTTCCAATTTGTAAACTGAAGTTAGAGTAAGCACACTTTCAGTCTTGATGTACCTAAATGTGGCAAAACTACCATTTTCTATCCCATTTTCCTTCAACCATTCACCCCAATTTTCAATAGCAAACCTAAAATCCTCTTTTGAGTTTTCCATACGAAGCGACTTCTGGAGTTCAATACCGTCAAGATTCCTTACAGTTATAAGCAGACTGCTTTGTTCAAGTTCCGCCATCTTAACAACTTCCTTTGGCAGACGCTAATGAAACAATAAACATATAATCATATATAATGAAATCTAAACTAACATATGAGTAAGTAAACTTTTTGAATAAATTAATAAAGATGTTAATATAAAGAGGAAAATAAAATACTCACAATGCGATCCGTAGCAATAATAATGAAGTCATGATATTGTTTAGCATTTAATTTAGCCATCATCTTTTGAAAGTGTGCTCATATAAATTCTTTTGTGCAGCACAATACTTTGGTGGTATTGTCCGCATCATTCTCAAACCGGTCTAGTTGAGACTTGGCGGCTTACACATTGGGATGCGAAAAATGTTGGATATCTAAAAATGCGGTTGCAATATATGTAAGCTAGGTTAGAGTCCCGTGTGTACACATGGTACATCCCCAAGTCAAATGAAATTTTTTTATAAAGATTAGGTTGTATACTTTAAAACCTAAGATCAAGAAAAAGATGACATGATATCTAATTTTTGTTTGTACACAAACTAAGCAAAAAATAAAAACACATAAAAACTTCTGAGTCTAAGTCCTTGTCAAATAAAATCTCACTGTCCAACTTGCAACATGCTGATTCACAAAAGTCATCAAACAATTAATAAGCTACTCTAAAGAAAGTTTCTTAGATGCGCAATCCAAGTGTTGTTATTGTAAATAGTGATAACCAGACTTCAATCGCTTTTTTTTGGCCGGCACCAGACTTCAATCGCTTTTTTTTGGCCGGCACCAGACTTCAATCGCTAACTCTAATCCTCATTCTTAATATAATTTTCATATATTTGAAAATATATGATTAAATGGAGAACGAAAATTATATCTCTGAGATTAAAGTGTTGTTATTGTAAATTGTAAAATAGAATGTAAGTCAAGAATTGATATTTAAATAGCAATAATTGTATTATAATTATTTCAAATTCCATTATACTCGGTATTGTTTTTTTTTAATTATGAAAAAATAATTACAATTAATGAACATAAATAAGAGATAAATAAGAGTTAAAAGTGATTGTCAATTGTTGACCATAGCTTTTTAAAATTTGAATTTAAACAAACTTAAAATCTAAGAGCATTCACATCCCCCAACAAACTCTCATGATTCTCTCTAAAATTGTTACCCTTTGACTTTAACAGTCAAACATGTTAGCAGTAAGCTCTAATTTTCTTTTTTGTGTGTTCTTAATATTTCGACAAAAAGATTAATGCCCAGAACGACTTCTAAATATTTTAACCAGATTAAAAAAAATGGGGGGGAATTAGTAACAAAATCATATCCAATTTTGCAAACTGAATAATATTACCTTTGACTTTAGAATTCAAAATGTGGCATCTCTAAGAAACTTTATATAATAACAAAATGTGGCATCTCTACACGGCAACAAAATAAACGAATAACTGAGTGATACCTGCTTAAAATACAAAACATAAACATGAGTGTAGCTGTAATCAACATATACATACATAAAATGAAAAAGATACACTCATAATATAATCTAAAAGGCCAAATTATTACGGCAGAGTATTTTGGCACATCCAAATCCTACAGAGATGACCACTTAACACAAAATACACATCAAAGACAAACACATATGATCCCAAAATAGTTATGTATTAGACAATAAATAGGAATGTCATACAAATAAGAAGTTCTTCAACAAATGAAACCCAGTTACCTACCTTGACAGAAAAAAAAACACAAAGTAAGCAATAGTGAAATCAAGCCTAAATATTTCAAAAGAACAAAGATGCTAAAATCAAACAAACCACAATCAAAATAAAGAATCCAAACAATGATTTTGCCATGGTTTATTTGCTATAACATTATTGCTAAGTGATAGTACAATGGAGTCACTAAGAAATGGAATTTTGTCTTATCCAATTCTCACTTTAGTTCAAAAAAGAGTTCTCTGCACATTGATGTTTCAATATGACTGGTATAATGTTTTCTAGAAAGAATTAATTAACATTAAGTTTCATATGGTTGGTAAAATGTTTTCAAGAGAGAAAGAGATGATACACATGGCTAATCCGTAGATGAAGAGTGCTTCAAAGCAGCCCCGCAAACAGCCACATATGAAATTACCAAAACACCCCCAATGAAAAATACTAAAAGGCCAATTACTTTTCACATATGTAATCTATTAAGGTTACAAAACCTTAATCTCCGTCGTTTCGAATTTCACCACTTGTCGATCAAGCATCTGCATTAAAAACATATCTTTTAATAAATTGAAAGGTCTAGTTAGTTATCCATAATAAGTAAAAATCCATTAATGAAAAACATAAAACACAAAACATAAAAGGTTTTGAAAGTAATACATCATCAAAAACATTTTCTCTTAGTTGTTCGAACGGTCCAATACGGGACAGGTCAGCTTGTGTAGCGGATCTAACAAAAGATCAAAACAGGTAAGGCCATATTAAGCGCACGTGAAAACAAAGTCATATTGAGTAACAGTCTAAACGGTCCGGGTCAGATTGCGTAACAGGTTGGGTCAGCTTGGGTAACAGGAATACAACATTGGTGGATGCCATATCTTAAGAATGCTAATATTAGTTCATACTGTATGAAAATCACATAACATATTTTATTCCTAATCTTGTTCTTTCCACTACAAATCAAACAAAATTAGCACTCTTAGAAACTAAATCTTAATTCTTTCTTGAAAATTGATGTACGTATAGTAATCATTGGTTGTGATGGTTTACATAATCAAAAACATTGATGAAAAAATGAAACCAATGATAAAAGAAACAAAAAATTGATAATAATTGAAAATTTACCCTAAACCAATGTTGTCAGTATAATGAACCCACAATTATATATAATGATCTAAGAACGCTAAGCTTCAACCTT
The DNA here is from genome assembly GCA_032199755.1 of Ambrosia artemisiifolia. Lineage (NCBI taxonomy): Eukaryota > Viridiplantae > Streptophyta > Magnoliopsida > Asterales > Asteraceae > Ambrosia > Ambrosia artemisiifolia. The sequence goes on from CM063520.1 coordinate 52,569,500, forward strand.
AAAAAAACAAACGCAGAATTGATATTTTTAATTCTAAGCTCGTGATCCTGATTTACTATATACATAATACATTATACATATCATGTATTTGTAAAAACATTTGGTTTAAGGTTTACCTCAAAATGAAAAGCCTTCGACGTTGACTACTTGACTGGGATGACTTTGTAGCCAGTTTTCCTCCATTTACGATTATAGGTTATGGTGTCGTGAAGCTGCTAGAAAGCGGTTCCTAAATTTTCAAAAAAGAAAATAAAAATGAGTGAAACCTTCAAAACGGGTTGAGGTGATGATTGGGGCTTGCTCAAAAGTGTTTATGCCACAAGTGAGGTGTGTCACCAATCGGCGGTCCTTGACGATTGGGCATAGGCATCGTATCGTATCGTCAAATGAAAATGAGGATAAAATGATTGATAGTGACACTATATCGTGTATAGCTTCACAGATGTATACATTTGCATATTTATCAATATTATTTGCATATATAATAAAAAAAATTAGGGTTTAAGTGAGTAAAAACATATACAAATGTAAAAATTCTGCATCTCATGGATATATGGCTAAAATTATTGTAATTGTTACAAGAACATGAATCAAAACACTTAAACTTTATTCAAGAAACCCAACCCAGAAGTTTATTACACCCTGAACAGAGATCAACACAACTATTACAAAACTCAAACACACTATTCTACAGAGATTATTAACACAATAATCTCAACTATTCTATCTACGATCTAACTCTCAAAGGAATGATTCAAGACGAATCACTTGTAATATGAAACCCTAGACTGAGAGAAAATATTAGAGAGAACAATGTTTGAGAAAGTAAAAAAAATAGCTAAACTGAGAACTGAACGATAACAATCGTTTATATATAGTGTAACTCAAAGCGTAGAAAAGAAACACAAATCTAACGGTTGATATTGATTTGTGTTTCTTGATAAACGGCCAGGATGAGCTCCTCGTAAACGACACGGATCGCCAGCTAAGCAGCAACTTTTGGACTCTTGAAAGTTCACGAACCCTCTTCTGAACCTCTTGCCTTCTTCTGACCCTTTTCCTTATCAACCAGACTGCCCAACTCTAAGCCCAAGCCATTAAGCCCACTCCAACCAGATTTAAGCCCAAACCTGAAAATAAGCTCATGCAATATATTCAAACATTTGATAAACAAATTTAAATGTTAAGTACTAACATGTATTAATATGTATCAAATGGTCATAGGTCTTACACAACCTTTTAACACCCCCCCTCCATTTGATACATGCCTTACCTGAAGAATACACTTATCTATTTCCCAAATGGGTCAAAAAGATTAAGTTGTTGACACAACTCATCATGTTTTCCAGCCAAAAGACCCTTTGTGAAAACATCTGCCACCTGTTTTTCAGACTCAATTTTAACTGTTTTAATAACACCTTTAGTGACTTGATCTCTTAAGAAAAATAAGTCTAATTCAGAGTGTTTTGTTCTTTCAAAGAAAACAGGATTTGAAGCTATAGATAAAGCAGAGGAACTATCACAAAACAGATCTATTGGTAAATTTACTTTTTGTTTTAATTCTTCCAAAACATGAACTAACCACATTAACTCACATGTGGCTGCACACATAGATCTAAACTCAGCTTCTGCTGAAGACCTAGAAACAGTTGCCTGTTTCTTACTTTTCCATGAAATCAAGGATTTTCCCAAAAACACACAAAAACCAGTCACAGACTTTCTGGTTTCTAAACATTTACCCCAATCAGAATCAGCATAGACTTTAATATCAAAGTTATCTCCTTTTTCAATTAACAATCCTTTTCCAGAAGATTTCTTTAGATATCTTAAAAGCCTAAGTGCAATTTTCAAATGCCCTTTAGTGGGTTTATGCATATATTGACTTAAGAAATGAACAGCATAAGAAATATCAGGTCTTGTGTGAGCTAAATATATTTATTTACCTATTAACTTTTGATATCCAGTAATGTTTGTTATTTCATTTCTATTATCTTTACAAACATTAGTTATAACATGATGTTGCTCTATAGGATTATTAACAGGTTTAGAAGCAGTCATACCAAATTCAGTTAGTAACTCTAAACAATATTTTCTTTGTGATAAACAAACACCATTTTTAGTATTAACTACCTCTATTCCTAAGAAATATTTTAACTCACCCAAATCTTTGATCAAAAAATTTGATTTTAACTTTTCTTTGACCTTAATAATTTCATCAATGTCATTTCCAGTTATTACAATATCATCTACATAAACTAGCATAAACACAGTTTTATTGTTACTAAAACTGTAAAACAAAGAGTAATCACACTTACTTTGCTCAAATCCTAAACCATGCAATACATTTACAAGTTTAGCATTCCACATCCTTGGGGCTTGTTTTAAACCATATAATGACTTTTTAAGCTTACAAACCCTTTTTTCATATTTAGAAAAATAACCATCAGGTAAAGACATATATACATCTTCAAACAAATCACCATAAAGAAATGCATTATTTACATCTAGTTGGTACAACTTCCAGTTATATTCTACTGCAATAGCTAGAATACACCTAACTGTAACAAGTTTTACTACTGGAGAAAATGTTTCTTCAAAATCAATACCAGGTTTTTGACTATAGCCTTTGGCTACTAACCTAGCTTTATATCTTTCAATTTCTCCTGTTGATTTATATTTTATTTTATAAATCCATTTACAACCAACTAAACTTCTACCTACAGGTAATTCAACTAATTCCCAGGTATTGTTTCTGTTTAATGCCTCAATTTCTTCATTCATGGCATTTATCCAATTATTATCATTAACAACCTCATTAAAACTTTGAGGCTCAAATCCTTTATTTAATGAAGTGGCAAAACATTTACCCTCAAAGGACAAGTTTGAATAATTCACAACTTTATTTATTCCATACTTAACCTTTCCATCTAATATATAATCATCTAAGTTTCTGGTAAAACAGTTCCCCTGGCAGACCTTCTAGGTATGGCTTGAGTATGTGACAAGGATTGGGAACTTCCCTCAGAACAGGTTTTGTTCTCATGCTCAGGTGTCACACACTCAGCCCTGCCTGTTCTACTGGTCACCGTACTAGGTTGCTCTTGATTCATAGAATCCTGATGAGCCCTCCTACTAGTACTAGACTCAGCAGACTCAGGTTGCTGAGACCTATGTGTCGATGGCTCAACTTCTTCAACCTTTTCCTCATCATCGGGAAGGGGTTCTATGCTTTCATATTTGTCAAAAAAATTTAAATTTGTTATTTCAAACTGATTTGGTTCATTAAAATTTTGTAAAACATTTCTTTCTTTAAAGGGAAATACTGTTTCAAAAAGCTTTACATCCTTGGAAAAATAAGTTTCCTTATTGTCCAAACTGAACACTTTGTATCCCTTTTTCCCAGTTGAATAACCTAAAAATACACATTTATCTGACCTACTGTTAAGTTTGTCGGACTCATTTAAAATTGTACAAAAGCATAGACACCCAAAAAGTTTTAAATGGTCTAAAAAAGGTTGAAAGCCATACACTACCTCATAAGGGGTCTTGCCACTCAGAACTGATGATGGAATCCTATTGATTAAATATGCAGCAGTTAGGACACAATCAGACCAGAACCTAATAGGAACACCACTCTGGAACAACAAAGACCTGGCCACATTCAATAAATGCCTATGTTTTCGTTCCACTATACCTTTTTGTTGAGGAGTATATGTGCAAGAAGTTTGATGAACAACACCTTTATTTTTACAAAAATTTTGGAATTGATTGTTTACAAATTCGGTTCCATTGTCACTTCTAAAACACTTAATTTTCTTCTTAAACTGTGTTTCTACTATATTATAAAATTCTATAATATTTTCAAACACTTCTGTTTTAGACTTCATCAAACAAACCCACACTGCTCTACTATAATCATCAACAATGGTAAGGAAATACTTATACCTTTCCCTACTACTTATTCTATAAGGACCTCACACATCTAGATGAATTAACTCATCTATTTCACAACTTTTATGATCATTTAGAGGAAAAGGTTCTCTATGTTGTTTTGCTTTTAAGCAAACTTCACATAGAGACTCATGTTTATTAGAAAAATTCAAATTTAACTTGTCTTCATACAATTGAATGGCCTGATCAGAGGGGTGTCCTAGTCTACCATGCCACAAGTCAACACTTACACTAGAACTAAAACACACCTTATTAGAAACACAAGTAAGACCACAGTAATACAATCCATCCACTTGTTTACCAGTCACCAGGACTTTCTTGGATATTAAGTCCTGTATATAACACTTATGTTCATCAAAACCCACATACAATTTATTGTCTTTAGCAAGTTTATGTACTGAAATAAGGTTTACACAGTATTCAGGAACCACAAACACATCTTGTAAAATAACACCATTAGCCAGTTTTAGATTACCAATCTTTGTTACTAAGGCATCAGTGCCATTTGGGTGTTTTACCCTAATGTTAAACTCTGAAACATTTATGCAATTAGTTAGACCATTTTCATCTTTAACCATATGCTGGTTGGCTCCTGAATCTGTTATCCAACCTTTATTTCTTACACTATTATCACTTGCAAAACAAAATATAGGTTTAAAAAAACTGTTTGCACAAAAAGGATTAGACACACCACCTGAAACATGACAACTCTGGCTATTCTCAGTAGTTTTTTCACCTATTAAACTCAAAAGTTTATTAATCTGATCACTAGTTAAGTTTTTAATAGCCATATCTGAATTATCAGAAGTTGAACTATTATTTGCAGCTGCCTTCTTACCTTGGTTACCCCTTGGTTTCATCCGAGAAGGATAACCAACTATTTCAAAACATTTGTCAACTGTATGCCCCACTTTATTACAATGAGAACATTTTAAGTTTTGATTTGAAACCTTGTTGTTTCTTTTAAACTCTAAGTTCTGATTAGTTTTAGATAACAAAGCCATAGGTTGGTTTTTCTTTCCACCTATGCTGGAATTTCTATGGGATTCCTCCCTAGAAACCACAGCAAAGGCTTCTTTGACTGTTGGCAAAACATCTTTAATCAAAAGACTTGTTCTAACAGACTGATAGACACTATCCAATCCCATTAAAAATTGCATAAGTTTAATTAGATTGCTAAAATCATTAAACTCTTTTGCAGCATTACAGTTGCAAGTAGGCAGTTGCAAAATTTGATCCAACTGTCTCCACATTATGTTTAACCTATGATAATACTCAGCAACAGATGACCCACTTTGACTAAATGAATTAATTTTTTGATATAGGTCAAACATTACAGAACCATCTATTTTGTCATATGTTTCCTTCAATTCAAGCCAAACATCACTAGCTAATTTTGAAAACACATGTCCCATATACAGATCCTCACTAATTGAATTTAGGATCCAAGTTAACACAATTGAGTTACACCTTTCCCACTGATTTGCTAAAACAACATCATCCTCAGATTTTATACATGTTTTGTCAATAAAGCCCCATTTATTTTTAACCTTTAAAGCCAATTGTAAAGCATTTGACCATATAGTATAGTTCTCTGTTCCCTTTAATTTGATTGTTATAATATTCAGATTAGCTGAGTCACTTGGATGCAAGTAGAGAGGGTCACTTGCATCCAACTTACTAATCAAAGTTGGATTACCCTGTCCATTATTGATGATGTGACCACCACCTTCATGATCAGGATCATCAGCCATATTTCACAAATCAAACAACTAACACAAACAAGTATAAGAACAAACAATCAACTATACTAATCAATCACAAATTCCTAAAACAGGCAAAGTCGTGTCAGTGTTCCAGATTCCTGGTTCGTCACTCAATGGTGCTAGGACAAGTCTTAACACGGGAGCCTGACCTTTAGACAACTTTACTTGACTACAACAAAAAAAAACAAATACAGAAAACAAAACACAGAGAATAAAGAAGCAATCAAGAAAGCAACACAATTAGCAAGTACTGAGCCAATACGGTACCCCTAACCCAGGCAATGCTCCTAACAATATTATCAAACAAAGAATACTCAAGTATGAAACGATCTCACCAGGAAAAGGCCCAAGTTAGGGTTCTCCTAACTCACAGTTTGTACCTTCACTTAGGGTACAATACCGTGAGTGCAATTGAAGCTAAAAAAAATAAAGTTCCAACTCCAGATCAACAGTTCTTGACACAGCCTCTCGATGAATCACAGATCCAGATCAGAAATCTGATTCAGAGCCTTAGAATATCACACAGATCTCCAATCCAAGTATCAGATCCCACAGCGGAAGACAAGAACCCAGATCTACAGGAAACCCTAGATCTATCAATAATATCAATATTCACCAGAAGACCTCAAGAACTCAACCTAAAGCTCTGATACCATGTTACAAGAACATGAATCAAAACACTTAAACTTTATTCAAGAAACCCAACCCAGAAGTTTATTACACCCTGAACAGAGATCAACACAACTATTACAAAACTCAAACACACTATTCTACAGAGATTATTAACACAATAATCTCAACTATTCTATCTACGATCTAACTCTCAAAGGAATGATTCAAGACGAATCACTTGTAATATGAAACCCTAGACTGAGAGAAAATATCAGAGAGAACAATGTTTGAGAAAGTAAAAAAATAGCTAAACTAAGAACTGAACGATAACAATCGTTTATATAGTGTAACTCAAAGCGTAGAAAAGAAACACAAATCTAACGGTTGATATTGATTTGTGTTTCTTGATAAACGACCAGGATGAGCTCCTCGTAAACGACACGGATCGCCAGCTAAGCAGCAACTTTTGGACTCTTGAAAGTTCACGAACCCTCTTCTGAACCTCTTGCCTGCTTCTGACCCTTTTCCTTATCAACCAGACTGCCCAACTCTAAGCCCAAGCCATTAAGCCCACTCCAACCAGATTTAAGCCCAAACCTGAAAATAAGCTCATGCAATATATTCAAACATTTGATAAACAAATTTAAATGTTAACTACTAACATGTATTAATATGTATCAAATGGTCATAGGTCTTACACAACCGTTTAACAGTAATTGTAACGTTGTTATAAAGCTATAAATACTGAGAAAAATAACTACTAAAATTATTGTTGTAACATTATTATACACTATAAACAGTTGAATATAAATGCTTTTAATACTTTTTTATAAAAAGTAAAGGTGTTAATAATTGAGTTTGATAACGACAGACAATACAATATTATTATTTCTTACTTTCTGTAGTCTGTACACGAAATCTTGAATCTTGACTCTTGTTTAACTAATTTGTTGCTTTTTTATTGTAGTATTTGGACATCCAAAAAATTATTTGAACACCATAAGTATGTTTTGTATAGACTTATATAGGGCATATTGAAGTACAATTTTTGTCTTTTAACAATAAAGTTGAGGTCACTAATATGTTGATGCATCGTGCGGTTGATATAGGGCTGTTTCGGGGGGCTAAATTACCCAATGAGGGCCCTACTCTCTCGCACCTTTGCTATGCGGACGACGTCATTTTTATCGGGGAGTGGTCTACCGAAAATGTGGTTAGCTTGTCTCGTTTCCTAAGGTGGTTAAACCTTATCTCGGGGCTGCAAGTGAACTATAATAAGTGCCGTTTGTTCGGGGTAGGGGTCAATGATGATGAGGTTGAGAGAATGGCGAGGGTCCTGAAGTGCAAGGCGGGTAGCTTCCCGTTTGTTTATCTTGGGGTGCCCGTTGGTGCCAACATGAAACGGGTGAAGTTTTGGCAACCAATTTTTGAGAAGTTCCAAAGTAAGCTCTCGGCGTGGAAGGCGAAAACCTTAAGTTTGGCTGGAAGGGCGACCCTTGCTAAGGCGGTGTTAGGTAGCCTTCCCTCCTATTACCTTTCCCTCTTTTCGGCTCCAAAGGCTATTATCAAGAAGCTCGAGGGGCTGCGAAGAGACTTTGTGTGGGGGAAAAGTGGGTTCGAGACAGAAGTTGAGGTGGATAAAATGGGGTAATATGACCAAACCAAAGAAGGAGGGTGGCCTTGGATTGGGGGGTATCGAAGATCTCAACTCCGCCTTGCTCGTTAAATGGTGGTGGAGAATGAAAGACGACCCGCAACAACTTTGGGCTAAGGTGGTGAATTCGATTCATAATTCAGCCAATAACAACAAATTGGTGCCTTTGAAAAAGACCATCCCGGGGGTGTGGAAGGACATTTGTGCGGTGGAGGCCAAGCTTTTTAAGGTGGGCATTCGGGTTCACGAGAAACTGAAAGCTACTGTGGGTAACAGGGCCAACATCCGGTTTTGGAAAGATCCATGGGTGTCCTCGGCTTCTCTGCGAGTCCTGTTCCCTGATGTTTACAGGGCTGCGCTGAATAAGAATGCCTCTGTGGAAGACATGTGGGCTGGGAATATCATGGGTGGGTCTTGGAATTGGGTGTGGTCTGAACGTCTGGGCTGCCCAGGGGGTTTACATGCGCTGGAGCAGCTCCTTGATCAGGTCAGTTTCTCAGCTAATAGGGATGTGTGGAACTGGCCTGGGGCTGATTTCTCGGTCAAAACTGTTAGAGGGGAGATCATGGCTGCTACAAATTCCGGGTCCGAAGACGGTGCGTTCAGGTGGAATTCTTGGGTGGTTCCTAAATGTAATATTCTTGTGTGGCGGGCCTCTCTCAATAGGGTCGCTACATTGGTTCAGCTCGCGCATAGAGGTATGTCTTTCCCAGATCTTTCTTGTGTTCGATGTGGGATTGATGTTGAAGACGCCAACCATGTCTTTGTGAGTTGCACGGTGGCCAAAATAGTGTGGTGGCATATTTTAGTCTGGATGAGGATCCCGTACCCGCTGAATGTTGTCACGATTACGGACCTGCTGCTGCATATTAATAATTGCCCCGGGTCTAGAGTTTGGAAGAAATTGGTGCTCACGGTGGTCTATGCGACGATTTGGAAACTTTGGACGGCCAGAAACGCTAAAGTTTTTGTAGGGAAATTCATCGCGCCAAGGCTTACTATCGACCAGATTAAAGATGTTGCTTTTCACTGGATTGATGGGCGCGCAAACATTCGGAAACCTTCGTGGGAGATGTGGAACGACTTTGATGTGACGGCTTGTTTGTAACTGTGCTGTTTGCTTTCTTTTGTTTGTTTGGTGTTTGTTTTTGGGGTGTTTTGTATGTGGTTTCCAGCCCCTTGCTGGCTCTTTATATTTATATATAAAGCGTTTCGCCGTTCAAAAAAAACAATAAAGTTGATACTCCTTGTATAGACCTACATACGGCATATTGAAGTATAATTTTTGTCTTTTAGCTAACTAACATAGAAAACAATAAAGTAATATGCCTCATATAGATCAATATGAGGCATATTATGGTCTATTTTTATTTTTTTATATATTTTTATTGTTTTTAAATAACTAAAAATACTAAATTAACTTTAAAAAATTCAAAAAATTAATTATATTCATTCCAATATTATTTTTTTAAAAACTACAACTTTTTGTTACCAACATTATTTTATAAAAGTTATTATATTTTGTTTGGTTTTGTTTTGGTTCGTTTTGAAGGTGTTTGTTTTGTTTTGGTGAGTTTGAAAAAGTTATATAAACAATACAAAGTTTGAAGAAGTTATAAGATTTGTTTGAGAAAGTGTTTTTTTTTAAATCGATTGATCGTTGTATTTAATACATTTGAAATAAAAGAAAACAAACATCTTCAAAACCAACAAAAACAAACCAAACAGATTAAAAAAAAAACGAACATGTCTCGTCTTTGTAACAAAAACATCTAATTTTTATAAAATAGTGTTCAAATCAATAAAACTTTTTTTTGGGATTTTCAAAAGTTATTTTAGTATTTTTAAACAATAATATTGTATTTAAAAAAAATAAAAACTGCCTTGATATGCCTAGTATTGGTCAATATGAGTAGTATTAAACACTGATATGCCTAGTATTGGGCAATACGCGGCATATCAAGCCTAGTATTAGTATAAATACTGGGCTTGGAAGGTGATATGGTGTTGCCCAGATATGGGTCATATTGGGCAATACGACCCATATTAAGGTCTTTTTTTTTTACTTTTTTATATATTTTTATTGTTTTTCAATAACTAAAAATACTAAATTAACTTTAAAAATCCAAAAATTAACAAAAAGTTAGTTATATTCAGTCCAATATTATTTTTAAAAAAATTACAACTTTTTGTTACCAACATTATTTAATAAAAATTATTTTTTTTGTTTGGTTTTGTTTTGGTTGGTTTTTGAAGATGTTAGTTTTGTTTTGGTTGGAATGAATATAACTAACTTTTTGTTAAATTTTGGATTTTTTAAAGTTAATTTAGTATTTTTAGTTATTTAAAAACAATCAAAATTTTGGTTGTGTATCATCATTAAACAGGTGATCCAGGATTTTTTGTCAATCAAAATTTAGTTTGAGACCCATTTTATAAGTGTACAACTATAACCCTTTTGCTCGTGTAGCTTCTGAAAACGTCTCTCCTGTATTAGTTGCTTATTTGAGACCCATTGTCTATTACTCTATTGGACTGTGGGTCGGGCATTTTCCATTCTAATCATTAGGTTAGTATGCATATGATATCATGAGGTGTAATAATATTTTGTAACAGTAAGTACAAATGTAACGATTCTAAACATTGCTAAACATTGAGTATTTTTAGAGCATTATGAGTAGAATTTACAAAATGTAGCTAAAGGAGAAGTCGTTGATCAACGCTATTTTTCATTCAATAAGGTTGAGTAACATTGTTTTTATGTTACTTCAAATTTGATTTAACTTTATTATCAATTATATCTATGTTACCTTATTAAGGAGGAGAGATGGCTACAAAGGTCATTTCACCATCATTTTAAGGTGGCATCTCAAAAGCCACAAATGTAATCTCCTAATTTTTACCACTTTTGTTCCATTTATGCCCTTATGTACCACATTTAATAGCAATTGTACAAATAAATGATGCAATTCAACCCAAGTTATTATTTCTGAAACCCTCTTTATATCCCTTTACGACCCATAACACCCAATTCAATAATTCATCAGTTAAAGATCTCTTCCCCTGCCTTTGTATACTCACGATCTCTTCCCTCTTCCCTCCCATGCCTTTATATGGAATAAAGATGTTCTCTTCGTTTTCATCTTGTTTGATCGGATCTATAACCAACAGCTCAAGCTCACTCCTGTATGAATCTTTAATCAGGTATGTTTGTTTTCTTATGATTTAATTGTTGTTCAGTCTCATTCTTTGTGGTCACGGTTGAGATTAACTATTATTCATCATCTCTTTTATCAATCAATCAACATGTTGGGAGGTTGCAGGGTTGTGTCGAGTTTTGCCATTCGTCTCCTCGGAGTTTATCTCACATTGCTAAACTCTGATTATAGTTTTCTTAATTTTTCAAGAACACTTAAAATCTTCACATCCTAAGGTAATTGATTTCTTTATTATAATTATTATTATTATTTATGTATGATTAGTTTCAAGATACTGGATTTGTTATTTGTTACAAGTTATGGTTTGTTTAGGTATGTATGTTTACTTAATCTTTATGGGTCGTTTGATTTCTTTTGTTTTGTTATTTATGTGATTATTACTTAACTCAGGTTTTGGTATGTGCTCCAAGCAATGTGGCTGTAGATCACCTTACTCAGAAGATAAGTGCCACTGGCTTGAAGGTAACTTAAGTCACTTGCTTTGGTTTCAGTAATTATACTAATTATTATAAATCTTCAATGTCTATGCTCAGGTTGTAAAGCACTTTCATTGGTTTTAACTTGTGATTGCATTTGTTTGGATTTTTGGCTGAAATGGGTAAGTTTGGTTTCAATGTGTTTTGGCAGAATATTTTCGCCTGAAGCAGCTTGTGAGGTTATAGAAGCGGAAATGCATTCGCATGTGTTCTTTGAGGCACATTCTGATATTTGGATGGTAATGGTAAGTGTTTATACGTTAAGAAACATTTGTTAATGTTTATTATCTGTTTTGAGATTCGTTTGTTCGTATGCTCTTTGTGATCATTTGTTATTCATTGAAGAAGATGGTTCATATTTAGACATTGTAAATATTACTTCACCATGCTCTTTATGAAAGTTCCTAAAAAACATAGACCTCTTGCCATTCCCTTGGTTCCGCCCTTGAAGTGAGTCAGGTCATTAATTGATTCAAAACTTACAAATTAGAACTGTGAATGAAATGAAGAGCCAGATGGCAGTTCCCCGTATATTCTTGCTGGTTTTGTGTTCTTCTCAATGTTTCAAAACTGAAGTTTGGATGCTCTAATGACCCATATCTTTTTCTCTCTCACTAATGATATTATTGTTCAGTTAAGGTCACACACTACAACGTATGATTGTTCTACAGCCCAACAACACATTGAATTTCCGCATGTGGTCTCACTGGATGTAAATTTATTATTTCGGAGTGTGTGTTGAGTTATCAATCATCCTTATCTACTTTTAGTGTTTTTAATATATTACTTCTAAAATATATACTTGTGTATGCTATTATTACTCTATACTCATGCAAAGTTTATGTTTTCTTCCTGCTTTTGTGTTTTGTCTGAAATAATATGTGCCTTCTTTTTTGCATAATGCATGATTCTTATTTAAAATGGAAAGGGAATTAGTTAAATTTTTATTATGCTTGAGATATCTATTTTTTTTTCCATTGCTGATAATCGTTAAATGTATAGGAAAGTATATATTCAGCTATTGAATCATTCCCTCATTTAGCAAAGGACTCATATTCTATAATTCTTGATGGCCAATAAAAAATGGAGTAGGCATAGTTGCAAAAGTCGTCCGAGTTGACCGATTACTCGCCGAGTACTCGCTACAGGGTGGGTCACCGAGTATAGCCGAGTTGGCAGAATATTCCGAGTACTCCCCGCATAGGCCGATTCGACCCTCGAGTACTCGCCCGACTAGGCCGAGTACTCGCAACTCCCCAGTCGGCCGAGTTGGTAGCGCCTAGCGAGTTCTGCAACTGTAGCTGGTAGGCAGTGGTGAAGGTAATTGACAATTTTGATCTGATAATTACTTTTCAGTTTAAGCTATTTTAGTAGATTACTATGCTAAATATCTGCAACGTGGATGTTATATGTTTGATAAGTAATGGGTCTTTTATCTTGTGGATGCACTTACAGAGATTTGGTGCAAAATGTGTATTTCCCAGACACGCTTATGGGCCCACGCCAGACTGACCAGGCCCAACATGTAAGAGATAAATCAGCCTAACTCAGCGGCAAGGCGAGGCGCTTGGGAACAGATTCGAACCCAACCCGCTTTGGTGCATTGAGATTTACTGTGATAGATGAGAGGAAGTCGTTTTTTTCTTTTGTCTAGAGTAGTTTTTCTCTTCTGTTGGTTCTACGTTTGTGAAAAATAGTGGTCTCCTCGACAATTCACCTGTTGCTGCTCATTTCAATTTCATGGATATTCTCTAATATTAACTGACGTGTTGGTGTTAACCTTAACTTTTTTTTGGGTCGAATACACTTCTTTTTCACTTGTTGATTGCTTTTCAATGTTATGTTTATAGGTGTTTCAGCCATGATATCTATACATATAATAAACCAAAGCTATTTTAATGACATGTCATTCAAAGAGGGCATTCTCCCTTTTTAGTGTGCCATGTGTCATCCCATGTGGCAATGACTTTATTTTAGAAAAATAATAATTTAAAAACAAAATTAGATTTTTCTCTCTAATGTTTCCTCCCATAACTTTTAAACGTTAATATCTTTTATATACGAGATTTTTTAAAGAAAAAAATTACACAAAATTAACGAGCATTTTATTATCTTTCCAACGAGTACCATAGTGCTATATAAAAAACGGAGAAAAAAACGACTATTTTTTTGTGTGGTTTTGTTCATACGGGAAAAAACACAAAGTGTTCAGGTTATTCATTAATCATGTACATGCAAGTCATTAGTTATGTTCAAACCAGTAAATATGAATTTTATTTACAACATGTGTTAGCATTGGAGTTGTACATTGTTTTAAGTTAGGTTTCAATATTAGAGTTATACATTGTTTATGGTTATGCACTAACATTGGAGATACATTGTTAATTGTTTTAGGTTAAGTGCTACCGAAGCTTTCCTGCATATAACTGTAAATCGCATCATTCTATTTCATATATAAAATTAATATGTCATATTAGATTTCTCAACCCGGGACGTTCCCGGGGTATAATCTAGTTGATAATATATTGCTTGAGAATCTTGGCGACACAAGAACACGACAAGCAGTTTTTGAACTTGAAGCTCTCTTTCTTACTGGTGATCTTGTTTTTTATCAACCATTTATATAGTGCTGTTAATCCAATTTTTTTAATTGTGTTCTTTAATCTTCTAAATAATAAATGTGTAGAAACACAATTATAAAAAGCTTATACTATAAAAATGGTAGCATAATGCTTTTGATCTATTAGAGATAATGTCCAGTGAAATTTTAGTTTATAAAGAATTATCTTTAGCCACGGTTTAAGGTTTGGTTCTTTAGACATTTCATCTCGTTGCCACATTCATGCAGGATGTAATTCCACACATGGTGCAAGAATAGGGTTTTATATATGAATTGGTTACCAGTAATGTCTTACAAGCAGATGCCCTAAAGAACTGCTTCTATTTCATCAGTTTTGTCCGCTTTTTTCGTATTTGACCAAATTCAGGTTTAGATTACTGCTTGTAATGAGTTGCTCAATAGCACATTAGCATAGAGAGCTGTACAAAACCATTTAGCTTAAATTTTTTTTGTAAAACTCTTAAATTTGTAAATTGTTGGTAAAGCGACTCTTTTACCCCAATCTTCGTCTCAACAAGGTTTCCCAACTACAAGGCGAAAAAGTAGACGTACCCGCTGCAACGCGCGGACATTCCCACTAGTTTATAAAAAAATAAATAAATTTACACCTAATTTCATTATAAAAAGAAAAACATGTGTTGGTTTTATATTGATCAAACAGTGAAACAGGGACGAACAAAACCTCGAGATAGTCAATTAAAATACAATATGTAATGATCTAAAACACAGGAATTAACTTTACAAACGAATTTGACCGTAAAAGTCAACAAAAGCTGGTTATATTTTTATTTTTTTAACTTTTTTATAAGTTAAAAAAAGGTCTACTTTTGGAAAAGAAATAGAAGTTTTTTTTAACGGCCTACGAAACACATCTGCCCGACTACCCAGGGGACACTCGGTCCCTGAAAGGGATCAAAGGCTCCCATGACGTCACATCAGATGCTAATGCTGGGTAGTCTAAGCCTGCCCATGTTGTACCCGGACCGGGGAAAACCAGATCCTCCACCCGCCTGAAGACACGACAGTAAGAAATTAATAAAAGGAAAAATTACAGAAATCGTCCTTTATGTTTACCTGTTTTTTCAGAACTCGTCCTTTAGGCCTAACTAGGTTAGTTTTTGTAGTTAAGTTATGTCACGTGCCCTGCACGTGAGGGCATAATTGACATTTTACCCCTGATTTCATCCCCCCCCCTTTTATAAAACCATCCCTGATACTTCATTAGTTCCATCACCACCTCCATCACCACCCCTGAACTCGTCCTTTGAAACGAGCAAGCCGCACCACCACCTCCATCACCACCACTACCAGGCCTGACCACCACCTCTACCACCAACCTGCCACCACCACTACAACCTGCTACGAACAACCCCCCAGCACCACAACCTGCAATCAACAAATCAATCAATAACCCATCCACAATCCAAATCAACACCAAATCACACACAACCAAAACCTAACCCTAGATTCAATAACTAAATATCTACGGGATCTGAAAAAAAAAACGAAATCGGAAATAAAAAACGTCGGCACATACCCTAAGAGTCCTGGAAGCTTCTGAAACAAGGGCAGATGAGGCTCCGTGTACAGAGAGATGAGAGGAAGATAAACAATCGGCGATTGCACGACGAAGAGGCTCAGGCGGTTTTTTAGAGGAAGAAAATCTGATGGCTCTTGAGACACCACCAACGCCACTAAGCTGTAGTCTGGAGCTGCTTGCAGGGCTCCTAGGGTTACTGTTGAAGCTCGTGGACATGGTGTGTGTGTGTGTTTCAGAGTATGTAGTTATGTGAATGAAGAAACACTTGTTGTTGGCACTTGGTGCATTTTTTTTTTTAGTTTTTCATCAATGGAAATGTTGTCATTTGATTGTAACTTGGTGGGGCAATGGTGGTGATGGTAGATGATGGTGGCAATGGTGATGGGTGGTGGTTGTGAACAGGTAGAGAGAGAGAGATAGAGAGAGAAGAGAGAGTAAATTGTTTTTTTTTTATTTTGGACCAAAAGTATAAGTTAATCACACAACTAGTCCCTAAAAGAGTAAAAAGACAAATTTACCCTCATGTGCAATGCACATGACTGGATTTAACCAAAAAATCTAACCAAGTTAGTGCTAAAGGACGAGACTTGAAAGATTTTAGAACATAAAGGACGATTCTCATCACTTTTGAAGTTTAAGGACACCTACTGAAAAAACAGGTAAACATAAAGGACGATTTCTGTAATTTTTCCTTAATAAAATCCGGGTGGGATCAAGAATTAAACTTGAGACTTTCTAGTCCCAAGCCTTATTCATCACTTTCCAAGTTCCCATTCCACTACACCACAAAGGTTGGAAAAAAAAAAAGAAGTTAACAATGTGTAGTTGGATAACGCATTTGGAGTTTGGACATTACATTGGAGAGGTGTACGCCGTAGTTTAGGTGACGTGGCTTCCCATGCAAGAATCCTTTCTATATTTCTTTAATTTTTTTCGTCTACTTTCAAGGTATACGTACTTTAATTCGACAAATTAAATATTAAAATTTAAAAAATTATTAAGACAAATTTAACGAAAATTATCTACTTCTTTGATATAATTACAAATAGTGCAAACCGAGTTTGTGTGTGAAGTTTGAGTATATAATATAAGTCATAGTCATATAGTAGGTCCAGCTTCAGCTTATAAAGCTAGGCACTCTTTGTATATTTATATTATATATTTTCTAATTTGGATTCATACACCCTAAATTTTAAGCATTAATACCATCTTTTTATTCCCCAAACATTCATAAGAAAGCCATTTGCGATTTTTGAAACATAACGAGGCAAATGTTCCAATGAAACGGTGCGTATAGTCGTACACACATTATTCCATCTAAATAGTTGTCAAAACTAAGATCGATCTATTCGTCTCTAAGTGGCTAAGGTACTATATTGGTACAAATAGACGTCTTGATTTTTTTACACGCTGTTACATAAGTGTCATGTCGTTGACGCCCCAACGACAAGCCATAAATGCTCATGTAACAGATTACTATAGCTAAGGCCATGTAACCATGTACATGCAACTAAACATAACTTCAACACGAACATGCACTAATTTTTTTTTTAGCTAGGGTTTTTACTCTTGTATTGCTTCATTGACAAAAAGGGGTAAATTACATAAGGATGGTAGGTAGGCGGGCAACAAGCTGCGCCGCCACCCCTTTTTGAATAGAAAATCCCAATCTGCTAAAAAAAAAACCCTTCCCTTGGGGGTGGAAAAGTTGTTGTGCACTACTCGTTGAACCCGAGCCAAAAACCGCACCGCCTCCGGTGCCAAGGAACCGAATGTGTCGAAGGCCAAGGGAACGAAAACATGCTGATAGCCAAGCCTGAATCAAGGTTATGACTTTTTTGGTCTTCATATGTCCATCAATAACTTTTTATTGGGTCGGGTCACCATTTTATTTTTTTATTTATTTATTTTTTTTTTCCAGATTGAGCTAAGTCACCATAATATTATTGTGGGTTTTGAAGGTGTTTCATTAGTTTCAGTTTTAGTTAATTATTTCTTGTTAAATCGCTTACGTTGGGTATAAAACTTTGTTTGCGAAGTAGTACTTACTAACTAGTAGTTTAACACAACTAGATGCAAGTCTTGTTGGTTGTGTCCCACACCTCTACGCTGGAATACCACTCGTACCAAATATATGTTATTTCCATCACACAAATTATTTATAGAGTCATTATTCAAAAACTGCAAGGTTAATCAACTAGGGTAACATATAAAGATTATGCGGGTCACTTGCCATCGTTGTTTTGAAATCCGGACCGGAAACCAAGGGTCGAACCCGTACGGTCAGGGTATTAAACCGGAGGTGCATCAAACCAGAGGTTGGACCGGTTGAACCGGGTTTTAAAGGGGTTGAACCGGAAATTTGACCTTATTAATTTTACGACACCATTCGGTTCTTACATGCAGTTAGACCGATCGGACCAATGTACCGGTAAGGAGACCGATTTGACATCCGATCCGGTTCTGAAAACATTGCCTGCCATAATGCCCAAAAGGTGGTGCGCCCCCATGTGGGTGTGTCATGTAAATATGTAAGCGTACTAAAGTACTCAATCTATTTTATCGTCGTTTCATAGGCGGACTTATTGGTGTCTTAAGGGGTGCGGGCGCCCACCTTAAAAATAAAAAAAAATAGTTTTATATGTGCATGAAAATCCTTAGCGCCCCCCTTAAAATTTTGCAGCTGCTCCCCTTAGGTTAAACGTGTGTTAAAAGTTAAAAGAAAAGAAATAGAGCATTTGAAGTTTTCAGACAGCAGTCACCGAACTTCGACGATGTGGTTTCTGTAACTCTGAAGTTGGAGAAGATGAAGGGATAAAGTCTTGATAAAATATGGGCCGTTCAATTATAGTTTGGAAAAAATATGGCCCGTTCAATTAAAAAAAAGTAAAATATGGGGCTTTTTTAACCACGGTAACTTTTAGCCCAATAATTTGTTTTTCTTGTTCGTAAGCATGCTATTGCTACACACGCCAACACACAGCTCCTACCTCTTTGATTTTGAGTTTTTATTTTTCCAAGCAGCAATGGTTTTTATATATTTTTTGAACAGAGTAGGCTTTTTATATTGTTTTAATTTTTAATTTTTTTTAAAGTGCAATTCTTTTTATTATTAACAAATAACCGCAAAAAATTACATCAAGATAGTGGGCAGGCGGGCAACAAGCTGCGCCGCCACCTCTTTCTGGACCGCAAACCCTAACCTACTAAACACGAACCCATGCCCCCCCGGAGTCGAGACATTGCTATGGATAACCCGTTGGACTCTGGTCAGGAAACGGATGGCTTCTGTTGGACTCTGTTTTAAATTACTTTGGCTTTTTATTTTATTACTCTTATTATTTTGTGATGGTTAGTTTTCATTTATTTGATCAGCGAAAAGGATTAAGGTTCGAAAATTTATAAGGCAACAACTTCAAATTTAAACTAGAGGTTATAACATTGAATGCCTGTGAGTTATACTTAATTCTAATGTGATTATGAAAAATCATGGTAAATTCTGAATATGATAATGTGATTATTGATTTGAATGATAATCATGCTAAACTAATAAAGTTGTATTGATTTAAAATAAGAATTATGACTTCTGAGTATGAAACAATTCTCTAAGAGAAAATTAGAGAATCGTCTTCTAAAACTTTTGAATTAGTTGACCCAACCCGAACCGGGCAATAAAAATTATCATATAGCGATAGCTTAACAACCCTCGAAAATTTTCGTACCCCATGAAAAAATTCCTCTGTCTGCCACTGGTTTCATTAGACTTGCTAGGGAATATATTCTTTTGTAGAGGACTTCACTAATTATTTGGGGTGTGACGAGGTGCACGAACTAAGAAAGTCTACAGAAGTTGTACTATGGGACAAAGTCTACTTCGTTTACGCACCAAATATGAAGTATTTTATGTAATGTATTTAAAAATAATTGACGTTAACATGTTAACTGATATTGGCAGTCCAATCTCGTAACTACCGAGAAAAAAAATACTAAGTAGTTCTTCACTTCTTCAACAATGCATTTTAATAAACTTTCTTTTGTACATTACGTCATTGAAAATATTGATTATAAAACTTCTCTAATATGATGGTCAACCAAGAATGCGCAATACATAACAAATACAATAGTAACTTTAAACCATGGACTAACAATAAAAAAGTTAAAATGCCCTATCGATAAAACATATAACCAATTAGTGGGATTACCTGAGCTTTGCAACGGCTTTTCATGGCTATCAGTTGATAAAGTGTCAACACTTGATATAACAATCGAAAAAGATATGCATTAGATGTGTTTTATATCGATAAAAAAATATAAAGAACGAACACCGGGCACCGTTGTTGTTTACCCAATATTGGCTAGCTCGGTTAATCATAGTATCGATACTGTACTATCACTTCGGTACAAAAAAAAAATTACTCTATGCGATTACAACTTTGTTTTCAATGAGTTTTATCCCATCACATCGAGAAAAACATAAAAATGAATACAGTACTTACCAGTATCGGTTTGGTTCCTCATAATAAAGAAAAAATCAACTAAATTTTACCCGTTCAAGTAAAGATTTTAATGAACCATGGATTAAATTAAGAACATCGCAACAATATGTCCAGAATTTTATAAGACGCTATATCATATTTCTAAAAGTCTAAAATAACGGAAAAAGTGAACCACGAGACAACTTTGATGACATGTATATTTTTGCTTCGATTATTAAATTACTTACCATTCACAAATCAGCTCTGAGTAAAATTTATTTGTAAACATAGATATATAAATATATTAGATATCATTTATTTATGTACTAGCTTTTATCCCGGGAGTGTCCCGAGGTTGAAAAATATAACCATTCTAATAATACTAATACTAATAGTAATAATTATTACTCTTGTAATTAAATAAATAAAAAAATAACTTTGCTATAAGGTGACACCATGTGTTGCGCGATTCTTTCTCCTAGCTTCTCTTGATGAAGTATACCTATCCATCTTTAAAAGAGAAATTCCAATGATAGCATGACGATTGGGCTAAATTTCAACATTGTATATAAGAACCTGCTTTAAAAGAAAAAACATGATTAATGAATAACCTGAACACTTTGTGTTTTTTTTCCTGTATGATCGAAACCCCCAAAAAATAGTCGTTTTTTTCTATGTTTTTTTATAGCACTATGGTACTCATTGGAAAGATAATAAAACACTCGTTAATTTGGTGTAATTTTTTTCTTTAAAAAATCCCGTATATAAAAGATATTAACGTTTAAAAATGATGGGAGGAAACATTAGAGAGAAAAATTTAAATTTGTTTTTAAATTCTTTAAAAGATTAGGGTTAGATAAGTGTAGGAGAATCGATGAAAACAAAATAAAAAAATAAATTTAAAACTCTCACCTCAACGTGCCACGTGGCACATTCAAAGGAGGGTTGAGGCCTCCATTGAATGCCACCTAATCAATATTCAATTCTTTTATTATAAGTTATAGAAGATTATAGATTCATATTTACTGTTTGAACATAATTAATGACTTGCCTATACATGATTAATGAATAACCTGAACACTTTGTGTTTTTTTCATGTATGAACAAAACCCTACAAAAAAATAGTCGTTTTTTTCTCCGTTTTTTATATAGCACTATGATACTCGTTGGAAAGATAATAAAACGCTCGTTAATTTGGTGTAATTTTTTTCTTTAAAAACTCTCGTATATAAAAGATATTAACGTTTAAAAATTATGGGATGAAACATTAGAGAAAAAAATCTAATTTTGTTTTTTAATTGGTAAAGTAAATCTTTTATTTTAAATTATAAGATATGGGTTTTAATTAATTTTATTGTTAGATTTAATAATAATAATAATAAAAATAAAAAAAATTAAACACTCTCACCTTAACGTGCCACGTGGCACATTCAAGGAGGGGTTGAGGGCTCCATTGAATGCCACATCATTATAAGTCAATTCTTTTATTAATAGTTATAGATGTGGACTAATAGTCAATATTTTGTGATTTGCATAGAGGTAACTCAAACATGGTCCGACATGTAAAAACCCTCATCCCATAGACACCAGATGGACAACTAAGTACATGGGTTAAGAACAAATACATAGCAAAAAAATAGGAAGTTGTAGGAAGGGTATTAAACGGAATCTGATTGAAATCATTTAAGCGGCATTGGTTCCGTCTTATCGAATCCTAAGATCTTAATTTTTAGGTTTTCGATTTTTTGGATTTTCAGCTTGTAGTTTTTAGGGGGTGTTTAGGATTGATTATTCAAAACAGATTATGCATTTTGAAAAAGCAGGGGTGGAGCTGCTTATATATTATTGCGTTTTGGTAGCCTAAAAAACTGATTATCTGCGTTTTCAAAACGCAATCCAAACACTTAAAACTGATTATCTGCGTTTTCAAAACGCAATAATCTAAAAATCAGATTCAAAACACAATCCCAAACACCCTCTTAGAATTTGTGTCATATCATTCTGTCTTTTATGATACATTGTGTTTTTTCTTTATTTTCGTCATTGTGTCATTTATGTGAGTCATTGTGTCTTTTTTTCTCGGCATTGTGTTATATTATGTGACTCATCGTGTTATATTTCGTGATACATTGTATTTTTTGTATTCTTTTCACCCTTTTTATTTTTGTTAAATTGTGTAGGATAACTTAACTCTAATTATGTCCCCCTTGGTTTATTGGAGGACTCGAGAAAGGTATGATAATATTTTTAGACTATTGGCTATTAGCAAACCACATGTGTGTGTATATATATTGGGAGAACAGTCATAACAAAATGAACCATTCATTGTTCCAATCTTCAACAACTAAAAAGTAAAAGCAAATGTAATTTTATTATTTCTTACATTGGAATTCGAAAACATATGAGAAAAATTCATTTTTATGTAAGCTACACATGTGTAGGTTAAATAATCTACGTGTATGTAGGTTTGTAAAAAAACATACGAAAACATTAGTTTTATGTATATAATATACATATATGAATTTATGAAACTAAAACTTACAAAAAAATATTAACCGTAAATTAGGAAATTAAATGATTAAGGTTGTTCTTTTTGTTCTCTCAATAATTTAGTGTTCTGAAATGATCATATATATGGTTTTTGATTTCTTTTGGAACTCTAACAACTTATAATACCCTAAAATTTTCCAAGTCTATAATGTGAATAATTAAAAGAAATTGAATTTTATTTTAATAAAAGGGTTTTGATGATAGACCTAAGCCCAAATTTGATTAAATTGGCAACTCGTGTTTAATGGGGTATATAATCAACTTATTAAACCCTAATCCTCATTTGCAAACATATTCATCCACCTTAAAGAGAAAGTAAGTTTTCTAGAGTGGAAAGTGAAGAATAATGATCAAAGTCAATGGAATTAGAGGATTAAAGCTTAGGAGCTATTTCTCATTTTATACATCATCACAACATTGTTTTATTTGAAGAAACCAGGTAAGAATCATCTCAGATTTGGATTTTTTTTATAGATTTTAGGGTTTTGGGGCAAAAGATAGGATTTAAAAAAATGTTGGATATTTATGTGTTATGGAGGTTATACCATGGATCTTGCTTCGTGGAAGTTAAACAAATATTTTGAACATAAAAAGTTGAGGTTCTGGATTGACTGAAACGTGTGAATCTTTATCATGCGGCACTAGGTGACTGCCATGCGACTCTCAACGGGGTCCATTGGAGACAATGACACAGATACCGAGGTTTCTAATGATTGGTTACATGTGGCGTAGGCGACCCTCTTGTGAGAGTCGCATGGTGATGATGTTGCCAAGTTCTAATGAAAGTAGGCAAGTGTACATGTGACACTATGTGATAGTATGCATGTGCACTGTTAATTAATCACGATTTGATGAGAACGTATTAACATTTATGCAGATTGGGTGACGACTGTTTGGTGAAAAAGCTTACGTCGAGAAAATTAGAATGCAATCAGGTGGGTAGTAGATTCCTATTTTACCAATTGTAAATCCTTTTGGGCTGATGTACATGCAAATAAAAATAACTTATGAATTAACGTATTTGACTGATTTTATGTGATTACAAATTGATTGACAATGTGTGTTTGATGTTGACCCATAGCTAGTTTATAAATAATTGACGTTGTGTGAAGTTCAAAGGGTTAATTGATAGATGAAACATGAGTTGTTGACGATGTATCGAGGGAAACTTGTGAGCGTGACGACGTAGCAAATGTTATTCAATGAACATGAGGTGTCTTATACCAGTATAAGCCTACTTGGAAAATCTTGGTAGTTGATGGAGATGTCATGTTACTAACGGTTTAGTGATAATTGATCATATGCTACATGTGTTGTTGATATTAAAGCATTATGATAAAATGACTAAAGCCTTACAAATGTTATTTCCCCATTTACTAAAAAGCTAGAACTTACTCAGTGTAGCTAATTTTAATTATGTATGTTTGGTAAGAAGAAAGCATGCTTCTTAGGAGGTCTCTGGCATAGATCTAAGGCTACCCTAAAGAAACAAAAAAAAATGATATCCTATAGACCATAGTAGACCTTTTATGTTTTTGATGTTTGGTTTAAGATTTGATAATTTGTACTTGAAGATATGATTTTCGTTGTGTAAGTTTGATATTCCCGGTTTAAGAACTATGTTTATCGTGATGAGCCAACTGGTGAGGTTTCCAGGTTCGGGGCCTTACACAACCACACCAATTTCTCGTACATCAATATAATTTACAAGAAGAGTAAACTGCAACTTGCATCCCTATGGTTTAAACCATAAATCAAGTCAAGTCCCTACCTTTTAAATCTTGCTAGATAAATCCTTGTGGTTTAAATCTTTAACACTTTGCACCTCCTTAGATTAACATCGTTTATAATTTGTTAGCATTAAAAGAGTCATTTTGTATTTTCATTATCCTCCATTTTTTATACAAATAAGATAATCTATAACCCTAAAACATGCAACTTGCCTCCCTACTTCATTAATCCCACCACTAGCGTCCCCATCAATTTGGCAATAACTTCCATTTTTATCCATGATAATGAAAATTCAACATGCACAATCAAAACAGGAATGAAGTTCAAAATATCATGTTACTTTCATGTGACGCCCAAAAAACTCATATTAATACTTTTTACAAACAAATAAGTCTACCTTAGCGAAACATTTTATATAACGTACTTAACTGGGTTAGTTGAGTCGGGTCGATGATTCAGGGAATTATCGGGATTCGGTTCATACTTGCATAATGTCATAGTTCAATGATTCGGGGAATCATTGGGGAAACACACACATATACACGAGTCTTGAGTCCCGTTGTTGGTGAAACACATAATTGGGGTAACTTATCAAGTATTACATGTTCTACAATCAATTAACAACTTGTGAATGCGTGTCTATGTGATTTGATATGTTAAAGTATGTTAAAATGCCATTTTGGAGTTATAGGTACAAATGAGTAGAAGGAATCCCTCATTCGCATGATGAAAGATGCGAATGAGAGATTTCTAGTCCCATTCGCACATGCATGGACTCATTCGCACCCTCAATGGTGCGAATGAAAGCAAAGTATGTATAGAAACTAGTTTCACAACCCTAAGTCGCCCCTAAGTGCTCTCTCTCTCTCTCTCTCTCAAACCCTAACTTATAGAAACGAGTTTTTGCCCTCATTTCTTGAATCCTAAGCCAAAACCAGTTTATAATCAATATCAAGTGAAGATTCAAGATGTGTTAATCATCTAAACCCTTTTCAATAAATTTTTAACATTTTTCATAAACCCTAAGTGTCCAGATCCGATTCCAAAGTGTTTTCTTAAATAAAAACCTTTCTAACATCTTTCTAAACTATATCTAGACCTAAACAATGAATTTCTTCATAAAAACCTAAGTTTAAATGATGTTGGTGACCATATATTTGGTGTTTATGCGTTATATGTTGATTGAATGATATTAGAATGTTGTTTGAGATGATTTTGGACTATTTAGGAGCATGATTAGGTATTTTATGAGTAGTTTATTGTTGTTTTGTGGACTTTTACCCATTTTGGGGGTTTATGTGATAGATCTAGGGTTTGTAACATGAACATGATGATGATGATATGATTCGGAACTCATTTAGGTGAGTAAATCTAGGATAGATAACTGTGACTGCAGTGTTTGGTTGTGTTTCTTGAAGTTTTTGATTCATGTTCGTCAAAATAGCTTAACAGCTAAGCAGGTACTAATGGGGCCCCCATGCGCCCGGTCGAAAGTGAGATTGACAAGGAGGTTCCCTCATTCGCATGGTCGATGGTGCGAATGAAGGGAGTCTATACCCATTCGCACCAAATCAACTCATTCTTACTAAAAACCCAATCCATCGTAGCTAATGACTATTTATAGGACTCATTCGCATAGACTAATGGTACGAATGAGATTGGAATTGGTCTCATTCGCACCAACGTGGAAAATTATGAATCTTTGGTATAAACTAATTGTTTTACGTACATTACTTGTGTGTGGTCTGTATATACTTGATAAACTGATGTAACAAGTCACCAACGGGATGCCGAATCTTGTGTGGTCGCGTCATATGTCAAACTTTTACAAACATTCAAAGTCAAGTTTTGGACAACTTGGGGTTATTAGACAAACATATCATGGGTCAAACATTGATAGGCTATATATGGTAGGTTTCTCGTAGTCGGATTACCATAAACAAGCCTGGTTTATTATTTATGTGAAGAACGCAATCTAAGGTGAGTTTCACAGCCCCATTGTTTGTTGTTTTCATTTTTGGGGGAGAAACATGCGGCACGAACACAAACTTTTCAGACCACGGTATTACATTATATCACATGGGTACTAAGCGACATATCATCATTAAGTCTTTTCTAACTTTTAACCATGAATATGTGGATATATAGTGGGGAAAGTGTGAATTGATCTAATGGGCCCGGCAAGCCCCACTCAAGTCGACTGAAGGTCGGACGGATGCATATTTGTCATATCTAACTTATGACATCGGGTGATGACCGGTGGCGAATATTAAAGGCAACTTCTAATGTTCAGGAATGGTTCATAACGCTTTAGTATCATGTAACGATGTCTAGCTACCATCGGGTATAGATGTAAGGATTGTTGGGTCTGGTTTACGAATGTTTTTACTTACTTTTGCATACATAAAACTCTGTGAACTCACCAGCACTGTATGTGTTGACTAACATAGCATGTTTTTTTAGGTCGCTAAGGTAGCATCACGGGTTAGGCGCACGCAGGTCGCACTATGTCTCGTCCGGTTCTTGCATTATGATAAACATTATTTCAAACTTTGAACTATTCATACACTTTTGATTATGGGCTATAAACTTTTGATATTGCTCCCACTATGTTTTGTTTGGTGAAACTTTTAATCTGTTTGAATTTTATTACGTTATTTTCATATCATATAGTTGTCGTTTATTGTGACTGTTAACTTAGATACTGGTATGTCATGCACCTCACGGTAGAACCCTGCAAGTGAAATTTGAGGGTGTGAGATTTCATGATATTTTTCATCCATTATCATGAAATATTAGTAATTGTAAATTTAAACCTGAGTTTGTCATTGCAACTTGATATTTTGACAGGGTCAGTAATTTTCCATTTTAAACCATGATACAAATGGTGACAGAGTCGTAAGTTGTATTGTAGTGTTTAAGCTCAAGATACAAATCTGACATGAATTTTATTATGGACACTGAAGAGGATTTAGCTTGTGACATTTAAATTTAGCTTCGATTTAGTGGAAGCGTTTGAATTTGAGGAGTTGCGATCCGATTTGGTGGACCCGCAATCTAATTTGGTGGAAGTGTTCGACTTAGGGTTCAAGTCGATTCGGGGCTTTTTGGTGGACTAGGTAATAGAAACAAAGATCTGAGGACAAGAGGGTAAAAGGGTAAATTCGATTTCTGACCTGATAGATTATAAACGATGTTAAGCTAGATGGGTGCAATATGCTAAATATTTATACCACAGGAACTCATCCAACAAGATTAAAAAGGTAAGGACTTAAGTTGGTTGATGGTTTAAACCACATGGATGCAATCCGCAGTTTAATCTTACATAAATTCACATGAAAATACTAAGAATATGATTAAAAGATGATTGAGATGAAAATACTCATGGAGTACTGTTAACTTCAATATTGTATGCAAGTAATGCAACTATCATGTACATACCTATGTACCTTAAAGGTTAAGTTTAATATATAAGCCAGAAAAATGAGCATACGTTTATTGATAAGCGAAGGGTAATCGCGTAACATACTAACATGCTATCACTCCACCCACATAAAAGATATCACTACAAGGAACTGGAGCATTAGTGGCAACACATGAAAGAGCATATAACTCTGGGTGGAATTCTGAAGAATTTTCTGTCTTCATCGTATAGACCTAACAAATTTAAAATAATATTGTTTGTTATATATGCATTACCTAACAAATATAAAGTAACGAGTGTTATATATGTATTACCTTGTGTTGAAACCAATTCGGAAATTTAGTTTTAATATCATCTTGGGGATGTGTAGATTTGAATTCACTACATTGAAGAAAAATGTACAAAAGCAAGAAAAATTAGTCTTAATTATATCTTTGGGATGTCTAGAAAATATATAAAGGATAGGAGCACTTACTTCATATAGCCCCTGACTTTTTGCAATTATCGAGGACAAACCATTCTATCTTGAGTTTGTCATCAACTGAAAGTAGCTTGTGATTCGTTGCACTGGTCGGGTTGCATTGGGACTTAAACACCCATAACTTCCTGTTTTCTACAATGACATCCTCATTTATCTCAGGCTGATTGAATTTAGTCTTAACATTTTGAAGGTACATTGAGCAGAATGTTAGAGCTTCATCAGTTACATAACCTTCAGCTATACAACCTTCTGGCCTTGTTGGGTTTTTAACATATTTTTTCAGTTTTTTCATATACCTTTCAAAGGGATACATCCATTTCATATAAACTGGACCACCAAGAATCGCTTCATCAGGTAAATGCATAACTAAATGAACCATTATGTCAAAAAAATGCCAGAGGATAGATCAACTCTAACTTCCACAAGATCATAAGAATGGTATCCCTCGCTTTCTTCATATCTTCCACCACTAGTGTTCTGGAGCAGAGCTGTTTAAAGAACGCACAAAGGTCCACCATTGGTGTATAAACATCTTTGTCCAAAAATGCTCAAACCCCAATTGGTATCAATTTTTGCATGAGAATATGACAGTCATGTGATTTCAAACCAGTAATGTTAGTATTGTTATTTGTCACCCTCTTACTAATATTAGATCCGAACCCATCTAGTAGTTTAACATTTTTTTATAAACTGACGGAAACTCTTTCGGTCATGCAGGGTGAATGAGTATTTTGGGTGCGGGCAGGTCAAATGCAAGAAAAGACTTATATGCATAAGTCCCCCGAGAAAATCTAGCAAGGTCCGAACGTATGGGTATATACATGGAAATTCTAGTGCATTTCCTTTCCAAAATTTAAAACAAGGATAACAAGAATCCATATACACATACATATACATGTGATACATGTATAAATACATATGCATGCAAGTATGAGGTAACAAATAACATAAGAAAAAGATATTTATTTACCTACATTTTGTCTCATCTTTAATGAACCATCTTATCTCATTTTTGTGATTAACTATAAATGGAGAAACAGTTTATCAACACAAGGATCTAAGGAAGATGCTTTCCCAAAATAACACTCCCATCACCACCACCCAAGCCGCCACCTCCCACCTTCCTTTTCCTTTCTTTTTTTCGGCCAAAGCCCATCACCACCACCATCATTCCATTTTGTTCCCCCTTCATACAACACAAGACAATATAACTTGTGTAATCACATCACCAAAATACTTCCACTTTGTTTCCATGTCTAGTCATGTATTAATTTTATAATATCTTTGTAAGATGATGTGATTAACATGTAATTTTGGATAGATTCCTTAAACACCTTGATCCATACTAGATCTCCTTCCCAAATTAGCACTTTGGATCTTTCCTTGGAAGCCTATACCCCCCCCCCCCCTTGTGAACACGCACATTCTCTTTTTGCTTCCAAATCACACCACAATTTATGTTTAGTCACCTTGCTTGACAAGATTTAGAGAGAAAATACAAGAGGATAAGAATGGCATCAAGTCTAAGATCATGTACAATTATTGTAAGATCCCTTAAACTCACAAAGATCCATAGAAGTTGACTTGCCAATCTTGTTGCTCTCTTCCCAATTTTCGGCCATAGGACCCCCCTAACCTTGGTCTTGTTAAATCACCATCAACACTTAGTAAACATCAGGATTAATAACCAAACATGGTATGATCTCCTTTATCATAAAGAACTATGCAAGATTACCTTCCCTAAACAACACTCTCGTTCCTTTTTCCTTCCTTATAACCGTCGCCCCCCCCCCATGTAAACACAAATAATTTTTTTTTGATATCCTAAGTATTATCTAATCACATTTAGTCACATTATGGAAAGAAGGTTTGTCTATGACTTAACACCAAGAAGGAAATATTCCTTAATTCTCTTAGCTAGTTTCATACAAGTTGACTTACCACTAATGGAAGTCACCAACTTCCTTCCTTCTTCCCACCTATTTCGATCCCCTCACCCTCTCTATATGACTCTCTCATTTTTCCTTTATAAATAAAAGACCGTGGGTGCTCATTTGCTTGTTGATTCACCTCACTAACCCACACTTAAACACACACTCTTAACACACATCTTCTAATTTCAAGCATTGCTTCCAAGATCTAGAAGTATGACACTCAACCTCGCTTGTTATTTTCACATGATTTAAACTAGATGGTTCACCCATTTTAACAAACATAAACTTTCTTTTAAAGACCAAAGATATGATGTTTTGATACTACAAAAAGTCTTGAATAAAGGTTATGTGAAAGAAATGCGGAAATACTGTATGTATGCGTATGCATATATGTAACGCGTGTGTATATATATGATATGTATGTATGTAGTTTCGCATGAATATATGTAGAGTATGTATGCGTGGGATATGTGTATACATAGGGAAAGATTGTAGCATAAATATCTATGTGTAGATGTCACAAACATAAATGTTGATGAGTATGGAGTGAAACATATACTTATATGGGTATTTATGTGTGACATTTAATAAACATGGACATTTGTGTATGTGTCAAATACATGGATATACATAGATAGGTATCTATATCTGAATGAGTGTATGTATGGACATGGATGTGTGATAAACAAATGGTTATGTCTAGGAAACGTAGTGGTACCTTAGACATGAATGTTCATGTGGAAATAGTTAAAGCATGAACATATATGGGTGTGTACATGTGGGAACTTTATAAACATGGATAGTCATGTAAAAAGATATCAAGTGCTTGAATATACATAAACATATGGACGTCTCACATGCTACGTGGATACATATGAAAAGACGTGTATTTGATACTAACCTAAAGATATATATATATATTTTTAATAACATGTGCTTACTTGTTAGAAATATATAATGATTATCATGATTTCAAAAGTGTACATTTGCTATAATAAACCTTGGTTTTTGACAATATTTTGTAAAGTGTAAACGTCACCAATAATATCAACATAATACGTATATTACAAGATGGGTGAACAATATGTATGAGAAAAACATAAAACATAGACCTAAGATGTCCATTTATATATAATACGTGTAGGTCGGTGTTCCTAGTGCTCCGGATATACACTCTTGCTAGCTTATTTGTACAGACTTGAGGTGGGTTTCACGGCCCCATTTTACTGTTTTATATTTCGGGGAAAGACATGCATTGTTTACTAGTTTTAGAACGAATTCCTAACAAACCGGTATACATGAGACAATATGTTTAGTGTACTCACTAAGCCCTCGTGTAATTAGTTTACCGTAACTATTATCTATGGGTTTAGCCATGAAACACTTGAATAGATCTATTGGGTTGACACTCCCACTCTTGGTTAGTCGCTCAAACCCGGATACATACGACAAAAGAGTGCTTGTATTTCTTATATGATGATACATTGCCTTTATTATGCGATGTGCGAGGCACAACTCATCAAGGTTTGGTTATGGACTCATGATCATTCATTATCATCATTGTTTTAGCTACACAATGATGGGTCATGCATGGATTTCATTAAACTTTACATTTTCTATTATTTCAAAATATGTGAACTCACCGACTTTATGTTGACAAAGTTCTTATGCATGTTTTTCAGGTAACTAAAGCAATGGATGGAACTTGGGATATGTTTGGGCATTCATTCACAAATATCATCTTTTGTGTCTTCAAAACTTGTGATCATGTGTTCAGTTTTAAACAATATTTTGTGATGATTGTCTTTGTTGAACAAATTTGATATTTTATTATTAAGTTACTTTGAATGTTTGCTCGAATCTTGTGCTTGAAGACCATTCGTGTCGCATCCCGTGTTTCCGCCTAGGCGGGGTGTGACATGTGGACTCTTTCATGCATAGCCATGGAGGAAGATTGTATGTGGTGAGTATAACCGGCCAAGTGCTATGAGTCGTGCTTTTTTTACCGAAGGGATTAAAACCGTCAGCTGCAAGCCCTAGGCGAACATTTCGGGGTTCCCTCGAGAAGTTAGGGTACCTTAGATCAAAGTCCTTCCATGAAAATCCATCAACTGGATGACACAGAATACCATCTTCTGATCGTCAGGTACTGTGCCATATCATATCTTTTGCTGTGTGCCTTCAGCCATACAAGCGTCATAGTCTGGGGTTAAACGAAAGTATCGTAACACCTTGTGAGGTACCTTCTTGCCATTTGTGTCTTTATTTACCCACCAAATCTCATTACAAACAGGAGAATTCTGCAACGACTGATGTTCTTTCCAGAAGAGAGCACAATCCCATTTACACACGTCTATCATCTCATATCCCAAACTAGTCTTCTTTAATATCTTTTTGGCTTTGTAATGCGAAAGGGGGACCTTGTTACCTGCTGGAAGTACATATTGGAAAAACCCGAGAAGCTCGTCAAACGAATTATTAGTCCATTTGTTCCTTACCTTCATATTCATAAGCTTTGATATAAAGTCAAGGGAGGAATAATCAGTACACCCAGGATATAATTATGATTCGAATTCATCTATCAGGGCTTCAAACTCATCATGAGCATCACTACTCTCTGTATCCGATTTCCCTTCGTTAAGGTCTGTATCCTCTTCCATACGCTCCCGATAACTCACAGAATTAACATATAAAACAGGCATAAACAATCCCAAAATAGGTCACAATTAGGCTTACATTAGATATAATTGATGCTTAATTCGTTCCTATTTGATTATCTCAGGAAACTGGAGCTACAAGATGAAACAAAGGATTTTCGGGTGAAAACATGCAAAAACTGGAGATTCCTGAAGATACCAGACTTCAAGCTTGTTCCCTGTATGTTCAGAAGACAAGCCCGGGACTTAACCAATGCTAAAATCAATCACGGAGTGACTTTGCACGCCCACGCTCACCTGCACGAAGGCCCTGCACGTGATGAGACAACGCAGGAAACTTGGAGGGCAAGAAATCAGAGACTGAAGAGACATGCACGCCCGTGCCAAACCATGGTGCACGGTCGTGCCAGACACACAAGTACAGACAGACTCTGCCATGCAGCAACAGTACGTACGTGTAACTGCAAGCACGCCCTCGACACCCTTGTGCACGACCGTGCAACCCCTGGGAGGTCTATAAATAGCAAGCTAACCCTCGCCATTTGATCATCCCTTCTTGTGCTCTCTTGGGCCGAACTCCAAGCTTCTTCAAGAGATCTTGGGGTCTTGTGGGAGGCCTTCTGGCCATCCTAACATCCCTCAATGGTTAGGCTTCGACCTACCTTGATCGGTCTAGCCAAGAAGAGGATCGTAGAGTAGTTATGCAATAATATTGAGGGTCGTGAGGATCAAGAGAGTTACATATCACTTGAAGATGGATAGCTTGTCTATGAGCAGCCATGTTCTTGTGTTGATCATGTCTTATGGTTGTATCTTTCTATCATTCCTGAACCCACTTGATTTATAGACTTTTATTATTATTACTAGTAGTTTATTTTTAGTTATTTGTGGTGTCCTCTTCTTCTAATCCTTATTTGTTTATCTTTGTGACAGGTTGTTTTGATGATAAATTGAACCTAAAATCAATAATTAACTTATTAGGAGAACTCATGAGTGTACCCATGGTGTGTCAAAACCCATGCACTTGTGAGCTCATCCGAAAATATAAAATAATAATTGATTAACTTAACTTAATAACTAGAGGTTTAATCAGCTTCTGGTAGTCCCGAACTAGATCCAAGGCGAGGAAACCGGTAGTGAGACAGATCCTTCGGGCTTTTGATATCCGAACCGGGTTCTAAGCAATGGCTTCTGAAGTGGACCAGATCTGAGTGACACATTTCTGGTACTTACCAGATGATTGGGTGATCTTCTTGGTAAAGGGAGGTTTCCCTACGGGCGCACCAGTGATCTTTTGTATCATACACCCTTAGGATTATGTGCCACCTTTATCAAGGCTTTCATCCAGTTCGGGAGGTTAAGGATTGGGTAATTAAGTTATCATTAATTCAACCAACTTAATATTTAATTGATCACTAAATTTTAAGTGTCACAATAAAGATAAATAAATAATAGATTCTTTATCTATTTCTCGTTAATACAACGCCGTTAACCAATGGGGGTACGATCTCTTAATACCAACTGTAATAGGATCCATCGACTTAATTCGTTAACCAATGGGGATTCGGTGTTGGCCTACTCGGGAATGACCCTAAGGCGAGACCCTTCGGTACGAAACGCGAGAGCTAAGACGAGGTGTACGGTGTTCCAGGTCGGAAGTGAAGCCTCCCGCTTTAAGAAGAAGATGAGCTCGAAGACTAGATACTTTACCGCGGTTTAATGAGTCCGCTATACGCGAGGCCTTGGCGAAGACCCCAGGTGGACGCACGCTAGGGAGGTTTAGCATTCTACGCAGTAGTAGCCTCCGCTTCTCTATCAAATAGTCAACACTTCAAGATCCCTCTCGTCTTCCTCACAAAACTAACTAACTTAAATTATTAATTCTAATAATAAATTTAACTATTAAATCAATGGACCCCAAGATATGCATAATTCACTACTCTACTATTTTTATCTTTTCTTTTATAAAAACCAAAACCTTTTTCAAAATCTATTTTTATTAAAGAACCCCTCCGTTTTATTTTTCTTTTTAAAATCCGATCGATAAATTGATGTAAGATTGAGTAGGGGAAAGTGTAATACTTGAGGATACGATACTCAATACTTATCCAGAAACTATACTATGCATGTCAGGTTCTCTGCCTATGTGTTGGTTTTAGTTTCAAAAGTAAATATTGTTTACTTTATAAATTTAAAACTTGATAAAACCGGTTTAGTAAAATTAAGTCATTTGATCCAAACCAAAGTTTTTGGATTAAACACCAAATTTTTTGCACCGGGAAAATGATATCTTTTAATTACTAAAACCACGCACATCAACTCCCCTATAAGATCTTCGATAACGCCATTCATATCGCTTCTTCCCCTAACCTCATCTACAACTATAGGAGACGGCCTAATTGAATTTTCACAGTGATAGATCCATATCGTGTAATCCTTATTGAAACCATTTATACAAAGATGAAATGTCATTGTTCTGAAGGTTACGAAGTCAGAATTATTACACTTTCTACACGGACATCTAATCGTTCCATCTTTGTTTACGAATTGTTAGGCATACTCAATGAAATTGTCAATTCCTTTTTGGTACTCAGCGCATAAACGGTTCGGTAATTTAATCCAGCTTTTATCGATCGACATTGATAATGTGACTGAAACATCATTTGGGTTTAAGGCACGATAATTTAAATGAAACATATTATTGACACCTAAAGGGTAGGCTGCTTAACCCACTTTTTGAATACCTTATCTCATATATGAATGTGTATTACATGATTGTTTGTTTAAGAAAAATTCGGCAGCATTTCCTCTTAGCCCCTAAGTATATAATATAAATATATATCCAAGAAGCAAAGAGGAAACGACAACCGAATCTTTCAAAAACAAACAATCATGTAGTACACATTCACATCCTAAATGAGATAAAGTATTCAAAAAGCAGTCCCAAAATGGGGACTACCCGAAATTAATTACTAAATCAATTTCTGGCGGGTATTTTTAAGTTCACTATGTTTTAAATGAGGATTCAATTTCGGGCATGTCTTTCTAGTCTCAATATGTATTAACATATAAATATAAATAAACATAAACGCATACATACTTACATACATACACATATGCATACTTACAAACATACACGCATACATACTTACACATATACATACATACACACTTACATACACACATACATATACATACATACATATACATACATTAACACACATACATACTTACACACATACATATGTACATACATACATATAAATACATACTTATAGATATTCACACACATACATACTTACACATATACATACATACATACATACATACATATACACACATTAACACACATACATACATATATTTACACATACATACATATGCATACACACTTACATATACACCTACATATACATACATACTTGCATACACTCACACACATACATACTTACAAACATACATGCATATATACGTACATACTTACATTTATCTTTTTAAATATACATACATACCCACATACATATACATAGATACTTACATACTTACATACGATCACACACATACATACTTACTAACATACACGCATACATATATTTTTTTAAAATATACAAACATATATATATATACACACATATTTACATACATTCACACACATACATACTTAAACATACACGCATATATACATACATACTAACAAATATTTTTTTTAAAATTTACATACATACACATATTTTTTTAGAAATATACATATACATATACTTAATATATTTTTCTTTAATAAATACATATTTTTTAAACACAAATACACACTTTAATACAAACATACATACCTAAATATACACATACACACATTAATACAAACATACATACCTAAACAATAACAATTAAAGCATAAATATTTTAAAAAAATAATTAGCTGCGACTAACCGGGTTTTTTTTGACGAATCTTCGGGTGGTTCAGTAGATCGAAGCTTCCCTACACTCGTATCATCATAAAAAAATATAAACATACTTTAAGATAAAACATGTAACAAAAATAGAAAAAAAAACCTTACCGGTCGGCGGTCGGGAGTCGGGAGGCCATGAATGAGAGGGAGAAGGAGGTTGTGGAGTTCGGTGGTGGAGCTGTGGTGGTGGAGTTCAGCCGGTGGTGGTGTTCGGTGGTGGTTGTGGGAACAGAGGGAGAGTGACGAGAGAGAAACAAAGGGAGATGAGAGGAGAGTGAGATGCAGAGAGATAGAGAGCTGAGAGAGAGATCGAGTGGGAGGGAAAGAAGAAAGGTAGGCGGGTAGTGTAATTTTTTGTGACTTTTAGCGGCGACAGGGTGTCGCCGCTAATACTTAATGTAAGATAAACTCCAAGACGTTGGATCTGATCTTGATCAACGTTTGGAAATGATCCTGTCAGGTTTTAACCTTTAACGACGACCAAATGGTGGGTCGCTGCTAAAGGAGTCGACGGTAAAAGTCCAGTTTGTTGTAGTGTATATTATACAGTAAGAACATTAGATATGAACATGTGAAACCATGTTTTGAGTAAATTATAACTAAATATATGATATAATTTTCTTGGGTCAAGTTATTCTACACAGTGTAACAAAAATGAGAAGGGTGAGAAGGATACAAAAAACATAATAGATCATAAAATATGACGCAATGAGCCACAAAATATAACACAGTGTCAAAATATATAACACAATGCTAAAGAAAAAAGACACAATGAATTGAAAAAATGACACGATGATAAAAATAAGAAAAAGACACAATGGTGCATAAAAGACACAATGGTATAACGCATATTCTAAAAACAACAAGCTAAAACCCCAAAAAATGAAAACCTAAAAACTAACGTCGTAGTGTTCAATAAGACGGTTCTAATGCCGCTTGAATGAATTCAATTGGAGTCCGTTTGATACCCTTCCTACGACTTCCAATTTTTCTTTGATTGTGTATTTGATCCTAACCTAATTTTCATATCATTAATTCATTATAGAGGAATAAAATACTTTAATGACTACTTTATGATCAATAATCAATACATTTTTCTAGGGTTGTTATTTCTTTATCCTGGGGAGCAGTTGGCATCTTCTCTTTCTTTGTCTCAATCCAGCACAAAGACAACAGGAAGAATCTTATCCTACCGGACCCCAACCACCTTTTCCCATGAAATTTATTATATGTACCTCTTTTGCTTACATTTTATTCGGTATAATTAATTTATATTACTATTCATCTATATATACTATTCATCTATATATATATATATATATATGAATTCTTTTTTAAAGTCCAACAAAGAATTTTATTTGTATATATGGATTAAAAGTGAGTTAATTAGCCAACTTTACACCGAGTTATATATCCACCAAAACAAAAGAAAAGAAAAAGACGGGTGACTAACCGTCTAAATAAGATAAGTTAAAATCACAAAAATTTTCACATGACAGCTCGGCAGATTTTGACCGATTTCTAAGCCACAAGAAACCAAAAAATCTAATATCTTCCTTCATCTTTGCTAGGATAGCCTCTCGTCCATCTCCAAATGACCCATAGAGTAGTTCATATATATCTTGTAATTGTCCTTCAAGTGTAGTTCAGTTGGTGAAGGGACCAGTCTTCCCTTTCGGAGACCTGAGTTCGATTCCCGCGAGCTGCATTTGAGGGACACAAGACAACGATGGTGAGGCTTGTGGTCCAAGTGATGCAAGTTCGATCCTGAGCTGACCCGGTTTTTATTCGGCTGATACTCCAGCGAGGTAAAACTCGTGTGGAGGCAGTACGGTTTCCGGGCGGACACCGAAGCCCCCACCGTGCCAGCGTGGACCCGGTTCAGACAACATAGTCTGGGCGTGTGGAAAGGGTTAGAGCCTGCCGATTAAGCGGGTGTGATGAACTTCTGCCACTTTCGCTTTGAAGAAAGTCACTATTCAAAATATATATATCTTGTAATTATTTTACAATAATTCAGGTACGTGACATAACTTCATTAATTTAAGGGTCAAGTATTAAATACCATGTTTATAGATAAAATATAAAACATACGTCATTGTATATTAAATAAGCGTGTAAACCCGAACCATCAAATAACAAATCGAAATAAATATGTTAACTCTAGTACAATCTTTAATGGTGTGATCACCTAAAATTTCAAACCCAACATCAGCACTCTAGAGTCTGGACCTTGATTTTTTTTCTTTTATGTAACTTGAAAGTATCCACTCTAAATGATTATTGCTTGAGTGCTACATACATAAACTACACATACAAACGAAAGCCGTGTTGGAGTTTTTGTTGGTTTGTGATTCGTAAATACTTAGATATCTTTGAAAATCATGTTAAACACTTTTAAATTGAATTATTTCGTTGACATTCAAGAAAATTCAAGTGGATAACTTAGATATAAAATCAACTAGCTTATTACCCCGGGAGGGTCCCAGGGTTGAAAAATCTAATTTGACGTAATAGAATATTACAAATGGCTCAAGTTAACTAACCATAATATCTCTCAATCATTGCATGTCCATAATATTTTAATCAGTAATAACTCATATTTCCTAACCTAAAACCTAATCAGTAATCATCTAAAGAATCACTTATGTAAGCTGCAACTATTCAAAAACTTATCACATCTCTCTAATCTCTTATTAGAGTCAAAAACTAATCACATCTCTCTAATCTCTCACATTCTAATGACTCCTATAATTCCTAACCTAATCAACTAAACAATCACTTTCTAATATTAATACATAACCTAAAACAATGTACAATTAACACCTAACCTAAAACAATGTATAACTCTAATGTATCTCTAATATTAACACATATCCTAAAGGCTAGAAAAATATATAACTCTAACATACTTATATTGATACCTAACCTAAAACAATGTATAACTATAATATTAACACCTATCATAAAGGATAAAAAAATGCATAACTCTAATATCAATATTCAATATCTAACCTAAAACAATATATAACTCTAATATTAACACATCAAACATTCGATATGTTTATAAATAATAGTTACATAGAAATATAAACCCTAGGCTAGCAAAATTCGTACCTTAATCAAAATACTAACAGTAGCGAATGAAATATGAAATTTAACATAAAATCCAAGAGATAATACATAGAATCACATAATAAGGTATCAATCTAAAACTTTAAAATATACCTGAACTTTGATGATGGATGGTACAGTTACTATTGCCGCTGCTCTTTTCTGTATTTTATTATTAGGTTTAAACTTTTAGTTCGCTTAAACAAATATAAAACGGGATGGCTTAAATAATAATGTGGCTTACTTCATAAATTGAATGAGTCGGTTATGATAAGTATGCAGTTTTTCCCTTTATAATAATCACGAGACCTTGTTTATTTTATTTTGAAAATAGCTATATCTTAATAAAATATTTGAATTTATAATAATAGTATATTTAAAATATAAGTAGATTTGGTTTGTGAGATAATTATGGAAGGGATAAAGAATGTAGAGAATAGAATTAGGGTTTAAAAAAAATCAAAAACACTAAAATCTTTCAATTATGATGCCACGTGGCAGTTTCATGGAGAGGTTAAAGCCACCATTGCACGCCACGTCAGCAACGTTCAATCCTTTTATATATATTAATAGATAATGAGTGTGAAATCTATATGAATTCATGTACCCTGTAAATGACCATATACGAAGTTTTCAATCAGGGAAAAACTGCCATGCGGTCATAAGTGCCTAAGGATAGATAATATCGGTTTTGTAAAAGCTTATCCAAAGCAATTTTGGTTTTACAAAGACATTTAATCTTATTCTTTATGAGTAATTTTGTAATTCTAAATCAATCGTTGCCCCTTATACACCACTAGGGGCTACCGCCTCTGACCCCGTTATCAAGGGCAACATGACCCCGTTATTAAGGGTGTTGCCCTGGAGCTGCGAACATGACCCCATTTTCAAACACGTCTGCATTCCCACTCCCATACTTTCCAGCTTGTTTGATCTTTGGCTATGATTTCTCATTGGCCATTAAGTAAATTCAATTACATAAAATGATTAGATGACACTAAAATTACCAATAACTCTGATGCTTTAAAATAAATATTTGTATTGTTTTTATCGTTAATGCATGATATTTGGTATTGCGTATGTAAGTCCACTCTGACCGAGCATTAAAAAAATATGTAAACTTTGTAACATATAAACATGGTGGATAGTTCAAATGAGAATAAAATAACTTGTAAGAAGAAAAAAAATATTAACCAATAGAAATCTTTCATATATTAATTGTATTTGATGTTAAATAAATTGTTTATTTTTTTTGTAACTCCCTTAAATTAGTTCAATAAATGAAACTCATAATTAATTTTGAAGTTATATACTTTCAAAGCAAATCTAATTAAAGTGAA
This sequence comes from Ambrosia artemisiifolia, assembly GCA_032199755.1. Lineage (NCBI taxonomy): Eukaryota > Viridiplantae > Streptophyta > Magnoliopsida > Asterales > Asteraceae > Ambrosia > Ambrosia artemisiifolia. The sequence continues at coordinate 52,610,990 of CM063520.1, forward strand.
GGAGAATTTCGATAGGTGTATGATATGCGTAGGATGAACTTTTATATGTGTATGATGAATGTATGATAATCTTGATATGTATGGGATAAACATATAATAATTTTCAATATATGTAGGATGGAATTTGATATGTGTAGGACAAATTTTGATAATGTGCAGGATAAAGTGTTAATTAACTAATTAATTAGGGAGATAATAATTAAGTTAAAGTATTTAATGTTTATCATTACGTTATTTGTTTTTTTTGTTCTCACATTAAGTTTTTTCTCATTTGATCATCCCTCCTATAAACATAAGCATATAAATTGTTTAAATGTAAAAGGCATTTATCTGATTATTTTGAAGGAAAGAATTGTTCTCAACTTAAGTTAAAATGTTTAAAAGAAGAATTTGTAGTTTTTTATCTGCTAACTCACATACCTTAGGCCTAAAGGGACGCAACTAGAAATCAATTTTCACTTATTATTAAACTAAATAAAATAAAATTACATAAAAAAGCATAAAATAACATCAATAGATGACATCAAACCATTATTTAAAAACATAAATAAATAGTAGAAACACGGCTATATTATAAAACGTCATCTCATAGCTCTCCAAACCTCGACCCTCGGGTAGTTATCATTGTGTATGCTTCGGTATTGGTTACGGGCTTCTTCAATCAATTCATCTTCGTTTAAAGCCGCATTGTCGTTCATCGCATTAACGAATAATTGTTGAAATACTGCGCACTTCGACTTTAAAGATACAAACTTTCCATATATCGCGTCCGTTGAACGATTGTTTTCACCCATTTGTTCATTGAATCTTCTGATAACCGCTTTCCAAAAACTTTGCCTTCGCTCGGGTCCTTGCTCTTGAATAGCAATATAGCTATTCACCAAGGCGAGTTCATCGTCCAAGTTCCAGATTGGTGGTCGCACACGGTTTAGTGGGGGCGGGATTGGATTTGGGGTTGGGTTTTGGTTTTGGTTTGCCATTTGTGATCAACTTGAAGATGGAAAATTGATATTTTGATCAACGGTTTAGTGTGGGAGGGATTGGATTTGGATTTGGTTTTATATTAAATTAACGGTCAAAAAATTGTTACCGTTTTATATTAAAATTCATTCAAACGTCAAAAAAGTAATAAAATAAATACTGAAAATCGACTGTTGCAATTATTATTAATGGTTACCAGCCCGTTAACTAGAACCAGCAAACGGTTCACGGGACCCCTACCAGCACGGGTGACGGCGGTGTTACCGTGCTGGTAGTGGGGTACCCGTGCCCAATTCTAATAGCGCCCCTGTCCATCCTTATAATTTACTATTACATTTACACACTTTAAAAAGATAAATAAATAAATCCACGCATTTGTTCATCATGAGATTTCAAGTTTTCAACCCTCAATCTCATGTAGAGGTGTACAAAATAACCGAACCCGAACCCGAAAAAAATACCCGAACTCGGGTATTTTAAAACCCGGGTATTTTAAAACCCGGGTATTTTAAAACCCGGATATTTAATACCCGAACCCGACCCTACCCGTAGGGTATTTTAAAACCCGAGTATTTATTATCAAACGAAGGCGTTAAATAAAGACGATGAACTACTCCATTATCAACGGAGACTTAACTATCTATGTTTTTTTATCACTTGTACAGTTGAAAATAGGTATTTAGTACCCGAAAATGGGTATACTCGAAACCGGGTATTGAAAACCCGAACCCGACCTGAACCTGGTATATAGGGTATGGCTTTTCATGAAAATACCCTACCCGACCCGGTTATTTCGTAATACCCGATTATACCCTACCCGGTCATACTCGAACCCAGGTACGTAACCGAACCCGGGTATTCAAAAAACCCGGTTTTGTGCACCTCTAATCTCATGAATACATAGGAGACAAGTTCGAATCTTGTGGGCAGCACTTTGAGGTATTTTGCCGGGATCATAACCCTTGTGGGGTGAGATGATCGGTATCCAATATGGATACCAGGGGTCAGAGGGTCTCCTCCACATACCCTTTTTTTTTAATCTCATGAATACACACACCTTGGTACCGTTTTGCTACAAGTCCTGTAAAACAAAAAAATAAAAATTTTAGGACATAATAAAATAGGAATTTAAAAACAAAATTAAATTTCTTTCTCATGTTTCCTCCCGTAACTTTTAAACGTTAATATCTTTTATATACGAGATTTTTTAAAGAAAAAAATTACACCAAATTAACGAGCGTTTTATTATCTTTTCAACGAGTACCATAGTGCTATATAAAAAAAATGGAGAAAAAAAAACGACTATTTTTGTGAGATTTTGTTTTCAAATATATTTTACTCTACTAATAAATCACTACTTAGTGTTTTTTATATTTGAAAGAAACGATAAATATAACTTCATAGGCAGAGATTCCTTTTTTTTATATTTGAATATGATAACTTATGGCAGTGATTTGTTCAAAATAAATAAATAATAATAATAATATTGAGATTCTTTTTTTTATATTTAAATATGATAACTTATGGCAATGATTTGTTCAAAATAAATAAATATTATTATTATTATTATTCATTAATCATGTATTGGCAAATCATTAATTATGTTGTCATATTAGATATTTTATTATGTCATATTAGATATTTTAACCCCAGGACGTTCCCGGGATAAAAGCTAGTATAAAATCTATATATATATATAAAAGAAAAGACTTTTGCTGACGTGGCGTGCAATGGAGGCCTCAACCTTGTGTCACGTGGCATCATAATGAAGAGTTTTTGGTGTTTTTAAATTGTTTCCTTTTTAATTAAATTGAGTTATTTTAAGAAAAAAGAATTTAAAAATAAATTTAAAATTTTATCTCTCATATTTCCTCCCATAACTTTTAAACGTTTATATCTTTTATATACGGGATTTTTTAAAGAAAAAAATTACACCAAATTAACGAGCGTTTTATTATCTTTCCAACGAGTACCATAGTGCTATATAAAAAACGGAGAAAAAATCGACTATTTTTTGTGGGGTTTCGTTCATACAGGAAAAAAACACACAAAGTGTTCATGTTATCACGTAAAATTAGATTTTGTGGGGAATATGAGTTATTACTGCTTAGAATACTATGAACATGCAATGATTGTAAGATTTTGTGGTTAGTTAACTTGAGCAATTTGTAATAGGTTATCACGTAAAATTAGATTTATCAACCCCGGGACCCTCCCGGGGTACTCAGCTAGTAAATAAATAAATGAACACCACCCTTCGAATTATTGCCAAATGTCAACCAGCTTGTTCCTCCTAAGACCCGGCCATTATAATCTCCTCTCTACTAACAAACAAACACACACACATTAAACAAAATCTTAGTAACATCCATCCCCACTCAAAACACTTCATAAACATAAACCCCTTCAAACCTTCATTCATAATCTCATCTTTCTTGATCACAACCAAAATATGCTAAACATCTTCAACAAAAACCTCAGGAGACTCTACTCCAAGCTCCGGTGGCCTATACGACGCCGTACAAAGCCCAAAGTTGTCATCAAAAGATTTGGAAAATCAAATTCAAGAAACCAAGATTTAACAAACTCAAATGGGTCAAGAAACACAAATGGGTCAATAAACACAAATGGGTCAATAAACTCAAATGGGTCAGCCACAATTCACCCAAATAACCAAATGGGTGTTCAAAAGAATCAAAACCCAATAAGGATTGCAACTTTTAATGCTGCTTTGTTCTCCATGGCACCTGCTGTACCAGAGTTGACCAAAAAAGGTCCAACCTTTGACCTTGATCAAGATTATCCAGAGGTTGTTGTTTCTAATTCTAATTGTAATTCATTTGTTGGTTATAGTAATTCAAGGTCTAAATCTATGGTTGATAGGCCCAAAAGTATATTAAAGCAATCACCTTTACATTCAAGTTCAATGAGTAGTAGTAGTAGTTGTTCAGAAAGTTTGACTAAACAGCAGAAATTTGCAAAGTCAAAGTTAAGGGTATCGATTAATTTACCGGATAATGAGATCTCGTTGAAGCGAAGCGGGCAATTGGGCATTGTTATAGATGGAAATGAAACTGACCCGGATTCGAAAACTAGTAGTTCTAAGGGTATAAGTAGGATTTTGAAAGGGAAAGGTGTGTTAAGGTCACAGAATAGTTTTGGAAGTCAAAGTTATAGGTCAACTAAGACTGTTGTTGAGGTTTTGAGGGAATTGGATGCAGATATATTAGCTTTACAAGATGTGAAAGCTGAAGAGGAAAAGGATATGAAACCTTTGTCTGATTTGGCTGCTGCTTTGGGTATGCATTATGTTTTTGCTGAGAGTTGGGCACCTGAGTATGGTAACGCGGTTTTGTCAAAATGGCCGATTAAACGATCGAAAGTTCAGAAGATTTTCGATGATTCGGATTTCAGGTTTGAGTTTCATTCATCCTTTGTTCAGTTTAGTGGTTTGGATGTGTGTTTTGAATAGATTATCTAATTGTTGTTGTGAGTTTATCTAATTAGTCATATCATTTTTGAATAATTTGTGTGACCCTGCTAATATAACTTTAAAACAATAAAAGTATTTTCATACCTTGTTTTTGTATCATGTGTTTAGTACAACTGACTATCTGATTCTGATTATTCAATACTGTATAATATCTTTTAAAAAATATACATTAAGTCAAAGTAAAGATTTTTTAATATTGCATAGTTTGTAGTTTGCATTAATGATTTATGAATCAATAATATTGTTAATACTAGTACTAGTTATTTCTAAAACTAGAAAGAGAAATAAATGTTTGGTTAAACCATGTGTTCTATCTTGGGGACCTCATGACAACTCATTTTCAATGAAGCAAATGGGATTAGAATTCCTCTAGGAAAGGGCACTATAGTTATTGTAATTGTTAAAGCCATAAATGGATTCTCATCTAGTTTAGTACTTCAAAAAGATAAAATATGTTAAAATGTAATTTCATTTCAATTATGTTAAAATAGATTAACTTAGATTTTATTTTATGAATTCGGGTTGAATAAATATAATACAAACGAGTCAAAAATGCTTAAAACCTTCTGAACTGCAATATTTAGGTTAATTTTATTAACATTATAATAATAGTAGCTATAATCATATTAATATATTTATTATTTACAAAATTAAAAAATAAAAATATATTGACGGATCTACTTAATTTGACTTAACTAATTTTATTTTTGGGGAATTGGATTTTAATAATCCAAACTTTGCCTCGTTGGCCAACAATAATCTGTATTTAAAAAATTCCCCATAACAATCTCAACTTTCAAATTAAGAGTTTGAAAGTTAAAAAGTTCATTGTCGGCCAATACGTTGAAAGTTGGGACTATTGTAGGAATATTTTTAAGTACAGATTATTATCGGCCAACGAGGCAAAGTATGGATTATTAAAATCCAATTCCCCTTTATTTCGTTATTCAACCCGCCTGATCTGTCCATTTTACTGCCTCTTAAAAGATCTAATACAAATTCCATAAAATCAAGAGGGACCCACTAAATGAATGTAGGGGTGGGGTTGTTTTCTTGATACTTACAAAATTTTGAACCCAATCTTTCTGTCATCACCTAACACTTTTGCAGTTTTCTACTGAATATTTCATTTTTAACCCAAATATCAAGTTGAATATTATTAGTGCTGTTTGGTATCATGTTTGGGAACAGCTGTATGCAAAATAAGAAAAGAAAAGGTTCAACTACTACTTAAAAAGCTTGTTAAACTTTAAGTTGGTCCAATAATTCTATTTGGAATCTGTACACACTAAGTGTCCAATCATTTTCCATATTTGTATGAATGTCATTTGTTTTATGCACAGTTTGATGTTGAAATTCAAAGATTTTTAGAAATGAAAGTATTTTTCTGGTGGTCCATGGTTTTCTTTTTGTGGTTGGAAATATGTGATTGATCTAGTTCCGGGTTTGGTATGATACTTTGTGAATAAACAGAGTCTGTTAGTGTTTATATGTTTGTTAATGATACTCATATATGGATACTGTGATCGATAAACATAAGCGTCTATGGAATTTTATAAAAAGTACTTCGGATGGTGACATTTAGATAACATGTACATTAGTTTGATGTTTATTCGTGGCGTGTGCAATATTATCTGATATTTTGAATAAAATGATTTAGGAGGTTGTATGTGTTAAGACGTGCCTTAGGTGACTCTTAGGTTTCAACGCGTTTGACCTTTTCTCTTAGTCATTTTTAATTTTTTTTCCCATAATGCTTGTTACAGATAAAATACTACTCAAATCAACTCATACCTATATCGGAGTATGTTTTTTTATTAGTCAAAGTGAGTAATCCAACAGTTTCTAAACATGAATGTAGGAACGTTTTAAAGGCGACGATTGATGTTCCACAAACGGGAGAGGTTGATTTTCATTGTACCCTTCTTGATCATCTCGATGAAAAATGGCGAATGAAGCAAATAAAAGCAATCATTGAATCTAACGAGAGACCACACATCTTAGCCGGAGGTATCAACTCTCTTGATGAAACAGACTACTCGCCTGAAAGATGGACCGACATTGTTAAGGTACATAAAATCCATTCATCAGGTCAAACGGCCTGCGCCGCCTGGCTGGGTTGGGTTGACTTACAAACACTTCTTTTCTATTATTAAAAGTTATGTTCTTTCAGTACTATGAAGAAATGGGAAAACCGACACCAAAAGTTGAAGTGATGAAGTACTTAAAGAGCAAGCAATACACTGACGCTAAGGATTTCGCAGGCGAATGTGAATCTGTGGTTATTATCGCTAAAGGCCAAAGTATGAACGCTTAATCTATGGTTCATAATAATTATGGTTCTTGTTTCGTTCGTGAACCTTAAGAATAACAAGTTTAATGGTTTAATGCAGATGTACAGGGTACATGCAAATACGGTACTAGGGTAGATTATATATTGGTGTCGCCTGATTCACCCTACAAGTTTGTTCCCGGTTCATATATGGTTTTATCATCAAAAGGTACTTCTGACCATCACATAGTCAAAGTTGAAGTAACAAAGGTAGATGAACCTATTCAACAACCGTACATTAGAAGACATCGACATCCTAAACAAAAAGTTGTGAAGATAACAAATTCTAATCCATCAAAAGGTGCATGGAAACTGCAAACTTTAGATAGATAGTAACAATGCTGATAGTTAACTTTATATATAGAAGGAGGTTCAGATGAAAATCTTTAAAGAATTAGGAACTAAATGAACCATTTTTGGCTCTTGGTTCATATCTGAATGGATGGTTGAGATCTCCTTGCCTCCCTCTGTTATGTCTCTTCTACTCCATGAATTGCGACCGTCCCCTCTATGATCAAAGGCCTAAAGGTGGTTCCTAGTTGTTTAACGATTCTCATTTGAACGCTCCTCACTTTATATATACATATACGTCTGTTCATTCCTTTTTTTGCTTTTTTCTTTCTTTTTTTTTTTTTTTTTGGTTTTGATTGGAATGAGTTTAGTGTTTGTTGAGAGGAAGCTTGAGAGTATCTTATCAATGTAAAAATTTATATATTTGTGTAGCTTGATTGTAAGTATTATGATTTTGTTTCTTGAATTTAGCCGAAAGTTGTCCAAAATGTACAACGTGTGTTTTGGGTCAGCCTAATCCGGTTCATGCAAATTACGGTTTTGACCTTTTGATACCTCTAAAACCTACCCCTTTTGTATCTACGTGCCGAAAGCTTCCTAAATGTAGCCTTCACACATAACCCATGCACAAACACGTAGAAACGATCAATGATTTATTATCAAGCGGATTTGATACTCGTTCAAGAATGTAATGTTAAATAACAAACTTGTAACGTGTGACATTTGCGTCACTGATGATTAATTGCAGCTTGTATCTGTTCCAAAGTTTTTCCTTTTGTTTCAGGTACCAACTTGATCACAAACAGAATACATGTTACATTTACTGCTGCATAAAGCAGGAAAGTGCCTGAAACAAACATAACTACATGTCAATATCCATAAACATTTAAAAAAACAGACATTGTTAACATAGTACACTTACCATAGGAACTCCATGTCAAGAGAAAATTGAAAGTGTAGGAAACAGCCCATGCACCAGCCCAGTTTACTAGTGTCACCAGCCCACCAGCAGTTCCCTTGATGTTAATGGGGAATATCTAGATACAATATATATACTCATTCAGTATCAACTGTTTGATGCGTAACACATTTGAGTAATGGCGGGTAAATGGGTCAAAATGGGTACTTTTGGAGTTTTGGTGACGACTGAAGGGTGGATTTGGGTTGGGTTGACCTTTTCATACTTTCGGATGACTTTGATCTGTAACCTTTTAAACTATTTCTTTTAAACTTATTAACCCGTCTGACCGTTAGAAATAAGAACATAACATGAATCGACCTATTCATAAACAAATGAGTTGAATTCACACTAATGATGATATATAAATCATTCATTTTTCCAATCTTAATTTTTTATAAAATATAAAAAATGGTTAAAATGCAATGTTCGTTTCTCTCTCTTAAAATTTTAAAAATAAAATAAAAAATATGAACACATTTTGTTTATTTATAGAACCTACACATGTGCAGGTCATATGTAGGTAAGTTTAAAAGTTACATAAAAACATATGAACAAATTAGTTTAATGGTTTGTTTACGTACATAACATCCGCATTTTTGTGTAAGAACAAAAAGTAATAAACCATTAATAAAAAGAAAAAACTAAATGATTTTTGGTTTGTTCTTTTTGCTCTCGCAATAATTTCTTGTTCTTAAATGAACCTCACTCTATGTATATACATATATTTATATACCTCGGACATTATAACCCATGGAACTCCTCCCATTCCTAATGAGAATCCTGCTATGTACAACTGTGTAGGAGGAAAATGATTTTAGAATGCATTTTTTTCAATGTTAAAAAGTTTTAACTATTGTAACTAAAGTATATATGTTTACCAGTATACCGGTTACGGCTAGAGCAGGTGCTGCTACTAGAGCTATTTGGTAAGTCTGGAACACAAGATGTTTGTCAAATGATTCCTTTCATATCCATTTTTTTAAATCAAGAACGCGATGTAAACGTTTAGTGTCTGATGATTACCTTCATGTAAAATGAAGCTGCTGCTAATAAACAGCCCGAAGCCATCACTGTCACAGAAACCTTGAAATACACATGTGATTTAAAGTTAGTATTGATTCATGGAGGAACTACTAAAAGATAATGTAGTGTGTTGTTGGTTACCAGTAACAGTGGCTTTCTACCAGCTTTGTCGATGAATAGTGCGTTTAAGGCGGTAACCACAACCTGAAAACAAGAATTTTATAAAAATAGAGTTATGGATGTATGACCTTCAAATGATAGTACCTGAAGAAGAGCATAGATTATTGTACCAATATCAGCTGAAACTCCTGAAAATATACTGAAATTGTTACATATGGATGTACTAGTATCTAAAGATACGATACGACTATAAGTAAGTGGCGGATCTAGATTTTAATCAGGCATCCGGTACCATACCAAAAGGAATGACGAGGGATGCTGTAACAACAATTTATTTGTATTTTTGTATATAAAAAAGAAGAAAGTAACCCGAAACGAGTAACTCTTTGCATGAGTGGAAACAGGTCAGGTACCTGAAAACACTTTGTCGAAACTCAAAACTATTGATTATTTTCAAATAATTAGTAGTCAAATATGATGTAGAAAATTATATTATTTAGCTGAAATATTTTTCTTTTAAATAAAATGAGTTGGGGAATTTTATGCATTAAAAGTACATATTGCACAAATTTCGACTCATTTGACCCGTTAGAAAGGAACGATGACCTGAATCAACCCGTTTATAAGTAAATGGGTTGAAATTGCCACCTCTATTAGATTGCCGGTCGGAAACATTAAAGAACATACATCAAGATACATACCTGCAGACACAAAAATACTGCTTGCATAAAAACAGATGCCATTTATTCCTCCAAATTGTTGAAAGATCATTAATCCCACTCCTATCTTCTCATTGGAAAGAATAAGGAAAATTTATCATTAAACTTTGACATAACATATGTCTCATTGTCATTTTAAAGATCTAGTAAATGTTTAAAGAATATTACAAACTTACAATAACCGATTTCAGATATCGTGTCTGACACAAATCAAATAGTCTGGCTTTCGGGAGCTTTTCTAGTGTTTCTATATATTCCTGTGAAAAGTTGTAGCAGATGATAATATTCTTATTTTTATAAAAAAAATAAAAAATTGTGGAATAAAGTTAAAGCATAGAAATGCAAACCTTGATTTCAGCTGCCTCTTCAGATACATCAAAATCCTTACCGCGAAGTTCCCTGAGTGCGTAATCAAATTCTGCTTGTTTTCCTATCTTAGCCTGCATTCATGCCAAAAAAAAAAATTTAGTGGAAAGACGGGCAGGTTGGGTGAGTTCCTTGAGTGCATAATCGATTTCTGTTTGTTTTCCTATCTTAGCCTGTATGCACACGAAAACTGCTACTGGAAAGATGGGCACGTTGGGTAAATTGGATAACAGGATTATACGGGTCATCTTGGGAATGAGTCAAAATGGAGCTGGCTGAGTTGTTTGAATGTATATAACTAATATGTTAATTATGATTATAGAAAGTGTATTATTACAACCAGTATCTAAATTACAGAATAAAAGGATTTAGGAGGATGTATGCGTTGAAATTTAGACTTTCAACCCGTTTGACCCATTTGATGTGCTCCCATTTAAGCCATATAACAAAGGAGTTGAATTAACGCGTCTAGTTTTTCCTTAGACCTTACCAGCCATCTAGGAGATTCTGGTATAAAAGTTAGGCCCACAAGTAAAACAACACATGGAATCAATCCTGCAACCAAATCAGGAGGTTAATTCGCTTTGTATGATAAGCCTGTATGTTACCCTGGTTCAGTTCTTGCATGCATAACTAACTATATAGGGCCATAATATATTTTTATATTTTTTTATGAGTTTTATTTTTTCATAAATGGGGCTTTTTAAGGCGAATAAGTTTGAATATGGAAATGCTGAATTCATTATTTACGATAGCGATTTCATCTTTTGGTGTAATATTGGAAAAAAAAATCTAAATACAAAATTTTTTGGTCTCATAATATAAAAAAAAAAAAATTACTTGGATACAAATGATTGTAATAAGGTTGCCACTAGAGAGAAAATGCAATTTAAAAACCTGCCATAGCCATGGTTCTCCAATGTAGCAGTGTTCCTATTATAAAGGAAAATGAGACTCCAGCAATGATCAGGAGCTGCAAAAGAAGGTTAGAACAGTTAAAAAAATATCAAAAATATTCCATTGTTTCATTTGCACACTTATCTTTTTGTATATAAAGTCTATGCACTAATGTTGATATAACCTGATTTGCTGCTGTTAACAAGCCTCTCAATTGTTTGGGTGCTATTTCGGCTATGAACACAGGTACCTTACAACACAGATATAGTTATTCGGTCTTCATGAATTAGATAAATGTAAACCGAATCATAAAAGTCCCACGAGTTCATTAATTCAGAGTGATGTACCACATAAGAAAATACTCCCATTCCATATCCTGTAGCAAACCGTCCAGTGTCGAGAGGCACGGGTCCCTTTCATCATTAAAAATGAATATTATTTGGTCATTTTTTTTTATTTCAAGTTGGAGAGTTCAAAGCTCTAATTAATGAACCATTTGGCGTAAATTTGGTGCATACCTGAGCAAGGTAAATTGCTAGCCAGCCTCCTATACAGAAAAAACTAGATATTCTCATTGCCTGTATGAATGCGGGTCGAACGATTTAGTTCTTTTGAATTTTTACAAAATAGCAAGTTTGTAATGACAATGGCTGATAGTTTATACACTTGTATCAACTTACTCCTTTCCGACCGAAGAAATCAGCCATGGGCCCACTTGTAACGGCGCCAATCATCGCGCCAAATGTCAATATTGACCCGAACAAAGAATACTACAAAGACAACATAATCTTTTGGTTAATACTTTTGAGTCTGTTACTAAACTTCTATGTATTGTGCATTCGCCTTGTTGCACTGCATTTGAATTTTACTGAAAAGGTAAACCAAGTATTTCTAGCCAAATCTCAACATATCTCATGAAGTTTATTTAAACTTAACCTTGTTGTTTATGTTTCGATATGATCAATACTTTCTGTTATCATTATTAGTGATTGATATTGTAACACTTTAGCCAGTCCCACATTGTTCTGTCGACAGGATATATATAGATACTATGTCATAAAGAATGACTGGTCTCAAATACCACCACCCATCCTGGTACTGCTCCCACCTGAGCACGCTTAACTGTGAAGTTCTCCTCTCATCCACTAACATTAAGCTCCAAAACGCGTTGGTGATTTAAGAGGCATTGGATTACATATGAACCAAGGATCTCTCCTGGTCACGGCCGATGTGGGATTTTCCTGGGGTGTCACAAATATCATAATTACGTGTTCTTGGACAACAAAAACCAAAGCTGCGGGCTCCTTGTCGGTAAAGTAGACAATATGTAACCATTTGGGCAAAACGGATAATAATGGTTGGTATCGTATGAATATATTTTTCCACAATGTCTATGCTTTTAAATTATGTTACACAAAAATTATAACACACTTGGTCTAACTACTACTCAAACTAACCTGTGCTATTGTTAGATTTAGATCTTTCTTGATGCCAGCCTCACTAGGAGAAGAATATCCAACCTTAAAAGTAAAAGCCAAAAAAATCATAGTTGGCACCAATAATATTTTCATACAGTAAAACTTGTGTATGTATTAAATAAATATAAAGATGATAAAGTTAACAACTTAGCACTTACACCTGTTCCAAATGAAAATGAACCACATACTGCAACAAATGTGCTGAGGTAAACCATATAATGATTCTCCTTTCTTGTTTCATCTTGAACAATAAGTGGAGCTCTCGCATCTTGACGTTTATATACTTTAGTAACCATGCTTATTTTCACCTGTTTTGTTTGAATTCAGTATAACTACCGAAGAAAATTAAATCTCATAAGAGCGCGTAAAATGCTTACTAGTATGTGTAGATCATATGTTGTAGTAAAACAATAATACATTTAGATTCCCATGAAAATCACAAAAGTTTACTATATGTAGCTTAATGGCATTGTCTTGATTATCTGATAGTAGAGAGTAGAGAGAGGCAACCAATCCAAAAAAGGCATAACTTTGACTAACACTGTTCCCGAGTCCCATTTAAGGAAGGAGAAGAAGAGAAAAGAAAGAAAAGTGAAAATGATTCTTGTTAGAGTTTTTTTTAAGGAGGTAAAAGAAAAGAAGTGGAAAGATGTGTGTTCCAGAGTTTTTTTTTTTTTAAGGAAAGCAAGGGAAATAGAGAGAAAAATAAGCTAATTTTTATCCTCCAAAATTGGAGAGATTTGGAGAGAAAGGAAAAGATGAGAACAAAGAGGAAAAGAAAAGAAAGGAAGGGGATGGTTTTATTTTCCTATATTTTCTTTTCTCTCGTTAAGTAAACTCGGGAACATAACGTAAGTAAAGAGTTACGAGGCTTATAACTAGTGGACGGAAAGGTCTCATGAGCTGCTTAAGTGGCAATAGCCATATGGGTTTGGTCCAACTGTCGAACCCAAATTCCACCATCAAAGCACTAAATTAAAGTCAAAACTGTTACTCATTTACTTTTTATTGTAAACATAAGGCCAGGGGCGGACCCACATAGTGGGTATCGGGGTCCCGGGACACCAGTGTTTTAAAAAAAATCAGTAGAAGCGATATATTAATTTTTTTATGGACCCCATATATATTATATGATGGACACCATTACACAAGGTTGAAGGTGGTGTAGTGGTAATTCTCCCACTATTGAACGAAAAAGGTCTCCGGTTGGAATCCTTGGTTCTCCGATTTCTTGTTCCTTTTTTATACTCCAACAATGAAAAATGTTAGGGTTTGAATAATAAACACCACCACACACTTGGCATATGCAACAGCCGTCCTTTTTTTTTTTAAGCAGCAGCCTTGAGCCTTCATCTTCTATGGCTCTATCTCTCATCTCTCTCACTCAAACTTTCATGTTTTACCCGACCTAAGTCCCACCCAACCCACCGTAGTTCCTCCCGCCGGCGGCCGTAGCTCCTCCCTCCGCCACCGTTGGCTCCACCTCTCTCCAAAAGGTAACCTTATTTTCAGGGGCGGATTTACTTTACCCCGAACGGGGAACCCAGTCAGTATGAAATTTTAGTAATAATCTATAGGGAAAATTCAAAAGGAACCCATAAATAAATTGAGGAGGAATTGTGTTGACTGTTCCAGTGGTTGGGAGCGTCTATTTTAAGTTTGAGATGCTCAGTTCGAATCCCGCTTTCTGCAATAAAGCTGTTTTTTTTCGTTCCTGATTGTCTTTTTTTTTATTAATCTAAAACCAACATTAGGGTTTATTACAAAGAAACACCCCTGAAACAAAACATTCAAAAGCCTCCTGCCCTACCCTCCTCCCTGAGCCATCGCTGCTCCTTCCATTTCCACCTCCGGTTGCCTCCACCTAAGGTGCGTTAGAACCCATTATTTTTGTCTTGTAGATGTTATAATGTTATTCTTCAACTTGTTTTGTTATAATATGCTTTGAACTTATAATTTAGGGATGATAATTGTTATTTGTTAACCTGTTGTGGTTGATATGCGATTGATGATGTTTTATAAGAAATAATCAACCAAACTTGGTTTTTGCATTCAACTATAACATTTGTCGAAGAAGATTGTAGTTTCAAATGCTTTTGAGATGAATTTTAAAACAAAAAACACTAGGTTGGTTGGTTGATATAATTTGGTGTTGGTTTCAGTCCCAAAATCACAACACAAATACACTTACAATCACAGCAAGTTTAGTGCTTGAAAACATAACATAAAGTAATTGAATTCTAGAAGGATAAAACAGAGAGCTAAGGATAAAAGAGAGCTGGTTAAAACTTAAAATTAAGAGAGCTGCTTAAAAATTTCAACATTTGGTAGTCGTGAGAAATTTGACCAACAAAAAGAGGAACCCATAGAAAATAGATCCTGGATCCGCCACTGCATAAGGCGATCTTTGATTTGAGTGGTTGCTTAAACTTAGTATCCGAAAAGTACTGAAGAAAATCATACTCATAAAAACCCATAAAATTCTTACTAATATGTGTAAATCATATGTAGAAGTAAAACAATAACAAATTTAGGTTCCAAAGAAAAAATCACAAGAGTTGACTTTATGTAGCTTAATGGCATTGTCTTGCTTATATGAGGCAACCAAGTAAGAAGGGCATAACTTTGACCAAGTCTAGAGTTACGAGGCCTATAAGTAGTGGACGGAAATGTCTTAATGAGCTACGCACGTGGCAAAAGCCATAGGGGTTTGGCTCGAACACGAATTCCACCATCTAAAGCACTATTAAAGTCAAAATATTTGCTTATTTCCTTTTTTTATTGTAAACATACGTCGATCTTTGATTTGAGTAATTCACACATTTATTTAGAAAGTGAGTTTTATATTTTGAGAGTTGATTTTATTTGATTTTAGCTCGGCTTGTCATGTTTAGACCACCCTATAAAAAGCTTGCTACAATATTTGGACATTCAATGACGTTTCAATTTTTTCCGAAGATTATTTTCCCGTAATTTGTTATGTTTCCCTTTTTGTTGATATGATATATACATTTTGACTAAAGAAAATGTTGTAAATATCAACAATGTGTTTTGACTTTTGAGCGTACCGAAGAAAATTAAATCTCATATGTTGTAAAGTACCGAATAAAATTAAATCTTATAAACCGACTCGCAGCCATTAAAATTGATGATTTTTATTTGGAGTTGACATGGCAAAGGGGGATTGGATGGGGCTCGGCAAAGTTATCGTGGACACCCCGTCCCCCCTTATCGCAACGTTCTACCTTTTTTCCGCTTCAGCTTTGCATGGTACAATTCATCTATTAATATTACCACATATAATTCAACTTGAAATGTTTAAAGACACAAGTAAGCACATTTGTAAGGAGTTATAGCACAAGTTCAATTCTTCTAGTTTCGACATACCTGCGTTTCCTTTCGAAGAGATTCAAACCAAAATCATTCGGGGAGCACTGAGCAGCACCTACTTCTTTTCTCAGTTGCTATGTTCAAAATGAAACTGCATGAATTGGAACATGAAATTTGCAGAAATGATAGGATGAATGGATCTCAGATCCGAGTGTTAATGTGTTTGTGTTGGGATGAAATGCAAAGACAATTGTAGACTGTTTGAGGAAGGAATGGTGAGGAAGGAGTCAGCTGATGAAAGAATGCCTAATTTGTGGGATACCACATATGTAAACTATTCAAGATGTTTCAACATTACAGGACGTCATATTATTATTATTAAGAGAAACTATTGTATTTAAAATGTAAAATGTCACTCTACTTTTGATACTTTAGTTGATCCAAATACAATATTACATTTTTTTTATTTGTTACCAAGTAACGAGTATTTTTTAGAAGGTTCTTATATTTACACTCGTATCACAAAATTGTGTACATCTCACATTCTTGAAATCAAAAATATAATTTTGTACGGTAAAATTGACATATAAGTATAAATCTATCAAATGAAAGATTAATTATTATACATGTGAAACTATGTGTTTGTGGTAATAAAATTTTGATTTAAAAGGATTGAATTATTCCTTTTTTAGTTCCATACCTATTTGAATAATGCATCATATTTAAAAAAACGTATGAGGGGCCCAAATTGATAGACCATGGGCAATGCCATGAGATATGGACCCATACTTAATTGAGTTGTCAGAATTGACGGAGATATTACAAATTTATAATAGAATATTGGATTTAAATAATCTTAACTGGGGCGTCAATAATTTCTTCTTCAAAAATCACTCTTGGCGGTCCCATCTTTTAAGATGTTTTTTCTCAGTGGTCACATACTGAAAAAAAAAGTAACCCAATTAGTTTTTATTAACGTGGTCTACTTATGTGGCAAAAAACTCAAAGTCTTGTTAATATGGACAACTTATGTGGTTGATCACTTGATCATATAGGTATTTCTATTTAGTTGGGGATAACAATGTAAGGCTTAAAAATGACAGGGAAGTTGGTAATAGCAATGTTAGGATTAAAAGGCCTGAAAAGGTAGTCAATAAACCAAATGCAAAAGTTATTGATGCAATGTTTGATCTTTCCTTTGAAGTTATGGATCATGTAAGTGAAGAAGTGAATGTTGTCAATGAAGTCTAAGTAAATGAACTGAATGTAGGCAATGGAATTGAAATGGGTGATAAAAACAAAAATCAAGATAAGATTGAATATGATTATCACATTGATTCTGCAAATGAAATGGATAAAAAGAAAGGTTGATTTGAGGGGTTTTAATGGTAATCTACATGTAGACAATCATGCAGAAGAAGTAGAGATACAATGCGCAATGATTCTTTTGGAAGCTCCTCATTCGGTGAAGACATTGACAAAACTCTTTTGAGGAAAAGACAACTTAGAAGGATTAGAAAGAAAGCAGTGTCTTAGAGTCTCATGTCTTATGTTGGTCAAGAATTTCATAATCAAAAAGTAGTGAAAGATTTAGTTAGAAGACATGTTGTGAAAATTAGGATAGACAATAGCTTTTAATGAAATGATCAAGAAAGGATAAGGATTGTTAGCAAGGGTTCTATTCCACATTTGAATCTACAACAATAGCCAAACTTACTACTCCGTAATAAAGATGCCAAGTGAGGTGGATCGAACTAAAGGCTAATTAAAAAATAAGATGCAAGTCATGTAGATCAAACTAAAAGACCAAGTACAAAAAAAAGGTGGTAGGAAAACAGTAGATGATGACAGTAAATGTCCTTGGGTTTTGTCTGTTTCTAAGTTAAAAGATGAGTTAACTTGGATTGTTATAACATACAACCCCTTATACAAATGTCTTCAAAGTGGATCTATTAGGGCATTTCTTCCAATTGGCTTTCAATGCAAATCTAGTTTCAGATAAAGTCAAATACTACATCCCAATCAAATCCATCCAAGAATAAATGCACAAGAAGGATGAAATGAGACTGAAAAATGAAGGCTTTCTAAGCAAATCATATGCTATAAAACAGGTAATGGATGATTACATTCATCAGTATGGTATTTTGAGAGAGTATGTACTTGGGTTGCAAAGAGCAAACCCTGATACAGCTGTAAAAGTTGAATTTGAAGTTAAGTACAATCCTTCAGTTGAATCTAGTTGCCTTACGAGGTCTATCTGCAGGCAACCTCTACGCCATTCATACGGTGCTTAGCCAGTAAGTGTTGACCTAGTAAGAGTACGTCAATGTGGTGGTGGTTGAGAAAGTGGTGTGTGAGTGGTCGGGTGAGGGTTATGAACAAAGGTGAAGGGCCAGAGGTAAAATTTCCACTCAACATCATTTTGAAACTTAATAGGTAAGAGGTTTGTTGTCTGATTCAAAGGTGCCTTTCTGGTGAACCAAACACACTTAATGTTGGCTGATTCGGATGTAGCCTCTTAACGGAGTCATTAAGAGGCTACCATACAGCCCCTTACAAATGTTTAGGTCCACTTAAATTAACAAGGGTTTAAAGCTTGTATAAGAGGAATATATAATGGGATTGGTGTTTTTATGAAGGTCCCATTTCCTATCCAACCATTAACAATTGTTACAATGGATATATACAATAGCATATGCCATAGTTGAGCTCTAAACTCCTAGGAGTGTTTCTTTAGAGTATCTTGGGGATGACATATGATTAGATATGAATTCTAATTTCATACTCATTTCAAATAGCCAAAGAGGTATAATTCATGCCCTGTAAAATGTATTTCCATCTGCTGAACATACGTATTGCATGGCACACATACCCCAAAGTATGTAGCTTAAATGGAAGGGCACGTAGGACTGAGATCGGTCCTAAAAATCATCAAAACTGGGTAACAGTACAGTACCGATATTGTATGATATTTAAGGTAAAAACCGGTAAAATACTAGCACTGTAACGAACGAAAATTACTGATCCCGAAAAGGCTAAAAATTGGGTACCAATAATCATTCGGTGCTTGTTTATTCAGGATTTGATAACATTTGCTCATCCCTAAGAGCAAGGCTTACAAGGAAATGCGGAGAGATATGCAAAGGAGGACACAAAGGTCACAACATTATCATGATTGAAGGATTGTTGTCAGCGTTGTTACAAAATTTGATAGTTGTGTTATTTGGTATCTATTGCGAAAACTAATTCTTTTTAGCACTTCATTCACATCATTTTGATTGAACTTCATACTTCAGTTTTTAGGATCTTGAGGGTGTAGGTCACATCCTTAGCTTCTTGATCGCTATAGGATATAAGCATCTCTAGCAGGTTGGTTGTCGGGTTTGGAATTGGGCTTTAGTCTGTTGTCGAGGTCATTACACGTTCTCAGGGTTTCAACGTCTAGGTGGTTCTTCGTTCTGATTGGTTTATTCTCGTGTTTTCATCATTTTTTTGTTATCTTGTCTTTTGTTCTCTGTTTTGTTGTTTCTCAGTTTTTCATTATTTATGTGTTTTTTTAGTTGTTAGTTGAAAACCATCTTTTTGTTGGGTTGGGAGTCAATAGAGGTTCGAAATCAAATTTGCAAAAATTGATTATTGTTGCAGTGCTCGTAAAATCTTCTATCCCTACTTCGATCTTCAATTTTTTCATATTTGTTCTTCACGTTTTATGAAACTTTTACAACAGTTTTTAAATTCATGGTTAATGCCTGGTTTGAATTTTTTATGGTGTCTAAAACTCAAGCTTGGTGTCTAATTTGTAACTAGTCCCAAATCTTAAATTCAAGCAAACGATGGCCATAAATCTAATGTTGACAATAATGTCATGTTAACAAGAGTTACGACTCGGAAGCCGGAGCTATGACTATGACAACACGAAATGACAAGAAAAAAAAAAGAAACAAAACTTATCCAAAATATTTTTATAATTCATCCCAGGCAGAACGAGAAGAAGAGATAAAAAATCATTACATAAGAAGAATTTTTAAGCTAAGAGTTACAACGACCAACCATTATCTTGTGACGATAACATATAATGGTAAGACAACCATATCAATGGTAATAATAGATAAAATGTTGACTAATATATTATATCTAAGGGGCGACTAGGCGCTTCCCGTATAGGTCACGGGTACCTCACGGTAATCACACTACTATCACTATAACACGACCATCGGTGGTGCTGGTAGGTGTTCCGTGAAGGCAAACCGTGTGTTTGACCACGGTTTTTAAAGCGTGTGAATTAATTATTTTCATTTATTTTTAATTGTTTTCAATTAATTTCAATTGTCCAAACACATGAAAAATAATTAAATTAAACACACAAAATATAAATATATTAATATTAAACATAAATAAATACAAAATATTAAAAAAAAATAAAACATAACATAGAAACTAAACATTAGGCAACAATTGTCATGCCTCGATATGGTCGAAATTGTTGCAGTATCGAGCCGCATAGTCAACATGCGTGAACTTGGTTGCCAACTCCTCCTCAATACCCGGGTGCTCCCTCAAGGTGTTTGCGTAGAGGGTGCTCCACCGATCACATTTGTTGTTGAGATCGGTCTACTTGCATTGGAAACTTTCGATCGTGCGATCGTGGTCACCAACTTGGCGCTTGAATTCTGCCAATACACGGTCCCAAAAAGAGTCCCTCACCGAGAAGCGGCGATGGGCTGGTTGTTGTTATAGGGTAGGTCGTTCCTTACGTCTTGGTAGCACACTACCAAGGTGATTTCTTCCTCCTCGGTCCAACATGTCATTTTCTTAGTGTTTTGAGTGGTAATCATAGGCAATTGTGAAATTTTTGGATACCCACGGTGGGTATTTATACTTCATTTTTTTTACTGTTTCAAAAAAACGTACCGTTGCACAATAAATTCAAAAACCAGACGGTTGGAATTTTGAATGCAAAATTAAATTTGAAAAAGTTAAAGTTTATATAGTATCAGTGAAGTGTTGCCTTTAAAAAACTGTTTTAGTAAAGTGAAATGAAATGAATAAAGTGATATGACACTGGTAGAAATCAGTAAAGTTGAATTTTTTTTATGGTAGTGCCCCTCCCCTAATATACTTATCGTTAATTAGGAAGGGGGGCATGGTTTGTCCTATACAGTCGGCGCAACACATTCTTGAGTGTAAATGATAATTCATTTAATGAAACTTTGTTTTCAAAAGTTTTGTTAAAGGTATTTATGAATTATACACCCTAGCTCACATTATACACTAATAGAAAGTTGTCACATACTCAGAATGTGATGTTATACACTCCTAAATATGATATCACAGGGTGTATGAATCCTAGAACCCTTCTTAAATAGCGGTTCGATGTAATGCGTTCACTCTGTGATATATCTGCAAAGCTTCTCCAGTACAATATTTCTTTGGTGAAACACCGTTGACAACGTAAGTTCAAATTTCAAAACTACTCGTACACATATGATGTGTATATGTTGTTTTGCTTCAATATAAACACATATATGTGAGTGCGAATGTTTGTTTCTTTTTTTTTTTTTAACAAACAAGCAAGCTTCATTATTCACTAAACCCCAACTGCTAACACGACACTAGAAGAGTGGGAAAGTGTTTGTTTCTTTTTTTTTTAATGAAAAGAATATATTATTATATAATATATGATAAAATATACCAATTATGTTAGCAATAATTATGTAAACTATAATTGTTTGACAAAAATAATTGAATATAGTGTTCTTATAACTACATGATAACCATGTCTGATATAGTAGTTTAATCAACAATAACAGCCGTACAGATTAAAATATATGTATATTTATTACTCCCCATGTCCCAATTTAAATGTCCTAGTTTAAAAAACACACATTTTAAGAAATATTTTGTTTGTATGTGGTAAAATGACAATAATATCCTTAAAAGTGGTGATTGTGTTTTGTCTTTTATGGGCAAAACTGGAAATTACATTTTTATTTTTAGAAACGGACATTTAATTTGGGACAAACAAAAAAGGAAAGTAGAACATTTAAATTGGGACGGAGGGAGTAATTTTTTTCAGGATCGTAGTTAAATTAAAATATCATAGTTATATTAAAGTATAAGAGATTTAATTTGTGCAATCAACATATATGAGAGGTAAACAATATAACTAGGGCTGTTCAAATCGTTCGTCGCTCATGACTCGCTCATCGCTCGTTCGGAAAATGCTCAAAAAACGCTCGCTCGATCTTCCGCTCGGTTGTAAATGAGCAGATCGGCTCGGTACGGTTTGTAAACGAGCCAAGCACGAGCAAAGGTCCGCTCGGCTCGGTTCGGCTCGAATAATTATTTATTTATTTATTTATTATTAATTATAAATATAGACACAAATTACAGATATATTTATAGCTTTATACGTAACATTCTATTGGATTTGGCTCAAATATATGCAAACAAAATATAACTAGCCCACTTAACACAATAAAAAATTTAACACTAAGTTTAATAGTAAAACCATAAGTCATGAGGTGATGGTCTTGACTCCTCTATGCATTAGTCGTCCATCACTAATCGTCGCTTGATATCACCATACATCACAATGCAACAACTGTTCCCTGTAGTATGCTCATCGCCTCACCAGCCTCAACCTAAGCCTAATCCTCGGACACTTGGATTTCAATATTAGTGTTATCATCGGACAGTTCGACCTTAGTTGTCACCCGACAATGAAAACATTGAACGAAACATCCCAATTTTATTGTTGTTCAAATTACTCTTTGCTCGATTCTCGCTCGATGCTCACTCGGAAATATTTACGCTCGAAAAATGCTCGCTCGGTTTTGGCTCGATTGTAAATGAGCCGCTCCGCTCGATTCGATTTGTAAACGAGCCAAGCATGAACAAAGCTCCGATCGGATCGGCTCGGCTCATGACCAGCCCTAAATATAACACAACATACAATTTTTCAAGACAAGTTATTAACCCGGTTATCGTTGCAATTTCTATGTGTTTTTATGTATAGCAATTCATGTTTTTGTAATTTCTTAATTAAGAAAAACATGAACACTCAATCATATTATTTTGTAATATATAATTAAAATATGACAGTTATGTTAGCAATAACTGTGAAATTCTAATTGTTGACAAAAGAAATTATTAAATAGAATGTAAACAACTTTTCAAAATATCAATTAAGGTGGTGATTTATGTTAAAAAACCATCAATCATATTATCTTTTCTTTATTTAAATTTTGAATTTCCTATTTATCTTTTATTTAGTTTCCTAGTTGAGTTATGTTTCCTACTCTATAAAATAGGGTCTAGGGTTTATTGTGTAATTAGTTTTGAGTATTGAATATTGTAAAGACACTTTTAAGATCTCTTTGAACCATTCGGTTCGATTTATGGCTTTTGATTAATCATATTGTTCTTGAGCCATTTGATCGCTTCCGAAACTGCATCAGTTGGTATCAGAGCTCTTGGTTTTCAAATGGCTCTACGTGAAGACGAGTGTTTTCTTGTTCGAAGATTCGCCGCCGGAGGCATCGACAAGAACATTGGTGGTTCACGTGTCGGTGGAAAACATTGATCTTCTATTTGCAGAGTCGTCGCGCGAGGCAGCAATGGTGTCTATTCCGACCACCGGGATCTTAAGATCAAAAGACTTCATGAACAAGTCCAAGATCTTGAGGTATCGTCGACTTGGAAGGAAACGAAACCGGAAGAACCCGTCAGGGACGAGTTATCCAGGGATAATGAGCATCCTACCAATGGCGACACTATCTATGATTCGCTTCCCGTGTATGATGAATACGGGGACGAACAGTGGTATTCTTGGTTTAGTGGCGGTGACCGGAACTTACCGAGTAATGAATCGGGCTCCACAAATCGTAATGTGAAGATGTTTACCGATATCTTTGATTGTGTATTGAAGGAGGTTGTGGTGGCTCTCGCTGGCAAGGCAATGATTAATGCTTGTGATACAGTTGTTCATGGTGGTTTGGCGATTCCGGTGGTTTCAGATGGGATTGCGACGATTCAAGAAACTAGTCAAGGCTTGGTGGAAATTGCTTCTCAATTGCCGAAAGATCGGTTCGTTTTGAATATAGCACCCATAATCTTGGAATTTGAAATTGAAGAAAATATTCAAATTGGTGATAATATTATGATTGCCATAATAAAGGCTGATGTTGCGCCGACAAAAATCATGGGTATACTAAATTGGTCCTCTTTTTCAACTATTATGGATCCCAATATTGATAAATGCATTTATTTGAAGGATGCATATGGGGGTGGCATGCATGGAGCCTCACAATTGGCTTGTGTTTGGTTCATGAAAAAACAACAAAATTGTGAAGGGCTTCTATTGGATAAAATGAATTGGGGTTTCAATCTCCTAAATACGAGCCTAATAAAACTTACACTTGGCAGAATTCTATTATGGTTGTGCATGTGACTGGGCTGATCCAATTTGGTTTTGTCCTATTTGATTCTAAAATCCCAATTAGTAATACATTCATAATGAACGTTGGAGTTGATTTATTTGAGTAGGGCAAGTCGAAAGTGAACGAGAAAATTCCCTTTGATCCAGGTGGTATATGTTCAGAGTTAGGCAGAGCGACTTATGAATTTGATTTTTCTAGGCGGGTTATAATCGTGAATGGGAATCGGGTTGATGTTCCTTTTGATCCAGGTGGCTTTGGTCCGAAGGCAAAACTCGAGGACGAGTTTTTTCGAAGACGGAGAGTATGATGCAGGAGCATCCATATTATCTTTTCTTTATTTAAATTTTGAATTTCCTATTTATCTTTTATTTAGTTTCCTAGTTGAGTTATGTTTCCTACTCTATAAAATAGGGTCTAGGGTTTATTGTGTAATTAGTTTTGAGTATTGAATATTGTAAAGACACCTTTAAGGTCTCTTTGAACCATTCGGTTCGATTTATGGCTTTTGATTAATCATATTGTTCTTGAGCCATTTGATCGCTTCCGAAACTGCATCATGTTTTCTCCTTGTGAGTTACCAATTACCTTCCATTGCTAGCTAAAGTTTGGCCTCTTGAGTGGTGTTTTTTGGATCCTAAATTGATAGTAGTGGTGAACTGTATCTAGTATTAACTTAGGTTGCCCTAATTGTATCGCAAACAAGTTTAGATCTATTCGTTTCTTCCGTTCTCTTTTTGAATTTCTGATTTTACTTGTTACATGTAACCGGATTTATAACTAATTTCTTCCTAATTTGAGGCAATATTGTTGAAAGCTTTAGCGAAGAGACTTTTTGTCCTTTCAAATTCAGTTCTTATAATTTTATGAAATTTTAGATTGGCATTAACGAATACTATTAGTCCTCTAGAAATAAATATATAATTAGCATAATGTCTTGTAGTATGTTGTTTAAGAGTCTATTTATCCCCATCAAAAGTTTTCCACGTGTGGAAGTTGTAACTTCTTATAGAATATCGCTTTCATGACTAGGCTGTTTGGTAAGTCTTTTAATGAGGCACTGAATCATTCAGCACTGAATGATTCAGTATTCAGCGCGTTTGTTTCAGCTTCTGAATAAAATGGTTAAGGCTCAACCATTAATATTTGGGATGTTGCTAAACCATTAATATTTGAAATGTTGCTGAACCATTAAGCAATGAGCTAGGCTGAACCTTAATGGGGCTCTCATACCAATGTGTGACAAGAAAACTAACCATTAAGAGGTCCAACTTAATGATTCAGCATTTAACCATTCAAACCTCTTAACCATTCAAACCTCTTAATAATTCAACACTTAATCAACCAAACAGCCTCTTATAGTGGTTTTAGAGCAATCTTTCACAATAGCTTAAGAAAATAATGTAAAAATACAACCTCGTTTGTCACAATTGCTATGCATGCCATGTTTCGTTTGTCTTTCTTGATACTTTCAGAATTTTTTAGAAGCCCTAATTGATTCAAACCATGAATATTGGTTTTTTGTTTTTTGTTTTTTTTTTTTTTTTTTGCAATTAAGAACCAAGTATGGTTTTTTTTTTGTAGATTATTGTAAACATGAATACCACTTAAGTTAAAGTGTATGGTGGAATCCATCTTTAGTTATCAAAGTTAAGTTTAGGAAAAGATTTAAGTTGTTAGTGTGTTTATGTATGTTCATTAGCTTATGAATCTATTACACGGATTTAAGGAAGCAAGTTTAATGTTGTTATGGATATAAGGCAGCAAGTTTAATTTGTTGAGCACGATCTGAAACCTTCTTGAAAATATATGAGTTATACAGGAAACACAACTCTTGTGAGAAGATATTTGATCGTAGAAATTTGAGAAGAAATGTGAATGTAAGTAATCATAAACGTTAATCATATTTTATATGCGTGATTTGTATTTATTTTATTTACATAGATGATTAATGTTTTTAGAAGTTTAGAACCGGACCAGACGTCGAACTGGTCGCATTACTGGTCCATTGGTCTAACCAGTAAAACTAAAAGGGGTAAAATTTAAAAAAATATAAAAAATCCAGTTCAACCCCTCAAAAACCCGTTTCAACCGGTCCGATTTCCGATCCGACCGCCGGTTCACCAGTCCGGTCCAGGTTTCAAAACAATGTAGACGATTGCATTTGGTGTTGAAGTTCACCCTTTAGAGAAAGCAAAGAAAATTGAAAGGTATATTTGGTTTTACTATTGGTACACATGGTCAAGAGTAATTTGGTAGTCATTAGACTGATGGGTATGGGGGGCGGCAGCCTTATGCCGGGCCAAGCTACACCGCCCCCTGGAGCGGCAACGGCATAGCCGGCTTCCCCTTGCCGTTGAAGCCGGGCCTGATTTTGGTCTTGGGATTTGTGAGGTGAACGTTGGACAACGGGATTATTTCAAATATGACCGTTATTTAAAAAAAAAGGTTTTATTCAAACTATATAAACCAAACAATCCAAACCCTTTTTCATCACAAATTTTATACCACTTTTATAAGAACTCTCTCAAACACTCTCACTATATTTAAACCAACAATTATTTATAAAAAAATCCAAAGCCTCAAACAACCATGTCGTTATCATCTTCTTCGTCGTCTTCGTCTTCTTCGGGTTCATCATCTACAAACGAAGCCGTAAATTTTGTTATAAACATCGTGGCGCAAGCGGCGCAGATCATTGCCGAGGAGCAAGGAGATGAAGTCGATTCGGTACCTCGAACTAGGAAAGCGGCTATAAATAGAGACCGAGAGGGCAAGTTTTATATTTTTTTATATTATTTATGTGTATTATATTTTTTTTAACATTTTAGGGTGTTTATTATATTTAAATTATTTAAGATTGTAGATTTTTATTGTGTTTATATTTTTGTAAATATGTGTAGGTGCCCATGATAGATTGGTGGCCGATTATTTTGCCGACGAACCCTTATACTCGGCGGAAGTATTTAGGCGTCGGTTCCGAATGAGTAGAAGATTGTTCTTACGTATAGCCGATGATATGGCTAACTTCGACCCATTTTTTACCTTACAATACGATGCTAGAGGCAAAAGGGGGTTCACCACCCTACAAAAATGCACGGCGGCACTTTGGCAACTAGCGTACGGGACTACGGCGGATGCCTAGGACGAGTATTTAAAAATGTCGGAAAGAACTGCACGAGAATGTCTGTACAAGTTTAGCAAGTGTGTGGTGAAGCTTTACAGCAAGAAATATTTGCGAAAACCAAACTCCAGTGAGGTCCAACAATTGTATCAGTTTCACCACCAACAACATGGTTTTCCAGGAATGCTCGGAAGCATTTATTGCTACCATTGGCCTTGGAGAAACTGCACGGTAGCATGGCGCGGAATGTTCAAACGAGGGGATCAAGAATATCCTTCAATAATCTTGGAGGCGGTGTGTTCACAAGATCTATGGGTTTGGCATGCTTTCTTTGGCGTTCCTAGTTCGAACAACGACATTAATGTTATCAACCAGTCAGAGATTTTTGACGATGTCATAAAAGGAACCGGTCCGGATACCAGCTTTACATTATCGGGGGTGGAGTATAGGCGCGGTTATTATCTTGCTGATGGAATCTACCCATCATGGACAACGATCGTTAAAAGTATTCACCACTCGTTCGATGAAAAAAGAAAGAAATTTGCCAAGTATCAAGAGGCGGCAAGAAAAGACATTGAACGATTATTTGGTGTTCTACAAGCAAGATGGCACATCATTGCAAACCCGGCATGTATGTTCACCCCTAAAAAATTGCGTTACTGTATGTATGCTTGTATCTTGTTGCATAACATGATACTCGAAGACGAAGGCGCCGCCATCTGTGCGTATGACGAGAATGCCACGCCGGAGAATACGGTGCCTGTCAACCCACATCAACAAGATTTAAACGAGTTCTCGTTACCTAATGAGTTCTCGTTACCTAACGAGTACACACATCGCAATCTTCAAGCGGACTTGGTTGAATATATTTGGAACAACGGGCAAGGGTAGATTATTTGTAATTTTTTTTATGTCGGGTAGGTTGCTTTAATTTTAGTTATGTTTTTTTTTAAATTATTTGTAATGGTTTTATGTAATATTTTTTTTTTTGAACAATAACTTTCATTAAAAACGGCTAGCCCTCAAAACCGAGAACCGCCAAACTAAATACACATATACAACGGATAGGAAGTCCAATCCTTCCAAACAATGTCTTTATATTTCGACCTATACTTAAGATCAAAAGACTTCATGAACAAGTCCAAGATCTTGAGGTATCGTCGACTTGGAAGGAAACGAGACCGGAAGAACCCGTCAGGGACGAGTTATCCAGGGATAATGAGCATCCTACCAATGGCGACACTATCTATGATTCGCTTCCCGTGTATGATGAATACGGGGACGAACAGTGGTATTCTTGGTTTAGTGGCGGTGACCGGAACTTACCGAGTAATGAATCGGGCTCCACAAATCGTAATGTGAAGATGTTTACCGATATCTTTGATTGTGTATTGAAGGAGGTTGTGGTGGCTCTCGCTGGCAAGGCAATGATTAATGCTTGTGATACAGTTGTTCATGGTGGTTTGGCGATTCCGGTGGTTTCAGATGGGATTGCGACGATTCAAGAAACTAGTCAAGGCTTGGTGGAAATTGCTTCTCAATTGCCGAAAGATCGGTTCGTTTTGAATATAGCACCCATAATCTTGGAATTTGAAATTGAAGAAAATATTCAAATTGGTGATAATATTATGATTGCCATAATAAAGGCTGATGTTGCGCCGACAAAAATCATGGGTATACTAAATTGGTCCTCTTTTTCAACTATTATGGATCCCAATATTGATAAATGCATTTATTTGAAGGATGCATATGGAGGTGGCATGCATGGAGCCTCACAATTGGCTTGTGTTTGGTTCATGAAAAAACAACAAAATTGTGAAGGGCTTCTATTGGATAAAATGAATTGGGGTTTCAATCTCCTAAATACGAGCCTAATAAAACTTACACTTGGCAGAATTCTATTATGGTTGTGCATGTGACTGGGCTGATCCAATTTGGTTTTGTCCTATTTGATTCTAAAATCCCAATTAGTAATACATTCATAATGAACGTTGGAGTTGATTTATTTGAGTAGGGCAAGTCGAAAGTGAACGAGAAAATTCCCTTTGATCCAGGTGGTATATGTTCAGAGTTAGGCAGAGCGACTTATGAATTTGATTTTTCTAGGCGGGTTATAATCGTGAATGGGAATCGGGTTGATGTTCCTTTTGATCCAGGTGGCTTTGGTCCGAAGGCAAAACTCGAGGACGAGTTTTTTCGAAGACGGAGAGTATGATGCAGGAGCATCCATATTATCTTTTCTTTATTTAAATTTTGAATTTCCTATTTATCTTTTATTTAGTTTCCTAGTTGAGTTATGTTTCCTACTCTATAAAATAGGGTCTAGGGTTTATTGTGTAATTAGTTTTGAGTATTGAATATTGTAAAGACACCTTTAAGGTCTCTTTGAACCATTCGGTTCGATTTATGGCTTTTGATTAATCATATTGTTCTTGAGCCATTTGATCGCTTCCGAAACTGCATCATGTTTTCTCCTTGTGAGTTACCAATTACCTTCCATTGCTAGCTAAAGTTTGGCCTCTTGAGTGGTGTTTTTTGGATCCTAAATTGATAGTAGTGGTGAACTGTATCTAGTATTAACTTAGGTTGCCCTAATTGTATCGCAAACAAGTTTAGATCTATTCGTTTCTTCCGTTCTCTTTTTGAATTTCTGATTTTACTTGTTACATGTAACCGGATTTATAACTAATTTCTTCCTAATTTGAGGCAATATTGTTGAAAGCTTTAGCGAAGAGACTTTTTGTCCTTTCAAATTCAGTTCTTATAATTTTATGAAATTTTAGATTGGCATTAACGAATACTATTAGTCCTCTAAAACAGAAGGCGAAACATATCCGACTTTTCCGGAAGGCGAATAGGGCGAACTAGGGTTTCTGGGGTTTGCATGGCGGCACGTGAAAAGTTCAAGGTCAACAAGTGGTACGATGTTCAGGCTAAGAAGGGTAGAAACAACAACACATATCAGCAATCGTCTGGATCCAAGGATGAGGTGAAATTTTTCGTATCCAATCTCCCTGAGAGGGTTTCCTCGGCTGATTTGAAGGATGTTCTGGTAAGGTATGGAGAGGTTCAAGGCATATACATTGCACGTAAGTATGACAGGTTGGGGAAGAGATTCGGGTTTGCGACGTTCAGAGTGACTCGGAATAGGGCAGAACTGGAAGAAAGTCTTAAGGATGTTTGGATCGGAAGTTATAAGTTATTTATTTTTCCTGCTAGGTTTGTTGAAGGAAAGAACAATGATGATGTGAAGGGGAAGAAGATTGATCGTACGGTTCATGGAGAGAAGGTCTGGAAACCAGTGTATGAAAGTGTAAGCAATGTAAACCAGGAGACAAACGAAGAAGTTGATAATATGCAGGTTGACAAGAACTCTAGTGAAGTGGGTGATCAGAGGTCGTTCAGGGATACGTTGCTTAACAAGAAGGTTGACAAAAAAATTCCAGAATTGGTGATCCAGTCTGATGGTAATCAATTCGCTGCTCTTTACGATGTTAGTCTTGTTGCTAAGGTTAGTTCCCTTGATGTGTTGATGTCGCTGAGGGGTAAGTTAAAAGGGGTCGTTATGGGACGGTGTAGTATCAAATACATGGGAGGGTTCTTTGTGATGCTTAATTTTGATAATGTTGCTGACAAAGAGAGTTTTTTGGGGAATAGAGAGGTATGGAATGATTGGTTTGTGACGGTGGATCCATGGGTTGGACAGTCTATTGTGGTTGATAGGATTGCATGGGTGAAGGTTTTTGGGGTACCTATTCATGTTGCGGAGGTGAGGACATTTGATAACATAGCTGGGTTGTTTGGGGAGGTGGTACAGTCGGCTTCTTTTCCGGAGGAAGACGATATTTCATATGCATTAGTGGGTATAATTCCTAAGGTGACGGAGCGGATTAGTAGTATGTGTAGATTGGTTTGGAAGGATAGTGTTTTTAGTGTTCAAGTGGAAGAAGACATGGGGGAGTGGTCTCCGGACTGTATACTTGATATTGAAGAAGTGGAGGAAGATAATGTGCCTATCCAGGAGGAGGTGGCTGTTCAACTTGTTAATGATGTGAATGAAGGAAGTGAGAGGGTGGTGGTGGATAATCAGGGAGATAGTGGCCAGGCTACGGCCAAGGAGATAAACGTGAGCCCTTTACCACACCTTAATGGAGTATTTGATGACTCCGTTGCTGACCCGGTTAGCGTTAAAAGTTGCAAAAGAAAGGGAGGACGGTACTCGAAAAAGAAAGGGCCTCTTCGTCGGTCCGTTTCTCCGTTGGACAAGGATCGACCAAAGAAGCGGATACGGGAAGATAATGATATGTTCGATATTGACAGGTTAATTTTTTCTAATCCGGTTCAAGTTAATGCATGTAATAGTGCTTGTGTACTAGAACAGCAGGAGCTAGATTTTGTTACCCCGGACCTTAATACTAGTGTGGCGACAACCAGTTTAGAATCTGAAAGGAACAATGGGGATGGTTTTATGGCCGTGGATCGCCAAGAGGTAGTGAGAAGGGAGGTAGAAGACACTATGCTGTTTGCCAGAGATGTTGGAGTATCGAACATGAGTAAATTCGAGGATTCTCTTGTGAAGACGGTTAATGAAGAGAGCTTTCAAGGCGTGGACCAATGAATATAATGTCTATTAATATAAGGGGAATGGGTAGGGTGGATAAGGCAGATTGGATCTCAGGTGTTAGAGTTGCTAATGAGGTTGGGTTTGTTATGTTTCAAGAGTCTCAACTGGTGTCGATGGAAGGTGTGGATTTGGGTAGGTTCTGGGGGAGAGGTGAGTACGAAGTGGAGTGGGTGGATGCTTCTGGTAGGTCCGGGGGGCTTGTTTCGATGTGGGATAAAAAATTGTTTCAGAAGATCTCGGTTCAAAAGCATAGATTTTTCCTTGTTGTTCATGGTGTCATTAAGGGTAGTGGGGTTCCGGTTAGTATGGTTAATGTGTACGCGCCTCAAAAGATTGATGAGAAAAGGGTCCTTTGGGCAGAGCTGGATAGGATTGTTCGTAGTAACACGGGGTATTGGATTGTGGGTGGTGACTTCAATTGTGTCCGGGATAGGAATGAGAGGAAAGGCTCGAAGTTTAAAGCGGCGTATTCTAACGAGTTTAATGATTTTTTGGATGGGGCGGACCTTCACGAGTATGGGTTAAAAGGTCGGAGGTTCACTTTTGTTACGGGTAATAAATGTAGCCGGATTGATCGGATCTTTGTTTCATTGGAGTTCCTTAATGATTGGCCTAGTGCGGAGTACCGGGCCTTAGCTAGGGGGAAATCCGATCATAGTCCGTTGGTGCTTAAAGTTGCTTATCGTAACTTTGGCCCCAAACCGTTTCGGTTTTACAGCTCTTGGTTAGATCGCGATGGTTTCACTGAGGTAGTAAAAGGGGCGGCCGAGAACTTCAATGAGACTAGCGCTCCTGATGTATTTTTCCTTCATAAGCTCCGGGCGATTCGTAATGCTATATTGGAATGGAAAAAAGACTTGGTGACTAGTGAACAGGAAGAATACGAGGCGATTCAGCAGGAGTTGGATGGCTTGGATAAGAAGGTCGAAGATAGTGACCTTAGTGAAGAAGAGATGTGGGTGCTTTGTGAAGGAAATAAAAGAGTCAAGGAGATTGATGATTATAAATACAAAGATTTACGTCAAAAGGCTCGGGTGAAGTGGGCTAGGGATGGTGACGAGAACTCGGGTTTCTTTCATGGTGTGGCTAATAAAAGGAGAGTGGCGAATTGTATCCCGGGGGTTCTTGCTAACGGGGTTTGGTTATCCAAACCTTCTTTAGTTAAACGTGAAATTTTTTCTTTTTTCAGGAGTAAGTTCGTTGAAGATATGGTGGAGAGGCCGCATTTAGATTGTTACGATCTGAAGACTTTGAACGATTTTGAAGCTGATTCTCTTCTTGCGCCGTTTACTAGTAAAGAAGTCAAGGAGGCGGTGTTCGAGTGTGGCGCTGACAAAGCTCCAGGGCCAGACGGCTTCAATTTCGATTCATTAAAAGGTTTTGGTTTTTATTTGAAGATGATTTCTTGAAGATTTTCCAACACTTTCACAGTACAGGTATTATTAATCGGGGAGTTGGGTCTTCATTTATTACTCTGGTTCCTAAGACTGCGGACCCGGTTGGGTTGGGGGAGTATCGCCCTATTAACCTTATAGGGGTGGTTAGTAAGGCGATTTCCAAGGTGTTAGCTAACAGACTAAAGACGGTGATGGACTCGGTTACTCATGAAACGCAGTCTGCGTTTTTGTCTGGGAGGAATATTTTAGATGGGCCGATGATTATTAGTGAGGTTATGGCTTGGGCTAAAAAGAGGGGAAAAGAATTGTTTATGTTTAAAATAGATTTCGAAAAGGCGTACGACAATGTTAGTTGGGATTTTTTGATGTCTGTTATGAGGCAAATGGGATTCCCGGGTAGATGGTGTGAGTGGATTTATGGTGTTCTTGCGTCTGCCGCCTCTTCGGTTCTAGTAAACGGCTCTCCTACCTTTGAGTTTACATGTAGTAAAGGTATTAGACAAGGTGATCCTATGTCTCCGTTTTTATTTATTCTTGTTATGGAAGCGTTTTCTAGTATCATCAGGAAGGCCTGTTCTATTGGTTCGTTTGATGGGGTGAGGCTTCCGAACGATGGCCCTATATTGTCTCACTTATTATACGCGGATGATGCCATGGTTATGGGGGAGTGGTCTCAATTTAATTTTAATTCTCTTAGGCGTATGTTGCGAGTTTTTCACTTATGTTCAGGGTTGAGGATTAATATTAACAAGTCTGTGCTTTATGGTATTGGGAAAGAGAGTACTGAAGTGCAAGAAAAAGCGGCGCAGCTTGGGTGTAGACATGGTGAGACTCCTTTCAAGTACTTGGGTATTATTGTTGGTGGGAATATGAATAGAATTAATAGCTGGGAGCCGATTGTTCAAGTGTTCAAGAAAAGGTTATCTATGTGGAAGGCTCGGATTCTTTCGATGGGAGGTCGGTTAGTTTTGGCTAAATCGGTTCTGGAGAGCCTTCCTACTTATTTTTTCTCTTTATACAAAGCTCCGGTAGCCATCATTAATAAGCTTGAAGGGCTTATCAAACGGTTCCTTTGGGGGGGGACCGATGAGATAGGCAAGATGCATTGGGTGGCATGGGACAGGGTGGCTAAGCCTAGGCAAGCGGGAGGTTTGGGGTTGAGTAAACTAAGTGATTGTAACTTGTCTATGTTATTTAAATGGGTGTGGAGATACAAGAATGAAGAAGGGGCGCTTTGGAAAAATGTTATTGATGCGCTTCATGTCTCCAACCGGAGATGGGATATGGTTCCTTGGAATAAACAGTCGACTGGGCCGTGGAGTAAGTTGGTGAAGGCCGCGTATTTGGCCAAGGTGCAAGGGGTTAGTTTCATGAACATGATCCGTGGTTCGATTGGGAATGGGTTGGATATTCGTTTCTGGGTGGACACATGGATTAATGATAAGCCATTGAAAGACATTTTTCCGAATCTATTTCGTATTGAGAAGAATAAGTGGTGTAAAGTGGCGGACAGGATTGGTACCGATGATGGGGGCGGTGGTGTCCAATGGGAGTGGAAGAGGTACCCTTCGACGGCTAGTGAAGTTGCGGAGCTTATTGATTGCCATAGAATGGTTTCGGCTGTCTGGTTGGATCACCGGAACGATTCGTGGAGATGGAACACGGGTACGAGTGGTGGTTATACAGTTAAAGAGGCGCGTAGGTGGTTCCAAAGTGCGAATGGGAATGAGGACGGCTTTATTTACAAGTGGTGCAAATGGCTTCCTAGTAAG
The DNA here is from genome assembly GCA_032199755.1 of Ambrosia artemisiifolia. Classification (NCBI taxonomy): domain Eukaryota; kingdom Viridiplantae; phylum Streptophyta; class Magnoliopsida; order Asterales; family Asteraceae; genus Ambrosia; species Ambrosia artemisiifolia. The sequence goes on from CM063520.1 coordinate 52,646,336, forward strand.
TGCAATTTATTTATGTGGCGGGCTAGCTTAGATAGGCTTCCTACGGCTATGTCATTGGCTCGTAGGAATGTCTATGTGGGGGATGGCTTATGTTGTTTTTGTAGCGAGACGGATGAAAGTACGGAACATATTTTTACGGCTTGCATGGTGGCTAATGGGTTGTGGAATGGGGTGGCGAACTGGCTTAAGATTCCGCCAGTGTTTGTTTTTTCCGTAAAAGATATTCTTGAGATTGCGGACCTAGTGAACACTTCCACGTTGAGGAAAGAGTTGATTTATGGTATTGTTGTGCTTGCTTGTTGGAAGATTTGGACTATCCGGAACGAAGTGATTTTTAGACAAGGCAAGGTTAATGTGTCGAAGATGCTTGCGGATGTAAAGGCTCTTGGCTTTCTTTGGTTCAATAGTCGTTCTAGGAAGGATAGGATAGAATGGCATAAATGGTGTATTTTTGATGTAACTTGATGTAGTGGTTTGGCTATCTCTATCTTGGAGATAGTCGGTTTTTGGTGTTAATGAAATTCGCCTTTCAAAAAAAAAAAAAAAAAAAAAAAAAAATTAGTCCTCTAGAAATAAATATATAATTAGCATAATGTCTTGTAGTATGTTGTTTAAGAGTCTATTTATCCCCATCAAAAGTTTTCCACGTGTGGAAGTTGTAACTTCTTATAGAATATCGCTTTCATGACTAGGCTGTTTGGTAAGTCTTTTAATGAGGCACTGAATCATTCAGCACTGATGATTCAGTATTCAGCGCGTTTGTTTCAGCTTCTGAATAAAATGGTTAAGGCTCAACCATTAATATTTGGGATGTTGCTAAACCATTAATATTTGAGATGTTGCTGAACCATTAAGCAATGAGCTAGGCTGAACCTTAATGGGGCTCTCATACCAATGTGTGACAAGAAAACTAACCATTAAGAGGTCCAACTTAATGATTCAGCATTTAACCATTCAAACCTCTTAACCATTCAGACCTCTTAATAATTCAACACTTAATCAACCAAACAGCCTCTTATAGTGGTTTTAGAGCAATCTTTCACAATAGCTTAAGAAAATAATGTAAAAATACAACCTCGTTTGTCACAATTGCTATGCATGCCATGTTTCGTTTGTCTTTCTTGATACTTTCAGAATTTTTTAGAAGCCCTAATTGATTCAAACCATGAATATTGGTTTTTTGTTTTTTGTTTTTTTTTTTTTTTTTTGCAATTAAGAACCAAGTATGGTTTTTTTTTTTTGTAGATTATTGTAAACATGAATACCACTTAAGTTAAAGTGTATGGTGGAATCCATCTTTAGTTATCAAAGTTAAGTTTAGGAAAAGATTTAAGTTGTTAGTGTGTTTATGTATGTTCATTAGCTTATGAATCTATTACACGGATTTAAGGAAGCAAGTTTAATGTTGTTATGGATATAAGGCAGCAAGTTTAATTTGTTGAGCACGATCTGAAACCTTCTTGAAAATATATGAGTTATACAGGAAACACAACTCTTGTGAGAAGATATTTGATCGTAGAAATTTGAGAAGAAATGTGAATGTAAGTAATCATAAACGTTAATCATATTTTATATGCGTGATTTGTATTTATTTTATTTACATAGATGATTAATGTTTTTAGAAGTTTAGAACCGGACCAGACGTCGAACTGGTCGCATTACTGGTCCATTGGTCTAACCAGTAAAACTAAAAGGGGTAAAATTTAAAAAAATATAAAAAATCCAGTTCAACCCCTCAAAAACCCGTTTCAACCGGTCCGATTTCCGATCCGACCGCCGGTTCACCAGTCCGGTCCAGGTTTCAAAACAATGTAGACGATTGCATTTGGTGTTGAAGTTCACCCTTTAGAGAAAGCAAAGAAAATTGAAAGGTATATTTGGTTTTACTATTGGTACACATGGTCAAGAGTAATTTGGTAGTCATTAGACTGATGGGTATGGGGGGCGGCAGCCTTATGCCGGGCCAAGCTACACCGCCCCCTGGAGCGGCAACGGCATAGCCGGCTTCCCCTTGCCGTTGAAGCCGGGCCTGATTTTGGTCTTGGGATTTGTGAGGTGAACGTTGGACAACGGGATTATTTCAAATATGACCGTTATTTAAAAAAAAAGGTTTTATTCAAACTATATAAACCAAACAATCCAAACCCTTTTTCATCACAAATTTTATACCACTTTTATAAGAACTCTCTCAAACACTCTCACTATATTTAAACCAACAATTATTTATAAAAAAATCCAAAGCCTCAAACAACCATGTCGTTATCATCTTCTTCGTCGTCTTCGTCTTCTTCGGGTTCATCATCTACAAACGAAGCCGTAAATTTTGTTATAAACATCGTGGCGCAAGCGGCGCAGATCATTGCCGAGGAGCAAGGAGATGAAGTCGATTCGGTACCTCGAACTAGGAAAGCGGCTATAAATAGAGACCGAGAGGGCAAGTTTTATATTTTTTTATATTATTTATGTGTATTATATTTTTTTTAACATTGTAGGGTGTTTATTATATTTAAATTATTTAAGATTGTAGATTTTTATTGTGTTTATATTTTTGTAAATATGTGTAGGTGCCCATGATAGATTGGTGGCCGATTATTTTGCCGACGAACCCTTATACTCGGCGGAAGTATTTAGGCGTCGGTTCCGAATGAGTAGAAGATTGTTCTTACGTATAGCGGATGATATGGCTAACTTCGACCCATTTTTTACCTTACAATACGATGCTAGAGGCAAAAGGGGGTTCACCACCCTACAAAAATGCACGGCGGCACTTTGGCAACTAGCGTACGGGACTACGGCGGATGCCTAGGACGAGTATTTAAAAATGTCGGAAAGAACTGCACGAGAATGTCTGTACAAGTTTAGCAAGTGTGTGGTGAAGCTTTACAGCAAGAAATATTTGCGAAAACCAAACTCCAGTGAGGTCCAACAATTGTATCAGTTTCACCACCAACAACATGGTTTTCCAGGAATGCTCGGAAGCATTTATTGCTACCATTGGCCTTGGAGAAACTGCACGGTAGCATGGCGCGGAATGTTCAAACGAGGGGATCAAGAATATCCTTCAATAATCTTGGAGGCGGTGTGTTCACAAGATCTATGGGTTTGGCATGCTTTCTTTGGCGTTCCTAGTTCGAACAACGACATTAATGTTATCAACCAGTCAGAGATTTTTGACGATGTCATAAAAGGAACCGGTCCGGATACCAGCTTTACATTATCGGGGGTGGAGTATAGGCGCGGTTATTATCTTGCTGATGGAATCTACCCATCATGGACAACGATCGTTAAAAGTATTCACCACTCGTTCGATGAAAAAAGAAAGAAATTTGCCAAGTATCAAGAGGCGGCAAGAAAAGACATTGAACGATTATTTGGTGTTCTACAAGCAAGATGGCACATCATTGCAAACCCGGCATGTATGTTCACCCCTAAAAAATTGCGTTACTGTATGTATGCTTGTATCTTGTTGCATAACATGATACTCGAAGACGAAGGCGCCGCCATCTGTGCGTATGACGAGAATGCCACGCCGGAGAATACGGTGCCTGTCAACCCACATCAACAAGATTTAAACGAGTTCTCGTTACCTAATGAGTTCTCGTTACCTAACGAGTACACACATCGCAATCTTCAAGCGGACTTGGTTGAATATATTTGGAACAACGGGCAAGAGTAGATTATTTGTAATTTTTTTTATGTCGGGTAGGTTGCTTTAATTTTAGTTATGTTTTTTTTTAAATTATTTGTAATGGTTTTATGTAATATTTTTTTTTTTGAACAATAACTTTCATTAAAAACGGCTAGCCCTCAAAACCGAGAACCGCCAAACTAAATACACATATACAACGGATAGGAAGTCCAATCCTTCCAAACAATGTCTTTATATTTCGACCTATACTTAAGATCAAAAGACTTCATGAACAAGTCCAAGATCTTGAGGTATCGTCGACTTGGAAGGAAACGAGACCGGAAGAACCCGTCAGGGATGAGTTATCCAGGGATAATGAGCATCCTACCAATGGCGACACTATCTATGATTCGCTTCCCGTGTATGATGAATACGGGGACGAACAGTGGTATTCTTGGTTTAGTGGCGGTGACCGGAACTTACCGAGTAATGAATCGGGCTCCACAAATCGTAATGTGAAGATGTTTACCGATATCTTTGATTGTGTATTGAAGGAGGTTGTGGTGGCTCTCGCTGGCAAGGCAATGATTAATGCTTGTGATACAGTTGTTCATGGTGGTTTGGCGATTCCGGTGGTTTCAGATGGGATTGCGACGATTCAAGAAACTAGTCAAGGCTTGGTGGAAATTGCTTCTCAATTGCCGAAAGATCGGTTCGTTTTGAATATAGCACCCATAATCTTGGAATTTGAAATTGAAGAAAATATTCAAATTGGTGATAATATTATGATTGCCATAATAAAGGCTGATGTTGCGCCGACAAAAATCATGGGTATACTAAATTGGTCCTCTTTTTCAACTATTATGGATCCCAATATTGATAAATGCATTTATTTGAAGGATGCATATGGAGGTGGCATGCATGGAGCCTCACAATTGGCTTGTGTTTGGTTCATGAAAAAACAACAAAATTGTGAAGGGCTTCTATTGGATAAAATGAATTGGGGTTTCAATCTCCTAAATACGAGCCTAATAAAACTTACACTTGGCAGAATTCTATTATGGTTGTGCATGTGACTGGGCTGATCCAATTTGGTTTTGTCCTATTTGATTCTAAAATCCCAATTAGTAATACATTCATAATGAACGTTGGAGTTGATTTATTTGAGTAGGGCAAGTCGAAAGTGAACGAGAAAATTCCCTTTGATCCAGGTGGTATATGTTCAGAGTTAGGCAGAGCGACTTATGAATTTGATTTTTCTAGGCGGGTTATAATCGTGAATGGGAATCGGGTTGATGTTCCTTTTGATCCAGGTGGCTTTGGTCCGAAGGCAAAACTCGAGGACGAGTTTTTTCGAAGACGGAGAGTATGATGCAGGAGCATCCATATTATCTTTTCTTTATTTAAATTTTGAATTTCCTATTTATCTTTTATTTAGTTTCCTAGTTGAGTTATGTTTCCTACTCTATAAAATAGGGTCTAGGGTTTATTGTGTAATTAGTTTTGAGTATTGAATATTGTAAAGACACCTTTAAGGTCTCTTTGAACCATTCGGTTCGATTTATGGCTTTTGATTAATCATATTGTTCTTGAGCCATTTGATCGCTTCCGAAACTGCATCATGTTTTCTCCTTGTGAGTTACCAATTACCTTCCATTGCTAGCTAAAGTTTGGCCTCTTGAGTGGTGTTTTTTGGATCCTAAATTGATAGTAGTGGTGAACTGTATCTAGTATTAACTTAGGTTGCCCTAATTGTATCGCAAACAAGTTTAGATCTATTCGTTTCTTCCGTTCTCTTTTTGAATTTCTGATTTTACTTGTTACATGTAACCGGATTTATAACTAATTTCTTCCTAATTTGAGGCAATATTGTTGAAAGCTTTAGCGAAGAGACTTTTTGTCCTTTCAAATTCAGTTCTTATAATTTTATGAAATTTTAGATTGGCATTAACGAATACTATTAGTCCTCTAAAACAGAAGGCGAAACATATCCGACTTTTCCGGAAGGCGAATAGGGCGAACTAGGGTTTCTGGGGTTTGCATGGCGGCACGTGAAAAGTTCAAGGTCAACAAGTGGTACGATGTTCAGGCTAAGAAGGGTAGAAACAACAACACATATCAGCAATCGTCTGGATCCAAGGATGAGGTGAAATTTTTCGTATCCAATCTCCCTGAGAGGGTTTCCTCGGCTGATTTGAAGGATGTTCTGGTAAGGTATGGAGAGGTTCAAGGCATATACATTGCACGTAAGTATGACAGGTTGGGGAAGAGATTCGGGTTTGCGACGTTCAGAGTGACTCGGAATAGGGCAGAACTGGAAGAAAGTCTTAAGGATGTTTGGATCGGAAGTTATAAGTTATTTATTGTTCCTGCTAGGTTTGTTGAAGGAAAGAACAATGATGATGTGAAGGGGAAGAAGATTGATCGTACGGTTCATGGAGAGAAGGTCTGGAAACCAGTGTATGAAAGTGTAAGCAATGTAAACCAGGAGACAAACGAAGAAGTTGATAATATGCAGGTTGACAAGAACTCTAGTGAAGTGGGTGATCAGAGGTCGTTCAGGGATACGTTGCTTAACAAGAAGGTTGACAAAAAAATTCCAGAATTGGTGATCCAGTCTGATGGTAATCAATTCGCTGCTCTTTACGATGTTAGTCTTGTTGCTAAGGTTAGTTCCCTTGATGTGTTGATGTCGCTGAGGGGTAAGTTAAAAGGGGTCGTTATGGGACGGTGTAGTATCAAATACATGGGAGGGTTCTTTGTGATGCTTAATTTTGATAATGTTGCTGACAAAGAGAGTTTTTTGGGGAATAGAGAGGTATGGAATGATTGGTTTGTGACGGTGGATCCATGGGTTGGACAGTCTATTGTGGTTGATAGGATTGCATGGGTGAAGGTTTTTGGGGTACCTATTCATGTTGCGGAGGTGAGGACATTTGATAACATAGCTGGGTTGTTTGGGGAGGTGGTACAGTCGGCTTCTTTTCCGGAGGAAGACGATATTTCATATGCATTAGTGGGTATAATTCCTAAGGTGACGGAGCGGATTAGTAGTATGTGTAGATTGGTTTGGAAGGATAGTGTTTTTAGTGTTCAAGTGGAAGAAGACATGGGGGAGTGGTCTCCGGACTGTATACTTGATATTGAAGAAGTGGAGGAAGATAATGTGCCTATCCAGGAGGAGGTGGCTGTTCAACTTGTTAATGATGTGAATGAAGGAAGTGAGAGGGTGGTGGTGGATAATCAGGGAGATAGTGGCCAGGCTACGGCCAAGGAGATAAACGTGAGCCCTTTACCACACCTTAATGGAGTATTTGATGACTCCGTTGCTGACCCGGTTAGCGTTAAAAGTTGCAAAAGAAAGGGAGGACGGTACTCGAAAAAGAAAGGGCCTCTTCGTCGGTCCGTTTCTCCGTTGGACAAGGATCGACCAAAGAAGCGGATACGGGAAGATAATGATATGTTCGATATTGACAGGTTAATTTTTTCTAATCCGGTTCAAGTTAATGCATGTAATAGTGCTTGTGTACTAGAACAGCAGGAGCTAGATTTTGTTACCCCGGACCTTAATACTAGTGTGGCGACAACCAGTTTAGAATCTGAAAGGAACAATGGGGATGGTTTTATGGCCGTGGATCGCCAAGAGGTAGTGAGAAGGGAGGTAGAAGACACTATGCTGTTTGCCAGAGATGTTGGAGTATCGAACATGAGTAAATTCGAGGATTCTCTTGTGAAGACGGTTAATGAAGAGAGCTTTCAAGGCGTGGACCAATGAATATAATGTCTATTAATATAAGGGGAATGGGTAGGGTGGATAAGGCAGATTGGATCTCAGGTGTTAGAGTTGCTAATGAGGTTGGGTTTGTTATGTTTCAAGAGTCTCAACTGGTGTCGATGGAAGGTGTGGATTTGGGTAGGTTCTGGGGGAGAGGTGAGTACGAAGTGGAGTGGGTGGATGCTTCTGGTAGGTCCGGGGGGCTTGTTTCGATGTGGGATAAAAAATTGTTTCAGAAGATCTCGGTTCAAAAGCATAGATTTTTCCTTGTTGTTCATGGTGTCATTAAGGGTAGTGGGGTTCCGGTTAGTATGGTTAATGTGTACGCGCCTCAAAAGATTGATGAGAAAAGGGTCCTTTGGGCAGAGCTGGATAGGATTGTTCGTAGTAACACGGGGTATTGGATTGTGGGTGGTGACTTCAATTGTGTCCGGGATAGGAATGAGAGGAAAGGCTCGAAGTTTAAAGCGGCGTATTCTAACGAGTTTAATGATTTTTTGGATGGGGCGGACCTTCACGAGTATGGGTTAAAAGGTCGGAGGTTCACTTTTGTTACGGGTAATAAATGTAGCCGGATTGATCGGATCTTTGTTTCATTGGAGTTCCTTAATGATTGGCCTAGTGCGGAGTACCGGGCCTTAGCTAGGGGGAAATCCGATCATAGTCCGTTGGTGCTTAAAGTTGCTTATCGTAACTTTGGCCCCAAACCGTTTCGGTTTTACAGCTCTTGGTTAGATCGCGATGGTTTCACTGAGGTAGTAAAAGGGGCGGCCGAGAACTTCAATGAGACTAGCGCTCCTGATGTATTTTTCCTTCATAAGCTCCGGGCGATTCGTAATGCTATATTGGAATGGAAAAAAGACTTGGTGACTAGTGAACAGGAAGAATACGAGGCGATTCAGCAGGAGTTGGATGGCTTGGATAAGAAGGTCGAAGATAGTGACCTTAGTGAAGAAGAGATGTGGGTGCTTTGTGAAGGAAATAAAAGAGTCAAGGAGATTGATGATTATAAATACAAAGATTTACGTCAAAAGGCTCGGGTGAAGTGGGCTAGGGATGGTGACGAGAACTCGGGTTTCTTTCATGGTGTGGCTAATAAAAGGAGAGTGGCGAATTGTATCCCGGGGGTTCTTGCTAACGGGGTTTGGTTATCCAAACCTTCTTTAGTTAAACGTGAAATTTTTTCTTTTTTCAGGAGTAAGTTCGTTGAAGATATGGTGGAGAGGCCGCATTTAGATTGTTACGATCTGAAGACTTTGAACGATTTTGAAGCTGATTCTCTTCTTGCGCCGTTTACTAGTAAAGAAGTCAAGGAGGCGGTGTTCGAGTGTGGCGCTGACAAAGCTCCAGGGCCAGACGGCTTCAATTTTCGATTCATTAAAAGGTTTTGGTTTTTATTTGAAGATGATTTCTTGAAGATTTTCCAACACTTTCACAGTACAGGTATTATTAATCGGGGAGTTGGGTCTTCATTTATTACTCTGGTTCCTAAGACTGCGGACCCGGTTGGGTTGGGGGAGTATCGCCCTATTAACCTTATAGGGGTGGTTAGTAAGGCGATTTCCAAGGTGTTAGCTAACAGACTAAAGACGGTGATGGACTCGGTTACTCATGAAACGCAGTCTGCGTTTTTGTCTGGGAGGAATATTTTAGATGGGCCGATGATTATTAGTGAGGTTATGGCTTGGGCTAAAAAGAGGGGAAAAGAATTGTTTATGTTTAAAATAGATTTCGAAAAGGCGTACGACAATGTTAGTTGGGATTTTTTGATGTCTGTTAGGAGGCAAATGGGATTCCCGGGTAGATGGTGTGAGTGGATTTATGGTGTTCTTGCGTCTGCCGCCTCTTCGGTTCTAGTAAACGGCTCTCCTACCTTTGAGTTTACATGTAGTAAAGGTATTAGACAAGGTGATCCTATGTCTCCGTTTTTATTTATTCTTGTTATGGAAGCGTTTTCTAGTATCATCAGGAAGGCCTGTTCTATTGGTTCGTTTGATGGGGTGAGGCTTCCGAACGATGGCCCTATATTGTCTCACTTATTATACGCGGATGATGCCATGGTTATGGGGGAGTGGTCTCAATTTAATTTTAATTCTCTTAGGCGTATGTTGCGAGTTTTTCACTTATGTTCAGGGTTGAGGATTAATATTAACAAGTCTGTGCTTTATGGTATTGGGAAAGAGAGTACTGAAGTGCAAGAAAAAGCGGCGCAGCTTGGGTGTAGACATGGTGAGACTCCTTTCAAGTACTTGGGTATTATTGTTGGTGGGAATATGAATAGAATTAATAGCTGGGAGCCGATTGTTCAAGTGTTCAAGAAAAGGTTATCTATGTGGAAGGCTCGGATTCTTTCGATGGGAGGTCGGTTAGTTTTGGCTAAATCGGTTCTGGAGAGCCTTCCTACTTATTTTTTCTCTTTATACAAAGCTCCGGTAGCCATCATTAATAAGCTTGAAGGGCTTATCAAACGGTTCCTTTGGGGGGGGACCGATGAGATAGGCAAGATGCATTGGGTGGCATGGGACAGGGTGGCTAAGCCTAGGCAAGCGGGAGGTTTGGGGTTGAGTAAACTAAGTGATTGTAACTTGTCTATGTTATTTAAATGGGTGTGGAGATACAAGAATGAAGAAGGGGCGCTTTGGAAAAATGTTATTGATGCGCTTCATGTCTCCAACCGGAGATGGGATATGGTTCCTTGGAATAAACAGTCGACTGGGCCGTGGAGTAAGTTGGTGAAGGCCGCGTATTTGGCCAAGGTGCAAGGGGTTAGTTTCATGAACATGATCCGTGGTTCGATTGGGAATGGGTTGGATATTCGTTTCTGGGTGGACACATGGATTAATGATAAGCCATTGAAAGACATTTTTCCGAATCTATTTCGTATTGAGAAGAATAAGTGGTGTAAAGTGGCGGACAGGATTGGTACCGATGATGGGGGCGGTGGTGTCCAATGGGAGTGGAAGAGGTACCCTTCGACGGCTAGTGAAGTTGCGGAGCTTATTGATTGCCATAGAATGGTTTCGGCTGTCTGGTTGGATCACCGGAACGATTCGTGGAGATGGAACACGGGTACGAGTGGTGGTTATACAGTTAAAGAGGCGCGTAGGTGGTTCCAAAGTGCGAATGGGAATGAGGACGGCTTTATTTACAAGTGGTGCAAATGGCTTCCTAGTAAGTGCAATTTATTTATGTGGCGGGCTAGCTTAGATAGGCTTCCTACGGCTATGTCATTGGCTCGTAGGAATGTCTATGTGGGGGATGGCTTATGTTGTTTTTGTAGCGAGACGGATGAAAGTACGGAACATATTTTTACGGCTTGCATGGTGGCTAATGGGTTGTGGAATGGGGTGGCGAACTGGCTTAAGATTCCGCCAGTGTTTGTTTTTTCCGTAAAAGATATTCTTGAGATTGCGGACCTAGTGAACACTTCCACGTTGAGGAAAGAGTTGATTTATGGTATTGTTGTGCTTGCTTGTTGGAAGATTTGGACTATCCGGAACGAAGTGATTTTTAGACAAGGCAAGGTTAATGTGTCGAAGATGCTTGCGGATGTAAAGGCTCTTGGCTTTCTTTGGTTCAATAGTCGTTCTAGGAAGGATAGGATAGAATGGCATAAATGGTGTATTTTTGATGTAACTTGATGTAGTGGTTTGGCTATCTCTATCTTGGAGATAGTCGGTTTTTGGTGTTAATGAAATTCGCCTTTCAAAAAAAAAAAAAAAAAAAAAAAAAAAAATAGTCCTCTAGAAATAAATATATAATTAGCATAATGTCTTGTAGTATGTTGTTTAAGAGTCTATTTATCCCCATCAAAAGTTTTCCACGTGTGGAAGTTGTAACTTCTTATAGAATATCGCTTTCATGACTAGGCTGTTTGGTAAGTCTTTTAATGAGGCACTGAATCATTCAGCACTGATGATTCAGTATTCAGCGCGTTTGTTTCAGCTTCTGAATAAAATGGTTAAGGCTCAACCATTAATATTTGGGATGTTGCTAAACCATTAATATTTGAGATGTTGCTGAACCATTAAGCAATGAGCTAGGCTGAACCTTAATGGGGCTCTCATACCAATGTGTGACAAGAAAACTAACCATTAAGAGGTCCAACTTAATGATTCAGCATTTAACCATTCAAACCTCTTAACCATTCAGACCTCTTAATAATTCAACACTTAATCAACCAAACAGCCTCTTATAGTGGTTTTAGAGCAATCTTTCACAATAGCTTAAGAAAATAATGTAAAAATACAACCTCGTTTGTCACAATTGCTATGCATGCCATGTTTCGTTTGTCTTTCTTGATACTTTCAGAATTTTTTAGAAGCCCTAATTGATTCAAACCATGAATATTGGTTTTTTGTTTTTTGTTTTTTTTTTTTTTTTTTTGCAATTAAGAACCAAGTATGGTTTTTTTTTTTTGTAGATTATTGTAAACATGAATACCACTTAAGTTAAAGTGTATGGTGGAATCCATCTTTAGTTATCAAAGTTAAGTTTAGGAAAAGATTTAAGTTGTTAGTGTGTTTATGTATGTTCATTAGCTTATGAATCTATTACACGGATTTAAGGAAGCAAGTTTAATGTTGTTATGGATATAAGGCAGCAAGTTTAATTTGTTGAGCACGATCTGAAACCTTCTTGAAAATATATGAGTTATACAGGAAACACAACTCTTGTGAGAAGATATTTGATCGTAGAAATTTGAGAAGAAATGTGAATGTAAGTAATCATAAACGTTAATCATATTTTATATGCGTGATTTGTATTTATTTTATTTACATAGATGATTAATGTTTTTAGAAGTTTAGAACCGGACCAGACGTCGAACTGGTCGCATTACTGGTCCATTGGTCTAACCAGTAAAACTAAAAGGGGTAAAATTTAAAAAAATATAAAAAATCCAGTTCAACCCCTCAAAAACCCGTTTCAACCGGTCCGATTTCCGATCCGACCGCCGGTTCACCAGTCCGGTCCAGGTTTCAAAACAATGTAGACGATTGCATTTGGTGTTGAAGTTCACCCTTTAGAGAAAGCAAAGAAAATTGAAAGGTATATTTGGTTTTACTATTGGTACACATGGTCAAGAGTAATTTGGTAGTCATTAGACTGATGGGTATGGGGGGCGGCAGCCTTATGCCGGGCCAAGCTACACCGCCCCCTGGAGCGGCAACGGCATAGCCGGCTTCCCCTTGCCGTTGAAGCCGGGCCTGATTTTGGTCTTGGGATTTGTGAGGTGAACGTTGGACAACGGGATTATTTCAAATATGACCGTTATTTAAAAAAAAGGTTTTATTCAAACTATATAAACCAAACAATCCAAACCCTTTTTCATCACAAATTTTATACCACTTTTATAAGAACTCTCTCAAACACTCTCACTATATTTAAACCAACAATTATTTATAAAAAAATCCAAAGCCTCAAACAACCATGTCGTTATCATCTTCTTCGTCGTCTTCGTCTTCTTCGGGTTCATCATCTACAAACGAAGCCGTAAATTTTGTTATAAACATCGTGGCGCAAGCGGCGCAGATCATTGCCGAGGAGCAAGGAGATGAAGTCGATTCGGTACCTCGAACTAGGAAAGCGGCTATAAATAGAGACCGAGAGGGCAAGTTTTATATTTTTTTATATTATTTATGTGTATTATATTTTTTTTAACATTGTAGGGTGTTTATTATATTTAAATTATTTAAGATTGTAGATTTTTATTGTGTTTATATTTTTGTAAATATGTGTAGGTGCCCATGATAGATTGGTGGCCGATTATTTTGCCGACGAACCCTTATACTCGGCGGAAGTATTTAGGCGTCGGTTCCGAATGAGTAGAAGATTGTTCTTACGTATAGCCGATGATATGGCTAACTTCGACCCATTTTTTACCTTACAATACGATGCTAGAGGCAAAAGGGGGTTCACCACCCTACAAAAATGCACGGCGGCACTTTGGCAACTAGCGTACGGGACTACGGCGGATGCCTAGGACGAGTATTTAAAAATGTCGGAAAGAACTGCACGAGAATGTCTGTACAAGTTTAGCAAGTGTGTGGTGAAGCTTTACAGCAAGAAATATTTGCGAAAACCAAACTCCAGTGAGGTCCAACAATTGTATCAGTTTCACCACCAACAACATGGTTTTCCAGGAATGCTCGGAAGCATTTATTGCTACCATTGGCCTTGGAGAAACTGCACGGTAGCATGGCGCGGAATGTTCAAACGAGGGGATCAAGAATATCCTTCAATAATCTTGGAGGCGGTGTGTTCACAAGATCTATGGGTTTGGCATGCTTTCTTTGGCGTTCCTAGTTCGAACAACGACATTAATGTTATCAACCAGTCAGAGATTTTTGACGATGTCATAAAAGGAACCGGTCCGGATACCAGCTTTACATTATCGGGGGTGGAGTATAGGCGCGGTTATTATCTTGCTGATGGAATCTACCCATCATGGACAACGATCGTTAAAAGTATTCACCACCCGTTCGATGAAAAAAGAAAGAAATTTGCCAAGTATCAAGAGGCGGCAAGAAAAGACATTGAACGATTATTTGGTGTTCTACAAGCAAGATGGCACATCATTGCAAACCCGGCATGTATGTTCACCCCTAAAAAATTGCGTTACTGTATGTATGCTTGTATCTTGTTGCATAACATGATACTCGAAGACGAAGGCGCCGCCATCTGTGCGTATGACGAGAATGCCACGCCGGAGAATACGGTGCCTGTCAACCCACATCAACAAGATTTAAACGAGTTCTCGTTACCTAATGAGTTCTCGTTACCTAACGAGTACACACATCGCAATCTTCAAGCGGACTTGGTTGAATATATTTGGAACAACGGGCAAGAGTAGATTATTTGTAATTTTTTTTTATGTCGGGTAGGTTGCTTTAATTTTAGTTATGTTTTTTTTTTAAATTATTTGTAATGGTTTTATGTAATATTTTTTTTTTGAACAATAACTTTCATTAAAAACGGCTAGCCCTCAAAACCGAGAACCGCCAAACTAAATACACATATACAACGGATAGGAAGTCCAATCCTTCCAAACAATGTCTTTATATTTCGACCTATACTTTAGCCATAAAAAAGCCTTGGATTTCACCTCAGCCACGACATCCGCCACTTTGATATCTTTGTTTCGAAATATCTTCTCAGTCCTAGCGTTCCAAATAGCCCAAGCCGTAATCATTACAATGCCTCTAACAATCTTTTTCCGCCACTTGCCAGCATGCACATTTTTATATAATTTCAACAAATCATCATAATCATTACAATGCCTCTAACTTACACCACTTGCATATCAAACTCCACACGCCGTATGCGAAACCACACCCAACCATCAAGTGATTAACGTCTTCATCACACAGGCTGCAAAAAGGACAAAGCGAATCTGGAATGTTGACTCTACGTCTTCTCAACGCCACCCGAGTAGGCAGTTTATACCTACCTGCCCGCCACGAAAGAAGATTAATTTTTAACGGAACCCAAGCTTCCCACTTCAAAGAGAACCCATTAACCGCTGGTGCATTAGTTTTTATTAATCTTTTGCATTCGGCCACCGAGAAAGGCCCTTAGCCCCATCATTCCACCCCCACCTGTCTACTCTATCGCTGAGTTTAATCCCGTGTAAGAGACGCAATAGGTCCTGCATCTCCGATAATATTATTTACTTTTTAATATTAATATTAGAATATTAACTTTTTTATTGTAACATTAATATGATAATATTATTTAATTAAAAAAACAAAAGAAAGAAAAAACATTAAATGATGATGAGCCTCTCCACACCCCTAGGACCATCATCTCATTGATGCTTCTACCCCACGCTGACGTGGCAGCTGAGGTGAAGGACCATCATGGATGATGGGCCTCCTCCATACCCACTAGTCTTATGATGGATATTAGTAACTTTTGTTTTAAATCTAGCTTGAGTCATGCTTTTGTAGGTTACGCAAAGAATATATGATATTAGCAACTGAGGCTCTGACTTGTACTTTAATTCATTATATTTGTGATGGATATTAGTAATTTTGTTTTGAATCTGGCTTGGTTGGCTCTTGCAAACGCATATGATTGTTCACGAGCTGGGTTCTGGTTAAATTATAAACCAAGTCAGCTCGGCTTGATTTGTCTTGAAGTTTGCAACACAAAGATTTTATACTTCAGTTGTTACAATGAAATTGTTACGAACAAATATTGCTAAGAACTATCATGTTTTGAGAATAAATATGGTTGTTCACGAGGTGAGCTAAATCAAGGCAAGCTCAAGTTATGCTTGAATTTCAAACTGAGGCGGCTTAGTAGAGTACGATTTGTCTTGATGTTTGCACCACAAAGATTTCTCTAACTATGAAGAGGTGAAAGTTAGGATCTGGAACGAACGATAGAACAAGCGAGACTGAAAAAGAATTCGGATACATCCAAAATTGTTCGCGTGTCCCACAAAGATACGCGTGTCCCAACCAAATGGGTCATTGGAGTTTAGCAAAGAGAAAAGGCTGGCGAGGCATAGAAACGTTACAGTGTCCAAAAAGTTAGTCATTTGTTGGGTGTTGGTAATTTTAGTGTTATCGACATGATAGTGGTATTGGATTAACTTGTCGAATGGGTTGATCTCGTTAGTCATTAACCGAGTTAGGAGATGCAGGAGTGTGGGCTCGGTTATCACTAACGGGATTGTGTGTGTTATTGGTTTAAGTAAGTTAAAGTAATAGTTTATTGGATTTGGGCCGAATGCGTTAATAAGCTAACTAGAGTTTAGTTTATTAATGGGTTATTAATTAAATGGAATTAAAGATGGGGCCTTGAATGTAAGCTCTTGGGTATGCATGTAGGCCAAATAGGTTGGCCCAAACATATTTAATAGAGCCCAATCCAATTGCATCTTAAAACCACAAATATATTGTCAGTTTTCATGAGATTACAATATGATAGAGAAAACCAACCAAAAATGGTCTAGAGAGATCTCTAGAATTTTGGAGTTTTTGAACACACAAAAACCTATTCATATTTTGATCATCGGTGCAATAATACTCAAAGAAATTAAATCCGATTCTTGTGTATATACTACGTTTAATCCGTTCAAACATTTGATTGTACCGATCAAATAGTTTGTTCTGATAGTGATTACACGACTCGTAGTATAATCCAAGTGATTTTCGATTTCATCTACGGTTTCGGTTCAATAAAACCAACATTGGGTACTACAGATGTATATTTATCTTAAAACTATGTTTATATGTTTTTGTATAATTTCACGGTGCTACCCATACTGGAACAAGTATAACGCGTAATATGAATGGTTAGTTTAGCCATGTTTTTTCTACATGCATCTTAATGGGAATTGGGAAATATAAAAGAACTTTTGACTATTGTTTAAATTTTTTTTGTATAGCAATTTGTTTTCTGTAGTGAAATTACAAGTGACTAAAAGAAAGAATTTTAGTGTTTATATCTTTTGTAAAATTTTGTTGCACTACCCATACTGGGACGGGTATAAAACTAATTATTATTATTGTTTAAAAAATTGTTTGAAAGAGGATGAAGCATCGAAGATAAGATGAGTGTGTTTGAATGATAAGTAGGAATTTGATATGTAAGTTTACGTGACACACATGTAAGCGTTCAGAAAGAACGCATTAGAAATGTTGATGTACGTCGTTAAAATTCAAACAAACGTATATCCACAATTGTAAACGTTATCAACACACATTTTACGAACAAAGAGAAATTGTTCTTTAGATGTATGGACAGAGACAAGCCTATGACTATGCATGAAGTCGATCGGGTAATGACACTTTCCGATATATGAGGAAACAACATCATATCATTGTTTTCTTTAACCTCTCATCCTTCTTCAACTTCCGTGTTCATCTATGAGCATGTTTGGCTCTCCATTTCCACACCTCCTTTTAATTTATGACTTATCCAATAAGTCATAAGTTAAAACAAAAGTGTTTGGATGGTTGTTTGAAAAGTAACTTATGGGGGATTTTGTGCTTTGAAAAGAAGAAATTGGAGGAAAAGTCATAAATCACAATTTGTGACTTATGAGATTAAGTAGCTTTTGAATGAGGAAAAGTTATAAGGAGAAATGGAGAAGGAGAGCCAAACATGTTCTATGTGTAACTGTCGTGGGACAATACATGGGATAAGAGAGAAATGATTTTTAATTTTTATTTTTTATAAATGGGCCAACACATAGGTGTAAATCACTTGGAGGCCAACGACCCAATGCTGGGGTTAAGTCACTTAGGGGGGTTTATTGCAAAATGATAGGTACAACTCATAAAACTCAGAAAGACCATGGTATAACAATGTATGCATTCATAAGTTACAAATTAGTGCATAGAACCCATACATCTATGGCTACAACCCTTACATGCATATAACACCTTTAAAGCTTATAGTATAACCAAGCAATACACAAATACTTTGCTAATTAGTATTACTTAAATTAAATTACCTTTTATTTTACCCACGTATTCCTTGATTGTTTCAACTTTGTTCTTATTATCTTTTTTTTTTCTTTGATTTATTCTATAATTTAGTAGTAGTTTTAATACACATTTATCATTATATTTTCTATTAAGTTTAAAACTCTAAGGTTCATTTTTTGTTTTAGTTATAAAACTATTAAGTTAATGACGTTTTCTATCACGGATATCCAACAAAATAATTCATAAATAACGATTATTTAAGGCTTTTGTTAATTTCATATATTGCAATTGGACTTCAACTCTTTGGCAATATGCATCTTTGCACTTACGGAATGGCCCAAATACAAGAAACGGAATGAACCCGTTAACCCAAAATATGTGCTATGTCTTCACAATGTCATGAGGAAATACCCATCCCGTAGACCTTACTCTTTCGGAGATTGACCTTGAGGCCAGATGTGAAAGCAACAAAGATATCTAGCTATATTCAATATCCATCGGAGATAGACCGGTTTCCAATGAAGATCAAGACGTCCGATAAAAAATTATAAATGTGATACTAAACGACCATCCACCGTGGCTGTAATGCCATGAAAAAATCCCATGTCAACGGCCGATTGAGTAACCACATGTAACGCCTCTATAGCTAATATGAACAAAAATGATGTTGACGGATCGCCTTGTCAAACCCCTTTTGGAGGTTGAAACTCTCTAAATGATGGGCCATTAACATTCATAGACAAAGAAACTAATCTAAGATAACTCCCAATCCATTTCCTCCAAAGCACCAGGAGGTCCATTTGCGACATAATATAATCCAAAAACTGCCAATTGAGTCAAAGGCTTTTCGGAAGTTAGCCTTGGACATCAACACCATTTTTGTGTTTGAGATATGAGAACGTTTCTTTGAGGATCAACTGTCCATTAATGATATTCCTACCTGCAATGAATGCACATTTGATAAAACCACAACATGTTTGAGTGTAGTTGCAAGACTTTTTGTGATAACTTTGTATAGGCAGTTAATTAAATTAATTGGACTTATGTCATCGAGCGAGAGTGGATCAGTAATTTTGGGGTTGAGGGTAATGAAAAAGAAGTGGCTTCACAATTGATGTTATCCAAAAGATAAAATTGGTCCATAGCGAAAATGAAAAAAATGGTAACATTAAAAAAGTTGTCTTTAAGGAATGGGTATTGGGTGCTATCATGGCGGCTAAACACAAATTGCTATGGTTGAAAAAAAACAGCAACTTGGTGAATAACTGAGTAGGATTAGGTTTCAACGGGAACCTACCTTTCGTGAAAGAACTAGATAACTTCCTTAAGCCAATAATAACTTGCCATGTGTATTTGTTTTGTTGTTAATATGTGAGGGCATTTAAGGTAATTCATCAATAACCCACCCCATACCCACCCCTACTTCTCTCTCTTTTCTTTCCCTGACTATAATAACTCATCATTTCTCTCTCTTTTCAAAACAACAACCCATTTCTCACTCTCTCTTCTCTCTCTATATCATATCTCCAGGTAGAATAATAATAATACATTAGGGGAATGCACAGATCGTTTCAGCTGGGAGAAGAACAATAAGAAATTGGTTGGAAATCTTTCACCGGCCCCAAGGCTAGAACTCGTGATAAATCCAAAGCTGGGCTTTTATAATAATAATAATAATAATAATAATAATAATAATAATAATAATAATAATAATAATAATATTATTATTATTATTATTAATCAACAAATCAAGAAAAGTAAGAAACAGGGGACGGTGGTCGAAGTGGATCCAGATGTGTAAGTTTGATTTTTTGAATATTATGTTTGTGGTTTTGGATTTTTGAGGGGTTTTGAGGTGGTGGTTATGGTTATGGTGATGTAGTAGGTGACGGTGGTGAGGAAGGCAGTGGTTCTGGGTTTTGGGGGGTTTTTGAGGTGGTGGTTATGGTGATGGTAGTAGGTGACAGTGGTGAGGAAGGGTTTTGGGGTTTTTGAGGTGGTAGTGGTTATTATTATTATTATTACTATTATTATTATTAGGGTGATTATTATTATTATTATTATTATTTTGTTTTGAAGGAGACACTATGTTACAGATCTGTTCGATGGTGGTCCGTTGATGATGATGCTGGGGTTTGAAGATGATGATGATGCTGGTTTTTGGAAGGGAGACAGTGGTGGTGGAAGGAGACGATAGTGGTGGATACGGTTCTAGGGTTTAGGGGTTGAGGTGGATGATGGTGGGGTGTAGGAGATGGAGGTGTGAATGAAGGAGGTGGCATCTATACAAAGGTGACGGTGGTGAAGGAAGCGGTAGCGGTGAAGGAGATGGTGGCGGTGGTGGGGGGAGGCGGTGATTTTGTGGGTTAAAGAATAAAGATTATTGGATGGATGGATGGGTGAATCCATTAAAGATACGTAGCACAGAATACATATTACAAAATACAAGTTGTGGACAAGGTATGATGTTTTGCTTTGGAGTGTGATTTTTTGTTGTTTACATTGATGTAAGGTTGTTAGTAGAAATATTTGTACACCTAAGTTACCATATTATCTTTTGGAATGTGAATGTGAATGGAATATTTGTACACCCAAGTTACCAAAAATAATTTCTTTTATTAATGTTAATGGGGTTTTACACTGATGTAAATTCTGTAAAAGAAATTGTTTGTTTTTGTTGTAAAATAATAGGGTTTATTTTTTCATATAAGAAGACGATGATGATGTTTTTTATTTTAAATACTAGGAGTGTGTGAATTAAACTGGTTTTTTTTACATAGATGAACAAAAAAACTGCTTATATTTTACATCGATATGTGGGTATATAAATACTTTTACGTAAGCAAAGTTGTATCAATTTTTTTTTCATAGAGGGTCGTTGGTAGGAGGTATGTTTGACAGTGTTATGTTGTATATTATTTTACACTGGTGTTTTTTATGTTCTTTACAGTAGTGTTTGTGTTGTTTTTAGGGGTCTTAGTCTGGTGCAACCTCCCCTATTTTGTATCCTTGTTTAATATTAGTAACCTGTGCATTTAAACTGTTTTTACACCAATGTAAATTGATGTAAAGTGATGATATTCTAGATTTATACTCGTGTGTTTTCATTTTACCTAGGTGCGAAGCACAAACTTTGATAGAACTTGTGCAATTAAATTGTTTTTAGATTAGATTTTACATTGTTAAACTTGTGCAATTAAACTGATTTTACATTGTTTATTATATTACCATTGTTAATTACATTAGATTTTACATTTGATTACATTAGATTTTACATTGATTATTATATCACCATTATATCAACTTGTGCAATTAAACTGTTTTGGTGTAAATTACATTAGATTTTACATGATTGATTTATTATATCACCATTGTTAAACTTGTGCAAATAAATTGTTTTTACACCAATGTAAATTGATGTAAAGTGATGATTTTTCTAGATTTATACTCGTGTGTTTTCATTTTACCTAGGCCGGGCCTCGGATCTTCCAGATTGGTGTAAATGAAGGGCCTTGGATCTTGCCAACAAAGAATATGGGATCACTGAAAAACATAAAGAATTCATCCTAGATCTACTAAAGTTCGAAACCAAAGTAGTGAGACGAGAGGACCAGGAAGAGTGGAGTGATAGCGAATGGGATTTCTTTTGGGATTCAAGTGGTATGGCCCAATTCTTTACTCGGCAACTTCGATCAGGGGTAAACATTTTGATCCTGTGGTAAAAAGATATGAATACTACTAGTTACTATTACATTTGTAATTTTAGTCGGGATTGTAAAGTTTTCATTTTTTTAATGAACAGAGATGTAAATTAGGTTGCAATATGTAATCTGTTTTACACTAGTGTAAAACAGCGGTGTAAAATGTTGTAAACGTTGTATGTTGATGGGGTTTTACAGTAGCATAAAAGAAATGGGTTGTTGTACAAGAAAGAAATTAAAAAATAAAAATAAAAGCAGATTTTTTTTATTTTATGTGTTTTGGTTTGAGGAGAGAGAAAGAAAAAATGGATCTTGAGAGATGGATTTTTGTCAGGTGGGCCCATATGGAAGGAAAAAGGAGGAGAGAAGCGAATGTTGCTTTTACCATTATACCCTCCCCAATTATTTTATTATTATCATTAACTAAGAATAGCACAAGTGGGTGCAAAATGACAAAAATATTATGTGGCATAATATTAGCCATTAGATCATGAAAGATCAATGGATGGAAATGGTTCCCGGTGTTCTTTTACGAAATGTAGGTTCTCGTTTTACCCTTTCCCTAACTGAGTATATCTATATTATCTTACTAGGTTAGAGTCCCGTGGGGACCCACGGTGCATCTACAAGTAAAATGAAAAAATCTATAAAGATTGTAGTTTGCAAGTTGTTTTATTTACTTAAAGTTACGTAATACAATTCGTGTGGATTTTGGTTGCATGCAAAATATCATCAAAAATGTTTAATGTAACGCAATAATGGATATATCGATTAACAACTATTTAATTTGACGTGATTTAAAAAAAAATAATGAAATGAAATGAATAATAACATATTTATTCTAACGGAATAAAAATGAACATTAACGTTCAAAGAAATTAAATATAGTTTAACAAAACATAAAACTGCCCATAAGTAAATATAATAACATATTTATTCTACATACAACTGTCCATGTGTAAAAGGAGGATTCTTCGAATACAAGTCAACTCTAGATACGTCTAACTTGTTGCAAAGTCATGCTTTACATTTTGAATTTTTTATAATCTATTTATGCTCATCAGCGACGCATGTCTGCAAATGTTTGTAGTTTAGTAGTTACCTGGATTGGACGGTTATTTTATTTGAGTACTACAGTCAAATATTTGCTAACTTTGGATTGGTGTGTGATAATGAATAAATGCTATTGTTTTGACAGCCTAATCCAAGCGGAAGAGACGTCCCTATCCCCATAAGTCAGCTTCCCCGCGCCAGTCAGTGGCGCGAGGAACAATCGGCGCGCAGCTAGCAACATATGCAGGGAAGCGTGCAAAGACAACAACTGATAAGCAACAGCAACACCTGATAAGCGCGTACCATCACGCGCGGAATCTTCCCCCAGCACCTTTTGTACGAGGTACAGAAGACAACAAAAGGAAGATTCACAAGGATCGTTGACAGTGTACGCGCCAATGACGAAGTGACAGGTGGCAAAAGTAGTCCAACAACTACAGACAAGGACAGCAGCATGGCTGCAGCCATGCTTCCACCATGCCAGTGTCTACAGTGACAGCAGACATCCCTTATGTCAGAAGCATGGTCAACGACTGTAGCAAGGACAGGGGCGCCGTCCGCCAACCACAGCATGCCACGTGTCCGCCTCGAGCAGCAACCATGCTGCCAAATGACGTCATGAACAGTACCAGTATTTTCCCGCCAATTCTATGGAAGACTTTGGACTTGGGCCTGGACCAAGCCCAACGAAGAATGGCTCCTCATGGGCTCCACGACTAAGCCCATGAGTTCTCCTATAAATACAAGAAGACCTCTCCTTGCCAAAGGATCCGAAAATAATCACTAGTACCCTAGAATACTCTCTCTTGTAACTCTTTGTACTCTCATATTAATAATACTCCGGCTACTTACAGTGGACGTAGGTCATTACTCGACCGAACCACTTACATCTTGTGTTCTTATTTACTTTCATCACATACTCACACTCACCATCGTCACCGGGGTTTAACCATACGGTTTGGGTAAAGGATTAACCCTGACGAACATAAGTATTGACCTCACGTAGATTACTTGTAATCTCCGTGATACTTATTGTTTCTTCATTGGCGCCATCCAACGGTTAGAACTGCTTTTTTACTCATCTTTTCAACCCACCCATGGCTGAACCCAACCCTACTGCTGCTGTCATAAACCGCTCCGGAGAAGGGGACACCCAACTCCCGGAAAACCAGGTAACACCACCCACTATCGTCAAGAAACCCACCTCAAGGCTCGAAAGGCCAGACGTTGAGGTCCGGGATGTCGACTCTGACGACGACAGCAGTACTAGCTCTGAGGAGGACCTCGATCAGTGGCTCCTCCGTCAAAACACAAAAAACGCTGCAATTTACCAACGTAAGCTCTTGGAGCAAGCCAAGAAAAAGGGCAAGGCCCTCGCTTATGATACCCCATCCAAAAAGGGGAACAAAGATAAGGACTCAACAGTCCCGGGCGCTGGTCGTAGCGGGGAACTCGGCGGAGACGCCAGAGTTCGGGGCTACGCGAAGCACCGGGCAGAACCTGATGGTTATGAGTCCTCCAGTAGCGATTCAGGCTACAAAGGAAAGAAACACGATCATCGCTCGCGCCACAATGACGAGGATGATGATTTGGTCAAACCATTCAGGCCAAAGGCTTTCGCTGAAAAGTCAAAGTTCGTCGCCCGTATAGCGACAGCAAGGATACCAAGGAAAGCCAAACTTCCTAGCAGCATCGGTAGATACGATGGCCTGCGTGACCCTGATGACCATGTGCACGACTTTGAGTGTGCAGGTATGTCAGTGGACTGGCCTGTACAGGTTTGGTGCCACTTATTCGCCCAAACTCTGACGGGCGCAGCAAGAGTCTGGTTCGACAACCTCCCCGCGGGGAGCGTTAAAGATTTCAATGATCTTACCGACAAGTTCGGTAGTCACTTCTCGCACCTGCGCAAGCACAAGAAAGACAGGGCGCACATTCTGTTGTGCCGCCGAAACGATCATGAGTCCATCGAGGACTTCATAGTTCTATTCAACAAGGAGGCCTTGGAAATAGGCTGCGGGGAGGAGCTCACACGGGCAGCGTTCATACATAATGTGCGCAGCCCGGAGCTAATGAAGTGCCTCACAGGCAAAGATGGCATTCCGGAGTCCTGGGACGAACTCGTCCACTCCGCCAAGATATATGCCTCATCTGAGAAATCCTTCAACCAGACGCATGGTTTCCAACCGCAACACCATAATAATAATAAAAATAAAAACAAATCTGTCTGGAGCCGCGTCTCTGGCACCGCGGACGAAGGGAAATATTCCCCAGCCGGAGACGCCCGCCAGATAATTAGCCCCAAGCAAACGCGGGACCAATGTGGTCACTCCAAGAAAAACCACGACTGGACCCCGCTAACAAAGACACCATCTCAAGTTCTGAAAACCGAACAGGTCACGTTAAAGGCGCCCGCTCCCTTGGGCAAACGAAGACATGCGGACCGAAGCAAGTTCTGTGAGTACCACAATGACTTCGGTCACCTCACAGACAATTCATATACCTTGAAGATGGAAATCGAAACCGCGCTGAAGTCAGGTCAGCTCGGTCACTTGGTCAAAAATGTTCACCGCACGGGCAAGAATCAAGCGGGCGAAGAGAATCAAGAGGAAGGATCACGGAAAAAGATTCGTGATCTCAACACTCACGCCGCCACATTGATTCCTCACCACCACTGCAACATGACAAGGAAGGGCAAAAGCGCACATCAGGGAAAGCGCGCCCGGGCACAACCACTAAACGATTCATGGAAGGAGGCTGATGTCCTTATGCCCAAGATCAGAGGCGGCGCCTCTTGCACAGCTCCTCTTGTCATTACCGCTATCTTCGGACATTATCGCACGCGGTACATGTTCCTAGGTGGCGGCAGCAGCACAGACATCATGTACGAGCAATGTTTTCAGCAGCTAGACGCAGAAGACAAAGCAAAGCTCGTACCCGTCAACGAGCCAATTTCCGGCTTCATTCATGAAACCATCATGCCGCGGGGCATGCTGTCCCTACCAGTAACCTGGTCTGATGGCACCCATGAGCGCACGGAGATATGCGACTTCATGGTCCTGCCGGCCAACTCCAATCACGACATACTTTTGGGACGGGAGGGCATCGCGCGCTTCAATGCCAATGCTTCAACGGCGCACGCGATGGTCGGATTCCCAACCAAAACCGGCATCGCCTTCATCAGAGGCAACAAGGACTTTCACACCACAGAAACCACCAAACCGCCAAAAATGGTGAAGACTGACACCCGCACCGAGCCGGAAAAATGGGTTCTCAACCCTAAATTTCCGGAGCAAACGGTGATCATTGGCCATGAAATCTACGAGACCATTCGGAATCATCTGAAGCAGCTTCTAATCAGCAACATCGACGTGTTCGCGTGGCAACCAGCTGACATGGTTGGCGTCCCACGCGACATAGCGGAACATAGACTCAACGTCTACCGCTCGGTGGAACCGATAGTACAAAAGAAGCGCAGCATGGGCCCGGAGAAAACAAAGGCCATGAACGAACAAGTCACCGAGCTACTCAATGCGGGTATACTTCGCCCGATCAGATACCAAACATGGGTGGCTAACCCAGTTATGGTAGCCAAAGCAAACGGCAGGTGGCGCATGTGTGTCGACTACAAGGATATCAACAAGGCGTGTCCAAAGGATTGCTATCCTCTGCCAGAAATCGACCTAAAGGTGGATTCCCTAGCCCCTTATCGCTTTAAGTGTTTCTTAGACGCGTACAAGGGCTACCACCAAATCCAAATGGCAAAAGAGGACGAAGACAAAACGGCGTTCCGCACAGACGCCGGCATTTTTTGTTATACGAAAATGCCGTTCGGGCTGAAAAATGCGGGCGCCACATATCAGCGCCTCATGGACACGGCCTTCATCAACGAGATCGGCGTACGACTTGAAGTATACGTCGACGATCTCGTAATCAAAAGTAAAGAGGAGAGCGGCATTCTCCGAGATATTCAACAAACATTCGCCCAGTTGCGCAAGTTGCGCATGAAACTCAATCCAAGCAAATGCTCCTTTGGGATGGAAGAGGGCAAATTTCTGGGGGTCATTGTAACGCGGGATGGGTTCCGCGCTAACCCGGAAAAAGTACAAGCCATCGAAAGGATGCCATCGCCCGCATCCATCAAGGAGGTGCAAACGCTTATGGGCCGCCTTGTTGCCCTCAACCGATTCTTATCCAACTATGCTTCAAAGTCATTCCCGTTCGTGGACACTTTGAAGAATTGTTTGAAAAAGAGCAACTTCCGCTGGACACCAGAAGCGGAATCAGCATTCAAAGAAATGAAACAGTGTTTGATGAACCTTCCGACGCTAACAGCGCCTCTTCCCGAAGAGCCCCTAACACTGTTCCTATCTGTCACGGACCGGGCAATAGGTGCAGTCCTCATGGTGGAGCGCAAGAACGTGCAAACGCCGATATACTACATCAGTCGCACGCTCTTAGACGTGGAAACAAGGTACACAATCATGGAAAAACTGGTTCTCGCTCTTGTCCATGCATCTCGAAGACTCCGCAGATACTTCCAAGGGCATCCGATAAACGTCCTCACAGACTATCGGATAAACGATATACTAGCCAAGCCCGAGTTGTCGGGGCGCCTGGCCAAATGGGCCATCGAGTTAGGGGAACACACGATCCACTACAAACCCCGCCCCGCCATCAAGTGCCAAGTTCTCGCGGACTTCGCCACGGAGATCCCAGCAGACAAAATACAAGAATGTCAAGCGGAAGAAACCCCTGCGCCAGCGCAAGACCCATCACAAAAATGGTCCTTATTCACGGATGGGGCCTCAAATGAGGACGGCGCCGGTGCAGGTTTGCGCCTTATCAGCCCAGATAAACAAGAGTTCACGTACGCCATCCGCCTCGACTTCAAAAGCACGAACAACGAGGCGGAATACGAAGCGTTGCTGGCAGGCCTCCGCATTGCGGAAAAAATGGGGGCCAGGCACGTGGAGGCACACGTAGACTCACTACTTGTCGCGCGACAGATCAACGGGTCGTATGATGCAAAGGACGAAATCATGGCACTGTACCTGGAACAGGCCAAGCAGCTAATACGCCGATTCGACTCATGCAAGGTCAAGCATATTCGGCGCAGCGAAAATAAGCCCGCTGATGCGCTGAGCAAAATGGCATCAACGGTCTTTGAGCATATGGCCAAAGAAGTCCGCATTGAGGTCCTGGACAAACCATCTGTCCCTCCGCGACAAGTCAATGTCATCCAAACAGGCAACGCGTCCTGGATGACTCCAATCAAGGCTTATTTATCCTCCGGTACCCTGCCTGATGACAAATCAGAGGCCCGGAAGATCAAGAACAAAGCCTTACAATACCAACTTATAGACGGTATTTTGTATCGCCGCTCTTACCTAGGGCCGCTGTTGCGATGTGTAGACTCCGCAGATGCTTCTTTCCTCTTGAGAGACGTACACGAAGGGACATGCGGACTACACGCAGGCCCAAGAATGGTGGTGGCGAAGTTAATGAACGCAGGGTATTATTGGCCGGGCATGCACGTGGACGCGGTCAACGAGTTGCGCAAGTGCGACAGTTGCCAGCGCCACGCTCCGAACACCTTGCGTCCCAAGAACAACCTGGTGCCGGTCACAGCGGCTTGGCCGTTCCAAAAATGGGCCATTGATCTGGTAGGTCCATTCCCAACGGCTCCAGGAAATGTGAAATACTTAATCGTCGCCATCGACTACTTCACAAAGTGGGTCGAGGCGAAGCCTCTAGCCAAGATTGACGGCGCACACGTCAAGAAGTTCATCTGGGAGTTCATCATTTGCCGATTTGGCCTACCGTTGCAATTGGTAAGCGACAATGGCACACAATTTGAAGACCAATCCTTACAAGAATGGCTGGCTCAAATGGGTGTCCAACAAATCTTCACATCCGTCGCACACCCTCAAGGCAACGGTCAAGTGGAAAGGGCCAATCGCACAATAGTGGAAGGCATCAAGGCGCGACTCGGAACTAAAAGAACAGGGTGGGTAGACGAAATCCCTCATGTCGTATGGGCATACCGCACCCTTACAAAAACCAGCAACGGCGAAACGCCATTTAGCCTAACATATGGCACGGAGGCGGTCATCCCCGCCGAAATTGGCTGCCCTTCTGCCAGAGTGCTCATGGCTAACAAAAGGGACAATGACAAAGAGCTCCGCCTAAACCTTGATCTCCTAGATGAACGCCGCGAACTCGCTGCAATCAAAGAGGCAAAATACAAAACGCAGCTAGAGCGCTACTACAACAAGCGTGTCAAAGCATCCGCGTTCAAGATCGGCGACTATGTTTTCCGGAATAATGAGGCTTCCAACGCTGAAAAACCCGGAAAACTAGCTCCTACATGGGAAGGTCCATACAAAATACAAGAAATACTTGGAAAAGGCGCGTACGCGCTAGAAAGACTTGATGGAACACCTATCCCGCGATCTTGGAACGGCGCACAGCTACGCCGCTGCTACTTGTAAAATGTTTGTAATTATGGCTACACATGCCGCACCTATCAATGAAAATTATTTCCTATATCTGTCATTCTACTTGTTTTTTCCGCGCCTAGGTCTTCAAGACTTAAGTAAAACTATTGTCGGACCACAAATGCGCGGCGTTGACACAATAAAAGTCTTCTAGACGCGCCTTGCGCACGTCGGACTTATGAAAATTGTACAACAATGCCGCACAAAACGGTCTTCAAGACAAGTTTACTTGCCGGACTTAAAGACGCGCGACACTCGTATAGCCAAAAGCCTTGTCTTCTAAACTTGTCAAATACAAGTTGGACAAAGAGCAAAAACTAAACGAGCGCGCAGTCGTGGGTCTTCTAGGCAAGGCACTCACGCGCTTAACTCGGACCTTATGGCACAAGTCGCGCCTCGCTATAGTCTTCAAGGCAGATACTTAAAACGCCGGACTATCTAGTGGAGCGCGCGCCTAATTTCTACTTATAAATCGGGTGACGACTTGGTTAAATAAGTTAAGAAGTTAGGACGAGAAACACAAGATATGAGGGGAAACAAAGAAATTTTCATTCATAAAAAGGGACTTAAAAACCCTTAATAATTACAAAAATATTTACAAGTTAAATAAAAAACAAGCGCCTAGAAAAATCTATACATTGGAAGTGCCTTCGCCGCTAGCCTTTTGGCGCTCTTCCTCTAGGCGCTTGCGTTCTTCCTCCCTCGCCAGCTCGTCGGATTTCTCAATGAAGTACTTGAGGGCGGAAAGAGGATCGGTGTTATTGTTACAATCAACAACCACTTGAAGGATTGGGAAGTCCACCTTCTCAAATTTGAGCAATTCCGCCTCATATTCTTCCTTCAGCGGCTTCCCGTAATGCTCCGCATCCTCAATCCGCCCATTATTTTGAGCGGCCAAAAACCCATCTTCATAGCCCTCACCATACCCAAAGGCTTGGGCGGTGGCGGCTATGGCAGCGACCTGGTCGCCCAATTTTGGCTCCTGCCAAAACCTCTTGAAGACCTGCAAAAACACTAACAGTTAGTATTTAAAGCTTGAGAAAGAAATAAAAAGCACCAAGAGGATGTGAACTTACCCCAGCGATCCCATCAGTCATCATCCACTTGATGGAATCCTGCATCTGGGTCTGGGCAGCCATAGCTTCCTCCAGCAAACGTTGGGCTGTCTCACACTCTTTGACAGCCGCAGCGCGTGCCTCCTCAGCGGAGCCAAGGTCTTGCTCCAGATCCCCATAAGTCAGCTTCCCCGCGCCAGTCAGTGGCGCGAGGAACAATCGGCGCGCAGCTAGCAACATATGCAGGGAAGCGCGCAAAGACAACAACTGATAAGCAACAGTAACACCTGATAAGCGCGTACCATCACGCGCGGAATCTTCCCCCAGCACCTTTTGTACGAGGTACAGAAGACAACAAAAGGAAGATTCACAAGGATCGTTGACAGTGTACGCGCCAATGACGAAGTGACAGGTGGCAAAAGTAGTCCAACAACTACAGACAAGGACAGCAGCATGGCTGCAGCCATGCTTCCACCATGCCAGTGTCTACAGTGACAGCAGACATCCCTTATGTCAGAAGCATGGTCAACGACTGTAGCAAGGACAGGGGCGCCGTCCGCCAACCACAGCATGTCACGTGTCCGCCTCGAGCAGCAACCATGCTGCCAAATGACGTCATGAACAGTACCAGTATTTTCCCGCCAATTCTATGGAAGACTTTGGACTTGGGCCTGGACCAAGCCCAACGAAGAATGGCTCCTCATGGGCTCCACGACTAAGCCCATGAGTTCTCCTATAAATACAAGAAGACCTCTCCTTGCCAAAGGATCCGAAAATAATCACTAGTAGCCTAGAATACTCTCTCTTGTAACTCTTTGTACTCTCATATTAATAATACTCCGGCTACTTACAGTGGACGTAGGTCATTACTCGACCGAACCACTTACATCTTGTGTTCTTATTTACTTTCATCACATACTCACACTCACCATCGTCACCGGGGTTTAACCATACGGTTTGGGTAAAGGATTAACCCTGACGAACATAAGTATTGACCCCACGTAGATTACTTGTAATCTCCGTGATACTTATTGTTTCTTCAAGGGTTAGTGTCACTAATTTCCTCCATGTTGCGCTAGGTTGACGTAAAACGAAAAAAGACGTTCTCCGCCTAACTCTTTCTTAGGTCCAGGCGGAACACATCATTTCTTAGTGATAGATTGACGTTAAACGAGAAAATACGTTCTCTGCCTAACTCATTCTCAGGTCCAGGCGCATCACGTCATTTCTCCGCAATACGTTGACGTAAGAACGAAAAAGCGATGTCACAGATGTAAATAATGACAAAGCAAAGAAAATGAGTTTTCTTTCTTGCTGAAGCTAAAGGAACCTATGAAAAATTAAAACAAGGATAAAAGGTTCGCTTTTATCTTGATATATATTAAAGAAGTTGCAACGAGCACTTTTTAGCATACATTCGACAATTGTGGATGAGCCTTCACCCACCTAGCGCAACATCATAGTCCAGCGTCCCACCATACCTCTCCGCAAGACTAGGAGAGACACTGGACTGGGGGGTTTTGAAGGGGTAGGGTACCAATTCTGGCGCGTAGGCGCACCCTACCCCACAACATTATCATTATAATACACCCCCGGAGAAGAAACCATTCAAAAATGGTAAAGTATAAGAGGATAACATATCTCCGCGGACCTTCAGCCTAGGCGGAGCTCAGCCATACTAATCACACATGGAGTGCAATCCACCCGCGCGATAACATGCGCCCAACTCAGAGATGGTCTCCCGTGGACAGCTCACAACCTGGTCCGCCATAATGGCGCGCCAGCGACAAAGGTGCAGCTCCCCTGAGCCCCACTTGCTGCACTGTTCCCTTCGTGTCACGCGTCACTTCAGTTAGTCTTCCAGAAGAAGTAGAGTCGCCTGACACAATCTTACACAGGAAGAAAAGGAGGTCCCTGCAGTCAACCGTAGCGCGCCACGTGGACTAATGCCAGAGCGCCCCTCCTGGCAGCCAATCACAGCACGCCACGTGAACCAATGGCAGGGCATCGTTCCCTATCTAGTTTGCTTTATGCAAACCCTTAGTCCAAGTCCAACTTGGTGGGCTGACGGAAGATAGGCCCAGAACGCGGGCCCAAGCCCGTTGCCTCACTATGGGCCACAGCCGTTTGGCCCATGCGTTCCCTATAAAAGGAGAATTACACCTCCTTTGAAAAATTCGAACAATTATCCACTTAAACACACACTTGTAATACACTTGTATCTTTTTCTTTACACTTGTAATCCTTTCGAGTAATAAAGAGAATCATCTATTTACAGTGGACGTAGGTCAACGAGACCAAACCACTTACATGTTTGTGTATTTGTTTACGTGTGTATCACTCCCCCTTTTCTCTTACGGGCCACGGGTCTAGTTTCAGTGTGAGCAAAGGATTATATCCTGCAGCAAGCACGAGTAACCACCCCACATTCTATACCCAGAGCCCTAAGTGTTTCTTCATATATATATATATATAGGGTAGGGATCATACGAGATCCAACTTTAGGGAGAGAACCAGAGAACCAGTGTGAACACAAACAAAAAAAAAAACTAAAAACCCCACCTCCACCCCTAAAATCTAAACCCACCTTCACCCCTTAAAAACCTAAACCCCCCATCCCCCACACTGCCCCAACCCCCCACCCCCAATTGTTAAATGCACATGTGCAGCTAACCCCACCCCCCAAAAACCAAAACGCTTCATCCCATCCCCCCCAAAAAGATACCCCCTCTTCCACCATATCCAAAAACTAAACCCTAAAGCTAAACCCATTAAAAAACTTAACTATAATAGTGAAATGCACATGTGCATGTAGTACAATTATCTTATTTTATAGTTTTATATAGAGTTTTTTTAAGTTTATTCACCACCAACCCCAAAAACTTAAACTCGCCACCCCATCCCCCCAAAAAACCTAACCCCCTCCCATCATATCTAAAAACTAAACCCTAAAGCTAAACCCATTAAAAAAACCTAACTATAATAGTGAAATGCACTTCGCGTCTATTTAATGATTATTGAATAAATTTTTTTCCACCTTATATATCATATCACATCCATTTAATGATCATTTCATTATGGTAATTGATAATTTATTCAAAAGTGTGCTCTAATAGTGAAATGCACATGTGCATACGGTATATATGTATGTATGTATATATATAACAGCAAAATGCACATGTGCATCAGACATGACGTAATAAAAGCCATTTTTTTGTTTTTTTTTATTTTTTTCAGAAAGATTAACACTAAAAAAACATTTTGGTGTTTTTACTTTTTTTTATTTTTTTAGGTTATATAATTTTTTTATTTTTTGATGGAGGGGTTTTTATGTTCATACTTGGTTCTTTGGTTCTCTTCCTAAATGGTGGTTCTCAAATTATTCAAATCCTATATATATGAAAACTTCAATATATGAGAACTACAATATATGAGAAGTATCTAAAACTAAGTAATATTTAACCTTAATGAATATAAATTGGATATCTATAGGGTCACAAGGCGGCTAGTACGCCTTCACCGTCCATTAATAATAATAATAATAATAATAATAATAATAATAATAATAATAATAATAATAATAATAATAATCTCCCTCTTGCCGAAAAATGTTATCATCAACGAAGGGCGCTTTCATGCCGGATTGGCGGCTAAACACACAGTCGTACAACTGAAAACAAAATCGCAAGTTGAAAGAATACTTGAATATATATATTCAATGAACGAGGCTTGACAATTAAGAGCTACATTTATAACTAGATTAATACCCCGGGAGCTTTTCGGGGTTGAGAAATTAATATGACACATTAATTTTACATATGAAATAGCATCTAACCTAAAACAATTCAACAATGTATCTCCAATGTTAACGCCTAACCTTAAACAATGTATTATTCTAATGTTAACATCTAACCTAAAACAGTGTATAACTCTAATAACCTATTCTGCAATGCTAACACCTAATCTAAAACAATGTAACTCTAATATTAACACATATTCTAAAGGCTAAAAAGATGTACAAATCTAACATACTAATATTGATACCTAAACTAAACAATGTATAACTCTAATAACCTATTCTGCTTTGGTTGAAAATGGAATTAATATTTACTGGTTTGAACATAATTAGTGACTTGCCTATATACATGATTAATGAATTACCTGAACATAGAGTTGGCAATTCAGACACAAACACGATAACCTGACACGAATCTACATGATTTTAACAGGTTTCTTGTTTGGCCTTAACAGGTTTCGTGTCTATTACAGGTCGACACGTTAAGACCTGTTTATTTTCGTTTCGTGTTCGTGTTTACTTGTTTCGTGTTCGTGTCTTAACAGGTTCGTGTAACCTGTTATGTCAGCCCTACCTGAACACGTGTTTTTTTTCCTGTATGAACAAAACCCCCCAAAAAATAGTCGTTTTTTTCTCCGTTTTTATATAGCACTATGGTACTCGTTGGAAAGATAATAAAATGCTAGTTAATTTGGTGTAATTTTTTTCTTTAAAAAATCTCGCAGATAAAAGATATTAACGTTTAAAAAATATGGGAGGAAACATGAGAGAGAAAAATCCAATTTCGTTTTTGAACTTTTTTTTCTCTAAAATATCTTAATGTCACATGACATCCTACATAACACTCTCAAAGGGGAGAATGGCTACATGTGTACCATGTAAGATTTAGCCCTTTGAAATATATATATATATACATACATACATACATACATACATACATACATGCATACATACATATAGGGTTGAGTTATTCTACAAAGGCTACAAAAAATGAGCAGGGTAAGACGCCACTATAAAATGACATGTGTTCAAAGGATTAAACAAGTGGGAAGGATAATTTTGTCAAAAGAATATGCATATGCAAGTCACATGCCATTTCCACCTTCATTTTTAAACGTCCGTAACTTTTTTATACGTCATCCTTTTTAAAAAAAAATTATACCATAAAATTGAGCGTTTTTTATCTTTAATATGAGTACCATATTGTTATACTTTTGATAAAAAGTCGAAACCCCGTTGCGTTAGACACAATGGAATGTAAAACACAATGAGTATCAATTAGATATGCAATGAACAATAGGGTATAAAACACAATGAATAGAAGTACTTTGCCTAGAATTTTTTTTTTGAACGGTCAACGGTACACACCCATAAAGAAGCCCCGCACCCTTTAAGTCCGGTCCCCGGGCCCCCTAAGGTCCAGTCCCTCATTTCAGAATAACCCTACTCTTGGTGGGATTCGAACCTGTGACCTCCCAGGGCAGGAACCCCACAAAGTGAGTAAACATTCCCACCTCCATTGCAACCACTAGGCTAGAACATCATTAGCTATTTTTTTAATCTAATATAAATAAAATAATTAAAATTCAAATGTCATTAAAATTAAAAGTCTTAAATCATTGATACCGTCAATAACTAGAAAACAATGAAAAAAATGATCAACTTGAAATGGAGACTAGTTGAATTAATATTAATTGTCAATTTGTCATTTTCAAAGTCAAGTCTTTGATGAAAATCTATTATCAAATATTACAAGTGTTCAATATTTAATTTCAAACATCGCCTTCCGCGGTGTTCAGCCTATCAAATTTTATGTGAGTTATGATATAAATAGGTCCATTAATTGCCATACATCAAACACATGCACCAAAACATGATGAAGAACTCTCGACTAACTTCTTCTTCTGTGTTAATCCTCTTGGTTCTATCTCTTTTCTTTTGTATTTCATTTGGAGCATTGTCCTCCATCTTTGATGTTACTCCAACTTCTGATAATTTCATAACATGTCTCCAATCCAACTCCAACAATGCCACCACCATCACCCAACTCATATTCACTCCCACCAATTCTTCTTTCTTACCCGTTTGGGAAGCTGCAGTAAGCAACTTGAGGTTCAACAACCCTTCCACTCCCAAACCATCAGTCATCGTTACTCCCACGGACGAAACACATATTCAAGCCGCTCTTTTCTGCGCCAAGAAACATGGATATGAGATGAGGATCCGGGGTGGGGGGCACGACTACGAGGGCCTCTCGTACACCGCTGATGTTCCATTTGTCATGGTTGATCTCGTCAACATGAGGTCTATAGACATCAACGTTGAAAACCGGACTGCATGGGTCCAGGGTGGCGCTCTGCTTGGTGAACTCTACTACACTATTTCTCAGAAGACTGACACGTTGTATTTCCCGGCTGGTGTGTGCCCCTCAGTGGGTATTAGTGGGTTCCTGAGCGGTGGTGGATATGGCAACCTTGTGAGGAAATACGGTACTGGTGCTGATAATGTTTTGGATGTTCGTTTCATGGATGTAAGTGGAAATATTCTAGTCAAGAAATCGATGGGTGAAGATTTGTTTTGGGCGATTCGTGGAGGTGGTGCTTCTAGTTTCGGAATTGTTCTTGCTTGGAAGTTGAGGTTGGTTCCGGTACCGGAACGAGTCACTATTTTCATGGTGAATATAACTATAGAACAAGGTGCAACAGATGTATTCCATAAATATCAATACGTGTTGCCAAAGTTTGATCGTGAATTACAAATGAGAGTTCAGATTAACAGTGAAAATATAGACAACTCCACCAAGAAAACCATACGAATTTTGTTTCATGGTATTTATCAGGGTAATACTGACACTCTGCTTCCTTTGTTGAACCAAAGTTTCCCAGAGCTTAATGTCACACGAGAAGTCTGCCAAGAAGTACGAATGGTCCAATCCACCCTTCAGTTTGGAGGCTTTACAACCTCGACGCCTGTCGAGGTTCTTGCAAACCGATCAGCCATCCCCAAGACGAACTTTAAAGGCAAATCAGACTATGTCCGAACTCCAATTCCTAAAAGGGGACTAAGAGAGATTTGGAGAAAGATGTTTGAGAATGACAACTCTGAGATGTTGCAGCTGTACACATTTGGCGGCAAGATGGAGGAGTACTCAGATACAGCAACCCCGTATCCTCATAGAGCTGGGGTATTGTACCAGATATTCAAGCTTGTGAACCTTATTGATCAACCTTCAGATACGACCACGATATCTCTTAGACGGATAGCTTGGCTCCGAAGCTTTGATAAGACTTTGAAGCCGTATGTGTCAAGTAACCCGAGGGAGGCATATTTGAATTACAATGATCTTGATTTAGGTATTGGAAAGGGTAGTTATGAAGAAGCTAGTGTTTGGGGGGAAAGGTACTGGAAGAGAGAGAATTTTAAGAAGTTGATTCGAATAAAAGCCAAAGTTGATCCGATAAATTTCTTTAGGCACCCACAAAGTATACCAGTGTTCTCAAAACCTCTCTCCGATATGTGACGATCGATGTTCAGTCCAGCTGACGAAAAAAGTTCAATTTAGTTACTGTTTTTTCTTTGTTGAATAAATTGGCTATAATTATCTATATTATACTATCTTAAAATCCTGTGTATTACACGAGTTAATAAATATAATGTTATATATTATACTATGTTGGAAAAGGGTAGTTATGAA
Organism: Ambrosia artemisiifolia; assembly: GCA_032199755.1. Classification (NCBI taxonomy): domain Eukaryota; kingdom Viridiplantae; phylum Streptophyta; class Magnoliopsida; order Asterales; family Asteraceae; genus Ambrosia; species Ambrosia artemisiifolia. The sequence continues at coordinate 52,683,980 of CM063520.1, forward strand.
GAAGCTAGTGTTTAGGAGGAAAGGTACTGGAAGAGAGAGAATTTTAAGAAGTTGATTCAAATAAAGTTGATCCGATAAATTTCATTAGGCACCCACAAAGTATACCAGTGTTCTCAAAACCTCTCTCCGATATGTGACGATCGATCTTCAGTCTAGCTGACGAAGAAAGTTCAATTTAGTTATTGTTTTTCTTTGTTGAATAAATTAGCTATAATTAGATATATTATACTATGTTAAAATCCCGTCTATTACACGAATTGATAAATGTAATGTTATATCATTAATAAAAAATTATGTTTAAGAAAACATACGCATTTATGGTTGAAAACATATACATTTATGGAAAAAAAATTGTGTATTATACTAATAGAATAAAATGTAATGTAATTTGTTAACATATACATTCGTTAAGGTATGTATTTAAAAAATGAACATCAACATGACAATTATATATTTTGTTAAGTAATTAAGAAAAATTCAAATGGTGAATTAACTTTGATTTTTTAATAGCACTTATTTTTCTTTATTATTATTTAACATATTGTATTTTTAATATTATTTAATATCCAACCACATCAAGTATTTGAAAATTTTTACATATCACTTATAAAATATCTTCAATATTTTTCATTTTTAGTATTTTAGCTTACATAAGTTTAAATTTAGTGAAGTTTTTAAGTAAAAAAATTTTAGTTTATTTAAAGTAGTAATAATTAATTTTATGTTAAATTTATTTGGTTATAAATATAATTGGTTATAAATATAATAACTATCTTTAATTAAAAAATAATTATTTATAACTAGGTAAGTTAGAAAGAAATAATATGTTTATTAAAAGAAAAGAATTCTTAATTAGGTAGGAAAAATAATATCTTTAATTAAAAGATAAATATTCATAATTAAGTTGAAGAAAGAGACGGGAAAACAAAAAAAAACAGATGACTCTAGTGAATGACACATGTCCTAACTTATTGTGACACCCGTCAATTTACTTGGTCAAAAGCCGTACACTTACTAGCCGAGTCAATATTTTTATTAGTGCATTAGACATAATTTTATAGTTGTGTCCTCCAAAAGTCAAGCAAAAGCAAATTTATACAAATAGTGATTTAAATGATCACTGGTTTCGCGTGCTTCGCTTGCTATCACGAACAACGGTGACAATCTTATATTTTTTTAAACAAATCGAATTTGACAAATTTATTCACGTGCATATGTAGTTATTTTAACTTAACTTATGCATGGGAAAACAACGTGATAATCAACAAGATAATACTCAGCAAACTTAGAAAGTTTGAATACACATGAATGTATGTATATCTATACTATATTATAATGCATGAGGCGGGGACTTCTTAAAACTTAAGTAATACAAATATAATTGCTTAAGGTACAACACTTAATGCACATGATAAAGATTTTTTAAGGGCAAATATGTCTTTTAGTTAGTTTCTAACAACCTATACTAAAAAATTGCTTGTAGTTACAAAGCCAAGAAGAGGTTAGATAAAGCCTAAATAGGTGGAGAGGATCAACTTTAGTCATTTGCCAGGGTACAAACCTTAAAAGCATATTGTACAATGATTCAATCCTAAACTTTTGAGAATTTTACAAGCTTTGAAGCACCCACCAACATTTCAAAGCTCAAGACTCGGATAAGATGCACATAACTAAGTTTTCAATCCTCTGGTAACATGTCATGATCCAAGTTTTCATTTACTCTTTTTTTTTTTTTACTTTTTTTTAGCTAATGAATGTATTTGTCTCTATTAGAGTCAAACTTTGAAAGAGGTATTTTGTTCATCAAATGTAATCTATAATGAGTTTTGCTATTATGGAAGGGTATTTTACATCATTCTGTACAAGTATGCATCTATTCAGATGTTGTAATTTCCATTCAGTAGTTACGTTCTGTTTTTTTATTGAACTGCGACAATTTAATTTGATGCACATTTTTGGTAGTTCTATTGTTTAAGGGCGAATGAGCCTTTGCGCATCAGCTTATTTATAATTCTACATGTTTCAGGGCAAGATGATTATGAAGAGATTTATCATCTTCAAGAAAAGGTCCAACCTCCACCTTAGTGGTTTAACTTTAGAACTTTGTTCTTAATTTAATATGTTATTTATGACTTGCGTTACAGGTTTGTTCTTATTATCGTGTGACACACATGTGGGACAAACGAGCATAAGACGGCCCGACACGGGTCGATCTTAACTAGCACGTTAAAACCAAATGCGTGACCTTAAATATTAAAGTTAAATATACAATATGGCCTTTTGTATTGCGCCTATTTGAAGTTAGTTGTTGATAATGGAAATGGACTATGTTTGGCCAAAAACGTTTTTTGGCAACCAAATCTGACATGAGGCGTAATCAGTTCAATAGTAGCAATATTCAATGATTTTGATTCTTCTCAAGGCTTATTTTAAATGTGCATGTCAGGAGTGCATAATGCACGCATCGCATGATGCGGTGGTGAGATCGCATCGTGTGATGCAATTTCATGATGTGCGCATCATGTGGTCTAAACATATATGTCCATCGATTGAATAACATCGGATCGCCACACGCTTTTTTTAACCAAGTTCTTAAGTATATTTGCTATAGATGCATTAGCCCACTTCATTGGTTTATATACATTTGTGTTTACTGTTTAGGAGTAAGATGCAGTGGAAGAGGTGCATGAATATTATGTTGTATTTCTGGGTATTCACATCGATAAGTAACAGTTAGGTATGCTCTTTTGGACTGTATGGTGTAGCTGCACCAAAAACTTTTGGTAACCTCTAGGTGTTTTTTAGTGAGCACATTATTTCAACTTGATTTTTGTGTATTTTACCCAAAGGAGTTATTAAAACCGAATGAAGTACACAACATTAGAATCTAGCTAATTTATAACCAAACCTTATTTTATTAATTGTTTTTTTTTACTTTGCAGAAATTTTTCGAGCTTTCTGCACATGTAACTAATGTTCTGTGTATTAGCGACCCAGTCTTCCTAATAGTGACCCATGGGGTGAGGATCTTGTGGTTAATTTCTGCTCACAACCCATATATGTATTTGTTTTTTATTGGTGTAAAATTCATCAGTTCAATTCAATTCTCCTTTTGGATGATGTTCTCAAATACATTATCAGTTACATGTTATATAGGGAGGGAGACATGGAGACTATTTTTGATTTTCCTAATCAATTTAGGGTCACCACTACAATGAATTCGTGAGTATTGACTTTGTCTAAGGTCTTTGAATGATGCAATTTTTTTATTACTTTTATAATTAATAATAATTATTAATCCTAGCTCTTACAGGTTGCAATTACAATTGCCTCTTTCTCCAATTATCATGGGCTCATTTACTGGACACATCTAATAATAGTTCCCTTGAAAGATTTGGCCAAGATTGAACTAACCCATAAACTGAAGGTTGTATGTTTGCCTACATTAAAAGTGAATTTACAATTTTAAATTTTTAACAATGAAAACAGAATTTAGCTTCTTTTAATAGTTGTTATCAGGATCTTTTATCCTTTGTTTTTTTATAATTAATTGTTTATGTGTTATATCTGTGTTAGTTGAGTTTGTTTTCTTAGTAAAAAATAAACTTCTGCAGCGTTTTGGCTAATAACTTGTTTGTATCGCGAAAGCGGAGGTTTAGTGTTTATGGTTTTTGCCTATATATTTTAACTGCATATGTTGTATGACTAACTAATCCATTTCTTTGTAGCAATGATGTATGATATTTAACTTCCCATCCGATTCTTCGCTCTACTATTTGATTAATTACATAGTTTATGGCGAAGCTTGGTTCTTGAATCGGGAGGGGTCAGACTTGTTTTTTTCCGATCGGTAGTGGCAAATCGGCGGGGGCCGGACTCAACTCGAACTCAATTTACCTACGAAAATCGCATATTTCTACTACTGCGCCGAAAAACAGGAGGGTCAGGGCCACCCCTGACCCATTGTATGCTTCGCCATTTAGCATCGTTGTAAACATATGTTTCTGATCTTAAATTGGTTCAGCCCCACAAAACAAACACTCAAAAAAATCATGTAATTTGAGAGGAACAAATTACAATTTGTGGAAAAAATGTGTATGAGACTTGGAAGTAAATGCATTTGTGAGCAAGTGGAAAACAGAAGTAAAAAATTAAAATAAACATGCACCTGACAAAAATAAAATAAAAATAGTTTCGATGTTATGAATTGTAAATCTTTACTTTTTTTACAGAATGTTCTTTTTAACTAAATTTGAGAGTTTTAACTAATATAATGGATTTATTGCACAAGGACGTCGATTGCAAAATGTGATGATTTGATGATGGGTTTAATATTATTTTTAATATATTGACAAACTAAGGAAAACGAGTAGCTCGTTGTAAATTCTTACCGCCGCAGCATCGCGCGGGTTTCATACTAGTGTGTATATATATAACTGGTTACAAAAAGATAGAGAAACTTAAACCCAACGCATGCATGTACTTTATGCTAAGAACAATCAAGTGAACACTAAACTCCATGCAAGCATGCAATGCTTAATCAAATCAAAAGAAATGACACCTTAAACTAATATAGAAGTTACTTTAATCAATCTTAGATCTATGTTGTCTAACTAACTACAATTAGCTACCTAGAACCCTCTAAAAACCGGCCCAAACCCCACCACAAGTAAATTCTATTCTTTTTCTTACAAGCCTCCATTTTGTCACATCAATTAGGAAAGATTCTTATGGTTCAAGAAATCAAGGTATTGGACTACCCAAATTAGCCAAGACACCACTTTTCCCTATCCCTTTTTCGGTTTTCCCAGACCGCCGCCCCCTCCCTCTTGATCTTCGGCCCCTATATCATCACCATCACTTTCTCTTTTGCCTCCATGTAACCTAGATTTACTACACAAGCTATCCATATTACATCCAAATCAATCAAAGGAGTTGAAACAATGTTAAAAGATTAACACTAAAAAGACTAATCATAGAATTAGAAATAATCTTTTGTCACTAATATTGATAATGGTTGACCTTCCTTATTAATCGTCCCCCTCTCCTTGTTTCATGCACTCTCCGCCCCCTCTCCCTATACATATATAAAATCCATCCAATCAAATCTAAGCGAAAATCATTTAGTTAGTGAACTCAATTGATGTGTAATGGATGTAAGTTATGTGACTAATCAACCTTGTCAAGCATTATAAACCATGATCTTACACTAATATGGCATGCCCTCTACTTAACACTAAAACACATGAAAGATTATTAGCCACAAATAAACCTCCCCACCCTTCCATGTTTCGGCCCTAATATATCTAAGGAATCACATCATGGTTTTGCATATAGATAATATATCAACCTTAATGATGTACCATGTCACCATTCAACTGTCAAACCATGAGGGATTAAGATATAAAGATGGACTAATCAATAATAAGGCAAGATTCTCTAATCACTTGGATTAATAGGAGTTGATCTTCCCAAAATAAACTCCTCTCTCTCTCTCTCTCTCTCTCTCTCTCTCTCTCTCTCTCTCTTCGGCCCTATAAAACCGAACCACCACCACCTTCATTCTATTTACACCATTCAACTTACTAAGTCACAAATCCCCCCTTTCCACCCTTCTATATTTCGGTTCACCATCACCATCCCTTACAATCCTCTTTCAAGCCAAGAATCACCATCCCAAGGGAACTAGAAGCTTGATCACAACTTGGACTCTTGAAATCTCCTTTCTTTCTTTAACTCATTCAAAACTAGCTTAGGCTAGAGGTATAAAAACCTATATTTTCTTTCATTTCATATATTAACTTATCAAAGTTCACCCAAAATAACATGTTTTACACTAAAGCTTTAAGCCAAATAAACTCTCAAATATGAAAGATACAAGTGTATGTCTAAGTTAGATTTAACCATGGTCATATGTATGTGTATTGTAAGACCCGTCTTAAATAAATGGGTATTTATCCTTAATTTATGTAATTAAAGACTTATAAAAATATGGAATTATTAAAAGTTTTAATGATATAGCTTAACTATAACAAAGTCAAATAAAAATACCAGTTTATGATTCGTGTCACGTGCACTAAGAGTTCACACGCTAAGAAATCCACTATGATCGGTTACAATTTACAAAGAATTATGCGGAAGCGTTGAACATGAGATTCGTTTGCGTTTGGTTCTTCAGATGTACTTGATCATCACTCCAGCTCCGTAGTGTTCATACATAAGGTTGATCACACAAGAAAAACTCGTTAGAATTACTAGCTGAGTCTAGTATTGTATAGGATCGAATATAAAGTAGAAGAAATAAGAAAAATAATTTTGTTATTTACCCGCTATAGCCTACGGTTGGTGAATCGTAGGCTACGGTTCATTCCTCCTGATTCAACATCTGAACCTTAGCCTACGGATCAAGAACCATAGGTTACGGTTTGTGGTTTCCGACATGAATAAGTTCCTTGGCCTTAGCCTATGGCTCTCAATCGTAGGTTACGGTCTGGGCCTACTGGATTGCCCTGTTTCGCGTATCTAAGTTTCTTCTATAATGTTCATGGTATGCGAACCTGCAGTTTTCACAAATTGTCTTCAAGTTTCCTAAGGATGTAAAAGGAAATGCTTACAAGACATCTCGGTGGCCTGGCAGGTGGAAATACTTTTTTCTGCCTCAAAGGTCCTTGCTGCCTGAGATATGTCAGTGACCTCCTTAACTTTGATGAATGAATCGTTAAGAGGAGGAGCAAGCTTGGTAAAAGATGCACCTGTAACACAAAAAGAATTATTAGAATGTTAGTGATATCCTAAGGATATAACTATAAAACCTTTTTTATCTTAAAAATATTTACCACTTTTCAACCATGATATAGGGATATTCTCTCCATCTAGGATGGAATCCCTTCTAACAAAGAAAAATTTAGACTTCCAAGACCTTTCTGACTTAATGACATTATACAAGAAAGGGGGGGTTGTTAATAAGTTGAAGAACAAAACAGTTTGACCCATGTGTTTTCAGTTTATAAACATAAGACAGGTCCCCTATTTGCAGCTGTATGCCATGGTTCTCAATGATCTTGTTACAGATCATTAAGATCTTCCACACCTCAGGCATAGCCTGAGCATATGCCATTCCTGTTACTTCAAAAAACTCTTTGATGAAGTCAGGGAAAGGATATTTTAGACCAAGGTGAAAGGGCAGGTACAGGAAGCACACCCAAAGTTTTGATGCAAAATCAAACTTTGTATTCTGGTCATATGGCCGAAATACAGCTGATTTAGAGAAGGCCCATGAGTTTTGCAAATTTAGGATGTCTTTGTCTGTAAAAGTACAGACTTCATTTGCAGGTTCCTTCAACAGGTTTTGTTGTATGAAGTCCTTATGAACTCCAATACTACCTGCAGCCCTTGTGGATTTTTTACTCATCCTGAAAATTTTTGTGAAAAAAGTTTGAAGGTTGAGAAAAACAGAGAAGAAGAAGAAGAAAGAAGATACCTTTCGAAAATAACCTTGATGTGGTTATAAAGGAATGATCAAGGTGTAAATATAGGCGGTGAGAGAGGATATGTGTAACGGTCATCCCGAAATCATTGGCTAAGTTGTAGCCGTCATCATCCTGTCAGACATCAAATCAAGCTTATCAGATAAGATTCTCGAGTTAAAAAAATATTACAACCATTGAGATATTAACGGTAACATATTTTTTGGGGACAATTGTTGGTGCTGAAATCCTCAAGATGATACTAGCTTGTATTTACCATGTGACATCCTCAGGATACTAAAGGCTGAACAGGATTCAGGATGTAACAGTATATTTTCCTATGTGCATCCTCAGGATGGACTAACGAATTATCATAATATTATGTGAATGCAGGTATACTTAAACAACATCAAGACCTATGACAATGCCCGAACGGCTCTATTGACCTATTCTAAGTCAAAGGAGAAGAAGATAACGTATAGCTCAAGTCCTTGATGAAGAAGAGGTCTAAATGTAACCATCCAAGATTAACTATAGGCGAATATCTCGGAGGGAAGTTATGTAACGGCTGGGAACTTATTCAAAGAGAAAGACGTTGAGCTGAAACAGTCAAAGCATAGCTGATTTTTAGGGATATCTTGTTTAATGTTTATACTATAAATAGGGATGTGATGAACGAACCTATGACACTTCTAAGCACTTGAACTCTTACTTTCCATAAGATCACACACACACAACACTGAATTGTTTTCATAGCAACTCGTTCATCCCATTTCCAAAGTTGTAATCATTTACTTTATTAATATTAACAAACAAAGGCAGAGGTTTAGACTCTTCCTGAGGTTTTGTGTCGGCGGTCATCATTGATCAAGGGTTTTCCTCGTACATCGAGTGTTCTTGTCTTGTTACATTTCATTTATATTTTTCCATTATATCTTTGTCCCGGACAGTTACATCTTCAGGATATAACTGTCCATCCGTACCATTTCCTTTGTCATCCTGAACATAGTTGTCATTAAGCATTTCTTTGATATCTTAAACGTGTCATCTTTAAGATATATCTGAGTTTTAAATATAATAAACACTTTTAGCACTCTACCTCACATTTTCTAATTTGGAATACAAAATTGTTTTTACTTGATAATTTTTGACCAAAACAACAATGAAAAACAGACAGTTGTATCCTCAAGATGGAACTGTCTAGGATGAAACGAAATGATTAAACACAAATAAAATAAATCAACACAAGAACACTTGATGTACGAGGAAAACCCTTGATCAATGATGATCGCCGGCACAAAACCTCGGGAGGAGTCTAAGCTCCTGCCTTCGTTGTTTATATTAATGAAAAATGAAAAGTACAACTTTGGAAATGAAATGGACGATTAGCTAGAGTTACAATGAGTGTTGTGAGTGTGTTTGAGCTTAAAGAGAGAAAGAATAGTAGATCACAAGTGTCCTACAATCGTCCATAACACATCTTTTTATAGTAAGAAGTTACAACTACCATCCCGAGATATTCGGGATTGCAACTACCAAGTCCACTAGCCGTTTGAAGCTATCCCACGATCACATGAGCTTCAACGTTCAGTAACCAAGTCCTCCGAGAATCCAGCAAGACCCAGTCAAGAGCTATTGTCGTCCAAGTTTATCTGCATTCGAATAATTTCAAGATAGTCTGTTTGTCCATCCTCAGGATGTACATAGGATAATACTCAGTTATATCCTGAACCCAACATAGCCTTTAGTATCCTGAAGATGTCAAATAAAGAACATAAGTAAATAATATCCGAAGAATTTCACCACCAACAATTGTCCCCAAAAAATGTTACCGTTAATATCCCAACGGTAAGATTTTTTTCATACTTATCTCCTGATGTGACGTCTGACAGGATTGATCTGTAGCTATATCCTAGCCAATAATTATGGGATGACCCTTACACTTATCCATTCATTGCCTATATTTACAGAAACCATCCTGCCTTTAAAACCACACCAAGCCTCTTTTGAAAGGTACATCTCCTTCTCTCTTCTTCTCTGTTCCAAACCTCTGAATGATTTTCAAAAAATCAAATCATGGGTGTACACAGGATAATACTTAGTTATATCTTGAACTCGACATATCCTTTAGTATCCTGAATATGTTAAATAAAGAACACAAGTAAATAATATCCTAAGAATTTCACCACCAACAATAGGGTTGATGGTTCTGTAGTTTTTAGTCTGTATCAAATGATAAATTATGTTAGACAAAGTGATAGTACTGTAGCAGAGTATTATCACAAGTTGAATCCTATGTGGAAGTAGTTTGATGCTATTGTTCAATTGCCTAGTTGTACTTGTCAAGTTGCAAAAGATTTTAATGACTTTAATTCATTAATAAAACTTATGTAGTTCTTAATGGGGTTATAGATGACATCTATCAACCTGTGAGGACCAATATGTTAACTAGTGATCCTATTCCTACTTTGAAAAATGCTTTTTCTATTGTATCTAGGGAAGAATCACATAGAAATTCTAGTGTTACTTCTAAAACTCAAAATGTTTCTTTTATGTCTAAAACAAATCAAAGTTTTGTTAATAGAAGAAAACTCAATAGAGGTAAAATGTACACATTGTAACATTATTGGACACACAGTTGATAGATGCTATGAGTTAGTTGGATATCCCCCAGGGTACAAAAAGAAACCCGTTAGTCAAAATGTTAGGTCTAACATGACTAATAATGTCTGCAATGTTAAACATTCTGTTCATGTTGCTTGTTCTACTGCTGCTGTTCCTTTTTCTTCTGAACTGATTTCAAAGATTCTAAATCTGATAAGTGAGAATGGTGGAAGTGATTCACAAAACCCCAATGTTGGAGGTAAGAGTGTGAACATTTCAGGTTTCTCAAGTATGTCTTGTCTTGTTAATCTTGAAAAAGTAATTAAAAATTTGTCATGTTGTTCAAAGTTTACAAAAGATTTTATAACAAAAGGTTGATAACAGATCCTAATGCCAACCAACACATGACAAATAATGAAAAGGGTATGTTTAACTGTGTTGATGTTTCTAGTTATGACTAAGAAGTCAAACATCCCAATAGCACTAGTGCCAAAGTTACTAAAATTGGAGATATTAAAATAGATGAAAATGTAACTTTGTTTGATGTTTTTCTTGTTACTGATTATTGTGTTAACTTGATGTTTATACATAAACTTGCTAGAGATAGTAGGCTTTCTGTATTATTTAATGAAAATAAGTGTTATATTCAGGATTCCAGATGCCAGAAAACCCTGGTGACTAGTAGGCAGAGTGATGGGTTGTACTTTGTAGGAGCTAGTGTAAGTTTTGAAATTTTTTGTTTTAATAGTGTTAATGAATCCAACTTATGGCACAACAAGCTTGGTCATCCCTCTGATCAAGTACTGGCAGTGTTAAAAGATAGCCTGGATATTAAGAAAATTGATTCAGAACCTTGTGAAATTTGCCATAAGGCTAAACAAACTAGATTACCTTTTCCTTTAAGTGATCATAAAACTAAAGAAATAGGTGATGTTGTTCATTTATATGTTTGGGGGCCTTATAAGGTAACAAGTAAAGAAGGTTTTAAGTATTTTCTAACCATAGTTGATGATTTTTCCAGAACTGTTTGGTGTTATCTTTTGAAAAATAAAAGTGATGTCTTTGATAATTTGATGATCTTTTATGAAATGCTAAAAAACTCAGTTTAAAAAATCTGTTAAGATTTTTAGGAGTGATAATGGAACAGAATTTGTTAATCACCAAATGAGTAATTTTTGTAATAAAAATGGAATAATACATCAAACTAGTTGTGTCTACACTCCACAACAGAATGGGGTTGTGGAGAGAAAACACCGGAACCTTTTAAACATGGCTAGGACATTGCGGTTCCAAAGTGGGTTACCTCTTAATTTCTAGTCTGAGTGTATTTTAACTGCTACTTATCTTATAAACAGGGTTCCTTCTTCTGTGTTACTAGGTAAAAGTCCTTATAAGATTGTTTATGGGTTCCCTCCCAACCTCAGTCATTTGGAAATTTTTGGGTGTCCTTGTTTTTGTACAATTTTAGATGAACATGATAAATTTACTAGTTGTGCAGAAAAATGTGTTCTTGTTGGTTATTCTAGTATTAAAAGGGATATAAACTATGACATTTAGAAACTAAACAATTTCAATATTCAAGAGATGTAAGATTCTATGAAAAAATATTTCCTTTTAAAACTGATCTAAAAATGTGAACTGATTTTGAAAATAGTTGCGTAAATCATTTAAATTTTTTTGACACTAAAATTAATCAAATGACTGAGGAAAACAAACTTCCCAATGATGAAAAGGGAACCAAAGAGACTCATGTAGACCTAGCTAGTAAGCAATCAGAAGAGGCTCCTATAACTACTGAACAATCTGATCCTGGTCAGGTTGAGAGTAGTTATGGTGGAAGTAATCCTAATAAGGCTTGCCATGATGCAGGTTCAACAAATGATGAGTCGGACCCTTCTGAGGGAAGTAACATTAGAAAGTCATCTAGGATATCTAATTTTCCTAGAAAGTATGATCAGTTTCTAGTAGATGGGAAGGTAAATTATGGTATAGAAAAGGTAGTCAATTACTCTAAACTGTCTAGTGAAAATTTGTGTTTTGTTTCTGTGTTAAACAAAAATGTTGAACCTAATTCCTATTGTGAAGCTGCTAAAGACCCTAGATGGGTTGAAGCAATGAACAATGAAATGGAAGCATTGTATAGGAACAAAACATGGGTCATGACTGATTTACCTAGTGGTAGGAAACCCACAAGATGTAGATGGGTTTATAAGATTGTATAAAGCATATGGTGAGGTTGAGAGGTTTAAAGCTCGGTTAGTAGCTAAGGGTTATAACCAAAGAGAAGGTATTGATTTTGGGGAAACCTTCTCCCTTGTTGTTAAAATGGTAACAGTTAGAACTGTTGTTTCTTTGGCTGTTCAGAATAACTGGCAACTTTATCAACTTGATATTAACAATGCTTTTTTATATGGTTCCATTTTTGAAAATGTATACATGTTACCACCTGAAGGTTATAGTTCCAAAGGTGATAATAAGGTATGCAAATTGATTAAATCATTGTATGGCCTAAAACGGGCACCAAAAAAATGGAATGAAAAATTAACTAAAGTATTGTTAGAAATAGGGTTTGTGCAGAGCATATGTGATTATTCTTTATTTGTTTTGAATAAACAAGATGTTTTTATTGTTTACTTGTGTATGTGGATAATATTGTTATCACTGGTAACAGTGAGTCTGAAATAACTAGAATTAAAAGTTTTTTAAGTTCAAATTTTTTGATCAAGGATCTTGGAAAACGTAAGTATTTTTTAGGGATTGAAGTATTATATGATAAACAAAGTATTTGTTTTTCTCAAAGAAAATACTGTTTGGAATTACTTGGAGAATATGGATATATGGGATGCAAACCTATAAACCACTCCTATAGAACAGAGTTATATTGTGAGTGTTAAAAGTAATAAGGATGATCAAGTTCTTGAAAATACTTCTGGTTATCAAAGGCTTATTGGTAAGCTTATTTACTTGTCTTTGACAAGACCAGATATAAGTTATGTTGTGCAGTTTTTAAGCCGACACATGCACAAACCAAATTCAGGACATCTTAAAATAGCCCTAAGGTTATTAAGATATTTAAAGATGTATCCTGAAAATGGAATAGTATTCAGTCCTGGAAAGGAGTTTAAACTTTATGGTTTTGTAGATGCTGACTGGGGTAAATGCCTGGATACTAGAAAATCTGTAACAGGATTTTGTATTTTTTTTTGGGAGATTCACTGATTTACTGGAAAAGTAAGAAACAAAGCACTATACCCAGATCTTCAGCAGAAGCTGAATACAGGGCTATGTGTAGTGCTACTTGTGAGCTAATGTGGCTCAGAAATATATTGCCAAAATTAAGGGTTTGTGATTTGCCTCTTAAGTTGTATTGTGATAGCAAATTAGCTATTACAATAGCAAATAATCCTGTGTTTTATGACAGGATTAAGCACTTTGAACTTGATATACATTTTTTAAGAGAAAAAATAGTTGTTGGAATTATACAAGTTATAAAAGTTAATTCTGAAAACCAAGTTGTTGATGGCTTTACTAAGGGTTTAACAATTCAGCAACACAAAGTTTTATGTGAAAAGTTAAAGTTGAAATATTTGTTTAATATTTGAATGAAGGGGGTATGTTGAAATATATAATATTATAAATAGCATTAAAAACCAACGTCGACTGTGAGGGGCTGGAACTGTTTCGCTCGATACAAGTCAACAAAGCATCGCCGACGTTAGGGCTGTGCAACGGTTCAGAACCGGACCGAACCGAACCGAACCGGACCGAACCGCGAACCGTTTATTCCAAAATATGAGAACCGGAACCGGAACCGATAATTACTAAACGGTTCGGTTCCAGAACCGGGTGAAACGGTTCTCATGAAACGGTTCTAGACCGGAACCGGTTGTCAATAAAATCCTAAAATTAACATTAACAATTAAATAAAAAAATAAACAAAAACAATGATTTTTCTTAAAAAAAATTATCAACAGTTTGTGTTAACCATGGTTACTAAAAGTATAGCAGTTTACGTATCAAAATATGTTTTGTTCGGATCAGATCATTCTTTTTATACAGATTAAACGGGTCAGAACAAGTTGTGCTGATTGTTGATCATCACATAATGCAATACTCTACATTCCTACCAAGTAAAACAATTTAAAAGTGTTAAGAACTATAAAGAAGTAAACAACACATTCTATTTCAAACTAATAATAGAATATTTAAATATTTAAATAAATTCAAAACGGTTCTAACGGTTCTTAACCGGACCCGTCGGTTCTAACCGGAACCGAACCGGGAACCGATTATGCCAAAATATGAGAACCGGAACCGGAACCTATAACATTAATTCGGTTCGGTTCTAGCGGTTCCGGGTCGGTTTCACGGTTTTCGCGGTTCGGAACCGTTTATTGCTCACCCCTAGCCGACGTCACGTACAATACTCTACAGCTCCTGCTTGCGTCTGCGTGACCTGTGTAGCCGGTTCCCTGTGGCCGGTTGTCGGTTGTTGGTTTTGGGTTTTAAGCCCCTCTCTCTCTAAGAGCTGTGCAGATCTATGTTCTGTAACAAGCACTATCACCATTAATTCGAGGCCCGATTCACCGCCGCTACCACCTCCCTCCACCCCGTTGCCTACAGTCTCGGACGGTGGACGAGCCAGGGGAGGCCGGAGCGCGAGGTTTGAGTACTCTAGCACCTGCGGATACATCCATTGTCAACGCATCTGGCGTCGCCGGTGCAATCTAACCACCGTTCTTAGCGTTGTCGCCGCTTGAAAAAAAAACGAATCTAACCACCTAGATCTTCGTCTAGGTGTACACCCCAAATCTTCGTTGGCAGAGATCCTCAACCGACCACCGACACTATCTGATGGCTGCATTGCCGCCGCGACCGTCGTTCAACACCGGAATTAACCCCCACCGTCACTCCGTCACTTTCTCAGCCTCTCTCTTTGTCACATACCTCTCTCTATCTCTCTCTAAATTGCCTCATTAAACTGAATGGGTGCAAGTAATAATGTGAATATGTATCGTTATATGTTCTCAGCTTAGTAAAATGATTTGGTGGAGTACAGCTTGCAGTCCCTTTTATATTATTGTTTTTTTCTTACCTACTAAAACTTTGTTACTTTTAATTTCTACTGCATAGGAGCAATAGATAATTTCTTATATATGGTGAGATAATTTTCGACCAATATGGGTGAATGTTGTGTACAATCTTATGTAGATGCACGAAGTGCGACTAGTGATTGGATCTACAAAGTTAACATATGTTAGAAGTGCTGATGGATTGAAAGTGGAACAGAGTGGGCGAAGGTAGATTATTACTGGGCGAAGGTGAAAGAGACTGAACTGAAGATACACATTCGTACCCTAGTGTGGGCGAATGTGGAAGAATTCCACATTCGACCATCACAAGTGGGCGAATGTACAGGTCCTATAAATAGATTTTGTGAGTTTTCGAGTCAGAGAGAGTTTTAGTTGAAGTGTGTGTTTGTGTCAGGTTCTAGGTGATTTTGAGAAAGTGTGTGTACTGATTAGATTAACTAGGAAGCTTATTGTAACAAGTTTTTATGAATGCTAATCTATGAAAAAGCTTTGAAAATGATGTTTACTGTGTTTTGATCCGAGTTTTATCAGTTTGTTCATAACTAGGGTTTCCGCACCTGGTTTTGTTACTTGTATGATCATATATTCCTGTTTTAGCTAAAATCTTTCAATCACATCTTACTTTACTTTAAAAATATCTTTACCTTAAGTTATATTATCAGTATAATAATATTTGCCAGCTAACATTGTCAAGTTAATGTTATTTTTTACATTGTGGCTACATTAATTGCGTTTTCCTTAAAATTTGCTCCGGCCGTCGTCGCGTACTGCGCGTATGAACACCTATCACGTAATGTTTCCTCATTTGCTGTCGCTGCAACGTGCAGCGGCTATGTATGACGCAGTAACCCGTTTGCCCCCGCCGCGGCAACGCGCGGCGGGTATAAAACTAGTTAATTCAAATATTAAACATATTCTATTAATGGGTTTATATAATCTTTTATTATTCATTTTATTATTTTGGGCTTAAAAGGTTTGTGAGGTTATAAGTCTGTAAGGTTTACTTATCATTTCTATTTCTGTATTCTCTATAAGGTTTCAACCGATCTGAACAATCAGTTGAATCTCTTAAACTCTGTATTGTTCTTTGAACTTGTGTATTAGCAAGTTCTTGGGTATTTGGGGGTCACGATTTGGGTTGGCTTAATAATATTGTTGGATCAGTGGTCTCTTATATCAGTTTAGAACACTTATGTGTTTGCAGTTATATCAAAGTTATTTGCACAGCGGAATAGTAAATGTTCTGAGTTTAAAGTATCACTTTTAACAGGAGTTATTACTCCCCCTTTACTAAGCAGTTAATGAGAATCAATAAGCAATTGAAAGTATAAAGCAATAAGCACAAGTTATGATTCTCAGATGTGAAATGGATAATAAGTTTAAAAGCCTTGAAGGATTTTCAATTAAAATCAAAGTAAATTACATGTGTAAAATAGATGAATAAACTCATCTATTTATAGACGAAGTTACAAGACTGTTGTACTAAGTAATACAAGATATTTAGCTAAGATATTATACTTAGGATAATGCTTACAACAGGCTGTAGCATTGAAACTTGATCCAAGACTTTAACAAAACATTATTATACTAAACTACTGAAGTCTAAGTCGGTTCTGAAGATAAGATCAGCAAACAACTGATGAGTAGACAAACTACTGATGAATAGTTTTGTCTTCAGTAGTTCTGAAGTGAAGTGTCTGGTTAGACCTCAGAACTACTGATCAGTTTCTTCTTCAGTACTTTGTTCTTCTCTTTCAGCAGTTTCTTCTATACTTAGCAGAATTATGATTTGGACTAAGGTTATCAAAAGTGGTTTCTTCAATCCTCTTTGTCCCAACAAATATTTTTCTCACTTGTTTTGTCGCTATTTCTCATCTTTGTTGTGGATTGTTGTTGTTCTTGAGATCAGATTATTTTTTCTTATATTCAAACCCTAAATTTCTGCATTAACCTAAATACCCCTACGATTTAATATATAATTATTTGACAAAAGTTATTACACCTAAGTATCATAAATAGGGTTTCCTATTGGATGTATATATAGAGATCAATAGAAAAGAGAAAACACCTCTAATCACCTGCAATATTCGTCCCCTCTCTCCTATCTAAAGCTCACCTAAGCCATCCTAACCATACATCTTAAACGGGAACCTGATTATGTCATTTTTCCTCTCTACGATATCTGGATGAAGAGGACTAAGGATGGAAGAGACCACACGAGATGAATAGTTCACTACAAAATATTGCTAAATGCTTGAATCAACTACGCTTACCTTAACGAGCTCGATCTAACATGCATACACAAGCTTAATTAGGCTCGTGAGTCATGCTTATTTATATAAATAATATAATATTATATTTAACTTAAACTAAATTAAATTAGTTAGCGATAGATATATTGTTGTTTGGTGGATGGAATATTCTTGCATAGTAGTTATTTTGGATAGAAGTTGGCCAGATTATGGCCTAACTTAACTGAAAGTCAAGATTGAATACGCATCCAACTTTGACAGATTAATCAGTCAGTTTAAGACCATAATTGATAAATGTATATATTAGTTATTATTATTATTTTTTTAATCAATAACAAACTTTCATTTCTGGACAAAGAAAATTACATCAAGATAACGGATAGACGGGCAACATACTGACTTTACAATTTTGTATATATTTCATAATAATACAACTTAAGGTTTCTTTCTTTCTTCCTTTTTTTTATTACCAATTGAAGTATCTTTGATATTTTAAAGATCGCCATTATCAAACTTTTATTTTTATTTTATCGTAGTACCAAGAAAGGTTTAAAATGTTCTATGTTCTACTTGATGCACTTATCAACTTCACCATGAACTGATAAACATATTTGACTCACTATGGGTATGTTTGGTAAAACTAGCTGATGGCTGGTAGCTGTTGCTGGAAGCAGGTAGCTGTAGCTGGAAGCTGGTAGTTGTAGCTTTTTAAATATATTTTAGTGTTTGGCAGAGTAGCTGAATCTTTTAATAAAATGTATAAAATAACCAAAATGAACATAATTAAAAGCTTGTAAGAAAGGTTTTTATTTTATTTTTATAATAGAATGAGTATTTGTATTATTTGCTCATTAAAAGCTTGTAGCTAGTAAGAGATTTTCTTAAACGCTAGTACTACTAGCTTTTCAATATAGAGCTTTTTCTCCTAACCTAAAATCTTCAAGCTCTTTCAACCAAACAAGACTTTTTATTAAAGGTATGTATGGCAAGGAGCTTTTAAGAGTTTTTAGGAGCTTCAAGTTTTTAAGAAAAAACCCCTACTTATAAGTAGGATATTATCCCAACATGAATGCATACAATCTCGTATATAATTTAGAGTTAGTTGCAATTTTCTTCCATATAGTTTGCCTTAATTAACAGGTTTAGTTCACCTTTAACACCTCTCATCCCTAACGTTTAGTTTTTTCACACTTTACATCCTTGGGCTTTAACACCGTTCGTGTATCTGTAAGCTTATTGTTATGCCCTCTCTGCCAACAATGACATATATAGGGGCTGTTTGGTTGATTAAGTGCTGAATCATTAAGAGCTATGAATGGTTAAGAGGTCTGAATGGTTAAGTGCTGAATCATTGAGTTGGACCTCTTAATGGTTAGTTTTCTTATCCCACATTGGTATGAGAGTTTCATTAAGGTTCAGCCTAGTTCAGTGCTTAATGGTTCAGCAACATCCCAAGTCTTAATGATTCAGCCTTAACCATTCCATTCAGAGGCTGAAACAAACGCGCTGAATGCTGAATCATTCAGCACTGAATGGTTAAGAGCCTCATTAAGAGGCTACCAAACAGCCCCATAGTCTTACTAGAAAGAATAATCGTACAATAAGTGTATAAATATATTTAAAATTTGACAACTTAATATTTATGTATAATTAAAATAATTATTTAAAACCTTTTATACACTTTGACGCATAGAATTACATCATTTGATTTCCTTTTTATCAAACACACGTGTGTGGTACGTATGCATATTGTGTGTGTGTGTATTAAATAATTAGAGAGTAATATTCACTCCACAAATTACAACTCAACCATCATGTCTCTTGATTAATTATTAAAGAAGTTCTTTTTGAAACTTTGTAATTGCTTCCTAATTCAGTAATCACAACACTTTCTCAGTTATCCCTCCATAGTGGTGCAGTGGTAGGTGGCTTGGTTTCTCTTTGAGAGAGTCAGGTTCGATCCTCATGGTATCCACTTTGGTGGGATAAAAGCAATGATGGAGAGAGCTTGACCTTCCCGGTAGAGGAAGCTTGAACCTAAGCTGACCTGGTTTTTATACGGCCGTTACTCCAGCGGGCGATAGTAAAACTGACCTCGTGTGGAGGCGGTACGGTTTCCGGGCGGAAGCCGATAACAACCCACACTACCACCAGCGTGAACCCGGTTCAGACAACATAGACTGGAGAATGGAGGGTCAGGGCCTGCCTAAGCGGGTATAACAACTTCCGATTAAAAGAAAGTCATCTTCCAAAAAAAACAACACTTTCTCAGTTTCTCGCTTCTTTTATTTATTTTTCAACAAAATCTAAGAGGGGTAACTATACCTATTATATCTCGAAATAGTTATAAAGTTAAAAAATGTCAATTTGTAAACTAGAAATAGCTATCAATTCAGTAGACTTGGTAAATTTAGTTAAACAAATTGTTGTAATCAAAATAAATAAAGAAAATGAATTTGAAAATGAAAAACTACTATAGTGACTCGTTTACACACGTCAAGATTTTGATTCGTTTTAAAAATATCACATAGTTGGTCCTTCATTTTGTATGTGCAGTGAATTTGAATTTTAATAATCGAAAATCTATCTTATTAGATAATAGTATTAATCTGAAGAATGTAATAGTATTAATCTGAAGAATGTTCTTAACTTTCACTATAAATGACAGTCTCACTCTAACATAGAACAAACTATATATGCCTCTAATGTATAAAGTTACCTCTCATTTAGAATGAAATTGGTTTACCAACAAAAATAAAAGTTTAAAAATTGTTAGTATGAATTACTAATTTACCATCAACTTAAAAATTAAAATAATAAAATCCAATTTGTGCTCGTTTAGAAAAACCTAAAATGGAGGTAATTTTATTGGTAACCTAAATAGATCACAACATATGAAGATCAAATTTTGCTTTTTAACGGTTAACGAAATATTATAAAACCTAATTATAAGGGTAAAAAATCTGACTCACATGAAGCAAATTACATCAAATGGGACTCGAATCTAAAGGTGTACAAAAAAGCCGGTTTCTAAAAAATGAAAAAAATTGAACCGGTTTTTTTTACAACCGATTTGAGCCCGGTTTTGAAACCGGTTCCCCACTCTCAAGTTGACAACTGTTTTATTATACAAAATAAACATGTTTCAAATCTTCATTCCAAGACTGTGAAAATTACATTAAGATAGCTGGCAGACGGGTAACAAGTTGCACCGCCACCCCTTTTTGTATGGTGAACCCTAATTTACTGAAAACGAAACCTTTCCCTTGGAGTCAAAACACTACTATGAATAACCAGTTTGACCCTGGTCAGGAAACGGATAGCTTCCGGTGCCAAGGAGCCAAAGCTATCAAAACCTAGGGGTACGAAAACGTGTTGGTTCTCCTCATAGGCTTTAGAATGCTTTTCAACATTCTTCATCTGCCTTCTAACCGGTTTTCTATATAAAAAAACACAAACGTTTCTTAAGAAAAAAAAACCCTGTTAAAACCAATCCAAGTTGATTATACTGGTTTGGGGTTTTTCTAAAAATACCGGGTTTAAAACCGAACCGGTTTAGTTTCTAAAAAAACGATTTGTATTCGTTTCCGTATCCGTATCCATAACATCTACGTTAAAAAGTCATCGAAGTGTCTCCTCTGAAAAGCAATTAATATGAGACTTATTGGCAACATCAATTTATATCCACGCTATCATGATCAAAATACTTTATATCAATCGAGTATTTTTCACTTTACAACAAAATTGCAATAAAACCTACCAAATTACCCTTTCCATTGCAACAAGTCGTGTTCTTTCACCTTACTCCATTTCCACCACTTTCTCTCTCTAAATCTAAACCCCTTTCTTTTCTTTCTCTCTCATCAGTTTGTTTCTGGGATTTCCCTTCTCCTCTGTTTTTGGGACAACTTCACACCACAAAACACAAACACAAAGAATCTTCAGCTTTATCTTTATGGTATGTTTGCTAATTCTTTATCCTCAAATTCTACTTTAAACTACTTATGTTTATTACATGTCCACATATACATATGCATCATGCTTTTTACATTACATATTCCTATGAAAACATTAAAGCAAGCAAGCTACTAACATAGTAACATGTGCATGTGCATGTGTTATCTTGTCTCCTTCATGTCATTTCAATTCAATTGGTTCCCTTGATTTCTACCATCAAATTTTTACCTTTTTTTTTTTTAATTTATAAAACCCTGTTTACTAAATTATTTGATTCTTAATCTGTTTTTAAAAAATGGTTATTTCTTGGTACAAATTGTTACCAATTTAGTCATATGCTTTTTTGATTCTCTTGAAATTTATGGTCCTTTTATATCTGTTTGGAATTAATTGATTATTATAATTTTATAAAAGTTAGAATTGGTTAATGAATAGTTTAGTGCTTCATGTTATAGTTATATTTTTTACTATTAACGTAACTGAGAACCGTATAAAGTACAATTGTTTACACGGTTTCTGTCTAGTTATAGTGGGAGAAAGAAGAGATAAGATTATACCGTTATATAACCATTTTATGTATAGGGTAGGGATCCTAAGAGAACCAACCCCTATTTGAGAACTGAGAGAACCATTCTGGGCCACACATTTCATATAAAGGCAAAAAAAAAAAATTTTTTTTTTTTTTTTTTTTTTAATCGCACATTTTTATGCAAGGAAAAAAAATTTTTTTATTTTTTTTTAATTTTTTTTTCATTTATACATATGTGTATATGTCAATTATACATATGTGTATATAGCAATTATACATATGTGTATATAGCATTTTTCAGCTATACATATGTGTATATTTCAGTTATACATATGTGTATATTGCATTATACATATGTGTATAATGCAATTATACACATGTGTATACTGAAAAAAAAATTCAAAAAAATAAAAAAAAAAAATTTTCTTACATATAAAGCAGCGATTTTGCAAAAAAAAAAATAAATAAATAAATAAATTTTTTTTTTTTTTTTTGCTTTAGAGAAATGTGTGGCCCAGAATGGTTCTCTCAGTTCTCAATTTGGGGAAAAGTTCTCATTTGAACCGAATCCTTTATGTATAATAAGAAACAATTGTTAAATATATATGGTCTTATGTTAAAATTGGTTTTGTGCCTTGTTTCTTATACCACTCTTTCAAAATAAATGTTAATAAACTTTTATAAACAACCATATTTTCAAAAATCACAGCAATCAAATTAGGATTTGCTATTCAGAAAGGGTTAGCGGCGCAGCTTGTTACCCGCCTGCCCGTTATCTTAATGTAATTTTCTTTGTCTGGGAATGATAAAAAAAAAAAAAATTCAAATTAAAGACACATCCAAACATCTTTTCTTTTTTCCCAAAACTTTTGTCTAAGGTTCATAGGTTGTCATGTCATACCCTGATCCAACAAACAAACTGACACTCATCTCTTCATGATCACTTATATAAAAAAACACAAATTTTTGTGTCTTTATGCAATTCTTTATATAAGTTTATAGTACTTAACACAAAAAGATTGGCCACAATTTTTATTTTGTAGACTTGATAATATGGAGAAGATGAAGGTTGACAGTTATTCTCCAACATGTGTTCTTGAGGATTATTTAAGGAGTTTGGAATCAGATGATAATAATACAGTTTCTTCTTCAAAAGAAAGCACATCAGGAAGTGAAGATCATCAAAAGGATTCAAAGCCTTCTAAATGGATGGATTTTGTTCATTTGATTAAGAGCAAGTCAAAGAAATGTTTGCCAACATTTCATCCTATTACTAGTGGCTTGCAGTTGTCAAGAAGGTTAAGTAGCAGTTTTAGAGAACAGTTTTCCATGGTCCCACCATCTCCAATGGTTGATGTCAGTTATTTTAAGCCTCATTGGAAAAACTTTACCTTGTCACAGTTGCAGTCTGCCACCAACAATTTCTCAAATGGTAATAATAATATTCTTCATTCTTGATTTACCTGTGTTCAATATTTTGTATTTGTGTATGTTTTTTATTTATTTATTTATTATTTTTTTTTTTTGGGGGGGGGGGGGGGGGGGGGGTATATTTTGATTAAGGGTGTCAATGGTGTCTGGTTAGTGTTTTGGGTTGGCGGGTTGTAAATCGACTGTAATCAAGTTATAAATGTGTTAAACGGGTTTATGGGTTGTGATGAATGGGTTAAACGGATTGGTTGGTTCAGGGTTTACTTAATCAAGTGTATATTATTTATTATTCTAATTTTAGTTAGGTTGGTGGATCAGCTTGTTTGATTAAACAGGTTACTAGTCAATTTGTTTAGTTAAACGGGTCATGCATAGTAATGTTTATGACCCCAAGATTGAATGTAGTTTTAAAAGACTTAGTCAATTTGTTACCCGTTTGCCTTCTGTTTCGATGTAATTTCCCTATTAAATGGGTTCAACATGATTATCCGCTCTGAGTATTAAATATCACATAATCTCATTACAATGTTATTTTTCTTTAATAGAAAACCTGATTGGAAAAGGAGGTTATGCTGAAGTGTACAAAGGAGTTTTAAAAAATGGGCAGATTGTTGCTGTTAAACAACTTACACGAGGCCCAATCGATGAAAGAACCGCAAGCTTTCTATCCGAGCTTGGTGTTATGGCTCATATTAACCATCCAAACACAGCCAAACTAATCGGTTATGGTGTTGAAGGAGGTTTACATCTTGTTCTTGAGTTGTCTCCCAATGGTAGTTTAGCTTCATGGCTTCATGGTTAGTTATACCTTCTAAGTCATGTTATTACGGGCCAAAACGCCTTAGTTTATGTTTCGACTCATTTATACTCAAACGGGTCGTTTGGGTAATGTATTATATCTAATGGGTTATGATCGTGGGCCCGGGATGTTACTTATTGTTTTCTTGAAGTTAAAGGTTAAATGAGTGAAGGGTTAAAACTTAAACTTAAAATTAAATTATAAATTTTTGTGACAGCTTTGAAGGAGAAATTAGATTGGAACATTAGGTATAAAGTTGCTTTAGGGACAGCTGAAGGTTTGCTTTATTTACATGATGGATGTCAAAGAAGAATCATTCATAGAGACATCAAGGCTGCAAATATATTGCTTACAAAGGATTTTGAACCTCAAGTAAGGCCTAATCTAAGTTTGTTAATTTGTTGATGTATTTGTGACCGAAGCACAAAAGAAAGAATATATAAATTCTTTAAGTATTGTGAAATCTTGTAAAATGAAAATCGACTGTCTAGATTATAACTAAATGAATAATAAACGCGTAAATTAATGGAAGTTCTTGTTAGTTATATTATTAAAACCGATAACTTTTACAAGTGGGAGGCGGGTAAACAGGCTACAAGTTCTTGTTAGTTAAATTAATGAAATCCACGATTCACGCATTTTTACAATCAAAACGGAGTCAGTCAAAATGTAAAAAATGAGAAAAATCGTCTAAGGTCAAAACTGAGACTTAAGATGAGAGAAGTTGGATCCAACGGTCCAGACCATTATGCGGCTTTGACCGATCTAATGTTATGTGTGGTTTAAGTTTTGCCCTTTTCCGTTCCACGTGTCCAGTTGGTCCAAATACGAGTTTGGATTTCTATTTGGTAACTAGTAATTACAATGTGAATAGTTTGAGCATAAAAAATATAACAAATTGAGAAAATTTGTAAAAAGAGCCCCAAATGATGGTTTTGGTCTAGACTGCAAAAATAGCATAGCCCTTTGTTTTTAATCTTTATACACAAACTGGCCAATTTATCTATTTGGTCTTCATCATTACATTCCTAAGATCACAATATTTTAGTTTAAAGTAGAAATATATTGTACTTTAATGTGTTTTTTGAAGCTTTCGACACATATAGTAACCGTTTTCTTTTCAGATTTGTGATTTCGGGCTAGCAAAATGGCTGCCGGAGCATTGGACTCATCATACCGTTTCAAGATTCGAAGGCACATTCGGGTCTGTATGCTCTATTACCATCTTTAGAGTTTGTCTAGCTGCATAATACTAGTATTTGATTATTGAATGTCATAATTTTACCATTTGTGTAGATATCTAGCTCCAGAGTACTTGATGCACGGGATTGTCGATGAAAAGACTGATGTTTTTGCTTTTGGTGTTCTTTTATTGGAACTTATTAGCGGTCGTAGAGCTCTAGATTATTCCCAACAAAGTCTTGTTTTATGGGTATTTCTCGTCTTCTTTTACACCCGCATAGATATGGCAATATGGGATGGCGGGGTGGGTTGAATAACGGGTCAAAATGTATAGTAGCTATAACTGTTTCAAACAAGTCAATTTGGGTCTACTTGGAAACAATTGACCGATTTGACATGATCAAAATTTAAGTATCTCAGTTTGACCCGTTTGGTATGATCAAGCCGTTTGACCCGTTTTGACAGTTTTGTGTTAAACCAACTGTTTGACACGGTTGACTAATTAAAGATAAAACACAACCCAAATCGACATATATTAATGCAAAATGAACATTTGGTTTACTTCAACAGGCGAAACCCTTGCTGAGGAAGAACAATGTTAGAGAGCTCGTTGATCCTGTGATCGCTGACAATTGTAACACACGACAACTGCATTTAACCGTTTTGGCTGCTTCTTTATGCATACAACAATCATCCATCCGACGCCCTGATATGAACCAGGCATGTTTACATTCTTTAATATTTTGTTAATCTTTCTGATAAAGGTTGACCCATATAAATAACAGGTCAAAATGTTTTAAGCTTTTAAGATGGATCAAATCTGGTTGACCCGTCAACATTTTCTTAGTCATCGTTGAATAATTTCGTATCCAGTTAATAATTTTTTTCTTTACAAAGCAATGATGAAGGCTATAAACGCTTGAAATACGTCATGGGTGACTTTGACCCATATCCTTTTTTACAAACTTCTATAACTGCAACCATTTGACCCATTAACAATGATATATAGCTAAACCAACCGATTTTTCACATAAAATAAATTGAACATGCTCCCTCTAATTCGCGTTCAATGTAGCAACCTGATTTCGCGCACCCATCATTAACCATGGTTAATGGTATATACAGGTTTTACAGATCCTAAAAGGCGAGTATGGTGGATGGGAATTCGCAATGCAAAATTGTAAACGTCGATCGTCATTGAAGAAACGTTACGAAGAGCTTTTTAGCATGGAAAACTACGGTATGATCACTTCACAAAAATAAACTCATAATGGTTTATTAGGCTTCTGTTATATTAAAGTTGTAACTAGACAAGTTCCTAAGTAATTTTTGGTAAAGTTTTGGAGTATAAATATTTTATTATTATGTTCATATAATCATGTGTATGACTTTTACTTCAATTGTAAATATATAATAGGTATGTATATTGTATTCTTGAACCTCTTTAATTTCTTTTAGTAGGTTTCTGGATGATTTATGTTTTAAGAATAAAAGAAAAGGTGGTTCATTAATCCATCAACATTTTTATGATGAGGAATATGTTGTGTATTGTAATGTGATCTTTGCTTCTTCTTAAAATACAAAACAAAATCATTGTTGAAGAATATGTGATTTCTACCATTTTAGTGACTCGGGTTATATGTTAACTATATTGCTGAATTTAATCAAACGAACACGAAATAAATCACGATCGATATAAACGTCAAATGAGTATTGTTTATTAATAAAACTCGTCTCTTTGTGAAGGTAAATAAGTCACCCAAAGAACACGCGGGTCACCAACTAAACTTAGCCTTCACACAGACTAATAAGAGGCTACCACCACTCAGGCATCAAAGACAATAAACCCTGTCTAGGGGTAGTGCCATGCACTACCTCGTACTATTCCTAAGAATGCCTTATAAATAGATTGATGATAAATCGTAGTATGTTGGAACAATAGGGATGTTTTCGTCATTAACTGA
The DNA here is from genome assembly GCA_032199755.1 of Ambrosia artemisiifolia. Taxonomy (NCBI): domain Eukaryota; kingdom Viridiplantae; phylum Streptophyta; class Magnoliopsida; order Asterales; family Asteraceae; genus Ambrosia; species Ambrosia artemisiifolia. The sequence goes on from CM063520.1 coordinate 52,711,257, forward strand.
CAGACAGCTTTGAGCGAAAACTATGGAGAACAGGTAAGTATATTTGTATGTAAATTTGGTTGCAGAAGATTCAAAAAATCATTTTGTCTCTCTAATTAGACCAAGTTTAGTACAAACACTTGCTAAGGTACCTTCGCACAAAAGCAATTGTCGTGAAAAGTTAGTTAAGCTTTATAATTGCAGTCTTGAACGAATATTAGTATGTGTTTTGAAAATTACACGAGACATGCGTAACTATTGGTTCATGAAGTCGCGTTTAGATGAGATTTCAAAATATTTCAAATATGAGGGTAAAACATCAACCTTATAAAGATCAGTTTTGGAAAATCAACTTAAACTAGTACAAGACTTGCTTTGCTAAAACTCTTCACACCCAGAGCCCAAACTTAGCAACAGATTGTAAGCTTACACGTAACATGGTGTTAACCAATTTTCAATCGAAGTGTCTAGAAAATTAAGACAATATAACATAAATATTATCAATTTGGCCTTACTTGTGAATATCAATCACAGTAACATAGTTTATGTGAGCATTAGTTATGTTATAAATGCAACTGATGATTTTCTAAAATATATGGAGAAAATGAGCTTAAAACGATGGATTTGTAATTAAAAAAAACTGTAAATGTGAAAAATTACAATTTGTATAATCAAATTCGAGTCGTTAATTGCCATAAATGATTAAATTGTCTTGTGGAGTTACGAGTAAACAGGGAAGAAAATGGCTAGATTAGTTCAATATGGAGTTGGGTCATAAAAAGAAAAGAATAAAGGTCAGGCCCATAATGAAAACTTTAGTAGCCCAAAAAATGAATTAAAAGGCCCATAGAAAGCCCACAACATGACTCCATCAATGCATATGCGGTTTTATTTCTTCAGATATAATTTATTTAATAGAAAATTTTCAGCCCATCCTCATACATTCAACTTTTATTAAAATGGAATTGGGTGTCACACCATTAAGTTTTTCAATTGACTTCAACCCAAACCCTATAACAAACTTGTGCACTAAACCATAGCCAACACCAATCCCTTGGTGAGGTGCATGGCGACAGTGCTCGCCTTTTTTTTTTTGCTCCGTAATGTAATTTTAGGCGTTTTCGCCCAAAAAATTTATACGCATCGAGTCCGGCCCCCACAGTTTTAAGGATCACGTAACTTTCGCCCCCCCTAAAAAAATGAAGCTTCGCCACTAGCCAGGTGGTTTGCTAGACTTTGTTGTGAGCTTACAGATTCAATTGATGCCTCACACTTTATAAATCATGATTTGTACAACGATTTTTTTGCCGAATTAGTGCTATAGTACCATCTTTTTGTACATTTGGAGGGTGTTAGGGCTTGATTTTCACAAATGGTGAAACCAAAACACCATGTTGCGGTTTCTGCCTAGGTGGAGGGGAGAAGAGAGAGGCTTGTGCTTAGTAGGAGAGAGGAACTTGAAGCCGCAAGACCATCTTGCGGTTTCTGGCTTTGACTGACACCATGCAGGGGGCTCTATGGTAGTTGTTTAGATAGTATAAGGGGTTGTTTTGTAACTTTAAATCAAAGCCGGTACTTGATCTTGCGGTTTCATTGAATTCCTCTGCCACACTCTGAACCAAACCAGAAAACGTGCATATTATCATATAGTTGGAGGGCTAGTGTTGTAAATTTTGTATAAAGGAAACCGGGTTTTGGTCTTGCGGTTTGGGTATAAATTATTTTTAAGATAATACTTGAAGGGTTAATGTTGTAACTTGTGTTTTGTCGTGTGTGTATGAATTCAAAGAAAGAGTCACATGCATTACACCCCAACCACACAATCAATATCTTAGTCAGAAGATCAGGGGGCATGCAATCGTCAAGTCTATTAGTCAAGTCTACAGACAACTAAAAACAAAATGCATGCAAATGCATGCATACGAAACCTTCTTTATATATGTTGATACGTTTACAATCGTTATATCACATACTCTCTATTAAAATCGTTATATCACATACTCTCTGAAAGCTAAAATCGTTATATCACATACTCTATGAAATTATGGCATTTATAAACCCTGGTTCTCGCTCCAATGAGCATCTATGGGATCAATCACGACATCGTACTGCGACGATGTTTGAAGGAAATGAGCTCCCGCGACTTAATTTTAGACGGGGGGACCAATCCTTGTGGGCGGAACTTCACAACCATCCGTTGGATGTACGTGTTAAATCGATGCTGCGGACGGCGGGTTTTCTTGGAGTTTTTGAGTGCGGTTACCGCAAGATTGACCGAGGGTTGCTAGCTGCCCCAGTTGAAAGATGGCGTCCTGAGACCAACACGTTTCACCTACGATTTGGTGAGGTGACAATGACGTTAGAGGACGTTGCATGTCTAATGGGTCTTCCTATTAATGGTAGAGCGGTGACAGGGAAGCCATTTGACGCGAGGAATGATGCGGAACGGGCACAAGCTGTCCACAATTTGTTGGGTATAACAACCAACGCATTCAAGGGAAACACTATGTCGACAGTCATCGTTCTAGACAGAATCACGGTTCCGTTTCCCGATGACGCGAATGAGGTCGAGATCACACAACGCGCACGTTGTGTGATATTAGTCCTGTTTTCAGGTTCTTTGTTTGCTGACAACAGAAACGGTTATGTGAAGTTGGCCTTTTTACCGTGCTTAGAGGACCTCAATGAATGCGGGACATTTAGTTGGGGTAGTGCTGCGTTGGCATGGTTGTATCGCAACCTGTGCAAAGCAGCAGTAATGGACGGCGATGCAATGTGTGGGTGTGTTTATTTGTTACAGTTGTGGGCCTATACCAGATTCCGGGTATTTGCTCCCACAATTGTACGGGAACAACAAGAAGAAGAAGAAGAAGAACGACTCCCATATGGTGCAATGTAAGTACTATGTTATGCGTGCATATTATTGATTCTATTAAAGCATGTTAATTTTGCTAATTATTGTGTTTCATAATTATATTTTAAAGGTGGCGTGTACCACAAGATTTCACGGACACGATCAGGCACTCGTTGCGCGGAATGCACTCGCAACTATCCAGTCTTCATGAGAACTCGGTAGGAGTAAAGTTACATTAAATTACTGCTAAATTTCGTACAATGGCTTAATAATTTATTATTTTTTTGCAACAGTTTGTCTGGCGTCCATACGAAGAAGAAAGGGACTCTCTGCCGGATTATTGTCTAGCAGGGGAGGATTCTTGGAATTGTGAATGCTATATTGTGTGGATGCAAGTGGTGGAATACCACGCACCGTCTCGGGTACTTAGACAGTACGGGTTCAGCCAATGGAAGCCTGATAATCCTCCCCTTAGCCATGAAGACCTCCTAACCTTGCGTACACAGAAGCTTACCGGGCAAATGGATACAGACTGGGGAAGCAAACATGCAACCTATGTATCCTCCTAGGATAATCGCAGGTTTAATAGAGTGGTGGGGGAGTGGATATCGGAAGGGTTTCCACCCGTGCTTCCAGATTACATGAGTTGGTATCTGGAACACACAATTGGATTTGTGACCAACCCGACGAATAACCCGGTACCACAAACCGGGTTCCAAGATGATGGGTCAAGAAGCCAACTAATGGTTTGTATATCAGTTTAATAATTAACACATTAGTATATAATGCAAAATATTATTTTAGTAATTGTTATTTTAATATTAATGCAGATGGAAGGCTATGCACAGATTTATGCCCAAGCCGGTCAGTTTATGGCAAACGCTCCTGAACAATTTTCAGCGATTCAAAACACTGCCACCGCAGTGTTGACTTCAATTCGCGAAGGAGATCGACTGAATTATCCTTCGCGTCTACAAGATGACCCGGTCGGTTTCCAGGCTAACAGTAGCCGACCTCAAAGGGTTTCAGGGCGGATTAACCGTAGACGACATGGCCGGGCGGAAGCAGCAGGGCCTTCAACAAAAAATGACGACGAAGCAGGGCCTTCTGGCAGAAATGACGACGAAGCAGGGCGTTCTACAATAATTGGCGAAGCAGGGCGTTCTACAGGAGTTTCATACTCTCCTATTGATAATCAGACGACCGACTGGTCTGATATATTTTCACTACTTCATGATGAAGGTGGGATTAGTAATTTTTTAGGGGTCGGTTCGTCACAACAAACCATTCATCAACAACAGTTTGGGGGAGGCTTCAATACACAACACTCTGGGGGGTTCATACCCCCAAGTAACACTCAGGAGTCTATGTTCTATACACCCCTAACCCCAAGTAACACTCAGGCGTCCTCATACACCCAACAATCTTCGTTCCCTTACTGGGTGCCAAATCAAAGTGAACGACCAACGGGTTATAATACTTTTATGACGCCTGTACCCTTTCAGTATGAAGAACGTCGGAATCCTCCTCGAGAACGTCGTCGAACTCTATGTGGTACCGGTTCTAGAATTTGTAATCTGCGTAGTTGTGGTGGTCCTGGTTACTGTACTAATGAGGTACCAAGGGATGATGTATAGTTTTTTAAATCATTTATGGATGTAACATTTTTATGTTTTAGTGTTTATGTTTTAATGTTTAATGTTAGCTTAGATAAACATATTAAAAAAAATAAACTGAAACCATTACGTAAACACCTTATCCTAATTTACTTATTACAACCATGAAAGGTCACATTTTCGGACGATTTTTTAGCGTGTCAAAATGACCCGGGTGCCACTTTCTGGCGCGTGAATTGATGTGCCGGCCCGGGTCTACCGGTCACCGGACCCCGCCAGCGCGTAGTTCTCAGGACATAGTTTACCGTTCATGCAAGTTTGGGTGTCAAAAAATATGGCTCGGCATCATTACCTGCCTCACAAAACCATGAAAAGTCACAATTTCGCATGCGGTTTTTTAGAGTTGATGAGGTGTTTTTAATTTCGGACGTTTTTCTAGCGTGTCAAAATGACCCGAGGGCCATTTTAGGGCGCGTGAATCGATGTGCGGCCCCAGGTCTACCGGTCACCGGACCCCGCCAGCGCGCAGTTCTCAGGACAAAGTTTACCGTTCATGCAAGTTTGGGTATCAAAAAGTATGGCTCAGCATCATTAGCTGCCTCACAAAACCATGAAAAGTCACATTTTCGCAGTGCCACTATTGAGAGTTGATGAGGTGTGTTTAATTTCGGACGTTTTTCTAACGTGTCAAAATGACCCGGGGGCCACTTTCTGGCGCGTGAATCGAAGTGCCGGCCCGGGTCTACCGGTCACCGGACCCCGCCAGCGCGCAGTTCTCAGGACATAGTTTACCGTTCATGCAAGTTTGGGTGTCAAAAAGTATGGCTCGACATCATTAGCTGCCTCACAAAACCTTGAAAAGTCACATTTTCGCATGCGGCTTTTTAGAGTTGATGAGCTGTTTTTAATTTCATACGTATTTCTAGCGTGTCAAAATGACCCGGGGGCCACTTTCTGGCGCGTGAATCGATGTGCCAGCGCGCAGTTCTCAGGACATAGGTAAAACCGCAACTTCAAGTTGCGGTTTTAAATTGAAAAGGTAAAACCGCAACTTCAAGTTGCGGATTTAAATGGTCTATAAAAGTACATGTAATTCCCTACTTTTACTACCACCAAATATCACACCAGGCTAGTATGGCAAACAACAGTCATACACAAATCCTGATGGATCTCGATCAATCAAACCCCGAATTTGAGGACGTCCCTGAGACACCACCGTATAAGATTCCACACCAACCCCGATGGTATCGTCCAACTAGAGAGTCGAAGAAATGGTCTCCCAATGTCATAGAATTCTACCAGAATGGGGACGCTCCTGTTTGTTCTAGTGTTTTTCTTGGCCGGATTCCACTCGGAAAGGATTTTTGGGGAACCCTATTGGGATATGACGGTGATGGTCACCTTTGGCCACTTGTAAGCATTATTTTTTAAGGTTTTTAAATATTAATATACATTTTTTCCTTACTACATTTATTTATGTGTATACATTATTTTATTTTTTTAGTTAATATGTCGTTTTTTAAACAATCTATTTCCGACCCAGATTATCTTATTTTTTTTAGTTAATATGTTGTTTTTTTTGTATGTCGTTTTTTTTTTGGTAATATGGTTTTTTTTTGTATGTCGTTTTTTTTAGAATAATGTTTTTTATCTTAATTTTATTTATTTAATATGTCGTTTAGTCAATTTGTTAAATTATAATATGTCATTTTTAACAAAGTTATTTAATAATAATAAATTTATTGAATAAAACACACGTAAATTTATTAATCAGACAAAACGTTAAATATACAATCTACCGAGTTACAAAACAATCTATTTCCGAGACCACCAATTCCAATATTCTCCCTCGACACTTGGCCCGTACTTTAGCTTTATCTTTAAGTTCATCGATTTGTTTGACATGGGTACCAAGTCAAGGGTATCTACGTAACTATGCCAGATGACCCCTACAACAAAGTTACGACCAGGAGCAGGAGCATCCGATATCCCCGACGTCGCTAATGACGGAGCGTGTTTCTTCGACGTCGGAGGGCCTTGCGCTGAAGGTGTAGAAGCCGCAAGCGCAATTAAGTTTGCTGCGAAAATGATCGATTTTGATGAATCGACCACCTTCAATTTCCGAGAACACCTATTCCAACTTTAAAAGCAACTCCCCATCCACCTTTTGTTTTAACGGTAGAAGAAGAATCACCATTTTGTTTTACACGCCTCGCCATAATCCTACAGGAACAACGAGGAATGATTCCACGCCTCGCCATATTCCAAATCAGAACAACGAGGAATGAAGGTTGAAGCACCATAAGCTTCAGCTTCACCTGAAATTTCCGAGAACACCAATTACAACTTTTAAAGGGAGGCAAGGGCCTGAGGAACTCCAACCCCTTCAGCTTCCCTTGCCTACCTTTGATGCCTGACGCGCCTCCCCAGCCTCCTAAGGCTTTGCTTGGAAAGTTGAAAAAAAGAACCCTGAAATAACACCTCCAAGCATCGCCATTTTACCATGCCTCACCATATTTATATAAAAACAACGAGGAATGATGCGAGGCGGGGGATAAAACAGGGGGAGTGTGTTTTTAAACTTGTATGATACGAGTTTAAAAACAAGCTGTTGCCGAAAACTTGGCCATGCAACTCCCCAAGATTATAAACTACGGTACCGGTGTTGTATTCTACACGTGTTATACCACGTGTGGATGTAACATCGATCCAAGTAGTTTCATGTGGATGTAACATCGATCCAATGTTCCAGTGAAACCTCTCCGGCCACCAACAATTTGGCAAAGGGAAAGGAACCAAGAAACTGCATGGATTATTATGCAGCCTTTGGACCCCCATCATTAACAAAATTGAAACGATGGAATGTGGAAGTAACACCGGTCCAGCAACACTAAAAAACCATAGCCTCCAACACCATGTATATGTGTGTGCACAATTGTGTAAATAAATCATTTTGTAATGTAAGAATGGATACGGGTGTTTGGGTGTCTGCACAATTGTGGAAAGAAAAATCGAGTGAGTATTCTGCTGGTGCTTTGGGTGTGACTAAATATAAAATGAGCAAAGGTAATTATAGCGAGTAAACCGCAGGATGGTCCCCCAATTTTAGTTCTTAAGTTAGAAAACCAGTCCTCCAAGTAAGTAAATTTTATCAATTTTTATCCTCGGCCATTTATAAACCGCAAGACCGTGTATCAACTTTGATCTAAAGTTACAAAACACCCCCTTAAACTATCTAACTAACTACCAAAGGCCCCCTGCATGGTACAGACTTGTGCAGAACTCGTGACAGAAACCGCAAGATGGTCTTGCGGCTTCAATTCCTCTCTCCTACTAAGCTCAAGCCTCTCTCCTCTCCCCTCCACCTAGGCAGAAACCGCAACATGGTGTTTTGGTTTCACCATTTGTGAAAGTCAAGCCCTGACACCCTCCAAAAGTACAAAAATACCCACTATAGCACTAAAACGGCAAAAAATCTTGTACAACACCTAAGTGTTTATACTTTCAATTGGTTGTGTGCCTTATCAATGTGGCAACACTATCCCAATGAATTGAAACATGATATACGTTAATCTCATAGATAAAATTTATGTGTTTTGTTTCCTTATGACAACCCAACTAGAGCAACAAACTCATAATCCATAGTTAAGTTAGTTATGCAAGGTTTGTTTTTTGGAAGCCCGTGAAATGACACGTCAAGCAGAAACACCCAACTCTTTGTAGACGAGGAATATCTATTTTGCTTATTCATGTTGGCATCATAATAGCCTTCAATAACATATGAGAAACCAACATATGTCGAACAATAATCCTTGGTTTTCTTAAAACTAGTGTCTTGGTTACCCGCGCGTTGCTGCGGAACGCGGTTTATACTCACATATTGTTGCAAGACACCGTTAGAACTTCATACGTATCAAAAGTGAAAATATTAACGTTATAAGATAAAGACTAATCAAAGAGTCAGCACAACATATGTACAACCTATGCCAAAAATAGTAACATTAGACTTTGCCCACATAATGAAACAAATAACATAAACGATTAAGAGTGCATGTTATTATTTAGACAGAATTCATGTTCATAAATTGTAACAAAAAGGTTGTATACTAAATCTAAATCCTCATAACTATAACAAATGATGTTAAACAGTAAATAATAATTTTAATGGTCTCATAATTAGAGTGAAACCGTTTAGACAATCACGATTCTAGATAGTTGAGTACTTTGAACCATGGACTGATACCTTGTCGAAGAACAGAGAAAATACCAGAGAGGTAAACAGTAGAAAGAGGAAAAGGGCAGAAAGTATCCAAAGAAGTGAAATGATGGGACGCATGTAATCCTAAAACTAAAAGGGTAAAACATCTAAAGCTACAAATCAAATTTACGGAAAAGATACAATAGTGAACAAAAAGAAATAATAAAACTCCTAACCAATCAGAAACATGTACTGTTGAAGTGCCTTTACTTTGATATATAAGAGAATACCATAACGTTATTGTCAAGGATTGCTATTATATATACTTAATCTAGAAACTACACATGCCGCATCTGCAGTCGTGTTTGTAACGGCATACATTAAACAATCAATGGACTTAAGAGTGTTCTAGACTTCTAAGTGAGATATTGGGTCTCTAGTATTGAGCATAAGCTTAATATTGGATTTTACAAGTGTATAGTACTCACTAGACAATAGTCTTCGAAATTAAACATGTACATGTTATATCATTTCCACTCTACCATTCATATGACCCCATTTCAACCATTATACGGGCATCCACCACCGTTTGTCCCTTATGTCGCTAGATATACAAGGACAACAATTGTTGATGAGATGATGTGAAACGAAGAGGATACCATCCAAATGTTAAAACACTCTCTAGTCTCTAGATAGAACCCCAAATCGTATGAGGCAATTCACTGACAAGCATCGTTTAGAAAGATCATTTGAATTCAGTACTTGGGTGTTTGTTAAACTTGACCCTTGTAGAATACTTTGAGATATACTGAACATAAGTTCTCCAAAGTATGTTGGTCCATTCTTAATATTAGAGAGAACTAAACTTGTTTCTCATAGTTTAGACTAGGTCGTAGAGGCTCAAATACATCATAAGTTCCATGTCCCCTTAGGGATTCATGGTCCACCTTCTAAAGTGATTCACTTACCACATGTCCTAATTTTTTTTTCAACCTTTAGCTATACTTGATAGAATGCTATTTCAACAAGGAAATCAAGCCACAATGAAAGTGTTGGTACAATAACAAAATCTTTTTGTTACTGAGGCTACGTTGGTGAATCTAGAATACCTTCAACTTTCTTTTTCAAACTTTGATTCTCTCAGCCAAAACTTTTCCATGGAAGAAGTATTGTTATGGCTTAATAGGGCATAAGGAGTCCTCCTGTTTTCCCCAAATTTCCTCATGTATGTCAGCGCCACATCAACTTTTTAGCTTTTACCCACTTTTATCACCTTTCCCTAGATTTTCCCAAGTTGCATGGTGTCATCCCACTTCTCTCCCGCTCTCTCCAAAACTAAACTATTTTCATTTAAAACTTTAAATAATAATATATATTTAAATATTTATATATACTACATATAAATCAAATTTTTATATATTTGATTTATAATAGTTTTAGGTTATTTAAAAAAAAAACTTTCGGGTATGTTGTGGGTGAAAATCATCGGGATGATTTTACCTCACATCCCTGATATTGCATCCTCAAAATGCTGAAGCGCTCAACTGACTTCAGGATATAACAGGATTTCCAACATGTGCGCATCTTGAGAATGGACTAACAAAATATCTTTCTTATTTGTGAATGCAGATATAACTAAGCTATAATATGGATTAATACTTAGCAACGTCTATATTACAACCTTCAAAGTGAAGAAGTCAAAGTGTAACTCATGCAAAGCCATAGTCCAAAGACGAAGATGAGGTCAAAGTTGTAACCGATGCTCATTAAATATCGGCGAAAGATATGGAAACAGCTGGGATTACGTTAAACAGAGTTGAAACTGCCACAACGGTCATATAAAGACTTCAAATACTTTAACTACTTAGCGGATCTCACGGGATTCTTTAGTTATTTTCATGTATTATATAAATGGGAGTATTGGACGAGTATAGGACACTTACATGCACATTGCTTACACTATAGCTGCACACTTACACTTAGAAACACTCACACAATCGTTGTAATCTTAGTACACTCGTCCACTTACTCATCCAAAGTTGTATTTTTTTTTTACCAAATTAATATTAACAAACAAGGCAGGGGCCTAGTCTCCTCCCGAGGTTTTATGCCGGCGATCTACAATTGATCAAGGGCTTTCCTTGTATATCGAGTGTTGTTCTTTGTGTTTTACTCCTTAATTCGTTCATTACAAACAGTTCCATCCCGAGGATATAACTGTCCATCCCGAAGCCAACCTAAGCCATCCCGAGCATAGTTGTCATATATTTGCTTCTTTTAATATCCTGATTAAGCATTTTTAGAATATAACTGGTTTTAACAATAAATTTACATTCTTAGCACTCTACCTCACAATTTCTAATTTGGAATACAAAATTATTTCTACTAGGTAATTTTTGACCAAAACAGGGTACATTAAAAACTAAAACCTAAAGTGTTTTGTTTAATATTAAAACAAACTTTAGGGCCTTTTTACGAATTCAAAATTTTCGTTTTATTCTTCTTCTTCAACCTCCATTGTTGATTAAAAAAAATAGATTGTTCCCAGTTGTGTTATACATGCAGATTTATGTGTATGTGTGCATATGTGTCTATTGGAGAAAATTAAACTACATAATGAAGATAAGAGCTTGAGACCAACGCTATTGCCTCACCGTCAAAGGTTCGTAATGAAGATAAGAGTTTGAGACCATTTGGCCTCAAGTTCGAATCGGATCCAGAGGGGTTTTACCGCAGTGAGCCTTTGGGCGACGGGTATTTCCCCGAATTGATGGCTTGGTGGAGTTTGCATGCCCAGTGGGCAGCCATAAGGTGATATTTAGTTGGTCGTTTAAAAAAAACTGGTGCCGGTCTAGTTTGTGCATAGGCAGATAAGCCACTCGATCAACGAATAAACCTATCAAGAATTTAATTAAACTCTTCCATGAAGGGTATGTTTGGCAATGAGCTTTTAGGAGCTTCAAGCTTCTAGCTTTTAAGAAAAAAAACTCTTACTTAATAAAAACCCTTGTTTGGTTGAAGGAGCTGGAAGCTTTTAGGTTGGAGAAAAAGCTCTATAGTGAAAAGCTACTAGTACTAGCTTTTAAGAAAAAACTCTACTAGCTACAAGCTTTTAATTAGTAAGTGATACAAATACCCATTCTATTTTAAAAATAAAATAAAAACCTTCTTTACAAGCTTTTAATTATGTCTATTTTGGTCATTTTATACATTTGATTAAAAGCTCCAGCTACTTTGCCAAACACTAAAATGTATTTAAAAAGCTTCCAACTACCAGCTTGCAGCTACCAGCTATCAGCTTCCAGCTAACAGCCACCAGCTAGTTTTGCCAAACATACCCGAATTCTGCTTTCTATTTTACCCGTAACAAAGAAGGAAGAGATTACACAGAAATATTGTAATCTTTCAAATTACTAAAACCAAACCTTCGAACATCCAAAATGGTCTTAGGTCTCAACCATCCACAAAGCTAACCAAATAATACAAAGTGGTTGTTGGTGATAATTAGACCATTTAAAGTTCATTGTGGCTTAGCTTTGTGCGTGTAACTCTTTCACTTCCAATGAACCAAACACACGAGTAAATAACTCTTGAACGAATCTATAATTTGTGCTATTTCTTTCTCATGGCCGATGAAAAAAATAAAACCCAACATGAATACAAACAAGTAAAACCGAGGGACAATGACTAGAACGAGCCCACAATCAATTTCCCATTTTCGATCTAAAGCATTGACATCAAATCTCCTACAATCTTGTAAGATTTGTTTTGATAGGGTCATTCTAAATGTCTCAACTCTCAAAATAGGCAACAAAGTTTCAAAAAAGTTTACAATTTTAGTCATCAGACTCATCACTTATAACTTTGTGATATTCATATGTATTCAAAATAAAGTATTCCTTAGTAAAAAAATTACTTTGGAATTTGTATATAGCTTAGGTTAAAGTAAATTTTATATCACAATTTAGTAAAAAATCAAGTTTGAGTTAGTATGAGGGGGGCCACATTACATAACCCATATCATATATCTTTTTAATGTTTTAAAAACTATTATAAAGTTTGAGTTGTCCCTTGAATATGAAAGCATTTGATGAATCTCAGCATTCGAGTAAAGATTGTTAACAAGAATAAGATGATAGAATTTATTTGATACCACGTTTATGAGGAAATATCCAACTAACAATGACACTGATTTTATTGGATTCAGATACATGATTGAATATTAATTATCACTTTATCATGAAACAATAAATTAAGTACAATCCGGTTCTAGTAAGTCCACTCTTTCGGGAGAAATATTTCAGGTGAAGAACTTCGGTTTTGAGAGATGAAGCACGTTTGGCTTGACATATCCTTGTTCTTCTTAGTTCTAATCCGATCGCATTCTAGTCCCTTCACATTATTGTTATGTTCTGAAATAACCGGAAGAACACATGATGTTAATGTTATAGAGATTATTACAAAGGTAAAAGATAGATATATACGAGTCAAATGGAACCGTTAAGCATACCTCGTGGCTTAATTTGCAAGCCTACTTCGTGTACGTTGAGGTTCAAAGCTTGTACTACACGCGCTGGAAGAAGAATGGGAGCAAATGCTGCAAATAACCGTTAAACATGGGTTCAGTTTAAAACGAGTCATCCAATGCAATACATACCAGGTTTGTTTGGGGGGGGGGGGGGTGTTGTATGATTTTATGTGTTATAATTAAAAATAATACTTCATAGTAAAAGCATACACTTTAATTACTAAAATGAGGATGTGTTCATTACATATTGACTTTGAGAAAAATATAACTAAGTCGACCTGTTTATAAGCAAATGAGACTACTTTGTGATAAGGTGCTAAAGAAACAATTGCAATGTAATGTACTGAGACAAAAACTTACCTGGTTTTCTGGGTTTTTCGTTATCGGTTCCTGCTGTACGAGGAAGAAAAACTCCCGTACCACCAGATCTTTGGCCAGAAGCTAGAAACACAGCTTGCATACCAGGTCCTCCAGTTGCCCAATTTGTGTGATTTCTGGTTTTTTGGTCTAGTTTTGAATGATTCTTCCAATTCTAGCAACAAAAAATAGAATAGTTAAGCATTTACATCTGATCAAAATTTAAAATCTTTTTCGGAAAGCAATTTCATATGAACTCTATGTAATGTAAACGATCTTAGTCAACTTTCTATCATGTTAAATACGTATCAACTCGAGTCTATGAAACAAAGTCTATGTGTATTTTTTACACAATAAACAAACTAACATGCAAGTATTTTGAACAACTAAGACCATCCGCACTCCAGTGGCAAGGACACCAGCTAGTTGTTTGTGACAAGAATGCGATTTGGCATGGACAGTGAGGATTGGTTTCTCCGTCCCCAAAGATGCTCACAAACGAAGCCAGCTGACTGTTTGTTGCAAGGAATGAGGAGATGTGGTCCATTCACTCCTAAACTCCCAATCTTTTTGCTATACATTTTAAATAAAATTCCTAAATTCCCAAAGATGCTCGAACAAACGAAGCCAGCTGGCTGGCTTTACAATTCAAAAAGGGTTAGCGGCGTAGCTTGTTGCCTACTTACCCACCATCTAAATATAACTTGTTTTGTTAATAATAACTAGGGGTATATATCGACACGCGTTGCGCGTTTTACAATCGAGATTTAGATGTGGTGTTGATCAATCAATGAATTATACAATCGTTATACCATTTTGGTTGTAACACATGAAATTTGTAACGAAATGACATAATATTATGTTATTTATATTAATAGTATATAATATAATATAAGCCAGTGATCTTCAGCCCAGCTGGTTTGAGGTGGGAAGGTTTACCTCTTTGGAGGGTTCCTGCCCGGGTTTGGTCTCAGGTTCGATTCCTACGCATCACCGAAAAATAACCGCTTGGGTTTGAAAGAAGAAACTCGTGTGTTGCTATGGCATTCGAATCTGGGCAGTGGTCGCTTTGCAACACAGAATTTACCGCTGAAACACTACTCTTCAAAAAATATAATATAATATAAGGTAACACATAAAATTTGTAACGAAATTACATAATATTATGTTATTTATATTAATAGTATATAATATAATAAAATTTTTGAATAAAATAATATAAATAAAATAATAATATAGTTAAAAAAATAATAAAATAATATATATGAATATTAAATATAATAATATATATGAATATAATAATATATATAAATATTAAATAAAATAATAGATATGAATATAATATTATTAAAATTACTATTCAAATCCTAAGGTCTATTATTATTATATAATTATATAACTTGGGTGGGGATTTACTTAAAAAAATACAAAAATTTGTATGTATGCATAGAGAATACATTTAAAATTTTGATGAAACTTAATGCCATTGGCTGAAACTTATAGATGCCAACTTCTATGTAGTAACTGGTCAAGAAGATTCAGAATCTTTCAAATTCTATATTATGCCATAGCATATTTTCAGGGATTCAGAATCTTTCAACTTATTTAGACAGAATCTATTTATGGCGATGATTATTTATGTTTATTTTTTTTCATATCTAAACCACAATTGGCTACACCTTCTAAAGCTACAGTTCAAAAAATATTTAAATATGCATTTTAAATTCTAAAACTCCTAACAAATTTATAGGTAAGATATACAAATCGTCAGTTATCTAGTTGACTAATTTAAAAGTTGACAACATGACTCATGACTCCTATATTCGATCAATTTATCATCAATGCAAGATAATCACCTATGCCTAATAATCAGCCAATTGAAATTTTTAGGAATCTCTAACATGACGCAATAGGATTCTAGTTTTCTCTCTCCATGCTTTGTGTGTGTGTCGTTTGTTAAAGATATCGTGTGAAAATAATTACCGGTGGTGACGGAAGCAAAGGTGGTTGTGTAGCGGCCCGCGACTTCCGGCCAGATGGAAGTTGTTGTCTCTGATTATAATTATGCTCTCGCTCCTGTTACCACCAATATTAACAACGTATAACCGCGAATAAATTAAATAATTCAAAATTTCATCAGAAAATGAACTTCTATGAGTCCGAATCGATCAAATAATTCAAATTTTCATTAGAATCTAAACCTCTACGAATGCTAATTAATCAATCAATCATATTATCATAAGCACGATATATTGAAACATTACTTAATATTCACTTAAAAGTTAAAACGAAAGCTCTTATCGAAAATCAGAAACTGTATGTAACTATACCTTTGAAAATAAACGATAATCGTCTTCTCCATAATCTGCACATGTGTCCACACTGTCGTTGAGGATGTAAGTAGGAAGCCATGGCAATCCTTCAGTCTCTGATTCATGAAATCGAATAACACTCGTATCGCGTTCTTCGGCCATAACCGATAAGCGAGTAATGATCGGAGATGAAAAATTTGGAAAATGAAGAAATTAGAGGGAATGTGGATTTCCAACTCTAGACCTGCAATGTAACTACTTATATAGTTGTTGTGTATGTGATGAAGAGAGAGGGTTTATATAGTTACGGATGGACACTGGTCCTGTATTTTCTCCTCAAATTATTATTACCTTTTTGTGTTTGGTTGTTTTTTTCTAGAGCGCGTGGTGTACACGCGTGCTTTATTTATGCAACTTTCCTTATTTACCCTTTTTGTTTTGTTGTTGGTTATCTATAAGTAGTTTAGACTCTAGGCCAAAGAAAGTTGGTGATTAAATGGTCTCTTCACTAAGTAGAAGGGTCAATGTAGACTTGGCTGGCTCGAATGCCCTCGCGGGTTAAACCGAAAATGTATGTTATGTAAGTTTGGTTACGAGTTGATGGACTGAAGATAAATGAATTGATTGACGTTGGGTGAATCGAGCATATTGATGTAAAGTTGTTAATTTTGGTTTATACTTTTGTTGATCGACAAGTTTTTACAAAAAGCAGGATGACCAAAGTTATGATAAGTTCGAAAAACGGTTCAACTTTCAAAGTATTAGCCAAGAATGAGAATGTCATGTTTGGTGTTTTTTTTTTTTCATGTTGTCTACGAATTGTATCATATATTTGTTATCTGTTTAAATGTATGTGATGGTAAACACATGCTACACAATTGAAGTTGACTAAATCTTAAATGTTATGATGAAGAAAAACAAACACAAATCATATACATTTTTTTTGTAAAGGAGTAAATAGTGTTTGTTTTCACGAGTTATACTGTGATTTGAAAAGAATCCAATGATTAGAATTTATAAATATTGTAACTTTAATCAATTTAAGATGTAAATTATCACAAATATGTAAAAGTAAGTATATATAGAAGTTTGATTGGATTAAACATGCCACACTGGGCAACATATAAAATTATTTAAATAATACAATTATAGTCTATATTAATAGGGTTAGGATCAAATACACAGTAAAAGAAAAATAGAAAGTCGTAGGAAGGGTATCAAACGGACTCCGATTAAACTCATTCAAGCGACATTGGAATCGTCTCATCGAACCCTACGATGTTACTTTTTAGGTCTTCGTTTTTTTTGGGTTTTAGCTTGTATTTTTTAGTATATACGTTATATCATTGTGTCTTTTATGTAGCATTGTGTCTTTTTCTTATTTTCATCATTGTGTCATTTTTTAATTTATTGTGTCTTTTTTATTCAGCATTATGTTATATTTTTCGGTACTGTGTTATATTTTGTGGCTCATTGTGTCATATTTCATGTTCTATTGTGTTTTTTGTATCCTTCTCACCATTCTCATTTTTTTACACTGTGTAGAATAACTTGACCCTTATTTAGAATCTATGAAAAATACAACCCGTTATAATTCAAGTCTAATTTTATTGTCCATCATCTAATTCAAGTCTAATTTTATTACGTATAACATATGCACACTAAGCTATTATATTCAAGAAAACTATGAAGGGTTAGAATTGTAATTCAATAATTAATGAAGTGAATGGAAAGGAGTGTGGGGATATGGATAGGTTGGTTTTGGGTTGGGTGAACCTCTTCACCTTTTTTAATAAAAATGTTAATTTCACAGTTAATTTCCTTACGTATGGTTGTTTCTATGCTCCAATCCCAATTATACCCTTTCCATTATTATTAGCTAACACATTAACTATGTTCCATCTGTTTTTTTATAATTAAACTACCCTTTTAGTTGTAAAGCAAAAAGGTTTAATTCTTTTGTATACAAATATTTTATTTAAATGATTAAAATTTCTTATATGATGATACGTACACTATTATTTTACTATTAATTCAGGAAAAAAAGAAGTAAATTATACTTGTTTGATTAAAAGAAAAACACAATTTCTTTCTGTAACTACAGTCCAAGAGGGATTAATGATATATGAGTTATGACTATATGTTTATGGGTTAATCTATTATGTATGTCCTAAACCGAAGCAACCAAGTTTTTTTTTTCTGATTTCTTATTAAACTAAGGTTTCAAGTTTTTATATACAAATATTTTAAAAATGAGTAAGAATGCTTATATATTATAATTTATATACCATTAATTTAGTATAATTGCATCTTACGTACTCATCTAAAGAACTTCTACGTATATCTCATAGTCCAGAGCGGGGCTCAAACTCTCAACCTCTAAGGAAGAGTTATTGTTTAACAAACCTAAATGCCGTTTGGTTATTATACCATTACTTAGAAAAAAAAAAATTACACCAACAATGTATAAATAAGATTTTTAATAATAATTAATGGCGTAGATGCGCATTGAAAGTTTTAATAATACTTGTTTGGTTATAGTATAAGTACAATTCATTCTGTAATAGTTTGAGACATGTTAATAACATGATAACTAACTTTGTTCCGATATCTAATTTTATCACCAAACTTTGAAAATCATCATGCAATTATACGAACTATTTAAAACATTTCATTTAGGGGTAACCAACCAAGTATGTAATGTTTTTATAGGTAAACAAATTCAGGGAACATAATACATTATGTATGTACTTGATAGTTGATACATGGTTGAAATCAAGTTAACAGCCTACAAGTGTTCCTTCTCCTTCACAACCACCCACAACAACACCCACCCAACAACACCTTCAAAATGTTTGGTTTAGGAAAGTGGAGCCCACAAAATATATTTATAACATGGATAGGCTTCTAATTCTCAACTTCCTATTCAAGTAACCATTACTAAATATAAAGCTAACCCACCCACTTTTTAAAACTAAAATGTCATAAAATATGTTGTTGTTTTGGGCAGTTAGCCTCAACTATCACAAATAGAATAGTTAGATGTGGTGGTTCCTTTCATTTACTTGATTTTTAGTTGAATATACTTATAAATTTATATAAATGTGTGAAATAGTAAATGCTAAACGTTAGTTAAAGAAAAAACGAATTAATTAAACAAGTTGAGATTTAAGTTTATACTAACAATCTTTAAATACTTGGTGTAGTGATTCATGTCGACCTTGGCTGGTGATAGGTTGTCATCACCTAACCCGACCATGACTTGTTTAGTTTGTTCGTATAACTTGATCAACCATAACTTAGTGCATGCTGAACCCATGCAACTCAACCACCAAAAATCAAAGGACCTTCACCGATGTAAAGATTTGTCGATTATCCCTTGGTGAAGATAGAATTTGTCGGTAATGTTCAAAGGGGAAACCGTATATGGTTCAATACATCACTGATAGCTAAATCAACAAGTGATCCATAACATCAAGTACAACGATGGATTTTTTTTATTTTTATTTTTTTGGTTGGGGGTGGGGGGGGGGGGGGGGGGGGGGGGGGGGGTTGCACTATGACCAATATCACTAACAAATTAGCGATGATAATTCACCAATGGATCTGTTGCCAAAGTGTCTCTGCCAACATGTTCACTGACGCATATTAGCAATGGACTACCATGGCAATGTCATTGAAGGATTAATGACGAATACTTTCCCAACAAATATTTCATCGATGGATTTTTTACAAATCTATAAAGAATTTTTTCATTCAAGACCCGTAAGAATATATATTTTTTTTTTGTTTAGGTCCTAGATGGAATTCGGTAGCTGATTTCCTTGAGCTCACCAATGAATTTAATTGGTAGATATGTCCCATAGGCAATTTTTTCGTTATTGATAATTTGTTACCTAATTGTGGGTTATAAACATGATCTAGGGTTAAACTTGTGATTTTTAATTTTTTGTTATTTCAATTTTATTTTTAAACGGGTTTACATTAGACTATTAGGTGTGGAACCGGCATGAGGGCCGGCAAGCCCGGCAAACACCGCCCCCTTGGGGCGGCAGTGGCATGGTCGGCAACCCTTCGCCGGGTATGCCGTGCCTTGTGATTGGTGAGTTTGTGATAGTTGAGGATGAAGCCGGAGAGAAGGAGATCAGCCACCACACCCTTGGCCCGGCATGAGGAGCTTCGGCAACGTCGCCGGTGACGTGGATGCAGAGGTGGCGGTCCGACGTCAATGCCGGACCTCAACCACACCGGACAGCCTTACCGGGGAAATCCGTACAATAAAAAAAATTGTTTTGTGGTGGTCTCAAGCATAGTGCTTGTGTTTTTATTTGACACCAAGATTGGATTGGATCGGATCGGAACAGATCGAAACTCTCCTTCCTGTTTGTATTAATTTCCAACCAAACAAACTTAACGGTTTATTGGGCTTCTTATATTATCAAATCAGGAAGCTATGGGTTAACCTAAAAGACTAAAATGACCCAACTAAAATATTTTATAAGGCCATTTGGTATTTGAAGGGTTTTTTTTTTTTTTTTTAATTCTTGATAAAAAAAATACACTACTAAAAAAAATTTGTGTGAGAGGGAGAGGAGGGCCCACCCTGGCCCCTTAAAGGCTCCGCCATGCCTGTCGGTGTTCTTCGTGACTTCTCCGCCTTTTCACCGATCCCACACATTCAAACATGACGTCTACCAACAGTCACTTCTAGTTAAAAAAAACTATTTTAAAATTAATATTTAAAACTAATATAAACCAAACAATTCCCAATTCTTTCCAACAATTCATTATTTTGTGTTAAAATCATGAGTTCTTCATCATCTTCTAAGGTAAAGCTTAAACATTTATTTTAATGCGGTTATGTGGTGGCACAAATAATTTGGAGGTAGAAAAAAAGAACAAACATTAGGGCCCACTCTGGCCCCTTAAAGGCTCCGCCATTGCCTGTCGGCATCGCTGTCTTTGGTGACTTCTACCCCTCTCCACCTAACCTATAAATTCATATATGACCGCTACCAATGGTCATTTGTATTAAAAAAAAAATACTATTTTAAAATTAATATTTAAAACCTTTGTAAACCAAACAATTCACAATTCTCACTAACAATTTATTTAATTGTGTTAAAATCATGAATTCTTCATCATCTTCTGAGGAAAAGTTTAAAATTTTATCTTAACGCGGTTATGGAGACGGAACAAATAAGTTGGAGGTAGAAGAAAATTACAAATGTCATAACCAAGAGCATGGAGTGCATAACAAAACATAAATCGGGAAGGTATCTTAGTTTTATTTTTATTGTTAAGTTATATATGTTTACATTTTATATGTTATAGATAAATGGTGTTATTATTATAACTATTTGTAATTTTACTGTAGTTAATTAAAGTTTTTATTTTATCAAATTACTTATTAAAGGTGCACATGAACATCTAGTGGCCGACTATTTTGCTGAAAACCCTATGTACACCAACGAACAATGTAGGCGTCGGTATCAAATGAGTCGTCGCTTGTTCTAGTGTATTGCCAATGATTTAGCTAGTTGAGGCCCATTTTTCACATTATGATATGATACTAGAGGTAAAAGAGGTTTAGTACCTTACAAAAGTACATCAACAATTCGTCAAATGACAAACGACATTGCTAGCAATTCATGGAATGATTTTAAAGGATGTCTAAAAGAACATCAAGGGGATGTTTGTATGAATTTTCCAAGGGTGTGGTGAATCTATAAATATAGCATAGAGTATTTGCTTTAACAAAAATGGACATTGAAAAACAGTATGCAACCCACGAAGAAAGATATGGATTTCTAGGCATGTTAGGCAGTATTGATTGTGCGCATTAACCATGGCGTAATTTCCGTAATGCATGGCGAATGCAATTTACATGAGGTGATTAATGACATCCCACAATAATGCTAGAAGTTGTCTGCTCACAAGATTTATGGATTTGGCATGCCTTTTTTGAGAGTTGTTGGTTCAAATAACAACTTAAACGTTCTAGCAAAATTGGAGGCTTTCAACAGCATATTACAAGGTACTAGACCTAATTCTTCGTTTATGGTTTCAGGGTGGAATACAAGCATGAGTATTGTCTTGTCGAGGGTATATTACCCAGCAATTGTTAAAACTTACTGGATGCTACTTATGATAAAAGAGAGAAATTTGCAAAATGCCAAGAATTGTAAGAAAAGATGTGGAATGGTATTTGACATGTTAAAGCAACTATGACGTATTGAACAACACCTGGCACGTGTATTAAAGTTTTTATTTTATCAAATTACTTATTAAAGGTGCACATGAACATCTAGTGGCCGACTATTTTGCTGAAAACCCTATGTACACCAACGAACAATGTAGGCGTCGGTATCAAATGAGTCGTCGCTTGTTCTAGTGTATTGCCAATGATTTAGCTAGTTGAGGCCCATTTTTCACATTATGATATGATACTAGAGGTAAAAGGGGTTTAGTACCTTACAAAAGTACATCAACAATTCGTCAAATGACAAACGACATTGCTAGCAATTCATGGAATGATTTTAAAGGATGTCTAAAAGAACATCAAGGGGATGTTTGTATGAATTTTCCAAGGGTGTGGTGAATCTATAAATATAGCATAGAGTATTTGCTTTAACAAAAATGGACATTGAAAAACAGTATGCAACCCACGAAGAAAGATATGGATTTCTAGGCATGTTAGGCAGTATTGATTGTGCGCATTAACCATGGCGTAATTTCCGTAATGCACGGCGAATGCAATTTACATGAGGTGATTAATGACATCCCACAATAATGCTAGAAGTTGTCTGCTCACAAGATTTATGGATTTGGCATGCCTTTTTTGAGAGTTGTTGGTTCAAATAACAACTTAAACATTCTAGCAAAATTGGAGGCTTTCAACAGCATATTACAAGGTACTATACCTAATTCTTCGTTTATGGTTTCAGTGTGGAATACAAGCATGAGTATTGTCTTGTCGAGGGTATATTACCCAGCAATTGTTAAAAGTTACTGGATGCTACTTATGATAAAAGAGAGAAATTTGCAAAATGCCAAGAATTGTAAGAAAAGATGTGGAATGGTATTTGACATGTTAAAGCAACTATGACGTATTGAGCAACACCTGGCACGTGTCTCAGCACCAAAAATAATTGAGACACGTTATATATGCTTATACATTATTGCATAACATGATTATCAAAGACGAAGGCCGGACAATATGCGAATACGATCCAAATGACATTCATGAGAATGTTGTGTCGGTAAATAAGGGGCAACAATAGTCAAATATATGGGTGTTACACGTCGCTCATGTTCACTTGAACCTTCATGCAAATTTAATCGATTGTATTTAGTATAACTTTCGTGTCGATCCCGATGCTAACAAGTAGCTGTGTTTGTAAGTGTAGGAAATTGTAGTTTTTTATGTGATTTCCCTTTTAATTTGTCTTATTTTTCCTTGTAATTCGTATTTCATTTGTTAAATTACATGAAAACATTATTTTAAATAAAATTGGTTAACCAAAAAATGGGAAGGGAACCGCGTCCCTTGATAGGAAGAGTGGATTAGCTAGAAACGAAATGTGACGGGGAAGAAGGGGGAGGGAGGATAATACCTACAACCTAAATAAGGAAAAGTAATTATAATAATTTCATAAATTATCCATACCGTATAAATTATCCAACACATGTACATGCATTCCACATAATTTTAATGTGAAATCATCACTTATGTATGACTTATGACATAGATAGACCACACTGATGTTAGTAACTCGATAAATGTAAACACTGTTAGAAATCATCACTTATGTTCATTTGAGTCCACGTGGTTACCCAATCATCTTAGCCATCAACTAGTCTCAAAAAAACATCCAAATCAATTAGGATAGTGTTCTCGAACAATATTAGTTGTCTTCATACCCTCTTTGGCTACCACTCCGTCAGCCCTAAAATTAACTCATAATTTACACACAATAAAATAATTCATAATTTAGATGTAGATTTTATATTATATTTATATATCAAATTATAAACTTACAAGATTACATATTTTTATAAAAACTAAATTCAATCGTTGTTGAACCAAGATCAGTAACCCATGAAAGGCTTACATCCCCACTACACCTGCCATTGATGGTCGTGTTGCCTTATGGGAAATGGGATACCTGTACCATTTTTGGTAGCGTCACACCCTTTATGAAGTGAAAGCTCATGTTCATAATAAATAAAACAAAAATATGTATTTTTTTTTTCATTTTCATATATATTATTAAACTATACGTTACTTAGAGGGGATGGGGCGTCACTCGTGTCATCCAGGGGTACCCTTGTACCCACACCGTAACACGCCCGCCGTGGGTACTGGTAGGGGTCCCGTGGACCGTTTCCCTGGTAATAGCCAACGGAGAGTAAACTGATGTATTTTAAGACCGTTTACAATATTTTTGACCTTTTACAATATAAAAAAAATAAACACCATATACTTTATTTCACACACATAAAATTTTATATAACCACATACATGTAATATCAAAATGGGTGGTGGCAATTTGTTTCCGATTACATCTCATCGTCGATCAACCCGTGCAAACCACTAACCCATAAACAACCCACCTACTACACAACCACTGACAACAAACGCTCCGACTTTAAACCCACCGGCTACCAATCCATCGAGGTCAGACCCTCCAACATCTGAAATTTACGATCCACAACTTCGTGGAGAGTCGCTGACGGAAGAATTGCATTACGTATATGATTACACAATGGCTCTACTACAACTAGGAGTGATACGGATTGAAGATGTTGTTACAGTGCCAATACGTAATACTCCTACAGTGCAGAACCCACCGGCTACAGCCACAACTATTCCAAGTTGGGCTGAAGGTTACGAAACTGATCTTGGGTCCGAACACTTAATGTATTTGGATGAGGAAATGTCTTGTCCGACACCCGAAAGTGAGGGACATCGATACGAGTGGTTGAACGGACATGATAGTGATCATGACTGTTCTTCGCCCGAGTCAATTTCATATTCTTTCTTTTATTAGCTATGTATTTCTTTAAGTTTAGGTATGTAATAATTTAAATTTTAGGAAGGGAATATTTTATAGAATGGTAATCAAGTTTTACTAGTGTTTCAATTAGATCACTCATAAAAATATTTGTTCTAATTAAGTCATTAAATTTTTTTTTATGTGATAATCATATATAGTTTACCTGAATAACAGGTATAATATCTATGATTGGAACATTAAAGTCAACTTCAGTGACATGATTATAACATATAAATAAAGCTGACTTGTCTAATTGGGAAAAAATGTTTTATAAAAATTGTGAATATTTAAAAAAATTGAGAAAATATGAAAAATGTTTATATTTTTAATCTTTTTTATTTTTTAGTTATAGAAATTGCTAAAAAATAATATTTTTTTGCCATTTTTAAAAAAGTTTGCATTTTTTTAAAAAATTTTCGTTAGTTTTTTACTTTTTTTAATTTTACATATTTTTTTATAATTACTTTAAATTTTTCTTCGTATTTGTTTTTGTAATTTTCATATTTTTTTTCGTAATTTTATTTTTCCTAATTTTTTCGCAATTTTAAAAATATATTTTCTAATTTTTTTAATCCATATTGTTATTGGTAATCCAAGTCAATATTTAAAAAAATAATCAAATAAAAATCATATATGGATTGATGACCTTCTAAATAGGTAAATTGTCTATGATTATAGCATTCTCATCCCCTCCCCTAAATCCCATTCATCAAATTACACTAAAAATCACTACTTTACCCATAAATCTTCCCTCTCTTAATTAAAATAATAATACTTTTATCATTATATTTTTTCTCTCCTCACTCACAACAACTTACAAAAATATTAAAATATATATAGGGGTGAACAGTAGCTTTTCATATTTAGGGTGGAAGAGTGCTTTTCACCAAATATTTTCTCTCTCCTTCACTCACAACCACTTACACTCACCCTATATAATTTGGTGAACACACTCACATACATTTGATGGACCGAATGTGAATGCTCTTAGAACATTAAATAACTTTAGTTACCTAATTGGAATAAATTTTTTTATGATGGACTTGATTGGAACACTACTGAAACTAGGTTACTATTTAGCAAAGTTACCCCTTTTAGGAATGTAATAATTTAAATATTAGAAATGTATTAACATTAATATCATAGAAATTTTAAATAACTAAAATATAGATTAAACATTAATATTATAGAAGTTACAACTATCAAACTACATAATTTTAACCTAACGCAACAATTGTCATGCCACAACATGTTCGAAATTGATGTCATGCGTTGCCACATAGTTACCTTGTGTGATTTGGATTGCCATATCATCGGCAAGATCAGGGTGTAACGTAATCGTGGCTTCATAGAGGGTGTTCCATCGATTACACTTGGCATTGAGAATTTGAGATTCGGCCACTTACTAACGAGCGAATCCATAGTGCCGTCATTTGTACCGTCTAGTCGATTGAATTCCACCAACATTTTGCGCCAAAACGAAGTCCTCCTTAAACTGGGAGGATGATGTCGATTTTGGACATCTCCTCGTCTACATTCCACCGGGCTATTTTTACGAGATGATTAAAAGATGATTGTGGCTTTGGTATTAAAATTATGGGGTTTTATAGGGTAAAAATGTATAGCTATTAGGAAACAGTAATATTACCATTGGGAAATTTAAATAACATTTACTTTTATTAAATTTAAATAAAAATAAATAAAAAATCAGTAAAGTACTACATCTAAAATTGTGTTTCAATTAATTAATTAATTTTAGCAGTGAAGTGATGTGACATCGCACAAAAATTTTTTATAGCAAGTGCCCCTCCCCTTAGACTAATCGGTGTGGGAGGCGGCGGCGGCCCGTCGTGCTCGTCTTGGGCCGGCCAAAACCGCCCCCGACGTGTGAGACACGGCCGAAACAACTACAATAAGACGAAGTGGACGGGGCAAGCTCATTGGTTGATTGATTTGTGTGGGCCAATCTCAACGGTCATATGACAGTTTTATGTTAAAAAAAATAAAAAATTCTATAACCTGTACTGCTCCGGTGACTAGTGGCGGCTCCGATGACTGCTGATGAAGACGGTGGTGGTGTTGTGATTGTTGGTGTTCTGCTGGTTGTGGTGACTGATGAAGACGGTTGGTGACTGATGAAGACAATGAAGACTGATGAAGATGATGAAGGCTGATGAAGATGATTGTTGGTGTTCTAATGAAGACAATGAAGACAATTGTACAATTAATGTCATTTTTTAATTATTTATTTAATTATTATTTATAATTTGGAATTAAAAAAATAAAAGGGTGAATCAATAGGAGTGAAGGACTATTCAAGAAGAACTATCCCTACACCATTTGGTAGTCCTCACTTTGTCTAATGGGTTGTTTGGTTGATTAAGTGCTGAATCATTAAGAGCTCTGAATGGTTAAGAGGTCTGAATGGTTAAGTGCTGAATCATTAAGTTGAACCTCTTAATGGTTAGTTTTCTTGTCCATATTGGTATGAGAGTTTGATTAAGGTTCAGCCTAGTTCAGTGCTTAATGATTCAGCAACATCTCAAGTCTTAATGATTCAGCCTTAACCATTCTATTTAGAGGCTGAAACAAACGCGCTAAATGCTGAATGGTTAAGAGTCTGATTAAGAGGCTACCAAAATAATTTAAAACCAAGTGAGACTCACTTTTTCTGACTTTACATGCCTGTTGGTAAAAACTCTACAATTCACCCATGAAATAAGCTTTCACACAAATGAGTCCCACATTCCATTCCATATTTTTCCATTCAGCCCACACACTGTCTCCATCAACAGATTTCATTAGCTGTACAAACAACAAACCATTGACCCCAATCACCATCATACAAACCTCCATACAAACCTGTAATCCATTCAATTAATTACTAATTCTACACACGTAATTCTCAATTATTTATATCTCATTTTAACAAATTAATTACCTTCTATGTTAATATTCACCTTTTGCATTTGCAGGTATTGTTTTTATTAAATGTCAGGCGGTTCATTACCGGTTGCAGGTAACCGGACTACGGTTCGTGTTGTGGTGGTAGGTGATCGTGGCACCGGTAAATCAAGCCTAATTGCTGCAGCTGCTTCAGAGTGTTTTCCTGAAACCGTTTCTTCGGTTCTTCCACCGACTCGTCTCCCTGCGGATTATTATCCGGATGGCGTGCCGGTGTTGATTATTGATACTGCTTCTAGGTATTGATATGTTTGTTTGATTGATTGAATTGTGGTGTTGTTTGTTAGTTTTATGTAAGTATTGGTTTGTTATAGGGAATGTGTTTGTTAGAAGATATGATTTGGTTAGGTAAAGATGTTATTACATAACCGGATGGTCTTCGGGTTATATTATAGGTCTATATTGAGTGTTATTTGTTTTTGATGAATTGAATTGTGGTGTTGTTTGTTAGTTTTATGTGAGGATTGGTTTATTGTAGAGAATATATTAGTTAGAAGATATGATTTGATTAGGTAAAGATGTTACATGACTGGATGGTGTTGCAGTTATGATCGTCGACACTGCATTTAGGTCTAATTGAGTCTTATTTTTATTTGGTTGATTGTTTTAAGGTGTTATTTGTTTGTTTTATGTGATGAATTCTTAATTAGACAGAATGTGTATCATATTAGTTAAGAGTTTACTGTAATGTTATTACATAAATACATAGTTAGAAGATATGATTTGATAAGGTAAAAATACTGCATAACCGGATGATGTTTCGGTTATGATCATTGACACTGCATCTAGGTCTGCAGTGAGTATTGTTTGTTATAAATTTATTTGATTGATTGAATGATGGTGTTGTACTGTTTGTTGTTAGTGTTATGCAAAGATTTGTTTATTAGAGAAATTATGTTAGTTAGAATTTATTGTTATGATGTGGTTATATAGGTAGAAGATGTGATTTGATTAGGTAAAGGTATTACATGACTGGATGGTGTTCCCGTTGTGTAATCGACACGACATCTAGGTCTAATTTGAGTATTATTCATTATTGATTTATTTGATTGATTGGGTTACACTGTTGTTTGTTGGTTTTCTGTAAGGATTGGGTTTTAGAGATAACTAGTAACTAGATCCGCGCGCGTTGCGGCGCGGGTACCTTGTAATCGTGGAATGGATTTTGATGGAGACAGATTGATTGGCGTTAATGCGTTATGTCTCAAACACAACCGAAATAAGCGTTATAGTCTTATAGATGGTATTTGTTAAAGTTTTTTTTTTTTACTACAAAAGTTAATGTCTTTGCTAATTGCCTTCTCATATTTGTTGTTGATGCCAAAAATATCTTGTGTTCCCTGTCGATTGCCTTCCCAAAATATCTTGTGTTGCTTATCATATAAAGGCTAACTATGTCATGTTCTTCTTACTGCATTCCTAATTAAAAGAAAATATACACAATATTCCAAAAGAAATTGCTTTGTGAAAGTTGCTAGCTATTTTGTGTACCTGGAAGCTGTGCATGGATGCAACTGGAACTTTTTCGGTTTGCCAAAAATATTGCCTTCCCAAGTATCTTTTTACTGTTTTGCCTATGCTTTCCTGTTGTTTAGTTCTCTGTGGGGCACGGTTAGGAGATGTTTATAGTTAGTTTAATAGCTTTGTGCTTTTACATTTCAAATATATATAATTTTGCATGCATGCAGTCTATATACCTGGCGGTATTTACATTTTTCTTTAGGTTAGGGTTGCCAGAATTATAGTTGGTGGTACTTCAGCTTGTTTAACGGCCATTGTACCGTCTTTTTGAATGGAAATGTCAAAGAGTGTAGTTCTTTGTCGAATTTAGTAGATATATGCAGGCATGATTTCCGGATCTGTATAACCATGTCGTAGCAGGAATTTTCCACCATGTGTTCTCTTGCTTCGTTAAAGAAAGCGACTTTTGCCTCTCCACTTTCATCTTTAGTGTTTATCCTTTAGAAAATTAACAAAGAAAATTACATGAATACTGGGTTAGGAACATAGCCATCGTATTCACAAATGGACCGTGGAACTTCAGCTTTCTGCAAATGGACTTGTAGACGTAAGCATAGATAAGTAATAGTACATCTATTGGTTAGTAGTAAAATTACAAAGGTTTTTTTTTTTTTTTTTTTTTACCTCTTTGGAAGCTTCAAAAGTCAAGTAATGTTTTAAATTTATATGTAGACTTTGGTGATAGAATTTAAAGGTTTAATAATGTAATAATTTTATATCATTAATCATATACATACTAACCATAGGCATACTTATCAGTATCACACATACTTAAAAGTTGGCAGCAGGTTTGTGAAATAATAGAATGTAATACATGACATTGTTAATTGCGAATAATCAAAACATCATGACTTTGTTAGAGACCCATTCAGATTTATTGGATATAAAAGCCACCAAAAAAAAATCTGTTAATCACATATAAGTAAGAAATGTAAATGAAAAAACAGGGCACATAAAAGTAAGAAATGTAGGTGAAAAAAAAAAAACTCATTTACTAAAAAGGGGCTGCTGCAACTTTTGTATTTGTGTTAGAATCATGAACAATACAAAAATACTCAGATTATCGAAAAAAACATTGTTGTATTTCAGGTTTCAACTCCAAAAAGTGTAGCATGTTAACCCAAAGTTGTGTAATTTTTAACAACAGATAGTCTTCAAATTGAACTTGTAACTCCAAAATTCAACATTTGAGACAAAAGTGGGAATTATTTTTGGTTCTCCTACATGCATATAAAGCTTCACACTAAACATTCAACTTCACATTTCTCAAATTAGGATCGAGTAAGTTCGAGAGATGAAAACAAAATTCAAAGAATCAAGCAACCGGCATTAAGAACATACCTAGCCAAACCTTCTCTTCCGGTTGACGGCTGGAGATAAACAGAGACAATTGAGGTAACTTACTGGCAATAATTCGAATACCCTATAAACAAATAGTAACCCTGATATAATTCTGGAGCAGAATGTTTGTGATTCTTACCAAAAATGAATCTGGAATCTAGTTAGCATGCGGTAGGACTATATGGAACTTGTCTTTGAATAGGCAAACATTGAAAGAGAAGGATTAGCAGGGGATAAATCTAGGGTTTGATAAAGAAGAACACGTAGCTTAATTAGGTTTTAAGAAGAAAAAAAGTTACTGTTTCTTTGGTTTGTCTGACAACGGCCCCAAACACCTCCTTATCGACCTATGATGACCACTACGTCCTCCGCTAACACTTCCTCCGTAACCGCCCAAAATCGATGCTAAAATAGAGTGAGGCCATTTTCCGCCACATCGCCAGCCTCTTCACTCCTCCAAACCTGAGTGCTTCTCACCGTCAGGCTACAGAAGATACCAGAGAAAGATGAGAGAATAGTCAGGCTTGGTTAGGTCCTCCTAGCGTTACCAGTTACTTTATTTCTCTCCCTCTCTCAGACTCTCTCCTTCTTTCTCTAATCTGACAAATACCGTGTCACTTTGTGTGTATGAGTTGCTGCACGGGAAAAGTTGAAGAAAACAAAAGGTCAAGTGGTCTCACAGGCAACTAAGTTCAAGTACTTAGGATCATTTGTCCAGAGAGAGGGATGGGGAGCTAGATAGTGATGTCACCCATCGCAAGCTGGTTGGTGCAGGTGGAGAGCCGCCAGTGGGGTTTTATGTGACAAAAGGTTCCTAACTAAACTAAAGGGAAAATTCTATAGGGTTGCGGTGAGACCTGCTATGTTATATAGGACAGAGTGTTTGGCCATCAAAAAGACAAGCCCGCAAGATGGAGGTAGCAGAAAGGAGGATGCTAAGGTGGATGTGCGGGCACACAAGAGTAGACCGGATAAGAAATGAGTTTAGTAGGGAAAAGTTAGGGGTAGCTAATATATCAGACAAGATAAAAGAGGGAAGATTGAGATGGTATGGACATGTGAAGAGGAAGCCAATGACGGCCTCAGCTAGAGTAGTGGAAACCCTCACTGCAGAGGGAAAGAGGTGTAGGGGGAGACCCAAATTGACTTGGGATGAGCGGATTAGGCAGGACTTAGAAGAGATGCACCTCTCTGAGGACATGGTCGAGGATAGGGATTAGGCAGTATTATTAGGGGTGGGTTTTGGTTGTACTGTAGCGTGTTTCTAGGAGCTTAGACTCTCTCTTACACTGGTAGGATGCGTGTAAGGGTGATTTCTATTTAAGTATGTATGGTTTATGTTGTTCTTTGATGGCATATATACCTTGTTTTACATATGTGACGCTCTCACTGTTTCTCTATATTATAGTAGCTCTCTATTACTATTTTAGTGTTGTTTGCTTGTCGATTGCGTGTTATGGAGCCGAGGGTCTCTCTGGAAGCAACCTCTCTATCCGCAAGGATAGGGTTAAGGTTTGCCTACATCTCACCCTCCCCAGACCCTACTCTTAGCTATGCTAATTGTGCGATTTACTGGGTAAGGTTGTTGTTTTGTTGTAAACTTTAGTGGAGAAAACCTAAAGTCAAGAAAGCTCCTAGCGCAAACCATTGGTGTCTTTTGATATATATAATAATGTATCAACTATCATTTAGAGTTTATTGTTATGTTATTACATAGTTACAAGAGATGCTTTGATTAGGTAAAGATATTAGTATTACATAACCAAATGATCATCGGCACTACAGCTAGGTCTATATTGAGTGTTATTTGTTATTGGCTTATTTGATTGATTGATTTGTGGTGTTGTTTGTTAGTTTTCTGAGGATATATTAGTTAGAGTTTATTGTTATGTTATTGCATAGTTAGTATGATTTGATTAGGTAAAGATGTTACATTAGCTGATTAGCGGATGGTGTTCTGGTTATGATCGTCGACACTACATCTAGGTTTATATTGAGGGTTTTCTTTGTTATTGATTATTTGATTGATTGAATTGTGGTGGTGTTGTTAGTTTTCTGTAACGATTGGTTTATTAGGGAGACTATATTAGTTAGAGATTATTGTTATGTTATTACATAACCGTAGTTAGAAGATATGATTTGATTAGGCAAAGATATTACATAACCGGATGGTGTTTCGGACTTCGGTTATGATCATCGACACTGCATCTAGGTCTAAGTTGAGTGTTATTCATTATCTCTTTATTTGATTGATTGAACTGTGGTGTTCTTTGTTAGTTTTATGTTAGAATTTGTTTTTATTTTATGTTATTACATAGTCAGTTAAGATATTACAATTAATCTAACTAATATATTATCTCTAATATTGTTAATGTAGTTTGGAAGGTAAGGCTAAGCTAGAGGAAGAGTTGAAACGAGCTGATGCGGTAGTGTTAACTTATGCTTGTGATAAACCTGAAACTCTTAATCGCCTTCAGACTTTCTGGATTCCTGAAGTTCGTCGCCTGAAGGTTTTCTTTCCACTCATATTTAGTGAGACAAAACCAGTACAAAAAAATGAAAAACTAAATGCTATTGTTTATATTTACTGTTTTTTTATATATCTACAGGTGAAGGCACCAGTGATTGTGGTTGGTTGCAAGCTAGATTTGCGTGATGAGCACTTCCCAGTGAGTCTAGAGCGGGTGATGGCTCCTATAATGCAGCAATTTAGGGAGATTGAAACTTGTATAGAGTGCTCTGCAGCTAATCTTGTCCAGGTATGTTATCGTGTGTTACTTTATCATCAATGTTACAAGTTAGCAATTTTGTCAAGATTTCAAGTCCAATAGTGATACTGTAAAGAGATATTAGATTATCTAAGTTCATATTTTTCTGTGTTATTTCCACCCTTTACTCAAAGTCTCAAACATGTACTTTTACTTTGTAATTGTTATACTTGATTTCTTTTCTTGTCATATATATTTTATCTATGGTCTCCTTTATCCCATGTCTTTTTTAAGGAGTAAGCACACACGGGCACTCAATCGAAAGCAATAAATGTCAAGATATAACGTGGTTCAGTCTAAGTTGACCTACGTCCACGAGTGGCAACTAGGGTTATTCGTTATTAAGTGATGAGTTTGACTATAATTACATATCATATACATATAGACTAATCCAGAATTAATAGTTTCGTGCTTAAGAAATCACTAAACGGGCTGGCTGAGGGCCAGCGGTCCTGCATCCCTCCCCTCTCCTCTCCTGCGCCCACATGTGGTGGCCCGAATGTAGGATAGGACTATGAACGCAACATTCTTTTGGAAATCTTCGAAGTAAAAGGATGTATTGTTTATCTGACTATTACGCCACCAGGCAATGCCCTTTGATGCTTAATAGTTTAGGCAATAACACTACAGAGAAACTAATAAAAGTACGAATTAATTACTGTATTCTTTTGGGTGGAGTTTCTTGTCAAAATATCTAGATCTTAAGGACAGTTAAAATGCATTTAGAGAAATTAGAATGCAGGAGCTTTGTTTGCTGAATCATGTTTAGACTTTCATCTTAGCCCTAACTTGTTACATGATTAGATACACAAGCTTATTTTATCTTGTAGGTGCCTGAGGTGTTTTACTATGCTCAAAAAGCAGTGCTTCATCCAACGGCCCCCTTGTTCGATCAAGAATCTCAAACTTTAAAACCCCGATGCATAAGAGCATTAAAAAGGATATTTATTCTTTGTGATCATGACATGGATGGTGCGCTAAATGATAGGGAGTTGAATGAATTTCAGGTAATTTCTCTTCTGCTATCTTCCATAGTAAGGAAGTTTTTATACTTTCTTCTTATAATGAGATCCTTGACTTCAGTTTTCTACCAAATAGTGCATCTGTGTAGGCATAATGAGCTACTTTTTTTCCTCATGACAGATTAAATGTTTCAATGCTCCTCTACAACCTGCTGAAATAGTGGGTGTTAAGAGAGTTGTGCAAGAGAGGGTTCCTGAAGGGGTCAACGATCTTGGGCTTACCCTAACTGGATTCATTTTTCTTCATGCCCTATTTATTGAAAAAGGCCGCATCGAGACCACATGGGCTGTCTTGCGTAAATTTGGTTACAATGATGACATAGAACTACGTAAAGAGATTCTTCCTGTTCTATCTAAAAAGGCTCCTGACCAGGTTATGCTCTATTATAATTCAATTAATCAAGGATGATTTTCAGTTATATTCAGGAAGTTGTTATCTTTTGTCTTTACTTTTGTCTCTGTTTGACCTTCACATGGTCTATAGAGACTTTTGCTTAATTGATTAATAGATTGTATTGAGTTAACACGCCTGTGGGAAATGCTCTTTCTTAATGCAACTTGCAAGTATTGTTTTTTTAGAAAACATTAACAAATCATGTTTTTGTCATTAAGTTATAGTCTGTAGCTACACAATTACATACTTCGATATGAATGAATACTTAGTGCATAGTTTTGTAACTTATGTAGTTATAATAGCTAAGTTAAAATTTTAAGAGCCTGAAGTAAGTTTTAAATATTCTGGTTTAACAGTGATAATTAACTGAAATGACTTATCAAGTTGTTATGTTGATTGGTTTAATTATTTTATTTGTGTTTCTGAACACATTACTTTGAGTACATGCATATTGCACAGAATGCACGCCCGTGACACAATAGATTACCCATTATGTAAGCATGCAAGGTTGAGCTTTCAAGAATTGAAATGCATTGTCAATAAGCTTCGTGTATAAGTAGTTAGTTTTTTTTTATTTTTTTCTGATTTTACATTTCATAATTAGCGATAATCTTTTAACGTCTGTTTCCTTGTAGAGTTTGGAGTTGACTAGTGAAGCTGTGGACTTCCTTATAAGGGTTTTCAGCTTGTTTGATTCTAACAATGTATGTATTTCTTTCACATTGTATTCTTAATATTTATTCAATAGTTGCTAACTACATTATGGATCTTTACACTTGATAACTGTTCGACTGTTCCAGTAGATGTTTAGTAAATTTTGCTTCTGTATGTTTAAATAGCTTAAGAACAGTGATCATTTTTTTGAAGTAGGTAATCATAGACTTGTAGTAAACTACTAATTTTGGTCAATTGTTCCCTAGTTGGAAACTTGAAATAATGTTGTTCGTGCCTGTTTGGCCTTTCACTTATTTATTACTTGACCCGAGGTTAAGCTTGTTGTACACCTACCGTCACCGTGGTGTGGTGTGTAACAACTAACGTTTTCCCAATACAAACTGTAATGCCTATCCTTCTTGGATAGTATTAATTACTTGTTATTTTGCTAGAACGATGTGTTATTTATGCAAGTTAAAGAGAAAATATTTCGGAAAACTAGTTTCTGTTTGTAGGTTTTACCCAAGCTGACTCTAGAATTTATTATTTAACAGGTTAATAAGTCTGATTTTTTTTTTTCACTTTTGTTTAATGAAAGATTCTTTTTTTCTTCAAATCGAATGGATGGCAAGCAAAGTGAAACTATCTTTTGATAATGGTGTTATGTGACTTTCATAAAACATTCATGTCTTCAATTATGATGATTAGTGCCATTGTAGTAAACTCCCATTTTTTAGCATTTGAAGTTATTTTTCTCTTTATTATTTGCCTTTAAAGTAAAAGTTACATACCGAAACTTTTAACTGATATACATGCATATACCTCATATGTTAACGTATACACTTGCTAGGATGGAGCTCTACAAGATTCTGAGCTTGATGAGCTGTTTTCGACTGCACCAGAAAGGTCAGTATGTTATTTCAACTTATATTGTGTTTGGTTTTATCCTTCGTGGTCTTTGTTAGTAATTTTGTACGTTTTTGTTTGGGGCAATTTCATATATACCCTTACAAACTTTAAAAATATCATATATACCTATACAAAACTAAAAATATCATATATACCATTACAAAGTAGTTAAAATATCAAATATACCCAGTTCATTAAAAGCAATTTAATAAGTGACCATTTTGCCCTTGTTTTCCTAAAACTCAAATTTCATATCTGTCCATCTTTAACTTCAAATTTGAATTGAAACATAACACTTCTGTTGAACAATTTGGGAAGATATAGCTCCATTTGATCAATATATAACTCAAGAAAAAGTAAGATTCAGATTGAAAACTATTTAAAATAAATAAATAAATAAATAAAAAAGATAGCCATAAGTTCTTGGTAACTGAGAAAATCAAAAGCAAAATCGATAATCCAGAAAGAACTAAAGCACTATATTCTTAGTATCTGAGAAAACATAACCACAACTAAACCAAACCAAAGAAGCCGACGCCGAAAGTGTTTAGAACAAAACAAATAAAAATGCCGTTGATCAAAATCAAAATACCAATATGTAATGCAAGTATAACCTTGTTCGATTATTTGATCAGAAGCTTGTTTTTCGTTTCCGTGCCATCCAGGGAACAGTTCAGGAGGCGACCAAGATTCGGTTTCTAGATGTTGATCACAATCAAAATCAAAATTAAAATTAGGGTATAAAAATTATAATAGAACGGGGTAAAATGGTCATTAAGTAAAAATTCAATAATGTTGGGTATATATAATATTTTTAGTTTTGGTTGGGTATATATGAAATTAATCCTTTTTTGTTACCTTTAGCAGTTCCTAACTTCCTATTATATTATTATAG
The DNA here is from genome assembly GCA_032199755.1 of Ambrosia artemisiifolia. Taxonomy (NCBI): domain Eukaryota; kingdom Viridiplantae; phylum Streptophyta; class Magnoliopsida; order Asterales; family Asteraceae; genus Ambrosia; species Ambrosia artemisiifolia. The sequence continues at coordinate 52,748,628 of CM063520.1, forward strand.
TGTTCTATGTAAGTTTTTTCATATTAATACTTTCGTTCGGACACACCTGATTGACGAATTTACGGTTAACATTTCTTCGGATCTAACGTATAGTAATTTGTAATGAATTATGTTTTCTTCTTAGTCCTTGGGATGAAGCTCCTTACAAGAATAGTGTGGAGAGAACGGAATTTGGGGATATAAGACTTTCTGGTTTTCTAGCTCAGGTACATGTAGTACTTGAATACTCGAATCGGTTTTCAACAAGTATTAATATATTGTTACTTCCCTAAGTGTAGACATTATATTGTCTTTCAGGTGTTGGATTATGTTAAATTTCTATACTTTCCTAAGCTTATTCTCAGGGTTACTGACATTAAACTCATGGTTGCAGTGGGACTTAATGACGTTACTGGACCCCTTAAAAAGTGTAGCCTATATGATATACCTGGGATATACTAATGATCCTGCAACAGCACTCCGTGTTACTAGGAAAAGAACCTTGGATGCTAAAAAGCAACAATCTGACAGACATGTTTTCCAATGCTTTGTATTTGGGCCCAAAAATGCTGGCAAGACTTCCTTGTTAAGTTCATTTGTGGGAAGGTGACTTTTTAAAGCTTTTACTATTTAAAAGTTTTGCTAAATGTTCCGAACCAAGTTTATTATCTCCACAAACTTCTTAGAGTTTTTTCGTGCTGCTACCTTTTGAAACATGTCAACTTCCAGGCCTTTTCAAAACACAGATGGTTCAACTGGCAATCAATCTTATACAGTCAATGCTGTTGATCAGCTTCGGGTAAGTGTTTACTATTACATTGTGATTCTCGAATTGTACTTGACAATGGTGTCTTAACAACTTTCATTTTTTGCTTCTCCAAAACTGAAACTGCAACTGTCTTTCTTTTGTTAATTTAGAGGTGGAAGGGTAATCTGTTGTATAAGCTCAAACAGTCGGGTCTACCCAAAACACTTTTTTTGTCTAAAGTGTTGTATCTTTATCAATATTGAGCGTCTCAATATGATTAACAAAATGATTTAGGATGCTTTATGCATTACAGATATACTTTGGGTGACTTTTGACCCATTTATCTTTTAGCCAACATATTGCTGTGTGACGTTTTAAACAGACAAAATCAACCCATCCTTAAGTAATTGTCGAAATCGTGGAATCTAGAGGGTTTTTAGTAACTCCTATGCATAGTGATATTAGGGCATTTTAGTAATGGTATATTTTAGGGTTTACTATGTAGATATGATGTATTGTAAATATCTTTATTAGTTTTTCATAATTAGGACTTATAACTTGATTAGGTTTTATTTGTATCCTTATTGTACTCCTATAAATAAATTTTTATTGTTCTGCATGGCATCAATTGACAAGATGAAACTATGGAAGTAACTATATTGTATACTTATTGTATCTATTTACATCATAGAACGGGGAATCACATATAGAAGGAGGGATCACCTATAAACGAAACCCTAGGGGTGAGCAGAAAACCGTTAACTGAACCATAATCGAAAACATTAACATAATTAGACCAATATAATTGAAGAAAATGGTTAACGATGGTTCGTTAATTCTTTTTGTGATAACCAACCTCTTTAGTTCGGTTATGGTTACATATATTGCAAAACCGAATTAACCGAGCCGAACCAATCAGTTACCTGGACCACTATATTTAAGTGAAAACCAAACCGGACCATTTGTGTTAACTGAACCGCTATATATAAATTATTATTTACACTTGATAATTATACTACTAATTTATTCAAAATGAGTTGATCTCTGCATACATAGATACATATATGTGTGTGTATATATTTGCATGCATGTATATGTGTAGGATCAAGATCCTTTTTTGTTACCATTAACATGACACGTCTCACAAGTCAAAAAATTTATACAGATTTTGCATTAGAATATGTTCCTTTTTGGATATTAGGTTCACTATTATGAACCCACGGGCCCAATAGGTTTCTAGAGTTTGTATTCCATTCTTTATATATTGTAATGCATTATTCCGTATTTTACCATTTAACACTCCTCAGTAAATCCCACCAATAGCAAAGCTAAGGTAGGGCCTGAAGAGGATAAGATGTAGACAACCTTACCAGGAATAGAGAGGCTGCTTCCAGTGAGACAAAATACACAATGTATATCTTTGTCAAATCAACTCAGCACTTAAATCGTCTCCGTGGGTGTGCGTCTTATAATAATATATATTCTAAATATAGACTTGCAATTGGAACAAACTTTTACTAGTTTACAGTGCGTAACAAGATAGAGAAAATGTATTCTGCTTTTTGTTTGAGTAAAGTTCATTGTTTCATCATGCTAGACCATACTAAGCTGATCAACATTGAGTTGATAACTTGGTACCTGATTTATGTCTGTGATAGCATTTAGTTTTGGGCTGATTATTGTCAGGCCCAAACCCAAACCCAAACAGTAGGTCCATTCGGTGGTTCTGAACTGAATAACCGATCCACCGTCAATTTTGAAAATCTCATAACCAAAAATTTCTAGCTTTTTACGGATGTGATAAATTCGGCTTTCTGGTAAAGCTATAGTGAAGACATGAGCTAACTAGTTTCAGTTCTAACATAAGGGGTAGTGATTGTCCCATCTTCAAGTAGTCTGTGCATCAACTGATTCTGTGTTTTTGGATCACAAGTAGTCTTGCCATAACACTATACTCTGATTCTGCATTTGGCGAAGATACAACACTGCTTCTTACTCTTCCATGATACAAGATTGCCTCAAGTAGGATATATTAGTTAGGCTTCATTGTATTATAATCAGGAGTTAAGATTTAGTGTGTTTTCTTTGTATTCTTGTTTTACTCCTAAATAGTTGATCAGTTACATACAATACCTTATGGGTTTTCATGATATTATAGGGCACCAGAGGAAGTATACTGATATCTTCATATTAAATATGTTTTTTGTCGGTTGTTTCTCTTAGCCATCTGCTATTTTTCCAGGGAACTAAGAAGACTCTTATATTGCATGAAATTCAAGAAGATGATGTCAAACAGTTTCTGTCCGATAAGGATTCTTTGGCTGCCTGTGATGTAGCAATTTTTGTTTATGATAGGTGAGTTTCATACAACACATAAACTAGAGTTGGTCCCTATTGGTACATTTGTAAAAAAAAGCTAGAAAAATGCTCAAAAATCAAAACTATGTTTGTGAATTGGAACATGAAAGTCCCGGCAATAAGCACAAACCAGTAACTTAACACCTACATATGGGTTGGGTAACGGGCCCAAATGAATTCAGGTCAATACAAGTAACTTTTATGTTCGGGTTAAAACAAGTCGGGTCAAACTGGACCACTCATCAACATTTTTCCCCCTTTGCTAAATAACATATGAAGTTGTATAAAAAAAGAGACAATAGTATTGAAACAGTAATATAAAGTGTTTTTCTTACTATATGTCTATATGAATGTATGATACAACCCAATTTGACTAATTCGACCCTTTTGACCGGTTTCTTCTTTTTTACCCATTGATATAAAACACTATCAATTTGACCCATTCATAATGACGCCTAATTGACTGCTTCGCTTATTACAGTTCGGATGAATATTCCTTAAAAAGAGCATCAGCACTTCTTATGGATGTAGCTAGGCAAGGTGAAGATACCGGTTATGGTGTGCCATGTCTCTTCGTTGCTTTAAAGGACGACTTGGATTCTTACCCAATGGCAGCCAGAGATTCAGACACAGTAATTAAAATTTTACTGCTTACATGATATTTTTTTTGAAGGTTTTCATAATATAAAAGTTAACACTGACTTAAAAATGCCCGTTTGCGCTAGATATGTCGGGAATTGAAAATAGATGCACCCATCCGTATCAGCATAAAGAAAAGAGAGATGAACAATATCTTCTGGAGAATTGTAAATGCAGCTGAACGTTGTCATCTGAGTGTCCCGGAAACCGAATATGGAAGAAACATGAAGCAATATCGTCACCTTGTTAATCGCTCCCTCGTGTTTGCTTCCGGTAAAAACTTAAAAATCACTAAACATTAAACACACCAATAGACATGGCAAAATTAGGGGTGTATATGAGCTGAGCCCAAGCTCGAGCTCGACTTGTTTAACTTAAGAGAGCTCGAGCTTGGCTAGTTTATTATTTATATATTTTATATATATCTATATAATATACACACACATGACACATGGCAAAATTAGGGGTGTAAATGAGCCGAGCCCAAGCTCGAGCTCGACTTGTTTAACTTAAGAGAGCTCGAGCTTGGCTAGTTTATTATTCAATTATTTTCTTTATATACATATATATAATTATTTTGTATGTATTTATAATTTTATATATACACACATATTATTGATAGAAGTATGAAAGCACGCTACTCTTTGGTGCAATTATCCTTTTTTGTATAGTGTTAGTATGCAGAATTTATCACACCAATAATTTAGTTTTCTTAGGAAGTTTTATGCATTATAAGTACACTTGGAGACTCCCAACCCACCTGATCAGTTTTAAGCTATTTTTCTAATCACCTTTAAGTTAAAGGTAAAACGTTACCCAAATCAGCCCATTCACAAGTCATTGGATTGAAATTTGCGTGTACGCAATCCTTTTGTTATCCTCTCTCTTTCCCCGGTAGTTGCCTAGTTGGTATGTATTTACATTTTAATAATAATTTTTTTTTTCACAAAATTGCAGTCGGAGCTGCTGCAGCTGTAATTGCATTGGCAGCATACCGAGCCTATGCTTCAAGGAAGTGCCATTCTGCTAGTTAGGTCAAAAGCATTAGCTCTCCCTGAGCTGCCTTATTATACGATCAAAATAAACGGTTGGTTGCTTAATATTTTCCCCGCTTTTTTCAAACTACATTTGTACAACAAAAAAAAAAAAAAAAAAAAAAACCTTAGTCTGCCGTATTATATGATCCAAAATAAACGGTTGGTTACTTAATATTTTCCCCACATTTTTTAAACAACATTTGTACAAAAAAAAAAAAAAGAAACTTAGTCTCTAACCTCCAAGTATGTTTATCTTTGCAATTTTCTCCTTACCAATTTTTATTGCTATTCAAACTCGTTATGTTATTATTTCAAGTTCTCATTGATCTTTAAAACCGGCTTGTAATTAATTCTTGGTATGCCTAATAATACGGTGGGTTGTAATTTTACATTATTCATGATCATTCATAAACAGTTGGTTCAATACTAGCCTGTAACTTTAAACCAATGATATATAATCTAACGCTTTCACTCGAGCAGGAATATAGATATTAATCATCTACAGTTTGTTACCATTATGGCAAACTCGCCTTCCAGGCAATTAGCGCCAAAACATATCTCATTTGACCCGTTAGAGATATAAAAAAAAGTCGAAGTCCGCGTATTTGTGTAATATTGCAGCAATTGGACAACGAAAAAGGGTGAAAGTAAAGACACTGATGTCCTGATTTTCAGGGGTAGCTTTTGATCCTTGAATGATGGATAGAAGTCAATTGGGATGGAAATGTTTGAGGTGATGGTGTATATGTATCCATCTCTCATTGGTTGTTGACCCAAAAATAATTTCAATTTTCTCAATTATTTGTCTGCATCTTCAAAGATTCCAGTCAGTGATTAAAGGCACAGAAAGGGGTGGTTTTATTTATTTTATTTATTTATTACAAGTTTTGGACTGGTATTGGATTCAGCTTATGAGTTATGATGTTACATCTTATCCTCACCTTTTATTTTCCTTTAATTTCTCTTTCCTTTTATTATTATTATTATTATTATTATTATTATTATTATTATTATTATTATTATTATTATTATTATTATTATTAGGAAATTCTATTTTAATAATCCAAAATATGACTCACTTGCCGATAGTAATACATACTTACTTTGATCAATGATACTCTCAACTTTCACTTATGTTGTCAAAAGCATCATAGTAGCATAATTATCATATATTTTATTTTCACACTTGATTTATTCTTGATTTTTTTTCACTTTTCTTCATTTTTGTTCATAATCATCATTGAGAAAGAAATCGGGTGGTTTCTTCATTTGGTTCATAATTATCATTGAAAAAGAAATCAAGTGGAAATCAAGCATAAATCTCTGATGATGATGTTATTTGGATTGCTCTTGGCAAAGTGAAAGTTAGGAGCACCATTGATTATTATTGGTCACTAAGTCATACTCTAGAATTTAAAAAATCCAATTTCATATATAATAATAGTAATAATAGGTATTACTCTATATATTATTTCAAGACATGTTAGGCAATAGGAAATTTTTCAGCTTCCAATTTTCGCCACCGATATTTCATGGGTTTTATTTTTAGCACTACATCCTCTCCTCCCTCTTGAAAACACTTTCTTCCTTTTTATTTCTGCTAACTTTTTGCAAACCCTCTTCTTCACACCATCCAAAACCTATCCTTTTCCCTGATTGATTTACACACCCACACCCACCGATAAACACACACACCGGTGACGGTACACGGCTGAGCAAGGCGGGAACCGGCTACACTCCTCCCCTTCGACATCACTCCCATTCACGTTACCATAGAGAAGGAAGACAGATCGTAGCCAGATTAAGATAACGACGGTGGTTATTTTGGAGAGAGAGAGAGAGAGAGAGAAAGAGAGAAACTGGCGCAACAAATCTAAGGGTTGTAACACCGTAAACCGATATCGACTAAATACCCGCCGCGCAACGCATGGGGAATCACACTAGTTATTATTATTTTTTGAACGGCCAACAAATGTGCATTTGATACTTTTAGAAACCTTGCTCCTGAAGCAATCCGGTTCTTAGATCGAGTGCAACACGTGATACATAGTAACTCTCCAACAGTCAAGGACAAATGTTTTATTTTTAATAGAGTGGTTTTGCTATTCAAAAGGGGGGTAGCGACGTAGCTTGTTGCATGTTTACCAACCGCCCACTTGTAAAAATGTTGACCGTTAAATGAAAAAATATTTGTATTAAAAAAATATTGAATGAAAAATTATGTGCATTAAGACAAGTAATAGAAATTTAGAGAAAGTATCTGGTATAAAGTACCTTATTATACAAAGTGTAGGAAGCCACTACAATTTTACACGTGAAAACGTCGGTTACAACCTCAAAACTCGTTGTTAATCCTTGTTTTTACGTGAATCCATTAATTACATTATAATCCACTACAAATATATTTGTATTATAGACTTTTACACACCCAATAATTACATTCTAATCTTATCAATTATATGTATCCCTGTTTTTACGTGAATCCAAATTCAAATTCTCGTAACTGATTACACTATTTTCTTTCACTATCTTTTTGCCAAATTGAATTCGTAATCCCAGAATACTTATTTCGATCTTAGTTTTTTTCAAAATTGATATTCAATTGAAGAGTTTATCGACATGATCGGTAGGTTACTATGTTTTTTTTTCATTAATATGTAATCATATTACTGTAATCATGAAGTTATAATTTATGCAGACTTAAACATTGAACCGGAACATTCAATCGCAAAAGATCCAGTTGCAGAGATTGATAATATCGTTTTTAAGGTATATGTTTGTGTTTATCAATTGAAACGAAGATGATACAGTTAACATTACAAATTGCCTGTTATAATATCTTAATGAGTTTTTTATACTAAATGCGTTTTACAAAAACAAGTGTGTCTTACAAAAACCAAGTGCGTTTTATAAAAAAAACCAAGTGCGTTTTAAAAAAGAAAACCAAGTGAATGTGTTTTATATCATATTTTGTGCTTTGAATAATATCAGAACTAACGTGCGTTTTACAACACCATGAATGCGTTTTATAACATCAACATCTGATATAACAATATTCAGGCACAAACATAAAACACATCTATAATTTTCATCAAACGCACGTTATTGTTTCACATCCATCTATACAATAATATTCAAGCACAAACACAATCACTCATCGTATTCATTTTGAACTGGTCAGCTAATTGGTTGCTAATCGAATATGAAGATTTGCTTACTTGTTTTGCGTTTTGGAGCCATAATCGGTTGTTAATCGATTGATCGTCAGTGGTTTGAACTTCTTTTAAAGGTGCTCTGTTTTTTTTGGTGTACAGAGTATCGTGTTTTGAAGGACTGTAGGTTTGTGATTTCCATGATTAGGGCGGACGGGGTGGTCCGTGATGGCCACCCCGTGGTTGTTGTGATACCGCGAAACACCGCCCCCGCCAAATTATCGCGGCCGTGATACAACCACGGCGTGACACACATCACGGCAATCACAAAGCATTTGCAATGTTTTCCATTCTTTTGTTTTTAAATTTGATTTTTTTTAAATATGATTTTTTTTTGTTTTAAATATTAGTTGGTTTTAAATATGAGTTTTTTTATTTTTATTTAAAAAAAATGAGTGTGATACCATTATTCCACTCCATGCTTTACACTACTAGAAAAATACCTTTTCTTGACATTCTTTTTATGATATACACCTATTTAATGACATCTCCGGCGAGAGTATCGCTGGATATTGGAAGGCGTAAGTACTTGACGGACTTGAAAATACAAAGAGAGAACACTTACATGAAACATTTGCCCGAAATTAAAAAAAATAAAGATTTGAAGGTGTTGAAGGAATTGCACGAAGACGTATAAGAACAATACAAGTCGATTCTCATCGAACGAAAACGTGAAATTTGCCACAAGTGAGGTTGGGCATGTAACTTTTAGTTTTTTTTTCCGGTTTTTTATGTTTATTTTTATGTTTTTTTATGTTTTTTTTCTTTTTTTTATTTAGTGTAATTTTTTTATTTAATGTAATGTTTTTAGATTATTTAAAAAAACAAAAGTTTAGTGATGAAAAGTGAACACCACCACATTTGTTTAGTGATGGAATGTGATAGAATGTGATGAAATGAGGTGGCGGAATCTGATTGTGTGTGATAGTGTGATGAGTGTGATAAAATGGTGACCACCCCATGTGCCCTTATAGCAAATCAAATTAATTGTCAATTAATGAGATGATTTGGGTGGTATAATTATAAAAAATTCAAATTTATTAGGTGTAATTTGTCTAAATTATCCTTGAATCGTTAACATCTTCTTAAAACGCGTTGATTAATTACGATCGTGCCAGCTTGTTTTTAGACTCTAATAAATGGCTGGAAGTGTTTCTTACACTTTTTATGTTAAAACGCTTTGTACAATAGCTTCTCTTTAGAAATGTTTCATATTGTTTTAATATTTACATATTTGGTATTTGAATTATGTAAATGGTAGTTATTATATTATTGAAGATTTAAAGGTGAATATAAGGATAGCCTGAGGAAGATCTTGACAAAAATGGTTTGTAAGATTTTGTCCGAGTAATCTACTATTCTTTGGTGTGTTATCTTTTCTGTATCTTCTTATGTGGCCCAGCATTCTCTGTCTCTTACCGATTGGTGTAACAAAAATACAACATTTAAAGTAAATTTTTGAAAGCTAAATATATCATTCTCGGTATTTTAAACTATAAACAACCATGTAAATACATACATAGGTTGAAAGAGAACTACATCGTCAATTCTTATGGTTTTATGGATAAAGAATAATTTAAGTTATGGTATTTTTATAATTATGTGAAATATCGTGTGCAAGTTAATTGTCAAAACACATAGAAAAACGAAGTGAATATAGTATTGTAAATAAGTAAAATTTAATAGTATATGTTGTATGTATTGATAATTACAATTACAATACTATATATAAACATATCACATGGTAACTTTTTTGTAATCTACTATTCTGGTTATCACACTACATGTGCCAATATTTATACTTTTGTGTGATTACTCATGCATACATTGTGTATGCATTATTGGAATAATGTATGTATTGATGTTTACATTATATTTGTTACAAAAATGTGATCATTGTTGCATAGAGCACATGTGTTTCTGATGATAATATTAGTGTAATGATAATATTAGTGTATGTACTAATGATTACACTGTGTATTCATACTTAGTATGTTGTATGGATAAGTGATTACGCTACACAAGCCCCACCCATTATGGTGTGGTGGTAAAGGTGTTGGGATTGTAAAGGTGAGGTTGGGAGTTCAAGCCTCATAAGAGGCAAAAAAAGGGTGTAATAAAAAGGGGAGGAAATTAGCCGTTCAAAAAAAAAAAAAAAAAAAAAAAAAGTGATTACGCTACATGTGTTATTCATAAATTAATGTATTGTTACATACATTGCATGCGTTATTGATGATACTTTAATGTATGCATTAATTTACATTACATAAGTTACAACTGATATATTGATGTATGCATTGGTAATCACACTACTCTTTTACCATATTGATAATTTTTTTTTTTTGGAGAGTAGTCTTTCAGCGGTAAATCCCGTGTTGATAATAGTATATCTTATTTCGATATTCTCTGCATGTTTAGCGCATGGCGTTTGCTTGAGATTTATTTCAATTCCTGTTGTTTCATTTCATATGCTAGTTTCTATTGTCCGTGTTCATCTTTTTTTTCGTTTCATTTTTTAATTGTTTATCGCTTCAATTTGTTCTCTTTTTTTGGAGTCTTTTTGAAAATGACTTTTCGAATCTGATGCGGCACTTTCATGAATGTGGGTCTATTAGTATGGGTTGTAGCTCGTCTTTCATTACTCTAATTCCAAAGATCAAATCTCCGGTGAGCCTAAAAGACTATAGACCGATCACTTTAGTAGGCATTGTGAGCAAGGTGATATCTAAGATCCTTACGCTTCGTATAAAGAAGGTTTTGAGTTCGGTTATTTCAAATACGCAATCTGCGTTTTTGAGTGGTAGATTTATTTTAGACGGGCCGTTAATTATAAATGAATCGATTGGGTGGTTAAAAAAGAAGGGGAAGAGGGCTTTCTTGTTGAAGCTGGATTTCGAGAAGGCATATGATAACGTGAATTGGTGTTTTTTATTGTCGGCGCTTCAACAAATGGGATTTCCTACAAAATGGTGTTCTTGGATCAAAGGGGTGCTAGAGTCCGCGCGCTCAGCAGTTTTGGTAAATGGGTCGCCGACATTCGAATTTCAGTGTCATAAAGGGGTTCGGCAAGGTGACCCTTTATCGCCTTTTCTCTTCTTAATTGTCATGGAGGTCCTTCATTGCCTTCTTGACAAAGCGGTGGAGGAAGGTTTGGTAAAAGGCGTTCATGTGGGGGAGGGGTCTACGTACATATCCCACCTTTTTTATGCTGACGACGCTCTTATAATTGGGGAGTGGTCCACAGAGAATTTGATGGGGGTCGCTCGAGTTTTAAGGCTATTTCACCTTTGCTCCGGTCTCAAGATAAACATTCAGAAATCGTTCTTGTATGGGATCGGCACTGTAGATGAGGATGTAGAGGGTATGGCGGATGTTATTGGATGCAGGGTTGGGTATTTACCTTTCGACTATCTGGGTATTCGGGTTGGGGCAAACATGAGCAGAATATGTCAGTGGAACCCGGTTATCGACACTGTTAAGAACAGGCTCTCGTCTTGGAAGGCTGATACTCTATCCATGGGAGGGAGGCTTACGTTGATCAAATCGGTACTCGCTAACCTTCCCATTTATTATTTTTCTCTTTATAAAGCTCCGGTGAAAGTTATTGAGATGTTGGAAAAGCTTATGCGAGACTTTCTATGGTCGGGTACGAGTGATAGAAGGAGGATGCATTGGGTTGCTTGGGAGGTAATCTCGTCTCCTAAGAACCAAGGCGGTTTGGGTGTATTGAGGCTATCGGAGGTTAATATGGCTCTTCTAGCCAAATGGGGCTGGAGATTCAAGGTTGAATCTGACACGGTGTGGCGAAATGTTATTATTGGTATTCATGGGGGTAGGGGTAGGTGGGCGTTTCTTCCGATTCAACGCTCCCTTCCCGGGTGTTGGAAGGTTATTGTGAACCAACTGGAGTCGATTAAAGTCAATAATATAACGGTCCAAAGTATGATCAAAGGGCAGCTTGGGAATGGCCAGTTGATTCGGTTTTGGTAGGATCCTTGGGTGGGTGACACGGTGCTGCGCGAAAGGTGGCCAAGTCTTTTTGTGTTGGACAAGAATAAAAATTGCTTGGTCAAAGATAGGCTAAATAATCTTTTGGTTGGGAATCATTTCATGGCCAATTGGAGTAGAAGTCCTAGCACTGTGGTGGAACTATCCGAGCAACAAGATTTAGAAAGGCTGTTATCGGATCAAAGGTTAAGTGACAGGTTAGACAAATGGGCCTGGTTGAATTCTAAAGATAAGAGTTTCTCAGTTAAAGACTTTAGGAGTTGGCTTAATGGGTTTAAAAGTGGGCCAGCCCAAGGTGTGCTTAAATGGGAAAGTTGGGTGCCTACAAAAGTCTTTCTTGTGGCTTGGAGATCGGCTAGGGACAGGCTCCCTACTAGAGCAGCTTTGATACAAAGAAGAGTGCAGATCCAGGATCCTAAATGCCCGCTCTGTGAGTACGGTTTCGAAGATTTAAAACACCTTATGGTTGATTGTGGTTTCGCTTATGGGGTGTGGAGTATTATTTGTCGCTGGTGTAATCTGGATCCTTTCTTTGCATACGAATATGATGACTTGCTAATGTTGTACAAGAATGTCCATGGGGGGAAATGGAGGAAAAAGATCGTTAGAGGTATTGTAATGATAACAACTTGGGCGATATGGAACGCGAGAAATGAAAAAGTGTTTCAAGACAAGACAAAAAAGGTGACCGAGGTTGCGGCAGAAGTTAAGTCTAAAGCGTTTCTTTGGTTGAAATTTAGATCTAAATTTAAAAACATTGTTTGGTCGGATTGGGTCAAGAACCCGTTGTATATATGTTCTTAGTTGTTGAGCGGCTCTAGTTTAGAGCTAGCTTTGTTTAATGAAAGTTAATGTTCAAAAAAAAAAAAAAAAAAAAACATGTAACCAATTTTTCTAATCGATCTCCTGATTCGTAGCATGGCTTTCTTTTTATATGTTTTGATATTTATCTTGTGTGTTTTAAAAATTTTAATAAAAAAATTGTTGAAAGTCGACATTACTTCCGATGTTGTTTCATTAATCATCTTCATTATTTAAAAATTTTAATAAAAAATAATTATTTAGAAAAAAAAAACGTTTAAATTAAAAGAGGGTTCAAGCGCCAAACCATTATAACCATACCATTTTTACTGGCTACATTTACAGTTTTTTTAAATGTTGTTAACATGTTTACTTAAATTTTTCTAAAAAATCAAGAAAAACATCCAATGAAGTATGAACTTAGGTAGGATGGGGCACCCTCGGCTTGGGCTTTGAGGCTTAAGTAACCTCACGTCACGGTTACACGGTTCCGGCCTAAGAGGCTTCGAAATTCGGCTTGAATATTGGGCTCGTGGATACCGCACGGCTTGGCTTGAATTCAACGGTCATGTGATCGTTACATTTGATAAAAAAAATATTTTTAAATTTTTTTAAACATTATATAAACACACAACTCATACACAAAATTTTATAACCCTCTCATCCAACAATTAACTACCATTCTCTCACATCAAATTTCACACTTTCACAATTATCTTTTCAAATGGCAAATAAATTACCTATGATTATTCCACCAATGGAGTCGAATGACGATATTTCAAACGATAACAGTCTTTTTTTTTAACGATGTGATTGATCAAGTTGACGAGAAAGACACGACATCATAAAAAAAGTCGTTAAACGTGATTGCGAAAAAAAGTAACCAAATCCTTATGAACGACTATTTTGATGCCGAACCCAAATATAATGATGATGTTTTCCGCTATCGGTTTCGTATTTCGAAACATTTGTTTTTAAAAATTGTTAACGCCATCGCACCCAAATATCCATGGTTTCAAGAGGGTTACGATGGGAGGATGAATAAAAGTTTTACACCTATTCAAAAAAATCGTTTCTGCCATTAAACAACTTGCACACGGTAACACACCGGATGAATATGACGAGTATTTGTGCATGTCTGAAAGGACTTCACGTGAGTCCCTTTATTTATTATTTTTTTTTGCAACGCCGTAATTAAAACTTACGGCGAGGAGTTTCTGCATCGACCCACAAGCCACGATGTTGCAAATTTATACCAAAACCAAGAAGAAAAATATCATAATCCTGTCATGATGGATAACATTGATTGTGCACATCTAGAATGAAGGAATTGTCCAAGAGAGTTGAAAGAAACATTTACGAAAGGTACCTACAATCACCCAATGGTTGTACTCGAGGCAGTTGCGTCACAGGATATGTTGTTTTGGCATGGTTATTGTGGTGCGCCCGGTTCACTCAACGACATCAATGTCCTCCAAACTTCTCCTATTTTTCTAAATGAACAGAATGGAACAACGCCTAAATGTCCATTTATTGTCAACGAGCACACATACAAACGTGGATACTATCTAACCGACGGGATATACCCTACTTGGGCGTTGTTTGTGAAAAAAATTCCATATCCAACGGATCCAAATGAAAAGAATTGGAAGAGATTGCAAAAAAAGTGCAAGAAAAGATATTGAACGTGCTTTTGGAGCTCTGAAGGTAAAATGGGGCATTTTAAGGCGACCCATGCGTGCCTACACGGTGGACAAGATTAGAGCCGTGGCGTATACTTGCATGATATTGCATAACATGATCCTTAAAGACAAGGGAAATACCTTCTCGCCGATTCACATTAGGGATCTAGTTGTTCAACCTGTTTTTGACGAGGATGCCCTTTGTGAAATTATGGATCCACACATGCATTTCCGACTTCGCATTAACCTAGTCGGACATATTTCAACTCAAGACCTACCAAATCTCGAAGAATTCGATGACGTTGCTGAATTTAATTTTTAATATTTTAGTTGATTTTTTTATGTTTCGTATTTTTATTGTATTTGCATATTTTTTATTTTATTTAATTAATGTTTATTTGGTTTTATTATGTTTTGTTTTACTTAATTAATATTAAAAAAGAAAAAAAGTTTTATGGTACTTTAGGTTAGGCCATTTCCCGTGTTTAGGCTACTTTAGACTATTTGAGAGGTAAAATGACATAACAGTAGGGATTAGCATTTTTTTCCCGAGTACCTATACCCATACCCATACCCATACCCATACCGGTACCCGTGTCCGTACCGATTTTGGGTACTCGGTATAGGTATCGATAGCCACTTTTATTGGTTTCGGTATTCGGTACTTTCGGTATCGATACGGGTACTGGTACAGGTAAAAATGATACATGTACCGAATTCTATATACTAATGAATTTAATAATATGTTTTACTTCGTATTATACTATTTATGGTATTCGTATCAATTTTACCTATTTTGTACATACACCATATTGGTACTCGTACCAATTTTATCAAGTTGGTACCCGTATAGTATTGATACCCGTAATGATTTACCTACTTGGTACTCGTATAAGTGCTCAAAAAAAAATAACAAAGTGGTACCAAAATGGGTACCGTACCGAAATACCGGTACCGATACACGTACCCGTACTCGTACCGTACATATATATTCGGTACGGTACTCGATACCCACTTTTGTTCAAATTCGGTACCGGTATTTTCGGTACGGGTATGAGTACAAGTACATGTACAGTACTGATCTCATCCCTACATAAGAGTGTGTGATTGGTTACGATGGGGCTACACGGGGCTTGTACCCCTTCCTCCCTAAAAGTGTTGTTAATGTTTGTACTTGAAATTTGCTGAAAAATCAAGGAAAACATCCAATGAAGCATGAACACCTCTACTGGCAGATTTTTCTCTTTGTGTATTATAAGCCTTGGGCTGTATGTATTGTTGGTTGAATTTGATAGATAATGAGAAGGAGACAAGCTGCAGGGGGTTGGATTTGCAAAATCCAAAATCTGGTTTAAAAAATCAATGGGCCCATTTTGATATTGTTTGGTGGGACTTCATTAGTCAATTGTACCAGATCCTCCCCTTTTGGGCAAATCTTTTCCTAATAATTTTTGTCCATCATATACATACATACATAATGTATATGTATTACCATCTTGACAAAAAAATATATTGATGGTAGAAGGGAGTTTGGATCCTTTTAAATTCGTTATCAATACAAGCCAACATTAAATAAAACAAATAATTCTGTATTGGACAAGTTGTGTAAAATTTGGATTTTGTATTTGATTAGGTTATTTTGTGACTATATAACTTTTAGAAAACTTGTATTAAATGAAAGAGATATATTACTAGTAATAATGATATGACGATCAATGTTAGTAAAAAGAACCAAAGGCCAAGTTGGTTGTTCTCATCATGCCCTATCATGAAAATTTTGCTTGATATGAACACTCTCCATGCTTGGCTCACGACCGTCTGTTGGAAGACTTGGTGTGATTTCCATCAAAAGAAATCCTGAAGCGCCCCATCCACTTTAAGTCGTACAGAGTAAAGAGTCCATGAGATGACGCAAGCGTATCTCACAAAGCTACTTACTGCTAATACAAGTTTAAAAGTGCACATTTACAGACTTACACAATGGTATACATTCAACAAATGGTGCTATTTGAAAGCCATATGTGGCATGACACCTAATATTGTGTGATACGGCGTCGACGATGCACCATTTCTAAGCTTGGTTATTGACCATCACTATCTGTAGACTCATAATACATGGAGGAGTCTAGTATTTAACAGTTATGGTACTAATGCATACTCTCACATATCCCTTTATACAAAATTAACAGTCCTCAATCAATCTAACATCGTGGCAAGAGTTTATATTGAGGACTCGTGGCCTTAGGTTTTACATATGACATTTCTTTCGCTTTTAGGCTGGGAATAACTAGTTCAAATTGTCAGAAAGCGGGCTATGTTATTTCTCAATATTCTTAAGAATTTTCTAGATATGATCACTACTCAAAAGTCGAAAAAAAATTAGTGTATAAACCTATGAGTTAAAGAAACCCAAAATGTCAAGTATACGTGTAACATTTAGGCATAATATGCAAGAAATTTAGGGAAAAACGATAGCCAAAAATGAGATGAATTAAACATAGAAATAAGACACAGCCTTATAATTATTATATCTTTTAACAACTATCAAATTTGACATATACAAAATTATACGGATTGTCCTTATGGTTTCCAAGCAATAACGTGTTAGGGTATTAAGCAACTTTTTTTAACTTGGTCCGGGCTTGTGGTTTAAATTTTGTAACAAAAATGGGTATTAAGGTTAACGGGTGTTAAATATTAACTGAAAACACCCTCACGTGAGGGTATTTATGTCTTTTCCCAACCTCTTTGATTTCTTATAAACCCATGTTCATCTTCTTGGTCACTCTTCTCAGACAATCAAAATATCACTAAGGAACCGACAAATTACTAAGGGGTGATTAGGGTTTTGAATACGATAACAATGTGGAACATCCGAAAGGAAGACGACGATTATCATGAAAATGTTTATGGTGAGTATATTTAATCATAGTAGGATTTCGAAGTATCATAAGAATGCCTTTTTTTTTAAAATCTTTGCTTTTTTGTGTTACGTGTATATCCATAATTATTTTGTGTAAAGCTATACCATGGAGGGGGTTTTACTAACTTTCTCGATAGGGTTTACGGCTTTACGCAAATGGTAAGGTTAATTATGTGGATTTGCTGAGCAATGATAAATTTTGTGTAAATGAGCTAACTGAAATTGATGAAGAACTTGGTTATGGTAATGGGCTAACTCTGTATTTTCACTATCTAAGTCCTGATGATAACTTAGACCTTGGATTAAGGATTTTAAGCAACCATCAATTGTTTTGTTTTTTTTTTTTTTCAATTTATATTGAAGATCTCTGATATTGTCTTCCATTTTATTCCTTGACCTCAATAGCCTAGGAATGACTACATCATATCCACGACACATTGGGGTGTCAATCCAAGCAAAGATTCCGCACCTGGATCCTTGCTACAAAAGAATTAACAAAAAAAGCTTGGGCAAAATTTATATCGTGTAGAAGTAGGCAAACTTACCGGCTGAGGACAAGAATAGAACCGCCATCCAGAGTTATGGTCCGTCAACGATGTTCGTTTTGTAGTCGGTAGTCCACAATAACACAAAACCATTCTTGATTTGAGCAGGAGGAATGGTTGATTGCAGGGAAGTAGGGGTGATGGCGTTTAATCGATGGGATAATAAAACAGATTGGGTTTTATAATAATTCAAATAGGTTGGGAAAAGACATTAACACCCTCACGTGAGTTGCACATGAGGGTGTTTTCAGTTAATTTTTAACACCATTACCCTTAAATACCCATTTTGGTTATAAAATTTAAACCACAAGCCCTGAATAAGTTAAAAAAAGTTTCTCGATACCCTAACACGTTATTGCTTAAAAACCATAAGAACCAATCTGTGTAATTTTTTCTTCCAAATACTCATATTGCTATATAGACTTAGGGATAGCAAAATTTAGTTGAAACCAAATAAAAGTAGTTGATGTGTGCGTTATAATAATGGGCCATAGATTACTCGAGCGTCAAAATTACTTTCGTGTAGTCTTTGATTCTAACCAATGAAATAAGATAATAAACCCGTTGCGTCGCGTGACAGAATAACCCTTACCCCGTCGCACGACGCCGCATGACTTTTCTTCAGCATTCTTTTTTCTTTAATTCCCCGATCCTCTACAACGCATCCATAGGCTCAGTTTTCGTCATTTAAGTTCGTTTTCAGTTCCTTGTTCATCCGGACACATGCAAAACACAAAATAATAAGTACAATACTAAATCACAACTAAAACGACACAAAACGACTCGAAAATTGTACAAATTATACATTGAAAGTAGATGTATTTTATAATACATCACCCCTCAACTTTGTCGGCGAAGTGTAAAAATATTTTTTTTTCTTCTCCATTTTATGTATCGGTATACCACCGAGCAAATATTAGGATACCTCTAGTTTTAAAAAAGTTACGCTACCCTGAACTTTTATTCTAAATCCACCACTGGTGCTAAAAGGGGCGACATATCATGTAGGGTCCAATTGCTTCATAAAAATGTCTTAGAAAATTATTTTATAAAAAAAATACATTAAAATCTGCATTGGATTTTGGGTCTAATTTTTTGAAGCAATTTGAATTAAAAGGATACCTGCCATTAAGCAGTAGTTACTGATATGTTCAACCCTAAATTCAAACTCCTCTTTGGTAATTCTCTGGTTCTCAACAATCACCTAGATTACGTACTAGTTTTCGCAGATAATTGTCTGACTTTTATCCGATAGAAAAATTCAAGTAAACCATCAAACTGTTTCGATCTGAAAGTGTTATTCACGACTATCAAATTTTCTGTATGTTATTTTCTATAATCCCGAATAGGAAATTCTTTAATGACTCATTGAAAATAAAATATATAACCACGTTGAATGTGCATATTTGTATCTATTTGTTTCTTATATGTATTTGAACCAACTGTTAGAAAACTTACAGTGAAAATGGAGAAGAACTGAAAACAAACAGGAAGACAGAAGTAAACAAGTTAGCGTAAAACAAAACCGGGCTTGTGTTTAACACAATTCCCTTAAACAGATTCGTCGTCTGTTCCCAGGGTACACCGGTTCAAACAGTGACGGTGCACTGCGGACTATCCCACTTGCCTGAAAAGAAATAGAAATGCTGCTGCTTCTGTGTTTGCGAGTCTGTATTGTGTGAGTATGATGCTGTGTGTTCATCACAGACTAACCATCTGTTATTATATAAGAATTCGAAAACCATGAGTTTCAACTGCATAATCATGGTCATTTAAACCGAGTAATGACCATTAAATCATTTAATTGCAGCTTAATGATAGAAAACCGAAACGTCTTTTGGAAGCTGAAGACCAGGCGACTTAACAGCTTCTGGAAGCTCTCTTTAAGTTACATAAAAATTAAACGAGTAGCAAAAACCAGTGTCGCGCGGACCCGGGTTTTTCGAGCTGCATTCGTGTCCGCAGATGCGGGCGTCGCGTTGGTTCAAGAATTTTTCCCGAATCAGAACCCATTTTTGCACCCCCCCCTGCGCGCGCGGGTAGGTGCCAGAGTATAAAGTAACTTAACATTTTAATTCTTCCATTCAAGCTTCACCTTATAAACCCATCAATTTTCTATCCCACTACCAATGTGGGACAACTCACATTCACACAACTCCAACAAACCCCCACATGAATGGGAGTTGCTCTCAGAAACAACATCATTCCGATTAAATTTCAACAGTTGAGTTTTGCATACGATAGGTAGGTGTGACCCTTTGAACCTTCGCTTATGAAACGCACTTAGCCCACTGGCTCTGAGTAGAACGCGATGTCTTTGAACTCGTCTGCCGTTTGTGTGGACGACAATACGCTTCACACAAAACTCTCCCTGACAACGTCAAGTCCTCATAGTTGTGTCCGTTATGGTCATGGACACGTGCCTGGTTCTGTGAGAGCTCTTAAGTATTGTGCCCCAACAATACCCTTCGAAGCGACCCCACCTCTCTCTCACATAGGTGATCTACTGGGATTGATTACCTCAGTCAGATCATTAAAAGCCATAAGCTTAACCTCAACCTTGTCACTTTTAGGAATGGACTAGGAAGCTTATTAGATTTATAGTAAGCTCCCTTTTTTTGAAAACGTGGGGTTTCCAACAACTCTCCCCCACAGTGACCTTCGCCAGTTCATACAATTAGGTTGTCCTATTGAACTCAGATCTTGGGATCTCCAGTCAGCTGAGTTAGGTTTCCTTCGCATAAACTTAGCCTTTCATGGGCTTTAGTCCCATTCCCATTGACGACTTCTGAACTAACTCTCTGCTTAAGCCTTTTGTTAGCGGATCCGCGATGTTATCCTTTGACTTCACGTAGTCAACAGTGATAACTCCTGTAGAGATTAGTTGTCGTACTGTCTTATGTCTACGTCTTATATGCCTGTTCTTACCATTATACATTGTGCTATGAGCTCTGCCAATTGCCGATTGGCTATCACAATGTATGCATATGGCCGATGCCGGCTTCGGCCACCTTGGTATATCCTCAACAAATTGACGTAGCCATTCTGCCTCTTCACTTGCTTTATCTAAAGCGATGAATTCTGATTCCATCGTGGATCTAGCAATTACAGTTTGCTTAGATGATTTCCACGATATCGCTGCACCACCAAGTGTGAATACATACCCACTTGTTGCTCTGGAATCATTCGTGTCAGATATCCAATTTGCATCGCAGTAACCTTCAATAACTGCTGGATATCTACTATAATGCAGCCCGTACTCTCGTGTGTATCTCAAGTACCGAAGCACCCGTGTCATGCAACCCCAATGAGTTAAACTTGGGTTGCTCGTGTATCTACTTAGCTTGCTTACAGCATATGCTAAGTCTGGTCTGGTACAACTCATCAGATACATCAGGCTGCCAATAATTCTTGAGTACTCTAATTGGTTAACAGGCTCACCTCGATTTTTAGCTAGATGTTGACTCGTGTCAATGGGAGTTCTAGCTACATTAGAGTCATTTGCATTGAACTTCTCAAGAATTTTGTCCACATAGTGAGACTGACTTATCACAAGTCCATTCTGGGTTCGTGTGATTTGTACTCCCAAGATCACATCTGCCAATCCCATATCTTTCATGTCAAACCTTGCTCTCAGGATGTCCTTCGTAGATTTTATCATTTTCTCATTACTACCAGCAATGAGCATGTCATCCACATACAAACACAAGATGACATATCCATCTGGTGTGTCTTTCACATACACACACTTGTCACATTCATTGATCTTGAACCCAGAATCAAGCATGACATGATCAAACTTTTGATGCCATTGTTTTGGAGCTTGTTTCAAACCATACAAGGATTTTACAAGCTTGCATACTTTCTTTTCTTGTCCCTTGGCTATGAAGCCCTCGGGTTGTTCCATGTAAATCTCTTCCTCTAGATTTCCATTCAAGAAAGCCGTTTTCACATCCATTTGGTGAACTTCCAAATTTCTAATGGCTGCAATCGCAAGAACCATCCTGATGGATGTTATTCGCGTAACAGGCGAATATGTGTCAAAATAATCCAAGCCTTCTCGCTGTTTATATCCTTTGATCACCAATCTTGCCTTGTATTTATCAATGGTGCCATCTGGCTTCATCTTTTTCTTGAATATCCATCGATATCCTAGTGGTTTGCATCCCGCAGGAAGATCCACTAATTCCCAGGTGTGGTTTTGTAAAATAGAATCTATTTCACATTTTATGGCCTCCTTCCACTGAGGTCCATCTGAGGAATTTACCGCTTGTTGGTAAGTTTGCGGATCCTCCTCGACCACATAGGTGAGGAAATCTGGACCAAAGGATTTTTCAGTCCTTTGTCTTTTACTCCTTCGGATTTCACCTTCATCAGTTTGAGGTTCATCATTTGTAACCTCTTCTCTTGAAGACCTTTCCCCAATTGGGTTTGATTGGCCTGGTTCATCATATAGAACATTCTCATCAAATGGGTTTGGTGAACCCAATTTAGGCCTTTCCAAGCATGGAAATATGTGCTCAAACCAAGAAGCATCCTTAGACTCTAATATAGTGTCATTTGATACTCCAGGATTCTTCGAGTCATGCACAAGAAATCGAAGTGGACCACCCAGACGAGTGTATCCAATGAACACACAATCTACAGTTTTGGGTCCTATCACAAGACGCTTTGGTGGTGTTACAACCACCTTAGCTAGGCACCCCCACACTCGCAAGTGATTATATGATGGTTTGACTCCCGTCCATAATTCATACGGTGTTACATCCTTCTCCTTACGGGGAATTAAATTTAGAATGAAATTTGCTGATAACAGCGCTTCCCCCCACATGTCCTCACTCACCCCTGAGCTTATCAACATGGCATTCATCATCTCTTTCAAAGTTCGGTTTTTCCGTTCCGCTATGCCATTTGATTGAGGAGAGTAAGGAGGTGTGAGTTCATGTATGATTCCACTTTTTGCACAAAGATCAGCAAAAGGTGAAACATACTCACCACCTCGATCGCTTCTTACTTTTTTGATCTTTTTGTTAAGTTGATTTTCAACTTCGGCCTTGAACACAGCAAATTTGTCAATAGCCTCATCCTTACTCTTAAGTAAGTACACATAGCAAAATCGTGTGCTATCATCAATAAAAGTGATGAAATACTTGTTCCCACCTCTAGTAGGAATCGCTTTCAAGTCACATAGATCGGTGTGGATCAAATCAAGAGGACTAGTGATTCGTTCAACCTTTTTGAATGACGTTCGTGTTTGTTTTGCTTCGACACAAGTTTCACATTTATGGTTTGAGTCAATATCAATTTTTGGTATGCTATTCAATTTAATTAAATGTCGAATGGAATTAAAATTCACATGACCTAGTCTACCATGCCAAACATTAGAAGACTCAAGCAAGTAAGCAGAATTATCGTTATTCATTCCATTCATCACAGTTACATTTAACTTAAACATACCATTTAGGGCATAGCCCTTACCAACATACAAACCACCTTTGGTCAACACGACCTTATCAGACTCAAACACCATTTTGAACCCAAACTTGTTCAACTGCCAACCAGACACAAGATTCTTACGAATCTCAGGAACATACAACACATTTGACAAAGTAAGTTCCTTTCCCGACGTCATCTTCAAAATCACATTTCCTTCGACTTTGATATCCGCGGTAGCAGAATTCCCCATGAAGAGCTTTTCACCAGTTACTTCTTTGAAAGTGTTGAAAAAGCTCTTGTCAAAGCACACATGCCGGGTTGCCCCGGTATCAACCCACCAATCCTTGGCATCCGTTCCAACCAAGTTTGCTTCAGTGACCATCATTGACAAATCAGAAATCATAGCAACAAGCTTATCAATCATGTTTGCTTGTTGGGCATTTTCTTTCTTGGGAAGCTTGCATTCACTTGCCTTATGCCCTTGTTTGTCACAATTATAACACGTTCCATTGAACTTCTTCTTCCCAATCCCACCTTTAGGTCCAAGGTGGGAGCTCTTCCCGTTGTTTTTCTTAAACCCAGCCCTTTTGTTACTCTTGTTACCCTTTGATGATTGACCATGTTCAACAACATTAGCTTTAGCGACTTCATGACCAACAGTTCTCTTTTGAGCAACTTTGTTGTCTTCTTCAATGCGAAGACGCACAACCAAATCTTCAATTGTCATTTCCTTTCGCTTATGCTTCAAGTAATTCTTGAAATCAATCCAGCTTGGTGGCAACTTCTCAATAATCGCTGCAACTTGGAATGTCTCGCTAAGCATCATTCCTTCTGCATGAATATCATGAAGAATAACCTGCAATTCTTGAACTTGGCTCATGACAGTTTTTGAATCCACCATAGCAAAGTCCAAGAATTTCGCCACCACAAACTTCTTTGTGCCCGCATCTTCGGTTTTGTATTTGCGTTCCAAAGATTCCCATAAATCTTTGGCAGTAGCAGCTTTGCAATACACATTATAAAGCGAGTCAACCATTCCATTTAGGATATAGTTTCGGCACAAGAAATCAGAATGATTCCAAGCATGAACCGCGCTCACAGTCTGAGCATTCATATCCTCTTCAGCAACTTGAGGAGCGGTTTCAGTTAAGAACCTCGCAAGGTTCAATGTTGTCAAATAGAACAACATCTTTTGCTGCCACCGTTTGAAGTTTACACCAGCAAACTTCTCAGGTTTTTCAGCGTGGCTTGCCCCCGCAGTCGGCAAAGGCACCACTAGACCAGTGGTAACAGTAACAGCATGAGAGAACACTGCAGAAACTCCGGCGACAGTGGAGTTCGGGAGAGCAGCAGAAGGCATGGGCTGTGAGTTCTCCATAACTGAAAAGAAATAGAAACTGTAAGAACACGAAATCTGTTTAAGTTTGTTAGAAAACTTACAGTGAAAATGGAGAAGAACTGAAAACAAACAGGAAGACAGAAGTAAACAAGTTAGCGTAAAACAAAACCGGGCTTGTGTTTAACACAATTCCCTTAAACAGATTCGTCGTCTGTTCCCAGGGTACACCGGTTCAAACAGTGACGGTGCACTGCGGACTATCCCACTTGCCTGAAAAGAAATAGAAATGCTGCTGCTTCTGTGTTTGCGAGTCTGTATTGTGTGAGTATGATGCTGTGTGTTCATCACAGACTAACCATCTGTTATTATATAAGAATTCGAAAACCATGAGTTTCAACTGCATAATCATGGTCATTTAAACCGAGTAATGACCATTAAATCATTTAATGGCAGCTTAATGATAGAAAACCGAAACGTCTTTTGGAAGCTGAAGACCAGGCGACTTAACAGCTTCTGGAAGCTCTCTTTAAGTTACATAAAAATTAAACGAGTAGCAAAAACCAGTGTCGCGCGGACCCGGGTTTTTCGAGCTGCATTCGTGTCCGCAGATGCGGGCGTCGCGTTGGTTCAAGAATTTTTCCCGAATCAGAACCCATTTTTGCACCCCCCTCTGCGTGCGCGGGTAGGTGCCAGAGTATAAAGTAACTTAACATTTTAATTCTTCCATTCAAGCTTCACCTTATAAACCCATCAATTTTCTATCCCACTACCAATGTGGGACAACTCACATTCACACAACTCCAACACCAACTACACACTTTTGAAGAGGACAATGCATAGGTTAGTCTTTACATAAGAGTGATAACCAAGGTTTTATAATTATCATGATGGAAGTTATAAATATAGATCTTAAGTTTTTTTTTGAACAACCAACAAAATTTTATTTACGGACTAAAAAAAACTAAAACAAGAAAACTAATAGTAACTTAAGATCTATATTCTTAAGTTACTATTAGTTTTCTTGTTTTAGTTTTTTTAGTCCGTTAAGTTAGACTTGGGATCAACAATTCATCGTTATTTAATTATGTAAAATCATTTTCATATCTTATTAGGAGTTTAATATATTACAATAGTTGATATTTAACTAAACAATTTACTTAATTCTTTACATACATATATTAGTTGCCGTTAAAAAAAAAATCTTCACATACATATTGTACATCTTTCGATAAAAAAATTCCAAAGAATGCTAAGTATTTACACCATATCATATTATCATCCATCAAAAAGGTCGTTTTAATGAAATTTCAACTTTTTTTTTTAAACCGAATTAATATCATATAATTACAACATTGGATATTTTGAAAACATTAGCTTAAAATCCGCACTTACCTCAAATATATCTTTAAGTTGAAAAATATTTTTTGTTCGATTAGATCTTCTAAACATTCCTGCAAATATTTGTTATGAAATTTTAAAAATTCATATAATTCCTGGTTATATAAATAAAAGAATATATACAAGTGGTAACATTTTTTTAATTTGTGCTCTGTAAACAAACAATTTTTTTATTATTTAACTGGTGTATTATTATATATTAATATACGTGTACACGTATTCTAAAAATAATTATTCTAGTTAATAACTCATTCATTTATGCCACCGTATTTTTTATAATATAATTAATCCCGGAAAGCTTCTGGAATATAATCTAGTATTAAATAAACAAATTGTAGGACGTCTTATATAACCAAGATTTATTATTATAAATTCCTTACATTTATACCAAGACACAAAAATATTTCTCAATTTCTGTCTTATTAAATCACTATATGTTGTATCGTGTGCAAGTGTCAGAATACTAAAGAACGAGACGGATTAGATTGACACGATAACGTCCTTTTATTATCGTTTTAATAATAATTATTGTGTCAAGTATAATTAAGCAAATTACTTCTATCAATAATAGAATTTCTTATAGCTTTTCTTTTCCTTTATCTTAAAAAATGTCTAATAAAAATATTAAAACCCAATAAAAGGTGTAATATATATATAAAAAATGGCATCAAATTATACCAACATAAACCACAAACACCAAAACCAACATTATGAACCAAAATTCGAGATGTTGGGATCCACGGAGAATATATTGCCAAAACACACGAGGAACATATACAACTAAGGTGGGTTTGCATCTAAATATTTGTCATGGGCCCTAGCTTCACTCTCATCAGTCTTATCCATTATATAATGTTGCTTAGTCACCTACCCATCAAAACATTATAAAAGTTTATGCTATATTATATGATTGTGGTTCATTTATAATAAAATCAATACAATATGACAGATTGTTTACAAGTTTTAAAATCAGTCATGTTACATATATAATGTATAGAAACAATTGTTTACAACTTTTGAAAATCAGTAATGTTACATCTATTTTACTTTGTATTTTTTTCTAATTAACAAATACTAGAATGAAATATATATTGTTAGTATTTGACACAAAATCCCATTTGTCTAGCACCTAGGGTTCATTCCTTGTATGTGGGTGACTGGTGCCCTGCAATTCTACACCCACTAACACCCTGCAAAATGTGTGGCTAAGGTTTAAATTTAGGATTAGTTCTTATCTGTGAACATTGTTTGCCTTGCTTGTGTACTTGAAAACTTTAAAAATAATTGTGGTATTCATGACTGGACCATATATGTTCTCCATTGGCTTCTCTTTAATTCTTGTATAACAAGCTATACACGAAAGCAACACGAAATTGGTCCATGAAAAAAGCATTTATATACGATGATTAGGAAAACACAAATTTTATTCGATATTCTGACTAGCGTTTGCCTAATATGACTACGAATATGTCAATGTTTTTCGACTCTAACCAATACATGGCTATTGTAGATTTATCCTTTGAAAGAGTATCATCCATTTTATAATCTTTCTATAACCTACCCGGCCATCAAAACATTATAAAAGTTTATGTTATATTAAATTATTTTGGTTCACTTATAATAAAATTAATTTGTTTTTGAGAAACAATTGTGATAAGTTATATAACATTAAAGTGTTAAATGATTATTTGCAAGTTTTAAAACAAGTCTTGTTATATATATAATATGTGTAGAACCGTCTGTTTACAAGTTTATAAAATCAATAATGTTAAGTATATTTAAAAGCACAATACATGAAATATATCTTGTTAGTATTTAACATAAATCCCATTTGTCTAGCACCTAGGGTTCATTCCCAGTATGTGGGTGACTAGATGCCCTTCAATTCTCCACCCACTAACACCCAAAGTGTGTAAAATGTGTGGCTAAGGTTCAAATTTATGGTTAGTCTTATCTATGAACATTGTTTGAATTGTGTAATTGAAGAACTTTAAAAATAATTGTGGGTATGCATGACTGGACCATATATGTTCTCAATTGGTCTTCTTGTATAACAAGCTATACATGAAAGCAACACAAAATCTGTCCATGCAAAAAGAATTTATCTACTATGATTAGGAAAACGTCAAATTTTGTTCGATATTCTAACTAGAATTTATCTAATATGACTAGGAATATGTCATTTTTTTCGATTCTTCAACCAATACACGGTTGTTATAGATTTAATCATTTGAAAGAGTCTTATCTGAATCGTCAAACAATGGAATTATAAGTTATGTTCATTGTTATGTAGTTTGTAGGGGACAAGAAAACCATTAAACCTAATATTATCAATAGTTAAGAAAAAGTGACATCACTTAAGCTTGGCCACATGATTGGAATAAGGTGGAATCTATTCTTGTTGTAAAAGGAGATTAAGTTGTGGTTGATGATGTGGCTTAATGTTGAGTCCATGGTGGCTATTGGTTAATGTTATGTGGGCATGAATTAGACCTTTTCTCTTCTTTGGTGCTCATGAATTCAAAGTGGGGAGTTACGACCAATATAATTTCGCTCACCACCTTTATTTATTTTATTTATTCCTTTTTTTGTACATAATTATGTTGCCTTATGTTCTTATTTGAGTTTATTAAGTAATTACTTTTGGGGTGCATTTTCCTATTGATGAGATAAACAATATTTTTAATTGTAATCAATGGGGGTGAAAATGCAACGTACACCAAGATGTAATAAGCCGATCCCATAACCCTCAAATCACATTGTAAGATTAATTGGCATGCTATATATAGACAAAACATATGAAGCTACGTAAATGCCTTCTATTAATCTACGGGTCTCTTCTCTCGGTCATGAGTTGGTTTAAACTACATGCAACTGCACATCACACGCACCACACATCGTGAAATTTGACATAATTTTTAGTATTAGGTAAATCACACAACTAATTAACACAAATCCATGGTTTTGCATCTAGAATTTCTTTTTACAGAACTTTCAAGACACACAGCTATATTATATAGTCTAAATAGATCACGTAGCCGTGTATTTCAAATAAATATATCGAATTTCACGATATGTAAAATATGTTTTTTGTTGGAAAAATGGTTAATGAAATGCATTTTCATAAATTTTTGAACTCCAATAAAAGTAGTATCTATATGAGTAATATAGATATAGGGAAAGAGTAAAACGAGAACATGCTTGAGTTGAAAGAACTAAGAAACTCACTTTATAACCAAACACTTAATTTAATTAAAAAAGAATGTGTGGTTGTAAATTAAAGGATAATAAAATATTAAATAGAATATTTCTTTATTTAAAAAGTCAACATTGGTGTGCTGTTGTTTTTACACCAGTGTTAAATTATCGTAAAAAAAATTCATTTTTTTTTTACGATGAAGTTACCCATTTTTACATCAATGTGTAATTTTTTTTTAAATTCACAATTTACGTCGGTGTTCTCACGGTTCTTCCAACTCAAGATAGTTTTCATTTGAACCTAATCCTATAGATATATTCCGGCTTTGTGTTTAACAATGTGAGAGCATCACAATAAACCAAACCATGTCAAAATTGAAGCTAAGATGTTGTGCTATCAATGTTTGAAGTTGTAAAAATTGGAAGATATGAATAAGGTTTTGTTAACTTGTTCACAGAGGTGTGATGACAAAACTTAAAGTTGTATATAAGAAGGAGCACTCCTAGTAAACTCTTTTCGAAAAACATAAACACTAGTGGGGACCCTAAATTGGTCACACTTACACTCACGCATGCAAGGCGTGTGCGCAATGTGACGCTTTGATGACCCACTTAATTTGTACACTCACAACACTCGACTGGGGCGCATGACTCGCATGCCATCTCCGGCAGTACACATACTATTCCGGTTGTTGTACCCTGGAAGACGATGCCTTCGTCTTGAGAAGAGACGTAAAATCTGTTTTAAGGGACCTGTGTCTAGCACAAAAACCGTCAATCTTTTTAGTATTTTCGTTGCTACAGTCAAGAAGCAAGTTTGAAGACTTAAATCGGAGTAGACTCGAATCAAGGATACTACAAGAATGCTTGTCGAAGTAACCTACCGAAGACATGTTTGGATCAAGTTCGGTACATTATTTTTGTATCTGATATTCATCTTATGTATTTTTGTATCAGGTACTGTACGGTTATATTTCCTATGATTAACTAGAGTATCGTTATTAGGTATTTTATTATTGTTATCTTATAATAAAGTGTGAACCCATTTATACGTTTTTAGATTTACAGTTTTCACGATTTCATCCTTTTATAATGTTATGTAATTTAAAACATGGTTGTGTATTTTGTTATTCCAAAAAGACCATTTCCCAAAAGACACATGGTCATGTAAAATGCAAATAATTTTTTTTTTTTGACATTAATAAGAATGTTTTCAGAACCGGATCAGACGTCGAATCGAACACCCCATTGGGTCACTGATTCGACTGATCCAACCGGCCCGGCCCGTTCAACGAGCCAAAAAAATCAAAAAAAAATCTATAAAATTCCGGTCCGACCCCTATTTTTGCGGTTCAACCGACTGGTTTCCCGGTCCGGCCAGCCGGTTCACCGGTCCAACACTGGTTCGCTTGTTTTGCGGTCCAACCCTCCAACCTGGACCGGCCAGGTCCTGGTACCCGGTCCGGTTTTAAAAACACTGGTTAATAATTGAAATTTAATCAATCCAGAGAAGCCGGTGGAATGCTCAAAATACATAGCAATGTGTTTTGCAAGTTTCCTCTTTACGACTTTTCAATGTAAGACACGACTATGTCAACAAACACATGATTATGTACTTCTATCAACAAACAATAACCATTAATTTTTCAATATAAGTCCAATTAGCCTAAAATTTTCGTTGGTAATTAGAGCATTTCAAGCAACTCATATCATATATCGATGGGTGCTTGGTCATTATTTCGTATCCGTTCATGTTATTTCAACTTTCTTGTTCCCATCATAGCATCCTTTCATGCTATTTGATTACCTCGATCATTTCATATTTGAATCTTTTCATGCTACACGTACAATAATCATGTTATGGTAACATCCATTCATGCTACTCAATATCCGTAGTATTCTAGCAATATTCGGTTGTTATAGTTTAAACCGGTGGTCTCATAACTAAAGGGTGCTGCTAAATGTACCATTTTTCTCTCAATTTACTTTTTATATCCCTTCCTTAAGTTTTTGAATTTAATATAACTTTGCACATTTTAATTTAGTATGGCAATCCATTTTTACGAATATTGGGGCCTTCAACCATATTATAAAAGACAGAAATACATGAATGCATCAGAAAAAAATATACGAATAAAAAAAATTGACTGAAACAGGAACATGTTATAATACACAATTCTGTATACAAACATATGTGATTAAATGATTAATAGATAATGAGATAATAGTTTTGAATATTGTAAATATAGATAAAGATTATCATTAATTGTATGTTTATCTCTTCCCAAATATAGGGGATTATCTCATTATCTATTAATGATGCATGGGAATAAATCTATGAACGATAAAGAAAATTAAAATAAAGAATGTTGTTATAGGATTCGGTTTTTTCGGTTATGGATACAAGCAAAATTTTGGTCGAGAAATACAAAACAATTTATTAGTTTTGTTGGAGTTGTATGAATGTGAGTTGTCGGATTATTTTGTGTCGTAAGTATTTTATCTGTGGTTTAGACAACACATTCTCGAATGGTGATAAGATGATCGATCGATTCATAAATATCATGCAGTACTAATGATAGTTACCGGATTATTTTGGGTATTTCTAAAGTTATTCAGAAAAATATTTCCAGAAACTATTCATCACGGGTGTATCATACGAGTCTATAAAACTAAATTCTCGAATGTGTAATATGAGGACTAGCTAAGCTATCGAGTTGGTCAATATTAGCAACCAAACATTATATGTTAACGTCACCATTCCCAATCTTTCACCTCATCTTAATTTCATAGCTTTTTTTTAGTAGCAAATAGAATACACCAAACGTACATGTTTCAATCCTTTTTTAATAATATCAACTTCAAGGTATGTTATACTCATCTCTCATGGTTCAATCCTTTTTTTTATTTTTTTTAAATACGAATAATAATTATAAATTTTACACAATTACTTACTAAATAAAATAAAATACAAAAAATATAAGATACATATTAGTTAATTTAAAAAGGTGTATAATAATAATAATAAAAAATACATCAATGCAAACAGAAAAAACATAAGCTCAAACTAATTTTTTTAAATATATAGTTTTCATCGTCAGTTGACTTGTGTGGATATGTCTCATCAAATATGAGCGAAGGTTGCTATGTGTTTCTCCGTTAAGTAATTCTCGAATTTTTGGTTTACATCATACTTATACATCGTACGATATATGTCTTTTGAGATCATTTTCTATAATATGATTCAAGAACACATTATGTTTCTTATTATTATTATTTTTTTTTGGGTGACCATGCTCGTGTTGGATTTACACTATGTATCAACGTTACTTGAGAACACCCAATGCTAACTCGTTCCACATTTTTCTCTGTTGTTTATTGTGTAGTTTTTTTTTTCTAGTTTTATTTTGTATACATGTGAATGATTTGATCAATGCAGAATATTCAGAATATATGTAGTGAGATAATACATGTGACATGTTATTTTGTTGTACTCCTCTAACTTAAAACGAACAATCTGGTGCCTCTCCATTTATGATGTTGTTGAATAAAAGCTACTAATCAGCAACATTGATATTATTATTGGAAGCGGCAACACCAAAAAATGCATGTCAAGCTGATTATGTGACGCCACTACGTCTAGCATTATCGTTGTCTGGTGTGGATGATCACCTCTCATGTTAATTGACATCGTCATCAGTTGCATGCAATAGGACAATTTTTTCTTTCCCAATGTGTAAAATCAATGTTACTACACATTCCGGGAAAGCCATTTTTCAATTCATGCACCTCGTACAATTGTTGAATGCCATTCCATGTTGGTCACAAAAATATCATTTATCGTAAAGGTAAATGACACCTTTACAAAATTCTCACAAGGCAAAACATCATAACTGATAGATATTATTGTGTAATCCCTTGATTAACTTCTCATTGATCACAAACATATATAGATAATACAATGGGCCTATACTAGGTAACAATATCTACAAATAATTACACACATATCAATTCCAAAGATACAATCTATTATACCCCCGCAGTCGAAGCGGGAGGTTTGCGTATGCTGAGACTGGATCGAAAATCTTCGAACAAGATACGTGGTAGGCCTTTGGTGAAAATGTCAGCGATCTGGAAGCGAGATGACACATGATGAACGCGAATTAAACCGCGTTGAACCTGCTCACGAACAAAATGGATGTCAAGCTCTATGTGTTTGGTGCGCTGATGTTGTACGGGATTACCAGAGAGATACACAGCACTGACGTTGTCACAGAACACAATAGTAGCTTTAGATAAGGGGTTGTGCAGTTCGAGGAGCAGATTGCGGAGCCAACAGATTTCAGCAACAACGTTGGCTACTCCACGATATTCAGCTTCGGCACTGGAGCGGGATATCGTGGACTGGCGCTTAGAAGACCAGGAGAGGAGAGCAGAGCCGAAATAAACACAGTATCCTGAAGTCGACCTGCGAGTGTCTGGGCAGCCAGCCCAGTCGGCATCGGTGTAAGCAGTCAATGAAGCGGCCGAAGAAGAACTGAGAGTGAGGCCGAGATCCGCTGTACCTTGCAGGTAGCGTATAATGCGCTTCAGCGCCTGCCAGTGAGAGGACATAGGGGCGTGCATGTGCATGCAGACCTGTTGCACTGCATAGCTGATATCAGGCCTGGTGAAGGTAAGATACTGAAGGGCCCCTGCAAGACTGCGATAGAGAGTAAGATCCTCAAAGGGTGTGCCATCAGAAGCCGACAATTTTGAGTGAGTGTCCACTGGAGTGTCCACTGGTTTGCACGACTGCATACTTGCCCGGTGAATAATATCATGAGTGTAGGCCTGTTGGGATAAGAACATAGCATCCTTGGTGCGAGTAACAGCGATGCCGAGGAAGAAGCTGAGCGGACCAAGATCTTTCATGGCAAATTCACTAGCAAGACTGGCCATGAGAAGTTGTCGAAGGCGATCCGATGAGGTAACCAGGAGGATGTCATCGACGTAGAGAAGAAGATATGCAGTTTGAGACTTCTGTTGAAGCACGAACAGAGAATTGTCGCACTTGCTTTGAGTAAACCCCATACGAAGAACATAATCAGTGAACCGTTGATACCACGCCCGAGGAGCCTGTTTCAATCCATAGAGAGATTTTTTCAATTTGCACACATGATTAGGGAACTCCTTGTTGCGAAACCCCATGGGTTGATACATGTAGACAGTCTCGTTCAATTTCCCATGAAGAAAGGCGTTCGTCACATCAAGCTGGTGAACTGGCCATGACTTATGAAGAGCAAGCGATAAGACTGTCCGGATAGTTGCTGGCTTCACCACTGGGCTGAACGTTTCACCACAATCAATGCCAACCTGTTGTAACCTGCCATCACAAACCAAACGCGCCTTGTAGCGCTCAAGTGACCCATCAGATTTAAATTTATGTTTAAATAGCCACATGCTCCGTATAACATTCATGTCGGGGTGTCTAGGTACCAAGTCCCAAGTCTCGTTCTTAAGAAGGGCATTATATTCGTCAGTCATGGCTTTATGCCATACCGGTGTGGACAAGGCAAACGACGGGTTTTTGGGTACGGGTTCAATGGTGGTGGCGGTAAGATTAAAAGGGAGTTTGGGTTTGTGGATGCCGTCCATTGCCCGGGTTCGCATGGAGCGAGTAGGTGGGTCGGGCGGTGGAGCAGAAGAGGCGGGTGAGGGATGTGGGTGTGAGGAGCTGGATTGTGGTGAGGTGGGGAGATGGGCCGATGGGCCAGGTGATGTGGGTGGGCCGTAAGGAATGGGGTTAGTCTGCTGTGATTGAGTGGGCTGGGTAGGAGGTGGGGTATTGGGCGGTGATTGATTGTGGGGTTGGGCCGATGTGAGTGGGGAGGCAGGAGGGTTAGGTGGTTGGTCACGGGAGTTGTCTGGAGTGGTTCGTATGTGGGACCACAGGGTAGGGTGTAGCGGGGCATCAAGGAATGCATAGGTGGGAGGGGCGTTATTTATGTGATGGAAAGGGAAGATGGTCTCGTCAAAGATAACATGGCGAGAAATGGTGATTTGGTTGGTGTGAATGTCGAAACACTTGTACCCCCGGCGTTGGGAGGGGTAACCGAGGAAGACACAGGGGTGGGACCTGGGTTCAAGTTTATGTGTGGTGGTGGAGGGGATGAGAGGGTAACATAAGGAGCCGAATACCCGAAGGTGCTCGTAGGTGGGTGTGACACGGTATAAGAGTTCGGTAGGTGTATAGTGTTTGTGGGTTTTGGCTGGAGTAATATTGAGAAGGTAGGTCGCCATGTCAAGGGCATGGTGCCAGAATGAAGGGGGGAGACCCGCATGGGAGAGAAGGGTGCGAATCATATTATTGATAGAGCGGATTTTGCGTTCCGCTTTACCGTTTTGGGAGGAGGTGTGGGGGCAAGTGAGTCGAAAGAGCATGCCGTGTTGAGCACAATATTGTTTAAAATTGTTATTTATGTATTCTGTGCCGTTGTCACATTGAAAGGTTTTGATAGGGCGTTCAAATTGGGTTTTAATTTGAGACGCAAAAGATGAGAATACGGTGAACACTTGCGATTTGTTAGCAATGGGATATGTCCACAAAAAATTAGTATAATCATCTAAAAACAAAATATAATATCTATGGCCACCAGCGCTTAGAACTGGCGATGTCCAAAGATCACTGTGAAGGATATCAAATGGTGCAACAGTATGAGACATAGAATCAGTAAATGGTAAACGTATGCTTTTACCCAAAACACAAGATTGACAAACAGTCTTATTTATTGAATCAAAAGAAATAGAATCATTGTTTTTCAAAGTTTGCAATAAAGTAGGTCCGGGGTGGCCTAGGCGTTGGTGCCAAAGGCGTTGGGATAGAGCAGCAAAAACAGTTGGGGAAGTCCTCTGTGAAGCAGGAGGAGGCAGAAGCGGGTACAGGTCACCGCTGCTGTTGCACCGAAGGATAGGGATCCGGGTCTTGAGGTCCTTCACAAGAAAGCCAAAGGGGTCAAATTCAATGGAAAGAGAGTTGTCGGTTGTTAGCCGACGGACAGAAATTAAATTTTTAATGAGTTTAGGGGAAAATAAAACATTCTTTAGTCTAAAAGGCGGGTATGGTGGTGGGAGGGTCATATTGCCTTGGCCAGTGACAGGTATAGTATTACCATCGCCGACAATTATAAATTTAGGAGAGCCCTTATTAAGAGGAGTTTGAGATGTACCTGACTGTTGGTGGTAGTGTTCAGATGCCCCGGTGTCCATAATGGAGTTCCAGTCCGGTGGGTTTAAACTCATGGCGTGCATAGCCTGGGCAATATTGGTTGGGGTGTAGGCAAAGTGGGCTGCCGCTGGGCCTGGGCCGAGGAGGCCTTTGCTGTTTGGGCCGGCAGAGTGAGAGGAGGATTGTTGGGGGACGCTGGGGTAGGGGCATGGGGGTGCAGCCCAACCGGCCCAAGGGGAGGAAGGGTTGGCAGGCCACGGTTGGTTGTATGGCCAGGGAAAGGAAGGAAGGTAGTAGTTGGTGAAGTTGGGACGGTTACGGTTGCCCGTTGGACGACCCTTCCCGCGTCCACGACCACGGGAACGAGGGCGGCCACGGTCCAAGGGTTGGTCAGAAAGGCCGGTTTGGTCGTTGGGATGTGAAGTGGTGGTGGGAGGGGGTGGGCGAGTGGTGTGAGTAGTGGTATGGAGGGCCGACCCGGTAATAGATGATGAGTGTTTGGCTTGTTCTTGTTTACGAGTTTCGTTCATGCAAAGTTGTGAGCGAACCTCGTAAAAAGAGGGTAAGGGTTTGGTGTTATTGATGACTGTACTAATGCTTTCGTAGGCTTCAGGAAGGCCGGCTAGGGTTTGTAGGACAAGGGTGTCGTCATCAACTGGCGCGTCTACGTTCGAGAGATGATCGGCCAAGACCTTCAACTCTTGACAGTAGGCGGACATGTTGGTAAAGTTTTCGAGCCGGGTACAGTTGAATTTTTGTTTGAGGTATAGGGCACGGGTGGCTTTGTTGTCACGGAAGAGGGTTTCAAGGGCAGTCCAAGCAAGGTGGGCGGTGGTGTCGGGTTTGAAGATGGTTTTAACGAGATCCTTCGAGATGGTGCCATATATCCATTGTAGGACGATGGCATCCAACCGCTCCCAAGAGTCAAGGGGAGACGTGGAAGGACCAGCAGTGGCAGCAGTGGCCGGCTGCTTTTCCGGGTCAGCAGGAGCAGCCGCAGCGGCGGCAGGGGGTGGTAAACGGGGAAGGAGATGATCGGAGACAAGGAAGGCTCGGCAGTGGATCCGAAATAACTCAGACCATGTGTTGTAGTCAGAGGATTCGGATTCAAGGAGGATGGGGATGTAGGATTTTATGTTGGTAACCGTAACCGCAGGGTGGAGTTTTCCGTCCATGGCAGACGGTGGGGCAGAGGTGGAGAAGAAAGGAGTGGTTGCGGAAGGGTGGGTGGGCGGCGGAAGAGCTGCCGGAGAAGTAGGAGGGGCGGCGGTAGGGTTAGGCCAGGAGAATGGCTGATACCATGATAGATATTATTGTGTAATCCCTTGATTAACTTCTCATTGATCACAAACATATATAGATAATACAATGGGCCTATACTAGGTAACAATATCTACAAATAATTACACACATATCAATTCCAAAGATACAATCTATTAATAACCTCAAGCAAGTACACCACCCAGCGGGGCCGCAAGAGCGGCGTGGTGTTCCCTACGGTGTCGCGTGTACACATAAGCCTCCAATGAACGTGTAACACACGACCTGAAAATATAGTAAATGATGTCCTCTTTAGATTTTGGAATCTTAAAAAGGGAATGTGTACTAAACAAATTCACATGCAGAAGGATCATATTTCATCGGCTATGATGCCGGTGCATGCTACAATCATGGGTCCTACACCCTAACAGTTGCAACGTATATGTACCTGAGTCGTACCCCAACCCCACTCATCCTCTATTTTAAATTTTAATTTCTGACCAACCATTCATTTTAGTTCAAACTTTATTAAATTATGTTGATAAGGATTTTAAGGGGGACATGGCGTACTTGGTAATTTTGTCGAGCCCCATCCAATCCCTCTATGTCATGTTAAATCCACACTCAAAATTATCATTTTTTACTGTGGTCGAGCGATAACAATTTTGACTGTTGTCGAAAGGTTGACGACAGTGTTGCTGATGGAAACCTTAACCGAGCACCCCTTGCTGAGAGGTGCCCCCTCCCCCGAGTTAAGTTAGGATCAAACAATTATCAGATTAATTTCACGTGTTAATCTAGTGAGGCCTTGCGATGCAGCGGGAAACACAACACTTAGGTTGGTGATTTAGGGGTGCATAGGATGATTCGGTTTAAACTTGAGCTATAACTCTACGTTTTGATGGGGTCGTGCCTCTTTTAAAATAAATATTATTTGTTCATAGTAACAGAGAGTCAAATTGTATCAAAGGAATAACGTTGAACCATTTAGTTGACCAATCCAACAATCAAAATAAGTTAAACCAACATAAACAAAATAATTCTTTTCAAAACTCACCTAAAATGGACATGCAAGAATTAAACTTATAACCTGATCGGCTCCTTTTCAGTTCTAACTTGCGCAACAACATATGAATGAGTTTGAGTGAAATGATGAATGTCGTTTACTAATATAGTAATGATATGAGCTTCAATTTCACTCATTTGGATTTATGACATATTGATTGAATTAAGACCCTTGGTGTGCTTTGGATGTTTTATCGATTAAGTGTTAAGCATCTTAAAATTAAGTTGATAATTTGATCAATTTAATAATACTTAGGTAAAAATACTATTTTATCCCTTACTAATTTCATTAGGGTACTGTATCACATGCATTATATGTTGTAATTACTTAAATTTTGTTGAAATCTTTCCCTAATACTTTATAATATAGTATAGATATTATTATCCAACTTATTACTAGCGTGTATAACATATATAGTTAAACTAATTTCAGTAAATAAAATATCTTGTATATTCTGGAAACGTTTAAAATATACTCATATGGCTATAGCTAATGGATAGATAGAAAATGAGTTTTGACCTCATACTAAAGTATCATATGCGAAACTAAGAAAACGTTTTATATGTTTTATGGTGTTTTGGGCTCTTTTGTTGTTAAGCTTGGTAATAGGGGACATCAAGGCGGACCAAGCTTTTAGGTATCGGATAATGTGATCCTGGATTTTTTTTATTTATTTTTTTATTTAAAGAAAATCGAATGACCCTGTAAATTTTTGGACGATAACCCTATAAGAATATGTGTGAAAAATCAATACAAGAACAAGAATACAAATATACAATTAAACTGATAACCATGTTAGTCTCATTATTGAAGTGATCCTGGTTCAAATCCTCTGCTTTTTTTTTTTATTTATTTTATGTCAAGATTTTGCTATAAGCAAAACAAAAAGAAATCAAAATATTATGAACACCTGTTAGGGATAGTTACAAACTCTAAACTCTGGTATAGGGGTGTATGATGCAACCAGTTGAGCGTGATGTGGGGCTTTAAAGGCAAATTAGCGCCGGAAACACTGCTACACCCGAACGTTAATTTGCAAAAAGGGGAGAAGACCTTAAAATTTTAAGGCTGATAGAGAATATTATCAACCAATTGGTTGCAGCCACCTCATCGACGTGGACCATTCATTTTGAACGGTCAAAATATTTAAATCCCCCCCCCCCCCTCTCTCAAACGTTAATTTTAAACGGTCAAAATATTTTACTTTTTTTTCTTCAATTTTAACTATATATATAAACCACACTACAAACCACAATTTTATACCCACTATCAAATAATAACACAAATACAAAACACACAAAACCAATTATCTCAAACATTCAAACATATGGGTGGTGGTTATTCTAACGAACCTGCCGGACCTTCCAATCTCCGGCGATACTCTCGCCGCAGATGTCGTCAACCAGCGTCCTCTCCTCCTCCTTAATCAATGTCATCTACTCCTCCTCAATCAATGTCATCTCCTCCTCCTCGTCAATCAGTGTACACTCCTCCTCGTCAACCAGTGTACACTCCTGATCGTGGAGCAACAATCATTCCTCCTCTACCAGGTTACACTCCTACCGATCCAGATGCTCCTCTGACAGATGAGGAATATATCTGAGCTGTTGACTACACCATGGCTGTCATGGGATTGGGGCAACTACAAGTGGTGGAGACCCAACCCAACCCAACCCAACCTCACCCCAAACCCTCCTGCTTCGGAGCCAAATGAGGAAGGGTACGAAGCAGATATTGGTGGGGAGTATATGAGTATGGATGATAAACCGTACTATATTCCAAGTCCTGACTATGGATGCATCCGCTCGGATGCTAGGTCGGACGGTTGTGATAGTGATCGATTGGTATCACCGCCGAAGTACCTTCTAGAGGATTGAGATAACTACCATCCGTAGGTGTTTTTAAATAATTTAGGTTTAATAAACGTTTTAATTTAGGATTATATAATGTTTTAATTAATGTTTTAATATTATTTGTGAGGTTTTAATATTATTTGTGTTTTTTTAATATTATTTGTAAGTTTTTTTTTAATTTTATTTGTGTTTTTTTTATTACTTTTACTTGATTAATTAAAAATAATAATAATAAACAACCAATAATTTCTAAGTCTTATCCCACCACCAAGATGCCGCTGGGCTATAATGCCTTTGGCCGCACTACACATGGTCTAATATAAAAACTTGCCCAATTGCTAAAATTAATTTAAATAATAATTAATTAAAATAAAACTTGAATTAACAGATTTTTTTCTTCAAAAACTCAAAAAAAAAAAAAAAAAAAAAACAGCATGATTACACGCAAAAACCTAACATATTTTGGTGACCAAACTCAATCGGACACAAAATGTGACCCTAGTCAAAGGATTTCTCAGATCTATCACAGAAAAACATGCAACACTACATGAACGTTCAACATTCATATTTCCATTTCCAGTAACATATCTCGTGTATGTAGTTGGTGTTCTTTGCCTTCTCTATGGGCTCATGCCTCCAAGGGGCGCATGTTACCTATTTTTACTATATTTCGGTTAGGGTTTAAATGAATCAACCAACGTCTAAGTTTGAGCTCGTCTAGTAAGAGGGTGTTTGGGATTGCGTTTTGAATCTGATTTTTAGATTATTGCGTTTTGAAGACGCAGATAATCAGTTTTTAGTGTTTGGATTGCATTTTGAAAACGCTGATAATCAGTTTTTTAGGCTACCAAAACGCAATAATCTATAAGCAGCTCCACCCCTGCTTTTTCAAAACTCATAATCTGTTTTGAATAATCAATCCCAAACACCCCCTAAGAAAAATTTTAGAATCGGACTTAACTTGTTTATTACTTGTTAGTTATTTAATTAACTATTATTGTCACTACAACAAAACAGAGCAACAGCGGCCACATACTCATACATACATACACGCATACATACATACACTCATACATACACATACTCATACACTCATGCATACACATACTCATACATACATACATACACTCATACATACACATACTCATACATACATACACTCATGCATACATACATACATACTCATACATACATACACGCATACATACACTCGTACATATACTCATACATACATATACTCATACATACATACACGCATACATACATACACTCATACATACACTCATACATACATACATACATACACTCATACATACATACACTCATACATACACACACTCATACATACACATACACATATACATACATACACTCATGCATATATACATACATACATACATACTCATACATACATACATACACACATACATACATACATAAAAATTAAAAAAAAACAGAAAAAAATAAAAAAACAGAAAAATATATAAAAACAGAAAAAAAAAATCAGAAAAAAACACAAAAAAAAAAAACAGAAAAAAATATAAAAACAAAATACATAGCAAAATACACACATGTATGTACATATATACCTACTTACACACACACACACACATATATATATATACAACCTAATTAAAGCATAAAAATTTAAAAGAAAAAAACAATTAGCGGCGGCGAGTAACCTTTAGCGGCGGCAACTAAATCTTTAGTGGCGACAAACCTCGCGTTCTTCCCCGGATCGGTCCTTTCCTACAAACACAAACAAATTATCAAAAATTAATAAAAAATTAACCTAAAAACAGAAAGAAAAAAAAAGAATAAAAAAACTAAAAATAAAAAATAAAAACAGAAAATAAAAGAGAAAAATCGAAAATAAACAAAAAATTGAAAAAAAATCTGAAAAACAAATAAAAAACAGAAAATGAAAAGAAAATAAAAAGAAAAAATAAAAAAGAAAATAAAAAAACACAAAACAAAGAAAAAAACGAACAAAAAAATACTTACGGGGAGGGGAGAGCAGAAGCAGAGGGAGAGAAGGGTTGCTCGGAGGTGGTGGTTGTGCAGTGGTGGTGGTGGTTGCTCGGAAGGTTGCTCGGAGGTGGTGTTCGGCTGTGGTGGTGGAGAAGGAAGGTGGGGAGGGCCGAGGGGTGGTGGTGGAGAAGGGGAAGAAAGGGAAAGGGTCTTCGGTGGTGGAGACTGGAGAGGAAGGTGGTGGAGAAGGAGGGAAAGGGTCACACGGTGGTCAGCGGTGGGGCTGTGGTCTTCAATCGGCAGAGAAGGGTTAAGGGTTTTGATTAATTTGGGAAGAAATGGAGGGAACAATTGGGTTTATTTCCCGGTCAGAGCAATAGCGCCGACATGTCGCCGCTAATAATGTCGCCACTATTGCTTTGTGTACTTTTAAATCTCAGCCCTTGGATTCTCTTGTCAACCAACGGCCAGATCTGTTTGTTGAAATGTTCACCCGGATTTTGGGCAATAGCGGCGACTATAATTAATTTTAAATGCATTAATATTATATATAGAGAGAGACTATAATAGAATATATTTTTTTTACTTATTTTTATTACGAGTATGTATAGGTTGTAGTTTTTTTTAACAAATATACATAGTTGATATTATGCACCTCATGTTTAGGGTGTTTTTAAAAAAAGATAATTTATTTTTCTTTTTCTTTTAACCTAAAACTTTTCATCTTTTCCAATTTAGCCTAACAATTCTCATTTACCTTTAAATTTAGAAAGTTGATCTCAAGCAGCCTATACATTACTGTGTAGTGGTGGGGGGTTATGGGTATTAAAATATTAAAAAGTAATAGAAGGGGGTTATGGGGCTTTATGGAAAAAGAGGGTGTAGTGGGAAAGGGGTTTGAGGCTTTATAAATGATTGGGTAATAATTGGTTAATTATTCTTTTCTTATTTAAATAATAATATTAAATAGTTAATAATATTTCATTAAATATATAAAAATTACAAATACTAAAAAAAATTACAAAATACTAAATAAAAAATACAAATATTCATAAGTTATATTTAGCCACGATTTTTTTCTTTTGTTTCAAACACATTTCCAAGGCCTTGCCCT
Organism: Ambrosia artemisiifolia; assembly: GCA_032199755.1. Lineage (NCBI taxonomy): Eukaryota > Viridiplantae > Streptophyta > Magnoliopsida > Asterales > Asteraceae > Ambrosia > Ambrosia artemisiifolia. The sequence goes on from CM063520.1 coordinate 52,792,402, forward strand.
CTAGGTGGTTGTGCGACTGCGTGTAAAACTCAAAGTCGCGTTGAAACTGTCGATCCCTCATCAGCTCAACCACCTCTCGGTTTTCTTGGATACGTAGAGCCCCGATGTCGCGTATGTCTTGGAGCCGCTTTTTCATCTTAGCAAACGCCGGGATTAACTGGTTCACCCCCGACGACAAAGACTCCGCCCTTGCGGCTCGAGCAGCCCTTCGACCGGGCGGACGAGGTATCTCCTCCGCTCCCTCCTCCCCTGCAAAATAGGGATTTTCTTCTGGTGAGTTGAGGTCGACGTAACGCGCGTCAGATGTAGGGGTTTCGGGATCAACCGAGTCAGAGGTCCTCGAGTTTTTTGAAATATTTGGCCCTAGATGAAGAAGTTCCAACCGTTGGGCGGACGGTGTGCCATTTGGAGCAGCCTTTCAGCAGGCGCCAAACCCTCAAGTACGGAAAATTCCCGTATTCGTGTTTGTATTCTTCCAAAGCCGCCTCCAAAATCTGCTCGTCGCTTTGGCCAGTTTTCCACCCGTGCCGGGTGCGCTGATAAATACCTTGAAAGTTTGTGCATTTAAAGTTGATATCGGTCCAGTTGCCTGATATGAATCGTTCTCTTGGTAGCCCTCTCCCTTACCAGCCAGTTCAAAAAATATTGCTCGGACTCTTTTCCAAAAATCTCCTTTGGATTGATAGTTCGCTAAAAAAACAACCCCAAAATACATATAAGTACCCGTTTAAAAAACTATATGTAAAAAATATAACATAACAAAAAATAAATATCTTACCAACAATAGGATCCTCCGACACGTCAACCCACGCTCGGGCTAACGCGTACAACTCGTTGTCATCCCATGGTTGTACGTTTTTTTTGGCACGACCTTCCGTGTCTTTCCTTTTGTGAGTCCGTCTTCCTCGGCAGGTTGTCTTGCCTCGCACGGGCTCTTCCTCTTCGACCGGTTCCTGTGTCTCCGGAACCGACTGTGTTTCTTGCCAAGCATTTGAGGACCCCGAACATTTGAGATGTCCCAAACACTTGTGTTTGGCTAAACCCACCTCCCATGGGTAGCCCAAAACCCCCTCCCATGTTAATGTTATACATGTTCGGGTCCCAATTATAGGGTTGGTTTAACAGATTCATAAAAGTTTATGGGTTTGAACCTAAACCCGGAGCTATGGGTCGGGTGTTGTCGCCAGTAGTTTGGGAACCAAACCCGAAACCACCTCTAGCGAATGTATTCATCTTATGTGTAGAAATTAGAAAGTGTTTGTGTGTGTTAGTTTGTATATGGATATGGATGAGAATTGTATGTGGATGTGTATGTATATATATAAGAAGCTGCCATGATTTTTTTTAAACCTTAATGACCGTTCAACGGTCAAATGAAGATTCTCACGCTTTCCAAAGTCAAAACGCCCGTTATGGGTAAAACGCTTCGGGACCAAAACGCCCTATAGCGCCCCGCGGGGCGGTGGTTGCGGGCGCTATAGGTGATTAAAACGCCACACAACGTGCCACTACACATGCCCTAACTAGCGACTCCACTCGTAGTCTCGTATACACCCCTCATGTCAGTTGTGTTTTTTTCCTAATTGGGATAGTATACTTGATTTGATTCTCAATTAGCATATTTCTCCAAACCTTTTATCTGTTTGTAAATTGGTGTTGTTACTCATATCCAAATTTCACACAGCCTTTTTTTCTTCTAAATAGCAATCTAAAATAAAGAGTATAGTGTATCTATACATATAATATCTGAAAGTAATTTTTGACACATGGCAATCATTCACCCCCTAGCAATTATCTCTCATCCCATTGTTAAGCCACATGGCACTTTGTGAGTTTTTATAAAATTTTCTTTTTTTTAAATCAAAAATCACAAAAATATAAATACCCTAAGAAAACACACTCACATAACATAACATAACATAACATCAGTTTCATCGTCGCCTCTTTCAAAACCAAACCCTAATCAGGGCGATTCAACCTTTTCATTCATCTCCAATCCAAGGTAATCTCTCTTCGATTCTTATTTCAATTAATCAATGTTCATCTATCTTTTTTACTGTGTTGTGTTTAACTGATTTTGCTAATCTGTTTTTATAGTGTCGATTAATGTTAATGTCTCTTTTTCTCAAATATTCGGTTTTACTAAATGTTCTTAGTTTTTTGTTTATTATTGTTCAGTCTTCTTAATTGTTTTGATTCTGTATTGATGTTTCAGGGTTTATGTTTTAGGTTTGGATTTAGGGGTTTTTAGGGTTCGGTTGTTAAGACTAAGGTTTGAGGGATTGTTCTTTATTTTTCGTTGGATTTTTATTAAGACTGATTAGGGGTTTATGTGTTAGGTTTCGAATTAGGGTTAATGTTTTAGGTTTCGATTTAGGATTAAATTGATGTTTTAAGAAAGCTACGAATGGATTGTTATGTTTTAGGTTTCGATTTAGGGGTTTATGTTTTAGGTATCGATTTAGGGGTTTTTAGGGTTCAATTGATGTTTTAAGGTTTGACTGATTGTTCTTTATTTTTTGTTTATTATTGTTCAGAATTATTAGGTGTCTATGTTTTAGGTTTCTATTTAGGGGTTTATGGTTTAGGTTTCGATTTAGGGTTCAATTGATGTTTTAAGATAGATACGAATGAATATATGTTTTAGGTTTCGATTTAGCGGTTTATGTTTTAGGTTTCGATTTAGGGTTCAATTGATGTTTTAAGATAGCCACGAATGGATTGATTTGGGGTTTGTGTTTTAGGGTTCATGTGCGATTATTGTATAGATGGTTCATCTGTATTGATTAACATGTATAGATTGTTTAGGTTTTGTTAGTGCACTTAATCATAATTCTGCTTATTTTTTTACAGGCTCTTACAGTGGTGGTGAGGGTGATGGCGGTATGTATTCATCAATTTGGAAATAGACGGAGGCTGCTTTTGTAAGTGCTTGTGTTGTTACAATTTTGTTGTAATGTGCATTTGTAAATAATAAAGTAGTTTATAGTTGTATGCTTTTTGACTTTACAGGTCTATTGTAATGTGCATTTGTAAATAAATTTTCAATTTGTGGATGGATTTAAGAGAAAGAATGCTGAAGGATTCCCAGGAAACGTTCAATATTTTAATCCAACAGTGGGCTCGAGTTCTTCTGCTGGTATACCAATGAACACAGAATGATCAATGATTTAGGTAATTAATTGTTTATTGTTGATATCTTCTGACTGTTTTTATCGTTGAACAGTTACATGGGTTGCAGAGACTTTATCACTTGGGTCAACATTCTAGATTGGTTTCGGTATTCTGGATCATCTAATCATTCAATAAGTTTGGCTGCTGCTGCAAATGGGTCATATTTCTTGACTGCGCCTCATTTCTGGTCTGAAGTTTGGCATCAGATGGGTCTTTCTTAGGATTGAACCGTCTCACTATTCGGGTCAAAGAGACACTAAGCAGTATGCCTACAGCTGCTGGAACACTATCTTCACACAGGTTAAACCTGTGTGAAGGGTCTAAGGTTAAGCAAATCGCTGGCTACATGGAAGCATTATTCAGAATGGTGTTTGTATGCTCATCGGTATGTGTGTTCATGAGGACATCAGGTATCGATTTCTTTTACATTAGTTTTAGTAATGTTCTCTTATATATGTATAAAGCTATTGATGAAATTTAGAGTTGGTGATTTCAAATTGTTTTCTTATGAATTGGTTTATTTGTTTGTCACACAAATTAGTTAAAAGAGTGTTGTAATATTTTCGTAATGTAGAATGGTAGATGATGATTTGATTTTTCTTTTTTCTTTTTTATTGTTTTTTATGTTAATAAGACCGATGATGAAGAGAAGTTGCTGCAATTATGTACTGTTCAACGATATAGGCTTTTATTTATATAGACCTGATCCCTTATTAAGTTCTCATTCTCATAAACTTAATGCTGACTTCATATATATTTTCTATTAATTTTCAGAAAGCAGTGTGTTCAGAGCTTTACGTTGTGTTGACTTCCTAAGAGATATTGTTGGCAATGTTCCTGATCGAGATGTTTCTGATGCTGCAGGGAGGATAGATCTGCAATTAAACGAAGGTCTGCACAATACGGTATTTGGGGTTGCCGAAAAACTCAACCGGTCTTTTTTTATGTTTTTATTATAAAGTTATTGATTTGTTTTGTTTGGCGCGTATTTGCTTAGGTGCATAGGCGTTTATTCGCTTAGGCGCTAAGGCTTTTGATCGTTAATCATGCTCATAAACCATTAAGCAGGGTCGTAGATCTGCAATTAAACGAAGGTCTGCACAATACGGTATTTGGGGTTGCCGAAAAACTCAACTGGTCTTTTTTTATGTTTTTATTATAAAGTTATTGATTTTTTTTGTTTGGCGCGTATTTGCTTAGGTGCATAGGCGTTTATTCACTTAGGCGCTAAGGCTTTTGATCGTTAATCATGCTCATAAACCATTAAGCAGGGTCGTAGGACGGGTTGCAGCTACCGGTAAACATCAATGGATTTCAGGGATTCAATTTGTTAATAGTTTGTGTTCACCAAGGACGAGGTGAGAAATAACTTTGATATCGATAATATTGTACTATATCATATCATATCATATCGTCTTATGTTTTATGTTAATTTTCAGCATTCTGACGGATGGAAAACATAAGTTACAGCCGGGATCGGGGTACGTTTGTTCTATCCAACAAACTCAAAGTATTATTAATACAATATGATTCTGCAATCATTTTCAACATCTTACTTTTTCAACATATTCGAGAGATCTTTTTTGAGCTACACGACTCTTCTCCTTGCGTGGTACCTTTCTCTCTCCCTACTAAATTGAGTTGACAATTTCAACCCATTTAGTTATTAATGGGTTGATAACAGAAAATAAAAGTGGCATACAAGAAAATGCCCAAGTCACCTTATTTAAAAAATGGACAATTACTGATATAATATAGATCCAGTAATCAAGATAGACATAACATTATTAATGGATTACATTATTTGTGTTGATTTTTGTTTTGGTTTTGATAGGATTTGAAGATGGTGGATTTAATCTTAATGACTCTCGAAAGCTTATTCTTAAAGGTAACCATGCGTTTCTTTCTTTCTTTTTAGTGTGATCGGTTAACTGTCAGGTTACATTGTTTTGTGATCGGTTCAGTATTAGATTTCAGTATATCATGTTTCAGTATTTTGTGATTAGTTCAATATCATATTTCAGTAGCTTGTGATTGGTCCAGTACGCCAGTATCATGTTTCAGTATTTTGTGACCGGTTCAGTAAGAACTATAATCATGTATGCTCTTTGACTTTACAGGTGTATTATAATGTGCATTTGTAAATAAACTGTCAATTTGATTTGATAAAAAATGGTTATGAAAGCGTGGATTAGTTATGTTTGAGTGTTTCATGTTTTATTAAACAGTAAGAACTATAATGAATATTTTAACAGATATTCGATTTCGATTTGTATTGATCAGACGGTGTTACTTATGTTATGTTTTTATTATCTATCCAGCTTTAAGGATCTGCAAGTGTTTCTGAGATCCCTCAATTCATCAATCGAAATACAAGGTATAAATATGTAATTTCGCTTTGAATCAGTTTAAATCAGTTTGTTCGGCTGCGTTAGTAGTGAAAGACACTTTGGGATATGATACTTTCAACCTCTTTCACCCTTTGGGCATGTCCTCTTTAATTGATCTTTGTATTGAGCTACTTTTTTGACCCATTAGTCGACCCATTAAGAAGTAAGCGAGACCGATAGTAGCTCCCAGATGCTATCAAACAATGTATGTAATTATTATTTTTATTATATAGTGTTAGCTGTGATATTAGCTGGTGGAAATGGTTCATATGGTGCCATGTCTCAAAACTCTAAATCTGATGAAGATTCTAACACAACAGTGAGTTGCTGGTTGCTTTGTAAAACAAAACGTATTATCTGTTTTTATTTTTCTTAATTTTTTGTTTATTTTCTAAAAATTTCTATAGATCTTTGTTGGTGGGCTTAACTCAGAAGTCAATGAAGAAGACTTAAGCCAAACTTTTATTCTGTGTGGCGAGATTTTATCGATCAAAATACCTGCAGGAAAAGGATGCGGGTTCGTCAGATTTGCAAACAGGTAATTATTAATTTTAGCATTCATGACTTAAGAATAGATATTATATTATGATGTTGGTTTTGCTAAAACATAACTAAATTTGCTTCTTATATTTTTATGTTATATAGAAGCAGCGTCGAGGATGCAATTCAGAACATGCATGGCACAGTAATTGGTAAGCAAACTGTTTGTATATCATGGGGTAAAACTGCAGCTGGCAGACAGGTATGCATTCGGAGACTTTTTTTGTGACTTCGTTTATAACTTTGTGATTTGTGTTAAGTTTGAATTGAAAAAGGCATTGCTCAGTTGCTGTTGGCAGAAAATTGCATTGTTATATATGTCTTGGTTTAAAAGGGTGCCTAGGAAATATATAAATTTTGTTAATAATAGCGAAAATCGAGCGTTGCCGCGTTTGTTTGACATATGGTATGTCCGATGTAATTAAAGTCGATGTCAACGTAACCCGACCTGGTACGATCCGAAGAGTTACACGTTGGTACACGAATCAGATAAGTTCACGTGTCGGTGGATTATTATTTGTGAAATAATAATAGTTTTTGAACCCGAGGGACTTAATATTAATTAGATTAATATTAGGGAATATTATGATATTAAACAAGGGGGCTTAATGTAAGTTCTAGTTTTATAAAAAGGGGATTAAGGTGCAAACCCTAAACACACTTTTTATCAAAAACCAACTCCTTGTTCTCCAAGAAAAGCTTTCGGCCAACACCAAGGAGCCGCCGCCCCTTGGCTGCCGTCAACCACCACACGCCGCCGCCACCTTCTGTGCAATCGGTTGCTACCTGTTGGTCTGTGCTCGGTTGTGAACTTCCTACTAGCGAGGATTCGTTGTAACCCGCGTGTTGCAATCCCGGTGTAGTCGTCAAAGGTTGATTACTAAACCCCCTATGGTTGTGAATATTATTTATTTGTTTATACGCGTTTAACCGAGATCCTGATTGGGAATATTTTGTTAATTGGATTAATAAAATCGCAAATATATATATATATATATATATATGTATAAATATATTTCGGTTAAAATAATATAATAATAATAACCGCTTCCGCTTCGTATACGATACCATGATTCCCAGCAGTGGTATCAGAGCCACGGTTACGCGCGTATAGATGGTAAAAGTTATAATTTTGATCTATGTTTTATTTGTCAAAATTTATTTATTTATTTTGACAAAAGATCAAAAGCTTTTAGTTGTTCATGTTTGTGATGTGAATCGAGCCCTAGGTTTTTGACCCTTGTCATGGTTGTGTTTGTGATTGGTTTTATTTTATCTTTATCTTTTATTGATTTGTATTTTTATTACGGATATTGGATCCGGTGTAATAGATAGGGTTAGAATAGATTTGTTTTATTTTGTATTTCAAATTTATTTGTAATCCTACAAGTACAAGATCAAGATGAAGATAAAAGGACGAACAGGTTCCATGAAGATAGAGATCTCGGGTCAAGTGGGAGTTATCAAATAGTTTTGAAACCCTTTTAGACTAGTTCGTTTCGTTTCTGGCTAAAACGAAACGGGCGACCTGTTAGGGGCTCGATTCGGTTATTTTATTTTATGTTTTGTGGTTGTGTTTTATTTATTGTAAATAATCGAGATAACCCAAAATAAATAAATTTTTTCACAATCATGACAACGCTTTTGTTAAAACAAGTTTTATAAAAACCGAAAAGCATATTTAATAAAAGGAGTTTTATTAATATTAAAACAAGTCCATTCGCGATAATACGACCAATGTAGTTTAAATAGGGTATTTAAAACTATACCGTGTCGAGTGTTTAAAGGAGTTTCAATTATCACGAATAATATAAAATTGGATTTTATAAACTATTGTGTGACTCACATCATGCTAACGAGTCATTCAATATATTTATGGTAAATATTAAAATTAAATCCCAATTTTAAATTGATGTTTCATGCCACCCTTAACATGTTAACACTTCTTCTAAATCGAACCCAGAAGTTAGTGCCGAACCCTGCTCTGGGGGTTGATCATGTAAGAAGGTAATCACCGCGTTTCCTGTGTAACATAGGCCGGTATTACAGCTAACAGTAAAGGACCAAACATCGCTTGTTCATCAAGTGGGCATAGTTGGGGTTAAACATACATCGCTCCTAGCGATAACCCCAAAATGGAGAGTTGTGTAGTGGACACAATTAACAATCGTTGTTTACCTACCTAATCATACGAGTGAACAGTGCTTAGCCAGTTCACTATGTATTGATAAATCGGGGTCTCATCCTATTTAATTTTGTTTTGGGTCATAATACAATTAGGATATTTAAAACATGAAATACTAATAAATTAATTTTGAACTTTGTAGATGTCAAACGAAAACAGTTCCGCCTCCCAATTTTCTCTCAAGTCCATCTTAGAGAAGGACAAACTGAACCACTCCAACTTCATGGACTGGCACCGCAACTTGAAAATCGTTCTCAAGGCGGAGAACAAACTGTATGTTCTTGAAACGCCAATCCCTGATGAACCCATCAACCAACAAACTAATGCTTACAGAAACTATGCTAAGCACTTCGATGACTCTATGAAAGTCTCGTGTTTGATGTTGGCGTCCATGATCCCTGAACTTCAAAGGACCATGGATGACAAGATGGCATATGAGATGAATCAGCACCTGGTGGAAATGTTCCAACAGAAGGCTCGTCATGAGAGGTTTGATGTAATGCGATTACTCATAACCACTCGTATGCAAGAGGGTACATCAGTTAGCGCTCATGTGCTAAAGATGAAGGCTTATGTTGATCACTTAGCTCGTCTGGAATCTCCCTTGAGTGATGAGCTGGCTGGGGATATTATCCTCAACTCATTGCCCAAGTCATATGATCAGTTCACTATGAACTACAATATGAATGGTATGGAGAAGACACTTGCAGAGTTGCATCAGATGCTCAAAACTGCTGAGGTAAACATACCTGGCAAAACTGCACCAGTGCTAATGATCAGGGAGGGACAAGTTAAGAAACCTAACACCAAGAAGAAAGGCAATCAGGGCAAAGGGAAGGGAAAGGGCAAAGTTGTTGCCAACAAGAAACCTCTGAAAGATGCCAAATGTTTTCATTGTGATGAAACTGGGCACTGGAAGAGGAACTGTGCTAAGTATTTAGCTGAACTGAAGCAAGCCAAAGCTTATGGGGGAGAGTCCTCAGGTATATATGTTATTGAAATCTTTGCTTTTTCTAGCAAAACATGGGTGTTTGACACAGGATGTGGTTTCCACATTTGTAATGTTTTGCAGGGACTAAGAAAGGTTAGAAAGCTGAAACAGGGCGACTTGGAGGTCCATGTTGGCAATGGACAAAGAGTTGCTGTGAAGACAATAGGAGAATATGTTCTTTTACTTCCTTCTGGTTTAGAACTTGTTTTGAACAATGTTTATTATATTCCTAGTGTGACTAGAAATATTGTTTCATTTTATGCTTTGCGTGGACAAGGTTTTAATTATCGTTTTAATGGTGAATTTATTTCTGCTTATTTTAACGATGTATTTTACTTTGATGCAAAACCCAACAATGGGATCTATGAGATAGAAATCCAAAACGATAACATATTATGCAATATCTCCCATAAACGTAATAAGTTGGACTTTAATGATACGTATATGTGGCATTGTAGACTTGGTCACATAAGTGAGAATCGTGTTAAACAACTCAAAACCACAGGAATCTTAGATTCCAAGGGTTCTGAGTCGTTTGGAAAATGCGAATCATGCTTGAGTGGGAAGTTAACAAAAGCACCTTTTTCAAATGTTGGAGAAAGAGCTAATGATCTGTTAGGACTTGTACATACAGATGTATGTGGTCCATTCAGAACAATGTCAAGACATGGAGAAAGATACTTTGTTACATTTACTGATGATTTCAGTAGATATGGTTATGTTTATCTTATGAAGCATAAACATGAAACTCTTGAAAAGTTCAAGGAGTACCAAAACGAAGTAGAAAATCAGCTAAATAGAACTATTAAAATGCTTCGATCAGATCGAGGTGGTGAATATCTTAGTCAGGAATTCATCGACCATCTAAAGGATTGTGGAATAGTTTCACAACTCACTCCACCTGGAACACCGCAACATAATGGTGTGTCTGAGCGGAGAAATCGAACTCTATTAGATATGATTCGATCAATGATGTGTCGAACAAACCTTCCAAAATCCTTTTGGAGTTATGCTTTGGAAACTGCCGCAAGACTTGTGAATATAGCTCCAACAAAGAAGGTTGATAAAACGCCTTATGAGATATGGCATGGAAAGAAACCTCATGTATCCTACCTTAAAGTCTGGGGATGTAATGCTTATGTCACTCTAGAATCTTCGGATAAACTAGATCCTAGAGGCGAAAAAGTGGTTTTCGTCGAATACGCTAAGAAGATTGGTTACCTGTTCTACCACCCCACAGAAAATAGGATTTTCACTAAACGTAGAGGCACTTTCTTGGAGGAAGAGCTTCTGGCGCGAGGGATTGGAGATAACCATGTGGATCGTGAAGAAATTCGAGAAACACAAGTGACTGAACCAGTTGTTCAGACAGAACCAGAAGTAACTGATCCAGTTGTTGAAGTTGAGCCTGAGAGGACTCAAGAAACAACAGAAACACCAAGTGTTCGGAAAAGTATTAGGGATCGTCGTGCACCTGTAAGGTATGACGATATCTTCATGATTGATGAAGCTGAGCCTGGTACTTACAAAGCTGCAATCTTGGATTCGGAATCCAAGAAATGGCAAGAAGCCATGAATGCAGAGATGCAATCCATGTATGATAACCAAGTCTGGGATTTGGTTGATCTTCCTGCCGAATGTCGGACTGTGGGAAACAAATGGATCTTCAAGAAGAAGACTGACATGGATGGGAATGTGCAAACCTACAAAGCAAGGCTTGTAGCGAAAGGTTTTACTCAGACTCAAGGAATTGATTATGAGGAAACTTTCTCGCCAGTAGCCATGCTTAAGTCTATTAGAATTCTACTTGCCATTGTTGCATATTATGACTATGAGATATGGCAAATGGATGTCAAAACCGCGTTCCTTAATGGACACTTACTGGAAGATGTCTATATGGTTCAACCTGAAGGTTTTGTCGATCCAAAGAATCCTAATAAGGTGTGCAAACTGAATAAATCCATCTATGGATTAAAGCAAGCATCTCGCAGCTGGAATCTCCGTTTTGATCAGAAAATCAAAGAGTTTGGTTTTATCAAGAACGAAGATAAACCATGTGTTTACAAGAAATCTAGTGGGAGCTATATCACTTTTCTTATACTGTATGTAGATGACATACTGATCATTGGAAACAATATCCCTATGCTTAAAGATGTTAAGGCATGGTTGGGTAAATGTTTCGCAATGAAAGATATTGGTGAAGCCGCTTATATTCTGGGAATAAAGATTCATAGAGATAGATCAAAGCGGTTGTTGGGTTTGAGTCAAAGTACATATATTGATAAGGTCATACGACGCTTTTCAATGCAAGACTCAAAAAAGGGGGTCTTGCCCATGGCACATGGATCCATTCTTAGTAGCAAACAATGTGCAAACACTGAAGAAGAAAAGAAGAAAATGGAAAGAGTTCCATATGCTTCTGCTATTGGTTCCATCATGTATGCCATGTTGTGTACTAGACCTGATGTCTCGTATGCTCTTAGCATGACGAGTAGATATCAACAGAATCCGGGAGAGAGTCATTGGGCTGCAGTGAAGAACATTCTTAAGTACTTGAGAAGGACTAAGAATATGTTCTTAATATATGGAGGACTAGATGAGGAGCTGTCAGTTAAGTGTTATACTGATGCAAGCTTCCAGACTGATCGTGATGATTCAAAATCACAAACGGGATATGTTTTCATTCTGAATGGTGGGGCTATTACTTGGAAGAGCTATAAGCAAAGTGTGGTTGCTCAATCCACCTGTGAATCAGAATACAATGCTGCATCGGATGCTGCAAAGGAGGCTGCCTGGATGAAGAAGTTCATTACTGATCTCGATGTTGTGCCTAGCATAAAGAAACCAATCGAGATATTGTGTGACAACACTGGTGCCATTGCTCTTGCAAAGGAACCAAGGTCACATCAGACCACAAGGCATATACTCAGGAAATTCCACTATATTAGAGAGATAGTAGAACGTGGAGACATCATGATAAACAAGGTTCATACAGATCTAAATCTGGCTGACCCCTTTACTAAGCCTTTACCTCAAGCTAAACATGAGGAGCATGCTGGAAAGATAGGGCTTAGAGTTGCTAGACAGTGGGCATGATCTGTAGTTAGTATTGGTGTTTTACTTTGAACTATAACAGTTACATTGAATATTTATTTGATTTAATGGGTTAAATGCAAATTTAAATATTTTGTGACTGTGTTCATTATTTGTATGTTTAAATCCTTGAATAAGAGTATTCTAAAATATCCGTAGTCGATCAAATTACATGGGAATGAATTTGAATGTAAGACTATTGTGAATTGAGATGATTGTATTCATGAGATGAATAACTCAAGGGTTTGAGAATCATAATTCACAGATATCATTAGGGAATGATATTGGATGTAACTCGCTTCAAAACGATCTCCATGGATCTGTGTCATGAGATGTTTTGATATTGATATGTTCAATATGTTCTTTTTCCTAAGGCACATATTAAACTACATTGATCAAGGACTATCTTTGATGTTATCTAACACTATCCTGAAACATGGGTAGTAATCCGGATAGCATTGGGAGAAATCCAAGATTAAGTGGGAGTTGTATGACGCTGATGGAATTCTGTACTTCTATAGGATTAGAAGCTTAGACATTCTGGCGCCCTCGTAAACTCAAACTGGTGTAAACGCGTGGCCACGCTCGGACTAATGTAGTCCGTTAGACCATTTTGAATTAAAGACGAGAATAGAGAATGGTTGATCAATATAAGAATGAATGATCCATGTCTTATGATCAACAGATGTCTATACAGAAGGGACTTATTGATAGAATTATCAGGGCTATAGTATTTGGTTAAGTAAAGCGTTACTTGAACTCAAAGAACTAGTTGACGACTGTAAAGTGTCATACTGTGTTGCGTGCAGTGCGATGCAGCTAGGCGTCCAACTCTGCACACATTGACTCGTTTAATTAAAATCGTCCAAGTGGGAGATTGTTGGACATATGGTATGTCCGATGTAATTAAAGTCGATGTCAACGTAACCCGACCCGGTACGATCCGAAGAGTTACACGTTGGTACACGAATCAGATAAGTTCACGTGTCGGTGGATTATTATTTGTGAAATAATAATAGTTTTTGAACCCGAGGGACTTAATATTAATTAGATTAATATTAGGGAATATTATGATATTAAACAAGGGGGCTTAATGTAAGTTCTAGTTTTATAAAAAGGGGATTAAGGTGCAAACCCTAAACACACTTTTTATCAAAAACCAACTCCTTGTTCTCCAAGAAAAGCTTTCGGCCAACACCAAGGAGCCGCCGCCCCTTGGCTGCCGTCAACCACCACACGCCGCCGCCACCTTCTGTGCAATCGGTTGCTACCTGTTGGTCTGTGCTCGGTTGTGAACTTCCTACTAGCGAGGATTCGTTGTAACCCGCGTGTTGCAATCCCGGTGTAGTCGTCAAAGGTTGATTACTAAACCCCCTATGGTTGTGAATATTATTTATTTGTTTATACGCGTTTAACCGAGATCCTGATTGGGAATATTTTGTTAATTGGATTAATAAAATCTATTATTATTTACTATACATGAATCGCAAATATATATATATATATATATGTATAAATATATTTCGGTTAAAATAATATAATAATAATAACCGCTTCCGCTTCGTATACGATACCATGATTCCCAACAGTGGTATCAGAGCCACGGTTACGCGCGTATAGATGGTAAAAGTTATAATTTTGATCTATGTTTTATTTGTCAAAATTTATTTATTTATTTTGACAAAAGATCAAAAGCTTTTAGTTGTTCATGTTTGTGATGTGAATCGAGCCCTAGGTTTTTGACCCTTGTCATGGTTGTGTTTGTGATTGGTTTTATTTTATCTTTATCTTTTATTGATTTGTATTTTTATTACGGATATTGGATCCGGTGTAATAGATAGGGTTAGAATAGATTTGTTTTATTTTGTATTTCAAATTTATTTGTAATCCTACAAGTACAAGATCAAGATGAAGATAAAAGGACGAACAGGTTCCATGAAGATAGAGATCTCGGGTCAAGTGGGAGTTATCAAATAGTTTTGAAACCCTTTTAGACTAGTTCGTTTCGTTTCTGGCTAAAACGAAACGGGCGACCTGTTAGGGGCTCGATTCGGTTATTTTATTTTATGTTTTGTGGTTGTGTTTTATTTATTGTAAATAATCGAGATAACCCAAAATAAATAAAATTTTTCACAATCATGACAACGCTTTTGTTAAAACAAGTTTTATAAAAACCGAAAAGCATATTTAATAAAAGGAGTTTTATTAATATTAAAACAAGTCCATTCGCGATAATACGACCAATGTAGTTTAAATAGGGTATTTAAAACTATACCGTGTCGAGTGTTGAAAGGAGTTTCAATTATCACGAATAATATAAAATTGGATTTTATAAACTATTGTGTGACTCACATCATGCTAACGAGTCATTCAATATATTTATGGTAAATATTAAAATTAAATCCCAATTTTAAATTGATGTTTCATGCCACCCTTAACATGTTAACACTTCTTCTAAATCGAACCCAGAAGTTAGTGCCGAACCCTGCTCTGGGGGTTGATCATGTAAGAAGGTAATCACCGCGTTTCCTGTGTAACATAGGCCGGTATTACAGCTAACAGTAAAGGACCAAACATCGCTTGTTTATCAAGTGGGCATAGTTGGGGTTAAACATACATCGCTCCTAGCGATAACCCTAAAATGGAGAGTTGTGTAGTGGACACAATTAACAATCGTTGTTTACCTACCTAATCATACGAGTGAACAGTGCTTAGCCAGTTCACTATGTATTGATAAATCGGGGTCTCATCCTATTTAATTTTGTTTTGGGTCATAATACAATTAGGATATTTAAAACATGAAATACTAATAAATTAATTTTGAACTTTGTAGATGTCAAACGAAAACAGTTCCGCCTCCCAATTTTCTCTCAAGTCCATCTTACAGAAGGACAAACTGAACCACTCCAACTTCATGGACTGGCACCGCAACTTGAAAATCGTTCTCAAGGCGGAGAACAAACTGTATGTTCTTGAAACGCCAATCCCTGATGAACCCATCAACCAACAAACTAATGCTTACAGAAACTATGCTAAGCACTTCGATGACTCTATGAAAGTCTCGTGTTTGATGTTGGCGTCCATGATCCCTGAACTTCAAAGGACCATGGATGACAAGATGGCATATGAGATGAATCAGCACCTGGTGGAAATGTTCCAACAGAAGGCTCGTCATGAGAGGTTTGATGTAATGCGATTACTCATAACCACTCGTATGCAAGAGGGTACATCAGTTAGCGCTCATGTGCTAAAGATGAAGGCTTATGTTGATCACTTAGCTCGTCTGGAATCTCCCTTGAGTGATGAGCTGGCTGGGGATATTATCCTCAACTCATTGCCCAAGTCATATGATCAGTTCACTATGAACTACAATATGAATGGTATGGAGAAGACACTTGCAGAGTTGCATCAGATGCTCAAAACTGCTGAGGTAAACATACCTGGCAAAACTGCACCAGTGCTAATGATCAGGGAGGGACAAGTTAAGAAACCTAACACCAAGAAGAAAGGCAATCAGGGCAAAGGGAAGGGAAAGGGCAAAGTTGTTGCCAACAAGAAACCTCTGAAAGATGCCAAATGTTTTCATTGTGATGAAACTGGGCACTGGAAGAGGAACTGTGCTAAGTATTTAGCTGAACTGAAGCAAGCCAAAGCTTATGGGGGAGAGTCCTCAGGTATATATGTTATTGAAATCTTTGCTTTTTCTAGCAAAACATGGGTGTTTGACACAGGATGTGGTTTCCACATTTGTAATGTTTTGCAGGGACTAAGAAAGGTTAGAAAGCTGAAACAGGGCGACTTGGAGGTCCATGTTGGCAATGGACAAAGAGTTGCTGTGAAGACAATAGGAGAATATGTTCTTTTACTTCCTTCTGGTTTAGAACTTGTTTTGAACAATGTTTATTATATTCCTAGTGTGACTAGAAATATTGTTTCATTTTATGCTTTGCGTGGACAAGGTTTTAATTATCGTTTTAATGGTGAATTTATTTCTGCTTATTTTAACGATGTATTTTACTTTGATGCAAAACCCAACAATGGGATCTATGAGATAGAAATCCAAAACGATAACATATTATGCAATATCTCCCATAAACGTAATAAGTTGGACTTTAATGATACGTATATGTGGCATTGTAGACTTGGTCACATAAGTGAGAATCGTGTTAAACAACTCAAAACCACAGGAATCTTAGATTCCAAGGGTTCTGAGTCGTTTGGAAAATGCGAATCATGCTTGAGTGGGAAGTTAACAAAAGCACCTTTTTCAAATGTTGGAGAAAGAGCTAATGATCTGTTAGGACTTGTACATACAGATGTATGTGGTCCATTCAGAACAATGTCAAGACATGGAGAAAGATACTTTGTTACATTTACTGATGATTTCAGTAGATATGGTTATGTTTATCTTATGAAGCATAAACATGAAACTCTTGAAAAGTTCAAGGAGTACCAAAACGAAGTAGAAAATCAGCTAAATAGAACTATTAAAATGCTTCGATCAGATCGAGGTGGTGAATATCTTAGTCAGGAATTCATCGACCATCTAAAGGATTGTGGAATAGTTTCACAACTCACTCCACCTGGAACACCGCAACATAATGGTGTGTCTGAGCGGAGAAATCGAACTCTATTAGATATGATTCGATCAATGATGTGTCGAACAAACCTTCCAAAATCCTTTTGGAGTTATGCTTTGGAAACTGCCGCAAGACTTGTGAATATAGCTCCAACAAAGAAGGTTGATAAAACGCCTTATGAGATATGGCATGGAAAGAAACCTCATGTATCCTACCTTAAAGTCTGGGGATGTAATGCTTATGTCACTCTAGAATCTTCGGATAAACTAGATCCTAGAGGCGAAAAAGTGGTTTTCGTCGAATACGCTAAGAAGATTGGTTACCTGTTCTACCACCCCACAGAAAATAGGATTTTCACTAAACGTAGAGGCACTTTCTTGGAGGAAGAGCTTCTGGCGCGAGGGATTGGAGATAACCATGTGGATCGTGAAGAAATTCGAGAAACACAAGTGACTGAACCAGTTGTTCAGACAGAACCAGAAGTAACTGATCCAGTTGTTGAAGTTGAGCCTGAGAGGACTCAAGAAACAACAGAAACACCAAGTGTTCGGAAAAGTATTAGGGATCGTCGTGCACCTGTAAGGTATGACGATATCTTCATGATTGATGAAGCTGAGCCTGGTACTTACAAAGCTGCAATCTTGGATTCGGAATCCAAGAAATGGCAAGAAGCCATGAATGCAGAGATGCAATCCATGTATGATAACCAAGTCTGGGATTTGGTTGATCTTCCTGCCGAATGTCGGACTGTGGGAAACAAATGGATCTTCAAGAAGAAGACTGACATGGATGGGAATGTGCAAACCTACAAAGCAAGGCTTGTAGCGAAAGGTTTTACTCAGACTCAAGGAATTGATTATGAGGAAACTTTCTCGCCAGTAGCCATGCTTAAGTCTATTAGAATTCTACTTGCCATTGTTGCATATTATGACTATGAGATATGGCAAATGGATGTCAAAACCGCGTTCCTTAATGGACACTTACTGGAAGATGTCTATATGGTTCAACCTGAAGGTTTTGTCGATCCAAAGAATCCTAATAAGGTGTGCAAACTGAATAAATCCATCTATGGATTAAAGCAAGCATCTCGCAGCTGGAATCTCCGTTTTGATCAGAAAATCAAAGAGTTTGGTTTTATCAAGAACGAAGATAAACCATGTGTTTACAAGAAATCTAGTGGGAGCTATATCACTTTTCTTATACTGTATGTAGATGACATACTAATCATTGGAAACAATATCCCTATGCTTAAAGATGTTAAGGCATGGTTGGGTAAATGTTTCGCAATGAAAGATATTGGTGAAGCCGCTTATATTCTGGGAATAAAGATTCATAGAGATAGATCAAAGCGGTTGTTGGGTTTGAGTCAAAGTACATATATTGATAAGGTCATACGACGCTTTTCAATGCAAGACTCAAAAAAGGGGGTCTTGCCCATGGCACATGGATCCATTCTTAGTAGCAAACAATGTGCAAACACTGAAGAAGAAAAGAAGAAAATGGAAAGAGTTCCATATGCTTCTGCTATTGGTTCCATCATGTATGCCATGTTGTGTACTAGACCTGATGTCTCGTATGCTCTTAGCATGACGAGTAGATATCAACAGAATCCGGGAGAGAGTCATTGGGCTGCAGTGAAGAACATTCTTAAGTACTTGAGAAGGACTAAGAATATGTTCTTAATATATGGAGGACTAGATGAGGAGCTGTCAGTTAAGTGTTATACTGATGCAAGCTTCCAGACTGATCGTGATGATTCAAAATCACAAACGGGATATGTTTTCATTCTGAATGGTGGGGCTATTACTTGGAAGAGCTATAAGCAAAGTGTGGTTGCTCAATCCACCTGTGAATCAGAATACAATGCTGCATCGGATGCTGCAAAGGAGGCTGCCTGGATGAAGAAGTTCATTACTGATCTCGATGTTGTGCCTAGCATAAAGAAACCAATCGAGATATTGTGTGACAACACTGGTGCCATTGCTCTTGCAAAGGAACCAAGGTCACATCAGACCACAAGGCATATACTCAGGAAATTCCACTATATTAGAGAGATAGTAGAACGTGGAGACATCATGATAAACAAGGTTCATACAGATCTAAATCTGGCTGACCCCTTTACTAAGCCTTTACCTCAAGCTAAACATGAGGAGCATGCTGGAAAGATAGGGCTTAGAGTTGCTAGACAGTGGGCATGATCTGTAGTTAGTATTGGTGTTTTACTTTGAACTATAACAGTTACATTGAATATTTATTTGATTTAATGGGTTAAATGCAAATTTAAATATTTTGTGACTGTGTTCATTATTTGTATGTTTAAATCCTTGAATAAGAGTATTCTAAAATATCCGTAGTCGATCAAATTACATGGGAATGAATTTGAATGTAAGACTATTGTGAATTGAGATGATTGTATTCATGAGATGAATAACTCAAGGGTTTGAGAATCATAATTCACAGATATCATTAGGGAATGATATTGGATGTAACTCGCTTCAAAACGATCTCCATGGATCTGTGTCATGAGATGTTTTGATATTGATATGTTCAATATGTTCTTTTTCCTAAGGCACATATTAAACTACATTGATCAAGGACTATCTTTGATGTTATCTAACACTATCCTGAAACATGGGTAGTAATCCGGATAGCATTGGGAGAAATCCAAGATTAAGTGGGAGTTGTATGACGCTGATGGAATTCTGTACTTCTATAGGATTAGAAGCTTAGACATTCTGGCGCCCTCGTAAACTCAAACTGGTGTAAACGCGTGGCCACGCTCGGACTAATGTAGTCCGTTAGACCATTTTGAATTAAAGACGAGAATAGAGAATGGTTGATCAATATAAGAATGAATGATCCATGTCTTATGATCAACAGATGTCTATACAGAAGGGACTTATTGATAGAATTATCAGGGCTATAGTATTTGGTTAAGTAAAGCGTTACTTGAACTCAAAGAACTAGTTGACGACTGTAAAGTGTCATACTGTGTTGCGTGCAGTGCGATGCAGCTAGGCGTCCAACTCTGCACACATTGACTCGTTTAATTAAAATCGTCCAAGTGGGAGATTGTTGGACATATGGTATGTCCGATGTAATTAAAGTCGATGTCAACGTAACCCGACCCGGTACGATCCGAAGAGTTACACGTTGGTACACGAATCAGATAAGTTCACGTGTCGGTGGATTATTATTTGTGAAATAATAATAGTTTTTGAACCCGAGGGACTTAATATTAATTAGATTAATATTAGGGAATATTATGATATTAAACAAGGGGGCTTAATGTAAGTTCTAGTTTTATAAAAAGGGGATTAAGGTGCAAACCCTAAACACACTTTTTATCAAAAACCAACTCCTTGTTCTCCAAGAAAAGCTTTCGGCCAACACCAAGGAGCCGCCGCCCCTTGGCTGCCGTCAACCACCACACGCCGCCGCCACCTTCTGTGCAATCGGTTGCTACCTGTTGGTCTGTGCTCGGTTGTGAACTTCCTACTAGCGAGGATTCGTTGTAACCCGCGTGTTGCAATCCCGGTGTAGTCGTCAAAGGTTGATTACTAAACCCCCTATGGTTGTGAATATTATTTATTTGTTTATACGCGTTTAACCGAGATCCTGATTGGGAATATTTTGTTAATTGGATTAATAAAATCTATTATTATTTACTATACATGAATCGCAAATATATATATATATATATATGTATAAATATATTTCGGTTAAAATAATATAATAATAATAACCGCTTCCGCTTCGTATACGATACCATGATTCCCAACAGCGTTTTGGGCCTTTGATGTCCAAGTATTCTAATAAGGATGATTTAGCGTAAATTAGCAATGTTGGTATGACGATTAAGGCCTTTGCTCATAGGTTTATAATCTGCTCCAAGACTGATTTTCATAGCAGCAAAGGAAAGAGTAATTAGCATAGGAATAGCCTATACTTTAGTTGATTTCAAATGCTTGGTTGTATGCAAGTTGGATTAGAATCAATCTTATCTAATCATATGTATGTTGATCTCCATGTGGGTGACTATTAAGTTTAGGTTTATGTTGTTTAGTTTTATGTTCATATTAATTTCAGCAACTTTTTGAATTTGTGAAATCATTGGTTTACAAGTGCATCCAAGAATGAGTTGCACAACTGCAATGGGCTTAAAGTGGATGCTTAATCAGGTGCACACCATCTTTGACCGATACTCCCATAGTTATTATAACATAGTGATTTTTGCATCCAAAGTACTTAACTTTACTTATTCCGCACCTATCGCATATTATCCTGCACTTACATTGTAAATAATGTAGTGTGCAGTCATACAGCTACCATCACAGTCACTTTTGCTCTCTGTTTCTGATAAAGCATGCCGGTTGAACCGAATGCTTTTCCCTGGGGTAAACTTCAATTATTATTTTCCTAAATCTTCTATTTATTAATTCAATGTTACATCTGAAAATTTAAGGTGATTATAGATAATATGACCAAAACTGACATTATTGTGAAATGTATTGTTTTGCTATTTTCCACAGGGGGTTGTGTTTAAGCCACAAATCTCCTGTCAGCAGCAGCCACAACAGCTTCAACCACAACAGCACCCACAAATGCAACAGCAGATGCAACAGCTGCCACAACAACAACCTCCGCCACAACAACTGTTCCCTCACAAATGGTTGGGACCGGGATGAACCAAGGTTATGTTCAGGTCCAGGTGGAAGATCACAAATGGTGTCTCAAGGACAAGTGCCCTCACAAGCCAACAAAGCATGTCCATTTTTAGTTTTATAAATTGATGTTAGTTTTACATGAAAACATAAGAAAAACATGGGGAATTGATCATGTCTGATCTATTTTGTATGCGTAGCATGTTATTTATCGTGTTAGGGTGTATGGACCAATAATACTCATTAAATATGACTAGCATTGTTAAGTGGATATTGCTGTATATTTATGTTCCTGTTTGATTTAAGTACAACTTATTGATTAGAAACACCTTAATTGAATTGAAACTAATGTCATGATTAAACTGTTGTGTCCTGGTAGGATCCAGTGATTCAGCAAAGATCACTAAAAAGTCAAGGACAGTCTCTATCGAAGGTTGTATTGTATTTAAGAGACCCTGTAATCTCACATGGCCAGCTTTATGTCGCATTGTCAAGAGTTAAAAACAGGGCAGGCGTGAAGTTACTTATACTTGATGCTGATGGGAAAGTGAAGACTAAAACAAAAAATGTGGTGTATAAAGAAATATTTAGTGATATTTGAATGGAATGTGTATTGGTTTCTTTCAAATCTTATTAAAATATTTCTACTATATTTTTTATATGTTTTACCACTGAAAATAATTGTACATTGGTGAACCGCGTGTTAACGCGGGCAAAGATCTAGTTTCCAACATAAAAGAATATTTGTGTATTTGTAAATTAAAACTGTACGGATAAACGATATGATAGCGACTAAAATCTTGAAAGTTTTTCAATATGTTGTCGTATTGACTGGAACGTGTTCAACGACAAATGGCTATTCTTTTTAACTTTTTAATTTGACAAAATATTAATTCATTTCGACATGTGTTTTGTATTCCAAATCATCAATTATTTGAAATTATGTTTAGTCAATTTTCACTTATTGACGTGTTTTTATATCTAAAAAACTTGTTAATTGGACATATCGACTAGATATTTATAGCAAAAACATGATTTTTTTTAATATCTGGAATTAATTAATCGGAAATTTGAACTTTATATTTATGGCAAAAACATAATCATATAAGTGAATAGTAGGACAATATTCACACTTTTAGCCCTCGTAGTTTTAAAGTTAGCATAAAGTACCCTCAAAGTAGACATTATTAAATAATATACTATTTTTTTTATTGAAAAACATATATATTCATATACTAAAAAAGGAAAGGGTCATCATTCATACAAAGACAAATAACAAGAGGCTCATCCAATAACCATAATAACGACCAATTATATTAGAAATACCCTATAATAGGATATCAAAAACAGTCATACAATTAGAAGGGAAAAAACCATTAAATCACAATAACAATCGAAAATAGGAAAATTCTTCAAATAACAACAATTCTTCTTCTTTTTTTTTTTTCAAGAAATTGCCACCCAAGATGAACCCCAATTTGTAAACACTTTGTTCCCATTGCCACCCTCTTTGCACCTTGTTAGCATTTTCAATTGCCCTTTTTCGGCAATCCGCCACCGGTTTCCGTCCATATCCCACCGCCAGCCACCAACACAACCACCCTCCTCTATCTCCTCCTCTTCCTCTTCCTCCTCTGTGTCCACCGCTTCCTCATCTTCATATTCCACTTCACCACCTTCTTCATAATTTTCAATTTCAACCCTTTCACTTTCATCATTTTCCATTTCAACCCTTTTACTTTCATAATTTTCCATTTCAACCCTTTCACCTTCATAAATTACCGAACGGTCCCTCAACAACGAAAGCCTAAGTCTCCCACCCGTACGCTCAGTTTGGAAACTCGTACCACAGTTAGAAAAGCTCACAGCTTTTATAACCAACCTCCCACCTTCCCTATGGTGGACGTTGACCTTCACTGCCCCATCAGAGCCACTGATAGAGGTCAACGGTGGTGGAAAGTCACTCCGGCGAACTTTTCGGTCAAAGTTTCGGTACTTTGACCTATGAATTGCCCTCAATCTCTCTCTTTCCTCCAAAGAAATTGCACAATACTCATCACCACTTTCACTAATATCACTTCCAGTTTCACTGCCTAAACTCTCGGTACACATTTCTAGACTCTTTGTACTCAATGCTGATTTAGACCTTTTAACCATTGGATGAACATAAACTTCATCTTTTTGTTCAAGACTCTTGCAACCCATTGATGGGTTCTCAAGAACTTTGAGAAAACTTAACCCAACAGAAGCCATTAGTGGTTAAAAAAAGAGTGGGAAAATCAAGAAAATTGTCCAACAAAGTTGTAAGGAGATAATATGGGTGGAAAGCAAACAAGATTATGTTGGAAGTGAAGTGTGGTTATGCATGAAAGAAGAGGTGAAAGAGTGGATGGTGTATTTATAGGTGCAAAAAGAGAAGTGTGGTGGAAGGATGGAAAAAGGCAACTTTCTAATGCAAATGCAAATGGGTGGAATTACTCCGTATTATTAATTATTATTATTATTATTATTATTATTATTATTATTATTAATATTATTGATATTAATATATTGTTTTCATGCAACTCTTTTACTTGTCCACACATTTTGATTTTGTTATCAAGTATTCAAATGGAATACCCATTTTTCCAATTTGTGTAGGGAAATACACAAGTGCAAAATACAAAAATGAAAAGGTAACTTTTATTGATGACGTAAGGGTAAGCATATGATTTTTTTTTAATCTAATAAGGGTGTTATTTTGAATTTGTCCTCCGCTCCTTTTTTTTCTTTTAACCTCTGAAAGTTACATGTCGGATACATAGATCCACGACCTGGTATTATTTGTAAATACTTATTAAGTATTGAGTTTTTCAGTTATGATATTTACATTTATATATTATCTAAAACATTTGTTGCGTGTATAAAAAAATTAAGTTACAAACTTGTGTATTACACGAGGTTAGATTAATAAAATATTAAATATTTATTAATACAAGGAAAAAAATGAGAAAAATATTATTAAATAAATAAGAAAAAAGCGGGAAATTAGAGGGGAAAATTATGATTCTTTTATAATTATTATATTTTAATAGGAGAAAGGAGGGGAACATAAAAGTGATGAGAAATAAGAACATGACACATATCATCATCTTCATTTTGTTATATGGTATAAAATATAGATGCTCATATAACTATTATTAATTATGTTATATTTTTATATGTTATTTATATTTATTCCATAATACTTGGAATCAATATTACCTTTTAAATACAATATAAATGAAATTCATTAATACAAATTATGAAATGATTAAAGTTAATTAAGGAAGTAAATGAGTCGACAATTAAAGTCTTTAATGTTAATTTTAACGTTTGTTTTAGGAATCTTTAAACCTTAAATTCTAAACTAAAAACAATTCGATGCTTAAACCCAAAGCTACATCTATTTTTCTACTTGTATTGCAATATCATCATCACTAGTAGCACCTTTCAGATACGTGGGAAGGTTTTCCTCTATGGGGTTCCTGTCTAAAAGGTACTCGGTTCGAGTTCTACCGTCCATCGAAAAAAATATACCTAATAGGTTTGAAAGGGACTGACATGTAGAGAGGGATTCAAACTTGAAAAAAAAAGATTTTAAGTTAAAAGAGTTTCTACTGAATTATACCTATAAAAAAAAGTAGCACCTTTCAGATTGTAGAGAGCCAAAAGTAAAAAAAAAGGAAGCCATGACTAAGTTGTCATGTTCTATTAAAAAATCAAAATCAGATTAAAAAATTGAGAACTTGGAAATTGTGAGGAGAAAAGGGAAAACAAGTTGAGGGTTAAAAATGCGAAGTCTTTAAATTTGATTGGCTACTTTGGAAAATACCAAAAACAATTGGTAATAAAAAGTTTTATGTTGGTATGCAAAAGCATTATGATGGCGCATCCTTCTTTAATAAGCAAAAGTGAGCCTACAAAGGGACAAGATCCCTTAGTGATTTTTTAGGTCATTACTTTGCTTTCTATTCCTCCTCTCAAATTATTGCCTTTTATTACTACTTTTTTAAATTTATATTTGTTTTCATGTTTGCCTCACTCCAAAGGTCAAAACCTATGTTGGAATGTTGGTGTAGAATATCGGTAAGCCGACCATGAACTGATCATAAATTTTTTATTGAGTTAATAGCATAGAGAGAAAAGAAAACAGTAGAGTTATCATTTTATATGAAAATATCATTTAATCAAGTTAAGATTTACTTAATGTAATTTTTTTTTAAACAAACATACATCTATTTTATCAATTCTTTGATAATAATACAGAAACAAGAATAAGTAATCAGATATACTTGGTATCGAGTAACTGTGGTGAGTAAAGACGACATGTTGATGAGACTGATCAGGTGCCCGTTTAGAGTGTACAGTTATGATGGCTAAGGTAATCCAGATCATGGTTTCTAGAGAGGAGAGGGACACGAAAATATGTGATGCTTACTTGCTATTTCATTAGTCTGTAATCCTCTCTTATAAGCTCTATATATACACCCAAGAGAAAACTAGATTTTCAGTTTATTAAGGGTAATTATGTCCATCAGACATATACCAGTTAGACCAACAGAGGTATTTAGGTTAATAAACATTTATTAGATAAATGATTATAATGGTTATTTTATATAATATATAAAATATCTTCTTACAATATCCACAATAAACATAAGTTGACGCAAATTACTACCATAATCATTCATATTTGAAGGTTATGTAGGCATTTTAATTTTGAGGTTGGTGTCATTTAAACTTTAGGTTGGGGTGTAGAGCCAAGCTACTCGGCACGCCCTCCTATTTGGATGAATTTGATTGGATTAACAAGACTCTAAAAGGGGTATACAATTGAAGCCCTTTCACGCTCGTCATTATACTCACAAGGGGTATACAATTGAAGCCCTTTTCACGCTTGCATTATACTCACAGTAAGACCTTTGGCACCGTTTTGAGAACATTAAAAAGAACGTGGCGTGGGGGCGTGATACCAAACCCCCCCCCCCCCCCCTATTACTAGGGAACACTACTCCATCAACATTTGTTCTTTTTAAATTCAAATTTATATATAAATCAACTAGCTTTTATCCCGAGAGCGTCTTGGGTTGAAATATCTAATATGACATAATAAAATATCTAATATGACAACATAATTAATTACCTGCCAATACATGATTAATGAATATTATTATTATTTATTTTGAACAAATCTCTGCCATAAGTTATCATATTCAATTATAAAAAAAACGAATCTCTACCTATGAAGTTATGTTTATCGTTTTTTATTCAAATATAAAAAACCCTAAATATATTTGAAAACAAAACCCCACAAAAAAATAGTCGTTTTTTTTCTCCGTTTTTTATATAGCACTTTGGTACTCGTTGGAAATATAATAAAACGCTTGTTAATTTGGTGTAATTTTTTTCTTTAGAAAATCTCGTATATAAAACACACTAACGTTTAAAAGTTATGGGAGAAAACATAAGAGAGAAAAATAAATTTTGTTTTTAAATTCTTTCTTTTCCTAAAATAACTCAATGACTTTTGTTTTTTAATTGGTCCACATGGGATCATACATGGCACTCGCTGCCTCTTTGAGTATCATGTAGGATATAAGCCTTTGGAATATTAATATACTAACTTTTATCCCGGGAACGTCTCGGGGTTAAAAATATAAGCATTCTAATAATACTAATACTAATAGTAATAATTATTACTCTTGTAATTAAATAAATAAAAAAATAACTTTGCTATAAGGTGA
The DNA here is from genome assembly GCA_032199755.1 of Ambrosia artemisiifolia. Lineage (NCBI taxonomy): Eukaryota > Viridiplantae > Streptophyta > Magnoliopsida > Asterales > Asteraceae > Ambrosia > Ambrosia artemisiifolia. Next base: position 52,819,784 of record CM063520.1, read on the forward strand.
CACCATGTGTTGCACTGTTGCGCGATTCTTTCTCCTAGCTTCTCTTGATGAAGTATCCGTATCCATCTTGACAATTGGACTGAATTTCAACATCGTAGATAAGAAGCTGGTTTAAAAGAAAAAACATGATTAATGAATAACCTGAACACTTTGTGTTTTTTTTCCTGTATGAACGAAACCTCACAAAAAAATAGTCGTTTTTTTCTCCGTTTTTTATATAGCACTAGGGTATTCGTTGAAAAGATAATAAAACGCTCGTTAATTTAGTGTAATTTTTTTCTTTAAAAAATCTCATATATAAAAGATATTAACGTTTAAAAATTATGGGAGGAAACATGAGAGAAAAAAATTTTAATTTGTTTTTAAATTCTTTTTTCCTAAAATAACTCAATCTCTTTTAGGGTTTTTGTCACACCCTCAAAATCCACTTGCGGAGTTTTACCGCGAGGCGCATGACAAACCAGGATCCAAGTCAATGATCACAATAAACAATTCTAAATGAATTTCAAAAACATAGTTTAAAAATCCCAAACATCAGCGGAAGCTAAATATCGTTACATAACCAAAATAAAACCAAATGTTCAATGTTCAAAGACCATGCAACTCTAACTAGACGCCGTGCAGACGCGTGCGCCCTAGTTCCACTTTGCTACCTTAGCGACCTGAGAAAACATGTAAGAGTTTACGTCAGCACAAAAATGCTGGTGAGTTTACAGGTTTGTAATCAAAGTTCCAAGTTCAACCTGTCCATACTATAACAATTGTAAACCAAGTACGCTAGCTAGGCGCATGTTCCATTACTACTACGATTGGAAAACCATTACTAACTCGCAAACCAGATGTTGTGCCCGAATAGTAAACCTGTTCCTGTTTGAGACAATATGCACCCGCTCGGCGCTCCATGCCGACGGGTGGGGTTGGTCACTCCCAATAGCGCTATTCACATTTCCCCGTTGTGCAAACCAGCACATTCATGGTTCCCCCCGGGACTTCCAAAGATCGTATAGTAAACCGTTTGAAAACCCATAGTATGACAGTTGTTACCAAATAGTTGTTTAACACATGTTTTCTTGCATCTCAGGTCTGATGAAACCCTTATCCAAGAGTTCCTGTAACTGGTTAGACAATTCTTGCATCTCAGGAGGTGCAAGACGGTAGGGGGCCCGAGCAATAGGAGCAGCGCCAGGTACAAGATCAATACCGAACTCAACCTGACGATGGGGAGGATGACCAGATAAATCATCAGGAAAGACATCAGAAAACTCACGTACAACCGGGATATCGTCGATCTTCTTCTCGCTGGTAGTGGAAACAGATAAAAGTGCCAGAACAGCCGAATAACCCTTCCGAAGATACTTAAGGGCTTTCATGCTAGAGATGAGACTTAGCGGAGCACCGCTCTTGTCCCCGTACACAGAAAGAAATTCTCCATCAGGGAGAGGAATCCGGATGACCTTGTCGTAACAAACGATCTCAGCGCGATACAGAGACAACCAATCCATGCCTATAACCACGTCAAAACTACCCAAGGGTACCGGCATAAGGTCGATAGGAAAAGACAAACCCGACAACTCTATGCGACACTCCCGAAGAATGCAAGTAGCTTCTATCTTCTTACCGTCAGCCAATTCTATAATATATACAGTCTCTAGGGGTACAGGTACTACATCTAGCAAACGACTAACTTCCACAGATATGAAACTCTTATCGGCACCAGAATCGAATAAAACACTAACAGAGCGATCGTTGAGAAGAAACGTACCAGTGACTGTGTCAGGGTCCTGTCTCGCCTCTGCAGTCCCAATAACGAAGGCACGTGCGTTCCTGTTTCCGCCTCCGTTGTTACCATTTCCATTCCCATTACCATTCCCGTTCCCTCCCTGTTTCAGCTTTGGACACTCCTTCTTGTAATGCCCCGTTTCCCCACAGTGAAAACATCCCTGTTTGCCCGCAGTCCCCTGAGTAGCAGAAGTCGGAGTAGTAGTTGGGGCCTGAGTCGATGGAAGAGTCACCCTACAGTCTTTGGCAAAATGCCCCAACTTCTGACAGCGATGGCAACGATTATTGTCACAACCCCCATGATGATGGCGTCCACACTTATTGCATTTTGGTAACTTTCCCGCATAACCACCACTTGGCTTAGAACCCGATGAAGACGAACCCCCACTATCAAACCTTTTCCCTTGTTGAGTTGGTGCTGGTGTAGAACTCTTCACCTCATTTTCCCACTTTCGCTTGTTGCTCTCCGGAGCCTTAGCAGTTGAACCTTTGGCAGGCAAGATACCCTCACTCACCTTCAGGTTAGTCATCCTATGAGCAGATCGGACCACATCTGGGTAGGTAGGAAGATTCCCCGCAGCTACCAACCCTGCGATTTCTGGCACAAGACCCGAGATATAATGTTCAATCCTTCTATACTCTGGTACGTGCAGATCGGGACAAAGCACGGCTAACTCATTCCGCCTCACAGTATACTTCTCAATTTCCGACCCAGACATTTTGAGGTTCCACACCTCGTGTTCCAGCTTTTGAATCTCCTCCCTGGGACAGTACTCCCGCTTCAGCAGTTGCACAAAGTTCTCCCAAGGCATAGCATAAGCCTCCCCTATACCCATAGTCTGGGTGATATCGTTCCACCAGGTCAACGCAACATCCTGGAGTAACCCAGCAGAATACTTGACTCGATCCTCCGGGAGACAGTTACACATTAGGAAAACAGACTCCACCTTTTCCAACCACCTGAGCAAACCTACTGCACCCTCAGTACCCGAAAACTCATGGGGCTTGCAGTCCCGAAACATTTTGTAGGTGCACATGGGTGGTGGTGGTGGATTAACATGACCACCTGTAAAGAAACACGTAAGAAAACCACGGGAAATGTAAACAAAGTTCACCGATGAGATAGAAGTGGCTAGATCAACTTACCGCCATTGTGCCCTAGCTGGAAGGCAGCCTGCAGCAAGTTATTCAAGTCCTCCTGCGTGAGGTTCACACCCCCACGACCACCATTACCACGCCCACCAGCACGGCCACCTCCACGTCCTCCTCGTACTCCAGACATGATTCTGACAAAAAGGACGAGAAAATTTAGTTTCAGAGCCAATGATAACCACTAGCGTTCACAAGATCAAAGCTAGATCTAACCCAGGACTATCCATTCAAACCCAGAGCTCACTAGGGTTTTCATGCATTTCGGTTTATGATTTTGTGTGCACCCAAAATGATAAACCGCTCTACATGGTCCTCCAAGTGTTCTCCTAGTTCGAAGTTCAAATCACCGGACATAGACTCTTAGCTATACACCGTAATACTACGGTAGTTCATGACAAGGGTTTCTATTGAGGTAGGAAAGGGGAGATGTCCGAGCCTTGGACAAATCTCAAGAGTATACAGTTACCCCAATATACCACACTGTCTAGTAAGCAAGTAACCCAGTAAGAGAGAATGGATGATGTAACACAGAAAGGTAGGATGATTTAGAGACACCCCGACAAGTCTATAAGTAACCCAGTATAAAGTTTAGTACCATGTGATCATCTAGTGTGTGCGACTCAGTTATAGACTAGACTCTACATGCAGTCCTAGTTCACTATAACCATTGGCTCTGATACCAATCTATCACACCCTCAAAATCCACTTGCGGAGTTTTACCGCGAGGCGCATGACAAACCAGGATCCAAGTCAATGATCACAATAAACAATTCTAAATGAATTTCAAAAACATAGTTTAAAAATCCCAAACATCAGCGGAAGCTAAATATCGTTACATAACCAAAATAAAACCAAATGTTCAATGTTCAAAGACCATGCAACTCTAACTAGACGCCGTGCAGACGCGTGCGCCCTAGTTCCACTTTGCTACCTTAGCGACCTGAGAAAACATGTAAGAGTTTACGTCAGCACAAAAATGCTGGTGAGTTTACAGGTTTGTAATCAAAGTTCCAAGTTCAACCTGTCCATACTATAACAATTGTAAACCAAGTACGCTAGCTAGGCGCATGTTCCATTACTACTACGATTGGAAAACCATTACTAACTCGCAAACCAGATGTTGTGCCCGAATAGTAAACCTGTTCCTGTTTGAGACAATATGCACCCGCCCGGCGCTCCATGCCGACGGGTGGGGTTGGTCACTCCCAATAGCGCTATTCACATTTCCCCGTTGTGCAAACCAGCACATTCATGGTTCCCCCCGGGACTTCCAAAGATCGTATAGTAAACCGTTTGAAAACCCATAGTATGACAGTTGTTACCAAATAGTTGTTTAACACATGTTTTCTCCCCCAAAAATGAAAACCAAGTAAAGTGGGGCCGTAAACTCACCTTAGGTTGCGTTACTTCAGATAAAAGAATAAGTCAACAAGCTATGCTAGCCCCGTAAAGCGGCGACCTAACATATGACAGTTACAAGTACTTAGACTAATAACCCGTAGGTTAGTTAGTCCCTAGATGTCCAGACCATAACCAAGTTTGTTTGACAACACGTTTACTGTTAACATGACCCAACGTACAAGACTCGACATCCCATTGGTGACCCGAGACTTCCCGTGTTACACTAGTATTCACAAACACATAATCATGCAGTCACACTTAACATACGTTAAAGTCCAACAAGTTCTAGCACATAGTTCAATTAACACATTATTGACCCGAACACATGTTACCGAGTTATTAGACATGTTACGGGGTTCCTAGCATGTTCCTAGGTGTCAAAACGGGTCTCGGAATGCTAAAATATACTTACAGCAGCAGTACAGGCGATTAGGAAAAGTCAACTAGCAATTACGTTGGTCAATAGGCAATTAGGAATGCTAATCGCCTATACAGTAGGCGATTAGGGTCATGTGGTATGCTAATTTTTGAGTTTGCAGGCGATTAGGGTCATGTGACATGCATTTCAGAACTTATCAGGCGATTAGGGTCATGCAGCATGCAAAAACACACCTTACCAGGCGATTAGCATGCTAATCGCCTACAGGGTAGGCGATTAGCCCCTTCTGGTAGGCGATTAGCCTGCTAATCGCCTATCCCTTAGGCGATTAGCCCTGCTAATCGCTACCTGCAGGTCTGTTCCGGTTTTTCGCGCATTTAACACTCCAAATCAAACCTAGAACGTGTGTTAACCTCCAATATCAATCAAACAAGTATCCTAAACATGTTTACATCAAAATGCATCGTTTAACCTTGTTCTAGCAGTCCTGGATGCAACCACGTTTCTAAAACATAACACAAGTATCATGTAATCATCACATCAACATGCATAAACATAACCTAATGAACAATCAATCAGATTACCATACCAAACCATCATTATAAATCAGTAACTACCCTAACATCATGTTAATAATCCTTCTTGAATCATAAAAATCCTATCTTTTAATTAAAACCTACACATACAACATGCATAGCATCTAGAATCCACACAATAATGATTATTAACGATTTACAGAAGACACAAGTGTTTATGAACAGGTCTGGACCATTAGGGATTCAATAAAAACGTTAGAAAAGATTGCATGGATGAAAACCACACCTTAAGATTATGATTGATTGATGAAATAGGCTTGAAATCAAGTTGTTTGATCCAAAATCGTGTTCCAGAGGTTGTGTGGGTGTTGGGACGAGTTGTGGGGCGACTAGGGTTGATGTTATGATGTTTAGGAGGTTAAATATTGTATTTATAGTCGTTTTTAGTCGTAACCCACGTTGCAGGCGATTAGGCTCCAGTTGCAGGCGATTAGGGTTGCTAATCGCCACCCCCTTAGGCGATTAGCCCCCTAATCGCCACCTTGGGTGAGCTACTCGCCACCTGGGGAGAGCTAATCGCCACCCTGTAGGTGATTAGCTCACCCTAATCGCCTACAGGGTATGGTTCCAAGTATTTTGCGCGTTAAACCCCGTTTTAACATATGTTAACACATTTTCACATACCGACAAGTCACATAATGATTGTAAACACATAACACTTGCAAATAAACACATTCCCCCTCGTTCACCAATTCCCGGGACTCGAGACTTGCATGTTCCCTATGCTTTGACGATTCTCCGAATCGTCACCCCTTGTACACTTGGTTAATGACTGACATCTAACGATCCTCTAGGCCAACATCTAATGATTCCCTAGACTCATATAACAGTTCCCGAACCATAACCCGACTCAACTAACCCAGTTAAGTACAGAATACGCGTTACTCGCTAAGGTAGACTTTAATCTAGACGACGTTGTTAACCTGAATTTGCCGGGTGTCACATCATCCCCACGTTAAAAGAATTTTCGTCCCGAAAATTATACAAGTACCAAGAGTATGAACAAAAGAAACAGACAAAAGATAGAAACCAAGAGAGAGAATTACCCGAGTTGTCACATCATCCCCACGTTAAAAGGAATCTCGCCCCGAGATTCATTCCGTTGCAGTGGTAACGTGTCTCGATTCGAATGCCTCTTTAGGAAAGAGATGAGGATACTTAGACTTCATCTGATCCTCGCGTTCCCAAGTGTATTCCGGTCCCCGGTTCGAGTTCCATCGAACCTTAACAATGCGAATCTTACTGTGACGTAGACTGCGAATCTTGTAATCAAGGATCTCGACAGGTTCCTCCACTATCCGAAGACGATCATCAACCCTGATCTCTTCTAGTGGAACAATGAGAGACTCGTCAGTCAGACACTTCTTCAGGTTAGACACGTGGAAGACGTTATGTACGTTACCGAGTTCCGCCGGTAAATCAAGTCGATATGCCACCGGTCCGATCCGTTCCAGGATCGTAAATGGACCGACATACCGTGGGTTAAGTTTGCCACGCTTCCCAAAGCGTATGACGCCCTTCCATGGTGAAACCTTTAGAAGTACTTTGTCACCAACTTGAAACTCCAATGGCTTACGGCGATGGTCAGCATAGCTCTTCTGTCGATCCCGTGCCGCTGCCAATCGGTTACGAATCTGTACGATTTTCTCAGAAGTTTCGTACACTAGCTCAGGCCCAGTGAGTTGACTCTCACCCACTTCAGCCCAACAAAGAGGAGACCGGCATTTCCGCCCGTATAATGCCTCGAACGGAGCTGCCTTGATGCTCGTGTGGTAACTGTTGTTGTAAGAGAATTCTACTAACGGTAAGTGAGCTTCCCAACCTTTGCCAAAATCAATCACACATGCCCGTAGCATGTCTTCTAGAGTTTGAATTGTACGCTCACTCTGACCGTCAGTCTGTGGATGGTAAGCTGTACTCATGTCCAACTAGGTACCCAAAGCCTTATGCAAAGACTTCCAGAAATGCGAAGTAAAATGAGAATCACGATCCGAGATAATAGAAACTGGTACCCCATGCTTAGAGACAACTTCTTTCAGATATAAACGAGCCAACCGATCCATGGTGTCGGTCTCCTTAATAGCAAGGAAATGGGCTGATTTCATCAAACGGTCGACAATCACCCATATCTTATCATTCCCACTCGGTGACTTAGGTAGTTGTGTGACAAAGTCCATCGTAATCCGTTCCCATTTCCACTCTGGAATTTCAGGTTGTTGCAATAGACCCGACGGTTTCTGGTATTCCACCTTGACCTTAGCACAGGTCAAGCACTTACTCACGTATGAGGCTATATCCGCCCTCATGTTTGGCCACCAGTACAGTATTTTTAGATCCTGGTACATCTTGTCTGAACCAGGATGAATGGAATACCGAGACTTGTGAGCTTCATCAAGAACCAGCTCCCGAAGTCCCCCGAATAAAGGGACCCAGACGCGTTCTGCGAAGTAGCGCAGACCATCAGGCCTTTGCTCGAGGTGCTTGTCGGCACCGTGCATAGTTTCAGCCTTAAGATTTTCCTCCTTCAAGGCTTCTAACTGAGCAGAACGGAGTTGATCAGGCAGAGAGGAATGGATCGTGAGTTGCAACGCCCGAACGCGACGAGGGTTTGTCGATTCCTTCCTGCTCAAGGCGTCTGCCACAACATTCGCCTTGCCAGGATGGTACTTAATGGCACAATCATAATCGTTCAGGAGTTCAACCCAACGGCGCTGTCGTATGTTCAGGTGTTGTTGGTCGAAAATATGTTGAAGACTCTTGTGATCGGTGTAGATGGTGCATTTGGTACCGTACAAGTAATGTCTCCAAATTTTCAACGCGAAAACCACTGCACCCAACTCCAAGTCATGGGTGGTGTAGTTCCTCTCGTGCACCTTGAGTTGACGAGAAGCATACGCAATCACTTTCTCGCGTTGCATCAACACGCAACCGAGACCATGAATAGAAGCATCACAGTAAACAACGAAATCATCAGTGCCTTCAGGCAAGGACAAAATAGGAGCAGAACAAAGCTTAGTCTTCAGTTTTTGGAATGCTGACTCCTGTGGTTCACCCCAGTCGAATTTTCTATCCTTCTGAGTAAGAGTGGTGAGGGGTTGAGCGATCTCCGAGAACCCCTTTATGAAACGACGATAATAGCCCGCAAGGCCTAGGAATTGCCGCACCTCAGTTGGCGTCTTCGGTGCTTCCCAGTCCTTGATCGCTTCGATCTTAGCTGGATCGACATGGATTCCCAGTTCATTGACTACATGCCCTAGGAATTGGACTTCGCGTAACCAAAAATCGCACTTCGAGAACTTAGCATAAAGTTGTTCCCGTCGCAAAAGTTCCAAAACCAACCGCAGGTGTTCCTCGTGTTCGGTCTCGTTCTTGGAATAGATCAGAATGTCATCAATAAACACGATGACGAATTTGTCAAGGTACGGTTTACAAACGCGGTTCATCAAATCCATGAAAACCGCCGGTGCGTTAGTGAGACCAAAAGGCATGACCAAGAACTCGAAATGGCCATAACGTGTTCGAAAGGCAGTCTTAGCAACATCAGCTTCCCTTACGCGCAACTGGTGATAACCGGACCTTAGATCAATCTTGGAATAGTAGCTAGAACCCTGGAGTTGGTCAAATAGGTCATCAATACGAGGAAGAGGATAACTGCCATCCTTCTTCTTAACAAACAAAATCGGGGCTCCCCAAGGGGAAGAACTAGGTCTGATGAAACCCTTATCCAAGAGTTCCTGTAACTGGTTAGACAATTCTTGCATCTCAGGAGGTGCAAGACGGTAGGGGGCCCGAGCAATAGGAGCAGCGCCAGGTACAAGATCAATACCGAACTCAACCTGACGATGGGGAGGATGACCAGATAAATCATCAGGAAAGACATCAGAAAACTCACGTACAACCGGGATATCGTCGATCTTCTTCTCGCTGGTAGTGGAAACAGATAAAAGTGCCAGAACAGCCGAATAACCCTTCCGAAGATACATAAGGGCTTTCATGCTAGAGATGAGACTTAGCGGAGCACCGCTCTTGTCCCCGTACATAGAAAGAAATTCTCCATCAGGGAGAGGAATCCGGATGACCTTGTCGTAACAAACGATCTCAGCGCGATACAGAGACAACCAATCCATGCCTATAACCACGTCAAAACTACCCAAGGGTACCGGCATAAGGTCGATAGGAAAAGACAAACCCGACAACTCTATGCGACACTCCCGAAGAATGCAAGTAGCTTCTATCTTCTTACCGTCAGCCAATTCTATAATATATACAGTCTCTAGGGGTACAGGTACTACATCTAGCAAACGACTAACTTCCACAGATATGAAACTCTTATCGGCACCAGAATCGAATAAAACACTAACAGAGCGATCGTTGAGAAGAAACGTACCAGTGACTGTGTCAGGGTCCTGTCTCGCCTCTGCAGTCCCAATAACGAAGGCACGTGCGTTCCTGTTTCCGCCTCCGTTGTTACCATTTCCATTCCCATTACCATTCCCGTTCCCTCCCTGTTTCAGCTTTGGACACTCCTTCTTGTAATGCCCCGTTTCCCCACAGTGAAAACATCCCTGTTTGCCCGCAGTCCCCTGAGTAGCAGAAGTCGGAGTAGTAGTTGGGGCCTGAGTCGATGGAAGAGTCACCCTACAGTCTTTGGCAAAATGCCCCAACTTCTGACAGCGATGGCAACGATTATTGTCACAACCCCCATGATGATGGCGTCCACACTTATTGCATTTTGGTAACTTTCCCGCATAACCACCACTTGGCTTAGAACCCGATGAAGACGAACCCCCACTATCAAACCTTTTCCCTTGTTGAGTTGGTGCTGGTGTAGAACTCTTCACCTCATTTTCCCACTTTCGCTTGTTGCTCTCCGGAGCCTTAGCAGTTGAACCTTTGGCAGGCAAGATACCCTCACTCACCTTCAGGTTAGTCATCCTATGAGCAGATCGGACCACATCTGGGTAGGTAGGAAGATTCCCCGCAGCTACCAACCCTGCGATTTCTGGCACAAGACCCGAGATATAATGTTCAATCCTTCTATACTCTGGTACGTGCAGATCGGGACAAAGCACGGCTAACTCATTCCGCCTCACAGTATACTTCTCAATTTCCGACCCAGACATTTTGAGGTTCCACACCTCGTGTTCCAGCTTTTGAATCTCCTCCCTGGGACAGTACTCCCGCTTCAGCAGTTGCACAAAGTTCTCCCAAGGCATAGCATAAGCCTCCCCTATACCCATAGTCTGGGTGATATCGTTCCACCAGGTCAACGCAACATCCTGGAGTAACCCAGCAGAATACTTGACTCGATCCTCCGGGAGACAGTTACACATTAGGAAAACAGACTCCACCTTTTCCAACCACCTGAGCAAACCTACTGCACCCTCAGTACCCGAAAACTCATGGGGCTTGCAGTCCCGAAACATTTTGTAGGTGCACATGGGTGGTGGTGGTGGATTAACATGACCACCTGTAAAGAAACACGTAAGAAAACCACGGGAAATGTAAACAAAGTTCACCGATGAGATAGAAGTGGCTAGATCAACTTACCGCCATTGTGCCCTAGCTGGAAGGCAGCCTGCAGCAAGTTATTCAAGTCCTCCTGCGTGAGGTTCACACCCCCACGACCACCATTACCACGCCCACCAGCACGGCCACCTCCACGTCCTCCTCGTACTCCAGACATGATTCTGACAAAAAGGACGAGAAAATTTAGTTTCAGAGCCAATGATAACCACTAGCGTTCACAAGATCAAAGCTAGATCTAACCCAGGACTATCCATTCAAACCCAGAGCTCACTAGGGTTTTCATGCATTTCGGTTTATGATTTTGTGTGCACCCAAAATGATAAACCGCTCTACATGGTCCTCCAAGTGTTCTCCTAGTTCGAAGTTCAAATCACCGGACATAGACTCTTAGCTATACACCGTAATACTACGGTAGTTCATGACAAGGGTTTCTATTGAGGTAGGAAAGGGGAGATGTCCGAGCCTTGGACAAATCTCAAGAGTATACAGTTACCCCAATATACCACACTGTCTAGTAAGCAAGTAACCCAGTAAGAGAGAATGGATGATGTAACACAGAAAGGTAGGATGATTTAGAGACACCCCGACAAGTCTATAAGTAACCCAGTATAAAGTTTAGTACCATGTGATCATCTAGTGTGTGCGACTCAGTTATAGACTAGACTCTACATGCAGTCCTAGTTCACTATAACCATTGGCTCTGATACCAATCTATCACACCCTCAAAATCCACTTGCGGAGTTTTACCGCGAGGCGCATGACAAACCAGGATCCAAGTCAATGATCACAATAAACAATTCTAAATGAATTTCAAAAACATAGTTTAAAAATCCCAAACATCAGCGGAAGCTAAATATCGTTACATAACCAAAATAAAACCAAATGTTCAATGTTCAAAGACCATGCAACTCTAACTAGACGCCGTGCAGACGCGTGCGCCCTAGTTCCACTTTGCTACCTTAGCGACCTGAGAAAACATGTAAGAGTTTACGTCAGCACAAAAATGCTGGTGAGTTTACAGGTTTGTAATCAAAGTTCCAAGTTCAACCTGTCCATACTATAACAATTGTAAACCAAGTACGCTAGCTAGGCGCATGTTCCATTACTACTACGATTGGAAAACCATTACTAACTCGCAAACCAGATGTTGTGCCCGAATAGTAAACTTGTTCCTGTTTGAGACAATATGCACCCGCCCGGCGCTCCATGCCGACGGGTGGGGTTGGTCACTCCCAATAGCGCTATTCACATTTCCCCGTTGTGCAAACCAGCACATTCATGGTTCCCCCCGGGACTTCCAAAGATCGTATAGTAAACCGTTTGAAAACCCATAGTATGACAGTTGTTACCAAATAGTTGTTTAACACATGTTTTCTCCCCCAAAAATGAAAACCAAGTAAAGTGGGGCCGTAAACTCACCTTAGGTTGCGTTACTTCAGATAAAAGAATAAGTCAACAAGCTATGCTAGCCCCGTAAAGCGGCGACCTAACATATGACAGTTACAAGTACTTAGACTAATAACCCGTAGGTTAGTTAGTCCCTAGATGTCCAGACCATAACCAAGTTTGTTTGACAACACGTTTACTGTTAACATGACCCAACGTACAAGACTCGACATCCCATTGGTGACCCGAGACTTCCCGTGTTACACTAGTATTCACAAACACATAATCATGCAGTCACACTTAACATACGTTAAAGTCCAACAAGTTCTAGCACATAGTTCAATTAACACATTATTGACCCGAACACATGTTACCGAGTTATTAGACATGTTACGGGGTTCCTAGCATGTTCCTAGGTGTCAAAACGGGTCTCGGAATGCTAAAATATACTTACAGCAGCAGTACAGGCGATTAGGAAAAGTCAACTAGCAATTACGTTGGTCAATAGGCAATTAGGAATGCTAATCGCCTATACAGTAGGCGATTAGGGTCATGTGGTATGCTAATTTTTGAGTTTGCAGGCGATTAGGGTCATGTGACATGCATTTCAGAACTTATCAGGCGATTAGGGTCATGCAGCATGCAAAAACACACCTTACCAGGCGATTAGCATGCTAATCGCCTACAGGGTAGGCGATTAGCCCCTTCTGGTAGGCGATTAGCCTGCTAATCGCCTATCCCTTAGGCGATTAGCCCTGCTAATCGCTACCTGCAGGTCTGTTCCGGTTTTTCGCGCATTTAACACTCCAAATCAAACCTAGAACGTGTGTTAACCTCCAATATCAATCAAACAAGTATCCTAAACATGTTTACATCAAAATGCATCGTTTAACCTTGTTCTAGCAGTCCTGGATGCAACCACGTTTCTAAAACATAACACAAGTATCATGTAATCATCACATCAACATGCATAAACATAACCTAATGAACAATCAATCAGATTACCATACCAAACCATCATTATAAATCAGTAACTACCCTAACATCATGTTAATAATCCTTCTTGAATCATAACAATCCTATCTTTTAATTAAAACCTACACATACAACATGCATAGCATCTAGAATCCACACAATAATGATTATTAACGATTTACAGAAGACACAAGTGTTTATGAACAGGTCTGGACCATTAGGGATTCAATAAAAACGTTAGAAAAGATTGCATGGATGAAAACCACACCTTAAGATTATGATTGATTGATGAAATAGGCTTGAAATCAAGTTGTTTGATCCAAAATCGTGTTCCAGAGGTTGTGTGGGTGTTGGGACGAGTTGTGGGGCGACTAGGGTTGATGTTATGATGTTTAGGAGGTTAAATATTGTATTTATAGTCGTTTTTAGTCGTAACCCACGTTGCAGGCGATTAGGCTCCAGTTGCAGGCGATTAGGGTTGCTAATCGCCACCCCCTTAGGCGATTAGCCCCCTAATCGCCACCTTGGGTGAGCTACTCGCCACCTGGGGAGAGCTAATCGCCACCCTGTAGGTGATTAGCTCACCCTAATCGCCTACAGGGTATGGTTCCAAGTATTTTGCGCGTTAAACCCCGTTTTAAAATATGTTAACACATTTTCACATACCGACAAGTCACATAATGATTGTAAACACATAACACTTGCAAATAAACACATTCCCCCTCGTTCACCAATTCCCGGGACTCGAGACTTGCATGTTCCCTATGCTTTGACGATTCTCCGAATCGTCACCCCTTGTACACTTGGTTAATGACTGACATCTAACGATCCTCTAGGCCAACATCTAATGATTCCCTAGACTCATATAACAGTTCCCGAACCATAACCCGACTCAACTAACCCAGTTAAGTACAGAATACGCGTGACTCGCTAAGGTAGACTTTAATCTAGACGACGTTGTTAACCTGAATTTGCCGGGTGTCACAGTTTTATCTCTTTTTTTTATTAAAAAATCAAAATAATTCAAAATCACTAAAATCTTTCAATTATGATGCCACGTGGCAGTTTCATGGAGAGTTTGAAGCCACCATTGCAAGCCACGTCAGTAACGTTCAATTCTTTTATATATATAGATAGATTATTATTATTATACATATGAAGTTAATATTTTTCATATTTGAATGCCACTTAATCACAATAGCAAAAAAGTAAAGAAATTTTACCGATGTAACTTTCGTATTTCGTTTTAATGAAAAACCTATTTATACTTTACAAAAATTGTAAAATGTAAAAGGTAACCCGTCAAGATTAATCCCTGTCATTATAGCGGTTCATAAACATTTTTAAAAATATAAGAACCCGCCAAGATTATCTCAATTTTTTAGACCATGTGTTGTGGCCCGTGAGCGAGTAGCCGCGAGCCACAAACGAATCCACGTGGATCGCCTGAACCACAACACACCTGGGTGATATCCCACGTGCCCAATCGACAATCACTGATATTTAAAATTACCAAGGTGATATCCCACGCGCCCAAACGACAATCGCTGATATTCAAAAACTCAACAACATAAACAATATCAAGAACTGTAAGATACACGGAAACCTTCGCCATGAATTAGTCAAGCATTTATGGGTTAGACGTCCCGATGATCTTATATTAGATTAGTTTTAGTTTTTTTATAGTTTGTATTTTTGTAAATTTAACATCTTTAGTTAAGTTTATTTTTCTATTAATATTATAAACTATACAAATTTAGAAAGCCTAAAAAAAGAGTTAATAGCCATTTTCGTCCCTATGGTTTGGTCCAGTTTGCCACTCCAGTACAAAAGTTTCTTTTTTTGCAATTCCTTACCTGTGGTTTGGATTTTTTTGCCAAATTCGTCCTTTTGACTAACTCAGTTAAAAAATGTCGTTAGTGTCAGGGGTAGTGTTGTCTTTTTACACCTCAGGGACGAATTTGGCATTTAAAATTCAGTTAACCTTGAGGGACTGAATTTGCCAAATGATGAAAGTTTAAAAATTTTGATTTCCCTCTCCTGATTCCCACGTTTTTTTTTCCGGCCACTTATTCCGGCCAAATTCCGGTCAATCTCCGGCGAGACCATAAAATTGATTTTAAATGTTTTATTTTGACTTTTAATCGCGCCCATACGTCTCTCCACCTGTTCCTATCCATTCTGTGTCTTAATCGTGCATTTAAACAGTTGTAACCGTGTAATTAATCGAGTTTTATGAATGTAACCAACCGAAAGCTTTAAAACGACTCAAAACACGTCTTTTAAACATCCATTATATAAACTGAATACACCATTTGTTTTCTGCACCTCTAATCGCTCTAAACCCACAAGAAAACGCATCAATAATCGTCCCAATTACCTGCAAATCGAAGCTTTTCTGTTCGAACAAAGAAACTCCATTATCGAGACATTAAGTGATTGTAAGTATAAGTTTTTCATGCCGTTTTACTCTTCATTGATTCCTTTAGAAAAGCCCCTTATTTTCTTCACTGATCTGTTTCATTATTTGATTATTAGAATTAGGGCTAGAGTTAGGGTTTTAAGTATGAAATAGGGAAGAAGATGACACTTAGTATATTGTTTAAAACAATATTTGTTTCAGATAATAAGCAACTTGGTGGCTTGGTCCAATGGTTATGTGTGTTTCTAGCTACAGCAGGTACTCGGGTTCGAGTCCCTTTAGCACCAGTTTTGAGTTCTTTTTTTTAGAAAACATAATTGTAAAATAAAAATAAATATGTTTAAATGCCAAATTCGTCCCTGAGGTGTAAAAAGACAACACTACCCCTGACACTAACGACATTTTTTAACTGAGTTAGTGAAAAGGACGAATTTGGCAAAAAAATCCAAACCACAGGTAAGGAATTGCAAAAAAAAAAACTTTTGTACTGGAGCGGCAAACTGGACCAAACCACAGGGACGAAAATGGCTATTTACTCCCTAAAAAAATAAAAAGAAAATTAAAATAATTGGATAAAGCCATTGTGCTATTTACTCCCTAAAAAAATAAAAAGAAAATTAAAATAATTGGATAAAGCCATTGTTCACTTCTAGCTACAACAAGATCAGGTGAGCGACCAGCCGTTTTATCAAGCTGCCAAGTAGGCATTGACATGACGCAATATAAGAGGATAAAGTTGTGACTAGATGTGAGCCTTATTTTCGTAAAGATTCGCATGTGGTGCTAGTCACCTGGAACGATATAAACGTCATCATGCTAATAAAGAAACTTGGTAATAAGTTGTTTTCAAACAATAAAGGACAAATCATGTTATTTTATAAAGGTTAAAAGGACCAGCTATATTATATTCATTTCTTTCATATTGCTCTGTCGACAAGTAACGACATGAATAGTTAGATTTGTTTAATCATAGTTTGCTAACGTTTCAATGTATCTAACAGTTCATTTCTTTAGTAGAAAAACGAAATAAATAAATAAAATAACATCCTAGTAGAAAAACGAAATAAATAAATAAAATAACATCTATACATATAATAAACCAAAGCCATTTTAATGACATGGCACTCAAAGAGGCATTCTCCTCCTTGAGTGTGCCATGTGTCATCTCATGTGGCATTGAGATATTTTAGGAAAAAATAATTTAAAAACAAAATTAGATTTTTCTCTCTTATGTTTCCTCCCATAATTTTAAACGTTAATATCCTTTATATACGAGATTTTTTGAAGAAAAAAATTACACCAAATTAACGAGCGTTTTATTATCTTTCCAACGAGTACCATAGTGCTATATATAAAAAACGGAGAAAAAAAAACGACTATTTTTTGTTGGGTTTTGTTCAAACAGGAAAAAAAACACAAAGTGTTCAGGTAAATCATTAATCATGTATAGGCAAGTCAATAATTATGTTCAAATCAGTAAATATGAATTCTATTTTCAACATGCGTTAGCATTGGAGTTACGTTGTTTTAGGTTAGATATTAATATTAGAGTTATACATTGTTTAAGATTAAGCGTTAACATTGGAGATATCTTTTTAATTGTTTTAGGTTACCTGCTACCTGGAGATTTCATGCATGTAACTGTAAAGCGCATCATTCTATTTTATATGTAAAATTAATATGTTATATTAGATTTTTCAAACCCGAGACGTTCCCGGGGTATAATCTAGTCCTAAAAAGATAACTAAAATCAGGAATCGTGGTACCCACTTCGGACTACGTCACTTGCCTTTTTTGCATGTGTTTGTATGAACTTTCATGCTGTCCAAGATCAAGATTTGTATAATAAAATATAATCCTATGAAAGTAACTCCTATGCAAAAATGTCTCACACAATTTTGATTTGTATAAGATTTGTTTTTAAAAAATACGGTACTGAAAATATTTTTGTCTAAATGGACAAATGTATGTGCATATATACTGCATACACTTACATATATCATGCTAGTTTATCTCTTAAAACTTTTCGAAATGTACAAATCTAATATGAAGTGATAAATGTGTGTACCATAAAAATAATATGCCTGCCAATGATCTCCAGCCCAGCTGGTTTGAGGTGGGAAGGTTTACCTCCTTGGAGGGTTCCTGCCCGGGTTTGGTCTCAGGTTCGATTCCCACGTTCCACCAAAAAAATAACCGTTGGGTTTGAAAGGAGAAACCCGTGTGGTTCTTATGGGATTCGATCATGGGCAGTGGTCGCTTTGCAACACGGGATTTACCGCTGAAACACTACTCTCCCAAAAAAAAAGCCAATGATCTCCAGCCCAGCTGGTTTGAGGTGGGAAGGTTTACCTCCTTGGAGGGTTCCTGCCCGGGTTTGGTCTCAGGTTCGATTCCCACGTTCCACCAAAAAAATAACCGTTGGGTTTGAAAGGAGAAACCCGTGTGGTTCTTATGGGATTCGATCATGGGCAGTGGTCGCTTTGCAACACGGGATTTACCGCTGAAACACTACTCTCCAAAAAAAATAAAAATAATATGCCATTTTTCAAAAAAAAAAATGTATACGATCAACACTCTATAACTCATAAACCTACTTCTAATTCTACGTATGCACCTCTTGCTCAAGTGAAATCGTTATACAACTTTGTCACTTCCTTAAGACACTTTAAAGCTGTGATGTAAACATGGAAAAAAACAACAAAATTGATATCAAATGGTGTGTCATGACAATGATGATGAAAGGCGATTTTGATGTATAAAGAATGACATACCTATTCAATTAATCTTTATTATAGATATACATTCGATCATCTTGGGTGACACCGAATAAAACAATCAATAGGTAAGAAGTGAATATCCATTTTGAAAATAAATGAAAATAATGTTGCTATCAACTAAAAAGATTGTAAGAGGCTAAGAGCATTCACATAAGATTCTCTATCTCCATCCACTAACAACCACATAGTACATTAAAAATTACTTTATTTCTCTCTCTTTTTTAATTAAATAAATTTTTTTTATACTTTTATCTTTATTTTTTCTCTCTCCTTTACTCACAACCACTTTAAAAAAAATATTAAAATATTATAGAGGGTAAACAGTTCCATATCAAATATAGAGATAAACAGTAACTTTTCTCTCTCCTCTACTTACAACCATTTACTACCACGTATCAAAATATGGAGATTTCACTCACAAAAATATGCATAACCTACTATGAATGCTATAAGTGTAACACCCCAAAATCTCTAAACCGTATTTTATGATAATATAAACACACGAGGCTTTTAACTATCAAATAGTTGACAAAAGATGAAGGGGCAAACTTGCAAAGTTACCAAACTTAAGTTTTGTTAATTATATAAAAAAAAGATGGAGATGAACTCCACAACCCCCAAACCGTTCATAACACACACACAGACACCAGACCCTAAGAAACTCAAGATCAAGCCTAAATCAAGGTGGAATCAAAGGATTTTTTTATTTAATTAGCCCTAAAACGAATCATTCAAGCATGATACACATCAAGGTAACTTTTATTTGGTTTGCATTAGTGATTTTATCCATATTTGAGATGGGTGAAAAATATGGTTGCTCTAAAAACGTGAATTAAGGGTGTGTAATGGTTACTCTAGTTTGGGGAAACCATAATACATGTTAATTTTGTGTGTTAAGCAAAATCCTTGTGAGAAGGTTATATCCTTGTAGTTCTTGTTATACAATGAATTAGGTTTTTGGTGGATTGGTAGGAACCACCTTTAAACCATGAAATACCAGTTATAAACTATGATTAAGATGATGATAGAAATGTTAGTATTGTTAATCTTGGTCAAGGATGGATCCTTTAGGTCCTTAAGTCCTAAAACTAAAGTTAGGAAAATCACGCCTACCAAGTGTTTAATAAAATGCCTCAATGAAACTCGATTTCACTTGGCATAAATAATTTGGTGAAAACATGTATGTTGGTAAAACATGACCAATAATGCGTATAGACAAGTAAAGACTAGGTTCTAACAACCTAAGTGGTCATTCACCTCATAGGTGCGAATACAAAAAACTCTGGATAGCCAAGGAATCTCGGAATGAGGTAAAGAGGAAGTACACATAAGGTAACTCATTCTATGACTTAAATCTCAATATATAATATGCTTATATGTTTAGTTATGCCGTTGGGTTTAGATATTGGGATGTGTCGCCAAAAGAAGCTTAAAAAGGGACTCATAAATTCATAGAAAACGACCTTAGATTAAGGTTGTCAAGATCCCAAATTAGACTAACGGGTCAATTGGGTAAAACACTAGTTAGAAAAGGACCTGAGCTAAGGGTAAGCATTATGCCGATATCGATTTGTTAATTGCTTGAGTATACTAGTAGACTCTATGTTCACAATCTCAAGCTAGTCTAGAAGCGAAAGGGGCGCAAGCTAAGGTAAGTCATAACTATGACTTTATAACCATATACATATGTGCATAGTAGGATAGTATAACAATGAGGAGTTCATATAATTGAGATAGATTTTGTGATTTCCAAGGGATAGGGAAAATCGGACAAAACCATGTCGCAAGTCATAAGGGCCGAGCATAAGACCGAGAGAAGTGGCATATGTGGCCATGGACACGAGGCATCGATAACACGGCAAACATGACTTGGGCGGAAAGTCACTTAGTCGAGTTGAGGCTTGATAAGTGTGTATAAATCACAACTAGAACTTGGAAATCATAAAATCTCATAATTTTAACTTTTAAGAAACTTAATAGGTCAAGTTAAAAATGGGTAAGTAAATCACGATTTTGTGTTAGAAACCGAACAAGGAGTTCGATCCTAGATTTAATCATATATCTAGTACGGGTTAGAACCCATAAACGAGTCATGTTTTCCCTTTTTGGATATAATACAGAACCTCAAGGGGGATCCAAAACCTCAAGGTGGGATCCTAACTGAAGACTTGGTTCCCCTGTTTGGTTCTACCTGAAAACCTCAAGGATTAAAGCTGGAAATTTTACAAACAAAACTCATTTTTTTTATACTTTCCATCCTATTCGATTCGAGTAACATTTAACGGGTTGTTCACTCGTGTTTAACCCTCAGGTACTCAGCTACGTTAAACGAATGGTGATCAACGCTTGTTAGAAGAACCGAATGTGCTTGACTTGTCCGCTTTCGCAACATTTAAATTAATCTTTTAAAACTTGGTTTTGGAAAATGTTTTGTCATCATGTTTAAGTACTAACTCTACTCTAATTATGTTTTCGTACATGAAGTGTATGGACTAGATGTTGATGCATTATGTAAATTATGATATGTTTTGAATTATAGCTTCCAAACCAAGTAACTTATCGCCTAATTACCAGTTTATTGGGTAGGGTCTTACAATAAGATGTTACATTTTCATTCTCTCGACCATTTTCTCTGCTCATACATAATTTAAGTATCTATTACAATAGTCATAACATGTCTGTCGATTTCAAAGTACATACATTAAAAATGATCTAAAACATAACCAAACACAAAAAGAACAAACACAAACATTAAATTTAATGTGTATATTGCGTTTTAACACTTTTTGATAAACAAAGAAAACAAAGAAAACACAAAAAACAACACAACTTCTCCACTCAAACCTGTCAATCAGATTAACTATGTGTTTTAACATCTTATTTGTCTTCTTTTTATCCGCCTTCAATCTCTCCATCTTTTCATCTATCGCAGTCAGTTCATCTGCTAAAGAGACCTAGAATTGCTCATATTGCACCGGAGAAGCAGCAGTGATGCAAATTGGAGAATGGCTTCGATCGGGGTTAGATTCGGACTAGGATTGGGATGTGGTTTTTGATAGATCTCAATGCATCCGCGTATTTGGATGTGGTTTTGATAGATCTCGATTCATTCTAGATTTGGATTTGGTTGTTTGATAGATCCGCAGTAGATTTGGATGTGGTTGATGGTTTTGAAAGAAATTCCTACTTTTTCTCTCAATTAGTTGTAGAGGTTTTAATTACATAGAGTGTTTTTACATACATACCTCACACCATATATTTATTTAATAAAAATACAACACATTTACATGTTTACCACTCATTTGATCTTACCCATCCATCTATATGATCTAATGACCACATTTATTTCTCACCCTTCTACAAAACACACCCTCCGTATCCTAAACACACCCTATATATGTCTAGACACGACTAATAAATTGTCTGAACACATTGTGCCTTTTTATACATGAACAAAAACCCACTAAAAATCATTTTTTTATATAGCATTATGGTACTCGTTGAAAAGATAATAAAACGCTCATTAATTTGACGTATTTTTTTTTTAAAATGACGTATATAAAAGTTATTACCGTTTAAAAATCGTGGGGGAAATTGCATGTGCCAATTTAAAACCAACTACAAAGCATTGAAATAGATGTGCAATATCCATAAAACCAACTGCATGTAATTGAAAGATTTTAGCTAAAACAGAAAGATAAGATCATACAAGTAACAAATCTAGGTGCGGAAACCCTAGATATGAACAAACTGATAAAACTCGGATCAAAACACAGAAAACATCATTTCAAAACCTTTTTCATAGATTAACTTTGATAAAAATGTCTTACAATCAAACACCTAGTCAATCTATTGAACACACACACTATCACAAATTAACCTTGAACCTGACCACAATACACACACAAACTAAAACTCTCTTTTACTTGAAAACACACAAAATCTATTTATAGGGTCTGCAGGTTCGCCCAGTTTGTTGGTACGAATGTGGAATCTTTCCACATTCGCCCATTTCTAAGGTACGAATGTGGAATCTTTCCACATTCGCCCAGTTTGTCTCCTGTGTAATTTCCACATTCGCCCAGACCTTCCACATTCGCCCAGAACAAGCCACATTCGCCCAGGACAAGCCACATTCGCCCAGGACAAGCCACATTCGCCCCTTTTGTCTGATGGTCGAATTTATCTTCATGCTTAAAGTCCTGGTCGTTTTCTGATTATCTGAAACTCCGACATTCAGTACCGGATCACTAGCTAGGGACATACATGAATAATGCACTAACAATCTCCCCCTTGGACCTAGCTAGTGATGTACCAAATCAGAAAGTTATCAATTCTTCAAGTCTTGATCTCATCATCTTGAACGACTTGAAAACTTTCCATCTTCATGCACGTTTGTGTCGAAGTTCCTGTCTATCTCTCTAGTAAGCTTTGAAATCTCAGACAGACTTAAGAAATCTTGGCTTTATCATTTGTTGGTCCAGAGATGAAGATAGACAATAATCTTGAATTCTTCAATCTTCAGTCATTTCTTTAACCACTTTTTACTAGCTTCTGTTGTTCTGGTAATCTCGATGTTCAGGTTTGGGTCTTGTTCAGTTACACTCTTTGTCGATGAGTCTTGAATAGTGCACCTGTTGTGTTTGATTCTGCAGAAAAATTTACTAAAAACTGCACAAACTACAACCGGCGTTAGACACGACAAATATCTCGGAAGTACTCTTCACATTCCTTTTGACCCTCAATAGTTCTCCCCCTGAACTATAAAGCATTTTTAATATGTACCAGAAACTTGAAAATTTGTAATCTTTTTCAACTCTTAAGTATCTGAGCCTTCACATTTAGTATCCCAACATCGGTTATCGAAAATAAAATTGAAACAAAACTTTTTGATTTTTCAAAGTTTATGCTAAAACACATCAAAAATCTATTTGAGTTTTCAAATGTAATTGCATAAAAGTAAATTCAACATATTTTTGTGAATTTTCCGGTTAAGAGGATCATATCAGTATTGAAACAGTCAGTCATAACTCTTTTTGATCAATTTTCTGTTTTTATCATTGAGCATCCTACAACCATTACCAGTATGTTTGTCTACTTAAACTCAAAATCATCATTCATTGCTCAGCACTTTAGATACGTTATGGTAATATTAGATACTGAGTAATCTATGGTCCCCGCATTCGCGACACATTCCCGTATCAAGAATTGCACAAAGCATCATCGTAACGCGTGATTATATTGAAGTTATCCGTTAGTTACAAGGTATGAGGCACAGTGGTGACAGGTCAGCAAATTAATGCTTCAAAGCGACTTGTGCACTCTACCAGGTCGAGGACTAATATCATACATGACTTTCATCATCGTATTGATACGATGCATTAGATAATCTTTGATTATCATCACACATGTTAAGTTCCTCATTCGGTAACTTATGGTTTTGGCTTTATTAGCTCTTTTAATAAGATACCCTGACTGAATCTAGGTCTGTAAATCAATACAGCAAAAGATCAGTTAGGCCATCCCCAGATAACTTTCAATATAACTACCCGAAACCTCTGATTTTGGCAATCTATCAAACGAAATTTCGGTACTGAGACCATATGCCAACGATACGTTGATCCACATGATTATCAGTTAGTGATTTTAAGTTTATATCACCATGCTGAACTTTAAACTTTGATTTCAAGCCTACCAATATATAATTGTAGTGACTACTCAATGTTTATCAATTCATTTTAGTTTTTAGAGTAGTTTGACAGTCCACTGATGTACTATCATCTCCTCTTTTTCTCCAGGAAAACTCATTTTTGATTTTCTATTTTTTTATTTTGATTTTTCTGAAATTTTCTCCCCCTAAAAATCTAAAAATAAGCATGTTTTTGGATTTTTAAACTTTTTGAAGAAAAACAAAATAAAATGATATCCGATGCGGTTTACTTATTGAATTTCAAAAACCATTTTCCACTCAAATTGCTTGACTCACTTTTATCTTTCAATTAGTAAAAACCATTAACCAAGATAAAAGAGTTTAGAATAAACCATTTTGTCGTATCTGTTGTAAAAATCCAAAACCTGAGAGCAATTGCATGAGATTGCAATGTTTTCCGGCTTCACAGGTTGGAAAAAGACTACTAACACTTTCCTCTCTGTTGAAATCATGTTTTCATTCTTCAATATCCCTTCATTGACCTTCACCTCTCTAATAAATAGCTTGTATACAGATGCTCCACTATCAACTATCAAAGAACAGCTAATAGGTCTGTCTGGAACAATCTGCACACTTATTAAACAATTAGCACGAGAGAGGTACCTATCCCTTTACAATGATGGGTCGTCCAAGGTCATCAATCCTCGGAACATCAATCCATTCTCCTTTTGAAAAATCAATTGGTTTTTCAATGGATTGATTTGAAGTAGAAATTGCTATTGACTTAGAAAGTGATTTGGGTTTCCAAACACGTTCAGAGTTTATTTTAGATTTTGTTGAAATTGTTCTAATTTTTGACTTTTCAGATTTCATATTTGAAACCTGCTTCTGAACTTTGTTTGGAATCTTCTCAGACTTAACTGATGAAGACCCAGGTTTAGAGTTATTCTTAGGCTTAGCCTTAGAACTCCCCCTTACCTCAGCAACCCATCCACAATCTCCATGTTTATTCAAGGCAATTTTGTTGCGATTGTCATACACAACAAACTGTTTCCCCTTTTGTTTATTGGTTAGGTTTGGGGCTACAGGCCTTTTGACATTGCCTGAATTTTTAGCAAATTTCACTTCGGTCCTTTTCTGTTTAACATACGGACAAGCAGCAACTAAATGCCCACACTCTCCGCAGTTATAACAAGACCTATACTCTTCAAAATCACATGCATACCCGTCATCCCAATACCAATAGGGACAACGAGCTGCAATATGACCAACTTCACCACATTCAAAACAGTTTCTCCATTCAACATAACCATGAGAATACTGTGGTGAGATGTCTCCCCAATAACCATCAAATCGAGAGTTATATGAATAATCATAATAGTCATATGACCTAGATGAAAAATTTCTTGAATTCTTTTGATTTTTCATCTGATCATTTCCTTTCGATTTGTTTGGTTTTGGTCCTTTTACTTTAGAACCTTTCTTATTTTCAACATTTTTCTTTTCAACATTTTTCTTTTGATCCTCTTTATTCTCATGTTGGTTAGGACTGAGTTCAAAATGAAGATGATCAAATTGATTTCTAAATTGATTTAACAACTCATTATTATTGACAAAAATACATTTAAGTAAAGATTGTTCAATATTATCAATTAAAAAATCTTTGTTGAAAATCAATTTGTCATGTCCTTCCAACATGTAGGATCCTTCAACTCCTTCAGGAAACCTGAATATGGGTTTTTCTTCAGATTCATATTCTGAAGTTGTTACCACATTTTCAGTTTTCTGTTCAAACAATGGTTTCACTTCACAATCAGGATTAGCAACACAAGGTGTTGTGATTTCCAACTCTGATGTGAGATTATTCTTTGAAAAACTTTTATTCATTTCTAACATTTCTTTCCTTAAATATTCAATTTTATTTAACAAATCTTTTTCATTCTTTTCAAAAACCTTATTTTGGTTTTTACAATTTTCTAGTTCATTTGCTAGGTTCTGTTTGTCTTTAATAAGTGTCATCAATTCACGTTTCAACTTGACACATTCAGAACAACTAGCACACTCAACACTAGATCTTACCTCAACTTCTGATTCATTACCATTATCAGATTTTGCATCACCATTTGAGATATCACTCTGTTCTGATTCACTTTGTTCTGAACTCGTATCAGAACTCAAATCACTCTTTGACAATTCACTGGAATCATCATGTCTCAATTGTTTGACTAAACACACAACATTCCTATGAACACCTTCTCTGTTAACACATTTTTCAACATGTACCATTTCATCATTTGGTTTCGGTGTCATTGGAAATCCCCAACTGTTGTCAACTTGAGAATTTTGTCTTTGTAATTGCTGTCGTTCAGCTTCTATTAGAGCTCTGATCTGCTCATCCGTTCTTGATATGGTCAAGTAATTCATCATTTTTCCAACAAAAATATCTCAAAAATTTTCTGAAATCAGGTTTTTTAGGCCCTAAATTCTACGTTCGCCCCTGTCAATCTACTTTCGCCCAAAACAGTTTACCCGAAGGTAGAATTTTGACCAGAATGTAAAATATCCAAAATCCCGTTCCACTTTCGTCCACAAATAGTCACTTTCGTCCACACTAATTCCACTTTCGCCCGCCCGATCAACCGAAGGTGGAATTTTTCACCCGAATGTGGAAACTTCAAACACAAAATTCCAGGTTCGCCCAGAAATAAGCTAGGTTCGACCAGAAAACACACACGTTCGCCCACTATTGGTCAGGTTCGCCCACTAGACTGCACGTTCGACCATTTTGAGTTTGAAAAACGGTTACACTTTGAAAAACGGTTATTTTGATCTCTGATTTTCAAAAGTTTATGGATTTGAATGATCTTTATCAGGTTTTGATTCGGAATTGATTTGGAACAACTTTAATTCTTGGAAAACTTGATTTTATCCACAAATTCAACTCTAAATCAATCAAAAACACTCAAAAACCATTTTTAGTCAAAAACAGATGTATTTTGATCAAAATCATGTCCAAATCAGCTCTGAGTTTATCAAATTTGTTGTTGTATGATCCGTATGGCTCTGATACCACTTTGTAATTGAAAGATTTTAGCTAAAACAGGAAGATATGATCATACAAGTAACAAATCTAGGTGCGGAAACCTTAGATATGAACAAACTGATAAAACTCGGATCAAAACACAGAAAACATCATTTCAAAACCTTTTTCATAGATTAACTTTGATAAAAATGTCTTACAATCAAACACCTAGTCAATCTATTGAACACACACACTATCACAAATTAACCTTGAACCTGACCACAATACACACACAAACTAAAACTCTCTTTTACTTGAAAACACACAAAATCTATTTATAGGGTCTGCAGGTTCGCCCAGTTTGTTGGTGCGAATGTGGAATCTTTCCACATTCGCCCATTTCTAAGGTACGAATGTGGAATCTTTCCACATTCGCCCAGTTTGTCTCCTGTGTAATTTCCACATTCGCCCAGACCTTCCACATTCGCCCAGAACAAGCCACATTCGCCCAGGACAAGCCACATTCGCCCCTTTTGTCTGATGGTCGAATGTATCTTCATGCTTAAAGTCCTGGTCGTTTTCTGATTATCTGAAACTCCGACATTCAGTACCGGATCACTAGCTAGGGACATACATGAATAATGCACTAACACTGCAAAAAGTTGAACTAAATGTGAAATATTCATAAAAAAAATTCAATTATTTGTTATAAATATATTAATAAAGAGGTGACTCTCCACATACATAACCTACATTACTTCATTATGTTTGTATTAATGATATAGCCCTATATATAGTGGCTCTTGTATATTGTATGATACACTCAAGCAAGAAGCACTCTCCCATTTCTCTACATCTCATTCTCTCTATGTTATCTCTATTATCATATAAATGTTAGATGATGCTATTAGGTTATAGTTGATTTACAACACGTTATCAGCATGACTTGCCTTTGGAGTTAGATCATATTATCGTATGGTAAGTTTAGATGATCAAATTAGTTTACTTTTACTCATTCTCTCTAGCAAAATCCATATTATCACTCATACAACTTTGAATTGCGTTATCATTCAAAATTCATATATTTATATTTAATAAAATCATGGAACCTAAAAACAGGTTTTAAGACTGCCACTACTCGCTAATAGTTACCTCTCCAGGTCAAAACAATGTTTTGTTGACTTTTTCATGTTTTCTAAAATCACATCCGATTGATGAAGTATATTGTATTAAAATAACTGAATTAGTATTAAAAATATATAATCACCTTTTCGAGTAGGAGTAAAGATCAAATACATATAGTTTTTTTGTAAGAACTGTGAGAATCAAAGGGGGTAAAAAAAATTTATTTTTTTTTTTAGAATTTTTTTTTTCCATGTGCTTAAACATTCTTTCTAGATGAATAATACAAAAAGAAAAATTAAAAAAAAAATTTTTTTAGTGTAATTACGTCATTAAGGTAAATACATTAGTTTACACTAGAGTAATTATGTAATTACTCTACACGTAATTACTCTACACCAAATTTTTTTTTATTTTTATTTTTTTTAGTTTTCAATACTATAATACATGTTTAACAATATGGGGAAAAAAAATTTTGAAAAAAAAAATTAAAAAAAAATACCCTCCTTTGATTCTTACAGTTCTTACCAAAAAAGCTATTTGTACCGGATCTTTCCCCTTTCGAGTAGTGTGTTGAACGTAAAAATAAAAGAAAGAGTATGATTTTCTATTATCATATCTTTTCTGTATATTTATTTCATGGTATTTTGTTTCATCAAATCCTAATAATAAGAGTGTGGTTTATTATTTTTCATGATGTAAAAGCTATACTCGTAATAAACATAATAAGCGAAATGGAACGAATGATTTTCTAAATTTCTTTCAAATTCAATCAACAATTTCTCATGTATATCTATTTATCTTTTTAATTTATTTATTTTCCTTAGTTAATTAGAGTCAAGTGTATACCCATGATGTCTATTATTATGCTATATGAGTGCAATATATATATATATATATATATATATATATATATATGATTGGTTATAAACTAACATATAAATTATATCTTTTCTTATAAATAAGGGAAATTTTATTTCATAAGGTTATATTATAATAGGTTTTATTAATGTGAATGTTATGAAGTCATACAACTTTATATACACATTGTGTTCATAAGTTATGAGTTTTGAAAAGATCATCAAAATGACCAAAAGTTTTGGTACGTGATCACATGTTATTAACTCAATTTAATTGTGATCAATATTCATTTATAATATGACACTCAAAGTGTCAAACTCTCCAAAGCTTATTATAAATCTATGGAAAAGCTTGTACGGTTTTAGACCGATGGATAACGACTTGGTTATACAACTACTTCTCGATTTATATCATGTGATGAGAAGATTATTTATAAGAATAGGTTGAATAAAACAATTTCCATTTGTCAAACCTTAAAATATGCTCTTGAAGAAGCAAGGTTATTAAAGAATATATAAAGTTTGAATGACCACCATGAATGTGGTGTAATTCTCATCTATTCCTTGAAGTGAATGTGATGAAAAATGATCGGTATAAAGTTTAAAGATCATGTACATAACTAAGGAAGTTGTAATGATTCCACCATGAAAGTTTTGTTGTTATAATCCATTCCCCGAAGTGAATGTAATGATATAATGATCAATGTAAAGTTCATGATCATGGTAATTGAGGAATTTATTATGATGCTCAAGTAAATGAGATCAAATAAGTTAATGTGTGGTAATTATAAATGATCGGTATAAAAGTCGTGATCATGGTGAATGAGCAAAATTGTAAAGATCATCATGTTGATAATAAGGTCAACAATAATATTGAAATTGATCACAAAAGGTTGCACACTAAGGGAGTAATTATACGAGAATAAAAAATATGGGAAACATATTATAACATGAATGTTTGAAATAATAATGCATTATTCTCTCGTATTTTATTTCGTGTATTAGACAAACACGATTGCAACTATAGCATATATGATCATAAACTAGAAGTTTTCGGATCATGAATTACAATAAATTGGCTTGACCGGTTAGACCATTCCGTGTCACTGATGATGTGAAAAATATTGAAGAACCAGAAGATTATTCATGGTAATTAAACATACAATGTTTGCTCTCAAGGGGAAGACAATTATTTAGCAACTAAGATGGGTGTAAATCTCTAATATGGTATGGAAATGATAAAAGGGTATGTGTATCCCGACATGATACCATTTAGTGTTCTAAAATCGATGCATCGTCTAAATGGTTATCAAATTCGCAACTTGAAGTTTGCTTGAAAGTGGCTTAGCTGATAAGATGGCAAGCACATTACTCTAGACTATCATATTAGTTTTGATAAATGTGGTGATCTTGATTCCCATTACTACATGTGACTACATTTGACAAATGTTTTTGCTTTTGTTGAAGATGATTGCTAAACACCTATGATTAATTGTGAAGCAAATAATAATGAGAGCAAAGGTTTATATATGTATAATGGAAAATGTATTTTTTTTATATGATGTAATATTAATTCACATCAAGCCAACAAGTTATTTAACCTTTCCCCATTATAGTTGGTTTTTGGTCAGGAACCAAATGTTGCCCATCTAAGATTTTTGTTGTGCGACATATATTGAAATTGATCCACCACGACGCACGGAGATGGGACCTTAAAAGGTGATTGGGAATATATGATGATTTATAGAGCCTTCAACAAGATATTTATTTACATCTCAGTTAATTGATATCCATCTCAATGGATTAACATTCCCAACATCAGGGGGAGATAAAAGGCAGTTGGAAATAGAAATGAGTTAGAATGAAATATCATTGATCCTCGTACTAATACAATGTGGACCAAAAGTTCAAAGGATAATTCATTCACAGAGATTAGCGAATTAATTACCAGATGCATTAACTGACCTAGATAGCTAATCAAGTCACATATACCAACTGCTAATGCTCCATTTAAGATGAGTGTCCGGGAAGGACAATCATATATTGGCAATAACCTACTGCACGCCTAAAGCGTGGTAGACTTGTCGATTCCAAAGAATAAAAATCCTCGAGAAATTGGAGCAAGTAAGAAATATGGTCAAGTCGAGGTTATAGTAAAAAGCTCTCCTGAAGAGACATTAGACATGATGGTTCCAGAAGAACCTCAGGTACCTGAAAATAAAGAGATCTCGTTATATAGTATCATGTCTATGAAATGTATGGAATCGAAAATAAAATCGACGTCGTTATAAATTTTATGTAATGTAGCGCTTGAAATGAGGATCAAGATTTAAGATCTGCCTATGAATGAGTACAAAGAAATGATTGGCCAAAATGGAAAGACGCAAATATGACAGAGTTGAATTCTCTATTGAAAATAAAAGTTTTGGACCACTAGTCCATACAACAAAAGTTGTAAAACATATAGATACGAAAAGGTCTTTTATGCGAATCAACATTTGAAAAGAAAATGATATAAGGTAAAATTGGTGGCACAAGAATTTCGCAAAGACCCATAATTGATTATGAGGAGAAGCATTCTCCAGTGGTGGATACAATGATTTTTCATCATGTGATTAGTCTGGTAATGCAAAGAGAGAATTGAAATGCGTCTAATAAATATCATGATTTACTTGACACAAAAAGTTTACATGAAAATACCTGATGAAGGATTTAATGTGTCAAAATCTTGTAATGTAAGTTCTCGAGAATGTTATGATCGGAATATATAGATTCAATTCTGAATACGTGATGTTTGTTATATGATTGAATCGAATATAAGTGGAACTCCTCATGAGTATCCTAAAGCAACCGAATGCTTAAAAGGTAATATGAAACATCGTAGGATGTAATTATTGTGCACCAATACACCACAGGTAATAAACTAAACCTAGTAGTTATGATACTTCAATGTATAAGAATGTTACAATATATATTGGAGAAATAGATGTTATTGATTTTCCAACTGAAGAGTGAATGCACTTGCGTAATTGGTCAAGATGGAAAAGTCCTTGATGGATTGATGATGCCTGCAGCATTCATATCAATACCTTAAGAAGTATTATGTAAAGGTAATATAATATGTATGGACTAAAATAAAGGGGTTGAGTGTTTTAAAACTCATGAGATGTCCCGATAAAGAGCAACATAAGTTTGATTGTATTATCCAGCTTGTATCAAAAGTTTTCCTTTAAAAGTTCACTCGCAGTTTACAGTGATAATGTCTAAGCATTATCGAGAGACTCTGTAGAACTTTTGAAAGGGGGATTTTTGAAAGTCCTTGACATAGTGCACTAATTGTTGATTGACCTACAATTCGAGTATATATGTAAAGATATGTTTACCAATCCATCAAAGTATATCTTGAAAAGATGGTGGGACATTTTACAATGGACATAGCTCATACTTAAAGTTTATTAAAGGTTGTCTAATTACTTGATATGCAAAATTATTTGAATGAGAATTCTACACGAAATGGAAGTGAAACAATTGGTGATGAGTTCTTTGAATGTGATATGGAAAAAGATAAGCTAAATTATGAGGTTTAAGTGGCAAAACTCTTGAAGAGTGTGCTCACGTACATGGAAGGAAGTCCATGACCGATTGTAAATGCAAGAGGCACTGAAACTAAAAGCACATGAAATATGTTATATGAAGTTAACAATTTCTATGTACGAACTAAAATAGTTAAGTTAAACATAGTATAATCAACTGGGTAGTTATCTTGAAGAAAAGAGATATGAGTATGAGGTACTCGATCATGTGTTTTTTTAATTCAACAATATCATGTTTATAAAATTATAAGATATGTTGATGATATCATTATCTTGTGAAGAGATGGTACGCAAGTTGAGCATTTATTTAAGGATATTCTTATATATCAATCAAACTACATTCAAAAGATGTTGGACATTTTAATATGTCAAAGTCCATCTCTAAAAAGTTTGATCATTTGGTATAAAACATATTATTCTTATCATAAATATTATTAGTCTATAAGTACCATATTTAAATGCAGTTGATACAATATTTCTTGCTAGTTATACATAACTTGATATATCATTAATTTCTAGAGTATATTAATAAGATGTGATTTATTTTTAGTGAGTAGACATTGAAATGGGTTAAAACAAATAGTTGGATGGACCGTATGAAATATATGAGGTTGTATTTTACTAACCTGTAAAAAAAAGGATTTGTTTAGTCTTATTGATGTAGGGAATGTAAAACAACACGGTCGTTGATCTTATTCGAGAGGAGGCACTAGAAGTCTAACATGAAGACTTTGTTTAAAGAATTACACACATGAGAGCATGGACTAGAAGCCTGAAATTAATATCATGCATCAAAGGAGAAAGAACCAAGTATATTTTACCAAAGTTATTTTCTATGCATAATTTATAAAAGAATGGATCGAAGTGTCGACTCAAGGAGCTTAATCATCAGGGGGAGAATAATACGCGCTGCACTCTTTTTCCCTTAGCTATGGTTTTATCCCACTGGGTTTTCCTAGCAAAGGTTTTTAATGAGGCAGCATCATTAAGCGTATTTCATCATGTGGATAGTCAAGGGGGAGTGTTATAAATATATTAATAAAGAGGTGACTCTCCACATACATAACCTACATTACTTCATTATGTTTGTATTAATGATATAGCCCTATATATAGTGGCTCTTGTATATTGTATGATACACTCAAGCAAGAAGCACTCTCCCATTTCTCTACATCTCATTCTCTCTATGTTATCTCTATTATCATATAAATGTTAGATGATGCTATTAGGTTATAGTTGATTTACAACATTATTAATGATTTAGATATGCTTTATAATTGTCCATTCGAAGCCAACAATATAAATTAATATACATACCTGGAAGACA
This sequence comes from Ambrosia artemisiifolia, assembly GCA_032199755.1. Taxonomy (NCBI): domain Eukaryota; kingdom Viridiplantae; phylum Streptophyta; class Magnoliopsida; order Asterales; family Asteraceae; genus Ambrosia; species Ambrosia artemisiifolia. The sequence continues at coordinate 52,853,757 of CM063520.1, forward strand.
CTTATGATTGAAAGTTGAATTCACTGACATTAGCTAAATGAAAGTCAATGACCAAATTTGTGAAACAACCATCAAAATTCTATCATATGAAACAAAAACTTTACCATCTCCAATTTTCAAGACTACTGTAATTTTATATATAATGCCATTTTAGGATGAGAATTCCAATAGTTATTACTGAAAATACATTAAGCAAAAATGGTAGGGCCAAAGTGACCTATTTTGTTACATTCTAGACATAAAAAGTGAATTTACTATACATTCTAGTACAAAATCTATTACACAAGCCACTGTATTTAGTGTAAAAAGAAAATTGAGGTGACCATTTCAACCAATTTACATATAAAAGGGAACGGATTAAACCAAAATATTTAACTAAAAAGAAAATGTGTCAAACTGCTTGGACATGTCGGATGGGTTGAAAGTTATCTGAAATGTATTATAATACATAAAACTCATAAATTATGTCCATTAAAAATATGATTCTTATTGTTGTAATATGATTTTTTTAATCATATTTAACAATATCCAAAATTAGTATACCATTACATAATATTTACATGTGACAAACATGTATCATGGGCAAGTTGGATGACAGTTTAATGGGGGTTCAAGTGGAATCAGGCCAATTATTAGTGCAGGGCAGGTTGGATTAACCTGTAAACACCTTTTGTCTGTTTAACAAAAACATACAGATAGTAGTAGTAATAATAATAATAATAATAATAATAATCATAATAATAATAACAATAATAATAATAATACAAGCCTTTGAACAAAACAATCTAAAATGTTGTATGGTTTAACAATAGACTTTGGAGAGAGAAAAAAACTCGGCTATATAAGCAAGTAGCAGTGGAATGGACTTTACTAGTTGTGTCTTCTATGTCAACCGTTTGCCAATAGCCGTAACATTACAAAAAACAAATATAAATCTTCATTAATCTGCAAGTGATGTGTCATGAATCATGCGTTTAATGTAATCTATTGGCTCTAATAGAGATAGATGTGTGATATCAATACTTACAAAAATGGAAGCCCATGGTTGTGCTATTTGAGGTTTTTTTTTACCTAACATTTCTCTTACAATATCTGTCTGTTTGACCATCAAAGGGACAATTGAACCATATTTACAAAACCAAATTAACTTGTACGATTAGCATATAACTTACATCTGTTTGCGACAAAATAGGAAAACCCGTTACACTAAGGGTATGTTTGGCGAGGAGCTTTTAGGAGCTTCTAGTTTCAAGCTTTTAAGAAAAAAGCTCATACTCAATAAACAACGTTATTTGGTTAAAGGGGCTTCAAGCTTTTAGGTTAGGATAAAAAGCTCCATATTGAAAAACTACTAGCACTAACGTTTAAGAAAAATCTTCTACTAGCTACAAGCTTTTAATGAGTAAATAACACAAATACCCTTTCTATCATAAAAAAACATACAAGCTTTTAGTTATGGCCATTTTAGTCATTTTATACATTTTGATAAAAGCTCCAGTTACTCTGCCAAACACCAAAATATTTAAAAAGCTACAACTATCTGCTACCAGCCACCAGCTACTAGCGAGTTTTGCCAAATATGCCCTAATTATGAGTTTTGATTATGTTGCAGAACTTTTGGATGCTGAGAATATGAGATTATATACATACAGAGATCTACAAGCTGCTACTGCTAATTTTAGACCAGAAAGTAAGATAGGGCGACGAGGTTTCGGTTATGTTAAGTGCCATTTTCGTCCATGTGGTTTGTTAAGAAATGTCACATTCATCCAAAAATAAAAATCATGCCATTTTCGTCCTATACATATCCTATGCATGCCATTTTCTTCCCCCAGGTTCCTACACATTTCCATCGTAATAGCTACTCCGACGGATTTCCCACAAAAATATTATTTTTCCTTTTTTTCTATCTCTTATTTGATTGATGGTAACATATAGGGGTGTAAACGAGCCGATCCGAGCCCGATCACGAGCTTTCATATCCTAAACAAGCTCGAGCTTTAGCCAAGCCAAGCCCGATCGAGCTCGGCTCGTTTGCACCCCTATTTGTTACCATCAATCAAATAAAAGATAGAAAAAATAATATATTTGTGGGAAATCCGGCGGAATTTCCGACGCATTTCCCACGCATTTTGAACTTCGTGGGGGAATCCATCGGAGTAGATGTTCGTTGGAAATCCATAGGAACTTGAGGGACGAAAATGGCATGCATAGGATACGTGGGGGACGAAAAGGGCATGATTTTTATTTTTGGATGAATGTGACATTTCTTAACAAACCACGTGGACGAAAATGACACTTAACTCTTTTTTTTTGTTAAATTGTGCTCTCTTCATCTTATGTTGTTTATACTATTTAACTTGTTTTTATTTATTTTTTTTATACACTTATGGTTAGTGTAAATTAAAATTTTCATCCATAAATTTCACGGGTTTAACCTAGTGTTAAATATATATGAGTGTTCAATATACATATGTGTAAACCTATGTCTTATATATATATATGGATAGTTCATGTATGTACGTTGAAAATAATACTTTCCACATATGTGAACACCCTATGCAAACTGTCTTGCTTACCACCAAAATTTGAATGACACGTATGTAAACGTTGCAATAATACCTTTTTTCTGAAGACCAGTAAACATTTTGGTAGTATCATTACTGGTAGGTTTTGACTTTTGAACCCGACCAACATCCATTAAACAAAAATTGTATGTTAATTCAAAAATATGAACAAAAGATAAATAAGATGAGATGAATACATGCATGCAATTTATTCTAAATTACATATATGAAATCCATTACTAATAACAAGGAGTAGACTTATATATATTAATATGGATGAATGAAACGATACATATATAATATGTTCTAAATTACATATATTTAATCCATTAAGAGCTACAAGGACTAGACTGATATTAATTTAACTGAATTACATATATGTAGCAGCAACGAGGATCTAGTTAAATTAGGAACTGAATACAAATCAACAAAACCATAAAGAACTCGTAGTAGCATCCAAACAGTAGCCAATTTGCAATCCAACACGAGCATAATTGCATCTAAACAACTATAAAAAGCTATGACTTTAGGCACTAAAAAATAGGCCTCTGTTTAATTAATGTGCGTGCGCGTGTGTATACGGTAGTGGCCTATGTCATATTTCCCATGGCATGCCTTGCATGATACTTGTTGCTACAACAAATATCTGTCTAACGATAGTTCTGAGTCACGAGGGAGGTTCAGGGGTTCAAGGGTTCCGATCTGCCTAACGCAGGTCGTGGTGTCCTTCTACGTTACAAACGTAGAAGGAGGTTCAAGGCTTGTATTGTTTATTGTATATGCTTTAAGATTCTGATCTGAGATGAACTCAAGACCAGAAGTAGAAATTCTTGGAACTCGAGTGAAGAAGATTGTTCTTCCCACGTGAAAGACCAAAAGAATATTTAGAGTGAGGTGAGAGTGATGGATTTGGTGTGTCTAGAGCTGATTCTCAGCTTCTCATTTATAGAGAAGAGGACCTTCTCTAAGGGGAAAGCATATTACCTTGATCCTATCTGCAACTAAAGGACATTCCACAAAAAGCAAGAGGCTGCTATGGACCTGCGGTCTATAGACTGATGTTACTCCATCAGTTTTGTTTGTTTAGCTCGATGAAAGGGACGACGTGACAAGTCATCTTTTTGACTTGTGATACCACCGGCTGTGGAACCTTTGTAGGCTCCAACCTTTCAAGCGTTTGTTCGATAATATTGTTTATTCGTTTTTGCTTTAAGCTACCCACGTCATCAATACCCATGGCCCATCTTCGTCTAAAATTTGAGATGCGTTGCTTGACCGTTAGTAGTAGGCAATCATTAGGTAAGATGTAAATGTGGCTGGAGTTGCATTAAGTATCATTTTTTTATAACCTAAATAGAGTAACAAGGTGCTTGGTTTTGATCTTGCATCTGGAGTAGTCCCTATTACTCAAGCCCCTTATCATCTTGCACCTTCCGAGATGCAATAGTTATCCAACCAACTCCAAGAGTTATTGGAGAACGGATTTATTCGCCCTAGTTCATCCCTGTGGGGAGCCCCTATCATGTTTGTCAAGAAGAAAGATGGAAGCCTTCGCATGTGCCCATTGATTATCGTGAGCTGAACAAGGTGACAATCAAGAACCGTTATCCTCTTCCTCATATTAATGATTTATTTGACCAGCTTCAAGGGTCTAGTTTTTATTCGAAAATTGATTTGAGGTCTGAGTACAATCAGTTAAGGGTGCAGGAAGCTGATATTCCGAATACTGCTTTTCGAACTCGTTATGGCCATTTTGAATTCTTGGTCATGCCTTTTGGTCTCACCAATGCGCCAGCGGTATTCATGGATTTGATGAATCGTGTTTGCAAGCCTTATCCTGATAAATTCGGCATTGTCTTCATTGATAATATTCTGATCTATTCCAAAAGCAAGGAGGACCACGAGAAACACTTGCGTCTAGTCTTGGAACATGTAAAATGAGAACAACTTTATGCTAAGTTCTCCAAATGTGATTTTTGGTTGTGCGAAGTTCAATTCCTTGGTCATGTGGTTAATGAAACCGGAATTCATATTGATCCAACTAAGATAAAAAGCCATCAAGGACTGGGAAGCACCAAAAACGCCAACTGAGGTGCGGCAATTCCTAGATCTGGTCGGTTACTATCATCGTTTTATTGAGGGTTTTCAAAGATTGCTCAACCCCTCACCTCTCTTACCCTTAGGCAAGGACAAGATAGGTTTTCCAGATCATGGGTGGTGTAATTCTTCTCAAGAGTCGGTGTTGCAGACGTTGAAGCATAAATTCTATTATGCACCTATCTTGTCCTTGCCTGAGGGTAAGGATGATTTTATTGTTTATTGTGATGCTTATATCTAGGGTCTCGGTTCTGTGTTGATGCAACGCGAGAAGGTTATCGCTTATGCTTCTCGTCAGCTTAAAGTCTATGAGAAGAATTACACCACCCATGATCTGGAATTGGGTGCAGTTGTCTTTGCTTTGAAGATCTGGAGACACTACTTGTACGGTACCAAGTGCACCATTTATACTGATCACAAGAGTCTTCAGCATATCTTCGATCATAAGGAGTTGAACATGCGACAGCATCGGTGGGTCGAACTCCTTAATGATTATGATTGTGCCATTAAGTACCATCCTGGTAAGGCGAATTTGTTAAATCTCGTCATGTTCGAGCTTTGCAGCTCACCATTTATTCTGGTTTGCATGACTAAACTTCCGAAGTCGCCAAGTGCATGTGATAACATTTGGGAGATTGTCGATCGGTTGACCAAATCTGTGCACTTCCTGGCTAGTAAGGAAAATGACAAGTTGGAGCGGTTAGCTCGCATCTATCTTAAGGAAGTGGTTTCTCGGCATGGGGTGCCTGTTTTTATTATTTTGGATCGTGATTCTTGTTTCACTTATCATTTCTAGAAAGCGTTGCAGAAGGCATTGGGTAATCGGTTGGATATGAGTACGACTTATCATCCGCAAACTGATGGTCAAAGTGAGCGGGCGATTCAAACGTTGGAGGATATGCTTCGGGCATGTGTTATCAATTTTGTCAAGAGTTAAGAGAGTCATCTACCGTTGGTGGAGTTTTCTTACAACAACAACTACCATTCTAGCATCAAGGTAGCTTCGTTAGAGGCTCTTTATGAACGGTAATGTCGGTCTCCTCTCTGTTGGGCTGAAGTGAGTGAGAGCCAACTCGCTGGTCAAGAACTTGTGTACGAGACTTCCGATAAGATTGTACAAATTCTTAATCGCATTGCAGCAACTCGAGATTGTCAAAAGAGCTATGCCGATCGTCATCGCAAACCATTGGAATTCCAGGTTGGCGACAAGGTTCTTTTGAAAGTCTCTCAATGAAAGGGATCTATACGCTTTGGGAAGTGCGGTAAACTGAGCCCTTGTTATGTCGGACCATTGGCATACAAACTGGAACGGATTGGACCGGTGCCATACAAACATTCCGGAACGGATTGGACCGGTGGCATACAAACTTGATCTACTAGCTGAACTCGGTAGCGTCCATAATGTTTTACAAGATTCTAACTTGAAGAAGTGTCTGGTTGATAAGACACTCATTGTTCCTCTCGAAGAGATCATGGTTGATGATCGTCTGCGTATCATGGAGGAACCGGTTGAAACCTTGGATTATAAGATTCGAAGCTTTCGTCAGAGTAAAATCCGAATCGTTAAAGTTCGTTGGAACTCCAACCGTTGACCGGAGTTCACGTGGGAACGAGAGGATTAAATGAAGTTCAAGTATCCTCATCTATTCCAGAAACCAACACATGTCACTGTTGAAGCAAACTGAATTTCAGGGCGAAATTCTCTTTCGCCTTTGAGCAATTTTCGGGACGAAAATTCTTTTAATAGGGGGATGATGTGACACCCGATAAACTCAGGTTAATACTTTTTACAAACATATAGGCCTACCTTAGCGAAACATTTTTTATAACGTACTTAATTGGGTTAGTTGAATGTGAAAATATATATAATTGGAGTAACTTATCAAGTATTACGTGCTCTACAATCAAGTAACCACTTATGAATGCTTGTTATGTGATTTGATATGTTAATGTATGTTAAAATGCTATTTTGAGGTCGTAGGTGCGAATGAGTAGTTTGAATTCTCATTTGCATGGTAATAGACCCATTCGCACGCTTTGGTATGCGAATGAGGAGAGTGTGTGTGTGTGTATATATATATATATATATTTGCCTCATGCTCATCATTTCAGAACCCTAACTCGCCTCCAAGTGCTCTCTCTCAAACCCCAACTTGTAGAAATGAGTTTTTGCTCGTATTTCTTGGATCCTAAAGCAAAAAACAAGTTTTATATCAATATTAAGCAAGATTCAAGGTGTGTTAATCATCTAAACCCTTTTCAATACATTTTTGACCAACCCTAAGTGTCCAGATTTGATTTCTAAGTGTTTTCTTAAATAAAAACCTTTCTGGCATCTTTTTAAACTATATCTAGACCTAAACAATAGATTTCTTCATAAAAACCTAAGTTTAAATGATATTATTGACCATATCTTTGGGGTTTATGAGTTATATGTTGATTAAATGATATTAGAATGTTGTTGAGATGATTGTGGATTGTTTAGGAGCATGATTAGGGATTATATGAGTGGTTTATTGTTGTTTTGGGGATATTTACCCATTTTGGGGTTTATGTGATGAATCTAGGGTTTTAACATGAATATGATGAAGATGATATGATTAAGAATTCATTTAAGAGAGTTAATCTATGCTTAATAACCTAGAAATGATGTTGTTTTAATACTTTCCATTTTGGGTAGATTCATTAAGCAATTGATGTGACATCTCCATAATTTGCTATTTAATATGTGATTTGGTGTGCAAAACAGACATATTGATTATTGAATCAGCTGTAGTAGCATGTTATTCGGATAGATAAATGTAGTTGCAGTGTTTGGTCATATTTCGTGAGGTTTTGGATTGGGCTTGAAGGGTTTATGTTCGTTAAAATGGCTTAACAACTGACAAGTACGAATAGGTTCCCATTCGCACCAAATTGACCCATTCTTACCAAAGGCCTATTTTGTTGAGGCGGATGACTAATTTTAGGGCCCATTCGCATGGACAAAGGGTACGAATGAGATTGGAAATAGTCTCATTCACACCAACGTGGAAAATTGTGAATCTTTGTTATGAACTAAGTATTTTACGTGCATTGCATTGTATATGAACTGGGTTGTCACACCCCGCCAAGGCGGAAACACGGGAATGCAACCATCGAAAGGTTTTCAATCACAAGGTTCAAGTAATACACATATTATTGAAATGGCACCATCAAAAGATGGATAATGTCGTACATTTATTCAAATAACATAGTTTATAAGACGTGATAGTGACTAGGTTCGTGAAAATAGTACGGAAAAGTTCATGAGGCTGACATAACCCATGCTTTCGAGGTACCACCAAGTGCTTGCTCAAACCCCTATCCTAAATCTCCGTGGCTCGTCATCTAGTTACCTGAAAAACATGCACAGAGATTTGTCAACAATGATGTTGGTGAGTTCACAGGTTTGAATGTACTGAGTAAAACGTATGTGTAATTCGTGTGTGAACAATCATAAGCTAGCTAGGCGAATGATTACTGTGTGAACCATGAAGTCCCGTAACCAAACCTCTTGACTGTTGTGCCTCGCGCATTGTACACTAAAGACATTGTATGTTTTGTAGAATACTAACACTCTTTTGTATGTGACTGGTTAGAGCGACTAACAAAAAGTGGGGGTGTCAACCCAATAGATCTATTAAAGTGTTCCATGGCTTTTGGAAAGCTAATGGTTACAGTAAATGTAGTACGAGGACTAGTGAGCTCATGAACCAGGTTGTCTCATGTTCCACATGGCAGTCATGATAGAATTATCACCCAACGTGTGATTTGAACAATGTATTTGCATGTTTTTCCCCCGAAATTGTAAAAATAGTAAAATGAGCCGTGAAAACTCACCTGATAGAGAGGTATATGGTCTAGTGAAGCCGAATTACGTAGATACTATCGTCCCGATAGAAAATGCCCTATGATTCATTGGAAATAAGGATAAATCATAAGTTCTAGTTGTTTATCATACAATTTTTCTACCCGACACCTGTGGACTTGGTTATGGAGTTGTGTGAACCTTGTTTTTGTGTTTATGATAAAGATAGTTATCTTGACATGTGTTTAGGGCAATCATACACCTAAATGGAGGTTAACACATGTTCTAACCTTGTTAACACATGTTTTTAGATGATGTCCGACTACAAAGGTCCACATAGGGCCTTAGACCGATTGCAACATAATCAAGTTTGTATGTTTGGACTTAATAATGGCTTGGGAAGTATTATTGGGGTGTTTTCGTGGGAACATAGGTTAGTTTAACACTACATTAGTCTTTAATCTTAAGCTTGGATCAAGTGTGTGTTCTATGACAAGTCGATGCTACCCATGGTGATATATGTAATCTACATGGCACAAGAGCATAGCTTCGGCCTTCTAGTGGTGTAGTAAGGGCCGATTGCTTGTAATTTTAAGACAATGCATTCACTAGTGCAAGAGTAAGCAAAATCTAAGACAATGTGTGTGTGTGTGTGTGTGTTTATGTGTTTAAACCAACTAGGGTCGATTAAAGTGGGGTAGACAAGACTAAATTATAGCTCAAGGGCATGGGAACCTTACCTAAAGGTGGATCAAAGGTTGGATAGTCTCCAAGACTCCTCCAAGCTCTTGCAAGGCTTCGACTTCAATGTGTAATACCCGAGAGTTTTAGAGAGTGAAAGAATGTGTTGGAGTGGCAATTGAGAAGGAAATGTGGCCTCTATTTATAATGTATCGGCTAAGGTGTGGATAAAAACAAAGATAGTAGTGAATCCTCTAGCTATGGATCGATCATGCCTAGTATAAACAAAAAGATGATAATGTTGACAACACAATGGATCCTCTTGTGTCTTCCTCCTTGGCTTGGCCGATTGTGATGTATCCTAAAGAGGCATGCCTTCCATCTTGGGAATGGGGCATTCATTCCTTGTTTTACCTTAATTTCCATGAAACCATTTGTCTTGTATCCACCTTGTCCTTTAGCCGTAGGGTGTAAGAAGTTTAGAAGGGGTATGGTTGACTTAATAGATAGATTATGGAAGGTTTGTCTCATTACTATATTGGTGAAACTTAGACAACTAATCATGCTTCCTCTTTGCTTCCATTCGATCGGCTATAAGACAAAAGGAAAAGACAAAGTGTTTTGATGATGGTGATAGTTAGAAACTTCTATGTCTTGTCTTTGTCATCCATCTTAATCGCTAGGTGTCAAGGGTAAGAAAGGGGTAAGGGTAGTTATGTTGGGCGGTGCACATTCTAGTGTTCTTTCCATTTGTGTATAAACTTTGGCACTTGTGTGATGGTGACACATGAGGGTCCTTGGCTTGTCTCCATTCGGCTGAGTATAGATATAGGTAGAACTAGCTTAGTGTATTTTCGGTAAGGATCAAGGGGTATCAAGAGGTGTAAGAAAGGTTTAGACCTTAGTTAATGTAAATCCATAGTTGTCAAGTGATAGTGATGGATGAGGAGATGGTAACTTGGGCCGATGATCATCACTAGGTGGAGGTTTGTAGGTTGTCCACTAGTTTGCTTTGGTGTAAGTGTGTATCAAGACAAAGATGAATGATCATCACCTCATGGTTTGGTTCGGCTAGGATAGTACACGAAGGTTAGAATAGGCATGGTTGTAGGTTATGTAGCTGTATCCTAGCCTAAAGTAAGGGTAAATGTAGTATCTATTCATACATACATATATACATACATACATACGGCTCTAGAGTTAGGATAGTGTCCTAGTGTCTAGTCTTGGTGTCCTAGGAGATTTGTGTCTTGGTTTGTGCAGATGTTTACACGAGCATAGGTAGTTTCTTGATTAACACTAAGTTGTTGTGTGAGGACGTGGTTGAGATAACACCTTATGATAATGTAGTGCTTATGTGATCGAGTTGCTAGCTTGTATTAAGTTGTGGTCCACCCAGTTGTATTGAGAGGTGGCTTGATGTCATTTTTATGGCAAGGATGCCTAATGACGACATTAACATCTATTAGTGTCCTTTGTGATTAACACTATAGTTATCTTGTGCACATATGTTAAAGGGAAGTTACCATATGTTAGAGTATGAACATTCTCATTTTGTGTTTGTTTGGTGTGTGTCCGGGCATTGTATGACTAAACAGGTGTCTCAGGGTTCATTCTTGAACTAATTCCTGCTTCACTGGGCTGGGGGGTATAGTGTATGTGAACTCTCTAAATATGCACATATATGGAAGTAGTAAATGAAACATGTACGGTTATTGACCTGTTTTGTTGACTGTTGTCACATGGGTAAACTTGATGAACTAATATAACGGGTCACCAACGGGATGTCGAGTCTTGTGTGGTTATGTCAAACTTCAAAATTTTACAAACATTCAAAGTCAAGTTTTGGACAACTTGGGGTTATTAGAAAAACATATCATCCGTCAAACATTTATAGGCTATTCGTGGTAGGTTTCCGGTAGTAGGAATTCCACAACAAGCCTGGTTTATTATTATCGTGAAGAACGCAACTTAAGGTGAGTTCACAGCCCAACTTTTACCGTTTTCATTTCCGGGGGAGAAAAATGCTGGATAAACTTATTTCTCATTAGACCACGGTATTACACTATATCACATGGGTACTAAGAGAAATTTAATCATTTAAGTCCTTTCTAACTTTTGAACCATGAATATGTGGATACATAGCGGGAAAAGTGTTAATAAATTTATTGAGCCCGACAAGCCCCACTCAGGTCGACTGGAGGTCGGACGGGTGCATATTTGTCCTATCTAACTTAATTAGGACACCGGATGATGACAGGTGGCGGGTATTAAAGGCAACTTGTAATGTTCAGCAATGGTTTATAACGCTTTAGTATCATGTAATGATGTCTAGCTAGCATCAGGTATAGTTGTAAGGATCTGTTGGGTCTGGTTTACGAACTTTACTTACTTTACAAACATAAAACTCTATGACTCACCAGCACTTTATGTGTTAACTAACATAACGTGTTTTCTCAGGTCGCTAAGGTAGCAGCACGGACTAGGTGCACACGGGTCGCACTATGTCTCATCCGATCCATGCATGTGTTAAACTTTCTTTTAAACATAGTGAAACCATTACGTTTTAGGTTGTAAACTTTGATAACCGCTTCTGTTGTATTTTGTTGTCTAACTTCTAAATAATTTGGTTTGCCTTTATTACGTTGTTTTCATATCATATAGCTGTCGTTTATTGTAATCATTGACTTAGATCCTAGTGTGTCACGCGTCTTACCGTAAAATACCGTAAGTAGAATTTGAGGGTGCATGCGAAAGGAATTCCATTCTTTTAATTTCTTCTCTTTGATAAGTTTTAGTTTCATTTTCAACTCTTTACTTTTCATAAACCAACCACCAATAGACACAAGTCAATTTCTTATTTTATCACTATTCCGACTTTATATGTAAAGTTTTAGCCTAGGCAATTCCTTTAGGCCCCTGCTATTTTATTTGGGGTGAAACAAGTTTCTTTTGTCTTTTGGTAATTTGTTAACTTTGTCTATTATTGTACTATTTGATTATATATCTTCTATTCTTCATTATATATTTTGGTTATGTCATATGTGCGTGTGCACATATACAAACTTTTTAGTTTATTGATATCAATCTCAGTTAAGAATACATTAAGAATAGATGGTGGGTGCACATATACGAACTTTTTAGTTTATTGATAACTGAGCCTAGCTTCATTTTTAGTTTATTGATAAATGAGCCTAGCTTCACTTTTTTCAAATACGTTAAATAGTTATTTTCAAATACGTGAGTGCGGGCGCGGGGCACCAGTCAGATGGCCAGCCACGGCGCGAGGGCAGGGAAAAGAAACGTTGGTTGCATAGGGAATTGGTGCAATTAGTAAAAATAAGAAAAATATATGAAAGACCTACATGAATTCATGACATATTTGAAATATGAAGCTGTTAAAAAGAAGGTACATGAGAAACACAAAGAAGATACAGGGAGAAATGCAAGGTCTGGTAGGCGGAGAAGATAAAGCATTAAAACCCTAGCTATAAAGTTCTCTAGTTTAATTTAACCCCTTATGTTTTAGTCAAATATAAATTTCTAACCTTATAAAATATATTTTATTTAATTTAACCCCATTTTCTACAATTTTTACCTGTTGTTTACTTGTTTTTGCTAGTCACCGATGTAATTTTTGGCATAAAATTTGTTTAGATTTAATTAGCTTTTAAATATATAAATCAACATAAATAATATACAATAATAATTAACTAATCATCAACCAAGCCCCAACAAAGCCCCTCCCATTACACCCTCTTTGTGCATTTTCAGGTGAGAAAAAAATGTGGTCACGTGGCATCCATATAACAACATTTTTTTCCTAACCAAGCCTCCAGTCAAGCCCCATAACACATAGCCTAAGGAACCTTAATCATAAACATTGAAAATGAGTTTTAATACTAAAACAACAAAGGTTCCCGAGTCCCGACATTTATTTCCTTCTAGGGTGGAACCCCACTACGAATGGTCCGATGTTTTTCGGTTTAATTTACTATCTACAAAGTCAACCTTTAGTATACATTTTATATGATATCATCAAATTAAATAGTTAGATAAGTCCAATCACTACTTAAATAGTTAAATAACGTAACTTTGAATCATTACATCTATATGTTATCTATGCATAATAACAATTAAAGCACTATATGGATCATACATATAACACGCGTTCAATTAATATAACATTGATAAAACAATCAAAAGCCATGATTAAAATACTTAAACCATATTTTGTTGATAAATTATATAGGCATATAATGGAAAACGTAACAAAGATTGATACCTGATAAGTTTGTGACTCCTACAATTAATGTAGAGATGAAAGACACCATAATGTTGGTCGAGTTTCTTTTAGAGTGTACAGTGCTGATGGGATTTAGGTGAAGAACACAGGAGAGAGAGAGAGAGAGAGAGAGAGAGAGAGAGAGAGAGAGAGAGAGAGAGAGAGAGAGAGAGAGAGAGAGAGAGAGAGAGAGAGAGAGAGAGAGAGAAGATTGCGAGAATGGTGATGGGTTGTTAATTAGTAATTAATCTTTCTAATAATATATACACTCAGGTAACACCCTATTAACATAGTAAGAGTAATTACGTTCATGAAGGAAATATTAGTTATAAACATACGGATATATTAGTAATTGATTAATATTAGATAAATGATTATAAAAATCCCTTACACCGGTGTATTTTGGCGTAAATTAATGTATTTTTTTTTAAAATTTTTTTACAGCAGGGTTTACGTGTTTTACACGAGTGTAAAAAAAAGAAATTTTTTTTTCGCATTTTACGTCGAGTTCCTACGAGTTCTCACAACTCGTCGAGTTCTCAAAGTATCCTAACCCTATATATATATATATATATATATATATATATATATATAGGTAAAGTATATGGAGGAAACCCTCCTTATTTGGTAAACTTTGGAACTCTGACTTCCCAACATTTATTTTTTTTTTGAAAAAAATAGGGTATGTAATATACATTTTTTTAAGCATTTTGAGCCAAAAAAATCGAAAAAGCGTCGAACGGTTTTTTTTTTAAAATAAAAAACGTCTACTGTTTACATATAGTTAACACGTTGTTAACACCTGTTATTAGCGCTTAACATGTGTTAGTCAAAATTTTATTTATTTTTTTTTAAAAAATACTCGGCGCTTTTTTAATTTTTTTGGCCCAAAATGCTTAAAATCATGTATATTACTTGCCCTATTTTTTTCAAAAAAAAAAAATATTGGGAAGTCAGAGTTTCCAGAGTTTACCAAATAAGGAGGGTTTTCTCTAGAACCATTCCCTATATATATATATATATATATATATATATATATATATATATATATATTCTAAACAAATAAAAAGTAAAAAGTAAACAGGAAACATCAATAAGCTTTGATACTTGAAAAAAAATACATGATAAGATATAATTATAAAATAAACATAGAACCCTAGCTTTTAGCAATGCTTACATCTAAAAAAAAGGAATAATAATGAATGGTTCATTCATTGAAAAACAATAGATTAATAGAAAATTGAAATTGGAATTAGAATTTTATTCCTAGCTATATGTTTAAATTAGAATATGAAATTAATGATCAAAGGCATTATAATCTAGCGGCATTTTGATAGTGGGAAAAGACTTTGTGACTTGGTGGTGGAATATGATCGCGTGGTAAGACTGGTGGTACGAAGATACTCAAGTGATCCGTGAGTGCTTTCAATTGGTCGTTCAAAAAAATATATGAAATTAATGGATAAGAAGCAGGGAATGAATTCATAACTAGAATCGGAAATGAACTGATTAAAGTGAATAAATCGAATACAACGACGACCTTACCCAGTAAATCCCACACTTAGCAAAGCTAAGAGTAGGGTCTGGGGGGGGATGTAGGCAAACCTTACTCTTATCCTTTCGGATAAAGAGGCTGCTTCCAGAGAGACCCCTGGCTCGACAGAACACATTCGACAAGCAAAAAACACTAAAAAAACCAATAAAGAGCTACTAAATTTATAGAAACAATGAAAGCGTGACGTAGTAAAACAAAGGCATATATACCATAAAAAAACCACATAACCCATAAAACTACAAAATACAAGTCACCCATACCTCCCCCTAGTGAAAGACAAAATCTTAGCTCCTAGAACCACGCTACGATGGAAAAAAAAAACCTCCCTGCTAATTCTTAACCTTAATCTTGTACCTCCACGAAGCCCTATCCTCGACCATGTCCTCAGAGAGGTGCATTTCTATTAAATCATGCCTAATCCGCTCATCCCAAGTGAATTTGGGTCTTCCTCTACACCTCTTTCCCTCTACCGTGAGGGTTTCCACTTCTCTAACCGGGGCCGTCGTTTGCCTCCTCTTCACATGCCCATACCATCTTAATCTTCCCTCCTTTATCTTGTCTGATATAAAAGCTACCCCTAACCTTTCCCTAATAACTTCATTTCTTAATCGGTCTACCCTAATACGCCCGCACATCCACCTTAGCATCCTCAATTCTGCTACCTCCATCTTGCGAGCTTGTGTCTTTTTGATGGCCCAAAAATCAGTCCCATATAACATAGCAGGTCTCACCGCAGCCCTATAGAATTATCCCTTTAATTTATTTGGGAACCTTTTGTCACATAAAACCCCACAAGCGGCCCGCCACCTACTCTAACCAGTTTGAATGCGATGGGTGACATCACTAATTAGCTCCCCATCCTTCTGAACAAATGATCCTAAGTACTTGAACTTAGTTACATGCGGGACAACTTGACCTTCAATCGTAACTTGAGTATTTTCATCTTGACTAGCACCAATGAAACCACAGTACATGTACTCAGTTTTAGAGCGGCTTATCCTTAAACCCTTGCCATCTAAAGCTGCATGCCAACCCTCTAGCTTCTTAACCTCCATCTTGCGAGCTTGTGTCTTTTTGATGGCCCAAAAATCAGTCCCATATAACATAGCAGGTCTCACCGCAGCCCTATAGAATTTTCCCTTTAATTTATTTGGGAACATTTTGTCACATAAAACCCCACAAGCGGCCCTCCACCTACACCAACCAGCTTGAATGCGATGGGTAACATCACTATCTAGCTCCCCATCCTTCTGAACAAATGATCCTAAGTATTTGAACTTAGTTACATGCGGGACAACTTGACCTTCAATCGTAACTTGAGTATTTTCATCTTGACTAGCACCAATGAAACCACAGTACATGTACTCAGTTTTAGAGCGGCTTATCCTTAAACCCTTGCCATCTAAAGCTGCACGCCAACCATCTAGCTTCTTATTTAGACTATGTTTGGACTATGCAACTAACACAATATCATCTGCAAAAAGCATGCACCACGTGTAACAGTACCGATTTCTGAGAAGATTAACATGGACCATTGTATGACACCCAAGGCAAATCCCAAATCGGTCGTGGCCAGGAGAGATCCTTGGTTCATAAGTAATCTAAAGCCTCTTAAATCACCAACGCGTTTTGGGCTTAATGTTAGTGGATGATAAGAGAACACCACAATTAAGCGTGCTCAGGTGAGAGTAGTACCAGGATGGGTGACCTCCTAGGAAGTCTCCACTGGGGCAACAAAAAACAAATCCGTGAGTTTCTGGATGGGTAACCCATCGGGGGCAAAGCAGACAATATTGGTGGTGAGAGAGGCCGGATGTTACAAATGGTATCAGAGCCACTCCTGTGTCGTTCGGGATGGTGGGGCAAACCTCATCGAGGACGATGAGTCCCTAGGGGGGGTGATTGTAACAGTACCGATTTCTGAGAAAATTAACATGGACCATTGTATGACACCCTAGGCAAATCACACATCGGCCGTGGCCAGGAGAGATCATTGGTTCATAAGTAATCCAAAGCCTCTTAAATCACCAACGCGTTTTGGGCTTAATGTTAGTGGATGAGAGGAGAACTCCACAGTTAAGCGTGCTCATGTGAAAGCAGTACCAGGATGAATGACATCCTGGGAAGTCTCCACCGGGGCAACCAAAAACAAATCCGTGAGCTTCTGGATGGGCAACCCATCGGGGCAAAGCGGACAATATTGGTGGTGAGAGAGGCCGTATGTTACACCACGGCACTGTCTCCTGAATCGACTTTGACAAGTCATCCAAAACAACTGCAAAAAGGAACGGACTCAACGCAGATCCGTGGTGGAGTCCTACCCCCACAGGGAAGGAATCGGGTTCTCCTACGGGCGCTCGAACACTAGTTTCAGACCTACCGTACATATCCTTAATTAAGTCTATATACCTCTCAGGGACTCCTCTACTCTCCACACTGTCCCAAATTAGTTTACGTGGTACACTATCGTATGCCTTTTCAAAATCTATAAAGGCCATATGCAGATCCCGCCTTTTCTCCCTATACTTTTCCATCAACCTCCTTAGGATGTGTATTGCCTCCGTGGTTGACCGCCCTGGCATGAAACCTAATTGGTTTACAGTAACCCGAGTTTCTCTTCTAATCCTAGCCTCAATAATCCTTTCCCATAATTTCATAGTATGACTTAACAACTTAATACCTCTGTAATTCCCACAACATTGGGCGTCGTTTTTGTTCTTATATAACCATACATATTGAAGTTGTCACTATAACCAAGAAGTTTGATTTTAATATAGGATATCATTTGGGAAAATTGAAGATCATACAAGCTGGAGTCTCCCATAGTCCCACTACCTCAACACAGCCACACATGCATCACTTTTTTCGTCACCGCAACATCCACAATCGACACTCTCATTGTCACCCCGCCATGCCCTTCACCAACATTGTCATCACTGCTTAGATCATTGCCATCCACGGGATGGACACCATCATTACAATCATCCGTTGCTACTGCTACCACGACCTATGCACGCCAAACCTTATCTAGATGTCCACCACTTTTAAGACAAGTACCATAAAAAAAATTACATTATATTTTAATATGCAAAATCCACTAAAAAACGACATATACTTAAATTGAGGCCTATTTTTTTTTTTTTTTTGAAATTTGCACTTCATTAAACACCTATTAATACATAACATCCATAGTTAGTTTCTCTTTTTTTGAACGACCAACTAAATATCACCTAAACTGCTAGTGGGTTAGTACTGGACAAATGTCTGTCCACTGAGCAGCCCAAATCCACCAAGCCACCAATTTGGGGAAAAACTTGCCGCCCCAAGGCCCACTGCAGTAAAACCCTTTTAGATCGGATTCGAAGTTGAGACCAAATGGCCTCAATCTCTTATCTTCATTTCCCCATACCACTCCACCAAATAGTGGGTGGTTCCATAGCCTAGTGGTAGAGAGGAAATCCTCTCTTGGATGAGGTTGAGAGTTCAACTCCAAGGGTGTACAAAAAAAAGGTGTAAAGAAAAGGGTATAAGAAATTATTAGCCGTTAAAAAAAAACATAATTCTTGTAGTTGGTTCTAGATCGATATTTCATGTATTTAATTTTCTTATTCTTTATTACATTTGTATCTCCAATAAATTGTTATTTCAGCTCAAGAGGTGCATCATTCATCAATGAAGTAGTAATTCGCAAGGCCTGACTAGTAATGGCAAAAGGTTTTTACGAACTGTAATAATTAGGGGCGGTAATTATTGACACGACCTGAAAACCGACCCGAATCCGACACGAAAAACGGGTCGGGTTCGGGTCGACCCGTATTAAAAATGGGTCGGGTTAGGGTTGACGGCATATATAAAATGGGTTGACCTGTTAACCCGTTTAAGTATTTAGAAAAAAAAAACTATTATATTTTTGTTTTTGTTTTTTCATTTTTATTTACATGGTTAGTTATAATTGTGTTATTTTTGGTACACTATATTATTTATTTGTCACACTTATATACTCACCATTAAACATTTTATTGATAACCCGTTACAACCCAACAACCCGCTTATAACTCATGAACATGTATGACTCATTTAAAAATATGGGTTAAACGGGTCATTTTCGGGTTGACCCGGATTTTATGTGGGTCAGGTTAGGGTTGAAATATTTGACACGAATAATAATATGGGCTGGGTTCGGGTTGCACATTTCAACCCATCAACCCGCCAACCCGCAACCCGTAAACCCGCTAACCCATCAACCCGACACGATTGACACCCCTAGTAATAATATTGCAAAAGGTTATTCCAGTAAATAAGTTAATTTAGCCAATCGTTCAGACGTAATCTACTTATCCTAATTAAGAGAACCATACAATTGTAAACATACAAAGGCAGGTTGATATACATGTATCATTCATTGCATTTTATTTCCCTTACTAAAGAATATTTACATTGTCGTAATGAAAATGTATATGTCAACAAATAAAAATCAGAACGTAGTCCCAACTGAAAAAAAAAAAAAAAAAACCTGGAATTTATTGTAAATTTGAGATGTGCAAAGTTCTGATGTCAATGAGCCTTCAATCCATTAAAACCCCGTTTTAACAATGTTTTCATATGTTTTTCTGTTAAAACGATTGATTCTAGCGGAATAAAACAAAAATAACTTAAAAACTCATTTTATAACTATTTTATATGATTTTATCTTTAAAAAGGTCATACAAGAATATATAAGTGGTAAAAATAAACAAAATAAGTTACTTTTGTTTTTTTTTCTCTCCATATTTTTAGAAAGAAAGAAACATATAAAAACGCAAAATACTAAATTTGTTTTTAAAAAGAAAATGTAAGACTACTCCCATCTATACCTAACCCAACTTTTTATCAAACAATAAATAATATCATTACACATCCCAACCCTACTCAATTTTTAACATACATTCACAACCCATTTCAATATAAAAATATATAGTTTTTTTAACATTTTAATAAAAGTTAAAGTGGGATGTTCAAACAAAATAAGAAATACCGTGTAGTTAGTTTCTTTTTTAAGTTTGATTATTACAAGTTATTTAAGTAATTAAATTACTTGGAGAATTAGTTTGGGTGGCAACCAATTATATTTTGAAATGTGACATGAAGTCCACTCAAGTTTGGGTTGCAACATAGATTGCCCCACCAACCCGGTTGCCAACTTAGGTCGGTGTGAATTAACCTATATTAATACAACAACTGATGCTCACTCACAAATTGAACAGTACTCTCATTTGAACATTAATTTTTTTGCTTTATATCCTCTCTTCTTCCTCTGCCATGTTTTCGTGACCACCGTCATGCCCATACCTGCCACCACTGCGTCATCGCCGCCGCTCTATCCACATCCCGTCATCGCCACCGCCAGACTTCCGCCGCCACCTAGACCACACCACCATCTGACAAGGCGCCGTTCGCACCACTTCAAAATTCTGATTAGTATGCATGTCCCTTTTTCGGGTGGATCGGCAAACCCTAAGGATAAATCATTCCTGCCACCATCCCCTCACCGCCACCGCCAGACTTCAGCCGTCACCCACACCACACTACCATCTGAGAAAGACGTCATTTACACCGCCGTTTGGCATGGATCCTTGATCAAGGTTCTGATCAGGATGCATGTCCCTTTTTCGAGCAGATTGCCAAACCCTAAGGACAAATTTCGTGGTTTGGGAAATCTGATGATGGTGGTGACTACAGGGTCTTCTTGATGATGTGGTGATTGGGCCTTTTGGCCGGAGGCGGCGTGAGTGATGGTGGTGATTTGGTGGTGATTTGATGGTGGCTTCTCGATGATGGTGGTGGTTTCGGTTTCAATGGTCGTGATTAGGGCTTCTGGCCGGAGACGCCGTGAGTGATGGTGGTGAGTTGGTGGTGATTTGGTGGTGATACCGGTTTCAGTGGTGGTGATTAGCGCTTTTGGGCGGAGGTTCCGTCAGTGATGGCATGAGAATAGATCTCAATCATGTATCCTTTTTTGGGCTTTCTTGTTGTTGTGATAACCTTATGGTTTTCTCGCTTCAGCATATTGTTTGGTTATGGGTGTTGTTTGTTGTTGCATGTGCCTGTTTTTTTGTGGCTATGATGAGCTCTACCTTTTTTTTTATCATCCATGAAAATGGTATGGCAAGGATGGTGGATGGTGAGTTTAAACTCGCAACCCGCCTTGCAACCATTTTTTGGTAGAATTCTGAGCCTTGCTCAGCTATTTACGAAGTATACAACTTTGATTTGTTTGTATAACTTTGATGATTTCTTTATAGAGCTTTGATTTCTGATCTTTAGAGTTTGTTTATATGACTTTGATTATTTGGTCTTGAGGTTGCTGACCTATGGTGTTGCTTTAGGCAGTTTTGGGAATTATTTTTGTAAATGTGCCTGTGTATTTCTCTTGTCTGGCTATGATGACTGACTTTAAGATCGTTGCTTGGCGTGGCAGTATTTGAGGACGGCAAGTGTGAGGTTATCCTCTGCTGAAACCTCGATTGCAGCCATGGCGGTCCAATACCAGATCTGAGCCGAATCATCTGGCAAAAACTATGTAAAAAAACATTTTTTTGGGTGGAGACGGTCTTTGTGTGATGAGGAGAATACGTCATCAGTGCGCGGTGAGTGGTCGCCCTGTGACATTGATTGAGACGTTGATGATGAGCAACCACTCATCTGAGTTTTTAAGGTTTCAAATATGATGCTTGCCTGATGACAATCAGGTTAAGAGTTTTGATGTTTTGGGTTTCCCGTCTGGTCATGTTGGTTATGTTAGCTTTGAATTTTTTTAGGTGTTTGTAGCAGCTGATTATCGGATGACATAGACATAAATGAATAGTTAGATGATGTTTTGGTTATTTTTTCAAATGCTTTTGTTGGTTGGTCGCTTGATGGAAAACATAACTGTCATAATCGAGCAGGGTCAGCATAAAGGTACTGTGTTTTATTGATGTTTTGGTTGTTTTCTCAATTGCTTTTGTTGGCTGTTCACTTGAAGCAACCATAGGCGCACAAAGTAAGATCACTATTAAGGTACTGATTGCTAACCAATACTTATCGGTAAGCAAGAACACCTTAAAAAGGTTGGGAGCGATTTGTAGATTTTAGAACATGAAAGGGTAGCATGTTCTTTTGTCCAAAATAATTCAGGTTGATTTGTGTGTTCTATGTCGCCTTTCTTGAACATTAATGCTTGTCATTGTGTGTTATCCATTTGTGATATTGTTTATTAATCCGTATTTGCGTCCGTTGTTTGCAAACATTTTATCCAATTTCATTTGCAGATTTAATTTCTCGCGTGTCTACGTGATTTGCGCGTTTTATGTTAGACTTTCTTGAATGCGACTATTTGGATGTTTTGTGTATGCTATTTATGTGATCCTTTGATGCTCGTACTGTTGTTTGTTGTATTTATTGATTGCGAGTAAAAGGGTCGTTAACATGGTACGGCCCTTTTATCTTGTACCTAAGTTGTTAGTTTATGTGTATCACCTGTTATCAACATAAATGTATTCTCAGTTTACTTGTGACACCTGCATTTGGCGACTTCAAAACAGGTGTCGATGTTGATATGTTGCGTCCAATAGGATTTGAACTGTTAGAATGGCATTTTGGTCGGTTTGGGGAGTTATGCTTTGTGTCAGGGATGTGATGAGTTGGTACCTCTGAATGTAAAGTTGAAGTGCTTTCTGTTTTGGCGTGGCGGGGTTCAGGGATGGTACTTCGTATTGTGGAACCTGTCCTACAGTCAAGGTGATTTTGTTTTTGCCACTCTGAGCCTTCTTTGCGTTCTTATCTGTTTAGGTCAGCACTAATTTTGCCCGGTTTTTTTCATAGGTGAGGTGTTTGATTCAACACGTGGCACTCAGATAGGGTGTACATTTGTTTTTCCACTACCATCTTATTTCTCTATATATATCGCTGCATG
Source organism: Ambrosia artemisiifolia (assembly GCA_032199755.1). Classification (NCBI taxonomy): domain Eukaryota; kingdom Viridiplantae; phylum Streptophyta; class Magnoliopsida; order Asterales; family Asteraceae; genus Ambrosia; species Ambrosia artemisiifolia. The sequence goes on from CM063520.1 coordinate 52,876,704, forward strand.
TTGCCTTCATTTTCTTTTTCGTTTTTCGGTTGTTCACCTAAGTGCTGTTCATCTTCAGGCTGGTGATTGCTAAGGTGTTGATCAAATTTTTTCGTCGCCGTTTTTCAACTGTCGTTGTAGCTTGATTTTATTTGTCGTGTGTGCCTAAACAGTTGGCTTTGGCGTTTTATCGCGTTGAGACCTTTGAAAGGAGTGCTGACTCTGTGTTGCATGTGGCCGATCCTTCAGGCCCAGACTGGATTTTTGTTGGTTTGGGAGCTATCATAAAGGCTATGATGAGTTGGTGTTTCTGAATGTGAAGCTGAAGTGTTTGCCGTTTTGGTGTGTTTGGGTTCAAGGATGGCACTTCATTTCGTGCAACCTGCCCTGCAACCAAAGTGGTGTTTTTTCCCCACTCTGAGCCTGCTTTGCATTCTGTATGTTTGTTAGATAGGATTTACAATTTTGATTAGGTATATTTAAACAGTAACGAAAATTTACGTGGCTTTAATTACAGGTCTCAAAGCATCAGCAGCAGGAAATCAGCTCTGGTCGACTGACCAGTCAACATAATTAAACCAGCGACGTCTGGGGAGCTATAAAGTAAGAGCTTAGGACACTTTAAACAGCGACAAAGAAGAACAACGGACTTGGCGACGTAGGTAATATAACAGATTAAAACAATACAGTAGTGTATGCAAGGTGCCTCTACGTAAATATTTAACGCTCTTGTGTAATTGTTTACAGGTTAAAGGAAAACGTTGAATTGAGAGTTAGAAATCATTTGTGAAAAACCAATCTCAAGGGTATGCCAACTTTCTTAGAAATCGTTTTTTCCGCTTCGGCTAGCAAAATGCAAATCCTATGGTTCAGGCCAAACTTTTAAATATAAAGGTAACACATGTTATATTAGGTTTGTTGTTTTTTTTACTTTTATTACACATTAGATGCATGATAAAGTTTCATCCCCTTCCGCATTTCAGTGTATTTTGGGTGTCCTGACCTATCAATTTAGGTATGCTGCTCAAGCTTAAGGTAACAACCTTTACGGGCTTTTTTTATACAGATTCTAGATAGTTAGAGGTAAAGTTAGATTTGATAGGAAAGTTTCCAAACACCTTAAATTACATACCTAATTATTAATCTTATTACCAACCGTAAATTGTAGATATTATATAGCCATAAAATTTGGGGTAAGATAATTTTTTTTACTTTTGGGAATCAAAGAACGGTCGATAATCTGATGGTCAGAATTTTGCCCGCTATCCTAAAGATATAGACCACCAAACTGTACCAAAAAAAGGATTACAACCGTTAATCAGTGGCCAAATTGCTTGGGATCATTGATGTTGGTAATGATGATCAAAGGAGGATATGTTACTAATGTTGATGGTTTAGGGTTCATTTCTTCGATTGGAAGAACGTAGCTTCCAAAGAAAGCTAAAAGAGAGCATCATGGTCGGTTGACGAAAATGTCGTTAGACTCATCATGTTGCTCTCTTTTGGTTTTCTTTGGATGTTGCTTGCTTTCAATCGAAGAGATGAACTCTGGACCATTTACATCAGTAATACATTCTGTTTTGAGCATCATCATCAGCATCAATGATTTTAGGTAATTTGGCTTCTGGTTTATGCTTGGAATCTTGCTTTTCTGCAAAATTCGGTGATCTATACCTTTTTATGATACATGAAATATCTACCATGGAATTTTGTCCGATCCGTGTCATGCCAAAAGTAAAACATTTATTATTCCAGATCGTGTAATATCATACAGTCTGAGGCTGAAAATAAGATTAGTAAACAAATGTACAACCCAAGGTGTTCGGAAATTCAATACCCAAGGCTAAATCCAAATTCAAGTACAAACATCGTGTGTAGATGACCTAAAATGCATGTTGCACCTTAGATGACCAAAGCGCTTAAAGTTCAAGAATAGAAGGTTACTTTTTTGTATTATCTACTTAGGTATACGCAAAGGTAACCTTTTATTCTTGAACTTTAGGCGCTTTAGTCATCTAACTCAAAATATATCATACAATGTTTAGCTTATTGCACATTTAACAAACTTAATGACTGCTTTGTATCGCTCCTCCATTAGTTTATCCATCTTTTCTTAGCGCATTTTAAGGCATAAACCATTTTTAGGTCCGTCTTTGTTTTTTTTAAAATGACACCTACGCAAACTCAAATTAATTAATACTTAGTTATTGATTAACTTTGGGTTGTTAAGGTGTCTTTTAGCCATGATTTTGTACTTTATACAAAAGTCTAAAAAAAGACAAAAACTACCTAAGATTGTCAAAATGTGCGCAGATAAGATGGATAAGCTAGCGGAAGAACGTTAAAAGACTGTTGTTATTTTTGTTAGACGTACAACATGCTAGCCTTGTGATGACACAGCGTGCGGTTGCAACATGTATATAGAACCGTTAGTGAAGTCAGGCATGGAGATAGATTTGCTATGAAATGTGTCTTGGAAGCTGTTATCGTGCGTCTTCCACACAAAGAAATAGAAAAAGAATACTAGCTGCATCTTTATACAACCAATGGAATGATGTTACAATCAGCTCGAATATGTTTAGAAAAGGAGCGAACAAAGAAAGAACAATGATACCCAAAGTTTACGTTTCCTGCTTACATGAAATCGTATGCAGGTTAAAACGTGGCATCTTCTAAGGTGGGGTCCAGTAAGAGAGTGCCATGCTAGTGTAATATTACTGTTCAAATGGATCACTGTTCAAATGCAGGTTAAATCGTATGCAGGTTAAAACGTGGCATCTTCTAAGGTGGGGTCCAGTAAGAGAGTGCCATGCATAGTGTAATATTACTATTCAAATGTATCACTGTTCAATTTGTGAGTAGAGATGTGTTTGTGTATTAGTATAGTTATAAGCCAGGCTTAAAAGCCAAAGCTAATGTTAGTTTGAAGTTAGGTGCAACAATTTAAGTCACATCTTTTAATATGATATAATATAATACAATAACCATATATTAGGTTTTTTTTTGAGCTACCAAGGCAGGCGCAACGCGCCGGATTATTACCACTAGTTTCTTTAATAATTCAATTTTTTTATTGGTAACCAACTTAACTCTAGATCACCAATAGGAATGGTTGATAGAAGATCACAAAACTACAAGGACAAGAAAATATCATAAAACAATTATAATCTTCGTTGACTTATCATGAATTTAAGTCTTTATATATTAACGTAACTCTTCCTCTCATAAATCACACCCATCTTCGTATTTAGAGACTCACTGTAAGTATCATAAATGTGAGGAATGCGATGTAACGGGTTTTACATAATGAACAAATTCAAAGGATAAATGTAAGTTTTAGCTAAATTATATGGATTGGGATTGAGATGCACATGTGGATGCTCTTAATCCACAATTCGAAAACCTAAAATCATCTAAAGACATGTCTAGTCAACTAGCAAACAAGAATTCTACCATAAATTATTATCCTTGCTTCGTCTCCAATATTACATATTGCAAAACATCCTTATAGTTTCACGTCATCGCTATTTTTTACATTTATTTTTCAAAACCAAATTGGGATTACGTACCCAAGGTTTTGAAATTAGAAGATCTATACAACTGTAGATACCATGCGCATTGATATAGGGTTTGACTTAGGTTTGGGATTTCATCAAGTGTTTCATCATTTTGCAATTGCATAAGCAGGTTTGAGTTCGAATTCATAATTGTAAGGATATAGAGAATCTAGAGGCTCTAGAGATTTTGGAGAAAGAAATGTTGAATGTGTGAAAGTTTTGAAAGGGAAGGGTTGCATTTATGGTGGTTTTGAAATGGTGAAGGTGGGGGTATACGAACACAATTTATGCTTACACTATATCGCTTATTACTTTCAAACTAAAATCTATTGCTGGAACACGTACAATTGCCCATCGAGCTTCAGGGACACCAAAGGCTCTCTCGACCTCCTTTCTTGCAAACTTGTGTCCTTATTTAAGTCCCATTATCTTTGGGTTTCATGGATATGTAAATCTTTTATTTACATAGATTATTCAAGATATATACTGAAGAAACACTGGTTTAACAAGTGTATAGACGAGCACAGTAAAGAGATAGTTTTATTAACAGTGGCTAAACGATTACAAATACTCGAATACAAAAGTTATAATGTTTCGATTAGAATCTCACTTTCTCAACTATCACAGAATTCTCTAAGTGTTAGTGTGTGAAAAACAGAATGAATCCTTCTCCTCAGGGGAGATTGCTTGTAAGCCGTCCTGTGATTGGCTGATTTGAGAATGACAGTTGTCCTGTGCGGGTCCCACACGTTTGTCAACGGTTGGAGCTTGGGCGTTGTCTTCCTGTGATAGGTCCACGTGTCTTGCAATCTTCCTTTCTGTCCTTTCTGTGTATCTCGTACTTGCAGGTGATCATGGAGCTGGGAATAAAGGTCTCTGATTGGCTGCATGTCCCTTTCTCTGTCGGCTTACAGCTGGCATGTACTAGGAAACGTGCGCAGGCTTCTAGCAGCTTTAGTCAGTGCCTCTGCTGACGTGAGTAGAGATGTGGGGCCGTGCGCACGCGCGAGTATATATCTCTTCATATACCATCTTCAAGATAATATCATTTCATTTATCATGTCCTTTACACTGTAAATTTGCATCCATGTGTACTACGTCCCTCTAAAATGGGGTTAGCTATTGGAGATTGATATAATTGAGCACGTTTATGTCATTCTTAGAGCTTGCTACACGTAAATGTGCATGTCAAATCCAGAGGACATCGTGTACATATACCTTTCCATGCTCATGGACATGGGCACTTTTTCTAAGCACACTGCATACAATCAATGCTTGCTAGCATTCTATGAAACCCGTGTTTAGTTGACTTTGGTTCTAGTAATCCGTGGATTTCACAAGGTTTGCCCTACTTAGATGTTGTCCTAAAAACTGCAATAACACATCTACAAAAGTTTTGTAGATACAAGATAACAGTAGTCTCACCAATTTGTATGTATTCATTGCATGGGCCATTTGATGTGCTATATAAACTTGAGGGTACATGTGCAATTTTATACTGGGGAAGTATCTTTTCTATATTTGTGAAAGTAAATATATAGAATGGTTAGACTTAATTTTATTGGAAATTAAGTTAGTTTGCTATTGAATATATTGTTTAAAATATCTATGAAGTACACCGGATTTATAGAAAAGTAGTCTTCGAAGACAACTTTCTCCATCTTCACGACTCGCTCCTTTATATCTTCATTTCAGTGAATGTTGCCCACGACATGAGTAAACACTCTAATTTAAACGATCATTCAAATACTATATGTATCACAAGCATCAAATTCATGAAACATTAATCATGAAATCATAATAACACGGTATATAAAAAAACAAGTTAATAACTATTGGTACTAACAAAAAGAAATCAGAAACGTCAATGCAGATCGTCAAGATTCTTCAATGGATCGTTTTTGCCTACCCAATATCATGATCATAATATTAAATTAGCATCGAAAGATCCTACTCAAATATCATAGTCTATTTCGTATAGAATGCACTTCATATTAAAGATTGTGAGGTTTTGAAAATTCATTACAAGACATAAAGTTAAAACATAATAACAATCGTCATATTGATTTAAAATATAAAATTAGAATATTTACGATTGATTTGTAAAACTATGTGATATATAGTTTTCAATTTAGTAATTTATTCCATGACAATATTTGAACTAGATAAAAATGTTACTATCAAACAAATTAACATTAATTGGCTTTTAAGGAGAAAAATACCTTCAAATTATTTTCTATAAATCTGAGAAGATTGACAAACAAGAGTTAGACACGTAACTCAGATAGTCAATTTTGTCCATGAAAAAGAAAAGAGTACGTTTACATATCCTCCGTGAAATGGAGTACTAGTTTGTACGTGTAAACAAAAATCCAACCTTTGATATTTCCTTCTACCTTTGTACAATTGTACCTTTGGATAGTAATGAAATTTCGCATCATTTATAACGAGACAAAAGGAAACTTGTTAAAATTATTCTAGAAATGAATCTCCAATATATATATATAAGGACGGGTTCAAATACAAGGTAATAAAAACGTGCGAAGTGTGCGAAGGCTCACTTGCACATGATAATTACGTAATGATAATTACGTAATGCCTTCATAATATACAAAAACATTACGTAATTATCATGTACAAAGTGCATGATAATTACGTAATGAGAATTAAGTAATGATAATTACGTAATGTTTTTGTATGTTCATGAAGGTATTACGTAATTATCATGTACAAAGTGCATGATAATTACGTAATGCTTTCATGATTCATGAACATACAAAGACATTACGTAATTATCATGTACAAAGTGACACTTCGCACACTTCGCACGTTTTCATTACTTTGTACGATAACCGTCCCCTATATATATATATATATATATACGGAACGCGTTTCTTTATAACCAGTTTTATGTGTTAAGAACTGTGAAAACCACATAATCACATGATTCACACTTAAAGCATCCACAACGCTCGTCAAAGTTCAAAATCCAAAGAGGTTATATCAGCAAGTTACATCATTTCAAAACACAACCATTTCAAACTAATTTTTTCTCAAACATCAAACCATTCAAAACCCCCACATCACACTCTACTTTTACACACAACAAAAAATAAAAATAAAAAAACTAAAAGAGAATTTATGTGTGTGGCAGTCCCCACTAAAACAAATCGGGCCAGTTTCGCAAAACAAACCGGACCACCAAAGTCCAACTCCTCCAACGTTATGCCGTCTGCTTTCTGTAGTCTTAATCCAGACGAAGAGGTCCAGAACCCCCCCCCCCCCCCCCCCCCCCGGTTGTGAATGCTCTTCCAACAAAGGATTCTAATGCATTAGGTGGTTTTTATAGTTTTCAACATATTATTGTTTTGAAAATAACACTCTCCTACACAAATATAACAGATACTCTCCTACACAATATAACAAATGAAATATTTTGTAAAGTAACATTAAAGTATTCTTTTTATATGACTAACAACTTATTAACCTGACAAATCGACATATATAAAAAACAGACCACCATTTACGCTAGATTTAGATGATTAGAATTTATGTTATTTAAGTTTGTTGTGCAAATCTTATACTTTATATCTATGTTATAGATAGAAGTTTTGTTTAATTAATCTTAACTTTTTATTTTCTTTCCAATGTTATAATTTTAAATTCAAATAAAAAATATAAAAGTAACATTAATTGTAACTTGCTCAATCCATAAAAATATAAATGATACAAATTTAATTTATTTTGTTTCTATATCATCTCATCTCTCCCACATCATTTACACCATATGTAAGGTAAAGCTATTTTCAAACAACATGCACATGTTAATGCATAGTCATTTGATGTAGAAAATATTTTTATGCGAGATGCACCTACGTGTGTAAAGTTGAAAGAAAAAAGCTAAGCATGTAATTTAATAAAATTACTCATAAAAGAAGTAGCCCACCTTTTGAAATAAATCATAAAAACATATATCATTCACAACATGCAACTTTACAATATACCACAGAAATACAAATTATCTATAACATGCATGTCAACATAGATATTTTTTTATTACTTACAAGGTTACCTAAACATACGTTCAAAATAGGTTACCTAACCATGTGAATTTTGATCGACATCAACCTTCACTATTGCTTTTTTCCGTGTTTGTTTCTGCCCATTTGCGCAAGCACTTTGCCACCACAACTCAAATCGAAAATTAAGCACACCTCCCTTCATTCGCTTCTAACAAACGTACAACCAATTACATCCATACGAATAATTTCAGGCACACATATGAAGCACTCAATCATTGTTCCATACTGTGTTTCGCGACTTAAAAATATTCAATTTAAAATATTTGAGTATGATTTGCTAATCGATTTGAAGCTGTGATTTTAAGGCGTGAATATAGTTTCGAATTTGGCAGATCTAGATGTCACCAAAGCTTTCTCATTGGGGAAAAGAGAAACATAGGCAGCTACGGAGAGAGATAGTATGATGGAGAAAAGGAACCAACAACTAGTTTTATAGTTGGTGTCGGGCGTTGCAACTATGGGTGTCTCAAGGTGGTCTCACACGCTCATTGGTGCCTGTTTAGGGTTAAATGGATTGTCTGTATGGGTTGTGGGTTGAAAAAAAAATTGTGTTAAAAATGTAAGTCGGACTTGACACGAATTTCTACAAGTTGACACGGACATGGCCTACCTTAATCCAATATCTCATTGTATATTATTATTTTTGCTTAAGAAATACTCAAAAATTACAAGTTTATGGGAAAATATGAGCACAAGCCCATTGGTGTTACCACTTACCATTGAGTAAGTAAAAAGGTATGACACTTATTGTGTATTGGTTTAATATAAATTCACAGATAAGAGTATAGAATTAATATTGTGAATCACTTGATTATTATTGATTGATTATGGGTATATCATAACAAAAATACAAAGGACTCTTTTTTTAAGAAGAGTGAGAAGCATTTTGGTATATTGATCTTAGATTTAAAGGGTTGAGAATAGTTTGATGAAAAAAAAACTAAGTATTAAATTAGGAGAATGGCAAAAAAGGAAAAACCACATTTGTTGATTTTCTCTCTCCACATGCAAGACACATGCCAATTCCCCCATCACTTTAAAACAAGTATAACATTTTTATATGAGCGTTTTTTCAATCTTTAATACGAGTACTACATTGCTATATTAAAATTGAAAAAATTAATACGTGTTAACTGGGTTTTCTTACACCATTGTGTCTTTTGCTCGTCCATTGTGTTATGGTATGCACTTGTGTGTTATAAATGTGTTTATTGTGTTTTTTGGTCTACACATGATTTAACTTTGTCCATTGTATTTTTAGTATGTTTTCCATTGTGTTTTACATTGTTCATTGTCTTTTACGCAAATAGGTTTTATGTTTATAGTGAGATTGTCTTTTATTATGTTGTTCATTGTGTTTTAGTCTACTGTCCATGTCCATTGTGTTTTATTCTTCTGTTATATGTCGTCTATTGTGTTTTATTAGGTTGTTTATTATGTTTTATACCCTATTGTTCATTGGATATTTAATTTGGTACTCATTGTGTTTTCGTTATCTCCATTGTGTCTTACGCAACTTGGTTTTTGATTTTTTTTTCAAAAGTATAACAATAGGGTACTCATACGAAAGATAAAAAGACGCCCAATTTTATGGTATATTTTTTTTAAATATGACGTATAAAAAAATTATGGATGTTTAGAAATGAGGGTGGAAATAGCATGTGATTTGCATGTGCATATTCTTTTGACAAAATTACCCTTCACACTTGTTTATTCTTTGGACACATGTCATTTTCTAGTGACTTCTCACTATTCTAAATTCTTTTAGCCTTTTTAGGATAACTTAACCCATATAACAAATTGCAATATCTCTTTATTAGAGATAATATTAAAATAATGAATGATATCAATCTATTCCTAAATTATCGTCTATCATACACCCGCAATCGAAGCTGGAGGTGATCGTATGCTGAGACTGGAACGAAAGTCTTTGAATAAATGACATGGGATTACTTTAGTAAAAATTTCATCAACGTGATATCAAGATGAGACCAAGTAAAACTCAAATTAAGCCCTGCTGAACCTGTTCTCAGACAAAACGCATCTCTAGCTATATGTGCTTGGTGCATTGATGCTGAACTGGCTTCCAGAAAGATAAACAGTGTTGATAGTATCATAGTAGACAAAGAGTAGCTTTTGACAATAGATGATGAAGCTTGAGAAGAAGATTACAAAGCCGCAAATTTCTCTAACAACATTTGCAACGCCGCGATACTCAGCTTCAGCATTGGATCGAGAGACCTCTTGTTGGTGTTTAAAGGACCAGGAGAGTAGTTGTCTCCAAAATAGACACGGTAACGAGAGGTGGACCTGCGTGTGTCTGGGCAGCCTGCCCAGTGGTCCAAGAGTTAGATCAAGCGAAGCAGTTCCTTTGAATATCCGATAATGCATTTAAGGGCATTCCAGCGACCAGTCATGGGAGCATGCATGTGCATGCATATTTGTTGAACTGCTTAGCTGATGTCTGGTCACGTAAAGGTAAGATACATAAGAGCACCCTCTAGGCTGCGATATAGAGTCGGGTCTTCAAACATAGAACCGAAATCAACACTTACTTAAGATTGGGTGTCGATAGGCACATCCATGGGTTCGCAAGACTGCATCCCCGCACGATTGATGATGTCATGAGCATATGATTGTTGAGACAGAAACATGGAATTAATGTGTCGAGTGACCGGAATACCCAAAAAATAGCTAAAAGGCCCAAGGTCTTTCATGGCAACTTCACTTACAAGGATGACCATGAGTTTTTGACGAAGTATATAAGAGAAGGTGACCAAAAGAATATCCTCAACATGTAGAATGAAACCTAAACGAAGAATATAGTCCATAAACCATTGATACCACGCTCGAGGTGCCTATTTTAACCCATAAAGTGACTTTCAACATACATGATTTGGATACTCCCAATGTCTAAACCCCATATACTAGTACATGTATACGATTTCATTGAGGGTGCCATGTAAGAAAACGTTAGTAATGTCAAGCTGATGTACAGGCCATGCGTGAGAGCAATTGTGAGGAAGGTACGTATAGTTGCTGGTTTCACAACCAGACTGAAAGTTTCCTAACAGTCAATGCCAACATGTTGTAACCTATCATCACAAACTAATCACTCCTTATAGCATTCCAAGGATTCGTTAGAATTAAATTTATGTTTAAACAACCACATGCTACAAATAATATTCATCTGAGGGTGTCTAGGAACTAACTCCCAAGTCTCATTTTTAATAAGAGCATTAAAATCATCAATCATGGCTTTATGTCATTCCGGTGAGGAAAAGGCAAAGGCAAGGTTTTTTGGGATTGGGATAATCGAGGTGGAGTGGAGGTTGAATTGATGTTTGGATTTGACAATGCCATCGTGGTGCAGGTTCGCATTGTTCTTGTCGTTTAGGAGGTGGCAAACTGAGGTACAGTAAATGTGTTTGGGTTAGTAGTCGGGGGCGTAGGGGACTGGTGAGCGGAGGGGACTGTTGAGGTTGGGCCTGGGAGAGGTGTGTGAGACGGGTGAGGAATTGGGCCAACGGGTGGTGGCGAGTGGGTTGGAGGAATTGTTCAGGCGATAGGGGATGGTTGGGCCTAGGAGGGTTGTCTGAGACGGGTGGGGGATTAGGCTAAAGGGGGATGTTTAGGCTTATGCTTATGCTGATGTGGTGGGGCCAAAAGGTTATGGGTTACGGTCTATGGCTAGAGGGTTGGGAGGTAATATGAGTCCGTAATTGGGGGTGGAGAGAAGCGAATATGAAGTCGTGTGTGGGGGTGGGGTGTTGAGGTGTTTGAAAGGAAAAATGACTTCATCAAAGATGACATGTCTAGAGATGATTGTTTGGTTGGTGTGTACGTCAAAACATTTATATCCCGATGTTGCAAGGGGTACTCGAGAAATATGCACGGGTGAGACCATGACTCAAGTTTATGTGTAGTGGAGGATGAGAGTAATGGTTAGCAAAGGGCACCGAAAACCCGTAAATGGCCATAAGATGGTGTATGGCAGCAAAGTAACTTGGCTGGAGTGTCGTATTGGTGTGTTTTGCGGGGAAAGGATGCTATGTAAATAGGTGGCCATTTCGAGGGCACAATGGCAAAAGCTTGGTGGGAGGCCAGTGTGGGCTAGGAGGGTGCAGATCATGTTGTAGATGGAGTGGATTTTGTGTTCCGCTTTCCCATTGTGTGATGATGTGTGAGGACAAGATAGGCAAAAAATCATTCCATTTTATGCACAAAATTGTTTAAAATTATTGTTTACATATTTGGTGCCATTATCACATTGGAATGTTTTTTATTTGTCAATCAAATTGGATTTTTTATTTAACTGGGAAAATTGGTGAAGACGGTGGTGGGATTTGGCGGCCAATGGGAATGTCCACAAAAAAATAATGTAATCATCCAAAAATAAAGTATAATATATGTGACCCCCAGTACTTAAAATGGGCAAAGTCTAAAGGTCACTGCAAATGATGTCAAAAGGAAAAATAGTAGAATCATTAGATGCAACAAAAGCTAAAAGGACACTCTTTCCCAAAACAGTCGTGAATATAGAAGTATTTTTTACAGTGAAAGAAAATTTTTAGAATCTCCTTATTCTAGAGGGATAATCTAAATAGCAAAAATTTAATGTTTTTATTTATTTTTCCTTAATCAATAGAACTAGTTTTTTCAAAGAATGTAATAAAATAAGTCTCGAGTGGTCGAGACGTTAGTGGCACGGTTGACGAGATAAAGCAGCAAAGGTTGATGGGGATGTTTGTTGAGATGCCTGTTGTGGAAGTAGCAGATAGAGATCACCATTGATGTTACACATGAGGATAGGGATTCGGGTCTTGAGTCCTTAACAAGAAAACCAAACGGGTCAAATTCTATGGAAACAAAGTTGCTAATGGTTAGTTGACAGACAAAAATAAGGTTTTTAATGAGTTTATGTGAGTATAGGGCGTTGTTTAGGTTTGAAAGGTGGGTAGGGTTATGGCAATTGGTGGTTGCCTTGTCCAATGACCGAGATGGTGTTGCCATCATCGAAAATTATATATTGAGAAATGTTTTTATTAAAATAAGGTTGAGAGTTACCTGACTGTTGAAGCATATGTCCTCATGCACCAGTGTCCATAACTATGTTCTAGTCCATTGGGTTTAGACTCATCGTGTACATGGCCTACTCGATGTTGGTTGACGTTGTGACATCTGGCAAACTCAGGTTAATACTTTTATCAAACATATAAGACTACCTTAGCAAAACGTTTATAAAACATACTTAACTGAGTTAGTTGAGTGAATTCGATGATTGGAGAATCATGGAAGTCAGTTCGATGGTTTGGGAATTCACTGGGAGTCAGTTTGATGATATACGGAATCATTGGAAGTCGGTTTACACACATATCTCCAAGGGTTGGTGATTCGGATGATCACTGGGCAAAAACGCACACACACGAGTCTTAAGTCCCTGAAGTTGGTGAATCAACGTAAATGTGTTAGTTATCGATTAATAAATGTTTCACGATCATCATATAACTTGTTGATATGTGGATACATGAATTAATGTGTTAAATTAGCAAAATAACGCGTCAAAAAACCGAAATGCCAAGGTAGGGGCGACTATGGAAGCATAGTCGCCTGAAAGGGGGTGAGTAGCCCTCATACTCGCCCGTTGCAGTCCCATACTCGTCCAGAATGTCTAGTACGACTAAAAACACCTATAAAAACCATACTTGACTTATAAAACATCATTTGTGCAATCCTAACTCACCCCAAAGTGCTCTCTCACCATTTATAACCCCTGAAACCAGTTTTTGCCCTAAATTCATCTTTTCCAAGCTTAAACATCATCTTCAAGCAAGTCAAAGGTGTGTTATTCATCCTAAGCTCTTGTTAAGCTATTATCTTGAACCCTAAAGGTCCAGACCTGAATCTAATGAGTTTCTATCCTTGAAAACCTTCGAAAAACAGTTTCTAACCTATATCTAAACATTCACATGGGTTTTTGATAAAAATACAAACTTGAAATGGTTTTAATGATCTAAAACATGGGGATTCTTATGTGTATGTTATGTTAATGAAATAGGGTAATTGTTAGGATGATTATCTAAGGTTTGATGATTGCTTGATGTGTTGTATGGTTATTATGAGTTTTGACCCGTTTGAGGATGTTAGAAGAATATAGGATGAGATATGATGATTTGATGATTGAAACTTGCTAGCGTTTGTGTTAGAATGATTGTATAACAACATGATGATGTTTGGAATGTGATTATGTGATGAAATCTTATTATTTGCCAATTAGGGTAAAATTTTCATGCAATGATGTGACTTACCCATAGTATTATTCCATTTTGGGAACTACTTACAATTAGTATGATAAACGGATGATAATTAGGGGATTATCAATAGGGTGGGTTTGTTTAATGATTGTGGATTGATTAGGGGTGTTACAACATGTTTCGGACCTGATTTGAAGGATTTCGCGCACAAAATGGCAATCAGCCTGCAGAGCAGGCGGCTTTGAATCATAGTCGCCCGGTCAGGGGCGAGTAGCTTCCATACTCGCTTGTACGGAAGGCTACTCGTGTGTATTATGGGCGAGTAGCTTTCATAATCGCCTTTTTTGATGCTAGTCGTGTGTTTTAGTATCTAGTCGTGTGTTTTGATGTCGAAGGTGCGTTTTGGAACCCCGTAACATGTTTTGACACCTAGTAACATGTTGTAAACCCCGTGGAATGTCTAGGAACCCCGTAAAACGCATTGTGACTACTACGTGAATTATGTAAACTCTATGTTAGGTTTTGTGAGCTGTTATTCGTATAAAGTGTATGTCTACATATGATTACTTGTTTACCTGCATTTGACTAATACAAGTATATCGGTTCACCAACGAGATGTCGGGTCTTGTGTGGTCATGTCAAACTTTAAACACTTTTACAAATGTACAAAGTCAAGATCATGGAAATCTTGGGGTCATTTGACATACATATCATCGGTCAAACATTGATAGGCTATCTATGGTAGGTTTCCAGTAGTCGGACTACCATAACAAGCCTGGTTTATTATTTACTTGAATAACGCAACCTAAGGTGAGTTTCAAAGCCCCACTTTTACTGTTTTCGTTTCTGAGGGATAAACATGCTGGATAAACTTATTTTCTTTAGACCACAGTATTACATTATATCACATGGGTACTAAGCGACATTTCATCATTAAGTCATTTCTAACTTTTGAACGATGAATATGTGGGTACATAGCGGGGAAAGTGTGAATAGATCTATTGGGCCCGGCAAGCCCAACTCAGGTCGACTGGAGGTCGGACGGGTGCATATTTGTCCTATCTAACTTATGACACTAGGTGATGAACGGTGACGTGTATTAAAGGCAACTTACTAACGTTCAGCAACAGTTCATAGCTCTTTAGTATCATGTAATGATATCTAGCTAGCATCAAGTATAGATGTAAGTATTGTTGGGTCTGGTTGACGAACGTCTACTTACTTTTGCAAACATAAAACTTTGTGAACTCACCATAACTTTATGTGTTGACTAACATAGCATGTTTTCTCAGGACGCTGAGGTAGCAGAACGGATTTGGCGCACTCGGGTCGCCCTGTGTCTCATCCGGTTCTTGCGTTATAATAAACATTGTTTCAAACTTTTGAACTATTTACTTTTGGTTATGGGTTGTAAACTTTTTATACTGCTTCCGCTATGTTCTGTTGATGAAACTTTTAAACTGTTTGGTTTATTTTTATGTTGTCCTCATATCATATAGTTGTCGTTTATTGTGACCATTGACTTGGATCCTGGTATGTGACGCGCCTCGCGGTAAAACCCCATAGGTGGAATTTGAGGGTGTGACAGGAGCGTAGGCATAGTAGGCTTGTGTGAGTCGAGGTCCAAGGAGTTTGTTGCTGGTGTTGTTTCTAGTAGGCTACACAGTGTTGGGGTACAGGCATGGTGGAGAGGCTCAATGGGGCCATGACTATTGTTGGTTGGTTGGCCGACCCAATGCGCACCACCGTAAGGCCAAGAGTGAAGGTCGTAGGCATGTGGTTGTTGTGGGATGCTGCCACAACCCTGGTTCCAGGAGCCCCTTCCTTGGCCACTGCCCCGCTGGCGACCACGTTCCCGTCCTCGCTCACTAGTGTAGTCGAAATGGTAATCAGTGGAGGAAGGAGGGACGGTTAGACTGGAGGAGTTGTCAGATGAGGTTCGAGTGTTGGCATGTAGAGTAGTGCCAACAACGGATGAGGCATGAAGTGCTTGATTGGCTTTTCTGGTTTCATTCGTACACAGTTAGGACCGAATCTCATAGAAGGATGGTAGTGGTTTGGTGTTTAGGAGTATGGTACTAATACTTTCGCATTGTTTAGTAAGTCCTGCCAAGGTTTGCAAGGCAAGATACTATTCATCCACGGGTGCTTCAACAATAGAGAGTTGATCAGCGAGCACATTAAGGTCTTGACAGTAAGATGACATGGATTGAAAATTTTCAAGATGAGTATTAGCAAAATTTTGTTTGAGGTAGAGGGAACTGGTTACCTTATTATCATGGAAAAGCCATTCAAGAGTCTTCCAGGTGTCATAAGCAGTGGTGTTTGTTTTTAGTATGGTGGATAGGAGATCGGTAGAAATCGTTTCGTAGATCCATTGCAGAACTATGGTGTCTAACCGTTCCTAAGAATCAAGTGCGGGAACAAAGGATGCTGGTTTATTTTTGTCAGTAAAAGAGGATGAGGCTGCAGGGGAAGGTTCATGTGGGCATAGGTGGTCATTGACCAGAAAATCTTTGTAATAGATGTGAAACAATTCTGATCAAATGTTGTATTAAGCATATTCGGTTTCTAGGGTGATGGGGATAAAGGACTTGATGTTGGTGACAGTGACCGTCGGGTGCAATTTGGTTTCCATCTAAAAAGAAGAAGAGGGGGAGAATTGCGACGGTGGGAAGGGAGGGAGGGTGGGTGGTAGATCTGAAAAGAGAGAGGGTAGGGTTTACAAAAGGTTTGATACCATAATACAGTATATAACTGTATTGTGAATCCTATGATTATTTTTTATTTTGATTAGAGATTATCTTACAATAATAAATGATATCAATCTATTCCTAAATCATCGTCTATTATTTACAATTAGGGTGGGAAAGACACTACCCACAAGTACCCTAGCACCCACTAATCCTACACTGCAACTCAATTCTACTCTAAAGTACCCCCCAGACAAAAAAATCACTGGCAGCACTACCCACAAGTACTCTCACACCACACCCCCCCCCCCCCAATCATATTCCCTCGTAACCATTTTCTCTCAAAAAGAGTCTCACAAAGGATGAAGTGCCCACGTGGGTATAGGAACCCATAGAAACTACCCACATTTCCTACTCATAAGGGGTGACGGTGGTGTAGCCGCATGTCCACAATTAAAACTACTTAAAGGATGGAGTTAAATGCCAAAATGGCCCCTGTGGTTTAACCCAAATTGCCACTTTGGTCACTTTTTTGAATTTTTTGCCAAAACCACCCCTCAAGTATCGAAAAGTGCCAAAATGACCCATATTTAACTGAGTTTCTAACTGAGGATGGAAAGTCAGTTAAGTATCAGGGGCATTTTCGTCATTTCATCTGTTCATCTTCTCCAACCTCCAATTTCGTGTGTAGCCTGTTGATTTCTACCGTTAATGATGCCTTCATCTAGAGTTAACAAACCTCCAGATCCACCCCAACCTACTGACAACGTGAATTTGTCCCAAAAACCCCAAATCGTCGCTCCTTTAGATTGACTGGTCACTATATTCCGGAGGAGAGAAAGAGAAACCCGATGAAGAGAGGGGGGGATCGGAAAGAGAAAGAGACAGAGGAGAGAGAGAGACAGATGGAGAGGAGGAAGAAGCGATGGCGGCGGCTCTGTGGTCACATGGATCATCAACAGACACAGGTGAACTCAACCCCCTTCCCTTCTACCTTAGATAATCGTAGCGGTGGTTGTTGAAGCGATTAACGTCGGTGATGGTGATATGATGGGTTACGGTGGTGGTTCGGTGGCGTACAGGTGATCACGGTAAGGGTTATAATTGGGTGTAGGTAATTCCGGTTCAGGGTAGAGTTCGGATTAGGGGGACTGTTAAGGAAATTGACGGTCGGATGTGTAGTGGATTCAGGATTATCAGGAGATGAATCAAAGGAACGGGTCAAAGGCGAGTTATCCTGATGCGAGGAGAGGTATAAACATTTGACTTCACTGTTTCAGTATCTAAATTTATGAACACGTGTGGGTGCAATGTATTAATCATGAAGAAAGGTTGATAAACATGCCTAACTAACCTGACACACTAACATATACACGGACATGTATTCATAATTGATTGGATTAGTAGGTGGTGGGTGAGGTGTGGTGGGTGTTGGTGATTTAGATCTGTTAGTAGGTGGTGGTGGAGGGTGAAGGGTGGTGGTGGACGGTGAAGGGTGAAGGGTGGTGGTGGTGGTGGCTGGTGAAGGTTGTGGAGATGGGTGGTGGTGGTGGTGGCTGGTGTGGTTTGCAGAAGAAGAAGAAGAAGAGGGGGGGTTGGGATGAAAGGACGAAAATGCCCCTGATACTTAACTGACTTTCCATCCTCAGTTAGAAACTCAGTTAAATATGGGTCATTTTGACACTTTTCGATACTTGAGGGGTGGTTTTGGCAAAAAATTCAAAAAAGTGACCAAAGTGGCAATTTGGGTCAAACCACATGGGCCATTTTGGCATTTAACTCTAAAGGATGCCCTATTCACGCTTAGGCTATGTGTTACCATAAAGCCTTGGGCGTCAAAGAAAGCCACGTCGGACGACGCAGCCATCACAGTCGGGCGCGGCTATCGGCGTTGGGCAAAGCCCTGGTTGCAGTCAAGGGGGCTGGGCAGGTGGGGTTTAATTATTTTTTACAAAATTGACCAATAGGAGAAGAGAGGTTAGGTGGGGGAGCTTTTACCATGACTATTAACAGTGGAGTGAAGCTTACCAGATGTTTTGATGGTGATGACGGTGATGATGATGTCTGCGTCCATGGACCTGTTGGTGGTTGTTGAGGAAGAAGAAGGTTATTCTTCGGTGATGGTGTCTGTGAATAATATGTGTGAATGTGTGTGTTGGGTGAAAGGAATGTAATGGATGGTTTATTGTTGTATTATTATTAATGTCTTATGTCTTATTTAATAATATTTAGTTATATTTGTTAAAATATAAATTAACATAAAGAAATATTAATAATTAAAAATGACTATTTAATCATCATCCAAGCCCCAATCAAGTCCCTCCCATTATACCATTTTTTAGGTTTTTATAGTGAAAAAAAATGTGCTTATGTGTCGCTCATGTGACATCTCTTTTTTCTCACTAAAGCCCCATAACACATGGTCTTAAAAATAATTAAAAGATACTAGATGATCATTCACGTAATTTGCTCTCTAATAATAATAATTGAGGTTCTAGGGCTCAAATAAACAATTTTGATAAAGGTAATATGATATGTTTAATAACCGTTCAATGATTTGATTGTTGAACTAAGCAGACTATGACACGAAAAGTGAAAGCATGAACTAAATTTATAGAAACAGAGAGAAGAAATTTGTATTTAACACAAACCATAAGGACATATATGCAATGCACTCTTTAATTTACATACAACTAGTATTAAAACCCGCGTGTTGCTGCGGAGGGCATAAAACCGTACCAAGTAGCATCGGTGCCATATTGTTGTCAACGACTAACAACACTGAAAAAACTCATAAAAATGATATAAAAAACGAAAATAACAAAACCCAATAAAATGTAGATGTAAAAACGATGGACCATGTATGCCCGTTGCAGTTTGATAATGCGTAAAAATTAGACCGAAACGTAAAACACAACGTGACCGTTCGATAGGAAAAATAGAGGTAAAAACGTTGAACTACATATACACGTAGTGGCATGTCTACTCGAAAAAATTGGATTGAAACGTAAAACTAAAAATCTACGTAAGATACATGGATAAAGTTCAAAGCAAAAAAAAAATGTAGGGGTTTAGTGTAAAAGATGAAAACTAATAGGGTTAAATTAAAAGTAAATAAAAAACAAAGTTGGGTACAATCTATATAGCCTAATGTACAACCCATTCATGCACAAAACACTTGTTAAGCATAATGTACAACCCCATGAAGCACAAACCATTTGTAAATTAATACTATATAAATATAACTTTCACTTTCATTATACATTTTAAAAACTGATTATTTTTTGGAAGGTGTGCTTCAGCGGTAAACCCAATCGACAAACAACCCCTCGACTCGAGTTCGAATCTCTACCCACGCACCGGTGTCCACTTTGAAGTTATCTCAAACCGTTACAGGGAATTTTTTCGTGGTGTGCAGGATTCGAACTCAAGACCAAGCCCGGGCGGGAACCCTCTTAAGAGGTAAACCCTCCCACCTCTCCCCAGCTTGGCTGGAGGTCATTGGCATTTTAAAAACTGATTATAATAGTATAAACTCACTTTTTACATCATTTATTATTTCTTTAATACTTTTTTATAAAGACGAAGTAGACTTTAATAACTAAACCATTATTCATTAACCGCTAATGACTTATACCGGCAAGGTGACCGGTGACACTACTTACTCTCACTTTTGTTGTTATGAGTTACGACAATATCACTCAAACATAAAAGTACTCCGTATGCTTCAAACTTTTATTTATGTCGTTTAAATAAAAATATTGTAACTGATTACCAAATATATAACTTAATCCGCGTTGTTGATAAAACTAAATCACTATTAATTGAATTCTATCAGTTCACAAATCTAAAAACTTAAAATTATCAGTTTTAATCCGGATTTCATACTGGACCCAAGAAGTTCAAAGGTTAATCTCTTACTGGGATGGAAAACCGTCTTGCACTTCCAAGTCCCCTCCATCCAAGGCCTGTGCGGCGCCCGCGTGGCATCCCGCCCCTCTCGCTTCGGCTTCCATATTTTTAAACTCAATGGCCATAATAAAGTTAAAAGGCAATCCATCGTATATGAATATATGATGTTCGTGGGTAAATGTAGACTTGCATGAGGATTAGGATGTCCACGACAAACAGTTGTTGTATGACTTTTTTGACCAGTTGTAGTGCTTCATTTCTTTAGATTTCCCTTTTCTAAAGCTTCTCTTTTATGCCATAATTTATATGTTACGTCACGTTCAAAAATATATATTTTTAACAATAATGCAGAATTGATTCATTCGTTGGTTATATTTATGGCATCATGCAACTTTAAAAAACATGAAAGGCTTTAAAATATATATTTCTAACAACTCAATGACTCATAGATAATTTATATATAAATTTAAAATAACAATAAAAAATCATATAAACAACTTTTATTTATTTATATATGTAGGGGAGGATCATTTGACATGTGTCAAGCAATTTATTTATTTAATTTCTTTCATATGCACCTCTTTAAAAAATTAAATATAGTAATAAGCATATGTCTTAAAATTAAATGTTTATATTATGAATAAAAATTATAGTTTTAAAATTATATTTGTAAACCTAAATTATTATCATGTTGTTAAATATTAAAATTTCCATAAATATTACCATATATATTGGTAAAGTTAGTGTATAAAGATCATATTTAGTAAGAAAAATTAAGGACTAATTTGTATGCATCATTTTTTGGACTTAATCATAATGATTAGATTATTTAGGCTAGGAAAAAACCAATTATAACAGTTAAAAACACAAAGAAATTTATTCTACGCTTAAAATTTAAAACATCATATCAATGACATTAAGCAGTTTGTTTTAGCTATGTTTTAAATTTTGTGGCTATAATACATTAAATTATGTTTTAAATTGTTGTGTTTAGTATTTTGGTTTTTCTAGCCAAATCAACCTAAGCATCATACCTAAATCCAAAATATCATGATATATTACATAACTGTAATAAAATGTTTTTTTTAAACACATTGCAGACCGCAAATGGATATTGCTTGTGGTGCGCAATGGAAAAAGTTATACTACATATGTGCACTACAAGATGTATTGCATGCAATAGTACTTTTTTTCAAATGTTTGTTTTATTCGTATAATAAATGTTGGAAAAAACCGCACTATTGCATATGTGTAATATATTGAGTATTACCATATGCGTAATACTACATTTGCTCGTTGCAGGCCGCGAGCACCTTCCACTGGGGTCTGCATTGCTTTTATCTTTATTTATTTTTTTGGAAAAAAAAAACAAAGAAAACGTACTATTGCATATATGTAATATTGCATATTTCCATTACGGACAGCGAGCACTCTCATTACGGTACATGGTGCGTTTTTCAATCGATTTTCATGTTTTCTCAATTAATATGAGTGTGTGTGTGTGTTATGATTCCTTCAATTAAAAAAAATGTCATGTGTTTTCTTTATAAGCACCCCTTTATTTACGCGTAAGAAACAAAAAGTTTTCAAAGAAAAGCACCTAAATAATTAATATGTGGTATCTTGTCATCTTCTTTACCTTTTCTCTATACTTAAACGTACCGGGTGCAATTCGTGAAGGTGGATTAAATCGTTAAAATCAAACACCTTTTACATAACTACTTGCATAATCAATCTAATACGGTCAAACTTAAAATCTTGTAAGTCAATGATAATTTGCTTACCTATTTATTTAAAAGAGCAAAACAAGTTAACAACTTACAATGAGTTGTGATCAAGTTTGAAACATGTTAAAAGGGTTTGTGGGTTATAGTAAACAAATTAAATGATGATACACAGCGGTGAGATGACATGTTTAATTAAATGAGTTAGCAATTTGAAATTTTTAACTAAATTTGCCATACATGTTCATTTGAACATAGTCCATTTATTTAAACATATATAACCTGATGCAGGATTATCTCCTTATTCGAATTTTGAAAGTTTATTTATGTTTATCTTTTAATTTTTAGTGTTTATCTCTATGGTTGTTAGGTTCCAGTATAAATTAGGATTTATTGGTTTATTATTTTTTAGTTTTTGTTGATTATTAAATTGAAGAACATTGTTCTTGAACCTTTTAGTTCGTTTTTAGAGACTTTGATTTATCAATTGTTCTTGAGCCATTTGATGCGCTTCCGAATGGGGCAGTGGACCCTCTTCTGTTCGGTATTGACTTGACCTGCTCAAATACCGTACCACCAGGGTCGAATGGGGCAGTGGACCCTCTTCTGTTCGGTATTGACTTGACCTGCTCAAATACCTCAACCTCAACCAACTTCCCAAATAGAATCTTATTCCATATATTTACACACATGGCATAGTTTATGTTGATACTGTTCTCCAAATAATTTCCATTTGTTAATTGCAACCCTTTAGTGTTAGACAATTTTTCACGTTGGCAGGTAATCCCATTTGTTGTATGAAATGGGCTAATCACACGAAAAGAAGCGTTGGGCCAGCCATGTGATATATTTTTTATTGGGCTGCCCAACTTAGGAGATTGTAATGTACGAGCCATCAGATGCACGTGAGACCCATTGGCCTTCCCATCCAAATAATTTACAGCTAGCATGCAAATTCCTTGCTCAATTATCTTATCAATAGAAACCATATCATCTCCTCCAATAATAATTGTTTCAATATGACTTTCTGGATAATTAGTCAACTCCATCATAATCTTGCTCTCTTTTTGCATGGACCCTTCCTTTTGAATCTTCGAGAATAATATATCTCCACACAACATACCATCAATATTATCATATATTTTATTCGCATTTTTTCCAACCGTGATATCTTTAATATTTTGAATTTGTGAGTAAACATGCAAACCTTCTTCCATGATTATCGGCTTAATGAATGGATCTTTCTGTCATTACTAGCACATCACCCCTAGCCAATTCATCACCACCATCAACCACCACTATGACGCCAGAACTAGCCACCGCAACACCACCGTTTTCTACCGCTATAACACCTTCAACAGTACGACTTTTGCAACCCGGTTCATCACCCGGTAAGTTTCGATTACCACCGATAACCCAAGAATACGATTCATCGTCCTCGTATTCATCAAAACAAGGAGGTGACTGATAGATAATGCTACAATTCTCTGGATGCTCCTCCTTCCCACAGTTCTCATCCCGGATGAAAGCCTCTGAGTTGATTTCCAGAAACTTGTAACCATCGTAGAATTCAGGATGCTCCTCTTTCCCAACGATCTCATCCCAGATGACATCCTTTGAGTCAGTTTCCTGGATCTTACGATCTTGCGAATCGAACATGATTTTATCGTTGCCTCGATCGGCGATTCGACGAGAAAAAACATAGTTCGCTTCACGCAGAGCCATTTGAAAACCAAAGCTCTGATACCAACTGATGCAGTTTCGGAAGCGCATCAAATGGCTCAAGAACAATTGATAAATCAAAGTCTCTAAAAACGAACTAAAAGGTTCAAGAACAATGTTCTTCAATTTAATAATCAACAAAAACTGAAAAACAATAAACCAATAAATCCTAATTTATACTGGAACCTAACAACCATAGAGATAAACACTAAAAATTAAAAGATAAACATAAATAAACTTTCAAAATTCAAATAAGGAGATAATCCTGCATCATACTCCCCGTCTTCGAAAAAAACTCGTCCTCGAGTTTTGCCTCCAGATCAAAGCCACCTGGACCAAAAGGAACATCAACCCGATCTCTATTTACTATGATCATGACCTGCTTAAACAGTGTTATTTCACGAGTCATCTTGCCTGAACTTGAACCCGTACCACCAGGGTCGAATGGGGCAGTGGACCCTCTTCTGTTCGGTATTGACTTGACCTGCTCAAATACCTCAACCTCAACCAACTTCCCAAATAGAATCTTATTCCATATATTTACACACATGGCATAGTTTATGTTGATACTGTTCTCCAAATAATTTCCATTTGTTAATTGCAACCCTTTAGTGTTAGACAATTTTTCACGTTGGCAGGTAATCCCATTTGTTGTATGAAATGGGCTAATCACACGAAAAGAAGCGTTGGGCAGCCATGTGATATATTTTTTATTGGGCTGCCCAACTTAGGAGATTGTAATGTACGAGCCATCAGATGCACGTGAGACCCATTGGCCTTCCCATCCAAATAATTTACAGCTAGCATGCAAATTCCTTGCTCCATTATCTTATCAATAGAAACCATATCATCTCCTCCAATAATAATTGTTTCAATTTGACTTTCTGGATAATTAGTCAACTCCATCATAATCTTGCTCTCTTTTTGCATGGACCCTTCCTTTTGAATCTTCGAGAATAATATATCTCCACACAACATACCATAAATATTATCATATATTTTATTTGCATTTTTTCCAACCGTGATATCTTTAATATTTTGAATTTGTGAGTAAACATGCAAACCTTCTTCCATGATTATCGGCTTAATGAATGGATCTTTCATTACTAGCACATCACCCCTAGCCAATTCATCACCACCATCAACCACCACTATGACGCCAGAACTAGCCACCGCAACACCACCGTTTTCTACCGCTATAACACCTTCAACAGTACGACTTTTGCAACCCGGTTCATCACCCGGTAAGTTTCGATTACCACCGATAACCCAAGAATACCATTCATCGTCCTCGTATTCATCAAAACAAGGAGGCGACGGATAGATAATGCTACAATTCTCTGGATGCTCCTCCTTCCCATAGTTCTCATCCCGGATGAAAGCCTCTGAGTTGGTTTCCAGAAACTTGTAACCATCGTAGAATTCAGGATGCTCCTCTTTCCCAACGATCTCATCCCAGATGACATCCTTTGAGTCAGTTTCCTGGATCTTACGATCTTGCGAATCGAACATGATTTTATCGTTGCCTCGATCGGCGATTCGACGAGAAAAAACATAGTTCGCTTCACGCAGAGCCATTTGAAAACCAAAGCTCTGATACCAACTGATGCAGTTTCGGAAGAGCATCAAATGGCTTAAGAACAATTGATAAATCAAAGTCTCTAAAAACGAACTAAAAGGTTCAAGAAAAATGTTCTTCAATTTAATAATCAACAAAAACTGAAAAACAATAAACCAATAAATCCTAATTTATACTGGAACCTAACAACCATATAGATAAACACTAAAAATTAAAAGATAAACATAAATAAACTTTCAAAATTCAAAGAAGGAGATAATCCTGCATCATAACCTATTTAATTGAGCATGTTAACCGAAAAAGAATTTGTTTAATTAAGTACATCAACCCAAACAAAACTCAGTAGAAGAAGAAGAAGAAACGAAAACATAAAACCTCATTATTTTCATTTCATCTTTGGAATACTACTAGAAACTCTCAACCATGGTTTTGTAAGATTTTTTTAATTAACATTATTGTACTTAACAGATGTTAGCAATTCGGTGAAAATGCATCTATATGGTAAATTGAATTTTAATAATCTCACATTTTTGCTTTTCGTGATAATAGTTCCACCTAAGAATATTCTTGTCACCGCTTCCACCTTTTAGACTATTTTTTTCGTATTAGACCCCCATTAACTAAAATTAAGTTCGTTTGATTTTTAACGACGTGGCAGCTGACTTGGCCATGACATGGCATTTTTAAAATAAATTTTACCTTTTAATATAATTACGTGGCATTTATCCCTTTTACCCTCTTAACTCTAAATCAAAGCTAACAAAACTTCGTAAATGCCACGTCATGGTCAAGTCAGACGCCACGTTATTGAATATCAAACGATGTTAATGTTACTTAAAGGGGGTTTAATGAGAAAAAAAAAATAGTCTAAAAGGTGGGATTGATGATAAAAATACTTTTCAGATGAGATTATTACTGACCAGCTACAAAAGTATGAGATTATCAAAATCCAATGTGCTGATCGTAATTCATATTATTTCAAAAATATTTAAAAAACACATATAAATATTCTATAACAAGCCTAGCTATTGCTCAAAACTCGTCCAAAAATATTTAAGAAAACACATAAATATTTTAGAACATACATAAATATTTTAGAACATCTTATTTTATATTTATTTTTTTATCTTTCCACCATCCAAAACTTTTAACATAGGAACTCTTACTATTTTCTAATATCTAATGTTAATCATTACACCATTAACTTTAAACTATTCTCTCCTGCCTAAATGTGAACCTAGGATCTCCAGATGCGTACAAAATAACCGGTTAAATAACTCTACCAGTTATTAACCGAAATCATAACTTGTTAATAAATGATCGAAGAGTAATCGATTAGTGGTAATTTTAACAGTAAGTTAGTAACCGGGTAGGTTTTTTTTTATAAATAATGGTTACTTTTAACCGATGTACCAGTTAACCGGGAAAAACCAAAAAAGGGATATATTTTTTTAAATAACCAGTAAATTAACTGAAAGTAATATGTTATTAACCGAACTAGTTAGAATGAATAGCTAAATCAATTAAAGTAACAACCGGTTAATGCATAAATGAGAAAATAAATGGCGGTTAGGCTAACCAAACCGATTAAGGAAAATAACCAGTTTTTGCATCTCTAGATACCATCTCTTTAAAAGACATGGGTCTCTACCAAATGGGATAACCCTAGATTGTTGAAGTCTTACTATCTTATGTTTAACTTTATTACACTTGTTTTAAAAATGGATCACCTAATTTGGCCATAAGGGGGGACGGTGCACTCCACTTGATTTTTTTCAACTTCACTGATTTCTATCAATCCTGCACTGCCACATCACTTCACTGATTCACTTCATTGAAACAGTTTTTTGGAGGCAGCAGTACTCCACTGGAAATAAAAAAGAGAAAAAGACAAAGGGGGGAGAGACAAACTCACGAGTACCCATCCGTTAACAATCTCACGGAAACCCTCCACAGATCCACTACCAGCACTACCGGCGGTGGTGTTACCATCATGATAGCGGGTTACCCGTGAGCATTTTTTGTTGTGCCCTGTTCCCCTAACAGGCTAACACTTTATATTCTTAGGGGTAAGGCTGTATACATCTTATCCTCCTCAGACCCTACCTTAGCTTTACTATAGGTGGGATTAACTGAGTATGATGATGACGACGAGGACCTAACACTTTATCCTTCTTCCTTTTGGGAAGCAAATAAAATTGAAGTATAAATTAAACTTATATAAAATTTTAGTATATTAATTCAAGTTACTCCCTATATGTTAAAGATGTGTACCATACGTATAAATGAGATGCTGAAGGAACAAAGCTTGAATTATAAAGTATGAGGTAATACATCAACTCGCTATATATTACTAGTTTTTTTTTAATGACTAATGTTATATTCACTCTATTTTACACCAAAATAATACAAACTACACCATTATTTAAGATTAAATCTATGATCTGCCCAGAAGTATAACTCTGCCAAATAGACTAGCCTCGTATTGGCTAACCTGCTATTGGTAGTGGATCTAGTGACCATAAACTAAACTTGGATTAAAATATAGAAAATCGATTTATACCATACAAGTGAGATGCAAGTCTGCTAGAAGAACAAACCTATTATAAATTATTAGGGAACGTACGTCAACTTGTATTATTCATATTTAACTTCTAGGGTCACCTATTAATGTCTATTAAGACCCAAAAATAGAAAATGATTGCTATAATTGTCATCAGCATCGGAAGATATGCTGGCCTAGAACTTCCGTGAATCCATATTCCATAGGTTACGCGTTTTAGTATAATAATAAAATAAAAAAGAAACCCTCATATATTATTTATTATAATTATAACCCAATTGCTAAGTGTTATGTGCCTTATGTTCAAGGCTTGATACAAAGGCACTATCGAGCCGGGGGTCTCACTGGAAGCAGCCTCTCTATTCCCACGGGTTAGAGGTAATGCTGTCTACATCTTACCCTACTCAGACCCTACCTTAACTTTTGCTATTGGTGAGATTATATGAGTATGACGATGATGATGACGACGATGATGATGATTGGATTGAATTTCAAATTAACTAATTAGAAACCCCAAATAACAACCTTTTACTTATCGAATCAAATCATAATGTAATAAAGAGTTATATTTACCTTATTTCTTTGTCATGTTTACTTTTCTTTTCTCATTTTTAATCAAATGTATTAAAGGCGGTTCTTTAGTTCTTGCTAATTGAGTGATTCTCATTTGGATCATTGGATGGGTCGGTTTTATGCTTACATTAACAATTCAACCCAAAAATTCGATTTATGTGTTTATGAAAGCCGTCCAGACATCCAATTATGTTTTTGGGTTTTATAGTGGGTTCTAGTCGGTTCGATTGTTTAGGATATGTTTTTGGGCTTATATTTATGGGATGAGAAAAATAGCTCAAAAAATGAACTTGGACCTCATACTTTGGGCTTAAATTATTTTTGTTAAAAAATGTTAATTTCTATTACTAAAAGTTTTTGGGCTGCATCATTTACTTAGCATTCAAAAATAAAAAATATAATCCATATGTTTAATATCACTAGTAGGTAGCCCGCGCGTTGCAACGGGGTCGTAAATTTGGTAACCGGTATGTGCCTTCGTTAATGTTCAAGTCTAAGGATCAACAACTCCACTACAAACGACACAACAATATCCTTAACATGGTTTTTATAAAATAAGAAAAAGAATTTGCTTTCCTTTCAATACCTGATGCTATCAATTTAATATTTACAGAAACAAGTTTTTTAATAATACGTAGTCCTTGGCAACTGCACTATGTTGTATGCTTCCAAAGGGACCAAACCCAATCACCAAGATTTTGGTACATATTACTTGGATGAACCTACAGTAAACATGCAATAAAACAGTTAAAAAGCCATCACAAACTTGATAACCAACAATTATAAAAGCAATATTGTAAAGTACAATTTTAAAACAACAAAAAGTCCCGATCTACCACATGACACTTAGTAGAGCTGGAAAAACTAATAAAAAAGTGTTTGCGGCTCAACCTAACGCTTCGTATTTTGGATTAGAAGCATTCAGATAGAGAACTTACCAACTTTCTTTCTTTCATCTCAGGCTCGGCGGCCCATGACAAAAAGCTCACAACATCTTTTCCCATATGTGCCAGTGATATTTGATAAATGCATCAGGAAACCATGTGTGTTGCCCTGAAAAAAAAAAAAAAAAACTAAAATGGATGGGTTGGGAGAGGGTTACTTGTGCCTCTGTTGCAGTTGTTCCATCTTCATATTCAACAGCACCATCATTAAGCATTTTTGACATAGCAATTGCTCCACCAGAAAAGTAAGGCTTGTAATATAGTCCCTCTATTATCTAATTCAACAGCACCATCATTATGCATCTGGAGCCAATTCCAACACCCTACTATACATTCACTGCATTCATGTTAACTAAAAATTGGAATAATAATAAAAAAAAGTAAACTTCATTATCAACATCTAAGCTCAAGAACATTGTTATTACTTGGTTCACAAGACACAATGGTAATTACCAATATTGGAAGAAATGCAAACATGACATTACCATTATTCAATGCACCCTCTTCAAGCGAAGTAGATAAACACCGAGGGCACCCTCTTCAAGCAAAGGGGATGAACACATAGGGCAATCTCCATCAGAATGATTTATGTTAGTGAGCATCTCTACGGCTTCGTAGTAAAAGAATGTGGATAATAATAATTAGCCTAACGCGCAAATGTTTAATTATCTTATTATGAAAACTTGAAACAACATATGCATATCTAAACACTATTTCCTACAATCCGTTTTATTACAGCTCAGTAAGTATCTGGCATCACATAATCAGTTTCAAAATTCATATGAGGCAGACTCAAAAGATTAGCAAATAAAATTCAGCGAGCTCATAAAAATGAACAAATATTTAAGTTATCTCGAGTTGATAATATGCATCGCAAAGTGCTACAAGCATCGGACTTGAAGAGAGTTCATGAGCCTTTTTATGGATACTGGTTAAAACATAACAAATAGCATCAACCAGAAAAGGAAACAACTAAGATAGCTCCCATTTGTTCTATAATCTATATTAAGACTAACATGAGCAAATGAATAACTACTTTTGGCAGCTAAGATGAAGTTAGTTATTAAAAATACCTACACCACGATCTTAATGGACATCCTTGGTTATATATCTTGAAAGTTGAAACATCTCTTGATGCAGGATTCTTTGTTGTAAGGCATAGCATTCCATAAATCTTTCACCTTCACTGTACCATAAAATACCACCTTCACCACAACACAAGGCATAAGATAAACTTGTTTATAATATGCTTCAACATTTCTTTTATTAACATTGGTAGCAAATGGTACGCTAACTTTCAGTATTGAGGTACTCAACACCATATATACCAGTTGGATGAAGTTGTACAAACTCAAGATCTTGAAAGAATAAGTCTCCAACAAAAGCAATAATTATATCCATATATCAACAATAATATATGGAAATAAGGGGGAAAAACCTCAATAATATAGGAAGGGCTGCCCATGAAACCATAGCATTTCCGTCACTGATGCAAGTATGAGCAAAGGTTACTGAGAAATAGGCTCTACCATAGCCCTGGAAAAAAAATAAAGTTAGATATGATAGCCTATACAGAAACCAAGTTAAGCTCAATGAATAAATTTTACCCCATATACCAATATTGTTGATGAAGCATTAACATGAAGTCCATTAATAACGGTAAATAATAAAAAAAACTGAAAAAAAAAATACTCCCTCTGTCCCAATTTAAATGTCCTAGTTTAAAAAACACACATTTTAAGAAATATTTTGTTTGTATGTGGTAAAATGACAATAATATCCTTAAAAGTGGTGATTATGTTTTGTCTTTTATGGGCAAAACTGGAAATTACATTTCTATTTTTGGAAAGAGACATTTGATTTGGGACAAACAAAAAAGGAAAGTAGGACATTTAAATTGGGACGAAGGGAGTATAAGAAACTAAGCTACTTTTAGATGTAGCTAAATCAACCTATGATTTTCATACTCTCAACTGTTTCTCTATGCTTTCTCTAGATGCCTACAAAGAACAAAATTTCTAAAATATTTATGTAAGTGAATATGACAATTAACAAATTAAAATTGTAATTAAATTCAAAGAGGAATTGTACCTTGGCGATGGCCTCCCCGTCTCTTGGATTTTATGAGGCCTTAATATAAAAAAAAATATAATCCGTTTCATAATACTGAACAGAGTGTACCTTGGGTGTCAACCAAAACAAACCGCCAGTTGTTGGTTGCGGATCGAGATGAAGTTCTTACATTAACATCCAATATCACCTAAAACCAAAAAACTTAATGTTAAATACCAAAAAAGTGGCCTGCAAATAAATAAAATGAAGTTACAGTCCTCTCTTGGAGATAAGCTAGTTCTTTCGAACTCCTAGCGCAATTCGCAATCTTGTTGGGAATTCCATAACAGGGCGATTCTTTCCTAAAATTTTGGAGGGAAGATAATATCAGAATATACAGAAACATCCCATACCGCTAATTCATTGTTCTGAAAATGAGAAACTTACCATGTAAATGGTACTCCAATGTGTTATTCGGAACAAACTCATAAACAAGCAATCTTTGGGTTCCAGTCATACAATATCCAACCAAAGAGACAAGATGCTTGTGAAATAAAAATTGAAATCAATACCTTGGGTGTAAAGAAAAACAAACGACCGGTTGATGGTTGATGCGGAACGAGATCAGAGGTAAACCCAACAACTGGATCAAGGCAGAGTAACCGCAATTTATGAATAGGCACCATTGAATTTAGGGTTTTTGAAACGTAAATCTGTATTGAGGAATTCATGTAACGGTTTCAACAGAAGTTGATGAATTGATGATGTTGATGATGGTGTGAGAAGATGTTCTACAAAGGATATGAGTAACATAGATTTTTAGGTTATATACTTATAGTTATAGTACAAGTGCATAATGCAATAAGGGGTATTATGGGAAACTTTTACATGACATACCTATATTAAAGCATGAGTCTCTTGATATCCCATCTTAAAATGGGTGTAAAATTACTTTCCTACCCATGTCTCCTCCTTAATAAGGTAACATAGATAGTAGTGAGAGAGAAATACGAAAATTATCCTCACAAGTGCATTATGCAGTTTACACAATTCTTTAACATATTGTTGGTTCTAAAAGAGAATGCATCTAGTGGCCATTAGTTTCATATTCAATATTATATTGAGAGCCCTGAAAATCATTAACATCCATTCATTTTTCTGCAATTTTTAAAAGGATAATTGCCAATATAAACATTTGAACAAACTAATTTGCCAAAACAAACATCTGATGCGTCTAAACATTAGGGACGAGACACTCTTTGCGTCTACCAATCAGATGATTACACGTGTAAAACCTTTAGACACTTTAATTTTTAAGGTCCATGCGTCTAAACTTTAGACGCGAGGCTGTTATTTAGACGCAAAATTCTTTAGACGCGAAGAACTTTAAGGTCCCAGCGTCTATACTTTAGACTCGAGGTTGTTCTTTAGACGCAAGGTACAACCTTTTTAGACGCTTTAATTTAACTTGAGTCCGTTCTTTAGACGCAATCCTTCTACCCCCTTTTCCTTAGAGCCAATCTCAAATGTGAAGGCTAGAGTTTAGACGCAATGTTTTGTAGACGTATCCGTACACTTGTAGACGTATGTACTTGATCAACTAGTGTAACGGTTCACCAACAGGATGTCGGGTCTGTCCGGAGTGTCGGGTCAACGTTCAAACACATTTTCAAAAATACGTAGTCATGATTTGGACGATCGGGGACTAGTTAACCTACGGGTTATTAGTTTAGCATCTTATACACACTTTATGATAGGTCGTCGGTATTAGGGGCTATCAATCCATTGTTGGTCATACTATTATAAGAAGATGCAACCTAAGGTGAGTTTCACGTCCCCATTTTAAGTGTTTTTCGTTTTTTGGAAGAAACATGCTTCATACTTGGATTTCTTAAGGATCATGTTACACTAGTGTTATGTTTTATTTTACTATGTGATTCTTTTAAGTCCTGGGGAATACCATGAATATGCGAGGATGCATAACGGGGGAAATGTGGATAGATCTATTGGGACTGACGAACCCCACTCGGTTCAGCTGGGAGATAGATAAAAACATTTCTAACATCTTTCTAAACTAAATCTATTCATTAATAATGAGTTTTCATACAAAAATCCGTATGTTAATGATGTTAAATGAATCATTATGTGTTATGTGATGTTTGAATGATGAATAGATGATATATTAATGATCTAGGACTGTTTTAGATGATGATGTATGGTTATTATAAGGTGTATTTGATAATTGATGGATTTTCACCCATTTTGAGGGTTTTATGTTAGATCTAGGGTTTTGTTTTGTTAGGTGTTGATGATAATAGGATTGGGGATTTATTTTGCACATCTAATATGTGAATAATGACCTGCATATGAAGTTATTTTGATAGTTTCCATTTTGTGTAAAGATTACATGCATTGATGTGACATTTCCATAATTTGCTATTTTGGGTAAGTTGTGATCTCTGCTTGAAATGGACGGATTTCGTGGCATATAATGGTAGGGTTGTATGGGATAGATTAGATAATATCAACTGTTGGGATTGGTGATGTTTTCGGACTGTTTTGATGGGATTTGGTGCGTTAAAGCAATTCTGCAGACCATAGGGTCGAACCAACCTGGAAATCTTCTGGTTCGGTCTTACGACTGCAGAAATGTGATTTTAGGTACAAACTAAGTGTTTAATGTGTGATTCTTGTGTGTAAACTATATGTACTTGATCAACTAGTGTAGCGGGTCACCAACGGGATGTCGGGTCTATCCGAAGTGTCGGGTCAACGTTCAAACACATTTTCAAACATACGTAGTCATGATCTGGACAATCGGGGACTAGTTAACCCATGGGTTATTTGTCTAGTATCTTATACACACATTATGATAGGTCGTCGGTATTAGGGGCTATCAATCCATTTTTGATCATTCTATTATAAGAAGACGCAGCCTAAGGTGAGTTTCACGGCCCCACTTTAAGTGTTTTTCGTTTTTTGGGGGAGAAACATGCTTCATACTTGGATTTCTTAAGGATCATGTTACACTAGTGTTAACTTTTATTTTACTATGCGATTCTTTTAAGTCCCGGTGAATACCATGAATATGCGGGGATAACGGGAGAAATGTAGATAGATCTATTGAGACTGACGAACCCCACTCGGGTCAGCTGGGAGCTGGACGGGTGCATATATTGTCTCGGTCCGTGGGACGGTAATTCAGTGGGCAGATTCATGTAACATCAAGTCAGTAATGGTTTCCAAATCGTAGTAGTATCTTTCATACGCCTAGCTAGCATTCTTATAACATAAGAGTAACGTGAATGATCTTTCAAAACTTGTAAAACGTTTATCATAAAAACCTGTGAACTTACCAGCATTATGTGCTGACATCTTTAGCATGTTTTCTTAGGTCGCTAAGGTAGCAGCATTTGGATAGGTGCACGGAGTCGCACGGCGTCCAGTTGTCATATGTGTGTTTTATAACTTTTTCAGTTTATATATACTTAGTGGTTTGGATTGTAATCATATTTTGCTTCCGCTATACTTGATGGTCTTTTGAAAATACAATGGTTTATCTTACGCATTTTTATTCATATAATTGTCGTTTATTGTGACAGTTGACTTGGATCCTAGTGTGTCACGCGCCTCGCGGTAAAACCCCACAAGTGGAATTTGAGGGTGTGACATCAAACGTGTAAGTAATGAGTAAGTTAGTTATTGGAAATGTGAGATATCTAGACGGACACTAGAAAGTATCAGATACCATACATACGTACGTGCGTACGTATGTATGTATGTATGTATAGGGCTGCAAACGAACCGAACGAACACGAACAAGGCCTTGGTCGTGTTCGTTTGTTAAGGAAATTATGTGTTTAAGAATAGTTCATGAACACTTACCGAACGAGATTTGTTGTCTGTGTTCGTTTGTTGTAACACCCGCATCCAGGGTCCTGCCTGTGTGCCTGTCATAATGGGCCCACAAACAAAACTGGATCCCACAGGGTGTCAAGTTTTGGATCATCAATATACAAATTTCTACACAACGGAAGTCTTTATCTTATTTTAAATCAAAAGCCAAGTCTAGTACAAAGACTCAATCTGTTACATCAATCTTTCTTTGTCTAAATGGCAGTCTCTTTTCAGTCTTTGGTAGTCGTTTCAGATGCCTACCAGTCCTCTTGTGAAACAATGTTAATTCAATGTTTATAAAAGACAGATACGTTGGTTGATTTTAGGTCGTTTTCGTTTCAGTTATTACTTAACCCTAACATATATTTTTTAATTGAAAACACTATAACAATACTATATTCAAATTAAAGAGACTGCAATGCTTGTTTATACGGTGTAATAATACTAAGAAAATATTAAGAATGAAAAATTATGGACGTTTAAAAATCGTGGGGGTAGTTGGTTAAAATAAGGGTGCGAAAATGTAATTACTATTTAAATAAATAAAATTTGAGTAAAGTTGAAAGGACAAATGTGTAAGTATTGTATAAAAGACATATGGTGTGTTGTACTCTAAGCGATTATAATTTTAAAACTTAAATACTAAGAGGTCATTGGGAAAATTATTACAATATAGTATAGATAGTATAGACTTGTTATTACTTAACCCCAACATATCATTTTTTAAATTAAAAAAAAACTATAGCAATACTATACTCAGATTAAAAAAAATGCTCGTTTATACAGTGTAATAATATTAAGAAAATATTAATGTGTTAAAAAATTATGGACATTTAAAAATCATGGGATAGTTGGTTAAAATAAGGGTGAAAAGTGTAATTATTATTTAAATAAAATAAATTGAGTATAGTTGATGGGACAAATGTGTAAGTATTGTGTAAGTAGTTAACATGTACATTGTGTGTTGTACTCTAAGCAATTATATATGTACAACTTGAATTTTAATACATCAATGGGAAATGTATTATAATAAAGTTTAGATGATTTCAGTTCATTTTCATCTTTTTCTTTTGTTTTTGTTTTCGGTTATTGCTTAACTCTAACATATATTTTTTTTTAAAAATAAAAATACTATAGCAATACTATACTCAAATTAAAAAGAATAAAATGCTCTTTTATACGGTGTAATAATATTAAGAAAATATTATCGTCTGAAAAAGTTATGAACGTTTAAAAATCCTAGGGGTAGTTAGTTAAAATAAAGATGCAAAAGTGTAATTAGTATTTAAATAAACAGAAATTGAGTAAAGTTGATGTGGCAAATATGTAAGTATTGTATAAAATTATAATATAGTATAGATAGATAATGGGGGAAACTGTAACTAATAAGGGGTATATGTGCAAGTTATGTTTGAAAAGACATAAATGCCCTTAAAAAGTAGTTACTACATGCATTATGTGTTGTACTTTAAGCATTTATAATTGTATTACTTAAAAATTAAGAGGTCCTTGTGAAATATATAACTTATAATAAAAGAATTGAACTTTGATAATGTGGCATTCAATGGAGGCCTCAACCCCTCCTTGAATGTGCCACATGGCATCATGTATGATTTTTTAATTTTTGAGTTTTTTTAATAAATCTATATATATTATAATTATTTTAGGAAAAGATAAGAATTTAAAAACAAAATTAAATTTTCTCTCTAATGTTTCCTCACATAACTTTTAAATGTTAATATCTTTTACATACGAGATTTTTTAAAGAAAAAAAATTACACCAAATTAACGAGCGTTTTATTATCTTTCCAACGAGTACCATAGTGCTATATAAAAAACGGAGAAAAAAAACAACTATTTTTGTGGGTTTTGTTTTCAAATATATTTTACTCTACTAATAAATCACAAACGATAAACATAACTTCATAGGCAGAGATTTCTTTTTTTTATATTTGAATATGATAACTTATGGCAGAAATTTGTTTAAAATAAATAACAATAATAATATTAATAATAATAATAATAATAATATTATTATTATTATTCATTAATCATGATTGGCAAATCATTAATTATGTTGTCATATTAGATATTTTATTATGTTATATTAGATATTTCAACCCCGGGACACTCCCGGGATAAAAGCTAATACTTTATAGGGGAAAGATCCGGTACAAATAGCTTTTTTGGTAAGAACTGTGAGAATCAAAGGAGGGTATTTTTTTTAATTTTTTTTTTAAAATTTTTTTTCCCATATTGTTAAACATGTATTATAGTATTGAAAACTAAAAAAAAAAAAAAATTTGGTGTAGAGTAATTACGTGTAGAGTAATTACATAATTACTCTAGTGTAAACTAATGTATTTACCTTAATGACGTAATTACACTAAAAAAAAAAATTTTTTTTTTTTTTTTTTGTATTATTCATCTAGAAAGAATGTTTAAGCACATGGGAAAAAAAATTCTAAAAAAAAAAATAAATTTTTTTACCCCCTTTGATTCTCACAGTTCTTACAAAAAAACTATATGTATTTGATCTTTACTCTACTTTATAAGATAGTATAGATTATAATAATAAGTTATTTAACCGTCTTGATATTACACTATAATAATAGAGAAACTCTTTGAACAGTAATTATGGCAAATATGTAATTATTTTGTTATTTTTGTCCCTTTATAGTAGTGTGTTACAGATGCTTGGCTGTTGTTGGGGCATTTGGGCGGTGATACCTTCGTCATCTCCCAAGTGGCTGTCGACTCATCAACACCCATTATTATTTCAAAACCTTTTCGAAAACTGTGGCTGGTTTCTTAAAAACCATGAACCCAACCACTAAATATAAACACAAAACCACTTTCCTCTCTCAAACCCACACACACACACATTTAACACAGAGAGCAGAGGAAGTAGGAACGCATCACCACCTCCTGCAGGAGCCACGACACCGCCTCCATTGTCACATACCTGCTCTCAAACAACACACCGACACAAATTCATATAGACAGAGACCCGATGGGGACAGTACCGACAGATGAGAGAGAGTAGGAGGAGAGAGAGGGGAAGAGGGAAGATGAAGAGAACAGCGGAGAGGAGACAACGGCGGAGTTTAGGGAGGAGGATGTTAACCGGAAATGTAACGGGTATAAACCTTAATACCCTATTTTTTGGGGGATTTATTGATTATGTTAGTTGATTTATATGGTGTAATCATTATAATTATTGATTTTTATTCAATTGCAGAAGGATAATGTGTTCATATAGTTTACACTAATTTTTATTAAATTCCATAGCCTCAATCTCAGGTATGTGTAGACATCATGTTGGTGGAACTCTGTTTTTTCCTTCTTTTTTTTTTACAGTAATCCAAACTCATCATGGATTGTGAGGGTAGTTTCGTGCAGGTCGATTAGTGCCCTATTCCCATTTTTATTACTGCTTATTGTTACTGAAACAATGATTGGGGTCATGGTGACCTATATGGTGAAGAAGGTAGAGGATAGGGAGGAGGCGAAGGCGTAGAGTCGGCAACGTCATTCAAGGGTTGTTCAACTAATTAAGGTGAACCCACCTTAAGGCATGGTCAACAACAATCAACTGTGCAAATTAAAAGACATATATAAATACACACTAAAATATATAGCTTATAAGAAACTTTTGAATATATTTTAGGATGGTTGATTGTGGTATGGAGATACTTGGTTGTATATGGATAATAATATAGAGATTATGGTGATTGGTGTATTATACTATGTATCAATTAGAAGATTTAGCCTCTAAAATATTCACATTTATAGTTTTACACCTTAACAAATGATGTTTTCTTTAGCGAGGTGTTTTTGATTGCGCTAGATATTCATACGGAACTAAAGCACGAGTTGGAAGGCTTTCATAAGGTAATATCTTCCTTTTTTTAGTTCAGAATATTTTCGATTTACATACCTCTTTAGGCAAAGAAGCAAAACAAGGAAACGAACACCTTTACGCTTTCACTTGAATACAAGTATGTTCCAAGTAGGGGTTGTCTAAATGATCAAGCCTTACACTTGGCATCCTTTCGTTTGAAAAAAGTGGATAGGTCCCATTTGAATAGAAAATCCATTGTTAAATAAAACTCAAAACTTGGTGGAGGATCTGATCGTAATGTTGGAGATCAAATACATTCTCCATAAATAAAGTGATAAAATCCCACATGTTGTGTCAAATCCTTTAATATGCCTTTACAGTTAAAATGCAAAAGTTTTGGACTCATCTTTATACCCTCTTCATATACATACTAGTAGGAAACCCGCGCGATGCGGCGGCGGCGACAATTTTAAATGCGGTACTCGCTTTTTGTTAGTTTATCAATTCTCTCATGAAAATGTGTCGTACTTATGCTTTTTATTATTTGTAAGATATTTTACAAAAGCTTATTATTTTTCTTGAAGTTTTCGAGTTGGTAGTATCCGTGTCGTTTTTCTATCTCTTTCCCTATCAACAATTCGGACATAATATAGACACATTACACCACTCAAATAGAAAAAACACAACATAGTTATAGCTCCAGACACATATGAAACGTATTTAATGAAAAGGTGGACAAACACTTTCATCAATAAGTTGTTCGCTAGTAAACTAATGTATGGACAAGAATGGTACACACATACGTTCATCTTACAAACCAAAAAGATGATAGATATATAGTTCTACATATATAAAGCCTTTTCTTCGGTAGTCTCCTGATCATCAATTCAATGTAGGCATCAAAGTTTGCCTATTTCATGGCCTCTTTTTAGTGGGTACTTGGTGCCATTGATGAAATCGAGGTCCTTCAAAGCTGCCACTGATTTGCATGTGCAACCATTCTAGGGATGATCCATTACTTTATTCCCTTGTCCTTGTGGGTTGTGAAGCATACAACATCCCAGCCAAGTATAATGATTGTTGAACAAACTGAAACACCCGCATTGACTTGTTAGGTAAAAAATAGACAAAGAATAAATAAACTTAATACTATATATAGAAAATGGGATGGTAGCATAACGGGTCAAAAGTTGTAATGTTTATACACTTTGGGTGGCGTCGTGGCGATAACCCGGTTGAGTACAAGACATGTTACCTTTTAAGCTAATAATCTTTATCACACTAATTTGACTGTTAGAAATAAACGCAACCCAAATTTACCGGTATATAAGTAAATGATTGAAATTTCCATAAGTATTTAATCCAAATTCCATTTGACATAAGCATTATATGATAAGGGGTCACGTAGTTGGCAAGACATAATATTCAATACTTACATCGTTTAAAGGAAATTCTTAGAGTCTTGGGTGTGATATTGAAGTGATAACTTCAAGCTTCATTGATAAGAATTGCCACACTAAACTTAATGAGCATGATACAATATCACGAAACCTGTTTAAGTCAAACATCATCATCGAACAACATGCCATTTGACTTTTTTAATCCTCTAGCTAAATCTTCATATTTGATCCTTTAGAGAAAAAATGTAACCCAATCTAGGTTTTAAAAAGCGTTGAGGCGCACCTAGGCATGAGGCGCAATAAGGCGCGACCTCTGGCACCTTAAGGCTCTACACTTACACAATTTCCAATGAGCACCAAAAAAGCGCATGTTTTCAATTTTTTTTTCGGGCCTGAGGCACGCGCCTCCCGTACCTGGGGTACTTTTCTGAATAAAAGAGTTTTATATTGGGTTTTTGGTCTTGTACATGCAGGTAAAATGATATAAAAACCTTATTTATAGCTATATTTTGGGTCAAAGAAGCTAAATACATATAGGATACATATGGGATGTAAAAAAAATTATATAATTAGCTTGCGCCTTGGGTATCAAAAGCACACCGCTTTTGTGCTTGGCGCTTCACGCCTCACGCTTACACCTCGTCGCTTTTGTGCGCCTATCGCTTTTTAAAACCAAGAACCCAATTATCAATTCAAAAATAAGTGAACAAAAATATTGAAGGTACCTTCAAGTTTGGTGCTCTCTCATGGTGGAAGGAACATGCGCTGATCAAGAAGATCAAGAAAGTAACATACAATAAAGCCTTGATCAGCTATATCTAAATTACCTCTCTTGCAATCTAAATCGCGAAACATGTTATTTAAAACCTTCAATGATGGCTGCAATTAGTGTCAAAATAGTAACCATTAATTAAAACATATAGTTCAGCTACTGATTAAGTTGGTGCCAAAAAGCTTGCAGCAATTGGTGAGTGGTTCAACGTCTTAAATTACTATATAATATGATACCATATGCAATTATATTCAAAGAAAATAAATAATACACTCCACTTCAGTAACCCACATATATGGACTTGGTAGTCACATTTCTACAAATGCATTTGATCAAAGCACATAACACCCTCACTTCTAAATAAATAAAATGAATTATTAATAGTCTTTTTTGAAACAGTAAACAAATTTACACATATTCTGATCAAAGCACTTGTATGTTAGTTTTTTTAATCTTAGCATCAGTCTGAGCTGATATCTATGTCATTAGTCTTGTCTACGGGACATACTTCATGAAAAAAAAAATACTCATCCTCAACCTTTTGTCCCATGCTAATTAACTCCTCAATCATATCTACACCAAAACAGCAAGACACATATGGACCTTTAGAACAATTCTACTGAAACAAGCATCAAATATGAGCAACTCTAATATGGCTGCATCGTTTCATGGGTACAAAACAAAATAATAGTTCAAAACACTGTCATCAAGTTTTAAAATAACATTGAACTTAGATAGCTTATAATTTTGAAATCATCAAAAATCATCAGTTTTGAAACCAATCTATTTCACCCTATAAAAATATATGAAGTAGGATGATATGGATTTATGCTAATGCACCAGAATTAGCAGCTCCACAGACTAATCCCAAAATAAATGAAAAGCCAAGCTTAGTAGCGACTACTAAAAATTAAAAAGAATGGAAAATGAATACTAATTAAGGTTTTTGCGTAACTTCCATTTAGAGTCACAATAGCAAGAGAAACAAAAAGCCGACCAAACTAAACATGTATAACAATACACACAGATGTCTTAAGTACCACCTGTTATACTATTAAAAACCACGAAAGAAACATTGTTACTGGTAAAAATGTGCAAACTTCATAAAACCAATTAATTTATTAAGCCGTGTAGTTTTGTTTCTGTTACTACAAGTTCATAAAAGCATGAGATTGGAAGTTCACCATGTGATAGAAGATGGACATTCAAGCTGCTCTCCAAGAGCTGCAATCTTTTTGTTACGCCAAATGCCAAACGATCTTATAGTGTAACTTTGAGAAAAGAAAAGAGTATATGTACAGATAAATTACCTGCTTTGATGGCCTACATAAGGCAGGTGATACAAACATGGTTGCGACAAAACCAGAACCTAATAATACAATCTTATGAATGCCACTAAGCCCAAGAAGCAGGAAAGTCTTTGATCCTAAAGAAGACCCACCTGCACAGGTGGAAAGAAATCATGTTAACT
This sequence comes from Ambrosia artemisiifolia, assembly GCA_032199755.1. Taxonomy (NCBI): domain Eukaryota; kingdom Viridiplantae; phylum Streptophyta; class Magnoliopsida; order Asterales; family Asteraceae; genus Ambrosia; species Ambrosia artemisiifolia. Next base: position 52,919,722 of record CM063520.1, read on the forward strand.
TTTGCAAAAACCTTTGTATTAGGTGATTAAACCTCTCAAAAGCAATTATATTTGCAAAAATAAATAAATAAATAAATAACAGAAAACATCAATATCGTATATGTGGATAGAGTAAAAAAAAACAACCGAAGCAGAACCACCATCATCGAACTGAGAGTAAAAAAAATGAAGCCGTTTTCAGATCTGAAAATCGAATCCCTCACCGAGACCCACATATGAAACACCAGTAAATCGATACTATCTAGAAACACCTTCCATTTTAACGACCTAGAACGTGGTGGCTGGCTCGTTTTCAGATCCTCTTTTTCATCTAAAGATCTGGAAATACTTAGGGTGGGTGTTGAAGTCTTGCATCGCTATTGTCATCATCATTCTCCTAACAAAGAAAAAATTGACATCTGGGGCAACAAAGAGAAGATTAAAATAAGGTTTAAAGATCTTGCCTGAAGAGTGATGCAGTTGCGGATTATGGATAGAACTCAGATCCCATATGAAAATGCAATTGGATTTTTGAGAGGGAAGAGAGAATTTAGGGTTTGGAAAAGAGAAGCAGATCTATGTGCTTTATCGATTTGGGTGGGCGTTTAAATTTTCAAATGGGCTCAGGGTTGTGAAAATGAGTATATTGAGTTAATGAGTTCTAATGGGTGTTTGAATTTTGAAATGGGCTCATCGATAGTTTGAATATGAATTGGTGTTCTTGATCTTTGCCCTTCCCTCTGAAATCTTGCTCCTCTCCCACATATTCATGCTTTATAACAGGATTCTATAACCACCTCTTGTAGCTTTGCTTCTAGAAGCATGTTTATAGTTTAGGTTGTTTCACCCTAACTAAAAGACATATTTGCCCTTAAAAAATCTTTATTATGTGCCTTTAGTGTTGTACCTTAAGCAATTATATTTGTATTGTTTAAAATTTAAGAAGTCCCAGTCTCATGCATTATAATATAGTACAGATATATGTTATGTACTAAATAAAAATGATGAATTACTCACATAATACATAATATGTACTTGCAGGTATGAAATGATACTTCTAAGAACGCCAAGACACTAATTTGTTGAAGTGTGTTCGTAAGCCTTGGGTTCAGTTTTGAGGGAAAAAAATTAGATTTCAGTTGTTGACTTTGCATCACATGTATATGCATTTTTTTTTTTTGTGATTATTAGGTGTTTGCTTCTAAGAACAAAGGAAAAAAAATGACGTTTTTCACATTTGAATTTTCATTTAACAAGGTGTTTGCTTCTAAGAACAAGATGCAATCATCCAATCCAATACATGTACAGAGAACATTAGAGCAAATCGCCGCCGCAACGCGGCGGATTATGCCGCTAGTTCAAATGATCGTGCAATCATTTTAAATGCCTTGTATTTTACTTACCTTCTCGTTTGATAATATGTGGAGTATAAGTTTCATATTTCTCGCTATTATAACTATTATATCAATACAAAGGATATCACTCTACTATGACTTTCAATAAATATATATGTAGAAGCGTGCATAGAATTTAGTTTTATGGAATGCGTACTTGTTTTTCTAATCAAGTGTACTAAATTTTGCGGTCGTTACATTTGTTAATTTTGTTCATGAACGTATACGAACACAAACGAACATTACTGAAACTAACAAGTGTTCATAAACGGAAACAAACACAATTGGACATATATTAACTTTTGAATAAGATCGAATTCACACGTATTACCCAAAATATAACCTAGTTATACAAACATTCCTAGTACTTAACATAATATTGGTAAACATAATAAAGTAGTGTACAAAAAAACTAAACTCGCATCTCAAATTTGAAGTCTTCATTAATTATTTATTTAAATTTGAAGTCTTAATTGATTATACTAAATGTAGGTTTTATTGATTTCATATAGCCATATACTTACCTCACAAAAAATTATTATTTATTTATTTGGATAAATAATAAAAAAATAAAGAATGTAAAAAACCATTATAAAAATTAGAAACCCTATTTAACTATCAAACACAAACGAACACGTTCCAAACATTCACTAACATAAACAAACGAGCGCGGCCTCTATTCATGTTCGTTCATTTAACTAAACAAACAAACACAAACGAAGTTCCCGCCGAACAGTTCATGAACTGTTCGCTGAAAGATCAGTTTGTTTGCAGCCCTATGTATGTATGTATGTATGTATGTATGTATGTATGTATGTATGTATGTATGTATGTATGTATGTATGTATGTATGTATGTATGTATGTATGTATGTATGTATGTATGTATGTATGTATGTATGTATGTATGTATGTATGTATGTATGTATGTAGTATAATTGACGTTTATTCAATTTTAATGAAATTTAGGTTAAAACGTAGAGAAAAATAAGCTTGTTCCAACAGTATATTTGTAAATTTTTTAAAAGGTTATATTTAAAAAGTTGTAAGAGGAAAAACGAGTAAGCATCTGAATTAAATATTATAATAATATAATCCAAATGCACTGATAGTCATTGTAGTTTACCAATATTTCACCTTAGTCCCTAAAATTTTAAAAGTATAGTCTTGCTTCATGTTGTTTGCTCAGTTGTTACTCAGATAATCCCCTAACCGGATAGAGCTTAGTTAGTCTACTTAAATTCATGTGGAATTACAAAACTATCCATAAAATAAAAAATATAATAATTACAATTAAGTTAAATATAATAAACGTTTTAAAGTTTAAGTGGGGCCTATCACCCACCCCACCCACTCTATCTTCTCTAATCTAAATCTCCCACCACCATCTACACCTTTCACCACCACCAACCGCTTCTTTACTGCCCCCCACCGTTATCCACCCACCATAACATCATCATCAAAACCCTTGTCCTCTTCAACCTCCCACCAACATCATTGGTGTCACACCTCGCCAAGGCGGAAACACGAGGATTTGATTCCAAAGGTTTTCAAGCACAAGGTTCGAGCAACACATAAATGCAATTTAAAATGATACCATCAACGATAAACATTGTCATGCATAATTAAGAAAAACATAACATTGTCTGGAAATCATGGTATCAAATACCGAAACACGACATGACCAACATTATTGGATTTCAACTGGTGATGGTACCATGATGTGCACACTCGAACCCCTCTCCCAAGTCCCTGCTCCTCATGATTAATTACCTGAAAAACATGCGTAAAAGATTTGTCAACATAATGTCGGTAAGTTTACAAGTTTTAATGTACTAGGTACAGTGCTTGTGAAATTCGTGTATGACGAATCAAAAGCTAGCTAAGCGAATGATTACTGTGCAAACCATGAGACCACTAACCAAACCTCTTGACTGTTGTGCCTCGCGCATTGTTGAATAAAGACAATGCATATATAGTAGAATGCTAACACCCTCTTGTATGTAACCGGTTAGAGCGACTAACCAGGAGTGGGGGTGTCAACCCAATAGATCTATTTAAGTGTTTCATGGCTTTTGTTAGCTAATGGTTACAGTGTAAATGTAAGTATGAGGACTGTTGAGCTCATGAACCGAATATCTCATGTTCCACATGGTAGTCATGATAGAATATCACTCAAAATGCAATGTACTAGAAATGTAGCATGTTTATCCCCCAAAATGGAAAACACTAAAACGGGGCCGTGAAACTCATCTGGTGATTGAGTATGTGGTCTGGTAAAGCAGAGAAGTGAGGTAACTATCGTCCCGACAATGATTGCCCTATGATAATCAAGGACATAGTAAGTTGTACGTTCTTGTTGTTGCCATACAAGTTGTTCACCCGACTTGTGGACCCTCGTGTCTGTTATATGTAGGCCATTGTTCATGCATGTGACAATTGTTACGTGTTTCATGTGTACTTTATAAAATGTACGCTTCTGTGAATCCCATGCGTTTATTGTAAAAAACGTATCCATTGTTAATAAAATGGACCCCACACGTTTTTATAGGTAATATAATATTCCCCAATCTAACATGTGTGGTGTTAAACTAGCCTTAACATGTGTTTGATACCTCTTAACGTATGTTCATTATTATAGTCGAAACATTTGTATGAATAAGTGACCTTGAACCCGATTGTTTAACATATCAAAACGACTCACTAGTGTTAATCAATGCACGTATGAGTGATCATGAGTGAATGTGGGTGTGTTTCCACGAAATCGTGTGTATTTTCATGCATAATGTAAGATTGTTTCGAATCCACTTATATATATATATACACATGTTTTGATTTCAAAAGTTGAATTTTTGTTAAACACAAGTGACGTTTTTATAACCCATTCGGCCCGTGGGCATCCATTTTTATAGGTCGACCGATTATATAGAGGTGTAGAGGTTGTGTTCATTTAGGCGAATGTGATACATATAAGTTTGGAAACAAAACCAATTATTTGTAAATGTAACCTCTATATAATCATCTTCTAGTGGTGTTGGTCGATGATCAAGGGTCGTGGGTTCATGGGCCGAATGTTTAGTCCTAGGCCGATGGTTATTCATAGACACAAGCCGTGATTCGGATTAAAATCTAAGTAGAAGAATTGAAAGAAAAAGAAAGGAAAAGGGGTCGGTTCTCATACCAAGTGTTAGTTCCGAAGCTTGGCTCCTTTCCGAATCCACTTGTGGCTTGAGGATGCTTGTTAGGGGTCGATTGGTGGTTTAGAAGCTTGAAAGTTTATGGTTTTGGTTTCTTGAGAGGGAGAGCCGATTGAAAATTAATGTAGGGATCGGTTATGTGATGTTTTGGTGTAGAGTTTTTGGATGATGAATAGCTCTTATATAGGTGCATATCATGGATGGTCAAGCCTTCATGGGATTAGAGTTGGGATAGTACAATACCAATTTGGTATTGTTTGACAATGAGTTGTCATTTGACTTGTCTTTAGTCGATCATCATCATCCTCATCATAATCTTTGGCCGACTGTAATTCATCATGGAATGAGTATAAGATCTTGCATAGGGAAAATAATCAAGGGAGTACACTTCTATTTGGAGGTAAGATAGGGACATGACATAGGGACAAAGATTGTTCAAGTGAAAGTGATGGTTCCATGCCTCTTCTTCTTGGCCAATTAGGTGTCCAAACAAACAAGGTAATTCTAGTGTGTAGATATGGGTTGGGAAAGAGTTGACTTACTTAATTGGTGTAAGATTTGGACATTCTCTTGACAAAGACTTGTGAATGGTTCTTGGTTTAGGTTCGGCCGAATAGAAGCAAAGGGAGGATTCTTTATTTTGAGTTAAGATCGTTCCAAATGTGATGTTATGGCGTTGATCATAGGTTACCAAAAGGGTATAAGTTGTTGTCATGCATGTTCTTGGTGTTCTTCTTGTCATTGGCACATGGAAGGCAAGACAAAACAAATATGGCAACTTGACTTTCCTTGGAATCGAACCATAGCAAAAGATAGATTTGTTCTAGGATAATATGGTTGTCATAGGCAAAGTTTTTGTGTTCATGTTTGTGTGTTTGTAGGCGGCCGATGTAAGAGAAGAGAGTTAGTTTGTTTGTTAGTGTTATTTAGGAAAGGTTCATGCATATGGAGATGTTCTATCATTCAAGTGTGTATATGTATGCGTATGTATATATGGGATTGTGGATGTGGGTTGCCCGATTATACATATATATGTGCATAGGTTTCTAGCACTAAGTCTCTTGTTTAGATTGTTGTGTATTTAAAAATATATATGTATGTAGCCTAAAAAACCACACATATATGCAGGTACATGAGGTGTTATCGATATCCTAAGTTATCTATAGGAATAGATCTATGAGTGTTAATGTATATGGATTTGGTATACTGTGTCCATAAGAAGTGTAGTTATGATAATATTATTAACCACGCAACAAGTACATATGTTAACTAAGGTTAAACATGTGTTGTTGGATGGTGTTACCTCATGTTAACACATGTTTGTACTTCGGGTAATGTTTCATGACTTTGTGTGTGTTATTTTCATAAAACATATTGTGAATTACTCGGATTTGTGTGGAATTATGCAGTTTCCCACTTAGTATTGTCACGTGTATTGTTGTCTTGTCCATACATAATAATCGGGTATCCGGTTGCTCTCTGTTCTCTCTTTTGAGCGTGTGATTGGCTTGTTTGTTCAACGCCAATTCTCTCGGATATTTCAGGTGTTGTATGCGTAAACGGGTGATCTATTGAATTTCTATAATAGTTCTGGCTTTACTAGACCGGGGGTGGTATAATGTGTGCAAAAATGTCTAATATGCATATGAAATGACAATATCAAGTAAAATGTGTACGGATGTTGACCTGGATCGTTGACTGGTGTCACAATTGGCTTCCCATCGATATTCAACCTCTTCACGCTTCTCCATCATCGCCACCAACACTCAAATACACTTTATAAACCTACCGGAATCACAAACCATAACAAACCTCCTCTGCCTGTGGCACTTAGAGGGGATCGGATAACAGAGTTGTCGGAGGTAAAGCGTCGGTGAAACGAATCCACCCCTACCCCTCCTTGACCGGCCCCTTTTCTGATTCTAATTTAAACCAGTAACTGTCGTCGTACCCCACCACCCTGTCGTTCGAACTTTCAACGATCACCCCCATCATCTTAACAATCACCACCATTATTTTCAAAGCACCAATATCACTGCCGTCGTACTCTACACTCCATCGTTTGAACCATAACCAACCGACCCCATCTAAACCATCATCGACCCGTCCCATCGTCTGAACTATCGCCAGCCCACCCCATCATTTGAACTGACGTTGTACCCCACCACCATCATTTTTGTTGTCGTTGTTAACACAAGGAGAAAGAAGGGGGAGGAGGAGAATAAATGTGGTTATTTTATTTTATTTAAATAAGAGTGGGACCTACTTGACTTTTAAGTGATTGCGATTAAATGGATATCCAATAAAGAAGTGATTTTAACCAAATTTTAGATATTTTTATCGGGGAACCCCAAGTTTGGTACTAATTTTTATATATTGTTCTTTTAGTGTTATATATATTTTTCAGTATTTTTTATTTTATGTAATGTTATTGTCTATTTAATATAAACATTTCCTTTTATAATTTAGTTGTTTTGTTATTTTATAGGGTTGCAGTTCGACCTGCTATGATGTATGGGACAGACTGTTGGGCCATCAAAAAGACACAGTTACGCAAGATGGAAGTGGCGGAGATGAGAATGTTGAGGTGGATGTGTGGTCACACTAGGTTAGATCGGATTAGAAATGAGGTTCTTAGGAAGAGGTTAGAAGTGGCTAACATAGCAGATAAGATAAAGGAGGGAAGATTAAGATGGTTTGGACATGTGAAGCGAAGACATACGACAGCCCCAGTCAGAAGAGTGGAACACCTCACGGTGGAGGGGAGGAGGAGTAGAGGCAGACCCAAATTGACTTGGGTCGATCGGATTAGACAAGATTTGTTAGAATTGCACCTCTCTGAGGATATGGTCCAAGATAGAAATTCGTGGAGGCGTAGGATTAAAGTTAAAGATTTTTAGGATTTAAGATTTCTTAGGAATTAGGGATGGTCTCTATGCATGTGTATATATATATATATATATATATATATTTGTATGTTATATTATGTTATACATTCACTTTTTTTTTTTTTTTTTTTTTTTGATATACAGTGTGCATTTGTCTTTTGTCGAGCCGGGGGTCTCTCTGGAAGCAGCCTCTCTATCTCTAAAGATAGGGGTAAGGTTTGCCTACATCTTACCCTCCCCAGACCCTACTAACAGCGTCGCTATTCGTGGGATTTTCCTGGGTACGGTTGTTGTTGTTGTTATTTTAAAAGAAATATTAAAAGAAAGAAAAAGCGTCAAAACGTCTACTTCATCACGTCCTATCATCCCATGGTTTTTTTGGGCTTGGAGAGTTAGAGGGGAAATCCCTTCTGCTGACATGACTGTAACATGTTGCTTCACGCCTCTTCACTCTATGACCACAAACGAACCAAAAGTTGAACATTCGATGTACGTTGAATGATTAATCGAATGGTCGATCAACCATCCACACGTTTACTTCTCAAGATGTCGAGTGATTTGAATAAGAAATAAAAAATAAAGTGAGAATTTAACCTTTATTGGTCCCATCAAAATGTGTATCTCCAAAACCATTTTTAAAGGAAAATGATAGAATTTCGATGGATAATGTATACCTCCAAAAACTTATTCGTGTCGATAGAAGTCACCCAAATTAATAAATAGAACGTTTCGAATCGATGATCGATATTCAATATGAAGGTGAAAAATAAAGACACCAAGGACATTAATTAAATTGTAAAATAACCTATAAACAAAGAATATTCAGCTGTCGATCATTTGCAATATATCCACAAAAATAGGCTCTTGCATTTTACATGAGTTTTTTAAATATTGTTCAAGTTCTACCAAATTAAATATGATTTGAGGTGCACGCACCCAAAACATTTTTTTTTTAATCGTTTTTCCATTTCTTTACATCTCTCAATGCACCATTTCTTCACCTCTCTCAATGCAACCTTCAGAAAGAAAAAAAAAAAAAAAAGTCAAGATTTTCCTGTTGTTTTACTTTGGATTGTTGATTTGTTACAATATTAAAAAGAAGGGAAATGGAAATTCAAAAAAAAAAAAACTACGAAATGATGAGAAAGTTCAATGATCATGAGATGATTGAGGAGAAGATTTAGGGTCAAATGTAGGGTGGAGTGTAAATTACCAATAGCACTCATGTCATATTCAGTTAATCTCCTTACTATTTTTATTTTATTACGACTCTTTTATTTTATTACTAGAACTACAATGTCATTACTAATTTGACGTTAAGTCATCTAAGTGTGTAATATAATTTAAAGTTCTGAATATGACTGAAGTTGGAGTGTAAATTACCGATAGATGTTCTGTTTTGGTAATCTTCCTACTCTTTTATTTAATCACTAAAATTTCTCAAGTGATTGACCGAGTCATTTAAGGGTGCAGGTAGTAGTGAACGTAAACCGTAAAAAAGAGAAAGAAAAGAAGTTGTGTCAATTAAGCAGTGAGGAGGAGGGGTGTGTCTCATCTTTCACACACACTAACATGTGTTGTGTAGTGGTGTAGGTGTAAACGTGCTAAGGAGCTCGAGCTCAGCTCATTTAACTTTGAGAGGCTTGGGCTCAAGATTGAGCTAAGCTAAGCTTGTATGTAGATTTTCAAGTTTGGGCTCGGCTTGTTTATTTTTATTTAATCATTTCTACATATATTTGAAATCGGCTTGTTAAAAACTCGAATCGAAGTAAACGTACATGAGCTTGAGGTTTTGTTCAGGCTCATTTAATATACGAGCTTGAGTCTGAGCTTCACATATTGAATTTGAGCTGTCTCACGAGCCTAATTAAGTTAATACATTAAATATATATTTATTATTATTATCATAGACAATATTATGATAAAAAAAAGTTATTAAATAATATATATTATAATTTGTGAGCATGAATGTGACTAGCCCGTCAAAATATGAAATGAAAGCTTGCAATCTTTAGCTCTGAGACCATCTCCATGTTGTTAGTGTCCAACCCGTGACAACACTTCATATGAAAATAAAAGGGAAGAGAATTGACGTGATAGATTAGGTCATGGGGCGTACATTAATATTTGAGGCGTTTGTGAGAGAATGTAATCTCTTAGAATTTTATTGATAATAATCACATACATTTGTAACACAAAGGGAGCCACTAAATAAAGAAATAACATAACTACCATTGACTATACAATCTACAACAATAATAACAATAGGCCGAAATCATTGCATGATTATCGGCTAACACGCCCCCACAGTATGAGCCGTAGGAAGATGAACGCATAAACTGGAACGAAAACGCTCAAATAGATGCTTCGGTAGACCTTTGGTGAAGATATCTGCGTACTGGTAATCGGCAGGGACGTGAAAAACTTTGACCGTGCCAAGGCGAACTTTTTCTCGAACGAAATGAATATCCAGTTCTATGTGCTTTGTGCGTTGATGGTTGACCGGATTTTCAGCAAGATAAACGGCCGAGATGTTGTCACAGTAGATCAGTGATGCCTGGCGAACAGGGACATGTAACTCAAGAAGCAGATTTCGAACCCAGCTGAGTTTGGCAACAGTGTTGGCAACGGCACGGTATTCAGCTTCTGCACTGGACCTCGAAATGGTAGACTGTCGTTTAAAGGACCAGGAGATCAAGTTGGTGCCCAAAAGACACAATAGCCCGAAGTCGAGCGCCTAGAGTCAGGACACCCGCCCCAATCAGCGTCAGAATAAGTTGTTAAGGATGTGGATGAGGACGGGGTGAGTATAAGGCCTTGATTGACAGTGCCCTTTATGTAACGAAGAATGCGCTTCAAGAACTGAAAATGGGGTTCTCGCGGAGCATGCATGAATAGGCAGACCTGCTGAACGGCATAGGCGATGTCTGGTCTGGTGATGGTAAGGTACTGAAGTGCCCCGGCTAAGCTACGATAGAGAGAGCCGTCTTCAAAAATGGAACCAATGTCATCACTAAGTTTGGAGCCAGGCTCGACGGGTGTGGTTGCAGGCTTACAATTTGACATGTTAGCGCGAGCCAAGATGTCAGAAGCATAGGTGGACTGTGAAAGGTGTAAGCCGTTTGCTTGTTTGCTGACTGCGATGCCCAGAAAGTGGTGTAGAGTCCCTAAATCAATCATTTTGAATTCGGCAGTGAGGGACTTAATAATTTGCTGCAAGAGGCTATCACTGGAGGCTGTTAAGATGATATCATCCACGTGTAGTAAGAGATATGCCATTTGATTCCCATGATGATAAGTAAATAGTGATGTGTCACAGACACTGTCTTTGAATCCACACTTTATCAAATACCCTGCAAAACGTTGATACCAAGCTCTGGGAGCTTGTTTTAGTTCATATAAAGATTTATTAAGTTTACAAACATATTTAGGGTGTGTATCAGATGTGAAACCGGGAGGCTGGAACATGTAAACAGTTTCCTTTAAGTGCCCATGTAGGAAAGCGTTTTTAACATCAAGTTGGTGCATTGACCAGCCTCGTGAAGTGGCAAGACTGAGGACTGTGTGAATAGTGATGGGTTTAACCACTGGACTGAAAGTCTCGTCACAGTCAATGCCTACTGTTTGTCTCTTTCCATTTACCACCAAGCGAGCCTTATGTCGTTCTAGAGAGTCGTCTGAGTGGAACTTATGTTTGAACAACCACATACATCGGATGACAGGTGCATCAGGTGGGCGAGGCACAAGTTCCCATGTGTTGTTGGCCAATAGAGCTTCATATTAGTCGACCATGGCTCGCTTCCAGTTTGGGTCAGTAAGGGTAGAGAGATGGGATTTGGGTAGGGGTGATGGTGTGGTGGAGGTTTGGATATTTAAGTTAAAGGGTAGTTTTGGTTTAAAGGTGTCGGAGCGGGACTGGGTTTGCATTGGGTGAGGTGTCGGGTTGGCCGTAGGGGACTAAGTGGGGTTGGATTGTGTTGCGGGTGGTGGGCTGGGATTTTGGGCCATAGGTTGTGATGTGGAGTGGGCTGGTGTGGGAGTGTTTAGTTGGGCCGGTGGAGTAGGTGGAATGTGGGCCGAAGAGGGAAGGGGTGTTTGGGCGGAAGGGTTGGGGGTCTGTTGGGCGGATGGGGCCGGTAAGGGGCTTGGGTGGGGTGTGGTGGTGTGCGGAGATGGAGAGGAGAAATAGGTTGGGTCGAAGAGAAGGGGAGATGGGTCAAGAAAGGAGTGGTCAGGTGGTGGGGAGGTGGGATTGGCGAGAGGGAAAACCGTTTCGTCGGAGGTGACCTGTCGGGAGAAAATGGTTTTGCCCGAGGAGAAATCAAGGCATCGGTAACCGCGGTAGTTTGCCGGGTAACCGAGAAAAAGACACGGGAGAGAGCGATGAGTGAGTTTGTTAGGACGGGTGGCAGAAGTGTTTGGGTAACATAGTGTGCCAAACACGCGAAGGTGGTCATTAGAGGGCTCACGAAGGTATAGAAGGGATAAGGGGGTGCGGTTTTGAAGAATTTTAGTGGGTAGGATGTTGTGTAGATAGGATGCTGTGTGAAGGGCCTCAACCCAATAGGTGGAGGGCAAAGAGTCATGGGTAAGAAGAGTGAACATGATCTTGTTTATGCGACGGATCATGCGTTCGGCCTTCCCATTTTATTGGGAAGTGTGGGGGCAAGACAACCGAAGTTGAATGCCATTTTGAGAGGTGAGGGTATGGAAATTGGTGTTGTCAAATTCGCCTCCCATATCGCACTGGATGGCTTATATGGGAAGATGAAATTGGGTGGTCACAAATTGATGAAAATGTGTGAGTTTGGAAAATGTTTCGGATTTGAACTTGAGCGGGTAGACCCATGTGTAATTAGTGAAGTCATCAATGATTACTAAATAATATTTATAGCCCGAGTGACTTAAAATAGGTGAGGTCCACAAATCACAATGTAGTAACGAAAAAGGACACAAAGTATTGGAAACAGAATCATTAAATGGTAAACGTTTGTGCTTGGACAACTGACAAGCATGGCAAAGAGATGAAGTTTTATGCTTATTAAAAGAAATAAAATTGTTCAAACGAAGGAAATCTAAAACGGGTTGACCTGGATGACCGAGCCGGTTATGCAAAAAGGAGAGTCTTGGGTTGAAGCTAAGTAAGCAGTTGCGGAAGCATTTGGGGTGAGCGGGTACAGGTCACTCGTACTGTTGTGACGGCTCAGGATCGTGCCATCCTTGAAATCCTTCACAGAAAAACCATATGGGTCAAATTCAATAGATGTGTAATTATCAATATTAAATTGACGAACAGATATAAGGTTTTTGACGATGTTTGGGTTAAAAAGGATATTTTAAAGGTATAAAGGTTTGGAGGCAAAGTTTATGGTAGTGTCTCCTGAACCCAAAACTGGAAGTTTGTTGCCATTACCAACAATTATTGACGCTATTGGTGCAAACGTAGAAAATGTGAATATTATTTTGATCTAAAGAAATATGAGAAGATGCACCTGTATCGAAGTTCCACTGATCATTTTCATCACCTGAATCAACAGAAAGAGCATGAACCGCATCTGGAAGTTGTGTCGGTTCCAATGGATCTACCTCGGTAAGATGTGCATGTGCCGCCCTATTATTGCCACGGGTGTTAGAAGACCCGGAGGATGCCGGTGGGTACCACGGTTGTGACCAACTTTGGGTGGGGTAGGGGCAAGGTGGAGGGGCCCAAAAGGAGGGTAAAATGGTTGTTGTTAGGGGTTGTTCGGGTAAGGGGGTGGTTTGGTATAGGACCGGTTGTAGGAGTTTTGAGGTGGGGCCTGATTGTTTCGGTTTCTGTTAAAGGAACGGGCTGGTTGGTTACAGTTATTGGGCCGGGTTTGTTGGGGATGTGGGCTGTTGGAGCGATGATGATTAGGGGAGTAGGAGGGAGTAGTTGGGCCTGCGACAGAATGGTTAGTGGGCTGGTTTAGGTTAGTGGGTGGCGAGGGTGGTGGGGCGGTATTGTTGGAGTGGGCTAAGGAGGGTATGGCAACGGCAAGGGCTAATGGGTTGGTCATGGCATCTTGAGTTTTCATCCGACCGGTTTCGAAGATGAGTTGCTCGAACGCGTCATCCCATATGGGCAAGGAATTATTCAAAATGGATGCTATGGTGTCATATTCCTTGGGTAGGCCTTTGACAAGGTGGAGGACGCGTTGTTGGTCATTCATAGGGAAGTCTAAGGTTTGTAGTTGGTCGGTTAAGTCTTGGATTTTCTGGCAATAGGCTTCTAGGTTGGGCATGGAGGCAAGGGTAGTATTTGTCACACCCTCAAAATCCACTTGCGGAGTTTTACCGCGAGGCGCATGACAAACCAGGATCCAAGTCAATGATCACAATAAACAATACTAAATGAATTTCAAAAACATAGTTTAAAAAAAATCCCAAACATCAGCGGAAGCTAAATATCGTTACATAACCAAAATAAAACCAAATGTTTAATGTTCAAAGACCATGCAACTCTAACTAGACGCCGTGCAGACGCGTGCGCCCTAGTTCCACTTTGCTACCTTAGCGACCTGAGAAAACATGTAAGAGTTTACGTCAGCACAAAAATGCTGGTGAGTTTACAGGTTTGTAATCAAAGTTCCAAGTTTAACCTGTCCATACTATAACAATTGTAAACCAAGTACGCTAGCTAGGCGCATGTACCATTACTACTACGATTGGAAAACCATTACTAACTCGCAAACCAGATGTTGTGCCCGAATAGTAAACCTGTTCCTGTTTGAGACAATATGCACCCGCCCGGCGCTCCATGCCGACGGGTGGGGTTGGTCACTCCCAATAGCGCTATTCACATTTCCCCGTTGTGCAAACCAGCACATTCATGGTTCCCCCCGGGACTTCCAAAGATCGTATAGTAAACCGTTTGAAAACCCATAGTATGACAGTTGTTACCAAATAGTTGTTTAACACATGTTTTCTCCCCCAAAAATGAAAACAAGGTAAAGTGGGGCCGTAAACTCACCTTAGGTTGCGTTACTTCAGATAACAGAATAAGTCAACAAGCTATGCTAGCCTCGTAAAGCGGCGACCTAACATATGACAGTTACAAGTTCTTAGACTAATAACCCGTAGGTTAGTTAGTCCCTAGATGTCCAGACCTTAACCAAGTTTGTTTGACAACACGTTTACTGTTAACATGACCCAACGTACAAGACTCGACATCCCATTGGTGACCCGAGGCTTCCCGTGTTACACTAGCATTCACAAACATATAATCATGCAGTCACACTTATCATACGTTAAAGTCCAACAAGCTCTAGCACATAGTTCCATTAACACATTATTGACCCGAACACATGTTACCAAGTTATCAGACATGTTACGGGGTTCCTAGCATGTTCCTAGGTGTCAAAACGGGTCTCGGAATGCTAAAATATACTTACTGCAGCAGTACAGGCGATTAGGAAAAGTCAACTAGCAATTACGTTGGTCAACAGGCAATTATGAATGCTAATCGCCTACACAGTAGGCGATTAGGGTCATGTGGTATGCTAATTTTTGAGTTTGTAGGCGATTAGGGTCATGTGACATGCATTTCAGAACTTATCAGGCGATTAGGGTCATGCAGCATGCAAAAACACATCATAGCAGGCGATTAGCCCCTAATTGCCTATGGGGTAGGCGATTAGCCCACTCTGGTAGGCGATTAGGCCTGCTAATCGCCACCTGCACACCAGTTTCGGTTTTTCGCGCGTTTAACACTCCAAATCAACCCTAGAACGTGTGTAAACCTCCAATATCAATCAAACAAGTATCCTAAACATGTTTAGATCAAAATACATCGTTTAACCTTGTTCTAGCAGTCCTGGATGCAATCATGTTTCTAAAACATAACACAAGTATCATGTAATCATCACACTAACATGCGTAAACACAACCCTAATGAACAATCAATCAGATTACTATATCAAACCATCATCATAGATCAGTAACTACCCTAATATCATGTTATCAACCCTTCATGAATCTCAAAAATCCTATCTTTTAATTAAAACATACACATACAACATGCATAGCATCTAGAATCCACACAATAATGATTATTAACGATTTACAGAAGGCACAAGTGTTTATGAACAGGTCTGGACCATTAGGGATTCAATAAAAACGTTAGAAAAGATTGCATGGATGAAAACCACACCTTAGATTATGATTGATTGATGAAATAGGCTTGAAATCAAGTTGTTTGATCCAAAATCGTGTTCCAGAGGTTGTGTGGGTGTTGGGACGAGTTGTGGGGCGACTAGGGTTGATGTTATGAAGTTTAGGAGGTCAAATATTGTATTTATAGTCGTTTTTAGTCGTAACCCACGTTGCAGGCGATTAGGCTCCAGTTGCAGGCGATTAGGGCTGCTAATCGCCACCCCCTTAGGCGATTAGCCCCCTACTCGCCACCTTGGGTGAGCTACTCGCCACCTGGGGAGTGCTAATCGCCACCCTGTAGGTGATTAGCTCACCCTAATCGCCTACATGGTATGTTTCCAAGTATTTTGCGCGTTAAACCCCGTTTTAACATATGTTAACACATTTTCACATACCGACAAGTCACATAATGATTGTAAACACATAACACTTGCAAATAAACACATTCACACTCGTTCACCAATTCCCGGGACTCGAGACTTGCATGTTCCCTATGCTTTGACGATTCTCCGAATCGTCACCCCTTGTACACTTGGTTAATGACTGACATCTAACGATCCTCTAGGCCAACATCTAATGATTCCCTAGACTGACATAACAGTTCCCGAACCATAACCCGACTCAACTAACCCAGTTAAGTACAGAATACGCGTGACTCGCTAAGGTAGACTTTAATCTAGACGACGTCGTTAACCTGAATTTGCCGGGTGTCACATCATCCCCACGTTAAAAGAATTTTCGTCCCGAAAATTATGCAAGTACCAAGAGTATGAACAAAAGAAACAGACAAAAGATAGAAACCAAGAGAGAGAATTACCCGAGTTGTCACATCATCCCCACGTTAAAAGGAATCTCGCCCCGAGATTCATTCCGTTGCAGTGGTAACGTGTCTCGATTCGAATGCTTCTTTAGGAAAGAGATGAGGATACTTAGACTTCATCTGATCCTCGCGTTCCCAAGTGTATTCCGGTCCCCGGTTCGAGTTCCATCGAACCATAACAATGCGAATCTTACTGTGACGCAGACTGCGAATCTTGTAATCAAGGATCTCGACAGGTTCCTCCACTATCCGAAGACGGTCATCAACCTTGATCTCTTCTAGTGGAACAATGAGAGACTCGTCAGTCAGACACTTCTTCAGGTTAGATACGTGGAAGACGTTATGTACGTTACCGAGCTCCGTCGGTAAATCAAGTCGATATGCCACCGGTCCGATCCGTTCCAGGATCGTAAATGGACCGACATACCGCGGGTTAAGTTTGCCACGCTTCCCAAAGCGTATGACGCCCTTCCACGGTGAAACCTTTAGAAGTACTCTGTCACCAACTTGAAACTCCAATGGCTTACGGCGATGATCAGCATAGCTCTTCTGTCGGTCCCGTGCCGCTGCCAATCGGTTACGAATCTGTACGATTTTCTCAGAAGTTTCGTACACTAGTTCAGGCCCAGTGAGTTAACTCTCACCCACTTCAGCCCAACAAAGAGGAGACCGGCATTTCCGTCCGTACAATGCCTCGAACGGAGCTGCCTTGATACTCGTGTGGTAACTGTTGTTGTAAGAGAATTCTACTAACGGTAAGTGAGCTTCCCAACCTTTGCCAAAATCGATCACACATGCCCGCAGCATGTCTTCTAGAGTTTGAATTGTACGTTCGCTCTGACCGTCAGTTTGTGGATGGTAAGCTGTACTCATGTCCAACTGGGTACCCAAAGCCTTATGCAAAGACTTCCAGAAATGCGAAGTAAAATGAGAATCACGATCCGAGATAATAGAAACTGGTACCCCATGCTTAGAGACAACTTCCTTCAGATATAAACGAGCCAACCGATCCATGGTGTCAGTCTCCTTAATAGCAAGGAAATGGGCTGATTTCGTCAAACGATCGACAATCACCCATATCTTATCATTCCCACTCGGTGACTTAGGTAGTTGTGTGACAAAGTCCATCGTAATCCGTTCCCATTTCCACTCTGGAATTTCGGGTTGTTGCAATAGACCCGACGGTTTCTGGTATTCCACCTTGACCTTAGCACAGGTCAAGCACTTACTCACGTATGAGGCTATATCCGCCCTCATGTTTGGCCACCAGTACAGTATTTTTAGATCCTGGTACATCTTGTCTGAACCAGGATGAATGGAATACCGAGACTTGTGAGCTTCATCAAGAACCAGCTCCCGAAGTCCCCCGAATAAAGGAACCCAGACGCGTTCCACGAAGTAGCGCAGACCATCAGGCCTTTGCTCGAGGTGCTTGTCGGCACCGTGCATAGTTTTAGCCTTAAGGTTTTCCTCCTTCAAGGCTTCTAACTGAGCAGAACGGAGTTGATCAGGTAGAGAGGAATGGATCGTGAGTTGCAACGCCCGAACGCGACGAGGGTTTGTCGATTCCTTCCTGCTCAAGGCGTCTGCCACAACATTCGCCTTGCCAGGATGGTACTTAATGGCACAGTCATAGTCGTTCAGGAGTTCAACCCAACGGCGCTGTCGTATGTTCAGGTGCTGTTGGTCAAAAATGTGCTGGAGACTCTTGTGATCGGTGTAGATGGTGCATTTGGTACCGTACAAGTAATGCCTCCAAATTTTCAACGCAAACACCACCGCACCCAATTCCAAGTCATGGGTAGTGTAGTTCCTCTCGTGCACCTTGAGTTGACGAGAAGCGTACGCAATCACCTTCTCGCGTTGCATCAACACGCAACCGAGACCATGAATAGAAGCATCACAGTAAACAACGAAATCTTCAGTGCCTTCAGGCAAGGACAAAATAGGAGCAGAACAAAGCTTAGTCTTCAGTTTTTGGAATGCTGACTCCTGTGGTTCACCCCAGTCGAATTTTCTATCCTTCTGAGTAAGAGTGGTGAGGGGTTGAGCGATCTCCGAGAACCCCTTAATGAAGCGACGATAATAGCCCGCAAGGCCTAGGAATTGCCGCACCTCAGTTGGCGTCTTCGGTGCTTCCCAGTCCTTGATCGCTTCGATCTTAGCTGGATCGACATGGATTCCCAGTTCATTGACTACATGCCCTAGGAATTGGACTTCGCGTAACCAAAAATCGCACTTCGAGAACTTGGCGTACAGTTGTTCTCGTCGTAAGAGTTCCAAAACCAACCGTAGATGTTCCCCATGTTCGGTCTCGTTCTTGGAATAGATCAGAATGTCATCAATAAATACAATAACGAACTTGTCAAGATACGGTTTACAAACGCGGTTCATCAAATCCATGAAAACCGCCGGTGCATTAGTGAGACCAAAAGGCATGACCAAGAACTCGAAATGGCCATAACGTGTACGAAAGGCAGTCTTAGCAACATCAGCTTCCCTTACGCGCAACTGGTGATAACCGGACCTTAGATCAATCTTGGAATAGTAGCTAGAACCCTGGAGTTGGTCAAATAGGTCATCAATACGAGGAAGAGGATAACGATTCTTGATGGTCACCTTGTTCAACTCTCTATAATCCACGCACAATCGAAAGCTGCCATCCTTCTTCTTAACAAACAAAATCGGGGCTCCCCAAGGGGAAGAACTAGGTCTGATGAAACCCTTATCCAAGAGTTCCTGTAACTGGTTAGACAATTCTTGCATCTCAGGAGGTGCAAGACGGTAGGGGGCCCGAGCAATTGGAGCAGCGCCAGGTACAAGATCAATACCGAACTCAACCTGACGATGGGGAGGAAGACCAGATAAATCATCAGGAAAGACATCAGGAAATTCACGTACAACTGGGATATCGTCGATCTTCTTCTCGCTGGTAGTGGAAACAGATAAAAGTGCCAGAACAGCCGAATAACCCTTCCGAAGATACTTAAGGGCTTTCATGCTGGAGATGAGACTTAGCGGAGCACCGCTCTTGTCCCCGTACACAGAAAGAAATTCTCCATCAGGGAGAGGAATCCGGATGACCTTGTCGTAACAAACGATCTCAGCGCGATACAGAGACAACCAATCCATGCCTATAACCACGTCGAAACTACCCAAAGGTACCGGCATAAGGTCGATAGGAAAAGACAAACCCGACAACTCTATGCGACACTCCCGAAGAATGCAAGTAGCTTCTATCTTCTTACCGTCAGCCAACTCTATAATATATTTAGCCTCTAGAGGAACAGGTACTACATCTAGCAAACGACTAACTTCCACAGATATGAAACTCTTATCGGCACCAGAATCAAATAAAACACTGACAGAGCGATCGTTGAGAAGAAACATACCAGTGACTGTGTCAGGGTCCTGTCTTGCCTCTGCAGTCCCAATAACGAAGGCACGTGCGTTCCTGTTTCCGCCCCCGTTGTTACCATTTCCATTCCCATTACCATTCCCGTTCCCTCCCTGTTTCAGCTTTGGACACTCCTTCTTGTAATGCCCCGTTTCCCCACAGTGAAAACATCCCTGTTTGCCCGCAGTCCCCTGAGTAGTAGAAGTCGGAGTAGTAGTTGGGGCCTGAGTCGATGGAAGAGTCACCCTACAGTCTTTGGCAAAATGCCCCAACTTCTGACAGCGATGGCAACGATTATTATCACAACCCCCATGATGATGGCGTCCACACTTATTGCATTTTGGTAACTTTCCCGCATAACCACCACTTGGCTTAGAACCCGATGAAGACGAACCCCCACTATCAAACCTTTTCCCCTGTTGAGTTGGTGCTGGTGTAGAACTCTTCACCTCATTATCCCACTTTCGCTTGTTGTTCTCCGGAGCCTTAGCAGTTGAACCTTTGGCAGGCAAGATACCCTCACTCACCTTCAGGTTAGTCATCCTATGAGCAGATCGGACCACCTCCGCGTAGGTAGGAAGATTCCCCGCAGCTACCAACCCTGCGATTTCTGGCACAAGACCCGAGATATAATGTTCAATCCTCCTATATTCCGGCACATGTAGATCAGGACAAAGCACGGCCAACTCGTTCCGCCTCACAGTATACTTCTCAATTTCCGACCCAGACATTTTGAGGTTCCACACCTCGTGTTCCAGTTTTTGAATCTCCTCTCTGGGACAGTACTCCCTCTTCAGCAGTTGCACAAAGTTCTCCCAAGGCATAGCATAAGCCTCCCCTATACCCATAGTCTGGGTGATATCGTTCCACCAGGTCAACGCAACATCTTGGAGTAACCCAGCAGAATACTTGACTCGATCCTCCGGGAGACAGTTACACATCAGGAAAACAGACTCCACTTTTTCCAACCACCTGAGCAAACCTACTGCACCCTCAGTACCCGAAAACTCATGGGGCTTGCAGTCCCGAAACATTTTGTAGGTGCACATGGGTGGTGGTGGTGGATTAACATGACCACCTGTAAAGAAACACGTAAGAAAACCACAGGAAATGTAAACAAAGTTCACCGATGAGATAGAAGTGGTTAGGTCAACTTACCGCCATTGTGCCCTAGCTGGAAGGCAGCCTGCAGCAAGTTATTCAAGTCATCCTGCGTGAGGTTCACACCCCCACGACCACCATTACCACGCCCACCAGCGCGGCCACCTCCACGTCCTCCTCGTGCTCCAGACATGATTCTGGCAAAAAGGACGAGAAAATTTAGTTTCACAGCCAATGATAATCACCAGCGTTCACAAGATCAAAGCTAGATCCAACCCAGGACTATCCATTCGAACCCAGAGCTCACTAGGGTTTTCATGCATTTCGGTTTATGATTTTGTGTGCACCCAAAATGATAAACCGCTCTACATGGTCCTCCAAGTGTTCTCCTAGTTCAAAGTTCAAATCACCGGACATAGATTCTTAGCTATACACCGTAATACTACGGTAGTTCATGACAAGGGTTTCTATTGGGGTAGGAAGGGAGATGTCCGAGTCTTGGACCAATCTCAAGAGTATACAGTTAACCCCAATGTACCGCACTGTCTAGTAAGCAAGTAACGCAGTAAGAGAGAATGGATGATGTAACACAGAAGGGTAAGATGATTTAGAGACACCCCGACAAGTCTATAAGTAACCCAGTATAAAGTTTAGTACCATGTGATCATCTAGTGTGTGCGACTCAGTTATAGACTAGACTCTACATGCAGTCCTAGTTCACTATAACCATTGGCTCTGATACCAATCTATCACACCCTCAAAATCCACTTGCGGAGTTTTACCGCGAGGCGCATGACAAACCAGGATCCAAGTCAATGATCACAATAAACAATACTAAATGAATTTCAAAAACATAGTTTAAAAAAAAATCCCAAACATCAGCGGAAGCTAAATATCGTTACATAACCAAAATAAAACCAAATGTTTAATGTTCAAAGACCATGCAACTCTAACTAGACGCCGTGCAGACGCGTGCGCCCTAGTTCCACTTTGCTACCTTAGCGACCTGAGAAAACATGTAAGAGTTTACGTCAGCACAAAAATGCTGGTGAGTTTACAGGTTTGTAATCAAAGTTCCAAGTTTAACCTGTCCATACTATAACAATTGTAAACCAAGTACGCTAGCTAGGCGCATGTACCATTACTACTACGATTGGAAAACCATTACTAACTCGCAAACCAGATGTTGTGCCCGAATAGTAAACCTGTTCCTGTTTGAGACAATATGCACCCGCCCGGCGCTCCATGCCGACGGGTGGGGTTGGTCACTCCCAATAGCGCTATTCACATTTCCCCGTTGTGCAAACCAGCACATTCATGGTTCCCCCCGGGACTTCCAAAGATCGTATAGTAAACCGTTTGAAAACCCATAGTATGACAGTTGTTACCAAATAGTTGTTTAACACATGTTTTCTCCCCCAAAAATGAAAACAAGGTAAAGTGGGGCCGTAAACTCACCTTAGGTTGCGTTACTTCAGATAACAGAATAAGTCAACAAGCTATGCTAGCCCCGTAAAGCGGCGACCTAACATATGACAGTTACAAGTTCTTAGACTAATAACCCGTAGGTTAGTTAGTCCCTAGATGTCCAGACCTTAACCAAGTTTGTTTGACAACACGTTTACTGTTAACATGACCCAACGTACAAGACTCGACATCCCATTGGTGACCCGAGGCTTCCCGTGTTACACTAGCATTCACAAACATATAATCATGCAGTCACACTTATCATACGTTAAAGTCCAACAAGCTCTAGCACATAGTTCCATTAACACATTATTGACCCGAACACATGTTACCAAGTTATCAGACATGTTACGGGGTTCCTAGCATGTTCCTAGGTGTCAAAACGGGTCTCGGAATGCTAAAATATACTTACTGCAGCAGTACAGGCGATTAGGAAAAGTCAACTAGCAATTACGTTGGTCAACAGGCAATTATGAATGCTAATCGCCTACACAGTAGGCGATTAGGGTCATGTGGTATGCTAATTTTTGAGTTTGTAGGCGATTAGGGTCATGTGACATGCATTTCAGAACTTATCAGGCGATTAGGGTCATGCAGCATGCAAAAACACATCATAGCAGGCGATTAGCCCCTAATTGCCTATGGGGTAGGCGATTAGCCCACTCTGGTAGGCGATTAGCCTGCTAATCGCCTATCCCTTAGGCGATTAGGCCTGCTAATCGCCACCTGCACACCAGTTTCGGTTTTTCGCGCGTTTAACACTCCAAATCAACCCTAGAACGTGTGTAAACCTCCAATATCAATCAAACAAGTATCCTAAACATGTTTAGATCAAAATACATCGTTTAACCTTGTTCTAGCAGTCCTGGATGCAATCATGTTTCTAAAACATAACACAAGTATCATGTAATCATCACACTAACATGCGTAAACACAACCCTAATGAACAATCAATCAGATTACTATATCAAACCATCATCATAGATCAGTAACTACCCTAATATCATGTTATCAACCCTTCATGAATCTCAAAAATCCTATCTTTTAATTAAAACATACACATACAACATGCATAGCATCTAGAATCCACACAATAATGATTATTAACGATTTACAGAAGGCACAAGTGTTTATGAACAGGTCTGGACCATTAGGGATTCAATAAAAACGTTAGAAAAGATTGCATGGATGAAAACCACACCTTAGATTATGATTGATTGATGAAATAGGCTTGAAATCAAGTTGTTTGATCCAAAATCGTGTTCCAGAGGTTGTGTGGGTGTTGGGACGAGTTGTGGGGCGACTAGGGTTGATGTTATGAAGTTTAGGAGGTCAAATATTGTATTTATAGTCGGTTTTAGTCGTAACCCACGTTGCAGGCGATTAGGCTCCAGTTGCAGGCGATTAGGGCTGCTAATCGTCACCCCCTTAGGCGATTAGCCCCCTACTCGCCACCTTGGGTGAGCTACTCGCCACCTGGGGAGTGCTAATCGCCACCCTGTAGGTGATTAGCTCACCCTAATCGCCTACAGGGTATGTTTCCAAGTATTTTGCGCGTTAAACCCCGTTTTAACATATGTTAACACATTTTCACATACCGACAAGTCACATAATGATTGTAAACACATAACACTTGCAAATAAACACATTCACACTCGTTCACCAATTCCCGGGACTCGAGACTTGCATGTTCCCTATGCTTTGACGATTCTCCGAATCGTCACCCCTTGTACACTTGGTTAATGACTGACATCTAACGATCCTCTAGGCCAACATCTAATGATTCCCTAGACTCACATAACAGTTCCCGAACCATAACCCGACTCAACTAACCCAGTTAAGTACAGAATACGCGTGACTCGCTAAGGTAGACTTTAATCTAGACGACGTCGTTAACCTGAATTTGCCGGGTGTCACAGTATTGGCTAGTTCATGTTGAAGGGCTTGAGACCGTGGTCCTCGGTTACTATTAAAGTGGCGTTTAACACGAAGCCAAGCTTCATACGCCGTGGAGTCATCCACGAGTATTTTAAGTACAAGGGCATCCGAGAGAGTCCCGTAGATCCATTGTAAAACGATGGAGTCTACGTTCTCCCACGTAGCATACTCGGGACTCGGGAGAGTCCTTGGCGGGAGGCGGCGTACCGTCAATATGGTTAAGGACGTTATAACCCTTTGCGTGGAGCGTAAAAAGCTTAACCCACAAAGGGTAGGACACTTCCGTGCCATCAAGAACACGTACTTTATGCTGAATGTTGCTTACCGTATACACCGGGTGAAGGGCTTTTGCGGGGTTGCTCTCCGAAGAGGCTGCAGCGGCAAAAGTTTGGTCGGCCATGGTGAACGGTTGCTGGAAAAAAACGGTGAAGAAAAAAAAAGGATGGCAGGGGTTGTTTCGAAAAACAAAGAAACCCTACAATGATACCACGTGAGAGAATGTAATCTCTTGGAATTTTATTGATAATAATCACATACATTTATAATACAAAGGGAGCCACTAAATAAGGAAATAACATAACTACCATTGACTATACAATCTACAACAATAATAACAATAGGCCGAAATCATTGCATGATTATCGGCTAACAGCGTTAAAGGTGACGTGACAGGTTAATAAGCATTGCATACCACTCTCTCCTTGTGTTCAGGGGCGGAGACAGTGTGTTAGAACGGTGGGCATGTGCCCACCCTAGGTCCAGCCCAAATATTATTAGTATGGTTAGACTATCAGGGTTTTAGAAAGCTTCATCAATGGTGAAATCTTGTAAACAGAATGGAGAATATGAAGATGATGTACTTGATGGGCTTTTTGTTTTATTAATAAAATTCATATTCACCCCTCTAACTTAGAAGTAAATGATAGAGTAAACCTTTAGGTTTGCTTGAATTTAAAAAAATACCCAACTTAAAAAACAATGTAAAAAATACGGTTGAAGGCTATGATGCAAATTCCATGTTATATTGTTATTATATTTTTTGAAGTCTCCTTTACTTTCATTTTGAATTTTACTGATTTAGTTATTATAATTATTTAACTATTATTTAACGATGTAGAATATGCGATTCCAGCATCTGTGATCCCAATTCAATCCTCCACGATTTCGGGCTTTGTGTTTCCGAGTTCCGACTTTTGAGTCCGATGATCAGTCACCGGTCGAGTTAAACTATTTCTTTGGGATGAAGTGAAGTGAAATGGGAAAAAATGGGCGTTCTGACATCTAAGTGAAGTCAATGAGGATTAAAGTATACCTCATGGTATTAGAGCATTGTTGGTAGTTTTCTTATTCTTATAACAGAACTAAAGCATTCCATAAAAAATGTTCGTTTTTTAAAAGCTTACCACATCTCATTCCTTAACCATATAATAATATTTTAAGAAAATGAAGGAATTTCTATATTTTCTAAGGTAACATTGTTCCATTTCTTTATAATTTTAATGAGAACGATATGATTTAACGAATCTAATGTATAACTCTTTTAACTCAAATCTTATTTTTTTTCTCTTATAATTTAAGGATCCATCTGGTTGCTCGAAGATGACAGTTGCATCAAATCATTAACTAAAAACCATAAAAAACAAAATTACGTTTTTACGGATAAATATGGGAAGCATGCAGTTCGTTGCAAAGAACTCCCCGGGTTCAAATACTGGCATGAGTGGGTAAGAGATGTTTTTGTGGGACGTCTTGAGAAGAGCTAGGATTTCTGCTAAGAAGGAGCACCCTGTGAATTCTCTCACGAACCCTACGGAAGGGAGATCTACTATGCGACATGCGGATCTACTCGTCTTTGGGGGTGTGTGTGGGGGGGGGGGGGGGGGGGAGGCATGCATGTGTGGACCTCACGAGGGTATCACCTTTGTGTTGGTTTAAGGGAAAATATGTTTATAGTAGGACAAGTATCGAGAAAAGCGGAATCGAAGAAAGTGGATAAACACGCTAAAGTTTGTGCAGAGAACCAACATGTCTGTCTTTTTGGCGTTTGATATCTTTGGCTCCCTAGCAGAAGAAGCTATTCGTTTCCTGGTCAGGCTCCAACGAGTTATTCACAACAATGGTATTTGTAGATTAGGATTCGCAATTCAAAAAAGGTTGGCGGCGCAACTTATTATCTATATACCTTTTATTTTGATGTAATTTAGCAAGTTTTAAGAAATGAAATGAAATATTGAATAGAAGTTATTAAAAAAATTACGTTTACCATATATAAAATACATTTAACTACCTTAATTATAAAAGCACCGACACTTATCAGCTTCCATATAATACTGTACGTCCCCATCTATTCATACCCAAAATCAATCTTTAAAAATGCTACCAAATTTTTAACATTAAGTAACCTAAAAGACAACCAATTTTGTATTCTTGCTTCACAAACCAATAAAGCTAAACACACATTAATAATAACCCTTTGCCCTTTGGATAAATATTAATAATAATAATAATATTAATCCTACACCACTGACCACACACCACTAACCATGACATCATTAATCATTAAGAACCTGATAGCGATATACCCTCTGTACTACTGCTGATCCTTCACATCTTTCCCTCTAAAAAAAGAATAATCTTTAACCCATATGCTGCTCATGTAAAAGAATGTTTAACTTGTAGCCTATAGGTGTGGTCTCCATGGATGCTTCAAGAACCTCATCTGTAAGCTTAAAGCTCTGTTTTTTCTATATGTTTTTTTTTTCCTTTTTTTATTTTAATCCCTTGAAGGGTTTCTTTTGTAATATTGGTTTAATTAAAAAGGGTATTTGTTAAATTTGTTTTGTTTTTGTTTCTTGAAGGTGATATTGGTTTTTAGATCTATTTTTATGTTATAAAGTATTGATAATGTTTTTGGGTATTTGTTAATATATCTTGAATCTTTTTTTTCATTGGAACTGATTTAATAGCTGCTTAAAAACTGGTTTTTTGCTCAGATCTTAGTGGGTTAGTTTTTTTTAATTATTATTATTTGTTTATTAAATTTAGGGGTTATTTGCAGTGAAGCAGGTGATATTTTGTATGCAGGTCTACAATTATAAGTGAATACTTTTAGTGATGATTTTATTTTGGTTTTAATCCTATTTCTATAACCAAACAATTGAATTTGTGTAGCCAGACAATTTACAAAGCTCATAAATATGTTATTGTTACAGTTTATTTATATTAGGGAGAAATTTGTATAAGTAATTTACAAATATCTGTTATATTGATGTCGATTCGTGTAAATGTTGTCTGCTTGGTGTCTTTACATGAACATAGACTTTGGATTTTGTTTTGTTAGTATGCTCTTGGATTTGTGTAAATATCAAAGTGAATTAACATTAGTTCGGAATTCGGATTATTACTTTTATCGTATGTTTCGGTTGGTAAAGTAAAACTAGTTTAATTTAGCCTGTTAACCTGTTTGACTTTTTCGTTGCCCGGTTACTTCTTTTTCGGCACCTCTTTCATGCATCATGTTGATGCCAATAGACTAATATAGCTTTGTTATTTTTCGGTCAAGATGGTTACGCAAAGTTATGTTCGGTTTATCATCTAAATCAGGCTCCAAAATCTCAATCTTAATATCTCTTTCCTTATTTTATACAGATTTGCTTCGGCATGGAATCTTTAGGGCTTGAAAGCGACATCCCGGGCTCAAAAACATATTGTAATCTAGGACTCAGACAAACTTCTAAGCAAAACCATGGAAGCCCTAAAGTTTTATCTCTTCTTTCATCAATTCTCGAGAGGTCTGTCCAAATGAACGAGGCGTTACTCGACAAAACACAAACTAAAGATGTTATTACGGCTTTTCATGGTTCAAGGGCACCGGCGCTTAGCGTTAAAGAGTACATTGATAGAATATACAAGTACTCGCATTGCAGCCCCTCGTGTTTTGTTGTTGCACAGGTTTACATGGATCGGTTTATTCAGTGTGGAAATGTTAATTTGACTTCGCTGAGTGTTCATCGACTTCTCATCACTAGTATAATGCTTGCTGCTAAGTTCATTGACGATGCGTACGTGTTCTCTTTTTTTTTTTTTTTTTTGTAGTTTTATCTTTTGGTCATGTTACATATTAGTCCCTAATATAATAAAGATTTTACCAAACACCTATTACAACTTCAAGAAACCGAACCACATCCAAACTCTTGATTGATTCTAATCAGTCCATATATGTAGGGGTGTAGACGAGCCAATTTTGTGTTCGGCGAATTTTTGAATGCATTTTTTTACAAGTTGAGACGCTTTTTAGTGAAAAATAAGTACAGTGATTTTTTTTATGTATTAACCGTTTTTTAATTATTATATGTTATATTAAATAAAAATTATTATAGCCAAGCTTATTTTTAGGCTTGAGCTTGTTTGAGCTCGGCTTCTACTGAGCCGATCTAGAATATCTCACGAGTGGCTCGGGTCGTTTACATCCTATATACTCATAATCACTTCTAAAACACACATCGAGACACCACGCATTCTATTTCTTCTAGAAAACAACTGAAAATACAGAAATTACACACAGCCGCACCTTTCCTTTGTATTTATTTGCAGATTCTACAACAACGCATATTATGCAAAAGTGGGAGGAGTAACAACAGCAGAATTGAACAGATTGGAGATAAAATTCCTATTTGGCCTGGACTTTCGGCTCCATGTCAGCCTTCGGACGTTTGGCAGATATTGTTCCCAGTTGGAAGAACAAGTTTCATGTGAGATGCAAATGGAAAGACCACCACGGGTGATTCACGCCCCCTGTGGACTCAAAGATACCTGGTCCAGCAGTGAGGACTCGAGTACTTACACCACAACAGAAATTCATATTGTATAAGTAGAATTTATGTTTGCAAACATTTTAGCGAGTGTTTTTAGTTGATGCTGTTGATTGTATTATTAGCAGTATAGTAGATTCTAGAAAATAAGATTCGTTTCTACATTGAACTGAAGATTTGATTTGTTGTATTAGAGTATGTTCTGTGAGTAATGAAAAATGGAAGATTTTTGTTGTTATGAATCAAAGGGACGTGAAAGGCTTCGGATGGTAACGGTTAAGCCTGGCATAACAGGCAGGTTGGTTCGGGCTGGGTAGGTTGTCGAAACAGGTTCATGTTAAAAAAAAGCTGTTTACAAAGGTTCACCTGCTTTTATCACGGTAACGGCAATGATGGTAGACAGTAGCAGGGTAGCGGCCATATTAGTTTCTTAAAATAAGTCAATTTGACTCGGTCTATAAGTCAAATAAACCCAAATTAATCTATTTGTATAATGTTAGTGCACCAAATAAACCTGTAGGCAAACCCTTTTTCTACCCAAATCAAACCATAACATTAGCCATTGCGCCCCTTTCAAAGTACCTGGATCTGAACTGCCACCGAGGACACTTGTTCATTCAGCAGTTCAAGCATCGAGGTGATACGACGTTTTATTTTACATGTTTTCATTCAAGTTCGCTGCGTGGAAACCAACTCACCACTATTTAAGATAATTAGGAGTATTTCTAGTTCACAATTTCATCCATGTTCTATCTACTTTTCTGTATTTAAGTTGGTGAATGATTTATAAAAAGTGCCCCTTAAGAGATTGGTTCATCTCGAATCGATCTCTATCACGAGGACACCCAAATTTTGAGTTGCATCACACAACCCTAGCCTAAAACACACGCATTTAGGGTTGGGCGCGTTTGTCAACTGTCAAGTAGTAAAACTAAAAGAGAGAAGGGAGGCAAGAGACAAAAAGATCATGATGAGACGAGAGAGGATAATATAAGCGACAGTTCAAACATTTCATGCATGTCAACATCTACTACAGGCATGGTTACATTGACCAACAAACGAACTGCCACTAAGATCCGGGTCCGTTTAAAGTTGAAAGGAAAAGGCCACCTGCCACTTTCTGTACAACATCCATTCTGCTTTCTAAGTCGGTTAAAATCAGTTGATCAAAAAATTAATCTGAGCCGTCTACTGCCTCATGTCAGCTTCCACTGCCCTTCCAAGTGTCCTCACAAAGTAATCGCGCATCTCTGGCAATATACGCTTGATCAATTCCCCGTACCTAGAATGTCATTTATAACCATGAGGTCTGGTGCTACAAGGAAAGTGTAATTTGTTAAAACAAAAACATAGTACCATACGTCCATACCATGATTTTGCATTTAATTTGTCGAAATTCTCCAGAACAAATAGAATGCATGCGTTCCTTAGTGACACAGCATTGAAGGCCTCTGATAAGTCGTACATTACTGACACGTTGTCGATCCGTATATCCTACATGAAAAAAGTTAAGATCATCAACTTAAATGAGTGTTTGATGTGCGCTTTAAAAGTGATTATCTAACAATGACCAATCCAATAATAAAATAAATATTAAATCTTAACTCACCTGCGCAATGGTGTACTCACAGAGGCGTTTTAGCCCCTCGAGAAGATACTGATCTGCAGCTCTAAGAAGATCCTGAGCAATTTCCAGATTCACATCCACGGACCCGGTATATATGTATCTACATAGAAAGAAATAAGATTTATTGGTATAATTTTTCTACTAAAAACGGAAGGAAGAGTAAATGGCCATACCTCATCATTAACTCAAAGACATCCCATCTAATATTTGGAATCTCGATGTCTTTCGCATCTCTCTCCTACAAATTACACATATCAAAACGAGAAAACAAGCACACAGATTTAGTATTCTAAATATTCAGTCAGGACAAAATTAGAGAAACATACAAAGATACTTAAAAGTGGCATACCTTGTACCCTCCATCAAACATTGCCCGGAACGCATCAGAAGAAGCAAGAAGACAAATTCTGTGAGCATAGAAGCGTTTGCCTGATACCACATTTATATATTCAGATTTAAGGCTCGACAGACATTAAATGATACAAAATAGGAAATTTATTGTGGCAAAAATGAAGTCCGCACCTTCAATTAGGAAAGTCACGTCAGATAGCGTAGGGTTGTTCACATACTGCTCGCCTAAATATACCTGCAACATAAGGTATAGCTTAATATTGCAAACTCCATTTAGATATTACATTATAACAAAAATGAAAAAAAATAATAATAAACCTGAGATATTGGAGATGGCGGTCCTGCATCGACAGGAGAAAGTGAACTGGCTTTTTCAGCCAACTTGCACAAGGCTGCACAACTATCTCGTTGATGTTTTAAACTGTTTGATTCTAAAAGCTCTAAGAGTATGGATAATCCTGCAAATTTGCGTTAATATTATAAGCAAAGAGTGAAATAGAATACTTGGTTATTTAGTAAACAGTGTATATAATATTCTAATCAGCATACGCAATTTACCATTGGCATCGACGAATATTGTTTTCTGGTCATCTGGTGAACAAAGATGGGAAAGAGCCAAAGCAACTCGTCTCTGAACAGATCTCTCAGCAATCCGCATTAGGTACAACAAATGGCTCAATACCTGATAGGATATACATCACAAGACTTAAGGTGTGATTCGATACGGTTTAAGAACAGGGATGAAAGTGAGAGGTATTGTTTGTTTAAGGTGTTAAAGTTAGTAATGTCGTCTATATCGAAATCCAATTGCAAACCAAAGAACATTTTATGAATAACCATACATATTTGAAACCAGATCACCATTCTCATTTCAGTGCAATGAAACAAACAACCCATTAGTGAATAATGCATTAGAGAATCAAATATAGTAATACAGTATACATGACTTGGTTTTTGTAATCTTTTATTATAAACAGGTCCGATAAAAAAACACTAAAGGTGTACTGGTCAAAGCAATGCAAAGTCAATTTTAATTTTAAATATTTAGAATTTTAATGTAATAATAAAGTTTTTGTAATCATATTTAGCTTTACAAGAACAAAAATATTATACAGGTATGTATACGTAATCTTTTTACCCGTCCATGAATCTTCTCCTCGAGTCTTTTTAAAGTCTTGGCCACACAATCCCTAGTTGGCTGGAAAATCATAAATTCAAATTACAATCAATATCTTTGGAAATACAATAAAAGATAATACATTAACGAAAGTAAAAAGGTGTAGGAATACTTACTTGGACAATAAATTCACCATCCTGCAGCTTTTGTACCCCACCAACCCTTATAAGATCAGCAACATTATCCTAGAAAGGGTTTCATAAACATGTTATATTATGAAGTATAAATAAAAATGGCACTTTATTCTAATAAGCTTTTACATTACCTCATTATCAGCAAGACCGTATAACGCAAATGCAGCATTGTGTTGCAGGGAGCCATTTCTAGAATCAAGTAGTTTCAACAATGGAGGTATGCCACCACCATGTGCAATACCAGCTTGGTTGTGAGTATCCTGGTGAATGAAAACTAATCAGCCACCGAATCATGAACGTACAAAAAATCCAAATATTTTACTTATGATTTATCTTATAGACATGGATTCTTATGAAAACATTGGCATTTCATGTTTTGGTGGGCGTAAAGCCTTTCTGATCATGTGAATGCTTATGATGACACAAGACTATTAAATATTTCATAAACAATACAAACAAAAAAACTATATCATCAAAAAGATACTTCTCTTATGGAAGGTTATCCCCATGATAGTAAACATGTAAATTTATGATTGCCATTATTTAAACATCCCAATGAATTTGGGTTTCAACTGCATGCTACGATGACACGTGACCAAAAACATTATCAGAAACAATTTCCTATAAATAATCCAAGCAAAAAAACTATATCCTTAAAAAGATACAAGGTTATCCCTAATTAGAAAACATGTGGATATATGATTGCCATTATTAAAACTTCTAATTAGCCCGGGTTCTTAAATGCTAATGAGATTTTCACATGTAGGTAACAACACAACCTATTTGTACTTATTCATCTTAAAACTCACAAAATCTACTGGCAATCTGTGTGTGTGTGTGTGGGGGGGGGGGGGGGGGTCCGCAAATCATATGTACGTTTACAAAAGGAAAACGAAAATAAAACATGTGAAAAGTCTCAGCAAACCCTAAAGTCAACAACTATGGTATTTAAACATCCGAGTTTAAATTACTAGACAATTTGACCACCTGTGCCAATCTTCCTAAGGCGAACGCTGACATCTCCCTTAATTGAGCATCTGGTGACTGCAACATCTCAACTAGTGGACCAACGGCACCTCTTTGAACTATGTGAACCTGCAAAAATTAATAATTAGGATCGGTCATAGACCTCTAAAGACCAATATTGACATGTATTTCAACCTTGCAATCTGTATCGGCGGCAGCAAACTGTCCAAGCAATAAAGCAGCTTCACGTTGGCTCTCTGAACAGCTTGAGCTGTAGATAAAAAGATGAAAGTTTAAGAATGCTTAAAAAGTATGAAACTGAAGGTAATCAATTGAAATCTATTCAAGTAGATAACGTATTCTCCTGTGTTTGTTTAATTGGAAGGTAAATATTCAAGCACTCCTCTTTACGCTTAAGAGTACTAATATTTCTGTAGAAATGTAAATGTAGACTTAACTACAGAATTCATTAAATTCTGCTTTAACTGATCTCAAATTAAGAAGCAAACAATTTCACATCAAAAAGTTAAGTGTTTCAATCTAAATAAGCCACTTACATCAGAAGATATTTAAATGTGTATCAAATAATCAGATGATATATACGAAGTTTCAAGGAGGGTACTTTTAGGCGTAGACAAATGTTGCGATCTTAAATTCAACCCTCAAAAGACTCAAGTGCACACTGAATTATTGTTTACTCCATAAAGAATTTGTGTTATTAACTCAAGAGAAAAGTAGTAAAATTGCTTAATTTAAGTTCATGCTTCATAGTTCATAGTTGGTTGAGAAATGTCATTCTTTTATGACTAGAATAAAAATGAAGCAAGTGAAAGCTAGCATCTAGGGGTGACCGGTGAAAAACCCTGAAGATAATCATAAATGCACACATCATATTACCTAAGCAATTCAATTACAGGCTGTAACGCTCCAGCAAGAAGAACTTCCTTCTTTATGTTGGGGGATGAGTGGACAAGATTCCCAATTACACCAACCTGAGATGTCATTCAGAAAACATTTATATCTCTAAGAAAACATTTCTATCTTTACTTATCTTATAAGTAAAGATAAGTTTGAGACTGATCATTTATGAGATGAAATAAGAACTTACTGCTTCATAGTGAATTGCTGCATCTTCAGACCGGAGCATTAAAATAAGAGTAGGCAAAGCATTGCAGTCCACTATCTGTATATTGCGGGAGGAGTTCGATTTTAGAAAACTTAGCCATTGATCCCCAATACACATTCTATTAATCTAGAAAGTTATCAACCTGAGTTTTGTTTTCATCATTTTTGAAAGCTAAAGTACGCAGGGCCCCTGCAGCTGCTCTCTGCACCTTCGCATCAACGAATTCAAGCAACTCAACAAGAGGAGGGATTCCGCCTTCGACCCTGAACATGAAAAATGTAATGTAAATTGTCAAACATACTGAAATACACAAGCTTGCAACGGTATATGGTGCAATTAAAGTGACCTAACACGGCTCTTGATGCTACTATTCTCATGAGCAAGGTTTGTAATTGCATCTGCTGCTCTTCTTATAACACCGTTGACTGCTCGAGAATTTTCACCATCCCTGTGTCTCTTAAGCAGAGCAACAAGATGCGGTAGAGCTCCAGCATCAACAATGAGTTGTTGATGCTCAGGCTGTCAACAAAAGGAATCACCAAAAGTATCTCTTTAGTAATGATGTGTATTGATTACAATCTACAATATACAATACTTTGGAGTTTGGATCAGTTCAAACAAAATATCAGTTTCATGTCGACAAATACTTTATTTATCATCTAATGTTTTCACAGCTTGGTAGACTGCAGGATGATTGGGACCTAACATAATAATTACACTTAGACTAGAAGAAACAGCAGTATTATAATAAAACTTGGTGGCCCAAACCACATAAATCAATTGTAAAACTTAAATGGGTGATAAAATGAACTCAAAAAACATAATGGACCTTCGAATTAATATTTGTAACAGAATAGGCTGGATGGAGGGAAGGTTTAGGTGTTTTGTCAGAAGGATCGGACGACTCTGGTTTACCGGTTGTCATGACTGATAGCCGAAGCTAGGGTTTGCTGTAGCCGAAGCTAGGGTTTAGGCGACAAAGAAAAAAGAAACGAATAAAAGGTAAAAGAGCCAAGGCTCTGATACCATAAAAGTGGTAATCGTATTGTATTTCTGAATGAATCATAACAATATGTAATGTCCCTTTGTATAACAATGAGGGACCCTAAACCCTAGAGATAAATAAGGAAGAGATATACATCAATAACAAAACTATATCTACTAACTAATATATATCGCTAAGACTAATGACCTCCAGTGGGGCATAAACAATCATAAAAAAGCAATTTGACATTAACTACAAGCATGTACCATTGGATTTGGAATATTAACAAACTAAACCGTTACTAGTTGGAAATTAAGCTTACAATAAGTGATTTGCAAGTTCGGAAATCAAACCTATATGAGGAAATGAGTTTGTGAATTTATAAAGACAGTATAAAACCTTAAAATGCTAAATTCATATTCCAGGTACACAATTAATGTAACAACGAGAAGTAGGTACCATTTTCCAGCAACTTTAATGATTTATGATCCAACACATAAACCTTACAGAACTACACGATTAAAGATACAATTCACATGTGCACATTGACTTAAGTAATTTATTAGTCCAACTAAACACAACTAACATCAGACAAGCCTAAATACACAAGTACCTTTATAGCAAGAAGTCCTAGCGTAAAAGCACTTCCCTTCTCCACCTCATGCTCATACGGCCTTCCTTCCGCACCGTCCTTCCAATCCGGAGCTTCAAGATGCCGTACAAGCGCCGGAACCGCTCCCGATTCAACAATCAAATTCACAATATCCTCTGCAACCACACAAAATACATCACATCAAATCTCCACTCAACAAATCACTCCACAAAACTCGCTATAGATCATAATCATACAATAACTCCATCAAAACCTAATTACACCAAACAATTACAAAATTCAAAAGTTAACAATCCAAATCAAGCAAACTACAAACAGATGCCAAAAACCCAAAATTCACCGCCTAGATAACATAAATCAACAACTAATCTACCAAAATCATATCATAAGCTCCTAGAAACGTAAAATCGTTCAAAAACATCATACCAAATCTCCAGCCAACAAATCACACCACGGAACTACAGCTCATAATTCGACAAAATTTCCGCCACTAAAACATAATCATCAACAATTACTCAAATAAAAAACTAATAATATCAGTAATCACAAATCCAGAAAGCTCAATAATCCAAATCAAGCAAAAACTACTAACAGATACCACAAATACAAAAATCACTTCCTGTATAACATAAATCAACAACAAATCCACCAAAAAAAACTTTTACTCAAATCAAAAACTAATAACATCAGTAATTACAATTTTCAAACAGTCCGTTAATCCAAATCAAGCAAAAAAACTACAAACTAAAGCCACAAACACAAACAAATCCACCAAAAAAACCTTTTACTCAAATAAAAAACTAACAATATCAGTAATTACAAAATTCAAACAGTCCGATAATACAAATCAAGCAAAAAACCTACAAACTAAAGCCACAAACACAAAATTCACTTCCTACATAACATAAAAAACAATAAATCTACCAAAAATGACGTCGTAGCAACGCAGAAACATAAAAACCGTTAAAAATATTGAAGAAAATAATAATAATAATAATAATAATAATAATAATAATAATACCGTTTTTAGCGAGTTCGGAGAGGATATGAATGGAGCGTTTGATAAGCGCACGATCTGATTCAGAGGATGAGGAAGTGGAGTGAAGGATATGGACCTGAGAGAGGACTTCAGAGGCTAGATCTTGTTGAACAACGGAAGAAGAGTCATCAGAAGACGTTGTGATGGATCGATCTAGGAGGAATTCATCTTCTAGCTTCCTCTTCAAGCTTCGTCTCACGGAGGTAGTAGGTTGTTCATGTTGTTTGTTGGACTCCATGAGAGAGGCAGATGAGAGAGAGAGGGAAGCTAGAGAGAGAGAGAGAAGAAGAGACGTGAAATGATGATGGAGGATGAGAGTGGGGGTGTGATGAGGGGTAGTTTGGGGATTGGGTTTGGTTATTATTATGACTGGACGCTTGTGTGTGTCGGCGAAATTTAAATTTATGAAATTTAAACTCTAATTTTATGTAACTAGTATTATAAGCTGTGTGCTAGTTACGGCGGCGAAACTTAAAGTAAATCGAATTTATAGTGTCAAACGTGACCTGTCTCACCTCCATTGTTCAGAGTTGACTAAGTGTTGACCTGTCTCTAAACAGACCTGTTTATACTTTATAGCTTTCGGTCATCGTCCATTTATCATCCAAACCATCACCATTGACAATTGTCACCGAGTTGACTTAAGTGTTCACCCATCTCTAAACAGGCTGGTATACGACTCCTAGCTTTCCGTAACCATGCATTATCAGAGACCACACTCGTACCTATCGTCAAAACATCACCACTCCACATGAAACTGTTATCACGCTAAAAGGAACACCCAACACATGCATGCCTTAGAAAATGATCATCATTCCCCAATCTAATTATCCTATATATTTATTTTTGACTGCCCATGAATAATGCCCACCTTTATTTAGAAAAGTTGTTAAATAGTTATGTGTTTGATAATGTTAAGCAAGGACAATGTGGTGCAGTTGGTGTGGGTGTTGTTGTGTCTGTTGTGGCGTTCCGGTTCGAATCCTGTAAGGGGTGTGTTTTAGTACGTTTTTTGGGAAGCCATTTTTTATTAAAAAAAAGAAGTTGCTTTACAGGTGTCGTTTAATTGGGCTCTCCACTTCCTGGTTTCAATGACTCACTCTTCCACCACCCTTTCTCCTCAACAACTCTCTCCATATACCCCTCTTTATACAACTCTCCAATGTGACAACAACCATTCACCCATCCACACCCAGCCACCACCAATGTCACCTCCATCTGCAACCACCGCTACTCCCACATCCAACCATACAACTATCTCTATCCCCTACACCCGCCTTTGCCCCCGCCCCTGCAACTCCCTCTCCGTCGTCGGCCTTAGGCTTTCGTTTCGCCTCCAACTCCGGCGTCGTCCTTACAGTTCCAGTGATAGAATCGGAACTCCGATCTGTGATGAAAATATGTCCTGGTAAGTCCAACGAGTAAGCTAGGTTTCACTTACTTAGGGTTTCAATATTGGGTCGCATATACTATTGTCGGGTCGGATTTGGGATTTGTATGAGTTGTGGGTTGAATTACATTCTGTATAGGTTAAGCTTACTGGATCGACTCAAAGTTTCTACGATAACACAGATTTAAAGAAGAACTTTGCAGTCAACAGCAATGGTCAGATCAAGGAGGAAGGTGCTATTGTGGATATTAATGGTTGTTTATTACTGGAACCTAAGTAAGTGGATGATACTTTTGCTAAATAGTATATTATGGATATAAATGGTTGTTTTGTATGGTTGATTAGTTGTTAGATAGTTTAGAATTTGAAGTTTAAATCTTTCGTATTGAGTTGTATGTGTTTTTTTTGTTGAGTATTATTAACGATAGAGGCTGATCTGGTTTCATTGGCGACTGTGAATGGCGGGGATGGTGACTAATCTGTTATAATCGATTATGAATGTCTCACACATCTAGCTTGGCTGTGATGAGTTTGAAATATTTTTCCGACTATCGATGAAAATGGTGGCGCAAGGAAGTTGGATGGTGGGTTAAGACCTACAACCCGCCTTGCGACCATGTTCTTTTTTAACTCTGAGCCACATTTACATGATCGGAGGTTACCACAGTTTTAACAGTGACGGTGGTATGATTATTATAGCCAGTGGTCTGGGCGGGTGGCGACTGTTTGTTGCATGCTACAGGTTTGGTATGATTACTATTTTTTCGTGTATTAGTGAAAGGTTTAATTGTGTGGGGTTGTGATTTGTTTGTTCATCGAAATGATTGACTCTGACTTTGTTGTTTTACTGTTACCCTGTTTTAGATTGATTGGTTGAAATACTGAAATGGTCCTTTCTGCTCCTTAAGGTATGCACCAATTTACATTAAATAGGTCGGTTGAGATATTTTGTTTTTATGTTTCTTTATGTGACATTTGGTGTTTATCTTCAATTAAGTTTAATGCAGGTGATATTAGTTTTTTATTACCAATTTCTAAATGGATGGATGATAATTTTACACAATCCAGTTGAAAGCGTGTTTCTTTTATTGTCCTTGGTTTTGGTTGCGTTATTGGGTCTTGTAGGTCATTTTGATTGTAGTTAATCAAGCAGGTAAGTAAGTTACAAATTCATTCTTCTATGAATATGTTTGTTGTCTGCGAAGTGTAAGATACAGGTCCTGATGGAAGTTTTAAGGCAAACAGTTAGGGTTTCTGTTGAATTTTTTTCATCAGGTTGTGTTATATGTTTTTTCATTTTGGATATGTAATTGGATGAATTATAGTTTAATTGATGTTCAAAAGTATCTGGATGAGTTTACCAGGGATGTTTTAAATAGCTACATTGCAAAAAGTCAGCTAACTAAAGGCGAATGATGTTTTTAAGGTATGCACCTTCATTCTTTACTTTCAATTATTTCCAAATGATTACATCAGCCCCAAATATTATATGTATGAGTCGATGTTTATGTCTACAAGCTATGGCATTTAGTTTATGATATTAAGAAGCTATTATATGTGTTGATTGTTGGCAATTTTCTATTTAGGCAGCTAAAAAAATGAAGATGGCATGACCGTTACATGGGTATAATGAGATATATAAAATGCAAGATCAGCAAGAGCATGATGGAGGGCGCGAACGACGAATATTCGATGTTGTATTTTTGTGGCAAAACAACATAGGAAATATGGTCTTGAGCTGCTAGCTTAGTGCAATGAACAAAACATTAGTGTCAGCCAATTTGGTTGTAGTTTTCGGACCTACTTGTGGCGTACGGGCAGCCGATGTCCGTAATGTTTGATGGCAGTGCAACTAGTATTATGGGATTGAAACTAATGGTAAAACAATACCAAATAGTAACGGCTGTGGGCTGCAAAGTGGACTATAAACTGGACAACGACATCATACTTTCTGACAGGATTTCGAGACCGAATTGTGTGGTTCAACGTATCAGCAGTCGGAGTCTTTTGTATCTATTTGAGAGGTTTTTCTGGATGAAAATGTTGTCCAAATAATCATATAATGTGTTGATAAGGGCTGCCCAAAACAGATTGAGAACTGGATGACGACATCGAGTGTGCTGGAGCACTGTTTCGAGACACCATTCAAAAACACCTCACGTACATATGTTGGTCTTTTTGCAGTCGAACTTTTGTAATATAGTTACTGCTTCTACTGAAAAAAATAACAGATATGTAAACATCTTGAATGGAAATAGGAATAGCTTAATGAATCGTCGCGCAACGCGCGACTTTGCAACCCACTAGTTCCTAATCAAATTTCATTTAAATCCGATACTTCAACAATAAAATCAAAATAGACGGCGATGACCAACATATACAAACATTAAATACTTCTGTATAATTGCCCAGGGTAGAATCTCCCATATTTAGCAATTTTCAAATACTTTTGTAATTAATAATACTTGCATCTAAGTCGACAATAAAAAGCATTTTAATCCCAATTAAATTATTCTATACATGACAGTAAATTCGATTTCGATTGTACGTTCTTAACTTCTTATCTTAAATTAAAGTAGCCAAGCAGAAAATTTTCAACTAACAGTAACAAAAAGAAGTCTAGAAGAATCAGTAATCTTGATTAAGTTTCTTAAAAGTCAGTAACAAACAAACAAAGTAACTCTTAAGTATTTGTAACTAACAATTTTATGAAGGGTGAAGAAGATGATGGTCAGTGGCGTAGCTTTTAAGGGGCGGGGAGGGGCGGCCGACCCCCCCTGAATTTTCGCTAAGAAGTTCCGATTATATAGTATTCGTATAGAAATTTTTTGGTATATGCGGTTTCGACCCACCGAAACTAATGATTTCCGACCCCCCGGTGACTTCCGACCCCCCGAAGTTTCGGGTCAAGCTTCACCACTGATGATGGTTGCGAATGAAATAGCTTTGTTGTTAACAATATTAAGTAATCAGGTGATAGAGCCAGATTCGAGATCAACGGTCTCCCACGATAAATACCCGTAGAGTGGGTTAGACTCCAAAGAATATAGATAAAGAAGACTAGATTTTTCTAACAATTTTCTCATTTTTTTAGCATAATAAAATGAATACATTTATAAGGAGATGCAAACATGAACAATGTCCTAAAATAATGCAAGAGATGCAAACGTGCAACGTGGAAGATAAAATCTGTTAAACTAAAACTATCTTATTATCATGCATGAACTATGTAGCTTCTAATCGGTTGGTTACGTGGGCACGCATCAATACTCCTGCCTTAAAAAATGTGCTTGTACTCAGGGATGGAATGCTCGGTCCATGGCGGTCGCCACTTGAGGCTTCTGGTAGCGTGCAGTGGGAACAACTCGGCCAAATGACTGAACAACGTCACGCCTTTTTGTTTCCAGCATGTTGTAAGTCACACCTGCCGTTCATTCCAAACCTCATCTTCATTAGTGGCCAACTGATGGGAAATTAGCTTCATGCCTTTACCCGTCCGCTTTACAAAGCTAAGTAAACTCATCTCTGCATAAAAGAAAGTAAAAACAAGTATAAGATGGAGAAACGAATGGCAGTCATAAAATAAAGGGGCATACCCATGTTCCCCTTTTTTATGATAGGTTCAACCCCTTGAAATAGCCACATACGGTTTAGACCGACTAGAACAAGAATAGTTTTAGGAAATATCTAAAAGGGGGGGGGGGGTAGGGGTCGTCAAAAGGTTATCATATAGTTCCCCATCATACGGATCATCATATTTCTTTGGATTCAAGACATCCTTTTGTTCGCACCAACGCATCAAAAACGAAATATTGTTACTCATAACCCAAAAGAAACGATTCTTCCAATTCTTTAAGCCCGAATATGTGTCGGAAAGCATAGACTTGCTACAAGGGATTTCGGCAACCGTATACCAGTCTCCGACCGAAGTTAGTTGGAAGAATTGACAAAATAGACCAAGGGTCGGTTTGTCCTTAAAAACTCGACACATGATCTCAAAATGAGTTACTTTCATGGCACCGAGGGGACTGAGTTGACGAATGTCCAACTTGTAATATTGTAAAAACTCTAAAAAGAAAACAGACAAAGGAAGTGGAAGAGAAGAGAAATCGAAATGTCGAGTGTAGAAACCGACGTGGCCAGAAGGACAGTCAGTAATGCGATCAACGGGCTTAGGTGCGACTGGTCTATATATAGAGGTGTCAGAAAATTTACTACAAAAAGCCATAAGAGATGGCTTGAAAACCTTAGATGTATGCAATTGTAAATCTCGTCTACATACCGTAATTAAAATGAAGGTTCAAACGAAGACGAACCAAAGG
Organism: Ambrosia artemisiifolia; assembly: GCA_032199755.1. NCBI lineage: Eukaryota > Viridiplantae > Streptophyta > Magnoliopsida > Asterales > Asteraceae > Ambrosia > Ambrosia artemisiifolia. Next base: position 52,962,615 of record CM063520.1, read on the forward strand.
GTGAACGGAAGAAGCTCTGAAGCCGAATGAAAGAAAAGTAAAATTTACTGTGCAAAGGGTGCTTTTTATATGCGCAAGGGGGAATACTGAGGGACTGACAGGCGTCCAGTCAGTCTACAGTACGTCGACGGCCGATGACGTGTGCGGATATACATATAATTTTGCACTGATTTTAACACACGTTTGGTTTTAATATTTATAAAAATGGTTTAGACCTTAACATTAAAACACACACAAAAAGGCAAGTGTACCCTGTCATATATGTAGTAAGCTGAGATAAGAACCAGATATCGATCCATGGACGCAAGCGGATGCAATAGTACTAAAACTCTATCCCCGATTTACCAGTAAGAAAAGATAGTTGAAGTTTGTTTAAACTAAATTAAATTCTAAAACATTTAATTAACATATGTAAGACTCCAAATACAAAATATAACTATAAATACGCAATAATACTAATCCTAGCATGTCATCTATATATCATATGATACAAAGGCGTTTGATCAACATTCCCATTTTCAGACAATTAGTATCCCTTTCGGGAATCCTAACATGACAACTATACGGAAAGCTAACACGATAAACACACGTTAACCACCTCAAATTGTTCATTAGCGAGCAACTGATATGATCTCATGCAAATCTTCTAAAGATACGTTAGTCATCTGTTAAGAGTTTTCTAACCTCACTAATCAAGGAAAATAATACCGAATACACAATACAACCACCGAGACTAGCATAAAGTATAGCATTTCACAACCTATTCCATTTTACCAACTTTGAACACAAATCTACTAATATCGACATTTTAACCAAAATAACTAGCAAAGATCATCAACCGTGTCAAAGATCAGTAACAACACCATTAAGCTTTTTAAACCCTTTTACGTGCCGGTAAAAACTTATAATCGTTATTTAACTGACTTTAACCAAACCAATACCCGGTTACAGTTTCATGGTGTAAACTCATTAACAAGTTAACTAGTCTACTACCGGATGATTAAACGAACGGTTTTTCAACATGTATCCGCCTAACACACACGATAATAATCAAAGTCATTCAAACAGAACTACAAATCCAATAACAATGAAACAAGGTTGCACCATGATCATCAAGATTCAAACATGAAAAACGGCAAATTCATACAAAACATGATTACAAACGATTGTTTTTACTACTAACGATTACTAAATATTATCCGTAGACTGAAATGTAATACATAAACATCACATACAAGCCAAAATATTCAAATTTGAATCAACTTAATAGTTTATAAATCAAACCATAAATCTTGAATGTGAAGGATTGGATGATGCTAGATGATCCAGATTGAACCCCGAGCTTGTTAAACGGCCTTCCAGCAGCTTCTTTGGTCCAGAAATCGTCTCAGATCGCCCAGAGAAAACCCAATACTCGATCAGTGGCTGAATGGGATGTTTTATAGAAGTTCAGGGCCTGTGAGCAGCCGCTCGGTGCCTGTGAGAGGCCACTCACTTTACAAAAAGGTGAGCAAGTGGTCCGTGCATGACGTAGAGGTTCCAGAAGGTTGCCAAAAATATCTGGAGGAGCGAGCGGCCGCTCACAGGACCTGGGGTCCTGTTTGCGCGCCGAAATCTTCGTTTTTCTTTTGGTTTAGCTTTCGGGACATCGTTTAAGACCTGAAATCGTAAAGATACCCAAATAAGTACCAATTCCTGTGTATAAGGTCAAAAACGTATAAAAATGGGAGTTAAACGGGGATTTTTATATGTGTAATTTAACGTATATCAGCCGATCCCACCAATAGAAGCCTGACAGGTGGCGGGAAAAACGTAAAAAAATAAAGTAAAATAATAAAATAACAAAACGATTATAATATACAGATGCGGACTATAACATAGAATCAGCTCGTAAAATTGAACGACCAGATAAACCTAGAAGAGTAAGGTTGTTGCTTTCATTTAAAAATAAAACCAACAAACTGAGGGGGCTGATAATCGGACTGAACATAGGATCAGACTGATAACATAAGGATGAATGATAAGTGACCGAATGAACCAATATGACCGGAAAAGCCAGCCCAGAACAAGAACATACTCGGATGATCCGATCCTAAGAAATAAAATGACTTATACGGATAGACCAACAGACAAAGACAAAGATACAGACAAACCCCTGAATAAAAAGAATGTCGGCTTTTGCCTGATAGACAAGGACGGAACAATAATATACCTAATACCAAACTAATAAAATATTATAAAAGCCATACTTGTTCAGGCAAAACAGTGACGGCTATCATTGTTCACGCCGTCTGTAATGATTATCAGCAATTAATGGCCAACCATTAAACCCACTGTAAATAGCTGGTTGGTGAACGCATTGAAGACACAATTAACTCCATTTGGCCTGACCTCTGCCTTCGAACCATTTCATAAACCACCAACCATTTCAATACCTCAAAATTAACGGATCTATTTTTAAAATACTTCATGTTATACCAACCCGGTTTTAACAACTTATCTCTATCCTAGCTATAACTCACAAACCCAACAACTTACATATTGAACCGACATCGGCCTGATAAACTGACTCGGACCGCCAACCTGAACCAACCTTGGCTTGCAATTTACACTTATCAAACTTTACATATCATTAAATGATGCATCACCAATGTACATCCCAATTGTTTAACTAAGTCTAAAAATATGATTTAAGACGTTCGACTAGCGGTGCCATCATTTATACATAATTAAACCATAAACATAATTCAATAATTGTTTTAATCGTTATAATTTACAAAAGAAATACAAAATATACTCAATTAAATACATCATTTTCATATATCTTTTCTCTCCTAAGCACTCTTCCATGTATTCCCCGAGCCATGTAATCTAATGTACACAAAAAGAAAACATACGCATGAGCATTTGTGAGCAGTAACAACTATTTGCATATATAGTAATATCTATTAGACTAACGATATCTAAGTAATATAATATAATATTCAGTATAACAATTTGATATCATAATAACGAATTTAGATCTCTAATCACGGGGCAGAGGAGAATTGATACAAATTTGTACACATAAGACCAGTGGCGCAGGTTTTAAGGGGCAGGGGTTGTCCCCCCTCTTTTCGCTCAGAAGTTTTGATTGTGTAGTATCCGTATATATATTTTTTTGGGTTTATACGGTTTCTACCCCTTTTTTCTAAAAAAAAAATACTTATATACTTCTGACCCCCGGTCAAAATTCTCAAGCTTCGCCACTGCATAAAATTGTTAGAAATTTATACCTTGATCGTTAGGTAAAGTAACACAGGCAAAATCTTAAATCTTCTCCAAACCGTCATAGATTCTTGCTTCGACCCTTGACCAATTCGACTTGTTTGTATACCACTTTGCAGATGTTGCAATTGTTTGCTATCGATCGTATTGTTATCGACGTGATGGATGTGAAAAAAATCAAAGGAAGGGTAGGGTTATATACTTATATGGTGAAGAGGTCGGTGAAGACGTATATTTAAATTATTATCCTTTCAAAGTAACTATTATATATATAGAATTATATTATTTTATAATTATGTATATTTATTAATTTACCAGTTGTTATTCGTTATCTGTTTAACTTAAACTTCTATAATCTGAATATAACTTAAACTAGATTATACCCCGGGAATGTCCCGGGGTTGAGAAATCTAATATGACATATTAAATTTACATATGAAATAGAATTATGCGCTTTACAGTTACATGTAGGAAAGCTTCGGGTAGCACCTAACCTAAAACAATTAAAAATGTATCTCCAATGTTAACGCCTAACCTTAAACAATGTATAACTCTAATATTAATATCTAACTTAAAACAATGTATAACTCGAATGCTACGCATGTTAAAAATAGAATTCATATTTACTGATTTGAACATAATTAGTGACTTGCCTATACATGATTAACAATTTACCTATACACTTTGTGTTTTTTTTTCTTGTATGAACGAAACCACACAAAAAATAGTCGTTTTTTCTCCGTTTTTTATATAGCACTATGGTACTCGTTGGAAAGATAATAAAACGCTCGTTAATTTGGTGTAATTTTTTTCTTTAAAAAATCTCGTATATAAAAGATATTAACGTTTAAAAATTATTGGAGGAAACATAAGAAGGAAAAATCTAATTTTGTTTCTAAATTCTTTTTTTCCTAAAATATCTCAATGCCACATGAGATGACACATGGCACACTCAAGGAGGAGAATGCCTCTTTGAGTGCCATGTCATTAAAATGGCTTTGGTTTATTATATGTATAGATATTAATTAATTACATTAATTATACTCCATAAGATTCAGATTTATTTATTTATTTATTTTTTTTGGAAGGCTAATTTCATTCAACAAACAACAAGGCCGGAAATCTCCAAGGCGGAGACCCCAACACCCAACCAATACATTAGGTTACATCAAAATCAAAAGACTGCCAATCCTTCCAACCCATTACACCCTTTTTGCTTCTACTAGTGAACCAAACGTAACCTATAGCTTTTATATCCGCAACCAAGTTCACCACCGAACGCTTGTTATCTTGGAAAATCTTTTCATTTCGAGCCTTCCAAATCCTCCAACACGTGACGATCATCATCCCATAAATCACCCTTTTTCTCTGCGCCGGCCAAGACGAATCAAAGAGAATATCCTGCCTCGAGAAAAAGAAGAAAGGAGGCAACTTCATCCATCTCGAGATCGCAAACCAAACATTACTCGCCACACCACACCCCGTGAAAAGATGATCTACCGTCTCTTCCTGATCCTCACACAGACTACACAACATATTACCACAATCAATGTTCCGCTTTTGCAAAGCTTTCTTTGTAGGGAGTCTATCACGAAGCATCCTCCACATAAAGATGTTACACTTAATCGGGATCCACCTACACCATTTGAAAGGGGCATCCCATTGAGCATACCGGTCACCATCTATCCACTTCTTCACCTCTTGAACAGCAAACTCGTTAGACGACCCATTATCCCAAAACCAAGCGTCATTAGTAACCCCCAATCTCTGGCCGAACAAAAGCTCACAACATTGAAACAATTGTTGAACTTCAGCGGATTCACTTGGAAGCCGCCTCCATTGCCAGTTAAGATACGGACCATTCACACCTTCCACCAAGCGATCCCGAAATTTACAAAACTTTTCCCCCTCCAATCGAAAAATATCTGGAAAAAGGCGCTTTAACGGGGCATTAGAAATCCACGGGTCAATCCAAAATAGGATATCCGCACCGTTCCCAACCCTACCCCTGATAACATCAATGCTGCTACGATCTCCCACTTTAAGACGAAAACCGCATTTAACAATATTAACCCAAGTACCATTGTAGCGAGCATTATGAGGATATGTATCCCATCTTCTTTGTGAGCCATGAATCGCATCGACAACACGACACCATAAAGCATCACCTTCATGTCTATACCTCCAAAGCCATTTAACCAAGAACGCTTTGTTACAATCACCCAGTTTTCGAATGCCCAAACCTCCATATTTTATCGGCTTAGAAACGTCCTCCCATCGCACCCAATGGAGATTTCTACCATCATTGTTACCTCCCCAAAGGAACTTCTTGATTAACCCTTCCAATGTATTAATAACGCTAATAGGAGCTACAAAAAGTGAAAAATAATACGAGGAAAGACTAACCAGGACTGACTTTATCAAAGTCAATCTACCTCCAATCGACAAAGTCTTGGACTTCCATTGCGTTAATCTACTCTTAACCACATTTATTACCGGCTCCCAGCTAAGAATACGATTCATATTAGATCCAACCTTTATCCCAAGATACGAGAACGGAGTAGCCCCCGTTTGGCAGCCCAACTCGGACGCCTTCAAACCCACCTCTTCTATACCTTTGCCCACCCCATATAAAGTCGACTTCTGAATGTTAATCTTTAGACCGAAGCACATATGGAAAATCCGAAGGATACGTCTTAAGCATACCAGATTACTATCAGACCACTCCCCCATAACCATAGCATCATCAGCATATAATAAATGAGATACCACAAAACCACCATTCTCGAACCCAACCCCCCTGAAAGCACCCACGTCGCATGCCTTCTTTATGAGCCCCGAAAAAGCCTCCATCACCATAATAAACAGAAACGGCGAAAGCGGGTCACCCTGACGAATACCCTTCTCACAATTAAACTCAAAAGTCGGGGAGCCATTCACCAGAACAGATGAACGAGCCGACTTGAGAATTCCATCTATCCACATACACCACATTTCTGGAAAACCCATCTGTCTCATGACCGATATAAGAAAAGCCCAATTCACATTATCGTAGGCTTTAGCAAAATCAATTTTAAACAAAAATAATTCTGCCCCCGATTTTCTCGACCAAGATAAAACTTCACTAATCACGAGAGGGCTATCCAGAATATACCTGCCCGCCACAAAAGCCGATTGAGTCTCATTAATAATAGAATCCATAACTGGCTTCAACCTGTTCGCCAAGATCTTCGATATGACTTTACTGGTCACACCAATCAAATTAATAGGGCGATACTCCTCTAACCTCACCGGATCTTTAACTTTCGGAACAAGCATAATAAACGAAGATGAAACTCCACGGCTAAAGGAACCTGTAACCGCAAAATTCTGCACAATACTCATAAAATCCGAAGAGAAAAGATCCCAATACCTTTTAATAAACCGGAAATTGAAACCATCAGGGCCAGGCGCTTTGTCACTACCACATTGAAAAACGACATCCTTTACTTCTTTTTCCGAAAAAGGGCGTGATATCTCCATAACCTGCGATGAACTAAGAGACTTCAAATCATAGCAACGAAGCTTCGGCCGACTCGGGAGCTCTTCTATAAACTTTTCCTTGTAAAACCGAAGGACCTGTTTCTTTATCTCACTCGGCTCATGAACCCAAACCCCATCACGATCCAAACCAAGAATAGCATTAGAAACTCTCCTGTTATTTATCGACCCATGAAAGAATCTCGAGTTCTCGTCCCCCTCCCTAGCCCAATTCACTCTAGACTTTTGTTTCAAGTCTTTAACCTTGTAGTACTCCACTTGTTTTATCCTTTTTTTTGCCTCCTCCAAAACCCAAACTTCTTCTTCCAAGAGATCTCTACCTTCCATGGCTAACTCCAACTCCTTGACCTCCTTACTGAGAAGATCCAATTCCACCATTTCATTAGCGCAAACCTCTTTCTTCCACACAAGAATTCTAGCTCTCAAGATACGGAATTTTTGTAATAACACCACATCCGGAGGGCCAGTGCCATTAAAACTCTCCAACGCACCCTTAACCACCTCGTCAAAGCCTTCCCGATCCATCCAAGAGTTAAAAAACTTAAAAGGTTTTGCACCAAAGTTACTCGTGCCGATCTTTAAAAGCAACGGAAAATGATCCGACCCATCACGATCAAGAACTCGGTAAACCGCATTCGGCCATTTATTGTAAAACTCCCAATCAACGAAAACTCTATCAATCCTACTCAGCTTATTGTTAGCTAAATAGGTGAATTTCCGACCTTTTAAACCAAACTCATGCAATTCGGCTTCCTCCAGGAACTCATTAAACGCCAAAGAATCTACCGCATCAAAGTTGGAATTCCGACGTTCATCCCGGTCGCGCACACTATTAAAGTCCCCGGCCACTATCCATAACCCATCCCCGCTCGCCTTCAACGATTGCACCAACTCCCACACCCTCCTTTTATCCACTAGTTTTTGAGGACAATACACATTAACGATCGTCAGCTTGGAGCCATCGCTTTTAAGGTGCCCCGAAACAAGAAGAACATTTCTATCTTTGACAACCATCTCTTTAACAAACACTTTCGGGTTCCATATGGTAATCAACCCCCCTGACCTACCCGTAGCATCCACACATTCAACCTCAAATGGCCCCTGACCCCATAAATTACCAATATTAATTGAATCCAACGACTCAAACTGCGTCTCTTGAATCAAAATCGCACCCACTTCGTTATCTGTTTTTAGCTTTCTACACCAAACCCACTTACCTCCCTGCCCAATCCCTCTAATATTCCAAGACATAATATTCATTGATCCACCTGTTGAAACCCTTCTTCCAAGACCTCCTTATTCACTAAAGCTTCAAAATTTTCAAACTTCTCAACACCAAGGACATTAGCCAAACTTACTGTTTCATTAACTTCATTGCAATATACCACCGTTTCCTCCACATTCTTTTCGCTAACACTCCCATCCACTTCTTGAACAGCCGCTGAATTAGGAACAACCCCCGAACTGGCCACCTCATTGCCACTAATGGCATAGATGAACCTGTCAATGTCGAATAAATCTTCTCCTTCTCTGGCTCTTTTTTTAGGCCTTTCCTGCCCGGTAGGAGACGGAGATTTTTGCGCCCGCGCCTTCTTACGATAACCTCTACTCTTTTTACCCCTAGCAAACACATTATCATTATCAACCCCTACCGGTTCCATATTTTCCACCTGTAACACATCATCCTGTTGGGCCTCTTTATCGACATTCAGCGAAGCCCCATTTCCATCACCTTCTACTACAACAGACTCCTTTTCAACCGGGTTCACATCAGCCCCAACGTCTATACTCGGCTCAACATTTGAATCTAGCATAACCTCTTCACGTGTACTATTCACCTCCGACTCAGTGTACCCCGAACAATCATCAATACACTCCGGAACCCATTCACCCAGCTCCTCCTCAACCAACACCGAGTACTTCTCATTGTTCCACTTTACACAAACCAAATCATTGACCCTATGCCCCGTTGGTCGAATAACACCCACCAAAGCATAAGAAAGATCAACTGTGGCTTCGTCACACTCCGGTAGTTGAACGACTTCACCAAAAGTACCCGCAATACTCTGAAATACACCTTCATCATAGAGCTTTAACGGAAGTCCATAGATTCTAAGCCATGCAATACGTTCACTACTAATGTCTTGCCCCTCCCATCTTTCTAACGAATCAAAACAAACTCTCCAAACAGCCATGGCCTCAACAAAAGCTTCCATGCATATCTTTGAATCAAACAGTAAAACAACCCAAAGACCTCCCAAGTATCGAATACCAACCTTTGTATGGCCTAGCAGATCCAACCAAACACGTAACTTAGACAATTTCTTCAAATCTGAAACTCTCCCTACGGCACCACACCCTTCCCATAACAATCCTCCCCCACCTGAACCCTGAACCACGATCTCCGGTATAGTTTTCGGCCGCTCAATGTTAAGTAGTGTGTCCCTGAATGACCGTCCATCCCCTTTAGAGCTCCCCACATTACCATCCTCATTCATTGTATCCTCCTTCTTATCACCTAGCCCCTGTTCCTTCTCCTGTTGGTTGTTTGTCATCGGGATCCATTGCTTCTCCCCCTTCCTCACCACTTTCTCTCCATCCACAAAACGAGCAAGAACCACAAACAGTTTATAAGAGCCTATCCACACATCCTTCATCAAACCCTCTAACTCAACCGGCTCCTTAACATTAGCAAAAGACACAAACCCGAACCTTTACCAAGCTTATCAAACTTACGTGCGATATATGTACCTTTGATCGTGCCAAAACCTTTAAACACAGTGACCAGATCCGTAGACGAACAACCATTCGGAAGATTAGAAACAAAGAACTTTGTCACGTTGTCTTCTTTCTGGGACGTCCTCTCACGTTGTTCTGATCTTCTGCCTTTTCTACCCGGTGCATCGTACCATGTATCAACCCAAGGATCTCACTAACCGTGGAAGCCATGGCTCTGTATTCCGCTTTAGCTAAGGAGCGGGAGACAACCGATTGTTTCTTTGTTTTCCAAGAAATAGCACCACCACCCAAGAGAAGCAAATACCCAGTTCTTGAACGTCTTGTGTACGGGCATCCGAGCCAATCAGAGTCACAATAGCGGTCAAAGTTAAAGATCCTTCATGGGGAAGAAGGATGCCTTGACCCGGGGTCCCTTTCAAATACCAGAGGAAATACCCCAGGTCTCCCCCTCGCTTGTACCCCTTTGTCCCTCTAGGATATCCTAGAAATACCCAGGTCTCTCCCTGGCTTCAAACTTATCTCCCCTGGTGTTATTGTTTATAGGATAGGCTAAATAACCAAAGACTCTTAAATGATTGTATATGGGCTTTTAGTTCAATACCAACTCATAAGGGGTCTTATTTTTGACAACCTAGGAAGGAAGACAGTTTATTAAGTACGCAACGGTTAATATGCATTCTCCCCAAAACCTTTTTGGAACATTGGCTTCAAACCTTAGGGCTCGTTCCGTTTCGAGGAGATTCCTATGCTTCCTTTCCACCACCCCATTTTGCTGAGGGGTGTGTGGACAGGTGGTTTCTAATAGAATTCCATTTTTGTTATAAAAATCAATCATGGAATTAGATGTAAAATTTTCACCATTGTCACACCTAACCCTTTTTATGCTTTTCCCATTGGACTTGAATCCGTGATACCCGTCAACGAATCAGGTCAAGATCCGTACACATCTTACTTAACTATGTCATTTCATGTGCATATTAGACACTTTTAGCGCTTACTATACCATTCCTAGTCTAGCAAAGTTCGTACTAGTGTGGAAATTTGATACATTATCCGTTTACGCTTACAACACCTAAATATCCAAGACAATTGGCATTGGACAATCAAGCCAATCACACGCTCAACAGAGAGAAACCGGGTATCCAATTACTACGTACGGATAAAACAACAAAACACGTGACATTGCCAAAGTGGGAATTGCACAATTCCACAATTCCACACAAATCCGAGCAAATTACAATGTATTTCATGAGGTTAACATGTATACAGTCATTAAACATACCAAGGAATAAGCATGTGTTACCATGAGTTAATAACATCCAATAACACATGAATAACCACAAATGACATATGTGTATATATTACATGATCAATAATGTTATTACAACCATACAGGTTAGTAACACACTAGATCAATCACACACATATGTTAACATCCAATAATCCAATTCTATTGATAATGGATATCTATAGCACTCCATAAACCCACATATATCCATGTATAATCGGCCATATCTACACACATATATACACACAACACATCAATCTAGTTAACTAGCTTATAAAAACCATGTGTTGGTGTATATATAATCGACCACCCATATTTATTCATGTACACGATTCCATGTCCATTTTCCACATATAATATTATGCTGAACAATTCACATCTATACACCTATATACACACACAATTGTGAATTAAGCCATAAATCAACATATACATATATAAATACACGGCACACATGTATGTGTGAGTATTACTAAACAAAGGACCAATATCCATATATATATATACACACACACACACACACACATATATATATATATATATATACTAGATAGTTAGACTCTCTTATCAAGCACATGCCTAACTTTCACTAGAAACATATCCAACCAAACTTCCCAACACTTCCAAGGCATGATAACTTACCCCATTTAACTTAACCAATAACCAACTAACAACCACCTTCCCTTTTTTCCCCTATGTTGGTGGCCGAAACAACACACACACACCACCACTTGACAACCTACTTATACCTATTTGGAAACCTAGGGATAATGACACAACAACTATCCTAATATGATAACCCAATTGTTGATGGATCTTCTTCTTTTGTTCCCATTCTCGGCCGAAAACAAGCAAAGGAAAACATTCACAAGTCACTATCAACCATTGTGTCCAAATCTTGCATCAAAAGGGAAATATCAACTCTTTCGTAGCACCTATACCTAGAACACAAGAACCTCCTCTTTTAGCTTGACACCAATCGACCAAGATGAAGCCAACTAAGGACAACTCATTCATTTAGACATACACCAAAATAGATATTAACTTTCTTCATGGATCAACAATCTAGGATTATCACTTGCCATGAGTAGAGATTTGATCACATGGGGACACCCAAACCGATCGGCTATATATGAACCCACAAACCCACTTCATTTTCACAATACACAAACTTACTTCTCTACTCCTTTCTAATCGGCCCTCATCCAAACACCATCACTGCCTACTTTATTCTTTCAATCAATCACACTAACAACCCTACCATCGGCCCTCTAGAAGATTAACAAGGTTTTATCAAGGTTATACAAGTTCACGAACACTAGGTATGTAGATAACCTTCACTACACACTTAATACGTTTCTTTGTAATCAGCTTGATGTTAAACCCGACCTACGACTCTTTTGATCTTGTATATTCGGCCTAACTAACTCTAACATAGCATCATTATGTCACAAACGTTCGATATATTGATCTTTGTTTACATAAACTTCACATATAGTTGTGTATACACTCGCATACATACATAGTGGCACACATGAAATGGAACGGCCCTAGGCATGTTAGGTTCACTAGGCCAAATAAGTAAGTGGAACATATGGACATGAGATTTGGCAAGAAAATATGGTTTTGTCACTAAACAAAATGAGTGGACACACTTGATGCAACTCGGTTTTTGAACCATAAATATACACAATTTTAGATGGTATAAAAGACATACATGTTTATTAGTCCATATGGAACCTCATACAAGTCCATGGAAGTCGAACATGCCATGCACGAATCAGATTTCAAGTCATATAATATACCAAAGTTTCGGCTATGTTACAAAACATATGTTAGACTGATTCAAACATATGTTATTTATAGCCTTAACACTATGATATTGCAAAACATACGAAAACACTTGTATTTCTAAGAATCCACCACACATGTTAGATGGGAATGTCCTATAGCCCATGATGACATGTGGAACCTGTTTTGTTAACAATAGATACGTTTTTACAACAAAACTCCCGGAATTCACGAAACCGTTCACTTTACAAAGTACATAAAATACGTAGTAATTGTCACGTGCATGAACCATGGCCCACATATACATGATACAAGGGTCCACAAGTCGAATGAACAACTTGTATGGTAAACGACAAGAACGTACGACTTACGATGTCCTTGATAATCATAGGGCACCATTTGTCGGCACAGTAGCTATTCCACTTTTCTGCTTTACTAGACCCGATCTTCAGTCACCAAGTGAGTTTCACGGCCCCATTTTACCGTTTTTACATTTTTAGGGGATAAACATGCTACGTTTCTAGTACAATACATTTTGGTGAATTTCTATCATGACTACCATGTGAAACATGAGATATTCGGTTCATGAGATCAATAGCCCTCGTACTTACATTTACACTGTAACCATTAGCTAACAGTAGCCATGGAACACTTAAATAGATCTATTGGGTTAACACCCCCACTCTTGGTTAGTCGTTCTAACCGGTTACATGCAAAATAGTGTTAGTATTCTACTATATATACGTTGTCTTTATTGTACAATGCGTGAGGCACAATAGTCAAGAGGTTTGGTTATGGGACTCATGGTTGGCATAATAATCATTAGATTAGCTAGCTTTGATTGGTCATACATGAATTTCGCAAATACATTACATAGTACATTAAAACTTGTGAACTCACCGACATTATGTTGACAAATCTTTTTACGCATGTTTTTCAAGTAATTGACAATGGATCTCGGGGACTTTAGGGAGAGGTTTGAGTACACACCATGTGGTACCATCATCATCATGAACCAAGATTCAATAACATCTATTATGTAATGGTTTAACATTGAGTCCGGTATTTTCAGACAATTTACATTTTATTTTGATTATGTAAGACAAATTTGAAATGGTTGGTATCTACTATTGTTATATCTTATGTGTTGCTCGAACCTTGTGCTTGAAAACCTTTCGAAATCACATCCCCGTGTTTCTGCCTTGGCGGGGTGTGTCAGAAGCATTTTATGAAAATTTACCAAACATACGCTGGCATCACTTTTGTGCTTTATGAGAAAGACCCACACGGATCTACTAAAATCATCAACTATGGTAAGGAAATAAATTGCCCGTGTGTATGATGGTGTCCAATAACTTCCCCAAATATCACAATGAATAAGTTCAAAACAATGAGTAGTTTAAATGAAAATAAAGGGAAATGATGTTCGGGCTTGTTTTGCCTTAGCACAAGAATCACTACCAAGTTTAATGGAATTACTTTTGAAAAAATCGACATTTGAGAGTTTCCCTTCTGAAGCATGACCAATCTTTTATGCCATGTATCTGGCGTCACCGTCATCGCTCTTCTATTTTCCTTGGTCATATTCAAGTGATATAATCCCCCTTGGCATTCACCTAGGGGTGAGCGAAAATCGGCTCGACCCGAAATTACCCGAACCGAAAATCACCCGAAACCGAACCAATATAATCCAAACAAGTATGTATTCGGTTCTTATATTATTTGGAATTCGGGTTCGGGTCGGCTCCGAGAATAACCGACCTAAGCGCATGTGCAATGATATTGTTATGACTAATATTCAGTGGTGAGGAATAATATCAATAAACGTGTGCTAAAAAGGTAGAGTTTCTGAAATGGGAGAAAAAAACTTATGAACCATTGAATCTGTGTGTAGTTCTTGCATGTTCCAGAAAGAAGAAGAAGAAGCAACAATGAATATATTTTTTTAAAAATATCAGTTTCTTCAAAGCCTATCATGGTATTATGTTTTTCTCTGAAGTACACGAAAAAGAAAAATGAAAGATGAGAGAAAGTTCATCATAGATGATTTATGCTATTGCAATGACATGAGAACTATATCGATGAGGAAAATTAAAATAAAAGTGAAAATATAATGTGTAAGCTAAAACTCTTCGTCAGTTCATTGTCACTTTGGAACTCACAAGCTACTTTTTGTGGTTCAAAACATTGGGTTTCTAAACACCCTTTGAAACTTACAGCTACTTTAGTTATTGTGGATTTGTGGTTTCAAATAAGACAAAACATCATCAAGCACTACTTAAAATAAATAAAATAAAACTGTTAAAATATCAGTCTAAAAATGTGTTTATGTTTTTATCTTTTTACCTTTTACATAACTTTTAGGTAAATGCTATAATAAAAGTATAAATTTTTATACATTGTATATGATATTTATATTTATTGAAGTTATACATGTTTATTATTATTATAAACGTTATTATTAATCATTAGTTAAATGGATATTTTTAAATTTAGTCATTCTGATATTTAGTTATGTAAATTACATACGTACATTTTATGATATGTTATACAACTTTTATTTAATAACATATCAAAAGGCATTGAAGAGACAAAAAGATGAGCTTATCAATGTTAGGTGGAAAGTAGATAAAATACTGGCGTTTACTTTTCTAGATAACTCAACCTACTAAATAAATATATTCCTTATATTTTCATTTTTCATATTTTCGTCTTCCATCTTCTTGTTTATTCTTTTTCTTTATTTTTAAATGCCCTCGAGATTAACAAGGGAAAGAAGTGCAATGCCCACTGGGTTCAAGAATTCCGGGACGACAAACTATCATTTTTTCTTCGCCACCTCACAGATCTACAAGCTCACCTTTCACCACACTCCTATTTGCTCCACTGCTATCATCTTTAGAGTTTATACCTTCTTCTAGGTTATAACACTTACGTAAAATTGTCTACAACTCTTATCTCCCTTCATCTCCACTGTTTTGTTTATATATTCGTTTTTAACAATCAACATGTCGGTCCCGGTCTTATACGGGTAACCAAAGCACCGAAACCTAGTCATACAGAAACCCGATATGAGATTATTGGTCCGGTCCTTGGTCATGGATTCTATATAGATTCGGTTTCGGGTCAGGTCGGGTTTAACCCGGTTCGGTCCGGTTTCACCACTTTGCTCAGCCCTACATTCACCCGCTCCAATCAAGCTCCTCGTTTGTAACCCCTGCATGACAAAAAAGTCAGAAACAAGGTTACAACACATTTTAGATCCTTGCACAAGCGGCTAACCGAAAGAAGGTTATATTTAAAATTTGGTATGTAAAGGGCTCCTCTAAGTTTCACTCCTCTTGGAAGTGATAGATCGCCCCTTCCCTCAACTGAAATGGCACTGCCATTTGGTATGGTAACCGGTGTCTCATTAGGAGTTCTTTTCTTATTCTAGAGAAGGTTGAGCAGATAAGTTATGTATTCGGTGCAACCCGAGTCCATAATTGTAAGACCCATCCCAACTAAACGGGTCTTAACTAGAAATTATAACATAAACTCGGATGGCTTTATAGAAAAGACTTGGTAAATAAACTTTGAATTAACATTTCGAGGCGTTATCCGAAAGGCATGTTTAACACTAGAGTTTTACAAAAGTTTGGTTCAAAATGTACGTTATCCGGACCCATATCCCACCGTAGGCTACGGCCATCAGTCCGTAACCTACGGCCTGAGCCCTGAGCTGTTTTGCTGAAAATCAATCGCCGTAAGCTACGACCTTGAGCCGTAGCTTACGGTTTAAAGCTTTTGGCCGGTTTTCATCAATTAGCCGTAGCTTACGGCTGTAAACCATAAGGTATGGTTTATACCTGCTTGAAAGAGTTATTTTCCCTTTCTAGGTCCTGCACCAAACCTCCCTTCAAGTGCAACTCCTAACCAAGTTTCAGGGCCATTCGGGACTTGAAACGGCTTCTAAGTAAGGGCTTAAAAACACGCCTAACAAATTTCCAAGGTCGCATTCCCCTTTTTATTTTAAATCAACAACATCTATCTACCACTATACAAGGTCGGTTAATTGACATATTAAAAGTTTTGACATGAACATACCTTGTATGCTTAATCGCTTTCATAGATTCATGCCACGGATCGAAATAAATCAGTTTCCTCAAGTTCCAATTGACAATTTAAGGTTAGAACGACACTTATCATGTATTGGATCCTTGGACCATTATTCAAGCTAGCAAGGCAAAAGTAGTACTAACCAACTATGCATATTTTCTATAAGTCTCTTGATTATTGTTTTCATTAAGAGACAATCATAATTAATTGTTTATCAAGAGTCGAACTTTCACAACTTTCTCTAATGCATCAATAGGCTACATCTTACGATATAATTATAAAGTTACAAAGATTGAGTCCTAATGGACTTACCTCCAATTTCATGGACTCAAATTACCCATTCAACCCGTTCAGGCTCCTAGTGAGTTCACATAAGTTCCTAGTGAACATCTAAGGTTTTTTCAGTCCTTAAATTAATCAGGTTGACTATATAGTGACCACACATAACTAGTATCGCCTAAGCGACCCGTTTCGTGCATAATCGAGTGACACCTTCATCATAAGCATACACGAACATAATCATTGATTTAGGCAAAACAAAGGTTATCTTAGTGTATAATTTGCTTGGATGATTCGTTTTAGAGCTAATGCAAGCAAAAGCCCTTTGATTTCACCTTGATTGAGCTTGATTATTGATGGCACATTAGATCGTCACAAAGCTCGTCTTGTTGCTCAAGGTTTCACACAAATTCCGGGTCTTGACTTTCAACATACCTTTAGCCCAGTGGTTAAAGCCTCCTCCATTCGCATTGTTCTCTCATTAGCTGTCATTAATCGATGGTCTCTCCATCAATTGGACGTGAACAATGCATTTCTTAATGGTTTTCTATCCAAAACTGTCTTCATGGAGCAACCGCGTGGTTTTGTGGACCAACGCTTCCCAAATCACGTTTGCAAACTCAACAAGGCCCTCTATGGCCTCAAACAAGCCCCTCGTGCTTGGTTTTAGCGTCTTAGCGCTTTTCTCATATCCTACGGCTTCACATGTAGTCGTGCGGACCCTTCTCTATTTGTCTTTCATAAAGGTACCTTCGTCATGTACCTACTCGTTTATGTGGATGACCTCATTCTTACAGGAAATAATTCCACATTACTTGGCAACTTCACAGCTCGTTTACACAAGGAGTTTGCAATCAAGGACCTCGGTTCCTTGAATTTTTTTCTTGGGCTCGAAGTTGTCCACACGGCCGAAGGCCTTTTCCTTACCCAAACCAAATACGCGAATGATATTCTCATTCATGCTGGTTTAACCGAAGCTAAAGCTTGTCCCTACTCCGCTTTCCACATCCGACACTTTCACCATGGATGGTACTCCCTTCTTGGACCCTACCACCTATCGCTCCCTTGTCGGCGCTCTTCGGTACTTGACCATTACTCGACCCGACCTATCTTATGCCGTTAACCAAGCCTGTCAACATCTTGAGGCACCGACTGAAAAACACTTTCAGCTGGTTAAACGCATTCTTCGATACGTTAAGGGTACCATCTCTCATGGCCTTGTCTTCACTCGTCCCACCTCTTCCTACATTTTAGGGTACTCGGATGCCGATTGGGCCAGGTGCATCGAAATAAGGAGATCAACTTACGATTATTTCATATTTTTAGGAGGCAATTTAGTTTCATGGAGCGCAAAGAAGCAGCCAACCGTTTCACGTTCTAGCTGTGAGTCCGAATATCGGGCAATGGCTATGCTGCTGCTGAAATAGTTTGGATCACCCACTTGCTAAAAGAACTTCATGCTCTTCCACCAGCACGTCCTACTTTATTATGTGATAACAAAAGTGCCTTGTTCATGAGTCAGAATCCGGTTTCTCACAAACGTGCCAAACACATCGACTTGGACTATCACTTTGTTCGGGAACCAGTTATGTCTGGGAAATTAAACACTAAGTTTGTTCCTACCAAGCTTCAACTTGCTGATATTTTTACAAAGAGTCTGCCCTGACCACAGTTTGAGTTCTTTCGCAACTTGCTTCGGGTTCAATCACCGCCGTTTCGCTTGCAGGGGTATAAAAGATAATATTACAGCTAGCATTATCAATCAACTCCTATAATCTCTCCTCTTAATTAGCATTATTTTGTAGTTAATTGTATTTATTTTATTCAATCATTTCCTTGTATTGTTTATGTAAAGTTTCTATATAATATATTAATATCAAATCAACTCTCTGCAATCATTAGAGAGTTTTGTGTATCACAATTCACAACAGTAAATCGGTACGTTTACATCTTGGAACGTTTACATATTCGTCCATGAACATTCTCCTCGAGCCTTTTCAAAGTCTTGGCCACAATATCCCGAGTTGGCTGCAAAATCCAATATTCAAATTACAAACTTACACATGTCAAATGAGTCTATAAAAAAGTTTAAGGCATTATGAGATCAGCAACTACTTACTTGTAATTTGTATTCACCATCTTGTAGCTTTTGTACCCCACCAACCCTTATGAGATCAGCAACATTATACTAGAAAATAATTTCCATAAAATGTTATATTGTAAAGTACAGATGATCATGATGGAACTATCATTCTAATAAGTTGTTACATTACCTCGTTATCAGCAAGACCGAATAATGCAAATGCAGCTTTGTGTTGCACGCTAGCGTTACTAGAATCCAGAAGTTTCAATAATGGAGGTATGCCGCCACCATGTGCAATACCAGCCTGGTTGTACCCTTTACTATCAGGAACCATGTGGATTTAAAAATCCGGGTTCAAATAAACAAATTACAAGACGATTTGATTACCTGTGCCAATCTTCCTAAGGCGAAAGTTGACATCTCCCTTACTTGAGCATCTGGTGACTGCAACAATTCAATTAGTGGAACAACAGCACCTCTTTGAACTATGTCAATCTGTAAAAATAATTATTAAGGTTGGAAATTCACATTTAAATACTGTGTATAGAAACGAACATAATAAACGAATTGACATTTCTATCAACCTTGCAATCTGTATCACCAGCAGCAAACTGTCCAAGCAATAAAGCAGCTTCACGTTGGCTATCGGAACAGCTTGAGCTGTTGATAAAAGGAAGAAAGTTCAAGAATATGTTTAAAAAGTATAAAATTGAAGGTAATCAAGTGAAGGAAATATTCTGTGTGTTTGTTAATTGGAAGGTTAAATATTCAAGTACTACTCTTTGCACAAGGGAGTACTAATTCTTTTTTTGAAATGCAAATGTAGATCAAACATTTAGATGATATATTCAAAGTCCAACTAGGGTACTTTTAGGTGTAGATGATATACTCAAGTGCACATCAAATTATTGTTTACGCCGTATATCGTTTGCATTATTCCAATAATTCAGGACAAAATCAGTAAAGTTGATTAATTTGATTATATAGTTGGTTGAGAAATGTCATTCTTTTTATCATGAAGCAAGTGAAAGCGTTACCTTAAACACAAGCATAAAGGCACACCAACTTACCTAAGCAATTCAATTACAGGCTGTAACGCTCCAGCAAGAAGAACTTCCTTCTTTATGTTGGGGGATGAGTGGACGAGATTCCCAATTACACCAACCTAAGGCATCATCCAGAAAACATTTATATCTATAAGCAACCTAAGGCATCATCCTGACACGAGTGCATAAGGTGGTCTATAGTTACTCGCAGAGCCCTAAGAACCAAGGGTTTGTGATAGGCTTTGTGATTCAAAAAGGGATAGCTGCACAGCTTGTTAGCCTGCTTACTCACCATCTAAATGTAACTTGTTTCAAGATTGTTATGAAATAAAAAAGTAAGGAGAAGTGTGAGATTTGATCATTCATGAGATGAAATAAGAACTTACTGCTTCATAGTGAATTGCTGCATCTTCCGACCGAAGCATTAGAATAAGTGTGGGCAAAGCATTGCAGTCAACTATCTGTAGATTGTCGGAGAACTATAATGTTAAAAAAAAAAAACTAAACGATTGGTTCCCAAAATGCATTCTATTAGTCTAGAAAGTTATCAACCTGAGTTTTGTTTTCCTCATTTTTGAAAGCTAAAGTACGCAGGGCTCCTGCAGCCGCTCTCTGCACCTTAGCATCGATGCATTCAAGCAATTCAACAAGACGAGGGATTCCGCCTTCAACTCTGAACATGAAAAATGTGATGTCAATTGTCAAACAAAGTGTAACAAACAATTTGTAATGGTAGATGGTGCAACTAAAGTCACCTAACGCGGGTCTTGATGCTGCTATTCTCATGAGCAAGGTTTGTGATTGCATCTGCTGCTCTTCTTATAACACTGTTGACTGCTCGAGAGTTCTTGCCATCTTTGTGTCTCTTAAGCAGAGCAACAAGATGTGGTACAGCTCCAGCATCAACAATGAGTTGTTGATACTCAGGCTGTCAACAAAAGGAATCACCAACAGTATCTCTTCAGTAATGATTACGATATATTAAAACTTTAGATTGCAATTAAACAAAGGACTCTCATGTAGATAAATACTTTACTTAGCGTCTACTATTTTCTCAGCTTGGTAAGCTAGAGGATGACCAAGACGCAATAATTACAAGGGAAAATCACCAAAATGGCCATCTTGACCATCAAATTTTACAAAATAGCCTTTGAATTTAAAAAAAAAAATTCTAATTACAAAAAAATTCTATTTTGTTTATCTCATTGGTAAAAATAGTCAATTTGGTAATTTCCCTAATCTTCTGGCAAAGGGGTCATACACAATCATTAAAGGCAATTTGACTGACTAATGGCATGCTATCAAATAACATAATTGATGAAAGAGTTGATAAAATGTACAAAGTAATTAGCAAAACACAACTAATATCAAACATGTCACAAAATGTACAAGCACCTTTATAGCAAGAAGTCCAAGGGTAAAAGCACTTCTCTTCTCCACTTCATGCTCATAAGGCCTTTGTTCTGCAACTTCTTTCCACTCTGGAGCTTGAAGATGCCTAACAAGCGCCGAAACAATCCCGGATTCTACAATTATATCCACAATATCCTCTGCAATCATACAAAAAATGATCATAAAGGCCTAGATCAGTTAAAACTTAAAATAGAAACACCAAAACACGAGAATGAACAAACTCGCCCGCCTCTTTTTATTATAAACCAACGCACAAGAAGTCAAGAGATACAGTAATGTTAACCATGTATTCTTTCCACTCGTCTCGGTTTGTAAACGACCTGAGCCCAAGCTAAGGTAAGTTCGACTCGTGGCTCGCTCGTTAGTTGGCCTGTTGGCTCGCTCGTTAGTTGGCTCGTTTAAATTAAACCCTAAATTACAATTTATGTAAATTGTAACAAAAAATATAACATATCATCTAACTAAAAATATTCTACGAGTCAAATATCTATATGACCATTTTTTTTATTTTCCAATGAAAAAATAAGTACAAAAATATAAAAATGCACTATTTATTTCGCATTATTAGTCAAGTAATTCTCGTGAGCCGGCTCGGTTCGACTCGATTTTAAATGAGCCGAGCCCGAGCCCAACATTTAGGCTCGTAAAATAAAGGGGATCGGCTCGGCTCGATTTATGAATGAGCCAAGCCTGAGCCCACCCTGGTTCGGACGAATGCCACATATACATAATATCATCATAAACTAAACATTGATACCGTTCTTGGAGAGCTCGGAGAGGATATGGATAGAACGTTTAACTAGCGCGCGATCTGCTTCCGCCGATGAAACAGTAGAGTTGATCAGGATTTTGACATGAGCACCAATTTCAGATGCTAGATCATGTTTAGCAGCAGCGTCATCAGATGATGGGATGTTTTGATCTGCGATCAGTTCGTGTTCGTCCTCCGGCTTCCTCTTCATGTTTCCTAATCCTCTCACATGTTGTTGTTCATGGTTCTCCATGAGAAAAAGAAGAAGAAGACGAGAGAGAGTTGAATATTGTATCTTTGAAATGAACCAAAAGTCTTTTATTAATAGTGCATGGTTGACCCACGTAAACCACTAACACTATTATTATTATAAGATAATTGCAAAAATAAACATTTGACCAAAGTCATTTGTAAAAATAGACATAGTATGCGTCTAAACAACAGGGACGAGACACGTGTAAAGCCTTCAGACGCCTTAATTTTTAAGGTCCCTGCGTCTAATCTTTAGACGCAATCCTTTTTCGTGTCTAAAGTTAAGATGCGGAGACCTTAAAAATTAAGGCGTCTAAAGGCTTTACATGTGTAATCGTCTGATTGGTAAACGCAAAGAGTGTCTTGTCCCTGTTGTTTAGACGCATCCTATGTTTATTTTTGCAAATTACTTTGGTCAAATGTTTATTTGTGCAAATATCCGTTATTTTATTCCATATGTATAAACGGATTCAATGAATACAAATGGTCTTCTAAACTTATAAATGGTGGTGGGTCTGATTAGGGAAGAAGACAATGGGGGAATAAGACAATTTTTTAAGTGACTTGACCAAATTGCCTCTGACTTAATGTCAAAAAGTTAACTGGTTTAAGTCATTGAACTGTTTTGCTTATTTTCTCAAAAGTCACGGATTGTTCAAACGATTTTTAAACGTTTGGACTGGAGTGATATATTGGCCAAAACCACAGGAACGGTTTTGGTAATTTACTCTTTATATTTCAAAAAGATAGATGAATGAATTGGATTGACGTTTGGAGGATTAAATCTAGGGAAAATAACGAGAATAGCCCGTTGACCAACACATTTACGAGAATAGCCCCGGAGACGTCTCATTGGAGACGGTTCACGATTTTCAAGTCGTCTGAGGCGTCTCTCGAGACGGCTTGGGACCAGCCAATAGAAAACCACCCCGTCTATCCATGACGTCAGAAAAAACTCCACGTCTACCCATGACTTCTCCGGTGTCGTCTCCGGAGCCGTCTCCGGTGACGTTTTTTTTTTAACAAATCATCAAAAAAACCATGAAAAACATAAAATAAACGTGCATAAAAACATAATAAACATAAGATTCATTCTATTAATAAAAACATAAAACAAATACATAAATTATTACAAAAGTTAAATAAGCTACACGTTAAGACGGTCCCTTATCATTTGCCAAGCAGACACATGTTTGAATTTTTTGTGCTGCTTGGATTGATACTGTTTTTTGGTATATCTGATGGCCTCGTCTTCGGGCATGTCTGAAGGTACCGATCGAAGTGTTCGATAGTGGTACCCCGTTGAAGAGCTGACACTTCGTGTTCAATTCGTTCCACGTACGGCTAAGTGAGTCGATGGTTTGGTCTGAGCCTCCCACCAACCGATTGTATTCATGTAAGATACGGTACCACTTGTTTGTTGGGTGTGGGCTATCTTCGACATGTTGCCACGCTGATACTGGTGTGATTTCTTGTTCCTCTATCCAACGTTGGGGTGCCATTTTCTTTTGTATGAATGAGACGGTGGTAATGGTAGTGGTAGTAGAGGAGTCGGACGGAGAATGGGACGGAGAATGGTATATATAGGGGGAGGTGGAAGACTGAATAGTCGGACAAGAAACCAGAGACGTCTTGGGACTCACCGGAGACGTCATGGGTAGACGTGGCGGTTTTCTATTGGCTGGGCCCAAGCCGTCTCGAGAGACACCTCAGACGGCTTGGAAATCGTGAACCGTCTCCAACGAGACGTCTCCGGGGACTATTCTCGTAAATGCGTTGGTCAACAGGCCATTCTCGTCATTTTCCCTTAAATCTACATGTTCTGTTTTAACGAAAATATTTCATGTTTGGATTATTGATATATTTAAGTCATCATGACCTGAAAAAGGTGTTGAATTTTATCAGTCATCCGCGACCAGCATGAACACTAAATGGTGGTAATGTTCCCAGCCCACCTCATCCCTTGTGAATGCATCTTCTTATACCCATACAATCCATATACCATTTTTCTCTATCTTCACTTGTCTCAAACTCCTTACATGTGAAATTTGTTGGAGTTTATGTGTGAATGTGAGTTGGTCTTGTCCCACATTGGTTGGGGAATGAAAACTAGATTGGTTTATAAGAGGAAACCAAATTGGAAGGAATAAAATGTTTAGTCACTTTATACGTGGTCACCTACCCGCGCGCGCAGGGGGGGGGGGTGCAAAAATGGGTTCTGGTTCGGGAGGCATTCTTGAACCAACGCGACGCCCGCATCTGCGGACACGAATGCAGCTCGAAAAACCCGGGTCCGCGCGACACGGCTTTTTGCTAACCGTTTTAGTTTTGTGACTATGACAAGAAGACTGTTACGAGTCTGGTGTTGATGTTCCAATTCAACTGCAATTAATCTCGATTAATTGTCATTAATCTAGTGTTTTTATTAGTGTTATTATTGCTGCGGATGTTTCATGTGCAGCTTTAATGGCGATTAATGTGCAGCCAACGGTTTCATCTTGGTGTGTTAAGACTATAAAATGTAGCATAGTCTTGTGCAGAATATATACAACAGAATTCGCAAAGGCGGTTCTGCACCCATTACTCAGACACACATACAGAACCATAGAAGCAACCAATTTCGATTTCTTTTCAGGCAAGTGGGATAGTCCGGCAGTGCACCGTCACTGTTTCGAACCGGAGTACCCTGGGAACAGACGAAGAATCTGTTTAAGGGAATTGTGTCAAACACAAGCCCGGTTCCTTTTCTTTAATCTGGTTCGCATGGTCTCTTCCTGTTTGTTTCAGTTCAGATTCGTATCAACCTCCATTTTGCTGCTGATGGTGCAACGACTATGATGCCTGTGAGCATCATGTACGAGAGGCATTGTAGCGATTACAATGTAAGTTTTCTAACAAAATTCTCATCCGATCAATGATGCACCAAAACCTATAATCGACAACATCAAGAAGTACTCCCAATTAAACCTGATGACTCGTTCCTATAGTTCAGATGCGATATTTTAAGCAACTCCTTTGGTGTTCAAACAATCCCCGATGATGAGATGAGATGATAGATTGAAAACTTTTCTAAAAAAGGACGATGTGACGATGGATTTGGGACTGCTGCGATTGCATGGTTAGGGCAAGTAGGACAAACAAATAACAATTTGAAGCACATGTACTTTGATTAGGTCTTTTCTTTATTTGTCTCCTATTATAATATAGTATCAATCACAAATAATTATGTAAATAAACAATCAATCACAAATAATAATGTAAACAATGTATAATGATAGTAAACCCTATAATTTTGTTGTCAAAAGTGACGCAGATTTTGTGATGCATGCATTGTTGTGCGTGACCATTATGTATAGCATTGGGTGCACCACCACCATCTTCACGTCGCAAAAATAGATTCGAAACAAATGTTGATGGTAAATATTTTCTAGCAAAAAGATAACAATAAACATTCATTTAATACAAGTAAATAAACTAGTGGATAACAACATAAAAAATAACCATACACAGATCTATACTTGTAAAATTCACACAGATATATGCAAACACACATTTAAATATACCCCGATAATTGTGGATACGACTTAATTACATGGATGGTCCTTGTGCCTTGCACATATTGCAACTTTGATTCTCAGAACTTTGAAATTATATAGATGCTCCTGATGGCAGGGCCGGCCAGAGGGGGGTGCGGGGAGGACTCCCGGCCCGGGCCCGATGTTCTATGGGGCCTAGTGAGCAGTGGCGGAACTACAGGAGGTCCGTTGACCCTCCGACCACCGAAGTTTTTGCTAATCGGAGATACTTCAAAGAGAAACTATGTTGAAGTTTGAGCCTTCAAATTTTACCTCATGTAGAATGGTTACAATGGAAGAAAAAGAAGTGTGAACATTTATGTTTTGTTTTGTTTTCCGGCCGGCGAATTCAATTGTTCACGGAGATTGATAAAAAAGAAGAAGGCAGAGGTATTTAACTCAAATGAAGTGGAGAGTGTGTAATGGTAAAATAGTTGATTGGACTACACAAAAGTTTGACCAAAAATACTACACATTATAAAAACCATTAAAATATTGAAGTATTCTATAATTTTCTTTTTCTTTTATTAGTGTATTTTATCTTTTGGTAAAAGTTGTGTTTTTATTAATTCTCTTTTTTTCTAATCAACACAAAATAGGCTAGATAAGTTTTTACTGATTATTTTAATATACACAAGTTTATTTATGTAGTTATCAGTTGGTTCTAATAGTTATTTTATAAAACTTATTCTATTCTATTATCAATTCTATTATATATATCTTGTGAATAACTTTTTATAAAAAATAACAGTAACCAAACATTAAGGTTTCATTAAATTCATTAAATATTAATAGCATGTGTGTTAATCAGTAACCATTTATTCAAATAATATTACGACCCTCCAGTGGTTCCGCCACTTCTAATGAGGGCTGGCTTTGACAAGACCATTTTATACCTCCAGGCTCCCGTGAGACCATTTTATACCTTGACCCTTCCAAAATATAGTCGGTAGAGATGGAGAACAATGTTGGTGGGAAGATTCCAGTTCGAATTAGTGGTATTTGTGTTGCTCGACGCTGGCTCCGGCAACAGGAACACTACTAGAAAATTAGGCAGTTGTCACCGAAAATTGCCACCGAATAAAATGGTCACAAAATTAGCCACCGTTTTCCCACCGAAATCTTAATGGTAGCAAACTATATGACACGGTCACAAATCGGTTGCAAACTTTGCTACCGTGTATTTTTGATCGCAAAACAGTGATAAATATGTGAAAAATATTAAGATTGATGAGAGTTGCCATCGCTTTCACACCATTTGGTTTGTGACTGTTTTAGCGGTAGCAATATCAGGTAGATAGGTAAGGGGGAAATAATTAATTTTTCAGCGCCTTTGATCCCAAAATTTAAGCGAAACTCCATCATTCAATCTCTCCAAAACCTAATCGCCGTCTATTGAACCATCTATATTCGTCTGCAGTAACATCACTGCCGACGATCTGGCGATTCCAGTGCTTAATTGCTCCAAAACCTAACCGTCTTCATAACCCCAAAACCCTAATCTCCCCCAAAAGTAGCAGCCGTCTGACTTATACAACAACATCGTCATTTGATTCTGGCGATTTTAGACTTGGAATTGTTCTATTTCTCCGAAGGTGAGTAAAACCCACTATTATCCTGCTATTATATGTTATAGAATACATAACGTAGGTCCTTGTTTATCTTTTTCTCCATGTACAAGCACCAAAATATGAACAATTAGACCATTCACCCTCATTTTGGTATGTTTGTATTTATATATTTTTCTTTGTATTCAAGGTTAAAGATGTGATTTTGCTTATCATTCTCACATTTTCTTCATTAATATTCTACATGAACACTAGTCTCATCTTTTTATCTATTTGTTAGTGTGTACCAGACACCTAGTCAATTACAATTCCATGATTTTGCTTAACCAGACTTACTCAGGTATCTACTTGTCTTACCTCCTTGATATTGTCAATATTTTGAAGATATTTCAACCTATGGTTCATCCAGTCTATCAAGATCCCCCTCTGAATTAAGGTGTAATGTTAGTTAAACTAATTAATTAACTAGTTCATGTTACATCACTACCAAGCTAGTCTCTGTCTCTATTGTTCTATATTATATGCATCCATGGCTTTTATTTGTAATTTAACTAGCCTTCTTTTATGGTTAGGGATGTAAAGGAGATAAGTAGAATTTGGCAAATGTGAGCTTGTATGCAATTTGGGCAAACTGAATTGGTCGGTTACTGGTTAAAATGGATACCTTTTCTATTGGCTGAAACAAGTGGGACAGGGATGACCAAAACACTTTTTCTCCAAAGTTTTAAATTTATTATAAGTAACTGTGCTTGACATGATTGCTAGAGCTCTTATTTACAATATTAGTTTCATGCATAGATCGACTAGGAAGTTCTATGCACTAAAATACACTATGTGCAGCTTTCAATTCATTTTATGCATTTAACCCATTTCCTGCTTACCTAAACTCTTTGTAACCATTTTAATCGCAACTGATAAAACATTATCCAAGTCGACCCATCCATAAGTAAATGGCTCGTAATCAATTGTACCTCTAAGTAGCTCTAAGAGATAGATACAAGAGTTAATATTAGCTAGAAAAGTTAGGATGTTTTTAATTTGACCTCTGTACTATCAACTAAATAACTTTTGTAGAAAATATGGATAATGTATTAGACTTAATATAGAATGCTATAATGAAACTTTACTTTTTATTTATGTTGGTGGTGATTGGTCATGAGTTCTGTAGAGTTGAGACAAGTTATGCTGACAATTCTCTATTGGAAATGTTTTGAATTAGGGAACCTCAAAAGATGAATAGTTATTTGACCATTTTTTATCTGTATGTTGACCACTTCTCCATTAATATTATTTGCATTTGCATATTTGTAAAAATATCTAATGGTTTTTCAATATACTTACGATTTCTTTTGTTGTAGATATGGATCGAGGTAGTTCTTAAGCTGGTAGTCGAGGTGTTGGGCGAGGCATTAGTCAAGGCAGCCGATGAATGAGGAGTTTGGCGTAGTGGTGGTGGTCAATTTTGTTCTTCCCCAACCAACTTGACCCATTATCACTTTATTTAATTCTAACTTCTTGATTCTATTCATTGGTCGTTTTGTAGATTAAAAAGTTGAGCTTGTGGCTCGGGTTGTTGGCTGAAAAAATAGATAAGGCGGATAAAGATGTTATGCTCAATACGATGTCACAAATTGAAGCTATGTTAACAGTTACGGCTCGAAGATAGGCTACATACATATGGTTTTGAATGTTTTGATGTTTATCATATTAGGATTATTTAGTTTATTTGATGTTTTAGTTGGTATTTTCATTAGAATGTTAAAAACGGTTTTACTGAACAAAACTATTTTATATAATTTGGGGATTTTGTGAATTTATTGGATTCTTTTGTATAATTTTGTAATGTTATTGGATTGTCTTGTATAATTTTGTAATTTTATCGAAATTTAATTTTGATGAAAAAGCTGGAAAAATGGGAAATCTGAAAATAGGGTACGGATATGGTGGAAAATATTAAATGCGATCACTAAATGGTAGCAAATGTTCAAGGAAGGCGGTGGCAAAACGGTGACAATATAGGTAGCTAAATGGTACTAAAAAGGTGGCAAAAGAACCTGATGTAGCAAACATAGAGCGGTCACAAATAATTTTGACCGTTTTTTGTGGTGGCAAAATTATGGTAGCAAAATATAAAAGTGGTGGCTATTTGGTGGCATTAGGGCAACTCACACGGGTGTTTTTTTCACCGCATTTTTGGTGGCAAAATGGTGGCAACCGGGCAATTGAAACCGTTTTGTGACCAAAAATGCGGTGGCAAAAGCCCTATTTTCTAGTAGTGGAACTCAGGAAGAAGACGACCTAGGGGGCACATTTTTCGCGTCTCAGCCCGGGTACAGGAATTCTCGGAGCCGGCCCTGCCTGATGGTTTGCAATCTATAACTTTGACCGTGATGTGCCATCAATTACACATATTTTACATGCATATTTAGTCTAAGAATATGGTGTATTTGGGCTAAATCTGTTAATAAATGCTACATAATCGTTCCTATCATGGATTTTCGGGAATTGAAGCTCCAACCCGAAAATAAGCAGTTCTAGGACAAAAACAACACAAAACGGAGATTCCTGAAAACACAAGATCAAATGCATGTCCCAAATATGTGTAGAGACTCCCCCAAGGCAAAATAGGCGGCAAAATCAACCTAAACTTAATTTACTGAAAGCTATCATGGGGTTCGTATGACTTCTAGTAGTCCCATGCTAGATCTAAGGTAGGGGTGCAAACAAGCCGAGCCGCTCGCGAGCTACTCGAGCTCTGCTCGGTAAAAAGCTCGAAACAAGCCGAGCCTTATCGAGCTTGAGCGTAAAACAAAGCTCGTTTATTTATCGAGCCTGAGATCGAGCCTGGCATGTGAAGCTCGTTAGGCTCGTCGAGCTTCATTTAATATTTAATGATATTTACCGCTCGTTTAAAGTTGTTTAGTAAATGAGCCCCAAGCGCGAGCTTCATTTATCGAGCTCACGAGCTTAAACAAACTATTAGTTATACTATTTTTATTTAGTGTATTAACTAATTGATAATAAACGAGCCGAACCCGAGCCGAGCTCGAGCTTGAGAAATTGCCAACGAGCCGAGCTCGAGCTTTGAAAACTAAGCTCAAATCAAGCTGAGCTCGAGCCCTTATAATATAATCGAGCTCGAGCTCGATCCTGGTCAAGTTCGGGCTCAGCTCGGCTCGTTTGCACCCCTAATCTAAGGTGAGGATTCCGATAGTGAGACAGATCCTTCGGGCTTCTGATATCCAAACAATGGCCTTTGAAGTGGACCAGATCCGGGTGACAAGTTTCTTGTATCGCACCAGATATGTGAGTGGTTTTCTTGATAAAGGTTAGATACCTACTGGTGCACCCGTGGTCTTTGAGCCACACACCTTGAGGATTATGTTTCTCATTTGTTAAGGTTATCATTCACAAGGCTTGTAGGTTAAGGGTTATCATTGTTAAGTCATTTAATAATCACTAAACCAAACTTATATTTATTTGATCACTAAATATTTAAGTTGTCAATATTATTTATAAAGTAATATCTTTATCAATCGTCGAAGTTTAGGAAGTGGTTTGGAGTTGTTTAAATATATAAAATATAAATATTATATAAAGTTAAACATAACAAGAATACTTTATCTATCTCTCATTAGTACAAAGTCGTTTACCACTTAGGAGATTTCTCACCATAACTAATCATTCGGTACGGAAAGTGAGAGTTAAGGGAGAAAGAATTAGAATACGCAGTGCTTAAATGAGCGGTTTTGCGGTGGTTTGGGTAGTGTCTAAAAGCAGGACCTAAAACGTTCCAATAAACTGTACAAAGGTTTGTTTCACCTATGTGATCAAAGGTTCGATCCCCACTTCCAACATTTATGGTTTGGTATCCGGGTGAAGATCCAATACGGTTGGCGCCGGTTCGAATCTGATGGGCGGCGAGGTTTTACCGAGTTCTATAACGCTGTCGTGCCTTCGGGCGGATTGAACATGTATGTCATTCTTTCACACATGCTCACTTAATACATCGGAATCGCATATCATCATCATCATCATATCATTATGATGACATATCATTTGATACCAATTTGGTTATGTTTTTTTTCAGATTCACATCATAGCTTTAGAGTGTCTTGAGGAAGTGACAAAGTTGTACAGCGACTTCACTCGAGCAAGAGGTGCACAAAAAAATTAGAAGTAGGTTTTATGAGTTATTGAGTGTTGATCCTTTACAAAAAAAAAATCCTCAAAAAACAACATATTCCTTTTATAGTACACACATTTTGTCATTTCATAGAAGATTTGTCTATCCCGGGGGGATAAACTAGTCTTTATCTTTATATATAATAAAGCAATTGGGGTGGAGACACATGACACTTAATGAGGCTATCTCCATTCTTGAATTCCCTCCAAAACTATTAAAGTTCTCTTCTCTCTCATGTGCATGACACATGCATTCCCCTCACGATTTTTAAACATTAATAACTTTTTTGTATGAGATTTAAAAAAATTACACCAAATTAATGAGCGTTTTATTATCTTTCTAAAGCGTACCATAGTGGTATTAAAAAAAACAATTTTTAGTAGGTTTTTTGTTTATGCAAAAAAAAAAAAACACAATGCACAGTACAGTAAAAAAACACAAATCTGCAGTAGAAACAAACACAATGTGTTATTTTTTCTGTTCATTGTGTTATTTTCATCTGTTCATTGTGTTTTTTGGTCTCGTTCATTGTGT
Organism: Ambrosia artemisiifolia; assembly: GCA_032199755.1. Taxonomy (NCBI): domain Eukaryota; kingdom Viridiplantae; phylum Streptophyta; class Magnoliopsida; order Asterales; family Asteraceae; genus Ambrosia; species Ambrosia artemisiifolia. Next base: position 52,995,025 of record CM063520.1, read on the forward strand.
TTTTCAGTTCTGATCATTGTGTTTTTTTGCTGCATATTGTGTTTTTTCTTCCGAATATGGTGTTTTTTTACGGTGCATTGTATTTTTCTGTTCATTGTGTTTATCTAAGTTACCATTTGTGTCTTTTTACGTTAAAGTCATATTTAAACTCAATAGTCAATTTAGTTTCGATTGCTCGTATGTTTTTTTATTATCCATCTTTCTACCCTGTCAACATTTTCTTTTGAAAGCCAAATACTTACCTAGGTTTGTGTTCTCTTGTTATTAACAGTGTATGTTAGGTCTTTTAGTTTTAGACAGGGTTATTAAAAGTGTATGTTAGGTCTTTTAGTTTCAGACAGGTAATGAACCCTTACTTAAATAAACATCGTCTATCATCATCATCATCATCATCATGATGACGTATCATTTGATAACAATTTGGTTGCTGTTTCCAGATTCGCATCGCAGCTTTAGAATGTCTTGAGGAAGTGAGAAAGCTGTATAGAGACTTCATTCGAGCAACAGGTGCACACGTATAATTAGAAATACGTTTTATGAGTTATCAAGTGTTAATCTTTTACAAAAAAAATAATAAAAAAATATAATCTTCTAAAAAGCAGCCTATTCCTTTTACGATACACATTTTAACACTTCATATTAGATTTGTCTATCTTGCGAAGCTCCCGGGGGATAAACTAGTTTAATAATAATAATATAATAGTGATGGATTTGGTTTAAATGAGAACATTTGGCCAAATTGAGAACTGAGAGAACCATTATGGACCACAAATTTCTCTAAGGCAAAGGTTTTTTTTTTGCTTAATCGCAAGTTTTTTTACAAGAATATTTTTTTTTATTTTTCATTTATACATGTGTGTATATATGTGTCTAAAACTACAAAAACTAGTGTTCTACATATATGTACATACATGTTTTGTAATGTACATATATGTGCAAATATTCAGAAATGATTTCACATACATGTATTTAAAAAAAACTTTTATTTTACCAAGTTCAATAATCAAATTAAAAAATAAAACTAAATATCTATAACTTATAATAAAAGAATTGAACTTTGATGATGTGGCATTCAATGGAGGCCTCAACCCCTCATTGAATGTGCCATGTGGCATCATGTAGGATTTTTTAGTTTTTGAGTTTTTTTAATAAATCTATATATATTATAATTATTTTAGGAAAAGATAATAATTTAAAAACAAAATTAAATTTTCTCTCTAATATTTTCTCCCATAACTTTTAAACGTTAATATCTTTTATATACGAGATTTTTTTAACGAAAAAAATTACACCAAATTAACGAACGTTTTATTATCTTTCCAACGAGTACCATAGTGCTATATAAAAAACGGAGAAAAAAAACAACTATTTTTGTGGGGTTTTGTTTTCAAATATATTTTACTCTACTAATAAATAACAAACGATAAACATAACTTCATAGACAGAGATTCCTTTTTTTATATTTAAATATGATAACTTATGGCAGAAATTTGTTTAAAATAAATAATAATAATAATAATAATAATATTATTATTCATTAATCATGTATTGGCAAATCATTAATTATGTTGTCATATTAGATATTTTATTATGTTATATTAGATATTTCAACCCGGGACACTCCCGGGATAAAAGCTAGTATATATATATATATATATATATATATAAAATATAAAATATTTGATTATTTGACCTTTACAAAAATTGTGATTATTATTTAAAACTAAGCCACAAAAATTACAAGACATGTGAAAATGTATATTTGCTGAAAAAAGTAAAGCTCTTTTTTTTTTTACTTTATACATCAAGATTAAATCTCTTTAATTTTATTTAAAATTCAAATACTTTGGTTTTTTTTTTAAAAGGAAAACTTCATTAACACAACTCGCAAAGTCCTCAAAGCAAGGACTTACGAGAGAACAAACGAAAATATATCAACCCAAAGGGCAAATACACCATGTTTTCCAATCTATATCTTTCCATCTAGTCCTATTACGTAACCAAAAATAAGCCGTAGATTTAATATTCTCCACAATCTGAATAGGACTCCGCTTCTTGTCGTTGAAGATCCGGTCATTGCGTTCAATCCACAACACCCACATAAAAGTGTAGACTATACCCCTTAAGATGTACTTGTTATCTTTAGACACTGACGTCGATTCCGGCACACGAAGAAGATCCGAAAGTATGACTCAAGTGGCACCAAAGTTCAATTCGAAACCAGACCTCGTGGGAGAATATACAACCTGTGAAAAGGTGCAAGGCTGTCTCCAAGTCATTCTGACACAACGAACAAGCGGTATCGAGAATATTGACTCCACGTTTGAGAAGCTCTATAACGGTAGGAATCAGATTAAGCAAAGCTCTCCAGACCAGAATTTTGCACTTGAGAGACAGCCATCCCTTCCATTTAACCATCGAACTATAAGTACCCGAAGAGTCATTGGACAACAATCTTTTAGCCGATGAGACCTTGAACAGACCATCCTTTGTATCTTTCCATTTCCAACTATTTACTCCACCTTGCCATTCTAGATTATGGACATCATTAAGAATTTGAAACAATTCCGAAACCTCCTCATGAGAGGAAGGCATTGATTTCCAGTCCCAAACCATAGTCTTGAACCCGTCCACACAATGCATCCGATCCGCAACCTTAATCCATTTATCCTTTTCGAGTCTAAAGAGATTAGGGTATATAATGTGAAGCGGAGCATCCCGCAACCAAACATCCCCCCCCAGAAATAAATCGAACGGCCATCTCCAAGGTTTCCAACAAAAAAAGAGTTAAGGGGCATACCATTAGCAACTTTGATATCGCCGACTTTAACTATATATTTCTAGCATCCACTCGACGTCGCATTACAAGGTAAATACTTTGGTTAGTAAAAAGTTGTTACAAATCTAAGTTAAAGGTTAAGTCAAAACAAATATAACCGACTAAATAAATAGTTTTTGAATGTCATTACTAATAACTTCAAAATATATAACACCTTAATCAAACCGTCACGTAGTCATATATCCCTCTTGCATTTCTTGGACTGCACACGTATCGATTCGTTGATGTCGAACTTATTCTCTCGATTTCATTTATGCTCAGAATTTCTTAGGCATTAAGAACTTAAAAATAGTCACCCACCGATTCCTGCTCGACGACCCATATCTCAAATCTCTTATCAAATCGAAGCATCAGGTGATAAGTTTTGTACGTTATTCGCAATATATACATACTAAAATACATATAATTGTGTATTTGCTTGCATATGTTATCTAACATGTTTAGGTTCATTGCATAGTGTACACTAATATTTTGTTTTCTTGTTTGTTACTCATTTTATGTGACAATTAATAATTAGATTTTATTAGTGGCAACAATCAATGATCAACATTCGATGAACTTTAAACTGGTGATATCTTAGCATATAATTATAACCATTCGACCAAGACCATAATCAGTCAAAAATATCCACACAACTTCATCTCCCAATCAATGTCGCCGACTGTATTGCGGTTTATTCGCCGCAACAACTTCCGTCCGTGAATAGAAAGGTGTGTTGGTTTTATCTCACCTTAGGTAACTGTTAATCGAATTCTCTATTCATCTTAATTACCCCTTAATTAGATCTATTGCATATTAAGGACGTTTTCTATTTAAATGTTATGTCGATTCATATTTTGTAGATCTACATTTTTACCATATATTTCTTCAGGGCTTGAATTGATTTTGTTTTTTTGTTTTATTTCATGCGAATGGCATTCCCATATTTTCCCAAATGGAAACTATCATCTTGTTGCTGTTTATTTTTTACCACTTATTGTATAGAAACAATTTTTTGACCAAGATTAAAGTTTTAACACTCTTGAGTTGGGATTTAATATAATCTAAAATTCAAAGGCTTTTAAGGAATTGGTTGAGTTAGTAAGATATACTAATTATTATATATAATTAATTACAAACCTGATTACTAATTTGATTGTTACAAAGTGGTATTTCATCTTTTTTAATTTAGTGTTCTCGTAGTCTATATATTTTTGGTCCTTTATATTATTTTATTTTTTCGGTTCATGTCAATTTTCGAAGATATTTTCATTATACATTTAGTTATTTTTAAGTAAAACTCAAAATCACATCTTGATACATACACATCCATACACTCACACACACAATACATTATACAGTACACACATGATTTTTGTTAAACGAATTAAATAACCCATAGATTCTACAAAGTATTACAACCAGATAGATCAACTAAACGTATAAGCTCTACGATAAACTGTAGATATTTTTTGTGACGTTTAACCTGAGACAACTTATCGTTAGATATACGACTCGCCATTAAGCTATGAATTCTATAGTTATCTATATGTAGCGTAATGTTATATTTACTATTGTCATAGTTTATGTATTTTTAAATTTTTAATCTAATTTTTGGGTGATGTTTCAAAATATTTTTTATAAATATTTTCAAAATATTTGATTTAGATTAATTATATATTCGCGCATCCCGTCAATTTATCAACCACACAATTACACTTATACTTGTAAATTGTCCACGCCGTCGCATCGCGCAGGCTCCCCACTAGTGTGTATATATGTGTCTAAAACTACAAAAACTAGTGTTCTACATATATGTACATACATGTTTTGTAATGTACATATATGTGCAAATATTCATAAATGATTTCACATACATGTATTTAAAAAACATTGTGGGTAAGAGCATGTTATTTTAATGTATATACGTGTTAAAGTTTAAAAAATAAGTATCATACATATATGTTTGACATTATACACATATGTATAACTAAAAATATAATATACACATATGTACAAATGTACTATACACATATGTTCAAGAAAACGATGGTGAAGAATCAAGAGTATTCCTTTTTTTATTTGTTGTATATTCAAACAAACGAGGCAAAGGAAAATAAATACACAAAGCTAAACATTTAAAAAAGGAAAAAGCCTAGAAAGAGGAATAGATTAAGGCTGAGATCATGGAGAGAATAATAGAATGTTGACCGAATCTTTTACTCCCCCTCAAGTGGAGCATGTAAATCTTTCATGCCCAACTTGACAAGTAATGATCGAAGTTGTTGTGCTCCTAATCCCTTTGTGAATAAGTCCGCAATTTGCATTTTAGTGTCGATGTACATGGGCACGATTTCTTGAGATTCTACCCTTTCTCGAACAAAATAGCAATCCATTTCAACGTGTTTGGTTCGCTCGTGGAAAACCGGGTTGTTGGCTATGTGACAGGCTGCTTGATTGTCGCAAAACAAAGGTGTAGGAGCCATAAGATCTATACCCAATTCCTTGAGGAGCCATCGCATCCACAAGACCTCGCTGACGGTAGAGGCCATGGCTCTATATTCCGCTTCAGCCGAAGAACGTGAAACAACTGACTGTTTCTTTGTTTTCCATGAAATTGGGGCGCCACCTAGTAGGAGGAGATACCCTGTTCTGGACCGCCTAGTATAGGGACACCCAAGCCAATCAGAGTCGCAGTATGCGGTTAAAGTGGTTCCTCCTTCTCTTGGAAGAATGATGCCTTGACCTGGAGTGGCCTTTAGGTACCGCAAGACGCGCATGGCTGCCTCCATGTGGTTTTGGCGTGGGTTGGCTACAAACTGGCTTAGGACATTCACAGTATATGCAATGTCTGGTCTCGTGGCCTGTAGGTATAGGAGGCGACCAACTAAACGTCGATATTGATTGGCATCAACTAGTGGTTCATTTTCTCCTTTACTCAGTTTTAGATTTTGCTCGATAGGAAAGGAACTTGGTCGACATCCTTCCATACCAGTATCCTTCAATATGTCCAAGGTATATTTTCTTTGACTTACAACCAAACCATCGAATGTTCTTGCCACCTCAATACCAAGGAAATACTTCAACGGGCCAAGGTCTTTTATGCTAAATTCATTGTCTAGGCGCTCCTTGGTTTTTTTTATCTTGACCGGATCATTTCCTACTAGAATCACGTCATCAACATAGATAAGAGCAGCAACGAAAACATCTCCATTCTTGTACGTGAATAGGGAATAATCAGCCTTTGATTGGTGAAACTCAAGTCCAAGAAGTACAACTGTAAATTTTTGGTACCAGTTACGTGATGCTTGTTTTGAACCGTAGAGGGATTTGCGAAGACAACAAACCCGCGTCTCATTATCCTTGAAGAAACCTTGGGGTATCTTCATGTACACTTCTTCATTTAAATCTCCATGTAGGAACGCATTGTTCACGTCAAGTTGATGAATAATCCAATTCTTCTTTACGGCAACCGCTAAAAGAGTTCTAACGGTGACCAACTTTGCGACCGGGGAAAACGTATCGTGAAAGTCTACTCCCTCAATTTGCGTGAATCCCTTGGCAACTAGCCGAGCCTTGTACCTCTCCACTTCTCCATTGGGTTTATATTTTATTTTGTAGACCCACTTAGAGTCGATAGCTCGCTTTCCCTTTGGTAGGGCTTCTAGAGTCTATGTACCATTTTCTTCAAGGGCCCGAATTTCTTTTATCATAGCTTCTTTCCATCTCTCGTCCTGTATAGCTTCTTTGAAACATTTTGGCTCATTGTTTGAACTAATGGCCGCTAGAAAAGACTTGTGAGTTTTAGAAAATTTATCATAAGAGATGAAATTAGCAATAGGGTGTACCGTTGAGGATTCTTGACTAGGTGTGGGACGTGTGGAATCTATGGAAGGCGGAAGCTTCACATGAAAATCTTTGAATCGAATTGGTTGGCTTCGATTCCTTTTAGCTCGTTCTTGATCAATAATTGGGCCTTGGGCCTCGTTATCATCATTTGGACTTTCCGGAATTTGTGGCTCATTGGTTTCGTGGCTCACTTCATGTTGCGGGTTCGACTCGTTTGCTGAATCGAGCTCATGGTGTGGGCTATTAATTTCAGTAGGGCCACCCAAGTTCCAATCTATTGACCCACCATTTATTTCATTGGTAGCTACCTTTTCTCTTTGTAATCCAACATTTTCCTCAATTATTCTATAGTCTTGTTCAAAAAAAATCATTGTGTTGACAACTGGAAGTGGCTTTGTCAAAAGAAGAGTGATCAAAAGGAAAGTGATTTTCATGGAACCTGGCATCTCTTGAGACAATAATTTTATTGCTTTCAAGATCATATATTTTATACCCCTTTGTGCCTCCTGGGTATCCCAAAAAAACACCAGGCCTCCCCCTCATTTCGAACTTATCCCCTTTCGTGTCGGTGTTCCAATAGTATGCTAGACAACCAAAAGTCCTCATAAAGTCATAGTCGGGTTTTTGGTTATGAAGCAATTCAAAGGGGGTTTTATTCCAAATGACTTTTGAAGGTAATCGATTGATGACGTATGCTGCTGTTAAAACACACTCTCCCCAAAACCTCTTTGGTAAATTAGCCTCAAACCTTAGGGCTCGGGCCGTTTCAAGTAGGTGTCGATGCTTTCTTTCTACAATGCCGTTCTGTTGAGGGGTGTGGGGGCAGGTGGTTTCAAGTAAAATTCCATTATCTTTATAAAAATTCACCATGTCATTAGATGTGAACTCCCCACCATTATCACATCTAATCCTTTTAACATTCTTTTGAAACTGTGTTGTTACCATTTTTTGAAAATCCTTTAAGCACCTACTGGCTTCATGTTTGAATTTTAATAAAAACAACCACACGGCTCTACTGAAATCATCAACGATTGTTAAAAAATATTTTGCCCCGGTAAAGGAAGGAATACGATATGCCCCCCAAATATCACAATGCAACAAATCGAAACAATCAACAGTTTTAGTGGTACTATCAGGAAAAGGGAGTCTCGTGTGCTTGGCCATAGAGCAAGAATCACAAATCTTATCAAAATTAGCATTTTTAAGAAAACTAATTTGGTTGAGTTTCTCAGCGGAAGCGTGTGCTAACCTTTTATGCCAAGTGTCATTAGTCACCGCCATTGCTTTCCTCTCGTTTCTGATCATCCTCATCCGATATAGTCCACTCTCACATTTACCCGCACCAATCAAGTTTCCAGTTCCAAGCCTCTTCATGACACAAAAATCAGGGAAGAATGAGACAACACATTGCAAGTCTTTTGTCAATTTTCTTACTGACAAAAGGTTACACTTAAATTCAGGAACATAAAGTACTTCTTTGATTTTAGTACCCCCTTTAATGGTGCAACCACCCCTTCCTTTAACAGGTACTTTAGTCCCATTAGGAATAACAACAGGAGCTTCAATCTTTGTTTCTATTTTGTTTTCAAGAAAATCAAGATCACAGGTAATGTGCTCGGTGGCTCCCGAGTCAACCACCCAATCATCATCACCTTCCGTTTTACCAGCGAAATTAGCCATATGCGTTTTCGCATCATTTCGGTTTTTGTTTTCTGCTTCAAGATAGGCTGCCTTTTTACCCGGCCACCATATGGGGTATCCGATTCTTTTGAAACAAACTTTCTGGTTGTGCCCGTCCTTTCCGCAAAAGGTGCAACGCTCGAACACATCGCTCCGTTTGATGTCTTGGACCACAGCCCTTTCTTGCCTCATTATCTCGGCTAGATGGTGATAGTTGATGTTCTTGATTAGGTTAGAATTTTAGAGCTTGGTTAAGAACCGCTCTGATACCATCAAGAAAACGATGGTGAAGAATCAAGAGTATTCCTTTTTTTATTTGTTGTATATTCAAACAAACGAGGCAAAGGAAAATAAATACACAAAGCTAAACATTTAAAAAAGGAAAAAGCCTAGAAAGAGGAATAGATTAAGGCTGAGATCATGGAGAGAATAATAGAATGTTGACCGAATCTTTTATATGTATAAATGCAATATATACAAATACATAATTGAAAAAAAAAACAAAAAAATAAAAAAAAAGTTATATTCTTGCATAAATAACTGCGAGTAACCAAACAAATTGTCTTAGAGAAAATGTGTGGTCCAGAATGGTTCTCACAGTATTCACTATTCAATAACGGTTGGTTCTCTTATGATCCCTACCCTAATAATGATAATACATATATATAAAATAAAAAGAAAGTAAACAAAGAGAATATAAAGAGCATGCTTCGAATGTCACGGTTAAAAAGCCAAGACCAAATCACCCCACCTTTGGCCCAGCAGCGACTTTCCTGGCCCATTTCGATGATCCTTAGCCCAGTAGCTGAGCCCAGATTCCATTGTGTTAAAAAAAAAAAAAAAAAAAAAAAAAAAAAAAAAAAAAAAAAAAAAAAAAACCCCTATCTCGCAACCAGCCAGACGACTTCGAACCAGAAAATTGTTTTCGACTAAGGGGAGCTTTTTGGTGATCGAGGACGCGAATTTGATGGAGAAGAAGTAAAGACATTAAATATTATCTCCATCACTTTTTGTTGGAACGCATTTTGCAAGTTTTTTGTTTATTATTTTGATTACTTTTTGTTTTTTATATTATCTCCCATCACTTTGCAATTGTGTAAACCTACGTTTTTATTTGTTTCCGTAATTATGAGTAGTTAAAACCCTGATTGCTACCTAGGTTGAGATGATGATTGTATGATTTTGGGATTTTGTTTCGGTTTGGGATATTTTGTTGGTTTTTATATTAAAGTAAAGACATTAAATATTGTTATGGTGTATGTACATGCTCTTTCCTAATTTACAATCTTTTAATGTTTCATAAGAGTCTTGATGAATGTTTTTCATGTTTGCACACTTATTATGTCTTCACATTAATTGTGAGTTTAGAATTTAGAGGTAGTTAGTGTTATTCATATTCTTAAGACCGGAAGGTGATAAGTAGTCAGATTTGTCTATATCTTAGGTGTCGAGTAAAGGTGAGACCAAGAGGAAATCATTACCTAGTGCTTCTTAGATTCTCGCTTATCTGTGTCATAGTGAGAGTTAGTAAGTTACTCCTTACGTAAGAATTTAGAAACATACGAATCTAAGTTAATTATGTATTCACTAATCAGACATAAGAAAATAGAAAAAACCATAATTACCAAAGGTTGCGAAAGAATACCAAATGACAAAATAATTAATGAATATTAATATTAATAAAATATGTATAGTAAAAATAGAGATAGAAAAAGAAAAGGGAGGAAAGCAAATTTCATCTTTACTCTACTAGTTTTTTTAAGGGTGATACTATGTGTGAGGTCACCGCAGTCTCCCCGTGTCCTATTCTTTGGCGAGACTATATTGTTTTAACCGAGATTACGCTATATGCAGAGTTTGGCAGGGGCTTTCATCTGGAAACCATGGCCCCGCCACAAGAGCAAGCTCTCTACGTAACGGCTGGATTAAAACCAGGGTCAGGTTAGTCTCGAACTTGGGACCAATGGGCACCCGCATTCTACCATCATTGCTAGTACCACTCCACCAGAGGTGGAGGGTTTACTCTTCTAGTTAAAAAGGTCATATTTGCAAATAAAATTTCAACTCAACAGGAAACACACACAGAAGACCACCGCATTTTCAACCCTTTCTCATCTTCTCCACCCATTTGTTCTTTACCAGAAAGGGGATCTGTAACCCAAAACTAGCATAATTTAAAGGGTCAAAATATAAACTCGTATTTCCTCGTAGTACCCAAACTAAGAAAAATTCCGGCCGCTGGAGGGTCAGCAGTGCCACTGACCCTCCGGTGGTTCCACCGATGCAATCCATAGCATCGAGTGAACTGAGAGACGATTCTGAGGTTGGATGGTGTGAGGTGAAACCCCCCCCCCCCCCCCCCCCGAAATGGAGGGTTCTCATTGGCACCCCGGCTGCACATGGGTTCCACACTCCTACTCTCCTTTAACGCTCAGTATTGCTCTCACGAGAGCCCCTATATCACCCTCAGGCGCGAGGTGTTGGGGGCTTTAACTCACTAATGTGGAGGGTGGCGCCACACCATGTAGGCTAAGTGTCTGACACAATTGATTATTTATTGCTTTTGTTTGACTGATACTTTTGTGCTATATTAGAGTTTATTATAAATATAGAACTTCTCTTAGGTTGAACTGCATTTATTTGAATCTTTTCTTTTTGAGTATTACAAGACTTCAAATTTTTAGAAAATTCCGTTGTTTTTCAAATGGTTGGTAGTTTTCTCCATCTTTTTTAACCATGATTTAATGAAACCTTCTAATTTTCTTTTCTAGATGACAAGTTGATAACTTAACTAGTCTAAGTGGTCTTTTTATATCCATGTTTTGCAGTTTTGCTTAGTATAAATATGAAACATAACAAAAATAAAACATATATACAATGAAACATATCAATATTATTATTATTATCATCATCATCATCATACTCAGTTAGTCCTACCAACAGCAAAATTAAGGTAGGATCTGAGGACGGTAATATGTAGACAGCCTTACTTCTACTCCATAGAAATAGAGATGTTGCTTCCAGTATGACACCCGACTCGATAGTGGTTATGCATCAAGCCTTGGACATAAGGGACATAACACTTAGTAATCAGGACAAGCATGATTGGTGCATGTACCCAAATTAACGAGTGTTTTATTATCTTTCCAACGAGTACCATAGTGCTATATAAAAACAGAGAAAAAAAACAACTATTTTTTGTGGGTTTTTGTTCATACGTGAAAAAAACATAAAGCGTTCAGGTTATTCAATAATCATGTATATGCAAGTCATTAATTATGTTCAAACCAGTAAATATGAATTCTGTTTATAACAGGTGTTAGCATTGGAGTTGTACATTCTTTTAGGTTAGGTTTTAATATTAGAGTTATACATTGTTTAAGGTTAGACGTTAACATTGGAGATACATTGTTAATTGTTTTAGGTTAGGTGCTACCCGAAGCTTTCCTGCATGTAACTGTAAAGCGCATCAGTCTATTTCGTATGTAAAATTGATATTTCATATTAGATTTTTCAACCTCGGGACACTCCCAGGATATAAATCTAGTTACTAAATATATTAGAAATCATTTTTCTCATTGAAGATTGTATGCATTCGCTCGTTTTAACATGTGAATCATGGGGGGATTCAAGAAGCGACAAGCCGACACATGTACATTCAATGAGTTTTAGTGCGGGTATTGGTGTTAGTTCAATTACAAGTGGTTTAAGATATTGTTAATAGAATTACATCGTTGGATCGGTGGAGGCGGGTATTCTTTTAGGGTAGGTCGGATGAAAGAGCAAAGATGAACCGGGTGACTTGGGATAAAGTAATTGCACCAACAGAGTTTGGGGGATGGGGTTCGGGTTACTACAAGATGCAAATCTAGCAATGTTAGCAAAGTGGTGGTGGAGATTTAAAGGAGAAAAGGATGCACTATGGAGAAAAGTAATTTGGGCTATACATAGAAGTTCGCGGGGGTGGAACTTTGTTCCAGCCAAGTTGACATTACCTGGTCCATGGAAGTAGATAACTAGATCGGTTGGGGACATTCAAAGGGTTGGGTTGGATTTATCATCACTCATCAAGGGGTCTGTGTGTAACGGGCAGGAAATCAACTTCTGGGTGGATGTTTGGGTTGGGGATGCTCCTTTAGCATATGTGTTTCCGAACCTGTTTGCTTTAGAAAAGAATAAGGGCTGCTCTGTTGCAGAACGGGTGGAGTCGGCACCAATGGGTTAGGTTTGGGAGTGGGAAAGGGCGGTTGGTAGCGCTGAGCAATAAACGGTTCCGAACCACAAAAACCGAGGAACCGACATCGAACCGCTAGAACCGAACCGCTAGAACCGAACCAAATTAATGTTATAGGTTCCGGTTCTCAAAATTTAGCAAAATCGGTTCCCGGTTCGGTTCCGGTTAAAACCGACGGGTCCGGGTAAGAACCAGTTAGAATTAAAATAAATATTTAAAGACCTATTTATTTATTTGTCGAAAGATATTGTTTTTCTTACTAGCTTCCTAACTATCATCATCGTCGTCGTCAAAGATAGAAATTATATATAGGTTTCTTAATAAGTTCGCAGGATAGAAACTAATGTCACTCGATGAGTCGATGAGCCGTTACTGCTCTTTTTTGTCAAAGACAAAAACTATATTGTTTCTTTTCAATTAAAATTGTCTGATACACATTCGATTATTGTTAATTTTAGGATTTTATTGACAACCGGTTCCGGCCTAAAACCGTTACATGAGAACCGTTTAACCTGGTTCTGAACCGAACCGATTAGTAATTATCGGTTCCGGTTCTTATATTTTGGTATAAACGGTTCCCGGTTTGGTCCGGTTCGGTTCGGTCTGGTTCTGAACCGTTGCACAGCCCTAGCGGTTGGGGTTGGGTCAGAAAGCTCGGAGCTGAGACAGTTAATCAATGTACTAGGGGTTCCTAATCTAAGTTCAAGAAGAGATGGCTGGGTTTGGTCTTTAGAAGGAGGGGGGCTTTTTCGGTTGGGAGTTTAAAACAAGGATTACGATCATAGCGTTACGTGAGGCCAGAATATGTGTTTAGGCGAAACTCTTAGGTTCCAAGAAAGATGGAGATTATAGTGTGGAGGGCTGAATTGGATTGTTTGGCTACGTTATCCGCTTTCTCAAGAAGGAGTATTCACTTCGTCTCTGACGCTTGTCGTTTATGCAGTGATTTTGTGGAGACCTCGGACCATATTTTTGTTGAGTGTGATTTCACTTGGTCGGTTTGGCAAGTGATAGAGCAGTGGTGCAAGTTGACACCGGTGTATGCTTTCAGAGTGATGGACATTCAAGAGTTATCTACGTATGCGTGCGGTTCTACAAAGAGGAAGAAAGCGACCTATGCAGTCTGTCTTGTTGTGTTGTGGTGCATGTGGAAGGTGAGGAATGAGGCGGTTTTTAATCAGATTCAATGTTCTATTCATAAGACGGTGGGGGAGGTAATGGCACTTAGCTTTCTATGGGTCAAGGCTCGATCAAAACATCTTGGGTTGGATTGGGGGACATCGAAGGGTTTTAGTTTAAACAAGGTTGGATGGTAGTATATTAATGTATGTTTTTATTTTCTGGTGTATGTATGTACCCTCGTGGCTTGGCTAGTTTCCTGCTGGCCATTTTGGAATGAATAATTCTGTTGATCATTAAAAAAGAATTAGTCAAATTAATCAAGTCAAAAAATATCTCAATCACTTGTGAGATTAGTGTATTTTTATTACTAGGGTTATCATGACTGATTTTTTCCTTATTTAAGTTTTTTTGTTCCGTATAAATTGATGTTTCTATGATGGATTTACACATGAAAAATAGTGAATTGTTTTATCATCTCTTTTACCATAGCAAACATGCTATCAGACCATGGGTCATGATTCGAAGAAATCAATCTATGTTCATCCAAATTCTAACAATTTCCCCTTCAATCTAAACCCAAAAAATTCCAGCCCACAATAAAAAAAACAAAAAAAAAAAAAAAACAATGACCAAGGGCAATAATAATCATAGTACTGCAAATTGCTGCCTAGTTGAGAAACAGTCTTGAAGCACAACTTACAACAATAAATTCTAAGATATCTCTAGAAATCAAGCTATGTGGAGACAACTATTCTCTTTGGGCTATTCTCTTGAAGAAACCCATCAGTGGGATGGGGGGGGGGGGGGGGAGTTCTCACCTTTTAGAAAACCTAAAACCTCCATAAAAAATAGATCAAGCCTATGCATGATGGGAGCTAGGCGACCAGTGTGTGTTCACATGGTTGATTCAGAATATTAATTCAAATCTGACAAATTACATTTCGCAGTATCTGCTTGCTAAAGCCCTTTAGGATGGGCTAGCACTCACTAGTGGATCTGGAACTGATTCTTTACGGGTTTTTGACCTTCATAAGAAGGCTAATTCACTAAGACAAGGAAACAATAAATTAGAAGGATGCTAGAATAAGTTACAAAAGCATTTGGATGACAATTGACCGGAGAGAACAAAACCCAATGAAGACCCTGGTGACATACAAATCTACAATAGTAAAATTCAGGAACAAAGATTGTACCAATTATTGATAGCCATAGACAATAAGTTGGAACCAATCAATCGGGACATACTGAAACGATATCCTCTTTCTTTTGTTGAAGCTGCATACTCTATTAATAAATAAGTTGTGATACTCAATATCTTACAGACAATGTCTTCGTTGAGAATGATTCACCTAAACTCGGCTTAGGTTTGCTAGCTCGGGAGCCCATGGGAAATAACAAATTCTGCTTAGATTCCTAGAGAAAATAGAAAAAAGTTAAACCTAGACTGTGTTGCACTCACTATAAGATGAAAAAACATACCAAAGAAACCTGCTTCATATTTGTAGGTAATCTGTAGTGTTGTACGACAGAATTTGGAGGTGTGGTTGTTCGATTGGTTCAGATCGATGACACTGGTAAAGGGTTTGGAAGTTACACTCTAAGCCCTCCAATCATGAATCCTAAATATTTATAAACCCAATTGTTTTGATATTAATAAAAGGCCAATACTATTAGCGAAGGGCGTAAGGTTTACCAGGGCGGATCATCTGTCTCCAGTCCAAGAAAAATAGGAGACTGGATTTTTTTATTGTGGAGCTACCGGTAAAATGACATATGAGCCAACAGATTTTTTAAATTTGGAATTTGTATCAAGAACTTTTATCAAAACAGCAAGTAGAGAATAGGTTGAGGTTAGAGGAAGCGGCTCCAATGAATTTTCCAAAAAAATGAAGCTAAAAAAGTGTCTTTATATTCCAACATTATCTTCTAAGTTGTTATATCATGTTAGTGAAGTGATGAAGGGACCAAATTGTGTGGTACTATTGTATCCAACTTCTTTGCATTTTGCAGGACTTTCTTACGAGGGAGATACTTGGGTGTGGTACTAAGTGAGCACGTCTTTACCATGTTGATGTGGTGGCCCACCACATCAACATTGGTTATGACATCATCGTCTAGGTCATCCGTCATTTAGTTATTTTAAATTGATATTTCTGAGTCTTTTTATGAATAAATCCACTTGTATGAAGTGTTTTTTTTTGGAAGGCGAATTTTCTATATTGCGGCAGAGATCATCGCAACCCCCCATAAGGGGAGTCCCCTAGCCACTATACAATGGTCAGACTATGTTGTCTTAACCGGGTCCACGCTGATGCGAGAGTGGCCGGCCCACAAGCGAGTCGAGGCTGCGCATAAGGGGCACTAAGGCTTCCACCCGGAAAATTTCCCGCCACCTGCCACTTGACAGATGTTGCACCCTCCACAAGAGGCAAGCCTCTCTGGAGTAAATGCACGGTAGTAGAAAAACCGGGGGGCCATCAGAATCGAACCTGGCACCTGCAAGCAGGCTAGTTTCGACCATCACTTGGCAATACCCCCAAATGGAGCTTATGGGAATCGAACTCAAAATCTCCCAAAGGAGATTTGAGCTGACAACCATTGAGCCACAAGTGGGGGATACTTGTATGAAGTGTGAAATGAGTGTTCTAGCAAAAAACCATAAAGTGTCCTTTGACTCGAGTAATACAGAGGTTAATTCTCTTTTTCCGTTTGTTCTTTTTGAGTTTTTGATGTTTGGGGTCCAGCTCCAAATTCTTAAAAAAGGCATTTAAATATAGGCTATGTATCCTTAAGAAACCATGTTGAGTTGGAGAAACCATTGAAACCCATCCAATGGTTGTCATTCCTCCACATCTCTCTTTTCATATTTTATTAAAAGGGTATGATGGTAACTTCAACTCACCTCACCCCAATCCCCAATAAAGAGAAAGAGATCTGATTGTTTTTTAAAAATCACTTTTCAAGACTTTATCTCTCTCTCTCTCCCTCTTTCTCTCTCTCTAAAAATCAAACAAGATCTGGTTGCCAAACAAGATCCTGTTCCTTTCTATCGATCATAAACAAGAGATACTTTCAAAGGTGAGATACGATCAACGGTTCATCCCTCTTTAATCATCGTCGGTTAGGAATAGAGAGGACTCCTTTCAAGCTTCTCAAAGACGATTCACCACAGCTTTTTCAAAAGATCTGCTGTTGTGTACAGAGACAACCTCTCTATTTTTTTATTTTGTTTCGATTTTGTTCGATTATGTTGAGTGCAAGCCTCTATCGCTGTGTAAGTTTAATTTCTGTCTCAAGAAGAAAGACGATGACGACGACAGAAGAAAGACGACGACGGTGAATGTTGGTGGTTTTGGGACCCGAAACAGATCTGAAGGGGGTGGGGTGGGGTGGGGTGGGATCTGAACGTGTTGGGTTTTTCGAAGGTGTAGGGTTCTGGATGGTGGTGGTTTCGTGGCTGTGGAGATAGGTGGTGGAGGTGATGTAGTTTCTTTGTTTTTAGGTGGTGGTTTCGTGATGTGGTTTCGTGGCTGTGGAGGTGATGTGGTTTCGTGGCTGTAGGGTTCTGAAGGTTGTCGTTGAAGACGCCAGATCCAGGTTCCAGGTGCCAGATCCAGGTTCCAGGTTGTCGTTGGGGGTCGTAGGTGACGGGTCTGGTGGAGTTGGCTCTCGATCTCTCTTGGTTCAGCTCGGGTCAAAGACGCCAGATCCAGGTTCCAGATGATGATGGTAAATTGATTATTATTATTGTTATTATTATTATTATTATTAATTATTATTATTATTTGTTTTTATTTTTTCATTTCAGATGGACATTGCTCGATAGCAACAGATCTAAGTTTTGAGTATTATTATTATGGATAGCCTTATTATTATTGTTATTATTTAAGTTTTGAATATTGTTATTATTATTATTGTTATTATTTAAGTTTCTGGGATTGTTTGTTGTAAATTTATGGATATTATTATTATACATATAGGATATAGGATTATGAAGTGTTTTTGGATCAGAATTGGCTGCAAGGTGTTTTTGGATCAGAATTTGAAGTGTTGTTTTGTGAATGTTTACATGTTTATGAAATAAGATTCCAAATCTCTTTTTACTGGTTTAAATAGTTACATAAGCACCACTAACTATGATATGTATGTGACATGATACAACAGTTTATTTTTCTGTTTGGAGTTTGAATATAAAACAGGTTACATAAGCACCATTAATTACGATACATATATAAATATGTAAAATGCTCTTTTTACAGTGTGGTAAGAATGTAACAATATGCGGACTTAGTTAATCGATCAACAATTACATAAGCATCACTTGAAAATGTAACAATGTAACAATGTAAATACATAAAATGTAACAATGTAACAACGTAACGCATAAGTTGTTACAGATCAATCTGACTTATTGTTACCTATAAAAAGGTTGAAAAATTGAAAAAAATGTAAAAGCAAAGAAAAAAGAGAGGAGAGAGGAGAGAGAGTCAGGAGAGAGGAGAGAGAGTCAGGAAAGAGGAGAGAGAGTCAGGAGAGAGAAGAGAGATGAGAGAGATTTAGGAGAGAGAGGAGATATGGACAAAATGCAATTTTCCTAAAATACCCTTTTGCTTTAAACAAATAAAAAAGATAACTCATTTAATAATATAATATTAGTTGATCAATCTCATCCATTGATGTTGGTTGATCAAGGGTCACAAATGAGTTTCATGGGTTTCTCCAACTCAAGAGGGTTTCTATTTTATCCTTATCCTTTAAATATATATATATATATAGGATCCAGATATTTTGAGAACTCCCCTGAGTTACGAGAACTTGAAAACTCCCCTAACCCAATAATAAGTCGACACATCATCAGTTTTCTATTTTTTTGCATTTGTTTAATCAGGGGCAAGATAGTCTTTATACATAAGTCTTTAAGGACATTTTGGTAATAATAACACCCCACCCCACCCCACCCACCCACCTACCCACCCTTTTAAATAATAATAATAATAATAATAATAATAATAATAATAATAATAATATTAATATTTATAGATCTGTCTTCTCTCTCTCTCTCATTTTCAAAATATGCTCTCTCTCTCTTCTTCTCTCTCTCTCTTCTTCTCTCTCGTCTCTCTCTCTCTAAATAACACCGATAATAATAATAATAATAATAATAATAATAATAATAATAATAATAATAATAATGAAGACGACGGCTATTTGTGCAGGTGGTGTGAACGTGGTGGGTAGGGGCAACGGTTAATGGTGGTGACGGTGGTGAGGGAGCAGGGGGTTGATGATGGTGGTGAACAGGTGGTTGAAACAGGGGGTTCGTTTGGTGGTGTGAAACAGGGGTTAACAGGGGGCGACGGGTTATGGTGGTGACGGTGGTTAACAGGGGGTTCGTTTGGTGGTGTGAAACAGGGGGGGGGGGGGGGGGGGTTCGATGGTGGTGTGAACAGGGGGGTTCGATGGTGGTGAAACAGGGGGTTGATGATGGTGGTGAACAGGTGGTTGAAACAGGGGGCGGAGGACGTGGTGGGACGGTGGGACAATGTTTTTCTAGGTTGTTCGATGGTGGTTTTGTTTGGGGTTGGTTCGAATGGGTGGTTTGAGGGGTGGTCCGATGATGGAGATGATGACGGTGGTCCGGCTGATGACTTGAAGAAGACAGGAGCACATCGAAGAAGACAGGAGCACATCGACGAAGACGAGCAGATCTGAACAGGTTTTTTGTTATTATTATTTGTTATTATCATTTTTTTTCATATCTGAAACAGATCTGAATAGGTTTTTTTGTTATTATTATTATTTTGTTATTATTATTATTATTATTATTATTATTATTATTATTATTATTATTATGATTATGATGTTGATGATGAAAACAAAACACCAGTTCCACCAGTGTAAGTAAAATGTATAGAAAGTTTGATGTAATAAAACACACCATCATCTTTTATAGTTTTGGTTTTTTACACTAGTGTTTTGGGGATTTGATTCTTTGTTTGGTTATTCTTGTGATGGTGACGAACAGATCTGGATGGTGACGGGTGGTGGTGACGAATAGAAGACGACGACGATGATGTGAATGGTGGTGGGGGTGTGAATCTTAACAGGTATGGGTCTGTTGACGATTTTTGTAGAATGTTTGGTTGTAGTATGAAATTTTGTAGAATGTTTGGTTGTTTTACATTGATGTAATACATTTTGTAGAATGTTTGTTGATGTTTTGTGAGGCATTTACCGTGGTGTACTATGTATTTTTTACACTAGCGTAATACGAATGTATAATTTTTACACTAGCGTAACATGAATGTATAGATATTTGTTTGGTTTTTACACTAGCGTATTTTGTTTGTAATAGGTTTTGTGTATGGTAGATTTACACTAGTGTAAATACTTGCGACGTAGTTCTGTGGTGTTTTACACTGTAAAAATTATGGATTTTGAATTTTTTACACTGGTGTAAAGAATTCTCGTATATGGGTTCACTGGTTACAGCACATGTATTTTTTAATTTTTGAATAAGTGTTTTTTTTGTTTTAAAAAAATTAATGAATTAAAAAATAAATGAAAAACAAATAAGATATTATATTATTATTTTCTCTCCCATAGGCATTTTACCTAAATACCCTTATTTTGTCTTTATCATAATATAAAAATACATAATAATCACGTAAGACAAAAAATCTCATCAATTGATCTCAACCATTGGATGACAAAGATCAATGGTCAAAAAGTGGTTCCTATGGTTCTCACAACTCACACTGGTTCTCAAAATATCCTAACTCTATATATATATATATATATATATCTATATATATAAAAGAAAACATATATGCTGACGTGGCGTGTAATGGAGGCCTCAACCTCCCCTTGAGAGTGCCACGTGGCATCATAAGTGAAAGATTTTATTGTTTTTGAACTATTTTCTTTTTTAATTAAAAAAAAGATAAACATAAAACTCTAAATTAAATTGAGTTATTTTAGGAAAAAAATAATTTAAAATAAATTTAAAATTTTCTCTCTCATGTATCCTCCCATAATTTTTAAACGTTTATATCTTTTATATACGAGATTTTTTAAAGAAAAAAATTACACTAAATTAACGAGCGTTTTATTATCTTTCCAACGAGTACCATAGTCCTATATAAAAAACGGAGAATAATCGACTATTTTTTGTGGGGTTTCGTTCATACAGGAAGAAAACACACAAAGTGTTCATGTTATTCATTAATCATGTTTTTTCTTTTAAACCAGGTTCTTATCTACGATGTTGAAAATCAGGCCAATCGCCATGATATCATTGGAATTTTACTAGGTATACTTCATCAAGAGAAGTTAGGAGAAAGAATCGCGAAACACTGCAACATATGATGTCACCTTATAGCAAGGTTATTTTTTTTATTTATTTAATTACAAGAGTAATAATTATTACTATTAGTATTAGTATTATTAGAATGGTTATATTTTTCAACCCTGGGACGCTCCCGGAAAGAATTGATAGTTGCTGACGTGGCGTTCAATGGTGGCCTCAACCATCTCTTGATTATGCCACGTGGCATAATGAGATGCAATGATTACAACTTCCAACTTAAGTGTTTGTTTAGTTGATTAGGTTAGGAATTATAAGAGCCATTAGAATGTGAGAAATTAGAGAGATGTGATGAGTTTTTTAATAGTTGCAGCTTACATAAGTGATTCTTTAGATAATTACTGATTAGGTTTTAGATTAGGGAATATGAGTTATTACTGATTAGAATACTATGAACATGCAATGATTAAGAGCTTTTGTGGTTAGTTAACTTGAGCCATTTGCAATAGGTTATCACGTAAAATTAGATTTTTCAACCACGTAAAATTAGATTTTTCAACCCCGGGACCCTCCCGGGGTAATCAGCTAGTATATATATATTTTGTTTATTAATGATTTTTCTCAAATGACTTGGATATATTTTACGAAGGATGTATCAGAAGCTCCTAAAATCTTTATATTTTATTAAGTAATTCCTTAAAAGAATACAGATTCTTCGTTCGGGCAATGGTGGAGAATTTGTAAATCAGTCTATGCAAAGCTTTTCTCAAAAAAAATGGGCTTATTACTCAAACTACCTCTTCCAACACACCTCTAACAAAATGGTGTTATGGAATGAATTTTTTGATTTTTTCTTGAAAATACTCATGCTATGATGATTGATTCCCAAATTCCTTAGTTTCCAAAAAGCAGTCGCTGCATTCGTATATCTCCTTAATCGTCTCCTTACTCATATTCAAAGATATAAAACCCCAATCCAGACTCTAGAAAGTCAAGTTAGTATCCTTTCTACTTAACCCTACTTCCAGGTTTATGTGGGTGATATGATTCCATGTTTGCTATGGTAAAAGAGATGATAAAATAATTGACTATTTTTTTTATTTATAAGCCGATTACAGGAATATCATTTTATAAGGATCCAAAAAACATAAATAAGAAATAAATCAGAACCCTCCTAATAAAAACACATTAATCTAAGAAATGATTGAGATATTTTTTGACTGGATTTAAGTAGACTTGATTGAGATATTTTTACACTTATCTCCTATAAAGCTTCCAACTCGGTTGTTCCGTGACAATACAACTACAATAAGCATTTTAGAAAATCCTGTTCAACATGTCAGAATAAAACAAGTGCATGTAGACGACATTTCATAAAGTAAAAAATCAAAGATGGTACCGTGTAGCTTCCCCACGTAAAATATGAGGACCAACTAGAAGACATCCTTAATTGTAAGAGTAGTTCCAAGATTGGTCTTTAAAAAAGTTTTGTACAAGTTGAGTATTGAAGATTCCATTACACAACTTGAGGGAGGGGGAGTGGTGGAATTAGTCAAGTTGATCGATTTATATATGAAAAATAGCAAGTTATTTTATCGTCTCTTTTATCATAGCAAACAACTATAATCGCACATTTCTTTCATAATAAGACCATTGGAAAACTATCCGTTGAATACAAGTAATGTCAGTTAGTGTTTCAAATGTGTTATTATGCAAAAGCTTTGAAAAAGATAAAAAAAAATTTACATGTAAAATGGATTTTTTTATGAAATATCAATAGTTAAAATAATGTGTGTGAATTAACTATCATAAGAAATTGGGTGGATAGTAGTCATAATGTGTTCACAAAGGTTTATAAGTAAGAGTCAACGTCTTTAGCCAATGCCGGACTACTCCACTCAGTAGAGGCATATGCCTCTTATAGAGGATGTTCAAGGTTCAATCCTTGGCAGGGATGTTATATCTTAGAATTATTGGTGTAATATTATAGGAGATGTAACATTTGCCATTCAAAAAAAAGAAGTCAACATCTTTAATAAGCCTTTTCTTTTGTTTTTTATCCCAACACGAACACACACCTAGAAGAGAAGACCTTCAAAATCTAACCTGAATGGCCTATAAAACCGTCAAGCTCGTACACAACCTGGTTTTCTCTACGTAATTGTTTTGAACCAATTTCTTATTGCTATGCTAAAAAGAGTGTTCAACTTTTGTATGAGTTAAACGTATTGTCCAAATTTTGTATGTATTAGCTGACCATAATATCTAGTGTAGGTAAGATCTTAACAAACTATTAAGCTGGTGTCAGAACTAAACAAACTCATCGACCTTGGTTTGAGTCAATCTTCTAGAATGCTGAAGTCATCAATAGGAAATACGTTTTATAAAAAATGCATTTATATAATAAATCTTAAAAGATTTCTTATTTATTCTTTTTACATGGTTAATATGTAGTAAGAGAGGGTCAGATGGTTCAATCACCTTATTAAGTGGTCATGGTGTTGGAATAGTGATCCGAGTACGAATGAGGAAATGAAGGAATGGGAAAGGCTCATTGATCAGTTTGATTCGGCTAGGGAAAGTGGTAAAGCGAACACATGGTGCTGGTTGGGTTGTCATTCTGGTTCTTTTTCGGTAGCCTTAGTGAGACAATGCATGTATGCGAAGATTGATGTGAGTAATAGGTATGTGAGATTGATCTAAATGGGTTCTGACCAAGTTCAACATCTTTATTTTGGAGCAGAGGTGAATAGGACTCCCAACTTGTGAAGCATTAAGTAGAAGGGATGTACAGGTGGATTCTATTACATGTGTTTTGTGTGACGATGTGGAAGAATGAGCAACGATGATTTCGTTGATCGATCTGCTTGACCACCAGATTCGCAATTTGACGATCTGGAAGAATGAGCAACGATGATTTCGGCGAGGGTTTCATTCAAGTTTTATTTCTTTAGGAACACAGGTAAAGGGTAATTTTACATGGAATTAACCTAAAAAAAAATAATCCCTATAAGTGACTTTAGTTGAACACGTAGAAAACTTGATTACTATTGTATAAACTTACTCATTATACTACTTAGTAACGTATATACGGATAGCCAAGTTTCAATCATTGGCAAGGGTGTAATTTAGATTTATTAGTGTAATAATATAGGAGATGTAACATTTCTTATTAAAAAAAACGTATACACAGGAAATAGATAAATACACTTAGAAAATTCTAGCAACAACATTACAAAATTAATCTTTGGTCACACAACTCCTTCCTCTAGTTGTTGTACCCTTTAAAACATATGTATAGAAACCAAAGACAACCATGTTCTTGTTTCTTCTCCATAACTTTCTTTGGGGGACAACTATTAATTGCAATTATTTGTCTTCCCTATTGCATTGTATTGTATTTACATTATTATTTGACACCTATAAAACCATGTCATTTAAGTTGAGTATACCTAGATGAAATGATTGAAGGATGTACTCGATCTAACATCATCAACTGGGCAGGGCCTGGTCCGGGACGAGAGTTGAGCACCGTCGGTGAATAGAATGAGGAGTCCACTGACCACCCCTTAATTGTGAAAATGGCTGCAGACTTTCCATATTTGACCCGGTTCAGATACTATTATTAACTACTTATTATTGTCCTGGACCATATTTTTTATGGCTCTGTCACCACTTGCTCTTGTACATCTTTAACTATTTCTCAATAGTTGCTTTGACTGCTATTGCATTTATATTCTATAAATAATATCATCATTACATATATACTACGTATATAAATATACCGGCCTATATCAATATTCAATAGCCAATTAATTAGACAATTGAAAGTTTGAAAACCTATGTAAGTTGTTAGTTGTGAGAACGAGAAACTTATCAGATTTTTTTTCTAATACGTCTTATATGTTGCTAATCTTTAAAGAAATTAAAAAAAAAACGGGTAACAAAAAAATTGCATATATCTAATAAACATGTGACATTAATGTGGATAGTATTTATGACGTATGACGTATATGTAATTTTTTGTTACACGTATAATTTTTTTAAATTCTGTAAAAATTAGTAGTTTGACTATTTTGGAGTTTTAATAATTCATGTGGGTTTTCAAATTATCTTTATTCTTTACACGCGCACACACATATGATGCACACACATATGATGCACACACGTATATGTAATTTTTTGTTACACGTATAATTTTTTTAAATTCTGTAAAAATTAGTAGTTTGACTATTTTGGAGTTTTAATAATCGCCTTGCTAGTTATTCTATATGATTGTCGTCGTAGAAGAATTGACTACTTAACTGTGAGGCGTTAAGTAGAAAAAAATCAAAAATATACAAATGGAATCCTAGAGATTCTGGTAACGAATCAACGGAGCACATCTTTTTAGTTTGTTCAGTCTCTTCGGTGGTATGGCAGCACATCAATTGTTGGTGCGGGGTGCCTCGGATTTTTAATTGCTTGTATAGTGTGAGACTTGGAATTCAATAAGTTCTCAAGGTTGGGGCAAGAGAAAAGCAAGCACTTCAAGGTATTTTGACTGTGGCATGTTGAAGGATATGAAAAGCGAAAAATGAGAAACTCTTCCAAAAAAGATAGATCCAGATTAATGAAATTATAGAAGATGTCACGACTCTTGGGTTTATGTGGTTCCAACACAATAGATAAATAAAATAAAATAAATCATCTGTTTGGTAGAAATGGTGTAGTTTTGTATTAATGTACATTGGCTTGTGTTTTGTGGGGCAGCCTTCTTGATTTCTTTTGTAGGGGCTGCTTCTTGTGAGTATAATTTACTTTTCTCTATATACATAACTAGTAGGATTCTCCGCACTACGCTGCGGGTATTCAGTGAGTATTGCTTCAGTTCATTACACTATTGTCACTCTCTATAGCAATTGAAATGGAGCCCCAAAAATAAAATCATAATATGCCTAAAAGACATCGACACATGTTTTATATCGTAAAAACTATAAAAATAAAAAGTGTCACTGGTTCCGATAATATTGATATCGGTACCGTGAGTGTGTTAATCAAGTTGATTAATTAATTAAATTATTAACTTTGAATCACAATTATTATTTGTTAGTTAAATTATTAGCATTGGATTATAATTATAAAAGTTAATTTTAATTAATAAACGTATGAATTAAATTTATAATATGCTAACTTAAAATCAATTAAAAACTTTACAAAAGAATATGATATATTTAACACCCATTCACATATTGGAAATTGGAATGGCGACGGCGGTGGTGGTGGTGGGTGGTGGCGAAGGGTGGAGATGGATGGCGGTGATGGTGGGTGGCGGCGGTGGTGGTGATTGATGGCGGCGACGACAGTGATGGGTGGTGACGGCGAGGGTGGGTGACGGTGGTAGGTGATGGGCGATGGTGGTTGTCGGCGATGGGTGGTGTTGGATGGTGGCGGTGGGTGGGTGACGGTGGTGGGTGGGTGAAGGTAGTGGGTGGCGGCAACGGCGGTGGTGGGTGATGACGACGGTGGTGGGTAGTGGCAACAGCGGTGGTGGCGGCAGCGGTGGTGGGCGACGGTGGTAGGTGGTGGGCGACGGTGGTGGGTGGTGACGGCGGTGGTGATGGTGGTGGTGGTGGGTGGTGGTGGTGGTTGGTGGGTTATGGTGTTGTTAGTGAAGGGTGAGTGAGGGATGGAATAAAAAAAACATGGGGGTGGATGGAATGGTTTTGAGGGAATGGAATGCCTTGTGGAATGGGCGATTCCATTCCTTTAACCAACCAAACATACTATTTTTCATTACCTCACAATGGTCTCATTCCCTCTTCCATTCCATCATACCAAACGCTACCAAAGGCTTTTGAGCTGGTAGTTGTGAGAAACTGATAATCATAACTTGCCAACACCATATAAAGCAATGTGTACTAATTATGATTTAGCACTATTCACAATTAGAATTGTTAGTATATATAATAATGCAGTTATTATGTGTTAAAAATATAACATTTTCTTTATGTATTTTTATTTTACAATTTTATTTCTTTTAATAAATATACAATATTTTGCATAAGTATTGTTTTGCAGGATTGGGCTAAGCTGGTTGGTTGTTGCTGATGTTCGAAGCCCAGTTGGGGAGTCAAGTTGGTTGCTACTTGTGTCTAGTCCAGTTTAAGGCCCATGACACTTGGCCCAGTTCGGTTTTATTATGTCTTGGATTGCTGATGTGGCAATCCTGGTGAAGAAACACAAACGCTTTTCAGTCATTGGATGTCTCATTCCTGGCCGTTGATGTTGTTGAAGAAACACACTTTGGCAGCTATATATAGCTTTGTTTCTCGACTCTTTTTTACTTTTGGTTCTCAATCATTCTTTGTCTTTCTTTATTCTCTCTTGAACACACTGTTAGGGTTTGTAATAACTGATCATCTTGATCTGATATTTTTGTTATTTTCTTGTGTTGTTTGGTTGATTATATAGTGATAATCAGCTGAGAGTTGTGAGAGTTGTTCTGTTGTCTTGTATTTGGCAATCTGTGTTGACTGAGTTGTATTAGGGTTTCAAACATTTGGGTTGAGATCTTGAATAATATTGATCTTATTCCTCTAAATATCCATAAAACTTGACATTATGTTATGTTATGCACATTAAATTTTCTTTAACTCTTTGCAAAGCAAGCTATGAGACTATAGAGGAATTGTGCGACTCGTCTCTGTTAAGCTCTGTTGACTCAGACAATCAGATTAAACACAAACACGTGATATTTGAGGGGACGAACTCACGAGTCTTTCTTATTCAAACTAAATAACTAACGAACGTACAACGAAAGGAACAAATTAATACACTAACCTAGACCGCTATTTATAATAAAATAAAATAACAAATACTAATCCTACTCAAATATTTCTAGCCATTATAATCTAGTACTAACCCTACATCATTATCTCTACTAACTAAATCAAATAAGATAATTCTAAAAATTCATACTAATTAATTAAACTTTTTCATATTTCCCCTTTAATTTTCAATTCATACGAAATTTAGGATCAACTTTCAACAAGCTCACAAAGATTGCATGAAAATCATATCACTAATATTAATAATTATGGTTTCGTATTCATATATAGAATTAGAATTTCGAAAAGTCACCCAGGGCGTCACTAGATTCTTCAAGGGGTTCGACGGTGGGTGATGTTGGGAGAAATGGTGTAGTTAGCAAATCTGGTCTGAGTAGACTTGTGGGTGATGACGTGATGTTTGAAACTTCTTTGGTTTACGGGGAGTGTGCTCCTTCTTCAAGCAGACTCTGACTTTTCCATTTTGAGTCCTCTTATCAAATAAATGGATTTAAGGAAGTGGCTTATTTGGCTGTCGTAGATCGGAGAAAGGGTGGAGCTCTCCTCAAGTCTGCTTGTGGGAGGAGCGAAATCAAACTTGAAAAATTAAAATCCGTTTGTAAGTGAAACAAACTCCCCATTCATACTACAATTTCTGAAAAATTCCCAACTGTTGTTCCGCTCAATTGTCAAAAATCTGTTATCCAGTACTTACCTTGGATAACAAATTTAAGAAATTGTATAATGTACAAGGGGCTGTTTGGTAGCATGTAAATAGAACTATTAATAGGCAACCTCTTAATCAGTCATAATTAAAAGTATTTGGTTCACAAAAATAACATACCTAAATGGTTCACACACACATTTATATAACAATTTTAGGGGATCTAATTTTTAATTATTAATATTAGTTACTAAATACCCAAAAAAATTTGCCCTAACAACACAAAACAGCTAAAGTGGTACAACAGTCATTCGGCATAGCTAATCCCTTTTGCCACTCATCCATTGCGTCCGACGAAAGCCCATATGTCAGTTGCCGAAGAGTGGCTGTACATTTTTGTATATAGGTGAACCCTAATCGCCCCCTTGTGTCTTTTTGTAACACCCCAACCGATGGCGGAAACATCGAGGTGTCACGTATGAATGATTGTTCAGTAGCTCATGGTAGTTCACAAGTTTAAATAATCCTTAATACATTACAATATTGAATTACATTAAAGTCTACATCAAGTAATCAACAAAGCTTCAAATATCTCCTCATGCTAGCTCTAGACTTCAAGCATCAGTATTTCCTGTTGAGTTTGGAAAAATGGGGGGGTCAACTAGAAGTTGGTGAGAATACATAAGCCATGTCAAGCAAGTAGTTTAAGTATAAAAGTTTAGCAATTCATATGTCTATCGTAAGTTTAAGTCTACATGAATAAACATGAAATGTTGAATCGACATAATCAAACCTCCGACTAGTTTAGGTCCATCCCGTCATCCAGGGTTCACCTTAATATATGTTGGAACGATAACAATCACCCGCGCTCCCCATACAAGATGGTCAACGAATCTAGGTGGGATTGTCAATCCAATAGATCTATTATTGAGTATCGCCGGCTTGGCCATAGCTAATGATTATGTAATGTTGAAACTTGTTGAAACTGTTGTTGTTGTCTAAATCATGAGGCATTAAAGTTTACAACTAGACATGTATGTAGAATTGCTTAAGTATAATGTTGCACGTATAAAGAATTGCATAAACATGGTTAAGTAAACTCACCTTAGTATAGTATTAAGTCTTGAAAAGAAAATAGAATAAGCGTAGCCCCAAAGATGCCAAGTATTACCCTATGTATAAGGTAACAAATATGTCTAAGTCTATCTAGTCTACAAGTATTTTCTAGGGTTTCGAATTGGGGATAAACATTCGTTGGGTTAATAAATAAATCATTTATTAAATAAGAGAAATTCGTGAAATAAATAACAAAAGTCCTTTTTGTAGCTTTTTGATTAAAGGTGGTCACAATATAAAGTTTTAAGTATGAAAATATTTTTTATAAAATTATTTTCTTAAAAGTTGAATATTTAATCTATTTATTTCTATTTCGTCGAAATACAACTTTAATATTTAAAAATATTAAATTTACAGAATTTTTATGTTAAAAATCATAATCCTGTTCCAAATAATCAGAAATAATTTATATAAAATTTTGGTACAAAAATATTGAAAAATGAATTTATTATGATTTATTTATGATTAAAACTAACAAAAATTGATTAAAAATATTAAATAAATGATTTTTCAGAAATAAAAATCATTTCAGAAAAGCTTAATGTTATATAAACTCAGAATAACCTTTGTGGAAATTTATATAATCGTTTTGATATTTTTATAGAATTTTATAAATAAAATTGAATAAATTTGTAATATTTATTATATAAAATAAATAAATAATTTTTTTAAAACTAAAAGTTGGATATTAAACTCCATCCTCAGATTAGCATAAAATAAATTTTATAGAATTTATAAAGTAATTCTAGTATTTTAAAACCATTTATAAAAGAATTAGGCTTATTATATATTAAAGGGTAAATAAAAAAAAAGAACTGCTTGTGCCAAGGGTCGAACCCAGACCCTTGGCCGGTTCAGTACCTTAAACCATTAGCCCGGACCAACTGGTCTGGACCCTGAGTGTGAGTAATATTGTTTTGAATAGTTTATAAAGAGTGTTTGGCTACTGTTGTTATTTGCTTTAAGAAAAAGAGTGTTTTGGCCCGGACTCGAACCCAGGTCGTTTAATCATATAACCAGACAATCAACCATCTGATCTATGAATCAAATGGTTGTTTTGTTTTGTTTTTAAATTCCTTTAAAACGTAACAACCTGTGTTCTTCCCCAATTTCAAATGAACAAACCCTAGATTTATCAATCCAACGATTTACACAACAATAACCCAATTAATCATGGGGTTATTGTTGTGTGTAAGCCGATAAACAAAACCCACAAACAATTATTGTACCTACGAACAGAATTGAAGGTTGGAAGGCTCGGTCAACGTAGAGTCAAACACGAACTTTATCGAACGATTCACGAATATTTAACAGAAATTGATAGTGAAGGATTGCATATCGGTGTATAGGGGTTGTGTTTGAGGGTTCAATTTATAACAATAGTTCGTATTCGTTTAATTGGAAACTATTGACCCATTAAAACATTATACGCGTATCACCGAATTGGAAGGTTTTAATGGCTGGAATTCGTGGTGAATAAGTTAGGGTGTCGGCAGAAAACTTACCATAAACGAATTAACTCGTATTATGCAACGAATTTGAATTATGGTGTCGGCAGTTGACTTGTGATAGTCAACCGAGGGTTTGAGGGATTTGTTAAATTAAAAACGGGTGGAATAGAACCAGATATGTGTGTAGCCTAGTTGGTGTGGGAGTGTGTGGTTAAGGTTTGGGCCGGCTGGTACTCGGGTTCGAGTCCCAACTCGGACATTTATTTTTTTGTTATGAATTTTAATTAGTTTTAATATTTTAATGTTATAATATAATTGTAGAAATGGTCAGAAAATGCAAGGTTTTATTAATCGATGTCTCAAACGTACACAAGAAAAATACGAAATGTTACACTTTTCTTTATTGAAAAAAAGGATATCGCTCCGACAAATCATTTGATAGACGCATGAATAGTTACCTGCTCATTCGAAAATGTCGCCTAAAATGGTCTTCATTGTAGAGAGGCTCAGGGCTAAAGTAATGTAGTATTAAAGTTTCGTTTGCTCCCCCTCTATCACGATCAAGCGGTGGTTGTCTCGTTAGGACGGGTTGCCTTTGCCTTCGAAACCCGACAATCAAGTATTCAACCGTTATCCTTCCCACTTCCATAAGCAAATTGTATTCCTCTGACGAGTCGGACGAAGAAAAATCATTCCATTTCATGGCTATTTGTTGCAAGTGAGAGTGAAAAATTTGAAATTGTTTGATTTGAAATTTTTTTATAACTTTCCAAAAATAAAAGCACCGCCAGCCAGCGACCAACGGTCAGCCAGCAACGGTCGAATTTTGACTCCAACAACTATATTTCATCTGCTACTAACGCCAGTGTGGTAGCGTGGCCTCGCTCGCGGGCACGTGGAAGATGTGATCACTCGCGCCTACTCGATCACAGCCCACAACATACAATCTTAGCGAGAAAAAATTGGCTCTAACAACACAAAATAGTTTAAAGTGGTAAAATTATCATTCGGCATAAATATTCAGAGGTTCAATCAAACATTAATTACTAGATAATTTCTTAATGGTTTAGAGTATTCTATCCAACAACAACTTTTAGTGATTTAACATTTACTTGGCTAGTTACCAAACAACCTTTAACCTTAAAAAAACTATTAAGTAAATCAAAGGAAAGATCATCGGTTGCTAAAAAAAATGCATTATTTAACATTTTAACTCACAAATTAGTTTTATTAAATCAATATTTGTTGTGCAAAAAATTCTCGTCGATGAAAACTGAAAATGATAGTGGTCACTGTTTTATTACTAGTTGAAGCCCACGTGGCTTACACTGCAAACTTGATACAACATTTTAGAAAATACCTAAAATGCAAAAAAAAAACCTACAGAACACATAAAAAAAACTACAACTTAACGGCCGTCAACAAGTTGACTAACGGCAGCACTTTTACACGGACTTGGAGGCAAACTACTAGTCCCTGACGTTACCAGTCGCTGAACGAAGTTTTCGATTCTCTGGCCGTTAGTCTCCGTTAGTAACCGCTTACCACCAAACGGCAACGATTCCACACCTCTCTCATTCAACACTTCCTCCGTCGTGGTCCCCACTCCGCCGGTTACGTAACCGTTTGCCTGAAAAAATAAAAAAATAACTCACCCAACAATTTCTCCCACTATAGAAAAGTTATAAAATAACCGTTTAACCAATTAAATTACTAAAACGTCTGCTAAACCTCCAAATTTACAAAAAAAAAAAAAAAAAAATAGCAAGAAAATGTCCGTAAAAAAAAAAACCCTCTCTAATCACCTTCTCTATAGAAAAGTTTTTGGGAAAATCCAGAATACACACATTTTGCCAATCAAATTACTAAAATAGTAAAACGCTTGATACGCCTCGAAATTTTTATTAAAAAAACGAAAAAAAAAAGTTGCAGGCAAATTTGTGACAAAAAATGTCAGCAAAAATGCCTGCAAATGCAATGTCGGCTAGCCTTAGCCGACATTCAATGTCTATTTAAAAAAAAAAATGTAAATTTTAGTTATTTTCCCGATCTTTTTATCATTAAAATCAACATAATCTGTACAATTCATTCATAAACATTACCTGAATTCTAACATAATCTGTATGATTCCAGCAAAAAGCATTACCCAACATTTGATCAACGGTTTCCGACACACCATCACGCACAACACCGACGACACACTGACTCCTACAATAACCACTCCGGCTAACCTTGGGCTCAAATGCATGATTCGAGTCACCATTACCTAAAGAGAGCACCAACAGATCTTCAACGCCAGTAAGCGAAGGAAAATCCCTTTTATTATGTAAAACATGAGTAACCACAGCAGCAGAAGGATTATTCATCACTAAACCACCGTCTACACCAGTACAAGACGTTTTACCATCAATTGAACTAAAACTAAACGGTTTGAACATCGATGGATCAGACGACGTCGCACGACACACTTTCCAGAGATTAAAATTAAAACTAGCAGATTCACAGGCATCAGCTCGAGAGAAGACGAATGGAGCAAAGCTTTTGAGATCATAACACGGAACAATCATAGGCTTACACGTGTCAGTTAACGTTAAAACCTTACCATCGGTTTCTCTAGTAAACGCTTGTTTTAAAACCTTTTCCATACTCTTACTAGAGTACACACGTCTTCTGTTAACAACTCCAACGGTTTTGGTCATGTACATCTCCGCTTTACAGGCGGTTAAAAAATTAACCGCCTGTTTAGCGGAGTACATAGGTCTGCCGGTACCGTCATCGGCGTTCAGCATTGCTGCTAGAATCGCGCCGATGCCTGTACCGGCAATAATATCAAAGAAATCGATAATTCTGGAGTCAGAATTACCGGTTTTGAGTTGGATCTGGTGTTCGAGGTGGATAAGGGCGGGGCCAGAGGGTATAAGGGTGGCTCCGCCACCGTCGATGGTGAGGACACGTGTCTTGTGGTGGCGTTGTTGAGAGAGAAGCCATTGTTGTTCTAGCTTAGAGAATATCTCCAAGGTAACTTTGCTTAGCTCCATAGGTAGGGAAGTCGAATATTATGGTAATGGAACTGTGAGTGGTGTGATTGAATGGAGGGTATGTAATAATAATACTTGGAGGGTTAAGGTTGCAGTTATGAGTTAGAGACAGTCGTTCTCGTAGTTTTAGGAACAGACTCAGAGTTTGTGTTTGTAAAAAGGAGATGATGGAGCAGCCACTTATATTCTTGTGTGATACCAGTGTATGAGTGTGTAAATATTTTTATATATTATTATTTTTTTCAAGTGTATCAACATTTAACAGTATATTATTATGTACACTAATTAATTACTAGCGTTACATCTGTAACAAAATAAACACCTAGAATAAAATGTGAAAAAAAATGTCGTAAGAGTCATTTTGTGTACGATGGTTTCACTTTTCAGGTGTATATGTTACTAATGTAAAATATGATGTGGTAAGAATAAAAAAAATGAAATAAGGAGGTGGGATGGTTTACTTATTTAGGTGGGTTTCTGTCTCGGAGGTTCTCGGGTCAATTCTCGCTGTATGCAAATTATGCGATTGGTCTTCGAGCTGAGGGTTGTATTACCCGCAGGGGCCTGAATTTGAACTCGAGGGATGTCTATAAATATAAAAGACTTACTAAGTGATCTAACTGCCCAAAAAAGGGGAACACAAGATATGAGATAGAGTTAAATGATTGATATGTATATTAATTAATGTAAAAAAATTTAAACACATCTCTCTCCATGTCTGCAACTCTGATGTGGCCCTTATCACACCCCTATCTACGGTGCATAAGACTAGGGGTGTAAATGACACCTAACGGCTCGTGATCGGCTCGGGATCGGCTCGGTAAAAAGCTCGAACGAGCCGAGCCTTAACGAGCCCGAGCCCGAGCCCGAGCCTGAAATATGGCTCGTTTAGTTATCGAGCCCGAGCTCGAGCCCTAGATACAAAGCTCGATTGGGCTCGCGAGCCTAATCGAGCCTTAACGAGCTAGAGCCCGAACCCGAGCCCGAGCCTAAGTTACAGCCGAGCCTAAGTTATAGCCTTAACAATTGGGCTCGCGAGCCTAAGTTATAGCCGAGCTTTTGCGAGCTCGAGCCGAGCTTTTGAGCTCGTTTGAGATTCTCAAATCACCACGAGCCGAGCCGAGCCGAGCTCGAGCTTTGGATTTTGCTAGCGAGCCGAGCTCGAGCTCAAGATTGTAGGCTCGAACCGAGCCGAGCTCGAGCTCGAGCTTCACAAAACCTTAACGAGCCCGAGCCGAGCCCAGTAAGGCTCGGGCTCGGCTCGGCTCGTTTACACCCCTACATAAGACCATGTGTAGTGGGGCTTGAAATGACGGTGAAATGGTGTGAAAACTCCCTACACCACCCCCTTGGGCGTTAAGGGGCGTGACATGCGGGGAGGGGTTATATACAAAACGCTCATCCACCTCTCTCTCTCTCTCTCATTTTTATTAAAAAATCTAAATAAATATTAATTAGATAA
Source organism: Ambrosia artemisiifolia (assembly GCA_032199755.1). NCBI lineage: Eukaryota > Viridiplantae > Streptophyta > Magnoliopsida > Asterales > Asteraceae > Ambrosia > Ambrosia artemisiifolia. The sequence continues at coordinate 53,030,574 of CM063520.1, forward strand.
TCAATAGAGGGGTGTGAATCATTACACTATTTTTGATTAAAAACGCTTATGCTAATGTGCCGTCCACATGATGAAAAATGGCCTTAAATGACGTAAACCACTACTCATGGTATAACAAATATATTAAGTGATAGATGGGTGTTGAGCGAGATTGGTGTAAAATACCGAATATCTATGCCTTTAACGTTCGAGACCTACTAAACGTTCATAAGTCGATGGGTGTTGAGCGCAATAAGCAAAAATGGGTCCGCTTGGTGATTCTTGGAACTTGTTGGGCAATATGGAAAGCTCGTAATGGGTTGATATTTTCTGGAAAAAGAGTGCATCCGGATGGCCTATTTGGTGAGATGCAATCGACGGTATTCTTGTGGGCGAAGCATAGAATGAAGCGGAATGTGTGTAGTTGGGAGGAGTGGGTTGCTTTCAATGTTCCGGTGACATAATTTTCTGTTTTGTATAACTTATTTGGTGATCTTTTGGGTGATGTATAATGTACTTTATGACTAGTATCTTGCTAGTCGACATGTGGTAAAATTTTGGGTGAAATAGAAGTTGTTTGCCGATAAAAAAAAAGTGATAAGATGCAAATTTAATGTCATAATATTTGTAGGTTATCAAGCATTTCGAGCACGTTTAATACATTAACAATTCAAAATAGAGAATTACGATGTACAATACTGTGAGGGGGATAATTATATGTAGTGAAAGATAGAGTGAGGTGTGGTTAAAAAAAAGTTTATTCATATCCAAAAGAAAAAGTATATTCGGCTTTTATAAACAATTATTTTATATTTAATTGTGTGAAAAACTGAACATGATGTACTTCGGCCCTACAAGTTTCTTTGATATTTTTGTATAACATCTATTTAATAAGTAAAATTTCTTAGATTGAACATTATAAATGGGTAAAGATAAGATGAGCATGACACAACTCTAGTTATAAGTTAATTTTGTGCTTAACTTGAATTTTATATGTCTTTGCGTGCGTGCACACGTGTAGTTAATATTTTATAAGGGTGGTAGGGGCTACTGGTTTGCGGGTACATCACTACTGGTCATGAGGTACTCAAAGAGGGTATGGGCGTGAATTTACGACACGACTCGAAAAGTCAACATAAGTCTAACATAAAATTCATGGCTTTGGAGTTAGTCTAAACTCTAAAAGAGTTTAGGGCCCGTTTAAGATTGAACCCGTAAACTCATTTAACTATATGAGTCGGGTTCGTATCAACCCAAGTGGGTAAGCGGTTTGACCCGCCAAAACCATTTATAACATATTTTATTTTTTATAATATGTTTTGTGTCATAAATAAAATTGGGTGGGTATTTTATTTTATAATTTGTATCTACCTTAAAACTAAAGCTCATGACCTTTAAAATTTTTTTTTAACTTTTGTAACTTGACAACATTCACCCTCATGCTTTCTGTATTGGCAAAATTTCCTCTTCACCCCTCAACTTTTTAACTTGAGAAATTGACCCCCTATTTTCTAAGTTGATAAAACATGCCCCCATAGGTTTTAACTTCTCTTTGACATGTAACCCGTTCTACTTCAAAACTTTGCTATAATGTAAAAAGTAACCATAAATCCTGAAGCTTATGAAGTTTCGATTTTACTCTAAAATAATTTTCTTACGTTTTTTATGAACGTGTCGTCATTAATTCGAGTTCGTCTACGCTTTAACGTAATATTTTGTGAAAACAAGTCAGGTCAACTATAAAATGTTTTTGTTTTATGTACGTTTCAAGTTGGACTGCGTTTTATTGTAAATTTTGTTTGGAAACAAATCGGGTCAAAAGTAATACGTTTTGATTCGGCAACATAATTATTTTTTCACAATACATTTCAACCTTCGGAAACGAATCTGGTATAATCTTAATTTCAAAGGTCGATGGTTATCCCACTAACCAACTTTCTAAAAATGGGAAATCCCCCCCCCCCCCCCTCAAGTTTAGAACATGTAAAAAACCAACTCTCTAAATCGACAAAAGGACCTCATACTTTCTAACTTGACAAAAAAAAGGGTGCCCGAAATTTCTCACTTCTCTTTAACCCTAAAGATCTGGCATGTAACCCATTCTACCCCCGAACTTTGATATAATAATAAAACTAACCCTCTAACTTTGTAAATGTTACTTTGACCCCCACCCCCTTTAAGTTTTCTAAAGTTTCGAGCAACATTCTTATTTATGTACGTGTTGGTAATTGGTATAAAGTCGGGTCAACTATAAATTGTTTTCCTTTTTATATCCGTTTTAAGTTGGACTACGTTTTGACATAAATTTTTTTAGAAACAAATCAGGTCAAATGCAATGTGCTTTCGTTCGACGATATAAATTTGAGTTTGTATACGTTTCGACGTATATTTAGTTCAGAAATGAGTGTGGTTGGTTGTAGTCTATACTTATGACGCCATGTATTGTTTGAAAACAAGTCGGATTAAAGATAATATATTTTCATTCAACGGTATGAATTTGGATTATTCTACGTTTTGACGTGAATTTATAGTTCGGAAATGAATCGGTTAATTGTAGTCTAAGTTTATCATGTCACGTAAACACTGCCGCAACACGCGACGGGTATAAAAACTAGTTATAACTTTAAAAGGGAAATTAACATAAGTATTTTTATAATTAAAAAGTAATTTAATTATATGCAATTGTGTTTTATGTTATAAAATTTTAATTTTAATATATTAATTTGTGAAAAGAAACATTATAAAAATAAAAAATAAAAAATAAACTTCGGGTCACGTGTTCGTGTTAACCCACAAATATTCGGGTCGGGTTCTTGTTCATATGTATGACACGATCTTCAGGTTCGGGTCAGGTTCCATTCGTCTAAATTTTCGAGTTCGGGTCGTGTTGAACCGCAAACACAACCTATTTAATACCTCTAAAAGAAGATAGTTAATTGAGGGTAGTTGTTTTGGGGTTATACAGTTTATTTTCAATTGAAAAAACAAAAATGTCTTAGGGTAAAACAAGAATAATTTATTTAAAAAATCCGGTTCAGCCTCCCAATTTTGCGGTCTAACCTCCAAGTTCACATCAAATTCGGTCCTAACACCTTAACCGAACTAGCTAAGGTCCCGGTTCCTGGTCCAGGATTCAAAACATTGGTCGCGAAGCTTCTAATCCAATTTTTTTGTAGTACTGTAAATTTACGTGTTTTCGTCTAAAAATTTTATATATACGTATTAAGTTCGGCCTCCGTTTAAGAGTCCCGTGACTTTCAGCACTCCATGAAAAGATTTTTCAAGCTTCGCAACTATTTATTCTGACCATTCATCTTGAACCAAATTAACAATCGGACAGTGGATTCATTTTAAGATTAGGAAATTTTTCGAGCAACCGGATTAGAATTTTCTTAGTAGTGATAAAAGTTTAGTTACAAAAGGTTTACAATATTATTCTAAATCAATTATTATTATTTTATTGTTTTATATATCATCAGTGTCTTACAACATCAATGTTAATAACATATAACACTACTAATAATAGTAACAATAAATCAATTATTTTTCTAAATTAATTATTATTATTTTATTGTTTTATATACAACACTACTAATAATAGTAACAATAAATTAAATAACTAATGTTAAAATCAATAAATGGGAATCTAAATTAGTCTGAAACTTATCCATCAATCTATCACTTTAAGGTTATCTAATATTATAAACTGTGGTGAGGAAAAAGAGAATTTAAAGAAAGTGGCAGCTGACTGAATTTAGAATTGATACTCTACCTTTAAGCTCATGTTAATGTGTTATGGAGGGAGTTAACTGAGTATATATTAACAAGAGATGGGTCGTTGATCTACACACACTTTTTATGCATATTTTTGTAAGAATAATTATGTGAAATATTATTATTATATTATAAATATGTTATACAGTATTTGTTAATAATGAAGGAGAATAAAGTTAACATCAATATTTCTATATTTTGACCAAGATTTATTTCACCAGTTACTTGTCATCTTCAATTTAAAAGATCCACTGTACAACGTTATGTTTTTGGCTCTACGTATACTGACATGCCTTCTATGTGGCATTCATATTAACGGACGATGCATGTTTTAAGAGCAAAATTTTGTGGCCACAAACAAACACGAACCAATTCCGTGAGAGTGGAGAGATGGGAATTCGTTTTTGCAGGAGGTTTTTTCGTAACTAACATGTAGAGAAGGAAGAGAAAATGGTATGTGAACTATACAAAAAAAATATTGTAATGGGAGCTTCTAGATCTTTACTGGACAATTGTAAGTATTTGTGTGGTGGGCGTTATCCCACCTATAGCGTCCCATAACGCCTAGGTACACCACCCTTCACAGGGAGGCGGATGTAGGTTTTAAGGAGGAGTAGCACCCGCTATTCCTTAACTTTTCCTGCATAGTGCAAATTATATTTATGTTTTATGTTTTTTTTTTGTATTACGTTCCCCTAAATTATATTAACGCTATCACTCAATTTTTTAAAAACCTAAAACACTTTCAATGTTTGTCATTAGCCCAACATAAAAAAAATAAAAGCCCATAAGTGTATAACCCATTCCATTTGTTAATTATAAGATGGAAACTCATAATGCTTAATCCAAATAAGTTAAAGGTAGAGGTCCACATATCGGGTTTTTTAATAGCTGCTTCTGGGTATGGAACCGGGTTTGGATATGAACGAGAATAGAAAAAACCTTCTCCTCTCCCCCCTGCATCTCTCTTCAAGTTCAAACCACCACCATCACCGTTCCACTATCAACCACCACCACACAACATCAACCTAACATCATCAATCCACTCAACCCACCATTTTCTTTCCCTCAAAACCACTTAGGCCATGTTTGGCTCTCCTTTTCCATTTCTTCTTATAACTTTTCCTCCTTCAAAAGTTACTTAATCTCATAAGTCACAATTTGTGACTTATGACTTTTCCCCCAAAATCTCCTTTTCAAAGCACAAAACCCCTCCATAAGTTACTTTTCAAAAAACCATTTAAACACTTTTGTTTAACTTATGAATTATTGAATAAGTCAATAAATTAAAAAGGAGGTGTGGAAATGGAGAGCCAAACATGCACTTAACCCACCATTTTCTTTACAAAACAACACACGCACGCACCAGATCCGAGACTATCCGAAGAAGTCAAGTCAGAGTCAAAGTTAACAGCGTCGTCATATCTTTCAATGAAGTTCTTGTAGAGTGAACTATTGTTGTCTGGTTTCTTTGATGTGTTCTTTATGTTGACCCGCTAATGGAAATGTCAGAAGTCATCTTGAGGGGTATTTTCTTTTTTCTCTACGGTTCGAGTAGTGTATAATCACCATCAGGTAGATGTAGCCAGTAAAAATTGCTTGAGATTATACGACAATCTGACGGGTTATAAAGTTTGAGAATAAGAAAGTAGACATGTTTAGGATCTGTGGACTTCGGGTATTTCATCTCGGATCTAAAAAGGAATTGAGGTTGGTGGGTCAGGTTTGTGCAACAGGTGGGTGGGGAAGGAGGGTGGTGATTTAGGGTTCACAGGTCTAGAGGTAGAAAAAGCTAGTGAGGGTTGTGGGTGTTAGTGGGTGGTGGGTCGGGTTTGTGTAGCAAGTGGGTGGGGAAAGAGGGTGGTGGTTTAGGGTTCACAGGTCTAGAGGTAGAAGAAGGTGGGGAAGTGAGTCCCACTTATTAAATAAAAAATATTAAAAAATAATGGGTCAGACAAAAAGACATAAATACTCCTCAACTTAACGAGATAATTTAACTAGGTTAGTGACAGGGACGATTTTGGCAAAAAAAACGTAAAATTGAAGGATCCAGATGTTAAAAGTTTCGATTTTGGATTAATGTGGCAAAACTGGACAAACCTCAGGGACGATTTTGGCTATTAACTCTTTTTTGCTCTTAAAATTTAAAACCTAGGGCTTTCCAGGTCACAAATTTCTCACCTAGTTAAACCTAACAAAAAACTCAACCCTTCGTTAACCTCCAGTTCACTACACACTTTGTATCACCTGCACACTTTCTCTTTGTCAATGCTACACTAAGTTTACTAATGTTTCAGTCCATATTCTTTTAAATACATTGATTAAGATCTGACATGCAGTATTTACTTATCAAAGTTGTTTGTTGTTGTTTAGGTAAGATCAAGATAAAAATCAATGGTATTAGATCCAACACGCTTTACGCCTTTATATACTTTGATTTTTACTGTTGTTCGTATGGAATGAACTGTTGAGGTTTAATTTGAACTAACATACAGGGTTTGGAAGAATCGATCGATTGGTGGCCAGGGTAGCTTTGCATAGAGGTGATATTAAACTTGTTGTTTACGATCTATTCATATCTGTGGAGTACATGGTATGTAATATTACTATTATTTTTTAGTTTTAAAAAATTGATGTGTTATGTGACTAACAATAACCAGGGGTGAGCAATAAATGAAAACAAACGTATGCAACCCAAATCAATTGAAACCTGAATTAACCAAACAACTAAATTAACTTAAAATTGGTTACTGGGTTTTTATACCATTAGTTATCCAAAATTAACGAAACAAAAAATCAAACATTTCATGTATTCTTAGCTTCCATTTCATGTATTTGTAGTTTTATGCCCTCATTTTATGTACCTCAAAGCCAAAATTTTAGACAAAGTTTGGTTTTTGTTATTGAAAAAAATTAACTGAACCGAACTAAAAATCAACAATTTTACAAAATAAACTGAACCAGTTAGCCAATTGGTCAATAAGATCGTTTAGCCTATGACTTTGGTTTTCGTTGAGACTAATAACCGAACCGAACCATACACACCTTTAAAAAATGTTTGTATTCCCTGCGAATCGCGCGGACATCCTGCTGGTCATTCTTAATAGGAAAATTGGATTGTAATAATCCCACCTTTGTGTTGTTGGCCAATAATAACCCCACCTAGGTTTATTTATCTCACCGGTCCCACCTCTTAATTTATTTTTCTCATTGCACCCGCCGTTAAGTCACACTAACGCCGTTAGCTGAAACTCACAATTCTAGGCGATTGTTCCCCGGATTTGAAAGAGGGAATCAAGACGATGATACTGGTATGTTCACTTGCCGAATGAGCATGATTTGATGGTTTAATTGTCGGTTCCGGTCATCTCCTCCGACAAGGACATCAACCTGAAACCCATCAAACCGTGCTCGTTTCTACAATTGAACATACCAATATCATCATCTCGATTCCCTCTTACAGATTCGATGAACAATCTCCTAGAATTGTGAGTTTCAGCTAACGGCGTTATTGTGAGTTAACGGCGGGTGCAATGAGAAAAAATAAATTAAAAGGCGGGACTGGTGGGAAGAAGAAACTTAAGTGGGATTATTATTGACCAATAACACAAAGGTGAGATTATTACAATCCAATTCTTCTTGTTAATATGTATCTACATTATTAGTTACATGATTGTTGTAGAAAAAGAATTAAAAAAAAATACTTAGCTATTATGTTGAATTATGATAATAATTTTGATTTAAATGTAAATAGAAACATCCATTAGGCCAAGAGGGGTGCTTGTAGTTTTTTTTTTCTTTCACTGATTTTAACCAATCCTGCTTTGCCACATCACTTCACTGATTTACTTCACTGAAACACGTTTTTGTAGGCAGCACTCCACTGATTCTTTTATTTATTTTCATTTAAATACCCAAACTTTTTTTTTTTTACATTTTTACACGGTTTTAACATTTAATTCTACTATTTCAACCGTCCCACCAAACGGTCAGCCAAATTTAATTGTTTATCTTGGAAACCGTCGAGTCAAATGAATTTAACTCACCTAAACGGTCAGCGAATTAATTTTAACATTGCCACCGTCGTATATATAAAGTGATCAAACCGTGGGGTTAAAAGCCACAATTTACCACGGTTTAAAAAACCAAACACACAAAAAATGAACCCGTGGACCGACGAGGAAGAGATGGTCCTTGTGGTTTGCCACAAGGATGCGTCAAACGACCCGGAGATTCAACAACTCCCTCGGGAAGAAGGGTCTAACTTCCCCCCGGAGGGGTTTTGGGCTCGGGTGTATAGCGACTTCATCGAGCACGTTGGCACCAACACCATCAAGACCGTCCAAGACCTCCAGCTCAAGTGGGTCGACCTCAACATCAAGTGTGAGAGGTGGACCACCCTATACGAGCAAACGGTGAGGGAGGATCCGGAGCTTGACGAGGAGTTGGCTATCGGCTTCACTAACTATGAGTATGAGGCGCGATACGGCAACGATTTCGACCATGTCGAAGCATGGCGATTGTTGCGCCAACTTTAAGTTTTTTTTTTCTATGTTTTAATGTATCTTTTTTATGTTTAATATTATTTATGTTTAATATTTATGTTTTAATGAAATGTTTTTATTAATGTTTTTTATTTATTTAAACGCTAAACATAAAACAAACGGTAAAAATAAAAAACACTAAAACACATGGGGGTAAACTGAAAAATTTGCATTTTATAAAAAACAACACAACCGGTACCGGCACGGTAAACAGAACCAGCAAAACGGTCCACGGGACCACTACCAGCGTGGGTGGCGGCGGTGTTACCGTGCTGGTAGTTGGTACCCGTGAACAATTCGGGTGGCGTCCCGTCCCCCCTTATAATATTTGATACGCTCTTTAATAAAAGTGATGTATAAAGTCATGCATCCGAATCCTTTCTACTATTTTTACCTTCAAGGTCTTTTCACTTGAATAGGTATCATACAAATGACCGTATATAAGTTCATATAATATTATCAAAGTCAGTATAATTTGTTACGCATTATCATCATGTGGATTTTGTTTTTGATAATTGGACATCTTTCTAAATTATGTAATCTTTGTTTTCTGCTTAGAGTGAATCGACGATTTGAGGAAGACTAGAGGAGTTCTTTAGATATGGGGTTAAAGCATAATAACAACTTGCGGTTATATGGGTATAACCACAAACAATTGTATCAACGGGATCCTTACTTGGGACGCTACCTTAGGATCCCGTTAAGGGCTTCGCCCCTGCCAATAGGGCGCTACCCCCTTTCAAACCCACAGGTTCTAGATTCTTAAAATTACAATAATCTTGACCAAGAGTGTTGTCCACATCTCCTTACTCAATAATTTGGTTTTTAAGTAAATACACTTACCCATAATAGCTTGATAACACTAAATCCACAACAACATATGCATATAATAAGGATAAAAATATACTAAATTTTATTTAGGTTATCCGTGTAACACACATGTATTTAGTTTATTTTCTTTCCATACAACTAATTTTAAGGCTTTAAACATAAACATTTTAACGTATTTTTACAAACTATTAACTTCTTCTAGACGCATACTTAAGTATTTAGCACACATTAAAAATAAGTAGTATATAATAATTGAAAGAAATCTATTCAACCGTGATTTATGTTGAAATTGTGACCTTGGTATAAATCAAACAAAACATTGGAAAACACAGAAATACGACTATAATATATACTAAAATTAGGAATCTTATGATATTACGAAATTTATGTAAAATGTAATCGTACATCTATAAAGTGTTATTAATTGTGGATTCTTTTTACCTTTTATTTATTATTACGTAGCTAGCATTAGTACTTGTCGAGTAGTAGTGGACATTTTCCTGATTACATTGTTCCAATCTCACGTGTAAGTTTTGTCTCTACACGTGACCAAGTGTGCCAAATTTCACATGCAATTACTTTATTAATTCAGCTTTTCGTCAAATTCTATGTTCATTAGAAATCCTAAGTCACTCTCTTGTAACACTTATGCCTACTTCATAATGCTTTGCTACATGAGAAAAAAAAACTATTAGATTAATGAATGGTAACCCCTCAGATCCCTTGATTGGAGCAACATGCATAGCGTCCCCTGTAACGATAGAGTACCGTAGGTTTCGAGCCAAGTAAGGCTGAAGTACCATTATCTTTGGACCAAAGTCCTACGAGATACTAAATAACTAAAGCTATTAATATTCAGAGCTCGCAACACATGACAAATGAGCACTAATTAAATACCGACGCAATTGATTTAAAATACTCTTAAGTATATTGATGGACAATATCTATTGACACATGAACCTAGTGTCAATACTCGAACTTGTTTGGTAATACGTAGGACCCTTGTCACGCATGTCAACATTGTGTTTTGTAGTGTTGCGAATGACGAAGATAATATATAACGTTAGTGACTAAATGGTCCACATGAGGTCTTACTCTATGTATAATTCTCTTTGTACATGAGAGTGTGCATTCAATTCCGAGAAACCACCTTAGTTTACTACATGTTACCTCTCATAGCACCTCCAATATGGGCCTACTTTGGGTGTTTTTAAGGAGAGAGGTTGTGATGTGGAGAAGATGGTGAGAGAAGTCTATTGAGGGTACTCTAAGTGATAGCCTAAAGACATTACTGATTCTTAGGCCACAGTAAGGTACAACTAAATAACCAATCATATGCATTCCTTAATTGTTACCATGAACCATTTGGGAATTTTGTGATTGTGACAAATTTTTGGTTTACATAATCAAGCTTTCGTAGCTTTACAATGATGTAGCATAGGGTTACTCTATTGAACCTAGTTATGCTTGTCCTACGACATTAGTGTGATGCTTTTACTTATTTCTGTACCCTAGCCTTACGATACACCAACCGTAAACTCTATGGTGGTCACAAAGTTTTTTGTATGCAATCTTTCAAACGCGTCACAAATAGTTTTGAGTTGATTTTGAGTAAAGCATTTATCCATATTTCAGTTAGTTTTGTTAATATGTATAGTGTACACCCTAGGTGAGTAAAGCCAAATGAACCAAGCTCGTTATGGGTGGTTAATTTAAGTGTTCAAGCTGAGTAGGTGTATTTTGTACATAGCGTCTATAGCTAGTTTAGGCCACATGTGCGAGAACAACTTGTATCCACTGTAAACTCTATATAATATATAATGGACAATAGTAGTTGTTTTAAATATTATGTAAAATGGTTTAAAAATACTTTAATGATATTAAAAATCTAATTATGTAGGTCAAATGCTACATTTGAGATGCCTATATGCGCAGAGCATATGCCTCCCACTTAGGTCATAATTCAACAAGTAAAACATCAAGCACCAACATCAAAGGAACAACCAGTAGGCAGTAGCAACATGGTCGGTCCACAATTAGATTGTGGATCGATCGCCATGTCTATGTCTAAGGTCGACCGAATCTTTGCTAAGTCTAATGTCAATGACAATGACCAATGGTACAGTAAGATTGTAGAATGATCGTCCTCCTCCTGGATGATTTTTCAAGTTCAACACTCAATCAAGTCAAGTCATCTACACCTATAAGATCGCCATGCTCACTTGGATTGGGTATAAAGTATAATCACTCATAATTTTATATCTTATAAACAAAAGCAATTGAGTTAATTACTTGGTTGATCCCTGTGTTTTGCAAATCTTACACCTTTGGTCCTTATCGTTCAATAATGACACATTTGGTCAAGGGTTGTGAAGTTATTAGTTAGGTAGTCCTCATCGTTGAACATTTTCCATACCATCGAGACCACTTTGTAATTTTAAAACCATAAGAACTAACTCTACACGTTCCCAAAACCACATCAACCAATCATGCACAGTAAAGCTAATATAAAGTGTTGGTAAGATTTTCTAACATTTTCAAAATTAAAATGGGCAAACAAAGTTGAATTACTTTAATTCACACAATGTACATTGTCTAAGGGGTGTTTGGGATTGATTATTCAATACATATTATGCGTTTTGAAAAAACAGGGATGGAGTTGCTTATTTATTATTGCGTTTTGGTAGCCTAAAAACTGATTATCTGCGTTTTCAAAACACAATCCCAAACACTAAAAACTGATTATCTGCGTTTTCAAAACGCAATAATCTAAAAATCAGATTCATAACGCAATCCCAAACACTTTCTAAATTGAATTATCGCAACATACATCGTCTACACCTATAACTCTATAAGATCACCATGCTCACTGGATTAGGTATAAAGTATAATCACTCATAGTGTGTTAGAGAAGCCTAGCTAGGAAGGGAAACAACAGAAATAAAGAAAATAGACAAAAGGAAAGTGGGAGATTGTGAAAAGTAAGTGGTGTTTTTCATGTTTGAAGGCATTTTATTGGTTTTTGGGATCCATTGGATTACACTAATATTGTTAATTAATTATAAGATATATACTTATCTTCACATATACCTAAAACAACACATTCTTATATGATACATTAAAAACATGTAATTAGTTTACAAATTCGAAGGTACCAAAACAACTCATTGGCCCTCCCTCCCTACACCATCATACCCCAATGTCTTGATTCTCAACACCACCGGTTTCAACTCGACCAAAGTGCTAAATCCAAAGTAACAAAGACAAAAAGAACAAAAAACAAAGAAACAAAAAGATGAAACAATGAAATTTCGTACTCTATACGTTTGTTTCATCTGTCCAAAACCTAGTTGATAATAACTTCTTCACACTTTTTAAGCTTCTTTGTTTTTTTAATTGTTTTCTTGGTCAAATAGATAGAACAAGAAATATCCAATAAACGAAAGTCTACTAGTTTGAGTAAACCTAATTTCTGTTTGTTAATCAAGTCATTGAACTTTGTCGCAACTTAGGCTACACGGTGTGGGGGGCGTCGAAGGGGATGTGACGCCCTTCCACACCACCCCGTATGTGACGTAGAGCAGGTAGGGTGTAGATTTTTACGAGCGTGGGGCAAAAGGAGGGTGATGTGGATGGTTGTGGTTGGTACTTGGGTTATGAATGTTTTTAATTGATTGTTTGATTTAAAAAAAAGACCCTTCATATGACATTCCCTCCTTTAATTTATTAAATTAAAAATATTATTAATTATTAATCCCGATTATAATAAATGATTCCAAATAATGTCATGTGATAACACCAAAACTGTTCTCTTCATTTTTTTTGAACGACCAACAAATTGGAATCACTCACGGAACATTGGAGTATCATCGTGCCACCAATGTTGCCACGCGATCATATTCCACCACCAAGTCACCAATTCAGGAGGAAACTCATAATTATGAGAAAACTCCCTTTGTGAGAATCGAACCCAGGACCTTATGGTCCCTAAGTCTTATCTCACCACCAAGATGCCGTTGGGCTATAAAGGAGGAGAGATGGCTAAAATAGTCACTTCATGTCAATTTTAAAATGACATACAAAAGGTCACAAGGTAAACAACTATCTTTTGCCAAATCCTTCCCTTTATGCCCCTATGTGCAACATTTGATTACAATTGTATAAATGACTAATGCAAGTCATCTCTATTATTATTTGCTTCACCTTTTGATTTTCCCATATTTAATGAATTCAATTTAAGATTCAATGCCTCACCTTTTCCTTTTCTCATCTTAAATGATGAATTAAAATCAACATCCCTGAATTTAATTTCTAAACCCCTCATACAATTGCCTTATCACACCATTTTCTTTATTTCTCTTGGAAGCGGTCATCGAATGATATTGTTCAACACTTGTAGTCTTGCACTATCGATTATTATGTTGGTAAGCCAACACTTGTAATCTTGTATATTCTTTATGTATATTTATTTATTTAGATATTTAGTTTTTAAGCTTTTTGTTAGTTCTTATATATGTTTTTTTCATTATTTTGTCCGTGTTTTCTTTTATATTCTTTTTATTTCAATTTCTGTAAATTGTGGTTTCATTTTTATCATTCAATTGAATTGTTTATTTTTTAGGATCAAAACTGTTTTGTTTTGGAGACATCACAGCTCATCAACCCATTTCCATGTACATACATATTTTAGTTTATGTTATATTCTCTAAAGTACACTCATTTTCTTCTACGGTTATAATGTGATATTCGCTTCCAATTGTCGTTTTCGTTTTACCCGCATGGTTTACAATAAGGAGAAGGAAGTAAATTCCAACTTATTGACATTTGATAGTGATGTGTGTGAAAGATTTATATTGTAATCTATCTTGTTAAGGCGCATACGCACACTCATAAGAGCTAGAAACCGTGTCTTTCAGTTAACTACTCATATGGTGCGTTGAGCTGACCTTGAGCACCGCGCCCCTGGTGCGCACCTTTGACAACTTAGATTATAATTGGTGCTCATAGTCATGCATTTCTATGTCATCATTTGAGTATAAATTTGAAGTTTTGTTGATTTCACTTGAAATTTTAAAAATAAATTACAAATTTTTCTCAATTTACTTTGAAAGATAACATTAGAGCTTTAATGACAATTTTCATTTTTTATATATCCTAACATTATTAGGGGATGACAAAATAATCCGAGCCCGATGGGAAGTTTGAAATATCACGCCTGTATATCGCAATGGCGTGTTCGATGGGAAGTTCGGTTGGGCAAATTGTGACTATGTATCGCATAAGTGTGTTCGATAGGAAGTTTGGTGTGACACCCGGCAAATTCAGGTTGACAACATTGTCTAGGTCAAAGTCTACCTTAGCGAGTCACGCGTATATTATACTTAACTGGGTTAGTTGAGTCGTGTTATGGTTCGGGAACTGTTAATTTAGTCTAGAGGATCATTAGAGGTCAGTCTAGAGGATCATTAGATGTCAGTCCTTAACCAAGTGTACAAGGGGTGACGATTCGTAGAATCGTCAAAGCATAGGGAACATACAAGTCTCGAGTCCCGGGAACTGGTGAACGAGTGTGAATGTGTTTGTTTGCAAGTGTTATCTGTTTACAATCTTTACGTGACTTGTCGGTATGTGAAAATGTGTTAACATATGTTAAAACGGGGTTTAACGCGCCAAATACACAGAACCAACCCCTACAGGCGATTAGGGAGGCCAAATCGCCTATAGGGAGGCGATTAGCCTAAGTTATATGTTAGGCGTATTTGTTTTAGGCGATTGGGGGCTAATCGCCTATAGTGAAGGCGATTAGCAGCCCTAATCGCCTGTAAAAGCTGCATAATCGCCTGAAACGTACCTGGCGACTAGAAACGACTATAAATACAACACTTGACCTCCTAAACTTCATTATAACAACCCTAGCCGTCCCACAACTCGTCCCAACACATAAACAACCTCTGGAACACGATTTTGGATCAAACCAAACGTTTTCAAGCCTATTACATCAATCTATCATAAACCTAAGGTGTGGTTTTCATTCATGCAACCTTTATTAACGTTATTATTGAATCCCTAATGGTCCAGACCTATTTATAAACGTTTGTGTCTTCTGAAATTCGTTAATAATCGTTGTTAATTGGATTCTAACTATTATGCATGTTGTATGTGTTAATTATAATTAAAAGATAGGTTTGTTGTGATTCAAAAAGAATTGTTAACATAATATTAAGGTATTTACAGATTGATGATGATAGCATGTTGATGAAATCTGAGTAATTGTTCATTAGGGTTACGGTTATGCATGTTAATGTGATGTTTCATGCTACGTGTATTACTTTTGGGAAACATGTTTGCATTCAGGGCTGGTAGAACGATGTTAAACGAAGGATTTTGATTGAAATATGTTTGATATGGTTGTTTGATTGATATTTGATGTTTCCACACGTTCTGGATTTGATTTGGAGGGTTAAACGCGTGAAAAACCGGAACAGATGTGCTGAAGGCGATTATGGACCCTAATCGCCTATGCTATAGGCGATTAGGAGGCCAATCGCCTGTTAGGGCAGCCTAATCGCCTATAGCATAGGTGATTGGGAGCCTAATTGCCTTCGTTGCATGCGATTACGATCCTAATTGCTAGTAAAGTCCTGAATTGCATGTCTTACGACCTAATCGCCTAATAAACTCCTGAAATGCATACCACATGACCCTAATCGCCTATAGTAAGGGCGATTAGCCCTCATAATCGCCTGTTGACCCACGTAATCACTAGTTGACTTTTCCTAATCTCCTGTACTGCTGCTGTAAGTGTATTTTAGCATTCCGAGACCCGATTTGACATCTAGGAACATGCTAGGAACCCCGTATCATTGCTAATAACTTGGTAACATGTGCTCGGACTTATTTATGTGTTAATTGAACTATGTTCTAGAACTTGTTGGACTTTAACGTATGTTAAGTGTGATTGCATGATTGTATGTTGGAGGGTGCAAGTATAAACGGGGAGTCTCGGGTCACCAATGGGATGTCGAGTCTTGTACATTTTGTTAGTTTAACAGTCACATTGTTTTCAAACGAACTTGGTTATGGTCTGGACATCTAGGGACTAACTAACCTACGGGTTATTAGTCTAAGTACTTGTAACTGTCATATGTTAGGTCGCCGCTTTACGGGGCTAGCATAGCTTGCTGATTTTATTCATAATACGAAGTAACGCAACCTAAGGTGAGTTCACGGCCCCACTTTTAACTGGTTTCACTTTTTGGGGGAGAAAACATGTGTTAAACTTATGTTTTGGTAACAACTGTCATACTATGGGTTTCTATGGTTTACTATACGATCTTTGGAAGTCCCAGGGGAAACCATGAATGTGCGGGTTAGCACAACGGGGAAATGTGAATAGATCTATTGGGAGTGACCAAGCCCACTCGTCGGCTTGGAGGGCCGGGCGGGTGCATATTGTCTCAAACAGGAACAGGTTTACTATTCGGGCACAACATCTGGTTTGCGAGTTAGTAATGGTTTTCCAATCGTAATAGTGACAAAACATACGCCTAGCTAGCGTACTTTGGTTTACAATTTTATATAGTATGGACAGGTTGAGCTTGGTACTCTATCTTATAAACCTGTGAACTCACCAGCATTTTTGTGCTGACGTAACTCTTACATGTTTTCTCAGGTCGCTAAGGTAGCACTACGGGACTAGGGCGCACGCGTCTGCACGGCGTCTAGTTAGGGTTGCATGGTTTTCAAACATTGAATATTTTGAATTACTTTTGGTTATGTTTTGAGAATAATCTTCCGCTGTATTTGGGAATTTTAAACTATGTTTTTGAAATTGCATATGTTCATTTAGACTTGTTTATTGTGATCGTTGACTTGGATCCTGGTTTGTCATGCGCCTCGCGGTAAAACTCCGCAAGTGGATTTTGAGGGTGTGACAGATTGGTATCAGAGCCAATGGTTATAGTGAACTAGGACTGCATGTAGAGTCTAGTCTATAGCCGAGTCGCACACACTAGACGATCACATAGTACTAAACGTTATGGTGGGTTACTTCTGGGCTTGTCGGAGTGTCTCTAAATCATCTGACTCTTCTTTGTTACATCATCCGTTCTCTCTTATGTCGGGTTACTTGCTTTCTAGGCAGTGTAGTATATTGGGGTTAATTGTGTACTCTTGAGATTTGTCCAAGGCTCGGACATATCCCTTTCATGCTCCAATAGAAACACTTGCCATAAACTACCGTAGCATTACGGTGTATGGCTAAGAGTCTATGTCCGGTGATTTGAACTTTGAACTAGGAGAACACTTGGAGGACCATGTAGAGCGGTTTATTATTTCGGGTGCACACGAAATCATAAACCGAAATGCATTAAAGCCCTAGTGAGCTCCGGGTTTGAATGGATAGTTCTGGGTTGGATCTAGTCTTGATCTTGTGAACGCTAGTGGTTGTCATTAGCTGTGAAACTAAATTTTCTCGTCCTTTTTGTCATAATCATGTCTGGAGTACGTGGAGGTGGCCGCGCTGGTGGGCGTGGTGGTGGTGGTGGTCGTGGAGGTGTAAACCTAACACAAGAAGATCTGAACAACTTGCTGCAAGCTGCCTTTCAGTTAGGGCACAATGGTGGTGGTAAGTTGACTTATCAACTTTTGCCTCATTGGTGAACTTTGTTTACATCTTCCGTGGTTTCTTATGTGTTTCATTTCAGGTGGTCCTGTTAACCCACCCCTACCTATGTGTACCTACAAGATGTTTCGGGACTGTAAGCCCCAGGAATTCTCTGGCACTGAGGGTGCTGTGAGCTTGCTCAGGTGGCTAGAAAAGGTGGAGTCAGTGTTTCTGATGTGTAACTGTCTCCCAGAGGATCGAGTCAAGTATGCTGCCGCGTTATTCCAGGATGTTGCTTTGACCTGGTGGAACAATACCACCCAGAACATGGGTTTGGGGGAGGCTTATGCTATGCCTTGGGAAAACTTTGTTCAGCTGTTGAAGCGAGAGTACTGTCCAAGGGAAGAGATTCAGAAGGTAGAGCATGAGGTGTGGAACCTCAAGATGACCGGGTCAGAAATTGAAAAGTATACGGTAAGGCGTAATGAGTTGGCAGTGCTGTGTCCTGATCTGCATGTGCCAGAGTACAGGAGGATTGAACACTATATCTCAGGGCTAGTACCAGAGATCGCAGGGTTGGTGGCTGCGGGAAATCTTCCTACATACTCAGATGTGGTCCGATCGGCTCACAGGATGACAAATTTGAAGGTGAATGAGGGTATCTTGCCTGCTAAGGGTTCGACTGTCAAGGCCCCGGAGAATAACAAGCGTAAATGGGATAATGAGGGGAAGGGATCTGTGCCAGCACCAACACAACAGGGTAAGAGGTTTGATAGCGGGGGTTCTTCTTCTTCTGGTTCCAAACCGGGTGGTTATGCGGGGAAATTACCTAAGTGCAACAAATGTGGGCGTCATCATCAGGGGGATTGCGACCGTAACCGTTGCCATCGCTGCCAGCGACTTAGGCATTTTGCTAAAGACTGTCGGGCGACACTTCCATCGACCCAGGCCCCAACTACTACCCCGGCTCCTACTGCTCAAGGAACTACGGGGAAACAGGGTTGCTATAACTGTGGGGAGGCTGGGCATTACAAGAAGGAGTGCCCGAAACTGAAGCAGGGCGGGGATGTGAAGGATAGAAACGGTAACTGGAACAACGGGGGCGGTGGCAGAAATGCACGTGCCTTCGTCATTGGAGCCGCGGAGGCTAGACAGGATCCTGACACAGTTACCGGTACGTTCCTTCTCAATAATCGCTCTGTTAGTGTTTTATTTGATTCCGGTGCCGATAAGAGTTTTATATCTCTGGAAGTTAGTCGACTGCTAGATGTAGTACCCGTACCATTAGAGGCTAAGTATATAATTGAGTTGGCTGACGGTAAGAAGATTGAAGCGACTTGTATCCTTCGGGAGTGTCACCTAGAGTTGTCGGGTTTGTCTTTCCCCATCGACCTTATGCCGGTACCCTTGGGTAGTTTTGACGTGGTTGTAGGCATGGATTGGTTGTCTTTGTATCGCGCTGAGATTGTTTGTTACGACAAGGTTATTCAGATTCCTCTCCCTGATGGAGAATTTCTTTCTGTGTACGGTATCAAGGGCGGTGCTCCGCTAAGTCTCATCTCCAGCATGAAAGCCCTTAAGTATCTTCGGAAGGGTTATTCGGCCGTTTTGGCACTTTTATCTGTTTCCTCTACCGACGAGAAGAAGATCGACGATATCCCTGTTGTACGCGAGTTTCCTGATGTTTTTCCCGATGATTTATCTGGTCTTCCTCCCCATCGTCAGGTTGAGTTCGGTATTGATCTTGTACCGGGCGCTGCTCCTATTGCTCGGGCCCCCTACCGTCTTGCACCTCCTGAGATGCAGGAATTGTCCAGTCAGTTGCAGGAACTCTTGGACAAGGGTTTCATCAGACCAAGTTCTTCCCCTTGGGGAGCCCCGATTCTGTTCGTTAAGAAGAAAGATGGAAGTTTTCGATTGTGTGTGGACTACAGAGAATTGAACAAGGTGACCATCAAGAACCGTTATCCTCTTCCCCGTATTGATGATCTATTCGACCAACTCCAGGGTTCTAGCTACTACTCTAAGATTGATTTAAGGTCCGGTTATCACCAGTTGCGCGTAAGGGAAGCTGACGTTGCAAAGACTGCCTTTCGTACACGTTATGGCCATTTCGAGTTCTTAGTCATGCCTTTCGGTCTCACTAACGCACCGGCGGTTTTCATGGATTTGATGAACCGCGTTTGCAAACCGTATCTTGACAAGTTCGTCATCGTGTTTATTGATGACATCCTGATTTACTCCAAGAACAAGGCCGAACACGAGGAACACCTGCGTTTGACTTTGGAACTTTTGCGACGAGAACAACTTTACGCTAAGTTCTCAAAGTGTGACTTTTGGTTACGCGAAGTTCAATTCCTAGGACATGTGGTTAATGAACTAGGAATTCATGTTGATCCAGCTAAGATCGAAGCGATCAAGGACTGGGAAGCACCAAAGACGCCAACTGAGGTGCGACAATTCCTAGGCCTTCCGGGCTATTATCGTCGTTTCATTAAGGGGTTTTCGAAGATCGCTCAACCCCTCACCACTCTTACTCAGAAGGATAGAAAATTTGACTGGGGTGAGCCACAAGAGTCAGCGTTCCAAGAACTGAAGTCTAAACTTTGTTCTGCTCCTATTCTGTCCTTGCCTGAAGGCACTGATGATTTCGTTGTTTACTGTGATGCTTCTATTCGTGGTCTCGGTTGCATGTTGATGCAACGCGAGAAAGTGATTGCGTATGCTTCTCGTCAACTCAAGGTGCACGAGAGGAACTACACCACCCATGACTTGGAGTTTGGTGCAGTGGTATTCGCGTTGAAAATTTGGAGACATTACTTGTACGGTACCAAATGCACCATCTACACCGATCACAAGAGTCTCCAACATATTTTCGACCAACAACATCTGAACATACGACAGCGACGTTGGGTTGAACTCCTGAACGACTATGATTGCGCCATTAAGTACCATCCTGGCAAGGCGAATGTGGTAGCAGACGCCTTGAGCAGGAAGGAATCAATTAATCCTCGTCGCGTTCGGGCGTTGCAGCTCACCATTCATTCCTCTCTACCTGACCAACTCCGTTCTGTTCAGTTAGAAGCTTTGAAGGAGGAAAACCTTAAAGCTGAGACTATGCACGGTGCCGACAAGCACCTCGAGCGAAGGCCTGATGGCCTGCACTACTTCGCAGAACGCATATGGGTTCCTTTATTCGGGGGACTTCGGGAGCTTGTCTTAGATGAGGCTCACAAGTCCCGGTATTCCATTCATCCTGGTTCGGATAAGATGTACCAAGATCTAAAGGTGCTCTACTGGTGGCCAAACATGAGGTCGGATATAGCCTCATACGTGAGCAAATGCTTGACCTGTGCTAAGGTCAAGGTGGAATACCAGAAACCGTCGGGTCTCTTGCAACAACCTGAAATTCCAGAGTGGAAATGGGAACGGATTACAATGGATTTTGTCACGCAACTACCTAAGTCACCGAGCGGGAATGATAAGATATGGGTAATTGTTGATTGGTTGACGAAATCAGCCCATTTTCTCGCTATTAAGGAGACCGACACCATGGATCGTTTGGCTCGTCTTTATATGAAGGAAGTTGTTTCTAAGCACGGGGTGCCGGTTTCTATTATTTCGGATCGTGACTCCCACTTTACTTCTCACTTCTGGAAGTCTTTGCACAAGGCTTTGGGTACCCAGCTAGACATGAGTACGGCTTATCACCCACAGACTGACGGTCAGAGTGAACGCACGATTCAAACCTTAGAAGACATGCTTCAGGCATATGTGATCGACTTTGGCAAAAGTTGGGAAGCTCATCTACCGTTAGTAGAATTCTCTTACAACAACAGTTACCACACAAGCATCAAGGCAGCTCCGTTCGAAGCACTGTACGGGCGGAAATGCAGGTCCCCTCTTTGTTGGGCTGAAGTGGGCGAGAGTCAACTCACTGGGCCTGAGCTAGTGTACGAAACTTCGGAAAAGATCGTACAGATTCGTAACCGGTTGGCAGCGGCACGGGATCGGCAAAAGAGTTATGCCGATCAGCGTCGCAAGCCATTGGAATTCCAAGTTGATGACAAAGTACTTCTAAAAGTTTCACCGTGGAAGGGCGTCATACGCTTTGGGAAGCGTGGCAAACTTAACCCTCGGTATGTCGGACCATTTACGATCCTGGAACGGATTGGGCCGGTGGCATATCGACTTGATTTACCGACGGAGCTCGGCAACGTACATAACGTCTTCCATGTGTCTAACCTAAAGAAGTGTCTGGCTGACGAGTCTCTTATTGTTCCACTGGAAGAGATCAAGGTTGCTGATCGTCTTCGGATTGTGGAGGAACCTGTCGAGATTCTTGATTACAAGATTCGTAGCCTACGTCATAGCAAAATTCGCATTGTTAAGGTTCGCTGGAACTCGAACCGGGGACCAGAGTACACTTGGGAACGGGAGGATCAGATGAAGTCTAAGTATCCTCATCTTTTTCCTAAGGAAGCGTTCAAATCGAGATATGTTACCACTGCAGCTGAATGAATCTCGGGGCGAGATTCCTTTTTAACGTGGGGATGATGTGACAACTCGGGTAAACCTCTCTCTTGATTTCTATCTTTTGTCGGTTTCTTTTGTTATTCCTTTTGGTACTTGAGCAATTTTCGGGACGAAAATTCTTTTAACGTGGGGATGATGTGACACCCGGCAAATTCAGGTTGACAACATTGTCTAGGTCAAAGTCTACCTTAGCGAGTCACGCGTATATTATACTTAACTGGGTTAGTTGAGTCGTGTTATGGTTCGGGAACTTTTAATTTAGTCTATAGGATCATTAGAGGTCAGTCTAGAGGATCATTAGATGTCAGTCCTTAACCAAGTGTACAAGGGGTGACGATTCGTAGAATCGTCAAAGCATAGGGAACATACAAGTCTCGAGTCCCGGGAATTGGTGAACGAGTGTGAATGTGTTTGTTTGCAAGTATTATGTGTTTACAATCTTTATGTGACTTGTCGGTATGTGAAAATGTGTTAACATATGTTAAAACGGGGTTTAACGCGCCAAATACACGGAACCAACCCCTACAGGCGATTAGGGAGGCCTAATCGCCTATAGGGAGGCGATTAGCCTTATATGTTAGGCGACTGGGCATTTTTTTTAGGCGATTGGGGGCTAATCGCCTATAGTGAAGGTGATTAGCAGCCCTAATCGCCTGTAAAAGCTGCATAATCGCCTGAAACGTACCTGGCGACTAGAAACGACTATAAATACAACACTTGACCTCCTAAACTTCATTATAACAACCCTAGCCGTCCCACAACTCGTCCCAACACATAAACAACCTCTGGAACACGATTTTGGATCAAACCACACGTTTTCAAGCCTATTACATCAATCTATCATAAACCTAAGGTGTGGTTTTCATTCATGCAACCTTTATTAACGTTATTATTGAATCCCTAATGGTCCAGACCTGTTTATAAACGTTTGTGTCTTCTGAAAATTCGTTAATAATCGTTGTTAATTGGATTCTAACTATTATGCATGTTGTATGTGTTAATTATAATTAAAAGATAGGTTTGTTGTGATTCAAAAAGAATTGTTAACATAATATTAAGGTATTTACAGATTGATGATGATAGCATGTTGATGAAATCTGAGTAATTGTTCATTAGGGTTACGGTTATGCATGTTAATGTGATGTTTCATGCTACGTGTATTACTTTTGGGAAACATGTTTGCATTCAGGGCTGGTAGAACGATGTTAAACGAAGGATTTTGATTGAAATATGTTTGATATGGTTGTTTGATTGATATTTGATGTTTCCACATGTTCTGGATTTGATTTGGAGGGTTAAACGCGTGAAAAACCGGAACAGATGTGCTGAAGGCAATTATGGACCCTAATCACCTATGCTATAGGCGATTAGGAGGCCAATCGCCTGTTAGGGTAGCCTAATCGCCTATAGCATAGGTGATTGGGAGCCTAATTGCCTTCGTTGCATGCGATTACGATCCTAATTGCTAGTAAAGTCCTGAATTGCATGTCTTACGACCTAATCGCCTAATAAACTCCTGAAATGCATACCACATGACCCTAATCGCCTATAGTAAGGGCGATTAGCCCTCATAATCGCCTGTTGACCCACGTAATCACTAGTTGACTTTTCCTAATCGCCTGTACTGCTGCTGTAAGTGTATTTTAGCATTCCGATACCCGATTTGACATCAAGGAACATGCTAGGAACCCCGTATCATACCTAATAACTTGGTAACATGTGCTCGGACTTATTTATGTGTTAATTGAACTATGTGCTAGAACTTGTTGGACTTTAACGTATGTTAAGTGTGATTGCATGATTGTATGTTGGAGGGTGCAAGTATAACACAGGGAGTCTCGGGTCACCAATGGGATGTCGAGTCTTGTACATTTGGTTAGTTTAACAGTCACAGTGTTTTCAAACGAACTTGGTTATGGTCTGGACATCTAGGGACTAACTAACCTACGGGTTATTAGTCTAAGTACTTGTAACTGTCATATGTTAGGTCGCCGCTTTACGGGGCTAGCATAGCTTGCTGATTTTATTCATAATACGAAGTAACGCAACCTAAGGTGAGTTCACGGCCCCACTTTTAACTGGTTTCACTTTTTGGGGGAGAAAACATGTGTTAAACTTATGTTTTGGTAACAACTGTCATACTATGGGTTTCTATGGTTTACTATACGATCTTTGGAAGTCCCGGGGGAAACCATGAATGTGCGGGTTAGCACAACGGGGAAATGTGAATAGATCTATTGGGAGTGACCAAGCCCACTCGTCGGCTTGGAGGGCCGGGCGGGTGCATATTGTCTCAAACAGGAACAGGTTTACTATTCGGGCACAACATCTGGTTTGCGAGTTAGTAATGGTTTTCCAATCGTAATAGTGACAAAACATACGCCTAGCTGTATTTGGGAATTTTAAACTATGTTTTTGAAATTGCATATGTTCATTTAGACTTGTTTATTGTGATCGTTGACTTGGATCCTGGTTTGTCATGCGCCTCGCGGTAAAACTCCGCAAGTGGATTTTGAGGGTGTGACATTTGGTTGGGCCAATTTATGGGAAAAATAATCTTTGTTGTGTTAAGAAAAACATTACAAACAAATAATAAGATTACAACTACGACTCACATATGTAAATAAAAGAAGAAACATAAATAATGAAATAAAACATCTTACAATCAATTACATCACAACTATAAATACTCGAGGTTGTTTTTTTAAGTTTGGGTTCAAGAATTCTGTGAAAAAATTACCCTCTTCTAATTTGGAACTAATGCTGTAATGAATTTGATACTTATTGACATCTTTGTGTTTTTTAATTTACAAGTATGTGTATTGGATATTTATGACACTAAAGTTGAATTGGCTAGGTAAAATTTGTTTCGTAGAAGGATTTTCCTCTTAAATTCTGGTGTTGCTTTAATTGATTAATGATTGTGTGTGTATATAAGCAAGAGGAGAACTTGCTTAAGAAGCGTCAAGATCTACGCTCCCCATATCATTTTCTTAGAACTTTATACAATAAGTCTACCAATACGAACCAAACTTTAAGGAATACATGTTTGTCGACAAGATTTACCCGCTGCAATGCGCGGTGGGAAAACTGCTAGCGTATTACAAGTTTTTTTGGATCTCGCCGCAACGCGCGGGTAAACCCACTAGTAGATTAAAATGTTTAATCTTTGTTTTTTCGTCTCTCTTATTAAATATATATAAATAATAGTAAATCAAAATTTTCATGGTTCTCTCTTAATAAATAATAATATTAAATTATTTTTCCCTCCTCAGTTAAACAATAATATTCAATTATAATTTTCTCACTTCTCCCTATTTATTTAATATATTTTTTCAACTATTTAATTTATTATTTCCGTTTATTAATAAACATTTAATATTTTATTTATCTAACTTGTGTAATACACATGTTTCTAACCTAATACAGTAATAAATAAAAAAGCAAAGTAAAAAGTAATAATTAAATAATACATCAAAGTTCATTTCTTTAAAGACATGTGTTCACGAATGCATGTGTTAACCAATTACATTATTCTTGTTCAACTTTGGTAATACGGGGGTTTATTAAGCCCATGCAATACATGAGTTTTTTAAAGGCATAACTTTTTTATTACTTAATATATAAAATTATATTTACTTAACTCATGTAATAACGGGGCTCTAATCTAGTATTAATTATATATTCGAGTAAATTACCAAAATCGTCCATGTGGGTTGGCCAAATTTGTCACTCCAGCCCAATCTTTTAAAAATTGCTTGAACAATACTTGACTTTTGAGAAAATAGGCCAAAACAGTCCAACGACTTAACCCAGTTAAGTTTTTTTTTTAAGTTAGGGGCATTTTCGTCAACTCACTTATAAATTCATCTTCTTCCCCATTCTCTTCTTCCCTAATCAAACCCACCACCCACCACCATCTTCACCTTTCACCACCACCACCACTACCCACCATCTCCTCCACCTTTCACCACCACCACTACCCACCATTCCTCCACCTTTCACCATAACCAAACGAACCTTACATTGAGAATAATTTGATTGAAGATCTGAAAAAAATGAGTTAAATCTGATTATCACAAACAGAGAGAATAATCTGATTGAAGCTGACATAATACTCCAAAAAACCTAAATCAGTGTGAATAATCCGAAAAAATCGAGCCCTAAAATTATAAGAATCAGTGAATCATCTTCTCAAAACAGATTACAACTCTTGATCGATGAAGTTGGGGTTCTTGATAGCTACGATCGAGTGATAACATGGAGCTAGGGTTAATCATCATCACAAACATAGGGAGAATTCGATCAATAATGTGGAGCCATATGAACTAGAGCTACGGGGATAATTTGATCGATCAGCTTTTTGAATACTTCGTTAATGTCTTGAAATGGTCACTGCTGATGGTTCTAAACCATTTATTTAGAAACAGTTTACACCTATAAAGCATGGTTATCTTTGACTACCTATCTCCAGAACCAGACAAATATATATATATATATATATATATATATATATATAGGGACAGGTTCAAATACAAAGTAATGAAAACGTGCGAAGTGTGCGAAGGCTCACTTGTACATGATAATTACGTAATGCCCTCATGAATATACAAAAACATTACGTAATTATCATTACGTAATTATCATGTACAAAGTGCATGATAATCACGTAATGAGAATTACGTAATGATAATTACGTAATGTTTTTGTATGTTCGTGAAGGCATTACGTAATTATCATTACGTAATTATCATGTACAAAATGCATGATAATTACGTAATGACAATTACGTAATGCTTTCATGAACATGCAAAGACATTACGTAATTATCATTACGTAATTATCATGTACAAAGTGAGACTTCGCACACTTCGCACGTTTTCATTACTTTGTAGAATAACCGTCCCCTATATATATATATATATATATATATATATATATATATATATATATATATAGGAGAATATAATCAGATTAATTGTCTGATTGAAGGTTTACCTATGATTATGCCCTTGAAAGGTTTCTGGCCCATTTCTAGTCAAGCGGGTCAAAGTCACGACAGCTAAATTATCCAACTGTTCTGTCTGATTTTTAATGAAAGTGTTGATTGAACCATAGAGAACATATTAATCTTATTACTATTAAATAGTGGAAAATTAGGGTGGGGTGGGGTTACTTGGCCTGGGAAGATGGAGGAATGGTGGGTAGTGGTGGTGGGGGTGAAAGGTAGAGGACATGGTGGGTTGTGGTGGTGGTGGTGAAAGGTGAAGATGGTGTTGGGTGGTGGGTCTAATTAGGGAAGAAGAGAATGGGGAAGAAGATGAATTTATAAGTGAGTTGACGAAAAGGCCCCGGCTGACTTAACGTTAAAAACTTAACTGCGTTAAGTCGTTGGACTGTTTTGGCCTATTTTCTCAAAAGTCAAGTACTGTTCAAGCAACTTTTAAAAGATTGGACTGGAATGACAAATTTAGCCAAACCACAAAGACGGTTTTAATAATTTACTCAATATATTCAATTATATCTAACTAATATTATTAAAATATGTTCTTCATCTTTATCTACTTGCCTCTCATATAAAATAATAACACCATATCATAATTATCTCTATTCTCCATGAAATAATATTATTATATAATTATTTTATGTGTATCTCTTATTTATTAACTATTTAATTATACATTAGATGGTAGGTCACAATTTTAAACCTAGCCAAGCCGGGTATTTTGTAATATTTGGTGTAAAGTAGAGTTACTTTTGTTAAAAAAAAAACTATTTAATTTTACAATGATCTAACCATGCATAATACACAAGTTTCCAACCTAATAATAAATTAAAAAAACATAGTAAATGTCATAACCCGTGTAATGCGCATGTTTCTAACCTAATAATAAATAAAAAGCAAAGCAAACTATTATAATAAGTAAATATTACGTTAAAGTTCATTTAAAATAATAAAAATTCTTGATGACTGTATGTGTTAGCCGAATACATCGTATTTATTCATATATGTAATACACGTGTTTATTCAACCCATACAAAGATGTAACTTTTTTTCTTACTTAACCTTTAAAATATATTTATTCACACATGTAAAACACGGGTTCTAACCTAGTAATATACAATACCAAGAAAATATGGGTTATTTGATTATTAAGGAAAATATATAAGTTCAGTGACATGTTTGAGAGCAAAATATATATTTGTCTCCCTTTGTCTAATAACCCACTTAAAAGTTACTAAAAATAAAAGGTAGGACGATGATCGATTTTTCTGTCTGAAAGGTTATACATCATTTAACACTTAGAAACCTCGAAAGAAAAAAGGGGAGGGTGTGAATTATGAGTTCAGAGTGGCCCCTAGCCTAGGTTGCATCCAAAGCTCCCAACCTCAAGTGGGAAAAATTTTGATTTTTCATTGGAGTTGACATAAAACCAAATCTTGCTCCAATTGTTAGTTGCACTTAGAGCATCTACGTCAGGCTTTGGAAATGTGGTCTGGAATTCGGACATATCAAAAAGGATCAAGGCAACGTTGGGGCATCATGTAAATTTATCCTTGAAATTTTATTATTTTAATCATATTGGCATTAGAAATTTGATTAGTTTTCTCACAAAAAAATTATAACATAAATGGAGTTTTATTATGTTATTCCAATATATGTCTTTCACAAATTAATACATATCCACTTAGATTAAAGGATAATTTTAATTATATAAACTTAAAATAAAAATATATATATATATATATATATATATATATAAATTGGTAAGACCCAAGGGTCGAACCAGGCACTATGCATTTCAAACAACAGTCTTAACCAGCTGGTCTATGCATTTATTTGTTAAGACTTGTGGTTTATTTAGTTATAACATCTAAAAGCCTTATCCCTTATCTACAATCAACCCATAAATTCGATCCAAATCTGCTATAAAACCTTGATTCGTTTTCAAATCCATGTCTATCTGCTAAGACTCGGCCTAAAATCCATACCAATCGTAAAGATTTCGTTTGGATTATCCGAATTTTTATCAAAACCTTAAACCGTCAATACCCCTATCCTCTTCTATCTCAATTCTTCTCATTATCTGTTAATAACCTATAAATACCCCTCCCCATTACCTTTTGAATGCATACCAACAATAACCATAAACCAATTCCCTCTGTTCGCCGCTCTATTAGCCGGAAATCAAACCTTGCTCTTCGTTTCTGTTCTTCGCATATTACACCACTCCTGGTACGTATTTACACAATTAAATCCTGATGTAGTGGTCGAAATTAATAGATAAACGAAACCCCCCACATAATATTAAGCAATATTGGTCTGTTTCTGCTGGTAATTGATTAGGTCGTGGGTTAGGGTTTAGTTTGGGATTGATTTGGGGAAGATGATCTTAATCGAGGCAGGTTTATAAACTGTTTGTGCAGACTGATGGTTTTCTTGACTGGTTTACACAGAGCATACCCAGGTTCGACTCTTGTCAGAACCGGGTTAAAGTTTTTACTGTTTAAAAAAAAAGAAATTGAATATGTTCATAGTTAGTTTATAAAGCTTTTAACAGGATTTACAACCAACTGATCTTGTAGACCAGATGGTTGTTTCGAGCCCCTTCAACATGCACGTCCCGAGTTCGAGTCCTGTGAGGACCGGTTTATCTTTAGTATTTTTGAAACTAAAATATTTTATTTATTATTTGTTGTTTAATATATTTATAATAATATAAACATTCTTTTATTCATAAATAACTCATAAAAACTCCGTTTTTGGTGATTCAAAAGCCAAAATTTTTCTAAAATTATTTCTAATCTAATGGATTAACGATATAAAATTTTCGAGAAAATATATATATATATATATACTTATATATTTTATCCTATTATTTTATTTAATTCTTTGTATAAATAAATTGTTTTATACAAAATAAATAGAAAATAATTTTTAGACTTTCAAGAGCTATATCTTTTAGGTTATGTAAAAATATATTTTTTTTTCTATTTAAGCGTCTTTCCCAAAAAAACTAGAGAACCCTAATCGCTCGATCTAGGAAACCGTAGACTTTTAAGACATGTTTATTCTTAGACTTTGTTTACACCATCTAGGTTGATTCCTTGTGAATCATATTGCTAGCTGTTCGTTGCATTGTGGATACTTATTTGCTTGCTTGCTAAGGTGAGTTTACATATCCCCACTTTTTACTGTTTTCAATATTTTTGGGGTGAAACATGTTTGAAATTTGTGCAATTACATTTTCGCATCATATACTTGTGAACTGGTTGTGGTATATATAGTCCGACTCAGTACATTCATTAACTTTGATCAAGCCGTCTGTGTAGATTATAGCGCTATAGGTCTGACAAGCCCATCCCCCGCATAATTTCAGGGATGATCGAAACAGTAACAACATTTTACTAACTTGCGAGTTAGGTCTCAGTCGACACAAGGGTTGATTGTACAAAACAATGACTTGAGCTACCAGTAGATCATGTTCACACATACTATCTTTGTTTAATTCTTTGTCACAGTAATTGCTACATGAACTTTATTTTTAATCGCTATTTTATTTAAAAACTTATGTATTCTCACCAACTATTTATAGTTGACCCCCTCCATTTTCCAAACTCAACATGTTTCAGGTATTCAGTTGCTTGGAAGTTTTAGCATTTGCTTGTGGATCACATAGGAGTTGAAGCCTTAGATTCAATTTAACCTGTTATTGTTGTTTGAACCTATTTGATTTGTATGTAATGTTTGTAATTTAATTAAATAATCTATTGAAACATTTATTTAGTTGCCATGAGCTGTTGAGCAATCGTCACTACGTGGCACCCCGATGTTTCCGCCATCGGTTGGGGTGTTACAGTACACCCCAACAGCGGTGACGAGGTTTGACGATGTAATAACTCACTGGTCTGCGTGTAAACAGTAGCAACGTTGATGGCAAGCTCAATCGATGGATTCTATGGTTGCAAGGAGATCGTTGGTGTTTAAGCATCTACCTGCCACCTCCGACGACGGTGTTTAAGGTTCCATCAAAATTACAATTTTTTCAAGATTTTTAGTGAAATGTTTAAAGGAGTCTGGTAAAGGCCAAGATTGGTTGAATAAATTTGGTCGTTTAAACGGGGTATTTTGATGTTGTGGTAGGAAAGAGGATGAGTAAATTACTGGGTTTAGACATGGGGTTTACGAAGAACTAAAGAGTGGTTAGATGAGCGATAGGTTTATGGTTTAATAGACTTCATAAACTAAAAACTACTTTATACCATTCAATTGGTTTCTTTTCCTATCGGCAACGTCCAACGTAGACAAAATCTTAGTAATACATTTAGATAATGAGTA
Source organism: Ambrosia artemisiifolia (assembly GCA_032199755.1). Taxonomy (NCBI): domain Eukaryota; kingdom Viridiplantae; phylum Streptophyta; class Magnoliopsida; order Asterales; family Asteraceae; genus Ambrosia; species Ambrosia artemisiifolia. The sequence goes on from CM063520.1 coordinate 53,062,183, forward strand.
TAAGTGTACAACAACCGAGACATGAGACTTTAAATGAGTAATTACCAAAACGTTCTATAACAACTATATGAAACTCGGTTAGTAATATCCATTTGTAAGGCATATAAGACATTACTAAAAACCCACAGTAACGTACGGGATAATCCATATAGATAACAACTAAAGTAGAATCTTAGAAACATAATTAACACGGTTTTACAACTAAATTAAGATATTAGGAACGTACTTAACATGGTTTTACAGCCCCCATCCGGCAACGCGAGGTTTCGGTTATTTATAGTGAGGCCATGACTGTACTTTAATGATCACGTAACACGTCGTTTAATCCATTTGATATTTACGATGTACTGCGTCACAACGCGCGCGGACTATTTACTAGTTGAATATATGCATTGCCTTTGAAAGGAATATGTTAAATTTTATTTTGATTAATACATTTTGACATAAATGCACCAATTTGGCATTATAACACAGCACACCAATTAGCCCAACATTCTGGAAGCCCAATTTATTAAACTTGAGCTCGACTTCTTTTGTTATTATTATTTTTAATTTTATTCATATACCTAGTTATTTTTTATTATAACTTACACATAACATAACCAGCCACACAATATATTTAATAAATTAACTAAAATTTATATAAGTAATATGCACATTCAGTCTTGAAAGCTAGTTGTGCTCGATAGGTGAAACTTATACTTGTTTATTTAATTAGTTTACATTTAGGCTTGAGTTCGTTTATGTTCAATTTGACATAATCTTTAGCAATATAACTACAAGTAGTTCACAAGCAGCTTGGTTCGTTACATACATACATACGTGGTTGTCATCTTTATTTTACCTTTTATCACTTAATATTTGTTTTTACTTATAAAAATAATAGAAAAATAATCTAATAATAATCTTTTTTAAACCAAAAAGTGAAAACATGCACCGGATTGGATAAGAAAATTATCCAAAAATCTCCAAAACCTTCGGGAATCCTCTTGGAAACCAAACCCAACCAAACCAGTCCACCATAGTCGACTCCATGGCTCATGTGACACGTGTCCTCCTACCTCAATATTCTGAATGCACCACGTCTATCTGCACCATTTCTTTCAACCTAAAACCTAACACCACCCGAACCCGATTCTCTATCTTCTCAATGGCGAATTCCAACCGTTCCACCGTCCTCGTCACCGGAGCCGGCGGCCGTACTGGTATTAATTTATCTCCATTCTTTAATCTTCACTTTATCTCCATAATTTAACTTCATTCGGAACCAGGCACGCGCTTAGGCCCACTTTTTACGTCTTGTCTCTAAAGGTCATCGCCTTTTAATTGCCTTATGACCGAGGCCCGAGGCTCACCCTTTGCGCATTAACAACAGGTAGATATGAGAAGTTTGATAGTGAAGTTGAATTGTTAGGTGATTTGATGATTTAGGTCGAATAATTGTATGCCGACATCCTTTATTCGTGTACAAACAACAGGTAGATATCATAAGTTTGAAATTGGATTGGTAGGTGATTTGAAGATTTAGGTCAGACAGGCAATTGGGAGTTACTTAGCTTTGTCCAATGTGTCATAGGTCATATCGTTACTATGCATGACCTGTTGGACATGGCTAAGTAACTCAACAGTCTATTTGACCTAAATCATCACGTCACCATACAATTCAATTTCAATTTCAATTTCAAACTTCTGTTATCTACCTGTTGTTTATACTTTATACATGAATAAAAGGAGTTCAGCATATGATTATTCGACTTAAATCATCGAATGACATGACAATTCAACTTCAATATCAAACTGACAAACTTCTAATATCTACTTGTTTTTAATACATGAGGAAAAGGATTCCGGCATACGATTATTTGACCTAAACCGTCAAATCACCAAACAATTCAACTTCAATGTGGAGGATCACCCTTTGCTCGTTTGCCTTCTATTTCGTTGTAATTTCCCTTTTGGGATGGTGTTAATGACCAGAGTATTGAAAAATTAAAAAAAGGATATGACTTTTATATTAAAGTCAAATAGTTGTATGCGAAAAGCTGAAAATCATTTTCTTTGTGTATGAGGTAGATATAAGAATTTAAAATCAAAGTGTTTGGTGATTTGATGATTTAGGTCAAATTGTTTATAAGAAGCTGAAGGAGAGGTCAGGTGAGTATATTGCGCGAGGTTTGGTTAGAAGTGAGGAGAGTAAGCAGAAAATAGGTGGAGTTGAAGATGTTTTCATCGGCGATATAACAAATGCTGCAAGTCTGGAACCGGCTATTCAAGGCACAGATGCAATTGTCATTCTTACCAGTGCAGTTCCCAAAATGAAACCTGGTTTTGATCCAACTAAAGGTGGAAGACCTGAGTTCTACTTTGAAGAGGGATCATACCCTGAGCAAGTAACTGCTTATTGCTGTTAAAAGTATTTGCACTTTTAATTTGTTTGTTTTGTTTCATATTGGTAACTGAATGATCCTGTGTTTTAGGTTGACTGGGAAGGGCAAAAGAATCAAATAGATGCAGGTAAGTAACAATCGTTTAACGTGTGACACTTTAGGCAAATCCCATATTATCCCGTCCATAACAAAGATAGCGGCTCATAAGGCCGGGCACCTTGGTTGTGGACAATGTTGTTAAACTGGGTTAATCGGCCAGGCTGGGAACCAGGTGCCCTACCAGATTCGGTTAGTATGTGCCGAACTGGCACTTGTTGGACCAGCTGGTGTTTGATGAATGCCAGCTCAATTGGTGACCCGGTTTAGTGATGGGACGGTTTTGAATAAGAGAAAGTGTTTGTTGACTATATATACTCTACACTCCTAAAAAATCTCTTCAATATATTGTTTTTTCTGTGTTTATTTTTATAAAAACAATGTATTTATGTTACTCTTTTAAATATAAACAACATAACAATGTACTCTTTTAACAATGTACTAAAATTAATTGTGAAGTCATCTGGTTTTTAGTCCGGTCGTGAACTAGGGTCACCAACCAGTTCGAGGTTTTCAAAAGATTTTGTTGTGGATCATAGGACAACTCTGTAGCCTATAGGTTAATTTACTTTGGTGGAAACAATCCAGGATAGGTGACACCTGGAAGTTTCTACCCTCATGGTCAAAGCAGACCGTACCGATTAGCATGAGGCGGCCAAATGTTACATTAAAAGTTTTACTGTATTATCTTTTACCAAATTGCTTTGTGTCTTTCATATTTGTTTGTTTGCAGCTAAAGCTGCTGGTGTGAAGCACATTGTGCTGGTTGGCTCCATGGGTGGAACAGATATCAACCATCCCTTAAACAGCATCGGAAATGGGAATATACTGGTTTGTTTAATCTCTTTTTTTTTTTGCAAGCAAACAGTTATTACAAGTGTTTGTGTTACCCTCTGTTGCGAGCATGAACTGAATAGCGGCTTAATATACCATTTTTGGTTGCAGGTCTGGAAGAGAAAGGCTGAACAATATCTAGCAGATTCTGGGATTCCATACACAATTATAAGGTTAGTCATGAAGTTCCTTTTCCATATGAATGTAATTTGCATCTTTATGATGATGATGATGATGATGATGATGATTAGGGTATAAACGAGCTGCTCTCGTGCTTCGTTTGTTTAGCTTAACAGAGCTCAACCTTGGCTCATTTAGCTTAACATAGCACAAGTTTGGCTTGTCTAACTTAAGAGAGCTCGAGTTGGGCTCGGCTTGTTTACCATAACAGAGCTCAAGCTCAGCTCCTTTATTTTAAGAGACCTATAAAGCTCAACTCGGGTTCAGACTCTACTGCTGAGAAAACTTTTTGAGCTTGGCTGGGGCTCAAACTAGAGTAGCTCACGAGCGACTCGGCCATTTAAAGTTTAAAACCCTTGATGATGATGCAGGGCTGGGGGTTTGCAAGACAAGGAAGGTGGTATTCGGGAGCTGCTTGTCGGAAAAGATGACGAGCTTCTTAAAACTGAAACTAGGACCATTGCCCGAGCAGATGTGGCTGAAGTCTGTGTACAGGTTTTCCATCTGTCTGTTTTTGACAGTATTAAAAGAGTCGTTGGTTTGCTGCTTTTTGTAACATCTGGTAAATTCATCGCAGGCATTGCAATTTGAGGAGGCCAAGTTTAAGGCATTTGATCTTGCCTCCAAACCTGAGGGAAGTGGAACGCCGACAAAAGACTTCAAGAGCTTATTTTCCCAGATCACTACTCGATTTTAATCTCTTGTTCACCGTACTATAATAATTGCCAGTGTCACTTGTTCGATTTATTGGTGGGACTAGTGTCATTGCCGAATATGGATGAGATGTAATAATTTCGGATTTTTTCATATGTTGTGGACACCTTTATTTTATATAAGTTACTAGCCGATCACCCCGGGAAGGTCCCGGGGTTGAAAAATTTAATATGATTTAATAATACGGATCAATAATTCTCATTTGCGTTCACTGACCTGAACCATGAAGCAAATGTGGCGCAAGTTACAATTCCTCAGCACCACTAACCATCGGTCACCAAAGCCTACATCAATAACAATGGCATACCTACAATAACAATCATCAAGTAACTATTCGACAGTCAACCATCACCATTACAGTATCACATCCATTAAGTATTTTAGCAATTACTTAAGCTAATACGGTACCATTAAATCCCATTACCATCTATACCTGTAATGCGAATACCAACCTAAAATAATGTATAACTCTTACACCTATCATAAAGTGTAAATAAATGCATAACTCTAATATCAATGTTCAATACCTAACCTAAAACAATGTATAACTCTAGCATTAGCACCTATCATAAAAGGCTAAAGAAATGCATAACTCTAATGTCAATATTCAATACCTAACCTAAAACAGCCTATAAATCCAATGCTAACACCTAATACTTCAACATGAAGAAACACTAAAAACCTAGCCGAATCGATAAAGGATACATGACATATTATATGAAGCGTCTCAAAATATTAAAAGAATCATCACACATCCCACAACCTTTTCTTTTATTTCAACTAATATACTATCACAGTCATAACTCACAGCTCACAACACAACTTCAAACCCAATTTTAAGCCTAGTAATCTACAGCTAGATAATCTTAACCCAATAACATGAACTAAACCTATTGTAATCAACCTAAGCTACCTCTAAATAAGCCTAAAGCATGTCTTAAACCCCTAAAAGTTGTATATTATTTATTCTATACTATACGCCCCGCCTTAAAAAGCCCTCATTGTTTAATGCTTAAGCGCCTCGCACTTAGACCTAACTAAGTCTCACCCTTTGCGCCTAAATTAACATATCAATTTTTTTTTTAAAATAGAAACACAATACAATTAACCCATAATACTGTAATACTAACAGTAATTAACAAATATGTAACATAATAGATAATAGCTACTGTAATTAACAAATATATGTAATGTAATTCACTCCACGAGTTTTTAACAGAATCAGAATGCATCCGTAATCCAATACATAAACAGTAATTAATAACTACAATAACTCAAAAACCTATGCATCCACAGACACATGATTCAATTAAATAATTCAATCCACAAATCTCTAACAACAAAACGCATCCTTAATCAATAATCACATAAACAAACACAAATTAACAACAACAACAACAATCGATATAAATATTGAATAACAGCTATGAAAAACAACAAAAGAGGAAGCTTACACTCCACCAGCAACACCTCCAGCGACGAGAGATTTACATATGCCTAGCAACGTCTGACGACTGGGAGCCTTAACACCTACCTCTTGCTTCCTGCCACCAATAATAATAATAATAATCGAAGCAAGGATATGGCTCCTGCCACCAATAATAATAATAATAATCGAAGCAAGGATATGGCTGTGGTTTTGGAATCGATTGCAAGCGAGAAGGTGGAACCCCCGGCGAACGCGGAGGCGGTGGGTACGGACAATAGTGGGTGTCGGCGGCGGTGGTGTGGTGCGGTGGCCGTCATAGTGCTTGGCGGTGGGGTTTGTTCGACTTTATTGAGTTATACAGAGAGGGTATATAGTGTGTATCAAATCAATTAATTACAGCAGGAAGGTATTGAGATGTTTGAAGGTTTGTAGGGGACAGAATTGAAGATCGTAGAGGCAGCAGAATGGATTTGGAATTAGGGTTAAGAGAAGATGGGTAGTATTCTAAAGGAAAAGAAGAAGAATAATTGAGAGAGAGAGAGAGAATGAGAAGAGGCGGATGATATTTTAGGGTTTGAGTTTTTTGGTTTCTTTTTAATTAAAAAACAAAATAATTGAAAAACACCAAAACCTTTCAATTAGGATGCCACGTGGCAGTTTCAAGAGGGCCTTGAATCAACCAATGGACGCCACGTCAGCAAAACACCTTTGTTTTATATATATATATAGATGATCATTGTCTAGTGAATCGCGTATAACGATCCCAACTCCACTAAAGGTATGGGATGGCTGTAGTGTAGCCCCTAGTTAATGATTCGAGGTGGCCAAAATAGGTTGAGCGGCCGCCCTGTATAACCTTCTAACGGTTCAAAGGCTATGATTATATTGTTGCCAAACATGGTGGTATTCGGGTTGGACTCAGAACCTCATAGCAGGCTGGTGTTACGGGTCTTTTAAGTCAAGAATATTTTTATAGAAGTTAAGTGTTGAGTTTGAAGCTTGACGTGTCATTGTAATTCATTAGACGTAATGTTATGCACATGTGCATCAGCATCAAAATGAGTTATAATAATGAAAACATGAGAAATTGAGCCCATTAAGCAATGACAAAACGATAGATACCACTGAGCACATAACAGTACAAGTTAGATTACAAAATGGATTTGATTAAATCAAATCAATGTTGAAAACTTGAAACCAAGCAAGGACTTAAAGTGAAGTTAGAAATTGAGAGCCCATTAAGCAATGAACAATATTTTTTTAACGTCCGACGAAACCCAGCCACACGGGTACATTCATAGGCAAAAGGTCATTCACGCCGCGGTCGAAGACAACGCGTGTAAAACCGTCGACTTGCACATGACATTTTATCATGAACCAAGACTTCAACCGGTGAACTACCCTAGAGAAAGTCAACAAGTACCGCTAGAGCACACTTCCCCTTTGGTTATGAACAATTCTAGTAGACATAAAATTGAAAGGAAACAAATACTTTGCTTAAATACTCAAAAGAAATAACAAGAGTGGCCACTCCTTAAAAAATTCTTGCTAAACCAGTCCAACAAAACCATTGACAAAGTAAAAAAATCTTGCTACACCAAAAATCAAACAGGATCCTAAAAATCAGCCTTCGCATATAGGCGCTCTAGTATACGAGATAATATCTCATCTTCATCTATCTTGTTTTCACCTTTGGTCCGTCGAAGTGATTTTATCTCATCTACCTCCATCTTGTTCTCACCTTCGACTTGTTCAAGTGATAATATCATAGATATTAACTCATTTACATCCATCTTGTTTACAACTTTGGCTTGTTCTGCATGGTCTAGATAGGGTCCACCTTTCAACTTTTTTTTTTTTTTAACAAAAGTTACAAATTAGCATATGATTACATATATAGTTAAGCTAATTAAACAATAAAATAAAAATGCCATCTTCGAAGTGATGATATCTCATCTACGTACCTCCATGTTGCTCCGATCTTCAGCTTGCTCCACATGGTCTGGAATGTGTCCACCAAAACACTTATTTTAACAAAAGTTAAAAATTAGTATGATTACATCTACAATTAAGCTATAGTTAAACAATAAATGTAAAAAAAAAAAAAGAAAACTATAGAAATAATAGCTTAATTATATACAATGTAATCATACTAATTTTTAACGTTATTTTCGTGAAAATAACGTTAAAAAGGGTGGACGGTTGATCATGTGGCGGTGTTGATAGCCAAAAAACAAAAGCCTACATGGATTAATCGGGCTTGTCTCAAGTGTTATGTGTCTTATGTTCAAGACTTGAGGCACAACCACTATCAAGCCGAGGGTCTCACAGGAAACAACCCCTCTATTCTCACGGGGTAAAGGTAAGAATGTCTATATCTTAGTATCTTACCCTCTTTAGAACCCACCGTAATTTTATTATTGCTGGTATTATGTTACGAAACAAAATGGTGATCAAAGGATCAAGAGCTAAAGATAGAGAGTAACAAGAACTTAAGATATTGTCCATGTACCTTATGATTACTCCATGACATGGAGGAATTGAGAGATAGGGCGTAGGGCCGATGGAAGGCATTGTAGTAGTGGACACTGTAAGCTTTGGTGACAATGGAGGGGAAAGATAGGAGGGTGACGAGGGGATGAGCTGCTGCCATCATGGTGGGTGGCATTGCAAACAAACATGGGGTTCTCTACTTCTCTCTATATATATATACTTGGTGTGGAAATAGATAATTAAGGCAACAGTATATGGCCACGATTACTCGATTATACGCTTCCCTTTCTGATTATTATTATTATTATTATTATTATTATTATTATTATTATTATTATTATTATTGTATGCCGAAATCCTTCTTTTCGTGTATGAACAGAGAAATTTGAAATTGAAGTTAAATTGTTGTGAGTTGATGATTAAGGTCAAATAATCATGTGCAGAAACCCTTTTCTTCGTGTATAACCGATAGATATGAGAAATTGGAAATTGAGTTGAATTGTTTTGTGATTTGATGATTTCGGTTAAATAATTGTATGCAGAAACTGTTTTCTGCATGTATGAACAACAGGCAGATATGAGAAGTTTGAAATTGAAATTGAATTGTGGTGATTTGACGATTTAGGTCAAACGGTTAAGAGAGCTTTCTTTGCATTAAAGGTTATGGAGTTACTCAGCATAGTCCAACGGGCAACGGGTCATGCATAGTATCTATGAATGTAGTATTTAAAAGACTTAGTTTTGTTATCTACATAGGGTTAGCAGTGCATTTTGTTGCTTGTTTGCATGCTATTTCGTTATAATTTCCCTTTAGGGATGGTGTCAATGACCAGAATATTGAAAAATTACAAAAAGGATATGATCTCTTTTTTAAGTCACATATTCGTATAAACAACAGGTAGATATGAGAAATGTGAAATTGAAGTTGAATTGTTTGGTGATTTGATGATTTAGGTCAAATTGTTTATAAGAAGCTCAAGGAGAGGTCAGCTGAGTATATTGCACGAGGTTTGGTTAGAACTAAGGAGAGTAAGCAAAAAAATTGGCGGAGCTGAGGATGTCTTCATCGGTGATATAACAAAAGCTGGAAGTCTGGAACCGGCTATTCAAGGCACAGATGCAATTATCATTCTTACTAGTGCGGTTCCCAAAATGAAACCTGGTTTTAATCCAAGTAAAGGTGGAAGACCTGAATTCTACTTTGAAGAGGGATCATACCCTGAGCAAGTAACTGTTTATTGCCTTAGAAATTATTTTAACTTTTAATTGGTTTTTGTATTGTTTCATTTTGGTAATTGAATGATCATGTGTTTTAGGTTGATTGGGAAGGGCAAAAAAGAATCAAATAGATGCCGGTAAGTAAGGCTTTTTTAACGTGTGACACTTTAGACAAATCACATATTATCCCGTCCATATAATAGATAGCGGGTTGTAAGGCTGGGCACCTTAGTCGTGGTCATAATGCTGGCTCAATGGTAAACTGGTTTAGTAATGGGACGGTTTTGAATAAAAAAAAAAGTTTGCCAACTACAAATACTCTACTCTCCCAAAATATATCTTCATTATATTGTTTTTTTTTTTGTGTGTTTATTTTTATAAAAACAATGTATTTATGTTACTATTTTAAATATAAACAACGTAACAATTAGTAATATACTATTTAAATTTTATGTTATAGAAAGATATTTTTTTAAAAATTAATTGTGACGTCATCTGGTTTTTACTCTGGTCGTGAACTAGGGTCGCGAGCCAGTTTGTGGTTTTCAAAAGATTTGGTTGTGGATCATATGACAACTCTGTAGGTTAATTTGCTTTGGTGGAAGCAAAATAGGATAGGTGACCTCCTTGAAAATTTTACCCTCACGGTCAAAGCAGACTGTACCTATTAGCATGAGGCGGCCGAATGTTACATAACAAATTTTCCTGTGTTATCTTTTACCAAATTGCTCTGTGTCTTTCATATTTGTTTGTTTGCGGCTAAAGCTGTTGGTGTGAAGCACATTGTGCTGGTTGGTTCCATGGGTGGAACAGATATTAAACATCCCTTAAACAACATCGGAAATGGGAATATACTGGTTGTTTAATCTCTTTTTTTTGCAAGCAAACAGTTATTACAAGTGTTTTTGTTACTAATAGCGGCTTAATATAGAATTGTTAGTTGCAGGTCTAGAAGAGAAAGGCTGAACAATATCTAGCAGATTCTGGGATTCCATACACAATAATAAGGTTAGTCATGAAGTTCTTTTTCCACAGGCATGTAATTTGCATCTTTGCGATGATGATGAGGATCATGATTAGGGTGTAAAGAAGCTGAGCTCGAGCTTGGCTTGTTTATCTTAACAGAGCTCAAACCTGGCTCATTTAGCTTAACAAAGCACAAGCTTGCCGTGTTTAACTTAACAGAGCTCGAGTTGGGCTTGGCTCGTTTAGCTTAAAGTTTTTGAGCTTGGCTTGGGCTCAGACTAGAGTAGCTCACGAGCGACTTGGCCATTTAAAGTTTAAAACCCTTGATGATGATGATGCAGGGCTGGGGGTTTGCAAAAGAAGGAAGGTGGTATTCGGAAGCTGCTTGTCGGAAAAGATGATGAGCTTCTTAAAACTGAAACTAGAACCATTGCCCGAGCAGATGTGGCTGAAGTCTGTGTATAGGTATTACATCCGCCCGTTCTTTGACAGTATTAAAAATGAGCTGTTGGTTTGCTGCTTTTTGTAACATCTTGTAAATTCGTTGCAGGCATTGCAATTTGAGGAGGCCAAGTTTAAGGCATTTGATCTTGCCTCCAAACCTGAGGGAAGTGGAACGCCGACAAAAGACTTCAAGAGAGTATTTTCCCAGATCACTACTCGATTTTAATCTCTTGTTCACCGTTCTATAATAATTGCCAGTGTCACTTGTTCAATTTATTGGTGGGACTAGTGTCAAGGCCGAATATGGATGAGATGTAATAATTTCGGATTTTTTCATACGTTGACACCTTTATTTTATATAAGTTATGATCATTGTTCGATTTATTGGTGTAGCCCCTAGTTAATGATTCGAGGTGGCCAAAATAGGTTAAGTGGCCTCTCTGTATAACCTTCTAACGGTTCAAAGGCTATGATAATATTATTGCCAAACATGGTGTTATTCCGGTAGGACCCGAATTCTTGGGGTGTTGCAACCTCACAACCTCATAGCAGGCTGGTGTTACGGGTCTTTAAGTCAAGGATATTTTTATAGAAGTTAAGTGTTGAGTTTGAAGCTTGACGTGTCATTCTAATTCATTAGACGTAATGTTATAAACATATGCATCAGCATCAAAATGAGTTATCTATACTATATTATAATGCATGAGGTAAGGACTTCTTAAATTTTAAACAATACAAATATAATTGCTTAAGGTACAACACTTGATGCACATAATAAGGATTTTTTAAGGGTAAATATGTCTTTTAATCAGTGTCTAACAACTTAAACTATAAAAATGCTTCTAGAAGCAAAGTTTACAAGAGGATGTTGTAGAATTCTATTATAAAGCCTAAATATGTGGAAGAGAAGCAAGATCTCATAAGAGGTTAAGCAAGATCGAGAACAACTCTTCAAGAAATTAGTGTTAATGACTTTTTCTTTCATTAACACTTTCGAAAACACATACTGAATAGTGTGATTCATAGATTTCATATAAGTTACTTGATTTGATCTTGTTTAGTTTAAAGATTCATACAAATTTATGATATCAAAACAATTTTTCTAGGCTGCATTTTGTTTATATCTCTGGATTTTTGAGTGATTTATGTTAAAAAATGAAGTATATTATTGTCTCACTTTATGGCTTGTTTTATGAATGGTTTAAAAACTTTTTCATTTATAAATCTCTAATAACCTGAAAATTACCCATTTTGGCTATATTGAACTTATTATTCCATTTTTGTTGGGTTTTCAAGATATGATTCAATAATAAAGATATGGCTTTTGAGGATCAATGATGGTTGATATACGCTTATTGCTAAATGCTTTGTGTTCATGGGATACGGACCAAGGGGACATGAAGTAGCGAAACCGGGTATAGCACAAGCATACTGCAGGAAATAGCAAAAATTTTTGAGGTTACTGCATTACCATGTAAGTGATCATTATATTATATTATTTGATCTATCCTATAATGGGTTAGTGTGTTAATTTGAGATAAATTACTTTGGATTTCAAATTTGTTATCTTTAATCAAACTATATAAATATTTTCTTCTAATCCTATTATTTTATTCAACATGGTTCATTTTAGGGCATGTGTTGACAAGGAGTTTTTGTGCTTGGAAAAGGAGATAAGGAGAAATTACAAAGTGGTGACTTTTTGATTAAGGAGAAATGGGTACGTTTATCTAAACATGCTATTATATTTGTTTACATTTTTAACCAAAGTTCTTTGACTCTCCTTATCATGTATGGGTGTGTTATATTAGCCTGGCAAAACAGGTGGGTTTGGGTGGGGCGAGTGGGTCAAAATTGTTTTAAGCCATGTGGGTTGGTAGCAAAATGGGTCATTTAAAACAATTACCATTTTGGTGTCGGAGGCGGCAATGATAATGGCGGCAGTGGTGCTAATGGTAGTGGTGGTGGTGGCGACAAACATGGCCATCGGCGGAACTGACCTATTTGGACCCATTGTTGAACTATTTTGTGATTTCTATTTGGATTTAGTCCCTTAGAAGCAGTTACAATCAGAGATGGATGTCACTGATACCTCCATATCAAGGACAACAACCTTACCTCCCTACAGACCATTCATTAGGGGTCCATTGATGGTTGTATTTATCCTAAAACTTATTAGTATGGGTGTTCAATGTCTGGTTCGACCAGGCTTGCCAAAATATTTGACCCAAATCGCTTGCTATGGTTTCGCTAAATACAAGCCAAACTGTTCAGGTTGTGTGGGTCGATAGTGTCGGCTTTGTCAATTTGAACAACTTTCTTGATTTATTTTAAAAATGTAGGATTGTATTGAAAATATTAAAAATGATAAAGATGTTTTATGAATATAAATCATGTACACAATTGCATATTCCAGAAAGAAGGCTAAGCTGCAACTCAGTCCTACAGTTTTAATGCTTAATCCAATATACACTAATGTTATGTACATGTGAGTTTTTATGTAGGTTACACCCATGTTTATATTGAGGTCAAGTATTTTCTTTTTGTTATCTTTAGGTTACACCCATGTTTATATTGAGGTCAAGTATTTTCTTTTTGTTATCTTTATAAGATCTGCTGTTTTTCTAGACCTAAGTGTATACTCCAGTTGTATGCTTCAAATTATACGGTGTACATCTACGGTTCAGATATTTGCATGTGTTTTAGTGTATTGATCCTTTGCATTTTTAACATGATATGGGTCATTTTATTGTTAAAAAACCGTAAAATGTTCTTAATGGAAAAAGAAAAGGCATGTTTAGTTTATAGATTTGTTAATGGGCCAGATCGCTCTTTTTTATAGCAAACAGTGAAATACGTCGGATTGGTTAATTTTTTCCATAACGGGTACGAGGGGATGCCAAGGCGGAGTAGCGGTAAGATGGTGGTTCTATGATGATGAATCCTGGTGGCAACATCTGCAAATACGTGCTTAGCAGAGATGGTTGAACCCGGTGGCAACATCTACAAATATGTGTTTATCCATACATGATGAAAAGGTTGACAAAGACCTCCTGTTGTTTCAGCTATAATATCTCATCAGGTTGGAGCACTCCTTACAGCTTGTTATATCTTATCAGTGGTCTGGAATATGATCTCAAATTGGTGCTTAATCCCACCAACATACGCCTTCTCAGGTATTGGAGAACTACTATTCTATGGGCAGGCTCCTGCTACTATGCTTCATCCCGAGGTACTCTTCATATTACATATAAATCTGTTGTTATGCGTGTTACCATTTGCAGCAAACAATTTTCATATTTTCTCAGTGCTAATAAATGAGTACGCTTACTTTAAGCTGACAACACAACTTTCTTATTAAGGGTGTTCCATCTTAGGTAAGAGACTCAATAATATTTTTTCCAATTGCATGCTTGCTTTTACAGTCATGGTGTCAATGAATATGACTATTTGGTGCCTTATTTTCTGGTCTAAAATTAGTCAATACCCGATATGGGCAAATTATTTTATGCCCTTGGTCATAATTATAATAAATTTGCTTTTAGATATATTGTTATTTAAAAAGTTCAGAAAAAATAGCACATCAACATGACTATGCATACCCATTTCTACCCGGATTTGAGGATGACCGTATGGCTATAACCCACTTTGACCGCTCACCCAACCCGCCTGACCCATAGACTAACCTGTTGCAAATTTTTAGCAACAACAGCTACAGGTTCCCTTGTGGCACCTTCTTCTACTGATTCTCGTTCCATTGAGCTGTCTCCTTGTTATGTCTAAAAAGTGAATTATTCACATATTTGCGTCTCATTGTGAAGCTTGGTTTAGAAATGCGCCTACTGGGCATGTTGCTGGTTGGAATTGCACCTAAAGATAAGGTATATTATGAGACTTTTGAGTTACTTATTTTTGTTGATTTTTTCTCTGAATTTTGTTGGTTTGAATTTGCTTTAATATAACTGAACAAATAAATTTTGAAAGGTGGTAGCCTCAACTGTAATCCTGAAAAGCGAGCCAACCCTAGAGAGGTACACAACTATTTTTATCATTAATGTGATATTAATATTACTGCTGGTTTGACTTATGGTGAACTTGCTTGGTGATTGTTGTATGTGTAGGAACAACAAGGTCCTTCCATTGAAGACTGCTTAAAACTTTTAAAAGGAAAACGAGAAGACCCACGTCTCTCCAGCCTCCTCAGCACCAAATTCTTCAAAACCGATGCATAGTTATTTGACCTTTTGCTGCTCTTGCTTGTTGGTTCAGGCCCTGGTTTACACACAACTCTCACTCATGATTTGTTCATGAAATATGCAGAAGAAAATGAATGAAAAGCTTAATGGCTGCAAACTTTTATTCAAGTTAACAGGAGCTATCGATAGCCTTACAAGAAAATAAACATGGGCATAAAAAATAAGAATAGAACACTAAATCTCCTAAAGACCCGGTATAACCTGATGAGCCAGTCTTCTAAATATATACTTCACCCAATGTACACTTGCATGAGATATTGTTAGACCTTTACCCATTCATCTTTATTTACCCACAAAGTAAAACAAACGGCTTATACTTTCCTTATCAACAAAGACCAAGTAATATTATCCATTTATCCGTAATCATCACGCGTTGCCCGTGTGATTGACCTATGACCGTAAAGGAGACTTTTAATCCAATACTGCTAAGGTATTGTAGTTTGATTTGATTAATTTGTATACAATTTTATTTATAGCTGAAAGGATCTGTTTAAATCCGCCTATGCACACAGATGCTAGGAAGAAGAAAACTATTAGAATTATTATACAATATATATCACGAGAGGATTGATAACTTACCAGAAAACGAGTACCACCTTAAAGATTGTCTTCGCCGCTGCATCGCGCGGGTTTCCTACTAGTAATAATGAAAACATGAGAAATTAGACGTACCGTTATAATAGGTTAGACTCGTTGTGTATATGTGTATATCCAAGTGTTTTACGTGTTGACCCTTTATTGTTTAATGGTGGTTGACTTGTTTTGACGTGCTAACGATGCTATTGTAACTAAAATTGTTTAAGGGCCTTGGACTGAACCGGTAGGAACTTGATTTCAGTCGGTTAGTTTTGTGTTTGAGGGTCGTTTACTTGGATTGTGTCTCATTCTGTCTAGTTTTTTATTAGACTGTTTTTTTTTTTAAATAAGTTTGGCCGTTCAAAAAAAATAAAAATAAAAATCAAATAGTCCTTTTAACTGTTGTCACAGTTTTCAAGGTAAAAGTTGAATCTTTGGTTAGTGCTACAAGTTCATCCGGTTGATGTTTTGATGCTACATTATAATAATATAGTTACAAAATGGCCATGAATAGTAACTAACTAGGGTTTGGTTATATCTAACTAAACTACGGTCAGCTTCTTTTGTCTTCTTTATATAGTAACTAACTAGGGTTTGGTTATACTTAACTAAACTACGGTCAGGTTCTTTTGTCTTCTTTACCATCCAAAGTTGATTGCTACGTTGACCAACGTTTAACATTTCTTCACCGACTCAACTTATTGGTATAATTTGCACTATTTTTAAGAATCAAATAAATTAAAGAATCATATACGTGGAGCCATTTCATGATATATATATATATACACACCTATACACTTCTAAAAACATACTTATTATTGACACTACTCCACTCCACGTGTGAATCTCCATGCAAACCCTAAAGTCACCATACATATTAGAATATAAATAAATATAAGGTACACCTTATGTTTCTTCTAATAACATATCCAACTACCACCACCACATCCAATCAACACAACAACCTACAATGGCAAAACTAACACTTGTCTTGCTCACCTTTGCCTCCCTTGTAGCCTTCGCTACATCACACAAAACCATCATCACCACCACCATCGATGATGGGGAGTCGGTCTCAGAATAAAGGCGGTGTAGCCAACGGTTACAAGGACAAAGGTTGTCTTTTAAGGTAACATTTTGCTAACTTTCAAAGTGGATTAGCTTTCTTAATAAACAAAGCCGATTACCACCATCCCCGCCGCAACGCGCGGGAAACCACCTAGTTGAGATTATGTCGAGAATACTATCCTAAAGATAAAATCATACTTATCAACAACTTTTATATGAAGTAAAAATGTAAACATAAAACGCTTATAACTAGGGAAAATCACTAAAAGATAGGCAAGTGAACCCCAAAACCTAACAAAGTAAACATTGACTTTTACATGTGTGGATTATGATAGAGCCCGATTATCTTTTTTTTTTTTTTTGAAAGATAAACTTCATTAAACTATCAAACACAGACTTCTTGTCTAGAGGAGAGACAAAGAAGCCCACAAAAAACCAATTGGGTATTGCTAAATGCACTCCCCTTTTTCTAATTTTTACTGGTTACACTCCCCCCTTGAAGTTTTAAAATAAATACAATCATACCTTTTATTTTGTATTTTCTTTAAATTGAATTTATTCTATGTTTTTAAACAATTAAAGGATAATTGAATTATATAACCAGAAGTTATTCAAAATTCTTTATAGATTGAATTCGTATCCATTAAATATGTACTCCTATACAAGTATTTTTTAATTTTTGACTTTATTTGTTACGGCAGAAAATCTCAAACCTTCGATATAATCATAATATTTATTAAAATATAATATGAGATGAATAAATTTTCTATTTCATTAGAGTAATATAAAGAAGTTTTTCAAAATTAGCCAGTACACAAGTATTAGTTAGTTCAACATAACTATATACACACATATATAAAGTATATTATATCTATTTATATAATAATAAAGTTTTCTTACTTAATATTATTATATATTAATAGAAAAAAGAGATTGATAAACAAATACGTAAGTACATCAAATGTAATGTAACTATATTTATTAAATATTATAAATTTATTTGGATAATCTAAAGAAATTAAAATATTTGTTGGCAAAGTTTAAAACGAAGATGTATAACAAAGGAAAAAGTGTAATATTTTTAAAATTAGATATAAGAATTTTTATAGGGGTGGAATTTGACAAATTTAAAACTATTATTTTAAGAAAGGGGGTGTAAAAAGTAAAAATGGGAGTGCATTTAGCCAACCCCAAACCAATTACATCAAGTTAAAAGATTGTCAATTATCCCACTCTACATTTATACATTTTTTGCCTATTTTTAAGCCACAAATATCCAACGCCTTAGTAGCTTCCACTATATCTCTAACATTAGACAAACGATTTTGAAAAAATTTCTCGTTCCCCGCTTTCTATATATTCCAACACGTAACCATGATCAAACCTCTAACCGCTTCCTCCTTCGCACCAAATAACCTCGCATACTGATGAACTTCCAAAAGATCTTGTATAGAGAAACCAAATGTCTCTGGAAGATTACACCAAGACAAAATCGCATGCCACACCCCGAACGCCACATAACAAGCCGTGAAATATGTTGTGTAAAGATTATTAGAGTGTGGTTGTTGAAGAACCGTCTCTATTTATTTGTCCTCCTTTGATTTGTTGTTTTTTAACTACAAAGTAAATGTCTTAGTTATTTTTATTGGTCAACATTGCCTACTTATATTTTTCTTATAATCAACCAGTGTTTTTTCTTGTGTAACCATGTGAACATATAATGGTTGTTGCAGCTTTAACTTACTTCTCTGCCTATGGCTATGAGGAAGTAAATTAACACATCGGTATTAGTATACTTACATTCGTAAAATTAGGTCTACATTACATGTTTATATTTTTATAATTGGTTAGTGAACTAATCAGTGAATGATGACACATACATGATACGTTTACTAAATTCCTCTGTTTTTCTTTTTTAACTTTGTACATTTCGTTGTTCTTTATACACTAAACGGATGTTAAAGACAAAACAACCCAGGCTATCTCTAAAGGTCAAATAAATTTTACACTTCATTAATTTCCCTAACAAGTATTTTAAGCAAATCAACCCAGAATAACTTGCCTATTTCTATAAATTGTAACATGCTTATTCTATTATATGTTTAGAGCACTCGAATGAATCAAGTTATTTATCCATCAAATTACACTAAAAACTACTACATTTTTTCTCCCCTCTTCAAATACATAATACATTTTTTATATTTTTATCATTATTTTTTCCCTCTACCCACTCACCACTTTCAAATAATACTAAAAATAAATGAAGAGGAATAGTGTCACTTTAAATTTAGTGATGAAGAATTCTCTTTCATCCACTCACAATCTCCCCATATCACTTTTTTAAATATGTAGAATACACTCACAAAAATGTGCAGGACCTACTAAGAGTGCTCTTATGCCTATTTCTGAAAAAGTTCTATTATTATTATTATTATTATTAACTTTTGGCTTTTTTAATATAACAGACTTTTTCTTCAGCTTTTTTTTTTCGGGTGGATACAATGAAGATGAAGTGAGGATTGAGCTAACGTGTCGATCTAGTAAACCTGTAAGATAAAACACCATTAGGCTCGCCACAGAAGAGAGAGAAAGTCTCTCTCTGTGATCACCATTTTTGAGATAAAATAAAGGTTGAGTAGAAATATTTATACTATCTTGATGAGCCTCCAAAGGTCTAGGCCCATGGGCCTACCTTGACGGAGCTACCTTGATCGGAGCCTACGTCTATTCCAAAGGTGTGATGGTTCGGCCTACACCACATATTCTCTCCATACCATAACAAACCGAATCGAATCAAGTCGGGCCGAACAACAATATATGTATTTATATTATTAAAACTGGTACGAACTTCATTTTATTAATTCTAAGTTGATACAGAATACATTGTAAATACTTTTTTTGAAAACAACACGACTTAACTTTTTGTGTTTTCACTTTTCGTTAGAGAATAGCCAAGTGAATTGGTACTAACCAAATTCCTGTAGCGTAAAACGAAGAATGCTACTATACAGAGTCACATACAACTATACAAGAGCGTTTAGCTATAGTGTGTTACTACTACTCATATCATAAGCATTAGTTACCCCAACACAATAATACATTGATCCAACATTAACTAGGAGAGGCTCAACGTATTATCTAACACATCAATTCAACACTATTTGTTATTTCATTTTCAACAATTAACAATTGATATTTCAAAGCTATGATTCTATAAAATCAAAAATATTATCATTCATCAAAAAATAAAATCCAAGATTCGAAAAAAACAAACAATCCATCAAATCAAAACAATCAACCAACAAACTAAAAAAAATTACATTCATTCAATCTAAAACCCAAACAAATAAAACACAGCCACCATCATTGACCAAATCTCATACCCAAACCCTAGTTGACCTGCCATATTCTTCTTCTGTGAAGGTGCTATTTCGGGTGCCGGAGACTCATCTTCCACCGAAGTCACCGGAGACGGCGACACCGCCGGAACTTCCACCGGCGCCGGAATTTCCACCGGCGCCGGAATTTCCACCGGCGGCGGCGAATGTGTCAATGGAGCCGGCGAATGTGCCACGGGGGCCGGCGAATGTGCCACGGGGACCGGCGAATGTGCCACCGGCGCCGGAGAATGTGTCACCGGGGCCGGAGAATGTGACACGGGCGCCGGAGAATGTGACACCGGCGCCGGAGAATGTGTGAAAGTGGGCGGAGGGGTAACCGGGGGCGGTGGGTGAATAAAAGGTTGTGGGTAGGGGAAGGGAAGGGGTTCGATAGGGGGGGCGGGGTGGGCGGGTGGGACGGGTACACGAATGTGGACTTTTAGGCCGGTTTGGCAGTGGTTTGAGAAGGTGCAAATGAAGAAATAGTGGCCGGGATGTTTGATGGTAAAGGAGTCGTGGCCGGAGGTAAAGGTGGTGTAGGGTTTGCTGCCATTGCATGTTATGTAATCGTGGTACGTCACTCTAGCAACGTTGTGGAATAGTTCATTGTAACTAAACACTACAAAAAACAAAGGAAAGGAAAGATAGTTAGATGAGAGGGTAAATAAAATTTTTTTTTTTTATATTCTATTGATAAATATGAATTTTAAGTATGTGTGTATATTTTTTTTTTCTAAAGCAGGGTTAAAACTTTAGTATAAAAGAATTTTTTGATAAAGTTTTTATGAATAAGGTGTTTTAGAAGCAGTTTATCTGAATATGAATTTTAAAGTTTCACAAAAATTAAGGCTAGATTTATGAAATGAAAAGAATTGTTTATTCAACTGCAATATATATTTCTAGTCTTTAAAAATTTCAGGGTGAAAAAATTTAAATGATTGTTTTTTTATCTAAAAAAATATAGCTTAAATATAAATATACTTATAAGAAAAAGCTAGAACACATCTAACATGTCAAATACTTTGAATTCAACTTTAAAACGGTAACCCTTCATACGAATTTTTACTGATCAAAGAAAATCTTATGATAACCCTGTGATGAAGGTAGTATGACACTATAACAAGGCAATCCATTGATTTTTTTTTTAAAGAAGCAATCATCAAGGCAATCCAAAATTTGTGATTGATTATTCTTAATACAACTTTTGCTATTCTAATACAATTATATCTTTTTAAATAATCACTTTCATCAAAGCACATTCTACACTCTTTTCCATCTTAGCAAACCTTCATATTTTTAAAAGTTACTACTATTTTTCATCCAAATTTAGTTTTTTTCAATAATGATAAAAAAATACACACTGAAAAAAAAAACCTCTAGTTGATGAGATATTGAAGTAATTTACCGATGGTGTCACCAACTCGAAATGACTTATTAGTAGACCAACTCTTATAATCGACGTGACCAATGCTCGTCCAACCAAACTGACCACCAACAACATAAACATCTCCGCCCATCGCCGTCGTCATCACCGCCGTAACCAACGCCGCCACCATCATCATCTTCATCATTGCTCCCATTATCTTCTTGCCTGAATTTTTTTTATAAAACTTTGTTGAAGAATGGACAGGTAATCGGTTTATATATGTAAAATTTCTCTAGAGTTATGGAAAAAAATTACGTATTTACGTTCTTGATTCTATGAAATATTTTCCATTTATAAAATGCTCTATTTATGCTGGGTTACGACGCGTTTTAATTAATTTTCTGTTTTTTTTTTTTTTTTACCAAAGCTATCCATGCACCGTTCCAAATCTTTATTTTTATGGTAAATATAAACAAACTATTTGACTACATATGGCCAAATAATTAATTGTATGTTCAAATCAATTCAAACTTTTAACATCAAATCAATTCAAACTTTTAACTTATTTCGAATCCTTTATCATTATGTTTAGAAAGTTTAGAAGATTGAAGATTACTATTAGTTTATAATATATAATTTATAATTTATAATTTACATTTATAATCTCTTAATGAAACTGTACCCAATATACTATACTAATATAGAAACATTTGAGACAAAATCAATTTTAAGAAATAATTAAGAGAATCGTATATACATTTGTTTTACTGTGCACTTTATTATGATGCATAAAACGTTTATGTAGCCACGTAACCACGTTATGGTTATGTACGTGTGTATTACGTTATTTCTTGTAATTTTCTACTCAGTGGCGAATCTTGACCCGTAACTTCAGGGGGTCGGAAGTCACTAGTTTCAGGGGGTCGATAACCAGTTTCGGGGAGTCGAAACCTTATATACCAAAAAATTTCTATACGAATACTATATAATCGGAACTTCTGAGCGAAAATCCGGGGGAGGGGGGGCGGCCGCCCCCTCCCGCCCCTAAAGAAGTTCGCCCCTTCTATGAAAATCCGGGGGAGGGGGGGGGGGGGGCGGCCGCCCCCTCCCGCCCCTAAAGAAGTTCGCCCCTTCTACTTAAAGTTTATTTTATCTTAAACGTGTCCCTGATTTATATGTAGTTATCCCGTCCAATAAAATAGTTTCATTTACGCTTAATCTCGTTTCCATCTTTTAAAACCCATGAAACGAACAAAGACCTAGACAAAGATTGTGAAAAATTATTCTGGAAATATCTCATTTAAATAAAGCATGTTATAAAATCCTAAAACCAAAATAAAGCATGTTATAAAACCATAAACCCAAAATAAAGCATGTTGTAAAACCATAAACCAAATAAAAAATGTTGTAAAACCATGAAACCAAATAAAAGCATGTTGTAAAACCTTCAAACCAAAATAAAATATGTTGTAAAACCATAAAACCAAAAGAAATTAGCATGGTGTAAAACCAAAATAAAGCATGTTGTAAAACCATAAAAACCAAAATAAAACATGTTGTAAAACCACAAACCAAAATAAAGCATGTTATAATACCATAATCACGCATGCTTTCTTTCTAGACAAATAAAGCATGATGTAAAACCTTAAAACCTCAATAAAACATGTTGTAAAAACATAAAACCAAAATAAAGCATTTTGTAAAACCATAAACCCAAAATAAAGCATGTTGTAAAATCATAAACCAAAATAAAGTATGTTGTAAAACCATAAAACCAAAATAAAACATGTTGTAAAACCTTAAAACCAAGATAAGGCATGTTGTAAACCATACAACAAAATAAAGCATATGTTGTAAAACCATAAAACCAAAACAAAGCATCTTGTAAAACCATAGATTAGTTCACTTACCACTAATACACTGATGGTTCACTTATCACGCATGCACTGATGGTTTCAAATAAATCACGCAAATACAAAAAATGCATCAGAACATGCATTAGTTACAACAAAAAATCAGGCACATTACAGCAAAAAATCATGGATCTCCGATTTGTCTGTGCAGGTGGTTGTGATATTTGGTGGTGAATGGTGGCGTGGCGGTGTTCGGTCGTGTTATAGAAAAAAAAACCATTGTTCTCACAATGCTTTATTTTGGTTTAAGGACTCTAACTTCGAGCTTCTAGCCGGTTCACAGTGGTTTGGAAAGCTGGAAACGAAGTAGTGATGCCCGGGTGCCTTAATGATGAACGAGTTACCAGTTTTGTAAGTTTTCCCCGTTGCAGTTGTGTTGCTTGATTGGAAACCATGCTGGTTCACTTGCATCACGTCATGGCTAGTTGGGTTATAAACTTATAATGAAACACTGCATGCCATTATAAATTTTACAAGCACGCACTATCGTTGTCTATGTTACACATATAGTTATTTTATGGGAAAATCACCAATCTAGCCTTTGACCAAAGGGAATTACTAAACTAGCCACCTCTCGTCTATTTCGAGAGACGGTTCACAGGTTTCGAGACGTCACCGAGAGGTTTCCCGTGAAACGTCATAGATGTGTTCCGAGGCGTCATTGTTTTTTTAAAGGGAGGCAACTTTATGATTAAAGAAGTCGTAGATGTTTGTGGTGGTGCTGGTATTGGATCTGCACGTCATTTGGGAGGATGGGGTGGTGGTGGAGAATGTGACAATGAGGAAGAGGATGAGAGAGAATGTACAATGGTGGTGTTTGGGTAGGGTGGACATAGTGTAGAAGGGAGGGAGAGGGGGAAGGGAGGGAGGGAGGGAGAGAGAGAGAGTTGGAAAGTTGAGTGTAGAAGGGAGAGAGGGGGGGGTGGGGGAGAGAGAGAGTTGGGAAGTGAGTTTTAAGAAGTTGATGAGATGTGTACATTTTTTTATTATATTTTTGAACACGTATCGCTCAGCTATTGATTCACCACTGAAGCCTCACGGAGACGTCTTAGAACCTGTGAGTCGTCTCTCCCAAAAGACGGGAGATGGCTATTTTGGTAAATCCTTTTGGTCAATGGCCAAATTTGTGATTGTGCAAGATCTACACATAATGTTTTAAGAAGTTGATGAGATGTGTAGATTTTTTTATTATAATTTTCAACACGTGTCGCTCAGCTATTGGTACACCATTGAAGCCTCACAGAGACGTCTCGGAACCTGTAAGTTGTCTCTCCCAAAAGACGGGAGATGGCTATTTTAGTAAATCCTCTTGGTCAATGACCAATTTTGTGATTTTCCCTATTTTTATTATTTTACGCAATAGTAAGTTCTGAAGGAGTTTATTAGTCAGTCACAAACAAAACTACACTTACAAAGAGTATCACCAACACGAAAACGTTTTGATGATGCCCAATCAACAAGAATCGTCCAACCCTGAGAGTCAACCCACGTTATACACTTCACCCATCACCGAGATCATCAGGACATGATCTTCTATCATCTTTATCAACATCAAATGAAAGATCATTCTTGTCTTCAACATCATTACATGCATTCGAGGTTCGATCAATATTTACAAAAAATGGTAGAAATTCAAAGTGACCAGTGCACATAATTATGTGAAGTATAATACTCCCTCTGTCCCATTTTAAATGTCAATTTTCTACCTTTTGTTGTCTCAAATTAAATGTCCATTTCTAAGCAATTTACAATTTTGCCCATAAAAGACAAAAGGCAATAAAAGATTTGAAATAATAACTTGAGAATATTATTGTCATTTTACAACATGCAATCAAAGATTTCTTAATCTGTGTGTTTGTGGGCCCATGATATCTAAAATGGGACGGAGGGAGTATACTAATACCGCATATATGCTATCTTCATGAGTTTTTTTTGAACGGCCAACAAATTGGAATCACTCACGGAACATTGGAGTATCATTGTGCCACCAATGTTGCCACGCGATCATATTCCACCACCAAATCACTAATTCAGGAGGAAACTCATAATAATTATGAGAAAACCCCCTTTGTGAGATTCGAACCCAGGACCTTATGGTCCCTAAGTCTTATCTCACCACCAAGATGTCGCTGGGCTATAATACCTTTGGCGCTATCTTCATGAGTTGTTAGTACTTTGTGCATTTGGTTAACATGCACTTCTCACTTTCACCAAATCTTTGCCCTTTATGGTTGTAAATAGATGTACAACTACTAATGCAACTTGTACAAACCTCGATGCATAAGCCATTATTATACACTAGTGGGGTGCCCGCGCGTTGCAGCGGGTTCATGAATTTTGTAAGGGTATATGCCTTCAGTAATAATCAATTCTAAGTTTCAACAACTCAACTACAAATGCACACCACAATATCCTTTACATGTTTCTATAGAACGACAATACTGGTCGGGAATATATCCGATGTCACAAAACACATATCAGATTACAGTTCCATGTAAGCATCTAAATAGAAAAGTTGATGTGTCTAAAAGTAGAGAAAAAAAAACACCATTAACACAAACATGGCGGCATGAGTGAGCAAATCATAGGCGCATTTTCAAAAGATATTGATCCACTTGCTGTTATATATTATTAACAATATATAAAAACTTTTTCACAAAGAACAAAGATCAATGACCAAACAATGAATATAACAAAACCATTTTTAACATTATTTCCCGATCATACCATCACTGTCTTGTCGTTTCTATCAAAGAACTGGAATGTCCTCATATACCGATTGTGCATAACAACAACAAAAACAATGTGTTAATGAAAATTCTTTTTTATTTGACTAACTTGAAGATATACTTTGCAATTAGTGTTTCTTTTCTCATCACACCATCTCTGCACACGGTTTCTATACACAAACGAATGATTAAAAAAACTACGATTAAACCAAAAAATCGTCTAAAATAGAAAGAAGTAATTGAGAACATACCTTTATGATTCCAGAGCATGAAGATTGAAGGTTGATCCAGTGTTGGATTATGCAGAAAAGCCTTTGGTTCCCCCTGATGTTTTGGACGTATATAACAAAGAGAGAAGCTTGGATGTGTTCATAAAGCCCCTCCCAAGCAAACCAACAGATCCTCATTTAAGAAGAGCATTAAAACTATATTCTACGTTTGTATCCTTTTGTATTTTCGTTTAACAACAATATTAAACCTCTAATCCACTTAAAAAGATTGATTTAACCCCACTAACACGAATGTATCAGATGTTTATACTTTGAGCAATTAAATTTGTATTTACATAAATTCTATATGAATCCCTCCTTTATGTTTTATAATATAGTATAGATATAGATACCACAAAATAAAAGTTTATAAGTCTAAATTTTAAAATTCTAAAATGTAAACACATATTATTACAATATATTAATAATCAAACCTAAATGAATAGTAATCAAATTGAATAGTAAAAATATTAATATTTTATTTATATTATTATTTTATTCTATACTATAATATATTATATACTATTATTTTATTCATATTATTCTATTCAAAAAAATTATTATATTATATACTATTAATATAAATAACATAATCTTATGTAATTTCGTTACAAATTTCATGTGTTACCTTATGTGTAGATTTCTTTATTTTTTTTAACGTTTATAACCAAAATGGAATCTCGATTGTATAATTCATTGATTGATTAACACCTCATCTAAATCTCGATTGTAAAACGCGCTTTAAAGTTGTAGTACAAGATATGAATTATATTAGTGTGGTTAATAAAACGATATTAAAATATCTTACTCTCATCAAACTAATAAAGAACAATGTCCTCCCGGGTAACAACACGGTCGGCCGGAGAACATTAGTTTACACGAGCTTGACTTCAATGAAAATAAAATCAGGGAAATTATTGTTACCTTAATAGTCAAGTGCGACCGATAAGAAATCAATGGTTTGCGGCTTGATGGTAATAGAATGAAGAAGAATGTGTGACGGACTGTGTAGACAAATTCAGGACGATCGGCTTCATGGCTTTTCAAAGAAAATTAGAGACTGATGGTTCCTCCGATACTACAGCATTTGTCACAGTGCTTGACGGCTTCAGAATCAGTAGTGGTGCGGCCCGACGATGGTGCTTCGTCGGAAACCTACGCCGACGGTTTAAACAAAGATGTCGACTAAGTGAGGGAAAGGAATCGGTAAGTGTGGTGTGTATTGAAACAATATTAAGATCAACATTTGGGACGTATATAACAAAGAGAGAAGGTTTGATGTGTTCATAAAACCCCTTCCAAGCAAACCAACAGATCCCCATTTAATAAAAACATTAAAACTATATTATAGCTTTGTATCCTTTTGTATTCTAGTTTAATAACATTAAACCTCTAATTCACCTAAAAAGACTAAATTACCCTAACACGAATGTATCAAATGTTTGTACTTTGAGCAATTAAATTTGTATGTTCTTAAATTTTACAGGAATCCCTTGCTCATGCTTTATAATATAGTAAGTATAGATAGTATAGATATAGATAAACATGAATTGAGGATCTTTGAACATCAACATACACATATGCTTATACAACTTTAGGTATGAAGTTTACTTTAGATGCAAAACTTTGCAGGTCGAAGATGATTCGGGTAGAAAGTGTTACTTTGTAACCGCGGAAGCCAGTTTGAGGTCGATTTCTTCTTTTGCTTTTGAATCAAACGGGTCATCACCAATGTAAAGATCCAAGATTGATCGACATAATAGTTGGCTCTCGACACTTCCTATCTCTTTGCCATCAACTGAACGGTTTGAACCAAGAAAAAGGTTAAAACCCTAATAAAAACAACTATAATTGGAAGTAAAAAAGAGGATCATTCAAACAGAATATCAGATTATAAGATTGAAATGTGTGAACTTACTATCGGTCCGGAGCACATAGCCTTTTTCCTTGGAGAGGTTGATGATAGATCCGCGAGGTATCTTGTATTCGTCTCTAAACTGAGAAGTGAACCTGTCATGCACATGAACAATCTCCCTATTTGTGAATAATATAAACAAGATGAACTCATATATTAGAATTTAAAATTCCATCAACTACTTTTTGTCTCTTTTTATCTATTGTTATTAATATTTAATGTACCAAATTCGATTACAGAAGCTATACCAACCTATTTTGAGAAGTCAAGTTGGAAGTGCTTATTCAAAAGGAGCTTGTTGATCACATAAGCTAATAAAGAAAGCTGTTTTAATACCCAAACATAAAACACCCCGTAATTGAAATGACTTTTAAGGGTTAGCGATAATATGATTTAGGAGGTTGTAAACACATTAATACACTTTAGGGGTTGGTGATACACGTGACTGGTTGAGACAGCATATAACCTAAATCGGACTAGTTTTAGGTGAATAAAATCGATATTGTCACCTCCATATTTTACGACTAAGAAGGCATACTCATCGATGAAGTGAACTATACGTAGTAAGTTTTTAAAGCATGTGTTCAAAATGATAACCCTTAGAGCATATTTTATAGTAAAAAAGGTGTAAACTGAACTTATAGCAAATTAGCTTGCAAAGTTATATGCATTAGAAAGGTTAGTAAAGCACAAATTTCTGCACATAAGAACTTTGTAGGCAGTGAACAAGACAAGATTTGCTTATCTTTTTGAAAGAAAAATAATAATCCCTTTAGTTGTTAAAGTTTACGAGATACGCTTCACGACATGGTGAAAGAGGTGGCATGATGAGTGGGTCTACTAGGTCAAAAATGGTTATGTTTTGGTACATTTGAGACATAACAGGATGGGTTGGCATATAGATAACCAATGTGTTAAATGTTAACTATGATCACCAAACAATATCAATATTTGAATAAAAATTTAGGTTGTATGCATCAAAACAGACTTTGGGCAAAACTTTCAATTATTTTGGTCCATTCCCCCTTTTATCTAATTCTTTTATCTGGCCCAATCTGAGACAAAATCGAACCCGCGTATTGGTGGAAACTGTGACATAAATGAAAGAACAACTTACTTTTGAAGCAACTCTTTGTTATCAGATCCACCAAACTTCTTCAATCTGCTTCCCACAGAATCTTCAAAAGCATTACGAACAGACCGAATGCTGAGCTTTCCATAAACTATTTGCAGCCTAACTGTAACACTTACATCACTCTCCATCAAATCTTGAGTGATGTCCTTGTTCTTCAGTTCAGTTGTTGAGAGTGTTCCATATTTCTCACTAATAAACTTCTTTATATCATTATCATCAGCATACACACCTACAGAAAGTCACATAACAATTTCAAACTTCAAGCATTTCTAACAGCCAGCAGATTAGTTTGCCAAATCATTTAATCCCGTGGGAATAAAGAGGCTGCTTCCAAGAGACCTCCGGCTCAATAATGGTTTTGCATCAAGCCTTGGACATAAGGCACATACCACTTAGCAATCGGGACAAGCCCGATTGGTGCATGTATCCCCTTGTGTTTTGGCTATCAATGCCACCACATGATGCATGATTAACCGTCTGCCACTTTTAACGTTATTTTCACGAAATTAGTAAAATAACGTTAAAATTAGTGCAATTTTACTTTGCCCCCTGAGGGCCCACACATATATGCGCACATCTCAAGCGGAGAATTCAGAACTAACCTAATCTACACTCTTAACGTAGAGATAGGAAGTAAGATATGAAAATGTAAATGGATTCTCTCTAAGGGGAGCATTCAAATCAGAACAAGGAAATATGTTGAGAACTATGAGAACCGCATAATACATCTGTACATGGTGTTTGAATGTGAGGACGGTTATGCGTTGTAGTTGTAAACCCACACTCCCACTACCTTGATTATCTCCAATGCATTATGCTATGTTTTTAAAATCGCTTCGTGCGCATGTCTAGCTGCTTAGGCCCTTAGGCTAGGCGAGGTGCAGGAAAATGCCTTGCTGCCACTTCAGCTACCTTCAGGCCAGACTGTGGCAAAAATCCAGCCAAATCCTAAAAGTTCCGAAAAAATCTGCAAATTCAGGGCAAACGCGTCTGAAACATCCAAAAATAATTTAGAACCATCCAAAACAAGCCTAAACCCCCAAAAAATGATATGTTTATGCTACGAGCCTTGCTTATCTTGACCCCTCACTTTTTAAGCACCCTGCACCTAGGCCCACGGCTCACCATTTGTGTCTTCCGCCTTTGACAACTATATGTACAAATTCATTATGTGGTTCTCACAGTTCGCAACATATTAACCAACATATTTATGCAAAATTCACTTTGCTCTCACAGTTAAACACCACTATTAACCAACTAACAAACAACTAACTAAATGTAACTAACTATTAACTACTTATTTATCCAATATTCACTTTGTTCGATAATTAAAACGCCGATAGTATTCAAAACATCATAAAAATTAACACAATTACATATTTCATCAGAATTCAACACAATTCTAATCTTCCAACAACGAATTCAAAATCAGGTTTCCGATCACACAACATAACCTTAGCATATAACAAACAACCAATTTCAAATTCAAACAAACACATTACTAGCTAAACACAAAAAATAATAAAATTAGGTTTACCAAAAGCGTAAACATCGATGTTTTTCAATCCAAAAACCGCCTTCCGTCTCAATCCAATCCCTAACAGCCCCTGGGAGCCGTTCAAAACGGCGGGAAACGAGACACCGGTCTTCGATTCTGTTATTATGTTGGAAGGAGCGTCGGAGAGAGAGAGTGATCCAAACAGAGGAGAAGAGTGTGAGAGATTGGAGATGAAGGAGTTGAGAAGTGATGGATTGGTGGAGATGGAAATGCCGGCGGAAATGGCGCCGCCGACTGCGGCGGAGACGGCGACGGAGCAGGCGATGGTCGCCGGAGAAAATGTGAGGGAGGGGAAGCGTGTAGTGGTGGTGGTGTTAGAGAAGAAGGGGAAGCGTAGAGAGACCATTGTGTTGTTTTGTGTTCTCCGGTGACGGTTTGATTGTTGTTTGGTTTAGGAGTTATCGGTGGGTTTGTTTGGATTGTTTATTTATGGAGACTGAGTGGGCTTTAGTTTGGGCTTAGCTCAGCTTTGGGCCTCTTGCAACTTGTAAGTTGGGAATAGGAACTAGGGATGATAATGGATCGGATATGGATATGGGTGTGGTATAGCTAATCCTATCCATATATCTGGTTCTAAAATTTTGTACTCCATACTGGACTCGTTACACGTCCAGTATCGGTCGTATATACCTGCATGTATTGTGTATATAGATACACACACATGCATTAATATATAGAGAAGGTATTTTGTAAAACATAAAAATATAAGAAGGATTTTGAGCCTCCGATCTAACAATAAAAGAGACTGAAAAGATAAAACTTATGAAAATTAGAAGTGGGGAAGGATAAAATAGGTAAAGCTTACAATTGTTCTTTTTTTAACTTCCACCTTATTTTTAAACGCCCATAACTTTTTCATGCTACATTATTTAAAAAAACACACCATAAAATTCATGGGTTGATAACTTGCGTGATTATCAAGTATAACCTGTGTGGTTATCATGTATAACTTGTGTGATTATCCGGTATAACTTGCGTGATTATTTGGTGGTGGACAAGAATACCTTTTTAGCTAGTGTCACGTGTCGCGTATCGCGCTCTGAGCTCTTATTATCTTTTGTATGTTAAGGTCCTTTGTACACTATCTTCACCCTTCATATATATTACTTTCGTCTATAGTTGTATGTTTTATAAAATCTATACAATATTTTAAATTATGACAAATAACATACATAACATTATCACCGTAGTAATATTTGATATTATACAAATATAAATAATGTCATCAAAATATATATTTCAAAAGAAAAGTTTATTTATCAAATAATAAAGCTACTAAAATGAAACATCATTAAGCAACATGAAAAATTAAAAGCTAATCCCATACACAATTATCTAACCCCAAACCCACCCCAATTTTTTTTTTTTTGAACGGCCAACAAATTGGAATCACTTACGGAACACTGGAGTATCATCATGCCACCAGTGTTGCCACGCGATCATATTCCACCACCAAGTCACCAATTCAGGAGAAAACTCATAATTATGAGAAAACCCCTGAGATTCGAACCCAAAACCTTATGGCCCTTAAGTCTTATCTCACCACCAAGATATCACTAGACTATAATGCCTTTGGTCAAACCCACCCCTACTATGTCAAGTTTTTAATATATCCATCGAGTTTGGCTTTAATTGCCATCACTATCTAGGTTTAACTCAAAACAGATCTAACACAGGTTCCGTTAATAACCGGAGCCAAAATGATATAATTGAAAAAGTAGAGGGGTTATAATACAAAAAAAAAATCCCCTATATATTCACCATATCGATAATCAGATATCAAAACTATCTCCAAATCTTCATCAACCTCAACCAAACACAAACTTCACAAACCCTAGATCAACAAACAAACAAACAAACCACCATGGATCTCATAAAACAAGAACTACTAAAAAAACGCCAATCCCTTTCAGAAGAAACCGGCGGCCGTAAATTCTTCAAACGTTCAGAAATCGAACAAAAACGAATCCAGAAGCTTCGAGAAGAAGAAAAACGAGACGCCGAAACCAAACGCCAACGTCAAACCCAATCCCAATCCAACCCAAACTCATCCGACCCGAACTCATTAAACACAAACTCCAAACCCGATTTAACAAAACCCAAACCCGATTCAGGTTCATCATCATCAAAAGGGTTAATAATAACCGACGAAGAGAAAATAGATTTATTGAATTTACCCAAACAGGAGGTTATTAGAAGGTTAAGATTTTTAAAACAACCGGTTACTTTATTTGGGGAGAGTGATGGTGACCGGCTGGACCGGTTAAAGTATGTGTTGAAGGCGGGTTTGTTTGAGTTGGATGATGGGGATATGACTGAAGGACAGACGAATGACTTTTTGAGGGATATTGTGGAGCTGAAGAAGAGGCAGAGGACAGGGATGGTGAGTGAGAGGAAGCGGAGACGAGGCGAAGAGGGTTCGGAGGATAAGGAAGGGGGAGGGGGTGAGGAGGATGGGAGTGGGGATGGCGGGTCGGATGGGAATGATCAGGATAAGGATTTTAAGCGAATGAAGGCGGGTTTTGATGAGTTATGTGATGAGGATAAGATTTTGGTGTTTTTTAAGAAGTTATTGATTGAGTGGAATCAGGAGTTGGATGAGATGAGTGAGGCGGAGAAGAGGACGGCGAAAGGGAAGTCGACGTTTGCCACGTTTAAGCAGTGTGCGCGGTATTTGAATCCGTTGTTTAAGTTCTGCAGAAAGAAGGTATAATATTGTTGATTGTGTTTTTACTCATTTGTTAATGTAGCGTTGTTTGCTTGTTAGTGTGTTCGTTTGAAACTGTTTAAGAAGTTGCGAATGTTATGCTAGGGTCGAGTTTACTAATCATGTTATTTATGGTTATGTTTAGATGAAGCATCGTGTTTAGCGTAGTAGAGGCTGTTAAACAGGGCCAGGCTTGGTTAAGTGGTGACATTCTAGTATGTAATAGTCGAAGTAGTAAGTACTTAATTTATATGTAGGATTTGATAATACATTATTTTGGTACAAATGAAGGATTGGAAAGATTTTATCATGGTTTAGAAAAGTCGGTCGATGAACACAAGGGTATTATATTTTTTGTAGGTACTATGTGTTATTGTAGGTCTTTCAACAACACTATAAGATAGTAGATACAATCATACAAGTGATTAAGTGAATGCTAGAATGCATTGAACAACCCTACAACTTTGATGCAGCTTGGATTTTTATTATTCTTATTATTTAGGTATCATAAGTCAATTATTGTTAGATAATAGTTTTATTGTTATTAGGCAACTTTAAAAAAAGGTGTTATGATTCATATTGAATACAGTTTATGACAATTTCATAATGGGTTCGAAATTGAACATCATACCAATAGGGCTATCCTACTGTTGATCTTGCGCCCATTTTAATTATCGAAACTAGAAATTTAATCTCACTTGCAAGATTGGATTGCCAAGCGATCTTATGACCCTACGAAACCTACATAGAAATACTCTGCATTTCTCTCTTTTTCAAGTTTAATAATTCACCAATACTATTCCAGGTTTACTAAAAATACTCTGGTCTTGCTTTGACTCGTCACTCGTGCTAAACTTTTTTTTTTTAAATATAGGTTTTGCCTGATGACATTAGACAAGCATTAATGCTAGTGGTGAACTGCTGCATGAAGCGAGATTACCTAGCTGCAATGGATCATTACATCAGAATGGCAATCGGGAACGCACCATGGCCCATTGGTGTTACTATGGTTGGTATTCATGAACGTTCAGCTCGCGAAAAAATTTACACCAACAGTGTGGCCCACGTGATGAACGATGAAACAACTCGAAAATACTTGCAGTCAGTTAAACGACTAATGACGTTTTGTCAAAGGCGTTATCCAACAATGCCTTCAAAGGCGGTGGAGTTTAATAGTTTAGCGAATGGTAGCGATTTGCAGGCTTTATTAGCAGAAGAAAAGAGGAATGCAGGTGGAAGTCAACAGCAACAACAAGAAGATAGGCTTTTCTTAATGCCACCCCCAAAGGATGACTAGTCATTTGTTGTGTGAATGCATGCTGAATTTGTGTCTGGTTTTGAAACATGTTATGTTCTACTTTGATGTTGATATTTAAGACAATGTTTTTTTATGAAATCTTCTGCAACATATGTGAAAGAATTAGGCAACATGTGTAATATGTAGATTTATATATGTTCTTTAGTTATAAAATTAACACACATTATATTCCTGAATTCTTAATTGAATAACCATACACACACATACACAGAAAAAAAGGGCAACACATACACACACATCTCTTCCAAGAGCAGTTTGTAGGCAAGAACTTTCGACTTGAAAACCGGTGACGTCCTTTCTTTTTTCATGCCACGTCGCCTTCACATATAAAGTGAAAAACCATTGATTGCGAATTTGCGGATGGTCTGATGCACAAATTTTGGTAGCATCTTATGTTGTTGCCTATTCGCATAAGCATGTTGCGATCCGCAATCGTCTTCCTCTTATGCACCAACCATCCTCTACTACCTCTTCCCCTTTCTCTACATATATATATGCGTGTTAATGTGACTGATGTATGCACTTTTGTGTCTTTGTGTTCTAAGAGTATAAGGAGGGAGGGGGGGATAATATTATATTGTGTTAAAGTTAAAAAAAACTGACCAATAAAAAAAAAGAAACCGCCCCACGCCCGGCACATTTCCCCCGCCCAAGCCTTCCCCCCCACCTTCCACGCCCTATAGGGGTGGTGTTCCCGCCCATGAACCACTCCCCCCCCCCCCCCCCCCCCCGTCTAACCTAGATGCAACCCTCTTTCTTTTGATGTGATTTTTGTGTTTACGTTCATAAACAAAGTATTCTTAGTGTTGATGTGAGGTACAATCCTTTACAATATGTATTTCCAATTTATTTGTATTTCTCTTACCAGTTATGTGCAATATTTGATTGGAGTCAATCCTTTACAGTCGCGTGGCTTGCAAATAAATGAGCTTTCTTACCAATCTTCAGTATTGATTGTACTCAATCCTTTACAGTCGCGTGACAACCCATCATTCCTGTTTTAAGTATGTCAAGTGTATATTTTCTTTGACTTTCTTAACAAACGAACACGAACAAAGCCTTGTTCGTGTTTGTTCGCAACCCGATTCGTGTCGTTACCCGGATTGGTACCAGTAATCTGCTCGTTAATTTACGCTCTTAACATCATATTAACAAATAATCTATTTAACAAACCTTAACACAAGAATTAAGTGATATGCAACGTAAGTTAGCACGACATATCACGGTTCAGATATTAGAGCATACCAATCACCTAACAACATATTAAAAAATCTACATGAAGGCAAGAAAATATAATAATAGAAAGTGAAAAAGAAAAATAATGAAGTCATCCAATAAACACCTTTCTATATGTATACAGCATAGGGACCAATCTAGACCTACACGTACACATTCTCACTCCCACGTGTCACTCTCTCTCTCTACTCTCTCTCTCTCTCTCTAAACCACCTGCAATGGATTCCATCACCTCTCCTTCCACACCCAAACGCCCCAAACCTCCATCCAATAACAATAATAATAATCACTTAACAACCATGGACGCTCTATTAACCTCCTTCTTATCTCTCTCTGACTCACCCTCTATCCACTCCTCCTTCGACCGCCTCATCCAATCCACCGACTCCGGTTCAGATCAAACCCGGTTGATCCAACGCGCTCTTCGCCTCGGTTCGCTTTTACTTGAAGCTGGAAACCGGTCTGCTCGCCGTTGCTCTTCTCATCATAACGGCGTCGTTTGGCCCCTCTCTCCTGACCTCACTATCAAAGTATTTGTTTATAATAATATTATTCCCCATCGTTACGACGTCGTTTTGGTTTTGATTTAGAATTTCAGCTTCTTTAAAATCGATCTGATTATGATAATATTTTGTTGTCCATTGTGTGGTTATTAAATTGAAGAGAATTAGGAGAGTTTAATAGGTTGTTATGGATTTGATTTGTAGGTTCAGGTGGTTCTGTGTAGTTTTTTTATTTTTTTATTACTGATTACTTATCTGATTAATAAATTATTGTTGTTTTTTGAACTTAATTTATTTGGATCGTGTAATTTGTGGAGTTTATTTTTGGATTGAATTATGCAAACTGTTTATTTATTTATTTAAGTTTTACTACTTTTTGTTTATATTCTCCAAATTTTCTAATTTATCTGATTGATTTGATTTTTGTGTTGGAGAATGCGTTTCGCGTTTTGATTTAGAGTTTCAGCTTCATGTTCGGTCTGTTTCGTGTTTATGTTATTGTTTGTTCATATGTTTGAGAAACAGGATAGTGACTGAAGAAGGATGTAATGAATTTAGTTTTAGTTGCAGTTTCAGTTTCTCTTTTGTCTTATGATTGATTTTTTATTTGATTTATTAATTGTTGTTTTTTGAACTTTAACTCATTTGGATCACGTAATTTGCCGAGCTTTTTTTTGGATTCGTTTGTGCAAACTTTTATTTTATTTATTTATATATGTTTATGTTCTCCACAATTAAGACGTATTCTTGTTTAGTTTAGATACATGCTTCCTTAACTTATTCATTTTGTTTATTTTTTCAACCTTATATGATGTATTGAGGGTTTTTTTTCTGTGTAAATAGTTTTCTTACTGTTCTGTTCATGAATTGGAGTACCAGGACAATGAAACGGCTATCGTGATTTATTATTCTGTAGATTTTTCTCAGCAATTTTTATCCTGCTCTTTCGTGCTATGACTTTGCCTCTTATCTGCTTGACTGCTTCATTATTGTTGTTTTTTAATTTCACTGATTTGACTTTTATAACGAATTGTAGATATTTTCCATGCTTGATACGCAAAGTGTGTGTTATGTTGCGGCTACGTGCTCGTTCTTTCAGAAGTGTGCTATGGATCCTTTGTGTTTTGCGAACATTGACTTGGCTACATTAGTCCCTAAAGTCAACAATGCTGTGGTGTCAACGATGATCCATCGAGCCGGAGATGCACTTAAGTAAGACATTTTCTTATCGTTTGTATGGAAGGATATATTGCTTTGCCTGTGCAGTTTTGTCCTTCTTAAAAGCTGTATCATGGTTGAAATTGTTATCTTGTTGTGTAATTCTACGTAAGTACTTATAGTTTCTCTTACACTCAGGTCTATAAGGCTTGGTGTATTGCCAGCTGTTCCTGCTCCACCTTTTTTTTCCTCTCAGCCGTTAGTTTACAGCATTAGGAATGCG
The DNA here is from genome assembly GCA_032199755.1 of Ambrosia artemisiifolia. Lineage (NCBI taxonomy): Eukaryota > Viridiplantae > Streptophyta > Magnoliopsida > Asterales > Asteraceae > Ambrosia > Ambrosia artemisiifolia. The sequence goes on from CM063520.1 coordinate 53,100,314, forward strand.
AACGACGCATCGGGAATTTCATGGAATGACAAGAGGTCCAGGCAAGGGAAGGAATCTTCGATTCTAACAAGGTCCTGTCTGAGTTCTTTGAGTAGCGATGGTGGTGTACCTGGGTATGGGTATGATCTCTTTACTATAAAATGAATTAAGTCAAATGTTTTAGGTGTCGGTTCTATACTGAGGTTTCTTTGTAATTTCTCTTGTAATTGAAAGGGTTTATTTGAGAAGATTACACCTTTTCAACATTGAAAGAATGGACAATGCATCCCTATTGACATCATTATCAGCTTGCCCATCTCTCCTTGATCTAGAAATTGTGGGCCTGTAAGTCCTTTATATGTTTTATCTATCTCCTTGCAGATGCTGTGTGAATATAGTCTGTCACAATATTTTCTGGCATAGGATTAAATTGATATGATAAAATAATTCACTGTATCAAAAAGTATCTGAATTTGTATGCTTTTGGTCTCATCATCTATAGTTGTAGGAAAGACTTTTTTAATCATTTATACATAACATTACCAAATATTATCGCTAGCATAGGTGATAGTTACGACACGTTTACTTAGGAATGGGTTGATTTGGGTTGATGGCTGAGAATAGCCAAAAATCTATTTTTAATCCTACAATCTTCTAAACAATTGAATAGCGTATCATTGTACTAATATTGTTATCGTAACAATAATTAATGCATTAGTTATTAATAAAAAAGTTTTTGAATGGACCAAACATTGCGAGCGGGTCAAAGCAACCCTCTCTGGTCCATACTAACGATGACTAGTTTCAACCTAAACTTGTTTCGAACCTTCTATCCAACCACCAGTTTGCCATCTCCAACTCCTATATTTAGAAATGAGAACCTATGTGCTGGTATTGCTATTCTTGTATTTTTATTCTCTCAGTACTAAGGAAATCTGTAATGATAGGCATGTTGAATTGAGGCACACATTGGAGTCAATAAGTAGAAACTGTCCCTTGATAGAACGTTTGGTTTTTGAATCTTCAAAAACAGGTGGGCCGGGCCTCTTCAGAAATTTGGTTTCTGTTTGACAGTTAACCTTTGAGTAATTCAAATTAAATTTTCTGTTCTCATATGCAGGTAGAGATGATGGTCTGAAATTCCCAACCTGCAATGAATTTGTCCTCAACTGTCCCAACATAACCACTTTAGCACTAAAAGGATTTAAGCTACATGACTACAAGGCTCGTATGCTGGTAAAGGTATACACATCATAAACTTATAGTTATATAGTCAACTAAGTAACCGATCTTATATTCTAAGCCTGGCAAGACATGTCAAAACAGGCAAGTCAGGTAACGGGTCAAAACGGGCCATTTTATAGAAGTGCACTTTGGTTGGGATCAGAATGGATTCTAACCAAAATGGGCTCAGGTTGAAATGGGCGTTTTGGAAAAAAATGGCAGGGGCATAAATGGACTGAGCCCGGCGCAAGTTGTTTAACTTTAGAGAGCTCGAGCTCAAGTTCGTGTTGGGCTTAGGATCGATATTGCAGCGGATAGATTAAACAACAAACACGACAATGATTTGATAACTAACAATGGTAATCGAATATAATCATAAATGTTTGTATAGAAATAGTTACAAAGGTTTATGTGGATTGTTTTGGATACAATTTTGGTAACCGCAACATTGTGATAAACAATACATTTATATACTTATACTATAACAAGTTAATCGACACAACTATTGATGAATCGACGCGTCCATTGTTTTGAACGGCATGTCTTGTGGTGAAACGTTGCGTCTTGTTGGTGAACCGGTGTGATAGTTTCTGAATCGTTGCGAACCGGTTGTATCTAACTTATATAATAACCTACGATAATATTAATATTACTACATAAATATGTATAACTTATGCTAACATAATTAATCTAGCTTATATATCTCCAATAGTTCGGCTCGTTTTGAGCTCTATTTCTAAAGTCCGAGATCGGTTCGTCTTTTAATTTTTTAATTATTATTATTGTCTTTAACTAAAAATTATATGCTTTCATGTTTATACTTTTTATATATGATATAATGTATATTATTTACTTATTTATATCAAAATTTTGTATATAAATATTGTTATGTTAAAATATATATGATATAATAAAACATTCACAAAAATAATATGCTTGTTCAGTTATTTGGTCTCACTGGCCTAGTTGAGGTCAAGCTTGTTTTTAAAATGTGTTCCGATGAGGGGCAAGCTCGTTTAAGCTCAGCTCAACTCAAGCTTTTAGCTAGCCGATCTCAAGTAACTCACAAGCGGGTGGACTCTTTCACCCCTAAAGAAGTATTAGAATGGGTTCACCACTTCACCCGCTATACTTGTTTTAGCAAGTTTCACAAGGACCTATTTTGACCCATTGTAAAACTACAGCAGACCTAAATAAACTCAACAAATAAAAATGATCAAAAGCAACTTGTTTCTTGAAGAATGGGTCATGATCGTTATGTGTGCTTCATTAATAGCACCATTGAGTTTTATAGTTTCTTTTCAGGGCTTGCGAAGATTGAAACATCTTGATCTTTCAACATCTTACTCATTCACAGGTGCATTTTTAAAGTAAGTGACCCATGTGTCATAATTGTGTCGGTTTTCCATATATTTTTTTTGCTAATCTTTATTGTTGGTTCTAACTTGAAGTTCAAAAGTATAGGAATGTTAGTGGCAATGGTGGTGGTGATAATTTGGAGGTGATGATCTTACAAGACTGTGTGCATCTAAAGGATGTAAGTAACATTTCCTCAAGTCTTGTTCCCATGGGAGTTGATTGTATGTAAACCACCACTTTAATCTATACAACACTAAATCAGTGCTTTTGTACTATTTTACCCTTATCAGTCTCATTGTCCGTGTTTATTTTATCATGGCAAAATGGTCAAAACCGCTAATTTAGCAGTGTATGGACTATACATAATGGTGTACAATGACTACAATCACCTTCCTTTTTCAGCCTATCTTTTCCTCCTTTGCTTTTCCTTCATTTATTTAGCCTTCTTATAATGAGTATCCACAGATTGAAGTCGAGCGGTTTATGGCGGCTGTTCTTACAGGGGAATTCAGGCTCCTTAGACATCTTGTACGTTTATTTTACATATTTTTATAAATAATATGTTATTTATGAATACGAATGCAATTTTTTTAATAAATTGATGAAAATATAAAGAAAATAAGAAATAAACCTAAGTTTGAAAATTTTCCATTTCTGTGAACAGGATATATCTAACAGGGAAGGTCTAGCATGTGAGGGTGACTGGAGCAATCGATGTTACGATGCTAGGTATTTTATTATTTTGTAATTTTTTGGTTATTGAATATAATATCTTAAATAAATTTGGTGTATTACGCAGTTTTATTCCTATACAGCAATTATTGGAACAGAGGCCTGATTTTTGTTTGGTTGCTGAATTCCCGAAAGGAATGTAGGTACATTAGAGTTTATTAGTTAGGCATGAAACCATACTTAACCGTTGATGACATTTGTTCTATAACATGTTGCAGTTACAATGACATTGATCAAATGACATGCAGTGATGTAAGTTTAGCATCACAGTCCAGCAGTAGCCATACATCTGATGGATCAAGCACATCAGACGGGAGTTATAATAGTGATCACGGTAGTGGTAACGAGTACGGTAGAGAAAGTGGTTCTTCATTCTATGAAGAAAATTCAGACTACCTCCTAAGTTGATGACGAATAAGCATTTATTTGAACGTAGAATATGATGGTTAATAATCCATTTCAGAAAATGTAAAGCGTCCTTCAAGTTACGTGATGTTAATAAATGATTAGTGATGTTGGGTTTACGGATGGCACAAACATCAGAACCCGAGGGGGATACCCTAGACATTCAAGAAGGGTAATGTGACGGGTATTCGGGTTGAGATTAGTTATAGATCTTTTTTCTGACGGGTGTTAATACTCACATAAAAAAATATTGATATATTACAGAAATCTTAAATGTATAATAAAATAGTATTTTGAGGCTTGTTAGATATGTTTCCAAAGGCGCATGGGACACGCCTTATGTGTTCAGGTAGTCGGGTGAGATGATGACGATGTTAGGCACCTTGGCTTGAAGACACGCAAGGCGATGATCGTGCAGGGAGGGCACTCGTTTTGGTCTCCCATGGCTGCAGAGGTATTGCTTTACCCCATGTCTGCTTTGAGTATACCCAATAGTTGTATTGGATTCTTTTTAGTCCAATTATTGTTTGTTATATTAAGTTGTTAACTAGTACGACCTTGGTTGAACCTGACCTGTACTATAGGGTCGTATCTCTGTGTTCTTGATTTTTGAAATAGGTTTTTGATATGTTACGGGAGTATTATTAACTCATATATTATTGTCTCTTTTTCTCGGACGTCCCTTTATTCATACTTTGCCTATTAAGTGTGCATTTGACCAACTAAGCTGTTAAAAAAGTTAAAAGCACTGAAAATATACAACTATTAGAAGTGTAGTTGAGTATTTGATACTTTATACTTTGAGTTGGTTTTTAGGATGAGTTAAAAAGAGCCTTCTAGCATGTACGTATTAACCAGATTATTTGATACTAATCCGGTTAATATATACTTGCTATAAGGCTCCATATCTATAACTAATTTGGTTAATATATTAACCAGATTAGTTATAGATATAGAGCCTTATAGTGGGTATATATTAACCGGATCACTTATGGCCATGTATAGTTGATATTTCCGAGGAAATCAACAAAGATGATGGGTAATAAATTATTTGTCACAGAGAGGATCAATTTGGATGGAATGACTTTGTACTTTATTTAATGCTAGGCGTGTTGGTCGACACTTTTAAATAAGAACCCCCTTAACGAAATACTCAACTAATTTAAATAATAGGAATTTGAGGAGAGTAACATTTGGCTGTTGAAAAAAACTTGTTTCTTGGTTGTCCTTCCTATTGGGGGGCTCGGGCAACACATGTCAGCTGTTGAATACCGGGCTATCCTTAAATACAGGCTCATGATTCCCATGTTTCCAGTTGATGAGCCGTGTCCGGTTTGTAAAAAAGCATGTTTAGATAAGTTTGGGGAACATGCCCTTCACTGTAAGGAGCTGTCCGGATTTAAATACAGACATGATCTGGTCAGGGATGTTTTATGGGACGTCTTACGAAGGGCGGGGATTTCAGCTAGGAAAGAAGCCCCGGTTAACTTTTTGACGGACCCCCTAGAAGGGCGGTCCACCCTAAGGCCAGCAGATGTCCTCGTGTTCGGGTGAGCACAAGGCAAACATGCGTGCGTTGATCTCACAGGGGTGTCTCCATTGGTGGGACTTCGAGATTCGGGGTTTGTGGCAGGGCAAGCAGCCTTGAGAGCAGAATCCCAGAAGGTTGCCAAACATGAAGTTGCCTGTCTGGAGAACCAACACGTCTTTGTGCCATTTGCTTTTGACACATTCGGAGGTCTAGCTCCTGAAGCAATCCGGTTCTTAAAAAGAGTGCAAAAGGTGGTGCAGAGTAACTCCCCAGCAACGAAGGACCTAAGTTTTATTTTTAATAGAGTTGGTTTTTCTATTCAAAAGGGGGTAGCGGCGCAACTTGTAGCCCGTTTACCCGCCTCCCACTTGTAAAAGTTGTCGGTTTTAATATTATAATGGAAATCGATTTATATTTTCTAGAAAATAAAAAGGTGTTAAGCCTGTTATATGGGACTAGTTTCTTAAAAATCGAGTGTTACAACTTTCACCCGATAGTTGCGACCGTGCTATTGCTCAAAACAAGATAAATAGAGAGAATTACACAGATTGTCCTTTAGTTTTACCCAAAATTGCATGTTATGTCCTTTTATTTTATTTTTAACTCCCTGTGTCCTTTGTTTTGTGCACTTGTTACACCCTATGTCCTTTAGGGTAACGTCCGTTAAAAAACTCCGTTAACTCAGTCATGTGCCCCTCACGTGAAGGGCAAACATGTCATTTCACCCTCAATCAGTCTTTATTATTAATAAATTATATTTTATTAGTAAACTCTTTATTTGATAGTTTTGGATAAAAAGCTCTTCCTCCACCACCTCTTCCTCCTCCCACAACCACCACCCCACCACCACCCTAACCACCACCACCACCCACCACAACCCAGATCCAATGCACTCCTGGTGGGAATCCATCTCCAAAGCCCGATCCCGTATCCACCTTCTCTCCTCCCTCTTACCCATACCCGATTCCCACGACCCAAACCCGATCTCTTCCTTAGCCGACTCCGATTCCCCTGCCCTTTCCTTATTATCCTCTCTCTCATCCTACTCTCTCTTCTCTCTTTCTCTCTCCTCACCTTCTTCTGGCTCAGGTGACGACCCTTTATGTCACTGGCTGTACGACACCTTTCTATCCTCTGACCCTGACCTTCGTCTCGTTGTCCTCTCCTTCATCCCTTTAATAACTGGTCTCTATCTCTCTCGTATTCACTCCACCCAAACCCTAACTTATTCTCTTTCAGGTTTCGAAGCTATTTTATTATCTATTTATTCATCTGAACAGAGTCACCAGACCAAGAACAGAGGAGGAGGATGGTTGGAGCTTTCGGAGGAGCCGGAGACGGCGGCGGCGGCCGCCGGAGGTGGTGACCTTGGCTGCTCTCTCTGTAACACACATATGTGTGTGTATTCGTGGGTTCTCCAAAACCAGGAAGGAGGCAAGCAGTTTATAAAGAAGGATAAAATAAAGGGGTGTTTGGCAACGGGGGTAAAATAAAGGGGTGTTTGAGGGTGAAAAGACAATTTTGCCCCTCACGTGAGGGGCACATGTCTAAGAAACCGTTTGTTTTTAACGGACGTTAGCCTAAAGGACATAGGGTGTAACAAGTGCACAAAACAAAGGACACAGGGAGTTAAAAATAAAATAAAAGGACATAACATGCAATTTTGGGTAAAACTAAAGGACAATCTGTGTAATTCTCTCAGATAAATAAGCTAAAACCAGTCGAAAATAGTTTTGTAAGTGGACCTTGGTTGCTCCCATGATGGAGCCTGGGGTGTCTCGGGTTTGAGTAAAACACCACCCGATGTGGTTTGATCACGGCTAAGTTATCAATTAACGTGATCACCATCTAGGATGTGATGAGGGAAAAAATGGTCAACTAAAAAGAGAAAAATCGTATAGGCCAAAGGTTCGTGCAAGCCAAAACGAACATAGTATATTTCGTTTACAAGACAAAGCGTTTCCAACCTAAATGTAAACTATGTAGAAAGTGCCCGTCATTTTTTTTGGTTTTTTATTTATTTATTTTTATCTTTTAGGGTTTTTAAGTTTCAAGTTTGTTTGTTTGTTTTTTATCTTTAGTTATATTATAGTAATTTTTAAAATCAATGAAATGTGTTTTATTTATTTGTTTTTTACTAATCTAAATTTATTTATTTAAAAAATGTTGTTTTTAGTTCATTTGGTTTTATAATTAAATTCAATAAAAAAAAGTACGGGTTCAATGGATCAATGGATTCAAGCGATGAGTGCCTCATCACTCAAAATGGTTGAAAATAGGTTGAAGTGAGAAAATAATGTGACAACTTGTGATTAGTAGATTTCGTGGATTGATGTGATGAGTGCCCCAAGTGTCCTAATACATCTGTAAATGTTTTTTGTTTCTTTGTCACCGGGTGAAGTACTCTACTAATTCTATGGATAATAAAGTTATTTATCTAATTTCTTTGGATAATATAGTTATATAAAAACTAAAACAACATAATTTAACCGGAAACTCTAACGTGTTATACTCTAACAAACTAAAACAACAAAGTTTCAAGTTTGTTTGTTTTTTATCTTTAGTTATATTATAGTAATTTTTAAAATCAATGAAATGTGTTTTATTTATTTGTTTTTTACTAATCTAAATTTATTTATTTAAAAAATGTTGTTTTTAGTTCATTTGGTTTTATAATTAAATTCAATAAAAAAGTATGGGTTCAATGGATCAATGGATTCAAGCGTTGAAAATAGGTTGAAGTGAGAAAATGATGTGACAACTTGTGATTAGTAGATTTCGTTGATTCAAGTGATGAGTGCCCCAAGTGTCCTAATACATCTGTAAACGTTTTTTGTTTCTTTGTCACCGGGTGAAGTACTCTACTAATTCTATGGATAATAAAGTTATTTATCTAATTTCTTTGGATAATGTAGTTATATAAAAACTAAAACCGCAAAATTTAACTGGAAACTCTAACGTGTTATATTTTAACAAACTAATAGATATACATGATCCCTGCGATATACACGATGGATAATTAGTAATCAGGTTCTTGAATCTGATTTAAACACACAAAAGAAAAGAAAGAGTGTAAAACTACAACATAAAGTGTCAACAATAATTTATACAGTCATAGGTCCAAAGGGATGCTTTTTCTCATCCTGGTGCAAGAGGAAAAGAACTTAAACCATTTCTTTGTACAGAAGCCATCACAAGTTTCAATCCCAAAGCAAAACATCATTCATAAAACAATTTATTATTTGTTGTTGATCACACTTATATATATCTTTGCCTCCTATAACAACAAGATGTTCACAAATAACAAAATCTTTAAACCAAACCATGGCTTCTGATGCTGCCAAACCCGCGGTATTCTTCCTCTTGTTCGTGAACCTTATTCTCTACTTAATCATCACGATCATTGCTTCGTGGGCTGTCAATCATGGCATCGAAGATTCCCTACAAGAAGGTACAATTTATGCACATTGTTACATTCTTTAGTTACAAAATGTTGAGTCGACATGATGATGTGTCATTTTCTTGATTATGTGACGCGTTGTTATTTAATAACATTGAGTAGCATGCCAAAATGCTGAGTTAATAATCAAGAAAAACGACACACAACTATGTGAACTCATGTTTATCCGGCCTAAACAGAATAAGACCTCGTATTTCAACCATTTTTTTATAGCGTTTTATACGCATATTTTTTCAATGTTTTGTTGCAGGATCTGTTCTAAGCACTCCAGCAAGAATATTTCCAATATACTTCCCGTTCGGCAACATGGCAACCGGTTATGTGGTTATCTTGTCTCTCCTGGCTGGAGTTGTCGGTTTTACAACTTCGGTCACCGGAATGAATAATGCCGCTAAATGGAACGCTTCCAATCTATATGCAGCTTCGGCTTCTTCTCTAATCACTTGGTCACTCACATTGCTTGCCATGGGGTACAATGCTTTTGTTATATCTTTCCTAACACTTAATATCATTTTATTTATGTAGTTAATAATCATTAGTTGCATAGTAATCGTTGCCGATTAGGCAGTGTGACATTGGGTCACTCATATGAAAAAGTCACCGTTTAAAAAAAAGTTGCATAGTAATCATTAAACATATTAGACTACACTTAGCAAAACAAAATTTTGAGCTTAAACATATTAATTTGGGTCACAAAGGGTTTTTAAGGGTCAAACCGACCATTACGTTACCCGACCCGACCCGTAACACATAATTAATTAACATGTGCTAATTCTTAACATGTGTCTTCAGATTTGCCTGCAAAGAGATACATATTGGTTGGAGTGGGTCAACCTTGGTACTACTATTTGATATTTGAAACCTTTTAAAATAAATATATAAATTTCTTTTAACTTACAATTTTATAACACGATAACAACGTTGGTTGCAGCGCGCTCTAGAGGCCGTCTTGATAATTGTCAGCGGGACGCAGTTACTTGGCATGATCGCGATTCATGCTGGTATCGAAGCGTTGTCTAGGTATGGTGGGGGAAGAGTTTAAGTACCAAATTGTACATTTCATGGTGAAATAATCCAAATGTGTTGTTATATTTGTTTATTTTCGAAGTTGAAGAGTGGTTTTCTTCCTCTTTTCTTTTGAAAGTATTATTCAGTTATTTCCGTGTAAAGATTTATCGGTTGTTTGTTTATTTTTGCATTTGATTATATATTTAAAACAATGTATGCAACTTTTATAATTACAAACCCCATTAAAGTAACTAGTTATGCGATATAATATCGGTCGCTAAATTCATCAGCATCATACTCAATTAATCTTACCAATAGCAAAGTTAAGGTAGAGTTTGAGGAGGGTAGGATATAGACAACCTTAAGTCTACCTCGTGAGAATAGAGAAGGTTATTAAAAGATGAAAAGAAACTAATTTTTTATATCACTACTAGAAAAGTCATCATTTGCTACATAAGTTTCCTACAGAGAAAAATGCATTACAAATTTTGACAAAGTTGCTCCACATTTGTGACGACAAAAAAACTCTATTTTTTTTAAATAAATTTGCTAACAATAGGGACAAATACTTAGGAAATAGCGTAGGAAATACATCGCAAATTTCCCACATCACATTTTCGTAAGAAATACATTGAAAATTGCGTAGTAATTAGTTTCTGCGAGGGTTTTTCCGACATCAAGTCTGTTAAAGAGTTAAGTTATTACTCTATGTTTTTTTTTTTCACACAAGGCACCAATCACCATGTTTAGTTTAATTTAAATACAAAAATAAAAATGGCATTATAAAAGATAACTTGCCAACTGATTAGGGGGGGGGGGGGGGGGGGGGGGATGAGGTAGACGACTGTGATTGGCTCTTTTAAAAAAAAATTAACACAAAAACTAATAATAATCCCCATAATTTTAAGAGAAGAAGCATGAGCTGCTATAGTGTAAATAACTTTAAAAATGTCTTCAGAGGGAAAGAAGATATTCAACAAAAAGCTCACGAGTTTTGACACAAGCAGGGGCGAACCTAGCTTATTGCTAGGGGCCATGCCCGCTGCCTCTCGAGTTTTCGTGTCTAGTGGAATTTTTTTTATGGTTTTTCGAAAACGTTACTACTAAAATAAAATTTACATTACTACTAAAAGAAATTATACATTACCACGTTACGTTACTCGAAAAAATATTTATCGAATCGAGTGATTTATACTAAAACCCAATTAAACTAACCTTTATATCCACAAAAATAAACCCTAAGTACCCAACAAAATAACCCAACCCAAGAAAACAATTAATACTAAAACCACCCCAACCCAACCGCTAAGACCCAAAAAATGAAAGAAAAAAACGAGCAGCAGCAAGAAAAAAAAAATTGTCATCCTCTTCTGTCTTCTTCAGCAAAGCAGCCCCCACCCCAAAACCCTACCCCCAAACCGATCAGCCGAACCACGAAACCAGACACCAGCAGCACTGCGGCTCCGCCACTCCGTCCTCCGCAGCTTTGCCCCTCCCTCCTCCGATCTGCAGCCGGCGACAACCATGACTTGATAGTGACTTTCCCTTTTTTTTAATTTGAGTTATAATTGATGTTATAATTGTGTTTTATAATTTGTGTTTTATACTTTGTAATTATAATTTGTGTTTTGGATGTTATAATTGATTATATTGTTTTTGATTAATTGATTAGGTTTTTGACTTTTTTGCTATCATAAAGATGAAACCTGCCGCCATCGAGAGCCCCCTGTAAGTATTTTTTTAGTTACTAATTTGGCCTAAATTATTTAGGGTTGGAGTTGGTTTTGTTTATAATTGGGTTTTTTTGGTTATAGTTGTGTTTTAAGATGTTAATATGCTATAATTAAAATGTTAATATGTTACCGAATACACACTATATTATAGTTAAAAGTACTTTAGGAATCGTTATTTCAATAAACCAAGTGATGATTTTGTGATTAAATATTAAGTAGTTGGTATGTATTTTGTAAATCCCACTTATATTGATGATTGCGTTTTTGTTACTCCTCTCAATTTATTTGTCTTACATGCACAGATTATAGCTATAATAATGTTGCTACGTGTTTTAACAAAAAAAAACATACATATACTACCTTAAAAGCTTGTTTTACAATATTCTGTTCTACAAATAAGGGCAATGTATATGAGGCGTGCGCTTCAAGCCAATTTTTGCCAAGAAGCGCTCCTCAGTTGCGCTTCATTTACGTCATGCGCCCTTTTAAAAACCAAGCGCACAAGTGATATTATATGAAACTACTGCGAAAAAAATTTGAACGTTACTCCTAAAAAAATTTCTAGATCCGCCACTGGACACAAACTATGGAGGAAGACTTATATTGCTAATGAAAAGCGTTGACAACGAAATACTACTGCATATAGGTGATCCAAAAGGTAAGCGCTTTGAAGTCGATTTGGTCAGTGATAGATGGAAAAACATTCATTGTATGGTTAACACAGGATAAAAGTTCATAAGTTTTCACACACTTCACTGAAGTCATCAAGTTCTATAACTAACCGACGAGGATTATGTTGTGTTCTTTTTCTTTTAACGGCTAACAAATCAATCCCGATCACTCACGAAGTACCCATTGGATAAAGGAGTACTCTGAGAGTAACCCGGGTTCACCAATAATGTCACATTAGTTCCCAGGGAAAGTCCGCCGCCCAAAGGCATACTGCGGTAAAACCCGGCCCACCAGCAGCATTTTGGTGCCGGCAGGACTCGAACTTCCCACCTTCCATAAGAAAAGTAAGAAGGGTGCCTACTCCACCATAAATTATTTGGGAGTTTCTCGAAAATGGAAATTTGGATTCACCATTACTCGTGGTCATCCTCCTATTTTACCACAAAGCAATGTAGATGATCAACAAGTCAAAGTGGCTAATATATTGAGATCCAAGTCATTTATGTAAAAGTTCTTGGTACAATTTTTTATTTGTAATATACACGGCTAGAAAAGTATCCATTTTCTTATAAAAAATACATTATTCTAAACACTACTTGTTTTGTTATGGTACTAATACTTAAGTAGTGTTTACAATAAATAAGAAAATATTTACTAACAATTTTATTACACAAAAGTTTTATCACATAACCCGAAAGATAAATTCGGTGTTTTAACCCAAAGTGATTTTAACTCGCCCTGTGTGTCCGTTTTATCATTACATTTTATCTCTCTCTCACTCACATTATAGAGAGTGAAAAGTTTCGTATCAAATACAGAGACGAACTATAACTTTTCTCCCTCCTCCACCCAAAACCAATTACTATCACTTGTTAAAATATAGAGATTTCGCGCATATAAATATGAAGAACCAAATGTGAATGCTGTTACAGCACACTCCATCCACCAAATCCTATCCATCAAATTACACTAAAAATCACTACTCCACCCATAAATCTTCTCTTTCCTAATTAAAATAATAATACTTTTTCATATTTTTATCATTATATTTTCTCTCTCCCCACTCACAACCACTTACAAAAATCTATATCTATATCTATACTCTTAATAAAACAAACTCAATTAGGACACTTGGCACTCCCTCATTTCACCTCAGTTTCTCTCTCTTCCCACATTGTGCCACGTGTCCTTCTCTTGTAATTTATAAAATTTTTCTTTTTTTAAAAATTAAAATTAGATTAAAAATACATAAATATGGTCAAAATTGGTGAGTTAATAGTTTCCTAAAATCATTAACCTACACAATCAATACCCTAATCAAAACACACACGTTTCTCTTTCTTCCCTTCATTCTTCCCTCTTCACCGCTCTCTCTCTCTCTCTCATTCTGCGATTTGGCGATTTCTTCTTCCAAAGTAAAACCAGACGATCTCCTTCAAGGTAATGATTGTTTCATTCTTTTTCATACGATTATTGTTTCATACGATTCTTTTTCATGCGATTTTGGATGTTTAATCGGTTGTTTTATCTTTTCTCCGTTTTTTTCTGTGTTTTCATCGGATGCTGCAACACCGTCCATCGTCGATTCTTCATCTTCAACCTCTGTCTCATTCAAGGTAACCTATTTTTTTTTGTATTGTGTTTTGGTTTTAAATAATTCTTCAGATTTGGGGGTTTAGGATTCTAATATTATGTTTGTTGTTTTTAAAGATTATCAATTGTTAGTTAGTCTTTAGATTTAAGATATTAAGTTTCTTTTTAATTAGGTTTACTTTTTTAGATTTCGGTTTAGGTTTTCATTGATGTTTTAAGAAATATTTTGAATGGTTTCTGATGATATAATGTTTGATTAATGTTTTAAGAAATCTACTCATCAGTAGCACTGATTTAGGTCTTTATTTAAGTTTAGGTTTCTATTTGAGGTTTATGTTTTAGGTATCGATTTATCACGTTTCAGGCTTCAACTGATGTTATAAGGTTTGAATCATTGTGAGTTAGTTTTCGTTTATTATTATTCAGAATGATTATGGGTTGATGTTTAGGTTTTCATTGATGTTTTAACAATAATAAGTATGGTTTATTATGATTTAGGGTTCGATTAGTGGTTTATGATTTAGGTATCGTTTTAGGTGTTTATAGGGTTCAATTGATGTTATAAGGTTTGATTGATGTTTTAGTAACGCTACTGATGAGAATTACTGATTTATGTTTCTATTAGAGGTTTATGTTTTAGGTATCGATTTATCACGTTTCAGGCTACAACTGATGTTATAAGTTTTGAATCATTGTGAGTTAGTTTTCGTTTATTATTATTCAGAATGATTATGGGTTGATGTTTAGGTTTTCATTGATGTTTTAACAATAATAAGTATGGTTTATTATGATTTAGGGTTCGATTAGTGGTTTATGATTTAGGTATCGTTTTAGGTGTTTATAGGGTTCAATTGATGTTATAAGGTTTGATTGATGTTTTAGTAACGCTACTGATGAGAATTACTGATTTATGTTTCTATTAGAGGTTTATGTTTTAGGTATCGATGAATTTGGTTTCAGGCTTCAACTTATGTTATAAGGTTTGAATCATTGTTCTTTAGTTTTCGTTTATTATTATTCAGATGCAGAATGAATATGGGTTGATGTTTAGGTACTAATTGATGTTAAAACAAAAATGGATAATGGTTTCTTATGATTTAGGGTTCGATTGGTGGTTTATGTTTTAGGTATTGTTTTTATGTGTTTATAGGTTTCTATTACAGATTTATGTTTTAGTTATAACATCATTTTTTATCTAATGTTTTAAGAAAGGTACTTGAATATGTTTCAATTCAATGCTTCTTTATTTGTAAGGTGTATCATCATCTTTTTTTTGTCATTTATGTATTACAATAAATCATGAAATTATAGTAATATGAATGATGTATTAAATATGTTTTTTAATTTAATGACACTACAGGTTGTTCATAAGCCAATTCATAATGGTGCACGGATTTTGGCTGAAGTCTGAGGGCAATAACAGTGTATGTCAGGTAAGCAAGCTTTCTTATTCGACACTAATTTCATTATATCTTAATATATGTTCATTGGTGAGTGATGTGTTTAAATTAAAAAGAAAGTTTTACATTATAATTAGGTTTTTTTGGCTCATTATGTGAAATCTGCTTTTTGCTCATTATGTGTAGGCATTGCCCAAGGAATATGATGACTGGATTAAGAAGTATAACTTCCCTACCGGCACGACCCATATTCACACTTTAGACGAAAGATCGTTTGAAGTTAAGGTTATGAAACTCGGTCGCAAATGGTTTTTCTACAATGGCTGGAAGCATATGATTACCACCCTCAATTACCCAGGTGGTTGCAACTTTGTTTTTGAGTATGAAGACATGCTTCATTCTTTCCGGATGATCACTTTTCACCAGGACGCCATATCTGCACCAGGCAAATTTTTCTACTGCAAACTTGATGACCCACTCAATGATGAGGATCGGCTGGTAAGTCTTTTTAACCGTCGTTTATCTTGATTAGTTATCTCATAATTCAGAGTTATTTGTAGTCATGTTTCAACATTGTTTTCAACTTTTCAGCATATAAGTTGCTTTGTTCATCATGGTCTTTACAACCGACAGCCTCCAATGGAACCCATTATGGTCAGCTCATTTCCAGGTCGTGTTTTGTTTATATTATGTATACTCAAGATGGTTTACCATTAAATTACATTTTTTATATGTTACTAGATCTCTATTTGTCTGATTAAATTTAATATTTATCTATCTTTGTTCAGGGCATGTTTTTCACATTCAGCTACAAGACGATGGTGATGATGTTTTCATTAGTCAAGGATGGGCGTACATGAAAGAAACCTTTGAGATAACAAAAGATACTCTGATCGTCTTTGAAATTTACCAACAGGTTTGATTCTCAACTTATAACTATCAATAACTATCAGCACTCAACCCATGAGTAAACTACTGATGTTCTTCTTTGTTATACGCAACAGAGATCATACGAGCTGTCCTTCTTTAAGAAAGACAAGCTAACTCTTGCTCCCGATGAGTGGGAAGACGATGACCAGCATGAGGATGATGATAAGGTGAAGGATGAGGATATAATTGTTGTTTCTGATGGAGGTGGAGAAGAAGAATCCCAGGGAGTAGAGTATTCAGATGGAGATGAGGATTCAGATGTAGATGAGGATTCAGAGGGAGACGATGAAATACATGGAGATGATATGGAAGTTCAGGATGATGTAGTTCCTTCGCTTGAGGATGTGTGGAATTCCGAGGGTTGGCCCGTTCCAGTTGCGTTTGTGGTTGACAATAAATTTGTAAGTCTTATATGTTTTACTCCATAATTATAGTAATATTGCTGGTACATAGACCCTTTTTAATAAACTGTAAATTATTTAAATTGTTTTAGCGAATGAAGGCTACGTGGGCTAGGGAAAATGGATTGAACAGGTCCAGGGGATTGACAATTAAGGACGGTGAGGGTTATACTTGGGGTGTTTCTGTTGGTATTGAAGACAGGGGAACCAGTAAACGTTACAGCCTCAAAGGTATGGCACCGTTTGTTGCTGATAAAGGTTTGCAGAAAGGTGATCACATTCATTTCCTGTGGTTTGAAAAACAAGGTCTGTTTAAGCTCTCTAAAGTAGTTAGGGTTGATGGTAGTTAGTAATCTTGGTGGTGGTAGTTTTTTGGTTGTTCACATACTTTGGCATCTAACTGGTGGTAGTTTGTTGGTGAACATAGTGGTGGTGGGTAACTTTTAGCACCTTGGTTATGGTGTTTTTTTGGAACATGATTAACGATTAGTGGTCACATACATTTACACGTTTTACTACTGATGTGGTAAGTTGTGTGTTTTTTGGGTTGTCATGTGTTTTAAACGATACATTTGTGGTATGCTTTGTGTAGAAAACATATAACCTTCTATGGCTTGATAGTTGTGGTATGCTTTGTGTTGAAAACAATGATTTGAATGTGGATGTTATTCTAGAATTAGGTCAATATGGATAATATGATTTAGATTGGTATATAGATGCTTAAAATGTAGACAAGTTTAAATGTTAACCTTTGACATTGTTAATAGTGTTTATACAAGTTAAATTTTCGTAAATTATTAATACTTATCATTAAGCATTCTCAATATTAAAAAATTAAATTTCGTATAACACTTTTTTACCATTTATTAGTATCCACCTATTTGTTTAGATTCCATTTTTTAAAAAAAATATATTTTTAAATATTTGAATCCTAATATTAGTCAAACATAATTAATAAGTATAATATCTACAATTAGCCTCAATTTGCAAATAAAACCGTTTTTAGGAGGCAATGTAACAATGTAAGTTATTACTTTTTAATGATGTTTAATCAAAGCTATAATTCGCCCAATTTGTCAACCTTTTAAACTCATTGACTTTTTTTTCATTAAATTTGTCGGATTGTATTTATCAAAATTTTACATTTTTTTTCCAAAATGTAAACAATAACGTTTGATGTTAGTTAGTCAACATACCAGACGATTAATATAACATTAACATATACTTTTTTCACAATTTCTTATTGGTATAAAAAAAGTTTGGTTTTCTTTGATAAACTAAAATGAATCCTAAACCAAACTTACGATTTACTTCTTTTAAATGTTTTGGTACAAACAAATTTTACGTTTGTTCTTTAATAACCCGAATTAATGAAAAAAAAATTACATAAAAATTCATTTTGGCGGTAAGGTGAATTATAGTATGATTTGACCATAATGTTTTTTAAATTTACTAAATATATGCTTGATTTACATAATAAAGGAAACTTTTATCATTTTTATTGATTGAAAATCGTGATTGGAAACATTTAAACATAATCAATTAGATTGTCATTTCATATCCTGTTTCCTATTTGTATAATCTATACTAAAAATACAAAAAAGTTCCCTTATGTAATACAGATGGCATCATTATAAGTACATGTAAGATTTCAATCCATAATCATTCAATCTTTTTCTTCTACACTTGCTCAGGTAGCATCTAATACTTATCCTTCTTACATTCTTTATTCATATGTCACTATAATACTAACATTCTTTTTATCTCGGTTATTTGTGATACATATTACAAACGTGCAGGATTATGGATCCAAATAATGTAACCTTTTTGAATGACATAACATGGCGGCTCAGTGAGTACACAATCAAAGTTAAGGTACTTAGACTTTGGAAGAGAGCAAATCGTAAGATACCAGGTGAAACTCTTGCTATTGATATGGTTGTTATGGATGAACAGGTTAGTTTTGCTATCATCATTTCATATATCGTTTATATGTTACATCAGTTTTTTGTATATTATTTCTGATCAAACTTTCTTTTATCTCTCATAATTAAAAAACAGGGTTCCAAAATGCAAGCGATTGTGTGGAATAGATACATGAAGAAGCATGAAAAATTTTTACGTGAAAACGAAGCTTATTATATCTATAAGCCACAACTAGCTGATAACAAATCTGTTAAACATTTTGATAAAAATGACATACTTTCGTTTACTTTTGACACAAATCTTACGAAGTGTAGCAGGTTTGAGGGAAGCCAATATGGTTTTAATTTCTCTTCTTTTGAGTCAATTAAGTCTGGTAACCTGTCTCAAGAACAGAGGATTGGTCTGTTTCCTAATCCTTAATCTTTTATATAATTTTACTCTTTTAATTTTTATTCTTATATTAGTTTAAATAACTTTTTTAATCTTTTAGATTTCATTGGGTTTGTTGAAGAATGGAGTCCACCGGAGCCAACAGAAACAAAAGCGGGTTTGAAAATGAAAATGAACCTTATCTTGATTGATCTGGAGTATGTCTTTCATGTGTTCGAAACATTTTTTATTATTTTCATAATATGTAACGTTATATTTATGTGTCCTTTATACCATCAATGATTATGAAGACATGTTTGAAACATATTTGTATGTAGGGGGGTAAAGATGTCCTGTTCTTTGTGGGATGAATATAGTGAGCAGATGTTCGAGTACATCAAGCTGAATGAAGCCGAAGTCCATGTTGTTCTCATTGTTCAATTTGGTAGCTTTACCAATTATAAAGGTTTGTTATTTCTTACACTTGGTATTACATTTTACATATTTCAAATATGTTTTTAAAAGAAATAACAGTTGATTATGTTTTACACGTAAAGGTAATATAAGCGTTCAAAATGGATTCAATATTACTCGGCTGTTTATCAATGAAGACATTGAGGATATTCGTGCTTTTAAGAAAAGGTGATATACCTTAATTTCTCCTGTTATTATTTACATATATATTTTTAAAATATCATAGATAAGTTGTAGACTTTTTTTTTCCTTACAGTTATATTGAAAAGTTTATTTCAAAGGAATCATCTTCTGTTCAACGATCTCTTGGATCGTCTGGTAGCATGAATATTACTGATGAATTCTTGAATAAAACACCTTTCAGCACTATTCGTGATCTTCCTTTGATAACAGAGGTAATAATGACTTTATTTATCATATCATTACATACAATTAATATTTTTATTACCTTTTTAACCGATTACGGTATCTTTTGTAGGTTAACAAACAGGTCATTGTTGTTGGAACCGTTAAGGGTGTCGATGATAAGGATGAGTGGTATTATCTGGGATGTGAGCATTGTAACCACAAGGTCGAGCCTACTTTAAGTTTACCTGATGAAAATGAAGAAACAGATGTTACTTCATTTAAACAGGTCTTGGTTTGCGTCAATAAAGATTGTGAAAAGCACATCGTCTCTGCTGATCCAGTGTATGCTTTTTTCTTAAATATACAAACCTTAAAGTAAAACAACAATGACATTTTTTTACTAATATTTTGTAATTTGTAAATTTAGGTTTAGAATTCCAATCAGGGTTCAGGATTGTACTGGTATAACATCCCTTACGTTGTTTGATCGTGAAGCCAAGAAATTGCTGGGAATGTCAGCAATGCAAATGTTAGAAAAATCTAAACAGGTAAGTTGTTTAAATTCAGTCGTTAAGAAGTTATGTATTTTAGTTTATAATACCTATGTCATTTGTTATTAAGGTTTCTGGTGAAGAAAAAACAACTCCTGCTGAGTTTCATGTTTTTGAGGACAAAAAGTTTGCGTTCAAAATTAAAGTTGGTCGATTCAACATTGATAAGCACCTAGATGGATATGGTATACGTAAATTTACAAATGAGTCATCAATAGTTGCTTCACTCGAAGAAAGGTTCTCTGATATTCAGGTTTCCTTTCTCTTCCTATATTCCTTTATAAGATGTTTTTATAATTACTTATTATTGTTTTACTTTAATATGTTTCACATACGTATCGTTTTATTTTTTAGGTGGATCAACCTGGATTTGAAAACTTGGATGTAGGTGAATCGTCTACACAAAATGCAGTCTCTCTTAAGGTTGTTTTGACCTCTTTAATCATTCACCGAATTTAAATTTAATGTCTGTTAAACTCAAATTTTTTACCTTTCATTTACTTTTGTAGGATTCTGTTGGAGATAACAACACTCCAGAATCATCTTGCAGAGTTAGTTTCATAAATGACGAGCAGGAAGTGAAGCGTAGCCTCGACAAAGTGTACGAGCTGGACGATGATGCAAACGAGTCTACAACTAAAGTGCTTAAGACTAATAAGAAAGTTTACACTGACAAGGCACCTGAGACTCCCCTTTTGACCCCTAAGGTTGAAAAATAGAAACAATGATATGTTTGTTTACTGTTTTTTTATTTTCCGGATGTTTTTTTATGGTGTGAGACAATTTGTTTTTAACTATTGTTTGTTTGGTGTTTGATACTATTTTCAATTGAATAAATGGTGTGTTTGAACTTTATGTTTTTTGTTTTACTTTTGACAAATAACTATTGCATTGTTGATTCATTTTTTATGATTTATACATTATGTTCATGTCTTTATAAGAATAAAAACGTTATAAATATGTACACCAATATGTAAATGACATTTTTTGATCATATATATACATCTAATAAAAAACAGGATACCAAAACAAAAAATTATAATACATTCAATAACATTAACCAACAAAATCTTTCAAAGTTAATAAAAATGCTAACTAATCAAATGAAATATTACCTTAAATTTACAAAGTTGCTACAATAAAATTCTATTAAACAAATTTACATAAAGTACATACTTACTAAAAATCAACAAAATAAAAATGTAAATAAATTCAAATTTTCGAAAAATTTAAATTTAAAATACACCAAAAATTTAAATATTTCGATTTCTTTAATATATGGTAAGTAATTAAGCATATTAATTAATATTTTTAATTACAAATTTAATTTGAAGGTTCTATAAAACCCATACTACTCATTACACATTTTGCACAAATTTCTCCTAACTTAATCCACAATCAAACAAACAAATCAGAAGACTCAAAGCTTCAAAAGTTCATCGTTGGTTTTTTCTGCTCGGTCGCATCTTCTATCGTACAAGTTGCACGTATGTCCTTTTTTTTTCGATTTTACATATTTTCGCATAAAATGATTATCTACATTTGTTGTTTATTTTGATGTATTCTATATTTGTAAATAGTAGTTGATTATTTGTAGTTTACGTTGATTTATAATCTATTGTTACTTAAGTATTATGTAACGTTGAATGTTTACATAATACTTACATATTATCATCCATAGTTTTAAGTTTGTTTATATTGTGTTACACTCTTATGATGCAATTTATGTAGAATTGCCTCCTTTTAGGTTAAATGGGACGTAAAAGACTATCTAGCAGTTCAAATGGTAATTTTTTTTTCGATATATATACAATGTATCTGTATTTGTATTATTTTTGGTTTGTCATCTAATTTTTCGATGTTTTTTAAGGTCATGACAAACGAACGCCGTTATCTAATATCTCAAACGGTACACATATTTCATACTTATATATGTCTTTATTTATATTAGCGTTTACTTACGTAACTAATACATAATTCTTCACAGTTCTCTCCCATGAAGAAAAAGTTAAGAACGCGGCCGAGTGTCGTAAATATAGAAAATTACAACTGGATGCAAAGAGATGCAAGCTGAACAATCATAATAATGGAATTCAAAATGTGCCGCCAACTGCAATATTTAACAGTCACTCCGTTGAATGTTCCAACCATTATATTCAGCAAAGCTCAACTTTCCATAGTACATTGAATTTTTCGACACCCGGTAACATCAGTTAATAACGCTTTTTACTTTTATATCTTTGTATAAAGTCTGAACTTCCAATCCATGTTTATAATTTATGTCAATTTTATATGTTCGTCTATTCTTTATAGGACAATTGCACCAAAATCCTTTGTCTACTTCATCAAATGGTATTGTTATTAATTTAATACACATGTTTTATCGTATAAGAATAGACGACTTTCTTATTCACTGCAACATAAAAACTAATATTATTTCATACGTTGTTTGTACGCTTCAAGTCAAAAATAATATTGCATCGGAGTGTCGAAAATCCAGAAAACTGCAAATGGATGCTAAGAGACTCAATGCTAAACAATGTCATAATACAAACCCATCCACATCCAAAAGTACTTTAGTGTCAATCGACGTATCATCCGTTAGAACAAGCAGAAACAACCAATTTAACGCGTCTTCTTCCGGTAAGAAATTTCTATAACATTTAATAATTTCAAAGCTTTACTTTTTTAACTTATTACAAATTTTTTACTCTAACACTGTCTTCATATTATTTGTTTGTGTATTCGCAGGTTCTACACAACGAACTCCTTTGTCCAATATTACAAACGGTATCATACTTCTATGTTATACAAGTTTTATTTTATATTATTCTACTAATTTAAAACTAAAAGTTCATTTAATATAGAAACTGATATTATTTTTTCCATAGTTTCGGTGGCTGAAGTCCAAAGACACAATTCTGCAGAGTTACGAAACCTTAGAAAATCACAACTTGATGCAAAAAGACGTAAAGTTGGTTCTGTTACTGCAACTCGAAAACAACCCACTGTTACACATGAGTGTTCAAATAATAACACGTTTAGAACTCCTACTAATGCAACACCATCTGGTACAATTTCCTTTGTGTCTATTAATTTTATAACTTTGTGAATCTTATTAATATTAACCTTGAAATTTTATGATTAATTACAGGTGGACTTACTCATGTTAACACGGTCTCACTTGGGTCATCTTCTGCTCAAAGAGAACCGACTAATACATCAAGAAATAATCGACGTTGCATATCACCTGTCCGAATGGTTAATTTGTCTGACGAAGAAGATGTGGAACCTCAAGCAATTGAAGGCTTCCAATATAAGGGTGTCTCTAAAGGTAAATATTAAATTTACAAAACATTTAAAAGGTTTTTTTTTTTACTTTTATAACTTAATGTTATTTTATTTATTCTGTTTGCAAGATTATCTGGATCATGGTGATCAAACGCTTGTATGTCAAATGTGTAATGCAAAATTGTGGAGATCAGAAGCTGGTAGAAGCGTAAGTGTTGATGGAAGAACAACCTATATGCTATGTTGTGCTTATGGAAAGGTACAACTTCCGGATTTCAAAGAGAGCAGTTTAGATTATCAGAACCTTTTCAAGAACATAGAATTAAAGAGCAAATATTTCTTAAAGCACATTCGCCGGTTCAATTCTATGTTTTGTTTTACTTCAATGGGAGGGAAGGTTGATTCAACTATCAATACGGGAAAGGCTCCGTTCATTTACAGAATAAGTGGTGAAAATTATCACGCGTTGGGTGGTCTTCTTCCTAATGATGGTTCAAAACCCAAGTTTTCTCAGTTATATATATATGACACTGAAAATGAAGTCTCAAACCGAAAAAAAATTTATAGGTAATATTCTAAAAATTTTCTTCTTCTTTTTTTAGCCGTTTGTATAAATATTAATTTGTTAAGATTTCTTTTTACATTCATTTCAGTAAAGAAAAGGAGACGTCTAAGGATATTTCTGACCGGCTTGACATTGAAATCATTCAGTACCTGAAGTCGAAGTTAGACTCAAATAATCAGCTTGTGAAAACGTATAGGAATGTACGGGATCGATTTCATGAAAATCCTGAAGTTAGCCTTAAGTTGCGTCTTATTGGTAGGAGAACTAAAGATGGCCGAACATACAACCTACCAACTTCATCAGAGATTGCCGCTCTTATATTTACAGAAAATGATGAGCAGCTTGACAATAGAGATGTTGTCGTCGAGTCAAGAGCGGAGGGACTTAAGCGTATTTCTGAGCTCCATCCGTCGTATCTAGCCCTCCAGTATCCATTGCTTATTCCATTTGGAGAAGATTGTTATAGGGTTGATATACCACACAGGGAAGAGAGGAAATCTAAAAAGAAAGTAGATTCAAAGTGTTCAATGAGAGAGTATTTTGCATATCATATTCAGGACAGAGTTGGTAAGTTCTCATTGATTTTGAATGCAAGGCGGCTTCTTCAACAGTTTTTGGTGGACGTTTATACCATGATTGAGAGTGAGCGATTGTATTATGTTCGTTTTCAGCAAAGTAAACTTCGGTGTGAAACATATACTAATCTTCAAACGTTGAACCAAAATGGACCTACTGACTTGGCAAAAGTAGGGACGCCTGTGATTTTACCATCTTCTTTTACTGGTGGTCCACGCTACATGAGGGAAAATTATCTTGATGCAATGGCTATTTGTAAGAGGCATGGATACCCTGATTTTTTTATTACAATCACATGCAATCCAAAATGGCCTGAAGTTAGACGGTTTCTTAAAGACAAGAAGACAAATCCAGAAGACAGGCCAGATATCGTAGCTAGACTATTCAAAGTTAAGCTAGACTCAATCATGAAAGATTTACGTGAAAAAGCATTTTTGGGGAAGACTTCAGCAGGTAAAATTCATTGCGAAAATAAAGTTCCAGTTTATATTCATAGATTATCATCTTTATTCACTTATACTTATACAATTTTTATTTGTTGTTTATAAATACTACCGTGTTTTTATTAATTAACTTTCTAACTATATTTTTTTACTTTGTATTGCAGCGGTCTATACTATAGAGTTCCAAAAACGTGGACTGCCCCACGCTCATATCTGTCTGTTTCTTAAAGAAGCCAGTAAGCTTCCCACAATTGAACACGTTGATCGTTTTGTTTCGGCTGAAATCCCTGATAAGAATGTAGATCCGGAGTTGTTTAGTCTGGTGAGTGACTTTATGATTCATGGACCCTGTGGACGTGAATATCCGAACTGTCCGTGCATGCTTGACGGTAAGTGCTCCAAGAAATTTCCAAAGAAGTTTTCTTCTGCATCAACGTTAGACTCAAATGGATATCCGGTTTATAGAAGAAGAGAGTCAGGGGTATTTGTTGAAAAAGGAAGTGCTAAGTTAGACAACAGGCATGTGGTCCCTTATAATGCAAAACTTTTAAGGCGTTACCAAGCTCATATCAATGTTGAATGGTGTAACCAGGCTGCTTCAATTAAGTATTTATTCAAATACATTAATAAAGGACCTGATATGGCTAAAGTTGCCTTTGTAGAAGATGGTGGAGAAGGTGAAGAAGTGATGCAAACAGATGAAATCAAAAAACATTTTGATTGTAGGTTCCTTTCAGCATGTGAAGCTTCTTGGAGAATATTTAAAAATGATGTGCATTACAGATACCCTCCGGTTATTAGACTTCCATTTCATCTGCCCGGTGAGCAAACTGTTGTATATGATCCAAAAGACAAAATTCAAAATGTTCTCAACAAACCCACCGTGGCTGCAACAATGTTTCTAAAATGGATGGAACTGAACCAGAGCGAAGCTGTTGCACGTGAATTAAGTTACATTGATATCCCAAGTAAATTTGTTTGGAAAGATGATGAAAAAAAATGGGACTTTCGAAAGATTGGTAAGGCAATTGGTCGTGTTCACATGGTTAATCCATCTATGGGCGAGTCCTATTTTTTGAGAGTTCTTCTTAATAAAGTTAAAGGTCCTAGATCATTTGAGGAGATAAGAACGGTCAATGGTGAAATCTTACCAACATTTCGTGATGCATGTTATGCTCTTGGCCTCTTAGACGATGACAAAGAATATATAGAAGCTATTGAGGAGGCTCATTATACGGGATCTGGATATTCTCTTCGTAATTTGTTTGCGATGATGTTGCTTTCTAATAGCTTATCTAGGCCTGAGCATGTTTGGGAAAAATCATGGAAGTATCTGTCAGATGGTATTATGCGAAGACACGAAGACGTATTCCAAATTGAAGGTAACAAATTTATATTTCGAAATTTAATGATTATTTTTAACGTCGGTTTTCTTTTAAATTCAATGTTACAAATTTTTTCTTTATTAGGTTTGACTCTTCCTGATGAACAAATCAAGAACCTAACGTTGCTTGAAATTGAGAAACAGTTGCTTCGGAATAACTCAAGTCTACGTAGGTTTCCTTCTATGCCTTATCCGAATAATGATTCGATATCATCTGCAAATAACCGTTTGATTCTTGATGAGCTGAATTATCAAGTAAGTACGTTGGCTGAGGAATTTAATACCAATTCACGTTCTTTAACTGATGAGCAACGTTCCATTTTTGATGAAATCATTCATGCGGTTGATTGTAACAAAGGTGGGCTATTCTTTGTTTATGGTTTTGGAGGGACTGGTAAAACCTTGTTATGGAAAACATTGTCTGCTGCCATAAGATCTAAAGGACAGATTGTTTTGAACGTTGCATCCAGTGGTATTGCTTCTCTGTTGTTATCCGGTGGAAGGACAGCGCATTCTAGGTTTCGTATACCTTTGAATGTTAATGAAAAGTCATTATGCAGTATAAAGCCGAATAGTGACGATGCTGCTTTATTGAAGAAAACTAAGTTAATTATTTGGGATGAAGCTCCAATGATTCACAAGCATGCTTTTGAGGCACTTGATCGTACAATGAAAGACGTCTTGCAGTCAAATTCTTCAGGTAATTCTGACTTGCCTTTTGGTGGTAAGGTTATGGTTTTGGGTGGTGATTTTAGACAGATCCTTCCTGTTGTTCCAAATGGGAGTAGAAGAGATATTTTAAATGCATCAATAACTTCGTCTCCTATTTGGAATAGTTGCAAAGTCCTTACATTAACCAAAAACATGAGGTTAACGTTGGGTAACAACACGTCTGAATCCGAAGAAACAAAGGCGTTTGCAAACTGGCTTCTTGAATTAGGTGAGGGTAAAGTTGGTGAGTCAATTTATGATGATGAGTTTGATGTGGACATTCCAGATGATCTTCTTATTAAGGGTACATCAGATCCGATTTCTAGATTAATTGACTTCGTCTACCCTTCACTTCTTGAACTTTACAAAGATAAAGATTACTTTGGAGAACGAGCAATACTTGCACCTACTAATGAAGTCGTACATGATATAAATGAAAGGCTTCTTGCATTGTTTCCTGGAGATGAAGTCGAGTATTTGAGCTCTGATAGTATATGTCAGATTGAGAATGGTAATAACCGTTCACAGGAAGACTTATACTCTCCTGATGTCCTTAATGGTTTAAAAATTTCTGGCTTACCTAATCATCGTTTAGCACTAAAAGTCGGTGTACCAGTTATGTTGTTGAGAAATATAGATCAACAAAATGGTTTGTGCAATGGAACGAGATTACGAATCACCAGACTTGCAAAGCGTGTTATTGAAGCCGAGATCATATCAGGGGGAAACATTGGTACCAAAACTCTTATTCCTAGAATAAATTTGATACCATCTGATATCAAGATTCCAGTAAAGTTCCAAAGGCGTCAATTCCCAATAAGCGTGTGTTTTGCAATGACCATCAATAAAAGCCAAGGACAGTCTTTATCGAAAGTTGGATTGTATTTAAGAAACCCTGTATTCTCACATGGCCAGCTTTATGTCGCATTGTCAAGAGTTAAAAGCAGGGCAGGCGTGAAGTTACTTATACTTGATGCTGATGGGAAATTGATGACCAAAACAAAGAATGTCGTTTATAAGGAAATTTTCAGCGATATTTGAATAACTGTGTATTCGTTGCTTTTAAATTTTAATAAAATTTGTCTACTTTATTTTTGTTATAGGTTATACTACTCCAAATAACCGTACGTTGTTGAACCGCGTGTCCACGCGGGCAAATATCTAGTATATAATAAAAGAAAACAATTTTAATGACATGGCATTCAAGGAGGCATTCTCCTCCTTGAGTGTGCCATGTGTCATACCATATGGTAAATTAAAAAAAAACAAATAATAATATAAAACCTAATCTACTAAAATTAAATTGGGTTATTTTAGGAAAAAAGAATTTAAAAACAAATTTAATTTTTTCTCTCTTCCTCTCATAATTTTTAAACGTTAATATCTTTTATATCCGAGATTTTCTAAAGAAAAAAATGACACCAAATTAACGAGCGTTTTATTATCTTTCCAACGAGTATCATAGTGTTATATAAAAAACGGAGAAAAAACGACTATTTTTTGTGGGGTTTCGTTCATACGGGAAAAAAAAAACACAAAGTGTTCAGGTTATTTATTAATCATGTTTTTTCTTTTAAACCAGGTTCTTATCTACGATGTTGAAATTCAGCCCATTCGCCATGCTATCATTGGAATTTTACTCTTCTAAAGATGCATATGTATACTTAATCAAGAGAAATATTAGTATTATTAGAATTGTTATATTTTTCAACCCCGGGACGCTCCCGGGATAAAATCTAGTATTAAAATATATATATAGAGGTGAATAGTGTTTTTACTAAATATTTTCTCTTTCCTCCACTCACAACCACTCACACCACTACATATAATTTGAGGGTACCCCTCACATAATTTGAGCATTCACAACCCACCCACCAAACCATCCGCCATCTTTAAAATTAAAAAAAAAAATACTGAAAACACACAACCCATCCACCATTTTATACCTCATCTCTATATTATAAAAAATTGTTCTCTTAGCTCGCTACTATGCACCATACACATAATTGTTGTGAGTGTATTTTAACGAGAAATATAATAAAATAAGTGTTTGTGAGTAAGATAAAGATAAATACGGTGGATGAGATGAGACTTGTGAGAGGTTTTTTTAAATAAGAGATAAATTTTGAAAAGTATGATTTTTATTTAAATTATAGGATAAAACATGGTGAATAACGGAATGGGATGTGGTTCATCCTTCATAGAGATATGTAATTCACTATAGAAAACATCAAAGTTCTTCGAGCAGAGTGATATAACTTACGTTAATTTTGCTTTACTGTATTTTACCGTTTTATTTTTTTTATATATAAAAGACTAAATACCCATTTCCCCAACTAAATTTTTCTTTCGATGCAAAACGGGTTGGTCGACCTGTTACCAAACTAGCCATTGAAGTGTTGTCGCTTTTAGTGTGTTTCCTTTTTCTGAAATAGGCCCAAATTCAGTCCTTACATGGATTATTTTTTAATATAATGAGATGAAAAAAAAAATCAATTTATATGTGTAACAGTGTAAGCCATGCATAGTGTTTGTTAGAATTTTTTTAGGGTTAAATGCCAAAATGGCCCCTGTGGTTTGATCCAAATTGTCACTTTGGTCACTTTTTTGAATTTTTTGCCAAAACCACCCCTCAAGTATCGAAAAGTGCCAAAATGGTCCATATTTAACTGAGTTTTTAACTGAGGATGGAAAGTCAGTTAAGTATCAGGGGCATTTTCGTCATTTCATCCCAACCCCCCCTCTTCTTCTTCTTCTGCAAATACAAGCACCACCCATCTCCACAACCTTCACCAGCCACCACCACCACCACCACCACCACCACCCTTCACCCACCACCACCACCACCCTTCACCCTCCACTCGACACAAAATCTAACCGACTCAAAGACTACAGATCCGACTTAAACTCTTCCTTGCACGCCAAGTCTTTTGTAAACCAAACAAGATTAATTTTGCTCTTTTTTGGCCTAGTTTACATTGCTAATACTAGTTACCTTTAAAGAAAAAGTATTGCAATAATTAAGTAACATATATAGTAACTGGATTCAGACAAATTTTTAGTTAGTGACAAAAAGTATAAAAGAACTTGGGAAGGAAGCTGTTGATGTCGATACATCCAAAACAATAAAGTTAATTCTTCGATCTCTCTATCTCTCTCCTCTGCTTCCCTTCTTCCTTCCTCTCAGCTCCTTCTCTCTCTCTCTGCCGACCCGAATCACGACCCAACATTCTCCCAAACGAGGGTACAGCTGATAATCCCCTAAAGCTGCTGCTTCCTTCGCTCAAATTTCGTGATTTTCTTGATTTTTGGAGTCTAGAAGAGGAATGGATGTTCACTTCTTGTTCAGGTCAGACCTGATTAAGAGTAATGGATTTTCCCCTAAAGCTGCTGCTTCCTTCGCTCAAACAATTCCAAACAACTTAGGTCAGACCTGATTAAGAAGGTAAAAACCCCTCTTCAGACCTGATTAAGAAGCTAATTGTACAGGCAGTGGTGATGTTGGTGAGGGACGACGGTGGAGATGGTGGTGGTGTTGGAGAGTGTTGTAACGTCTGAAGGGATTCGATTTCTCTAAGGGCTGATTGGTGATCGTGGACTTCTTTTAAAGTGACGGGTTGGTTGTGGATGCTCCAGCTTTTGGTTGTGGTTGTGGTTGATGATGGTGGATCCATTGATTGTTTAGGGTTTTCAAGAGAAGATGAAGTTTAGATGAGGAAGATGGGGTTAAAAGGGGTTTTAACTCAGTTTACAGATGAAATGATGAAATTACCCCTCAGACTTAACTGACTTTGCATACTCAGTTATAAACTCAGTTAAATATGGGTCATTTTGGCACTTTTCGATACTTGAGGGGTGGTTTTGGCAAAAAATTCAAAAAAGTGACCAAAGTGGCAATTTGGGTCAAACCACATGGGCCATTTTGGCATTTAACTCATTTTTTTAAATTAAAGTATGGCCTATTTTTTACGTTTTGCTTTATTTTCTAAAGCATGTGAAATTATACCAAGTATATAAACATGTTACATATAAGGGTTAGCGGATAAAACCCGACACGAAACTGGTTAAATGCTTTATAAATATACTTTGTACCATTTGATATGTTATTTAATTTGGTATTTAAATGCAATATAAATATGATGTATGGCCGAAACAAATAAAGCACATAGCTAGAACTGCTAAGTAGTGTTTGGTATGATGGAATGGAAGGGGAATGGAATGGACCATTGCGAGGTAATAAAAATAGTGTGTTTGGTTGGTTAAAGGAATGGAATCATCCATTCCATAAGGCATTCTATTCCCTCAAAACCATTTCATCCACCCCCCATGTTTTTTTCCATTCCATCCCTCATTCACCCTTTACTAACAATACCATAACCCACCAACCACCACAACCAACCACCACCATCGTCACCACCCACCACCCACCACCGCCATCACCACCCACCACTGTCGCCCACCACCTACCAGCGTCTCCCACCGTCGTCGCCCGCCACCGCTGCCGCAACCACCCACCACCGACGTCATCACCCACCACCGTCGTTGCCTCCACCCACTACCTTAAACCACCTACCACCACCGCCGCCGCCATCCAACACCACCGTCACCCACCACCTACCAGTGTCGCCCACCCTCGCCGTCACCACCTACCACTGTCGTCATCGCCACCAACCACCACCACCCACTACCTTCACCCACCCACCATCACCTACCCACCATCACCGCCATCCACCTCCACCCATCGCCATCTTCGCCACCACCCACCACCGCCGTCGCCACCCATCACCACGTTACCGCCACACACTACCACATACCATCACTGCCACCAACCACCACCCACCACCGCCACTCCTCACCATCGTCGCCCACCTACCATCACGGCCATCCACCTCCACCTCGCACCGTCGCCACCACTACTGCAACCACCCACCACCACCGTTACCGCCACATATCACCACCCACCATCACTACCACTGACCACCACCCACCACAGCCACTCACCACCGATTTTATTATTTCGTCTTTTCCTACCTATCCAAGAACACAAACGTAATGTTTTTTTTTCATTCCCACATGACAACCAAACAAGACATGGAATGGTAATGATCCATTCCATTACCTCGTCCATTCCATTCCCCAATTCATTCCATTACCCCATACCAAATAGACCCCTAGTGATTCCCACATACACTAATAATATGAGCTAAAGCATAGGAGGGAGAGGATCGGACCTCCCATTGCATATGGCCTAACGAGACCATTTCCATAAAAATAGTCACGAGGATTGACCTATTTTACGACTAATCAAACACGATTTATGTAATTCACTATACATCTTTGTTAGTTTATTTTCTAGCTTC
The DNA here is from genome assembly GCA_032199755.1 of Ambrosia artemisiifolia. NCBI lineage: Eukaryota > Viridiplantae > Streptophyta > Magnoliopsida > Asterales > Asteraceae > Ambrosia > Ambrosia artemisiifolia. Next base: position 53,132,739 of record CM063520.1, read on the forward strand.
AATTTTTTTAATAATATTCTTATTATTATTATATTACACTTCAGATTAAACGAGAAGAGACCACCCAAAAAGAGTTTGAAAACATGATTACAAGTTTGCTTGAGACAATATAATCTATAATCTATAATCTATAATCTATAATACATTATAAAGAAGGAGTGATGGCTAAATGTGTCCAAATTGGCAAAGTTAAGATGGCATCCAAAGAGTCTCAAGTGTAATCCTTAAAATTTTACCTCATTTCTTCCATATATACCCTTGTGTACCACCTTTAATACAAATTGTACAATCCCAACTTGCCTACTCCTCTCTTCATCACCATTAGTAGTTATTAGTGAAACGAAAAAAAAACCTAAGAAAAAAACAACCGTCCACAAATCAAACCAACTAGACCTTTCACCCTTTACCTAACCCGTACATTTTGCTTAAAATTTAATGTAATAGTCAAGAATTTTTTATACATTAGCAAAAAATATTCCATTATCATGTGCGCTCACATTGGCCAAAGTGGCTCGTATTGGCGTGTATAACCATCCCATTCTTGTTAGTTGTTTCCTTCTGAAAAACGATTAAAACTTGTAGATGGCATAGAATATTATTAGCTTTGTGACCATTATTTTTAGTAATTTATATTTAAACTAATAATATAGTATTTTTTATATTTCTACTTTGTCGATATTTTCTTCTTCTTAAATTAATAGTATGAAATTAGAGAACTAATATTTTATTATTTAAAGTGTTCATATGAGTTATGTGAGTTATGTGAATTATGTGAGATGAGTGCTAGATCATTAGTCTAGATATATTATGTCATCTGGTTTTTAAGACAGAGTCAACCATTCTGATCGATTCGACCAATGAACTAGAACACCTGGTATTAGTCCATTTTTAAAAATCATTGATAAAATGAGAGGACAATAAGAAAAACTTAAACCAAGAATGGGTTGTGTTCGGAATACACGTCATAACTGAATATGATATCGGTCGGGACACCCGCCGCAACGCGCGGGCATACCCACTAGTCTTCATAAAGTTTGATCTAAAGTTGTAATAAAGAAAGGAAAACTCACCTCTTTAATGAGCAACATGCTTTCATCATTGTTTTTTACATTCCTAAGCAAAGATCTTGTTGAGAAAACACAATTTATTGTGCCAAAAAAGAAAGGTCAGTCATAAAAAGAGGGCCCTCAGCATGAAAGGCCACACTCATTCCATTTCCCTCCCTTTTACTCTCACTTTGTATGTTTATGAGAGAGAGAGAGAGAGAGAGAGAGAGAGAGAGAGAGAGATAGAGAGAGAGAGAGAGAGAGAGCATAGGAAAGTTGTTGTCCTTTTCTATCTGAGTTCCATTTCTTCAGTCATGGAATGCATTCTTCACAATACATAAAGAAATCTTGACCATTTTACCAATTTGAGCTTTCATGCACATTTCTCACTTCAACAAATCTTGGCTCTTCAGCAAAGAAGGTATTCTGGGTGCAAAAGATCATAATATTTTTTTTAACTTTTTTTTTTTTACCAATTTTAGTTTCATGTATTATGCATACCATGTCATCCCCATTTCATTCAATAAATCTTGAACCTTTTTACCCTTTTGAACCCACAAATCCTTCTTCAATCTCATTTTACACTAATAGCCATCTCATTCAAGTCCATTTTAGCTTCATGCACACAATTCTCATTTCATTAACCCTTTTGGCCTTTTTGTAATTACATACCCCCCCCCCCCCCCCCCCCCCATGGTCATTAATCTTGAACCTTTAGCACCTCAAATCTCATTAAACATAAATACATAAATTACCCAGAAACCATTCTTTCAAAAAAATTGCATATCTTTCTTGTTCCCCAAAAAGCCCCTAACTTCACCACAACCCAATTATTAACCCAAGGGTAAAAAGGTAAAAACAAAGCAACATGAGGGATTTCCCTTCTTGTTTTGGAGAAAATGGTGTACAAATTTCTGATGCAGCTTCTTCATCAGGTACTACTACTACTACTCTTCTTAATCCAATCACCACCACAAACAAACACAACCAAAATCTTGTCACTTGTGTCTACCAATGTAAACTCCACAGCTCATCTTGCTTCATCATCACCATAACTTGGACCAAACACTTAATGGGTCAGAGTCTTTATGTCCAAATCAATGATCCCACAAACCAATCTCTCAATAAACTTGAAATCAAAACAAACTTATTCTCCAAAAGAAAAGGGTCTAAAACACTTGAACTTGGCTCTGTTTCAACCAACATTTTATGGGATCTTTCTTGTGCTAAATATGGATCATCCCCTGAACCAATGGAAAGATATTATCTTGCAGTTACAATCAACCAAGAATTGATATTGGTATTGGGTGATATGGAGAAAGAAGTGTACAAAAAGATGAATTATTCAATAAGTTGTAGTGCAAACTCTGTTTTTGTGTCAAAAACAGAACATGTGTTTGGTAAGAAATATTATTCAACTAGTGCTCAGTTTTGTGGGAAGGGACAGGTTCATGAAATCTTGATTGAATGTGATACAAATGGGAATGATGAAGATCCGGTTCTTTCGATACGAATTGATGGGAAAATGGTGATGCAAGTGAAGAGGCTGCAATGGAAGTTTAGAGGGAATTATACTATTTTGGTTGATGGTTTGCCTGTTGAAGTTTATTGGGATGTTTATAGTTGGTTTTTTGGTAGAATGATGGGGAATGCTGTGTTTTTGTTTCAAACTTGTCTTTCTGCTGAGAAGTTGTGGGGTTTGGGTCAACCCGCGATGAGTTGGTCCGGTCCGGTGGTTAAAGATGTTGGGCAGTCTGGGCTCGGGTTTTCGTTGGTCGTGTTTGCGTGGAAAAATGAGTAGAGAATTGTGATAACCAGATTGTTGTTGAAAACAGTTTGGTTTAGGATAGTAACCGAATGTGACCATGTCGAAACATGCTCACTCTGGTTACTATTCATATTAACTTGTAGTAGTTATTGCCTTATTGGAGACATTTATTTGTATTTTTTTATTTTTGGTTTATTTTGATGAGTTGAAAGTGTCAAGTGATTTATTATCAATTGAGCAATAATGTCTTGTGTATCTTGTCTAATATTCATTTCATGTTTATAAGCAATGGGTTGTGTTTGGTGATTGAACCCGGACACAAACACGACATGAATCCATTATGTCACACACATAAACCTAAAGACAACACGTGTTCACGGAGGACATGTGACGTCTCGTTTAACCCAAAAAATTTCTTAAAAACAAGTGGAATTCATCTTTTAAAGTCATAATCTGCTGGTAGTACCAACGGAATACCCATTTTCCAAAATGTTTTTGTTTATCCTTGACAAACCAAATTCATCATGCCACCTCTCAAAAAAAAAAAACTCTATTAAATTAGCTTATGATGGAATTATTCTTTAAATGTAATGCTTGATACTTGATACTTCTGAATCTCCTCCATTGTATCACAGTTATGCATTGGTCTTTCTCATGCCTTCAACAATGTGTTATGTAGTACCAATGAAATATAATGCAATAAACTAAAAATGAAACAATAACAAAATGTAGTTTGAATAAAAGCATCATGTAGATAGTGCAATTATTGTCAATGTCTAGAGACGTCGAGTTGATAGTGTTTAAGACGGTACAACTTTCCTAATAAGTTTAAGATGGTACAACTTTCCTAATAAGTCCTCAACCGCATTAAATTGTGAACTACTACCACTTTGTGTAATAAGTAGTGTGGTTTCACAATTTACATCGTGACCATGTTCAACCGATTGCTAAGAAATTTTATAGATTTTGAGAGTTGATTGTTATTTAGAAGGGTAATCAACAAGACTGAAGAGTCGACCGCGTAGAGACTCATTACAAATGCGTTAAAGTGACTTAATTGCAATTTGCAAATCCAGAGTCATAAAATGGTGATTGACAATCATAAAGGTGATACACAACCATCATATCGTGTAATATACTCTTGTGTCTTGTATGTGTGTAATTCACAATACACACATTGTTATAGGATACATCAAATAGTCTTTTTTTTTTTAGAATTTAATACTAGTAATTATAGCGGTAAAGGTAGATTTTTCATCTTAAAATATTAACAATGGTGGTGTTGAGTGTTTGGGATTACAACCAAATTTAAAACACCAAAAGTAGGGACAGTTCTTCTATATAAAACAAAGAGGGTATCATGTTTATGTGAAAGATTAAAATATTTTGCCAAGTTTTGCCTCCATTTTGGTGGACGAGACGAGCGGCACACTTAGGTATTGGACTATTGGTAGTTTTTTAAATGTTTATTCTGCAAGTCTTCTAATGAAACAAGACGATGTTATTTTTATTAACAAAAAGAACTTTCTCGTCCATAAACAAACATATATATCACTTTCGGAAAATAACAAATAAGCGTCCATAAACAAACATACGTCACTTTCGAAAAAATAAATAAATAAAAAGACGTATAGTTTCAACAAATTATAACTAAAAAAATCAGTTATTGGTCAATATTAATTGCGATTAGGAATAGTTATAAATAATGCCGTATGTTTAAAATTTTAAATATTGTTTGTTAACGAATTGATTTTTGTCTTTCAAAGAAAAGTTAAAAGCCAAAATCCTCCGGACACTTGACGTTTATCATTTGTTGTCATTGATGGTGAGTTTATTCAACTCTCGATAGTCTATGCACATACGGAAAGATTTATCTTTCTTCTTTACAAACAATACAGGTGCGCCCCATGGGGAGAAACTGTTGGCCCAGACAATTAGATCAAACACGAACACGAGATATTTTGGGGGACGAACCCGCGACTCTTTCTATTCAACCAAACAAACTTACGAACAAGGGACAAATAAAACCATTAACCTTGACCCCTATTTATACTAAATATTAGCATACTAATCCTACTCAAATACTTCTAGCATTCATAATCTAATACTAACCAAACATTATTATCTATACTAATTAACCAAACTAGATAATTCTAAACATTCAAACCAATTAAACCAATTTTCACTTTGGTCCTTCAACTTTCAACTCATACGTGTTTTAGGATTTACTTTCAACATTCCCCCTTAATCCTAAAACCCAACCATGCTTCTCTTACATCCCCAATCTGACCACTCGAGTCTTGATCGCTCTTGCTCTTCTTTCTCGAACGAACCACGCAGGTTCATCTTGCTATCTTTCTTGATCGAACCACGCAGGTTCTTGATCTTCATGCGTCAACTCGAAAACGAATTTCTTGACTACATTCTTTCTTTCTTCAAGATCTACTCTTGACTGCATCATCTCTTTCTTTCATCTTCAAGATCCGCTCTTGAAAGCATCATTCATCAAGATCTGCTCTTGGGGGCTCATTCATCAAGATCTGCTCTTGAGGGCTCATTCATCAAGATCTGCTCTTGAGGGCTCATTCATTCTTTCTACGGGTTTGCCTTTTTCAGTTGGAATTGATTCCCGATCCCGAAACCAATCTCCACACACTGCAAACCTTTTTCAATTGGAATTGATTCCCGATCCCGAAACCAATCTCCAAACACAACAAACATTTCTTTAATTCGTCAAGAACAATATTCTCGATTCACCTACTTAACAGGAAACAATCTCGCAAACATGAATATCTGCGTCACGGTTATGTTCACATCACCCAAGCAACACTTGTTGCCTTATAATCAACAAAACAAACACGTAGTTCGTTTTTCTTTCGGGCTTACAATCAACAAAACAAACACGCAGTTCGTTTTTCTTTCGGGCTTACAATCAACAAAACAAACACACAGCTTGTTTTTCTTTCGCCATTCTATGCGCTATCGATTGATCAAATCGTAGCTTCGTTCGCGACAAAGGTTGCCCCAAACCACACATCCTAACCTCTGATGCCTACGTTACTGCATAACAAACCTTGTCTCCGTCGCCGATGTTGCTGACGTGAAATACCTCACAACCGTTGATAGGCCTCACGTAACCTATCCGACCTTGCAAGCATCATTTATGCAATCCTTCATTAAATTGATACTCTTATGGTGACCAGACGTCATCTTATGGTGACCAGACATCAGTGCCATCATTCTTGACCATCACAATTTGGTCATCATCTCCACCAAATAGAGTAACTGGATATGAGGATATCACGACTCAAGGAACTTCTTACTTCCAAACCCTGTTGATTATTAACTCCACCGACTAAAACTTTTCCTACTTGGTTGCACACACTCCTAAGCAAGTGATAATTATGGAGATCTACACATAAGTTTTTCACTTAATTCCTATAACATATTCCCATAACATGGTAACTTCAATATTTTCTTATACTCCACAAAGGAAACAATTATTTGCTTCCATATTTCCTCGCACAAACTTCAATAGCAACCTTCACCTTCTTTTTAGTTTGTAGCAATTCCAAGGAAACAACGAAAACATCAAACACTACCACACCAAAAAAAGAAATCTCTGCGATTCAACGACCTATCTTCAAACGGAAAATCAAACTTTCTTGCCAATCGTCTTCTGTGCAAAATTGTGTGTTCAATGAGTCAAAGGTCCGATACGAATAAACAACCGCTAAACCGGAATATTGTGTAACTTTTCGCGAACCCAGCGAGCAGTAGCTTGTTCTCCGTTTCGATCACAAAACTTGATCAAGTTCTTTACAGTCTTGCGCACCAAGTCGCGTCTACCACCGTTGCTGCAACCCCGTGAGGGGCGGCTCACCTTTATCGGAAAACGACTCTCAAAACGGCCAAGCTCTGATACTAATTGTTGGCCCAGACAATTAGATCAAACACGAACATGAGATATTTTGGGGGACGAACCGGCAACTCTTTCTATTCAACCAAACAAACTTACAAACAAGGGACAAATAAAACCATCAACCTAGACCCCTATTTATACTAAATATTAGCATACTAATCCTACTCAAATACTTCTAGCATTCATAATCTAATACTAACCAAACATCATTATCTATACTAATTAACCAAACTAGATAATCCTAAACATTCAAACCATTTAAACCAATTTTCACTTTGGTCCTTCAACTTTCAACTCATACGTGTTTTAGGATTAACTTTCAACAGAAACTTGGCCGAATAAAACCCTTATCCAACAACTCTTGCAACTGACTTGATAACTCTTGCATCTCTGACGGCGCTAGGCGATACGGAGAACGGGCAATAGGTGCATCTCCCGGAACTAAGTCGATACGAAACTCGACTTGTCTCGGAGGCGGCAGTCCAGGAAAATCTTCAGGAAAATCCCTCACGACCGGGATGTCTTCGATCTTCAATTCCTTGGACATCTTCTCGATCACGTGTGCTAGAAATGCACAATAGCCCTTGCGAAGGCACTTCTGGGCTTTCATGCAAGATATAATTCGTAACGTGGCTCGACTATTCTCTCCTTTGACCGAAAGAACTTCACCACTCGGGAGGGGAATACGAACTATCTTTTCACGGCACACGATCTCCGCATGGTTCTTCGACAACAAATACATGCCAACTACCACTTCAAAACTACCCAACTCTATCGGCAACAAATCTATACTAAACTCGTGATCTCCCAAATTCAAGGTACATCCTTCAATTACTTCTTCCGACTTAATAACCTTACTGTTAGTCAATTATATAGCATAGCGTGTGCCCAACCTACTTGATTCTACCCCAAGGGTTTGCTTAAGGTCGGTTGACACAAAGCTTAAATTGGCGCAAATATCGAAAAGTATGGAAGCATAGGTATTGTTAACAAGGAACGTATCGGTAACGACATTGGGATCCTCACGAGCATCACCGGCTCCAATCACAAAAGCTCTACCACGAGCCTGATTCTTCAACTTGGGGCAATCTTTCTTGAAATAATCAGCAGCACCACATTCATAACATCCTGGCTTCCCAGCAGGTTTACCCGCAGCTCTAGCACGACAACGAGAAGTCTGATGGCCAATCTTCTTGTAGTGGTCACAACGGATGCTATCACAAGATCTCACATGATGATAGTTACACTTGTTGCAGAGAGGGTGCGGTCCATTGTACTTCCTTCGGGGCTCTGCAGCGGCACTAGCAGTTGCAACAAATGCTTGAACGGTTTCTTGTTTCTTTCTAGACCGATTTCCACCATTTTTACCTTTCCTAATATCTGACCATTTTCTTTTGTCACCCGAATTTCCACCTTTTTCAGCTTCCTTTTTAAACAATGCGCCCATACGCACTGCGTCATCCGTGAGACTGTGAGCTAGGGTGATAGCACCTTGAATGGTGGTGGGTTTAGCGGCAGTTACCATACTGCGAATCTTAGGGGAGAGACCCCAAATGTACCTTTCAACTCTTTTGTACTCCGGAGTGACCATATGAGGTACCAAACGAGACAGGTCATGAAAACGAGTGGTGTAGGCAGTGATCTCAGCTCCTAACATAGACAGATTCCAAAACTCCGACTCAAGCTTCTGAAGCTCACTTCGAGGACAATACTTCTCCATCAACATGGACTTCAAATTACCCCACGAAAGACCATAAACAGCATCTCTACCCAGAGTCTGAACTTGCGAATTCCACCAAGTCAACGCCTCATCCTGGAAGGTGCAGGTAACATACTTAAACTTCTGATCTTCAGCACATCCACTGATATCCAAGACTGATTCCAGTTTCTCAATCCAACGACAAATACCGATCGTTCCTTTAGATCCACGAAAACTCTCCATGGTTTACAGGCCATGAAAGTCTTATAGGAACAGCCATGTACCTTGTTCTCAACTTCTGTGTCATAGATAATGAGACATCATCGATAACAGTAAGTGATTACAAGGCCACAGGAAGTATAGAAATTCGATATTTTACCATTATCATTGTCACTAGTCCTTTGCCGACCATTTCCACCAGATCCACAACTGGAGTCTACGCGGTTAGCGTCGTGCTGCGCAATTCGCGCAATCACGTGGGCTAGCTCCTCGGACGTGGTTGGGAATGTGCTGTCCTCGGTATTGCGGGCGTTCCTTCGGGGCGGCATGACTTCTTTCTAATACATCAGATATAAAAAGAATGAGACATATATTTATCGATAATATTGTCAATCATGTGCGCTCGAATAAACAACCATGATATCCACAATAACCATGACATACACAACCATACAACCATCATATGCAACGATAACTATATACAACCACACAATCATACAACGAGAACAACCAATAAACCATAATATAAACAAACAATAGAGAACAACCGGTAAACCATAAAACCGTCATTTCATTAACTTGATTTTGGTACATTGTTTTGTAATAGATATACAAAAAGTTGGGCATAACGACCCAATACAAGTCATACAATGAAATAACCCAAAAGATACTACTACTGGCTATGATAGATAAGAACCACAACTACAACAACCACAACTAAACTACTGAGGAGGCGGGGGAAATGCAGCAGCTAAAGCAGCGACATCAGCCCTCATCCTATGATCCAACTCATCCAACCGATGCTCAAGAATGTCCACATGCCTCCATGCCTCGACTCGCCTACGCTCGGCCTCCATGCGTCCACGCTCAACCTCCATGTGTCCTCGCTCAGCATCATCTAATCGCGCTCGCAGGCTGGTGAAGTGCTCAATGATGGCGGCCCTTGTAAAACCCTCAGTATGCGCATCGGCCTCTAGCTCGTCTGCTCGATCATAAAGATCGCGGATAATACTATTATGCGTACCCACCATGCCACGTATCGAGTGAAGAGTACGACGCATAGGTAAGGTACCAAGAAGATAGGGGCAGGAGGGTCAGCAGGGGGCTGGGAGGTCTCGCCACCGTCAGCAGCAATGAAGATGTCATCATCAGAGTCCTCGTCGCTGTGAGCCAAGTAGCCACCTACTGTAGGTAGGAAGGTCCGCTTGCGGGCCTGGGACCTACTAAGCAACTTCTTTCGATACCAATCTTTCACACCCCGCCTAGGCGGAAACACAAGATGCGACACAAAAGGTTTTCAAGCACAAGATTCGAGCAAACTTTCAAAATAACTTAATATTAAAAGTACCAATTTTGTTCAACGACAACAACCATCACAAAATATTGTTTGAAACCGTTCACATGACCATAAGTTTTGAAAACACAAAATGTCACAATTGTGAATGAATGCCCAATCATATCCCAAGTTCCATCCATATCTTAGTTAGATGAAAAACACGGATAAAAACTTTGTCAACATTAAGTCCGTGAGTTCACAGGTTTTTGAAATAGTTGAAAATGTAAAGTTTAATGAAATCCATGAATGACCAATCATTGTCTAGCTAAAACAATGATAATAAATGATCATGAGTCCATAACCAAACCTCGACGAGTGGTGCCTCGCACATCGCACAATAAAGGCAATGTATCATCATAAAAGAAATACAAGCACTCTTTTGTCGTATGTATACCGGTTAGAGTGACTAACTAAGAGTGGGGGTGTCAACCCAATAGTACTATTCAAGTGTTTCATGGCTAAATCCATAGCTAATGGTTACGATAAACTAATTACACGAGGGCTTAGTGAGTACTCTAAACATATTGTCTCATGTATACCGGTCTCCTAGGAATTCATTCTAAAACTAGTAAACAATGCATGTCTTTCCCCAAAATATAAAACAATAAAAAGGGGTCGTGAAACTCACCTCAAGTCCGTGCGAAGTCTAGCAAATACAAGCGTCCGATAAACTAAAGAGTCCGACCTACGCGTCCTATAAATCAATGGACATCTTAGGTCTATCAAAGAAAGTCTACGGTACCCGTGGTTCACCCAATTCTATAATGGTAAGTTGGTTTAGCTTCATTGGTGACCTTTATATTTTTCAATATTGTTCGATAATAGTTTGTATTATATTGTGAAAAACCTCTTTTCAAAACATTGTCTTTTAACACATGTTGTTAGTTATAGAACACATGTTATTACCTTGTACAAAACTAGTTATAATTAGTTTTAACCAATACATGACCTTATGCATATGTACACGCGCACATATATATGTTTATATTATATATGTATTTCGATGTATAACCATAAGTATTCATGTCCATGAGGTCTGCACTTATACATACATACCCATATATATATGCATTTTGGTAGTCCCATACACATTAATACTTATGTCTATAAATTTATCATACACATACACATCACACATATATACACGCGTACATATTCATGTGTACACACATACATGCCTCGCATACATACATATGTATACCTTTAAAGTAGAATATTCAACATACATGTATCCATAGCTTAAAACATACATATTTACACATACATACTACTCGCATACACACACACACACACACATATATATATATATATATATAGATAAGTTTTTACACATTTTCTTGTTACAAGTTTTATTAGTTGTGACACAAAATAACAAATGTCTATACATGGTAGCTATTTTATTTATATGGGTGAACACTAGTGTGTGGAAAAAAATACATATAAGAACCACAAGATGAATGGATGTTGATACCTCTCTTGTCTTGCAAGGTGAGCTTGAAAACTAGGAAAAGGTTAAGAGCATGTGTGTTTTTTGTAAGTGAGTTAGTGGTGTCACAACAAAGGAAATGATCAACCAAGGCTTTTATTTATAGAGGAGAAGTGAGGGGGAGAGATCGAGAGAGAGTGAGGGACGAGAGAGATAGAGAGAGACGAGAGTTAGAGGGAGGGAAAGAGGGAGGTGATTTCACTTAATGAAGGTCAACTAGTCTTGATCTTGATGAGTTAAGGAATATTACCATCTTAGTGTCTAATCACATGGACAAATCTTGACATATCACTAGGCATTAGGTGATCATGGGAGTGTTTAGCTAGCTAATGGTGATTAGACCACACAATAGATAAGGGGGCGGCTCACCTCAAGTCCGTGCGAAGTCTAGCAAATACAAGCGTCCGATAAACTAAAGAGTCTGCCCTACGTGTCCTATAAATCAATGTACATCTTAGGTTTATCAAAGAAAGTCCACGGTACCCGTGGTTCTCCCAATTCTACTATGGTAAGTTAGTTTAGCTTCATTGGTGACCTTTATATTTTCCAATATTGTCCGAAAATAGTTTGTATTATATTGTGAAAAAACTCTTTTCAAAATATTGTCTTGTAACACATGTTGTTAGTTATAGAACACATGTTATTACCTTGTACAAAACTAGTTATAATTACTTTTAACCAATACATGACCTTATGCATATGTACACACGCAAGCCCATGTATATGTACACCTGTATATATACACGCGCACATATATATGTTTATATTATATATGTGTTTCTATGTATAACCATAAGTATTCATGTCCATGAGATCTACACTTATACATACATACCCATATATATGCATTTTGGCAGGCCCATACACATTAATACTTATGTCTATAAAGTTGTCATACACATACACATCACACATATAAATTTGTCATACACATACACATCACACAACAACAATTTGACTAATGAAGATTATGCACAGATTGACAAAGATGAGATGGGACTCATTGATATTCAATGGGCATTCGCAAGTGTGGTTAGCATAGCTCATGAAATCATGGAGCGTACGGGAAGAACTAATCTAGCTACTTCGCAATTATGGAACAAGAGGACACTTTGTCCGAGAATGCACCAAACCAAAGCAGCAAGGAAACCAAAACCCATTTAACACCAATTATCAAAACCGTCAAAACAACTACCAAAATCAAAACCAAAAATGACAATTCGTTTCACAAAACACTAACCAAAGACAAACATCATCACCTAACCAAACTCAAAATACACCAAATCATGAAAGAAACATTGTTCCTGTAACCATTTCCACCAACCAAAATAACAATGACAACAAGGAGTTGGTAATCCAACAAGATGAAGGGTTCAATTGGAATGACATGCAATTGGGTGTTGAAGAGATTTCTGGAGGAAATGTTGCATGTTTTGCTCAAAAAGTTGTGAGTGATGAAGCAGGTAAAGAAGGAGAGCAAGAGAACGAAAAGGAAGAAAGATGTAGAGAATTAATTGAAGGGAACTAGTTCTTCAGCAGTTCCTGCAGCCTCAACAACAACTACTCCAACAAAATCACCAGCCAAAGAACCTGAAAGAAAGAAACAAAAGAGTGCTAAAGAAGTGGAGATTGTAAAGAAGAAACCAGCAGCATGAACAACACAACAGAACCCATCAGACGTCTCTAGATCGTTAAAGGAGATGTTACACAGTTTTGACAAGACAACATCATCATCCCAACCACATCCAGAATCAAGTTCACAACCTGCTGCTACTGTATCCCAAGACGCATTGAATCTGATGCAACAACAGATAGCAAGGTTGATGAAATCTTTCGACTTATAGAAAGCTGCTACTTTGAAGAACCAAGATGAGATCAAGCAGCTAAAAGAGAATGAGAAGGATATGTTATAGATAATAGCAAAGTCGAAAGAGAAACATGACAAGTTGGAAGAAGAGATTACGAGTTTACAACTTGAAAACTCAAAACTGCAGCTATCTAATGTCATCAATGAGAAACGAATTGTTGCGGTCGAGAAGGAAATTGAGAAGCTTAAGAAGATCATCGACAGTTTGTATAAGAAAGTTCCACAACTAAAGGGTACCAAGCAAACTGAAGATGAGTCTAATAAAGAATCTAATGAAAAACATGAGGATGATGATGAAGAGAAAGATGATGATAAATCAGTTGATGATAGTTCTGATGATGATGGAGATGATAATGATTATGGTAAAGATAAAGATTTTGAACGTTCTATAAATTCTGATGATGTTAATGATGATATAGAGAACTATTCATACGAACAGAGACAGAAAAATGAGGAAGATAAACCAGTTGAACCCAGTCAAGGTGGATCTGGTAAAATGTCTGAAGCTGATAAGGAAATATTGAGAAAGATGTTGAAGAAAGGATATGTCTCAGCATGATTCACATCCAGGTTCAGGGATATCTTCGTTAATGATAACATGAAGTATTTTTTGGAGTATAGTGAACCTGAACTTGAGGATGGTGAAGTTAGCGCCGCGATAACTAAAGTGATTCTTGAAGGCATTGCACAACAAGCTGGTATGTCTCTTGAAGATTTGATGAAAAAGAAGGAGATACCAAACATGCCAGTTGTTGAACTAGGAAAGCATTCAGATGATACAAACGTGAATGACTTTGATGAAGTTGAGATAGAAGATATTTCACACGAAGAATATCCCGAGTACTACAACATGAAAGATAATACCAGTATTTCATTTGTTGATGAACAAGTTTTGCGTGAAGCTGAGAAAGTGGCTGATTAGAAAGGAAAAGACGTTATAGATGAGATCCTTTTAGATGGTGAAAAAGAAGATGTGAACAAGAAATCGGATGCGTTGATGAATTATCTGAGAAGATTACGTGAAGAGTCAGATAACCGTCCTTTGCACCAATTCAGGGAGACTTCTATCGCTATTACAATCAAATGTTCAAGGTCAGAGTGATTAGCTGAAAGTTCTTTCCTCAGCTAAAATGTCTCGGAATCAAGTGGGAGAGAGGGCTATTGTATTTTGGTAGATTTCATGATATAAAGACTCTTCCATGTTGGGTTTTGAGAGTATTTGTCGACACAAGATGATCGATGCGACACATTCAAGTTTATTGGAATGGATGGCCGACAAGATAACTCATGAAAGTTTGACGAAATGGGATATATTCAAGCCACAATATCCTCATCGCATAGTTCACAAGAAGATCAATCCAGCAAACAATCTACCATTTGTGACTCTAAACTACAAACCGCCAACTTGCATGAAGAGGATTCCCCTAATGCCGATCGAACGAGATATAAGCAAGAACTTTGCTTTCTGCTATTGGGGAGCTAGTGAAGCGGTAATAGTCATGGATAATGAAGATAAAACAAAGCTATGCAAGAAGCTAAGAGTTTTTGACCCGATGTGGTTAATCATTTGCTTGAGGAATGACATTGAGACGCTATACTTTAATTCTATTCATTTTGATGCATTGGATATCGAGCAGGTATGGAAATTTCAGGTTGTGGTGATGTCTTGTTTCGCATTTGAAGTACATTCAAACTATGACTATAAAGGATTGTTGGGAAAGTACACGTTGAGGTTGAGGAAGCCATTTCAAGTCAAAGAAGTAGGAAAGACAAAGAAAGCGAAAGAAAAGCGAAAGAAAAGCTGAAGTTTGTGCTGAGAGAGACGAAGAACAAGTGAATCACCCGAGCTACAGATAAAGGGGAGTTTGTAGATGTGCCTGTAGCTTGTGTCACACCCCGCCTAGGCGGAAACATGAGATGCGACATGAAAAGTTTTAAAGCACAAGATTCGAGCAAACAATCAAAATAACTTAATATTAAAAGTACCAAATTTGTTCAACGACAACAACCATCACAAAATATTGTTTAAAACCGTTCACATGACCATAAGTTTTGAAAACACAAAAGGTGACAGTTGTAAATGAATGCCCAATCGTATCCCAAGTTCCATCCATAGCTTAGTTACCTAAAAAACATGCATAAAAACTTTGTCAACATATAGTCGGTGAGTTCACGGGTTTTTGAAATAGTTGAAAATGTAAAGTTTAATGAAATCCATGAATGATCCATCATTGTCTAGCTAACACAATGATAATAAACGATCATGAGTCCGTAACCAAACCTCGACGAGTGGTGCCTTGCACATCACACAATAAAGGCAAAGTTTCATCATAAAAGAAATGCAAGCACTCTTTTGGCGTATGTATCCCAGTTAGAGCGACTTACCAAGAGTGGGGGGTGTCAACCCAATAGTACTATTCAAGTGTCTCATGGCTAAATCCATAGCTAATGGTTACAGTAAACTAATTACACGAGGGCTTAGTGAGTACTCCGAACATATTGTCTCATGTATACCGATCTCCTAGGAATTCATTCTAAAACTAGTAAACAATGCATGTCTTTCCCCAAAATATAAAACAGTAAAAATGGGCCGTGAAACTCACCTCAAGTCCGTGCGAAGTCTAGCAAATACAAGCGTCCGATAAACTAAAGAGTCCGACCTACGCGTCCTATAAATCAATGGACATCTTAGGTCTATCAAAGAAAGTCCACGGTACCCGTGGTTCACCCAATTCTATTATGGTAAGTTGGTTTAGCTTCATTGGTGACCTTTATACTTTCTAAATTGTCCGAAAATAGTTTATATTATATTGTGAAAACCCTATTTTCAGAACCTTGTCTTTTAACACATGTTGTTAGTTCTAGAACACATGTTATTACCTTGTACAAAACTAGTTATAATTACTTTTAACCAATACATGACCTTATGCATATGTACACACGCAAGCCCATGTATATGTATACCCATATATATACACACACATATACATATGTTTATATTATATATGTATTTTGATGTATAACCATAAGTATTCATGTCTATGAGATCTACACTTATACATACATACCCATATATATATATATATATATGCATTTTTGTAGGCCCATACACATTAATACTTATGTCTATAAATTTGTCATACACATACACATCACACATATATACACGCGTACACATTCATGTGTACACACATACATATGTATACCTTTAAAGTAGAATATTCAATATACATGTATCCATAGCTTAAAACATACATATCTACACATACATACTACTCGCATGCATACATATATATAGATAAGTTTTTGCACATTTTCTTGTAACAAGTTTTATTAGTTGTGACACAATATAACAAATTTCTATACATGGTAGCTATTATTTATATGGGTGAACAGTAGTGTGTGGAAAAAAAATACATATAAGAACAACAAGATGAATGGATGTTCACACCTCTCTTGTCTTGCAAGGTGAGCTTGGAAACTAGGAAAAGGTTAAGAGCATGTGTGTGTTTGCAAGTGAGTTAGGGGTGTCACAACAAAGGAAATGATCAACCAAGGCCTCTATTTATAGAGGAGAAGTGAGGGAGAGAGAGTGAGGGACGAGAGAGATAGATAGAGAGATAAGAGTTAGATGGAGGGAATGAGGGAGGATATTTCCACTTAAGGAAGGTCAACTAGTCTTGATCTTGATGAGTTAAGTAATATTACCATCTTAGTGTCTAATCACATGGACAAATCTTGACATATCACTAGGCATTAGGTGATCATGGTAGTGTTTGGCTAGCTAAAGGTGATTAGACAACACAAGAGATAGGGGCGGCTCGCTTGAATCGAAAGGGGAGGATCAAGCTAGTTTGGAAGGTAATCTTGTATGGTTCAATGTAATTAAGGAATATTACTAAAAATGGTGTGTGATCTTGTAAGATTTGATAGGATTGGTGTTGGATTAGAAGTAACATAATTATGGTTATTAGATGTGTAGGGATCTTATATGACAAGGGGGTGGCTCATAGTTATCGAGAGAGGGAGAGAGAGCCGAAAGAGAAAGAGAGATGGTTAGAATGGGGGTTAGTCTCAATGTGGTAAGTCAACTCTTATGGTTCTTTGTGAGATTAGGGAATCTTACCTTAACTATGTTTAATCATCTTAATCCAAGAGCTTATCATCCTAACTTGTCATAGATGTGAAGTTTGGACATGATTAGATTGCTAATATCTATTGTAGGTGACTTAACAAGTGATGTTGATGTTAATCTTTTGGAAAAACAATATGATGGTGTCATGGGGGTGGGGTGCGACGGCTATGAAGCTTCCAAGGGTAAGATCTTTGTAAATTTTGGGTAAGAAATCTTGCATGGGTTTGTGGGTTCAAGGGATCTTTCTTATTCGGTGTTTATCATATCTAGGTTAGAAAAGTTGATGTGATTTATGCATGACTAAACACATTGATATATGGTGGATGTGATGGTTCGTTAAAGATGTATTTGTGTTGTGTGTAGAGGGAACAAGGGAAATTTGGTGGTGGTTTGGGTGTTGAGCCGAAAAAGAAAGAAAGAAAGGAAGGGAAAAGGAAGGTGGCTTGCGGTGGTGATGTTGAGGTGGTTATTTTGGATTATGAAGCTTTATAAATCCTAGTGTTGATTAATTGTTCTACATTTTATACTTAAACACAAAAGCAAGATTAGATTATTCATTAAGATGAAACAAAAGGCATGTAAGACATGTATTATGTGTTTTTCATCCCCATGCTCACACTTATGTATATATGTATGTATGTAAGTTGGAAAATATTTGTTTTTGAAAACATGGTCACAATTCCATACATATATATTTTAACACATTCCTTGGTACGTATTCAAATAAACGAACATATACACATGATTTTATAAAATAGTTTATAGTTGTTTAAACTCGCGTCACCAATTCTCGTTTATACGGGTGAAATTGCACTCGTTCGGGGCTTGCTAGACTTTCTCGGGGGACTTATGCATATAAAATGATATTAATTATGCGTAGGAAGTTAAATGTTGATTAGAGAGTGTACGGATTTTGACCTGGTAAAGTGGCGGGTGTCACAGCTTGCGGGTCGTCTAGATTGATAATATGTCGTTTGTAGTTTATGTTTGATGATGTAAGGTTTGATTCGGGTTCACGAGGGTCCGAATGAAAACAAAAGGATAACACAAGGTCGAATCAATCTGGTTCCAACCCTCGATAGCACGAGCGGAAAACTCTATATATAAGGGTTGTTGGGTGACGGTTATTAGTTAGTTGTGTCTGTTTGTCTGTGTTCCAGAGAGCCCAAACTCTTTCCAGTTACACCTTTAAGTGTGTTTTCAGTTAATCGTGTCTGTACCCGTTATTATCAAGTTAATGATTAATGAAAACGTTGAAAATGAATCTTTACGTGTTTTGACATTGATTTCTATCATTTTGCATGAGCGTTAGGGTTTCCGCACTTGGCGGTTCAGTATTTGTGTTGTTTACGTGTTAATTGATTGAAAACCGATCCTACAATAGCCATTTAACATTTTTTATTTATATACTTTTGAATTTGTAGTTATTTATTATTTAAAAAATTCAACAAAATAATGACATTGAAACCAAAAATAAGGAAAAAAAAACAAATCTTAAACCGTTAAACATGAACTGCTAAACCATCAAACAGGTAAAACCATTCAACCCACCCTACCTAGTCAGTTTGATTAATCGCTCCCTAAAACCTTAGTTAGCAACTCGACAAAAAATTTTCATCAAGATCGTTAAAAGAAAGATGATCATTATTTTTTAGACAAACCAATTCGAAAGCATCTTGTAAAACTCTCAGTGTAAGGTATTTTCGAAACCGAAATTTTCATATAATCTTACATTCCTCTTTAATCATTGCAAGGAACAAAGTAAAGTACGTAAGTGTAGCATGAGAAGCTTATCGACATAAGTATGTTACAAGTAATATCAGAGTCAAAAGGAATGACAAATTTGGCAATCACAAATGGTGTGAATTGTGACGAGAACCATGATCAAGATGATTCTCACCAAAAAGCTAAGGCGATCGAGGCACATCCAAGGACAGAATGACAAGCTTGAACAAGAGCGTTACAAAAGTAGAGATGTTTGTGTCGAAGTTGAAGGCACTAATTAAAATTTTACATCGACTAGATGTATTAAAACATACACTTTACACACCTAGAACGACTTCAAAAGTGTGCTCAGTGTGCTAACCCCACATTGTCATGTCAAAACACAAAAAAAAACACATAGTTGAAGACACTCCCAGCAACGTTGCGGAACCCCCACAAACCTCACCTTGTCACGTCAAAAACACAGAAAAAACCATTAAAAACAACAGTAGCGATCGGTGAAGCTTTTGACCGTAGCCGAAGGAATGGCGGTGGTGTGGCCGTTCGGCTACGTAGCTGAACCACCCTAACCGAAGAGTGTCCCGTCCACCTTAAGTATCAAACGAGAAGCTTATCAAGATAAATCCGTGAAACATAGTTGACTATAGTTTGAAAAAGAAAATGCTAATGATATCTCTTTATCTTAAAAGACAAATTCTTATTTCAACTGACCTGTTTTACCCTTTTTGTTGGAACTTATTTGACAAATGAAAGCACATAGTTTGTCATCATCTAGGCATTTTTTTTACTTTCTCCATTCAAACTTATCATCTTCTTTTTCCTATTTCAAACAACGTTACTAACTAAACAAACACAAAAAAAAACTAGCCCCTTTCGTCGAGTGGGCAGTCGGCTGGAAATTTTCTCGGGGAGCGCCTAGCCCCTTTCGGATGCCTCGCCCAAGGGGGGCTGCTGGGCCCGCCGGTCTAATCCGGACCGCGTGGGTGCGATCATCTCGCCTGTTGGATTCAATCGCCGTTCAAAAAAAACTAAACAAACACAAAAGAAAAAGTAAAGCTGCCCATAACACTTGAAAGGCAAAATGACCACTTTTCTCCCTCTATTCACTACTACTTAATAAACACCATCATTCAATATTGTTGACAACTCCAAGTCAAAAAGCAAAATCATAAAAATCAGACAAGCTTTATTTTTTCAAAAGTATATTGTCTTTACCTTGACAAGAATTTGGTCATATATTCTCTAGATTTTGTTCATTTATAATGTCAACAAGATCAAAGCTGCAATATGCACACAAAAAGCGAGTTCGATATTAAGGTTATATGTGGGTCAATTTACTCAAACTCGACTCGCAAGCATAAATGAGTTCAAACCCAAGCGTTATACAATGAGTCTTACAAGTCTTGCAAACCTAAACAATGCTATTATGTAGGTTTATAAGAAAAAATAATTCCGATATCAATATTAGTATTTATATATTTACACACACATGTGTATGTAAACAACTACACTACAAATAAGTAAAGAAAATAACTATATACAAACACTAGCTGATTACCCCGGGAGGGTCCCGGGGTTGAAAATCTAATATTACTTAATAAAAAAAATGATAAAAGTAGAAAACATACCAATCGTAAACTCAGTCATACGGATCATTAATTCCCATTTACGTTCACTGACCGGAACCTTGAAGCAAATGTGGCGATTTATAGCTAACTTAAGCAGTAGCTTCGGCTTTCTCTTCATACTCCTGTGGTGGCTGAAGAGTACAATTGATGTTGCGGTCTTCATACACATTTTCTACACGACCTGTTACATAAAGACACGTCAGAATATAAGGAAAAAAACAGTTTTGGAATAGGCGTTTTGAAGGTGAGAGCGAGAGACGAACATGTGGTAGGCCAGAACTTAGCAGCACGAAGCCGTGGAGCAGGGTACGCTACGTATTCTCTAGAATACGGTTTGGTCCACTTATCAGCGACGAGGAGTTGTGGCGGGTGAGGAGCACCCTGCAAACATATTAATTTTCTAATATCACTAATAATATTCGAGAATAAATTACTCAAAACAATCATAATCTGACTGCTAAAATACTTGAATGACATTGTTGTTGAGATCAACTGTTCCTTTCTCCATCTCCGCGATTTCTTGTCGAATGGAGAGTAAAGCATAGCAGAACCTGTCCAACTCAGCCTACAAACAAAAAAGTATATGCTTTAAGTAAATTTAATATTACAACTTCAATAAAGATAAAGACTTTACCCTCCACCATACCTTGCTTTCACTTTCAGTTGGCTCAATCATGAGTGTTCCTGGAACTGGCCATGACATTGTTGGCCTATGAAACCCGTAATCTATAAGACGTTTAGCAACATCTTCAGGTTCTATTTCAGTAGTAGTCTAAAAGTGATTGAATTTAGTCCATAGATGTTATAAACAATCAAGATTAGTGTATTTGACTTTGACTTCTATATTACCTTAAATGGTCTCAAATCAACAATGAATTCATGAGCGACTGTTCCATTCACACCATGGAAAAGAATTTGATAGTGATTATGCAATGTAATACAAACATTAAGTCATGTTATAAGTTATTAACAATATTAAATATCGACCAACAAAAAGAAATTAGAAAACTAATAACTAAATCTTATTATATGGGCATTAATAATATTTATACCTGATTAAATGCTCAAAGCTTTGATGATAGTTGCATTCGCTTCATATCACATACACATATATATAACAGCACAACTTTTAATCAATCCATCTACTTATTATTATTATTATTAATTCATTCACCATGTTTTTGCTAACCCTAGCCTTAGCCACCTGCACACCATAATTTCTCAGCCTAAACAATTTCATAAAGGTGTGCTTCGTATAACGCTCCACCATAGAACATTAGAAGTAACATGGGTATAATTTATGATTGAAAACTAATATGGATGTAAAATCTGATGTCAACCGAAGTAAAAAGAATGTTATGATAAATATGAATGAGCAATCTCACCGTTCGTAGCCAATTATGTTGTTAAATCTTGGTGGCTGGAAAAACGTCGACATCGCCTCTGAGTCAAACCATCGCCTATCACCAAGGTGCCACCGTCTCTATCGCATATTCTGGGAATAGAGAGAGATAGAGAGATAATTTTGATAATGGGGAAAAGGAGTGAAGGTGTTGAATCTTTGTTAAAGATCATGATGTACATGCCAAGGTTTGTAAACGTGAATGGGATTAGGGTTTTTTCAATTGTGTATTGTTTTTAATTAAAAAACCAAAAAATTTAAAAACATCGAAACCTTACCATTAAGATGCCACGTGGCGATTTCAAGGGGGGATTGAAGTTACCAATGGACGCCACGTCAGCAAAAGTCTTTTCTTTTATATATATAGATAGATTAAAATAATTAATGTTGGAAATTTAGTGAAAATGCTATTTTCACAAAATATAGAAAAATGAGTTTTTCCTAACTTTGGACTAAAATATATATTTGAAACAGATGTTTACTTATATATTTCTTTGTGGGTTTAGGTTCTATGTTGTGAGAGTTTCGCAACGAACCAAACCATGTCCAAAACGAAGCTAAGATGAATGAGATATCGATGCTCAAAGATTGGTGAATAATGCACTTGATGCTGAAATGAAACAAAGTGGAACTTGTCCCACATAGGAGGAGTGATGATACCATGAGTGGTATATAAGGAGGAACACTCCTTCTTAATTGTTTCATGGGAGCTCACACTGTGGAACTCGCGAAGGGGTCCGCACCCTAACTCGTACACGCACTCGCACATGCGCGCGTGGCGTGGGCGATGGGCGCAATGTGGCGCTTTGAAGACGTTCTACGCAGTAGCGCGGACCATCTTCCACTGACGTAGAACAAGAATTACGTTGTGCGTATGCGCGCAGGTGGACGCGCGCGCGCAGAGTCTCCAACTCTTCAGCAGCAACAGTTCAGAAGTGTAACAGTCCAGTCAAACAGTTTCGTTTGAAACTTTAAGAAATAAGAACGTAATAAATGCCATTGAAGACGTTCAATGACATTTATTTTTCGTTTTTAATGCTTTCCGAAACTGATATGATTTAGGACTCTATAAATACCAAGGAGACCTTTGGTTTTGAGATACACCTTACACACAATTCTGCATATTCACTAATTCTGTCTTCTCCAACATTCTGTTCTTGGTTGATTCTTGCTGTTTCAGGTACATTTCGGGTCAGAGCCAACTCCGGCAGCACTCTTGCTGTTCCGGCTGTTGTACCCTAGGAAACAATACGAGTTTTCAATAATAGACTCGGAATTTGTTTTAAGGGCCCCGTGTTCAACACGATCCTCAGCCTTCACTATTTTTATGCTTCTAATTCTTCTTGTATTTTGTTTCTTTAAGTTGTAATTGTACGTTATTTTCTGCATTCGTTTTCTTTATTTAGTGGTAATCGTTACATATATTTGTTTATTTTATTTTATATACGAGCGGTTCCTACAATTAAAAGATATATAAATTAAGCAAATCATGCCTGAACCTTTCAAATTTGCTCACAAGTTGAGCTCGATTTCTACACATAAAACTTGAACTAGTTGAATTAAAATTTTATTAAGTTGAACAAGCTTAACTCTTCTTATTTATACCACTCCTCGATAGTCAAATCAAGAAAATTGCGGGAAACAAAGAGATCAATATGAAAGAATCATAGTTGTGGACTTATAATTACTATTGGTTTGTAATGTTTGGCTGGGCTTGAAGCTTCATGTACTATTTACTTGAATTAAAGAAAGTAAATGTTATATTTTATGTTTATGTCATAAAATCAAATATTCACAAACGAGAAACAAAGTTTAATGTCACAAAAGTAGACTTTCAACTGTATAAAACCTCATCATATCTATGAAAAGAAATAAAATCACACACTATGTGTATTTAGCTCTTTATTTTTATTAACGTCAAACATGCATAAGAGAACTTAGAATTTAGAACTATCATGTGGGTTGCACAAGTGTGGCTTCGGTTTCGATGCCGGTAAATGGCAATGGTACCCAAAATCAATACCATGCCCACTTACCCGCATCAAAACGCATGCCATACCCTTTTACATGCATCGAATTGAGTATATCATATAAAAAAAACATAATATATTATGTTGAATTAGTTGAAGCTAAAACTTGAAGGTATTGAACTTTAGATATGTTATAATTTTACTTTGAGAATTTGACATTTCAAGTTAGTATTTAGGATGAGTTTGAGATTGAATAGGCACTTTAACCCAATGGGTACAAAATACCGTTTAACAATCGAATTAATATGGTACAAATATATATCTATCCCATTATAATCCCTACTTGTGTGGCCCAAATGAAAAAGAGTTGAATGCATAGTCAGCTTCTAGTTCTAGATACATTATCTTTATAACTTAATGTTTAATCATATTTGGCACATTAATTGTTAAGCAAATAAATTAAGAAAGACATTGTCACCCAACCTGCTTGTTTTATAGTACAGACTACATTAAGCAACAAAAATATGTTTCAAGAAAGTAGCAATATGAGCATCTAAACATGCATTTGATGAGACTTATAGACCATATACAAATCTCAACAATCAAAGAGTTGTATTTAGCAGGATAGGCTTTGCGATTTAAAAAGGGGATAGTGGTGCAGCTTGTTGCTCGCTTACCCACAATCCAAATGTAACTTGTTTTGGGGTGATGGAATGAAGAAAAAAAAAACATTGATCAATTGTTAATTCTAATCAAAGTTCCTCTCACCACCCCGGGTTTCTACAATAACATTTGTTGTCCAAGGTTGCTACAGTGGCCGTAGCAGCATTGAGTTAAATGGGTGTTCATTGTTTTTTACTAATTACTAAGCAATGAAGGCAGATTTCATGACATGAGTTTTCTTCGCTTTCTAAAGAAAACGTGTTTAGAAATTGAGCAAAGCGCTCTCAGGCAAGGTGATTGCGCTTCTGACTTCTGCAGTCAGGAACCATGCATGCGACTGGGGAGAATCGGATGAGGCGCCAATATATGTTCTGTTCTGCTCAACTGTTTTTAGCCACTCAGCCTATTAGCGTCTTTGTGCTTATTAAGTGTGTATAATATCAAAACTCATCACACGGTAGGTGAGAGTTGGGACTTAAGGATTGCTTCTAACCTTCCGTATCGAATTCATTTTTTTTGTGTGTGTGCCAATTTGACGGCATCATTAAATACGGTTGACCTGGTTGATTTCTGTATCAGGTGTTGGTTCCAATTTTGTATGTTCATTTATTTATTAAAACAAACCAACATTAGCAAGATTTTATGTTCGTTTATTTTGATGAATTATATAGCACTATCGTACTCGTTGGAAATATAATAAAACGCTCGTTAATTTGGTGTAATTTTTTTTCTTTAAAAAATCTCGTATATAAAAGATATCAACGTTTAAAAGTTATGGGAGAAAACATTAGAGGGAAAAATCTAATTTTGTTTTTAAATTATTATTTTCCTAAAATAAAGCATTATTTTCCTAAAATAAAGCTCTTGCCACATGGGATGACACATGGCACACTCAAGGGGGGAATGTCCTCTTTGAATGTCATGTCATTAAAATTGTTTTGGTTTATTATATGTATAGATGTTCGTTCGTTCGTTTATGAATGAACCCAAACAAACAAACATATCTTCTTAGCGAATGAGCCTGTGTCATATGTTCCTCCCTTACTGCAAGTTGAAATATATCTTTAATAAACGTCTCGCTATTCTAGATACTTGTAACCTCTTAAGTGGCACACTGATTTTATTAATTTACATTTTCTCACTAAGGGGGTGTTTGGAATTGATTATTCAAAACAGATTATGCGTTTTGGAAAAGCAGTGGAAGAGCTGCTTATAGATTATTGCGTTTTGGTAGCTTAAAAAACTGATTATCTGCGTTTTCAAAACGCAATCCCAAACATTAAAAACTGATTATCTGCATTTTTAAAACACGATAATCTAAAAATCACATTCAAAACGCAATCACAAACACCCTCTAAGATAGTAATAATCTTTTACATACAAAGAATGTTCGACACCGAATATTACAAAAGTATTTCCTCTTTTTATTGAAATTCGTTGATATTGTTTACTTCAACTTATTTAGATAAAATTTTCGCATGAACTTTTTAGTAAAATAGTGAAAATGCCCGCGCGTTGCGGCGGGTGCGTTTGTTTTATCGCCTCATAGTGTTGGGGAACCAATTCAAATGCAACTTCAAATTTTTAAAATTTATTAACTTGATTCAATATGTTCGAGTATTTGAAACTTCGTTCATTGAACATCTCTACACAATAACATGCATATGACGCCCTCTTTGGTGGTTAAGAGCTCAACATTATAACTAAACGACCAACTACATTATTTTAAAACACGGCATTTCTCAATACCCAAGTAATTATGTAAACCATCATAGTAAGTTTTAATTAAGTCGTAGATTTTTTGAATGTCATGGGTAGTAATCATCTTTTATATTTTAATAATTAAGAAATTAATTAAAACTAACACTAACAAGAATCAAAGAACTAAATTTGAGTGAAGGGTTATAGACCGGCAAGTACAACTCTTAAAATAAGAAAAAAAAAATACAAGCACATCATGTTCTTGTCCTTGTTACAGTGTTCGCAAAAAAAAATATCATTTTTCTTGATACAAATACAAACGTGAAATGTCTAGATAATTATTAGTTCATTTCACAATTGGGATACATGGGTTGTTTCATCACAAAACAAGCAAATGAAAATATAGTTACAGAAATCTCAAGCTTTGATGATTTCTCCTACACCCATAACAGCTTCCATATCATATTTACAAGCTCTACTGTAATCAATAAGGAAATAAGTAACCTGCAATTGCCAACCAAAAAAATTGAGTTAAAAAATTATTGTATGCATGTGTGCTAAAAAAAAAAATTAGTTTCTAGTTAAAGACCTCCCATAACTTGGGTTTAAAGGAACTATCAAGTATGACATCAACGCCATACATAGCAGTTGGACCATGCCTCTCTCGCTGAACTAATGTTGCTGACTCAAAAACCTTCCAGATCATCCCTTTGACCTTTGAATCGATTACCAGCCATTCAACCGCAATTGATAGAGACCCTTGTCTCTAAGTGGGAGGTCTTGGGCAGGGCCGGCCCTGAAAATTCAGGTGCCCGGGCCGAGCCGCGAAATATGTGCCCCTTAGTCTTAGGTCTTTTAAGCAATGTTTTCATAACCGAAGCGGACGTTGAACCGTTGTCCTTACCGGTTCCCTAGTCAGACCGGTCGAACAGGATATAGAACTGAAAGTGTCGTAATAATTATAAAAATTAATATGTTTGGCTAATTGGCTCATAAAAAAACCACAATTTCTTAAAATTCCATAATAATTTGAAGGGCCATTATTACTTCAAAAGGTTTTTAATAAAATAAATTTGACTTGCATCATTTGCAAAAGTGTGAGAAAATTACTGTTTTGTAGTACTATTATATATTAAAATTTACTATAAAGGCTGCACAATTACTGTATCACAATACAAAGCTCAAGTAACACACTTCAACTTTTTTTTAATTATGTCGTATCCTTCTAATTTGGTTTTTCATGTATGACTCATCTTCTTCCTTATCTACTATTCACCTTCTTCATGTTCAAGATGAAATCTTTTTTTGGGTCGAAAACAGAAAGAAAATACTTACAGAAAAAAAAAACACTCGTCGCCCCTCAAAGTGCCCCTTTAGAAATTGGGCCCCGGACGGGAGTCCTCCCTGCACCCCCTTAGGCCCGGCCCTGGTCTTGGGTTCAAACCCAAGCAAGGGGTATATTATTTGTAAATTCATGAGTTAGGGGAGACTCACATTTAGCCGTATAAAAAAACTGCAATCCCAACAACAATCATCGTCATATAAACCAGGTGCCAAAAAAAATGTCAAGATGTGAGTAATATTAAAGGCGAACAAAACAAAACAAATGTTCATGCTCAAATTCTTTAACAAACTCTCGTGTATTCATGTGATTAAATGTTCGATATCTTATTATCTATATATAATTTGATAACTGGTCAAAGGTAATGACTAATGACAACTGGTCACTTCTAAAAGTTTGAGATAAAGTACAGATGGTAGGTTCAACCTAAGACATACGAGTCAACACGACTCTATCTTACATGTAGGACTCAACACGACTCTACCTGACCTGCACCAAATATTACTTTTACTAGCCCAATTCACCTTCAAGCAACACCACCATGTCCAATGTCATTACAGTTGACTTTATCAGCTAGTCAAATGTCAAACTATTAAAACTATACTACAATGCAATCTACATAAGCCCAATGTTTACCTGTGTTCTTTGTCAAGCTCTTCTAAACGCTTTGCTAGCTCCTCCACTCTCTTCTTTAGATCAACGGTTCCATTTTCTGCGTTCTTTACAGCTGATATTATATCATGGCATTTCAATAATGAAGTGGAAGACGCCAATATAACATTATCAATCAAAAACATTGCAATTGTCTACTACTATTTTTAACGAATGAGCTCTGAACTTGGCTCATATCCACAGGAGGGTCAAATGCCTTGAAAAGAAAAATGCAAAAATATATTAGATATTTTGCCAAACCTAACAATAGTACGGATGAGTTATGATTTATGGGCATTCAATTTTTAAATCATAAAGCGATTCGTGAAAGAGAAGACCGAAGAGCAATTAGATCCACATAATATTACCCTCAGCGTTTCAAAAATGAAAAAGCTATTTTTTAAGAAGCACCTTCAAGAATAAAGAAGACACTGATTAATACCTACCAAGATACTATACCTTCTTTGGCCAAAAAAAAAACTATACAATAAGTAATGAGTGATAAATAACATGAGAGTAAATATTCAGATAACAAGATAAAGTAGTATAATGATGGTAAGAAATCTTATGGTGAAAATATAAATAACCTGAGAGGAAATGTTCATATAACAAAACAAAGTAGTATGTAAGAAATCTTATGGTGAAAATTAATATGAATTGATTTCCCTGATGATTCATTTGTCCTTGATTTAATGGTGGAGGAAATTTTGTAGCACTCTTCATCAATGAATCATTCATTTCTGAAACTTTTGATGTGCATTGTATATTCAAGATGGCATGTAAAGAAATGAAGGGTAGTAGTGTAAATTTGTTTTGATATTGTAAAGGAGGAGGATGGTAAAATGTCTACATTATCCTCTTAAGTGTCTTAATTGTCACTAACATCCCCATAATACCCTTAAATTTCTTGCTTAAAAATGTTAGTACATGTTGTTTCATAAGTTGTACGAAAATGAAAATGACTATGTTGGCTATTACTCCTCTTTAATAAGATAACTAGTGGGGAACCCGCGCGTTGCGGCGGGATTGAAAAAAATTGACCCATGATCACAATAAAAACAGTTGTGTTTTTAACAGGTTATAATGTATCTTGTCCTAACACTTTTAGCTTTCATATAATAATAGTGAATCAAATATGAATAATAACTTTATATTATGTATAAAACTTCTCACTTCCTAACAATGTACTTAGTTGCAACCCACGTTAATTACAAGATACCACAATCGTATGCACGTACAAGTGCATCATTAGGAAGCAACCACACTTGCTTTTGCATCGTCTCTTAATGGGGGGAAATCAACAACATAGCACATATGATAGATTAAATTTGTCATCAGTGCTAGGCTATCTACACATTGCAGTGACAGTAAGGCAAGAAAGTCAACGTAGGTAATGATGCCAGTTCCTTAGGTAAACTTCTCAAAGCTAGGTTTAAAAACATATTTCAAAATCTGGTTTAAAAAGCTTGACTTAAAACGGCAGTGGACATAGTACCAATAACAGAATGAGATTTAAGCTTTCAAGATTCAGCAACCCTGCAAAAACAATTAATAGGCAATTAACATAATAACCGGTAAAACTTGCATCGCCTACGAACACAAAAACTAATGTGTAACCTAAGAGACGAAAACCATTGCTTCTAACTTCCGTATCAGACAACTACAAACACAACTGAGACATGAATAACAGTTCAATTTTCCATATAAACCAAGAGCATAATATCAAAAAACCATAGTTGATGTACAACAATACTATTTTAAGGAAAGAAAATTTTACTACCACATGCAAAGAACCTAGACCAAAGGAATAATCAAAGCAAATACATTAGTGTTGACAAATTTAACTTAAAAATATTGCATGATAAATATTACACCATCTATTTCAGGTCGATCTTCATATTGTTTTGTACCTGTCTCTAGCGCTCCGAGTTGACGTCATACTTTGGCAGCTGATAACATTTATCATAAAGTTCAATAGCATTAGTTCACCAACCAGTTAAGGAATTATCTTTTATCTAATCACATTCTTGATTAAAAGTTAGCGACTTAGCAATAAACTCTATGTTATTTTAGGAATAATATAATATTTTAATAGAATACTTTAGGAGGTTTTATGTATTAAAGAAACACTTGTGTTAAGGTTCAACCCATTTGACCCGTAAGGATAAAACTTAAGAGGAATCAACCCATTCATAGAAAAATTAGTTAACAAGGATAGTTCTATTGGGTTGAAAATAAAAATTTTTGGACCTTTTTTATGTGAGGGGAGAGGGGGGTGATCATCCTCATTAATACCAAGCCATCTTCAGAAATTTAATTACAATCATCAACCATACCAGATTGTTGTTTCTTCAACTAAATCACGAAACCCCAAAACAATATCTTTTAACAACATTTCATTCATCAATTGCATTCAAGTAATCAAACTAACATAGCCTAGTTACCAATAAACATGACATCATACCATGAGATAAAATAAAATAAAATCACAAGCAAACTCTCAAATTACATTTAGAAACCTTTCATATTACCATAATTAGAAATCACAATACTCACTAAGTCTAAGTTCAAGAATCAACTAATTTTCAAGAAAAATAAAGAACAATATTCAATATAAGTAATATAAACGCATGATGTAATGTTCTTTAAAAAAATACAAGAAGGGAGTATCAGAAAGTCAAGTGAGATTTTGCTCAATTCTAGTTGTTGATTAAGGTGCAATAGCGTTTGAAAGCTTACCAAAATTAGGAAATGAATGGGTGGGCAAGTGTTATCTTTTTCATCACTCGTAGCTGCTAACCAAAACCACAACCTTTAAAATATTAGTCAATAAAAGTTTCAGGACAGGGAGCAACAATTTGTTCTAGCAACTAACTTCATGAAGAGGAAACTATAAGAAACCACTAATACCATCGATAACACAGATTATTAAAAATAAAAATAACCAAAACCTAATTACAAATAAAATTACACATAAGACAAAAAAA
Source organism: Ambrosia artemisiifolia (assembly GCA_032199755.1). Classification (NCBI taxonomy): domain Eukaryota; kingdom Viridiplantae; phylum Streptophyta; class Magnoliopsida; order Asterales; family Asteraceae; genus Ambrosia; species Ambrosia artemisiifolia. The sequence goes on from CM063520.1 coordinate 53,164,286, forward strand.
AAAAAAAGACTTGCTACCTACTTTCCCAAATCGTATCTAGGAGATGACTAAGTCGGGATGGTGAACTTATGGCCCCCATGGTAAGTGAAATTATGTGTGGAAAATATGTTGGAATGCTTAAAATTTATGATTTATTTGTTTTGTTTAAAGCATCAGTTAGTAAACTCAAAAGTTGGAATGCTTGAATGATTCATTTAAAATAAATAAAATTGCGGTTACAAGGCAATGTAAAGATGATCATGATGTGCAATTAAGTCAAAGGTTTTAATTTATATTTTCATATCTACCCTTAGGCTATTAGGTAATTTACAAAACAAAGATTTGCATATGTCTATGATGCCAAAAAGACTAATTTGCCCCTTAGCTAAGCTCATTAAGTGTTGTACCATAAGCTTAAAATGTTGTAATTACTTAACTTTTACCGGCATCCTTCCCTCATGCTTTATAATATAGTATAGATATAGATAGATTATGATTTTAGTACGGGATAAAAGTAATCATTTTTAGCCTACAAGATTGAAATAAATAAGTAACATAATTAATTAATTATCAAGAACTTCAGCTTCAAGCCTTCAAATAAATAAAACCAGTTCTTTTTTCATGAAAAAATATTACGATGAATCAATTAACTTTAACAAAAAGGTAAAATGGATTTTAATATTCCAAACTATTACTCATTGGCCATATCATTCCCAATTATCATTTTAACTACGAATACTCATAACTTTACACTTTATTTGCTATGTCACTCCCAAACTAAGATGCAAACACTTTCTTATTATTAGAACTTAACCCTGATTCCAACATAAGGGTGACATAACAAATAAAGTGTAAAGTTGAAAGTATTTATATGGTATGTTTGGCAATGAGCTTTTAAGAGCTGTTATGAGCTTCAAGCTTTTAGGAAAAAAAACTCATACTCAATAGAAAGCCGTTTTTGGTTGAAGGATATTGAAACTTTTAGGTTAGGAGAAAAAAACTCTATATTGAAAAGCTACTAGTAGTATCATTTAAGAAAAAACTCATACTAGCTACAAACTTTTAATGAGTAAATGACACAAATACTCATTCTACCATAAATAAAAAACAAAAACCTTTCTTACAAGCTTTTAATTATGTCCATTTTAATCATTTTATACATTTTATTAAAAGCTTCCAGCTACTCTACTCATTAAAAGCTTGTAGCTAGTAGAAGCTTTATAACGCTAGTACTAGTAGCTTTTCAATATAGAGTTTTTTCTCTTAACCTAAAAGCTTCAAGCTCATTCAACCAAACAATGCTATAGTCAAAGTGATAGTTAAGAGTGATATTAGTCAAAGACAATAATTTAATGTATTTAAATCCAATTTTCCTTTAAAAAAAACATACAAAGTCCAACAACACACTAGGGAATTAGGGATAGGATAGTTTAAGTGAAGCCCATCGAAATGTATTTACTTTTAGTATTAACCCAAGCCCACATAAAAATATTCACAACTACAACTACGTTTATAAACCGCCCCTAGGGCTTCATCATTTCCCCAGCCGACCCATCACCGACCACAAGGTTCACATCTTCACTCACACAGTCACACAACCCTTGTTACGTACTTATTGCATTTGTTGATATATTATTTATTATTGTATTTAAGGTTAATTTTGTGTTGTGTAGTGAAAATGGCTGATACCAAGGCAGTGACCATCCGTACAAGAAAGTTTATGACCAACAGACTGCTGTCTAGGAAGCAGTTTGTGAGTTCTTTGCACACTATTTGATTTGTTACCCTCAAAAATGTTTTATTTGTTTTAATTTAAACATGTGGTTTGTTTATGTTGTAGGTTATTGATGTACTTCATCCTGGCAGGCCTAATGTTTCTAAGGTTTGACTATATCTACTAGTTCATATCTAACTTTGTGTTATCATTGTGGAATATATATTTTGTGTTAATTTCAAACTTTCCGTGTTCTTTTTATTCATGTTTTTAATGGTTTTGATTAATTCGGTGATGAAATTAGTTAGTATTTTATAAGATAAATCTTATTATATTCTTGGTTTAAAAAACGTGAGGCGCTCCGAGGCGTTTTGGTTCCAAAATCCGAGGCGCGGGGCTTAAAGCGCGAGGCGAGAGCTTCACGTATGTGAGGCGCGCCCAAGGTAAAAAAGAGGAAAAAAATATTTATACAAGTCAATACTACAAATTCTACTTGTTAATCAATCCTAAAAACAATAACATAATTATAAACACACTTAAACACTTCATTAAACAAACACTTAAGCCGAAACACACTTAAAAAAACTTTAAAAAAACTTTAAAAAAACCCTGATTTGGATTTTTGGCCAAAAAACCCTAATTTTGACTGAGGGCGGCGCCGCCTCGCGCCTCAGGCGCGCCTCACAACGCTTCATGTAGTTTAGCGCCTCAGGCCAAAAAAAGCGCTTTCCTAGCGCCTCGGGCGCCTCAAGCGAGCCTGAGGCGCGCTTTTTTAAACCAAGATTATATTTATATTTTAATTCCGCCTCGGTCTGTCTCGAGGATTGCTTCTAGTGAGGCGAAGGAAAAACGCTTCAAGGGTCGCTCCCGTTTTTTTAAGTTTTGTTGTTGACTAACGGCGTAAATGTTATTATGTAGATATTGCATTTTCTTACCATAAAGAGAATTTTGAATTTTGTTAGCGTTTTTAAGTGATTACATGTACTAGAATCTAGGTTTTAAAAAGCACGCCTCAGGCGCGCTTAAGCGAGAGGCGACCTGAGGCGCAGATCCATGCGCCTTATGTCACTCAAGGCGCGCAATGTACAAAAAGTGCAGGAAAAGCGCAAGAAAAGCGCGTTTTTTGGCAAAAAAAGCGCGCTTTTCGTGCAGGGGGTGTTTTTGTGCTTCAAAGTGTTGTACATATAGCTAAAAAGGTTATACATTTAAGTTAAATCATATATAAACCTTATTTATATCTATATTTTGGGTTAAGCATGCTAAAAACCTATAGGATATATAGAAAAAATTATATAATTGTCTTGCGCTTCGCGTACGAAAAGCCCATCGCTTTTGCGCTCTGCGCCTTCGTTTTAGACCTCGTCGCTTTTGTGCGCTTCGCGCTTTTTATAACCAAGACTAGAATCAAAGTAGTGGAACAGCTTGTGTAATGTGCTGTTTTAAATTTACATGCTGTGTTCACTTAAGTAACTAAGAAGACGCTTTTTGGGCTTTTACTTCTTAAAGGCCGAATTGAAAGAAAAATTGGCAAGGATGTATGAAGTCAAAGATCCAAATTCCATCTTTGTTTTCAAGTTCAGAACTCATTTTGGTGGTGGCAAGTCAACTGGTTTTGGGTTGATCTATGATTCTGTTGAGAATGCAAAGAAATACGAGCCTAAATACAGACTTATCAGGGTATTCGCTACTTTGTGCACTGTAATCATGTAGGGTATTTGTTTAGAACGGGGTTAAGTTTGGATTATGTTTCTGCAGAACGGTTTGGATACCAAGGTTGAGAAGTCTAGGAAGCAACTGAAAGAAAGGAAGAACAGGGCTAAGAAGATCCGAGGTGTTAAAAAGGTAACACGACGAAACATTTTTTTATAATTTATGGTGTAACTGTTATCGAAATAAAATGTTAATTCGTATTCGTGTATGTGAATGATTTGGTTATGCAGACAAAGGCTGGGGATGCTGCTAAGAAGAAGAAGTGAGTTTTTAAGCGATTTTGTTGTGGCCTTATGGTGTCAATTTTTAACATTTTTGAAACTTGTATTTTTCTTGGAATTGAGATGAATGTAGGTGTATGAATATTTGATTTTAATCATGGAATTAAGTCTATTTTTGGGCTTGTTTTGACCTTTGTTTTGGTAAAGTTATTAGACTGTCCGTTGTGGCCTGCGAGCGAGTAGCCACAAACCAATCCTGGTGACTCGCTTGAACCAAAACATTCTAAATGAAATCCCATAACTGAAATAGCGGTTACGGTTATGATTAATGGTAAAAATCTAACCAAACCAACCCTTGCACACCTTAGCTTGATCTATGACATGTTTCTATGCTGAAATGGAAAATATAATTTTGATTAAAAATAATATGTTACCAGAAAACAATACAAGGTACGTTGCTATGGTCAGACTTGCTAGGTTCATTATCGAAGATGGTTTCCTAAATGTGAGATGTCTTAGAATAAATGCAATATGGATCCTAGGGGTCGGGTTGACCATTAATCTTGTTTACAGCCCTAGAACTTGTACCACAAAAATTTAGTATTTGGACTGAAAATTGCAATGAGTAACATGATGTTTAGATACAAAGTTAATGTGCTTCAAAACCCTGATACTAAGTGACATAAAAAGGATGATACAAAAAAAAAAAAAAAAAACTATTATCATGAATTGTAAAAACAAATAACATTCATAGATTAATTGAGAAACCCTAGCACTCATAGATCTTATGTATAGGCTCTAGAAAATGACCATGTGTAGCCCTAATTACTCCTTTATTAAGAACGGACCCAAACGAACCGATTCCGACCCAAGAATATCAATACCAGTATACCACTATACATTTCATCACTTTCAAACAATATAAACAAGCATTAATAACCTTTTAGGCATATTATGACTGCATTTTTTTTTATCTCTTTCGGTTGTTATAACTAATATAATATGTACGGATACCATAACAAACCAAGCCAGTACCATCACAAGTTAAACTAATACCAACCAAATTCAACCATTAAAAGAAAATCCCATTAGGTTTCTTTTAATTCCCAAAGAAATATACAAATTAGGTTTTAAATCAATAGGCCCAATAGTTATCCATACCTTAAATTAAAAAAACTGGACCAGCCCATCACTCAATCAAAACACCATATAACCCAGTAACCCACCACAATCCTCCTTACTTAGGGTTTACATAACTACAACTAACATTCAAGCATTTTCAATAGCATCAGCCAAGAACCGCCGCCATGGTAAAATCATCAAATTCTCTCTTAATAAGATTTGTAACTATATAATTTGTAATGGGTATTTGTTAATGTTGTAAATTGATGTATTGGGTTGCAGAGTTTGGTAGCAAATGAAGACTTTCAGCATATTCTTCGTGTACAGAACACTAATGTCGATGGTAAACAAAAAATCATGTTTGCCATGACCTCAATTAAGGGTATTGGTCGTCGGTTTGCCAATATTGTTTGCAAGAAGGCTGATGTTGATATGAACAAAAGGTAGTTTTTTTTAATTGATCTGTTTTTTTTATTAGTTTGTTTGGTCTGATTTTAAGCTAGTTTTTATAATAAGATTCATTTGGGATAGTTTGTAGTGTTATTATCGGCGATATTGACCGATATTTCAATAATATTTGACCGATATATCACCAATATTTCCGATGAGTACCTTTTTTCTTAGTTCTTCCATTTGTTTTTCTTCTTATTGCTACTATTAGTGGTGTAAGTTTTAATTGTTAATTGTTAGTGTTTTAGGTCTTAACTAGTTCCTACTTGCTATGAGTGTTAGTGTTTTGCAAGTTGCAAAAGGTTAATTTGTTAGTGGTAAGAGTGTACTGAATTGTTAGTGTTAAATTGCTATACCGATAAATTCTACATGATATTAAAATTACCGATATCCTGCCGCAATAACCTATACCTCAAATGTTGGTCCTTGACCGATATTCGATCTTTTACCGCATTAACTGCATAGGTATAGATTTATGATGAAGGTTGAGGTTAGTTTTAAAGAAACCTTTTGATGTAAGTTATATGAACTCAAAAGTTTTATTCAGAAAAGTTCTAGTTTCAGATTAAAATTTTGTTTTAAAATAGTGCTCCTCATGCCTGGGAGCAAGGCTACCTAAGGTGGGTAGGATTAGTGAGGTGTGTACATAAGGCGTACAACATAATCCTTGAGGCGCACATTTAGTAGAAGTGAGGTTTTGTGCAAGGTTTAAAAGTACGGAAACGAGCCTCGAGGCGAACCGAGGCGGAATTAAAAAATAAATTAAAAATTTTTTATATCTTACAAATAAAACACTAACTAATTTCATCATCAAGTTCATCAAAAACACACATAAAAGAAGACATGAAATTTCACAAAAAGTCTAAAACATCAAAAGCATACCTCAAAACCCCTGAGGCGCGCCTTTTCTTACCGCCTCAGGCCTGTGAGGCACAACTAAAACAAATAACCCTTGAGGCGACGCCTCAGACTGTTTTTTTTAAGGTCTTTAATTAAACAAGTTTTATTGGCGTGTAGAATCTTGAGGATGATGTGCTCCTTCTTTAAGATCTGTTATTGTTATAAAAGCCAGAAAGAACACTTAAACGTAATTGTGTGTGGACATTTGTAGAATCTTGTTTTTTTTGTTAGTTTTGATTGTGTGTGGGCATTTGTAGTTCGTTTGTGTTGGTTACATTGGTTTAATATTTTTTATAAACTTAAATTTACAGGGCGGGAGAGCTATCTAGCGCTGAGATTGATAATCTGATGACGATTGTCGCTAATCCTCGACAGTTCAAAATCCCAGATTGGTTTCTTAACAGAAAGAAGGATTACAAGGATGGCAAGTACTCTCAAGTTACATCTAATGCTCTTGACATGAAGCTCAGGGATGATCTTGAGAGATTGAAAAAAATCAGGTTCACATTATTTTCATTTTGTTTGATCTTCCAATAACTGGAAACTAAACAACATTTAGATGGTTAAGTTTGGCCATAGTTTTAAAATGACGTGGAAGTCGTTACAAGCTTTAGCGGGTTGACACAAGATGAAAATTTATTCAATATACTTTTTTTCCTACTATTGTTGCCCGTCTACCATCTATTTTGATGTAACTTGGCAAGTTTAAGAAATGAATTAATGATTAAAAAAATTGTATTTAAGCTTGCTGTATCGTTTATATGTTTAACAAGTTTAATGGTGATTTTATCGTGTTCTTGAATTTTGTCTCATCAATGAAAGCATTGACTTTTATCCATAAATATACCTAAAGAAGTTAAATTTGAATGACAGGAATCACCGTGGTCTTCGTCATTACTGGGGTCTGCGAGTACGTGGACAGCACACAAAGACTACTGGTCGTCGGGGTAAGACTGTTGGTGTGTCGAAGAAGCGGTGAGCTTGTTTTGGTTATAGTAAATCTTTATTTTCATCATATTCAGAATGTTTTGTTATGTTATGTTTTTTGGATGTCGTGGTTTCTAGGATTCCTTTACTAGATGGTGTTAGAAAATTCTTAGATTTTCGGATTATGTTATAAGTTTTGTTAAGTTATTATTTGCCCTAAATCTTTTGAAAGATGATTAGATATCACATTACTCGTTATGAATGTTTCAAGTTTACTCGTGTTCGGGTTCTTTTGTCACCCTGAGTCTTAGGTAGTTCTGCCGAGACAGAGACGAGCTTCTTGCCTTATTTTGTGGTTGCTTTCGGCGATTTTACTCACGACTTTAACCTTATTTAGAGTTTACTTGGGTTCGGGCTCTTACTCATAGTTCTCTGGTATTAGACTTATTTCTACATGACTTGGATCAATTCTATCGAATACTGGGTAGCTATAGCTTTCTAACACAATAAGAAACTATTTTTTACTACTGTTATTATTTCTTATTTTGTAATTGAGGATATAATATTTAAAACATATAAATAGATTGTATATTTTGGATTCATTTGGAAACGTTATTTAAGGTCCCCAATGGAACATTTATGTTGTGTGATGTATTTTGCAACCAAGTGGTGGTGTTTTCATTTCTTACGTAGTGATGATTCAAGGAGTAAAATAAATGTAGAGTAGTGTATGTTGGTTAAAAAAACACAGTTATTTAACAAGGCTAAAGTTATCCTACACAGTGTAACAAAAATGAGAAGGGTAAGAAGAATATAAAAAATAAAATAAATCACGTAATATGACACAATAAGCCACAAAATATAACACAATGTCAACAAATATAAAACAAAACTGAAGAAAAATGACACAATAATGAAAATAAGAAAAAGACAATGTGCATAAAAACACAATTATAATGTAAATTCTAAAAACTACAAGCTAAAAGTCCAAAAAAACGAAAACCTAAAAACTAAGATCGTAGGGTTTGATGAGACGGTTCTAATGTCATTTGAATGAGATCAATCAGAGTCCGTTTGATACCCTTCATACGACTTTCTATTTTTCTTTCGCTGTGTATTTGATCCTAACCTTATCTCACCATTTATTTACAAATTTTCTGTGTATGTCTTCATCTAATTTCCTTCTTTTTCATTATGATATAAGGATTGCCGAAAACCATCGTAGTTGTAAACAATACATAAGTTTAACACAGTTCACAAACCCTGTGAGGCTGTGATCGGGAATTTGCTAATTTATTGAATATGAAAAAGATAAAATACTTATTTAGTTAAACATGGACAAGCTTCTTGCTTGTTCCTATATGTTATACATTGATCATGTGTACACGTATTCGAGAATAACCAATGCGGTTGTATAAAAAGAGTGTAGGACACAATCAATGATAGTTTGGAACACAGGCGGGACGCTAGTGCGCTTCCCGTGGGTACCATAATTCTATCTAATCATGCTTTATCATATCACTAACCTGATTTAGTACCTTAAAATATATATTTGGAGGCAACACTATCTTTAACTATGGTCCTCACCTCTTTCACTCATCTCTCTATCTCTCTCTCCTACCATATAAATGAGCTACAACTCCAACCCACTATCTAATTTGGGGTACACGAACAGGGTGGGGCGCCACCCCTGTACGGGTAATGGGTACCAAGATGAAAACCTGGTTGCACCACGCCCCCCTTAGAAAGTGAAGAGGAAAGATAGAGAACACTAAAAAAATACATGATAGAAGCGAAAACAATAGTCTACCGTACCAGCGTGAATCCGGTTCAGACAACATAGTCTGGACGCGTGAGTGATGATCTCTGTCACACAGTTAATAAAGTTACCGTTAAAAAAAAAAAGCGAAAACAATACACGGTCATAAATTAATTGCCAACCATTCAACGTTCGATTTATAACTTAAAATATCATACGGTCCTACCATTATTATTAATTTTGACATCAAGGACGTAAAACTTATAGTCTAATCGTCTTCTGTAAGAATAATACATTAACAAGTAATAATTATACATTAAAAATTAAAAAGATAAGAAGTTTAAATGTTACCGTAATAAACTAAAAGTTAAAACGTTAAAACATATAAAATATATAAAAAAAACCCTTTTAATCGAACATAAACAAATAACATAAAGAAAAAACATTATTAAACATAAAGGATCGAACATTAATGAATAAACGTACACATTACTGAACGTTCACATCGAACACAATCTATGTTCATGTCCTTCATTTAACTAATCTAACGGAATCTTTTATTCATGTTCGTTCTTTTATTAAACGAACGAACATAAAGGCGTGCATTCGTAAGCACTTGAGAATCCTAGTTTAATGATGTACATTGATGTAGATTTATAAATAGGTTTAGAGGGTGTCCGAATTAATCATTCTAAACATATTTGTAAAATTCAAATAAAAATTATTGTGGGTAGTTTGTTCACGTTCTTGAACAGAAAATTATATTATATAAACAAAAAACAAAAGCAACATGACATCGATTATAAGATCCAAAACCATGGATTCTAAAACTGTTGCCCAAGTTGCAGCCATTAAAAACAAATTTATTGTTGTAAAAGACAAGTCATGGAAATTTAAAATTTGAAGTTAACAAAACAAAATCAAAGATTCTCACATTTGTTTGTGTGATTTCTCAATTCATAATCCAAAACTATCTGGATTTAAAAACACCAACCAATATAAAATACTGCGTTATTTGTTTTATATTTGCCAACTCGAGCCCTTCAAATAATTCATAACGAGTTTTTATTATATACATAAAGGGTGTGTTCTATTTAAAATCACTCTTAAACATAGAACTGAATAATGTGAGTCATGTGACTATATGTAACGCTTGGCATGTATTGACATGTAGTTAGGATGGTGGGTGTGGAGACAACCCAAAGGGGAGGACAACCCTTCACATCACTTGCCACATAAATAAGGTTGTCCTCTTTTTTGAGACAATCCAAGGGTGTGGGGACGGTCCTCCCCCTTTTCAAACTCAATGTACAGCCCACAAAGCAAATGTACAACCCACAAAGAACACCATCACCAACCTACACCACCACCTTCTCAACACCTGGTCAACAACCATCACCGCCGCCTGCACCACCACCGTCACCGTCAGCATCCTTCTTCTTCCCCAATCATCACCATGCACCACTACCATCATCGTCGCCCATCATCTCAACAACCATCACCGCCGTCATGCACCACCACCCATCTCCTCTTCTTCCTTCCTTTCTTTCTTCTCTGGTTGAATTTTTTAAGGAAAAAAAGGATAACAGACTCATAATAATTTAATAATTGCATTTGGCCCGTCCTCTATGTCCTCTCCGAGACGTTTGAGACGGGGACACCCCGAGGGGGGGGGGGGGGGGGGTTGTAGCCCATGTTGGACAGTCCAACGGGGACATCCCCCACACCGCACGGCCTTATAAATAGAGTAACCAATGGGCTTATAGCCTAGTGGTACCCACTACCAATGATAAGTGTTGGGCATGAGAGGAGACAAGTTCGAATCTTGTGGGCAGCGCTTTGAGGTATTTTGCCGGGATCATAACCCTTGTGGGGTGGGATGATCGGTATCCAATATGGATACCAGGGGCCAGAGGGTCTCCTCCACATACCCTTTTTTTTTTTTATAAATAGAGTAATGTAGTCGTTTACATGAGCATCTTAATATCACAATTAAAATGATACAAGTGGATTATAAGTTTGTTTTTTTTTTTTTTTTTTAACTTTTTTAGTATTGAACATCATATATAACCATTTTTTCAGGTGAGAGGTGCTGAAATTACATAAGAACTTTTGTTTTCATTGGATACAAAACACAGTTATGTAACCGCTTACCTAAACTATCCTTTTAGTATTCTCTATTTAAATCTGATTTTATGTTCAGCTTCGTATTGTTTTGTCCGTTTCTTTAGAAAGAAGTCATCATACATTTGGCTTTGTCTAAAACGAATAAGAAAACAAAACATTAATATTGTAAATAAAACACATGATTTTAATTTGATGTTTAAAAAAGTGGTTTTAGTGGATAAAAAGGCCAAAATCGGGAACTAAAAATTGAACTGCCCCAATAGGAGAAGGGGACAGTTGATATTATTATAGAATTGTACTTTTGTAAGCTTATTAGTAAAGTAGGGACAAACACCTATGCATAATCAATTATTGTCCCAAAAAAGACATTAAAAATTGTCACCATCTTTTTAATCTTTTACATGTTCTACATAAGCATCAGCACTTTGTTAAGGAATACTTCAAAATTACCGTTATTACTTTTTTAGAATCTAAGAAACATGATAGATTAGAACCTATTGGTTTTATCTCTTCACAACAAAGCTGTGATTAAATGGGTCATGTTACATAAACATAAACATAACATTTGTATCACACAAATAAATCTAAACACGACACATGTATTTCATTTGAGCCGCGGCATATTTAACCTTGAAATTATTAATTTACACTAAAAAACACCAATTCCCCGAACTAGTTGCTCTTAAAATATAGATATCTACGTTGGACGTGAAGCTCCTAAAAATGTATACGGAAAAACATATTAGCTTGTGAACCTAAGGTTACAATCTATACCCATTTCATCACTACTTGCACTTGCAATTTACAAGGACTGAAAATGACTTTACGAACCATCATATTTTAAAAGAGTTATCCAATTGTTTAAATATTACAAAATAACATAAAATTATTAAAAATACATAAGTTCTAAATAAACTTGTTTGGAAAACATTATCAAACACGAAAATAATTACAAAATAATTGACTTGGAAGGTGTACCATCAATAATTTGTATCCAACCAAATCAATGAAATCTTTTATGATTATTGAACTCTCGTCAACCCCACACTGTTCATCATTTCCTTTAATTTAGGAAATTTGTGCATCTTATGAACAACTGGAAAATAAGGAAACGAGTGGGGAATTCTGAAAAGGGCAAGTTGTCGTCGTGCATTGGGCTAGGTTAATAAATAAACATGATCTAACATTATACAATTCTAACTCCAACATTGTTATTTTTTGCATTTATTAACCTAGCCTAATGCATGACCGCAACCGGTTGTTTTTAGAATTCTCCACTTATTTTCTTATTTTCCTCTACAATCAAATCACCGCTTCCTCATTTCCTTAGCATTCAAGCAATCAAAAAATCATTCTAATTATTTAATATTTCATTTATACAACCCGTGTAATAAACGATTTCCCAGCCTATTAATAAAAAAAAAAAACACACAAACAAATGAATAATAAATAGTTGTTTAATATATGACATAAAATATAACATAAACTTCAATTATACTCAACAAAACTACAAAAAATTGTTACATTAATCACACCCCACCATCCTCAAAACAATAAACAAACAACCAAAACCACCACCGGCAATGTTCAAAACCGGTTTTTATACCGTATCAGGTTGAGTTCAGAAACGATTTAACCAGGTATACCCGATGGTTCACCCGATTATACCGGCCAGTTGTCCACAAGAGAAATCAAATATTCCGGCCACCACCACCACTACCACTCTCCGTCGACGACTCCTCGGCCATAAGACTAACCAAAAGATCAGCAAAAGCCCCAACAATAAACTTATGAGCACTCTTGGGGTTCAACTCAAGATAGCACGTGAGCAGCTCGTGCAAATAATCCCAGTTGGCACGAACATCAATGAGGTCACGTGCCTCCACCATCTCCTGCATAGATTTTCTAAAATCATAATACGGGTCTGGCGAGAACGTGGGGACCGCCACCCCGCCCCCAACGTTCTCACCAGACCCGTTACTATTACCGCCGCCAGAATAATAATAATTATATTCTGGCGTCTTATATTCTGGCGGCGTAAATGAAGTTGAAGAACTTGACGAAGAGTCGATAATGGAATTGGATCGGCCTGGAGAGGAGAAAAAGAACCTGTCGGAGGCAATGACGGTGGGGAGGTTGGTGGCGTTGACGGTGACGGTGGGGGTGGTGGGGTTGTCGGAATCGGAGGCGTCGTAAAGAGTGTTGAAGTTTTTAATGACGGTGGGTTCGGAGTGGCGGCGACGGTGGTGGTGGGTGGTGGTTTTGGGTGGGGATTGGTGGCGTTTGAGTTTGGTGAAGCAAAGGTTGAGGTTGCGTTCGAAGGTGGTCGGCATTTTGTTTCCGGTGACCGGAGAATGGTTGCAGAGAGAGAGAGAGAGAGACAGAGAGAGAGATGTGAAGTGAAGGTTTGTGATGTTGATTTATATCATATGATGTGAACGTGAGGAAGTGAGAAGAAGATTAGATACTGCTTTTCGGTACAGTTAAATTGAATAGCTTTGATTGATTGTTTGTTTATTAATTGTTTTTATTTTATTTTTTTATAATAATAAAGTTAATTATTGGCTGCTTGTTTGGATTAATTGTTTTTTCAAAGGCTTACTTTACTGGAAATCTTTGTACAACCCTAATATAGCGGTCCCAAGTTCGAATTCCTACACACATTGGTGTCCTACTTGCCTAAGCTCAAACCGTTACGGAGAATATTTTTGTGGTGTGCATGAATCGAACCTATGACAAACCCCCAGGATGGGAACCTCTAAGAGAAAACTCTCCCTACCTCAAACCAGCTGGGCTAGAGATCATTTACGAAGGGTGAAGATATTTACACTATCTATATGTTGTCGCGTATAGAGTTCTACGCCACATGTAAGGGGTCGCAAAAATTTTTACACGCTATTAATCTCCATTAGTTAGAGACATGTTAGAATTGAATTAAACAATTTTGTTTTTATTTTTTTGCAAAATAAAATATGCATTCCTTTTTATAGTACCAACCTTAATCTAAGAACTAGCAGGGGTAAAGGAACTTATGATCAACTTAAGTAATCACTCTGCAAACTAAATATTCAAAAGTTATTATGATTATTTGCTGGACTAGTGTTGGATGGCGTAGAATAGACCCTTTGAGGCTCCATTTTGCAACTGTAGCACCATCTATTACAACAATGCCATTCAATAACTATTAGGAAATAGAATATAGTCCTCTCAATCACTATCTAATTATTTCTTTATTTTTTTTATTTAAATTTAATAAAAAATACATAAAAAATAAAAATACATTACATTAAAAAAACACATAGCATTAAGAAAAATACATAACATAAAAACACACGACATAAAAAAACATAACATTAAAAAATTAAAAACCACAAATAAATATTAAAGACCCGACTCTTGTTCAAAGCAGTGTCTCATAACTTTCCAAACAGCAACGTTTGGATAGTTATCGTTAAGCACGATACGGTACTTGTTACGGGTCTCCTCAATTGCCTCATCCTCATTTAAACCCGCATTGTGGTTCAGCGCACTTCTAAATAACCTGTCAAATATTGTGACCTTTGTTCGAAGAGCGATATACTTTCCTGTTATAGCATCCCTAGTACGATGGTTGTTACCCGTTTCTTGACGGGATCTAGTCACAACCGTGTTCCAAAACTGTGTTGAAACGTCATGTCCCGTTTCCTTGAATGTGGTATAACTGTTGGCCAAGGCGATTTCTTCCTTCACGGTCCAACGTCAAACTGGGTTTGGATTTTGTGGGGGCAAGATTGGGGAAAAGCTGAGGTGGGGGGGGGGGGGGGGGGGGTGGATTCTTACACCGGGTAGCGATTTACGCTTAGTTTAATTAAAAGATGTCAAACACGTCCTTATATGAGTATATTTTTTTTATAAATTATTGTAAAATTATATAAAAATCTATCTCATCATTTTTTTTATGTCAATACGTCTCAGATGCGTGGAAACCCGACATCCACCCACCCGAAGACACGACAGTGAAATAATCGTAAAACCCCGCCTCCCATCCGAGCGTAACCAGCACCACCCGTATATGCTCTTCATTTGAATGTCACAGAAAACAATGAGAAGAGTAGGAATCAAACATGGGTTATAAGAAACACCAAGCCTTTCCCCAAACACTCCATCACTGCTTCATTGGCATCTATCTCATAATTTATTATGCATTGTATAAAAGAAAATATGATATGTTGATTTTTTTAATTATTATTTTAAGCAGTAGTAATTTTATTATTCATAATTCATACATTAATAAAAGGCAAAAATGAGAAATAGCTCTTTGGTAAATGCACCTGACAATCAGATCTAATATCTGGGTTTGAGTCGCCTTGCAGATGGATTATTTTCTTAAACGGTAATATAATATAAACTAAACAGCCCATTAATTTGTACAAATAATTAAGTTTTTAATTCTATCACATTATATTTTCAACTTACTCAAACTTACTGACAATTATGATTCCTATGGTTGGACAATTATAATTCCTATGGTTGGGTTACTCTATAAGAAGATATTTTAGGGGACGGGGCCTCTCACGGTTTGAGGCTTCCTGCTTGGATGCTGTACGGCAACACCGTCGCAACTATCACGGGCTGGCTTCCAGCTTGGATTCCACAGTTTTCTCTTGCCGATATGTTTGGAGGTGGGGTGACGTTCAAAGGTCAAATTTCTAGCCGTTGGACCCCTTCAAAAATAATAATTAAGTTCAAACTTCAAACATTATAATACCCTCAAATTAAACCCTCGCTTTTAATTTCTCAGCCGATGGATATTCTTACCATCTGACGATTCTGATAACAATATTTTTTCAAACAATAGTAGCGTACACTTTGTTCAAATATATCATCGAGCAAGCCAAAGCGGAAGACACGGCAACATCGTCAATCGTTCCTATAAAAATCGTGAAACGTGATCGCGAAAAAGGTAACGGAATTCTTATGAATGATGTTGTTTGTGGATGAACCAAAGTACAATAACGATGCTTTCCGTTACCGGTTCTTGAAAAATGTTGGTGATTTAGTAGCATAATATCCATAGTTTAGAGAGCGATATGACGAGAGGTTGAAAAAGAGTTTTACGTTGATACAAAAAGTTACATCCACCGTGAAACAACTCGTGACCGGTAATACTCCTAGCGAGAGTGACGAGTACTTATATATGTCTGAAAGGACTTCGTGGGAATGCCTACAATTTTTCAGCAGCGTCGTGAATAAAATGTACGGTGATGAGTTCTTGCTTAGGCGACAAGCCATGATGTAGCGATTTTGTACCAACGACACGAAGAAAAACATCATATTCCTGGAATGTTAGATAGCATCAATTATACACATCTTGTTTGGAGGATGTGTCCCAAAGCTTTACGATGCCAATATATGAGAGATGATCACCAATACCCAGTGGTCATGGTCGAAGCGGTTGGCTCACAAGATTTATGATTTGGCATGCCAATGCATGATTGGATGAAGTTTATGTAAACATCTTGTACGTTTTAGACTTAAAAATGATGTGTTGGGTTGTTTTTCCATGGTATTTATAGAGAAGAACTAAGCATAAAATTGAAAACCCAATGAAATGTATTATAGGGATGAAACTTTAAACACAATTAAAACCCGCTGCTCTATACTTAAAACACATTGCTTACTATTCTTGGCATAGCGTTTTAAGTGTACACCTAGAATACATTGCAATCTATTTTTAATTGTTACACTTGGCGTTTTTACGCCTAGAATACATTGCAATTATAATTAAAATGCAACATTGAAAAATGAATTTTCTTTCCAAATAATGCATCTTTTTTTGCAAAAACACATTAAAATTAACCTTTTACACATGTGTAAATGAAATAGTTTACATAGGTATAAATAGTAAATTTACACATGTGTAAAATAATTTATTTTAGTATGCATTTAAATTTTTACGTGTAAATTGTGTTTTGAGATTGTATTTTAATAATAAAGACAAGTGTAAAAAGAATATTTTGAATTTGAATGGTTTTAAATAGCGTTCTCGCGAGTCGCGGTTCGCACGAAATATATATGTTCTCAAATTAACCTTCCCCAATATAGATATTCTAGACATAAAATTTAAAACACACTGATTACTTTATTCGCATGGTGTTTTAGATTGCATGTCGAGAAATACATTAATTAGTATTTTAGATTGTTACGTTTTGTGTTTCTCTATATAATACTATACCAAAAGAATATAAAACATCATGCCTAAAATTTAAAACACAATGGCTATATAGACTTTTCACACTTTGTACAAAAAAAATGCATTTTATACAGGAACTTCACCCTATATATATATATTTGCACTACCATATGCAATTAAAAAGTGCTTTTATAATAATGTATCTAGGTATTTTTCAATTGACATGCTTATTCTAAAAAAACATTTTAGGGTAGTGAGGTGACAATGAAGTATTGGAGAGATCCAGGATATCCAATGGTGACGCCCCTTGCCCTTTAGACCGACTATAGTGGTGGGTGAACAGGGGCACTAAAGAGGCAATTTGCGCCCATTTCGCACACCGCCCCTGGGCGCGAAAACAGCTCTAACCGGTTGAGCGTGAAATATTTCACGCCATGTTCTCCATTCTTCAACCAATTGAATTGTGACACATGGGGGTTGCAATGGTAATATTACCCTATGATAATATAGCCGTTTGTAAAAATGAACAATTTTCTAATCCAAATTTATCACCTATTTAAACACAACCAACCTCATTTTTATACACCACATTTATACATTCTTCCACTTTTTTTACAAATTATCTCATATCTTTAAAAAATTATTATCATGAATCCATTCCGCCTCCTTTTCGGTGTTCCATCTCGCCCAAGGAAGCCCTAAATGGGCTAACATACTAGGTGCAGAGCCAAAAGGTCCAAAACCTCTTCTTCGATTGATCCAGAGACGCCCACTTTCAATGCTCGGAACGTGGATTTAAATGAGGAAGTTCAAGCAGAAGAAGAGGAGTTGGCTCGACCGCCCGGTAGAAGAAGCACTCGAAAGGGTAGACGGGCGGAGTTTTCTTTGATGGGTAGCGAGTTGAAAGAAGACTTCAAAGAGATGACTCGACGTCTTTAAGATATCCGAGACCTTGGAGCTAGGCGGTTGGAGACTATGCAATCTTTGTCGAGGTCGCCCGGGGGACTGACAGGAGAAGCGCTAATATTATTTCAAATGTGTACGCAACAAATTCGTGCTAAATACAATCTTTAGATTGTTCATTTTTAGTATGTTCGGCGTTTTTTAAGTATTTTCATGGCTTCTTGTTATGTTATTGTATTTTTTTATTTTTGTTGAATAAAGTATTTTAATGAAATATTATTTGTTATAAATTTCAAAAAATCCTCAAATGAAGAACTCTAAATTTCACCCTAATATATGGTCTTAGCCTTAATAGGATTTTCATCATTGGTTGACAAACTCTTACCATTATTACTACTTGAAATATGAGTAAACTATCATTTTGGCTTTTGAGGTTTGCCTAAAAATGCTTATTTAGACACCAAACTTGATTTTTATCACTAGTAACTCTGACATTTCGTTTAGTGCCATTTCAAACATTTGTTTTAACTCGGTTAGAAAAGTCAGTTAACACCAGAGGCAATTTGGTCATTTATGTCCTCAGGGGCCAAAATGACAGTTAATGAAAAGTTATAAAAAAATAAAATTCGAACCCTTTCCCTCCTCTCTTTTCTGGTAAGAAAAACCGTCCAACTCCGGTACTTTTCTGGCGAGAATAAAACCCGGATTTTTATGATCCGATTTCGAATCTCATACGTTTTTTAGATACCGAAAGGCAGAGTCTATAGTTCCAAAAAGAAAACGTTTTCGTTTTTCAGATACCTCGCCTTTTCGATCGATCCATAAGACAACTGCATATTATTTACCTCGCTAACAACATTCTATTTGATAGGTATTATCAATATTGTTACTTGTCTCATTTAAGTTATGAACTTTTGTTGAATTTTGATAATATTATGTTTTGGAAATTGTCTCAGGTATATATATACACGTTAACAATTAGTTTCTACTTTGGTTAATTAGAATAAAATATATCTAATATTAGACGAGTTTAGTAAGTATTATTATTGTAATGGTTATGTTACTATTAAACATTTTTGTAATTGACTAACATATATCACAAGGCAAAAACTGATGAACGACCAATTTTTTTGATAAAAGATCGGTATGACTCGTAGACGTTTATGGTACACAGGAAATATGAAGAAACTTTCCCCACACATGCCGAAGATTTCCTTTGCTACTTTGGAAAATTTCTCACAAAGCAACAAGTTGTGAAAATGGAAGCCGATATGCTCAAAGCTCTCAACTATGAACTGGGTTATGCCTAACCTTACATGATCATTGCTTCCTGACACAAGCTGGAATTGTTGACTGACATTGTTCTTTTAGAAATCAATTAACTCTTAAGTGGGGTAGTCAATCACAAGGAGAATGGTAATTAACTTTAATTTTCGGTGTTCTAGTGGTCGAGGCGGAGTATTCGGTTCATTAAAAAGATGTTGGTTTATTTGTAGGCGAATTCATTTTTTATTATGATAAAAACTAATATGTGATGGAATTGTCACAAGAAAACGACAAAAAAAGATTGATCAATTCACAAACAGAAAACTCGTCGTTGATGCAAGGACCGACTGCAGGCTTGAGCTGAACTAGTAATCGAGACATAAGATCTCACAAAGCTGTACAGAAACCCCATGGCCACTTTTTGGATCAGCTGTAAAACATGTGTTCCAATTGTACTGCTAATCATCACAGCGAATGTCAAGAACACACCACGGTCGACTTAACATTGTAACAGGTGTGCTGTAGATTGATGTATGATGGTGGGATGATATTATGGAAATGAAGTAAAGAAGCAGGCCCACGCAATGTCTCCGTCCGAATGTATATTAATCGTCTAGCCATGTTTCTAAAAAACAAATCGACATTTATATGCTCATTCGGTATAAACAAACAGGTTTTCTTTTCGGAACTATAGACTCTACCTTTCGGTATTTGAAAAATGTATGTGATTCAAAATCGGATCATAAAAAGCATAAAAATCCGGGTTTTATTCTTGCCGGAAACGTACCGAAGTTGGCCGATTTTTCTTACCGGAAAAGAGAGGAGGGAAAGAGTTTGAATTTTATTTGTTTATAACATTCCATTAACTGTTATTTTGGCCCCTGAGGACATAAATGACCAAATTGTCCCTGGGGTTAACTGACTTTTCTAACTGAGTTAAAAAAAAGTGTTCAAAATGGCACTAAATGAAATGTCATGGTTACTAGTGATAAAAATAAAGTTTGGTGTCTAAACAAGCATTTTTAGGCAAACCTCAGGGACCAAAATGACAGTTTACTCTGAAAATATGGTTGTCTTAGTAGTTCTAAAATATAATGAAAAAATAGTAAAATATCTTTTAAAGTGTGAGAAACATAAAACAAAATAGGATTGTCTGGCAAAAAAACACATCAACCCGAAAATCGAAGCAATAACCCACAATTCTATATTACCAAAATTATGGGACCACTCGACCAATCTAGTGGTGCAACTAGTGGAGTTTCGGCTAACATTTTGGATCAGTCTGTACTGATTACCTATCCCATCTGGATTGTGGATCTACTCGGGTGGAACCACCACATGTGGTAAATTTGGCTCCGACCAGAATCGAACCCTCAACCTTCGCATGACCTCCGCTCTGGATTGTAAGAAAAGTTTTGAGTAAAAAGGATTTTTACAATAAAAAAAACAGAGTTAATAGCCAAAATCGTCCCTGAGGTTTGGTCACTTTTGCCACTTCAGTCCAAAACCCAAACGTCTTAAATCTGGGTCCTTAGGCTTTTGATTTTTTGCCACATTCGTCCCTGACAACGTTTAAATTGTGGACTGAAGTGGCAAAAGTGACCAAACCTCAGGGACGAATTTAGCAAAACCCAAACCTTTTTTGGGACGAATGTGGCAAAAAATTAAAAGCCTAAGGACCCAGATTTAAGACGTTTGGGTTTTGAACTGAAGTGGCAAAAGTGACCAAACCTCAGGGACGATTTTGGCTATTAACTCAAAAAAACAATTAAAGGAAAAGGACTGAATTTATTATCATTTCATCCTGATTAAATCGGTCCTTGAATCACTTCTCTTTATATAAAGCTCTCGTAAAGATATTAGAAGTGCTACAAGATAAAAGGACTACTTTTATGTGTGTTACTAATAATGGCAAGCCAAAGACGTGTTGGGTTGCTTGGGACCAAGTTACTTCTGATAAGAATGAGGGGGCTTAAGGCTATATTCTTTTAAAGTATCGAACTTTGCCCTCTAATCTAAATGGCGGTGGAGATATAAAATAGAGGATCGAGGTCTTTAAAACAGGTTAATATCGACCGTTCATCACACTCTTAGATCATGGTCGGCTCTTCCGTACAATAAAAGTTTAAATGTCATGTGGAATAGTATCTGGAAAATTCTTTAGCTTTCCCTAATCTCTCATTAGCTCAGGTTATAAAAAACGAGGCGGGTAATGGTGAGAAGATATATTTTTGGCTTTATTTGTGGTTAGAAGATAAACCTTTAAGGTGCATTTTTCGTTCTCTAATAGTTATGGACCCAAAAGGTTTGTCAAGTCGTTGACTGCTACAAGTTCAATAGTGAACGGACTGAAATTGTTTAGGTTGGAAAAGGCGGTTTGGGGTGGGGTAGAACAAGTTGAGTTTCTAACGAGAAAATTGCAATACTTTTGTCACAAAGAAGGGTAGGATGGATGGCGATAGTTTGGGGATAATTCAGGAGTCCGAGATGTGATCTAACCAATCAGTGAGATTAGTAACCTTTAGGATTCCTTTAAGGTTAGTCTTTGTAAATGATCTAAGAGCCACTAGGATACTAGGGGTCAACAAAGTTTTCATACCAAGGTAATTACAGTTTCATTAGTAGGATTCAATAACCAGGTATTTGACTTCGCATCTTTGATAGTTCCATGGTTATCATTCAATGTATTCTAGTTTAGTGACTTTAGTTGATTTATTTATTTAATCAATCAAAACCACACATAAAAACAATTTGTTCGAGTCCTAGATGAGTCTTGTTTTGTTTTTTAGTTGTGTCTCAGGAGTTCGATATCCATAATTGCTTATACTACATTAATGGGTATACTTGCATGTCATGTGTTCTAGTCTAGAGTGTCTAGGTTTATTACTAGCGTGTTAGCTTGTTAGGTTATTTTAAATTTTCTAGACTATATGTAGGCTGTAGCACATCAGTGAGCGAGTTGAGGAAAATAAACTTTGCATTAGGTATATAAGTGTTAAGAATATGTTTGCGGTCCGATGACTAAATGTCTCTCACTAAATTTTTTCGAAGAACATGTTTTAAAGATGGACTTTCTAATAACCTTATTTAGTTGCATATTGTTCTTACTTACGTTTATTAATAAATTTTCCCCACTTCTTTGAATTTGTTTGTATCTGAATATGTTTATGTTGGCCTAAAGAGATATAGAAGACAACTATATAAATCAATGTTAAGGGCTTATTTCTCAATTTGATCCTAAGTTTACTTAGTTTTAAATTTGTATTGCAGTATAATTAACAGGGATCTTGAGTTGAATATCGATTTAATAACTGTATTTCTCTGTTACGGTTTTTAGTTTAAAACTATAAATGAGTATTGAAATCTTATCATGCTTATGTTTAAAGACTAACAAGTGTTAAGCCCCCCACGTTGCATGGCGGGGGCGTCAAACCGTGCTACGTAGCAATTGAACGAGGCCAAAAACCGGGAAAAAACATAAAACAAAAACACGGGTTTTTTTAACACCAAATGACTCATATGACATATGACATAAAACGTAGACGAATTCGAATTTATATCAACACATATTAGAAAGTTGAAGGGGTAAAAAACTGATGGACCAAATATGACCACCAAACGTCGTGCTAAATAACAACCAAACATAAAAGAAAAACATGAGGACCAAATACGACCATCAAATATCGTGCTAAAGAAAAACCAGTATAAAAACTAAACTCACTCAAATTTATGGAAACATTAAAACACTACTATGTAAAAAAAAACCACAAAGGACAAAAATGTTTCATGCAAAAAATAATCACAAGTGACAAAAATCCTAAGCATGTTATGAATTAAATAAAAAATGAGTCGCGCTTCGTGAGCATGTTTTGATTTAGTATATAGAGTAATAAAAAATTTTACCTCATCTCAAATTTGCCCCCTCTCTTTATGAGAATTCACTGGTACCATCAACCTACTTAAAATCATTTTAATCGTACACATTTAGACAGAAACTCGATTAAGACCAACCGTAGTGGTAAACATTTGGGGCGCTATTTTAGAAAATAAAGCCCCCCCCCCCCCACCCCACACCGCTACGGGGAGGCTTTATTTTTCAAAAACATGTTTTGGGGTGATACAAATAAATAACGCCGGTTGCAAAACTCCCCCACCAATAAGCTTCTGCCACATCAGACTCTCTCTCTTATTATTTTATTATTTTTTTTACTTTAAAAGATGTAATAAAATATTAATAGGGGCTATATAAATAAAGCCCCACCACTACACCCCTTTTTCACTTTATCTCTCCATGCTGACTCAGCTGCCACGTGGACCAATCAGAAAGAGGAGCTTTATATATAAAGCCCCCCACTACGCATGGTCTAATAAAAAACACGTTAACCTTTATATCTTTTTCTTGTAGTTGCTGGCTTATCAGATATTAATTTGCTTTATGGTATGTTTTTCATTACTTCTTATTGAATTGATCATAGTTGAAACATATTACAAATCCACGAACATTTTAACTTGGAATAAATCTGGGAATTTTTTTCAATAACAGGTAATTTTCAAGATGGAAGAGTGTTTTTGGGTGGTGGATACAAAAATTTATGAAAGTAGGTAGGTCGCTGAATGGTTCAACGACCTACAACAAAGAATCTCAAGGTCTTGCATTCGATACGCGACCTTCAAAGAAGGTCGCTGATTCAATAAGCTACCTTCAAAGAAGGTCGTTGATTGAATAAGCTACCTTCTTTGAAGGTCACTTATTCAATATGCTACCTTCAATCATTTGAATTTATCACCTATGAAGGTCGCTTATTGAATGTGTGATCTTGGTTGAAGGTCGCTTATCCAATGTGTGACCTGGAAATTCTTTTGTTGAAGGTCACTGAACCATTCAACGACCTACCTACTTTTATAAATTTTTTTATCCACCACCCAAAAACACTCTTCCATCTTGATTTTTACCTATTCTTGAAAAAAATTCTAAAACTGGTCGAAATATGTATATCTAGTTTGCACTTTCATACAGGACAGTTACCTCAAAAGTCAAATTCGTGTAAATAAGCCATGTTATCACTGTGGAATTCCATAATATTTAATTTTAAATTGTTTTTATGTTTAAGAGTCCACATCCTTCAATTAGTTTAATACTAAGTTGTTTAAAAATAGTTCATCAAATGATCGAGTCACTTTACTAATGATCAATTCAATCTTAGGTAATCAATATCGTATATATACATTTTACTACTCAACTTTGAGCTTTTCAAACACTCAGTACATTTGATTTGATTTCCTTAATAAAGCACTTAGTAAAATGATCAGGAAAGAACTCATTTCATTATACATATAGCATGTTTAATTTAAAAATGAATTTGGAAGACTGTGATTGAGAATTATCTTAAAATAAAAACACGTAAAAGAGCAAGTAGATAATAATTAACATATCTACTGCATGTGATTAGATAATATTCAACCTGGGATAGGATCAAATGAGAAAAAAATTTACGTGAGAACAAAAAGAAGAAATTAGATGATGGTTAAACATTAAATAGTTTAACTCTTTTTGCTTTAATTATCATCCATCTATTTAATTAGTCATTAACATTTTATCCTAAACTTTATTAAAAGTTGTCATACACATATAAAAATTCATTATACATAAATCGAAATTATCATATGTTTATCCTAAATTTCGAGATTATTACATGTTTATCTTACACATATCGAAATTATCTTTCACTCTAATTTTTTTTTGAAAGGCTTAGTTCAGTGGAAATCCTTGTACAACCCTAACCTAGCGGTCCCAAATTCGAATCCCTACCCACACACTGGTGTCCTCATTGCCTAAGCTCAAATCGTCACAGGAAATTTTTTTTTTTGTGGTGTGCATGGTTCAAACCTGTGACCTATCTCCAGGATGGAAACTCTTAAGGGAAAACCCACCATACCTCAAACCAGCTTGGCTGGAAATCATTGGCTATCTTTCACTCCAAATAAGGTTTGATTTGTAAGAATATATTTTAAAAGTAAACTGTGAGTTTTATTTATTGGGGAAATGGAATTTAATAATCCTAACTTTGGGGGGTTGGAAGGGAATAATCCCAACTTGTCAACGTTTTTATTTTGTTGGTCTCAAACTAACCCCAGTTAGTTTTCTCTGTTAAGTGCCTACGTGGCATCACACGTGGCATCTGAGGTGGACCAATCTGTCCAATTGTAAAAAATAAAACGGGGCCCACATATGACTTGTCATTTTGATTTAAAAAAATCTTTTAATAGTAATAAAAAAGAATTTTATATATATATATATATATATATATATACACACACACACACACATACATACCTCTCATACATCTTCATCATCTTCACCACCACCACAACCACCTGCCACCACCGTCAACCACCACCATCTTCGACGACATTTAGGCGATCCCTTAAGTACATCAGTAGGCGATAAAGGCGGAGCATCAAGCTGATAAAGATTAAGAGCAGGACCAACAAACCGAAACAGAATCCAAGCTCCAATAATAATATAAATGGAAGCATAAGCAAACTTGTTAATCCAAAACAACAATCCCTTTTCTCCTACATACAGTTCCAATGCTTTTTTAGTAAATGTAATTGCCTCCCAATCTTTTTTCACCACTTCCTTCTTGTCTATCATCATACTATTATTCAATCCGGTTTCTTGGTTTCTTCGCGTTTTCCTCCTCGTTTGTATGGAACGATGGTCATTGCCTCCCGCGTTTGTAAGTCGATTTCATTGATGTCGTTTTGTTTAGTTTCATTTTGCGATCAAAAGCCCCATCAATCCGTATGTTAATCTTGTTCGAATCAGATTATTGAATAATCTAGGGTTAGGGTTCTTGGTTTAGTCTTGGTGGGGAAGAAGCCCTAATTGTTTGCTTCAGGTTTAGAGTTTTGAGTGAGATGGAACGATGGTGAAAGATTGGTGGGGATGAATGGTAGGGGTGAATGGTGGTGGTCGGACGGGTAGTTGGTGGTGGTGGCAGGTGGTTGGTGGTGGTGGCTAAAAATTAGGGTTCTTGGGGGGGATGAATGGTAGGGATGAATTATAAGATATGTTTGATCTTGGAAAGAGATATAAGATATGTTTGTGGGCCCCACCATTTTTTTTAAATACATTAATACATGTGGATAAGGTGGCCCACCATTTTTTTTGACAAGTTATCACTTTATGCCACGTGTGATGCTACGTTGGCACTTAACAAAGAAAACTAACTGGGGTTAGTTTGGGACCAACAAAATAAAAACGTTGATAAGTTGAGACTGTTATCTTACAACTTTCAAGTTGAGATTATTCCCTTCCAACCCCGAAAGTTGGGATTATTAAATTCCATTTCCCCTTATTTATTTAACTAGTTTAGAGGGGGTTACAAAAAATTAATAATCAATTTAAATTTCAATACTATTATTAGATGAAAGCTTCATGTTAGTTATATATATATATATATATATATATATATATATATATATATATATATATATTTTTTTTTAAGTTTTCAACCTCGATCCGTTTTGGAGCACATGTACTCTATTGATTTCCGATAAAGTTGGCTTTTTGATTCGCCACCTTAAAGTTAGACGACCGAATTGGGTAATGTTTTGACATTTTTGGTTGTGTGTAAATACTTAAATGTATAGTAGATTAAATATGGTTAAACATCTTCACAAGTTATTTTATATGTCGGTATGAATGACAAAGTCATAGATCATTTTGTAAGATTAAATTTTCAAATTTTTTATGATAACCATGTTAATATTTGGAGTGATGTTTTGACATATTTCTGGCCTTTAAATTAAGATACCATTAAATACTTTATGCATAATATAAAAGGGAACAAACCATGTAGAATTGTATATTTAGTATACACATAAAAATTTCTGTACTGAGTCAAAATTTTACACTATTTGTTTTTAAGACTACACGGTGTGGTCATGGATGAAAGGACATGGAGCGATATATCGCAACCATATTAATTCCTTTTTAGCCTTCAAAAAACCACGAGATGGTGGCGGCATACTGGCATGGAGATTTTTTTAATCATCCAACCAATTACAATCATCCATAATCCAACAACCGACCACCTCATCCTCATTGTGCACCATGCCCGTGGAAATCTTCACCCAACCTGCCCCACGCCACCTTTCACACAACATAGGGGGTGGTGTGGGTGGCGTGGAGAGGCTACACATACCCTTTCACGCCCCCACACCATGTAGTCTAAGTGGGAGGGGCATCACACATGAAGTGTCCGGGTATCCCTCCATCACACCAATTGCAACCGGCCACCTGGACTACCTGCACACCACCACTCGTAAACTTCTCTCACCGGCGGGACCACCCGTGAAGCATCCGCGTACCTTGCATCTCTTTTTCTTTCCTCTGCAGGGCCGGCTCAATAGTGTTGCTAACCCAAGCTAGGACTTCCCCCCCCCCCCCCCCCCCTTGAAAATAGGGTCTCCATTTGGTAAAAATCAATATATTGTATATAATTATTATACAAAAAAAGTAGTTTAAGCGATATAAATTTTATCTCAAACATATTTATACACACGCAATATAACTTTTTTAAACTTGATCAACGATAATGTTTTTAGTACATTATTGACGGTCTTAAGTTTGAGAAATATGGAGGGTTTGTATCAAAGAGTTTTAGTCTTTTTGAAAAGGGCCTCAACGTTTTAGTTCGTTTAATTTGTGCTTCTAAAAATGTTAAGCCGGCCCTATTCCTCTGCATTTGTTTCTCTCTCCTATGAGGTAGAGGGGTACCAGGTGCGACCACCCTAACATTTAAACGCTTCTATGCATATGATTTCAACTTTGTACTTAATTGTCACGCTTTTGATCCCTGAAATAAACGTCTGATAAGAAGACTGAACAACACAAATATCTGAAAGATTGAGCGAACTGTGTCGTCACATTCGGATCAATTATACAACTTTATATTTACTAAATTTACCAGTTGGTGAAAAGTGAGTCAAGGTGTGAATGTGAAGCAAATTAATTTGTCAAAGGAATCTAAACTGATAAAAATGGTCGAAAAAGGACATGACGTAGAAAAAGGAAGACGAGAAAAGGATGCATGAAATCTGAGGGTATGATTGTCCTTAACTTTTATTTTGCAAAGTCATCCCTTGAAAAAGACCTTAGGGTCAATTTCGGCCCTACTGAATTTCATGGTTTTGTTTGGTAAAATGAGCAGCCATTTTCGGGAAAATGTATTTTTGTGATAATTATTTCCAATAATTATAAAAAATGTCAGAATATGATTCTTTCACTTGTTTTACCGCCTCACTTTTTGTTCTTGTTTTTTCATGCAATTTAAATTGTACATTTGTCTTTTCTAAAAGAATATATGGTTGGTTATATTTATATGTAGATGTAGATGATTTTCATGTCCCCAAGCAGAGATGTGAAAAAAACCGGTTCGAGGGACGACCTAGAATGAAAGCAAAACCGGTAGACACAACCTGAAACCGTAGATCTTGATTCCTCTCCTAGAAACTGGTTTCAAACCAAGCCGAACCGGTAAAGAAACAATCAAAGCTGGTTTGAACACCAAATGAATCGGTAAAAAACACGCCAACAAACCGACTGAACCCAAACTAGTTTGAAACGAAAACCAGATTGGACTTTTTTGTTGACCAACCCAAATTCAGTTGAAACCAAACCAATTTAGGGTTACAATTTACAAACTGATTTGTGCACCTCTATCCCTATGAGGACATCCTGATGGTAAATGGTTTAATGTACAACAAATAGGTTGAGAGTTCAAATTTAACAAATATATGTGTTATTTATTTATCCTAGTCGTTTATGTTATTTTATTTATATTTTTTTCGAATAGAAAGTATAATATCCTAAATTGTTCAATTTTGCTAACAATAAGAGCTGAATCTCACCAATTAAAAGGTACCACAACAATACGACTTAAAAAACATATAATCTCTGTATCTATATTGATAAACTAAAGCACTAAATTCTAGGGTCAAGTTATTCTACACAGTGTAACAAAATGAGAAGAGTGAGAATGATACAAAAAACACAATAGATAATGAAATATGACACAATAAGCCATAAAATATAACACAGTGCCGAAAAATATAACACAACGCTGAAGAAAAAAGACACAATAAATTGAAAAAATGACACAATGATGAAAATAAAAAAAAAACACAATGTTACATAAAAGACACAATGATATAACGTATATTCTAAAAACTACAAGCTAAAACCCCAAAAAACGAAGACCTAAAAACTAACATCGTAGGGTTCGATGAAGGTTCCAATGCCGCTCGAATGAGTTCAATCGGAGTCCATTTGATACCCTTTCTACGACTTCCTATTTTTTTTCACTATGTATTTCATCCTAACCCCTAAATCCTATATGGCACTCAAAGAGGCCATCATCTCCCCTTAGGTGTGTCGCGTAGCATCCTTTTCCTTATTAACATCCAAAAGTCTTTCTCTCTCATGTTTCCCCCACAATTTTAAAACGTTAATAAATTTTATATATGATATTTTTTAAAGAGTTACACCAAATTAACGAACGTTTTATTACCTTTCCAACGAGTACCATAATGTTATATAAAAAACGTAAAAAGTGACTTTTTTATGGGTTTGTTCATACAGGAAAAAAACACAATGTGTTCAGATAATTCATTAATCATGTCTAGACAAGTCACTAATCATGTTTAAACTAGGAATTATATTTTCATCAAGAGCATAATAGGTTATAACCACTCATTTTCAAAATAAAATAAAAAGTCACACCTTCAAGACCACCGTCTCAATCACACTATGCAATGGTTGTTTCTAGCTCTGCTCCTCATCCAAACATACATCTTCTTTTTAATATACATTTTAATTATTATTCATATGATTAAATTGTTGTTTTCTTATATTATAGTACATTAATTTCTATGTTATAACACATATTTTATCACTTCATATTAAATTTATGTATTCTGGAAAGATTTCGGGATATAATTTAGTTTGTATAAGCACTCTTGCAATTAAGTACATATTTAATATACCGGTTTATTTCATATTGATATAAAAGGCATCTATCTCATACTTTTTGACGAATAACTATAGTTTTTTAAGACATTCAAATGTGTGAATTATGAGTTTCATCTTACATGAGCCTCAATGGAAGTTTATGTTCTCTAATCTGAAAGTAAACCTATTCATTTTTTTTGGCATTTTCTGAGTAAAATCAAAACCTAAAGAATTTGAAAACCTCCCATATTGAAATATTTCCAATAATCATCCAACCTATCTATCAATAGGAAGGGTCTATGGTGGTAAGCATGTTCATAATTACAATATCATTCATTACTTAGATCATCTCTAACGCAAAACACCTTTCCCCTCTGTCTGTCTCCTTGCTTAGAGCCACCTCAGCTGCCCCACCCTTGTTCCCCTCCTCTGCAACGGACACTAGACCTGTGGTCCCCATCTCCCCTCTCACAACCACCCTTCTCTTGCTTCCCTTCTCTTTGGATCTTTTACCATCTCTCTCATCCAAGTCATCAAGCCACATCATCTCAGGCCATCAAGTGCGTTGACGAGTTCCCTTCTTCTCAAACGCTAGAGATACCCTTATCAAATTGTCACACAACTACTTATTAAGTTAATTTTTAACAGCACGATTCAACAAATTAGATAATAACCAACAAAACCCAACAATATATAGTTGATATTAACTATGGAACATGTAACTAACAATTTAGGTGAATTTGTTTCCCGTTGCTTCAGAATTAGAGTGAACGATGTTGAATTTAGATTAGGTAGATTCCGTGAAATAAGATAGATACTCTTGCAGTTTTTGTGACTTGGACCACACGTGGTGGTAAAGAAAATAAACCTGCCCCTCTCCACTTTGATTTCCTCAACAAAAACGAGGCATTTTCACGCCACTCTTAGGCGTGAAAAAAAATCACGCTTAACCCATTTTCTAAAGGAATACACCCCAAGGGGCGGTGTTCCGGGCATTTTCACACCCAATTCTTATGCCACTATGTCTTAGTTTTGTCTTTGATTCAGAACTCCATGAACAATGTTCATGTAATAAAAAGGTGTGCTAATTTATCAAAAGAGACGGTCTCTATGGTAAAAAGTTACCTATTACCATCGATGAGGAAGGTTCTTGTACAAATAGTTCTTATTCTTCAAATAGCTCTTAACGTGAGAAGTGAGGGGGGTGTTTTTGTATTTATTTATTTTTTTGAATCTTTTTTTATCATATTGTTAAACATGTATTTTAGTACTGAAATAAAAAAAAATTAGTGTAGAGTAATTACGTAATTACTCTGGTGTAAACTACTGTAATTACTCTAATGACGTAGTTACGCTAAATTTTTTTTTATTTTTTATATTACTTATCTAAAAAACATGTCTAAGCAGATGGAATTTTTTTAAAACTACTCATGTTTAGTATGTTAAGCCCATTTGTATGTGATTTTTACTCTACCACCGATTATATTAACATATGTGTAGTAGTACACTAACGGCTAGCGAACACACGAACTTTGTTTTCTAAGGCTGACTTGCTAAGTTGTTTCAGTCGGGTTTCTTTTAACTAGGTGTCTGAATTTTCGGTTCGGGACTGGCAGGTAGTAAAGTTGCGAAGTGGACAGAAGCAAAAGCAAATCACAATCAAGTAAAAGCAAAACTGCAGGTCGCAAGAGCAAGGATCGTGGTCAATTGTTATTCATAGATAGCGTGAGACTAGGTGAATCGCTAGTATTTCAGCAATAGCTTTGGTCAATGAATAGTCAAATAGATGAACTATTGTGCTAACTTATGGTCATGAGCGAAGGATATAAATGGCTAGGGTGTGCCCCGGCTCCCCTGTTATTTTGCGCAGTAGTACAAATTTATGTGTATCTCCTTCGAAAATTTTATACGTATTGAATCCGGCCACCTCTGAATTTCATCTTGTGATTTTTAGCTCCCTTTGTAATTTTGTTTAAGTTTCGCCATGGTTGATGAAATAACCTTTCACTAATTAGAAAAATGGGTAATTTGTAAAATGGGCTTTTTAGGGTTGTTTTATTTCAAAAGATTTTTTTTAACTAATTAATAACTTTCATTCCAGGACAAAGAAAATTACATCAAGATAATAAGCAGGCGGGCAACAAGCTGCGCCGCCACCCCTTTCTGAATAGCAAATCCTAATCTACTAAAAACGTAATCATGTCCACCTGAAGCTGAGACACTACTATAAATAACCCACTGGACCCTGGTTAGGAAACGGTTCATGTCATATTTTTTAATTGGTTAAAA
Source organism: Ambrosia artemisiifolia (assembly GCA_032199755.1). Taxonomy (NCBI): domain Eukaryota; kingdom Viridiplantae; phylum Streptophyta; class Magnoliopsida; order Asterales; family Asteraceae; genus Ambrosia; species Ambrosia artemisiifolia. The sequence continues at coordinate 53,196,842 of CM063520.1, forward strand.
AGCTATGTAAAGATGTTTGGATACGGGGGAAATAATTCTTTTCATATAAAGAAAGTAAATCACTTTTTTTTTGAAAGGCTAACTTCATTAAAACACAAACAGACCGGGGAATTCCAAGACGGAAAAACCCCTAAGTCAAATTACAATACATCAAAAGAAAAATCTCTCCATCTCTTCCAATCCAATCCCCCACTAGAACCCTTACTACAAAACCATAAGTAAGACAAGGATTTAACATCCGCAACTAACTCAACCACATTCCTGTTTTTCTGACTGAAGATCTTTTCATTTCTCGCTTTCCAGATCCGCCAGCATGTGACCACAATAATCCCGGTTAAAATCTCTTTTCTTCTTTTAGCCCAACCCAATTGATTCACCACCTCGATTAAGTCTTTGACCGAGAATAAGAAAATAGGAGGAACCCGGACCCAGTTGGCAATAGCCTGCCAGACACCTGTCGCTAACCCACAAGCTGTAAAGACGTGGTCAGCGCTCTCGTCTTCTACACCGCAAAACGCACACGTGCTATCTCCAATCACAATGTTCCTATTTCGTAACGCCTCTTTAGTAGGAATTCTATCTAGAAAAAGCCTCCACATAAAAACACTACACTTCAAAGGAACCCACTTACACCACATAAACTTAGTGTCGTCCCGGTTCGCCTCCACCCGATCCCTGCTCAGCCACTGTTTCGCAGAATGGACCGAGAAATCAACCGGCCCATTATCGTACCAGGCCCACTTGTCTCTACCACTGCCCACTTGCTGGCCCACTAACAGACTGTGACACTCGATCAGCTCCTCCAACTCTTGGGCCGTTTCTGGTTGAGTCCGCCAAGCCCAAATCCCCAACCCAGCCCTCTGGTCAACTCCAATTTTATCAGCCACCTTGCACATTCTATTTGCTTCAAGCCTGAACAACCTCGGATAGGCATTCTTCAACGGGGTATTCGACACCCAAGGATCTATCCAAAAACTAATATCCAAACCATTTCCCACCACACCTCGAATCATGGAAATACCACTAGAGTCCCCTACCTTCATTTTCTTGCAAACGTTAACCAAACGAGACCACGTACCCGGAATACTAGCTTTACAAGGATACGTCTCCCACTGTCTTGTAGAGCCGTGAATACCGTCAACAACCCGACGCCACAATGCCTCTCCTTCCACTCTATATCTCCACAACCATTTCAATAAAAAAGCATTGTTGCTTTCAACCAACCGACCAAGCCCCAACCCCCCACATTTTTTAGGGATAGTGACTTTATCCCACGCCACCCAATGCATTTTTCTAATGTCCTCGTTACCACCCCATAAAAATCTTTTAATCAAACTCTCCAACCTCAATATCACCGCATTAGGAGCCTTGTACAACGAGAAATAATAGGAAGGTAAGCTTTCCAATACGGATTTAATCAACACTAACCGACCTCCTATCGAAAGCACCTTGGATTTCCACTTAGTAAGTCTTTGCGTGAATACTTTTACCACCGGGTCCCAGTTAGTGATCCTACCCATATTTGCCCCCACCAGAATACCAAGATACTTGAACGGAGTGGTGCCAGAACAACAACCCAGAAAACGAGCCATATCCGAAACCTCTTCCATCTCTTTTCCCATACCAAACAGCGTAGATTTATGGATGTTAATTCTAAGGCCCGAACATAAGTGAAACACTCTAAGCAACCGCCGCAAAGAATCAAAATTGTTATTCGACCACTCACCCATGATTATAGCATCGTCCGCGTAAAATAAATGCGATAGAACCACACCATTATTCGGAAGCTGGATACCATCGAACGACCCCATATCACAAGCCTTCCTCATCAAACCTGCAAGAGCCTCCATAACAATAATAAATAAAAAAGGAGATATGGGATCTCCTTGGCGCATACCCTTCTCACACGAAAACTCAAAAGTAGGAGCCCCATTTACTAACACCGAGGACCTGGCTGACGACAGAATACCCATAATCCACTTGCACCAAACTTCGGGAAACCTCATCTGCCTCATAATAGAAATTAAGAACTCCCAATTTATATTATCGTAGGCTTTGGCGAAGTCGATCTTGAACATAAATAACTCCTTACCACATCTTCGAGCCCAAGACAACAACTCGCTAATAATAATAGGACCATCAAGAATGTAACGACCAGCTATGAACGCCGATTGAGTTTCCGAAATAAGACTATCCATCACCTTTCTAAGCCGATTGGCAAGCACTTTAGAAATAATCTTACTCACAACTCCAATCAAATTTATCGGTCGGTACTCTCCAAGATCCACCGGGTCCTTTGTTTTTGGCACCAAGGTGATGAAAGAAGAACCCGCTCCCCTGCTAATAACTCCTGTTTCAGCGAATTCTTTAAAAATCTGTAAAAAATCACCTGAAAACAGAGACCAATAATTTTTAATAAAACGAAAGTTAAAACCATCTGGCCCCGGCGCTTTATCACTCCCGCAATCCCAAACCGCTTCCTTAATTTCTTTTTCTAGAAACGGACCAATCAACCCATCTGCCTCTACAGAAGTTAGAGTCTTGATATCATGAATAACGATGGTAGGCCTGATCTTAATGTCTTCAACAAACTTATCTCTGAAAAACCGAAACACCTCTCTTTTAATCTCTTGAGGCTTCGTCACCCAGTCACCTTTAATTAACAATCCAGGAATAGAGTTAGAGACCCGACGCGAATTAATAACTCCATGAAAGAACGATGAATTCGCATCACCCTCCTTCGCCCACTTGAGCCTGGATTTTTGCTTGAGATCCCGAATTTTGAACATATCCAATTCCTTCAACCTTTTCGTTACCTCTTCATACACCCAAGCTTCCGCTTCAGACAAGTCCCTAGACTCTAAAATCTTTTCTAAATCTGCAAGCTCACTTCGCAGACTTGACTCTTCTTCTTTCTCAATAGCCGCCATCTTATAATGCCAAGTCTTTATATTGTCTCGCAACCTCTTAAACATTTTCATAGCTTTGACATCGGCCGGACCTTCCTGACCCATCGAAGCCAGCGAATCCGCCACCACCTTATCCAACCCCTCTCTATTGAGCCACGAGTTGTAGAAACGGAACGGTTTGGCGCCAAAGTTTTTTGACTCAATCTTTAACAATAAAGGATAATGATCCGATTCAACCTTATCCAATACGCGATACTCCGCATTGCACCATTTATTCAAAAACGACCAAGAAACGAACACCCGGTCAATGCGACTAAGCTTGTTACCGGAAAGGAAAGTGAACCTCCTACCACGAAGCGAATACTCATGCAACCCGGTTTCTTCTAAGAATTCATTAAACTCTTTAGACGCTCCTTCGTGATACTTAGAGTTCCTACGCTCCAACCGATCTCTAACACAATTGAAGTCACCTGCCACAATCCACAACTCCCCGTCATCCAAACCTAACGCTTTGATATCATTCCACACCCGGCGTTTATCAACCAACTTCTGCGGACAATAAACATTCACAAAAGACACCTTTTGACCATCATTCTTTAGAAAACCCGAGACCACAAGCATGAACCTACTCTTATGCACCGACGTCTTCACGAACACCTTGGAGTCCCAAACCGATAATAAACCCCCAGTCCGACCAACCGCATCGACAACTTCATAATCAAAGTCTCTAGGACCCCAAAACCTACTAACGTTCACACCCGCGAAAGATTGAAACTGAGTTTCCTGAACCATAAGAAATCCCACCTCATTTGCCACCTTCAAATTTTTTAACCAGTCACCTTTACTAACTGAACCCAGCCCTCGAATATTCCAGGTTAAACAATTCATGAGGAAACTTGTTGAAAACCTTCTTCGCTAACCAAATTACGAATAGCATATTCATACCGTTCAATGTTGACTGCCCCCAACGCATTTCCAAAAGTCATCGTAGCGTTCGTTTCATTAGCAATACCTATCCCATCATCTTCCACCATTTGGACACTGTCAACTTTATCAACAACCGGCGCCACACCAGATTCTTCCAAAGCATCCCTATTAACTGTTTCTTGAACCGTATGAGCCGCATTGTCACCATCTTGCACCACATAAATGAAGCGGTCAATATCGTATGGGTCATCACCTTCCCTAGTTCGCTTCTTAGGCCTTTCAAGACCCGTCGGGGAAGGCGACTTATCACATCTATTCTTCTTACGAAAACAGCCTCTTTTCTTCTTCTTGCTAGCCGATTGCTCTACACCATCTGGCAAACGAAAACCCAATTCATCAACCTTAAGCAACCCACCTTCTGCCGGCATACGTTCCTCCGTGTTAATACTAACATTCTCTACAACTGTTTGCGGCAATTCCTCCTCAACATGTTGCACCTGGACGGGTACCTCATCAGTTATAATTGGCACTTCCACGTCCTCAATATCCTCTTCTAAACACTCCGGTTCCCAATCCCCCACGTCTTCTTCGACAAGAATCGACATAGAGGACTCCTTCCACTTAACTTGGACAACATCATTTATCCGACCCTCTTGTTCACAAAGAATCCCCAATACCACATAAGATAAATTATTAACCGAATCTTCTAACTCCGCCGACTGTACCACTAGACCAAATTTGCCACCAATCATATCCAGGATCCCTTTATCATACAAGCATATCGGAAGGCCAGTGATCTTAACCCAAGCCAGACGTTCTTTGCTAAGAATCTGCCCCTCCCACTTCTGCATACTAGTGAAACAAGTCTTCCACACTTCTTGATCACGTAAAAACTTCTCCATGCATGACGTAGTCTCAAAACTCAACATAGCCCAAAGTCCCCCAACATACTTAATACCCACCTTATGCCATTCAACAAAGTGTAGCCAAGCCCTTAAGTTGTTGAGTTTATCTAAATCAATAACCTTTCCAACCAGAGCACAACCCATCCCCAACAGAGACCCCACATAACTTTCGTCCACCACTACTTCAATAACTTTGCCACTGTTTGCCGGTTCAACATTCAGTAAGGTGTCCCTAAACGACCTCCCGTCACCCCCTCCTTTACCAGTAATCACCTTCTCCACTACAGGTTCCACCTCTACCTCCATACTATCATTCACCTTTTTACCTTTATCAACCTTCACCGGAGTCCAACGACTACCCCCTTTCCAGTTTGTTTTTTCCCCATCCACAAATCGAGCCAACACAATAAACAGCTTATACGAACCCATCCAGACATCCTTCATCTCATTCTCTAAAGCAATCGGATCACGTACGTTCGCAAAAGAAACAAAACCAAAACGCTTACCGAGTTTGTCGTATTTCCTAGCGATGTACGTGTTCCGAATCAGACCAAAGCCTTTCATTGTATCGATCAAATCTTTCGAAGAACAACCTCCCGGCAGATTGGAGACAAAGAACTTGGTGATCACCTCCTCCGACAGCTTCGACGATTCCCCATGATAGCCTCGAGATCCTTTCCTAGACGTTGCATCGTACCATGTATCAACCTTGTACTTCTCCCTAGCCGCCATGTTGATTGGAAGAAAAAAAAACCTGCTCGCCGTCACGATCGCCTCCGAGAAGTTCGGAGCTCCTAGAAAGTAAATCACTTAATATCAATAAAAGTTATTGTGCCTATTTATTATTTTTTTCAAAGCTTATTATTGAACTGAAACCCCATATGGAAGAACTGAAATGTTACTGTGCCTATTTTATTATTTTTTCAAAGCTTATTATTGAACTGAAACCCCATATGGAAGATCAGTTATGAAGTACGATCGAGGATCCCACAAAATTATTGACTATAAACAATAATTCAATAAGAATGTGATAAATATTAATATATAAAATAACAAACAACACTTGCATAATATAAATCAAGATTCATTTTAATTACACTTTTCATTAATCTTGATCAAATTATGCATAGGCATGTCGATACTCTTAAAGTTTTGTGGTCATAACAAATTAAGTTATTTAAAGACATTTAAGGTGTGCTAGGTTGTAACAGGATGAGTTATACCTTAAAAAAGTGTGTTTTTTTACCTATTTAATCTTTGCAAAACGAGTGGCTAATGTTAGGTTAGGTAATGAGCTATATGGGGTCTTGGTTTAAACGAGTCTTTTTTAAAAGATGAATCGGAATTAAATAATTTTAACTTTGTCGTGTTGGAAGATAAAAATCCTAACTTGAAAATTAGAATCTAGCAGGTTTAACTTGTCTTGGTTTTTATTTCACCAAACAAAAACTAACTGGGTTTAATCCATTGAAATAAAAACCAATTCAAGTTGGGTTTGTTAGATTCAAGTTTTCAAGTTTGGATTATTGTCTCTCAACCCGACAAAGTTGGGATTATTTAATTCCAATTCCCCCTTTGAAAACAATAATATTAAAATCGGTTGACCCATGATGAGTAGGTGTGACCGGTAATGATGGGTAGGTGCATGGGCGCATCTTCTTAGGAGCGGGAGGGGGCGCCCGACCCCCTAAAATTTCCGCTTAAAAGTTCTGATTATAAAGTATCCGTATAGAATTTTTTTGGTATTATACAGTTCCGACCCCTCCGTAACCGGTGACTTCCGACCCCCGAAATTTTCACTCAAGCTCTACCACTAAGTAGGTGGTAATGACAGCCAGTGTTGATGTAACATCTGGCCTCTCTCACCACCAATGTTGTCCGCTTTGCCCCGATGGGTTGCCCATCCAGAGCTCACGGATTTGCTTTTGGTTGCTCCAGTGGAGACTTCCCAAGAGGTCACTCATCCTGGTACTGCTCCCACCTGAGCACGCTTAACTGTGGAGTTCTCCTCTCATCCACTAGCATTAAGCCCAAAACGCGTTGGTGATTTAATAGGCTTTGGATTACATATGAACCAAGGATCTCTCCTGGCCACGACCGATGTGGGATTTGCCTAAGGTGTCATACAATGGTCCATGTTAATCTTCTCAGAAATCAGTACTGTTACAATCACCCCCCCCCCCCCCCCCCCCTTAGGGACTCATCGTCCTCGATGAGGTTTGCCCCACCATCCCGAACGGCACAGGAGTGGCTCTGATACCATTATGTAACATCCGGCCCATCTCATCACCAATATTGCCCGCTTTGCCCTGATGGGTTGCCCATCCAGAGCTCACGGATTTGCGTTTGGTTGCTCCAGTGGAGACTTCCCAGGAGGTCACCCATCCTGGTACTGCTCCCACCTGAGCACGCTTAACTGTGGAGTTCTCCTCTCATCCACTAGCATTAAGCCCAAAACGCGTTGGTGATTTAAGAGGCTTTGGATTACTTATGAACCAAGGATCTCTTCTGGCCACGACCAATGTGGAATTTGCGTAAGGTGTCATACAATGGTCCATGTTAATCTTCTCAGAAATCAGTACTGTTACAGTTGATATGTGTGTGGTCCATTTGGACCCGATCTAGAGTATCAATTTCTCATGCATGACTATTTAAGCCTAGTAAAACGTGTGGCTAGTGTTAGGTTAGCTAACGAGATAAAGTGGGTTTTGGTTTAAACGAGTCTTTTAGAAGAAAAAAATAATATTAAAATCGGTTCAATTATGATGAGTAGGTGATGGTGGCAACGGAAGCACGCCACGACAACGATGAGTAGGCGGTGATGGTAGCCAGTGGTGATATGTGTGTGGTCCATTTGGACCCAATCTAGATTATCAGTTTTCTTAGGGCATGTGTAGTGGAGGGGGGTTAAAGGGCGTTATGGGGATTAAAATATTAAAAAGTAATAGAAGGGGGTTATGGGGCGTTATGGAAAAAGAGGGTGTAGTGGGAAGGGGCGTTATGGAGCTTTATAAATGATTGGGTAATAATTGTTTTTTATTGTTTTATTATTATTATTATTATTATTATTATTATTATTATTATTATTCCTCTACCTTCCAAACACACAGACACCACAGATCCCCTAATCTTCTTCCTTCATAATCTCTCTCTCTCCAAAATCAAGAAACACCAACCCACTTCCCAGATCCATCAAGTTACCAACTTTCTCCGGCGACACCATCTTCTCCGGTGACACCCTTCTTCGGCGACACTTTTCTTCTTCTTCTCTGGCGACACACACACAGACACAATAACAACAACAACAATAATAATAATAATATAATAATCATTGTTAGTGCATAATGCTCGTTATGTACAAAACGCTCAAGCCCAAAACGCCCCCAGAGCGCCCGGGGGGCGGTGTTCCCCGGCGCTATGGGGCTAAAACGCCTCTCAAAACGCTCGACTACACATCCTCTTATGCATGACTCATTTTAGCGTATTATATAATTTGATAGGGATTCAAATGAGAATCTACATCTTCTCTCCTTTCCTTCCTTCATCACCATGCTTCCTCTCGGCTTAGGTGGGTTTGCTGTCACTAGATTTGCTTCATTGTCGACAAGAAAACCAATGATATTGTCCAAAATACAATTATTTAACACAAAGGGCACACACGCATGTTTATTAAATTTTTTTTTTTAATTTTTAAGAAAGATACATGAAAGTGCCTACGTTGTTTGACTATATTTGGAGTTTGGAGCTACGTAGGTGTGTATACATGAATTTGAAGAGTATATAGCCAAAACCATTCATGTGGTTTGGTGGGTTTCGTCAGTCCGGCCCAAAACGAAACTAATTGCCTAAACAATCCAGTAGTTTGACGAAATACGTCAAAACAATCCATTTTTTTAACAGGGTTAACTCAACCTAGTCACTACTAGAAAAGTTGTCATTTGCTACATAAGTTTCATATGGAAAAATATGCATAACAAATTTTGACAAAGTTGCTACACATTTGTGACGACAACAAAACTCAAAATCTTTAAACAAATTTGTTACACAATAGGGACAAATACTTAGGAAATGCGTACGAAATACATCGCAAATTTCCCACACCATATTTTCGTAGGAATACATTGAAAAATGCGTAATAAATGACTAATAAGGAATGAAGCATAAAGCTGAAGACGACTATTAAATAATAAAGCATAATTTTAAGTTTCATGTGTTTTTGTTAGTTTATGATAGTTTTATATCATCTTTTTAATTGTTTAAATTTGTATAAAATTAATTTGTTGCATTCAATGTGGATTGTAATAAATTTTATACACATATGTTCTTTTATGTTGTTACACCAACCCAAAATTAACGTGATAATTATTTGAGTTTAACTCATTTACTAATTCAATATCTAACCCATGTTAAATCTGGAAATCATGAAAAAAAAATCTCGTGTAACTTATGTAACATTAAATTTCTTTATGTATGCAACAATACTAGTATAATCATGAAAAAAAATCTCGGTTAATAAATGATATTAACAAATCTGAAAATTTAAATTAGTATGAGAGAGAAAGTTGTAGAGAGAAAAGCATGAGAGAGAACGTTTGTGAGATGAAAGGTAGAGAGATAAAGTTGGTGAGGGAAATGTGTAGAGTGAAAGTCAAAAATTAAAAGAGATACGACTAAAACGTATGAGACAGAATGTGAAAAGATGAAGAGAGAATTGGGGGTAATTTTACTATACTACCCTTTTGTGTGATGATGATGACTTTTAGGAATAGATCACTACTATTCATGTCAATAATTAATGTATGAGATAGAGTTTATTGAGTTCACAAATTTATAAGGTTTTCGATTTAACCTTGCCCTATATATATTTGTATATTAGGGGAAAGTTAATTTGAGAACACATAGATTTCTTGCGAATCACGATAATGCTATCTAAAACCATTCAAATTCAAAATTTCTTTTACAATTATCTTTATTATTAAAAATACAATCTCAAAAACACAATTTACTCGTCAGATTTAAACGTATACAAAATAAATTGTTTTTACACATGTGTAAAAGTTAATTTTAGAGTGTTTTTGCAAAAAAAAAAAGATGAATTATTTGAAAAGAAAATTGATTTTTTTAATGTTGGGTTTAAATTATAATGTGGTTTGTATTAAAAAAAATGTAAGACCCTAACCCGTAAACACGCGATTAACATTAAAACATACGGGCTTTGGTCTTAATGAATAACACTCCTGATTTAGAACTTTGATATTTATGAAATCCAACCCATTGTGATTTCTACATTATAGGTCCCAACAAATTTTATAATTAAAATTACTAAAAACATGTACTAAAGCTTGCGTTTTAATCGGGAATTTCAAATGCGGAAGCTAGTTGAGCGTTCGGGTGTGTTCGGTTCTTCTCGCGGCTTGATCTTTGCTCTGGAAGTCCCACCACGTGAATACCTAGCACCATTACACAAAGAATGGTTAGTGAATTGTCAATAATACATTTAGACTAACATGATTTTCGTTACACATTGATACGGAACGAATTAGGCCAAACGGCCCCATTTCAAAAGAGTAAACTGCTGCACTTTTCAGCGTAGCAGCTGTTCGGGTTGATTTTTACCCTTCTAAACCCATAATCTGACTTCGACTTTCAAATAATAAATGTTCTTCGTTCAAATACCTTTCCAGGCATATAAAGAACACCTCCTAACGATTTTTCTATGATTTTATATGAATTTTTGAAGTCAGGAGAGCTTAGGTAACAAAAAACAATCTTGGCTCGTCACGTAGCGCGACCAATATAGCCTCTCCCCGTCGCGTAGCGCGACGGGGTGTTTTTCACATAATCTTTGCAACTTTTGCTGTATTACATGCCTTAGCCAAATTTCCAACCTTTTCAAGATTTTTCACCCATTTTGGCTAAGTTAAGGTCCCTACACTTAGGACCTATTCTCATATCCTATTTTCAATTCCAAACCTTTGTCCAAAACCGAATTCACCCTCAATTTATACTTCCGTTCGGTTAAGAATGTTTTTACCCAAATCAACCCGTTAAGGCTCTGGGCTATACAAAACCCTTTTTGGCCATTCAAAAAGCATAGCATTCATATTGTTAACTCGTTGGACTCTTGTTTAACTAAAAACATCATTCGGATTTTGTCGTTAAGACCCGGTTCTTAGAATCAACCTTTGGTAATCTTTTAAATTCCCAAAATGCCCCTTATAGCTAAATCTTTCAATTTAGCCATTCATGGCGACACTTCTTGTTTCATATCCATTGTCTTTGACTCAATAACTTGTTTAAAAACCTCTAAGTTCTTCCGAACTTAGATTTCCACCTTTTTTTCAAGATTTCTCCTATTTAATCAATTCTAAGCGCATTAGCGCGCATTAGACATAGTTATGGAAATAACTTACTTGGTTGACACCCACACTTCATGTGAGTAGCTTTATTACCCATGTTGCTTCGCCCGAAGGCGTTTAATTAGCTACGGACTTACCGGGTGTCCTGGACCCATATCCATACCTTGTGCTTATCCTCCATGATTCTTAGTATCAAGCGTGCATGCGCAAGTGAATTTACCCGCGTGCTTTCTAGATAGACACATTAATTTCTCGGAACTCAAATGATAATACTTTGCCATTTGATCTGTTTAACCTCATGAATATCAATGCTTGGAATACAAGCATCAAGTGTTAGACTCACATGGTGAGGACATCACCATTTGACCCGTTTAGACTCATAGTTCATAATACTATGTTACCCAAGTTTTTATTATGGTTCAAGTGACACTAACTTGACCCATTTAACATCATGTTTAACGGCTTCATTCAAATGATTTCGTTTGGATTAAAACATCATTTTTCACATATCTTTATTAATTGACCCGTTTGATGGATTTCACCATTTGGTCATAACTCATTGTCTCGATTAAGGTCATAAACCACGTTTTGTATTGAGTGCACATAAGGCGACCCATTAATAGCTTCTACCCCTTGGGGTTTATCTTTATTACACACTCAAGATTTAAGACTAATGTTTACAACAATTAAACTATGTTATATTACATTGGTGTAAGTAAAACTTACCTTGTATTCATTCTCATTTACTTGCACTTTAAGCTCATATCCGCTTGACCCGTTTTGTTCATTGATCCATTCCTTCCAAGCTTGCACATAGCTTGACAAGATCAACCTTCACTATACTCATAAGATTAGTTCAGTTAGTCATCATATCCAATAACTAACACATCTCATGAGTTTATTCACACCATCATATCACTTTCCCAATTATCATTGGGCTATATTTTTCATGTATGGTGTGATCTATCTTTTAAACATGTGTTTCACATTTTATATGCGGGTAATTCCATGATTACCCAAATCAAGTTATCACCTCAATTTGCAAACAAGAGTATTGAGGCGTTTCATCAAACACTTGGTGTGCACCCACCAAATTCAATTGATTTTTATGAGCTTAAGTTTGGCCAAAACATACCCATTTACCTAATAATCATCATATTATGTTATTTAGACTTTTTAGCCTAAATTCCTCATTACAACAACTCCTAAGAGTTAACTAAATCATTAAACATAGATGGTTTCAACCTAGAGGTTAAACCCCAATTTTCACATATTTACATAACCATATGACTAGAATCAAACATACATGTAGAATGTGATTCGTAAGCAATTTAGGTATGATTAAGGCTCCCTAAAGCTAGAGAAACCTCCAACAACTTATAATCTCACGTTTTTGACAAAACCCTAGATTTTCACCATGATCAAAAATGAATTTAACATCAATTTCTACCAAATAAAAGGTACCTTGATCTCTATCAAGCCTTAGCTAGATGAGCCGTTTCTTGCTAAAGCATCTAAAAGCCCCTTGATTTGGCTTGGATTTGACATTGTTCTTGTGTTTTAGGGTTTGGTTGTTGGAGAAGATGATCTCCTGATCATCACACGACACACACACATTTTTGTGTGTGTTTATATTGTTTTATTATTAATAATAAAACTCAATTTATTATTTTGGCGATCATGGTCCCTCAAGTTTAGTCTCAAGTTCGTTTTCATATAAAACTAACTAATTAAGTTAGTTTCTAATATGATGTGTTCATTTATATAATTAATATCATAACTAGGTTATTTCCATAGTAGAAAGTAACCCTTCTCGTTACGTTCAAAGCCTCGATTTGTTGTTTCGCTAATCACGCCTAACGGCATAATTAAGCGAAATGGGTTTTGGAGCGTTTCAAAAAATTTGTTTGTTCTCACAATATTTAGTGTTATAAAGATAACCGTCCTTTCTCTCTCACTCTCTCTCTCTCTATATATATATATATATATATATATATATATATATATATAGGATGAAGTTCCTGTACAAAGGGGGTGTTTTGTGAGAAGTGTAAAAAGCAATTATGTTCATTAGATGAGATTAATCTAGGGTGGAGATTAAATGGATGGCAATCTTGTAATTAGTGTGTTAATTACAATTATTGATTAGCTGTTTTGGGGGTATAATTGTTAAATTACCATGATTTTAAATTAAAAAAACAAGAAGTCGTCCATTAACCACCCCCCCCCCCCCCAAAAAAAAAAATCGGAAACAACGATCTCATTATTTATGGATTTCATACAAAGATTTTGTTGCTTGTATGGTTTTGTTCATTGTTTCTTGATAAGGTGTTTTCTAATCATATGTTAATTGATTGTCCATCTTTAGTGTGTTTTATCTTCATTGGTCAATGACTGTATTATTAAAGCGTGTTTTATACTCATTGTTTAGTTGGGTGCTTAATACGTATGTTGAACCAATTACCTAAACCTATGGTGTGTTCATTGTTTCTTAATGAGGTATTTTATGATAATATTTTTTTCCATTTTAGCGCATTTTATCATCATGATTAAGTCATTGTTTATTAACATGTGCTTTGTAATAACTGTTTAGTTGGGTTGTTAATAAAGATGTGTTTTATGTTTAGTGTTCGTTAATAATGGAATGTGAATATAAAACACAATCTGTTTTCGCTGTGTTGTTATACATGAACATAAAAGAAAATGTATTCTTATAAACACCTTTTAATGTCTTCATGTAACATCATCAGCCAAGGTCATCAGCCATTGAATTATCCATCTCATAATTCTTATAAAACACCATATGATGTATTCTTGTAACATCATCAACAATTGAATTATCCATCCCAAAAGTACAAAACACACACACACACATATAGGATTAGGATCCTATGAGAACAAGCTTGAGTTGAGAGAACCGTGAGAACTCCGACGTAAAATGTGAATTTAAAAAAAAAATTACACACTGATGTAAAAACGGGTAACTCTGCCGTAAAAAAATGATTTTTTTTAAATTTACGATGGTTTTACACTGGTGTATAAAAACAGGCCCATTTATGTAAAACATATAAGTAAATTAATATTTTATTCAATATTTTATTATGCTTTAATTTACAACCACAAATTCATTATTAAATAAAATAAGTGTGTGGATATAAAGTGAGTTCCTAAGTTCTCTCAACTCAACCTTATTCTCGTTTTACCCTTTCCCTATATATGTGTGTGTGTGTGTGTGAGAGAGAGAGAGAGAGGGGGGGAGTGGGAGTTGATGATGAGGTAATGATGGGAGGCATGTGAGACCGCTACTCCCTTTTTTCATGTGAGTGGGTCACACGACGTGATACCTACATGGTAAAAAAGTGCATGCGACCATAGTGTAACCACCACAAATGGTATAAGACCATGTGTTGTGGCTCACTTTAAGCACAAAGATTATCCTATAATATCATGCCAACTGGACGCTGACATGGCACAAGATAAAGCTTCTGCTGAAGTCACTTGACCCTGTCGTGGCTCACCATGAGCGATGGCTTTATCCAGTTTTTTATTTTTGTTTAGAAGACAAATTAAATAATTAAGACTTTCGAATAATCCCCCAGATACTGTGCACTTTGTCCGTAAAGCCATAAATTTTCCTATTGAGACTTCCATAGAACGATAGTTGTCACCCGTTTGTTGACGGAATCTACTCACAATCGTGCTCCAAAAAAGTTTTCGTAGTCTCATGTCCACCTTGAAATGTGGTAATTAATATAACTGTTGACCAATGCGACTTCTTCCTCCACACTCCAACGTTGTACCGGGATTGAGTTTTATGGGTGCGGGATTTGGTTTAGATTTGGGTTTTCGTTTACCAATTAGGTGATTAATATATAAAAAGAATGATAATATGAATGTATGTGTAGTGGTTTGGTTTAAAAAACGAAGTGGGTGGAGATGAAATACATATAGAGAGAATTTTTTTTTAAACATCTGACCGTTGTCAAATATATATTAATTGTGGCCAACGGTATTTTTTTAAATATTTCACGCTAGCTCATACGAGCCGGCTCGTTTGTGTTAACTCGCGGGCACGGTAACATGTGGTTGTTGTGGTTTTCGCGAGCCATATGGCTCGGCTAAACCATAGTTAACGTGTGGTTGTTTGTGTTCGCTCACCGGCACGGACAGTATATAACTAAATCGATATTGGCACGTGCGACTGACAAGGGATAGGGTGGTTGTGTGCGAGGTTGTGGGGATTACAGGATCCGACCATCCACACTGGAACTCTACTTCAACATGTGTCATGTTTCTTCTTCCCTTCCACTCAATTTTAAAATTAAAATGTTATAGTACGCTAATAATTTAGTTAATCAAATTATATTTTATCGACAATACTTTTTGTGATAATATAAATAAAACTAGACATACGATTTCCACAAAGCTAAAATAAATTAGAGGATGTTGATGTTTTAACACTTATGTCTCTAGGTTTATCGTATCATTTATCAATTAACAAAGGGACATTCTCGTTTAATTTGTATCGGCTTGATTTTATTTATAATACTAGCTAATTACCCCGGGAAGGTCCCGGGGTTGAAAAATTTAAAACCTAATCGGCTAAACAATCACTTAATAAGTAAGTTGTAACAGTTCAAAAACTTATCACATGATTCATATCTCTCTAATCTCCCATATTCAATAATTGCATGTTTATAGAACTAAACAATCACTAAACTACCTTTTACAAATGTCAAACAAACACAACATGCTCAAAATTGCTCTCTTTTCTAAGTTTATTACTCTTCAGATTTCAAATCAAATCAAATGAACTTCATTACATACTATATGGGTAATCTAAGAACTACAAAATCGTAACTAAAAACTGTTTTCTGATTAGCATTCTTAAATATTTGGATTTCAGCTGAACTAATACGACCCTTTATATAATTAGCTTAATGAAATAAAAGGAATCCTAATTGAACTAAAGAACATGAAGAAGTCGAGGAAATTACAAACATGTCAAAAAAAATCCAAACGAAAGTAAAAGGCTCCAAACCAATCATAATCTCTAGTTTTGTTCATTGGTAAATTGGTCCATGCAGTTAAGTGGAGCCTAAGCTTGACTTCTGATTGTCCGTCGGTGGCCTAGGCGCAGAGCTGGACGGGTGGAACCTGAAGTTTAAGTCCCAAAATCCCAATTCGGAGTCGATTCAATTTCCAGTGCAGCTGTCAAGATTCAAAAACTGAAACTGAATACAATACCATCTTCACATTAACAGACACTTCAATTCATCATCAATAACATATAAACAGGAACCATAAAAAGTTAAAGAAGCTTACCTGCTGGTGCATTAAACTTGAAACAATTTCCATCCACAACAATCGGCAGCGGCCTTAATAAATGCTGAGGTGTATACTGAAACTGAATACAATACCATCCTCACATTTAAAAACCCTTCAATTCATCATAAATAACATATAATCAGGAACCATAAAAAGTTAAAGAAGCTTACCTCAAGTATAAACACATAATCACATATCATCAATTAAGGGAAAGGCATATCAAACTTGACCAACATATCCATTTTAAAGATGTAACAAAATATAATTCGTGAGTTGAAAAAGTATGTAATCAAACGCTATCATAGGTCATGCTTCTTAAGAATGACAATGTAGTTCACTAACCTGTCCATCGCGGTAGGCGTCTCTTCAAAAGCTTGCTATCTTTTCTTTATTTCAATCACCTCATGTCTATTGACTCGGGTCTTTGGTTCGTAAGCACCACTGTCGTCCTCTACAATTTATATAAGATAAAGGTCAAAATTAGTTAAAGTATACGTTAACTAAGACCAACTTAGAAGTCAAGAAAATTGTCAAATTGCTACCAGTCGACATTAAAGAACCAGTGAACCATACTTCATATTAAAACACATTTTGATTCACATGCTTCATTATCCCACGGTAACACCTACAAATAAATTCAGAAATTCACACAAATATAAATGTGATTAATGTTTTAACAATTAATTAAACCTTGTGAAAAAAAAAAGATCAAGAGCACCATGAAACTAAAGCCATCGATCAAGTGCATGTTGCCACTGTATAACCGTCAATCGATCGCTCTATAAGATAAATAATAAAAATTTAGTTAAAATAGTATTAGTTTAATGTCATGAATACAATAAAATAGTTATAAAAGAAATAAGATGAGCGATTGGAACCTACGATTGTGCAAAACATTGATACAAATAAAGAAACCCAGATACCTATTTACTTTGAACAGCTAGATTTCCCAATGCATAAAGGGTCAAACAACGTGTAACAAACTCTGGTGTAGTATACCAATAAATTAAATTATTACCAACAAAACATAACTTTTACTAACATACCAACTATATATGGACTTCAAGTGATTGAATTCAGCTCGTCTAATCCCCTTTTCCACCTCTAAACAAAATAGATATACTTGCAAAAGTAAGCTTTGCCAATCGAACCCAAAAATAGTTGTAGTTACGATCTTTCTCCAGTTTGTTGAAAATTAGCGTTCAACATCACCAATGGCATTTTCTACTCATAGAGACCCTTTATTTCCCTGTAATTAGCCAAGCCCTTCATCCTTACAATTCCCAATGAGTTATATACAAATGAATGAACATTAATGAACACATACGTGAAGAAAAAGTCCTGCTGCGGAGATGGTGATCTAATCGCATGGCTTGTTGAACTTTAAACTGCACGGTTCCTCAAAAGTTGATGGCCTAAGAGGTCTCATCGCTTCTTCCACCCGAAAAACTCATAAATATTAATTCAATTTAATGTTAAAATAAGCATATAAATTACATATAGTCAGTTGGTACATACTTCTGTGTTAACATTAGCATCAACTTTTTTGGACTTTAACCATGTGTATATGTGATCATAGTATAAGCTTTGCAGCACCAAGATTATTGTACTTATTGTGTAAAGTTGTGTTCAATAAACATGATTTAATATTATAATATGATTAAGAACATGAACATGTCCTAAATATAATAAATCCAAAATTTACCCACTAATACATAGATAGTTCAATTATCACCAGTTCACCACTAAGATGGTATAATCTACACCAAAGAAAAAATTAGCAAAAAAATTAAAATACTAAATTTAAGCATTAAACCACTAAAAAGATATTTTACCCTTCTTCAAGACATTCAAATTCAAGGGTAGCTTTATCAGTCTTTATCTTGCATATAATATCACCAACCTCAATCTATAAGATGGAGTAAAAAAAGATTCAGACTTGTAAATATCAGATCAACCCTCAATGCCAACGTAAACAGATTTTATTAAATAGGACTAACCTTGTCACCTTCCTTTTTCCTCCACCTCGCACTATTACCCTGGTCACACATCGGCGCTGGTTTGACTACCGAAGTGAGAGTAAGAATCGAAGTAATAATCGGTGCAGGCTTGCAAACCATCAATTCTTCATCCACACCATTAAAAGCAAGCAGTCCTCCCTACAAACTACACACAATTGCTTAGTAAATATTATTAATAAATAACACATGTACATAATTCATCATCATTATTTCAATATCCTAAAAAAACAAAAAAAACAAAAAAATTTCACAAAAGTAACATAAATTATAAAAACAAAGCATTAAGTCATTAATGGTGTGAGGAGCTCAAATACACAATACACAGCTTACGTTATGCATCCTTAGATATGAAAACATCAAATTTTACCAGAGAATTCTAGAAACAATAAAACTATGCTTCAATGATTACTCGTTTTAAACATGGTTCATAATCTTTTTATTATAAAAATAACAATTTCGCCTATCTCTCTATCTATAATAATAATAATAATAATAATAATAATAATAATAAAAAAAACACCAAATTTCCTTATGTGATGATTTTTCTTTGGAGAATGACGTGCAGGGAAAGTCCACTCTCTTGAAGCTTCTTGCTTCCAGGAAACCCTAACAAATGCTTAAACCCAAAATTGAAGACAGTTAATTTTTTAAAATTAGAAGAAGCGAGAAGAGATTAAAGGAAACGTTATCGGGATTTAGATATTGACGTCGGTGGTGATTATTTTGGACGGAAAATAGCTGTATTAGATCCAAAGAGGAGATGGAAGATATGGGGTGAGAGGAGCTAGGGTTTGAGTTTAGGAAAACTGAAGATTATTTGAGAGGTGAGAGAGAGACGTGAGAGAATGAGAAGAGAGAATGAGGAGGCAGATGATGAATAGGATGATATTTTAGGGTTTCAGTCTTTTGATTTCTTTTTAATTAAAAAACAAAATAATTGAAAAACACCAAAACCTTTCAATTAGAATGCCACGTGGCGATTTCAAGGGGGGTTAAAGGAACCAATGGACGACACGTCAGCAAAAGGGCTTTTTTTTTATATATATATATAGATTCTTAAATGTTGGAATTAAAAAGTTGACACAAGTCAATTATATTTATTTAAACCTAAATTTTTACTACTAAATATCATCTAATCTGCTTACACTTACGAAGATTTAAACTCATACTATACTTATTATGAAGGGCAATCATCAATACCACTAGACCGTAGATAAATAACCCAACTTTTGGATTGGTTTTGTGTGGATTGTATGTCCGGATTTTTTCCCGCTAGTTCCTTGCTAGCTATATAATAAAAGTTTTGCTGTTAAAAAAAAGCACCAAAATAATAACCAAAGCTTTTATGAGTTAAACTCAAGGGGGATCAAGGAGAAGCAAGAATCTATAGTTTTTAATGAGGTTTCGTGATTTGTGCTTAATTACATTATTAATAATTGTCACACCCTCAAATTTCCACATGCGGAGTTCTACCGCGAGGCGTGTGATACACCAGGATCCAAGTCAACGGTCACAATAAACGACGTCTAAATGTAAAAACATACGTAAACAAAACCATGCATAAGATTTAAAAACCATCATTTGAAAGCGCGGAAGCGTATAAGTTTACAAGAGTCAAAAGTAATCCGAAAACATAAGTTTAAGAGTTTAACATTCCAAAGAAAACATGCATAAATGATCCTAGACGCGAGACGACTCCAGTGCGACTCTGTGCGCCTAGATGACAGCTGCTACCTTAGCGACCTGAGAAAACATGCTAAAAACGTCAGTATAAAATACTGGTGAGTTCACATGTTTTTAAGGAAAATGTTTCACGAGCTTTTGAAAGAACTATCATGTTACTACTGACTGAAGAAAATACTTGTTTGACGTTTAGACTCTAAGACGAACCAATCAACGAACTATCGTTAACACGACCAACGCACTATCGTTTACCACGACTAACGAACTATCCAAATATGTCCAACGAACTGTCACCCCGTGGTCAACGAACTGTGCATTCACAATTAACGAACTACCGCCACAACGGTCAACGAACTATCACAACGTAAGCCACATACACATAGAACATAAGGAAACGTACAACCAACCCAGCATAACATGATCTTTTCAAACCGAAGTACTAAGCATGTTTCTCCCCCGAAAACGAAAACAGTAAAGAGTGGGGCCGTGAAACTCACCTTAGGTTGCGTCTTCTGTTAAATAGATAAACCGTTTATGTGATATGATAGCCCCAACTAGTGGCGACCTATCATAAGATACGCGTTAAGTTAGACTAATAACCCGTCGGGTTCATTAGTCCCTAAGTCCAGTCCATGACCATTATGTGTCCGAAAAGCGTGTTTGACCGATAACCAGACTACGTAAGACAAGACAACACTCGACATCCCATTGGTGACCCGACATTCCACGTGTTCATCTCATACTCAAACATACACAAATCATGCAACTTAGTACTTAACATGTGTTAAAGTTCAACTAGTCTAACACATAGGTCAAATAACGCACAAACAAGTCCAAACACGTGTTACTATGATACTAGGCATGTCACGGGGTTCCTATCATGTTCCTAGGTGTCAAATCGGGTTTCGGTATGTCAAAATACACTTATAATAGCATTACACTCGATTAGGAACTTAGCATGCTATTAGGAAAAGTCAACATGTGATTAGGGATGGTCAACAGGCAATTACAGAGGCTAATCGCCCCTTACTATAGGCGATTAGGCCTATCCATGTGCATTTTAGGCGATTATGGTCATAAGGTATGCAATTCAGGGCTTAACTAGTGATTAGGATCACAATTGCATGAAATGAAGGCAATTATGCCCCCAATCGCCTATATGCATGCGATTAGGACCCCTTATCAGGCGATTGGGCTCCCAATCGCCTATAGCATAGGCGATTAGGGTCCCCAATCGCCTTCAGCAGAGCTGTTCCGGTTTTTCGCGCGTTTAACCTTCCAAATCAGATCCGGAACATGTGTAAACACCCAATAACAATCCTAACACATTAACAAACATATTTCAAGCAAAACCCCTAAGTTTTCATCATTCTAACAGTCCCGAATGCGAGCGTTTTCCCAAAATAGCAACTTAACATGTAACATCACATCAACATGCAAGAACTTGCCCTAAATAGCAAATATCCAGGTTTAATCACATAACCACGTTGTCCGATAGTATCCTACTGTTCTAGCATCATCCTAAAGCAAACCCTAACATCACATAATCAACAACACACCTCATAGCATCCTTAATCATTCAAAATCATTCAAATGGGTCAAAACATCTAACTTCAACAATACACAACCAAAACCATGCAAACTCCTAGAACATCATCATACTAACTTGTAACAGCCATAAACATCTTAATAACACAAAAACAATCATGATTCAATCCTAAAAATCCTATCTTTAAACACAAATAACACATATAACACACATAAAGGTGTGGGTTTGTTTAAAAACGGTTTTAAATGGATTTTCAAAGACAAAAACATTTATAAGTCAGGTCTGGACGTTTAGGGAGGAAAATATAATCATTTAAAGGTTTGGGTTTGAAGAACACACCTTGAATTTAAGAGGAAATGATGGAATAAACTTGGAAATGGTTGTTTTGATGTAAAAACGAGTTCCAGAGAGCGTTTGTGTGTTGGTATGGGTTATGGGACGGCTAGGGTTGCATAAATGGTGTTTTGGAGGTCAAGGGTGGTATTTATAGGCGTTTCTAGTCGTCAGGTGCAGTATAGGCGATTATGCAGCTTTATCAGGCGATTAGGGCTGCTAATCGCCTTCACTAGCATGCGATTAGCCCCCAATCGCGTATAAGAATGCCTAATCGCCTAAAATAAGATGCTAATCGCCCTCATGAAGGCGATTAGGGCCTCCTAATCGCCCTCAGGGCCTGGTCCATGGTATTTTGCGCGTTAAACTCCGTTTTAACATACGTTAACATGTTTTCACATACCGACAAGTCACATAATGATTATAAACACATAATACATGGAAATAAACATGTTCACACTCGTTCACCAATTCTCGGGACTCGAGACTTGCGTGTGTTAAAACCCCAACGGTGTACGACTCGACTCGACTGACCCTGTTATGTGTGACGTATGCGCGACTCGCTAAGGTAGACTTACTAAGTTTTCAAAAAGTTAGTTACCGGAATTTGCCGGGTGTCACAATAATGATTACATGAAGTGTGGCAAGGCGTTACATCTTTGTGCTATGGATGTTGTGGCTAATGATTAAAAGTTTCATGCATAATAGGGAATTTTCTTTGGGTTGCGAGTGACTAGCCGCGAGCCACAAAACATTTCACGTGGATCACTCGAACCATAACACCCTTCAACGAGGCAAGGCGCGAGCGAGTAGCCATTAGTGCACTCGCGTCTGTTAGCGAGACAAAAGTAGCCGTTGGCAGCCACTAGTCGTTAGCCAACGGCTAGTTGGCCTATTTAAATACAAAAAATTACTATTTTTATTCACAAAACAATCAAATACAATATACATTTTTCAAACTACACTTCAAAAATCAAGCAAACAAAAAATGGACTCTTCACAATGGCAAGGATGCTACCAACCCGCTATGGAATTCCTTGAGGAAGAAGAGTATGATGTTAGTCCAATGAACGAAATCGAAGTTAACCTTAGCCAAATGCCACCACTTTCACTTTCAATGACGAGGACGAGTAGTTTAGTAGTTTATTATTATTTTTTTTTTGTCTTTTTAATTTTTTTTATTGATGAAAAATTTATGTTTATTATTTAATTTGTGTTACAAATTTAAATATTATAAATTTAAAATAACAAAGTCTAAAAAAGAAAAAAACTGGATAAAGCTGATGCTCACCTCTAGCCACAACACCATCATGCTAGTGAGCAGCAGCTTTATCACCCTGCCAACTGGGCGCTTAAGTGGCTCAATATGAGAGGATAAAGCCATTGCTCACCTCTAGCCACAACAAATAGTCTTAGAATATGGAAAACTAAAGGACTGATTTTTGAACCTACAGAAAACTAATAAAAAATGCAGGGTTACGGATAGGGTTCTTAACGTTGTATTACTTACTAGTTTATTCGAACCATGCTTCTTTCGTGTTCGTGCAACCATGTTGAAATTAAAATCAAAACTTGGATTGATCTTAGAATCGTGATACCCACTACCAGATTATACCTTTTGATCGTACACATCAAAGATTCACTCGGATTAGACTAAAAGAAATTAGACAAGAACGATTTAGATTTGTTTGAGATGTAAGTCCCTACCCTCCGTACGTTTTTTGTTGTGTGTCAACCAAGTTTTGTGCGTACTGTATTTTCTAAAACATCGGATCCCCTTTTTTCATTTTTTTTTGGATCAAAACCATACCAAACATGTACAATTAATCGGACCTAGGCCCAATAGTTGAATAATTTGATTTTTTTGTTTCTCAGTTGGCGTTGATTAGTCCGACCCAAAGTTGTTTTATATTAACATGCACATCTATATATATATATACTAGTAGAAAACCCGCACGATGCGGCGGGGCCGACAATTTACGAAACTCATTTTTAATGTGTTTATCAATCATCTCATAAATATATTGTATGGTATTCATATTAGTCGGAATTGCCTTCTTCGCGTTGTGGCGTACATTTGGTCGGTCGATTTTGGTGTTGCCCGGTATTAACAATAATTTAACCCTATAACGTATTTATTGTTTTAAGTATTAGTACAAAGTAAATTTATGGTACATACCATGCATTATAGCAACTTGCCGTCGTTTATATACTTTATATTGTTAATTCATAGAAAAATAGGTAACTTCTATAAAAATTGGTGTTAAAAGTAACCTATTTGCAAAGAAGAAGAAAAAAAAATAAGAATTGGGTGTCCCACATCGTTGCTCGAATGTTAACTGAATCGTAATTGAATTACCCTGCCTCAAATAACCGATCGATGGCTGCGGTGGTAGACAATTTACAATGTTTACTCGTTTTCTTTCAATTTATCAATCGTCTCATGAAACATTTTACATTACTTAAGTTAGACTAATAAAAGAGTTTTGGTTCATAAGTTCCTTTGAACTCGGTTGTCTAATGACATTTTGCCTGCTTTTTTCTATTCTAAAGATGACGACGTTGAATGAAGATGGAAAGTGGTGAGAATGTAATAACGAATTAACCTTGCTCTCTATGCTAAAGAATTGTCCGATTAAGGTATTGGGAATTGTTTTTATTTTTAAACATATCCTGGTATCAAGTACCAAACCTTTTCGCCAATGACCCCCAGCTCAGTTGGGGAGAGGTAGGAGGGTTTACTTCTTAGTAAGGTTCCCGCCCGGGGAGGTACGCGGTTCGAATCCCAGGGCCAGCAAAAATACACCCCTTGACGTTGAAAGGGCTTATGCCCTCAGGGACGATGCGGAAGGGGATTCGAAACGGGGGTACCGAGGTGATGTCCTTAGCCGATCTAAAAAAAAGTAACAAACCTTTTCGCTTAAAAGGTGTTCAACTAAAATTTTTGTTGTTCAACTAAAATTTTTTGTACCAAATTGTTGGTAGACTTTTGTGCTATTTGCAAATAGTGAAATGCTACAGCAAATCATGGTATCAAGAACCAAACATTTTTGCTTGGAAGATACAATCTTGCTACGGTTTTTATGACTTAATATACTTTTATTATGACTTTATATAATTTATTTTATTATCATATACAACCACTACAATGACAACAAATGTTTGTGAATATAGTAATTTTGTTGGAGTATCAACATTTTGACGGACCTTTAAAAAGGCTAACAGAAAAAAAACGGAAAAAAGAAAATAAGCGTGCAAATGACTAATGACAATAAAAACCAAAATATAAAAATCATGGAGTTTAGGGTAAACATATTTACCCAAACTTGAGTTAATGATATTGGCGGTATTGTTCTACTCAAACTTGAAAAATAAACGACAATTATACAATAAACGATAGCATTTCGGAAGAAGGTGAGTAGAGCATTTCAGCAACCCTTTCTCTTGTTTGACTCTTTCCCACTAACCATATAAGGAACTCTTGCATGTTGAGGCCTATGAAAGGGACAAAAGTAAAATGCAAATTAAAGGTAAAAAAAATTACAAATTCAAAGCAAAAAATGGGTCTGAAGGATTTGGTGCTTTATCGATTTGATTTCCAGTTGGTTTATCTTGAAAGTTGAAAGTGACTGGTCATTTGAAGTGAAAAAGACAAAAAGAAATACAGGTTAGAAGCCTCAAATGGGTTTGAAGAATTTAGGTAAAGCAAAAGTTTGAACACAAAAACCTTAAACACATTCAAATTTTTATCTTTAACCGGTTGGAAGAAAATAACATAGAAACCATAAATTAAAATCATTAGAAAAATAAAAGATGGAGCAAATCTCAGTTTCAACATAAAGTGAACTGCATTAACGATTTCCCCATCTACCGATAGGGGAAGTATAGGGAGGAAACCCTCCAAAATGGAAAAACCCCAAGAAACCCAACACTTGGTCCATATTATGCCACATCACCCATTATATTATAATATTCTATAATATTCAAATGGGCAATATAGACATTTCCACTACCCCTTTTTCTCTCTCCCTATATAAATTGTTTCCCCCCTCTCTCTCCTCATTTTATTTTCAAATTCAAATCAGATAATAGCTTCCTCTCTCTACCCTCCCCTCTATTTGTCTCTCTCTAGAACCACCACCACCACCATCACCACCACCACTACCGCCACCACCACCACTACCGCCGCCACCACCACCACCACTTCTCCACTGTTGTTCAAACGAAACGGAGTTCAAACGAAACAGAGCAGCCCTGTTCAGTCGATGCTTCTTCACTCCTGTTCAATCGATGCTTCTTCACTGTTTTACTTTTTTTTTATTCATGGCGATAATCCAAGGCCAGATGTTAGTTTATATTCGGTTAATGGTGGTAAGGTATCAAAGTTTTTTTTAATTCATGACGATAATCGATGCTTCTTTCTTTTGTTCGTCAATATCCCCATATTTTCAATAAACTCTGTTTTCTTTGCTATCATAGATCCATATATATTTTTATTCAATTGTTATTTTTAACAGTCATGGATAATAAAATAGATTGAAGTTGCTTTGTAAGTGAGTTTCGTTCATTCTTGTTTTTACTGATATGTTTTATTGTTTTTAGAATAATGATAATAAAAATTTTGGCTTATTATTTTTTATAATTTCTCTAAGTTTGACGTGAGGAGTGTCTCTGTATATGTGAGGAGTGTTTTTTTGACAAAAAATTCATTTCAACAACATATAAATCTCATTTTGAAAGTCACATGTTTCTTTTTTTTTCGTTGTTATCATTGTTTTTAAGATATTAATATCTTTTGATTTTTTTTAGAATAATAATAATAACATTTTTTTAAAATAATAATAAGTTGTTACGTTTTGATTTGTGAGTTTTGTGTTACGTTTTGATTTTGGTAGGTTTTGGGTTTTGTTAGAAAAATAATGATAACAGTTTTGGGGATAGTTTTTGTTTGCATACCAAGTGTTTGATCAAATGCTTGAATGAAGAAAAAAAAACTTATGTTAACCTTTTTGATTTTTTTGATTTTTATTATTTTGTTTATGTTAGATTGTTATTGGATTGGGGACATAAGGTTGATAAATCAGATGTAATTGATAAATAAATGTGCACTCTGCTTACGTTAGTATATGCTAACACAGGTTAGTGATGTCCCATTATGTTTTTAAGGATCCCAAACTAACATATGTATCTGTTTCAGTGTTGGTTTTCACGAGTAGGCAAAAACTTTATGTTAACCTTTTTGATTTTTTTTTATTATAATTTTTTTTATGTTAGATTGTTATTGGATTGGGCACATGAGGTTGATAGATCGCATGTGATTGATGAATAAATGTGTAGTCGTTTTATGTTAGTATATGTTAACACATGTTAGTGATGTCCCATTATGTGTTTGAGGATTCCGACTAACATGTGTATCTATTCCAGTGTTCGTTTTTCACGAGTAGGCTATTGGAAAAAGGCGGCGTTGGTGATGTGGCTGTGGTAAGTGATGTTTTTTTTTATAAAGATCTAAATTTTTAATCTTTTGGTGAATAGGGTGTTTAAATAATTTTTGTATTCTATTTAATAATTTTTTGGCAAGTGAAATTGTTATGAACTTGTATAGGGTGCATGTCTAGTTTTTGCGGTTTGAGTCTTGTATGCTCACACACGTTAGTGATGCTAACACGTGCTAGCATATGCCCAACTAACAGTTGTTAGGGTCAATGACATACGTTATTTTTCAGTAAACATGTGTTTTAGAATACGCTAAAACATACGTTATTTCAGTAAAACATATGTTTTAGAATACATTACACATGTCAGTGATGTCTCATTATGTCCCACTAACATGTGTTTAGGGTTCATTATGTCCCACTAACATGTGTATCTGTTTCAGTGTCGGTTTTCACGAGTAGGCCATTGTGTCTTTTTATTATATTATATATTTCATGAATATGAGGATAATTTTTTGGTATATGGATTTAGATTTTTTAAATTTATTATTGTTGGATTTCAAACCCTGTTAATCGTATTTGAGTAGTTGTATTAACATAGTTCTAAAATTGAGTATGATACACTTGGCACTGCAGATTTGGTGTTGTTTATACACATGTTAGTGATGCTAACAGACGCTAGTATATGTCTAACTAACAGGTGTTAGGGTTCATATGACATACGTTAGTATATGCCCAACTAACATGTGTTAGTGTTCATATGTCATACGTTATTTCAGTAAAACATATGTTTTAGAATACACTACACGTGTCAGTGATGTTTCATTATGTGTTTTGGAGAGCCTAACTAACACGTGTTATCTTTTTTTTTGTAGGTAAAGAGATGTTTTTCTGTTAAAGATGAAGATGGGTATCAAGAACGAAGAATAGCTAGATCTTTTTTATGTTGTTATCATAGTTTTTTATCATTCGCAAATAATTATGTTTGTATGAAAAAGTTTTTTGATACATTTTTAGTGTTGACTGTAATGAGCGTTTTTATCATTTCTTAATTAAATATACATTTTATATGTTCTTTTTATTTTGTTCTTTTTAGTATATGTCTGTTAACACATGTTAGCGATGTGTCACACGAGGTCAGAATTTTTTATCACAGCACTAACGTATGTTAATATCAGTGCTGGAAAGTGCCATAAAGTAGGAGAGAGATGATTTGACAAGTGTCAAATCAACCTTTTTAAACCTAGGATTCAGAAAAAAGTGTCATAAAGTAAGATTACCTTAATGCCCTTATTCCTATTTTTTATTATATTGGCCCACTTGCTTTAGAATATTATATACAAATTAATTATGGACCATTGATCAAACATGATCAATGGTCCTAATAGAGTTTCTAGGGTTTTTTCATTATTTGAGGTTTCCATATTAGCCACCCCCTATATATATATAAAAGAAAGCATATATGCCCATTGAGAGTGCCACGTGGCTTAATAATTGAGTGTTTTTGGTGTTTTTGAGTATTTTTCTAAATTTATCTCTCTATCTCTTAATTCTCAATTACTAAAATTAAATTGAGTTATTTTAGGAAAAAAGAATTTAAAAACAAATTTAAATTTTTCTCTCTTATCTTCCTCCCATAATTTTTAAACATAAATATGTTTTATATTCGAGAATTTTTAAATAAAAAAATTACACCAAATTAACGAGCGTTTTATTATCTTTCCAACGAGTACCATAGTGCTATATAAAAACGAAAAAAAAAACGACTATTTTTTGTGAGGTTATATTCACACAGAAAAAAACACAATTATGTTTAAGTTATTTACTCTTTTGGTGATTTGAGTTTTCTTTTTTTTTTATCATTTTTTATTAAATCATATTAAATTTTTCAACCCCGGGACCTTCCCGGGGTAATCGGCTAGTTTATAAATATGAATTTCAAATACGAACCGATAAAAAGCCTGATCTTATTAAATTAAAACGAGCATGTACCCTCACATCTCCTAACTCGGTTAATTTTAATAAGATTAATTTGGTTGACATGTTAATCCAATATCACAAAAGTATATTGATAGCACTAAAATTACCAACACTTAACAGAAATAACGGAATAGTTCTGCGATAGAATAAGTTTAGAATCCTAGCGTCTACGAATGAAAATATGAATATGAATTGGTGGCAGAGGAATTGAAACAAGTCAATCTTTCGGAAGGCGAAACTGTTCTAGGTGGGCGAACGATTTGTTAGGAGAATTTACAGTTCACTCACTTAAATCGTTGATTGAAGCAAAGTTGTTTAATCAAGACAACTTCAGTAGATATGGGAAGTAGCTCTGTAAAGGGATTACTGCAATTTTCGAAGTCTCTCCAAGGAAATAAGGTTTACAAAAACTGATGCATTCTATTATTTGACAACCTTGCGGTTCATGTGGAAGGCAAAAGAACGAGAGAATTTTCAATCAATATGCAAAAGAATCCAAAGAAAATCCTGGACGGAATAAAGAAGAACACATTAATATGGCTTAAAAATAGGGCGAGATTCAATATGGTAGACTGGAACGCGTGGTGCAATTTTGATTTTATTTCCTATCTGTGTAACGGTGTTCTAGCATCTTGCTTGAACTGACTTTTCCTCAGTTGAAAGGCAAAATAAAGTTGAAGCAAGAGTTCGATTGTTCACGAAATGGTTTTAAATGGTCATTATTGTTTATTTTCATTAATATATTTATCTTATAAAATTCCACTATAGTTAAAAACAAAATTATTCAAATCTTCATAGAAAACACTTAACAATCATAAATTCATAATCATGGCTAAGGTAGGTTATCCAAACTAAAAATAATCAACAGTTTCTTGTCGATAGTAATAGTGTTTCTATGCAAAGTTTTTAATGGCTAAAGGAAATTCATTAAAACGTAGGAAAAGTCGGTTCAAGCAAGATGCTAGAACACCGTTACACAGATAGGAAATAAAATCAAAATTGCACCACGCGTTCCAGTCTACCAGATTGAATCTCGCCCTATTTTTAGGCCATATTAATGTGTTCTTTATTCCATCCATGATTTTCTTCGAATTCTTTTGCATATTGATTGAAAATTCTCTCGTTCTTTTTCCTTCCACATGAACCACAAGGTTGTCAAATAATAGAATGCATCAGTTTTTATAAACCTTATTTATTTGGAGAGACTTCGAAAATTGCAGTAGTCCCTTCACAGAACTACCCATATCTACTGAAATATTAAACCATGCCTTGACTGATTTGCAGACCATTGTGTCTAGATGTATGTAAACAACGTGCATGGTCAAGTAAAACATAAAGTTCTCTACCGAGTGTCATTTTTGTTGGAATTTTATCTAGCCCTGCTCTTTCTATCATAAAATTTAACTGGGATCCATTTCATCGAATCAAACACGAAGTTGTCTTGATTAAAAAACTTTGCTTCGATCAGAGGCGGAGCCAGGATTTCATGATAAGGGGGGCTTAGATTATTGGAGTGAGCGTTAAGGGGGGTTTGATACAATTTTATTGAATTTTAACCTTAAAAACAGAGGGGCTTGATACAATTTTATCGAATTTTTAACTTAAAAACTTAACAAATTTGGGCCATGGGGGGGGGGGGGGGGGGGGGCTTGATACCCCTCAGTCCCCCCTAACTCCGCCTCTGGCTTCGATCAACTATTTAAGTGAGTGAACTGTAAAATCTCCTGACAAATTATTCGCCCACCTTGAACAGTTTGCGCCTTCTGAAAGATCAACTTGTTTTATTTCCTCTAGCACTAATTCATATTCATAATTTCATTTGTAGACACTAGGATTCTAAACTTATTCTATCGCAGAGCTGTTCCGTTATTTTGTTAAGTGTTGGTAATTTTAGTGTTATCAAATATACTTTTGTGATATTGGATTAACAGGTCAACCAAATTAATCTTATTAAAAATTAATCGAGTTAAGAGATGCAGGAGTGCAGGATCGTTTGAATTTAATAAGATTAGGCGTTTTATCGGTTCGTATTTGAAAATCATATTTATAAATGGGCCTGTTAATATAAAACGACTTTGGGTCTGACTAATCAACGTCAAGTTGCTTGATGGTCTAAATTTAATGATTGGTGTTTGTGTGCTTGTGTCCAACTAAGAAAAAAAAAATAAATTATTCAACTATTGGGCCTTGGTCCGATTAATTGTACATGTTTGGTATGGATCTGATCCAAAAATGAAAAGGGGATCCGATGTTTTAGAAAATACAGTACGCACAAAACTTGGTTGACACACAACAAAAAACGTACGGACGGTAGGGTTACATCTCAAACAAATCGAAATCGTTCTTGTCTAATTTCTTTTAGTCTAGTCCGGTTGAATCTTTGATGTGTACGATCAAAAGGTATAATCTGGTAATGGGTATCACGATAAGATCAATCCAAGTTTTAATTTTAATTTCAACATGGTTGCCTGAACAGGAAAGAAGCATGGTTCGAATAAATTAGTAAGTAATACAACATTAAGAACACTATCCGCAACCCTGCATTTTAGTCTTAAATTGATCCAAAATGTATAATGGTGAATTTGTTGTTGTAGGGTCAATGGTGGTTTCAATTGAGCCATTTTTTACCAACTTAGAAATTGGTGTAGAAGCTTATTACAATAACATCAAATCTGGTAAACTCACCCATAGCCAAGCTATTAATTGGGTCAAAAAAACGATGGGATGTTGAAATTTCACCTTTCATCCATAACTTACTGAAATGACTCATATGATCCGTAATGTTTACTAACTAAACAAACCAACTCAAACTCGTTTTCACCATTGCGATCCCTATTGTTCACTTATTAAACAAGCCAACTTAAACTCGTTTTCATCCCTACCCGCGAATACACAAACTGTCCTGAACTTATTATACACCAAAAAATTTCATTAGACAAAATCACAAAATGAAGCAAAAGCTCTGTTGACTAAGTCAACTGTTAAATTCAGCAAAATATCCGGCCCATCAACTTCATGATCTAAATTTACCAAACATCAAACTTGGGTTAAGCAATTTATATTTCCCACTGATTGACTTTTGATAACTTAGGAAAACTCAAACACTACAGAGCGTGTCAAAACCCACCTCCCTATGTACCGAACGTACCCCCTCTTGTGATAGGAATATTATTTTTTAGTGGGGAAGGGGCCAAGGGGTTCGCCAATGTTGTGACTTGTAAAATGGAACCAACGTAATTGAATAAAAAATTCATCCGTGTGTGTGTGTATATATATATATTATAAAAAAGTAAACTTGAGATGTTACATGTATTCGGTCAATGTAATAGGTTTTAACTTCAGTTTCATAGTTCTGCTAATTCCCACAAGAAGTGACCCATTTGTCATTTGAAACTTTGAAAAACTTAAATTTATGACCACAAAGGTTGTGACTAACTTTGTAAACAAAATCACTAAAGCGTTGGGGTATACTTTAACCCTCCTTAACTCCACATAGGTTCCATATCACTCACTTTCTCCTATTTCACTTCACATCACCTTAAGAAAATGGTTTAAGTCTATTAACTCCATCTAAAACTATTGTTTTAGCGGTTTTTGTTTTAAAAAAAGAAACAAAATTAATTAAATTTGTTAACACTATGTTAACATGTTAACATATAGTCCTTTTAACGCCCCTTAATACAAGAGGGGAGTGGTGTACAACATCGGTTAACATGCCATGTCACTGTTAACGCCCCAAATGTTAGAGTATACCCCAAGGCCTAATATGACAATCTGGGTCATTTAACAGTCACTATCACAAAGTTTTCCAATTAATCAAATGTTGACTAGCATTAACAATTAAACGTCTTTATAAATAATTATAAAAATGTGCAAATAATTTGATGTTACAAACAAAATTTCATTTAATTCCCACTCTACATCAAATTTGACAAAAACTCACCTCAAGTCAACTATCGACCTCAATGAAATAAACTACCAATTTCCTGAGTTTAATTATGCAAATTGACACACATGGCCCATCAGATTTCTTTTTATTAGTCAATTTAACCCGAATTTGAGTTTAGTAAATTTCAACCCCACTTTTTATCTGTTTTGTCACGTAGGTCACCCAAAAAACAACATTTTTTCACAGCTAAAAGTTTAGGATATCATTTCATAAATAACTTTTTATAGCTGAATGATAGGAAAACGGGCAACAAGTTACGCTGCAACTCCCTTAGCCCAAATTAAATAGCCTACAAAATAAATTCCATTTTTATTGAATAATATCTAGATAATAAAATTACAATTGGACTTTAACATGTTACACAACCATAGAATAGTATGAAAGGAAGGAAAAAGATGAACATAAATGGTTGAAAAGACAAAACAATTCAATACAATTACTAATCTTGATTTGTTTACTCATTTGACCCGTTTCCATTCTAACTATGTTGAAGGTGCTTTCTATCGTGGTAACAAACAGTTCAGTGCACTCATAAATTTTTTTATTTTTTTTTGGGGGGGGGGGGGGGGGGGGGGGGGGGGTTCTAAAAGTAAAAAAGGAGTTTTTCTATGAAAGTAAGAGTGTCACCAAAACAAATGTAAAGGAAGGAACACTTACCTCTTATCTGCAGACTTGACAAGAGCATAAAACCTGTGAAGCTGTTGCCAATGGTACCAGAAACGACCAATTTTGGGTCGAGAGACCATCTTACATTCAATGATTAGAAAAGTTCCAACTAGAAACATATATCCTTTTGCACCTGCAAATACATTTAACTCATATACAAGAAATCACATGCTTTCAAGAGCCCCAAGGGGAAATAAGCATCAGTAGCAGTGACATCCAACAGACTTAAAACTTATATTGAGCTGGAAATATGACGAACTCTACAAAAGGTACCGCGTATGCCAAGTCATGGTATTTTAATCAATTTGGAAAATAGACAGGTAGGCTTGCACGAGCGTGCCTCGAGTTCACATATGACTGTTGCTATGATAAATCGAGTTAATAAAATGTTATGTAACCTTAGGGTAAGCAAATTAAGAGGATAATGCACAAACTTAACTTTATTTAACAACAATCTAATCTAATCAACTCCTAGCTATAAACCACTGTCCACCACCAGACTCAAACCCTCGACCCCTTGGGAAGAGGGCACCATTTAAACACTTGGATACCGTTAAGCCAAATGCCCTTTATAGCATAAACACTAGAACGAACATTGTGATAGTACTTAAAGATAACATAAGTACCAGCTGCAAAAGCTACATATCCGAAAAAAAAAAATTGCAGTTCTATAACTACAAAACATGATGATTATTGCTGATCAACACCTAATGCTAACTTAATTCGAAAAACTAGCTTGATCCAATCAATCAACATGAACACTGTTATCAAATTCCCATTCATTTAAACCCTCAAAACCGCGTAAACATCAAGAACGCGTAAAACATACTCGTTGAAGCCGATGATTCTCACACTCATACTTCAACAACATCAAATTAACCTTAATCAAACCTAACCAAATCCAACCACCAAAAACATATTCATAAACCATAATTCATAATTTTCATATCACTGTATCAATACAAACTTTGTAGTCCTTACAGTCTACATTTATAAAATATTATCTCTATCCGGTTTCGCCCCTCCTAATACCCCCCCCCCCCCCCAATTTAAATGTTCAAGTTCCGCCACTCCTTTGGCACCATAACCACCATCTCTCCATCACCTACCACCGCCGTAGCAAGCTCCGGCACCGTCTCTTCCGGCAACCTAAACCGCCACAAACCGAGCTTCATATCATCAACCCCACTATTAATATCACCACTGCCACGTGTCGTCCTCACAACAACTTTCAACACACCAGGACAGATCTCAATAACATGAGCAGCAATACGTGTACCCATATAATAATCATCATTTTCATCCGTACCCACAACAAATTTCAACGAATCGGAGGTTTCTTGGACCGTGACGTCAGCGTCTGAGTAGAATGGAAGCTCCAGGACTTTACTGAAGATGTGAGGCAGTCGACGGAGGTTCTTTTGTTTGTGTGGAACTGGATGGACCTTCATAGCTGTTTGTTGCACAGATCTTTATACAGATTGAAAGAAGTGTGTGTGTGTGTGTGTGTATTGATATGGTGTATGTATATATTAATATATTGGAAGTTTGTGAAAAGGAGAGGGGAGAAAAGGCTAGGAATGAAGTTCCATGAAAGTTACAGGTAAGATTGGAGAAGGTAACAACAAAAGGGTAACAGTAGTTATTGTTTCTTGATACGCGTTAATTAAATATTTTGAAAGTGAAAAATCGAATTCACTTTTGCATACCGAGTGGTTTGTGTGCTACTCTAGATCGGCTTGAGATAAAACCTCAAAATAAGCTGAGTCAAGTTTGAGTTTAAAACAAAGCTCATTTGTTTATCTCTAGCTTGGTTTGTAAAGCTTGTCAGGCTCGTCGAGCCTTATCGAGCTTGAATGTAATATTAGTTTTGTTAATCTTTAATTATAGTTACCCCTCATTTAAAGTTTGTTTAGTAAACGAATTGAGACCGAACTTTAATTATCAAGCTCACGAGCCTAAACGAGCTTATTACTTATATTACTTTTATCTAATATATTAAATAATAAATGACCCGAGCTTAAGAAACTACCAACGAGCCGAGCTCGAGCTTTCATAAGTCAATCGAGCTCGAGCTCCGCTAGACTCGTTTGCACCCCTAGTAACAGATGAGGATGTTCACAATATGTTTTTTTGCGTTATACAGTGAACCAAACTATTAAGAATGAGTTTTTCATTTTTGCAAACTAAAACCAAACCATATAACAGTTTGATTCCGGTTTGGTTTCAGGCTTTAGACTCGTTAGGCCTTTTTACAAGATGTTCAAAATAAGGTATGAGATATATAAATAAAGTTATCCAAAATTTCATAGTTTTACTTTGTTATCGGGTTTTTTGAGAGACTCCAGTGAATGAATTAAAGTGGATAAGTTTAAAGAAGTTTTGGTTTTTTATGTCTAAATGTTTAATTAGCTTTTAGAGTGGGAAACTTAGATTCTTGTAGGGGTGCAAACAAGCCGAGCAGCTCGCGAGCTACTCGAGCTTGACTCGGTAAAAAGCTTAAAACGAGTCGAGCTTTATCGAGCCTGAGCTGAGCTTAAACTTAAAATAAAGGTCGCTAATTAATCAAGCCCGAGCCTGACAAGTGAAGCTCATCTGGCTCGTCGAGCCTTAGTCTAATATTAGTTTTATAATTTTATTAATATTTACCCCCTTATTTAAGCTTATTTACTTAATGAGACCGAGCCGAGCTTCATTTATCGAGCTTCAAGCCTAAGAAAAATCTAATGAGTCAAGCTCAAACTTTGAAAATAAAGCTCCTACCAAGCCTAGCTTGAGCTCTCATAAGTTTTTCGAGCTCGGCTTGACTCATTTACACCCCTATATTCTTGGAAATGGGGGCTGACTTACTGATATTTTAGAATGCAAATTTGCGCTTTACCTAGTTCTGAGTAGTATATTTAAATTAAAATTAAGACAATTCTAATTATTTCTAATAGTGATGTATATAGTATAAATATTAACATTATATATAATGAACTCTTGAATTCGGTTCGATTTTATATGGTTGGTTTTATATGCAAACCGTAAATCAAACCGTTCGCTACAGTTTAATAATACTAAAACCAACTGACCAAAAGTTTAGTTAAAAATCAACCCTAAAACCAAACCGATGACCGATTTGAGCAGTTTCACGGTTTAGAACCAAACCGTGAACATCCTTAGCTGGTTGTAGGTCTCAGTGTATGTCCACATCAAGTGTAGCGGGTGTAGAAGTACTTTTTCAAATGGACTAAAGCATAACATGACTTCTCATGTGGATAAGCCCAACATTGGTGTGCCCAAGTTAAGGTGGCCCATTAGGGTTACACTTATACACACCTATAAAAGGGTGCTCTCCTCTTAAACATAAGGTAGGTTGTTCTTCATCTCAAAAGTCTCTCTAGAGACTATCATGTTCATATTCTTACTTATGCTTACATACATATATCAATGGTGAATCATGTCCAGAGACTCTAGTCCGATCCTTTGTAGTTTCCTAGTTTTTTAGATATGAGACGAGATGGGGAAAAGGTGGTGTGGTCGTGTTCATCTTCATCATTGCTGGAGATTTTCATTGATCTCTATGAGATCAACATATGTTTCTTCAATGTTCCATTGGTGGGATTGGTAACGAACCACACATCGCTTTTTTCTGCTTAAACAACCAAATCTACATTTTTTTGCTAGACCCACACACAATTCATTATAGTTTATTTAAATACAAATACTTTTGCTATTGGAAATTTCAAATCCATATTTCAAAATCGCACATGATATTAATTCATGCCTTTTCGTAAAATTGTGAGGGGAAACGTCTATCTTGAGGTCACGATGACCAAAAGGGAAAGGTACAACCCATGGTTGTAAGGTGCAACCTACAGTGCACAGGCTATTTTTCTTAGAATTAGTTGTTTTCAGAGCCGCACGTTGCTGCGGCCGGATGGGAACCAATGTTTACAAAGCACGTTGCGGCGGATATCAAATATTTACAAAATGCGTAACGACAACAACAGGTAAGCAAACGTATAAAAAGGCCTGTCACTCAATTACATCTTCATGTGTTTACAACACAGTAAGCTTACGGTTGTGTGTTGCTTTAAAAACGCGTTGAGCAAGAGGTGGCGCCATGGAGGTTTTATTTCAGTAACCCGCTATGTCGAGTGTTGATATTCAAAATTTCAGGTTCAATATCTTCGGTGTGAACAAAATGCCGCTAAGCAGCGGTTTTCTGGTACCTAATCCATCCCCTAAAACTAAAGGAAAAAATCATAAATTATAACATAATATATAGACAAATCTCCGGCAAAACAAATACACAATTGTTAAAAGCTACCTTTGGTCGCCCACCTCTATTCAAATCACCAACCTCTGCAAAACGCTGCTGCACAAATCAAACCAAATCCATTCATTTAGATTTCAAATCACCTACAATATTTAAATCTAGCAAAAAATCAATAATAAGACTCTTGTATTCCAATATTTACAAAAATGGATTACAAAATAATTTAAGAAATGGCAAATTTGACTTCCCTTCCTTGAGATGATCTCACTTGAGCAGCCTATGCCACCAACATCAATAACTTAGTCTATGGTACGATAATATCTTAAACAGAGTTTGTAGTAATCATCGGAATTTCACAATAACATTGGCAAAAATACAATCAAAAGGAAAGTGAAAAAAAATACCCAAACCAGTAGCAATGAAATCACAAACAAACCCTGACAACGACAAATAAACGAAGCATACCTGCAAAACCCCTCGCAATCACTATTTTAACTCATGTCCATCGACTACGCCTTTCGGCCTGATCTTAGGCCCACAAAACTCTACGAAGAACCTCTCCCATGTACATCCTCGAAATCATTTTTTCATACATCTGCCAATATTATGTGTTAACAACAATATATATATACATGTATATGTAGGTGTATCAGCAAAAGCATATGCAGAAACAATCACCTATTGACCTGGGTTTAAACTTTCAATATCCAATGTATTATTGTACTTTGTCAAAGGAAGATGTGACAATCTGAAGTTACCCCACTCTGTGTTTATGACCTACACAACAAATTAAGTATGATATATATTAGTTGAAATTTATTAAATGGCTTCACAAGACATAGTATTAAATGAGTATCAGTGTTAACAGAAAGGTTAACAATAACAGTACCTCGTCTTATGTGGATGAATTACGTCTGCAAAAATACATACGTACATAGTTAATGAGGTCAACCTTCGTCTAAAGAACACGTTTTTCTCTAACTAATAACCATAAGCCATGAAGACTGTTTACCTGAACACGCGTTTGGTTCATTTACAGGCCTGCATAAAAAAGTGTTGCTATTTAGATAAGCATCTGGTGTTATTGTCTGTTTGGCAAATTATGATCAGTTATGTTAAAAGACTAACCAAGATTACATAACAACTTACAGTTCTACCATCAATCATATGTTTTTCTTTCACACCTCTTTCAGCAACCGTAGGATCAGCAAACACAACAAAACCAAACCCACGAGCCCGACCCGTGATCCTATCCTTCGTAATCATAGCTTCAATCACTTCACCAAAACTCTAAAAATACACCTTCAAACTCTCTTCATTTGTATCCCATGATTTCCCACCTATAAACAACTTCTCATTCTCCATTTCCATCCTACACAATCAAAACATCAAACTTAATAATTTTTCATCAAATTCATACACAATAAAACAGATCTCATCAAATAATACACAACAAAACACAAAAATAAATAATTATAAACAAAAAAAAAACAAATTCATTCACAACTTTCATCAAACACCTTATCTGCATACCCACCACAACACATATTAACTAAAACAACATACACAATTACACAAAGTCCTCAAATTTAACAAAAATAATCTCACAACAAACTAACAACAAATGGGTACCCTCAAATTCAATCAAAAAACATCAATCTTTAACATATCAATCAAAACTCCTACAACAAAAAAGTTAAAAAGTGTTTAGTCTAAATTAATATCAAACATCAATAACCCATGATTACCATAATCATATATTTACCAATTAACAAATAAAGATTGTTAATTTAGGATCTTTTTGGCCCATATACAATACCCTTTTAAAGAAATTCAGTGCTGATGATGATATTAGTTGTCTTTTTTTTTTTTTGGTGATCAAGAAAAAAGAAAGATGGAAACTTTATAAAAACCAAAAATTATAAAAAAGAGACTAAACTTTTTATACAAAAAATAATTCTAAAGCAATAAGCATTTCAGTATAAAGTTTCTCCAAAACAGCTCTTATTAAACTGATTGAATCCAAAGCCCAAATTTCTATCAAGTAATGTTCTTCCTGAACTCAGGTAATAAAGTTTAAAGGTTAATTAGTAATAACATATGACACGAATCATAGTTATTCGACTATGAGCAGAGAAGGAAAAAAATTTTCAATTGCTGAATATGGTATAATGCTTAAATTCATACCAACAAAAAAAAATATTTTTGTTTACCATTGCTGGAGTTATCATCGGCGCCTGCTACTGGCCCTTGAACCAGGCAATTACCAAGAACCAAAAGGTTCGCACCCAAGCACGATATAATAACCTGGTTTGCTTCTAGCGTACCATGAACCACACGTATAATGTATTAAGGTTCAAATTATAGGACCATCTACACTTACAAGGTCTAGCGAATCGATGAAGCGGTCCAGACATTGCTCCTCAACCTTCTCCTCTCAACAATCAATCAACAAAAAAGCATATGCATTATCAAAAAGACCCCCATTATTCAAAACATTAATTGACCTAAACTCAGATGATAAATAAAAAACATAAACTAACTTTTACTTTAATTTACCTAAAAATTGCTTACCGGAGTTTCGTTGGAATCTGACCGAAACCCTAACTCGCCGATCACCCGTTGAATCCTTCCTGCTAGTTGTAATTGGAACCTCTGGATAGGTTCGTTTTTTATCCATCAACTCTTTCTTACCAAGATAGATTTCCTAATCCTGTTGATGCGAATTCTCTCACAGGATCCACAATTGGCTGCAAACAATATAACACACTTGTCTAATTACTAAACCACAATACAAACTGGACATGAATAGGACACAATTCACTTACTAAAAACATGCATTAACAAAAGATCTAAAGTTAAAGCTTAAACAAAAAAGGCAGAAACATAGTACGTACTCAAATAAAGCTCACCAATAGACCCACTCCCAATCTCTTCCCAAGCTTAAAGTTGCCTCCAAAAACACAATCCAAAACAATAATCGATTCAATTAACACCTAACAATATTTTCCAGTCCATATACACTACCTGATTACACCTCCCTTGGTGTTTGTAAAAACACAGTCAAACACACTTGATAACTAAATAAAATCTTGGCAAAAAAAAGTTATCAGACCATACCATACCAAACTAACAAAAATTGGGGTCAAACTGAGGACTCAGGAATAGGGGTGTTCTTTTTAACCGATAACCAATAACCGAACCGAACCCGAAGTGACCCGACCCGAGAAACTACCTTACCCGATTAACCCAAACCCGATTAAGTGCATACCCGAACCCGACTAGAGTCTTTAGGGTTGGTCTTCGGATTAGTTTTGTATAATTCGGGTTGACCCGAATAACCCGAACAATTCAAAATGATCCAGTTTCCATATTTTTATGTATATCGGAGTAGTGTTTTTGTAGCCAAATTTGCAACTAAATATTGTAGCCCATGTTGTGGTTTTATTTTACACATATTGTAGCACAAATGGATAGAAATACGCAACCCAAATAGTTGGAAATATGTAACTCAAACACCCGAACCATTAAACCGATAACCATTTAACCCGACCCGAAAAACCCGAACCCGATTAACTCCATAACCGTTAACCATTTAACTAGATTGGGTCGGTTATCGGGTAATATTTTAACAACTGAAAACCCGAATAACCCGACCCGAATAACCCGATAACCGAAAACCAAACCCGATGAACACCCCTACTCAGGAAGGCTCAGAGTTCCACCAAAAAGTGGTTGCAAGGCGGGTTACGAGTTTAAATACACAATCCACTATTCTTGCCATACAATCTTCACGAATAATCGAAAAAGGCATCATTGACGAAGACTTGTGCCTCAAGATTAGCACCTTATTTTGTGCCCAAAGGCTAGCCACTTTCTCATTTTATGTTTTTCCTTTATATATTTATATAGGAGGTTATCTCCTCATTTGATGTACCAAACATTTTATCAAGAACATCTTTCTATTCTACTTCTTATACAAATAATATTTTGCCGTTTTGAGAGTCCGTAACTAAAAACCTAGCAGCCCTCGGCTGCGGGTTGAAACCAATAAACCAAACCCTATACCAAAACGCTTCCGCTTGAAATTCTATAGAATAGGCACTTGCAACAATAACCACCGTAGGTCCTTCAGCCTTATACATCCCAAACCATGACCACTATCGGACTTTCCATCCCCTGTTTCTAAGGCCTCGACGGGCCGCTACCACTACCGAAACTACGCCACCAGCCACTGTACCACCACCGGCGTCCGACAACACCCAGCTGAATGTGGCAGATAGGACTGCAGAGTAGGGCGGCAGACTGGGGCTGCGAAGAGTGGGTTCAATTTCGAAAATTAGGCCTTCAAACCAACCCGAACCAACACATGCATCTCGAAATCGAAACCCAAACAGAAAAAAGTTACCTCAGTCGACGGATAACGATGGCCGGTGAACCCTTCGCCGATCCCCTCTACTTTCTCTTTCTGGATTCAGATTTCCCTCTCTCTACCTTTCTAAAACTCATCTTTCGATATGCATATGGATGATTCGTATGTGTGTGTTTTGTCTGAGAATGGAAAACGAAATTTTTTTTGAAGATGATAGTTTATAACTTAGTGGAAGTGGGTGAGTCACTGGGACACGTGAAAGAAGAACAAACTAACCACCTGGTTGCCTAAAGCTTTTTGTTTTTTTTATTAGCTAAAAGAGTTTTTTAAAACCCAAAATTTGGGGCTGTTGCACGCCTCGAACTCAGCCAGATCGGCCAACACAACAACAGTCACACCAACTGCACTGAAAACGTTTATTGGTAACCAAATCAAACCTACGAATATAAATAACATTTTCAAAACCTACGGTGGCACTATTCATGGAGCTTAAAAAATAAACTTATAGGATAATTTGTTCTTTTAAAGACAAAAAGAAGTCCAGAAG
Organism: Ambrosia artemisiifolia; assembly: GCA_032199755.1. NCBI lineage: Eukaryota > Viridiplantae > Streptophyta > Magnoliopsida > Asterales > Asteraceae > Ambrosia > Ambrosia artemisiifolia. Next base: position 53,240,069 of record CM063520.1, read on the forward strand.
TTAGTGAACATAGACCACCATTTTAACCTAGTAGAGTCCATCCACTCTTACAGAGTCAGAAGAATCGTATAGTCATGCAAAGACCGTTCTCCAGTGTCGAGAGAACCTTATAGCTTGAAAACCTGCGAAATATTTTTTCGTCTAGGCGAGACCACCCAAATGGGGCGTTGTGCTCAGGTGTGTTCGAGAACACTTTGGAGTTCTTCGGCTTACTTCATCACTAGTGCGCTATTCCCGCACAACCTCTAACGCTCAAGTCAATACTGAATTTACTATTGATATATGCATATGTAAGCATATGAGCTTGGTAGTGTGTAGAGAGGTTTTGGGGGTGGAAAACAACCTACCTTATGTTGAAGAGGAAGCCGCCCTCTATAGGGGTGTAGAGGGTGCAAACCTTATGTGCCACCTCAACTTGGGTTTATTAAGATTGGGCCTGTCTACATGAGAAGTTATATCGGGGTTTTGTCCATTTGGGAAGGTACCTCTACAATTTTCTTTTAGTAACATATTCTTCCACGTTGACATATGTTTTCATGATTGCTAAACTTGTATAGGCACAATGAACAAATATCAAGAAATGAAAAAACTTGAAAGTGGATCATTTGGTGTTGTTTGGATAGCCGTAAACAAGCAGACTAGCAAAGTTGTGGTCATCGAGAAATTGTTAACTCACTACGAATCACCATTGACAAGATCATGATCAACAGAGAGGTTAAATCACTTCTATCCATCAACCATTAACACATAGTCAAACTCAAAGAAATAATCAATGAAAAACACCTCACCTTCTTAGTGTTTGAATACATGCAATTCGGCCTCTATGATCATATGGTTAAACCAAATGAAGGCGATGTTCTCGGAAGCCGTGTTTTTTTACATATGCTTTCAATTCCTTTATGGTGTCGCGTACATGCACCGCAAGGATCACATCACAGTGAACTAAAACCAATGAATCCTCTTTGTTTATAATGATGTGTTTAAGATACGTGATCGTGACTCCGCCTACGAGATGAATGATGAGGTTTTGTACACCAACCAGGTTGGATCAAGTTGGTGTTGAGCACCTAATGTCATTCTGCATGCAATCGTTTACATGTAAGCGAAGGTTTACAAGTATGCGGTTGCTATGTGGACAATGGGTGCGATCATGATTGAGTTATTCACCTTTCGACCTTTGTTTCAAGGCCCTTCAGATGCACGTATCTCTATTACCTTATTAAGGATGGAAGATGGGTAAGAATGTAATTTACACAATTTTTAAGATGGGAGTTGAAGGGTCCCTTCACAAATCTCCAATCTTTGATCATTTTATTCCCTTTATGCCCATTGTGTACAACCTATAATGCTCATTGTATATGTGTGTAGTACACACTTCATATCCATCTTAAGATGTAACTCCTTTCATAACACCCATTAAACCCCAATTCAATTTCTATAAAACTTATGCTTTTCATTTATCCTTTATTGTTATTTACTTCAATGGATGCTCCTACCCTTTATTGTCATTTACATCACAAGAGCAAACAATGCTTCTACACTATCATCCCCAATATATGTTGATAATTACGATATACATGATCAATACTTATGTGTTCCTACTCACCAATTGTACTCTGATTTTGACGTATGTTAACAAGTCCGTGCTCATGCTGTGCGTGTTCTTGAAAGAGCTGATGATGAAGAACTCCAATGTCATTTACTTTAACTGGTTGAAGCCATGTGATTTGAATGCTCAGATAAATCTGCCTTTCTCAGTCTCTTGTGCAGCATTATATGCCATATTAACATCTATCAAATTGGATCTTAATTGTAGCTTTGTTCTTTCTGGAATCTGATAAAAAATTTATTTGTTTCTTTGAATTTGCAGCATTAACGAATATCGAGTTTGCTAGCTTCCTTAGACGATTCTGCATATGCAAAACTTTTTTTATTCTACCTATGAGATGTTGGAAGAAAATATGATAAAGGTAAGGTTATGTTGGTGATTAACTGATCATACTCATGGCCAACTTGTAATTGATGACTTTACTTTTGAATTATGATAACTATCATGTGCTAAATTTTAATTTCTCACAACATTGGTTATTGTATTAAATGCTTAAAAAAGTAACCAGCTTTGGTCTAATTTCTGTTTCTGGTAACAATCTTTTTGTTGCCCAGAAAAAAAAACAACTTCAAAAAAGTTAAGAACTTTGAAAGAAAAATAGGTGGTCTAATTGTCGCATCCATCACAACATGCGGGTTCTCCACTAATTGATTAAGTAGAATAAAATTGAAAAAAAAATTGTAACGGCTAAATTAATGGCATACGGAATGAAATAAGAAACCAAATAGAAAAAATAAAAATAAAATGCGAAGCAACTTTAAATGAAATGAAAATATACAATAATAAAAAACTAAAACCATTATGGTTAATTTGTGTTCAAATTCAAAACCCATGATAATTTTATGGTTATAACTAATGTGGCTAAACTCGAAGACTTTAAAAGTTGACTGGTGCTCCGGTTATTCTTTAGTATTTTCATAATATTTTTTAAGCTATATTAACGAGTGTATAATGTAAATTCATTTAATGAAAGTTTTATTGTTTTTGTTGTTTTAACAAAAGAAACGCTAGCAACACAATTTCATATGTATGTGTTTAAATTTTCAGCCTTCTTTCAAGTCACATGACCCAAAGTTTCAAAACATTTGTGATAAAAAGAACAAATATTATAAACTCAGAATGTCGTATCACATAATTCGAAGAGCTTTTCATGAATTTATATCAATGTGGCAAAAACACATAAATACCCGCTGCAACGTGCGAGCATTTCCACTAGTAATACATAACATCTGTAGGACGTTGGTCACTCGAACCCAAGTTTTATGGTTCGACGGACTTGAACTTGCGAGAAACATGAGTAGTCGAATTTCCAGTTGCGAGCTTGGAAGCGCTTAATCTGATCGGTTCATTTCTTTCTTGGGCTCAAAACAATTTTATGATTGTTTTAATTTATAAATGTTTTATACCTTTTTGTTAAATGTTTTTTAAATAAATCGTTTCATCAAACGTTCTCCTTTGATTTTTTCGAAGATTGACCATTTGAAATTAGTCTCTAACACCCTATTTAAAACTAGTACAATATCATTGAATTGAAACAATGAAACAAACCTTTAAGAATAAAGGTACCAAAACTGTATCATCATCATGATAATGATAATAATGATAAATAATAATTTCTCACCTATTAATCTGGATATATAGATATTACATGTTACATGTCCCTTTGGAATCATGATGTTGACCCAAAAGAAAATATAGAAAAACATTTGTAAAGATGAAGAACTTCTATTTGGATAAGAAGTTTAAAATATAACGTTTGACGAACAACAATCAAACATACATATTTAAAGTTACAAATACAAAAGCAAAACTAAAATAAAATGGTAAATTTAGTATGGTTCCATCAGATTTTGCTGGTACAGTCTCACTTCCATTTCTATTTCCACTTCCTTCTCCATTTCCTACAAAATACGTTCTTGTAATTTGCTTCACAATAATAATCATAATCTCTACTACATTATAAAGGAGGAGTGATGGCTAAATGTGTCCATATTGGCAAACTTAAGATGGCATTTGAAAAGTCATATGCTTTAATCCTCAAATGTCATATAAATCTTCCCCAAATTACCCTTAAATGCATTAAGATACTTGTACCATAATGCATTAAGATGCTTGTAACAACCATTTTCCATTATCCTAAGTTAGTCTTATGGACCATAGAAATATGCAAAGTTATATTTTTGTAACATATTTACATATTAAAATAATTCAACTAACAAAAAGATTAGATAGTGTATGAAAATAAAAAAATATCTACGACTTGGAAAAAACAATTTATTGTTTTTGGCTTGAGGAACGGAGACTAAAGGGTCCTTCGACCAGCCCTAGCCAGGAGCTTTGGTTAAAATGTTAGAACCAATATGCAACTTTCAGGCTCAACCGGTCTAAAGGAACAATGTTTTTTCATGCCGGGCCCAGGACTCGTCTCGCACCTAGGTTTGTTTGTGCATTTCTAAAATGAAGTGTAACTGACTGGGAGATGTATACATTGGAATTTTGACATGCATTGAAGTTTTGAAGCAATATGTAAATAGATTTTGATTAACTTCATATTGGCTTTGAAGGATTTAACAAATTCTAAATCGATCCCCACACTCACATAATCACCAATGTCGACACCAAAGTGAATTCGGTACAAAATACATCATAATTAGATCTCATATCAGCCGGGACACCCGCAGCAACGCGCGGGCATTCACACTAGTAATTGATAAACACTAGTTTCTTAAAAAGACTTATGGCAACTAGTGGTGGCAATTTCCAACATATACGAACACGAAACAAAAATAAGAGGGCCGTGTTCGGGTTCATATGTTTAATTAAACGGTTCATATTCATGTTGACTCATTTAATCAAATTGGTCGTATTTAGGTTGACTAGTTCAACCCGTTCAGTTAAATATATCGACCCCCAGCCTGTTTAATTAAACAGGTCCAACCACAAATTAACTCGTTCATCACTTGTTTAACCTTTTTTTACCCACCAACCTGTTTGAATATTTATATATCTAATTTAAACAAGTTGCATTCAGATTACACAATTCTATGTGTGTGCGGGTTAGTTTGATGCTTATGACACATAAAAATATGGGTAGTGACTTGGTTGTACAGCTCAACCTACCCGCCCGACATGATTGACACCCCTTAAAGTTATCTTTAATTTAACTAGTATGATGTTTGGGAATACACTCCTAAGTCATAGAAAGATTACCATCGCAACGGCTGACTGGCGGTGTCTGGACGTTGCAAGCAGCCGGTAATCCTAAAGCCAAAGTTTGATTAATCTTGAAGCCCATTTGTGATTGACCGTGGCCACCACTAACCAATGCACAAAGGCACCGTGGTTGCGACCTGACCACGTTGGCTAGTTGCGAGCAACAAGACAATGAAGGGGTTGACGAGTTCCCACACACATAGCTAATGCATGGGCTCAAGCTCACTATTTCACCTTTGCACTCAGTGGCTTCACCACTTAGCATGACCATGAACATGACCATGATCGCGGCGAACACATACACTTCACACCTTTTTAAACCCATTTTTTTTGTAACTTCGAACCTTAAGTTGAGAGAAATATATGAACTATTAAGTTGTTTTAATGGGTGATTTTATAGGAAAAATTGGGGATTTGTGTGGCCTAACTTTTTCCTAATGAAGGAATTTGTTTTTGTATATCTTTTATGGAATATGACAACCCAAAGTTTTATTTATGTTACGTATGAAACCATGTTTTCGTCTTTCCTAATAAAGTACAAATTTTTTCCCGTTAAGAAAGATACAGCATTTGCTACTTAATAAATGAGGAACCAGGAAAAGATATGTTGCTTGAAGGGTAAAAGAAAAAAATGGAATTCAAGATTACCCATGAAACTGTATTTACACAAATTAGGTTTAACGGTAAAAAGCCGAAAGAGATGTTTATACAGGGGGTGTTTGGGATTGATTATTCAAAATAGATTATGCGTTTTGAAAAAGCAGGAGTGGAGCTGCTTTTAGATTATTGCATTTTGGTAGCCTAAAAAATTGATTATCTGCGATTTCAAAACGTAATCCCAAACACTAAAAACTTATTATCTGTGTTTTCAAAACGCAATAATCTAAAAATCAGATTCAAAATGCAATCCCAAACACCCCCATAGATGGCGTAAAACATGGCTTTTGGGATGTCCAAAACATAATTTTGATCAAAGAGTGTGTGTATTTTTATTTTATTTTGTAACTAGACCACATGATATTATATGGTAAATCACTTGGTTACTACTCAATGATTAACTTCCACAAGTTTATATTTATTTCTGTATAGGAGTAATTAGACAACACGATTATTCACGATTATTATATTATTGATCACTCAATTACTACTAAATGAATAACTTCTATTGATGAGTCTAACAACCGGGTGGGATCATTAGGCATTTCCGGAGGCCCATTAAGGTTTAGCCCCGATCCTTGAAACTGCATGGGCTACCCCAAACCCACACCTCTCGACTATGCCCCCTGGAAACAGGGGCGAAGCTTGGTTTTTAAATCGGGAGGGGCCGGACTCAATTTTATTCGATCGGTAGTGGCAAATCGGCAGGGCCAGACTCAACCCGGACTCAATTTACCTACGAAAATCGCAAATTTATAATACTGTGTCAAAAAACAAGGGGCCCTGGCCCAACATAACCTTCGCCACTGGAAACCCACCAAGAGGGTGCTAACCCCTTTTAACCCATATGTTTTTACCGGTTAGAATAAAAATAGTCATGAACGATTATATTAATGTTTATTCTTGATTCCTTTTAGATCTTATGGATTCATGATATTAGTAGGTATAAATTTGGTTAATGTTGGATTCATCCTTATTAACGTTCTCATGTAAATAATGGATTAGTATTTTCCCTTTGGATCTTAAGTAAATCATGATTCATCCTAATTTGGGGTGGTCTTTCGATACATTTTTATAAATGCAAGATAAATTTCTCATGCTATAGATTGATCTTTTATTTGATAATAAAAAAACCACAATGACATAATATTTGCACAAAAACAAATCGCTCGATCTCTCCTAAAGTTACTATATCCTTCGGTCTTGTAAATAAAAGAAATCACGTACTCTCACACACATCACCCTCCAACATAATTAAGAAATCGATCTCTTAGCACTTGGAAGAACAAATAACTGGAATTTGAATCCGAGACTAACTAGTAGTTGTTGAAGCCCACAACACCACGAACATAACGAGCGCCAAGAGATGAAGAGGCACTTGTGATTGGCTTGCATTAGGTGTTAGGCCATTTGTCTTCGACCCTGATCCTGTAAATCATTGTTCCATCGCCTAATTAGCACGAGTGCATGGTAGGTATTTTAAGCGAACAATCCTGATTAAAAAGTTCCCTAACGTATACTTCACCATTTGCAACATCTTAGATTGGTCTATTCACAAAACGATGCCATTATTCTATAATAGCTTTATAATCATATATATTTTTTATCCTCCATTCATCTTAATTTCATAATTCATATATTGCAAATTACATTAAGATAGCAGGCATACGGACAACAAGCTACCAAACCTGGCTCAACCCTAACGTATTAAACTTTATAAGCCAAACCATTATGGAGAGAACAATATGTTTCTAGACAAAGAAGAAACTATTGCATAGATTGAACCTAACACATGAGATGAGGGTGTGCCTTGCATAGAGTGAATTTGGTGTACCTGATGGAGTTTCTGACTCGGTCGGGCTTTCAGGCAATATATCCGGTTCGGAAGTAGATCCTTCTGGAGAAGCAGCTGGCGTGGGCATAGAAGTAGCAGTTGGCCCGTTTGCAGCTGCAGTCAATAAAAACCACCCAAGTTCATTAGAGATTTGAGACGCGATTATTGCCGCACCTTGTTGAAATTCATTAAAGTCTATATTTCATATATACAACCTATTTGATCTTTTTTAACCACGAAACTATATAATAATTACAACATAAAGTTTTCTAAATACAATTCAACACAATAAATATTTATTAGTTTAGATAAAATCTAGAGTACCAGATAAAAGAGTGTTAAAGTCAATCCAACTCATTCTAAAAAAATAAAAATTACCCACTTTGACCTTTTAACTATTATCCAACCCGTTCAACCTGTTTATCTTGCCACCTCCGCTAAAATTAAGGATCATAATGAAGAACCAAATACAAAAATGTTACCGTTGCATTGGCTGACGGATGGAGTTTGAACGTTACAAGCACCAGGGAGCGTTAGAGCTAGTGTCCGATTAATACTTATACCAAGAGTAGTACCAGCACCGTTAATAACTTGGCAAAGGCATTGTGGTTGAGACTGAACCACGTTTCTAAGCTGCGAGCAACACGAAGACGATGGGGTGGATGTATTTCCTGTAATGAAGTTAAGGCAAGAAGACATACCCATGAGGGCATTGGTGCAGCCTGATTGAGCCGTTGCTCTACCACAGATGGAGACAATAAGGACCATGGTTAGAATGATATTAACCTTTTTGAAAGCCATTTTACAATATTAACACCTTTTGTTCTAGTTTGAAGGGTTTTTTTTTTTTTTTTTTTTTTTGTACAGAAATGTCAAGAAATGTAGAAGATTATAAATAGTGTCGTACATGTAATAGGACAAGTTTTTATTGGTTTACATGGTTGACCTACTCTACAAACAACTGCATTTTAAAATGCTTTTCAAATAATATGAAATTTGTACTCTATTCACCTAATGGAACTTAGTTGTAGGAGCAATATGGTCAAAGTTATAACATAATTGGACTAAAATATTAAAATCACAAACAGACCAACCAATATTCACCTAGCTAATCCAGGTAGTTGTGAAAGTTTTCGTGATATTGAATTTTGGAAGCTCCATTCATAATATGCAATACTCTTTAAATATGGAAGAATAAACATTATGCCTATCTCTAAATTAGGAATTAGAATCCTAATATAATTACAGTGATATCACTAAATATTAATAATAAATATATATCTCTAAATATTTCAGTTAAGACTCCCCCACAGTGTATTAGCGGACGTAAAACAAACGCTCAAGCTGGAGCGAAATGATTGAAGTAGTTGTTGAGGCAATCCTTTGGTGAAAATATCAGCATATTGCCGAGAAGTCGGGACATGAAGAACACGAATATGGCCAACGTGAACCTTCCAAACAAAGTGAATGTCTGTATCAATGTGTTTCATTCGCTGATGTTGTACGCAGATTATCTCATAAATATACTGCAGTCACATTGTCACAATAAATCACCGAGGCTTGATGAAGAGGAAGATGCAATCCCTAACGTTTGTGATTTACCATTGAAGACCAAGCGAGTGTCATATCTCTCTAAAGACCCGTTGACTTAAATTTATGGCGAAAAAGCCACGTACAACGTATGACCGGTCTATCAATCGGCCGAGGCACGAGTTCCCAAGTTTCATTACCATGTAAAGCATTATACTCAACTTGCATGGCATTTAACCAAAGAGAGTCAACAAAAAGCAGTGGTGTGTGATTTTGGAACTAGGGAAATAGTGGTAGACAAAAGAGTATGTATGGCTTTTGAGGGGTTGGTCATGGGATGGGAATTAGTCGGTGGTACAGGAGTGGGTGGAGGTCCGGTGTTAGCTGGTGGAGGAGGGGAGGCAGATGCAGCTAGTAACACAATAGGTAGCTCTGCCATAGTAGTGGGTGGCGGGTGTGATGGGGCTGCCACAGCAGCCAAGCACTGTAATGGTGGAGCTGTTAGGACAGTAATGGCGGACGGTGTTGGCCGCGACCTACAGGTATAATGTAGCATTGGGAGGCAAGTGTGATGTCATAGCAATCGGGGTCTGCAGTGGCAGTGCTGTCAGAACAGTAACGACTCATGGTGTTGGTTGCAGCCTGCGGATACAACATTGTGGGAAAAGGAAGGTCGCATGGAGAGAGGGTTTGGTGGTGACAGGTGTGGGAATGGGTAGGGAAACAGTAAAACCGGGAGGGATGTCATCTAAGAAAGTATGGGAAGTGGGTTGAGTAGGAATGTTGTATGGAAAATATGTTCGTCAAAAGTCATGTGACGAAAGATCAACACCTTCCGGTCGAGGGATCACAACATCGGTAACCTCAAAAATCTAGAGGGTACCCGAGGAAAATAAATTGGACGGATAGCAGGTGAAGTTTGTGAGGTTGGGTGGCTGATGTATTTGGGTAACACCCACACCTAAACACACAAAGATGATCGTATGTCGGATGACAAAGGTATAAGGCAAATGTAAGGGTGATGTAGTTTAGTCTCTTGGTGGGTAAAATGTTATAAAAATAGGCAGCAGTATAAGGGCTTCGACCTAAAATATAGAAGGAAGATGGACATGAATGAGTAACGAACACATGATGTGATTGAGGTGAAGGATCATATGTTCGTCTCAACCATTTTGTGAGGAGCTTTGTGGGCAAGAAAAATGAGACAAGAGTCCATGTTGATGGGTAAATTGTTTGAAAGCATTATTGTCAAATTCCCACCCACATCACAATGAAAAGTTTTAATGTTGTAGTTAAATTGTGTGGTTATGAGGTGACGGAATTTGACAAATGTGGGAAAAATTTCAGACTTGTATTTTAGCGGATAAACCCAAACAAAATGAAAAAAAATATCGGATAAACCTAAAGAAAATAAGAAAAATTGTCAATTAAACCATATATATATATATCCGGTTTTACTAGGTATCGGAGACGTCCACAAATCCCAATGTATAATGTCAAAAAGGGTAAACGTAAAGAAGTAGATTTATAAAATGCCAACCTTTTACTGTTTGATAAATGACAAGAATGACAAAAATTAGAAGTCTTATTGTGATTACATGAACAACTAAAACGTCTACTAACAACATCTAAAACTTAAGCACCAGAATGTCCAAGATGACCATGCCAAGGTAAAGTTATAGATGCAATGAAACAAGTTTGTGTGGAAGAGTTGGTGGAGTGACGGGATACAAGTTGCATGTGCTATTGTGGCGGGAAAGGAGGCGCCTGAGGTCCTTCAAGTAAAGACCAAATGGATCAAATTCTATGGAATCATGGTTATCACAGGTAAATCAGTGAACCGATACAAGGGATTTAATAATTTGTGGGCTATATAGAATATTAGGTAAAATGCAGGTACGATTGTGAATAGGAAGGAAACCGGTACCGGATATCTCAGTTGGTAAATATTGTCCATTGCAAACCATGAGTTTAGTATTTATAGTAGATGAATCTAAATTAGAATCATACCTCAATTTTCAGTGACATGTCGCTTAGCTCCATGTTCATAATCACGTTAGATCCATGTAAGTGAGTTGCATAGTTTTGAAAGCTGCACTTAAATCGGACGGGCTCAGAGTATCAAATCCAGGTGGTGGAGGTGGGCCAGAATGGACCATAGGTTGTGACCAACATGGTTATTTGATGTTTAACTGGATATGTGATGCTTTATTTTTATGAGTCCTGAAGGTGGATGTTTGATGTTTGACTTGTGATGTGTAATGTCTTAATGAAGTAGGTTTTTTGAGTTTATAGGACCTACGTGGTATTGAGTTTAATTAGGTTATTTAATAGCTTATAATATTTAGTGTGGGCTAGTCAGGAAGGGAACCATATACTTGTAGATGTGCATGTAGCTTAACTTGGCAGTGTGTGTGTAACGTGTGATGTCTCTTAACTAAATAGACATGGGATGGGTGATAATTAGAGGGTAAAAGGTTTAGCTATGGTAATGGGATATTGATGGATTGTTGCAAGCAACCACATTTGCAAACCACTAGCTTCGATTGTTGGAGTCTTTAATGTCGGTCTTGATTGTTGCAGTCTTTATTGTTTATTATTGGTCTTCGAGTGTTGATTTGGACATTAGGTTCTTCGATAGTTGACTAGGAAGACTGTTGATTGTTATCGGTCTTCGATTGGTGATTCTAGGGTTTTGAATGTGTACATTCAACTTTGGGGAAGAAAGGGGGAAGAAGTTTCGATGGTAAGGAAGGTTTAAGCATATAAATGGATAAATTTTTGGAAATTGATGGAAATATCCTTGTATTTGGTAAAAGGTGAACGAGGTTTAATTTTAGCACCTTAGGTTGTTACAAAATAAAAAATTAATATCATAATATGTTACTTTAAACTATCAATACCTTAGGATGTCACTACAAATCAAGAAACTAATGATGTAATTAACTCTTCAAATTATATATTATTAATACCAATTATCATTGTATGGTGAGGATATGGTACAAAAGGTAAAAATCCTAGAAAAGGGTGAGAAGGAATATGGAGTTCACATGTAGGTTTTTTCTAACTTGACAGGAAGTGTAATATAGTAAATGTAGCATTCCCTTGGCACATGCATACCCCCCCCCCCCCCCCCCCGTTTTTTAAATACCCATAACTTTTTCATACGTTAAACTTTTTAAAAAATATTAAACCAAATTAACGAGTGTTTTATTATCTTTCCAACTAGCAGCATAGTGCTATACAAAAATGAAAAAAGAGGAGTTTTTTTGTGGGTTTTAAGTGGGTTTTGTTCATACAGGAAAAAAAAACACAATGCATTGTGCAGTGAAAAAAATACAAAATTGCAGTAGAAAAAAAAACACAATGAACATAAAAACACGAATTGTCAGCTCAGAAAAACACACTTGACAGAAAAAACACAATGCACAGTACAAAACAACACAATATTCAGAGAAAAAAACAATGTGTAGAAAAAACGCAACACAAAACTACAACAGAAAATAACAAAATGAACATAAAAACATGAATTGTCAGCTTAAAAAAACACAATGCACAGTACAGTACAAAACAACACAATATTCAAAGAAAAACACAATCCGCAGAAAAAACGCAACACAAAATTGCAGCAAAAAGAAACACAATGAACATACAAACACGAATTGTCAGCTCAGAAAAACACAATAGACAGAAAAAAAACACAATACACAGTACAAAACAACACAATATTAAGAGAAAAACACAATCTGTAGAAAAAACTCAATACAAAACTGCAGCTGAAAAACAACACAATGAACATAAAAACACGAAATGTCAGCTCAGAAAAACACAATAGACAGAAAAAAAACATAATGCAGATTTGTGTTTTGTTAGTGCACAGTACATTGTGTTTTTTCTGAATGAACAAAACCCACTAAAACGTCGTTTTTTTCGCTTTTGTGTGGCACAATGGTGCTCGTTGGAAAGATAATAATAAAACGCTCGTTGATTTGGTGTAATTTATTTTGAAGAAAATGTCGTATAAAAAATTATTATCGTATAAAGATCGTGGTGGAAAGTGCATATGCCATGCACTTGAGGGAAAAAGACAAGTTTACCATAATACTTTTCCTTCCAAAAAACGCATGTAAATGTTTCAATCTTTGGAACCTCATTTAATCTCCACCTTTTATTCACAAGATTAAAGGCCCATATTCCTTCTTACCCTTTCCACAATTTTTAGCCTTTGTATGTGAATTGTCATACTATCATTGTAAATGGTATTAGCCCTATTACAAGATCGAAGATCCATTTTTCGTTCTTTTAGTTTCAGTTTCAATCTTTAATTTGTTTTTATGGTTTTTGATAAATGTAAAACAAATGTTGATATCTTTTTACGCATAAAACTTTACTTTTTGGAATCTTTTTTTAAAGAATAGTGTTGAAACCTTGTTGACTCAAAGGTGAAGGTTTCGGTTTTGAACGAAACTAGGTAAATGGCCTAAACATAAGAGCATCCGGAGTAGGTCGGGAAGAGGGGGAACACCGCCTCGGGTGGATTCCATCGGCATGGGGCACTTGCTTTTTGTTTTGATTGGTTGATTTTTTTTAACTTTAACACATTAATAATAATATTAATAATAATAATAATAATATTCCTCTCCCCCCCCCCCTCTCCCCCCTCTTCCACTCCCTACAATTTTCATCCCCTCCACGTGGGAACCAAAAGTGTCACATGACGCTTCATCCCCCTCTTTCCCCCACCCCTCCTTATGGTAAGGATCGAAGAAAACCGAATAACTCGTTATGCTATTATGTCAATATATGCTTGCAAAAAAAAACATCATAGTTGTTGAATGTAAATTGTTCATAAACTTTGGTAAAATACAAAGTCAAAGACCCAACAGCCAAAATCCTCCATCATAAATAATTGATTTATTATTAATATCACGTAATAAAAACCATTACTTACACGAGTACCAACATTTACAAGCATGTTTATTCGGAGTAGAGTAATAACACGTTGCTTTTCTTAAGAAGAGCCTATATCTATCCCGACATACGTTCCAACAATCAATTGAGACGGTTTCACCATCGCAAAACTTTGGAGCAAACGGTAACAACTCAGTGCAGACCATACCTTTAGCTGATGCCATCATTTCAACTGTATGACCGAATAAGTAATTATTTTATGTTATTTTATATAAGTATATAACATAAGAATTAGTAAAAAAATAATAATTCAAAAGACAAAACTTTTAACCATGCAATGTAAAGTGTATATACCTGTGATTATAAAGAGTATGAGAGACACCATATTCATCATGTACACATGATTACGGGTTAATCGTGCCATTCTAATTTTATGGAATATTTTTTTTGTGTAGGATTGTTAAGAGAGGAAGACTAATGTATGGTTTTGAATAAAATGTTGGGTATAAATAGTGAAATAATTAAGGACTTGCTTAATTTGAGGTGGACGTGATTTCCGTCAATGGTAGTAAAATCATAGTAATTAAGATCTTCCATGGTAGTATAATTTGCCTTTTTAATATTGCACTATTAGTTTTTTTCTTTTTTTAACTTTGAATTTCATTAACCACTAAAGCCAAACGAGAATCTTAAAAAGCAAGAAACCGCTTAAAACCAATTACAACATGTATAATGAGAATTTGCACTATTCTGTTCGGATGAGACTTTTGTAATCTGATCTACTTCTAAGCCAAAAAAAGAGCACTTTAACTTTTGCAACTATGTCACCAAGGACGAGTCGAAGACAAAAATAAAAAAAAAAACTAAATCTCCAAGGACGACGACAAAAAAAAAGCGATAAATGACCAGTCCACATGGCCATACGCTGATGGTTTGACAAATAGTTTTGGTTAAAACCGTAACTTTTCGAAAATAGTTGCCAAATTCGTAAAACATGCTACAAACAACCGATAAAGCCATGGGGTGTATCTTTACACCAAGGGTGTTAACGGTGACGTGGCATTTTAACTTTATTTGTACATCATTCCCTTCCCATGTAAAGGGGCATTAAATTGGCACTAAGTTAACATGTTAACGTAACTTAAAAGAGAGAAAGTTAAGGGATGAGGTAGAGTTAAGGGGCGTTAAACCATTTCCTTGAAGTGAGCTAGTGTGAAAAGAGACAAAATGAAGGATGTGATATCTAGGTGGAGTTAAAGATGGTCAGAGTATACCCCATGACCGAATAAAGTGTATTACATTACATAATACTATATGAAAATTCAGATATTTTATATAATAAAGTGTATTTTCTTATAATTATATAGCGCACAATAGTGTTTAAAGAATCTATTCTTTAAAATGTTGTTCCAACCCCAAATTAAAAAATAACTAGTATTATGCACCGGACGCGTGGGCGTAAAACCATGTTAAATAGCACCAGTGTCACACTACCGACACTGAAGCTACGGCGTGTTAATTTAAAGAAATTAGACCAAAACGTAAAATATATAAAAGAAGAATTGAGCCGATCTAGGACTCGCGCATTGCGCGAACCTGTCAAACAGGAAAAAATAGACATACAAACGTTGAATCACACAAGCACGTTATGCCGTGTTAACTCACTAGTACAAAAGCGAGTTAAAGACGGGGTTAAAAAAAAATAAAGACGGGGTTTTTGGTTTAAACCTCCTCTTTTGCTCAATAGAATAACAATATTCTTGTGACTATTAAAGCCAACATAAGAAAATATTTAAAAAAATTCAACACAACCACGTCTTTTGATTCTAAATCCCGTCTAATAGTCTAAACCCATAAACCCCGTCTTTTGCTACGTTAAGCCAACAAAATAAAATATTTAAAAAAATTCAATCCAACCCCGTCTTTTGATTCTAAACCCCGTCTTTTAGTCTAAACCTCGTCTGTAAAGAAAACACTGTCTTTTGCTATTTGAATTTTATATATAAATTCCCAAAAAAATCAACAGCTCCGCCCAACATCACCATCGTCAACCACCACACCACCCATATTAGGCCTTAATGGATTAAGATGGACAATATTAGATCATAAATGTTTGTCTTAACGGACAATACACCACACACACGTTGCGCTTGGTTAACTTGAAGAAATTACAAAAAAAAACGTAAAACGAAAATAATTGCATAAGATGAACAGTATAGGAAACCAAACTTTTAACACTAAAATGTAGAGTGTATATACCTGTGATTATAAGGAGTATGAGAAACACAATATTCATGTACACATGAATACCGGTTAATCGTGCCATTCTAATTTTGTGGAATATTTTTTGTGTAGCATTGTTAAGAGATGAAGACTAATCTATGGTTTTGAATAAAATGTTGGTATAAATAGTGAAATAGTTAAAGACTTGGGTGCTGTTTGCTTTTTTCTAAAGCAAAAGGTCTACAGTCTGCAGACCACATCTGCAGGAGAAGAGGTGGACCAAAGGTCTGCAGTCTGCAAGAGAATGACTGTTTGTTTTTTAACTTTTGCATATATCTGAAATAAACTGAAATTTAAAATAAACTGATTTTTAAAATTTAAATAAGAGTTCTACAATACTAAAATAACAACAATAACATTTTTTTAAATAACAACAACAACAAATTTTCAAATAATTTATTCCGTGCTTTGCATTAATTGCTCGGCAATTAGATCTCGTAACTGGGTTATATATTCTCAATCCAATGCAGTACCGTGTACCTCAATCTCTTATTCATCAGCATCAACGTGCATATTGCTATTTCCTATAAAATATCAAATCTGTTACTTCAATATTCTGTAAAGAACTCATCGCTCAAGCCCTATAAAATATCAAATCTGTTACTTCAATATTTTGTATTTTAATTGACAAAATTAATACTAGTTTATTTAAGATATACTAATTACCAAGGGATTTATGCATCATGTGTTTGTACAAGCTGCTTTATGAGTGTTATGTGCTTTAATATGGTTGTACCCTTTGCTTTAGTGGTTGTATCCACTTCTATTGTATATACTGGCATATGCCTATTGGACCGATTTCTGAGTATTCTGGTGGATGTTTTGGATGGTGTACATGTATCATGTCCATGCCACTTTTGTGTCTTTTACCTCTTCATTCACTGATCTCTCCTTCTCTCTCAAGATTTTCTTCTCACTTTTGTTTCTCTCTCTAAAAGTCTCTTTAACAAACCGCCGACTCCATCACATCTCCATCTACCATCTTTTATAACTCTAACCACAAACCATCACAACCCAAATCCACCGCAAACCCGACACTACCGTCGGCTTCCACAATCCATTTCCCAGCTCTTCTACCTTCGTTCACCTAAACCAAAACCAAAACCATATCTACTCACCACACTCTACCTTTCGACCACAACCTTCATTGTCTACATATCCTTAAACCAAAACCCATCTTTTGTTATAATCCACACCTCACCCGCCATACAGCCACCACCCACGACACAACCCTTCTTCCCCGAAAACAACCGCGCGACACACATCACTCCCAACGCAGTCGTTCCTCCGTCAGACCATCTTCCTCGGCAGCATGATAACTACCAACTACAGGTGAGTTTTGTTTTAGGTTCGTATTTTATGGTGTTTTTGCAGATTTGAATAGTATCTATTGGGGTTTGTTTATTGAAAATACAAGGTTTTATCTCATCACACACAGCTAGCCTCCATTGCTTATACTTGGTAAGTCAGTTGACACAATTTCATTAACAATTATCTTCATATCATGTGGATTATAGTTTATTTGGTGAGAATCAGATGGAGTTTTTTGTTTTAGGACAATGGGTGGTCTTGCTGGACATGGATAGGGAGAGACGAACAGAGACCAATTTAGAGTTTTTTGTTTAAGATACATTAATGATTAAACCATGACAGCGTTTAACAGCCTGAAAAGTGGATTGGTTTCGACAGCAGCAGTCATCTAGGTAGCCTATGTTTGAAGATTTCAATTCAGAATTGGGTAGCATAAACATCGACCCAGGTATGTTTTTACAAAGAAATATCAAGATTACCACCCAAAACTCACATGGGTTTTGCTTATTTATATAGAAAACAAAAATGTTTCTATGTGTACAAATAAGATGAGATAAGATGAAGATAAAGAAATCTTTTGAAGTTTATAATTGTAAATTAATGATGGTGGATTTGAACTCTAAATGTCAAATAAGTTGACTACCGGAAGTCAACGGTTTGGAGGAAGAATTCAAAGTACGATAAACCTACGGGTGTAGGTGAGTGCCTCACATTCTTATGTTTAGATAGGTATATATGAATATAATTGTTTTGATAGAACAGTATCTTAATGAGTTAGTAATTTTATTTAGTTATGGATGGTATTTAAAGTAGTGTAAATAAGAAGAATCGTCATATACTCTACGAATAATTAGTTATAGAGAGTTGGTAGAAAATAGAAGCGTGATGGTATGATAACTCACTTCTGGAACATTGATGTTCCAATAAAGGCATTTGGGGGATCTACTAATGAAGGAATGTATAGGTGGTATATACGAAATGTGTAAGGTCGTGTTCTATGCTGTTATGGATTTAAAATACTATCTAATACATGTGTATGCTACATAATGCCACTCCAATGAGTTTAATGTAGACAAGCAAAGATCAAAGTTGTTAAATGATGATTTTATTTGTTTAGTATGGGTCAACAAACATTCAACTTTATAGTGTTGTAAAATGGAACTGTTATGTGGCAAATTAAGGCTGCAAATATAACATCATAGGGCTGCATAAATGGGATTGTTATGCAGAAATTTACGGCGGGAAAATACAATCGTAGAGGGCTGTAAATGGGGCTGTTATATTGCCATATATGGCTGCAAAATGCAGCTGTGTGGGGCTGTGAATTAATCCTATACAGGACTGAAAATACAACCTTATAAGCTTCGTATATGATCGTCTTATTGGGATACATAGGGAATAAGAGATTTTTATATTTTAGCAATTAAGGACATTATATAATTAAATGAAATGTTGAATCCTTATTTGATCATGTTTCATAAGGCTTAAAAGTTGGGTTCTTTGTGAGAGGTTTGTTCATTGACACTGTTGCATTTCTTTGTGTGAAGGCATCTCTTAGGATTTGGTAAATGGATCCTACTCAAGTGAGGCCTTACCCCTGTCATATCATTTATTTGTTAGAATAATTGTAGCTCTTTAATTAACACCAATAGCTTATGTCACCCTTAAGAAGACACCTCAACATTTTATTTTTTGGCGCCCTTGGTAACGCACGATCATGATGAATTAGGGTCGACTAAGTTTCTACGCTACCACAACGCACGACGGGGCACAATAAAGTATACCGTTATTAATATTTTTCAAATTATTCTAGCATTTACAAATTTGTTACTTTCTTTATTATATGATAAAATGGATCACATTCATCGCTAATTTGGGTGATTTTTTTGTTATAGGTCGTAGTAAACAACTGTCTCACCGTTCTAGGCGGTGATAAACTAGGGTGATTGGGTGTGAAACTATTGAAGCTATCAAATCTTATAACCATTTATGCGAGTCATAAATGCAAGAGTCGTAGACTATATACTCCTTGAATTGTACAAATTAGTTCTATTTTCGAGACCATTATGTGGAAAATGTTTAGAAAAGTTTATAATAGTTTTTGCATCTAATTACAAAGGTCAGGGCGGGTCGCCAAACAAATTGAACTACTTGATTAAAATATTAAACAACCGGAGAACACTCTAAAATAGGGAAGCCATATGAAGATTGTACAATCACAAGGCAAGTAAATTCAAATCACAGTGATACAAGAGTACCTTTTGTTGGTGGTTATACAAAATTCTTTTAACTATTCTATTTCTTATCTAAATGAATAATCTCTACTCAGATTTGTCAAAGTGTTTTATTCATTTTTGTTTATGCGAACTGGATTATTGTTCTTATAAAGTAGGGTCAATCATGAAATGTTTCTTCTTTTTGTGTACGTTTTGAATTGGACTACGTTTTGATGTACATTTGTTTAGAAATCAGCCAGTTCAATTGTAATACATTTCGTTCGACAATATAAATTTGCTCACCACACGTCTCAACATAATTTATTTCGGAAGTGAGTCTGGTCTGTTGTAGTCTATACTTCATGACATCGCGTATCGTTTGTAAACAAGTCAGAGTCGGATTAACTGTAGGCTACACTTCCATCATGCCGCCTGCTCCGCCGCGGCAACGCGCGGCGGGCTCAAAAACTAGTATAATACTAATTAGCAAATGGTTTGTGCATCTGCTGGTTGTACCTTATGCTTTAAAGCTTTTATGTGCTTTGTTGGTTTGTACTTTATGCATGTTTTGTTGTCCTCAGCTTTCCTGCCTTCTTCCTTTGATAACACATACCTCTAGGTGTCATCTCTTCCTCAACCCAAGCGTCTTTCACCGCCCCATCTGCTTATTTTCTTTTTCGACAAACAAAAGACCTCCACCTCACTCACTCTCTCTCTCTCTCTGTGAAATCTCTCTCTTTTGTCACCCTCTCTTCTTCAAACTCGCCGCTTGCATCACAACAGATTGCCGCTGCCGGTGAATTCGGTTATGGTGTACCCCGGACTGACGATAGTGCTACGACGAACCCAGTCTTGCGACAAAGACTGGGTCAGTGGGTGCCGGAGGCGGAGGCAATAAGGAAACTTAGTTTTCCAGTGACTTTTTTACAGATCTGTTGACAAGGGATCGTTGGTTAACCGTATAAGGTAGTTTCTCAGTTGCTTCTACATCAATTATTGATCTATATTTGTTCATTTCCATTGTTGGTGTTGCGGTTGTTGAAGGTTAGGCCCTCTCTTCAATTTCTTTTATCCTCCTATTTTATTGAGTACACCAGAATTGGTAATGGGTAATTATTGTATGAATTCAACCTGATTTCCTACGTTTTTGTTTTCCCTATTGCACTCTTAGTGTCAAAAATTCATAGAAGTACTTGACTACATTTTGAATCGGTTTCAAAAAGGGGCTAATTGGTCAGAAGCATTTGTGTTTAGTTGTTTAAAATATTAAGGCCAAACCTAGCAACTTAATTATTAGAAAAACTTGAGGGATTTTAGTACAAGATTAGCAACAACAATTTTGCAACATTCATAATTTTCTTATGATTTGATATGTGTTTGTTCAATTGTCGTGGAACATGAATAAATTTAATTTAGATAGGATAAAAGGAAAACAATTATTGCAAGATGCATGAATTAAGAACTAAGTTTCAGAATAGGCCTAAAATGCCACCAAGATACATGCAATATACGCCCTTGGTCGTTGTTCATCAAAAGCGAAATCAACTTGAAACAATGAGTAAGGATGACGAGGATAGAAGGTTTTAACTTTTAAGGGCAGTAGGTCAGATGCTGAGGGTGATTGAATCGTCACATCGGGCGACGATTAGCAAAAGCTAGAGTTACAGAAGAGTTTTGTTGTGGTGAAGGACAACGGTGAAGACGTGAAATGGTGTTGGTGGAAGAGGTCCTGACAAGTGACGGTGGTGGTTAGGAGAACATCGGGTAAAAATGTGTGGGTTAGTCAAGCTTGGTAACGGGTCAATATCAGGATCTTTGTGTGGTGCGGCGCTTGGCTATAAATATCAGAAGACAGATTGTTTGCGTTTTTAAATCATCTGAATTTGGTGTAATTGTTATATATAGTATCGTCTCATACAACCTATAGTCTCATGCCGGGTGTAGCGCATATGTTAATGTTATCAAACAAAGAATTATTTGGTTCAGTGCTTTGATAAATCCATTCGTTGTATCTGTGCTGCAACACGCACGGGTCTTAGTTTTGACTAAATTGTTAAAAAGTTTTGTTTTATTATGCAGAGTCACGCTGTGTATGGCGCCGCCGCAACGCGCGGCGGGCCAAAATCTAGTTAATACTAAAAACAAAATCTAAACATATGAACACCACAATAATTAATACATCAGAAGATATCGAAGAAAAACAAATCTGAATACATCTAAATTAATACTAATAACAAATATGAAGATATCGAAGTTTTAACGCTGATTAAAAAAAAGAAAAAAGAACATACCTGCGAAGTCGGAGTTTTGAGGGAGGAGAGAGGAGGAGGCCGAAAGAGGGTGGAGGTGGCCGGAGAGAGGCGGAGGAGGGAGGGAGGCGGGTTGAGTCTAGGGTTTTGAGGAGGAGAATGAGGGGAAGAGTGTTTTGTTTGTGAGAAGAGGTAAGAAGTGAAGTGTGTATGTCTGTTTGAGGAAGAAGTTTGGAAGAGGTTTTTAAGTCGTTTGTCTTCTAAAAAACAAACACTCTGCGCGTCCCTTATGTCTGCCCGCGTCTGCACGGCGCATACATAAGTGGTTAGAAGTCCTTTTTAAAAGAAAACAAACACCCCTTTTCTTAATTTGAGGTGGACGTGATTTCCATGAATGGTATTAACAATTATCTATATACCTTATTAAAGAAACTCGATGGATAGATAGGTAATTTTACATCAATTTTAATATGGCATACGAAGAGCCATAGTGTAATACCCTAATTTTTACCCATTTTCTGCCTTTTATGTCCCTATTGTAGAAGCGTGGATGGCAATTATATAACCTACTAATGCAGCCCAGAACATTAACCCAAGTCATTATAGTATTGAAACCGTACCATTACTTCACACATTCCTCATTATGTTCATCAATTCCCATCTTCAATGGAATAATAATTGAAAGCCATTATTCGACATTAATCATATACATCCATCCAGTGATTATACATCTTCTTCTCTTCATCTAACCGACCAAAAACCTTCTCCTGACATGCCAGTCGGTCCGCATGCGGGTCGAATTAAATTTCACGCATTAATCATCTCCATTGAATGCAATTCGCATTAGCCGTACAAATCTCCATCTGGCCTCCTATAAGTACAACCCTCATATCTAATTTTTCTTCTCTAATGGCGCTCAAGGTACGTTTGAAGCTCTGTTCATACAAAATTAGCCATTTATCTTATCTATTATATGTGTTCTCTTACATTTAGATTTTTTTATTGTTTTAGTAGTTTGAACATTGTGTAACCTGCTAATTAGACTTTTAATTGAACAGTCGATGATCACAATAAGAAGCAGTTATCGTATTTTTCTATGTAACTTACTTTTTTCTTCCTGTGAGATACATTTAGCGTTGTTATGGAAAGATAAATATGATATTATGAAATTAAAAGTATATATATGAAATTTTGAACTTGATTGAATTGTATATATGGAAATAGTTATGTTTGTATCTCATAGTGCATAATTTTTGTCTCCTACATGTCTAGAGTTCTTTCATATCATTATTTTTTTCAGTGCAGCAACTAAGGGCTAAACCACGGAAGCTTGGATTAGGTATGTCTTTGGTTCTATATTTGAGGTTTTAAGTTATATTAATATATTAAGCAATTTTTTCTTTGAATAGGGACTGGTTACATTCATGGTCTAAAGCATGCTTCATGAAGTTTTGTTGTAATCATGGATGTTGATCTCTCACACCATGTAAGTATATTTGCAAGTTTTCTTGAATTATAAAAAAAACTTAGTACACACTGGTATGTAGGCCTGTAAACGAACCGAACGAACACGAACACAAGCGTGTTCGTGTTTGTTCATTTAATTTTAACCGAACATGAACACGAACACGAACACATAATCGAACACATTTTTGTGTTCATGTTTGTTCATTAAGAAATTTGTTGGGTTCGTGTTCGTTTATGTTCGTTCATTTAAATCTAAACGAACAGTTCATGAACATAAACGAACACAAATGATCAATATAAACGAACACAAATGAACATAAACGAACACAAACAAAAACAAGTTAATAATGATTTATGAACATAAATGAACGTTAGGGTTAGGTTGGAGAGCTGCTGTGAAGTGTGGGGCTGTGAAATGTGGAGAGCGGTTGATAAGTGATATGTTTAGAATGTTAGGGTTAGGGTTAAGTTTCTTAAACATATGAATTAAGGTTACTTAACAAAAGGAAATAAATAATAAAAATAAAGTTAAGTTTAATTAAACGAAAAAAAATGAACGAACATAAACGAACGTTCATGAACATAAATGAACGAACACAACGTGTGTTCATGTTCGTTCGTTTAATTAAACGAACAAAAAATTGTGTTCGTGTTCGTTCATTTATTTAAATAAATGAACATAAACGAACTTCGCGCCGAACAGTTCACGAACAGTTCATGAACGTTCGGTTCGTTTACAGGCCTACTGGTATGTTGCAAGGAGAATCTATCTTATAGTAATTCCTATACATTTTCTTAGTTCATATAAGTTCTGCTTTCAGCCAACAAGTTATGATATTTCTGAACTTTCTTCTTACGTTTATCTACACAGCCAAAGCACATCCCACACTTCATAAAGTAAGAAAATTCCATCTAATCTTGATGTTAAGTGGGTGCAACTTGGATTGTATAGAACCTTATGAATTTGCTTCTAAAGACTTAGATTGAGATGAGATTGCCATGTAAAGACGCTAAAGATGGTAATGATAAGGAAAATGTTCTGGTTTGCTAGAAAAAGCTTTGGTATTCACGGTAGAATTAGAACAAAGATAAGAAAAAAAAGCTTGTCATTTTCATCAAGAAACCAACAGTTAAGTGAAGAATCATGAAGTTGGTATTTCATAACTATAACTATATGTAATATCAACTTAGCAAAAAAGAAAAAAAAGATAATGATTAGTGACTCATAAATCTTAATTAATTAATGTAGTATAATGGTGGACTTGTGTTTGTTTTTTTATTTTCCTTAATTTTTTAGTATGGATGTTGTTACCATTGCAAGTTCAAATAGATTTTGGGACTTGCTTTTCATTTGACCCATTATTCTTGAGTCTGGTTTTACTCTGATACTTTTAACCATGACCCATTATTCAAGAAATAGGTTTTTAGGACTTGCTTTTCATATGGATCTACAAAAAATATACATTACTTAAAACAAAGTCATTGTTACTATATCCCTCGGTCTTGTAAATAAAAGAAATCGCGTACTCTCATACACATCACCCTCCAACATAATTAAGAAATCGATCTCTTAGCACTTGGAAGAACAAATCAATGGAATTTGAATCCGAGACTAACTAGTAGTTGTTGAAGCCCACAACACCACAAACATAACGAGCGCCAATAGATGAAGAGGCACTTGTGATTGGCTTGCATTAGGTGTCAAGCCATCTGTCTTCGACCCTGATCCTGTAAATCATTGTTCCATCGCCTAATTAGCACGAGTGCATGGTAGGTATTTTAAGCGAACAATCCTGATTAAAAAGTTCCCTAACGTATACTTCACCATTTGCAACATCTTAGATTGGTCTATTCAAAAAACGATGCCATTATTCTATAATAGCTTTATAATCATATATATTTTTTTATCCTCCATTCTTTCATATATTGCAAATTACATTAAGATAGCAGGCATATGAACAACAAGTTGTCAAACCTGGCCCAACCCTAACGTATTAAACTTTATAAGCCCAACCATTATGGAGAGAACAATATGTTTCTAGACAAAGAAGAAACTATTGCATAGATTGAACCCAACACATGAGATGTGGGTGTGCCTTGCATAGAGTGAATTTGGTATACCTGATGGAGTTTCTGACTCGGTCGGGCTTTCGGGCAATATATCCGGTTCGGAAGTAGATCCTTTTGGAGAAGCAGCTGGCGTGGGCATATAAGTAACAGTTGGCCCGTTTGCAGCTGTAGTCAATAAAAAAAACCGCAAGTTCATTAGAGATTTGAGACGCGATTATTGCCACACCTTGTTGAAGTTCATTAAAGTCTATATTTCATATATACAACCTATTTGATCCTTTTTAACCACGAAACTATATAATAATTACAACATAAAGTTTTCTGAATACAATTCAACACAATAAATATTTAGTAGTTTAGATAAAATCTAGAGTACCAGATAAAAGAGTGTTAAGTCAATCCGACTCATTCTAAAAAATAAAAATTACCCACTTTGACCTTTTAACCATTATCCAACTCGTTCAACCCGTTTATTTTGCCACCTCCACTAAAATTAAGGATCATAATGAAGAACCAAATACAAAAATGTTATCGTTGCATTGGCTGACGGATGGAGTTTGGACGTTACAAGCACCAGGGAGCGTTAGAGCTAGTGTCCGATTAATACTTATACCAAGAGTAGTACCAGCACCGTTAATAACTTGGCAAAGGCATTGTGGTTGAGACTGAACCATGTTTCTAAGCTGCGAGCAACACGAAGATGATGGGGTGGATGTATTTCCTGTAATGAAGTTAAGGCAAGAAGATATACCCATGAGGGCATTGGTGCAGCCTGATTGAGCCGTAGCTCCACCACAGATGTAGACAATAAGGACCATGGCTAGAACCATATTAACCATTTTGATGGCCATTTTACAATATTGACTCCTTTTGTTCTAGTTTGAAGGAATTTTCTTTTTTTTTTTTACATAAATGTTAGAAATGTAGAAGATTATAAATAGTGGCCTACATGGATCAAGACAAGTTTTATTGGTTTACATGGTTGACCTACTCTACAAACAACTGCATTTTAAAATGCTTTTCAAATAATATGAAATTTGTACTCTATTCACCTAATGGAACTTAGTTGTAGGAGCAATATGGTCAAAGTTATAACATAATTGGGCTAAAATATTAAAATCACAAACAGAACAACCAATATTCACCTAGCTAATCCAGGTAGTTGTGAAAGTTTTCGTGATATTGAATTTTGGAAGATCCATTCATAATATGCAATACTCTTTAAATATGGAAGAATACACATTATGCCTATCTCTAAATTAGGAATTAGAATCCTAATATAATTACAGTGATATCAATAATAATAATAAATATATATCTCTAAATATTTCAGTTAAGACTCCCCCGCAGTGTATTAGCGGACGTAGAACAAACGCTCAAGCACGAGCGAAATGATTGAAGCAGTTGCCGAGGCAGTCCTTTGGTGAAAATATCAGCATATTGCCGAGAAGTCGGGACATGAAGAACATGAATATGGCCAACGCGAACCTTCCGAACAAAGTGAATGTTTGTCTCAATGTGTTTCATTCATTGATGTTGTACGGAGATTATCTCATAAATATACTGCAGTCACATTGTCACAATAAATCACCGAGGCTTGATGAAGAGGAAGATGCAATCCCTAACGTTTGTGATTACCATTGAAGACCAAGCGAGCGTCATATCTCTCTAAAGACCCGTTGACTTAAATTTATGGCGAAAAAGCAACGTACAATGTATGACCGATCTATCAATCGGTCAAGGCATGAGTTCCCAAGTTTCATTACCATGTAAAGCATTATACTCGACTTGCATGGCATTTAACCAAAGAGAGTCAACAAAAAGCAGTGGTGTGTGATTTTGGAACTAAGGAAATAGTGGTAGACAATAGAGTATGTTTGGCTTTTGAGGGGGTGGTCATGGGATGGGAATTAGTCGGTGGTACAGGAATGGGTGGAGGTCCGGTGTTAGCTGGTGGAGGAGGGGAGGCAGATGCAGCTGGTGACACAATAGGTAGCTCTGCCATAGTAGTGGGTGGCGGGTGTGATGGGGCTGCCACAACAGCCAAGCACTGTAATGATGGAGCTGTCAGGACAGTAATGGCGGACGGTGTTGGCCGCGGCCTACAGGTATAATGTAGCAGTGGGAGGCAAGTGTGATGTCATAGCAGCCGGGGTCTGCCGTGGCAATGCTGTCAGAACAGTAACGACTCATGGTGTTGGTTGCAGCCTGCGGATACAACATTGTGGGAAAAGGAAGGCCGCATGGAGTGAAGGTTTGGTGGTGATAGGTGTAGGAATGGGTAGGGAAACAGTAAAACCGAGAGGGGTGTCATCTAAGAAAGTATGGGAAGTGGGTGGAGTAGAAATGTTGTATGAAAAAAAGTTCGTCAAAAGTCATGTGACGAAAGATCAACACATTCCCGGTCGAGGGATCACAACATTGGTAACCTCAAAAATCTAGAGGGTAACTGAGAAAAATAAATTGGACTGACAACGGGTGAAGTTTGTGAGGTTGGGTGGCTGATGTATTTGGGTAACACCCACACCTAAACACACAAAGATGATCGTATGTCGAATGACGAAGGTATAAGGCAAATGTAAGGGTGAAGTAGTTTAGTCTCTTGGTGGGTAAAATGCTATGAAAATAGGCAGCAGTATGAAGGCTTCGACCTAAAATATAGAAGGAAGATGGACGTGAATGAGTAACGAACACATGATGTGATTGAGGTGAATGATCATATGTTTGTCTCAACCATTTTGTGAGGAGCTTTGTGGGCAAGAAAAACGAGACAAGAGTCCATGTTGATGGGTAAATTGTTTGAAAGCATTACTGTCAAATTCCCACCCACATCACAATGAAAAGTTTTAATGTTGTAGTTAAATTGTGTGGTTATGAGGTGACGGAATTTGACAAATGTGGGAAAACCCAAACAAAATGAAAAAAAATAGCGGATAAAACCCAAACAAAATGAAAAAAAAATAGCGGATAAAACCCAAACAAAATGAAAAAAAATAGCGGATAAACCTAAAGAAAATAAGAAAAATTGTCAATTAAACCATATATATATATATCCGGTTTTACTAGGTATCAGAGACGTCCGTAAATCCCAATGTATAATGTCAAAAAGGGTAAACGTAAAGAAGTAGATTTATAAAATGCCAACCATTTACTGTTTGATAAATAACAAGAATGACAAAAATTAGAAGTCTTATTGTGATTACATGAACAACTAAAACGTCTACTAACAACATCTAAAACTTGAGCACCTGGATGTCCAAGATGACCATGCCAAGGTAAAGTTATAGATGCAATGAAACAAGTTTGTGTGGATGAGTTGGTGGATTGACGGGATACAAGTTGCATGTGCTATTGTGGCGGGAAAGGAGGCGCCTGAGGTCCTTCAAAGAAAGACCAAATGGATCAAATTCTATGGAATCATGGTTATCACAGGTAAATCGGTGAACCGATACAAGGGATTTAATAATTTGTGGGCTATATAGAATATTAAGTAAAATGTAGGTACGATTGTGAATAGGAAGGAAACAGGTACCGGATATCTCAGTTGGTAAATATTGTCCATTGCAAACCATGAGTTTAGTATTTATAGTAGATGGATCTAAATTAGAATCATACCTCGATTTTAAGTGACATGTCGCTTAGCTCCATGTCCATAATCACGTTGAGATCCATGTAAGTGAGTTGCATAGTTTTGAAATCTGCACTTAAATCGGACGGGCTCAGAGTATCAAATCCAGGTGGTGGAAGTTGTAACAACCCGAGGTTGTTTCGGGTCTAGTAAACGGATCGGGTCGTACCCGACCACTCGATTATCTAATAAATATTTAAGTTCGAATCTCGCGACCAACCGTTTTAACCAATTATATAGATAATAATTATTGGACTTTTATTATCTCGGTTAAACGCTCCTTATCTTATATTAAAACGTTGCCAAACGTTTCTTATTTTAATGTTATAACCGTTACCAAACACCTGAGTTTCAGTTATTATCCTCGTTGCCAAACACCCCTTATTAAGTTTATCCTTTAAATCCCTCCACCCCTTGTCCCTTTCTCTGCAACATCACACACAACACACACACATCTGTGTGTTTCAACGAGAGCAGCATGTCGCCGGACAGCCATGGCGGCTTTCGCCGCCTCCGCTGCTGCCTCCGGTCGCTGCCGCCTCCATCTCCGGCCGCCGCCGCCCTGTTTCTTCTCCAGTAAGCACCATAGTCCCTCCCCCTTTTATTTCCAGCAGATAACCAACCACCTTGTTCCTCTGTTTCTGGTCCGGTTAACCCATCTTCTCCGATAAACATCACCGAATAACAACCCTTTTCACCTTGGTCCTGATCTGTTCTTGATAAACCGAACCATCGAACCCATACTTCTGTTCCTCCACGAAACCCGATAACCTGTTATATTCAATCGTTTGTGACTGTCATCAGTAACCACCCCTCGTGTCTCATCTGGTTTTGTTAAACGAAGTCAGACAGTCACCGGTCATGGTGACTGTCATCGGAAACCATGGTCATCGGGTCTGTTCATAACCCGGTCACTTTCTGATCTGAACTGAACACTCTGATTAACCAAACACAACCCAGTTATGACCCGTTGTCCTTCTGTTTAGTAGTCAGCCACAACCCACGAATCACCAGACCTTTATGTTCCGTTTCGTATACTCGATAACCCACCAGTTGAACCGCCCTGTTCGTCTTTCTGTTACCATGACCGGACAGTCACCAAGCTATGGTGACTGTCAACCAGCTGTTGAAACCTCCTTTTATTCCTGATAAAGCCCGGTTAACCCTTGGTTGTGCCGAGGTGATTCCGGTAGAACTCCGGCGAGTGTCCGGTTGTTTATTGGTAAGATTCAAGGCTATTTGATTATTGGTTTATTGGTTACAATCTCATAATCACTTGCTAATATATTGATTACGATTGTTGCGAGGTACCGTTAATCGAATCGGAGAGTTAAACCGATACCGAGTCGACTCGGTGACTCGGTCAACACCCGGAATAGAACCCGGTCCAATAGCTAGACGAGGATTATTAGAATTATACGAATATATATATATATAATACGGATAACGTACGGACTTGATATAATAATAAGAGAATAATAATCGTATATAAAATATATATATGTTTGTATATATAAGATTCGATATATAAAACGATATACTAGACTCGGGTTAATAATAATATGTTCAGCCGATCCAGCATCCGGGTAAGTCCTTATCCACAACTCTGTAGCTACGAGTGCCAAGCTGTAATGGCCAGCTATGAGGCTAAGCTGTAATAGCCAGCTAGATTTAGGATGTCCGTGTCGTGTCAATAATAAACCCCGAGTTTAGGACTATCTAATATATACCGAATTCTATATATATAAATTGTATATATATGATATATATCCTAAGTATTACAATCTAACAAGTCCCACGCGTAAAACGTATCGATATATATATGACATATAATTGTAATAAAAGAGACTATAGAAGATTATACGCAAACCTGTGAGTATCGTGAACTCCCCACTTTACTGTTTTATTAAACGTTTTAGGGGAAATACATGTCATTTATTAGAAAATATAGAAATGCTTTACATAATAGAATTTATAAATGAATTATAATAGAAAAGGGGATAATAGAAACAACTAGGCCAGTACTGACCGGTATAGCCATTTCCTTTCTTGTCCGACTAGAGGACAAGAACCAGTCTTACCCGAGTAGAGGGTAGGCATAATTATATTTACCACAAACAGAGTGGTATAATCGATAGGAATGGCAACTAATAGAATATAATAGAAGGACCTATAATCGGTATAATTTAATCGAATGGGTATAATAGAATATATCTTCCCCAATAGAATTGTAAAGCATGTTTATTTAAAAGAATTATTTAAAGAAATACAAAAGATAGAACTGGCCATTCTGTTTATAAAATACACGACCTCACCAACTTTATGTTGACAGAAACTATTTTTGGCATGTATTCAGGTAACCAATCAGATACCGATGACGTGGATCCTGGAAAGGTCAAGACTATCACGATCCGAATCCGCTGTGCAACTCTGATACCCGACCCGACGACCCGTCACCGACTGATTGGGTCGTTACAGTTGGTATCAGAGCAGCGCTTATTGATAGTCTCGAAATCTTTTAATGATAGTCTTGAAGTATTTACCAATCCAGGATCTACGACAATATCATTTAAAAGAATTTTTGTTTAGAAAGATATAAGTTATATCAGGAATATTAGAAAGAATAATAGATAGAAAAATTTTTGGGTACCTAAATGCCAAACCATTATAAAGTTGGTGAGAACCATAATAGTATATTAGAAATTAAAACGAATCCACTACAGGATATTACTAGAATGATTATGTGGGGTAAATTGACAATTCTGTACACAATTGTGAATTTATATGCACATTTAATTTCTGGGAAATCTTACAGGATATTAAGGCTATAATAATTGAGAAATAATATAGAACAGAAACCAGATATATTAAAAGAAATCAGAAAATAAATCGATATATAAATAAGAAATGACGAAAGTTATAAAAAGGTATATATATATTTGTATAAGAAAAATAAATAGATTATAAAACATGAATCATTCTTCGTGATTCAAGAAACTTCAGATAAGTTTGTTGAATTATTCCAGTCTCAGTGACTATTTATATCCGATTTCTGATCGTTAACCTCACGGTTATTCCGATATATATATAAATAGAATACGAATAGTATACTCCGACTTGAACATTCCTATGATCGAGTTTCCAGAAATATTATTTTATCCCGTAATTTCCGAAATTTTATAAATCTCGATATGCTAAAAACATACGAATATTATTTCCCCTCGATTATTTAATCAAAATCAGATTTATTTTGCGAATTATTTAAAATATTTTCAGTATAATTAGAAAGTATATTGAATTTATTCGTAGTCATTATTATTTTTATACTAAACCGGTATTTCAGTTTTAAGTATAAATATATAAGTACCCCTGCGTTCAAAATTTTAAATAAACGATTTATTTATTTTATAAGATTAAGAAAACCCGTTAATAGTATAACTTATTTTATTGATATTCTTGAAAAGCCCCAGAATTTATCTTAGGTTCTATCCGAAATTATTTGTTTAAATATTAAAAAAAAAAAATTCGACCATAATATTTTGAGAAATCTATTTTGTTTTATCAATCGTTAATTTTATTTTTGAAAACAAATATTATTATGAAACTCGAATCAGTATTGTTATTATAACTTATTCCCAGTCATTCATATTATATATAGAACCGAGTATTTCAATTTTTAGCAAAAATATATAGATATATATACCCCTCCGTTTTCAGTCTTAAATAAATGATTTATATAAAATTTATAAAGATTGAGAAAATTTATTAATATCCGTTTTATTAAATCCAGTATTAATATTCTTTATGATTTTAGAAATACTTCCGAATTTATTCCCGATTTTTATCCGAAGTTACTCGTATAATATAAAAATTTGACAGCAATGTTTTAGAAATCTATTTTATTTTATAAAACCATAAAAAGAATTTTGTTTATTAAAAGTTTAAGAATTTTTACAAAGATTTATATTATAATTTCTTTGAAACGTTAATTTCATTTTCGGAAATAAATATCATCATGTAATCAAATCAGTATTATTATTTTTAAATCCCTCCATAAAAATTTACTTGAGATATAAAAACCTCCACCGAAACACGAGTATATTATTTTATCGAAAAATATTTCATTTTTGTATGTAATGTTATTTTCCTGAGATTTATTATTGAAATCCATATTCGTATATAAGTTAAGAGTATTTTCGGCACAATTCTATATTTATAATCGATCGTATAACTTTCTTGATATTTTATTTTAATAAAAACGATGAACATTATATACTCCGTTTTATAACATAAATCTCTCTTTGTGCATATATCGAAATCTCGGTTATATGTCATCTTCGATCCTTCCTAGAATTTAATAATATTTTGAACGGAAATATTATTATCCCGAAATATTGTAACAAGAATATATTATTTCGAATCTAAAAGAAAAATAAAGAACAGAATATCAGAATAATATGTGAAGGACACATACCTATTGTGATTAAAATAAATAAATACTGGAATGTTAGGTGAGGTGGAATAGTAATTATGATTGCAACATAATTTTGAATGCCACAGGCACAGGAACATTCGAGTAGGAGTTTATCAAGATCACGGTTTGTTTGTGTCATGAACATATTAAAAGAAATAATAAGAAATAATAAAAAGAAGAAATATATAGTCGAACCATCAGCGTATCATATGTGGAGAATACGACCACAGAACTGGCAATCTAGTTGAAATTTCTTCGTGAAATACGACTATGAATATGTTTGCAGAATAAAAACCATCGATTGGTTAAATTCTACGAATCAAAGAAATCAATTTATTGATTTCTGATTGCCAACCAAAATGTAAAATTAAAGATAATTGTATATCCTCTGTGTAATCCCTGGGGCAAACAGATATCCGGACCCTTACATAAGGTATATCCGGACATTTGCCACCAAGTCACAGGATTCTTTATAAGGATATATGATGCTAAGAACAAATCTTTGTAATCACTTCGTATAAAGACTCGTGCGAGTTATAATACAATCAAATTGGTAAAACGGTCAAGTATTACCAAGTTGAACCTTATGAATAAGAAGTGATGAAAGAATTGTTAAATCCTTAAGATATAATAAATATAAATTTATATGGATTCAGAAACCGGAAATGGTAGAATCCAACGAATTATTAAAAGAAATAATTTATCGAATATATGGAAATACGATTGATACCAAGCGGAATCGCGTAGAGATTCGCAAGGTATAATCGAAGTGAAAACGAAAAATGAATAGAATTATGCTCATTTTTCCAGTGAAACTCTCTGGCCAAAGAAGAATGGATTTCCTATCCCGAATAACGGCTTGTGAGAGTTATTATAAGAAATCACTGTTCCGGCAAAAACTATCTATACAAATATTCCGATGGAATAAGCTTTGCTTATAATCAGTTGGATTAAGAACATATGATAGATAGCCTATATAGATAAGTTTATCAGAAAGTGTTTTCAGACACTGAATGTATAGATGTTAATCGAATACATAAATATAAAAGAATTATTCCAAACAAACATATATTATAGAAATACTGGATTTATAGTGTCTGCTATAAATGAGTATCAGTAATTGCTTGGATATAAATAGATAAATAAAAGAATATAAATCGAAAGGTAAAAAGAATTATAATTCAGAAAGACATCCGATATGTCTGAATCATAGAAAGGCATCCGATATGCCAAGAAATATAATTATTAGATAAGAATATTAGTCGTAAGGAAACGACTAGAATTTTATAAAAGAATAATTTATAAGAAGAAACTACCGAGAGAGTATCAAATCCCGAAATGATATCAAGAAGAAATATTTGCAAAAATACTTAACGCAATAAGTATTCATGCATTAAACCTGAATGATAATCATGATTTTGAGAAAGAACAATTGATGCATTGCCATAAGAATTTTAAGTCAAAGAATCGTAACAACGACTGTTACCAGTAGATTCCGAGACTATAAAGATAAAATTACATATATTGACTGTAGAATTGTGAAAGACCTCATTCACGATAATACAATAAGAAAAGTCAAATAATATGTATTGAGATACAATGCAGTCAATCATCAATGAAATAGTCAGTAAGACTACTATCGATGATTTAAGAGAAATCTCAATGACCGATTTCAGTAGGTCAAGATAATGAAAAAGGAAAAGTGATAAGAATTCAATGTCAGTTGAATCATTATCAAAGAAAGAGTTATTAAAAGATAATTCGAAGATCTTTCCTAAAAGACTCCTCAATGATGATGCCTTTCATCTCTCCAGATATAAAAAGGAACTGTTGAAACCGTGTAATTCAACAAGTTCGATTAGTCTTTTCCGGCACCTTTTGATTCCGGATAAGATAAGTCTAATGATCTGAGAAATCATTTCTACTCTTTAAAAATCGGAATTACAATGATGACAAATTCTAAAGTTCGAATAAAAGAGGTAGTAGCTCGGATCCCATTCAAGTCATGATAATGAAGGGACTTCCGTATCTATCTCTCTAGAACCATATAGAATCCATCATTGTAGTTAAATCCGAATATCAAGCGAAGAGTATATCGTATCGATTTGAGACTCTACTAATGTTTGCTGGAGGTTTGTAAATCTTTCAGAAGATAAACAATTGGAATCTCAAGTATATTTGTATCGTCTTTATATAAGAATGATATTCAGTCTATTTCTCACTCTAACGAGGAACAAGACTAGAAGAATATTCACAGTATAAAGAAAATTATCAATCTATACGAAAAACCTTTAATAGTCATACCTGAAATTACAGATAGTCCATATATCTGTATTAACATGACTATAGCAAGAAAGGTTAAAACGTAGATTTAAATTGATATAAGATCAAGTTCCTTGTAAATCACAAAAACCGATCGTGTCTCACTGATAAATGTTCGGTTTAGATTGTGACATCCTTATAGATTAAGGGTGTAAAGGACAAGATTACTCCAATTTCGGGGACGAAATTTCCTAAGGGGGGGAGAATGTAACAACCCGAGGTTGTTTCGGGTCTAGTAAACGGATCGGGTCGTACCCGACCACTCGATTATCTAATAAATATTTAAGTTCGAATCTCGCGACCAACCGTTTTAACCAATTATATAGATAATAATTATTGGACTTTTATTATCTCGGTTAAACGCTCCTTATCTTATATTAAAACGTTGCCAAACGTTTCTTATTTTAATGTTATAACCGTTACCAAACACCTGAGTTTCAGTTATTATCCTCGTTGCCAAACACCCCTTATTAAGTTTATCCTTTAAATCCCTCCACCCCTTGTCCCTTTCTCTGCAACATCACACACAACACACACACATCTGTGTGTTTCAACGAGAGCAGCATGTCGCCGGACAGCCATGGCGGCTTTCGCCGCCTCCGCTGCTGCCTCCGGTCGCTGCCCGCCTCCATCTCCGGCCGCCGCCGCCCTGTTTCTTCTCCAGTAAGCACCATAGTCCCTCCCCCTTTTATTTCCAGCAGATAACCAACCACCTTGTTCCTCTGTTTCTGGTCCGGTTAACCCATCTTCTCCGATAAACATCACCGAATAACAACCCTTTTCACCTTGGTCCTGATCTGTTCTTGATAAACCGAACCATCGAACCCATACTTCTGTTCCTCCACGAAACCCGATAACCTGTTATATTCAATCGTTTGTGACTGTCATCAGTAACCACCCCTCGTGTCTCATCTGGTTTTGTTAAACGAAGTCAGACAGTCACCGGTCATGGTGACTGTCATCGGAAACCATGGTCATCGGGTCTGTTCATAACCCGGTCACTTTCTGATCTGAACTGAACACTCTGATTAACCAAACACAACCCAGTTATGACCCGTTGTCCTTCTGTTTAGTAGTCAGCCACAACCCACGAATCACCAGACCTTTATGTTCCGTTTCGTATACTCGATAACCCACCAGTTGAACCGCCCTGTTCGTCTTTCTGTTACCATGACCGGACAGTCACCAAGCTATGGTGACTGTCAACCAGCTGTTGAAACCTCCTTTTATTCCTGATAAAGCCCGGTTAACCCTTGGTTGTGCCGAGGTGATTCCGGTAGAACTCCGGCGAGTGTCCGGTTGTTTATTGGTAAGATTCAAGGCTATTTGATTATTGGTTTATTGGTTACAATCTCATAATCACTTGCTAATATATTGATTACGATTGTTGCGAGGTACCGTTAATCGAATCGGAGAGTTAAACCGATACCGAGTCGACTCGGTGACTCGGTCAACACCCGGAATAGAACCCGGTCCAATAGCTAGACGAGGATTATTAGAATTATACGAATATATATATATATAATACGGATAACGTACGGACTTGATATAATAATAAGAGAATAATAATCGTATATAAAATATATATATGTTTGTATATATAAGATTCGATATATAAAACGATATACTAGACTCGGGTTAATAATAATATGTTCAGCCGATCCAGCATCCGGGTAAGTCCTTATCCACAACTCTGTAGCTACGAGTGCCAAGCTGTAATGGCCAGCTATGAGGCTAAGCTGTAATAGCCAGCTAGATTTAGGATGTCCGTGTCGTGTCAATAATAAACCCCGAGTTTAGGACTATCTAATATATACCGAATTCTATATATATAAATTGTATATATATGATATATATCCTAAGTATTACAATCTAACAAGTCCCACGCGTAAAACGTATCGATATATATATGACATATAATTGTAATAAAAGAGACTATAGAAGATTATACGCAAACCTGTGAGTATCGTGAACTCCCCACTTTACTGTTTTATTAAACGTTTTAGGGGAAATACATGTCATTTATTAGAAAATATAGAAATGCTTTACATAATAGAATTTATAAATGAATTATAATAGAAAAGGGGATAATAGAAACAACTAGGCCAGTACTGACCGGTATAGCCATTTCCTTTCTTGTCCGACTAGAGGACAAGAACCAGTCTTACCCGAGTAGAGGGTAGGCATAATTATATTTACCACAAACAGAGTGGTATAATCGATAGGAATGGCAACTAATAGAATATAATAGAAGGACCTATAATCGGTATAATTTAATCGAATGGGTATAATAGAATATATCTTCCCCAATAGAATTGTAAAGCATGTTTATTTAAAAGAATTATTTAAAGAAATACAAAAGATAGAACTGGCCATTCTGTTTATAAAATACACGACCTCACCAACTTTATGTTGACAGAAACTATTTTTGGCATGTATTCAGGTAACCAATCAGATACCGATGACGTGGATCCTGGAAAGGTCAAGACTATCACGATCCGAATCCGCTGTGCAACTCTGATACCCGACCCGACGACCCGTCACCGACTGACTGGGTCGTTACAGAAGTGGGCCAGAATGGACCGTAGGTTGTGCCCAACATGGTTGTTTGATGTTTAACCGGATATGTTATGCTTTATTTTTATGAGTCCCGATAGTGGATGTTTGATGTTTGACTTGTGGTGTGTAATGTCTTAATGAAGTAGGTTTTTTGAGTTTATAGGACCTACGTGGTATTGAGTTTAACTAGGTTATTTAATAGCTTATAATATTTAGTGTGGGTTAGTCAGGAAGGGAACCATATACTTGTAGATGAGCATGTAGCTTAACTTGGCAGTGTGTGTGTAACGTGTGATGTCTCTTAACTAAATAGACATGGGATAGGTGATAATTAGAGGGTAAAAGGTTTAGCTATGGTAATGGGATATTGATGGATTGTTACAAGCAACCACATTTGCAAACCACCAGCTTTAATTGTTGGAGTCTTTAATGTCGGTCTTGATTGTTGCAGTCTTTATTGTTTATTATTGGTCTTCGAGTGTTGATTTGGACATTAGGTTCTTCGATAGTTGACTAGGAAGACTGTTGATTGTTGTCGGTCTTCGATTGGTGATTCTAGGGTTTTGAATGTGTACATTCAACTTTGGGGAAGAAAGGGGGAAGAAGTTTCGATGGTAAGGAAGGTTTGAGCATATAAATGGATAATTACTTAGGAATTGATGGAAATACCCTTGTATTTGGTAAAAGGTGAACGAGGTTTAATTTTAGCACCTTAGGTTGTTACAAAATAAAAAATTTATATCATAATATGTTACTTAAAATTATCAATACCCTAGGATGTCACTACAAACCAAGAAACTAATGATGTAATTAACTCTTCAAATTATATATTATTAATACCAATTATCATTGTAGGGTGGGGATATGGTACAAAAGGTAAAAATCCTAGAAAACGGTGAGAAGGAATATGGAGATCACATGTGGGTTTTTTCTAACTTGACAGGAAGTGTAATATAGTAAATGTAGCATTCCCTTGGCACATGCATACCCCCCCCCCCCCCGGTTTTTTAAATGCCTGTAACTTTTTCATACGTCAAACTTTTTTAAAAATATTAAACCAAATTAATAAGTGTTTTATTATCTTTCCAACTAGCACCATAGTGCTATACAAAAAATGAAAAAAGAGGACTTTTTGTGGGTTTTAAGTGGGTTTTGTTCATACTGAAAAAAACAAAATGCATTGTGCAGTGAAAAAAATACAAAATTGCAGCAGAAAAAAACACAATGAACATAAAAACACGAATTGTCAGCTCAGAAAAACACACTTGACAGGAAAAACACAATGCACAGTACAAAACAACACAATATTCAGAGAAAAAAACAACCAGTAGAAAAAACGCAACACAAAACTACAACAGAAAAAACAAAAATGAACATAAAAACATGAATTGTCAGCTCAAAAAAACACAATGCACAGTACAGTACAAAACAAACACAATATTTAGAGAAAAACACAATCCGCAGAAAAAACGCAACACAAAATTGCATCAGAAAGAAACACAATGAACATACAAACACGAATTGTCAGCTCAGAAAAACACAATAGATAGAAAAAACACAATGCACAGTACAAAACAACACTATATTAAAAACACAATCTGTAGAAAAAACTCAATACAAAACTGCAGCAGAAAAACAACACAATGAACATAAAAACACGAAATGTCAGCTCAGAAAAACACAATAGACAGAAAAAAAAACATAATGCAGATTTGTGTTTTGTTACTGCACAATACATTTTGTTTTTTCTGCCTGAACAAAACCCACTAAAACGTCGTTTTTTTCGTTTTGGTATGGCACAATGGTGCTCGTTGGAAAGATAATAATAAAACGCTCGTGAATTTGGTGTAATTTATTTTGAAGAAAATGTCATATAAAAAATTATCAGCATATAAAGATCGTGGTGGAAAGTGCATATGTCATGCACATGAGAGAAAAGGACAAGTTTACCATAATACTTTTCCTTCCAAAAAACGCATGTAAATGTTTCAATCTTTGGAACCTCATCTCCACCTTTTATTCACAAGATTAAAGGCCCAGATTCCTTCTTACCCTTTCCACATTTTTTAGCGTTTGTACGTGAATTGTCGTACTATCATTGTAAATGGTATTAGCCCTATTACAAGATCGAAGACCCATTTTTCGTTCTTTAAGTTTCAGTTTCAATCCTTAATTTATTTTTATGGTTTTTGATAAATGTAAAACAAATGTTGATATCTTCTTACGCATAAAACTTTACTTTTTGGAATCTTTTTTTAAATAATAGTGTTGAAACCTTGTTGACTCAAAGGTGAAGGTTTTGGTTTTGAACGAAACTAGGTAAATGGCCTAAACATAAGAGCATTCGGAGTGGGGCGGGAGGAGGGGGGAGGGGGACACCGCCCCGGGTGGGCGTGAAAGATCGAAGAAAATAATATTCTTCCCCCCTCCCCCCCCCCCCCTCTTACACTCCCCAGAATTTTCATCCCCTCCACGTGGGACCCAAAAGTGCCGCATGACATTTCATCCCCATCTTTCCCCCACCACTCCTTATGGTAAGGATCGAAGAAAACCGAATAACTCGTTATGTTATTATGTCAATATATGCTTGCAAAAAAAAACATCATATTTGTTGAATGCGAATTGTTAGGGCTGCAAACGAACCGAACGAACACGAACAAGGCCTTGTTCGTGTTCGTTTGTTAAGGAAAATATGTGTTCACGAATAGTTCATGAACACTTACCGAACGAGATTTTATGTTCGTGTTCGTTTGTTAATTTTGTTCATGAACGCACACGAACACAAACGAACATTCATGAATACAACAAGTGCTCATGAACACAAACGAACACAAAAATGTGTTCATGAACGAAAACAAACACAAACGGACATATATTAACCTTCTTATAAAATCGAATTCACATACATATATTTGCCTCATATAAATTGTTTTGGGTAAAATAAATAAAAGTAAAAGAATATCAAGACAAATTATAAAAATTAAAAACCATATTAATCTATCGAGCACAAACGAACATAAACGAACACGTTCACGTTCACGAACATAAACAAACGAACGTGGCCTCTGTTCATGTTCGTTCGTTTAACTAAACGAACGGATTATTTTGTTCGTGTTCGTTCATTTGTTAAACGAACGAACACAAACGAACTTCCCGCCAAACAGTTCAAAAACTGTTCGCTGAAAGTTCAGTTCGTTTGCAACCCTACAAATTGTTCATAAACTTTGGTAAAATACAAAGACCCAACAACCAAAATCCTCCATCATAAATAATTGATTTATTATTAATATCACGTAATAAAAACCATTACTTACACGAGTACCAACATTTACAAGCATGTTTATTCGGAGTAGAGTAATAACACGTTGCTTTTCTTAAGAAGAGCCTATATCTATCCCGACATACGTTCCAACAATCTATTGAGACGCTTTCACCATCGCAAAACTTTGGAGCAAACGGTAACAACTCAGTGCAGACCATACCTTTAGCTGATGCCATCATTTCAACTGTATGACCGAATAAGTAATTATTTTATGTTATTTTATATAAGTATATAACATAAGAATTAGTAAAAAAATAATAATTCAAAAGACAAAACTTTTAACCATGCAATGTAAAGTGTATATACCTGTGATTATAAGGAGTATGAGAGACACCATATTCATCATGTACACATGATTACGGGTTAATCGTGCCATTCTAATTTTATGGAATATTTTTTTTGTGTAGGATTGTTAAGAGAGGAAGACTAATGTATGGTTTTGAATAAAATGTTGGGTATAAATAGTGAAATAATTAAGGACTTGCTTAATTTGAGGTGGACGTGATTTCCGTCAATGGTAGTAAAATCATAGTAATTAAGATCTTCCATGGTAGTATAATTTGCCTTTTTAATATTGCACTATTAGTTTTTTTTCTTTTTTTAACTTTGAATTTCATTAACCACTAAAATCAAGCGAAAATCTTAAAAAGCAAGGAACCGCTTAAAACAATTACAACATGTATAATGAGAATTTGCACCATTCTGTCCAGATGAGACTTTTGTAATCCGATCTACTTCTAAGCCAAAAAAAAGAGCACTTTAACGTCTGCAACTATGTCACCAAAGACGAGTCGAAGACAAAAAAAATAAAAAAACTAAATCGCCAAGGACGACGACAAAAAAAGGGATAAATGACCAGTCCACGTGGCCATACGCATGATGGTTTGACAAATAGTTTTGGTTAAAACCGTAACTTTCAAAAATAGTTACCAATTCGTAAAACATGCTACAAACAACTGGTAAGGCCATGGGGTGTATCTTTACACTAAGGGTGTTAACGGTAACGTGACATTTTAACTTTATTTGTACATCATTCCCTTCCCATGTTAAGGGACATTAAATTGACACTAAGTTAACATGTTAACATAACTTAAAAGAGAGAAAGTTAAGGGATGAGGTAGAGTTAAGGGGCGTTAAACCATTTCCTTAAAGTGAGTTAGTGTGAAAAGAGACAAAATGAAGGATATGGCATCTAGATGGAGTTAAAGATGGTCAAAGTATACCCCATGGCAGAATAAAGTGTATTACATTACATAATTCTCTATGAAAATTCAGGTATTTTATATAATAAAATGTATTTTTTTTATAATTATATAGCGCACAATAGTGTTTAAAGGATCTATTCTTTAAAATGTTGTTCCAACCCCAAATCCAAAAATAACCAGTATTATGCACTAGACGTGTGGGCGTAAAACCATGTCAAATAGCACCAGTGTCACACTACCGACACTGAAGCTACGGCGTGTTAATTTAAAGAAATTAGACCAAAACGTAAAATATATAAAAGAAGAATTGAGTCGATCTAGACCTTGCACATTGCGCGAACCTGTCAAACAGGAAAAAATAGACATACAAACGTTGAATCACACAAGCACGTTATGCCGTGTTAACTCACTAGTACAAAAGCGAGCTAAAGACGGGGTTAAAAAAATAAAGACGGGGTTTTTGGTTTAAACCTCGTCTTTTGCTCAATAGAATAATGATGACTCACAGAATTAACATATAAAACAGGCATAAGCAGTCCCAAAATAGGCTACAATTAGGCTTACATTAGTAATAATTGGTGCTTAATTCGTTCCTATTTGTATTTCTCAGGAAACTGGAGCTCAAAGGCGGAAACAAAGGATTTCCGGGCAAAAACAAGGAAAAAGTGGAGATTCTTGAAGATACGAGACTTGCAGCATGTTCCCTGTATGTTTGAAGACGATCCCGGGGCTTAAACGGTGATAAAACCAGTCCGGGAGTGACCCAGCACGCCCACACACACTTACACGGAGGCCCTGCACGCTAGAAGACAACACAGCAAGCTTTGAGAACAAGAAAACGTACTGAGGACACGTGCACGCCCATGCCACATCACTTGGCATGCCCATGCTCTTTAAAACGTGTTCCCCAAGGCTTAAACGACAAAATCTGACAAATTCCTGCAGAGCACGACCATGCTCATATAAATCGAGGGATTAACATGCTTGTATGATTCGTTATGCTA
This sequence comes from Ambrosia artemisiifolia, assembly GCA_032199755.1. Lineage (NCBI taxonomy): Eukaryota > Viridiplantae > Streptophyta > Magnoliopsida > Asterales > Asteraceae > Ambrosia > Ambrosia artemisiifolia. Next base: position 53,283,933 of record CM063520.1, read on the forward strand.
TACACATAGAACAATTGATGGCCTTAGGTTCCTGCATCGGTGGTACGTTTACGTAATACCAGTGTCACCGGCAGGTCGACACCCTCCTAGCACTTCTTAATCATCAACTCTTGGTTTAGAGCCGTTGTTTATATTGTAGATCTATTGGGTTGACGCCCCGTTTTTCAGGATGGGCTGATATTTAATGAAATTGAATATAAGCTCCAAAACGTCCCTCTTGGATAATTATGGCTTGATTAGGAGCCTTAGGATTCATCATACTTGTAGATTTTCGCGAGTCTACTTGGTCCTATCTTAGTAATAATTAATCATACGTTATTATTAAACTTGAAAGTTTATTACTGCTATTAAACCTGTAAACTCGTCAACATTATGTTGATATTTTTAAGCATGTTTTTCAGGTACCGATGCATAGGTTATTAGAGAGTGGTTTGGCTGGGCACTACGGTGGACATGATGTTGGGACCTAATAAAATTATCTAAAACTATGTTTTTATTTGTGTTTTGTAATACAATATTAACTATGAATTTCGCTTCATCTTGGTAAAACTTGTTTTTCTTGTTTTTAACAACTTTCGTTAACCACGAAAATAAAACAATGTTTCACTAGAGGGTGTTAGCAAGATGTCCACACGTAACTTCATGTGATCCGCTAAACTTTGTGGTAACAACTTCCGTTACCTCACGACTTGCCTTCCGCTGTGCGCTGTCGGGGTGTGACATTAAAACATTAAGCTTTTGGCACCGGGAAATAGACATCTTTTTAATCTGCTAAAACCACACACATCACCACCCTTTCCCACCATCATTAACCTCTAAAGTTTTTCTTAAACTGACCATGAACCATTCCTAACTGTCATTAGTTTCACCTTCAACAACTACCCATGCCAATGGGAACATTTTGTTATTAGCATCCCTTCCAATGGCAACCCAACAACATATCTCCAAGGAATGTTTTAAGGAAGCATCCATCTAAACACAAAACTTTCCTGCAACCTGCAAAAAAAACCTTTCTTCACACCATCAAAGCAGTCAAACAGTCTACAAAATGTTTCTAATGTTGAACTAGGATCTGCATTAATAAACCCTGGGGGACAGTTAAGAGGTCAAATTTTGAGCTAGGATTAGCTTCCTTTAAAGCTGCCAAATATGACCCAAGCTTGCTGTGAGTTCCATCAAGGAATGACTAACCAACAAGAGTCACAGATGTCATACCTCTCAGACGTCGAGGGTCATATTGGCGTAATAGATACTAGACTAAATATGGATGGTGTATGCTGTAAATTCACATATTAACGAATGAAATATGAACCAAGGATTTTTTTTATTTTTTTAACGGATAGATCTGCCGAAGGTCAATTTACGAATCCATTGGATGGCTACCATTTTTCTGATCATCATTAGACAAAGTGCGTTAGATCTCTCATTGAACCATGAAGCTTGTTTTGTGCACAAACTTTAGCCTTATAAGCTAACCATTTTGTAATCAACACCTTAAAATTCTTCTTAATTGCTAACTGTATCGCTTTAGCAGGCAAGTTTGGATTTGCTTTAAACACTAGCAAGAACGATCAGTAGCCAAAAAGCTTGCAGTTAACTATCTATTCTTATACATGTTCCTCTGGCAGGTGTGCTTGTTTGTAACTTTCATTACCATATAACAAGACTTCCCTTGGTGAAAAGAACAATAAAGTTGGAAAAGATACCCTTTCACACAACTCATACCTACACACCATTTCTCTTTTTATCACTTACTAAAATTTTAAGGTTCCTTCCTGAAGAAACAACGAGTATAACGACGGTTAATGTTAAACAGTCGAGGGTTAGATACTCGTGTTAGCTTAGGAATAATCCTTCGCTCACCACAATAGTTAGAACTTAACCCAAGAATATGATAGACGATTGTGATTATGTGTGTGTTGTTAGTGAGAACAAGAGCATGTAAGTGGTTTGGCTTTAAACAGCCTACGTCCACTGTAAGAACCAATTAATATTACTGTAAGGATTACAAGGAGTTGTACAATGAGTTCTATTCTAGCTCTTGTATGAGGAAGAGTATTTTCGGATCCTCTGCGTGGAAGAGGAAGTCTTCTATTTATAGGAGATGTCACGGGCCATGGGAGATGGCCCATGAAATCTTGTACCTGGTTTGGGCCTTGGTTAAGACCAGATGCCTTTGACCCATAAAAATGGCGGGAATATTAGGTGCCATTAATGTTGATGTGAGAGAATGTGGATTGTGTCTTACAAGATCTCCACGTGGCGGATTGTGATTGGGCGCAGGCGACGCTTGTGCTGACAACGACGTGGTTGACCTTCCTGTGGCGTATGAGGAGACGTCTGTGGCAGGTGGACATGCATGCACAGTGTCCTGACATGTACTGTGCATTCAGCATGGTGGGGGCATGGGAACTGTCACGTTGTTGTCCTTGTGTCAGGGGTTGTTGGTCCACCCCTGACACGTGTTGCCATCTGATTGGCGCAGAGTGCGCCCTGGCTCTGATCTGATCCTCTTCATTCCTCCATGTCTGTACATCCTCGTATGATGAAACTTTGGTGGAATATTCTGGCGCGTTGTCCCACGCGCCAGTGGCTATATATGTTGGTGACGTCATTTGTGTGAAGGATTGTATGACGTGCTGTAGTCTGCGGGTGAACTTTGTCCGCGGAGTGGTTTCCGCAGACTCTAGACCTTTGCTGTGGCATTGTGTTTCTGCAGGCCTTTTTGGGATAGTTCACTAATCCTTTGTGGGATTAGATACCCTATCCCTTCACTTCCATTTACAATAGCATATTGTCTACCTGCTTCCTTGAATGCCTCTCTTGTTGGGAACCTAATTCCAATTACCCAACTAAACTTTTTCCAGTCACTTTTTGCATCCACAACTGGAAGAATTTCTATGTATTTGGTCCCTAGTATGTCATCATCTTCACTCTCACCAAGTGTCTTCACATCTCCATCAGAATCCTCATAGTTACTGTCATCTTTGGTGTGAGAACCACCTATATCAACCACCTCATCAATAAGATACGTCTTTAAACACTCAGCTAACAAAGCATGTTTTAACTCCTTATCTTCTTTTTTAGCTTTTTGTATGGCTTCAACTGAGACTTTCCACTCTTTATCTTTATCTGAATCACAACTAATCAAACCATTATTGACTGAATCATTATCATTATCATCATTTTCATTTTCAAGATATTCAAATGGATTTGAATCAGGGTAACTAAATTCATCAAAATCCTCCTTATCTCCCTCCTCTTCCTTATCAGCCTCCTCTTTCTCAGAATCAACCTTATCAGCGTCCTCTTCCTCAGAATCTACCTTATCAGCCTCGTTTTCCTCATCTTCTGCAAACAGTTGAACTACCATGCATTCTTTAAGGGTTGAACTAGGGTTCAACAAACTTTCAGTTGCAAGCCTCTTAATTGTAGATTTTGACCACCTGGGTGGGCTGATTATTGGGCTTCCTATGATTGGTTCTTCTTGAACAAATACTTCAATAACTTGGTTTGGATCAACCATCATCACGAACTCAGTTACATCTCTATCATTAACCAGCTTTTTCAAAACTCCATTTTCAGGGTTTGTACAAAACAAGTTGAAATCTTTCGTTTATAACATTTTGTTTCCATTACATAATCAACCAACTCAAAGTGAGACAACTTATCAATTTCTATCTTAAGTTTATAAGTTGAAATCTTTCGTTTAGATTGACCGTCGACATACTTGTGTTTGGGACTAGAAATATCAACTGTACCACCGTACCAAAGGTTGACGTAGATTGAATCTTCTTCCATTGATTGATGATCGTCGTTGATCAGAAATGAGGATTTTTGTTGATTGAAGAAACCCTAGCAGAGAAGATGAGAAGACATAGATTGTCTGGGTGTTTGATTTTTGAGGAGATATGTTTTTTTGTTGACTGATTATGTTTAAGAACAATGGGGATTTGATTTTTTATTTATGTTTAATTATTATTATGATTAATATGAGAAAATATGACATATAAGAATGATATAATAATATAAAATGCCGTGTCGGATTAACTTATACACGTCAGCGTGCCAACTCAGATCTCACGTCAGCACAAACTAACCCAGTTAGTGCTCAGTTAAAAAAGGTTTACTGACGGGTGGTTCAAGGAACAACCCGTTATAGTGTTAAAATGCATAGATTAATCACATTTAATCATGATATTGCTTGGAGTTGGATAACTACGGTAGTTATGGATGCAGGTATGATAAGGGAGCTAAAATGGCGGAAAACGGGCTTTTGGAACGGATCGGAAGCATTGGAACGAGGTGGAAAGAAAGAAGAAAAAAATCAAGATTTTCAACAGGCCCACCGTAGGCCTACGGCCTGGGCGTTCCCCTACGGTGGCCCAGGGACACAAAATTCAGCCGTAGGCCAGGCCTGAATGGCCGTATACTTTGAAATCCTGGCCGTTCCCTTACGGCCATGCCGTAGGGGTACGGTGGTCGCTGCATTTTTTTGTAACTCCTTCATTTAAAGACCACTTTATGGTGCCTTATCATCATCTCTTCCATTCTAAACGTTTTTAATCATCTTGTGGGCGATTTTGGCTGCTAGTAATCATTGGGGAACATTTGATAACAATTAGTTTTATGTTTTTGATGCTTATGAACACTTCTTGGATTGTGAGAATGATTCACCAAGCCATGCTAGGCTAGAACTCTTGATGATCATCTTTGGTGAAGTTTTTCTTAAACTTTTCTATGTTTGTTTCTTTCATTTCTAGAACAATAATCTAGTATATGTTTGCTTGATTGTTGTGGTGTTTGAACAATTGTTTGTAGTAGTTAATCAATTTCTTAATTTCTAGTCTCAATCGTACGTTCTTGGTGTTGCTAACAACCGAGATATTGCGGGTAGGATTTGGGTTGGATAATTGATTAATCGGTCATCGGGAAACAACCTCGCATTGATTTAATCCGAGTACTTTGTTCCCTTTTATCACAACAATTGTTTAAACATGAGTTATGTCTATGTAACTCTTTCTAGTGGAACTTTTGCATAAGTGTTTAAGGAAAATGGATCCAAAGATGGTCATTGCTTTCATAATCTTGAGAACAAACCCATTTTAATTCAGTAATTTAGTTTATTTTTACTAAGTCTAAATCCAAAACAATCAACAATCTTTGATCTTTAATTTTGTTACTAGTTAAATATTAGTTAATTTACAAAGTTATTAGTCTACACACAATCCACAAACTCCCTGTGTTCGATACCTTCTTGCCACTATCTTTAGTTGTAATTGGGAAATTTTACGTGTACCACGACAAACACGTCAAATTTTGGCGCCGTTGCCGGGGAGTAGTGCGCAACGTGTGTTAGTTAATAGTTTTGTTTGTTATTTTCGGGTTTACACTGGTTGTGTTTAGTGTGCAGGTACTTCAAGTGTATGCATACTAGAAGCTCTCACGAGTCATCACCGCTATTGTTTGATCCGGAAATTGAAAGAACTTTGAGGCGAAACCGAGTCCTAGTCCGTGAAAACCGAGTTCTTGGTTCACCCACCTCACCTATCATACCAAGAAACATCATGCAAGAAGGCCAAATACCACCCACAACGGGTCAACCAATCACCTCAGTCATGCCAACTTCCACACAACCACCACCACCAAATGCAACTTTACCTCATGAAATTCCACCAACTCACACCACCCAACCAAACACTACCCAATTTCAATCAACCTTCACCCTTAGCCCATCCGCTACAATTCCACCATTCATAAACGAAAATGGTATCCTAATTTGCCTTTAACATTTAGTGCATATTCACATAGCATGTATCAAATCACACAAGTTTTGTAACAAAGTAACAGTGGCCTACACTCAACAAATGAAATATATACATATATGTGCTCAAATGTAAGTAGGCTCAAAATCTCACCAAAAGTAGGAATAAGGTTACCGATATGTGCATATAATTGTTTTCACTAGCTTGCTAAACTTAATCATGTAATTCTAATGTTTTTCTTAAAAATACTTGTTGAAAACGGTTCATATTACCTATCACAAATTAAACCATGATTAAGAATCTATAGCAAAAACAACCCAAAATTGACCGTGACAAAACTTTAAATGTTTGTTTTTCTTAGTAAAAAAAATTTTCAAGGACTATTTTTCCCCACCCCCACACTTGAACATTACATTGTCCTCAATGTGGAAATGGTAATTTTAAAACACACCAAAACAAACAAAAAAAACAAACAAACAATAAGGACAAGAACAACTCCCCTTTTGATATGATGATGTCTCGGAGTCGCCATGTCCAAATCTTCACCTTGGTTGTATAGCATTTCATTCGCAATCCAAAGTGGTTAAGGTTCACGAACTAAAAAATAAACACTAAAACACGATGCACAAAATGTTAAACATGCCAATCTACAATTTTCAATCCGTGTTTGCTCGAATGGAGATTGAGTACGAGCAAAAGTGCAATGTTATGAAAATAGGAGATTGGCAATAAAAGGGAAGGTAGTTGAATGAAATGGAAAGACATGTTTGGTTATTAAATTTTTTTTTTTATAACGGGCCAAAAATTTCCAGATCCCACCGTAGGGTTACGGTAGTACCGTACCCTTACGGTGGCCGCTGACATTTTTTCTCACCGTAAGGCAGGCTTGAATGGCCGTTGGGTTTCTAATTCCACCGTACCCTTACGGTGGGGCCGTAGGGGTACGGTAGAACCTGACAATTTTTTTTTTCAAGCAAACCTGTCCGAAAACATCCAAATCAAGTACAAACACCTACCACTTACCTTGGCATCCATCTTGCGCTCACTTCGCTCGTCCGTGAACCTACAAAATACTCAAAACACACAAACACACAAAAACGCCACAAATACAAAAACACACAAAAATAAAATTTAAACTTGGGGTGCCTCCCAAAAGCGCTAAGTTTATGGGTCTTCAGCCGGACCTTACCTCATATATCCGTTAAGGTGGTCTCAATGCACATTTGCCTACCGAGTTTCCAATGTATGCTCGGTAGTTAACACGCCAAATAAACAGTTGTTTAAAGATTGGCGTGTGAATTGGGCGCTTTGGATTGTTGGGGAAAAATCGTCTCACTAGCCTTTTTCCGATGTCTTGCAATCTCACCTTCCTAATGTTTGCTTTTGAATCTACATCTTGCACCTTATTTATGAAGTTAATCGGTGTGGGATGAGATTTGTGAGATTCTTGAGTAAGACTTGTGACACCTGCATCAATAACAACAACAACCTCTTCCAAATGTAACTTTTCTACAAGCGAAAGGTTTGGCGTGGTATTAATCTCCACAACCTCATCCTTTACTTGAGAATAGTTTCTAATGTCATCGGGCAAGGGTGAAAGAGATTCGTTTATGTTGACCCTCATCGATAACATTTTGCATTTAAGATTTAAATAGCGAATTCTTTGACAATTTGGTAAGTTAGGCGTTGATAGCGACTCCTCGATCTTAAGTAATTTTTCTTCTATTCGAGCTAGTCGCTTTTCCTCCTCACTTTGATATGTAACATCTACACATTCATGGGAAGGAACTTGATATTGAGCTTGAGAATAACCTGAAGAAAAATATAATTGTGAGTTTTCATAATAATAATCATTCTCCTGGTTATCTGTGAAACGTGTCTCTTCATCGTCATAGTCATAGTAACTATGATAGTCTTCTCGACATGGAGTTGCCCGGTACCCAAATTCCAACATTTCATCCCAATATTCTGGACCACTCCAAAATATGGGACAATCTTCATCTACATGCACTTGTCCACAACAAAAGCAATATGGATCTACCGGTGGTAAGGGTTTTGGACAATCTTGACAATCTTCAGTCCAGTGAGCGAAACTTCCACAACTATAACATGGTTCGAACTCGTCATCGACCCAATTCATAGTGTTCTACCTTGTAAAGGAAAATCCTGCACAACTAGAACACCCAAAGTGAAATCTAATAAAATTAAATAACACTTTTATACATTTTTTTTTTTAGTTTTTTTTTTCTATTTTTTTTAAACACTAAATAAAAATACAAACAAACAATCAATGTAATACTAAGCGCACTAGCTCCCCGGCAACGGCGCCATTTTGATGAGCCGCGTCGTCACGGGTCATGCAAAAACCTAAATAACCTAGGTAGCTAGGGTAAGTAGGGTATCGAATCCAAGGAGCATGTGGTTAGCGTCACACTAGCGGTTTGTTTGTCTGAGCTATTTACAAAACAAGTAAGCAAAACAATTATGAAGTTGGCTTATGCTTATAAAAGTAATGACCATTCCAGGATCCGTTTTCCCTAAATCTTTATGCAAAAATTCCCACTAGAAAGAGTTACATAGACATAACTCGTGCTTAAACAATTGTTGTGATAAAAGGGAACAAAGTACTCGGATTATCTTAATGCGAGGTTGTTTCCCGATGACCAATTAATCAATTAACCAACCCAAATCATACCCGCAATATCTCGGTTGTTAGCAACACCAAGAACGTACGATTAAGACTAAAAATTGATAAAGTAATTAACAACTACAAACAATCATTCAAACACCACAATAATCAAGCAAACATATACTAGATTATCATTCTAGAAATCAAAGGAACATACATAAGAGTTCAAGAAAAACTTCACCAAAGAATGGTCACCAAGAGTTTTAGCCTAGCATAAGATGGAGAAGATTGGAGGATTAGCCATGGAAGATCTTGGATGATGATGAGGATATGGAATGGATTGAAGTGATGAAAACCCCCAAAAATCGCCTCCTTGATTGCCCAAATCGCCCTAAGGCGGCTGGTGAAGAAGTTAGGGTTCGAAGGCCAATTTTCGGGTGTTTTAAAGAATTTCCCGTCAGACCCCACCGTAGGGTTACGGTAGTACCGTACCCTTACGGTGGCCACTGGGCAGTTTTGCAAATTCTTGTTTTCTTCATAACTTCTTCGTTTCAACTCCGTTTTCGCCCATTTTCGCGGCCACGTCTTCGTATTTCCGCCCTCTTTCACATCATCAAATAATATCTTCATTTATAATTCATGTGTTTTCTCTAAAATTAAATCAATCCTCCATAGTTTCTCCCGTGTGCTTGATTCTTCAAGATTTGGCTTGTAATTTCGCTATTTTAGCACATAAAGCCTGTCACTCCTCATTCTCGGATAAGTACCTAACTCCAGGTAAATCTACACACAAAACACATTAAAAATACCAAATTAAACTATATAAATGTGATGCATCCGGCATCGCATCATTTACCAGAGACAAAATGTTCAAAAGTTGGGGTCGTTATTAGGAATTTTTGAAATACAGATTAGTGTCGACCAATAGTTGAAACTTTAAATTATTAAAAACCAATACCCCTTAAAAAAATACATTAATATCTTTGCGCAAAAACTACAAATTGCTATCTTTTAAAATAAAATATCCCTCCTCCAATAAATAATAAATCACTCTCTCTCTCACACACACAACCTTCCAAGGTAAACAAGAAATCGAACTTCTTTAGCACATGGAGTTACAATCCAAAACTAGTAGCTGTTGAAGCCCACGACACCACGAACATCACGAGCGCCAAGAGATTAAGAGGCACTTGCGATTGGCTTCCATTCGGTGTCAAGCCATCTGTCTTCGACCCTGATCCTGCAATCATTTGTTTCATCGGTTAATTTGTACGAGTGGTAGCTACTCCAACTCAAAAAGGTCACAATTTAGAAGTTGCCCAATGCATCCCTCAAACGGTTGCAACATCTTAGATTGTCTTAATTAATAAACAAGACCACTAATCTAATAATTGTTTGATAATCATATTATAACTATTAGTTATTCACATAAATAATAAAATAAATATAGAGTGTTGACAACCGTCCCAACTCAACCCACACGTTCATAAGTGTATAGGCTCAACCACTAATATGTTTCAAGACAAAAGAAAAAGGACACATGTGGGTTCGCTTTGCCTAGAATGACTTTGATACCTGATGGAGTGTCCGACTCAGTCGGGCTTTCAGGCAATATATCTGGTTCGGAAGTAGATCCTTCAGGAGAAGCAGCCGATGTGGGCGTAGAAGGAGCAGTTGGCCCATTTGCGGCTACATACACAAACAAAAACATACCCAAATATGTTAGAAATTTATGACGCGAGTATTAGATGTGAGAATTTTGCTTCGTTTACCCATGAACAAGGTTAGTTGGGTTATTTTAATTTTTAAACCTTGCCTAAGACCAATGTCAAACAAGTTAACGGTCATCCAAGATTATTTTTCATACATACAACTATTTTAATCTTTTTCTAATAGTATACATTTAATTATTATAATCATAAAGTTTTTTTAATCAAATTTAACTCAATAATTATTTATTAGTTTAGATAAAACAGACAAAGTGAGTGTTTTAAGTCAATCTAGCTAGGGGTGTAAACGAGTCGAGCCGAGCCCGAGCCTGACTGGGCTCGGCTCGGGCTCGTTAAGGTTTTGTGAAGCTCGAGCTCGAGCTCGGCTCGGTTCGAGCCTACAATCTTGAGCTCGAGCTCGGCTCGGCTCGGCTCGAGGTGATTTGAGAATCTCAAACGAGCTCAAAAGCTCGGCTCGAGCTCGCAAAAGCTCGGCTATAACTTAGGCTCGCGAGCCCAATCGTTAAGGCTATAACTTAGGCTCGGGCTCTAGCTCGTTAAGGCTCGATTAGGCTCGCGAGCCCAATCGAGCTTTGTATCTAGGGCTCGAGCTCGGGCTCGATAACTAAACGAGCCATATTTCGGGCTCGGGCTCGGGCTCGTTAAGGCTCGGCTCGTTCGAGCTTTTTACCGAGCCGATCCCGAGCCGATCTCGAGCCGCTACGTGTCATTTACACCCCTAAATCTAGCTCATTTCAAAAGTTACATGTTTTCATTGGCGGACCTTGAATGATTATGTAGGGGAGCCAAAAGTTACATGACATTTAAATTAGGAGGACTCAATACGTATAAAATTTTCTGACTGAATACATGTAAATTTATACTACTAGCAAAAAAATGAGGGGTCGAGGCACCCCGGCCCCAAAGAAGCTTTGCCCCGACTCATTTATACACATGGCAAAAAAAAAAACAAAAACATGAGGGGTCGAGGTACCCGGCCCCAGAGAAGCTTTGCCCCTATTCATTTTGACCTTTGATCACCCGTTATCCAACTTGCTTGACATCCCATTTTTTGCCATCTTCTCTATAAAGGATCATAATGAAGAATTGGAAACAAAAATCTTACCGTTGCATTGGCTAACCGGGGGAGTTTGAACATTACAAGCACCGGGAAGTGTTAGAGCGAGTGTTCGGTTAATACTTATACCAAGATTAACACCAGCACCATTTAGAACTTGGCAAAGGCATTGCGGCTGAGACTGAACCACGTTTCCTAGCTGCGAGCAACACGAAGACGATGGGGTGGATGTATTTCCTGTAATGAAGTTAAGGCACGAAGCCATACCCATGAGGGCATTAGTGCACCCTGATTGAGCCATAGCTCCACCACAGATGGAAACAATAAGGACCATGGCTAGAACCATACCAACCATTTTGGAAGCCATTTTATAATATTGACTTTTTTTGGTTCTAGTTAAAAGGAAGTGCGTAATGGATTTATTTTAGTAGAAATGTTAGAAAGAAAGATTATATATAGTGTCGTACATAGAAAAAGGACAAGTTTTATTGGTTTATATGGCTGAACAACTCTACAAATAATTATATGTTAAATGCTTTTTTAACAATAAAATCTTAAATAATATGTCCCTCACCTAATGCTACTTTGTAGAAGCAATATGGTCAAAATTTTGACATAGTTGGACTATGATATTAAAATCGCAAACAGACCAACCAGCATTCACCTAGCAAATTAAGGTAGTTGAACCCCTTTAACCTAACATAACCTTTTGGTAACTTAAACCATAAAGTCTTTTTTAGAAGAAAAAAAAATGGAAACTTATAAATGTGGATATTTTTCTCTATTGTTATTTCAGTATTTAGTTATGCTTATATGGTTAGGATCACAAGACAAAGTTGTGTATCCGCTTTAACTCGCATGCTATCATTTGTACATCAAATTTATGATTAAAATCACAATGTATGCAAAACTACACTTGTGTGTCACCTTTTCATTGTGTATTATCAATCAAATGTATGGTTTGCTGTCTTGCTGATGAAACTAGGTTAATACGTGTACCCATGGCCGGCTTTTAATAGGGGTAATGCGGGCGACAGCCTCAAGCCCGAAATTCTCAAGGGCCTGAAGTTTTATATATATTGTAGGTTATTGTTGATGCAGTTTAATATGCGATCAAATGGCTCAAGAACAATTAGTTAACAAACTCTCTAAAACGAAGCAAAGGTTCTATGAACAAAGTTCATATAATTTTTTATTCAACCAAAAACTGAAAAACAATAAACCAATAAATCCTAATTTATAATAGAACCTAACAACCATAGAGATAAACACTAAAAATTAAAAGATGTTAATAAACTTTCAAAATTCGAATAAGGAGATAATCCTGCATCAATTGTGATCAATTTTTTTAACATTAACCTATCTAATAAGGCCTAAAATCACTTAAAAATTTAAAATTTTAAACCGAACAAAACAAACCAAGCCAAAATTAAGGTTTTTTTATATATGATGATTGAGTTTCAATTTTATGGGTCCAGTTTAATTATAGTGGTTTCATGCTCAAAATATTTTTACATTTATCAGAGATGACCCTGCGTAAACCAGAGTTACTTATTGCCTTTAGTAAGACCATGTGTAGTGGGGTGAAATTTCAAGCCCCACAATGGGGGATTTTGTGACATATGACTTCCTAGTCACATAAGGCAGCCCCACAGTGCCCCTTGCAATGATTACCCAATTATTTTATTTTATTTTTTTGAAATCTAAAGCAAATAATATTTCATTACAAATATTTTATTAAACACAAATACTAAAAATTAAAATACCATAAATAAAAAACACGAAACATACTAAAAAAATAAATAAATAAAAGACGAAACAATCTAAAGTCCTATTTATCACGGATTTATTGCCTGCGCATTTGTGCTAAGAGTAACGCCTCTCTTATGTGGTGATCGATCGATTTAGATATAAAATCGATGTCTTTCTCCATTTGCTCGCCTCTTGGATCGCGACGAACTTTTTGTTTTCAACAATTCTTTCTTGCATTGTGTCCAAACACCTAGCTCCAAGGTCTCGTATATCTTGAAGCCGTCGATTCTTCTGTTTGAAGTCTTCTTTCATTTCGCCACCCGTCAAAGACGACTCTGCCTTTCCCCCATTTCGCGTGGTTCTTCTACCAGACGGGCGGGGCAACTCCTCTTCCTCTTCGGTGACATCCTCATTTAAATCGACGTTTTGAGCATCGGAAGTGGGTGTCTCTGGATCAACCGAAAAAGAGGTTTTGGACCGTTTGGCTTTGCGCCTACTAGTAGACGTTATACCCGGTACGTTAGCAGGGCCGGCTCTGAGAATTCCTGTACCCGGGCCGAGACGCAAAAAATGTTCCCCCTAGTCTTAGGCTGTAATGTAATACATTAATATAGTAAAAAAAGTAAAATTTGTACTCAATTTTATTTTTTTGAACCATCAACTAAATTTTTTATTCCACCAAAGCTAGCGGGATACTAGCAATACATCATACAACACCAATATACAAAAACGCTAACATCACCACCCTAGTCTAGACAAGCTAAGAGAACACCAACTAAATGAATTCTTTTAACCATTAATATCAAGTGACCGCATCAATAAAAAATGTTTGTGCATTTTACAACCATGCCGCTCAATTATTGAAAAAAAAAACGCGGACAACAGGAAATGAATCAAGGGAAAGTTGTAGGATAACACATAACATAAACACATGGCTACAAAGGATTATGAAAATACCCTTATAACAAAACGTAATTACTGGCCTGCCATTGAACTATATTGATAATTTATTAATTACTAAAATACCAAAAATACCCATCATCTTCTTTAAACACCTCCAACACTCCATTATCACTTTGCAAAAGTTGCATATAGCAGATGGAAATTCTTTTATTAACAACCTTCGCCGCTTCTTTTTCTTCAGCTACTGTAGTTCCATCGATGTGCCCCATAGAATATTGGGCCCGGGCCGGGAGTCCTCCCCGCACCCCCCTCTGGCCGGCCCTGTTAGCCCTTTTAGAAGCTTCCAACACCTCATGTAGGCGAACGTCCCACGCGATGTGTTGAACTCCTCCAACGTTTTTTTCAATATATCCATATCACTACAACCGCTACCCCAATTATCCTTCATACGTTGGAAAACTTCTTGAAACGCATGGCATCCCCCGTTTATGTCGGTCCATTTGCTTGAAATCAAGTCGTTTTCCCAATATTCTCCTCAACCCATTGCCTTGAAAAATGTTTCTTGAATCCTCATCCAAAATAGGGGAGAACTTTGATAGTTGGCTACAAAAATTAGAACATATATGTTAGTATACTTTATTTTATAAAAATAAATAGAGCATATATATTATTATACTTTATTTTATAAAAATAAATAGAATTATAAAAAATAACACTTACCAACATCGGGATCATTCGAAATGTCTAGCCAAGCCCGTGTGAGCCGTACTCCCCGTCTTTGGTCCAAGGTTGATAGACCCTTCTTGCACAAGGCGTGGAAACTCTCTTTCTTGTGAGAAAGTTTTCCACGTTAAGAGCTCTCGGGTTCGCGCTCGGGTTGTGTCTACAGCACATGATCGAGGTGGGGTTCTTCTTGAGAACCCGACATCCCACCTACGCCAATATTCATATTGGTTGCGAAACCCATTGGACCTTGAAAATATTGTTGGGGCATGTTAAGTAGTTGCGAAAACCCCATCGTACTTGAGTCGCAACCTTGGTAGTTAAAGGTTGGTAGCGGTTGGGTGGTGTTTGTGCAATACGTATTTGGGTTGGTTGGGCGAGATGGAACACCAAAAGGGGGCGGAATTGATTGATGATAATACTTTTTTTAAAAAGATAGGAGAGAGTTTATAAAAAATGAGAGAGGGTATAAGATTGTAGGAGGATAATGTATAAAAAATGGGTTGGGTTGGGGTTTAAATAGGTAAAAAAACTGAATTAAAGATTTTTTTACAACGGCTATATGACCGTTTGGATTTAATAATATTACCATTGGAGCCTTTTGATTGGTGAAGGATTGTGAAGTTGCAGCATGAAAGATTTCACTCTTGGGATCCAAATTAGCCATCCACGTTTAAGGGGGTGGTGTTCCAAAGCATTATGGGGGCGTGAATGCCCCTTTCCACGCCAAAAACCACCACACCCGGTCTAAGGGTGTATCTTGACATTAGTATTCATATTTAATGCATAAACTTAGCCACGTTTATATACCAGTTTCAAAGCTCATCTAAATATATATACAAACAAAGAAATTGATATGGTTCAACAGTATTTCATGGATTTTATCGAAGACGATGATTATCTAAGCATATAAGATTTTTTTTATCATAAGATCAACACTTAACCAGCTGGGCTAGCCCAGTTGGCCACCTCAATGAGGATTCGGAAACATAACCTAAGGGTTGTGGGTTCGATTCTGAGGGGGGAGGGTTTACCCACATTATGTGGGGTTCCCGCCTGGGGTTTCCCTGGTTCGACTCGCAGCTCCAGCAGACCGGCCCTAATAAGTCCTACGGGCAGGGGTATCAAACGGCTGTTGGTCGGGCTCGAACTCGGGTAGGATCAGGATTTCACACAAGGTTTCCCAGTTGATCTACGCCTTCCAAAAAAAAAATAAGATCAACACTTGTTTCAATTTAGTTTGTAAAGTTAATTATGTAACTTGTTAAATGCTTAGATTATCCCTGTGATTTGCCACTATTTCATCTCTAGCCCTCAACTTTCTAAATTTACATGTATGTTTTCAGTGATTTGTTCAGTTTTTACTCGAGTGGTGTATTGACTAGATGAACATAGTTCCTCTAGTTAAACCTATGTAAAATTACTCACACATTCATTACGCATGGATGTGATGTGTTGGTCAATACACCCTCTTAATAAGTTAGATTTGTGTATATTTTAGTACTAGGCTATCTCCCGTGAATTTCATAGGATTGACAAAATGAAAAATTCATTAATCTAAAAATATAATATATAGAAAATTTGGATCAATAAATGTTAAAACTATTCTTTTTGAAAACGTCTGTTCCAGAGTTTCATTTAAGAGGAGAATAGAAAGGATTGGAAAGGAAGTGGTGAATAAATGTGTTCCAGAGTTTTTTGTAGGAGGGAAAGGGAGGGAATGAGAGGGATAATATAAAGGTTTTTGGGGTGATTTTTAATCTTTCCAATTTGGAAGGAATTGGAGAGAATGGAAGAGGAGGGAAATCCTTTCTCTTCCCCCCTTAAGTCAATCTCTGGAAGTCTGGAACACAGTGTTAGGGGGAAACTAATCTATAACCCCATGAAAATTTGGATCAATAACCGACATCTTTTATCACCTTTTAACAATTGTGAGCAAAGTAACAATGCTTGTTTTAAGGAAAAAATCAAACACTTCCATCAAAGTTGTAAAAAGCATCGGTAAGTTAATGTCTGTTTTTAAGGAAAAAATCAAACACTCTCATCAAAGTTGTAAAAAGCACTAGTAAGTTCTAATATTAAAAATTATATATAACTAGTATTTAACCCGTCTCGCATTGCGGCGGCGCGCGACGAATGAACTACATGTTACACATAACGTGTTTATATTCAATCCATTTATTTTAGTAGTTTGTTTTATAATTCTTGTTTCTAATACGAATTCAATCCAAAAAGTATTAGGTTGTTAATAAACCTATTCAACTTATTATTTTTCTAAATAAAGTTCGGACTTAAAATCCTAATCAACTTTCAGTTTTTGATAAAAGAAACAAATAATAGTTTGAGTTTGTCTATGAACCAAAAATTATTAAAACAATGTACAATTTAATTAAACATACCAACCAACGTGTGTGTTTAGTTATAATAACGTGACTCGCACGCCAAGATCCGCTCTGCGTAATCTTAGAGTAACAGGTTGGCTCTAATCGAAGAATTTTGCTTGGTTAGACATTACTTGGTTGAAATCCGAACTACGTTGTGACGGAAACACATATAAAAAAGAGGTTCATCAAGTATCGGTATTTATAAAAGCACAATGTTTTATAAAAACACTATTTATCGTTTGCCCTCGCAAACACTGAAGTCAAAACCGTACTATGGACAAGCTTGTGTAGATTTTACATACATCAGATGTGGCATTTTTAGGTGCCCAAAGGAGCCCTATTGTGATTTTTTACGTGTAGAACAGGTTTGTATTACACACCATGGAGTTTCCAAGAATATATTTCAAAATAATTGGACGAAATATTATACAACTTATTTTAGAACATGTTATATCCCCAGATTTTGCTTCAAACTATGGTTTCATAAAAAATGCATCTAAAGCATTTTTTTTCAAATAACTGTTGACAAATTATTTTCTAAAGAATACTTTGCCATCCCAACAGCCTTTGAAATAATTGATGTTTACTTTTTTAAGAAAATGTATGGAAACTACATGTTCCTATTACATTCATGAACAATATCACATTTATTCACAAACTTCATTAGAATAGACCATCAACCAAACTGACCATAATGTTAAATTTCATATATTCTTAATATCATTAAACAAAAATCATTCCCTAATAACACTCATACCAACATTTACAAACACTATTATTCTGACCAGGAAATGTCAACATGTAACCACAGTTTGCTTTAAATAACGTCGAAGGATATCTATCTCGACAAGCTCCCCAACAATCTTCCGAGACGTTTTTATCACCATCACAAAACTGTGGAGAAAACGCTAACAACTCGGTGCAGACCTTACCTTCTGTTGACGCCATCATTTCAACTGTATTATTGATCAAGTATTTAGACAATAAAATCATTAGTCAATAAACAAATATGTAAGTAACTAGTTAATATTGAATTTTGATTTATATTACAAGACAAAAATTATAACCATGAGCATGTAAAGTATATATATACCTATGATTATAAGGAGTGTGAGAAGCACCACATTGTACACATGAATACCGGTGAATCGTGCCATTCTAATTTTCCGGAAATTGTTTGTGTATAATTGTTGAGGGGAATAACAATTGCATGGTTTTGAATAAAAATATTTGGTATAAATAGTGAAATCAATAGACTTTTGAGAATGTGAACGTAATAGTCATTAATGGTATCAATAAATATAAATATATATACGTTATAGTAATTAAGATTTTCCATTCTAGTGTAATTTGCTTATTTAAGGTTAGCTTACCATAGTTAGCGGTTATTACATTTTTTAAGGTGATTTTCTATGTTATGGCAGGGTTCATCACAACTTCACAGAAGGAGATCCCCTAGCCACTCTATAATGGTCAGACTATGTTTATTACACGAACGGTTGTATTTTAAACATGATTTACAAATTTGTTATATTTCCAGAACAGTTGTATCTTTTCGGAAATTATGGGTTTTATCATCGCTCTTAAACACTGTTGTAGAACTAGCTAGTCGCTAGTCGGCCGGTGGAGTGGAGACTATGGGTTAATCGATTTGGGATTTTTATATATAATTTTCAGTTCTATATATATAGGGTGAGGTTCCTGTACAAAGGCAATATTTCGTGAGAAGTGTGAGAAGGATTAAAAATTGATACGTAGGCATCATTTTTTGAACTTAGTCATGTTGTTTTGGATTGTTTTGCCTAGAAAAATACCAAACATAACAATTAAAAACCGAAAACAATGTATTTTAGGCTTAAAACTTAAAACACCATGCTAAGAACATTAAGTAGTGTGTTTTAAGTGTTAAGTAGTGTGTTTTAGCTGTTTCATAAATTTGATGACTATAATACATTGGATTGTGTTTTAGATTGTTGTGTTTGGTGTTTTTAAAGTTAAAACAACCTAAAACATCATTCCTAAATCCAAAACATGATGCCTACATACTAATTCTTAATCCTTCTCACACTTCTCACGAAATATGTCCTTTGTACAGGAACCTAAACCTATATGTATATATATATATATAGGTTTAGGTTCATGTACAAAAGACATTTTTCGTACAAAGTGTGAAAAGTCTATGTAGTCATTGTGTTTTAAATTTTGGCTATAATGTTTTCGATTCATTTTGCATTGTATTATATAGAAAACCGCCAAACGTAACAATTTAAAACACAATCAAATGTTTTCTAGACATTAAAGTTAAAACACACCGATTACTTTCTTCGTATGGTGTTTTAGATTGCATGTCTAGAATACATTAATTAGTGTTTTAAATTGTTAAGTTTTGTGTTTTTCTATATAATACTATACTAAAAGAATATAAAACATCATGCCTAAAATTTAAAACACAATGGCTAAATAGACTTCTCACAATTTGTACGAAAAATGTCCTTTGTACAGAAACTCTACCCTATATATATATAGGGTTAGGATCTAGAGAAAACCCTTGTTATAGTGAAAAAACTCTGACTTCTCGAGCTTTTTAGGGCCTGAAAATTTTAGGGCATGTTTTATGCATGATTTTAAGCATTTTGAGCCAAGAAAATCAAAAAAGCGCCGAACACTTTTTTTAAAAAAAAAATAATAAGTTTTCGGGTAACACATTTTAAGCGAAATTAACATGTATTAACAATGTGTTACCCGAAAACTTATTTATTTTTTTTAAAAAAAGTGTTTGGCACTTTTTTGATTTTTTTTTGGCTCAAAATGCTTAAAATCATGTATATTACATACCCTAAAATTTTCATATAAAAAAAAGCTCGGGAAGTTAGAGTTTCCAGAGTTTTCACTATAACAAGGGTTTCCAATATAACCTTATACTATACACACACACACACACACACACACACATTTTTACATGTAAATAATTTAAGTAGACAGCTTTTAACCCCTCATCGACCCATTTTTTTAAGTATACATAATTAATTACTAGAATCTACATGATTTGGTTGGATTTGGCTAGAAGTTGACCGGAGTTATAAATTTTCACCAAAATCTTGCTGGAATTGTCGATTTTTGACCGGCCAACTACTGATTAATGAACTGATTAACGAAAAATTACTCAGTAACTTATCAACTAGAGATTGATCTTGATTTTTACAACATTGCTCTTAAACAATACTCTAACATTCTTTACAAAACAAAAACAAAAAAAAAGTCTATTTTAAATAACTATTTAGTATTTACTACTAAAAAACCTATAGAAAGCCCACAGTAAAAGAATAACCATTTCATTAGGATTAACATATTTTTTACATCTCATCCATAATTTCTGAAAACATGTTTTTGAAATTTGGGGTGTAAATGGTGTCATGTTAACTGGTTGAATACCTCAACCCTAATCCGGTCTATATACTTATATATTCGTGATGTGTGGTGTTGAGCTCAATATAAAAGTTTAAAACTCTATCCAATCTTTGTCATCTCAAATCTATGGAAGACAATACATCATTTAAGCAACTACTAAACTACGACTCACCAGACGACCACCCGAATGCAAACCCACGCCCCAGTTCTCACAAATTCTAAAATGTCAACAACTCCTAAATGACATTTTCAACCTTTTTCAGTTATTCAAAACACTAGGTTGCTCCCATTTCAACATGCCAATTTTCAACAATTACAATATTGGAAGGTGATGTTAGCACACCTCACTCGGTTATCTAGATACCCTTGTAACTCTATATGACGCATATAGTGTTATATGCTACATATCGTAACCCTATATGTCATGTCGTAGGCTTATAGGTCACATATAGTGTAATCTCGTACTGAAAAAGCTGCATGCATCGGTTGTCAGTGTCAGCCGACACCTATATGACACATATGGTGTTATATGTGTCATACAAGTCTCAAAACTTCTATTTTCAACCATTATATGTATCATATACCCACCTACATGACACGTATAGTGTTTTATGGGTCATATAGATCTTCAGTAATTTATCAATTGTCAAACTTTGCAACAACAAATTTTTATCGGATTTAAATGTGTCGCTTTAAAACATTTGTTAATATTTGTTTGGCTTTGCGTGTCGTTTTTAAACATTTGTTAATAACACCTTCATGGATCCCACACAATATACCATCAGAGTGTCCAATTTAGTTAATAAAGACCAAGTCACACAATGATCTGCCCCAAAACTCACATCAAACAATGAGGTATCAATGCACTTTGTTTCCTGTGGAGTGATAAAGTTCACATGGTTTGCCACTCTAATTTTCCTAATAAAATCCACCTTTGCATCCACATAGTCATCGGTGGGGTGCTTCACCAAAGGTACTAACAAGAAGGATAAGAAGAGTGAAGTGAGAGTTAAGGAGGAGGAGAAGACTGAAGTGGTCGGTCGGTGACTGGTCGAGCGGTGAAGACTTAAGTGAAAGCTGAGAGAGAGAGGAGAAATGAGCGACGTATGGTGACTAGTGAGAGGATTTGAAAATTAGGATTTCAGGGTTTGAGGAGAAGTGAGCGGCGTAACAGGTATATTCGTCCCCACCCCCATAAATGACAAACCAATATTTTTTTTTAAATTAAAACCTTTAACATGTCTTAGCAGGTACATAACAGGTAAACATGTATTTAACTTGTTTAGACACAAAATTAACATGTATATTCGTGTCGACGTGTTTAGGACACAGAACTTGTTAAAGTCATACCTGAAACCTGTTAAGGTCGTGTTGGTTCGTGTCGTTTATTTATATCGGTGTCTGAAATTGCCTTTTCTATATTTCATGTCCTAAAGGGACACAGTATTGTGGTAAGGTGTCTCCGCACTGTCTAAAAGTTGAAAGGTTCAAACGTTGTACAAGTACTTTAAGTTATATATCATATGTTAACTAAAAAAATGCATAATGTCATACCATGCAGTCACCAAGCTATAGCTAACCCACGTCTTAACTATCACAATGTGATTTAACTATAAATTAAATTAAAAAAAAAACATTATTGGTTGATTTGGGGTGGAACCCATCTCATTGGTTTCCTCACCGCTTACGGGCGTTTATGAGTTGGCCCTCCCCATTTTAGCGCCCAACTTTAACATGCTAGTGTGGTGTTTGGCATCTAAAGGTGATGACATGACTTTGATGCCGTAAATTTTAGGAGTAAATTAGTTTGCCGTTTTAGAAAAAAAAAATCCAAATTTCAGTTATTTTTTTCTTCTAATTTAATAAGGGGGCGTTTAGAATTGATTATTCAAAACGGATTATGCGTTTTGGAAAAGCAGGGTTGGAGCTGCTTATAATTATTGCGTTTTGGTAACCTAAAAAACTGATTATCTGCGTTTTCAAAACGCAATCTAAACACTAAAAACTGGTTATCTACGTTTTCAAAACGAAATAATCTAAAATCAGATTCAAAACGAATCCCAAACACCCTCTAAACCTACATCATCAATCAAGAAACCCTCTGTGAGAGCAACTGATCGACACCAGCTCTCTCTGAACTCAATAACAGGTAAAACCCTAAACCTCTCTTCTATCTGGGTTCTTTTCAATCTTTGTTTTATTACTTTATCAATTTCATTAGGCTGTAGTTTCAGTATTGAACATATGTTGATTGATTTACCATTTTGCCCCATTAATTTTTAAAAAAGTTTGGTACTTTTGAAGTGGGTATTTAGTGACAACAAATGGGTTCTAATTATTTGGATTACAGGAGTAGAAATTATGTATCTTTTTGTTAATATTTTGTATTAAATCATCTTGTTTTTAGATATTTTGTTAATATTTGGTTTCGTGAGCTGTTGTTGTTTTGTCTTAAGTGTTGTAAGTTCTCGGTTTGTGCCCGGAGTTTTACCGTGTAATTTGATTAAAACGGTTAATGAATAACAAGTAAAGACACATGGGCACATCTTTAAAATGCATAATTTTATTTGTATCTGGTTCCTGTGTTAGAGGTTGCGCTTTTTCGCGTCATGTTATGATTTTGTTTTCGTGTTTTGTTGAACATATTGCGATTTGTTGTTGATTTGAATACTTTGTTGTGGATATGAGTATCGGTAGATGGGAGTTGATGTTTCAAATTAAATATTACTTTGGGATTATTATTATTATTATTCTTGGTTTTAAAAAGCGCGCCTAAGCGCACCTAGGCGCAAATCCGTGCGCCTTATGTAACCCTAGGCGAGCAGTGTACGAAAAGTGCAAGAAAAGCGCAAAAAGCGCAAGAAAAGCGCGCTTTTTGTACACATGATGTTTTTGTGCTTAAAATTGTTATACATGTAGCTAAAAAGGTTGTGTATTTTAGTTAAATCATATATGTACCTTATTTGTATCTGTATTTTGAGTAAATAATGCTAAAAACCTATAGCACATATAAAAAAATTATATAATTGTCTTGCGCCTCGCGTACAAAAAGCCCACCGCTTTTGCGCTTTGCGCCTCGGTTTTAGACCTTGTCGCTTTTGTGCACTTCGCGCTTTTTAAAACCAAGTTTTTATTATTATTATTTCTTTATATTTGATAACATAAGTGTATTTTTTTTTAATTCATGCTCATAGCAGGCCAGTAGATAATGGGATGGAAAGCAGCTCAAAAGCTCATACATCACTGGAAGATTTTGAGAGGCGATAATGTAAAGATAATATATTGTTCTTTCACAATAAAACTTTGCACTTAAAACGATTGTTATTTACAAGTGTTTAAAATTTAAATCATATATTTGTTACAGGTAATGATAATTAGGGGAAAAGATAGGGGTGAAACTGCCACTATAAAACGTGTGATTCGCTCTCAGAATCGTGTTATCGTTGAGGGAAAGAATCTGGTGATTAATCTCTTAATCCGTCTATGTCATTTTTATAGATACGTCACATGTGATATAAATTTGTTGTATATCGTATTCACTCTCGTTGGATTAAACATATTTGCAGGTAAAGAAACATATAAAGCAAGGGCAAGGCCATGAAGGTGGGATCTTTACGGTAGAAGCCCCTCTTCATGTCTCAAATGTTCAAATCGTTGATCCAGTTACAGGGTATGCGTATTTTAATGACAGCAAGGTTATGCTTTTCATTGCATTATGGTGTAGTGAAACTGTAAAACCAAACCAAATTTCAAACGGTTTGGTTTTGGTTTACGATGATGAAAAACTGTGACTAACGGTTTGGCTCATTGTTTGACCTGAAAACCGTCAAACAGAACCGTGAACACTGAATGCCCCTAGTTTTTAACCATTGGTTCAATAAGATGATTGTTGATATGTTTTTTTTTACAGGCAACCTTGTAAGGTTGGAATAAGGTATCAAGAAGATGGTACTAAAGTGAGAGTTTCAAGAGGCATAGGAGCATCAGGGTCAATAATTCCTCGTCCCGAGATTTTGAAAATTAGGACTACTCCACGCCCAACAATAGGTATTTTTTTTCTGTATTTTTCATAGGCAATTTTGATCCATATGCTATTAATGGGTCAATATGTATTGTGTTATGGTAAAAAAAAAAGAATTGAGCTAATTGGAGAATGGGTCAAAGGGTTGCATGGGTTGAAAGTTGTTACAAAGCCTGATTATAGTTTATACATCCTCCTAAATCTTTTTTTTAATAAAAAAACATCATTGATTATCATGATATTCATGTTTTAAAAATACGTTTGAGGTGTGCGTCTTGAGGCGCTAAGAAAACGAGTCTGAGGCGCGCCTCATGGTGTTCAGTTTGTACATACGCCTCAAGGCCTGGGGCGTTAAGAAAATGTGCGCCTCAGGGTGTTTAGGGTGTTTTTTGGATGTTAGAATTTTTGGGTCAATTATTTTATTTTTGATGTTTTAGACTTTTCTAGGTAAATTATTTTATTTTTTTATAAGATATATAATTTTTATATTTATTTTTTGATTTCACCTTGGTTCGCCTCAAGGCTTATGCCTTGTGAGGCGAAGGGAAAACGCCTCAAGTCTCATTTCCGTTCTTTTAAGCTTTGGTAATGCTACTGTTTTTAACTCATTATTATATTTTAAAGTTTCTAAACATCAATGAGAAATTGTTTGCAGACCGGTTGGGTTTGGTCTGCCCATACAAAAGGACCTGTTATAACTTATAACCCAGACTTATTGAACAACCCACCATGCTTGCTAGTCAAACGGGTTGAAATTCGTACGAAATGTATATTTTAACACATACGACTTTCTAAATCGTTGCATTATTACTATAATAATATTGGTACGAAACCTTTTTTTGACGAGTCACATAAAGCATATACTTATATGATCACACATATTTTGGACTAAAAATCTCGACAATCATTTAAGTCTACTTTCTATAAACTAGAGCTAGACTTGTTATATGTTTTGAGATCATATTTGTACACGGGATATTAAATTAATATTGGATTTGTGATTTTGCAACAGCGGGGCCGAAGGATACTCCTATAGAGCTGGTGCAGGAGAAGACATATGATGCTAAAACTGGCAAGGGCATGCCAGATCTATAGTAATCCAATGAGGTAGGGATTTTACTTGTGTAAAGTGAGCATGTTAGCAGACAAAGCATGTTTTAAGTAACATTGCTAATGAAATCATGTATGGACATGTTTGTTTATTTGTTTTGTTTTCAGTAGGTCATAAGATGCATCATTTGATGTCACAATGTTCTTTTACAAACTTACAATCAAACGACTTTAACCGCACAATAACCAGAAACCATATAAATAACTTGCCGCTTTACTTTTTTTTTAACCATGAGAGCCACGTACCTTAAAACTCATGGGACATCGTCAATATCCTGCTAACCAATGGAATCAAGTAAATTGCAGCTTGTGCTGAGGTATGAAGAATCAGGTTGTTTAAATGCTTTGAAATGGGCAGGTAAGTCAAGTTAGGCAAATAAAGGGTTAAGATGAAAACAAGTAGCTTGTGGGTCAAAGCTGTTTGATTATATAAGAAGCTTGGCCCCTAGTTATTGGTCAAATGAGGTTATTGTAGGCTAGTAGTCGCTTCACCAAAGAACAAACCCACTGTATTAGGGGGGAGGGGCGCTTACCGTGCAATTTTTTCAACTTCACTGATTTCAACCAATCCTGCACTACCAACATCACTTTACTGATTCACTTCACTGAAACACATTTTTGTAGGCAGCACTACTCTAAACTACTCAACCAATAAAAACAACCCCCCCCCCCCCCCCCCATCACACCCACACACACACAAAACCACTATCAGAATTTGCTTCACGGTCATTTAACTAGAACCACAATTTGCTTCACGGATCCACTACCAGCACCACCGGCGACGGTGTTACCGTGCTGGTAGTGGCCTACCCGCGAAGAATTCTGATAGTGCCCCGTCCCTCCTTACATTTACAAGTAAGGTGAAAAGGACAATTCTTTGATTGGTTGGATGAGGGATGCATGACTTTATTTTATTCCGTATTCTCTTAAAGCCTTAACATGCTTCTGTATTACTGAATATATTACATTATACGTTTTTATACTCTAGATTTTAACTAAAAAAAATACTATTACACCTATTTGGTTCTCTCATAACTTTTAAAATATAGTGTTTTTTTATAATTCGAACTTTTAAAATATAGTGATTTTTATAATCCGGTATGACGTGACATGCCTGTTTTTTATGTACGTTTTTATAAAAGTTTTATTCAAAACAAGTTGGTCAACATTTTATTTAGAACTGAGCCCAGTTAGGCATGCTGTGTTTTTACTTCTTTATTTACATTCAACCCATGAACAAAATTCACATGGACCCAAACAAAATTTATCTCTTTTTTTGGGCCAAACTACAAACCTATTAATTTACATTTTGTGTTTTAAAATATGAAGGCCTAACAAACTTCATGTCTTTTGGGCCAAAATACAAACTTATTTATTTACTTTCGATCCCCGTTCTAAGGGCCCAACAAAGTGTAATATGTAACTACTAACTATTATGATTTATTTAGGATGAATCTTCAAATTTAAGTGGCTAATTTATGTTGAAGTTATCCAATTCTTATATTATAGTCACTCGTATATTAAAAAAAATTCTAATTCACTTGGTTATGCATATTGTTACATGTATGCTATGGTTAAACACATATTATGTGACAAATAATCGCGTCCAAGTAGTTAAGTTGCGCTTATAAGTGACAAATAAAACCGAATGTACAATTAGATTACATAGAGTAGTTTTGATTATCTTATTTCAAATTTTTAGTTATCATTTTAGTGTTATGAAAAAAGAAAACGATGATTAAAGAGGAAAAAACAGAATCAAGCAGACATAAACATCTTACTATTAAATTAAGAAATTATATATAAATGTAAAATATAAAAAGATGTACCCGAGGCATTATAGCCTAGTGGTATCTTGGTGGTGAGATAAGACTTAGAGGTCATAAGGTCCTGGGTTCGAATCTCACAAAGGGGGTTTTCTCATAATTATGAGTTTCCTCCTGAATTGGTGACTTGGTGGTGGAATATGATCGCGTGGCAACACTGGTGGCACGATGATACTCCAGTATTCCGTGAGTGATTCCAATTTGTTGGCCGTTAAAAAATATATATATATAAAAAGATGTAAATTTAATAAACTTTTTGTTTTGTGAGTTATGACTTAAATGTGATTATTAATGAGTGAAGTTGAACAGATGGGTCTGACAGCTTACCAAAGAAGCCAAAAAGTACAGGAGAAGAAAACCAAACAAAGATCAAATTATATGCACTTGTTTACTAATTACTCAGTCTTTTTCATTTCTGACATTTTCCATTTCCACTTCTCCTTGGCATTTATTACTCAATGAACACTCCCATCACTCTATTTTATTAATGGACTTAAATCCACGTACAATATAACCAAACCATTGTCCCTCGCCTTTGTTCTAGTGGAGAGCAAGGCAATGATAAGGCTTGGAAATCGGCTTTGGTTGAAGTTGAAGTCTTGGAGTCAGCAGGTTTTATAAATGGGTGGGGTCATTTCCTGTTAATCACTCACGCGAGTACTTGTGTGGTTTTTCCTATAAATGCCCAGCCAGACTTTGAAACCAGTATGGGCCTGGTTGAAACCAATGCAGGGGATGCGACCCAAAGGTTGCATAAATTGAAAGTCGTCGTTTAAAAAAATATAACCAAGCTATTAATTGATCAAAGTGGACCTTTAAATCCATGTATAATCTATTCTATATATATTAATATTCCAAAGCATGAAATTCTACATGACACTCAAAGAGGTCATTCTTCCCCCTTAAGTGTGCCATGTGACATCCTTCTTATTTCCATCCAAAAGTCTATTTCTCTCTAATGTTTCCCCACAATTTTAAAACGTTAATAACTTTTATATACTCAAAAAGGTCATCCTCCCCCTTGCGTGTGCCATGGCAACTCATCCCGTCACGTCAGAACAGACGGCCAACGGGGCACAGGCAACCGCATTGGTAGCAGTCTAAGTTGAAAGAGACAATAAAGTTTCAAACATCCACTGAAATAATATTAAAGATCTAAATAATTATCTTTTGATTCCTAAATATTCAATGTATACATACATGAGTTTAAACGCTTGTTAAAATTTCCTACATACATGTAGGAAAATCTCTAAAAATTTAAACCATATTAACCTTGTAAATATGTATATAATTAAAATCGGTTTAATACTTTTATGTAGGACAAAGGGTATCTTATAAAATTTGACATATTGGAAATGAGGATGATGAGGGTGGGGTATTGTTTCACACTTACTTTCCTTTTTTGGAAAGCTTTAAAAAAAATCAAGTGTACGAGGATGAGGCCTAGTCTTACTCAGCTAGTCTCCTTTTGACGTCACGTGCTCATCACGTGGCTTTCTTTCATTCATAGACTGACACGTTGTCAGGGGTGTCCATTCATTAATGATGTCAGCACCACTTTAGGTCTTTAGGATGCCATACCAATATACCATGTAGTGCATATTGTTAACTACCGAACAACCATTTATGCACAAGATTTAAGCTCTTGCAAACTTTTTTGGTTATGTGTTTTAAGATGGTTTGTGCACTTCTACTATAAATCAAAATTGTTGGTGTACTTCCTAATGATCCCTTAGACATTTGAATAGTTGATTCGATTAAGAATATGACAAGATATAATTAGAGTTCTTATGATTTAGTCAGTGTTGTTTCGAGAAGATGATAATTTGTTAAATTGTGTGAAAGTAAAACAATGTTATAACATCATTGTCAATATATGTGTTTGGTCATATGTTTGTGATTCTTTGCCTCACATGATTTCTTAGATAAATAATTGGGTTGCTATTCTTTACACCTTCACTATATCTCTCTCTCTATATACATATATAGAGATATAGAGTGGAGAGGGCGTCAAATAGCTAAAATGAGTGTATCAATAAATACTAAATATCCATCAATTATATTTTATATACATGAAAGAAGTTACAATCTCATATATTACATGGGTTGATAAAAGTAATATTATATAAATAGCCACTAATAACAAGTCATGTTTTAAAAAGACACATGTATTACATGATTGAATAAACCTATGTATCATACTAATAGAATAAAATATTATGTAAATTATTTACCTATACAGTCATCAAAATGTGTATTTATAAAATAAACATTGACGTGAGAATCATAAATTTTTGTTACGTTAATTATAAAAACATTATTTTTCTTAACTAGGTATTAATTTTGATTAATTTTTTAATATTACTGCTTTTTTATTATGTAACACCTTGTATTTTTACCATGCTTACTCTCAAACCAAATATTTGAAAACTTTTGGAAATCACTAAGAAAAACAATTATCATCATTATTATTTATTTTTTTTAATATTTTAACCAACACAATAATAAATGCTTTGAAATTTTTAAGTATAGAATATAAATTTATTTATAAAATTAATTTCATTTTAAATTTATTTGGTTATTGATATAATAACTAAATTTGATTAAAAAATATTCATAATAAAGGACATAGAGACGAGAAACAAAAAAGTAGATGACTCAAATTAATGAAACATGTCTGAAATTGTTTTCTTTATACATATAGATATAGATATAGACATAGATAAATTGCTTTTGATAAATAATAATACAAGTCGATTATGGTATGAAATCTCTGATAATAATACAAATCAGATTATATTCTAATGATTACCTAAACAGACTATGTTTACCAGGGTTAGGATCAAATACACTGTGAAAGAAAAATAGAAAGTCGTAGGAAGGGTATCAAACGGACTCCGATTGAACTCATTCAAGCGGCATTGGAACCGTCTTATCGAACCCTACGACGTTAGTTTTTAGGTCTTCGTTTTTTGAGGTTTTAGCTTGTTGTTTTTAGAATATGCGTTATATCATTGTGTCTTTTATATACCATTTTGTCTTTTTCTTATTTTCATCATTGTGTCATTTTTTTTCAATTCATTGTGTTTTTTTTCTTCAGCATAGCATTGTGTTATATATTTTTTGGCACTGTGTTATATTTTGTGGCTCATTGTGTCATATTTCATGATCTATTGTGTTTTTTGTATCCTTCTCACCCTTCTCATTTTTGTTACACTGTGTAGAATAACTTGACCCATGTTTACCAATTATCACAAATATGATAGAGCATTCACATCTCATTCATCAACCCATCTATTATCATTGAATTTAGATGTTTCTTCTAAAAGGTTTATACATTAGAAAAACTACTATGCATCCTTCATCAAATTATCGTAAATGTTTAAAAACAATATATATAATAAAAAATTGTGAGTAAAATGAAGATAAAAATGATGGTTGGGATGTGAGAGATATTTTAAAATTAGAGATATATTTCGAATCATATTCTCGTGAATGTATAAAAACGATAAACATAATAAAAAAATTGTGAGTAAGATGGAGATAAAAAATGATGGATGGGATGTGAGGATTTTAAAATGAGTGATAAGTTTCGAAAAGTATAATCTTTAGTTAAATTATAGATGTAGAAATAAATGATAGAGGAGATCTTAGGCAGGTTGAATCTGATTGTACATGTTTTTAACTATATGGGATATACTTTAACTCCACCTACATGTTAAATCCTCTATTTTTATGGGGAATTGGATTTTAATAACCCAAACTATTGGGAATTGGCCACTGGCACCCTGAACTAAAAAATTGGCCATATACAACCTAAACTATCAACTTATTGGAAACTAGCACCAACTTGACTGACGACGTTACTGGACTTGATGACGTGGCATAAATGGCTGACGTGGCATTGAATTAAAAAAACAAAATAAAAACAAAAATCCAGTCACCTTCTGATGTGTAATAATCATTGAATAAAAAAAATTCCACGTGGGCATTTGTAATATTTATATAAACATTTGGGGAAAAATCTAACCCTAAATCTCATCTTCTTTCTCTGAACATCGATGAACACCCACAAACCCTAATTTCCAAATTCGACCAACCCTTAGATTAAACAACTCAAAAACTTAATGATATGAGCTCGTCGTCTACCTCTGCCTCAAGTGGGAACAGAAACCCTAAAAAATTCAAATTCAAAGTGGATTTGGATGCAAACGTGTACTGCTACCATGATTCTCTCGCCGTTCTTAAAGTAGCTGGACCTAACAGTTCTCGACATGGGGATTGATTTTATGGTTGCCCTAATTGGCCAGTAAGTCAATCGTTTTATTCTTCCTTTGTTTTTGCTTTGACTGATTAAATGTCTTTAATATGATCTTGTATAGAGAAGCGACTGCAAATTCTTTATGTGGGAAGAAGACTTTGTTTCCATGTTCAAATCATATGCAAATGGGAGCCAGAGGCCTACATATGAAGAACTGAAAATTCAGAATTTGGAGCTACAGAAAACGATGTTAGAAGAAGAGAACAAGAGATTGAAAGGTTGCATTATGAACAAGTCCAGCCAGAAGGTTCAATATGTAATATGTTTAGTAGTAGCCATTATAGTTTGGTGGATTATGATGGGATAAAAAAGTTGGATTGTAGGTTTGTTGTTTATGTATTTTGTAAGGAATGTAATGAAAGTGTTGAATGTAATGAAAATGTTTTATGTTTTGACCCATTTGAAACCATGATGTTTTGACCCATTTGAAACCTACTGAACCAATATGACCATTATGACCCATTTGAAACCAATATGTTTTAACCCATTTGTAACCATGATGTTTTGACCCATTTGAAACCTACTTAACCAATATGACCACTATGACCCATTTGAAACCAATATGTTTTAACCCATTTGTAACCATGATGTTTTGACCCATTTGAAACCTGCTGAACCAATATGACCACTAATAAACAGCCTGAAACCTGCTGAACCATTATGGACAAACCATTAAAGACCATGAAGGACATATCATGCTGAAACCTGCACAAACCATTAAAGACCATGAAGGACATAGCATTAAAGACCCTTGTCATACCATTAAGTTTAACAAAATTACAAGGTCTATCATAATCATACACATAACCTTAACCTTAACCTTAACCTTAATACACCTAACTTAGATAACATGCTTCCAGTCTACATATTTAACAAAATTACATTAACATATCATAAAAGACCCTTGTCATACCAGTCAAAAGATAACATTAACATATTATCCAAATACACCTACAGTCTACAAGTCCATTGCAGCCTTCCCCTTTGATTTCCTCTGTGCAGCCTGACCCTTGCCCCTTGCAGCCTGACCCTTGCCCCTTGCAGTCTTTCCCCTTGTTTGAGTGGACCTTTGTGAAGGTTGAGTGTTCTATTGGGTACTTTGTTGTGTTTGTTGTGTGGTCTCTTGGGTTACAATTCTTCTAGCCCTCCCCCTCTGCCTCTTAGGACCTGTTTCACCTAAGACAAACAACATTCAATAATCAAATACAAACATAATGCATACCTAATCAAATACAAACATAATACATACCTGGTACCATCTTTCCCCTTTCACTGCATTTTCTTTTGTTGTGTTTTTTGGACCCACACACACTGCAACTCATCACCACCCCATGTTTAGTTAACTTTCCAGGTTTTTTTGGATCTTCATGGGGATCCCTCTTCCTATTCTTCTTAGGCCTACCTGGCTGGGCCTTAATTGGTGGTGGATCCAATGGATAATCAACCTTTGGCCAATACTTTTCACTAGGTAAAGGTGGAATAGTGAACCCATAAGCCTTCATGTAAGTCTCCTTGTGGTAACAGTCTGCAACATAATCTTCTGCATTCTTGTGCAAGAAACCAGCAACAGCACATACATGCTTACATGGTGTTCCTT
This sequence comes from Ambrosia artemisiifolia, assembly GCA_032199755.1. Lineage (NCBI taxonomy): Eukaryota > Viridiplantae > Streptophyta > Magnoliopsida > Asterales > Asteraceae > Ambrosia > Ambrosia artemisiifolia. The sequence goes on from CM063520.1 coordinate 53,317,159, forward strand.
TTAAATCCCATTTGCCACAAGTACAACTCTTCTTTTCTAGATCAACTGTAACATCATCAAAATCTCTAACCTGGAACACTTGAAATGAGGAGGGAAAAACTTCACATTTATAGGCATGACTCTTTGAATATTCCAGCCTCTCCTGTATATTTGGGCATATAACAACATCCTGTGCAGCCATTTCCATGTTCTTAGTGACCAGCCTACTCATCACTTGAACTCTTATGTCCTCTAACATGTGTATGATAGGCTTTGACCTTGCATTGATGATGTACCCATTGAAGCTTTCAGCCATGTTGTTAACTACTGTGTCACACTTTGTGTGGTTCTTCATGAAGCATCTGTTAAAACACTTGGGATCAATCTTCAATAAATCCTCAACAGCTTCATTATCTACTTCCCTCATCTCCTGAATAGCCTGATTGTAATCAGCTTCATTATATGCCCATACAGCATTCCAGAATAGGGCCTTCAAGTCATCACCTTTGTGGTTCTTATGCCAGTTAGCATAGATGTGCCTTGCACAATTTCTATGCTCTGCATTTGGCCAAACTTCACAAACAGCATTCAATAATCCCTACAATACACAATTGCCATATTGCCATAAGTTCAAACAAAATCTGATAATGTACATAATTAAGAAGGGGATAACAAGGATACCTTCTGTTGATCTGATATAAGTGTCCATGATTCCCCACCATCATCTACATTCATACATAGCTTTAGCTGCTCCATGAACCACTGCCAGCTATCATTGTTTTCCCCTTCTGCAACAGCCCATGCCAAAGGATACATTTGATTATTTCCATCCCTTCCAACAGCAACTAGTAACATTCCTCCAAGAAATGTCTTCAAGAAACAACCATCCAAGCAAAGAACTTTCCTGCAACCAGCTAAGAATCCCTTCTTGACTCCATCAAAACATATAAACAGCCTGAAGAATGTTTCACAACTGGATCCTGTATAATCAACTTCAGGATCAGTACTGAGGTATCCAGGTGGGACAGTTAGGAGTTCAAATGTTGAGTTGGGATTTGTTTTCTGTAAAATCTCCAAGTATGAACCAATCTTTCCATAATGCTCCTTCATAGATCCATGTAACTTCCTATGGGCAGAGGACTTAGCTTTATAGGCCAACCACTTACTTATGATGACCTTGTATTTGTTTTTCACAGCAGCACATATTTCTTTGGCAGACCAGTTTGGGTTAGCTTTAAACATTGGCAAGAAATCAACAGCAATGAAATCAGTTGTTAATTGTCTGTTCTTGATCATGTTTCTTTGGCAGTTGTGTTTGTCCTTGACTGATTTTACAATGAAAGCCCCTTTCCCTTTATGAAATGAACAATATACACTAAATGGACAACCTTTGATACACTTAACCCCTATACGGCCATTAGCATTCCTCTCACTCTTTGCAAGTTTCGGATTCCTACCATTAGCCAATGCATACTTTTTCACAGCCAATTTAAAAGCTGCCCTAGATGGAAACCTTATGCCAACTTCCCACTTAAACTTGTTCCAATCTGTTCTATCACTCACAAATGGAGCAGATTTTGTGTACTTTTTGCCCCTAATATCATCATCTGAACTATCACCTGGAGTGTTTACATCCCCATCTGATTCCTCATAACTACTATCACCATGTATAGTAGATACCCCCACTGGTTCCTGACTAATCTTCCCCTCACCTTCACCTTCTTTTAAACACTCTTCTAACACCTTCTTCTTATTTAAAACATCTTCCTGGCTTGCTTGTTTAACTGCAGCAATTGATACCCTCCATTCTTCATCCTCTCTATCAGACTCACAACCAATTACTTCTTCATAGATATCCCCATCTATTAAACTTTCATCTTCTTCTGAAGACTCAACTTCTGACCCATCTAAGTTGCAATTAAAGTCACTGTCTTCTGAGTCACTGCCCTCACCAACATTCACATCAGTATCTTGAACTTCAAACTCAGGTAGCACACTGTCCTCATCAAGATTCACATAAGTGTCTTCAACTTGTAACTCAGTTAACTTAACATTAATAGCAGTGTCTTCAACACACTTTCCCTTATCAGATACTACATCTACAATCTTATCAGATAGAAAATCAGGTACAAGTCTACTAGCAGTCTTCTTGCTATAACCCTTCTTCTTAGGAGTACTTTCAGTTGATGGGCTTTCATAAATAGTGGGTTGGGCTGTAGGTGGTGGGCTGGCCTGTAGATTGTGGGCTTTAGGTTGTTTGATTTGGGCTGGGCTAGCACTAGAAGGACCAACTGGTGTACTTAATGGACCATCTTGTATAAAAATTTGCAAACTTTTTGCATTGGAAAGCAGGTCCTTTACAATGGCCATAACATCTGAATCACTCACTAATCTTTTCAAATTCCTGTCATCATTCATGCCAAACATTTCAAAATCTCTTGATTCATATATACCAGTTTCCATAACATAATCGACTAACTCAAAAAAAGATAACTTATCAACATCTATCTTAAAGACCTTTGACTTACCTCCAACATACTTGAGTTCAGGGTGGACAACCTCAAATGTTCCAGAGTAAAACAACTTCACTTCGATTTCTGTCATTGGAAGATTAGGGTTACAATGTTCAGCTTGAATTTAGGGTTTAGAGTTGAACGACTTGGGATTTAGAGATGAAGTTGGGAATTTAGGGTTTCATAGTTGAATCGTGTCTGATTGTTAAGAGACGATTTGGGTTTTGAAGTGTTTATAAGTGTTGAAGTGTTTGTTTATACACGTGGAATTTTTTTTTTATTCAGTGATTATTACACATCAGAAGGTGACTGGATTTTTGTTTTTATTTTGTTTTTTTTAATTCAATGCCACGTCAGCCATTTATGCCACGTCATCAAGTCCAGTAACGTCGTCAGTCAAGTTGGTGCTAGTTTCCAATAAGTTGATAGTTTAGGTTGTATATGGCCAATTTTTTAGTTCAGAGTGCCAGTGGCCAATTCCCAATAGTTTGGGTTATTAAAATCCAATTCCCCATTTTTTATCCCTTTTCACACTATTTCACTTCAAGGAAATTGTTTAATACCTTTTAACTCTATCTCATCCCTTAATTTTCTCTTTTTTTGATTCTTGTTAACATATTAACCTGTGACCATTTTAACGCCCTTTAACATAGGAAGGGAGTGGTATACAATGAATGTTAAAATGTTACGTCAGTGTTAACATGATTGGTGTTAAGATACACCCCAAGACCTAACGTTAATATATCTATCAGTTTATGAATTAAATCAATTTACCTCAAAACGAAACTCTTTTAACTTCTTGATGAGGAAACAATTATGTCATGATACCTAATCCTCATAAATATGCACCTTGTTACTTTTGTAATGATTATAAATGAATCGTGAATGGTTAATGAAATATATATTGAGGAGCTTGTAAGCATGCTAAATTAGCAATAATTGTGCATTTTGTTGTTGAAGATTCTTGAGCACTTCAATAAATTTATGACCCATGATTTTTATTCTGGTTTTGAGTGCGATTTCACACTGTTGGTATAATTCTGTGAGCTAGCATAAAAGTAACCTTTGGATCTTACCATAAAAAAAGTAATATAATATTATAAGGAGAATTTATTTAGGACATATTAACATGAAAAATTATACGTATTTATTTTGTGACATCGATTGAGGGTTCTTGGTTTAAGGTCCGCGAGATTATTCTTTGGAGAAATCGAGAGTGGAAAAGTTCACCGACAAAATTACCATAATGAAGAGGACATGTTTAGATGCAACACATGAAATTACTCCTACTTAGTGGGAAAACTTGATCGCCACAAGAAGAGAAAACTGTGTCTAATGATAACTCACTGGATCGAAACTCCGACTAAACTACGACTAATGATGACTCATTGTACGGAATCACGTCTGATGGTGACTCATTAGAGGAAAATTACATTTGCTCTCCCATCATGCGTGATTTTCGCCTCTTTAGTCACCATTAAATGTATTTTTTTGCCCAATGAGCTAGGGCAAGCATAATGATTTGGTTTGTCTACCTCATAGACGTAAATTTCACCTATTATATGAAAAGTTGTCTAGTGTAGTTATTTAAAAAATCTATGTCTAGAATTATAAATAACTTGGTAAGTTTTCATTGTAATTTTTTATGGTGAACATGTAAATTCATATGAGTTTGTATGGTTACTTTAATTTTTGTGAACTGCGACTTTCATTAACCAAGCCAAACATTTCTTACAAGCAAGGATCTAGCAAGAGACAAGTAGAACAAAACAACACCACCAACAAACAACAATTACAACCGCATTAGTCATTACTACAAGCAACATTTCCAAAAGTCGACTAATCAAGACTCAGCTTGTTAGCTCTATTAGAAACTCACACGTAGCTAACAACTTTGATTTCACTCACAATCTTCTCCACCTTAGCCGGGATGTTAGAAAAGATAGTTTGATTACGCGCTCTCCATAAACTCCAACAATACATAAGAATGATGAATGATGGAATGAATCTTACGGTTACTGATCAATAATGATATATGCAAAACAAATTACTTGTTTGATATTTTCAGGAAATAATAATTTAATTATTACAACAAAAGTTTACTTGCTTTTACCTTTTTTATGTAAATGTTCTCTCGTTTTTAGTAAACAAATTACTAGTTTGATATTTTCAATCTACCCTAGGATCCAGTTTCTTTATGCTCTAACATGCAAGGCTATACGTGGGTGATATTTGCATTGTGGCCTCCACCGGTAGGGCTGTTCAGTGTTCACGAGCCGAGCCGAACCGATCCGAATGAATCTTTGCTCGTGCTTGGCTCATTTACAAACCGAACCGAGCGGAGCGGCTCGTTTACAATCGAGCCAAAAACCGAACGAGCATTCTTCGAGCGCAAATTTTCCGAGCGAGCGCCGAGCGAGAATCGAGCAGAAAATAATATGGACGATTATAAAATTGGGATGTTTCCTTTGATGTTTTCATTGCCAGGTGACAACTAAGGTCAAAATGTCCGATGCTAACACTAATATTGAGATCCTAGTGTCCAAGGATAAGGCTTAGATTGAGGCTGGTGAGGTGATGAGCATACGTCAGACAACAGTTGTTGCATTATGACGTATGTGTGATATCAAGCGACAATTAGCGATGCACAACTATTAACATAAAGAAGTCAAGACTGTCACCTCGTGACTTATTGTTTTACTATTAAATCTAGTGTTAATTTTTTATTGTGTTAAGTGGGCTGGTTATATTTTGTTTGCATATACTGTGTCAAATCCAATAGAATCTTATATATAAAGCCATAAATTTATCTGTAAATTGTGTGTATATTTATTATTAAATGAATAAAAATTTATTCGAGCCGAACCGAGCCGCACGTACCTTTGCTCGTGCTTGGCTCATTTACAAACCGAAGCGAACCGATCGGCTCATATACAACCGAGCGAAAGATCGAGCGAGCATTTTTCGAGCATTTTCCGAACGAGCGACAAGCGATCCACGAGCGGCGAGCGATTTGAACAGCCCTATCCACCAGGGTCCAACAGGGGGATACTTTGGGACTGCTCCTGTTCGTGCTTGTCCTGCACCCACTAGTCCTTCGTGTGGAAGAATGTTGCTCCCTCCGCTTTCATGCTTGGTACTTAGACGATGGTACGATTATGGGGGAGGCTGAAGAAGTGGCCAAAGCCTTGGAGATTATTCAAAATGAGGGGCCGAATTTGGGGCTTGCGCTTAATGTTAAGAAATCGGAAGTCTTTTGGCCATCGTGCAATGGAGCGAAAAGGAAACCTGGATTGTTCCCTGATGACATTGGGAGACCGGAAAGGGGTGTAAAACTCCTCGGGGGGGGGGGGGGTGTAAGCCGAGATGGGGGCTATATTAGTTCATTGGCGATTAAAAGAGCTCGACGAGCTGTGGATCTGATGGGTCTTCTTGAGAAGCTGCAGGATCCCCAAATTGAACTCCTTCTGATACGCTCTTGCATGGGGATCTCTAAGCTACTATTTGGTCTTCGGACGTGTCAACCGGACTTTGTTACTGAAGACGTATCTATTTTCGACAAGGGGCTACGTGAGGTGGTTGAAGATATTGTCGTATGTGGGGGGCAGTTTTTCGTGGATTTTCAATGGTGGGTGGCGTCCTTGCTGATACGTTCAGGAGGGCTTGGGCTCTGTTCGGCAGAGGACGCAGCTGCGTATGCCTTTGTTGCCTCCAGGGTGCAGTCCTGGAAGTTGCAAGACCACATCTTAAGAAGCAGTGGCGTGGTGGGGATTGACTTAGATTACAAGCTAGAGCTGGACATTGTTTGCAACTCTCTTCCTGATCTTGACCTGGCCGATTTCATGGATAAAGACACTGCCCCCAAGAAAGCTCAAAAAACCTTGGCGAGTGCATTTACCCAGAAAACCCTTCACAATATGGAAGAGAAGTTTGGTATGACCCCCTGTCAGAAAGTGGTGTTCGAATGCCTCAAATGGGCACATGCTCAAGATTTCCTAACTGTCTTCCCAATCGATGGGCTTGGGCAGCATATGTCAGCTATCGAATACCGGGCCATCTTGAAGTACAGACTTATGATCCTTATGTTCCTTGTTGACGAGTCGTGCCCGATTTGTAAGAAAGCTTGCTTGGATAAATATGGGGAACACACCCTACATTGTAAGGAAATGCCGGGATTTAAGTACCGACGTGACTTAGTTAGGAATGCCTTGTTGGATGTTTTGCGGAAGGCTGGGATCTCAGCTAAGAAAGAAGCCCCAGTTAATTTTCAGACGGACCCACTAGACGGGCGGTCCACCTTACAACCAGCGGATGTCCTTGTGTTCGGATGGGCTCAAGGTAAGCATGCGTCTGTTGACCTCACTGGGATGTCCCCTCTGGTGGGGCTTCGGGATGTAGGGTTCGTAGCGAGGCAAGCAGTCTTGAAAGCTGAATCAAAGAAAGTCGCTAAACATGAAAACACTTGCCTGGAAAACCAGCATGTCTTCGTACCCTTCGCTTTTGATACCTTTGGGGGCCTTGCCTCTGAAGCTATCCGATTTCTAAATCGGGTACAAAAAGTGACACATAGTAATTGCTCGATAGCCAGGGACCAAAGTTTTGTTTTTAATAGAGTAGGTTTTGTTATCTAAAATGGGGTGGCGGCGCAGCTTGTTGCCCGCTTACCAGTCGTCCACTTGTAATGTGTTTATAGGTTTATTACAAATGAAATATCAGGTTAATTAGATATCTAAGTAATCTTTTAAAGCATGTACAAATATATAATAATAATAATAATAATAATAATAATAATAATAATAATAATAATGTTATGTAGAAAATTACGACAAACTTACGAACATTGTTTATGGAAAGAGTTTATCTGGAACGAAGACGGTAGATCCTTTGATTTTTAAACATTAGTTTGGGATGATTAACCCCAACCCGGTCTCGATGTTCAAGTTACGTTTATGTATTGATTGTTCACCAGTGTGAACAATGCACATTTCCCATTTAGCTTTTTGCTTGCGTATGCAAGTACCACCCTTCATATGATGATTGCATATTAATACTCATAATATGATTTAGAGGGTGTACCTGATTGATACTTGCCCTTATGTTCCTTTTTGTTATCGATCCGTTAGTCCAAGTCGTTACTTGTCGTGGTCCTTAGCGAGCATGCTATCAGTCGTGCTCCCGAACCCTCCACCATCTTGTTGGGTGAATCATTCGATCCCATATTTTATCGAATACATTGTTCTTATCCCTGTCACATTTACAATTGATTAAAAACTTGACAACACATTGCTAGTATACATCATTTTAAAAAAAATTACAATGTACTTGTTACACAAGCATTTCGTTATCCGATTTAGTCCTTGACTAGGACCTACGCTACCTAACCGTTTCTTTACCAAGCTTTTGAGATAACGTGCATCTACGCACTATCCCTATTGAGGTGATAAATATCTCCGATCAAACCGGATTGGTATTTTGGGTCATACTTACCGGATGCCTTGATCAAGCCTCGAACCGAACACCCTTCAACACTTGAGCGCACAGTTTGAGTCCAAGTATCCTTCTCGACACTCGGATCCCTCAAACCAATGGCTCTGATACCATCTGTAACAACCCAAGCTAACCCGCACCACGATATTGTCCGCTTCGCCACAACTCACGGTTTTGCATTGGTCTCACCCCCGAAGGACTGGCCAAAACGCGTCTGGTAGAGAAGGTTCCCCCACCCCTTATAAGGAAGTGTTTGTTCTCCTTCTCAACCGATGTGGGATCTTACACTCACCCTATATATATATATATATATATATATATATATATATATATATATATATATGGGAAGTATTGGGAGTAAACCCACCCAAATTGAGTAAACTCTAGTAAACCCATCTTGTGGCTCTCATTGTACCACATCATCAATCCATTTTCAACCATCAAGGGTATTTTTGACAATTAAGCTTCTCTCTCTTTCTTAAGATCTGACACCTTTTCTTTTAACCTGCCTCTTTCTCTTTCCTCTTTTAACCTACTTCTTTCTCTTTCATTTTCAAATTCATTCATAAACACCCTGCACAAAAGTTCTCTCTTCTATTTCAAGCTCAAAACCTCAACAACTAAATCAAGATCTAGAACTAGAAGAAGTGGGGTGAACAATCAATAATGGTGGTTGTGCTTGAAGAGGATGATGCAGGCAGTCAAGAACAGATCTAGAACTAGAAGAAGTGGGGTGAACAATCAATAATGGTGGTTGTGGTTACAGACGATGATGCAGGCAGTCGATAACCACCAGACCACCACTTCACCTCCGTCACCACCACACAACCACTAGACAACTGGGCAATCAGACATATGGATCTGTGAATAAGAGAATTTATTGAGAGGCAAATTAGGCACTCAAGGTTCGTTTTGACTTTTTGTATTGCTTTTGAATTTTGTGGTTTTTCATATGCTTAATATGATTTTATATGCTTGCCTAAGAAATGGAAGCATATTTAGTGTCCAAGTCTATTTTTATATTTAATTCCATGTGCTTCATCTACGTATTTTTTTAGGAGATCCTCTAAAATAGGAAACACGTGTTAACAAAAGCTGGATACATGTGTTTTTTAAGGATTTTGGAGTTTTTCAGGGGATGTGGATTTGGTGGGTGAATTGGGGTTGGGATTATTTGTGTTTTTTATATGGGTTATGCATTTTGAATCCATATAGATAACACGTGTTAACAAAAGGTGGATAACATACATGTGCGCTTACACATTAGTTAACCTTCTTTCATACGTTTATTGCTCAATAAAAGGTATTTTTGTTGCAGGTTTTTATTCTGTCTTTTGCAATCTGGCGATGTATTGTTGTGAGGTAATAGTTCTTGCAATGACATAATATCTTTGATCTGTCGCTGATCATATATGAACTGTGATGTATCAAACGTTTACACCTCTTTTCCATTTACTGCTTTGGTTATCTACATGATTAGAGTTCAATGATGTTGTAATATAAGTGATGCATTTATTGGTCGAAATGGTAAAAAGTTAAATAAATAATGAGATTAACACTTATTTAAAAGTGGATGATATAGCTTTTTTGAGTTTTAACATATTCATTTTGATGTTCTAAATGCTGATGTTAAAGTTAGTTGATGAACTATATTTAATTTGGAATTCAAGACGTAAAATGTTTGACCTTCAAAATTTAAATTGTAGTTGAATATTAAGGTGTAAGGACAGTTTAACATATGAATTTTTAAAGTTACACATGAATGATTCTTTTCAACAGCTTAGTTGTGAATTAGGGTTATCTGATATAACATGGTGTTTCTTTAAAGATTTAGTTATTGCTACTCTTGTTATTTATCAAGTTGCATTGGGGCCTAATGCAGAGTTGGCTATTTATATGTTAGTTGAGACAAACATATGTTAGTGTACCTTTAACACATGTAAGTCATGTTAGTATTAAGATTTGCTATGAAAAAGCTAGTTTTATAGAACGTTTTTTTGCCATGTGGTGTGAGTTCTTTTAGTTATGAATTAGGAACTGAATCTATCCCAATTAACATGTGTTAGGGTTCAATTAACATGTGTTAGGGTTTAATTAACATGTGCATGAGTGTGTATACTTTTGTAGGTGTTAGATAAATGATGATGAACTTGTGTTTTCCTGATAACAGAATATTCTATCAAGTTTTTGAACTGAAAAAAAGTCAAACCCAAAAGAATTAACCTTTGATTTAGAAGGATTTATCAGAGAAGATTTTAAAAGTATTATAGGCTTTGTTTGACTTAAATTCGGGGTTCTTTTATATGGGTATTTGATATTCATGTTCTTGACTAGTTTATGAAGAAGATGTTATTGAAAGATAGGATTATTTGGAATTTTTTTGTTATGAAATATTTGTTATGAATTGAGTTTGTTATTAGATATTTGTTATGAAATATTTGGAATATTTTTGTCATAATATATTTTTCAATCTAGATAGATAACATATGCTATGAAAAAGCTAGTTTTATAGAGCGTTTTTTTACCTGTGGTGTGAGTTCTTTTAATTCTGAATTAGGAACGGAATCTATCCCAATTAACATGTGTTAGGGTTCGATTAACATGTGTTAAATAGAATGTGTTTTTATTTTCTTGGTATATCTTTTGATTTGTCTCTAATAATATTTAACTTTTTATTTCTTGTATATATATTATTCTGTGTGAAGGTATGATTTTTTGTATTGGTGCTTACTAATGTGTCAGGGTTCAATTAACATGTGTTAGTGATGCTAACACATGTTTGTATTGGTGCCTACTGATGAATCTATCCCCAATAACATGTGCTAGAGTTCAATTAACATGTGTTAGTAATGCTAACACATGTTAGTATATGCCCAACACTAACACCCAAATTGACCCAGTTAACATTTTTGCTAATTACAAATGTTTAATTATTAAAAATAATTAATGTAGATGGTTCTATGAATAACCACTGGACTTCAAGCCGGTTACTCCGCACAAGGATCAACTAGAGATGGAGTGCTACGGAAATGAGGTGAAAGATAATGAAAAGGTCGACACCAGAGGCTGTAATGGGTACTCTTTATTTTTATCATGGGATGGAATGAATGCTACATTTGTTTCATACGTTACTTTGGAAGCTATGGAAAGTTATATGAGATTTTTATGTTAAAGATAGAGATGAGTATATAGAATGAAGCATATTTATTTATTTTTGTTATGATAGTTTTTCTTAGGATTTTTGGATTGTAATGATTTTATCGTTTTTTTATATAAGTGTTGATTTGTAATGTATGCTACTTAATATGTTAGTGACATGCACATAATAGTTGGTCGGCATTTTAATATTGTCAACGTTTGTGCACTAAAAAAACAACATAACATGTGTTAATATTACCACTTTTGTTGTTTTTTGCAAGAATCTGTTTAAGTTTCTATGTTTGTAGTAGGATTCATGGAATTTGGTTATTAGGAAATATATTACTTTGTTTCTAACAAACATACATACATAAAACAACAAACATAACATGTGTTAAGTTTGTCATAACATGTGTTAATTTTACTATTATTTTTTTTGTTTTTTCAACAAACCTTTTTTTTTATTTTTCTAGGTTTTGTAGTAGGATCGATCGAATTTGTTTGTGGGCATGCGTCACTATATTTCTAATAGACATACATACATACGGTTATTAGGCTTCCATAAGACATACGTAATGGAGATGCATGTTACTTAAATTTTTAGGGGCATCTATCCGATAAAAGACATATATACGTTTTTTAGGTAATTAAAACATGAGCCTTTTTTAAAAACCAACCTGTGAGAATTGTTCGAATCACAATGCATATGTTAACAAAACACAAACATACGTTACCAAAAAAAACATGCATATGTTTAGCAAATATTTTTTTCACAAGACCATACACGTCACCCTACCCATAAGTTTGTTAACAACTTACTAATACACATGTCATCAAACCTAAACAAGATATGCACATGTTACCAAAAAACCTAGGATACCCTAGGTAAAATGTTTTAGGTTTCCTAACACAAGTTTCATTTTACAATGATATGCCTTACAAGGCTAAAAGAAGCATAAGCCACACGGCCAAACAGTGTACTTAACAAACGCAAAACCTTCGACTTCAATGTGTTAGCGTCCGAACATAGAATATTCGCCGCAAACTTAGTGCTCAGCTTCTTCACATCACTTTTTTTTTATAAAAATCTAATAACCATGCTTACATATTTGTGCGGCACGTCCAACACGTGAAAGTCGCCGCGATCCCGGAAGCCGCGTCTCCCCCTTTTCTTGTCGTTGTCAATCAGGAAAATCCCCACAGTTTTAGCTCAAACACCAGTAGATAAAAGTGGTCATTTTCAAGTACCGGGAACAAGACAATGTCAAAATTCCTGAAAATAGGGTTCTTTTGATACAAAGGCAAGGTGGCTCTCATGTTAATAGCAAACTTGCTCATCCTCCTCACCTCGTCACAATCTTTATCGTGGAGCATCCATGGGAACTGCGTTGCCATAAATTTTTTTAGTAAACCACATGTTATGTTTTGGAACCTAGTTACAACGAGGTCATTTATTTCTATTTACCACTGCTTTTGACCCGACAAAGAGTCGCAAATAATTTTCATCTGATTTGAGTGTCTCTTCATAGTTCAAAACCTCAGCCCAACAATCCGACACGTGCATACCTGGCCTCGGAGACTTTATCATAGCGCCAGTTGCCTCAACATTACTAATACTTCTAAACAGCAGCTCACTGCATAAGCAATTAACATAAGTTAATTCAAGAAATTAACACAAGTTAATACTAACACAAGTTAATGTAAGCAACTAACATAAGTTAAGAATTTCGAGGGGCGGCATTATTATAAATAACACTCACTTAGCAAGTGGGTCACTAGCCATCTCCTTGGTAATACTCTCTTCGTCGACCGGTTTGTCCTCTTTCCCTCTTATTAATAAAAAAACAAGTCAGTATGTAAAGTATGGACGAAAAATACAATTTCTACTGGACAATTCTATAACTTACAAATTAGCCTCAGCTACTTGCTTTCTCATGGAAGCCCCTCATAGCTGGAACTGTTCGTTTTCATCCCTGAAAATGTACCTCCATACGCATCACCATCCTTGGTAACCCCAGCGTCCAGGTCCACACCCCTAACCATGAACGGGGACTTATGAACGTACGACACACTTCGATCGCGGCACGTGTTTCGTTTACCTTTTTGTCATACACATGTTAACAAATTTACATAACACAAGTTAGCAACATTATTAACACAAGTTAGAGAACTACTAACACATGTTTATCAGTAAACATGGAAATAACTACAATACAACAATAAGGTGCTATCATTTACCTTTATCCAACGCTGCTATCATTTTCTGACGTTGGGCCAACGTAAGATCAACATCATCATCGTTCATGACGTCGGCCGACGTATTCCCTGCACCAGCATACGCATACACATTGACATGTCCTGTAGTTGCGTCATACGAGGTCACCGGCATCACCATGGCTATTGTTTCAGACGTTTGTATTTTTGCCACATCCGGTTCAGCCCCTAAGTTTTCAACTAGAGAGGTTAGTAAACACCAAATGAAATTTTCAGCAGCGTAATTGAACCGAAAACATACATTTTCAAAAGATAGGATGATTCATACCTGTGTTATCAGCCGTAGGTTTAGTCCCCTCTAGACCAGTTGGCTGTCGGGCTGTTTCTGTCCAATTAACATATTACAACAGACATAAGTTAAGCATGCAGAAGCGGATGCGTATGTTTCAGCGTTCTTACCCGGTAGATCATTTGCAACCTCATCAAGCCGTGTTAAGCCAACACTGAAACTGGGCCCATCATAGTTGCCAGGCGATGCAGAATGTGTTGTTTGTCTGTTAACACCCACTTATTGCAAACCTACGATATAAAACAATTTACACATATTAACAAAGACCTCCCTGTACCCTCTATAACAACCAAAAAAATTATGTAATACCCACTGATTCTGTATGAACACTACCCAAGACTTCCCTGATTATGTATGAACATTACCCCAAGACCTCCCTGATTCTGTATGAACACTACCCAAAACCCAAAATTATGTAATACCCCCTGTAACAACAAAAAAACCACGGTTACCCCTTATAACAACTATAAATTTAACTCCATGATCATCATATACATAAAAGCCAACTACTTTTTATGAAGAAAAAAAAACACTGTTAACAAAACCCAAAACAAAAAACCCCAAATCGAATATATTTATAATTGTTTATTTTTGTGTATTCATAGAAAGAAGAAACATAATAGGAAGAAACAAACAATGAAACCCATACCTTTCAGAAGGACGATCTCGTTTCCGGCATCTACTTTTAGACGTGATGCTCCACATGAATGCTCGCATATTATATTGTTGCTGATGTTAGTCTGCTCGTCTTCTTCAGGGAGGTCAATTATCGCTTGAGAGTGAGAGAGAGAGAGAGAAATGTAGCTACTGTAATTTGAATTTGGTATGTGAATGATGATGATCCTTTTGTATATATTATTATAGAAGAAAGAAGAGAGAGAGAGGTGACATGACTACATGGCAGGAGGTTGAATCTCAATGCAAAGCCAAATACCATCTTTACCCTTTTTGCATTATAATATAGTAAAAGAGCTTTGGTTTAATAAAAAAGGTGGGACCATTAACTACAACCATTGATCATGCTTGATCAATGGTTGTGGTAGAGTTTATTAGGTTTACTCAAATAATTAGGGTTTTCTATATAACCTTACCCTATATATATATATATATATATATATATATATGAGATCAAATAAGAACCCTTGGTGTAGTTGTAAACCTTGTGAACCTATCCTAACCATCCATTTATGTTTTGATCTAAAGGGTGTTTATGTAAATTTTCATTTAATGATTATAGTTTTTATTTAATCAATAATTAGTTTCTTTTAACAGTTAAATACATAAAATTAACTGATCCCCTATATTTAAGCAACCAGTTTCTAGGTGTTTATAATCAACCATCATTTTCAAAAATTGTTCATCAATCGAGAATATAAATCCTTCTATTACATTCTGTGGATTTTTTTCATTGAAATCCTTATTTCTATGTGTTTATAATCAACTTTTATATTCTATATTATTTGGTCTGGGTGTAATTTTAAGTTGCTTTCTTTTTTTCCGATCCAAAGCATTTTTTCACCAAAATCTTTTTTTGTTCAACTAGTATTTATTGTTTTTATTTCTTTTGATGCCGCATCCCCACTTATTGGAAATTATATGACTTGTATTATTTTTCTTATTTGTATTGATTTTTGTTTATTAGCATATCAGTTTAAGATGACTAGCTATGTATATAATTTTTTTTTGAATGGCGCTATGTATATAAATGGAGATTATTAATCAAGTATGATGAAGATGATTTGCTTGGATAACGTAGATATATGTACGTTGAAGAAGATGATGTTCCGAACATACTTTTGTTAATGTACATATATGTACATGCGTGTTTTAAATTTCAAAATAAGTAAAGTACATGTATGTACATTGAAACAAACTTGGTTTCATAGAACACTATTTGATAAGGTAAATATATGTACACTGAAAAAGACCATAGTAATTTACCTTAGTATACATTTATAAGATCATAATACACATATCTATATTTTGAGATTATAATGTACATACTAAAATGGTATCAACGTTCATGTTTAAATCTGTACATATAAGTACAACACATGTATAATCCTTTTATGTACACCAATGTACTTTTACATATACACTAATGTACATCTATCTATATATATAAAAGAATTGATATATGCTGATGTGGCGTTCAATAGTGGCTCAACCCTCTATTTGAATTTGCCACGTGGCATCATGAGAGATTAGAGATGGGTTTTTTAATAAATTTTTTAAAAAATCTATTAATATATAAACCAACCCTAACCTTCTTCTCCCACCTCAAACCCTAAAAACCATATATTATTCGTCTTCTTACTTTCTCTTAATTGTGAAAAAAATCAAAATCGACAACTTATTAGTTTGAATGTTTGATAGTCAAAAATCTAGAAGCTTCATAAAACATAAAATCGTCATATTATAGAATTGTCAAATGTCAATAACCCCTTGTCCAAGCAGCCAACCCTCCATTTATTCCATAAACTCCTCCATATCCATCCATCCAATCAATGGCCACCGCTACGTTGCT
Organism: Ambrosia artemisiifolia; assembly: GCA_032199755.1. NCBI lineage: Eukaryota > Viridiplantae > Streptophyta > Magnoliopsida > Asterales > Asteraceae > Ambrosia > Ambrosia artemisiifolia. Next base: position 53,333,366 of record CM063520.1, read on the forward strand.
CAGATCTCTCCGTCATCGTGACGTCGCTTCTGCCTCTCTCTCCGCTTCAAATCCGTAACCTTCTTTTCTCTCTACTCTACCCTACCTTATTATTATTATTATTATTATTATTATTATTATTATTATTATTATTATTATTATTATTATTATTATTATTATTATTATTATTATAATAACATGTTGGTTCTTTTTAATAGCAAACAAAACTAAGTCTTTTAAAAATTAGTTAATAATAAGTCATAATGTAGTTTGTTTCTTTGCAAATTTAGATGTTTAACTACTGGCATGCTCGGTTTGTTAATTAGATAGTCAGTTTATTAAGTGTATATCTGTTTTTCTTTTATTGGATAATCGCTTCAAAGAACCCATAAAGTGAAAATTTTTAATTCCGATTAGGACCTGATTGTGGTGGTAAGTCCCATAACTTCTCTCCATTTCGTTCATGGTTAATGTTAAGTAAAACAATACTAGGATTATGGTGCTAGCATTGGATTTATAGATTGTTTTAGGTTAGGTATTGAGTATTGATATTAGAATTATGTATTTTTTTAGCCTTTATGACATGTATTAATATTAGAGTTATACATTGTTTTAGGTTATGTATTGAATATTGATATTAGAGTTATGCATTTTTTATCATTTATGATAGGTATTTTATTAGAGTTATACATTCTTTTAGGTGAGGTATCAATATTAGTATTGTAAGACTTGGTACATAGATGTGATAAGTTTTTTAATGGTTACAACTTCCAACTTAAGTGATTGTTTAGTTGATTAAGTTAAGAATTATAGGAGTTATTAGAGATTGATGAGTTTAATAATTGCAGCTTACATAAGTGATTGTTTAGATGATTACTGATTAGGTTTTAGGTTAAGGAATATACGGACATGCAGTGATTGAGAAATTTTGTCGTTAGTTAACTTAAGCCATTTGCAATAGGTTATCACGTAGTGAAATGTTTTAACTAAGATTGATTATATTTAAGTTATTTACTCTTTTCGTGATTTTAGTTTTCTTCTTTTATCATTTTTTATTAAGTTATTAAATTTTTCAACCCCGGGACCTTCCCGGGGTAATCAGCTAGTATATATATATATATATATATACACACGTTTAAAAAAACATTAAAATCAATAAAAAAGCAAAAATCAATGAAAAAATAACATGTATAGTGAAATCGATCTGAATGGATGGTAATAGGAATTAAGAAATTATTAATCAATGTTTTGGTGGCAATGTATAATTAACAATCGTATGGAAGTTATCTACTATGGTATTGTATAAACAAAAAATGAGAATTTAGTGGGATTACAAATGTACCAGATTACCCCTAAATTAATATAATTAATTAATTATAATTCTAATTAATTACAATCTTGCCATTTAGGATCAATGGCTAAAAAGTGGTTCTTATGGTTCTTATTTACCCTATGGTTCTTATTTGAACCACAATATATAGGGAAAGTATAAATTGAAAACCCCCTTGAGTTAAAAAAAAACTTTGAAAACCCATGTAAAAATCATCTAAAAAGTTTTTTTTTTTTGAAAAATTACACAATGTAACATACATGTTTTTAAGCGTTTTGGGCCAAAAAAAATTAAAAAAGCGCCGAAAGGATATTTAAAAAAAAAAAATAAACAACGCAAATTTTGTAACAACGCTGTTAACATATGTTAAAAAGCATAAACATATGTTAACAGCGCTGTAACATATGTTAAAAAGCAGAAAACATATGTTAACAGCGTTGTAACAACGCAAACTTTGTAACAGCGTTGTTTATTTTTTTAAAAATATTCCCGTCGACGCTTTTTTAACTTTTTTGGCCAAAAATGCTTAAAAACGTGTATGTTACATTGTGTAATTTTTTCAAAAAAAAAATTTAGATGGTTTTTACATGGGTTTTCAAAGTTTTTTTTAACTCAAGGGGGTTTTCAATTTATCCTTCCCATATATATATATATATATATATATATATATATATATATATATATATATATTTGTAAATAAAAATGTGACATGTTTCTTAACAAGGTATAAATCAGTTTCAACATATAGTATACTTTTGTTTCAATAGATTAGAGTTAAGTATAGATCATTAACACAGGCACAAAATGTAGCACAGTTCGAGTAGGATACTAAGAAACCATAAAACCTCATCAACGGCGTTAGATACACTCGTATGCTTTTCCAGAACACCATTAGGTGAGACAAGTTAGACAACATATTCAAAACACTGTCTCTGAAAAAACTAATCGAGTAGTCGATAATGATGTAAAATTTAAGAGTGGGTTTAATGGTTGTATGAGTTTGTCGTTCCTAAGAAAAAAAATAAGTACACCTTTTTATTTTTATTTGACAAAAAAATGAGAGAAATGATAAAGGATATCTAAGTTGGATGATTACCTTTAGCAATTAACTTTTATATTCATCACTAGTTAGAAACTCATGTATTATACCGGTTGAATAAAGAAAATATAAAATAGTTAGTAATGAATATTTATGAATCACAAAAGGATATTTTGAAATACGATATGATTTGACTTTTCGATTAACTTTTCTAGATAGATGAAATAAGATAAACGTGAACAATAATCTTGGACCCTTTCTTATTAGTTTATATTTTGAATGACGGTTACTTACTAATTAGGTATAGATTATGTTCATCATTAGAAAGATTGTTGGTTCATATATCTCCATATTATATCCAGTGGCGAAGCTTGGTTCGCCAATCGGCGGGGGCCGGACTCAATTTTTTTCGGTCGGTAGTGGCAAATCGGCGGGGGCCGGACTCAACCCGGACTAAATTTACCTACGAAAATCGCAAATTTCCACTACTGCGCCAAAAAACAGGGGGGGCCAGGGCCACCCCTGGCCCTCACAATACTTCGCCCCTGATTATATCTGTTTTGTTTATACGGAAAACCTTAACATATGGGTTGAATTCTATCTAAAATATTGTGTTGGTGAACAAGTTCTACGATTGAGCCATGTTTCAACTATCCAAACAATCGACCGTTGTAAGGTTAAGATGAGAGTTTGGCATTATTGGTTCCATTTTTGAGTAAGATGATTATAGTTTCTCTTATGAAGGGGGTTTTAATACTAAATTTAGCACGTGTCTATTATTCGACCGTGTGTTGTAGGTGTGTGAAATGTGGGTGGGGAGTAGACGTCACGTAGACAGTGGAGCTTTCACATTTTACACTAAGGTGTGTTGTGGTAGACCACACCACCTAAACGTTCAGCACACCATCAAGGCATCCCTAATGGTCAATCCTTCACCCTTGCGCTTGTGAAACACCCCCCCCCCCCCCCATCACACACACACACCCCCACCCACTCTGTGTATGTTTGGCAAAGAGCTTTTAGGAGCTTTAAGCTTTTAAAAAAAACTCCAACTCAATTAGTAAATGACACAAATACCCATTGTATTTTAAAAATAAAATAAAAACCTTCTTTACAAGCTTTAATTATGCCCATTTTATATATTTTATTAAAAACTCCAGCTACTCTGCCAAACACCAAAATATATTAAAAAGCTTCCAGCTACCAGCTAGTTTTGCCAAACATACCCCCACCTTTCCATGCTCTCATGTCATGTGATAATGTTTTCACACCCTTGCCCACTTGGTTGGCACCCCTTACCCGTAACACAATCTTGTACTCTTATTGACAACAAATCAAGAATATGGTTTTGTTTTTCACATAAACAAACAACTGAAATGACAAATTGGGTTGACATAAAAACCCAGAAATATGAACAAATGAGATTACATGTTTAACCATAAACTCAAAATAACACTTGTTCTCATATTTATCTTATGAACATACATCTAAATCATTCTCCACATTCAACTTACAATCAAAACCCAAACAATATTAATCATTAAAGAGTGTTCCAACCTATCCAATGCACCCTTTTTTCAAAATCTTGAAAAGAGAAAAGAAAAATAATAATAAAAAAGAAAAAGAAAAATCCCAAATATATCTGAAAAAGTAACAACAATGTACACTAAACACAGACATTGCATAGCAAAGTAGAAGATTGATTATTTAATATTTATAATTCCTTTTGGTACAATTTACAGCCAAAGGAAAATGAAGCATCAGTGACACAATCAATAATCTTTAACTTTATCTTTTTCAGTAAAAATTCCACCTTTTCAGTATAAAATCATCAAAACCCTCAAACCAAACAACAAAAGCTTCAAATCCCATTTCTGTCCCCTCAACTTTGTGCAGAAATTCCACCATCAAGACCAACAATGTACAACTCTTAATGCACAATGTACAAATCATTGTAAGGGCATTGGCTCTGGATCAAAAGCATGATGAACACTCATGTCTTAACAACTTTGATGCCTTGATCCAAGTCTGCAGAAGCAATAAGAAACTTTGATCATAAAAGTGAATCCACTAATCAAGTAATCATCAAGAAACATATTTAGCAGAAGAAATCATTGATATACGTACCTGATCCGCGAACGCCGAACGCTTTTTTCATCATGACACACGAGTTCTGTTTGATCAAGAAACATTATGTGTGTTTGATCATTAGATCTAGCAAAAGGTCAACCTTGTTGAAGAACTTGAACTTGGTATCTTCATCCGTGTCACATTCTTTAGCCAGCATCTTTAAAAGTGAAAAACAGATAATAAGAACATAAAGTGGAATTTCTGACACAACAGGAATCTAACGCGAATTTTGTAGGTTTGAATTTAGACTAAAAGCCGCGAACATACTTAGATGAACGGGCTTGGTTTTAAAAATCTAGGCGCAACCCCGTGCGCCTTATGTAATCCAAGGCGAGCAGTGTGAAAAAAGCGCAAAAAGCGCCGTAAAAGCGCAACAAAAAAAATTATATAATCGTCCTGCGCCTCGCGTACGAAAAGCCCACTGCTTTTGCGCTTTGCGCCTCGGTTTTAGACCTCGTCGCTTTTGTGCGCTTTGCGCTTTTTAAAACCAAGTGAACGGGTCACATTCAGGTTGGTTCACGGGTTGACCCATTTGATTTTATATTTATTTACAAAAAAATGTTTTATGTTATGACTTAAATAGGGAGATCTGTACATACCCTGGTTCAGAATCCGGGATCTGAAACCAAAGTTCAGAACTTTTAACATTCCGATTTGTTGACGAAATCCAAAATGCTAGATTTCCTGCAATGAACATGAAGAATCTTGAAAAACAGTTCAAGATAAAGTAATTATCTTTTTAACTTTAAGCAAGAATAGAGATCTTACAATGCTAAGTCATTAATATAAGTTAAGATCACCATATCTTCTTGAATATGGTAGTAGTTCTTCAACCTCGATTCGTGCAGAACCGTTTGTTGTTTTCTTGATTCTGCTACCGTTTATCGATTCAACTTCAGCTATAAATATGCTGTAAACGGGCCTATGATCTGAAAATCTTGATTCACCGCGAACATATGACATTTGATGGAGTCCTCTACCATACCACAAGATTCTATCACACCTTCACACAAGAAATCAGTTAAATTTTAGTTGTTAACGAAGATCACAAACGAGTTCTCTTATTAAAGTTTTTTTTTTTTAAGATTTACCATGCGGGAGTTCTTCGTTTTTCTTTCGGATGCATATCATCACCTGCATATCGATCTGAATTATTTGAATATTTGTAAGTTGGAGGGAAATATATCGCCCCTTCGCTCCATCCTTTAAACGCACGTCCCCTTCTTTGTTCAATCCGAAGCTGCAATCATATAAATGCGATCTTTAGGCATAGTTTTGAGTTAACGGGTGAATCTGCAGAAAATACAAACTAAGTTTCAAGACTTGCCTGATCTTTTTCCAACAAAGCCCTCCAATTTCGCATCTCGACAAGCGCCTTTGCAGCTCTATACGAGAGTGCGATCCGGTAATTCAAATCACCAAGCCATATAATTCGACTACGCGTACAACAATACAAGAATCATTAAGCAACCTTTAAGCAATACAAAAACTAAACTCTTGTAACAATCTTGTGAAACATTGACATACTCATGCTCGAGGATCGTTTGAGGAGAATTCTCGTCTCCCCTTCTTTGAACCCGTGGAAACCGAGTTTTTCTAAGAATTTCCATAACATCTGAGTTTCGCCTCAACTCATCGCCTTCCTTTTCGCCCGAAGTCAAGTGACTGCATATGAAGCAAAAGTTTGTTTGATGCAACGACATGCTAACTGAAATCGAACCCTGCAACCATTTAACATAAAGATTAGTGCAGATCACTTTAACATCATGTTTGAGATTACTTATCAAAACTGGTTATACAGAACTACAGATGAAGTCATTATTCTCAAACCAGACCAGCCGGTCGGACCAAGAACAGGCTGCATAACCACTCAAGTTGAGTACTTACGCAGCGCCTCATTTAAAATGGCAGCTTTGGTTTTAAATTAGCTATCAATATTTTTTTTTTTTGAAATTAGTAATGACGTCGTCCGTTTTTTGGAACATGTCTGATAGGTCCGGCTGTCCGGTTATGAAATGATCGGATAAAGTGCTTACCTTGTTTCCGAGATACCCCATCAAGCCTCTACCAACACAGGACACTTTCATGTTACGAACAGCATCTCTAAGATCACTTTTCACCCAGATTGTAAGATAAATCCCAACCATTTGCTTACTTGCAACCAAGCAATACGTCGAGTTCCCAACCGGTTTATCTCTTTCTTCCATCGAAAAAGATCCACTATACGGAATCTGCGAGTAATTACTGTAACAAGGCGAATCATCCGGCCCATTATCTTCATCAGAAGATCCACCACCCCACCGGGAGCAGGGATCATAATCACTCGGCCGGTTTCCAAACATAGCTCGATCACAAACACTGTATCTTCGTTCGAACTGGGGCTGCGAAACTGGCAACTCATATTCGGTCATCCTCATGCTCCGGCTTAATGACTGGAAAGATCGACGTTGGAAGAACGATGAAGATCTTTGTCGTGTTGATCCTTCGAAATCGGAATCTAGTTCCACTACGGGATCAGGAACCGGCGATGGGGTCTGGCATCCACCGGTTGTCCCCGGAAGACTGTTGAGCGTTTTTCGAATCAATGCTAGCCATTTTTTCGCCGGAATGTTGTCTTCCGTACCCAAAACGTTACCGGCATTCAAAGGAACAATTTCTTGGAACCTAATTTAAGATCAACACACTTTATGTTATCTGGATTACTATACTTTACATGTCAAAAAGTTGAAAAAAAGGGCTTATGCCTTATGGTACTATCTTATGGGACTGAGGAAAGGTTTGCCCCTCACACTGTCCCGCCCTCCCCAGACCCTACCAGTATCTTAAATGATGAGTGGAATTATACTGGGTACGTTTGTTTTGTTTTGTTTATTTATCCGGACAATAAATACATACCCGAGAACATAAATGTCCGCCGGAGGCGAAGTGTGTAACCAATCTTCAAGATTCAGACTACTTGTAGGCGATTTTCCGGCCACATTCCAAGTAGCTGCAAAGATTCTATAATCATAATAAAGAGTTAAACAATGAACATATAAGACATTAAGAACATACCAAACAGACCAGTTGAATCAACAAACCTGTAATCATGGACATCTGTCACTGGAGCAGGATCAAGATCAACCCTACTTCGGCTTCGGCGATTAACATTCTTTTTACTTGATCTTTCTGTGAAAAAGTTTGGATTTTTAGCAATCTTTTCATCTTGATTTAACTTATAATATGTAAATTGAATTGGATTTTATTAAATAGTATGAAATTGAACCTGTTCTTTTGTTTTTCTTGATGTTAAAAGCTTCTCTTTCATTGAAATTATTAATCCATTCTTCATCTCCATCTGCAAATTGGAACCCATCATGAATTTAATATCAAGAACTTTTTTTTATTCCAATTTTTAACAAATACATTTTAAAGAATGCATTATAAAATCATAAATTAAAGAATTATTAACCAAAAAAAAACACAATAAAAATCATAAAATTTACACATTTGTGCATTTTATAATAAAATCAAACTAATTTTTTTTTTCAAAACAGAATAAAATCAACTACAAGTTATAACAAAAGTGAGTAAACAACAACTACTGAAGACCAAAAGGAAGAAGAAAACAAACAACAGATCTTAAACTGCAAAGACAAAAAGTGTATAAAAATAAAAGCCATTTAGATTCCAAATAAAATAACAAGTGAAATAAATATTCAGTCATTAATACAAAAATAATAATAATAATAATAATAATAATAATAATAAAGCAAAACTACAAGTCAATTAGTATTGTTCCCTATATATAAACACAATAATAGATTTCAAAAAAAAAATAAAAAAATAAAAAAAACTACCTCTAGAACTAAAATCATCAGCATGAAAATCTTCAGCTTTGCTCTTAACACCAAACCATCTTTTAAGTGTTTTAGGCCAAGAAACCTTCAATCCAACAACATTAAAGTCAATATGTCAACACATTGAAACAATAATCAAACAATAATTAAATAATAAAATGTTAAAGAACAAACCTTGGTTTTCTTGAAGTTATCATCTCTCATTGTGTCAAAACTTCATAAAGATAGCAACCCAGTAAATGATTTAAAGTAAAAACAAGTTTAGATAACAAAAGATTGAATTTTGATGGGTACCCAGAAAAGGGTTGGATCTCAAGATATAAAAAGGAGAAGAAAGTGGCAGTTTCTTGGCATTTTGGTTGCAAAAAATGTAAACAAAGAGTCAGATCAAGGAGAAACCAAACCACAGTTGTGTGTGTGTTTGTGTAGGGAGTCTATTTCTTACAACACCTATTTGTTGTGTACACAAGAAACACAAGAGAAATAAATAAAGAAAGAAAACAAAGGGAAGTTTATTTTATTTTTTTATAAAGAAAATGTGAGATTATTATAAAAATATATTGGGAAAATGCAAAGAGGTTTTGGGTTTTCTTCTCTGCTAAAAAAAAACCTTGTTCTGGGTACATCAAAGTATGGAAGTTAAAGAGAATAAAGAGGGGTTTGGAGGGGGGGGGGGGGGGGGGGGTTAGGTAGGGTATGGGTGGGGTGGGGGTAGGGTAGGGGGTGGGTCCCCTATCTCTCCTATTTCCTATTCCTAAAAAATCGAGGCTTTTCCCCAATTCTAGGCTGACCAATATAAGTTTTAGTGAGAAAGATGACTATTAATGAGAGGGATTATGAGAGTATTTTGGTATAATTAGTTGAGATAAGTGCTAATTAAGGATTACTTGCATACTTGCATTTTTGTATATTTTGTTCAAGTTTCTATAAATGTTTTGTGTTTCTATAAATGATGGTGTATTTATAATGTATTTCTATATTTTGATTGATTGGTTTTAAATATCAATACTGAAACTATTGCATGTTTGAAAACCGATTATTTTAAGTCATTATGACTAAACGACATGTGGCATTTTTATAAAACCGAATGATCTTTATAAGCATTTTTTATATGACGGTATATTTATAGTTTTATACACATTTAGTAAAATTTGATTGTTTGCCTTAAAAAAATCAATACTAAAACTATCACTCTTTTGAGAAGTGGTTATTTTAAGTTATTGTGAGCAAACGACATATAGCATATCGATAAAATTGAATGTTTTTTTATAAAGCGGATTTTTAATGGTTTAAAAATCTCATAAGTCATGTTATACATAAAGTGGAAGTGTATTAGTGGCTTTTTAAATTTTGACCAATTTGGTCAAACTTGTGATGAATCTTGGGTTTTACATTGCATTTCAAGATTTGTCTTTTGTTATGGTGGGTGTGTTTACACTTTGCATAGAATATGAATCTAAAGAATATTTGAACACAACTAAAGATGGGTCAACTAGATTTTCATTGGGGTCCGAGCAATACATGCCTTTATAGGGTTCAATCAGCATGAATATAACTAAAATGTGTTTGTTTTGGGGGTTTGTGAGATTTTGTGGAGTGTTTTTAGGATCTTAGCTTTTGTAGGTTAGGATAGTTGTTTACAATCTCCTTAAAGTCTCTCTTTTGTATACAAGCAATCCAACAATGTGTTCTTTACCATAGATCAAGAAACTTGTCTTTTAAAAAACAATATCAATAAATGGTCCCAACTACATTTTGGAATTGATTCATTATAACCCTAGGAAAAGTGTCAAGATTCGTAATATTCTTTTAGACCAACACTAAACTAGTGACAACTTGTCCGTTTATACATATTTCGTTATGAAATTCAATATTTTTTGCCATAAATCAAAGGTGTCATTCGATTCATGAACCACACATTGTTTCACGATCCGAGCTATGGTCATAGTAGGTCACCATGACAATCAACTTATCAAGATTGTAACTTATGAGTTATGACACTCTACCTTTCTACTCCTAAGCCATTATCGACCCATGAATTACGCAATCTTTCAGTATTTGAGTTATTGTGTTTGTAAGACTATCCATTGTGGGTCGCGAGCGAGCATGGGCGAGCGAGCCTGGTGCTCACCCCCAGCCACAACAGCCCCACGCGAACAGTCGCGGCGCGAGCACAATCAATGGTGGTTGCGTGCGTTAACAGGAGAAAGTGATCTTTGGTCGCGCTGGTGTTCACCCCCAGCCACAGCAGGATCAAGTAATCGGGTTACTTGAGAGTGAAGTCGATGGCTCGCGCCTGCTAACTCGCAGCCCACAACGGATAGTCTAACTAGTTAAAGACATTCAAATATTCAACCAACGTTCTTCAACACTAAACTAAAACCGACTCACGAATCAATGCAACCTCCTAGAGTTTCGAGTTGTGGCTTATAAAACTTGTTTTTATATTATTAAACATATATTAATCATAGCTTAGCTAGGTTAAGAACAAAGTTAAATCTTGGACTAATCCAAGTAGTAACACATGGTTTTGGGGAAGTTCTAATATTCTAAAATCACATGGTGCATGTGGGAGACTGTGCTTGGTCTTTAACCAAGGAACTTAAATTAAATAAATATTACATAAAAGTGTTTTGATTAAGAATATTTAATATAAGGGCTAAACTCTATTAAATTAACACTAATAGCCCTCCAAAACTTTTACAAAAAGGTTTGGAACAAACACAGCGCATGTAGCCCACTAGTACCCCTACAATCTCCCTATTAAACCTTCATCCAGCATAAACATACCAGTTGGTCTCTGTTTAGGTTGTCTAAGACATGTCCCAAAAAAAAGTATTACATTTTCATAATAAAATATTATTTACTTTACCTTCGAAATAGTATATATAAGTTTGGATTCAAAGATGTTTAACTATGGTACATATTTGATTATTAAAATACGAAGTTGTACAAGTGTTTTATATTTTTTAATCATGAGAAACCGATTAGTGTGTTTATACTTTTGATATTATAGATCTTAGTTACAAAATATTCCGATTCAATAGTGTCACCAAATATTATTTTTGTAGGAAAATGCAAAACTATGTAAATATAACTAACTTATCTTAAATACAATTATCAAACACTATGTTAATGTGTTGAAAGTAATGTCCCAAACCCCTCATAATACATAACTTAATTAAAAGTATGTTAAATTATTTTCATAAAAATGAAAAGAAAAAGTTATAAACCAAAATGAAAGTTGATGATTTGACAACTTTGGCACTAGTAAGTATCAAGCTATTAAGAGGTCTACTTGGTTTAACTTGACTAGTTGGTGGTGGGTCGAGGAGGTAGTGCGCAAATGGCCGGCTAAGAGTTATGCACACAGATGAATGGATCAATGAGTAAATTTTCATTCAACATCATCTTGAAACTTAATGGGTAATAAACTAACTGCTTGATTCAGAGGTTTTTTTTTGTCAGTGAACCAAATACACATAATACTGACTAATAAAAGTTAGTCTCTTAATAAACTTAAGATGATTAGTAGTAAATATGAAAATTGAGATTGTACAAAAAAAATTTGTACTTTTTCCTATATCCCACGATGAAAAGAAGTTTGCATTATTGAGAATAGAGAGTTATTATTTCCGTTAAGTAGTTTGTTATAAGTAGAAATCAACAAATAATAACAGAACTTCATAAATGTTTCATTTAAGTTAGTCACTTATGTTGCTTAAGAATTATACTCCTGGTTAAATGGGTTGATTTAAATAAAATATCTAAGAAACTTTGTTACTACTTACGGAGTAATATTTTTTATAAATATTTAAAAGATGTTACATTAGATTGAACTTAACAACCAATAATAACGAAGATGTGTAATTGTTTCATGTAATTAGCTTAAATATAGTCATCAAGCTACAACTCGACTGGCATAAGGAAATGAATAAGAGCTTGAGATCATCTGGTCTCAAGTTCAAACTCGATCCAGGGGTTTTTACCGTAGTGGGCCTTCGGGCAGCATGTTTTTCTCCGAATTAGTGACTTGGTGGACTTGGGTACCTAGTAGGCAGCCATTTGTCGGTGCTAACTCAATGATAGTTCAAGTGATATTTTGTTAGCCGTTAAAAAGAAGCTTAATATATGGGAAGCTAATGTAGAGCATTAACTTTTATCATCACAACTTCCTTTGGTACTATCCTATATGTTAGTAATCAAATTTCCATGAATAGTGTATATGGTAGACTTGTGATTATTGTTCTCTTAGAGGGTATTTATGTCACTTTTGTTATTTAACCTACTTCTACTACACCAGTTCCATTTCACTTTCGTTGTTTAACCTATCTTTTCTACACCATCTCCATTTTATCTGATGTTTTGATAATTTTGTATTGCATTGTTTTTGGGACATGATATAACCATAACACTAAGGGTCTCACACTCTCACAAACTAAGAGTTAGATTTAACAATATAAATGATGAAAATAATAATAGTTGCACATGTTTATGTGTATAAAGACAGCAAAAGTAGTTTACAAGTCTTATTCACTTCATGTGACAACAATAACTATAAACTTTTAGAAAGAAGAATCGAAAAAATGATCCACACAAGTAAAACCTCACCATAATATTAATCTTCATTTTAAGCTTTTTAATCGTTGACCGATAGCTTTCAGAACTTCTGTTCTTCATAATATGATAATTCTTATAAATCGACCGACCATTTAAGTTACAATGTAGACGACATTTTGCTTAACAATTGAGTGGATTTAACGATTTTGGGAACAAAATTTACGCTAGAAAAATACAAAAATGTGGGGTCAAAAAGGGATTTCCTTGAACAGTGTGAAATGAACACAGAAAAATAGGAGAGAATCTCAATTACATAGACATGAGATGCCACCAAGTCACTTTCATCTGGTGTTTGGCTTCTCTTTTTTGTTTTTTTAACCGTAAACTTCATTAAAAACCATCAACTCACAAACGCTGCGGCAAAAACAAACGACGCACATAATTACAAAGTTACACTAATTCGTTCAAGACAACGACTATAACCTGGCTCTATGTTTGGCCCAAGATACCTAGTTGCCTCCACTTCACCATAATATCTTCCATCCGAACAGGCTTGTTATTGGACTTCAACCCGTTCCTCGCCCTCCTTTTATGTACTTAATATTTTCATGACAACATTTTTATTTAGTTAAATATCTCTTAAAATTATGTAAATTTGAATCTGATGTACTTTTTATAGCTACTTTACAACATTTATCATAATAGAAGTTTTAAAGTTTTAAAAACTATCTTTTAAGGTTTTATAGTGTTGAGTAAACAAAATGGTTAATATTAAAGAGATTTTGAGTTGATGATTACTCATACGTATATTTTATTTTTAAAATAAATTGTTTCTTTAACTTTTACAAACTTCGTATTTACAATCCTATTCTCAACTCAGTTCGAAGAAGAATGACCCTATAGCAGAATGTATTAACTAAATTGATGGATGTGCTGTGTTAAAATGAATAGTCGAGTGACGTTAAATGATTAATTTATTGTCTAGACAAAAATGCTTCAAGAACCAATATGAAGCATTCATTCACTTGTGTTTGTGTAACATAATATATGATATTATAACATAAGTAAAAAATACACCATGATTTTATAAGGGGTGACGGGCGCTATCAGAATTGGTCACGGGTACCCCACTACTAGCACGGTAACACCGCCGCCATCCATGCCGGTAGTGGTCCCGTGAACCAAATTCGGGTTCTACTTACTGTGCTGGTTAACGAACTGTGGCACAAACTTTGACACAAATTAATTAATTTTTTTTTTCTTTACTTCAATAAAATCACCTTTAATGATTAAAATTGTTACATAAAAGGGTAGCAAAAACCACGGGTTTTTCGAGCCGCATTCGTGTGGCGTCGCGTTGGTTCATGATTTTTTCCCGAACCGGAACCCATTTTTGCACCCCCCCCCCCCCCTGCGCGAGCGGGTAGATACCAGAGTATAATGTAACACAAATAATTTAATCTCTTCCATTTGATTTTACCTTATAAACTCATTCATTTTCTATCTCCCCACCAATAAACCAAACATACATTCACTTATAATATAGAATAACAGCATACTTTCACACTTCTACTGTTGGATCAGTGGCTGTTTTTATGAACACTTATGTGTTTATCAGATTTATATATGAGTTATTAAGCAGCGGAAATACAAGTGTTCAAAGGTCTAAAAGATCACTTTGATGAGGAGTTATTACTCCCCCTTGACTGAATAATAAATGAGAAACAATAAATATTCTAAGTACAAAGCAGTAATAGCAGTTTATGTTTCTCAGATGTGAAGTGGAAATTATAAGTTTAAAGCCCGAAGGATTTCAATATAAGTTCAAAGATTTTACACAAAATCACATATATGAAAATAGATGAACAAACTCATCTATTTATAGACTAATGTACTAAACTATAGTCTGAAGTAATCTAAGATATTTAACAAAGATATTATGCAAAGATAAGGTTACTACAGTCTGTACATTGAAACTTGAAATCAAGACTTTAACAAAACTATATAATAATCAAACTGCTGATCTTCAGTCGGTTAGAAGCTTCTGAGTGAAAGTGCTGATGAGTGACAAACTGCTGATGAGCAGTTTGTCTTCAGCAGTTCTTCAGTGAAATGTCTGGTTAGACTTCAGAACTTCTGATGAGTTTACTCTTCAGTACTTTGTGTTTGTTCTTCAGCACTTCTTCTTTTTGTTCTTCAGCAGTTCTATACTTAGGCAGATATGGAATAGACTAAGGTTATCAAAAAGTGGTTTCGTCAATCCTCTTCGTCCCAACAATCTCCCCCTGGATTGATGAAGCCAAAACCTTATCTATCCTTTATTGTTGTCCTTTTCTCTCTTCTAGCATCCTCCAGATCTCTGCTGTCATCCGGGTGGTAAGAGTACATCTTTGTTGCTCAGTGAGAGGACCAAGTTCAGGTGTCAAATGTTGTATGGTGAGAAGGTCTTTGGACGATAAAACACTCAACTCCTTTGAGTTTCTATAGACCTTACTTGAACGGTCTCTCCTGGTCACAAGTACTGAGTTGGATTCAGTAAATGACCATTTTACAATGTTTACCTTTGACCTGTCAAAGTCAGAGGCATAGGAAACCAAGCCTGTTTCCTTAGGTTGACCTGATTGAGGAATGTCTTCTATTTCAGTGACTCTCAGGTGAGACTCTTGACTTCCTTGTAATTCAGCAGCACCTTGGATTGGCATGTTGGGCAGGTGATGCTCTGTAACAACCCTTGTATGTGTCTTCTCTTGGATGGATTGTTGTAACTGATAAGCATAGGTAGCCTTGTCTCTGAATTGGGTCAAGATGGGTTTCTCTTCAACATCAAAATCACCATGTACAAGCTGATCTCCTTCTAGCAAGATCATTTTGAAGTCAGTCTTGACAATGGGATCTCCATCTGCTTTTCTTTTGGTGGCTGGCCTTTTTAATGTACCAGATGGTCTTTTGACAATAGAAGTTGTTTGGACTTCTTGGCTTTCAAATCTTTCTGGTTCAGCAACTTTCTTTGCTTTGAATTTCTTGTAAGCCTCATACAAAGTTTGTTCTTTCCATTTGCTGATTGAGGCTTTTGAACCATAGCCATTAGCCACTAACTCTTCAATCACTTCAGCTCTTTTGGCTTTTCTCTCATTTTCAGTTGCTATTCTATCAGATAGCATCTGTGCTCTTCTGGTCAGTTCTTGTGTTGAGAGTTTCTTGAGGGCCACTTGCTTTGATTTGGAGTTCTTTGTAATGAATGCTATAAGCTGTGCTCTTTTGTCTTCTTCAGCAGCAGCTTCAAGTGCTCTCTCTTCAGCCTCAAGCTCATCAAGTTTCTCTTGGTACTTGATCAGTTTTTCTTCAAAGCTCAAGTCTTCTCTAGTTTCTAGGTTGTTCCATACTCTGTCTTCTTTTGCCTTTTTAGCAGCTTCTTTTAAACTCTTCTCCAAAAGGTCTTTTGACATGCTGATGGGAGTAGGGTTTAAGACAGCTGTGGAAGTTGTTGTAGGCAAAGGAGTGGGAGCAGGTTCTTTTTCAGTTGCCTTAGGAACTTCTGATGATGGTTTAGGAGGTAGAACTGCTGATGTGGTAATTGGAGTCACAACTGCTGAAGGATTGTCTTCAGTAGTTTGAGAAATGTAATCAGCAGTTCTCTCTGATGCCTTAGATAACTTGAACTCTGGTGCTACTTCTTTTCCTGGTCTTTGTGTTGGTCTATCAGCTTCTTGATCAGGAGTTTGTCTTTGTGTAGCATCTGTTGGTTCCTTAATCATCTCCCCCTTTTTGGCTTCATCCACTTCTGGAAGCCTAATGGAATGAGATGTTGCAGCAGACAACCTTGCCAGTTGATCTTGTGTTTCATCCATCTTTTTGTTCAACTCTGCAAGTCTCGAGTTGATCAACCCAAACTGATTGTTAGCTTTTAACTCCCAAGCAGTTGTGAAGGGTTTGAGTTGATCAGTTATGATTTGTTTGAGTGCCTGGTACAGGGGACCATCTGGGCTGCATAGTTGGTTCAGATCTATGCTTGTGAGCCCAGTGAATTGGATAGGTTGTTTTGGTGAAGGGGTGCTTTTTGGGTGATCTTCAGATTGCTCTGAAGATGCCAGTTTTGGGGATTTTTGGGCTAACTGGTCTTTAACCTGATCTTTGGTGACCAGCTTCTTGAGCTTGGAGACCTTAGATTCAGGACCTTCAATGTCAACCGTCAATTCAGTTTGTGGAATTTTTGATTCATCAACCAACTTAATGGAATCATCTGAATCCCTGATAGTGTCCTCAGAGAGGGCAGGATCAGTTATATCATGAGCTGGACCCAAACCAGTAGTCTCATGAACCTCTTTGTCTTAGTTCTGAGGTTTTCCTACCTCTGGCCTTAGGCCTTCATCAGTAGTTGCCAAGTTTGAGGTCTTAGCTATGTTACTACTGTCCTCAGGTTCACCACTGGGTGATAAGTGAGTAGTAGCAGCCTCAAAAGTATCAAAAGTTTGCAAGTTTGGGCTTACAAACTCTTGTTCATCCTCATCTCTCTGTGTTGGGCTAAAAGGATCCACATTCATGTCAACTTCTGAAGGCATCTCCCCAATTTGATGTGTTGTAAGGGGAGTGACATGTGGTGAATGGGTTCCTTTAAGTCCTGAGAGAAGTTGGGCAATTTCTATGGTTGTATGTGAGGGTTCAGGTTCAGTAGTTGTGATGGGTTGGTGTTCAGGAGTTTGGGTGGGTTCAGGAATGGTTTCAGCAGTTTCAAAAGCAGGGTCAACAGTTATTTGTTTCTTAAATCTTTTTCTTTTAAATATAACTGTGACACGTTTTTTTTTTGGGTGGTGGAGAAGGAGTGTGCTGAGAGGATGTTTCAGCCACTTCCTTTTCAAGTGCAGATTGCACATCAGTAGTTTCAGGTTTCTCCACTTCCTGAACTTTCTTTTTCAGTGACTTGGTTGTTTTTGGTTTTTGTTGTTTAGGCTTTTTAGTTTTCTTTTTAGGTTTGGAAGATGTGGGTTCCTTGGGGATGGGTTGTTCTTCCCCTTGGTCATCTTCTAGCATAAGAGCTGGTTTGTTGTGCCTAGAGAATACTTGAGCAGTTAAAGGGTTTAAAGTTGTTGTTTCTCCCTCAAGTACTCCCTCTCCAAGTTCTTTTATTATGCACTGCATAACAAACCTTGGATACAACAAAAATTTCTTTTTATCATTTTCATGATGTAAAACCAGTTCATTGAAAAACAGTTTTGATGCCTTGAAAGAAGTTTCATTTATGATGGAATGAAAAATAGGTTGAAAGGTTGAAGGCATCTGATCTATTGACCCAGTTTTTGGACTAAGACACATAATAATATAATGAAATAACAGTTTATATTGTGGGTCAAAATATTTTTTGTAAACTGTTGCTTGTGCCAAAGTACCTTGATAGCCACACTCTGTCATGGTCAGATGAATATCTGAGGTTGGAATATGCTCAGGTGCCTCAGAATCCTTCAAACCAAGCCTGATGCTTAGTGTTTCTGGTGAGATGGCCATTAGTTTCCCTTTTATGGAAGATTTGAGGGAAATCACTTCATTGTTCACCTTCACCGTCTCTGAATTTGCCCAGAACTCATTAAGAGTTTCTTCATGAATGGGTGGATCAATGGTGAAAGCATCATAATATTGGGATTTCATGATGAGATCAAGTATCTCATCATACTGGGACCAGGCTTCATCTTTAACAAAGTAGCCTCTTTGGTTGTGTCCCTGTTTTAACACGAGAGCCATGGATGTTTTTGATCGAACAGTAATTTGTTAGGTTAGAGAAGGGGTTTTGCTTTGAATTTGAGAGAGAAAGAGGGAATTTTGCTTTTTGAATGGATAAGTGTTGGAACAGGGTATTTATCAGTAGTTTTTAACCGACTAGGTCAAACTTCTGACGAGTGAAAAGTCTGTTTTACCCTTTTAGTCAAACTGCTGAAGAAGAAAGGTTTCTTCATCAGTGGTTTTAGTTATCTCATCAGCAGTTTCAACTGCTGATGCAAATGACTTTTAAAACACTTTTCTAACTTCTGATTTTCATCAGTAGTTACATCCATTTTGAAAATATCCCATTTTGATGTTTGTCAGTAGTTTTTAAAATTTGTTCATCAGAACTTTCTCTTTTCTCAAATTTTTGGTCTTCAGAGGTTTGTGACAGATAAGTATGTAAGTGAAAAATAAAATATGTGCAGAATTAAAAAGTGAAACACTTACAGACTTTCTTCTAAGTTTAACATTCCAAGCATGGATACTAACCTCTGAAAAGTTGTTGAATCAAGGGGTTTGGTGAAAATGTCAGCTATTTGATTAGCTGTTGTGACATGCTTCACCTCAATCTTGCCTTTTTCATAGCAATCTCTTATGAAATGATACCTGATTTCAATGTGTTTAGTCTTTGAAAACTGAACAGGATTTTGAATGATGCTAATGGCAGATTTGCTGTCTACTAAAAGTGGGGTCTTGGTCTCTTTGATTCCATAATCAAGCAGTTGATATTGGAGCCATTGTATCTGTGAAGTACAGCTTGCAGCAGCAATGTATTCAGCTTCAGCTGTTGAAGTTGCCACAGATGTTTGTTTCTTTGATTGCCAGGACACCAGACAGTTTCCTAAGAATTGACAACCACCAGATGTTGATTTTCTTGACATTTTGCAGCCTGCATAGTCACTATCTGAAAAAGCAGTTAACTTGGTATTGCTTGAAGCAGGATACCAAATCCCTAAAGTAGGAGTTCCTTTCAGATATCTGAAGATTCTTTTGACTGCAATTAGATGAGATTCTCTTGGTGCAGATTGGTATCTAGCACAGACACAAGTTGAAAACATGATATCTGGTCTAGAAGCAGTTAGATACAAGAGAGAACCTATCATACATCTATACATGGTTTGATCAATGTGTTTCCCTTGATCATCTGGTTCAACTTGTGTGATTGGTGTCATGGGAGTGGAACATGTTTTACAGTCTTGTAAAGAAAATTTGTTCAATAATTCTTTAACATATTTTGATTGATGTATAAATGTTCCATTTGACTGTTGTTTGATTTGCAGTCCTAAAAAGTACTGCAATTCTCCCATTGTACTCATTTCAAATTTTGATTGCATGAGTTTCTTAAATTCTTCACACAGTTTTGAATTTGTTGAACCAAAAATGATATCATCAACATATATTTGAACAAGTAAGACATGATTTCCAACATGTTTTATGAAAAGAGTTTTATCAATGGATCCCCTTGAGAAGTGATTCTTAAGCAAAAAGTTTGAAAGTGTTTCATACCAGGCTCTTGGAGTCTGTTTTAGCCCATAAAGAGCTTTGTCAAGTCTGTAAACCCAATCAGGATGAGAAGGATCCTCAAACCCTGGAGGTTGACAGACATACACTTCCTCTTTTATTTTTCCATACAAAAATGCACTTTTGACATCCATTTGATAAACTTTAATGTTGTTGGAAATTGCATAAGCTAAAAATAACCTGATAGCTTCAAGTCTTGCAACTGGTGCAAAGGTTTCATCATAATCAATTCCTTCCTCTTGGGAATAACCTTGTACCACTAGTCTTGCTTTGTTCTTGATGATCATACCAGCCTCATCTGATTTGTTTCTGAAGACCCATCTTGTTCCAATTGATTGCTTGTTGTCAGGTAAGGGACAGTGTAATAGCCAAAATTTTAAAAACACTTTTACTAAATAAAATACAATACTAAAAGTACAGTTAAATAAAATAATTATATAAAATCTCAAGCTTAACTATTGGTTGAGTAAGTTAGTAATTTAAAAAAATATATATATATATAATAAAATAAAAGTTATACATATAATAACCAGATAAGTCAAGATGAGCATTGACCATGGATGCACACAACACACTCCACACATGGCTGAACACACGCAGAGCCATCCGGGAAACCAGCTAACAACGCGCCACCGTCAGTCAGTCGTAAGACACCACAAGCAAGACACACGACACACGCACTTCTGCACACGACCCGCATACTTTCTGCATACGCAACGTCGCCTGGAACTTGGCCCTCCTCACGCTACCGGTGAATAACCACAAGCTCTCTGAGGAAGAACACAAGTCACCGACAATCAAACCACATGCCACACGCACGCCGGCCACAGACCCTGCTCAAATGTCCACACGCTACCCCTGACGATAAGCATGAATCCCGGCTATAAATAGAGATGGTGTCTAGTTGAACTTCTCATACTCACCCACTTTCTCCTCTCACATCCACCAAATCTCTTTATACTCTGTTTTATTTCTAGTTTTCCGGCTAGAATAAGATCTCCGGCGAAACCGAAGCGGCGTCACGCACCTTTTCAGGCCACCCTTCGTTATCACGATCTTGTTTGTCTCTAGCATAAGGTAACAACAATATCATCTTACTTTTGTTTAAGCCTATTTACATACACATCAGTAAATGATAGTAGAACTTGAATAACCTACGTTTTTTTCTTACACCCTTCATGTAAAAAGATGAAGTGTATTAATATTCTATTATTTTCAGTGGGGTCAAAAGAGACAAACTGACACACTAATGTATATTCTATTTGGAAATCATATTATAGTATATGTCAACTTCACTTCTTTTTATTTATGTACTAGTTTTAAAGTTAAGCATCATATTTTCTCAAATATTTTTATATACAGTTGTAGTTATTTTATTTGTAAAGAATAAAGGTAAATATATAATACCTATTAGTAAACTTGTCTTTCTATAAATTATAGCATTCATTTACTGTTAATATAAAATGTAAACTTTCATAAAATCCATGATTTAAAAATAATAAAAGAAGTTTAAACCAAAAACTCACGTTTTAATATCAACAATGACTAAGAACATATTTATTTGAAAACATGATACTTTAAACCAACAACTAATACGAACCGAACAATTCTTAACAAAATGTAGTTATATGTAGATAATTACAACATCCGTAAACAAGAAAGCTATCACTTTGGAACACTAAAGGTACGGATCCTTACCCCCACTCCTTGTTGCTTTCATATTCAGTTGTTATGTAAGCCCACTGATTCTATATATCTTTGAAAGTTCCCCACGTCTTTGAAACATCAATTCATTTGGCTGTCTGTTCATTTCATGTTCTTATTATAATATTTGATTTAGCCTTGATATCATGCGATAGAATTAAGTTGTTGTACTCATTATCGCATGTTCCCGATATAAGTTTCATGTTGACAAGATATATATGTTGCTATGATTATGGAATCATTTGAATAAGACCCTTTGTACTCTGAAACCATGAGTTCTGCTTCTCGTGGAGTGTCCCACGAGCATGTTGTTGCGGCATCGACAACATGTGCTCCACCCGTGACGGAGAGATCAGTTCACGGCGTCTCTTAAGTACAAGTGTGGTACATATGGCTATTAGGAGGTGTATGGATCGACCCTAGGATTTATGTATGTTATGGAGGTGGATAACGGGTATGCCAACTCGCCACCTCGTGTGATAAATATGCAGGAGTAGCTACCTGCGTATTGTCACGTTTTATGTTTAGCTCATGGGTTCATCCGTATGGTACGATATTGTTCATTAAATTAAGTTGCTTCGCATCGTATCATTCTATACGTCACATCTTGATCATGTTTCGGTAAATATTTAATTGTTGTTATTTTAAGCCTATTACTCCGTACTGAGCATTCGGCTCATTCCGTAAATTCTTTTTGTTCCACAGGTTCACAGGTTACCTTGGGTGGGATCAAGAGAGAAGAATAAACTTAGGGAAAAATCTGAAGATGCCAGCCTAAGCTAGTAAACCGTATTAGTTGTATTTGAATCCTAAGTTAGTATGTAAGATAAATAATGTATTGCTAACCGTTAAATAAATAAAAGTAAATATTTTAATTATAAGCCATTGCTATTGTGACACGTCAGCCCATCCGGGTTGGGGTGTTACAGCTATGGTATCAGAGCTAAGGCTCTGTCCTGTAGAAAACTTAAACATAGTAATTAGGCCTGTGAGGATGGGGTAGATATTTAAGATAGGACTTAGCAAGGTTATTATCTATATATTCTAACTCTCGCGTCTATTTTATAGATGCCTCCTCGTCGTCAGCCCCGTAGGACCACTCGCACCAACCATAACACCTCTTCAAACGAAAACCCAGTCGATCCAAATGTTGTTTCTGCTATCAACCAAGCTGTTGCTGGTTTGCTTCCAAACCTTATTGCTCAAACTGTTGAAGCTGTTATCCAGCAAAATCGTTTCCCAGAACCTAATCCAAACTCTGGTACTGAAACTGGTGAGAACACTACGAACAATAATGCCAATGGTATCCACATGTGGATCGAAAGATTCCAAAAGCAAAAGCCACGATCTTTCAGTCATGCAACTAACCCAGTCGAAGCAAGAAACTGGATAGCCCACATTGAAAAGATCTTTGGAGTTCTTGGAGTTGCAGATCACTTTAAAGTTAGGCTAGCTACCTACAAACTAGAAGATGATGCACAAACTTGGTGGGAAGGTTACAAGCAAGTCAAAGGAGGAGATACTTACGCCGCCACTCTTCCATGGGCTGATTTTCGTACCATCTTCTACGACAAGTACTTCTCCACAGCTGATAAGGAAGCCTATATCAGAGAGTACGCTGTTATTCGTCAAGGTAATGATGAACCTGCTTCAGAGTTCATTAATCGATTCTCAAGGTTGGCTAGTATTGTGGGAGACGCCGCAGGATCAGCAGAAGCCCAGGCCGAAAAATGCAAATGGGCGGTTAGTGATCGAATTCGTAAGTCCATCATGTATATGAAATTCCACGATATCACTGAAGTTGCTGATGCAATCAAAACTTTCGAGTTCGAAAGAAAAGAATTTTTATCTCGGACAGGGGAGAATAAGAAGAGAGACAGGAACGGACAACCAAAGCAATCTACTGGTCAACCATCTACTACACCACACCAGCCAGACCATAAGGTGCAAGCAAATCGAAATTCTGGAAATCAAGCACGTCCCTCGCAGCCTAGACCTCAAAATCAGAAGCCCGTTCAGAACCAGATTCAACTGTATGCAGAACCTATTAGAGCCCAACCACTAAATCAGTATGCAAACCCGAATCTAACCACATATCCTCTATGCAACACTTGTGGTAAGAAACATCAGGGAGTTTGTCGCCGAGCTACAGGAGCATGCTTTAAATGTGGAGAGACTGGACATATGATGAAAGATTGTACTAAGAAGGACACTAAGAAAATTTCTGGAGGAAGAACCGCACCACCCAGTGCTGGAGGAAGAGTTTTCACACTTTCTGCTGCGGACGCTGCTAATACCCCAGGTATCGTGTCCGGAACCCTTCAACTTGGCAAACATACTATCCATGTCTTATTCGATACAGGAGCAACCCATTCCGTAGTATCGTACTTGTTTACTAAGCACCTTATGATTAGACCGACTCTGTTAGATCATACTCTGACCATTTCCACTCCGATGGAAAATGCTGTCGTAATCACTCACGTATATAGAGAATGTCCAATACGTATTGAATCCGTTGTGTATAACGCGGATCTTTTTCCGATACATATGTGTGACTTTGATATTATTCTCGGGATGGATTGGTTGTCACGACATCATGTAACAATAGATTGTCATTCTCGAAGTGTTCTCTTTGGAAATCTTCATCATCCTGATTTTGTGTATCAGGGGATTCAGCCCCATAAGTCCCTTAAGATTATTTCCGCGTTGAAAGCCCGAAAGTTAATATCGAACGGTTGTGCTGGATATTTAGCATCAGTTAAAGATATTTCTGCTAGTCTTAGTAATATTGATAGGCATCCAGTTGTCCACGAATATCCTGACGTCTTTCCGGATGAATTACCGGGACTACCACCTGACCGTGAGGTAGAATTCACCATCGATTTAATTCCTGGCGTCGAACCTATCTCTAAAGCACCGTATCGTATGGCCCCGATGGAACTAAAGGAGCTGAAGGAACAATTGCAAGAGTTGTTAAATCTAGGATTTATAAGACCTAGCGTTTCACCCTGGGGTGCACCAGTCCTATTTGTAAAGAAGAAAGACGGTAGTATGCGTCTTTGTATTGACTACCGAGAGTTAAACAAGATCACCATTCGAAATCGTTATCCTCTGCCTCGTATTGATGATCTTTTTGACCAACTTCAAGGCGCTCGGTTCTTTTCGAAGATCGACCTGAGGTCTGGGTATCACCAGGTGAAGATCAAGAAAGAAGATGTTCCTAAAACCGCTTTTCGTACTCGCTATGGTCACTACGAGTTTTTGGTTATGCCCTTTGGACTAAACAATGCGCCTGCAGTCTTCATGGACTTGATGAATCGCGTATTTCATAAATTCTTAGATAAATTCGTCATTGTCTTTATTGATGACATCCTGGTGTATTCTAAGAGTCGCGAAGACCATGAATCGCATCTACATGCGGTGCTTGGAACGTTAAGACAAAAGAAGTTGTACGCAAAGTTTTCAAAATGTGACTTTTGGCTTAGCCAAGTGGCATTCCTAGGTCACGTTATTTCAGCAGAGGGAATCATGGTGGATCCAGCGAAGGTTGAAGCTATTACTAAATGGCCAAGACCCACGTCTGTTACCGAAGTACGGAGTTTCTTAGGACTTGCTGGCTACTATCGAAGATTCGTTAAAGGATTTTCTGTCATTGCTCTTCCCCTCACGAAACTCTTGAGAAAAGGAGTGAAGTACTCATGGAATGAAGAACAAGAAAAGAGCTTTGAAGAATTGAAGAAACGACTCGTATCCGCTCCAGTACTCACCCTCCCTAATGGTTCAGGAGGTTACCAAGTCTACAGCGATGCCTCAAAGAAAGGGCTAGGTTGTGTGTTAATGCAACATGGGAAGGTTATCGCTTATGCCTCCCGACAGTTGAAACCTTATGAAGCTAACTACCCGACGCATGACTTGGAATTAGCCGCAGTCATCTTTGCCCTGAAGATCTGGCGACACTATCTGTATGGCGAGACTTGCGACATCTTTACCGATCACAAGAGCCTCAAGTACATATTCACTCAGAAGGAGCTAAATATGAGGCAAAGAAGATGGTTAGAACTTTTAAAGGACTACGATGTGAATATTCAATATCACCCAGGCAAAGCCAATATTGTAGCTGATGCCTTGAGTAGAAAGAATGTCGGTACTGTATCTTGCCTTCAGATTCACCCTCGAATAGTTCAGGATCTTGAAAGGATGGACATTTGGCTTCATATTGGTGAATCTGATGGATATCTGGCTAGAATGCAGATAGAACCCGACCTCATATCACGGATTAAAGATGCACAAAAGCAAGATGGAGAACTTTGGGCAATTGTGCAAAATCTGGAAGTAGGCAAACAATCCGAATTTCGTATAGACGAGCATGGAGTGATTTGGTGTGGAAAAAGGCTTTGTGTACCCGATGACTCGGCCCTTCGTGAGTCATTATTAGCCGAAGCTCATAGCTCACCATTTTCCATTCACCCAGGATCTACGAAGATGTATCGTGATTTACGTCAAAACTTTTGGTGGAATGGCATGAAGGAAGACGTTGCACGGTACGTAAGTAGGTGTCTCACCTGCCAACAAGTGAAGATTGAGCATAAACAAGCAAGTGGACTGTTGCAGCCATTGGATATCCCAGTTTGGAAATGGGATGAGATCACAATGGATTTCGTTACCGGTTTGCCTAAGACTTTTAAGAAGAACGATGCCATTTGGGTTGTAGTCGATAGATTGTCTAAATCAGCTCATTTTCTACCGATTCAGCAAGGATTTTCGGTTAGTAAGTTATCCGAAATATTTCTTCAGGAGATTATTCGACTCCATGGCACGCCTTCTTCGATTGTTTCGGATAGAGACCCACGCTTCACGTCACGATTTTGGAAGGGCTTCCAAAATGCGTGGAGTACGCGTCTAAAGTTCAGTAGTGCTTTCCACCCTCAGACAGACGGGCAATCCGAACGAACCATCCAAACATTAGAAGATATGCTTCGGGCATGCGCCTTAGATTGGAGTGGTAATTGGGATGAATACTTGTGCCTTGTTGAATTCGCTTACAACAATAGTTGGCAAGCAAGTATTGGGATGGCACCTTTTGAGCTTTTGTACGGTCGTAAATGCCGAGCCCCTATCTATTGGGAAGAAGTTGGGGAAAAGATTATAGAAGGACCAGAGATAGTTCAAATCACAAATGAAAAAGTCGCTACAGCTCGGGAACGATTAAAAGAGGCTCAGAGCAGGCAAAAGAGTTATGCAGATCAACATAGGCGAACACTCGAATTCAAAGTAGGTGACCACGTATTCTTAAAAGTATCGCCTTGGCGTGGCGTTCGTAGATTTGGCATCAAGGGAAAGCTTAGTCCCCGTTTTATCGGTCCGTTTGAAATTCTTGAAAGAATTGGGGAAGTATCGTATCGACTAGCGTTACCTCCTCAACTCTCACACGTTCATAACGTCTTTCACGTATCCTCGTTAAGAGGATATAATTATCATCCGCTCCACGTTATTAGTTACCCGTCACTTACGATTTATGAGGATTTGTCGTATGAAGAAGAACCAGAAGCTATCTTAGATCGACAGGAAAGGATTATGCGTAAGAAAGTAATTCCATTCGTTAAAGTTCTCTGGAAAAATCACTCTGAACGTGAAGCTACATGGGAAACCGAAGAGTCGATTCGTTCTGTATACCCTAGTTTGTTCAAGCAATAGAATTTTCAGTCCAGGTATCTGTGAACCTTAATCTATGTTATAAAAGTTTCATTTACGTATGTTCTGACCTATAAATTTCGAGGTCGAAATTTCTTTTAAGGGGGTAATAATTGTAATAGCCAAAATTTTAAAAACACTTTTACTAAATAAAATACAATACTAAAAGTACAGTTAAATAAAATAATTATATAAAATCTCAAGCTTAACTATTGGTTGAGTAAGTTAGTAATTTAAAAATATATATATATATATATATATAATAAAATAAAAGTTATACATATAATAACCAGATAAGTCAAGATGAGCATTGACCATGGATGCACACAACACACTCCACACATGGCTGAACACACGCAGAGCCATCCGGGAAACCAGCTAACAACGCGCCACCGTCAGTCAGTCGTAAGACACCACAAGCAAGACACACGACACACGCACTTCTGCACACGACCCGCATACTTTCTGCATACGCAACGTCGCCTGGAACTTGGCCCTCCTCACGCTACCGGTGAATAACCACAAGCTCTCTGAGGAAGAACACAAGTCACCGACAATCAAACCACATGCCACACGCACGCCGGCCACAGACCCTGCTCAAATGTCCACACGCTACCCCTGACGATAAGCATGAATCCCGGCTATAAATAGAGATGGTGTCTAGTTGAACTTCTCATACTCACCCACTTTCTCCTCTCACATCCACCAAATCTCTTTATACTCTGTTTTATTTCTAGTTTTCCGGCTAGAATAAGATCTCCGGCGAAACCGAAGCGGCGTCACGCACCTTTTCAGGCCACCCTTCGTTATCACGATCTTGTTTGTCTCTAGCATAAGGTAACAACAATATCATCTTACTTTTGTTTAAGCCTATTTACATACACATCAGTAAATGATAGTAGAACTTGAATAACCTACGTTTTTTTCTTACACCCTTCATGTAAAAAGATGAAGTGTATTAATATTCTATTATTTTCAGTGGGGTCAAAAGAGACAAACTGACACACTAATGTATATTCTATTTGGAAATCATATTATAGTATATGTCAACTTCACTTCTTTTTATTTATGTACTAGTTTTAAAGTTAAGCATCATATTTTCTCAAATATTTTTATATACAGTTGTAGTTATTTTATTTGTAAAGAATAAAGGTAAATATATAATACCTATTAGTAAACTTGTCTTTCTATAAATTATAGCATTCATTTACTGTTAATATAAAATGTAAACTTTCATAAAATCCATGATTTAAAAATAATAAAAGAAGTTTAAACCAAAAACTCACGTTTTAATATCAACAATGACTAAGAACATATTTATTTGAAAACATGATACTTTAAACCAACAACTAATACGAATCGAACAATTCTTAACAAAATGTAGTTATATGTAGATAATTACAACATCCGTAAACAAGAAAGCTATCACTTTGGAACACTAAAGGTACGGATCCTTACCCCCACTCCTTGTTGCTTTCATATTCAGTTGTTATGTAAGCCCACTGATTCTATATATCTTTGAAAGTTCCCCAAGTCTTTGAAACATCAATTCATTTGGCTGTCTGTTCATTTCATGTTCTTATTATAATATTTGATTTAGCCTTGATATCATGCGATAGAATTAAGTTGTTGTACTCATTATCGCATGTTCCCGATATAAGTTTCATGTTGACAAGATATATATGTTGCTATGATTATGGAATCATTTGAATAAGACCCTTTGTACTCTGAAACCATGAGTTCTGCTTCTCGTGGAGTGTCCCACGAGCATGTTGTTGCGGCATCGACAACATGTGCTCCACCCGTGACGGAGAGATCAGTTCACGGCGTCTCTTAAGTACAAGTGTGGTACATATGGCTATTAGGAGGCGTATGGATCGACCCTAGGATTTATGTATGTTATGGAGGTGGATAACGGGTATGCCAACTCGCCACCTCGTGTGATAAATATGCAGGAGTAGCTACCTGCGTATTGTCACGTTTTATGTTTAGCTCATGGGTTCATCCGTATGGTACGATATTGTTCATTAAATTAAGTTGCTTCGCATCGTATCATTCTATACGTCACATCTTGATCATGTTTCGGTAAATATTTAATTGTTGTTATTTTAAGCCTATTACTCCGTACTGAGCATTCGGCTCATTCCGTAAATTCTTTTTGTTCCACAGGTTCACAGGTTACCTTGGGTGGGATCAAGAGAGAAGAATAAACTTAGGGAAAAATCTGAAGATGCCAGCCTAAGCTAGTAAACCGTATTAGTTGTATTTGAATCCTAAGTTAGTATGTAAGATAAATAATGTATTGCTAACCGTTAAATAAATAAAAGTAAATATTTTAATTATAAGCCATTGCTATTGTGACCTCTGACCAAGCCCATTTTTGTGACTTTATTGATGGTTTTAAAGTTCACATGGCCAAGTCTCCTATGCCAGAGATCATTTTCTGAAGTTGATGCCTTTGAGAAGAAACAGGCAGTCTTGTTGAATACTTTGTCCTTTTCAATGTCCACTGCATAGACATTGCCACATCTTTTGGCAATCAGCAAAGTATGATCTTCAATGATCTTCTCTATCAACTTCTGGCCTTCTGGTGATATGATCTTGCATGCTGTCTTTGTGAAAAAGGAAGAATATCCTTTGTCACACATTTGAGAGACACTCAGCAAGTTGTACTCAAGGTTTTCAACCAGATTGACCTTGTCAAACTGCATTTTGCCTGAGGATACATTGCCATATCCTAGCACATATCCCTTGGCATTGTTCCCAAAGGACACAGATCCTTCTCTTTGACTGATAAAATTGTTTATCAGGTATCTGCATCCAGTCATGTGCATTGAGCCTCCACTATCCACATACCATATGCTGTTCAAACCTCTGGAGACTCTCTGCACAAGATAGCAAATTAGTTAGTTTTGGCAACCCAAGCCAGTTTGGCTTTGGGTTTGCTCTTGAGAACAGGTGCAGCTTGTTGTGGACCATTTTTAGTAATCCATGTCTTTTTGGCAATGGATTTGTCATTAAGAACAATGGTGGGTTCATTTTGGTTTCCACCATCAACTTTGGTCATCAGAAGTTTAACCAGGTTTATCAAATCTTTAACTTCAGCAGTTTGTGAAACTGCTGATGAGTTAGGTGAAACTTCTGAAATTGAACTTTGAGAAGATGACCGTTGTTGAGATAAAGGTTTCTTCTTAGAAAGGGTTTTGTTTGACTGTTGTTTGTTGGGAAAAAAGGTATTTTGATAATCTTGTTTTATCTGTTTTCCCACAATCAGTTGATTTCTTTGTTTATTTAACTGATTTACCTTTCTAAATCTGCAAAGTTCAGTTATGTGGTTAAACAGACCACATATTTCACATGCTTTTGCCTTCTCTTTCCTTTTAGATAGATCAAGAGAACTGGAAGGCAATTTACTGACAAAATCTGATTTTTGAAATAGGTCATCAGCAGTTTTCAGGGTCTCAACTCCTGATGTAGTTGAAACTGCTGATGGCTTATTGTCAGTAGTTTTAACTTCTGCAGTACTTCCCTTTTTGAGGAAGTTCTGATGGTAGGATGTGCATTCCTCCATATCAGAAGTTTGAATCAATTTCTTCCCATCATTATCAGTTTTGTGGGTGAAATCTGTTGGTGATTCAGTGTGGGTATATCCAATGCCAAACTTAACATTGGCTGCAGTTTGTTTGTTAAGTAACATTTGATACCCTTTACAAGACTCAACCCATTTTTCACAATCAACCTTGGTGTCAGCAAGCTCTTGTCTGACTTTTCCTAGGCTGTCTATCATAGTTTTAATTTGTGCTTCTGTTTCAATGGATTTATCATTCAGTTTGGAAATTTCTTTGTTTTTCAACATAATTTTTCTTTCCAAATCACACTTCATTTGTGTGTATTTTCTTTCCATGTCATTGGATTTGCCTTGTAAATGCACATTAGTTTCTCTAATTAAAGCAAATGATTCTTTGCAAGATTTAGTGCAAAGCTTTAACAGAGATTGTTGTGATACCTGTGTGAGAGCAGAATTTGAAGAGTATCCTTCAAAGGCCATTAAGGCAAAGTTCTTTCTGCCATTATCAGGTTCTCCCCAGTTGACATCATAGACCTTATTGTCTGCATCCTGACTGCATTCTGATGTGTCATAAGGAAGACTGCTCCAGTCAACATACCCTGAGGTAAATAAGCTTTGTTGCTGAGGGGGTTGTTGAGTTTGTGCAGGAAGTTGAGCAGTTGGAAATGGAGGCATGAGCTGCTGTTGTTGTTGAGCAGGCATCTGTACATATTGTACTTGTGGCACATATTGGACATTTGGAGCTTGTGCCTGTACAAAATGAGCACTCCCATTAGTTCCATTATTCCTATTATATGAGGGGTTATATTGATTTCCAGAGGACATTGGTTGGTTATAGCTAGAGCTTCTACATTCTCTAGCAAAGTGTCCCAACTTCTGACACTTATGACATCTCAATTTAGATTTGTCAAAACCAACTTTTGTTGAATTATTTAGTCCTGGAAATTTCCTTCCTGACCTTTTATAAAATTTGTTAGTTTTTAAGCTTAACAAGGCCAGTTGGTGCAATATTTCCATTTCTTCTAAGTCATCACTGCTAAAGTATTTTAAATCATCCATGATGAAACACATGTTGTCAGCAGTTTGACTTAGTTCTTCATTGTCATAAGCTGGGAAAGATCCATCTGATGAGATCCCAGCTGTTATGTCAATATGGTCAAAAGAACCAAAATTATTAGAACAGGATGGTGAGTCATGTCCTAATAAGGCTGTGCTACCCGGAGTATAGTCATCAGCAGTTTTACCAGATTCTTGCAACTTTTTCTTTTGATTGATTTCTCTTTCAAAAGTTAATAATTTACCATGTAACCTAGTTAGGTTCAAGGTGTTAAAATCTGAACTGGTTCTGAGGACTATAGAGTAAGTTTCCCATTTTGAAGGTAAAGACCTTAAAAATCTATGTAACATAGACTCAGTTGTATAGGTCTGATTGTTTATTTTTAACTCAGAGATGAGTGAAGAAAATCTTTCAAATTGTTGAGTTAAAGTTTCACCCTCTATGTGAGTAAAAGTTTCATATTGTTGAGCCAATATTTCTCTGATGTTGGCTATCACCTCAGCAGTTCCTGCAAACTGCTCTTTTAGGCAGTCCCACAGCTCTTTGGCACTTTCACAATGTAAAAGGCCAGCATAAATTTCGTTTGGGAGAGCCATAGCCAACATGGAGAAAGCTTTTGCATCAAGCTCAAACTTTAGGAAATCTTCCTCCGTGTATTCTTTTGGATCCTTTGGTCTTTCAGTCTTACCCTCTGGATCAGTAACAACTGGTTTGTGAGGTCCAAAAACTACAGACCTCCAACAGCCAGTGTTTGTTTGTGAAATAGTATGTTCCAACCTCTTAGACCATATGTTATATTCATTTCTGACTAACATAGGAGGTTTGTTGGCAGATCCAGTATTGTAGGGATCCATTTTTAAGAAGTTTGGATTTGTCAATACTTTCTTAAAGTGATGGATTTAAAAAGTGAGCCTTTTATCCTTTTTA
The DNA here is from genome assembly GCA_032199755.1 of Ambrosia artemisiifolia. Lineage (NCBI taxonomy): Eukaryota > Viridiplantae > Streptophyta > Magnoliopsida > Asterales > Asteraceae > Ambrosia > Ambrosia artemisiifolia. The sequence continues at coordinate 53,366,465 of CM063520.1, forward strand.
TTGAATATCAATATTGAGCCTGTGTCTGAATCTCAATTTGTTAGATTGATTTTGATCAGATTAACCAGATGCTCTGATACCAATTGTTGGATCAGTGGCTGTTTTTATGAACACTTATGTGTTTATCAGATTTATATATGAGTTATTAAGCAGCGGAAATACAAGTGTTCAAAGGTCTAAAAGATCACTTTGATGAGGAGTTATTACTCCCCCTTGACTGAATAATAAATGAGAAACAATAAATATTCTAAGTACAAAGCAGTAATAGCAGTTTATGTTTCTCAGATGTGAAGTGGAAATTATAAGTTTAAAGCCCGAAGGATTTCAATATAAGTTCAAAGATTTTACACAAAATCACATATATGAAAATAGATGAACAAACTCATCTATTTATAGACTAATGTACTAAACTGTAGTCTGAAGTAATCTAAGATATTTAACAAAGATATTATGCAAAGATAAGGTTACTACAGTCTGTACATTGAAACTTGAAATCAAGACTTTAACAAAACTATATAATAATCAAACTGCTGATCTTCAGTCGGTTAGAAGCTTCTGAGTGAAAGTGCTGATGAGTGACAAACTGCTGATGAGCAGTTTGTCTTCAGCAGTTCTTCAGTGAAATGTCTGGTTAGACTTCAGAACTTCTGATGAGTTTACTCTTCAGTACTTTGTGTTTGTTCTTCAGCACTTCTTCTTTTTGTTCTTCAGCAGTTCTATACTTAGGCAGATATGGAATAGACTAAGGTTATCAAAAAGTGGTTTCGTCAATCCTCTTCGTCCCAACATCTACACATGATAGCAATGTAATTTACATTGTGCTTGCTATGATTGGTAAATTTCTGATATTTTTTTACGCACAGTTGTACACCATTGTTGTTTTCGCTAAAAGTGTGTGAAAGTTATTCCAAATGATTAAGGTGTATATTGCCTAAAAAATGAAGTGTCAAGTCCAATTGCTCGAAAACATAATATATCTTCTATTATATATTTCCAACATATAATATATTATTATTATTATTATTATTATTATTGTTATTATTATTATTATTATTATTATTATTATTATTATTATTATTATGTGTGAAAATAATTGATAGTTGGGTAAAGAATCAATGGAGTGTTGCCTCCAAAAAAGTATTTCAGTGAAGGAAATCAGTGAAGTGATGTGGCAGTGCAGGATTGGTAGAAATCAGTGAAGTGAAAAGCAAATCAGTTAAGGGCCCCTTCCCCCTAAGACCGTGTGTAATCATTCGCGAAAGGGGCGTTAAATGAGGAAATTGGCGCCCCATTCACACGGGAACACCGCCCCCCACCAAGTGAAATGGGCGTGAACCATACCTGCGCGAAATATTTCGCGTGAGTTTAAAGTTGGATGGGCCAATCATTGAGTGACACTTCATTTTTTTTAATTCAAATTTAATACCATTATATATTCACACCCCCTTTCACCCACAAAATTTCACCCACCATTACACCACTTGCCCATTTCAAGCCCTTTTTACCCATCAAGTGGCCCCACATTGCCAAGTGTCAAAAAATGTCTCTTTCACCCACCAAATTTCACCCACCATTACACATGGTGTAAGTATGCTTAAAAATATAAGTGCATAAATTTACATTTGTTCATGTATTTTCAAGTAAATTCATTGAATTTTTTGCAATATACATATTTACATGAAACTTGTTATATAAAAAAAAGAGTGAAAGTAGATAAATTAATTAACTACAAGAAAAGTATCTAATCCTTTATAATTATTTTGTTTTTATTTTCAACTAGATGGCGTCCCCCGCGCGTTGCGGCGGGGGTGATTCGCGGGGGGCGATTTGGCGATAGGTAACATGATTTTGTATATTGCTAGTAATATAGTAGGTTGTTGGGTGTTCAATTAGATTTCTACATTGTCAAGTGCCATTATATCCTTAGATGACATAACCTAATGTCGTCAAATGTCATCATCCCTAACATTGTCAAATGTGTACATTCTAAAATGCCATCATATCCTTTGCCCGCTACGCGTTGCGGATGCCAGCGGCACAATGCCTTATTTAAGTAGCCCAAGGAGACAATTAATTTTATAGAATGACAGATAATCTATTACATGAATGGTAAATGTATTACATAGATCGTTAAGTCAATACAACATTATATTTCTCAAGGAAGTCGAATATTGCTTGTATTCTTTACAATGTAGCTATATGGAGGATATGTTGGATGTGCAGACTTTTGGCCTCGCACCCTTCACAAAAATAACCCAACCGTACATAAACTGCAAATACAAAACAAAAAATTTAAGATGATAATCAACCTAAACCAGCAACATAAACACCAAAATAAACATCTTAACTATACCAGCCGTGGCCTCAATGCCTGCAATAGCCACTTCAACGGTCGAGTAACGTACATAACCAAACCCTAACAACCACTTCAAGGGTCGAGTAACGTACTACTCTAGATGCATAAATGTAACACGGAAAATAAATAATTAAACGATCATTTTGTTTGTACAAAAAGTTGCATCTCCTACCAATATAAAAAAAGCGTTGACATGATCCATGGACTTTGCGATGCTAATAACGACAAATTGCCCAAATAAAAACACGAAGGACATTCATATGTAATTAGCTTAATACATGATTTCAAAGTTAAGTACAATTCCAATTAACATGTAGCCAAAGAATTTTAAAGCAGGCACAAATAAAGTATATGACGCTTTTATTCACATAATTCTTTAGGCACAAACCAAATGATTTCAACGTATAAAGATAATAAAGTAAATAAGTAATGAAACATATGCAGTTATGCTCAAAACCTGCCAATTGTTTCCTCGACATTTAGTAACATAGGCAAAAGATCAAAAAAACATGGCGGTCGTTTTACATAATTAATAGTCACAGAGAAACAAACTCACCAGCTTATTGTATGCTTCCAAAAGGCAAGTATCACGGGAAATAGCTTATTTACATTGGTTAATTGCCATCTCCAAGTTACCTTGCGCATAATATATGCTAGCAAAATTTCCTAAAAATACCAAAGCACAACAGAAAATGACTTTTGATTCATGTGGAACATAAAAACAAAATATTATAGCACCACTCACCAAAAGCCATGGCATAGTCTGATTAGACTGAAGCGCACATTGATAACATACAATAGTTTCTAGAACCGTTCCCAACCCAAGTAGACACCTTGCATTCCCGTTTTTTAGGCTACGTGCCGATTTCAAAATACTTTTGAATACGTATTAAGGCTCGTATATATCCACCTGCAGAATTAGATAGCTCAAGTGGACAATTTGAAGTACAACCATGTGTGCAAAGTTGGTAAAGCATAGTTAAAAAGTCTACTCTACTGTATCGAGAAGTATAATTGCATTAGAGGGCATCATAAGGCACACATTAACTTATGTTATAAACAACGGATTTTCTTTTCAATCAACTTTCTAAAAGCAAAGTAGTTAAGAATATATTAGCAATGTCAAAAGGAGGAATAATTTTTTAAATACCTTATGCCCTTGATCTTAAAGCTCAACCGCGTTTGACATGGCAGTAAGGGCCTTCAATTTGGGTCCGCAGTAATGTTAAGGTTCTGAAGGGAAATAATCCTTTCGGAGCTGGCTATACAGTAATACAACAAATATATACGCAGTACCATGTCATGCTACTAAAATAAACATGATATAAAGTTATAAACTAATAATTTATCATCACACTATTACAACAACGTAACAGTTAACACCAAATAACAGTCAAAACATATATAAACATCACACTCGTCTTTTAAAAAGTATAGTTATACGAAATTAGATTAACCCATCAACCCCTACTCAATAAAACTGAACAGCGGGTTTGTAACAACAAAAAATAAATAAAACGATCCAATTACCTTATCCCTTCAAGTTAGCCTAGAGATTAACTGAAGCCAAGTTTTATGCCCATCATCTCGTCATATAAAAATATGAATTCATTAGTAAAATGATTAATCAAACAAACATCTATAGAAATAACTAAACTTACATGTTGCAACTATAAAGGTAATAGATGATAAACTTACCTTCTTCGTGGCCAGATTTGCTTACCAATGTAAGACCCATTTGTGGTCATTATTGGACCAAATAATTCGCCGCCGACCGTCATCGCCTACATCAAGAAGAGTACAACCATAATATAAGCTGAGATGTTTGAGTTTTACCTCGATTACTGATAACCTCCGTAACCAGACGTAGTTGTACAGTTGCTTTGTAGCTAAAAATCAAGCAAAATCACTCATAAAAAGCATTAAATCAACCTTTATAAATCATTAAAATTAGCTAAAATCTGAATTTAGGTACTGTACTCCGGTAACTCCGCATCTGCTCGAGGTCGAATGGCAGGTTAGCAGCTAAATAAAAATGTGTAATTTCCTTCCCACAAAGACATAAATAACCCAATTCTACAAATTATCAAGAAAAAACCCCAACAAAAATAAATCAGTATAACCTTATCAACATTCAAACATCATTAAAAATGCAAGAAAATAACAGATTATCAAGAAAGATTATAAAATTAAGTAGATTAAGCTGAATGAAGGTCCAATTAAGTAAAATGGTTGAGATGTAAATTGGGGAAAATGTGAGGATCATTACCTAAATGCAAAATTGCAACAATTTGATCAACACCAACTGTTTTGAGGGGATTATTATTATGAACTGGTGATGGGTAATGTTGAGGTTATATACATGTGTGATCGGAGACAGAGAGTGGCTAATTATTATTGGCTATATAATCAATCAAATGAAAATAGAATTTGAGAAATTAACCGATAATGCGTGCAGGTTAATCGATCGCCATCTATCACGAATTTGAGGAAAGCATCTATAGTTTTCGTCACCGAAGCGATGGCCGGAACCCTCCACACGCCAGAGCAGAGGTGATGCGGGTGTAGGTTTTTTGTCGCGCCGGCAGTCGGCTACCGTCTGCTCAATTTGCTTTGCTGGAGGACTCGGTGAGTCGACTTCACCGTCGGCGGCGGCTAGTTTTGTAGATGGTGGTAGTTTTGTGGGGGTTGTGTTAGGTGTTATGTAGAGAGAGAGAGTCAGAGAGAGAGAGAGAATGAAAAAGAAGAAAGAAAGGTCTAGCACAGAACACCATTCATGATATGTATTGTACAACCCATCTTGCATAAAGTATAACAGGACAAAGCATAGAACACCATTCATGCACACCTTACAACCCACCATTGCACAAAAGCTTTGGTTTTTAGAATATTATAAATTTTATGAAATATGGTTAAACTTATAATAATTCTTTTATTATTGGTATGGTGTCTTGAATCCTCCCATACAGCAAAAGTTGAAAGGTTATGACATACCATTTATTGACAGTTATTATGGAAGACTTGGTCAGCTACTCGTACAAGCCTCAAGCATGTGCTTAATATTCCCTTCATCGATAAATTTTTTTAATTAATATTTATATTGGCAGATACCAATTTATAACCCAATCACTTACATAATATTAATATATATGAATTGATCAATAACTTTATGTTCATGTTAAATCCATTATTTGACTCCTATTTGCAATATTAAAAGCTGTGATAGTGGTGTATAATTTACTCAACTTTCTTATTTTAGCATGTTTAGATGAGGGTTTTGTTTTTATATGTCTATATGTATAGCCAATTATTAGCCATGACATTAATCAATAATTTATAACACAATGTGGACAAGTATTGAAAAAGTTTCTAAGGTGGTCTAGTTTCATAAACCACAAAATTACTTCACAAACTATCATATATACAACTTATTTTTTCCTCAAAGCCAACTACATGCTTGAAACTCGATCGGTAACTTACAAAATAGATATATATAGAATAATTTCTAAGGACAATCCCTAACATCCGAGCAATTATTTTCTACGTAATAAGGTAACAAGCGACCAAACATCCAAGACATGTAAGAACCTAATCCTGACAAACATATATTGATATTACACGGACACAAGAATGTCCCCACCATGGTTGTAAAGTCGCTAGATGGTGACTACTTGGGGATTACTCGTTGAGAAATCGGCGCCTAGGCGCGATTTTTGCAACCATGGTCCCCACCATGGGATGATATTTGACAAGTTACATGACGACTGCGACAGTTAACCGAAACGTAAATGTTACATGATAACACTCGTGTGCGTATGCGTGTGCGTGTACACCTACACATGGAATGGTGGACACCACTTGCTATAGCAACCTGACTAACAAGACAATGAATCAATGATAATTCTTTATTTCTTTGTCCGAGTGACATCTACAATAAATGTCACTAATGAGTAACGAGTAATGTCAACCAACACCTATAAACAGTTAAACTCCCCTCGACCAGTTAGATTAACTAATTTGTGACGCTTACTCCCTCACCACAAATATGTATGTTCACGCCATAGTCAAGTCACATGTCTTCTTCCTGTTACGAGAGCAAAACTACAACAATATTATTATAGCATCAAGTCTCCATTATTAGAAGTCTACTAACAAAATGCTCATGTACAAATTATTTTGGTTGTTGTACACCTTTGACCCATGTGCAATGTTTGTAAATGACCTGAAGGCTTTTCTTTCTTTTTACCTTTAGTGAAGTTGTAATGTTTCTCAAAATCCTTGAACAACAAGGCCACATTATGAACAAAAAAAAGTTACATTTATGAAAGGCCAAGTTTATGAAAAAATAAATTTATGAAAGTCAGCTAGTAAAGGTGGGTCCCAAAACTGAAAAACTTGAAAAAAATATAATAAAAATATACTAAAAATGAAAACAATTTTTGCACACAAACTAACACATCTGCATAAGGTACAAAGAGTCGAGTACTGACTACTTGAAAAAAATATAAGTGATGAAGAAACTTCTTTCATTAGTTGATGTGAAAGCTTTTCACCTAGGTAAAAACTGGGGTAAGTTTACAACTTCAAATAAGTTGAGGGGTGATGGTATTTACAGATTCCCAAAATTGTTTGCACACCCCTCTATACGCGCCCGTATAACTTTATACGCTGCGTGTAGAGGGTTGAACAAACGCCCACGTGTCATTAAAGCCCGTCAATTAGAGTCATGCCAGACCTATACATGGCGTATAGGCCTACACATGACGTATAGAAGCCACAACATTGTCGTTTACAGACCTCCCATACGTCATGTATAACCCTATACGTGGCGTATAGGGGACAAAAATGTGTAAATATGAGATGGAAGTGTGCCAATACATACATGGAGCCTAACTTAACATAGTTGAAATAAATGTAAAAAAACAAATCCAATTTAACCAACTGAGAAACTATCTATTCAAATATAATTTTTTATATAAATGAAATAATCAAAATAAACCACTGTTAAACTAGCCTGTATACTTTTTAATAAATTATATATTACGTAAAATTAACATATTTCACAATTTTTAAAAATAATATATCATGTGTCCCCTCCAACCTTATGAATTCATTAACATGTTTGTTGTCTTCTTCATTTGAACTAAAACATGACTTTGAAATGAGCCTGAATCGGCCCATGCCTGGTCGCCTGGACGAGACAGATAGACCAACCCGCCTTTCCCAACAACCAAACCATATGAAACTAAAACTGCTCGATTATGAAAATCTAAAAACCAAAACAACAGTTAAAGAATCGGATTTAGCCCATAACCGAACCAAACCGGCCCCAATGACCACCCCTAAATGTTATTGAGTCTAAGCAAAAGATCATCAGTCATTGTCTTAAACTCTTTTGAGTCTTGACCCACCCAACACCAAGTAAAAGAGGACAATTCCAATCCCATAACTTGTCTGTTTTGAAGTGACTTTTTCTACAGCCATAACTTATAGTATTCATTTTTATACCAACTTGGCATGAGGGCAATATGGATGTATAAAATGATATCTTTTGACCCTACACAAGATAACTTTTTATATACACAAGCTTTACATATACCTTTTTATGTATAAGACAAACAAGCATATATGCAAGCAGGATTTTAATATGCAAATGACTGCATAACTCAAGTCTGCAATTTATATGAATATACATGAACATCCAAATTCTAAACTTTGACAAATAGTAAAGAACAAATTAGGAACATACAGTGTAAGTACGTATGCATTATTAGCAAAACTTAATCGTAGTGGCTTGCGGACAAAGAAAGAATCGTGACAACAAAATGACAATAATTTAAATGCGTTCATGCAATCTTTAAACCAAGTGGGACTATGACATTAACCAACTACAAGGTCCACTAGATGCACTACCTGCGGTATCGCCTCGGAGATATTACTAGTAACTAGATATGGTTATATAATATGATATACATTGGTTAGCGTTAGCCGACAGCCAAAAGGGTATGCCAAAATCATCCCCAATGAAATAATAATATAAAAAAGATTTCGTGCTGCTAACATAAAAGATTGGCAATAACATACTTAGATAGCTGAATCTGTTATTACCAACTAAAGATGTAAATTCATAACCATAACCAACCAACCTAACTGACATGATTTAGTACTATGTTAAATCATATGATGATGATTTTGAAAAATCTACAATCCTTAGTAAAATGTTAGTCAAATTACTATGACCTGATATGAGCCCCACTTACGGTTGTGTGCATATAATGCATATAAGTGTGGCTCTCGGGGGGGCAAAAGTAAAGTTGCACTAATTTAACGTTATTTTGCTAATTTCACGAAAAGAACATTAAAAATGTCGGACGGTTAATCATGCATCATATGGTGACGTTGATAGCCAAAAAAACAAGGTGGTACATGCACCAATCGGGGTTGTCCCGATTGTTAAGTGTTATGTGCCTTATTGTCTAAGGCTTGATACAAAACCACTACTGAGCCGAGGGTCTCACTAGAAGCAACCTCTCTATTCCCACGGTGTAGAGGTAAGGTTGTCTACATCTTACCCTCCTCGGACCCTACCTTAGCTTTTGTTATCGGTGGGATTAACCGAGTATGATGATGACGACTATTACCTGATATGTAATGAGAACAAGATAAGAGATTATGATTATCCCTCATCTACATAAACAAATGATCAACTTTGAGACACAAAGAGAAGTAAAAAAACTGTGCACTCCTGAAACTAACACCTACCTACCTCTTATGGTCCTGTACAATCTTGACCGAGTAAATTCTAGGTTTTAACTGTGTAACTACAGTTGTTCATAAGTTACCCAACCACTCTTTTACTCAATTCATTTGTTCATTCACCTTGATTGTCAAAAAACTGTTAGTCCTGCAGTCAAATAGTTAGTACACAATAGCAGTGGGATAAGAACATTTTGTTTGCTCTGAACAATTCTACCATCTACACAACTCTCTTGAACCACACACAAACACACATATAGCATATTAATATATGTACATATATGAATGTATATATATGCAAGTAAATGACATACTTCTATACCAGAATGTTTAAAACCATTAATCTTATATTGGCACCTTTAAAATCCATTAATTTCTTTTTCACATGTTTTAAGGATATTGTGTGGTAACTAAGGAACGCCATTTCCATATATAAATGGATTACACTGCGAGCCTACACAAGCCCATAAAAAAATCTAGATGGGACAGAAGGTCCATAAGCAGAAACAATATTTACCCAAACAACATTTATGTTACAATTGAAGAAAAGATATATAATAAGATGGAATGCAGTTGAAGTTTTTTTGGCCATACAAAAATACATTTATTTTCATGTATTAATGTTTTAATAGTGTTATTAATCACATCTGTGCTGTTAAAAAAACTAATCACATTTGTTTTATCTAATTTTAATTCAGTCAACTAAATGGCTGTTTGACAACCTCTGCGCAAGCAAGTGCCGAATCATTAAGATGTCTGATTGGGTAATAGGCCTGACTTGGCTCGGCCAAACAAGTTGGTGGTGGAGGTGGTGGTGGGTCGAGGAGGTGGTGCGTGAGTGACCGACTGAGGGTTAAATACAGGTGAATGTCACGACATGACCCAAAAAGTACACATATATGATTGATTAATATTTATAGTAAGCGAAAAAATATGGAAAAAATATGAAAATGCAGCTGAAGCTTGGTTTTAAAAAGCGCAAAGCGCACAAAAGCGACGAGGTCTAAAACCGAGGCGCAAAGCGCAAAAGCGGTGAGCTTTTTGTACGCGAGGCGCAAGACGATTATATAATTTTTTTTAGGGAAAATGGATTTTAATGCTCCCAACTATCGCCTGTTGGCGGATATTACTCCCAACTATCACTTTGGCCATTAGCACTCCAAACTTTCAACTTGTTTGCTTTTATCACTCCCAAACTAACTGAGGTCTAACCCAGTTAGTGTTTGTGGCCAAAATGTAAAAACCTAAACTTACATGTGGCCAAAATATAAAAAACAAAACTTAAGGGCCATTTTTTAAAACTTTTTATTTTAAATACCCAACCCCCACCCCCCCCCCCCCCCCTCTGTAACAGACCCCCCCTCCCCTTCTCTCTCTCTCTCTCTCTAAACCATCACTGTTGACCGGAAACCACCACCACCTTCACCGGAAACCACCACCACCCAAACAAACAGAAAAAATGAAAAATAAGAAAGAGAAAGAGAGAGTTGGAAGGAGCTTTCAAGTTCCGGTCATTTCCATCTCCGATGAGCCATAAACCGAAACCCGGCCACCCTCCGTCACCACCAAATCAGAACAAAAACCCTAATCCGACCCTATACCGCCGTCGCCGTCTTCAACGACACCACCGCCTCTCTCCCTTTTCAGATCTGATTCCTTTCTCTCTCTCTCTCTCTCTTCTGCTTCTGCTCTCTCTCTACCGACTCTCTCTCTCTCTCTTTCTTCTGCTTCTGCAATTAAGGACTTCAAATAAGCAATTAAGGGTTCGATTGGAAGGTTATAGAGGAGAGAAAGGTACCGGAAGGTGGTGGAAGGTGTGGAGGAGGTTGAAGATGGTGGTGGGAGTTAGGTGGGTTTTGAAGGATGGATGGGTTTTGGGGGTTTATTGCTCGGAAGGTGGTGGAAGGTGTGGTGGGTTTTGGGGGTTTATCGCCGGAGAGGAGAACGACGGTGGGTCGGGTCAGGTTAAGATGGGTGTTGAAGTGGGTGGTCGCCGATGGGAAATGGAGGTGCGGTGAGTGAAGGGTTGGGTAGGGTTACCGGTGGGTCGGGTCAGGTTAAGGTTGGGTTCGGAGGGTGGTCTGGGTCGAGTTTATAGGTGGTTGCAGGTTGGTTTGAGTCGGAGGTGGTGAGTTGCAGGTTGTTGAGACGGAGGGTGGTTTATTGGGTGGTGGTCGGTCAGTGGTGGAGGTGAAGGGTGGATGGGGGTGGTGGTTGTTAAGGGTGGATGGGGGGTGGCTGCCGGAAGTTGGTGGTGGTGAGTGGCTGCTGAAGAAGAAGAGAGGGGGGGGGGGGGGGGGGGAGGGTTGGGATTTATAGAATTTAAAATAATAATAATAAAAAGTTTAAAAAATACCCCTTAAGTTTTGGTTTTTACATTTTGGCCACGAAGACTAACCAGGTTAGACCTCCGTTAGTTTGGGAGTGATGGAAGAAAATAAGTTGAAAGTTGGGAGTGCTATTGGCCAAAGCGATAGTTGGGAGTAATATCCGCCAACAGGCAATAGTTGGGAGTATTAAAATCCATTTTCCCTTTTTTTTATGTATGCTATAGGTTTTTAACATTATTTACTCAAAATATAGATACAAATAAGGGGTATATATGATTTAACTTAAATGTACAACCTTTTTAGCTACATGCATAACAAATTTAAGCATAAAAACATCATGTGTACGAAAAGCGCGCTTTTAATGCGCTTTTTTGTTGCGCTTTTCTGGCGCTTTTTGTATACTGCTCGCCTTGGGTTACATAAGGCGCACGGGGTTGCGCCTAGATGCGCTTTGCGCTTAAGCGCGCCTCGAGCACGCTTTTTAAAACCAAGAGCTGAAGATAACCAAAACGGCTTCTGAGAGGAGGTCATTTGCTCATCACACCACGACTTTAACATTACCTTTATTGTCTAAGTTTTTTATTTGTTACGATTTATTAACTTTAAATCAAGCTGCAGCAATTATGGCATTAATCACACAAACTTAAGAACAATCCATCTTTCAAACTTGATAGGCACAGATGAATCAGATCATAAACCTTAACAAACTGAGACAACTTACGCTAAAGCTAAAATGATGGCTAATGTAACATTCTATGGTTTTCAATGCCATCGTCTGAAAAAAACATATCCCAATGTATTTATCAGCATAGATACAATCTTTAGGATTTTAGCACATACCGATGAAGAATATGGTTTTCAAACTGAGATACTTTACTCTAAAAATGGTGAGCTGGAACGCGCATCGACAGTGTGACTTCATCCAATCATGGTTCTTTTTCTACCTCTTAGCCTCACTGTGAAAAGTAAAGATGTCATTGCACAACAATATAAACAGCAAAGGATTGATTCTACTCGTAAACTAGTAAAGGGGCGCAAATACTTTATAGGTGAAGAGATAGGCGTCAGGCAATGCTCAAAACAGGTAAAAAGTTTTAAAAAGTTTAGGATATGTTGGGCCACAAAACACTGTCTTCTTATTATATGACAATTAATAAACAACTAATGGCCATTCTTGAACCATAACCCATTGGCCATTACTAATGGCCAACTTGTTCATTGATGAAAATTCTTTTAAAGCATAAAATATAAGAATTAAGTGAATCCAAGATAAGGTACCAAAAAATTGCGTTAACTACTAGTTATCAAAGACATCATAAGATCATTTGGACCAAAAACCGACTATCTTTTGAGAAGAGGGCAATGCTACAAGATAGGGAAATATAAAAAATAATTTTAGAGAAGAATAGGTGGTATAAGATTATACCTTGACCTAATTTGTTGAATGTGGCTGACCATTGCTTTGAAGACTTCCTATATGCTGCAAGTATCTTATCCATCTGTTCAAGGACATAAAATCAAGTTTATGTTAATTTAAGCTGATTAGCATGTCTTATGCATTAAGGTTTCTTTTAGTGATTTGGGGATGTTTGGATGCATGTTTTAGAAGTTCCCTTAACAAATCCACTTACTTGTTTCTGTAAATGTAATTCGTTTGACCCTAAAGAATCAGAAAATCATAATCATGCTGTAAAATTTCCATTTGGCTTACCACATTCCCACAAGAAGAATGCATCGACAGCAAGGCTCGTTCAAGTACATATAAATCAACAGCTTTATCTTCTGGTAGGGTTGATACAAAGCTTAAACCAAAATCAATCAATACCTGAAAAATAGCAAAAAGACATACAATAAGAAAAGAGTTTTCTACATCATTACACTGCCCAATACCTGTATTTTCCAACGAGATAAAACTGTGTGGAATAGATTGAAAAAGAAAAAACTAAGTACCAGCTGGTTGCTGCCACTACGCCATAACATATTTGATGTGGTCAAATCCCCGTGAATGACCCCGCCATCATGTAACTTTCCAATTGTATCCCCAATTTGCAAGGCGATATCATCCATCTTTTCCTCAACAACTCCCTCAGATCCAAATTCCAGAAATATATCTTTGATGGAGGGACCTTCAATATACTCAAAAGTGAGTGTATGTGATATAGGGTCTACTGCATAAAGCACAGGAGTAGAAACTCCAAGCCGTCTAGCTTTTGTCATACACCTAGCCTCCTATGAAGAATAATAAAAACAAGAATCATAACTAAACTATGATGGTTTTTTAACATTAAAACTAAAAGGGCTGATAATAGCTGTTAATCCGAGCAACAAACCGCATTTAATCGCTTGAGTGTGAGCTTTGAATCTAAAGTCGGATGCCTGTACTTCTTTGAGAACCGTTCCTTAACAATAGACTTCCTTCCAGCAAAAGTTGACTCAAAAACTCTCTGAGAAACATCAACCAAATATCAGCATATAACAAACCACATACATATCCATTCAGTTACTATAATCGCCTGGGTTTTAAAAACGCGCCTGAGGCACGCATGGGCGCAAGGCGCAGCCTAGGGCGCCTCAAGGCTTTGCGCCTATCCTTTTTCCCAAAGGCGCACGCCTCAGGCGCTTTTTTGTCAAAATTTCAGCCGCTTTTCACCTGAGGCGCGCGCCTCACGTACACAGGGTATTTTTTATGCATAAAAATGTTGTATGTTGGCGTTTTTGGCTTGTATATATAGGTAAAATCACATAAAAACCTTATTTATAGATATATTTTGGGTAAATGAAGCTAAAAACTCATAGAATATATATGGGATATATAAAAAAATTATATAATTAGTGTGCGCTTCGGGTACGAAAATCCCACGCTTTTTGCGCTTAGACCTCGTGCTTTTGTGTGCCTAGCGCTTTTTAAAGCCAAGAATTAATCGCATAGATTGAAATAAGAATCATAGCAGCTTCAGTTCAGAAAACAAATTTCAATATCAAATCTTGAATTCCATGCTCCCAAGCACAATAAAGCATGAAAACAAAACAAATTGAAATCTGAGGCTATAAGATTGTATAACTGATAATGGTTGTCTTTTTTTTCTATTGTATTTCATAAAGTACATTCCCTCTCCCATTAATCCTCTGGAAAAAAAAAGTTGTATTGAATAAATGATGAGACAAAGTTTATAATGTTCATCTAAATTTAAAAAAAAAATGGGACCTGTTTTTCCGAATTTTAAAACGTGACATCCTCAAACTTAGAGTGTTACAAAATTTCAGCTATCAAATCTTGAATTCCATGCTCTCAAACATAATAAAGCTATAAAAAGAAATGAACTCACAGCTTCAGCGCCTTGCTTTATCAGAACCAAAGAGGTGTTGTTTCCATTTGTTTCGGTATCCATACGTGTGTAATTTTCCACCTCTTGGTGCTTATGCTGTCCTAAATTCAACAAGATACACATAAAAAATAAAAAGATTAAATTTTTATGAAAATTTGATAGACCCTTTAACTTTCTCAAGTTACTTCATTTGTTTCAATAATCTGCAGCTCTAACAATTACCTAACATGGCATCGTCTATACTGTAATCGTGCAGCATGTATACAAACTGGTTTGTGCTACAAGTTTCATTAAATATATAAGTTTACATGCTCTATGAGTCTATGTACATGTGGGAATTGAGGGGAAATTAGTCAACATTTAAGTAAGCTACAGTTTTCTCATGGGAATTTCATCGAACATATGGTGTGCATTACAATATGAAACACTCTAATTAACAGAAAAAACAAAAAACCCATAATTATAAAACTATAATCTGATGAAAAGATCCATAAAGTATAAAAATTGGAGTTGAAACCCTAGAACGAGGTTACCTTGTAAGGGAGTTGACTTGAGAGAAAGTGGCAAGACGGCTGAGGGTTTCGTTATCAAGGGAACAGATATAGAAGTATCAGAATTCAAGGGTCAATATTCAAACATACAGTAGATATCTATCTAATTCAGTTTTTTATATAATAATAATAATAATAATCAGTAAAAGTTAAATGACAATTTAACAAAGAACACATATTCCTCAATCCTCATACTCATAGAATTATTAGTAAAGAATGAAAATTGTAACTTAGTAAATAATTATTGTAACCTGAATTGAACAGTACGTCGAGTGGTCTCTGTCTGGTGAGTGGTGTCCGACGGAATGCAGGGGGCGGGTGTTTTGTTTAATCTGTTAGTACAAAGGCTGGAGGCTCATATTTTTTTAGGTTAAAAACCCTAATAATAATAATAAAGGCTGGTCCCGTTTCAAAAAAGAAAGCATAAACAAAAAACGCGACGGCTGTATGTTTCGAACTCGGGACCTTTGGTTTGAAAGATGGAATGCTGAACCATTCAAAAGACAAATGTTTGATTGATTCAGACATCTGCTCGTAAAACAAACGGTTTGAATAAACTACGTCTGACCGATTCAGACATCTTTCCTATTAACAGTTCATTAAAAGTTGAAACCACATCTCGTGAGTTGGAAAGGTTTACTCACTTATGTAGGGTTCTTACCTCGGAGGTCTTCGGTTCAATCGTCGTCATATACAAAACATGTGATTACGGTCTTCGAGTCGAGATGGTTGCAATACCCGTGGGTGCTTGGATTTGAACTCGGGAGGTAGGCCTGTAAACGAACACGAACGCATAATCGAAAACATTTTTGTGTTCGTGCTCGTTTATTAAGAAATTTGTCATGTTCGTGTTCATTTATGTTCGTTCATTTAAAACATAAACGAACAGTTCATCAATGAACATAAACGGACGTAATGTAAACGATTTTGTTTTACTAAAAAAACCCAATTACTAATTGGTTATATTTATACAAGTAGCTAAAGCGCAATTTATGTTTATATTTCTATAAGTATAACTACTTATTTAATTAATAAAACTTAAACGAACATAAATGGACGTTCAAGAACATAAATGAACGAACACAACGTTTGTTCATGTTCGTTCATTTAACTAAACGAACAATTTTTTTTCGTGTTTGTTCGTTTATTAAATAAACGAACTCCCCCCCCCCCCCCCCAAACAAGTTCACGAACAGTTCATGAATATTTACGTCATTTACAGGCCTATCGAGAGGGGATGAGTCTATCAGGGTGATGTCCCATGTCATTAAAAAAACTTCTTTACTTAAATATTCATAAAAACAAATCTGATTTGAGAAGTAAGAATTTGGGGGCAGAAATAATACGGTGGAAGTGAGATCATGATTAGTATGATAATTGAATACTAGGATCAAGTTATCCTATACAATGTCAAATTAAAGAGAAGGGTGAGAATGATACAAAAACATAATAGATCACGAAATATAACACGATAGGTGACAAAATAATAACACAATACCAAGAAATATAACACGATAAGTGACACCAAAAGTTGGGGACTACAAATGTAATTTTAAAAAGTTGGGAAGGTGAAATTTGGGCAAACCAAAAAACTATTCGAGCAATTTTCTTTGGGATTTTTTGTTATAGGTTGCAAAAGAGTCTCTTTGCTAGACCATTAAATATAAAATTTTGGCCCAATCTTATTTGAACAAACTTTTGGAGCTTACATAACAAACAGCGTCACAAATTCTTATGTATGTTACATTGTTACTATGAAATTATATGATGTCACTAGACTTTCGAATAAAAGACATACATCTGTAAAACATTTGTCTCGTGATACTGATCCTAACATGGTAGGTCCAGTCAATGATAGATGTGATTTTTCTCTTGCATACAAGAAAGAAAATCTAGGAGTTAACCTTTCAAGTTATTTTTTAATTCTAAACTAGAATCATAATGCAATATCTATTTTGTTAACGATGCAAAAATTCAACAGATGTTCTTCGACGAAGTTAAAAAGAACCATAAGTAACATATAATTAGTTTCTATCAACCGATACGATTATATAAAACGCAGCTCGCAAGTTGCAACGACAGATGGCCTTTAATGGAGTTAAAAAGGGTAACATATAAGTTAACACCTCAACGTTATTTAAACATCGTTTGCAATAACTTTACGCGGTTTTGACGCCAAATTGGCACATTGTAAACCTGAAAACGAAACCTCTATGCGGTTTTGATCATCACAAGTCCAGACTCACTTTGAATAGTTTCAACAACAGGTGTAGAAGAAGCAGATCTGCTGGGAAGAGTCTTGTAAATGGCTCTAATCGTGTCGGGTGTAGTTCTGCAGCAGCCTCCGACAAGTGATGCACCCATCTCACACCATGTGTTCACATACGAAACAAAATCCTCTTCTAGAACTCCAGTGTTTTGCTATAACAATAAAATAAAATACATAAAATTAAGAGCGAATACATATTTTAAAAAAAAAAAAAAAACGCAAAGGTGTTTGGTTCTATGAATTCATAATAGTGGAATCTGAATTCGATTCCTAGCTTGTTACGTCAACGGAATAATTTGTTGGAATTGAAATCTAAACCCCACCGCCGCACGTGGCAAGAGAGATAGTTCCCATTTTCTTTATTGTGTTGTCAACCGAACGCGTAACAAATTTCAATTTCTTTATAGATTCCGATTCCTTTAAATTCCAAACTTAAAACAAATTTCAATTCCGAATCCAATTCCTTCAAAAGAATAACGCAAGAGGTGACAGCTTTGACCTGTTTATACTTATGCATAGGTTGCTAATGAATAATTAGCTAAAATGGAAACGGGTCAAAACAATTTATATGTCTGATAAACAATCAAACATTTTACTTAAAACTATATAAGAGATTTATTCGACCCGATGGGAGAAATGCTTACCACCCACTGTTTTAGTTGAGCATCATAGCTTTCGCCACTGTTAGGATATATAAGAATTGGTTTATTTGTCACCTGTACAAGAAAACAAACTAATATTATTAACATATTAGATAAGTAATTATGTAACTTATAAAAAAAAAAGAAAAAATAAAATAAGATTTTCTTGAGACCCAGTTAAGGATATCATATTTGATTGATGAGATCTGTATGTGAGGTTATGGGCATGAGTTAACAGCTTAAATCATTTGAATTTTGCGGGTGTTTGGTAAGGTGACAAATTCAGTGGGTCTGTGGAATACTGGAATAGGTAAGCGGTCAAACGGGTTTGGATCAAGATGAGTAATTTGGTTTGGTCGACTTGAGACAGTCTTTATCCATTCCTTCGTAAAAAGAACTTCCGTTTAAAAAAAAAAACAATATTATAATTGGAGGTTGTGTGCATCAAAAATAAACTTTGGACGACGTTTGATCTGTTCACATTTAAATTTTTTTTTTAAATTTTACCCATTTGACCACTTAGAACTCAACTCATTCATAAGTAAATGGGCACCTACCCTTCCGTTTTATATATCAAATACTACATCCCATGTATAGCACTCAACTGCCAATGGCCAACGTTAATATAAAAGGAAAATTGTTCTATATCTTCACCATTGCGACTCAACTCATTTTGTCCAGTGAGTACTGTTATGGGTGTAAACGAGCCGAACAACTCGTGAGCTACTCGAGATTGGCCTGCTAAAGGCTCGAATCAAGTTGAGCTTAAACAAGCGCATTTAATAAACAAGGTTAGGACCAAACATAAATTGGAGTTCATTTAGTAGAGAGCCTGAACCCGGGCTTCATATACAAGCTTGACTAGGCTTGCAAGCCTATTATTTATATAAATATAATAGTATTATTTAACTTAATAAATATATTATAAAATATAATATATAATTATAATTCTATAATAAATATGTGTATATAAATAGTCTAAGAGCAGAACTCGAGCTTGAAACGAAACGAGCCAAGCTCTATAAAGCTCGCCTCGTTTACACCCATGTGTTCTTTGTCATCAAGGAAGTGGGAATCTTTGGGCATTTAAAAAAAAAACATTTAATGCTATCAAGCTAAAATTGAAGATTGCCAACACCACACAACTTTGGCTAATAAAGCAAGAAGTAAAAGTAATACCTTTTTTATGGTGGAAATTAGACCACCAATGAATCTAGGAGGTGTGCAATTGATTCCTACAGCAACAACTTTCTTGCATGAATCAGCAATTGCAGCACATTCGGCTAAGGAATCGCCACTCACCACATTTACACCATCTTTGGAGTTAAACGCAAACCATGCAGGAATATTTATGCCTTCCTCAAGAAGCTCACAAAAAGCCTGCTCAACAACCCAAAGTTACTAGCATAAATCTCAAAAAAAAAAAAAAACACGTTTGGTTTTATTCCTTTGCAGAATCACTGAGGAAGAATATATAGCAAATTGCAAAAGCGAAAAAAGAGAGATTCTGCCTGACCTGTGCTTCTAGCTTATTTGGTATCGTTTCAAATGCTATCAAATCAGCACCAGATTCAGCTAAAACTTGAACCCTTCTTCGGTGAAAATCTTTCAAAAAATGCAAATTCATTGCTTTACCGTAGTCCCCACTGTAAGATGACAGAAAATTAAATAAGCAAAACTAAGAGTTGAAGTTTTTAAATTAGATCGATTTCGCTGTACAAATATTTTCTAAAATAGATCAATTTGATGCAAAGATTTGGGCTGAATTGCTAAATATGAACACTGCAGAGATGTTCACGGTTCGGTTTGGCCAGTTTTGACAACAACAAAAATTGAGCTGAATTGCTAAATATGGTTTCAAGAGACGACAAACCAAGGCGGATTGGGTTAAGAAGTTTTTGCAATTTTTAGTTTTTTCTTTAAAATTGTTTGAACTAAAACTCTTAAAATGATACACATGGTTCGTGAATAAAATTTATATACATAATTGCATATTCCAAAACCACCTGTTTTTCCAAATCCAAACCAGCCAGACCGTCAAACCCCCAACCCACCAAACCGACCCGTATAAACTATAAACCTCAAAAAGGCTGAACGGAGTTGCTTCCGTTTGGACAGTTTTGTACCCTTATGAAAATGTATATAAAATAAGACATTCCACTAACGCTAAGTAACACAATTCAACCCGTTATGTCAAGTTACCTGTATTCAGAACCGTCAGCCAGATAAGCCCCATAACTCCCTACAGATGCCGCAACCAAAACAGGACGAGTTTTAAAAATCCTACCATCACCAGTATAATCAACTGAAGATTCACTGCATCTTTGATTATACAAATCCCTTGCTTCGCACGCAATTTCTACACTTTTTCTAAGCATCGACTCACCCTCTTCTGAAGAGTATCCTTTAGCCTCAAACCCTTGAATGGTGGCCTGTTCAGTTACAGAACGTTAAGAGAGACAGCCAGATGCATGTTGATTAAACACGCGTTTATTACCTGGTAAGATGCTGTGATTATTATATCCGCACCAGCTTCAAGATAATCAAGGTGTACCTACAGTGTCAACACAAGTTAGTACATTATGCGTATGACTGGTTGATTATCAAATCAAAATCCAGCACGTTGCATAGGACTGTTCAAATAGAGCATGGCTCGAAGCTCGTTTGAGATCGACTCATTTACAAACTGAGACAGCTCGAAACGGCTCACATCATTTTATTTAAATTTATCATATAGGGGAGATATCTACACAAAACATTACATATTGCGAGAACACTAATAAAAATGAAAAGAAAACGGTATAAATGTAATACTCTCTTGGTTTTAAAAAGCGCGAAGCGCACAAAAGCGACGAGGTCTAAAACCGAGGCGCAAAGCGCAAAAGCGGCGGGCTTTTCGTACGCGAGGCGCAAGACGATTATATAATTTTTTTATGTATGCTATAGGTTTTTAACATTATTTACTCAAAATATAGATACAATATGATTTAACTTAAATGTACAACCTTTTTAGCTACATGTATAACAAATTTAAGCACAAAAACATCATGTGTACGAAAGGCGCGCTTTTAGTGCGCTTTTTTGTTGCGCTTTTTGCACACTGCTCGCCTTGGGTTACATAAGGCGCACGGGGTTGCGCCTAGATGCGCTTTGCGCTTAAGCGCGCTTTTTAAAACCAAGAATACTCTTACCCATATCTCCTAAAATTTAAAAGGGAAAAAAAAGATTGAACAAACTAGTCTGATTGTTCATTTATGCATATAACCGGCGCATGTGTATGTCATATGTGAATAATAAAAAATACAAAATTAAAAAAAGAAAACATATTAAAAAAATTTGTTGGATAGTTTGCATAACTTACACATCTACATGTAAGAAGCATAAAATATTAAAAATATAAACCATCAAACAAAAAAATTAAACAATCTAGATTTGTTTGGCTCTGCTCATGAACAGTCCTACCAGTGTCCGAACTAACAAATATATACTATGGTTAACAAGTGTGCTGTTTTGTCTCCTAAAAGCCACCAAAACTAACATGCAGAGTGTGTGGTACTCCTTTACTCCATAGAACCAACTCATCAAAAAACAAATTAGCACATCACCATCCTTCACCCTTCAATCCTCATCACAAGATACATAATAATATAATATAATATAACATAACAATTATAATCCATAAATGTTAGGTATCAAATAGTAGGAGGGGTCGATTGTAATAATAGCATAGTGTGAGGGGTTTAGAAGTATAACGTAACGATTATTAGTATTATTATTATTATTATTATTATTATTATTATTATTATTATTATTTTTTAACGTATAACAAAGCCCGGCCACCCGAATAGGGGTGTTAAACGGGTCGCGTTTGCGAGTCCAACATGACCCAACAATTGTGGCAGACATATGAACCTAAACATGACCTAGAATTTTGCAAGTTGACCCAAACACGGCCAGTTTGACCCGAAATTCTTTTATTTTTTATTTTTTTGCATATAATATTATTTTAAAATTAAAATTTTACAAAGAAAAATACAAATATATGAAAAAAATATTTGTATTGTAAAATGTGATGTTAATTTTTAAAATAATAATCATAACACAAAATACCATACAATAAAAATAGAGCATACCCATCGGGTTGACCCGAACCCAACCCATTTAGCTAAACGGATTAATGTGTTCAACCTAAAACAGACCCAAACCCGTTTAGACTAAACCCGTAAACCCGCAAATTTTATGTTAAGTTCGTGTCATGTTTTTTACAAACAAGACTCCAACCGGCGACATTCCTTAAAGAAAGTCATACGGGTACGGCTAAAGCACTGTCCGTTTGGTGTTGCTGTCATTAATATTAATATTGTAATAATATTATTAATACAATAACAATAATAATAATAATACCTGACGAATAAGATGAGGGGAAGTGAGGAGGCATTTGGCACTCCAGAGAGGGTCGTTAAGGTCGGCGCCGTAGCGTTCAAGCTCCGTGGCAAGGCCGCCGTCGATAAGCGCAACGCCGCCGGAGTTGTTGAGGAAATCGGACATCAATGTGTCAACATCGACGGCGCTCATTGCGTTTGTTTTGACGGCGGCGATGTTTGTAGCCTCAGAGATGAATGAATAGAATGTATTATGTATGGAAGTGTTGAGACTAGTCCAGGTTCAATATTATATATAGAAAGGGGCCGGGAATTGGTTAACTATTTGAAACTATGTTCGGTCTTCACCCCCTTTATTTTAATCAAGTCTATAATTAGTCCTTGTCTTGCTTTTTAAATAGGGTGGAAACGAGTCGTGTCGAGCCAAAGTTTGAGCTCGATTAACTTATGAGAGTTTGAGTTCGGCTCGTTGGTAATTTTTCAAGCTCGAACTTGGCTCGAGCTCAGCTCATTTAATATTTATTAGTTAATATATTAAATAAAAAGAATATAAGAATAGACTTGTTTAGGCTCGGTTCGGCTCGTTTATTAAACAACTTTAAATAATGAAGAGTAATATTATTAAGTATTAATAAAAATTAATATTACACTAAGGGGCTGTTTGGTTGATTAAGTGTTGAATCATTAAGAGGTCTGAATGGTTAAGCGCTGAATCATTAAGTTGAACCTCTTAATGGTTAGTTTTCTTGTCCCACGTTGGTAGGAGAGCCTCATTAAGGTTCAGCCTAGTTCAGTGCTTAATAGGATCAGTGCTTAATGGTTCAGCAACATCCCAAATCTTAATGATTCAGACTTAACCATTCCATTCAGAAGCTGAAACAAACGCGCTGAATACTGAATCATTCAGCGCTGAATGGTTAAGAGCCTCATTAAGAGGCTACCAAAACAGCCCCTAAGGCTTGATGAGCCTGACGATCTTCATATGTCAGGTTCGAGGTCAATAAATAAACGAGCTTTGTTTTAGGCTCAACCTCAGTTCGATAAGGCTCGATTCGTTTCAAGCTTTTATCGAGACGAGCTTGAGTAGCTTGCGAGCTACTCGCCACGTTTGCACCCCTACTTTTTAGGGATAGTTGCAAAACCTGACTAGTTAGAGTTTCAAATCCTAATACGGCTAAGGTTGTTAAGTAAAAGGTTAATACCAATTTTAAGTTTGGTCAGTTTGTTGACCGGTTTTGATCTAGGTTTTGAGCTAGATGTGCACAAATCGGGTTCAAATCCTAACACCATAACTTATTTAAATTATTATTTTTTTTAAACGATGACTTTCATTAAAAGAAACACAGGCTAGCCCTCAAAACGGGGACCGCCAATTATACACAAACATACAAAGGGGACCTCAACCAACCAATCCTTCCAAACTATATCTCTAAATTTAGATCTATATTTCAACCACAAAAACGCCCTAGACTTTATTTCGGCCACCACCTCACATGTATGTCTCGATCTATCCTGAAATATCTTCATGTTTCTAGTCTTCCATATCACCCAAACCGTAATCATAACTATGCCTCGTACAATCTTTTTCCGCCACTTACCACCATGGACGCTCTTATAAAGCAACAAGAGATCCTCAAAATCATACGCAAAAAATGGCACTACACCACACCAATGAGTAATGTGACTCCAAATCTCAGCAGCGAAAAGACATCCAGCTAACAAATGATTCACCTCTTCGACATGGTCCTCACAAAAAATACACTTAGTGTCTGACAGAATGATTCTTCGCTGCAACAAAGCTGTTTTCGTTGGAATTCTACTAAATTCCGCCCGCCAACTTAGGAGATTAACTTTAATCGGAACCCAGCTTTCCCACTTCATTTTTTGCACACGAGTATTAACCCTATCCACTCTTAACAACTTCTTCACGTTTGCAACAGAGAAGGAATCGGAAATACCATCATCCCAAGACCACCTATCCTTTTCACCTTGTTTTGTAAACCCGCTCAGCATCCAAGTCAAGTCTTGAAATTCCGATAACTCAGTCACTGTTTCCGGGTCTCGAGACCAGCAATCTGCAAAAGAGACACCTGTTTGGGACCATTTGACTCTCTCCTGAACCCAGGAACTCTAGTTCCGATCCAACAAGAACAGATTCGGCCATCTATTCTTTAAAACAATCGTTCCTAGCCACAAATCTTTCCAAAATCTAACATTATTTCCTGGCCCCACTGTGTAGCGAATAACTTATTTAAATTATTAGTATATTGAGATTACAAATAATAATAATTATTATTAAAAAAACAATAATAGGTGAATGACCAAACACCAACCCCATTAGATGTAATTTAGCTTTCATTTTCCAAAGAAGCTTAGCTACATCTTTTATCCAATTAAATGCCTTGATATCTTTGGTAGATAACACTCTTTAAATCTGCCTAACCTACCATCTCTAATGCATAGAGTATACACACCTCTGATGCATATGGAACACACTAAAATTACTTTTTTCCACATGATTATTAATTTGTTTATGACTTTTTTATTCAAACTTCAAATTTCTAATAAAGGGCTCAAGTTATTTCCATTTCAAAATTCTAATTGAATTAATGATAAATTTCAGCTAAAGTTAGTTTTCACTTTCATTGGTTTGATTGTTGTTTTTTTAAGGAAAAATAAAAAAAAATACAATAAATGACTAAAACAAAGAATGCAAACAAACACATTTCACCCTCTAGGCATTTATGGTTGGGGAAGGATAGACAACATGAAAACAAACAATGCCAAAAGTAAACCAAATACCCAAAAATGACTAAACAATGCCAACAAATCAAGCACTAAAAAAACTTCTAAACATTATGTACCAAAAACCATGTTAGTCATTGTAGGAAATAGGGTTCACTATTTTATTAAAATAATACTAAAATAAAATAATAACGAGACTCACGTTATTCGTAGGAAATACAAAGTACAATACCGTATACAAAACTAAATATAAACGAAATAAGTACAAAAATAAAATGTACCAAATCTTGATTCAAGCAACTTCAACCGCATCATCTTCTACTAATCGTCTCTGCAAGAATAAAGAAATAGTCGAAGGTTTTGGTTGAGGATCGTGTTTGACACGGGGCCCTTAAAACAGATTCCGCGCCTCCTCTCAGACGGTCTGTCTCCCAGGGTACAACAACCGAAACAGTAGTCGTACTGCCGGAGATGGTCTTGAACCCGAGATTACATTGGATATAATTGTGTTAGTGGAAAAATAATAAAAGGAAAGTTGATCAATTCGAGAGACTTAATCTCATTTTTGGAACAATCCTTTCTGTGAAGTTTTTTTATTTATGAAATGTTTTTCATCCACACAACTAACTATGAACCCAAAGTTCATATATATACTTCACGAGAATTGATCATAATTGCATTTTATTCTTATCATGAATATGACTATAAATTGCAACATAATTGCATTTTATTATTGTCATCAATATGACTATAAATTGCAATCAAATAGAATTAAAGTGGTTGAACGAAACTCCTATTTCGTTTATGACACGAGTTGAAACAGTCATTTACAACCCGAGATTGTGTAGGAACTGACGCACCAGCCCGCGTTCGTATGTTGCGCGCAGTACATGATGACGCGCGCTGACCAGGGCGCTAGGCACTACCTGGTCATGCGCGTACTATAGTCCATGCGCTCATAACGCTATGTCATCCGCGGATGACGACTCGTATCATATGGAACCTGCCACGCGAACGCCACATGCGCTGACCTGAATGCCATCTGGTCTTACGCGCCACTTGTAGTTACGGTTTACGTCAACCTTACGCCATGTATCAGACTACGCGCACGAGGTCAAAAATACAAAGGCGGGTCTCAAGCGGCTCGCGGCGATGCGAAGTGCAAAGCGCGCCATCAAAGCGCCACATTGCGCCAACGCCATGCGTGCGCGCGTGTGTGAGTTCCACTAGTGTTTGGCTCATGCTAAACAATATACAAAGGAGTGCTCCTCCTTATAAACCACTTCATGTTTTGTCATCCCACCAATGTGGGACAAAACTTAATCCATTTTCACATCTTTGGTTGTTCCAACCTACAACTTTCAAGCTTCGATATCTCATTCATCTTAGCTCTATTTTGGACATGGTTTGATTCGTTGTGATGCTCTCACAATATAGTATACAAACCCACAAATAATTATTTATATAACACATACATAAATATATTTATTTGAGTCCAAAATTAGTGAAAAACTCATTTTCACTACCATTTTTCCAACAATCCCCCACATGAATGGAGATCGAAAAAACACACAAATTACCGATGTAACCTCGACGGTTGAGTCTTGCATAGGATAGGTAGGTGTAACCCTTTGAACCTTCCCTTGTGAAGCATACTTAGCTTACTAGCTGTCAATATGAACTTGATGTCTTTGAATTGACGGCTGTTTGTGTAAACGACAATATACGTTCACACAAGACTCCCCCTAGCCTGGCCATCCCCTCATTATCGTGTCCAATAATGGTCATGGAACACTTTCCTGGTTCTGCGGGAGCTCTAGAAATTGTGCCCACAATTTCATTCGAAGCGACCACACTTCTCTCCAACATAGGTGATTTTTAATCATTAAAAGCATTATGGTTTATTATGATTTACACTAATCATTAACCATATATTATGCTTAACCTCTCAACAATGTCACTGAATATTATAGGAATGGACTAGGACGTATTTAAACACCCTTTTGTAGTTTAGGGGATATGTATATAACCATATATACTAGCTTGTATATAAACATATATTTTAGCTATGCCCCCACAGTGACCACCCTTCGGTTCATGATTAAGTTTTCCTATTGAACCTAGATCTTGGGATCTCCAGTCAACTAGGTTAGGTTTCCCTCATGTCCCTTTTCCCATGGGCTTTAGTCTCATTCCATACAACTTCATCTCTTATCAACCATCAGGTTGTTGGATCCATTTGCAACTGAGATAAGTTGTTCTAACGTGTTCTTGACTCGCTGGTCAATTTTGCCATTTTGTCAATTCGTAAGACTTATAACATGTGATCTAAACATAGATTTGGTTATGGTAGCAGGATAGGTAGGTGTTACCCTTTGAACCTTCCTTTTTGTCTTTAGAATGACATGAAACTCAGTTCATGGCTAAACACGTTTCCATGCCTTTGGTGATGTGATTCAAAGTTAGCTAGACTTTGAATCTTACCAATTGGCATTTGAGTCCAATCAACTCGATTGACTCACTCCATTTTCAAATGCAAGCCACCCCCACATTTAAGTGTTATTGGATAATATCTAATGGGGTGACGAAAGGTTCTCCCTTTCGTATGAAGTTTGAGAAAACTTCTCAATACCAATTTTACATCCCCTACGGGTTGTTTCTTAAATGGCTCTTCCCCCCACATTGCTTGCACTTTGAGCATTATGAGTACTCCTCATATGAAACCGAACAGTATCATTAATTCATGAACTATGTAATCGGTTCACGAGTTATCCTTGAAATTATATTTATAGTTTTGATTATACAAATCCATAATTATTATGTCATCACATAACGTTAACAAGTATTAGTCTAGCATGCTTTAGACTCCAATACTCTAGCATGTGAACAGAAGATGCATCATTCTGATTCTTCACAGCCTAAAGAGATAACGCACTATCTCTTTCCAACATTCACGTCTTAGTTAGACACAATAATTAGAACTTGTTTTATCATTCCAAACTATCGGGTTCTCGGAATGTCTCAAAACCATAGTTAATTTCATCCATTAGGATAAAAAAGTCATTTGCCTTTAATCTCCAAGGCTTCACTATTGACTCTTAAGAACTTAAACATAAGTCTTAATATAAGTCACTTTGATGAATATGTTCATCATCAACAAGATGAACAATACTAGTATAAAATCACTAAAGTCTTGAGATAAAGTCAATTAGATTGACACTCAATGACATAGCATTCACATATGCGCCTAAAGTGATATATACATTTCCATGTTGTTTTGTTAAAACCATGTATTGGGGAAATCTCCAAAAACTAAGGACAAATCCTCCACATAGGTCAAACAACACTGATGGTTGTAGAAACATCTACATATCCATCACTATTGCAAATGTCTTACAATAAATTTAGCAAATTTATTAAAGAGTTCACAATATTAACATATATTTCTTCCATATGTTATAGTCATCGAAAAATTCACAAATGTGTATTTCCATGTTGAGGCTCTCAACATTAGATGACATACCTCGTTTCCATGTATTTAATCCCAATACACTTGCCACGTTCGTCATGATTCGCTCATCATGTTGTACGTTTGATGTTTGGTATGTGACTTATTACATAAGTCATGATCACAACCCGCTCATTGTGTTCTTGCAAGACGCTCCTTGCATTACCCGTTAAAACATATATCCTTATTAAATTCGTCGAAGAAAAAAAAAATCCACATTAATTTCCTTTTGATATATATCGTTTATTATATTTTAAATCACTTGAATATTAAAAAAAAATAAGCGATAATCCAAAATATATATAATACATAACAAATGTATTTTAACGGATTCATAAGGATATATAAACATCAAATCTCAAAGTGTTATTCTCTTTAACACTTTAACGTTCGACGAAGCCTTGTGGCATGTTTCGAGGTACTCCATCAATGACACAAGATGTCCAAAACAACAAAGTTGTTTATAATACACTACTCGCAAGTAGTTGAGCAAGCAACCTCGAGTTGTTTTCCACCAAATAGTCTCACCATGACTATCATTTGGTTCAAGACATGATACTTCTCATACGAGTATCGAACCAATTACAAAGTCATGTTTTATTCGTTCAAAACATTTCTTGTTTTTGCATCTGTTTTAAAAATTAAACTATATTTGTTTATGCTTTGATTACAAGTCAAGATCATAAACTCAAAATAGTTTTATTATTTAAAACTACATCTAACGCGCTCGTTAGACAATAAAACGATTACAAATCATCTTGATTATTTTATCATAGTTAACCCGATTCTAACCCGGTCGTTAGAAAATAAACGATTATAAATCGTTAAAGTATATGGATTTCTTGATAAATCTTTTCTAATTCGCTCATTAGAAAATATACGTGTACCAAATATAAAATATTCGGTTTCAATAGGTCACCATTTCTAACATGCTTGTTAGAATACAAACGATTACGTTCATCGTTATATGGTGTTTGAGTATACAAACTACACCGTTTCTAACACACTCGTTAGAAATAAACGATTACCAAAATCGTTTCAAAACTTATTGGTTTATATATATACAACCATTTCTAACATACCTGTTAGAAGTAAACAATTACAAGACCGTTTAAAATTTATTGGCTCATATATACATATAATAAGCCATTTCTAACACGCTCGTTAGAAAATTAAACGTCCAACTTGTTTGTTTTACAAAAGCATCAATTTCTAACACGCTCGTTAGAAAATATAAGTTTAAAATAAACTTATGATTTTTGTAAACAACCATTTCTAATACGCTCATTAGATATGTTCTATGACACCTTATTCTTTCAACGTCGTCGTTTCTAACATGCTCGTTAGAACTACATGTTTCAAAACTTGTTGTTTACATAACTAATTTCTAATACGCCCATTAGAAATCTAAATGTTCTCAACATTTGAAACTAATTATATTTTACCAAAATAATTACTTTCTAAAACGCCCGTTAGAAATACGCAAGTTTTAAACCTTATTATTTACAAAATAATATTTTTCCAACTTGCTCGTTAGGAAAATAAAGGCTATTAAAACTTATTATTTTAGAATAATAGCAATATCTAACACGCTCGTTAGAAATGATAAATGTTTTGAAACTTATTATTTTTTAAAAATAATAATCATTTCTAACACGCTCGTTAGAAATAAATGTGTTTCAATACATTCAATGACAATCACTATTTCTCCAAATAATGATCTCTAACACGCTTGTTAGATCGAAACGTACACCAAACGTTTTTATATGTTGCCAAAATATTTTCTAATACGCTCATTAGAAAATATTTTACTAAGATTAATCTCTAACACGCTCGTTAGAAATAACCTCTAGCAAATATTTTTCAAGGGTTAACATATATTACGTCTTTTCTAATACGCTCACTAGAAAATTAGTATTTGAAACGTCTAAATACATGTTAATATTTGTTAATGCTTCGGATTATCTAAACCCGACACAAAAAACCCATGAAATCGAAAACTTGAATCAAACTAGGTTTTGTAAACACGGTATATCGGTTTAACGATTGTACTCCAATCATCACATTAAACCGACTTGTTGTACTACATATATATTTCCAAAAAAATATTTATTAGATTTTAACAAAATCCCAATTAATATTTTTATACTTTCGTGAACCCAAAAATCCTTAATAAGAAGGTTTTTAGATTGTATCGACAATCTACACGAAAGTCTGTTTTAAGATTGTAGGAAATAGGGTTCACTATTTTATTAAAATAATACTAAAATAAAATAATAACGAGACTCACGTTATTCGTAGGAAATACAAAGTACAATACCGTATACAAAACTAAATATAAACGAAATAAGTACAAAAATAAAATGTACCAAATCTTGATTCAAGCAACTTCAACCGCATCATCTTCTACTAATCGTCTCTGCAAGAATAAAGAAATAGTCGAAGGTTTTGGTTGAGGATCGTGTTTGACACGGGGCCCTTAAAACAGATTCCGCGCCTCCTCTCAGACGGTCTGTCTCCCAGGGTACAACAACCGAAACAGTAGTCGTACTGCCGGAGATGGTCTTGAACCCGAGATTACATTGGATATAATTGTGTTAGTGGAAAAATAATAAAAGGAAAGTTGATCAATTCGAGAGACTTAATCTCATTTTTGGAACAATCCTTTCTGTGAAGTTTTTTTTATTTATGAAATGTTTTTCATCCACACAACTAACTATGAACCCAAAGTTCATATATATACTTCACGAGAATTGATCATAATTGCATTTTATTCTTATCATGAATATGACTATAAATTGCAACATAATTGCATTTTATTATTGTCATCAATATGACTATAAATTGCAATCAAATAGAATTAAAGTGGTTGAACGAAACTCCTATTTCGTTTATGACACGAGTTGAAACAGTCATTTACAACCCGAGATTGTGTAGGAACTGACGCACCAGCCCGCGTTCGTATGTTGCGCGCAGTACATGATGACGCGCGCTGACCAGGGCGCTAGGCACTACCTGGTCATGCGCGTACTATAGTCCATGCGCTCATAACGCTATGTCATCCGCGGATGACGACTCGTATCATATGGAACCTGCCACGCGAACGCCACATGCGCTGACCTGAATGCCATCTGGTCTTACGCGCCACTTGTAGTTACGGTTTACGTCAACCTTACGCCATGTATCAGACTACGCGCACGAGGTCAAAAATACAAAGGCGGGTCTCAAGCGGCTCGCGGCGATGCGAAGTGCAAAGCGCGCCATCAAAGCGCCACATTGCGCCAACGCCATGCGTGCGCGCGTGTGTGAGTTCCACTAGTGTTTGGCTCATGCTAAACAATATACAAAGGAGTGCTCCTCCTTATAAACCACTTCATGTTTTGTCATCCCACCAATGTGGGACAAAACTTAATCCATTTTCACATCTTTGGTTGTTCCAACCTACAACTTTCAAGCTTCGATATCTCATTCATCTTAGCTCTATTTTGGACATGGTTTGATTCGTTGTGATGCTCTCACAATATAGTATACAAACCCACAAATAATTATTTATATAACACATACATAAATATATTTATTTGAGTCCAAAATTAGTGAAAAACTCATTTTCACTACCATTTTTCCAACAGTCATTTTCCTCGTATAGGACATACTCCTCATCCGAACACACACCTTATGAGGCAACTTTTGATTGGTTTTGGCACTAACATGAACTCGTTTCGGTTCGGTTTAGGGTTTAAACCCGATGACAAGACAAAGTTAGATTATGTCATCATCAAGATTTATTATTTGCATTGCTAATAAGAAGACATTGATAGCTTGTCAAGGTGTTTTTATTTGTATATTACTTGATTGGATTTCAGGTTTAAGTTTCAAAATTATATTGTTTGTCTCATCTTTTAAACTTGTTGTACGGCCCTAGATATAATGGCATTAAGATCTTCTTCCTTTACCATCTCCTTCTACCATTTGCATGTTGGCATCCTACACCATGCTGCCCCAACGCCACTTCAAACCATGCCACCAGCCCCTATCTTCGACGACCTAACTTGTCATGTAACCTTTGCGACTAATCCTCATTTCTTCCCATTTTGTGGCAAATTGATAATGCTTTTTGATAATATCGAACAAACTATTAGTAAAAGTAAAATAAGGGCCGGAAGATGAAAACATATAAAGTAGTGATAAAGTAGGCACGGGGATTTTCAACGTTTAATTCTGATCAAAGAAACTAAACTTGCTAGCTTAGTAGCTTGATGGAGCCAAACTAATGGATGAAATAACAAATTAATAGTAAAAAACTACAAAAAAAAAGACCGTATAGGGACCATGAACATAGAAAACAATAGCGACCATGGAACCAGGGCGGATCTAACGGTTGAGGGGTAGTTTGCGCTATTTTCAATATTTGTGTTCTTGGGTTTTTTAAAGAATGAAGTGGAAAGAAGAGAAAGAAATATTTTTACTAACATTTTATAACTTTACTTTCAAAATCGACAAATTTGGAGAGAAAAAAAGATTTCTTCTTTTTTTTGAACGGCCAACAAATCAATCCCGATCACTCACAAAGTACCCACTGGACAAAGGAGTACTACGGGAGTAACCCGGGTCCACCAATAATTTCACACCAGTTCCTTGGGAAAACCCGCCGCCCGAAAGCCCACTGCGGTAAAACCCGGCCCACCAGCAGCATTTTGGTGCTGGTAGGACTCGAACCACCCACCTTCCATAAGGAAAACAAGAAGGGTGTCACTCCACCACAAGGGACCCTTTCCCTTCCTTCAACTTTGGAACACGAAATTTCATTAACCTTTTGTATTCCTTTCTTTTATCTCCTTAAATCATTCCCTTTTCTTTTCTCTACTTAATTTCTTTTTTTTTCTTGTTTTATTTGGTTTACTAGTTTTTACCCCGGGAGGGTCCCGGGTTGACAAATCTAATATGACCCAAAGAAAATTAGTTAAATTTGATGTAGTAGGAATTGAAATATTTTCTATATTACTTGATGTCATTATAAGTAGCCAATACATTTCATCTACGTTAACTTAAGCGTTAAAAGAGACATAAACGAAGTCAATCATCTAAGAGCAATGGCAATTAATTAGAAGATTGAGATGAAATAACTAAGCAAATACATCGGGAGCATTCCGGGGTTGAAAAAACTAATATGACTTAATAAAAATTGATAAATAAAGAAAACATAACAATTGTTTTAGGAAAAATGTTGAGATTGATGAGAATGTTATACCTTTTTGCTTAATTCCATTGCTTTCATTCCGTTCTAAAATTACATGATTTTTGAAAATATTGCTACCTTTTTTGTGGCTTCTCTTCCGACTAAATGAACCAAACTAAACAAAACTAAAAAGCTGGTGCCCTAGATTGAACTATATGATTACAAATGGAACCATAGTATGTAAATAATAGTATGAAGTGTAATTACAATGAACTGAGTTAATAGTGTTTGAAAATTGATTTGAATGAATATAATGGGAGTAAAATATAAATTTGTGAGAAGAAAACACTGTATGCATCTTTTTTTATCTTCCATAATAAGATAGAAAGTTACTTTGCAACTGCTCCAGTTGGCTAAAACCATGTGTTAGCTTAAAACATTAAAAGGTGTTTGAAATTAAATAATTAGAGTAATAGAAGTTTAAACCCCATTGATATGGGTTACTGTTAGGAATGTTATGAGTCAATAAAGTTGTTAAGAGTTGGTTAAAACTATAGGGACCATTCTATACTTCTATTCATTCTAGAGGGATTAATGGCACAGGAAACGTCGGTTGCATCGTCGGTTGTTGCAGCGTACGCGTCTGCTGCTGCTGCACAACCGTAACCTGAAACGGCTGCACAAGTGGTAGAGATTTTCTGCGAATGATGGATGGATATAATGGTTCGTCCATCTTATAAAGCAGTGGTTCCCAGCGCGCGCTGCTGCCCATTTTTTTCAGTTTGTGATTGTGCTTCTGTTAACGATAGTTCACCCAAAAGTACAGCTGCCTAACACCTGCCAAGTGTGGAAGTGGCTTCAAATCCATTAGCCTTTAGTAGCAGAGTACTAAAAAGATGTTAAAGGAAAATAACTTCCATACAATAACTGTTATAAGCAATATAATGACATAAATCCTAAAGCAAATGCAACTAAAATATTGTCATAAGTAGTACAATGATGTGATTCCCAAGCATTAATAAAAAAATAAGTTATGACCTCCAAGAACCAAAGACACATGTGAAAACTCACCATGATTAACCCTTGATAAAAGATTATTGGAAGAACAGTATACCAAAACTCCATTATTATTATTATTATTATTATTATTATTATTATTATCTCTATAAATCTATGTATCTTTCCTGTTAGGGTTGATAAAGTTGAAAATTTTAACAAATAAATTGTATCCCATAAACACAAGAAGCAATTAGAAAACTATTGAGCACAACACTACCTTATTGAACAGAAATGGCATCCAGGGTTCCATGTGGCATAAACTCGTATATAAGGATCATCTCCGAGTGCTCGTTACAGTAACCAATCAAAGACACAAGATTACAGTGTCTCAACTTGGTAAGCATCTCGATTTCAGCCCAAAACTCGGTTGCTCCTTGGCTGGAATCTAAATTTAGTCGCTTGATGGCAACAATAAGAGGTTCTCCATCATCAAGAATGATGGTAGCCTTATACACCTTACCAAAACCACCCTTCTCTACGACCAATGCATCGTTAAAATTTTGGGTGGCTGATTTAATCTCAGCGAATGAAAAATTTCGGCATGATTGTGTGTAAGGCAGTGTTGACATTTTGCCATCCAGGCTTACGAAAAACTAATTCTGCAATAATGAGATAGAAATCAATTTAGTAACCTGCCCAGGGCAACCCATTGAACGCTACTTGGCACCTATACTATTGACATAATATATAAACTCAACAGTTTGGTTAACATCAATTCAGGCAGCATAAATATACAATAGAAATCGCGAAGATTTGATGGTTTATGGACCAAGTCATTAAATTGTAGCTGTATTGATATTAATATACAGAATGGTAATTGGTAGCCTATAATCGTAGATGTATTTCAGCAATCATTAATCCTTAGTGGTAATTCTCTTTGTGTTGCAGTTAAAAATATGTATGTATTCCAAAATAAATAAGTTGCTTATTCTTCAAAAGGTACTACCGATTATCAAAGACTCAGTTGCCGGAATATATATATATATATATATATGTTTAAAATCATTATTCAGATTGCAGCTTCAGTTGCTGTATTACGAATAAAATCAACAAAGGTTTCAGATATTTAATTACCTTGTTTTGCGAATCAGAAACATACCCAATTGTGGGACTTGTAGCAGCAAAAGCGCAGGCCGCTGTTTCGATAGTCGATAGCGTCTGTTTGAAAATTTTAACAAATAAATTGTATCACACAAAGACAAGAAGCAATTAGAAAACTATTGAGCACAACACTGCCTTACTGAACAAAAATGGCCGGAAAGCTTGGCCGAAGAACCGGTGACCACTATTCTTAATGACAACAATAACCACCAAGATCACACTAAGTCATCCGCTGTTGCTTATCAAAAGGAACAAAGGTCACTGTTACTGATCGAGCGTCAAAATTTCATTTTTCTTAAGCCAATCTTATACAATATCAATATGTATTACATTACAAAGAATATTATAGACTTTGGTTAATGTAAAAGTTGAAAAAACAAATTAGATGCAGAAATTGACATACCGGATTGAGAGATCGATCGAGGACGACCCGGAAAGCCTAAGGAACCATTTACTGCAAAATCAATCAACATTTAATATTTAGTAGATCATATGAACAAATCTATACGCAATCACACATAAAGGGTTCATCAATGAGCTCAGGTGGGACTGGCTTATAATTACCCTTTGTAACATGTTCTGTATTATCTTTGTCCCCAATTTGCCTTCCTCTGTAACCCCATAAAAATTCATACCCATTTAAAATAACTAAACCCCACAACAGAAAATCAATAACAAACCCTAAACAGGTCTTTACAAATCCCCAAAACAAAAACACCCTAGAGGGTCATCGAATGACGTTAATGGGGAAGAACGTAACTTCCGGTGATCAACCCTCAATATGGGTATCTGAAAAACGGAAAACCATAACTAACCGGAGAATAAAGAAGGTTGAAACTTTGTTCTTCATGTTGGTCTTTTTGCCTGCAGAATCAAAACATATAAACTGTGCACAAAACCAATTAATTCAATGCAATGCATCTAACAAAACGATGTAAAATCAACGTATAATTGAACCGAGGGCCTCAATTTTATGAAATCGGGATTATTTTCAAAACCCTAGAAACAGGAATAATATACTGGTGGTTTTGTTTCATTACCGGTGGTGGAGATCGTGGTGGAACAGTGGAGGGACATGAGAAGATGAAACCCTAGCAGGAGGAGCGATGGAAAAGGTAGAGGCTGTAGAAGAGGTAGAGAAAAGTACGTATTGATGTAGGGTTTTGATGTTATGGTTTTAGTATGATCGTGTTTTTTTTATAACTTAAATACAAATTGCCATGACATATGGCACACTCAAGGGGGAGAATGTCTCCTTGAATGCCATGTCATCAAAATGGCTTTCTTTTATTATATATATCTATAATCTATAACTTATAATAAAAGAATTGAACTTTGATGATGTGACATTCAATGAAAGTCTCAACCCCTCCTTGAATGTGCCACGTGGCATCATGTAGGATTTTTTAATTTTTGAGTTTTTTTAATAAATCTATATATATTATAATTATTTTAGGAAAAGATAAGAATTTAAAAACAAAATTAAATTTTCTTTCTAATGTTTCCTCCCATAACTTTTAAACGTTAATATATTT
This sequence comes from Ambrosia artemisiifolia, assembly GCA_032199755.1. Taxonomy (NCBI): domain Eukaryota; kingdom Viridiplantae; phylum Streptophyta; class Magnoliopsida; order Asterales; family Asteraceae; genus Ambrosia; species Ambrosia artemisiifolia. The sequence goes on from CM063520.1 coordinate 53,404,200, forward strand.
TATATACGAGATTTTTTAAAGAAAAAAATTACACCAAATTAACGAGCGTTTTATTATCTTTCCAACGAGTACCATAGTGCTATATAAAAACGGAGAAAAAAACAACTATTTTTGTGGGGTTTTGTTTTCAAATATATTTTACTCTACTAATAAATCACAAACGATAAACATAACTTCATAGGCAGAGATTCCTTTTTTTTTATATTTGAATATGATAACTTATGGCAGAAATTTGTTTAAAATAAATAATAATAATAATAATAATAATAATAATAATATGGGTTAAGTTATTCTACAAAGGCTACAAAAAATGAGAAGGGTGAGAAGGATACAAAAAACACAATAGATAATGAATATGACATAATGAGCCACAAAATATAACACAGTGCCAAAAAATATAACACAATGCTGAAGAAAAAAGACACAATGAATTGAAAAAATGACACAATGATAAAAATAAGAAAAAGACACAATGGTACATAAAAGATACAATGATATAACGCATATTCTAAAAACTACAAGCTAAAACCCCAAAAAACGAAGATCTAAAAACTAACGTCGTAGGGTTCGATAAGACGATTTCAATGCCGCTTAAATGAGTTCAATCGGAGTCCGTTTGATACCCTTCCTACGACTTCCTATTTTTCTTTCACTGTGTATTTGATTCCAACCCATAATAATATTATTATTATTCATTAATCATGTATTGGCAAATCATTAATTATGTTGTCATATTAAATATTTTATTATGTTAGAAAACAGCTGTGTTAAAAAGCCGGGTTAGTCTTGTAAACCAAGGCAAATTACTTGTTAGAAATAGACGCATAGACATGTATGCATATGCATGTTACAATCGAGTATTGCAGTAGACACCCTAAGGTGCATGATAGAATGGCCCCTTAAACCATTACATCATTCGGGATAATAGTAGACGGGGATAGTCTACAGGTCTAGGGAAGACCTATGAAGAACATAAGTAGCTAAAATGTCGGGTAGGGGGTAAGTATGTAGATATTGCCCCTAGTTAACCGAAATAATAGGATGACTCAAGTCGTATTATGAAAGCTAAGGCTTCCATATATTAAAAGTTAGAAAGCCGAGTAAAGGGATACAAACAATAAGTATATAGTACTACTCGTTAGACTATAGAATGTCAAGGGATTGAGCGGTGCTCGGAATTGATTAGAGACACTAAGGTTCTTTGGTGTAACCAAAGCAACAACATAAGAAAGGTTTCGAGGACGAAACCTCCTTAAGGGGGGTAGACTTGTAACACCCCAAAACCATTCGTTCGCCTAACTACGTCATTAGGCGTGATTAGCAAAATATTAACACGAGACTTAGAGATTAGAAGATGGGTTACATTCTAATATGGAAATAACCTAGTTAATAATATTATGTTTATGTAACACCCCGAAAACCCGTTTCGTTTAATTACGCTAATAGGTGGGATCAATATATACACAATATTGAGCCCATTATCAAAAAGGAATATTTTGCGGATAATAAAACGAGACATTGACAAGTCCCGTAAATTGCAAACACACGTGGGAATATTGTGAGAACTAACTTAATTAGTAAAGATTACATACTTGTACTAAACCGGAGGGGCCGAACTTGACAACTGGGCAAAGTTGGAATAAAATGGGGGTTAAGAATGAAAATGTGTGATAACACACACACAAATTCGTTCTTCACACCATCAAAAACACACACACATGAACCTCCACCAATTCAGCCCCAAATCATGCCAAAATCGATGGCTTTTCCAAATGCATGATGGAATTCATGATCATCTAGTGTTCTAAACATCATAAGGTAACTCTAGATCCTTTTTAAGTCATCCAAATCCATGGTATATTGAAGATGATGGTTCTAGGGTTTTATGAAAATGTGGAGTTGATGGTTAATATAGGTTGCCCTAGCCTTGGGGAGCCTTAAACATGTATAATTTGGTTACAAATCACATTTAATATGTGTGTTGATCATGTTCATATGAATATGTTAACTTATGAAATTGGGGTTTTAACCTCTAGGTTGAAACCACACATGGTGAGTAGTTTTGGTGACTCTTAGGAGTTGTTATAATGATCAAATTTAGTTGAAATGCCTAAATATCTTGTTATGATAATAATTAGATACATGGCTATATTTTGGTTAAACTTAGATTCTTGAAAATCAAGTAGTTGGGTGGATGCACACCAAGTGCTCGATGAAACGTCTAGCATATGAAAACTAGTGAATTAAGAGAATAAGGAGCATGTGAAAGTTAACAATTATATGTGATGTTAACCAATTAATGAATTAAGTCAAGTGCATGCTCTATGTAAGAAATAGCTCCTGGTGAGCTAGGTGTATGAGTGAATACATGATGCCTTGGATATTGGGATAATTCCATATTGTGTATTCTAATAAACGAGTTTGACTCATCCTCAAGTTAGGTACAACAAAGAGGGAGCAAACGGGTCAAACGGATGCAAGGCGGATGCTATGGAAACATGAATGGATGCAAGGTAAGTTTTACTTACACCAATGTACTATAACATAGTTTAATTGTTGTAGATATTAGTCTTAAATCTTGAATGCGTGATAAAGATAAACCCCAAGGGGTAGAAGCTATTAATGGGTCACCTTATGTGCACTCAATACAAAACGTGGTTTATGACCTTAATCAAGACAATGTGTTATGACCAAATGGTGAAATCCATCAAACGGGTCATATGGTGAATTCATCATCATTTGAGTCCAACACTTGATGCTTGTTTTCCAAGCATTAAGATTCTTGAGGTTAAACGGATCAAATGGCAAGTTAATACCATTTGAGTTCCGAGGAATTAATGTGTATATTTAGAAAGCACGCAGGTAAATGCACTTGCGCGTGCACGCTTGATGCTAAGAATCATGGAGGATACGCACAAGGTATGAGGATGGGTCAACACCACCCGGTAAGTCCGTAGCTAATTAAACACCTTCGGGCGAAGCAACATGGGTACTAAAACTACCCACATGAAGTGTGGGTGCAAATCAAGTAAGTTTCTTTCCATAACTATGTCTAATGCGCGCAAACGCGCTTAGAATCAACTAAACAAGTGAAAACTTGAGAAAGGATGAAAATCTAAGTCCGGAAGGACTTAGAGGTTTTTAAACAAGTCAATGAGTCAAAAACATTGGAATTAGAACAAGAAGTTTCGCCACGAATGGCTAAATTGATAGATTTGACCATGAAGGGCATTTTGGGAATTTAAAAGGTTTCTAAATGGTGAATTTAAGAAACTAAATCATAACGAAACAAATCGGACAAACGCTTTGGTTAATCAAGTGTCTAATGACTTGAAAATTTAGACGGTAGGCATTTGGTATGGTCAAATAGAGCCTTGTTTGATGCAAGGCCTTAACGGGTCGATTCGGGTAAAAATCGACATAAATACCTAAGACTATGAACCGGGTCATAAAATCATGAACCGGCCATTAATATCAGTCTAACAGAGGGTTATATAGTCGGTAAGTCAATGCTTAGGCTTCGGGAATCATCAAATGCGGTTGCGACATGATTCCCATGCTTAAAAGTCACCAAACGAACATCAGAGGCTTCGCGCGGCCGCTCACAACGCCCAGCGAATTGATAAAATTGATCAGAAGCTTCGCGCGGCCGCGCGATAAAAGCGACCGGCCGCGCGCAGAGAACAGCCAGACAACGCGATCTTTAAAATTCAATATAAAATCGTAGAAAAATCGTTAGGAGGTGTTCTTTATATGCCTGGAAAGCTCTCGGAGCGTAGAACAACTCTTATTTGAAAGTCGAATTCAGATTTTGGGTTTTAAAAAGGGTAAAAGCTATCCGAACAGCTGCTGCGCAAAAGTTGCAGCAGTTTGTTCTCCTGATAAAGGGTCGTTTGGCCTGGTTCGTTCCGTTTCGACGTGTAACGACTATCATACTAGTTTAAATGAATCATTGATAACTCACTAACCATTCTTTGTGTAATGGTGCTAGGTAAACAAGGGATGGAAGTTCTGTAGCAAGGATCAAGTCGCGAAAAGAGCCGAACACACCCGATCACTCATCAAGCTTCCGCAATAGAATTCAAAGAACTCTCGTTAAAACTCAAAATAGTAGTCTATGTTTTAGCTATAAAAGTGTAAAAATTTGTGGGAATCAAATGTGTGTTTGATCTTAATGGTTTGAGTTTATAATAAATATCAAAGTTTTAATCGGGAGTGGTTTAAGTAAGCTTAAAACCCGTATGATTAGACGTTAATCACGTGATTACGGGTTAGGGTCTTACAAGTGGTATCAGAGCCATAGGTTTGAGGGATCCAAGTGTCGGGAAGGACACTTGGACTCAAACCGTGCGCTCAAAGTGTTGAAGGGTGTTCGGTTCGAGACTTGATCGAGGAATCCGGTAAGTAATACCTATAATGAACATCCGTTTTGACCGGAAATTGTTATAGGTAATCAATAGTGATATCGTGTAGATACACGCTATCTCAAAAGCTTGATAAGGAAATGGTTAGGTACTCTTGGGGCCTATCCAAAAGATTGATTCGGGCAACGAAAATCTCGTATAACAAGAATTCTAACATCACTATTGCAGTGATGCATACTAATACTGAAATGTCATGTTACTAATTAATTGAAATTATACATGTGACAGGGATGATAACATCTTATTTGATCGAGAGAGGATCAAATGATTCACCAAACGAGGTTGTAGAGGTTTATGGAGCACGGCTGATAGCATTGCTCACTAAGGACCAAGTCAAGTTACGACTCGGGCTAATGGATCAGTAACGAAAGGGAACACGGGAGCAAGTATCAAACAGGTACACGCTCAAAATCATAGTAGGTGCATTAGTATGCAATTATCACCTGAAGAGTAGTAATTGCACATGCAAGCAATAAGCAAAATGTGAAAGGTGCATAGTTCACAATAATGAACGATCAATGCACAAACTTAACTTGAACATCGAGACCGGGTTGGGGGTAATCATCCCAAACTAATGTTTAGGAAGGCGTTGTGATCATACCAATGAGTGTGATCACACAAACCTTATTAAATTGATAACACACCGCTTTTTCTTAATGAATAAAGGTAAAAACCTAACATTGAACAATTTATCAAGGAAAGGTTTTACCAAATAAAATAGGGGGCACAAGCATGAGCTGAAAATTTGCTTGCATAGGGTGTGATGCCTTAATTATAATAAGTCTGTGTGTACCATATGCGAATTACTTACCCTGGCCAGGTAAGTGTTAAACATATGATACCATGGATTTCTTATGATTAATACATATACAACCTATGTAACAAAGGCTTAGTAAGTGTGAGGTGCCGGGGGATTTTGGATGTAGTCCACTGTCTAACACGGCAGGGATGCGATCAATGCAAGACCTTGAGCGAGGCACCAGCTAGAACACGCTGGGCTAGCAAAGAGGACAACAAACTGGAGCGTTTGGACGTAGTCCACTGTCTAACACGGCAGGGATGCGAACCATGCAAGACCTTGAGCGAGGCACCAGCTAGAACACGCTGGGCTAGCAAAGAGGACAACAAACTGGAGCGTTTGGACGTAGTCCACTGTCTAACACGGCAGGGATGCGAACCATGCAAGACCTTGAGCGAGGCACCAGCTTATATGTTGGGCTAGCAAAACGGTATGCAAGACCTTGAGCGAGGCACCAGCTTATACGCTGGGCTAGCAAAACGGGCAATATACGATACGAGTTATCCTGGGTTGATACAAAGATCGACTTGAACCTTAATCAAGGTCTAGTCATAAATAGATTCAGTTCGGAAATAAACTTAAACCTTAATCAAGGTTGAGTCATAAACCGATTTAGCTTGAAAACAGACTTGGACCTTAATCAAGGTTAAGTCATAACTAAACTCGGACTTTTATAGAAGGTTAAATTCGTAAAGAGGGACTTGAACCTTAATCAAGGGTTGAGTCATAATCACATTCGGGTAAGTCATGAATCTTGGGATTAATGACCTAAAACAGCGGATTGGGGTCATGATAGATCAGTAAATCATTCAACCCTTGGGTTAAGGATGAAAAAGTGTAAACCACAATAACATTAGATTGTATTGTTGGTACAATCTAATACAAATCATAATAACGGTTGGATTGTATAGTTATTACAATCTGATGCAAACCGTGATAACATGAGATTAGTCGATACAATACGTAGTAATGACCAATCTACACCGTGTTTTATGAAAAGAAAACCAATCTCAATTTATGTTGAGATCGGTAATCAGAAAAAGGACTTTTAGAAACTAAGCGTTCTAAATATATAAACGATTTGAAGTCTAAAACTCAAAAGTCTTTGAACGAGTCGGTTGGGGCAATGACCACCAATCGAGTTAGCAAAACGGGAACTTGGGTGAACCAAATAAATGGCAAATTCTTAAAATAGAATTAGTCTAAGAAAGGAAAGTGTTAATGTAAATCAAGGTTTGTTTATAACATTTTAGCAAACCAAAAAGAAACAAGGGTTGGATTCGGGGATGAATCCAAGAAGCTAGAAAACAGCTGTGTTAAAAAGCCGGGTTAGTCTTGTAAACCAAGGCAAATTACTTGTTAGAAATAGACGCATAGACATGTATGCATATGCATGTTACAATCGAGTATTGCAGTAGACACCCTAAGGTGCATGATAGAATGGCCCCTTAAACCATTACATCATTCGGGATAATAGTAGACGGGGATAGTCTACAGGTCTAGGGAAGACCTATGAAGAACATAAGTAGCTAAAATGTCGGGTAGGGGGTAAGTATGTAGATATTGCCCCTAGTTAACCGAAATAATAGGATGACTCAAGTCGTATTATGAAAGCTAAGGCTTCCATATATTAAAAGTTAGAAAGCCGAGTAAAGGGATACAAACAATAAGTATATAGTACTACTCGTTAGACTATAGAATGTCAAGGGATTGAGCGGTGCTCGGAATTGATTAGAGACACTAAGGTTCTTTGGTGTAACCAAAGCAACAACATAAGAAAGGTTTCGAGGACGAAACCTCCTTAAGGGGGGTAGACTTGTAACACCCCAAAACCATTCGTTCGCCTAACTACGTCATTAGGCGTGATTAGCAAAATATTAACACGAGACTTAGAGATTAGAAGATGGGTTACATTCTAATATGGAAATAACCTAGTTAATAATATTATGTTTATGTAACACCCCGAAAACCCGTTTCGTTTAATTACGCTAATAGGTGGGATCAATATATACACAATATTGAGCCCATTATCAAAAAGGAATATTTTGCGGATAATAAAACGAGACATTGACAAGTCCCGTAAATTGCAAACACACGTGGGAATATTGTGAGAACTAACTTAATTAGTAAAGATTACATACTTGTACTAAACCGGAGGGGCCGAACTTGACAACTGGGCAAAGTTGGAATAAAATGGGGGTTAAGAATGAAAATGTGTGATAACACACACACAAATTCGTTCTTCACACCATCAAAAACACACACACATGAACCTCCACCAATTCAGCCCCAAATCATGCCAAAATCGATGGCTTTTCCAAATGCATGATGGAATTCATGATCATCTAGTGTTCTAAACATCATAAGGTAACTCTAGATCCTTTTTAAGTCATCCAAATCCATGGTATATTGAAGATGATGGTTCTAGGGTTTTATGAAAATGTGGAGTTGATGGTTAATATAGGTTGCCCTAGCCTTGGGGAGCCTTAAACATGTATAATTTGGTTACAAATCACATTTAATATGTGTGTTGATCATGTTCATATGAATATGTTAACTTATGAAATTGGGGTTTTAACCTCTAGGTTGAAACCACACATGGTGAGTAGTTTTGGTGACTCTTAGGAGTTGTTATAATGATCAAATTTAGTTGAAATGCCTAAATATCTTGTTATGATAATAATTAGATACATGGCTATATTTTGGTTAAACTTAGATTCTTGAAAATCAAGTAGTTGGGTGGATGCACACCAAGTGCTCGATGAAACGTCTAGCATATGAAAACTAGTGAATTAAGAGAATAAGGAGCATGTGAAAGTTAACAATTATATGTGATGTTAACCAATTAATGAATTAAGTCAAGTGCATGCTCTATGTAAGAAATAGCTCCTGGTGAGCTAGGTGTATGAGTGAATACATGATGCCTTGGATATTGGGATAATTCCATATTGTGTATTCTAATAAACGAGTTTGACTCATCCTCAAGTTAGGTACAACAAAGAGGGAGCAAACGGGTCAAACGGATGCAAGGCGGATGCTATGGAAACATGAATGGATGCAAGGTAAGTTTTACTTACACCAATGTACTATAACATAGTTTAATTGTTGTAGATATTAGTCTTAAATCTTGAATGCGTGATAAAGATAAACCCCAAGGGGTAGAAGCTATTAATGGGTCACCTTATGTGCACTCAATACAAAACGTGGTTTATGACCTTAATCAAGACAATGTGTTATGACCAAATGGTGAAATCCATCAAACGGGTCATATGGTGAATTCATCATCATTTGAGTCCAACACTTGATGCTTGTTTTCCAAGCATTAAGATTCTTGAGGTTAAACGGATCAAATGGCAAGTTAATACCATTTGAGTTCCGAGGAATTAATGTGTATATTTAGAAAGCACGCAGGTAAATGCACTTGCGCGTGCACGCTTGATGCTAAGAATCATGGAGGATACGCACAAGGTATGAGGATGGGTCAACACCACCCGGTAAGTCCGTAGCTAATTAAACACCTTCGGGCGAAGCAACATGGGTACTAAAACTACCCACATGAAGTGTGGGTGCAAATCAAGTAAGTTTCTTTCCATAACTATGTCTAATGCGCGCAAACGCGCTTAGAATCAACTAAACAAGTGAAAACTTGAGAAAGGATGAAAATCTAAGTCCGGAAGGACTTAGAGGTTTTTAAACAAGTCAATGAGTCAAAAACATTGGAATTAGAACAAGAAGTTTCGCCACGAATGGCTAAATTGATAGATTTGACCATGAAGGGCATTTTGGGAATTTAAAAGGTTTCTAAATGGTGAATTTAAGAAACTAAATCATAACGAAACAAATCGGACAAACGCTTTGGTTAATCAAGTGTCTAATGACTTGAAAATTTAGACGGTAGGCATTTGGTATGGTCAAATAGAGCCTTGTTTGATGCAAGGCCTTAACGGGTCGATTCGGGTAAAAATCGACATAAATACCTAAGACTATGAACCGGGTCATAAAATCATGAACCGGCCATTAATATCAGTCTAACAGAGGGTTATATAGTCGGTAAGTCAATGCTTAGGCTTCGGGAATCATCAAATGCGGTTGCGACATGATTCCCATGCTTAAAAGTCACCAAACGAACATCAGAGGCTTCGCGCGGCCGCTCACAGGGACCGCGCGGCCGCTCACAACGCCCAGCGAATTGATAAAATTGATCAGAAGCTTCGCGCGGCCGCGCGATAAAAGCGACCGGCCGCGCGCAGAGAACAGCCAGACAACGCGATCTTTAAAATTCAATATAAAATCGTAGAAAAATCGTTAGGAGGTGTTCTTTATATGCCTGGAAAGCTCTCGGAGCGTAGAACAACTCTTATTTGAAAGTCGAATTCAGATTTTGGGTTTTAAAAAGGGTAAAAGCTATCCGAACAGCTGCTGCGCAAAAGTTGCAGCAGTTTGTTCTCCTGATAAAGGGTCGTTTGGCCTGGTTCGTTCCGTTTCGACGTGTAACGACTATCATACTAGTTTAAATGAATCATTGATAACTCACTAACCATTCTTTGTGTAATGGTGCTAGGTAAACAAGGGATGGAAGTTCTGTAGCAAGGATCAAGTCGCGAAAAGAGCCGAACACACCCGATCACTCATCAAGCTTCCGCAATAGAATTCAAAGAACTCTCGTTAAAACTCAAAATAGTAGTCTATGTTTTAGCTATAAAAGTGTAAAAATTTGTGGGAATCAAATGTGTGTTTGATCTTAATGGTTTGAGTTTATAATAAATATCAAAGTTTTAATCGGGAGTGGTTTAAGTAAGCTTAAAACCCGTATGATTAGACGTTAATCACGTGATTACGGGTTAGGGTCTTACAACTTACCACCATAATCAGGTCCTAATCGGAATTATAAACGGAATCCAGATCCCATAACTACTGTAACCGCCACTGTATAAAGAATATAGCAGTATTGCTCTGCAACTTGAGAACTCGGAAGAATAGCAGCAGGACTTGCCGCCTGCGATGCCATCTGTACAACACATTCAACAAACAAATAGCCCTCCTCTAGTGTAGCAACTGTTGTTGCTGCTCGTTCTCATCTTTATTGGTTGCAGAGTATGAAAGAAAGCTGTTATGGCAATCTGTACCTAGAAATAAGAACACAACATATTATTTGGCCACTTTTGAAAAATCATGAACATGGTACTAAGTGATATCTGCAATCTCAATCATGCTAAAATAGATGCAAGCATTTCTACATTGTATTCTAGAATAAGTATAAAAACACTACCAAAGTCAATTTCCTCTGCAAATAGAATCATTTTAATTCAATGTATAATAGAAACAGATCAACATATAGAGTGCAAACACTTGTCGCAGTTGAGTGTTGCTTTTCATATGGGTGTTTTTCATAAGACTACAGTGGAATGGGTTTGGAGTAATGGTTGGTGTTCGCATATTTTTGTAAGCGCAAATACAAATACTAATAAACAATTAATAATATCATTATGATTGAAAAGAAATGCTATATTAACTGAACAGGACAATTCAATATTAAAATAAATAATACATTCATAGATAGTGTGTTTGGCTTGTTTACCTTGGGGTGCCAAGTCTATTTTGGAGTAAATATAGAGACTTCATCTAATATGTAGCAAGATTGCCCGGTATTCACAAATTAGAATTTGATCAACAGTATGAAGCCAATCTTCTTGTATCTGTATACAATTTTTTATGAAAGTTGAATTTATAGCATATGTGCTTAATTAGTGAACCATAAAAGCGTTGAGTGCATATAGGAAGAACAATTTGCTAAGAGTCACAGTTATTGAACATGCATTTTCTTCCAATAAGACATGTAAAATCATTACATTTCACAATGGGTTTAACCAGAATTCGGTATCTAGTGTGTGTGCGCAATAATTTGATCAAAGATGATCGGCGGCCATGTCTTAACCCTACCATCACTTAATCCAAAACTCAATACTTGCCAATTGGTCAATCCGACCCACTCGCCAAAATATCACACGTTTTACATTCAATACCTACCCCAATGGTCCTCCCTTTGCAATTGATATTCGTCCATTGATATTCGTCCATGGAATATTATTGTGAATGACAAAGCGTTTAACCTGCTATCACTAACTGCTTTGATCAAATTAATAATATAACAACTAAAAAATAAAGACGTAGAAAACAAACCAGTTACAATGACATCATGGCGCCTCTGGTGACCAACAATAGGAACACACAACATGTGTACATATGTGGAGAATTTGTAGAAGATAATGATCAACCGGCACACAATCAAACAACAACTGATCATCACAAAAAGACAACGAAAGAGCCCCAATCAGATTAGATGAGAGGCGACTTAGACGAAAACCAACTTAACCGCGATTAATGGAGAAAATCGACATAAGAAATAACATCAAATATGTCGGCCGAATCATTCACCATGAATCATATATTTGGACCCATTATTACTTAAAAGTTATATACAGTCCAGTCATACATATTTTTAGATTTTTTTCTCTATATATTACCGTTTGAATTACGCTAGTTTTGCCTCTATTAGATGTGTAATGGATTTTGTGTTTATTTATCTTCACTTCAGAGTCTCTGAATTACGCTACCAATCTCAACTCAATTACGCTACCAATCTCAACTCAATACTTAGTACTTCATCCAAAACTCAATGTCTTAACCCTACCAATCTCAACTCAATGTATCAATCCACATATGACAAAGAACTTAATAGTACAATGAATTATAAAGGAGGCCACATAATGAAATATGGTATGAACTCAAATTCTAAATTAAACCTGGTCAATATGTCTACATGATCATACTTTTGCAACCTGCAATGGTCTATTTCAGATTTGATTTGAAGAAACCTATAAAGGTAATTGTTTATAAACTCCTTCACAAGGACTAAATGTCAACTAATACCCTCAAAACTACATCTTGTAATACTCTTAATAATACAAACAATCAGATATAATAACTGTGCTATCTAAAGAATGACAGCATATGCCATTGGCATTTAATCAAACAGATGGTATGCACGAAAACAACCATTAACCCTGAGTACCTTTAATTTTGAGTTAGAGAAGGAGAAAGAAAGAAACTTCAACCAAACAACTCGTTATCATTGTCATCATCATCTTCGCTGGCCAACACCACCTCATCACCGATAGTCCCCTGATATGAATCTCAATCCTCTCTGTCTCTGTCTCTGTCTCTCTCTCTCGGGCAAGTGGAAGGCAGCAGTATAAAGCATTATATAAAGAGGGTTATGGGGGGAGTAGCAGACGATATGTATTCAATCATATTCAATAATAATAATAATAATAATAATAATAATAATAATAATACCTCATACCTCAGAGCATAATCGAGGTCCATACAGTCCCACCTTAGCCCAAATCCACCACATTGTATGATTGGGCATAATTCCACCTCATAAACAAAAGAAAAGCTAGATTAATGAAAGGATGAATGAATAACCTGATAAATTAGGTGACGTGAGTGAAGGATGAGGGAGAAAGGGATTGTGAATAAAAGATTATTAGGGTTTGAGGGTGATAAAAAGAGGATTATATATGATGATTGGTAGGTTTAATGTGATTTAATAAAAAAAACGAAAAATAAAAAAAAACTTAAAATTTTCACCTCATTATGCCACGTGGCACATTTAAGGTGGGGTTGAGGCCACCATTGAACGCCACGTCAGCAAAAGGGCTTTGTTTTATATATATATATAGATATATTAGTCTCGGAACAAAGGAAATAAGAGAAGAGAAAGACGAACTTCCCTTTCCATTCCTTCTCCTCTCATCTTCTTTTCACTTATTTTCAATTTGGAAAGATGAAATTTACCAACCTCTCCCCCCCCCCCCCCCCCCCCCCAATTCTTTTTAAAATAAAATATCTCGAACACAACCTTATTTTCTTTCCTTCCATTTCTTTTCAAAGACGAATCCACCCTAGGAAGTACCATATGTGCAACAAGTAACAATTAAAGTAATTTTAAACTTGGAAGATAAACAGGTGTTTCGTATAAAACATCCTAATTTTTCACTTTAGTTTTTAATTTATGTATGTTTTCGTTATAAACCAAAAAAAAAGAGATATGGTCATTTCCATTCATAGCGAATTAGCAATAGTTCCAATTTTGGTTTCGCTCATCTTTTAAATCGAAATCTTTATACATGCTGAACAATGTATAGACACGCGAGGTTTAATATAACGTAAGAAAGCAAGTTTCATTAATAAATTAATTACGAGACTAGACTAAACATGAAGAATAAAACAAAATACAGAATCTATAAATTTTAGAAGAATAATGCATATTACGATTCCTAATATATTTATTCTACTAAGCCCGATTCGGTTGATACCAAAACACCAAATGATATTTATATTATATTTTATTTATAGAGAAAACATAATACAAGAATATACATTCTAGCGTTACTTTCACGTGTTTAGGTTTAGTACAAAGCAAAACTATTTTGTAATTTACATTTTTCACATGTTTTTATATTATTTATGGGAAAATTACAGAAATCGTCATTTATGTTTACATCATTTTTAGTGGTTGTCCTTTAACTTTAAAATTGACGAGAATCATCCTTTTTGTTTAAAAACCTTGTTGCTTTGGTCCTTTAGCACTAACTGGGTTTATTTTTAACATTGACGGGGTCGCATGGACCCCACGTGAGGGCAAAACAGTCTTCTCACTTCTCTTTCTCTCTCAACTCTATTCACTCTTGTTCAACATATAGGATCACTTATTACCACCCTCTACCGTCATGGAATAAGTATAACGCTACCACAACTATGTCTTCATCTTCTCTGTCACCACCACCACTACCACCATCAACCAAACCTTCCGCATGTCACCACAACCAAACCGCCATCCATTACCGCCCCCAAACACCCATAACCAAAGCCCGTGACAGGGTCGGAATTAGAGATGGAGATACGAGATCAGAAAGAACGAAAGAACTTAAATGTAAAATTAGAGATGCATATAATAACCCAAACGTGTAAACCTGTTGCCACTAAATCTATGGATAGGGATGGTTTCACCACAAATCGGTTTGGGGGCTAGGGTTTGTTGAAGATTATGAGTTAAGGTTCTAGACGTGGATGAAGACGATGTTGATGGCGGTACGGTCAAGTGGGGGTGGTGCATTGGTTGACAACTTTCGTGGTTTCAGTATGATTTGGTGATGTTTGGTGATGGTAGGGGTACTGACCAGGATAGAAAATAACATGAGGTTGAGTCATATGCTTGATAAAGGTGGGCTTGTAAACTAAATTGAACTTGTGAAATTACTAGTCAAATTTATGCCCACCAAGTATTCGATAATTTGCTTAAATGAACTGAAATTAACAAGTTGTTGGGTGGAAATCACATTTAATAACTTGGATTATTGTATTGAACATATCGTGGAACTAGGATAATAAGTTCTAACGATAATGTGGTTTGCTTGATTAGGCGAATCAACTGGAGCCAAGGAAATCAAGAGCGAGACGGATACTCGCCAAAAAGGGAAGCTTTGAGGTACGTTGTATATATAAATTGATTACGTAGTTTATACATGTTCTTATCATTGAATTGTTGAGATGGGAAGAACTTGATTATACAACAACGACTAGAAGCTATAATGGAAATTCACAGGGCTAAGAGTAGTTATGCGTAGATAAAACTATGAAATGAATCGCCTAAGTAGACCTAAGGGTTGCGAGGGTGGGGATATCATTTGGAAAATCTTGCTACGGCTATACGCCATGGAAAAACTAGTAAAAACATGGTCATGGGAATAGTGGCCATCATTTTGACCTTGTAACGGGTTAAAATGGGGAATTCGTGCTCAATCGAGCAATAGGCATGTAAGACCAATGCATAGACGATTCCCAAAGTGGATTGTAGAGCCCGAGGCATTCCTATGTTAGAATCGCTCTTGACTAAGTCCTGAATGATGTATATAACTCTCTCCTACGCCTTGTACGGGCGAACACCAACATTGAGGATTTCGGCAAATCCTTGTCCGAATCCTTGAAGGAACTCACATTAGTCGGAAAAGACTAATGGGAAGGTCAAAACGGGTGCGGTGCGCTTGTTGGGTGTAGAACTCCTAGTTAGACTAAAGCCTAGTGGAACATGAGCCAAACGGGTCGATTTGGGTTAGATTTCTCAACCCGATTAACGACTCATAGAATGTGACAAGGACTTGGTAGAAATGATGAATCACCATTTAGAAACTTTGAATATTGAGCTAAATGGACAAACTTGACACACTAGGTGATAATACATCAAAACCCACATAGGATGGTGAAATATGGTTAAGGTAATGTTTTCGGTTTCAAATCAGAAGTTAATGGCTGTAACCTACGGTTATTGGCCGTACGCTACGGCCAAAGGAACAAAATCGAGCAGAACTTGTTGGCCGTAGGCAGCTGGCCGTAACCTACGGCGAAGAAACAACGGCCAGAACATGCTGGCCGTAGGCTACGGCGGGCATGTTCCCGGCCTCCTTTTATTCCTGTAACTTCGTATTTAACGCGTTTTTGAGCTAACCTTCTTGTGTTTTGTTATCATCTTAGGTTGAGGTGCAATAAGGAGCTTCCGGGGACGATCAAGCAACCGAACACACACGTTATTACATGTTTCGGCATTTTATTGGATTTCGGGCGAATCCATGAACTTGTTAGTTGTAGTAACTAGACTTTTAAGACTTCCGTTGTCATATCAAATATGTAACTAATATTTTGGGAATAGGAACTTGTTCCTCCTTTTGTGACTAATGTCTAAGATATATAACTTGGATTTTGTTAAGCAAAATTCCCAAACATGTTAAAAGGAAAATTTAACCCTATGTTAATTTAGTTGTTTCATTAGTCAAATGGGCATTTGGGTTAAGGTCTCACACAAAAATAAAAAACATTCTAACAAAAGAGTACATAAACTATTAGTAAAACTCAAACATTCAAATCAACTACATAAACTACAACAAACTATAAACATAACCTACTAACTAGAAACATTTGTTCTACAGTCTATCTGTGTCTTCTTGTTACAAGTTCTCTTGTTCTTCTTCCACTGACCATAACATAACCTAACATCCCTCATTTCAAGACATTTGTGCTCCATGTTTAAGGATTTCACAATCCATGAACCTTGAGATTTGTTGTTTTCAATGTCTAATATACCCAATCACATCTACCAAATTCGGGACTCATACCCTTACACACCACACGAAAGGTGACCTTGTCATTCGTATCAATAACTAATTGCCTCTTGTCAAACACATCATGGTTTTTAACAACTGTCTTGATAGCATCTTTACATCTAAAAGCTTGACCAAGATAAAAAGGTGGATCTCCAATTTGATCGTGATCAATCAAACTCTCAGAGTTATCAACATCAGAACTGGAACCTTTATTAGTCATCATAAGAATTGGATCATTGCATCTGTAATATTATCAATGCATAAGATTTTCATCATTATTATGGCATACCTAAACCCTAAATCAGTACATACATACCTAAACCCTAAATCAGTACATACATACCTAAACCCTAAATAATTACATTAATTGAAGTAGTACATACATAAATACATACATACCTAAACCCTAAATCAGAAAAGGCAGAAGAAGAACTTGAAGAAGATGATATCGTGCAGCTGTTGCAGATCACCTGCAGAAGACAATGTCGAGCATGTGGTTGCAAAAGAAGACCTGCAGAAGACGAGCTGCTGTCTAACCTAGGGTTTTTTTTAAATTTATTTGGGGCTGAAATACAGGTTTTAACGACCTTAGCTGAATCAGAAGGTAAATGGATAATTTTGCCCTTGACTTAACTGGGCTGAGATAACCCCGTTAAAAAATGGACTGTTTTGGCGCATTTCATCAAACTAATGGATTGTCAAGTCAAATAGTTTCATTTACTATTTTGAAAAATAATTAACTGATATGATGACCAAAGGGTTTTGTTGGTCAACTTGGACATGTGTAAAAGTTCTGTGGTGTAATTAATTCGTTTAATCCGTTTGGATATTAAAATTGTGTGTGTAAGGGGGGGGGGGAGGTTGAAATAATACATTGATCTTACAATTTTAATATCCATGTTACTTGATTTGTTTTTGAATATGTTGCATAAGATTTGTGCAGGTCAAAGGGTCCGGCCAACTTGTTGTCGTGTGATAAGTGTAAGAGATGGTAGCTACTAGGCTTTATGAATTTGCTATTGGGCTTATTGAATTAGATTAGGCAATGATCGATGTCGTTTGGTCAATCAAAAATATAAGAAAATAGTAGTATATGGAAGTTGAGTCGTCTCCACAGGGAATTGGTGGAAAATATAGTTTGTCAATTAACTAATAAGATTAAAGCCTAATTGTTTTGTATTAAATTGAATTTCAGAAAACGGATTGGAAAAAGTTGTAAACAACAATAATAAAGTAGTAATCCCCTCCAGATTTCCGGTTAATGATCCACTCTACTCTTGTTTAAATGATTGGATACTACATAGACGTAGCTTTGTTGGACGGTTCAAATCAAGTGATAACCGAACACAAGTTTTTAATAATAACCTGTACAATTCAATTACCAACCCACAAGTATCACTTACCCTCCCAATTATCAAACTACTCACGATGCAAGAAAACCGAATGTGAATGATAACAAGATAAGCAGTTGAAGACAAGTGACTCGTTTAAATGATAAAAACCACAAATATTCTTCAACTAAATGAAAAACAATCCATAAACCAAATCAAACAAGAGTTCAAGTTTCACAAATAAACAATACACCCGGAGGTGATTACAAAGATGTTTAGCCACTCATGGTAACAAGAAATAACTCAAAAGCATGAATAATAATATCGAACATGTTGATGCAAACCGAAAGTAAGGATGAATGATGATGAACAATGGTGTTTGTAGCTTCAAAAGTCTCCAAAAGATGTTTAATTTTCGTGCATAGTGGCTTAGGAGGCTGCTAGGATTGATAAAAATCATTTTATTAATGAAAAACAAACTTTCCTAATTTTGCTCTTCAGCCAGCCATAAGGTACTGATCAGAGGCGTAACTTACAGTTCAGTCAATCTATCAGCATTGCTTTATTCAGCAGTACCTTACAGATCAGCCCTGTAGCTTACTATCCTAACCCACGTGAAAAAGCTCCAAATGCCTTGTAATTCCTCAGTAAGCTACAGATGGAAGGCGTAGCTTATGCCTTGTTTCTTCAACTTCTTTCCAAAACATTTTTCCTTCAAATCCTTGCATCCAAACACCCTCCAATCTTGTTTTGCTTCATCCAAACACACTCTAATCTTCACTTCTTCATCATAAACATCCTTCAAACACCCTATTCTCTTCCACGAGCTCCCGAACACTCTCAATCTTTCAATTCTTCAACTTTGAACACCACAATTCACGTTTTTCGGCTCTAATTCCATCCGCTTAGCCATTTATCCTGAAACAATCAAAGCTAGCGTCGTTATCCCATTCATCACATATAATTACTATAAACACAACAAAAACACACAAAATGGGCTTATTATTGACATTCATTTACCCTCTCATCAGGCAATAGCTGGAATGGGCTCTAGTTTTGATGGGCCACTGCTGGGCTGATAAAGTGATGGGCTCATATGAGATTTTAGACCGACTATTGTGTCTGTTTTATAAATAAAAGGGAGGGGGGAGAGAGAGAGAGAGAGAGTCGATATATATTTTTTGGAGGACGAGATGATATTTTACATCTCTCTTCTATTACCTTCTCATGCAGATTATGGTTTCCTATTATTGTCTTCCGGTTCTTGTATTTAGATCTTTCTGTTTTGTATTCATAGAACAGACGAGTCTATATATGTCTAGATAGTCCTTGAGAGAGTTGTGTTCGTTTTGTTATTTGTTCTCTCATCTTCTTAAGTATATGGATGACGAGTCTGTATATGTCTAGATAGTCCTTGAGAGAGTTGTGTTCGTTTTGTTATTTGTTCTCTCATCTTCTTAAGTATATGGATTCATTTGATGATATCTTATCTTCAAGTGTTTGTCTTGTCTAGATAGAGTGTCGTTGTGCAGATCATTGTTATAACGATTCTCTTGATTTAGATTTGCTCTAAAACTTTGTAATATTATTAATTGATTTTATTTTATGGTTATTTAGTAAAGTTTTGATCGATTCTTGAATAGGTCCGGTGTTTCTCACAAAGCCCCACACCAATGCCAGCATAGACCCGGTTAAGACAATATAGTCTGGCTAGATATGGGGTGGCGGACATGCCAAGAGGCGAGTATGACCTAATTATCCCCATAAAAAAATTGAAGGAAAGTCACCGTTAAAAAAACTTATAACTCTTTTCATTAATAACCGAATCTCTATGTATACAGTTTGCATAAGAAAATCTTATTTATTTATAGTCAACGGAGGTGGGAAGGTTTACCCACATTAGTGGGGTTCCTGCCCGGGGTTCTCAGGTTCGAATCCTTGCTTCACCGAAAAAATAACCATTGGGTTTGAAAGGAGGAAACCCGTGTAGGGAGAGATTCGATCCTGGGTAGGGGTACTCTCAAAGGGACATCTTTAGCACTGAAACACTACTCTTCAAAAACAAAAACAAAAAGAAACTAAAATTGGTTAAAGTGTAAATTTATGGAAAGAAAAAGTAGATGAATTGATGATACACGAGTGAATATTCAACAAACCATGATGGTGAAATGTGATGGCAACACACACCTACAATGAGAAAATTCTTCTCTTGTGCCACACAAGGCTGGTCCTTTGGATTGAGCCTTTATTATTATACCCCCACAAACAATAAGCACATACATACGTAACCTTCTAGGTTTATGGTATCCCTATAGAATATAAGAAAACAAAAGGCCCACAACCAAGCATATGTTCCATTTTCCAGTTTTAAAATAGTTTTGAAGAAACACAATTAGAACATCTGATTAAGGATGCTAAACCGATGATTCCATAAGCTAAATCACTCGCTAAACACTTAGACTAAGGGGAGAAAGTAACGACATGAAAAAGATAAGTGAGGTAGGGAGGTGACTGCTAAGAATTGTTTCTTGTTAACAGACACAAAAATGGTGGATGATACTATGTGGTAGGTGTTAGCCGAATATCCAATTTAAGGAGAAGGAGCTCTCCTTAAATAGGGTCCACATGGACCTCCAACACTCACCCCTAACTTGAAATGAGTCAGGCCCAGCTAGGGAGTACCTCCACTAACCCAGTCCAAAAGTTAGTAAGAGACAAAGTGAATAATAAACCAATCACGAAAGACGAAATGATACTGCCTTCACTGACTGAGCGTGTCGGCCTGTGATAGGTGGTTGTCTGGAACACGAACACGTGGCATCCATGAGATGGTGACATGTGCTCCAGCATGTGATTGGCCGACTGCCCTTTTCCATTTGTACTATTGTCCCTTCTGACGCTGACCGTTAGTTGAGGCCGTTTGTGATGTGGCTGCATGTAAATTGATTGGTTGAGGCTCTTGGGCGTAGTACTTGTTGTCTCCTTAAGGGACGTGTGGCACATAAGGTGGCGTGCTAGTAAAACGGTCAATGGTGCTGGCATTCCGTGATTGGCCACATGCCCTTGTCATGTATACCTTTTGTCTCCTTATTATGGAAAGAGACGTTGGGTATCTCCAGCTGACCATTTCTGATTGGTCGGACGTGCGGCACCTTATGTGCCACACGTCCCTTAATCCTGATTGGCTCATACAAAATTGTCCTTTCGTACTGTTGTTTCCTTGTGCGCTAAGCTTTACTTGCACGCTATCCGCGTGCTCCCGCGCGGTCATTTTTCTTTCTTGTTAACTCTATTTGGGCCTTCCTGAGTATTGGCTTATCCCATCTTACGTACGGATTTAAACTCATATCTCTTCAAGTTACTTAATTCGTAACTCACTGTAAAAATCTCCCTTCTCCATTTGCAATTCACGTTTTTTCTTATAGTAAACTTACATCATTTTTCTTCATCGGTTGATAAATCTTTTCTCTTTAACCATACGTTCCAAAACACTTAAACTTTTTAATAAATAAATATTGATTTAAATTGCTCTTAGATAAAAGCTTTAATGCTAACTAAATTAATTTCCAATAAAAAAAATGCTAACTAAATCTTTAACAGAATATCAATAAATTAAAACAAAAAAAAAATCTTTTTTAACTGAACAGGTGGAGGCAAGCATGCTTGCGTTAAGCCGTTAACCTTACTGGGGTGTCCCCCTTGGTGTGTTTGCGAGACAACGGTTTTGTACCAGGACAGACGGTTTTGAGGGCGGAAACTAAAAAGGTCGCTAAACACGAAGCAACATGTTTGGAGAACCAACACGTGCTCCTGCCGTTTGCTTTCAACACATTTGTATCTCTGACCCCTGAGGCAATGCGTTTTCTAGAACGACTGCAGAAGGTGGTCCACAGTATCTTGCGGAGCTCTAAGAACCAAGATTTTGTATTTAGCATAATAGGTTTTCCAATTCAAAAGGGGATAGCAGCGTAGCTTGTTGCTCACTTACTCACTATCCAAATGTAACTTACCTAAATTTTAAATGAAAGATATTATTTAGTGAAAAAAATAATAACTAAAACAAAATATACACTCACAAAGAGTCAAATACATATATAGACAAAACATACTGACAATTTCAAAGCTGCTTATTTTCATATCAACAGACAATACAAAATGAGAACCCATGCAATGCCAGATGTATATAAAAATTTAAAAAAAATCAAGTATAATAAGTCATTATTATTATATAAACTATATATAACAAAACAAAACAAAAATAATAGCCACTGCATAAAATTTGCATAGGAAACCTTTGAATCAAAGTTGACCAAATTTTGTGAAGGGACTACCAATGGTTTACATAGTTGTAAACTTATGCAAAATATTGGGAAAAAAAAAACAGAATGTTTTGTGACATTCATAACATGAGGAAAACGGATCACGGGCCACGTCTCGTGGCGAAACAAAAACAACCCGAGGCTTGGTCTTCGGGTATCATCCCGCCACCTTTACTGGTATCTATCGCCTCTAACAATCTCACTACCTCATCCATCTCAGGTCTCTTGTCCGGATTTGCATCCCAACACTTTCTCAAAATGTTTGCAAATGAACTCGGGCAACATTTGGGAATTTCTGGCCGTAAATTCTGTAACAATATAATATAATTGTTAACGATTGCATGGAGATGGTAACGTACTAACGTGTCCGAGTTGTGTTTTTATCTAAAACGCGACAAAAAGTAAATGCTAAAAGGGCAAAAGGTAGAACAGGTGAAGATATTCTAACATTAAACACAACTAATGAGTTATGTGAACAACATTAAGGTTATAAGTATAAATATGACAAGATTAGTAAAGAATGACAAACCTGACGAACAACCGCTGAAGACACTTCGGCGAAACTTAGATCGGCGTAAGGCATGTCACAACAGTATACTTCCCATAAGCATATACCAAAACTATAGACGTCGCATTTACGGTTGTAAGGCTTTCCATCAAGAACCTACAAGATTCGAGTCTTTTATATCGTCTCACAGTACGGATAAAATAAAATAATAGTTTAAAGAAAAATGGGTCGAATATCACCCGAAGTGTATATTGCATAAACCCTTCAAATAACTTTTCGAAAAAACAGAGGTTACTATTGAAAATAATGTCATTCTGTAAAAAAACTTCAGGTGTAAGTCGAGCTACTTGACTCGGCTCGTTATAAGCTTGACTAGAAGTTGAGCTAAACACGCCACAAGTGTAGCTTAGTTTAGAGCTTGTTTGATAAATGGGGTCGAGCCCAAGCTTTATAACATAACTAAATAATATATATTAATACATATGGGCTCTGTTAATTTAAACAAATAGAGCTCAAGCTATGCGAGACGACGCTACCCATCTAGTTGCTTTGAAAAATGCAGAAGATATATCTAAATTAAATCATAAACATAAAATGTGAGCAAGGACTACATACCTCTGGTGCCATGTAACCAAGAGTTCCTGTTTCACCGGTCATGTCTCTCGGGTTTTGAGCTTCAACACGAGCAACTCCAAAATCAGCAATCTTTAGTGTTCTATTCAAATCTAAGAGCATGTTTTCAGTTTTAACATCACGGTGCACAATCTTCTTAGAGTGGAGGTAGCTTAAACTGCAAAAGTCAAGAAACGCCACAAAAACAAATATCGTTAAACACGATGCATAACAACTACTTTTTCAAAAAAAAAAAAAAAAAAGAAAAAAAGAAATTGAACTCACCCTCTAGAGAGATCTAAAGCAAGTTGAACAACAATCTTGAAAGACAGTTTCTTTCTACTATTCCTGATCAAATATTTCTTGAGGGTCCCACCAGGAAGATACTCCACTACAACACAACAAGCCCTAGACGGTAGAGAATTGTGACCCGGATTTGCGGAGCTGTTTGCTGGGATCTTGAGATCCGAGGTTCCCATTGAAGCTCCAACAAACTACAATTTCATAAGAGAAGATAAGAGTAAAGATAACACGCTTAGTCGCTTATGAAACCGTAGGCATAAAAACTAGAGGTGGCAATTTCAACCCATTTTCCTACAAATGGGTTAATCTGAGTTGTATCTCCAACGGGTCACAGCGAGGTTAAAAAAATTAATAAAAAAAACCTTAACTACACATGAAAACCGGTGAAAAGTTGCAGTTTTTTAAAATGCTTACAACCTCCCAAATAGCTTTAAATAATATTGTAATTATAATAATAATAAGTTTTAAAAAATCTTATATATAAATTTAGTATAAAGTTACAAAAAGATGGAGTAAAAAGTGGTGGCGGGTAGGCCTTACACATTTGGACCCATGTTACAAATTACTTATTGTGACCCAAAGACTAAATTGACATGTTACCTAACTTGCTCGGTTTGCAACCTATAGTACAAATAGCAACAAAGTTTAAAAGAACGGAAACGAGCCTCGAGGCGTTTTCCCTTCGCCTCATGAGGCGTAGGCCTCAAGGCGAACCGAGGTGTAAGCTCGGGGCGCAGTCAAAAAATAAATATGAAAATTATGTGTCTATAAAAAATAAAATACTTGACCTAGAAAAATCTAAAACATCAAAAACACACATCAAAAATAAAATAATTGACCCAAAAGTCTATAACACCAAAAAAAACATCAAAAACACCCTAAACCACCTGAGGCGCATTATGTACAATCTGAACCCCATGAGGCACGCCTCAGACTCGTTTTCTTAGAGTTTCGCCTCGAGGCGCACCTCGAGGCGTACGCCTCACCCGTTTTTTTAAACCATGAATAGCAACAAGCCTCAGATCATTGTAAAATTATTTAAATTTTAAAAGAGTTTAACTAAGTATTGTGATGTTAGTAGTTACTAGTTTATTGAAGCACTGACCTTAGTGACATTTGGATGATCAAGCTTATGCCACACAGCAACCTCTTGCCGAAAAGACGTACGAAGATTTGCAGTCTCAGCAGCAGTGGCAAGACCGTCCTCTCCCCAATCCAATACCTTCACTGTAAGTTTTCAAAACACATATATAAGGGGTGACTTTTCGAGCCGAACTAAAATTACCAAATTATCCCTAATTTAAAAAATGATCTAATATCAAGTATCAAATCTCGAAGTCGTAATAATCACTTAGTAAATGGCATGCACATCCAAAATCCAAACACCCTCGTGATCATAAACAAATCCCTATAATAGCTGGATTTGAATGTTTCAAAATAGCATACAACAACTTAACATCTTTTACAACCTGAATTTCCTGAACAATGTAATAAGAAACCGACACAAAACAAGAATCGGATGATACAATATGATGTTAATTGCAAGAACCTCATAAACACATTTACAAGACGCTTTCCAACTACATACGGACAACACTCCGTCTGTTTTAAACACGCCTTTGTATATATATAATCAAATAATTGTACATAACATGGTTAAATCCTATAAAAACACAACTTTTATTGCCGAAAACCATCCAATAATATAATTCCTTACTCATAATCATTCTTAACCAAACAAATACAAATTTGACAATAACTATATATAGAAAGCAATCCATTCCTACCTAATCCATGTAAACAAAATAAACAACAACATAATCATCTCCCTATAACAAGCCTAACAAATAAATCAAAACCAATAAAAATTCAATCTATATAATCCCAAACAACAATTAATCCAAAAAAAAACAAAATATTAATATTTTTAATTAAAAAAAATTACCTGCAACATCTTGACCATCATAAACACCTTTATAAACAGTACCATAAGTACCATGAGCAATAACAATCCTAATATCCAATTTTGCCAAATCAATTTCCCACTCTTCTTTTTTACCATTTCCTTCTTTATCCTTATTATTATTAATATTATTAATATTATTATCTCTTGACCAGACCCTACTCAAATGTTTATCCAACTGCACATCCCAGCTCTTGAAATCAATCTTATCTGCCCTCAAAAATGAATCTTTATTACTAATATTACCCAAATCCTTTGACTTTGACCCTAACCCACTCAGTTGACCATTTTTTGGAGATGATCCAAGGCTCCTTGATTCTGATCTTTTTATATCACTTTCAGTTTCCTCTCTATATTTCTTCAAATCCATTTTTTTTATTTTATAAAAAAAAAACAAGATTTAAAAGAAACCTTTCAAAACAATAAAAAAAAAGTTAAAAACTTTTTTTTTTTCAAGATTTTTTTTAAAAACAAAAATTTAATAATAAAACCTCAAGAATTTCAAGAAAAAGGAACTAGAAGTAGAATTAGAGCAAACCCAGATGGAAAAAGGAATAATTTTTAATTTTAAAATTTTTTAAAGATTTTTAAAGATGGGAAGACAATATAAATAGAATTAAAATGTTAGTGAAGGAAATATTAATATTAATTATATGATAAGAAAAATAAAACCCATAAAAAAGAAAGGATTTTGATGGAAGAGATGAGAGAATTATGTGGTGGGAACGAAGAATCAGGGAAAAAAAGGGGAGAAAAATATAGAATGGCGGGTGGGTTCTAAAATAACTATTGTGATCTCACCTAAAATAATTATAACTAGATGGTTTCCCGCGCGTTGCGGCGGGGATGTTGGTAATCGGATTTGTTTATGAAGAAAGCTAATCCACTTTGAAAGTTTGCAAAATGTTACCTTAAAAGACAACATTTGTCCTTGTAACCGTTGGCTACACCGCCTTTATTCTGAGACCGACTCCCCATCACCGATGGTGGTGGTGATGATGGTTTTGTGTGATGTAGCGAAGGCTACAAGGGAGGCAAAGGTGAGCAAGACAAGTGTTAGTTTTGCCATTGTAGGTTGTTGTGTTGATTGGATGTGGTGGTGGTAGTTGGATATGTTATTAAAAGAAACATAAGGTGTACCTTATATTTATTTATATTCTAATATGTATGGTGACTTTGGGGTTTGCATGGAGATTCACACGTGGAGTAGTGTCAATAATAAGTATGTTTTTAGGAGTGTATAGGTGTGTGTGTATATATATATATATATATATATCATGAAATGGCTCCACTTATATGATTCTTTAATTTATTTGATTCTTAAAAATAGTGCAAATTATACCAATAAGTTGAGTCGGTGAAGAAATGTTAAACGTTGGTCAACGTAGCAGTCAACTTTGGATGGTAAAGAAGACAAAAGAAGCTGACCGTAGTTTAGTTAAGTATAACCAAACCCTAGTTAGTTACTATATAAAGAAGACAAAAAAAGCTGACCGTAGTTTAGTTAGGTATAACCAAACCCTAGTTAGTTACTATATAAAGAAGACAAAAGAAGCTGACCGTAGTTTAGTTAGCTATAACCAAACCATAGTTAGTTACTATTCATGGCCATTTTGTAACTATATTATTATAATAGTTTTATTAATGGGGATAATAATGAAATGCTGAAAATTCGGATTAAAATATTAAATAAAAATAATATATGACTCTTTCAGCTTTTACTTCCTCCAGAATTGACAGAAAATTCGCCTTTTGAACATTTAGGAAGTTATCACAGATTCACAGATCATGCGAAGTGTTTAAAAAACAAATGCTTCACGGGTTCTTGAAAATGTCAAACAATAATAATAATAATAATAATAGTGGTGGTAGTAGTGGTAGTAGTGGTAGTAGTGGTAGTAGTAGTAGTAGTAGTAGTAGTAAGAGTAAAGATCTTGTACAACGTATTTTTTGGTAAGAACTGTGAGAATTAAATGGGGTAAAAAAATTTTATTTTTTTTAGAATTTTTTTTTTCATATATTGTTAAACATGTATAATAATAATAATAATAATAATAATAATAAATACACATATCAGAGAGATGGTGTTTGGAAATATACATATTTTGTATTTTTATTATATTGTTATAACTTAAAAGTGCCTAACTTTATTTAAATATTATTAGTATATTATCTGCATTCTTAAATCTGATAATATTATCCTTTATAGGAGTTTTTGGTAAAAGTTCACAAAAAAGGAGTTTGTTGGTAAATAACTTATTATGTGTTTCAGAGTTTAATAATGGAAGGAAAGGAAAGGAAATACAAAGAAAATGAAATAATTTTGTGTTGTAAAATTTTATTAAAGAATGAAGTGGAAAAAATATAAAAGAAAATTCTTTCAAATAACATTCCTTTTAGGAAAGGGAAAAAAAATATAAAGTATATCATTTATCATTTTACTCTTTCATTTAACCTATAATAAAATCTTACAAAGGTATAATTGTAAAATTTAGGTTTCTTTTTTTTCTTCCTTTCAACTCAAGAACACATAAAATCTTTAGTTTTTTTTCTTTTCCTTTCAACCCAGGAACACGAAATAGAATTATATATTTTCCTTTCTTTTCTCTCCTAATATCCCGTTTCTCTCTTTTTATTTAGTAAACTCGGGAACACAACGTTAATGTTAACAACAATATAGATGAAAGATGAATGACAATAAAAGTCTATCAAAATGGATAGATTTTATCACGGTTAATAATTTAAAAGGTAGAAAGATTTAGCCGTTAAAAAAATAAATAATAATAATATGAATTTGGTTACACAAAATTGATTAAGGAATGGTCAACAATAAGATAATCATAATTTAATAAATGTGGAAAGTGGTTAAGCGGTTACTATGAGTTAATTAAATTGATAAAAGTGGTTAAGTGGTACCATATTTATTATTAAAGAAAGTATTCGTTTGTAAATTTCAAATCAAATACAAATTTGTAAGACATTTGTCTCTGAATGAGTAAACATTGAGTCTGAATGGTTTAGATATCTTACTGGTTCAGACCTCTTACTAGTTCAGCATTTACCCATTCGAAAGTTGCCAAGCAGCCCCTAACTTTTGGTTCAGTTTCACAGTTCCTCACTCTAGTTGACAGTCGTCATCGAAAAACACTTGGTCAATATAGAGTTTAATTCGATGTCGAGTTCATTTAGTTTGTTACATTGTCGCTTTTGAGTTATATTATACATTAAACAATTCCAAATCGATTTCAGTAATCATTAGAATTTTTTGAAGTTGGATTCAAATTTAGTTTGGATTAATAATAAAATTTTGTAGTATTTAAATCAAATTTCAAAATGTCGAATGCAATTTGAATTCGAAAATTTGAACCCAATTCGAATTCACTAATTGAATTCGAAGCTTTATAATTTTGGAGTGATTACTTTAATAGTTGACATTTATCCATATTATTGATTTCTTTTAGTTTCTATAATTAAATGAAATATTTTCCAAATGGGATTTGGAAATTAAAAAATGGGATGACAAGAATGTGGGTCGGCATGACATTGGAAGAACCGTCGCCAGGTAAAACGACATTTTGATCTACAAAAAACGACAATTCAAAAAGTTGTACACTGTGTGTACGTCAATACCCACCATTTGTGATTTGTGAATGTCAATTGCTTTTTTTAATATTCTTCAACTCTCCCTCAATCATCATCATTCTATTTATTATATAAAATATGAAACAAGTATTAAGCTCCTTTATGAAACTAGCATTAAGTTTATTTTTTTAAAGTAAACTAGTCTTAAGCTCCCCCATTTTGCATGGCGGTGAACGTAAAACCGCGTTATAGGACAGGAGCATAAAACCGTGCTAAATAGCAATCAAGCAACGATCAAAACCAGGAAAAAGTGTAAATCAAAAACACAAACTATTAGCACAAAGTGACTCTCATAACGTAAAACTTAGCGGGTTCATGGGTCATAAAACCATATTAAGTACTAAGCAAACAAATACCAAAACCGTGCAAAATCATAAAACAAACCGCATTAAAATGACAAAATACTAAAAGATAATTCAATAGAGTACAAGGAGTGTAAATAGAAAATCCATAAAGAAAACTAACAAGCCACTAAAAAATAAAAACTACAAGACAAAATAGTCACTATTCCTCCTAAGAGCATTCATAGTAGTTTCCCCATCCTCATTCCCTCATAACCAATCACAACCACATATTACACTAAAAATCTTTACAGTTTCTCTCTCCTCCACTCACAACTACTTTCAACAAATACTAAAAAATAAATACACCTTCCAGTTTTCCTCAAAAGATTCCCAAGTAACCCCAATTATACCGATCAACAGTAGATTCCCCATTTTTCTTCACTCACACCCACCCCCATATAATTTTGGGGACATACTCACATAAAATGAGGGAGCTACTATGAATGCTCTAATGTTTCAAAAATTAGTTTGAGTTAATAGCCAAAATCTTCCCTAATGTTTTGTCACTTTTGCCACTTCAGTCCAAAACCCAAACCTTTCACATTTGGGTCCTTCTGTTTTATTATTTTTTTGCTAAATTCGTCCCTGAAACTAACCCATTTAACTTATCTCGTTAACTTTGGGGGCATTTAGAGATTTTGTATTTAAAGGCTAAATAAATACAAGAAAAAAAAATAAAAAACAAAAACCTTTAAGGGAGAGAGAGAGGGCAGATATAAAGAGAGAGAAAGAGAGAGAGAGAGGAGAGGGAGAAAGAGAGAGAGAGAGCAGAGATAGAGAGAGAGAAAGAAAGAGAGAGGGGAGACAAGGAGCAGAGATAGAGACGGTTCTTGGGGGTTTTGGCTCAGTCGTGAGGTCAACGTTGACTGTAGTAGTGTGGTTGTGAAGGCCGATGGTGGTTGTTCGGACGGTAGTTGTTCGTGTGGTGGCGACGCCGATTCTTGGGGGGTTTTGGCTGGGTCGTGAGTTTTGGTGGCTATGGGGTCGGTCCGACAGGTTTTGGTGGCCTGATTGGATGGTGACGCAGGTGGTGGTGATTCCGACAGCTGTGGTGGTTTGGTATGGTTGTGGTTTGGGTGATGTCGGGTGGTGTGGTTTCAGGTAGGGTGTCGGTTGGTTACTCTCGGCTGCGTTTACGGTTATGAGTAGTGGCTCGGTTTGGGTTGGCTTTGGGTCAGATTAGGTTAACTCGGGTTGGGTGTTTGATGGATGTGATATGGTGGTGGTGGTGGTGGGTGTTCAGTGGTGGTTCACCTGTGCATCTGGTCGTCTTCTTCGTTGTTGTTCTTCGTTGATCAGATCTGAGGAAGAAGAGGGGTTTTAAAGGGTGGAACCCAAAAAGACAAAAATGCCCCCAAAGTTAACGAGATAAGTTAACTGGGTTAGTGTCAAGGACGAATTTAGCAAAAAATAATAAAACAGAAGGACCCAGATGTAAAAGGTTTGGGTTTTGGACTGAAGTGGCAAAAGTGATTAAACCTCAGGGACCATTTTGGCTATTAACTCAATTAGTTTTTTGTTATTCTTTAACGCTACAACGTGATATTCTTTGTTTACTTTTCTAAATAAAATTTTTTACGGATCGTTTTATGCATTCCGAATATACGTTTGAAGCATACCTATTCGCATCACCCTGACATTTTTTTATCAACGGTTTCATTTTTAGAATCTAGCCCCTTTACACACTTAACCACATCAATGTCACCGTCACAATGCACGTCTCTGTAGTGATTCAAACTTACAACTTTTTTAGCGGTTTAGCATGCTTCAACGCACACGGGCATGTTGCCAGGTTTTGGAATATAAATATGTAATGAGATATTATATGCGGACCACCAAAATCACCATAAATATTAGGGCTGTTTAAATCGCTCATTGCTCGTTTGAAAAATGCTCGCTCGATCATCCGCTTGGTTATAAATGAGCCTATCGGCTCGGTTTGTAAACAAGCCAAGCACGAGCAAATGTCCGCTCGGCTCGGTTCGGCTAGAATAAATTATTATTTATGTATTATATATATAATTCTATATATACCCACAAATCATAATATTACTTATAGCTTTATACATAACATTTGGCCCAATATATGCAAATAAAATATGACTAACCTGCTTTATCAAATAAAAATTTAACACTAAGTTTAATAGTAAAACCCTAAGTCGTAACGTGACAGCCTTGACTTCTTTATGTTATTAGTCGTTCGTCGCTAATCGTTGCTTGATATCACCCTATGCCACAATGCGACGATTTTTTTGTAGCATGCTCATTGCCTCACCAGCCTCATTCTCGGACACTCGGACATCAATATTTGTGTCCTCATCGGACAATTCGACCTTAGCTGTAACTCGACAACGAAAACATTAAAGAACACATCCCAAATTCATGGTTGTCTGATTACGTGTGGTTTTAGCAAATTTTAAAGGATGAACCAATGGTGTTAAAACTCGGTGTTCTAAAACCAAAGAAAACCAAGGTTTTGCCAAAAAACTATCAGAGTTTTAAATTTATAAATAAAATGATAGCTGCTAAATGATCTAAAACCCGCACAATAGGCAAGCGTACCTATCGAGCGTAGTATAAAAAGAGCAAGTACCGAGTATCGAATCCAAAGACACGACTTTCATTACTCAGTATTAAGTTACTTTTAAAGAAAAAGTTTAAAATAATGAAAGATAGAAAAGTAGCCGAGATAACCAATGACCAAATGAAAGTGTTGCTTCGGTGTCCGACTTGCCTTGGTATGGAATAATAGTAAATGCTGGCAGAGTGATGTGTTACAAAGCTATGCATAGCCACTATAACCTTGTAACGATTTGTGTTCCCAGTTAGTATTGTGAGGGTCTCCCTACCCCGGTAAGCTCACTTCTCAATTGTGAGGGGCGGATCACCCAAGATTGTGCGCGCCCAACCCCGAAAAACACGCCTCCCATTGTTGCGATATTGACATCCTACTATTCTTAATATTTTGTGAATACCTTGCCAACGGCCGGAGCGGCTAACAAGATACCCACTTGGCATAGGTAAAGGGGACGCAGTAACCTACTAACGCCTAACCTTTACTTGAAATAATAATCTTTCAAAAGTGATTGGCCTATTACTAATTGTGCGGCGATATAGTAATAGAAGCAGATATAGACCGTTTACTTCTAACACGGGTTCACCAATCCTTGGTTTGCGCCAAAGCTAACACATAGACCATGAAGCTAAGTCGCTCAACCAAGTCTTGGCTTATCACCAGGACCAAGTATAAAAACCGTACCGAGCCTAAGTTAGATTTTGATAGCTGAAAATCAACCACAAAGTATGAATATTTCCAAACACAAATGGGCTAATCACTTCACGTGGAGTTAGGTTAGCTTACAAGTGCGCACATTTTTACACGCCACGGATACACTCATAAGTCCCTCCACTTTCTACCAAAACACCCACAAAACCAAATACTAAGTTGATTAATTAATTAATTCATCAAACAAAGATAGAATAGTAGAAATTCCCGACACAAAACATCAATCAAACTAAAGATAAACTATATAAATCTATACCAAGTAGTCTTCACCCTTGCAACACATTATGAATCCTAGCCAAACAATGGCATTACAACAACCTCACTAATCGTGGTGAGGGTTTATGGTGGATTGGGAGAATTTTTTTGGTGATAGATGGTGTTTCTCTCAAGGCTCACTTGGGCGAAGTGTTTATGGAGTGATCCCAAACTCCAAAGGTCACTTGCAACACCAGGGCCGGCTCAATCAGTTCGGAGGCCTAAAGCGAAATAAAAATTCGGGGCCCTTTTACAAATTCTTTTTTTATTTGTATTTAGTATGGAAGCTACTATGAATAAACATATATAGCACCTAACAATTTATAAACTTGGTGGTTTTCTGAGTTGTCAAAAGTATTATAGTTTTGGGTTTATAGAAGCTAAAAACACAATGAAACCATGCATATTTCTTTGTTTAGTATTATATGATATGAAAAATATAAACTTTTGAGGTTTCTCATGAAAATCACTTAACCTAGATACGTTACAATTCACAAGTATTATATAGTTTAATTAAGTACGAGTTTGTACTCTAAGGGGGGACGGGGCGCCACCCGACTTGGTCACAGGTACCCCACTACCAGCACGGTAACACCACCGCCATCCATGCTGGTAGTGTTCCCGTGAACCGTTTGTTGGTTGTATCTAACAGGCTGGTAAACAATGATAATAATTGCAACGGTCGAATTTAAGTGTTTATTTTATTACTTTTTTGACCGTTTAAATTTATTTAATATGAAATAGTCACATTTTTTTGACAGTTATTCTCAAATGGTATAAAATTATGCACGGTTTATATAAAAAGCACAAACAAACAACTAGATTAACCAAACTACTTTAAAACACAAACAAAACAATTGGATCCAAGGAAATCCAAGAGTGTTTCGAAGGGTGAGAGGGGAACCTCAAAATCTAAAG
Source organism: Ambrosia artemisiifolia (assembly GCA_032199755.1). Taxonomy (NCBI): domain Eukaryota; kingdom Viridiplantae; phylum Streptophyta; class Magnoliopsida; order Asterales; family Asteraceae; genus Ambrosia; species Ambrosia artemisiifolia. The sequence goes on from CM063520.1 coordinate 53,438,126, forward strand.
TCGGGGGTTCTAGTAGTCGAGGTAGAGATTCGGGTTTGGATTCGAGCTCGGGTACGGTTGAAGCCTATATGCCCGTGATCAATTTTCCACAAAGCCAACCCCAACCACAACCGTTCTACCCACAATTCCAACAAACTCAACCCCAGCCACAGCCACAACCGTTTTACCAACAACCCAAAAGCCAACCCATTTTGTATCCACAATTTTTTACCCCGCCTCAAATAGCAACATCCCAACTAGAGGACTTCGAGCTCCACCTAGATGATGATGACGATGACGAGGAAGAAACTGTGCCAGTGACAGAGTTGCATGATCATGGAGATGAAGAATTAGGCGATGAAGTGTAGGAGATGCTTGGTGTAGAGGATCAAGTTGTAGAAGTTGATGCGGGGGAAAAAAGAAATCTGGGAAGCGAACAAAAGCTGTGAGTGCAATACAACACATGAGGTTGCTTTGGCAAAAGCTTGATGTTATGTGTCGGAGAACAGGGAGAAGAGTAACCAAAGAAGCAAAGGGATTTTTGAAGGGCGGTCCAAAAACATTACGCATAACTGTTGGGAGGATCCACCCGAACAGTTGATCAGATTACTTCTAAATGGACCGCCATGAACCCACAAATGAATGCGTTCAATGGCCTTCATCAACAAGCGGTAACGATTATGATATATTTAAGTTACAGTTTTATTTAATTCTATAATTTTTTCTAAAATATATTTTTACTTGCTTGAATACTGGAGCGCCTACGAAGGAGTGGATGTAGTGATCTTAACGTCATGCAAACGGCGTTGAAAGATTACATTAAAAGTCATCATTCTGGTTTTAATCATCAAGCGTCATGGGAGATCGTAAAAGATCATGACAAATGGAAAAAACAAATGTTGATGGGTGAAGAACCGTCCGATAGTCATTCCGACAAGAGACGGAAGTCTTCAGAAGGCGGCAACTATCAGGCGATTGCCTTTTCCACACCGGACGACTCCACCCCCACTAGCCACATGCCGGATCTCAATGAAGATACCAACCCAACGAGGCCCAAACGAAAAAGATAAGAAAGCCGCCGCCGCCGAGTCTTCAAGCAATTCATCCTGGGTTGACGAATTTGGGTCATACCGAGCGATGAAAGAAGACAAACTGAACCAGTTGGTCACCCTATAATCTCAACAAGACGAAAAAACAATGACGTTTTTAGAGGAACAACGCGAATTGTTGAGACAAAGGCAGTTTGACCGCGACTTGAATATGTATTCAAAACCGCACGACTACCTCAAAGGTAAATCTTTGGCCTTGGTTTTGAAATGTAAAGAATAAATAGCGACGAAATATGATTTGGAGCGTTATTGGGTTGAAGGCGACAAGGTGGATGAAGACGTTTGTATGTTTATTTTAATTGATGTTTCATGTAGTTTTTTTTTTTAATTTTAATGGAACGGTTTTATTTTTTAAGTTTTTTTACAAACGATTCTTTTAAATTAAACGGTCAATTTTTTAAAACGGTAATTAAAATAAAAAAGGAAAACTAAGAAATAAAGATTTCAGTTAAATGAATCAGTTAAGTGTTGCCTCCAAAAAAGTAATTCAGTGAAGTAAATTAGTTAAGTGATGTGACAGTGCATGAATCATTATCAAATTAAACACACCGCCACCAAATGATAATAATGATTATAGAAATTATACTTTAGTAGACCGGTAGGAATATGAGAGGCTCCTTGAATTTGTCATTCAAACTTTACTAAAATTATTATAATTTATCGAGACTGAATATATTGACAAAAGAATGCTTTGGGTTTTGCTTCAAGTTTGGGTTATTCCATATTTCTACATGCCCCAATTTACATAATACTCCCTCCGTCCCAATTTAAATGTCACATGTTTAAAAACACACATTTTAAGAAAATTTTTGTTTGTATGTGGTAAAATGACAATAATATCCTCAAAAGTGGTGATTGTGTTTTGTCTTTTATGGGCAAAACTGGAAAGTACATTTCTATTTTTGGAAAGGGACATTTAATTTGGGACAAACAAAAAAGGAAAGAAGGACATTTAAATTGGGATGGAGGGAGTACAACAAAGAATGATAAAAAAAATTAGCCGTGCCATCGACCATTGGGTTCGAACCAGACTGTTTCTGGAAACATGCGCCTCTTACCAATGGACATCAATTGTATACTTGTTATTAGGGGTGTTCAAAACCGGATATCCGAAAATTCGGATATCCGAAATTTTGAATATCCGATCGGATAGTGAATCGGATATCCGAGTATCCGATTTTATTATAATATATTTTATTTTATATGTTTTATATATAAATTTTCCTTATGTGCCAGTTTTCGTTTCTTTTCACTTATTGCTTCCCGAAACCTGCATTTATCTCATAGGAACGATTTAGCTCTGTTTTCTAAAGATAAAAGCACAAATTTGTGTAAAAAAGGAGGATAAATACACATGTAAAACATGTGTAAATCTCGGCACATCATTGTCCAAATTCCCCTCTGCTCTTTTCTCGCTCAAAAAATGCTCGCTCACTTTTCGGTTCGGTTGTAAACGAGCCGCTCAGCTGTTAGGTTTGTAAATGAGCCAAGCATGAGCAAATGTCTGTTCGATTCGACTCGGCTCATATCGTAGGGTATTGGTGATCGCCTCATATATTGTCCTCGTAATTCCCTAGGACATGCTCGCCAAACGAAATGAGTGCAATCAATGCGGTAGATCATGCCAGTAAGGTGATGTATTTCTTCGTGCCTCATACAAACATGCAATGTCATGACTTTTTGGTCTTCGTAAAAACTCAGCCCCGTATAACTGACTGAAGGGATTGCAAAAAAATTGTAAACATTCGCGTGACGTCCTCTCAAACATACATAAATACTCATCGTATTCATTTGGAGGATTACCGGTTGCGAGTTGTTTCACTGCTAAAGATACTTTTTGTATGAGCGTAAAACTCTTTCTAAACCGACCGTCCATGCCCTCTCTGAACCATTCGAAGTTTGCTTCCACATCTGCTACAATTTTTAGAAATAGAAGTCTCGACATGCGATACCTTAGTTTAAATTGTGCCTCGATGTATTTTGGCTCGCTTGGCAAGGTACATGAAAAAATTCAAGGCTACTATCGGTTGAGTTTAAAATCGGTGCACTTCGAGCGGGGGAATGCAAATTTGATCTTCTTCAACGTCACCCAATTTTTTAAAAGTGTGGAGGAAAATATGAGAGAACTTGTGTTTTTTGATCTTAAACCGTGGAATTTTTTTTATATAATACACGTTTTGAAACGGTCGAATGGAAAATAACGGTCAAAAAATATGATCGTTGCAATTAAAAACATAATATTTTAATACTCAAGAATTTGACCATTGCATTTAGTACAGCGCTTACCGTCCGTTAGATAGAACCAGCAAAAGGTCCACGGGACCCTTACCAACACTACTAGCAGCGGTGTTACCGTGCTGGTAATGGAGTACCCATGATCAAATCTGGTGGTGCCCCGTCCCCCCTTATGTGCATTATGGCAATGAAGGTGAAGACTTGTCCACCCCGATGGTGGGAGTTCGATCCCGAGCCGACCCGGTATTCATCCGACCGTTACTCCGGCGAGGTCACTCGTGTGGAGGCTAACAGTTTCTGGGCGGAAGCCATTAATAGCACACACAACTACCAGTTTCTGGAGGTCACTCGTGTAGGGTCAAGGCCTATCAATTAGGTGGGTGCGACCCATTCCGTTTAAAAGAAAGTCACCTTCTAAAAAAATAGCGTTTGTTAAAACGAGGTTGACATGCAATAAAACGAAACATGCGTCATGACATAAATACGGAGTGGGGTTGGTGGGTAAGGAATTCTTTGCTTTTAAAATTCAACTACCATTTTAACAACATCCAAAGCAATAACAAACACATCTAATCAGGGCTTTCCCTATTTCATTTGGGCTAAGTTTGTATCTATTACGGATAGAACGAGTCATATTTATATTTATATCTTGGTAAAGATTGAAACGGGTCAAACATAATGGGGTGAATGTTTCTTCAAAGTCGAACCAACCTACTTTTGACCCGCATCGAAAACCACCTGTTTTAACCCGTTACGGCCCATCCATTTTTTCACCTCTACACATGAGCAGTAAAATAAAAGGTGCACTTGATTTAAGACATTGTTATGATTGTACTCTACATTTTACATTTATAAAACTGAATTTGATATTAACTCGCGCCTGGCAAAGGTATGTTACGGCTACATGGGCGGTATTTGCACCTCAACATTATGCAGCCTGTCCAAACATATTCGTTTGTTTCATTAGTTAAAACCTCTAATAAGCATGTCTTTTGCAAAAATGGATACTGAGTTTTCTTTCATCTCACATCGGAAAAAAGTAGATAAAACAGATATTGATATAAATAGAGATGTATACCAGGTTGTATCCAACACGAGCGTGAAAATCGTGTCAGATGCGAGTTTGCACGTGTTGACACGAATACGACCCGTTTAACCTGATGTTTTTATTTTATTTTACACCTTTTAAGTTTTTTTTAATTCATAAAATACTCAATTGGTGACATGATACACATAGAAAAAACATAAGTACAAAATTAAACGGGTTTTACAAGTCAATCGTGAACTCACCAGGTTGACACAATGATGACCCGTTTAGCTAATCTCACACCGCAGGTTTGACCCAAACCAGTGAATTTCATGTTAGGTACATGTCATTTCATAAATTGATACCCATAGATCAAATGGGCCAGTCCATACCAAAAATGATTTTTTTTAAAACCCGAACTTGTTTTGACCCATTATCAATCCGTCAATTTTGTCATCTCTAGTGATGACACACGCACAATGGGTGCATGCTTAAAACCTGATATAACCTAGTCCGGTCCGGTCACTGTGTCAAAAAATCGGATATTCTGAACAATGAACATAATAATTTTGAACTGCCTAACCTTGACATTGAAGAGAACACTGTTATCAGAAACCTGTTGGCCAAGAGCGACTTGAAGCCCGCTAACAATGCCAGAGGATGGTGCCTTGATCACGTGCTATTTAATAAAAAGTGACATAAATTTGGGAAATATGAGTAACGGATCCAAAAAGAACTATTAACGACTTGTATGAGTATAATATAATTTCAAACCTCCATTTTCATAGCTTCCATAACTAACATAGGTTGACCTTCTTCAACTTTCATTCCATCTTTGACCAAAATCTTAACCACCAGACCAGACATGGGGGCGGCAACTGTCCCAGGAGGATGAGATGCAGATTCACGCGTTCGGTGATCATGGGTTTCAAGGTTATCCAACAAATCAAGCCCTACCTTTTGCTTAAAGTGATGATGGTCTGAACCATGCCATATGTGAAAGTGTTCAGTCTGATCCTGCAAGTTGTAACAAGAAAATATTGTCTTACTTGGTTATTTTCATTTTTTACTATCTTTCTATTAATACAAACCACTCAGCATTACAATATCACATAGTCGTTTCGTGTCTCGTAAAAATGTTTGTAAAGGCCAAGGTGAAAATAAATAAGAATAAAATGCAGCAAAGTGACTCATAGTGCAGCTCTGCTGAGCCAAATTTTGTGGACCAAAATCAGTATTGAAACGTCATATACATAATTTATAGGAAGAATTAAAGGTGGCAATGTAGACCCATTTACTAACTAAAGGTACACTCCAATGGGTCAAAACAGTTAAAATAAGAAGAAAAAAATAGCTAAAGAAGAAACAGGGCAAACAGGCCAAACACTTCGAAGGTTGCACAAGCTGTATTTTTAGTGCTGAAAACCTCCAAAATCGTGTTATCGAAAATAATAGAGTATTATTGAAATAACATAGCTTTTTTTTTATCATCTTTGACACACTACTTATTTAAAAGAAGATTCAAGATCTATGGCCAACATGCGTTCCGTGCCAGCCAGACCCAACCTGTTTTGACCTGTTGGGAAAATTAGGATCAGTAGGGTTTGGCCGGCCTTAGCTCTCAAATGGGCCCATATAGTTAACTTGTTGATTAAGGTATTAACCCTAATTTGTGTTAGAAAATAAAATAATATACATCTTTTTCTCTTTTAGGGCCCATAACAAGTGGTCTCCTTTTTGACCGTTGGAACCCCTCACCAATGTATCTCCTATTTATTCAGTTTTTGTTTTCCTCTTTTGTAATCAACTCAATAACAACAATCAATATCAAAAACAATATTATTCTGTGATTCATATTTACAATATGGTATCAGAGCAGTGAATGTTCCTGACCTGCTCATCATCTACCGTGATTTATTAAGCCACCATGTCTTCCGACGGCGGCTTAACAGATGAAAACTATGCCGATCTTTCAACTCAGTTAGCCACCCTTCTTAATGGGATCCAAACCCAAAACCAAAGTACCCAACACAATCTATCCGACAGCCTCAAGATTAGCCTCAAACTTAACAACCAAAATTATGCTCTATGGGCTCGGATGATCCGAGTAGCCATAGGCAGAAAATCAAAAACGCTCCTTGGTCATTTGTCAGGGAATCAAACATCACCCAAACCGACCGAAAACGGGTATGAGCAATGGGAACACGACGACCTCGTAGTGTTCTCGTGGCTCATACAGAATATTGAACCAGCCATAGCAAGCAATCTTACCGACTTTCCTACCGTCAAATCTGTATGGGATGCACTCGCAACAACGTACAATAGCGGTGGGAAATCTGCGACCGCCACCAACAACACCACCGGAGACACCAGCGGCAGCGACGACAGCAACAACAATCAGAATATCGGATTAGGGGGCGGAGCAGGGGCTGTGGATGGAGGTACCGGGTTTGGGGAGAGATCCTCAAACCCCTCTTTCTCTATAAATCCTAATATCACACTTTCAAATAATTTTAGGGTTCTTGATGTAGAGGATGTTTATAATAAACAAGAAGGGACATATGGTTTGGTTGATGTGGAGTATGGTTTGTCTGCCAAACAAACCAAAAACCCTTATAACAATAGTGATGAAAAAACAAACCAAACAAACCTTTTTTATAATACTAAAAGGCAAAGTGGTGTGGCCTTTAATAAACCACAAACAAAGAATAAAGGCCTCGTAGCTTTTTATAAACCCCAAAAAAGGAATAAAACCTTTTATAAATCCTCTTTCATTTATAAAATGAAAAACCGTAAGGGTGTATTTTTTTCTAAGAAGGTTTGCTTTAAAATTAAAAATAAAAGGAGAAAAAATAAAATCTTTGGTCAAGCGAATATGGCACATACCTATAATAATTTAGAACAATCTTGGATATTTGACTGTGGTGCTACTGACACCATGACTTATGATTTATCTGATATAACTTCAAAAAATAAACCTAGGATTAGTCACATCAAAACCGCTAATGGGGGGGTTGTTCCTGTTAAAGGAGGGGGCAGTGTTGAAATATCTCCAACTTTAAAACTCTCAAATTGTCTTTATGTCCCGTCCTTATCCCATAAATTGTTATCCATTAGCCACGTGACAAAAGAGTTAAATTGCACCGTATTGATGCATCCAACCTTTTGTATTCTTCAAGATATCAGGACGGGAATGATTATTGGGCGTGGTACTGAACGATCGGGATTATATTATGTGGATGAAGTGACTCAACAGGGTAGCGTGATGCTTGCTCACGGAACTCCAAATAGAGAGGCTTGGCTTTGGCATAGGAGACTAGGACACCCATCTATTGGCTATCTACATCTTTTATTTCCAAAACTTTTTCCTTCCAATAAAACTTTAAATTGTGAAACTTGCGCCCTAGCTAAAAGTCATAGACACACTTATAGTTTAAATAATACTCGTGTCGAGTCCCCTTTTTCCCTTATTCATTCTGATGTGTGGGGTCCTGCAGAAGTTAATGGAGGACAAAATTTTAGATTTTTTGTTCTATTTATTGACGATTGCACTCGTATGGCGTGGACCTATTTTTTGAAACATAAATCTGAAGTCTTTGAAAAGTTTTCTATCTTTTATAACATGATACTGAAAGTGTTCATGATATTATTATTTGATGATCTTTGAATGAATACAAGAGGGCCCTATATATAGGGAAGAAACATAAAGCAATACAAACACCTAATTAGGAATAGATAAGGATTCCTAAAATACAAAGATTATCTATACTATAATTATGAAACTCTAGAATAATCTAAATAATATTATGAATATAATCGGTGCTAATATTCCCCCGCAGTTTGAGCGGGCGGAGTGCAAACGCTTAAACTGGAACGAAACTGTTGAAATAAGTCCCTTGGGAGGCCCTTTGTGAAGATATCCGCATATTGCAGTGCAGCCGGTACATGAAGAACCCGAATGTGGCCAATACGAACCTTTTCACGAACAAAATGGATGTCGATCTCGATGTGTTTGGTCCGTTGATGTTGAACAGGATTGTCAGATAAATAAACGGCCGAAACATTGTCACAATAAACGATTGTAGCCTTCTGCAGAGGAACATGTAATTCGAACAGTAAGTTGCGCAACCAAGTAGCTTCAGCTACCGCATTTGCCACACCTCTATATTCAGCCTCCGCACTGGAGCGCGAGATTGTATGTTGACGTTTGGATGACCAGGAAAGTAAATTGTCACCTAAAAACGTACAATAGCCACTTGTGGAACGCCGCGAATCGGGACAGCCACCCCAATCAGCGTCCGAATATGCAATTAACTCATGGCAAGCGCTTTTGACAATCCGTAGACCATAGTTGACGGTACCCTGAAGATAGCGGAATATCCGCTTCATAAATGCGAAATGAGGTTCCCTTGGTTCGTGCATAAAAAGGCACACTTGCTGCACAGCATAGGAGATATCGGGTCGGGTGAAAGTCAGGTATTGCAAAGCCCCCGCGAGACTCCTATACAACGTAGGATCGGCAAACAGTGGCCCCTCAGAAGCACTTAATTTGGCTGAGAGATCCACGGGGGTAGTGCACGGCTTACATGCAGTCATCGAAGCACGCGCAAGAATGTCTTTCGCATACTGTGTTTGATCTAGAAACAAACCATGAGAATGGCGTGTGACTTTGATCCCAAGAAAATAGTGCAAAGCCCCCAAATCAGACATAGCAAATTCCCTCGAAAGGACTTGTATAAGATTATTTAAAAGTGTAGTGCTAGAAGCCGTGAGAATAATATCATCAACGTATAAGAGTAAGTATGCTCGATCAGCCCCGTTATTGTAGATGAAAAGTGAGTTGTCGCAAGCACTGTTGCGAAAACCGTGTTGTAATATATAAGATGCAAACCGGGTGTACCACGCCCGTGGAGCCTGTTTAAGGCCATATAACGACTTCTTCAACCTGCAAACAAAATTAGGGTTCCGAGAATCGACGAACCCCGCTGGTTGATGCATGAAAACTGTCTCATTCAGGTTACCATGAAGAAACGCATTCTTAACGTCCAACTGATGAATGGGCCATGCACTAGAAACGGCCAGAGACAAAACGGTTCGGATTGTAGCCGGTTTAACGACCGGACTAAACGTCTCATCACAATCCACCCCCACAGTTTGGGATTTCCCATTAACAACTAATCGAGCCTTATAACGTTCCAACGTACCATCCGATTTGAATTTGTGGCGAAAAAGCCACATGCATCTGATAATGGGGCGATCAACCGGTCTAGGTACCAATTCCCAAGTGTCGTTTTCCTGTAAAGCATTAAATTCTGTTTGCATAGCGTTTACCCAATTCGGGTCGGCAAAGGCTTTTGAATAAGACGTGGGAACCGGGGAAATGGGAGCGGTCATTAAGGCTGGATAAACGGGTGGTTTGACGGATCCGGTTTTGGACCGGGTGGTCATTGGGTGGGTATTGGATGGTGGGACAGGTTGTGGGGCAAGTGGAAGTGATTGAGATGGGCCGGTGGTGGGTTGTAGTGGAGCGGACGGGGTAGTGGTTGGGCCGGAGGTTAATGGGCTTTGGTGTGATTGGGCCGGAGTAGCTGGGGCAGGTTGGGGGCCGGGAGGTTTTGGACGACGCGAGTAAGTTAGGGGGTATGGGGTTGGGACGGGAGGAGGGGCGGGCGGATTTGTGGTAAAATTAAATTGAGATGGGATTTGGTCGTCCAAGAAGGAGTATGTGTTAGTGGGTGGTGGGGTGGTGTAAGGAAAGGATGTCTCGTCGAATGTGACGTGACGGGAAATATGGACTCTTCCCGTCGTGGGATCGAGACATCGATATCCACGAAAATCTGGTGGGTAGCCCAAGAAGATACACCGAATAGCCCGTGGGTGTAACTTGTGGGGTTGAGTGGCCGAGGTATTAGGGTAGCATGCACAACCAAAGACTCGAAGGTGATCATAGGTTGGGTGTCTAAGGTAGAGGGCAAAGGTGGGGGTGTAATAGTTAAGTCTTTTAGTGGGAAGGATATTATGTAAGTAGGTGGCGGTGTGTAGGGCTTCAACCCAGTAAACGGGAGGGAGATGGGCATGAATTAAGAGGGAGCGAATGATGTCGTTAAGACGTCGAATCATTCGCTCGGCCCGGCCGTTTTGTGAGGAAGTCTGTGGGCAGGAGAATCGAAACAATAAGCCATGTTGTTGGGCAAACTGTTTAAACCTATTGTTATCAAATTCCCCGCCCAAGTCACATTGAAAGGTTTTGATGTTACGGTTAAATTGGGTAAGGATTAGGCGGTGAAATTTAGCAAAGGTGGTGAATGTTTCGGATTTAAATTTTAAAGGATAAACCCATACAAAGTGAGAAAAATTATCAATTAACACCATGTAATATTTATAACCCGATTTGCTAATTATGGGCGAAGTCCATAAGTCACAATGAATAATATCAAACGGTGAAAATGTGAAAGAACTGGACGTATAAAAAGGTAAACGTTTACTATTTGATAAATGGCATGAATCACAAAAAGATAAATCGTTTTTACAAAGTAAATTAAATTTACGACTAAGAATATCTAAAACGTGAGCGCCAGGATGCCCAAATCGATCATGCCAGGGGAGAGATGTGGTGGTGATGAAGCAAGCTTGTGGCGGAAGTTCCGGTGGGGTGATGGGGTAAACGTCTCCCGTGCTATTGTGGCGGGAAAGTTTGCGTCCAGTTTTGAGATCCTTCACAGTAAAACCGAAATGGTCAAATTCAATAGAGACAAGGTTGTCGCGAGAAAAGCGACGGACGGAAATAAGGGTTTTAATGACAGATGGGCTATAAAGTATATTTGGAAGAATGTAGGTGCGGTTAAAAATCTTATAAAAACCAGTGCCAGACCCAAGAATTGGTAGTTGTTGCCCATTGCCCACAAGAATTTTAGGATTTACAGGAATTGAATTAGGAATTGAGATCATACCTGAATCGAGTGTCACATGTGAGCCGGCCCCTGTGTCCATAAGCCCTGGGTCTTGGGGTTGAGAGTGTTGGTTGAGATGCATGGCCTGTAAGGCAGCCTGAATGTCTGCCGGACTGAAAGCATCGTACCCGGGTGGGGCTGATGGAGCGGTCTGCTGGGCTGAGTAAAACGCCGGTTGCTGGGCTGATGGTGCGGCTGAACCGGGGCGGCCTGTGGGCTGCTGAACTTGGGCCGGATTGGGCGGCAGGTAAGGGCCTGGTGCGGACCAGGCTGGTTGGGTCGGGTATGGGCAAGGCGGAACATTCCACCAGGCCCAAGTGGGGTATGATGGCTGCTGAGGAGTCCAAGACTGTGCGGGCTGGTTTCTGTTTGACCCGCGGCCACGTCCCCGGTTATTATTCCTGTTCCATTGGTTTCTGCCGCGTCCTCGACCCCTGTAATTAGATGAATGTTGATAAGAAAAATTCGAACCTGTGGATGGTGGTGCGGCCTGGGGTGGAGCCGAAGCAGCCAGGACGGATGAGGAGGTTCCCTGTCGAGCTTCCAGCCGTATGAGTTCGTCCGTAAGCAAGGAACGGGCCATGTCCCAATCAGCATTAGTTGAGTTTATGAGGGACGCGGTAGTATCGAATTCTTGAGGTAAACCACGTACTAGCTGAAGAACGAGTCGAGACTCGGTAATTGGCTGATCCACATCTTCAAGTTGGTTGGCTAATTCCTTCAACTGCTGGCAATAGTCGTCGAGTGACGAGCAAGCTGAAAGAGTAAGGTTGACGAATTTGGTCTCCAGTGCTGCGGCTCGTGCCTTCTTGTTGCTTAGGTAAACCTTCTCGAGCTTGAGCCATGCACCGCGTGCGGTGCCATCCGAGTCCATGGCTCGGGGTAAAAGATCGTCCGTGACGGTACTGAGAATCCACTGTAGAACTAGCGCGTCCAGTTCCTGCCAAGCTGCGTATGTTGGATCAGTCGGAGACGGGGCTGCTGTACCATCGATGTGTTGGGCGACTTTATAGGCTACGACATGAAGTTTGAAAAGTTTAACCCATGATGAGTATGTAACCTTCTTCCCGTCCAAGATACGAATCTTGGACTGGATATTCGTAACCGAGTATGCTGGGTGCAAAGGAGTTTGCTTAGCAGCAGAGTCCGAAGACTCCTGGGTATCGGGTTTGGTCATGATGACCGGTTAAGGTGTCGCCGGCCGGAAAAAAACGAAGAGTGCGATTAGGGTTTAGGTATTTAGAACCGAGGCTCTGATACCATGAAAGTGTTCATGATATTATTATTTGATGATCTTTGAATGAATACAAGAGGGCCCTATATATAGGGAAGAAACATAAAGCAATACAAACACCTAATTAGGAATAGATAAGGATTCCTAAAATACAAAGATTATCTATACTATAATTATGAAACTCTAGAATAATCTAAATAATATTATGAATATAATCGGTGCTAATAGATACAAACTCAATTTAAAACAAACATCCAAATCCTTAGGTCTGATAATGGTGGAGAATTTGTAAATGAGTCTATGAAACAATTTTGTCAAAACAAAGGGATAATTCATCAAAAAACGTGCCCATATACTCCTGAACAAAATGGCACTGTTGAACGAAAAAACCGTATTCTCTTAGAAATAACTCGAGCCTTCTTAATCGAGTCTCAGGTCCCCACATCCTTCTGGCCAGAAGCAGTGGCTACTGCCACATATTTAATTAATCGGTTGCCAACCAAAGCCCTTAATTTAAAAACTCCTGTTCAAGCTCTATCTGAGTTTACCAAAATTCCTCCTCCTCTTACACTACAACCACGGGTCTTTGGATGTACTGTCTATGCCCATATTCCTAAACATGATCGAGGCAAACTTGGTGCATGTGCAGAAAAATGTGTCTTCGTTGGCTATGGGATTGACCAGAAGGGGTATCGATGTTATAACCCTAAACGTCGACATATGTATACCACCCTTGATTGTAACTTCCTTGAAACCGAATATTTCTATTCATCCCAACACAGTGGTCAGGGGGAGAATAAGCATGTTGACCCACTGAATTGGCTAAAATGGGTACCTTTATCAGAAGAAGCTAGTACCCAAAACAGAGTGAATCACAATACCGAAGTTAACCCACTTACCTCCACACAATCTGAACCTACCGTGGGTACCACAACTCAAGATTCCCATAGTCCCAAGGTAAGTGACATGCATACACACGGGGATACTCAAAATAATGAAACTCAAGATTCCCCTAGCCCCAAGGTAAGTCACATACATACACACGGGGATACTCAAAATAATGAAACTCAAGATCCTCCTAGACCAATTAATATATCTAATGAGGCCCCTATTAATATATTGGATATATCTGATAATGATGAAATAGCAAGTGAACAGGTTATGCAGGAGGAAGAGGAAGAACCTATACAAGAAGAGCAAAATGAGACAACTGAAAGATATGTGTTACCTCCTAGAGCTAATAGAGGGGTACCACCGAAACGATATTCCCCAGAAAAGCAGACAAAGTCTACCAGATACCCCATGGCAAACATGGCCAGCAGGAACTTGTCTAAGGAGGCTAAAGCATTCGCTACTGCACTCTTTAACGAACAACTTCCAAACTCTGTGGAACAAGCCTTGAAGTCCAAAGAATGGAGAGGTGCCATGGAAACCGAAATGCAGGCTCTTATAAAAAATAAAACTTGGGAGAAATGTACCCTTCCCACAGGAAAGAAACCAGTGGGTTGTCGATGGGTCTTTACTATCAAATACAATCCTGATGGAACCATAGAGAGATATAAAGCCCGTCTAGTTGCTAAGGGGTACACCCAAACTTATGGGATTGACTATTCAGAAACATTCTCTCCAGTAGCTAAGATTGATACTATCCGAGTCCTCTTCTCTATTGCTGCAAATAACGGATGGCCGCTTCATCAGTTTGATGTCAAGAATGCTTTTCTTCATGGAGAATTACAAGAAGAGGTTTATATGGAAGCCCCACCCGGGTTCACAGATGACTTCAACAACCAAGAAGTATGCCGATTAAAGAAGGCTCTTTACGGTCTTAAGCAATCACCTCGAGCCTGGTTTGGCAGATTTACTATTGCAATGAAGGGATATGGTTTCAAACAAAGCAACTCCGATCATACTTTGTTCATTAAGCGAAAAGGTAAACTTGTGACTTGTTTAATTATATATGTTGATGATATGATTATTACAGGGAACGATGAAGAAGAAATGAAAAGGCTGAAGGCAGACCTATTTCGTGAATTCGAGATGAAGGACTTAGGAAGATTAAAGTATTTTCTTGGAATTGAGGTTCTAAGGTCTAAACAAGGAATCTTTATTTGCCAAAAGAAGTATATTCTTGACCTCCTGGCCGAGACAGGAATGATTGACTGCAAGCCAACCGATACACCAATGATGTCTAACCAGAAACTATATATGGAAGAAGGAGCAAAGCTAGTAGATAAAGAAAAGTATCAACGACTGGTGGGTAAACTCATATACCTCTCACACACTCGTCCTGACATCGCATATGCAGTTGGAGTTGTCAGCCAGTTTATGCACCAACCTCAAGTTAGTCACATGGATGCTGTATGGAGAATCATAAGATATCTTAAAGGGACTGCCAGTCATGGGATTCTGTTTCAACAAAATAAACATCTAAGAATCCGAGCTTACACAGATGCTGACTGGGCAGGAGATAAACAGGACCGAAGATCTACATCGGGATACTTTACCTTAGTTGGCGGGAACTTAGTCACTTGGAGAAGCAAAAAACAAAAGGTTGTTGCCCTATCAAGCGCTGAAGCTGAGTTTCGAGGCATTGCAAGAGGTCTAGCAGAGGTCCTATGGATACGTAAACTTCTAACTGAGATTGGGTTCTATCAGACTGAGACAAGTAAAATAATGTGCGACAACAAAGCTGCAATACAAATTTCTGAAAATCCTGTTCAACACGACCGTACAAAACACGTGGAAGTGGACCGACACTTCATTAAAGAAAAACTCGAAGCAGGAGTGATAGAACTCCCATTCGTTCACTCAAAGGATCAATTAGCAGACATATTAACCAAGGCCGTTAACGGGAAGATCTTCAATCATTGTCTTAGCAAGTTGGGTATTGGTGATCCCACCACTCAACTTGAGGGGGAGTGTTAGAAAATAAAATAATATACATCTTTTTCTCTTTTAGGGCCCATAACAAGTGGTCTCCTTTTTGACCGTTGGAACCCCTCACCAATGTATCTCCTATTTATTCAGTTTTTGTTTTCCTCTTTTGTAATCAACTCAATAACAACAATCAATATCAAAAACAATATTATTCTGTGATTCATATTTACAATAATTTGTATCTATATAATGATCCATTTGTTCATGTAAACATTTATCACTCAATAAAAGAAAACCCCATTTGCCCCTCTGAACGTAGGTTACACATTTTGACCGAACCATGTAAAATATCTCGTGTTCTTTACTGTTTTGATTGTGTCCGTGTGTGCTTTGATGTCCTAACATGACTCATCTATAGGAAGAATACAAAAAGATATGGCGCACCGTTAAATAATTCGCCAGATTCACATTCTTGCTAATACCATCAGCCTCAACTCTGAAATCATGGTCTCCCAAGTGTGTTACTGTGGCTTCCAGATAACTATTTTCCCCCATCTGTAAATATGTATAAAGCAGACTTGGTTACAAGTCTTGTAAGTTGACTGCTTAAAAAAGGTAACAAGCAAGTATATTAGTGGCAAGAATTCTGGTTTGCTTTCTTATGTTAGTGCAATTCAGGTTATGTTTATCCAAAACGGTCAACCAGTTTAAATGAAAAGCATAAGCCGAAAAGTATATGGGTCAATTGGGTTGAACGAGTCAAACATCGCCCAAAAAGCTTTTTCTTCTTATCTCCTACATCACTTTGCTACCAAAATAATATTAACTTTTGTGATCACATATGACAGTGATGCCACACTAACTACTTTAAGAATAATAAAAGTATTGGGCGACGTGTGTTACAGGTCAACCATACACGTTTTTGACCCGAACTCATTGTGACCTGTAGCACTGTACCCAACCCAAGTGACCCCCATGTAGTCACATCCAATATAGATAAAAATAGGTTATTGTGTTAAATGTTAATTCAGCTTATATTACATTATTATGATGTTTACCTTGATGAGGTAATTCCCATTTGGCAGATATTCAATGGAAAGAGTTAGGTGCTCTGAGGTGTTATCATGATATTCATTCTCCCACTCTAGTTCTATTGTACGTGTAGCATGATGATTGAGCCTAAACGGAGGATATGTATACCACACAGGCAACCCACCTAAGGTACAGTTATGAATGATTACTAGTGTTTCTTTTAACTAATATGCAATTTTTTGAAGAAAAAGTTTCCGGGTGTACCGGGAGGGCTTTTCTTCAATAGCGTGCGCTCCTTTTCACATATACATGCAGCTGCTAAGGCTGCACTGTGTTTAGCAGCGTCATATGCTGCCGCTGCTGATGCTGAATCTTTTGGTGACACCAATAAATCGTCTTTAAATTGATCAATAAAATGGGTTTCAAGTTCACTGTTTGCAAATGCCCTGTGATTGGCAAGTTTGTAGAGAAACTCGATATTTGTGGGCAAACCTGCGACCTGCCACAAGTATGTACATAAGTAATTACAACATTCTCAAGAATCAGATCAAGTTATCATACCAAATCATTAGTTTGGATATTTTTACATGTTAAGAAAGATTCAAGTAATATAGCAAATACTGAAAACAACAGTGATTATAGTATTGTCAAGGAGTTGGATAATGCAAATCACATCAAATTATAATTGGAAGTAGCCCAGATATATTTATCGCATGTAATGCAAATTTCAAGTAGTACATGCACATATTGGAATCAATAATGCACAGTGGCGATCCTTTTAAGGGGCGGGGAGGGGCGGCCGACCCCCCTGAATTTTCGCTCAGAAGTTCCGATTATATAGTTTTTGTATAGAATTTTTTTGGTATATAAGGTTTTGACCCCTCGAAATTGGTTTTCGACCCTCCCGAAACTAGTGACTTCCGACCCCCCGAAGTTTCAGGTCAAGATTCGCCACTGATAATGCATATGTAATAACTAGAGATGGAAAATGGACAGATGGGCGATTGGAAAATGGATAAAGTAAATTTTGGTACTGATTAAATAATAATCATAATAATCACGTTGGGCTGACCTGAATACTTTTTGTCCAAAACTTTATAATGATAAAAGTATTGGTAAGTCATATGTGATTAAAAAGACAAATTATTTTCAGTCATAATTTAATTCACTATACGAAATGATTTAGGAGGTTTGATGCGTTGAAAATACACTTTGGGTCACATTTGACCCACTGGCGTTCAATCCAGTTTCTTTTTAGCTATTTGTTTCTACTCCTTTGACCCAGAGTTTTTAAAAAAAAACATAGCACAGATAGACCTGTTTACAAGTAAATGGGTTGCAATCAAATTAACATAATTAGTAAAAGAGAAGAAAATATACTACACTAGTATATCCTTCTTAAAACATCCACAAATTACTAACACCTTACAAAAATGCAGATTCACCCGCCACCAAGTAGACAAGTTTTTATTGAAGAGAAGCAGTAATATGAAAAATCGTTTAAATTAACCACGGTAAGATATCAGTAATATGGTATACCTGAAACTTGGATAAGGAATCCTTCAGTTTAACTAATGCTGCAGGTCGATTCTCTCCCCAAACCACAAGCTTGGCAATCATGGGGTCATAGTGCATGCTTACGGTGTCCCCTTCTTCAACTCCAGTCTCAACTCGAACTGACATGCATTAAATAAAGTGCATCAAAACGGTAACACTTCCTGATGAAAATATTAGTCTAATAATTTCATTATAGAAGTGTTATAGAACAATACCAGAGTTAACCAAGAGTGTTTAGAAGTTTTATTGGACAAAATGGGAGCTAACAAGTAACAATTACATTTTGTTTGCAAGCTTATGAGCATGTTGCATGTATATACCTTGTTATAATGAATTTATTAAACTACTAATTTAGGAAGTTGACAGAAATATCTGTTGTATCTTATCATATGTTCAGCAGAAAATAATGTTTTAACTTATTGGTGCTGAGTTTGCAGGCAGTAGTTGTCATAAACTAGATTTTCCTTTCTCCCATAACTATTAACCACATGTTTTATGATTTAAGCAGACAGATATTGCAGAAACATACCACTTGCTGAGGCTGGAAGAGGATGGTAATATTGAAGAACTCCAGTGGCTGGCAGAAACCCTCTTGACACATTTTCAGCATATATCCGGGCTTCAAAAGCATGACCTGCAAATTGCAATCAAACTAAGAATATATGTATATTAAAAGCCTAGGTGCAATCAAACAAAGAACATATGGTAATGGGTTGATTTTCATGCATTGGTGAGTACATGTGGTAATGGGTTGATTTGGATTATGCTTTATATCTGACAAATCAAATGGGTTAAGCTACAAATAAAAAAGTCAAGCAAGTTGAAAGTCATCCAAAATGTATTCAACTGCATAAAACCTTCTGAATTGTTTTATAGAAAAAGTATATTAGTGTAATAAGATAGTGGAAGCATATTTAACATATTAATTATTATAGAACTTGAGAAGTAAAATATATAGAAGTGTTGTAGGTTGGCCCGACCTGGCGACTTGGACCCATTACCCAACCCAGCCCTAATATGCAAATGCATGTATCATCTACTGTAAGATTAATATTAAGACCTAGAGTTGAAGCAAGTTCTAGAATTTACTTGATACATAATATGAGACCAAAATTATATTTGAAGTGACAATTCACCAGATAAAGGGATCTGTGCTTGATCAAGGGGAAGTGATTCTCCATTAGCAACACGAATTTGCCACTCTACAAGATCTTGGCCAACAATCATCTCAGTCACAGGATGTTCAACCTGAAAAAAGAATGTAACAAAATCAGATTTTAATGCAACACAAATATCCTAGATTCCTATCCTTCACTAATCACTAGTTAATATCAAGTGATGACACAGGAAAGTACCTGAAGACGTGTGTTCATTTCCATAAAATAAAATTCCCCGGATAGAGTGTCAACGATGAACTCAACCGTACCAGCATTGTGATAACCAACCGCCTATAATAATCAGACAAAAACAACCAGTCAGTAATGCCACTGAAAATATCTTACTGTCATTTAGTTACAACCAAGAGAACAAACAAATTTAATTAAATAGAATTCATAATTCGGCACTGGCATAAATAAAATAACCACTTCATGAACTTTTCCCATTTGCTTGTAAATGGGTTGATTTTATCTCTGACAGGTCAAAGTCTTAAACTGATGAAATAAGAAATCTAGCTTAAAAGGAAACAGGCCGAATAGCTCAAAAGTCTGTCTGTCCATTGTGTATTTTTGATGCTCAAAAAACCCATAACTGTTTCATTATGAAAAAGTAGATAGCTAACGAGTACCAATTGATTTGGTCATACCAAGTATTACCTATTTTGACCCCTTACCCCCAACTCCTTCCTTTAGTCACATGTAGTATTTCAAGAGTGTATACCAAATCATACAAGGTTGATAAGTCCCCACAGTCCCATCATTTTTCAGCAAGGTTTTTAATCTATTTACCAAGTAACGGACCTGGGTACTGGGAAAGCTTAAACACTACTATCTTTTTGCAAAATCTGGATAACAAATTAATAGATACCCTATTAATTTATCAAAATGACTCCTTAGAAACTTGGAATAGCTACAAATATTAATGCTCTGCAAGGATTTTTACCCGGGCAGCGGATACAGCAGCTTGACCCAAGCGTGTTCTGAAGTCGCTAAGGATATCTGGCTGCAAAACAGAGGTTAGTCATGATTCCATAAAAATGCAGAAAAATAATTGGATTAAATGTGTATGAATTACAGCTGGAGCTTCTTCAATTATCTTTTGGTGTCTTCTCTGCACACTGCAATCTCTCTCGTACAAGTATACAATGTTTCCCTGTTTGTCTCCAAATACCTATCATTATGAGATGGTTATTTGGTTAGTAGCTACTTTGTAATAATTTCAAAATAAATTACTTAAAGTTGAAAAAATAAAACTAATAATGTTGAAAGTATTGTAACCAGAAGATTACTTGGACTTCTATATGCCTTGGTCTGGTTATATATTTCTCCAGCAAAATTGTGTTTACGCCAAAAGAAGCAGCAGCCTCCCGTTGGGCTCCTAAGAACGAGTCAACAAATTCTTTTGGACTTTGCACAATCCTCATACCCTGAAACACACCGAACATTTACACAAACTTGACATCAACGATTCAATATATATTATATGAAATGAGATTTAACAATTATTTTAGGCAAAAAAAAAAAGTACCTTTCCTCCACCTCCATGGGTGGGCTTTATAAGAATAGGGTATCCAATCTTATCTGCTTCTGATTTCATGATATTAATATCTTGTTCATGACCATGATACCCAGGCACAAGCGGCACGCCTGCTGCACCCATTATTCTCTTTGATGCACTGATGGTAACATAATAGCATAAAATGAGAAGAGCTGGATAAAAAAATAATTCAAAGAAATTATTTTGTAAAATAAATGAAGTAATCGATCACATGGATGCAGAAATAGAGATGATTTAAATTAAATTATTAAGCCAATGGATGCATAGGCATGACAAAAGAACAGCCAACAACCCTCCGAACTATGTATACCAGTCTTAAGGATACCATAAGACAGGCCCATGGAATGATGGTAAGAAGCTAAATATGTTTGAATTTTAGCTAAAAAAAACTGACTTCCTTCTTGATAATATTAATTTAATGTGGTAGGAGATACTACATTACTACCACGAGTTAGTTAGGAAAAATGTGAAGACTATTCAAATGTAGTTACTGAATGTAAATATCTTCTTCTCAACCCCAATAACACTTTTGCATAAACTGAGAACATTAAGAAATTAAGTATGAACTAGATTAAGGTCCTAGTAGAATCACATCAAAAGAATTTACGGACATATGCACCTTTTATCACCCATTTCACGTATTGCAGATGAAGGGGGTCCAACAAAGGTAAATCCCTCATTTTCACAAAGTTGAGCGAAGTCTGCATTTTCTGATAAGAAACCATAGCCTGGATGTATAGCCTATTATCAAAAGATAACATCCGCACATGAACTTTGTCCTTAAATGTGTAGAAACCAAAGAAAATATGAAACTAAAAGTGCTACACATAAATCAAAATCCATATATACAAGTCTCCTTGTGTTAGTATTAATGTTTCATTGTCTGTGATAAGGACACTAAAAGCACTTCAGATATAACTTAATAAGGATTAACAGTATATGGAAATCCCTGTTGGTAAAAGTACTACTATACTATGCATGTCAAATTCTATTACTAGATTTTCTTTCCGCAAACACTTAATATTCATAATACATAAGAAAACAAAATGGTCAATAAATTGACTCGATACTTAGCACGCCTGGAATTTCATCCCTAACTGATCAAAGTCAATAGGGAATTGGATAGATCAATACTTTTCTATTTTGTTCTGGCCACCCCAATATATGGCACACTCAAGAGGAGTGTAACTCAGACTCAAATTTCTCTTCATTTACAAGGGAGTCTGGTCATCATAAGGAATTATGTGTTGCTTTCTACATATTCTTGGTTCATAAAGAATGTCCTGCCTCTTAAATAACCAAAGCATTTTGGCCGCATTTTGTGGAGCACATGAAAACTCCATAGTTAGGCATGCTCGGTGGGACTTGGGAGTAGTACAAGAATCGGTAACCTCCTAGGATGTCTCCACCGAGGCAACTAAAAACAAATCCCATGAGTCCTAGACGACAACTAGGCGTGCAAACGAGCCGAGCTTAAACAAACCCAAGCCTAAAAACAAGCTTGTTTATTCAACGAGAGCCCGAGTTGTGCTTATCGAGCTCGAGCTAGCTTTCGAGCCTAAACAGAGCCCACTATTTATATAATTTTAAATTAATATATTAAATAACAATAACTATTGTTTATCAAATTTACAAAAAAAAATAACTAAATTATATATAAAACAATAACTATAATTATTAATATAAACTAATTAATAATAATATTATGAGCTGAAAGAGCCTAACTCGAGCTCGAGCTTTCATAATTTTTTAGAGCTCAGGATCAGCTTAACTCGGCTGATTTGTATCCTTAATGGCAACCTATGGAAGGCAATGCAGCAATATTGGTAGTGCAAGGTGCGGAAGTTACAGTCTTACATAATAATAATATAATATTACAATAATAATAATAAAAACAAAACCACAAGTCAACGAAGCTCTAAGTCGGTCAAACCTGAGCACCAGTACGAGCAGCAGCTTCAATAATCGCCGAACCGTTAAGATAACTCGATCGAGCCGGAGGCGGACCAATCCTAACAGCCTCATCAGCGGACTTAACATGCAAACTATGCCTATCAGCGTCACTATAAACCGCAACCGTCTGTATACCTAATCTCTTAGCAGTTCGCATAATCCTACATGCGATCTCTCCTCTGTTCGCTATTAATAACTTCTCGATTTTTCGATTACTGTTATCGCTGTTGCTTATGTTCGTTGTTGAAGATAATAGTCTGTTGAAGTTCCGGTGAATATTCCGGCGAATATTCCGGTGAAGAAGTGACGTCATTGACATGGTTTACTGGTTGTTGTGGTGGTTAGTTAGGGTAGTGGTGGTGTCTGTTGGGTATTTATAGTAAGAGGATATGGTGGTCACGTGGCTATTTTATCCGGTTTTAATTTTTTATTTTTATAAAATTGGTTACGTGTCGATGTTATCATTCCGATCTAAATTGTTTGCTTTCGCACGACATGTTATCCATAGCCCATAATGATAAGTTAATGACCCTGTTGTTTGCTTTCGCACGACTTTGGCTGGATGGGTGTCTTTCTTTTGCTTTTGCTCAAAACTCTACCGTTTCAAGTCGTTTATATTTTCTGCGTTTTAAAGTGGGGTAATTAAGTACCTTTGAATTAGGGTGTAAACGAGGCTCAGACTCAAACTTGGCACGAAAAGTTCGCCTTGGCTTAAGGCAATTTAAGAACAATTTTAAATGAGTTTAAAGTTTGGCTCAAGCTCACTTTAATAGTTTAAACAAGTCAAAGCTCGGCTCGGCTCGGCTCGCCAATTTAGATAGTAGGTATATTAAATATATAAAGTAATATAAAATTTGTTTTGGACTCGTTTAGTCTCATAGGCCTAAATAAGCTTTGTATGTAAAGCTCGAGTTTGGGCTCAATAAATGTGTCATAAATTAAGACATAATTAAAAGAGTTAATAGCCACTTCAGCCTAAGGACCCAGATTTAAGACGTTTGGGTTTTGGACTGAAGTGGCAAAAGTGACCAAACCTCAGGGAGGATTTTGGCTATTAACTCTAATTAAAAAACAACACTACTTTATACTTTGTCTTATATTGCTTCAGTTAATACAGAAACCAAATGACTTCGCAAAAGTAACATCATATATAACCACAACTTCACAAACGATTTGCAAGCATAGCGTGCAATCTGTTGTGCCCCATTTCTATCAGTTCAAAAAACAACACCAAAATCATGCTAGCATCATGTTGTTGCAAACAGAAGCCAAAACTCTGGCAAGGCTTGGAACAAGACATCACTCACAAGTTCTCCACCGGTTCATGAGGTTATATGATATTATGATAATTTTCATCTAAAGTTAACTTTCCGACTAATAGAAAACTAATTGGACCCAATGTTCAATAACTGATTTATCAAGCTGAAATAATTGAAACCCATCAGTTTTAGAAATACCTTAATCGAAAGTTATGGTTATAGCTCAAAACCAAATTGAACCAAATAACAACTTATGCACGCCTTGAAATCACCAACTGAAGTTTTATGGCTCCGCTGCAACGCGCGGGCAACCCACTAGTACATATATATATAACCACACATTTATTTTATTCAATAATGAATTTGTGGTTGTAAATTAAAGCATATAAAATATTAAATTACTTACAAAGTCAACATTGGTGTGCCCTTTTTTTACACTAGTGTAAAACCATCGTAAATAAATTTTTTTCATTTTTTTGCGACAGAGTTATCCGTTTTTACATCGGTATGTAATTTTTTTAAAATCCTATATATATATATATATATATATATATATATATATATCTGAAAAGAAGCCTGTTCTCAATATTGGGCCTGGTCCAGCTTCATGTGGACAAGCGAACGTGTAACCATGAATTGTGCTCATAACTAAGACTCTAAGAGACCATCACAATTCACAATATCACTGAAAATATAATTTGAAAAATAAAACAAAACTGTCACAATACTTTTCTAATTACAGTTGAAATAATACTTTTCTAAAACAAAATTGGTATAAATTTTTTCTAGTTACAGTTAAAGAAAGGATTATCAATAACATGCTATGTATTTATATAATATAAATATAAATCACTTCAATAATTATATATGACATTTGTGATGCATATTGTAAGTTTGAGGGGTGGGTTAATTTGGGAATTCCAAAAGTATGGGAAACTGGCTCAAACGAACTTCAATTGAACTCATTCCAGTAGCGTTGATCAGCTCGTTGAACCCTAACTGGAAACTCTAAATCTTAAACCCGAAAGCTAAACCCTTTCTGATATTGTATACGTGATCTTTGCATATGCTTTGCTTTAGTTTGTTAATGTTTCCCATTGTAAGCCCATTCACATGAGGAGCATAGTTTAGCTTGGGTTGGGTCCAGCCCATTTATTTAGGGCCTAAGATTAGTGTTGTGACTTGTGAGTGAGAAGTTGGCTTCTGACTTCTATTTATAGGTTTGTGCATGTCCCAAAATTAGCTTTTTTTTCTCAACTTGTGATTGACTGATTTCTCATTTTATGGAAAATTCACCATCCTTCTCTCTTAACCCCCCCCACACACACACACAAAAAAAAAAAAAAAAAACCTAAAGCTACACTATAAACCTAAATGCTAAACCACCACACATATAAATATAGATTCAATGATCGGTTTCAACGTCACTAGAATGAGCTTAATCAAATTTCATTTGAGCCGGTCCCATTTATTTACTTCCCCAATAAATTTTCCACAACATTATATCTTGTTGGTGGTTCTAATGTATAGAATGAGCTTTAAGTTTACACCCACTTATTTCCCAAACTAATGCCATCTATATCTTATAGGTGGTTTTAATGTAAAGAAATACCTATTTGTTATATCTTGCGAGGATAAAGAAAATATAAGTGAATTTTAAATTAGAACAATTGGTCATGCCAGTAATGTTGTAAGTGTGTTTAAAAAAGAACACACCTTTTATTTATTTAGTTTATTTAAGCCTGAGTCTATTATCTTATTTCTTTTATCATGTGAGCTTCAACATCATGTAATGAGTGCATGTTAACGGGGAAAATATCACTAATCTAGAATGGACTTTTATTTTATTATCTATTAGATTAGATAAGATGTGTGTATATATAGTATGAGTAAGCTTCACGTACAAATAAATTTATCACGAGAAGCGTGTGAGTTGAGAAAATTGAAAAAAAATATATGCGGTGGCATAATGGTAAATATAATTACATAATTACGCTACTTATATATGAAGCGTTTATTCTAGTATAGTAATTACATAGACGAAGAAGAAGAAAAAGGTCGGATGGTTACTCTACTAGAGTTATTATATAATTACTCTACTAGGGTTTCCTATCTGCTGCTTCTTCTAAAATTGCCTGGTTCAAAATCACATTGGTTCATAAATGGTGTGTAACTACAAATTGGCTTCCAAAACCAACTCATAAACCTCAAGTGAACAATATAATATGCATTGGAATCTTAATTCACATTCAAAAGCTTTGATTAATCCTATTTAGATTTGCAAGTTTTAATAAGCGTCAATTGATTGATTTGAGAACCTTCAAATCTGATTCGCAATCTTAATTTGATCATCAATCAGTCTTCAAAATCTGATTCACAAGCTTAACTGATCATCAATCAAGCAGATCTGTAAAGCTTCATGGTGATCTTCTGCAATTATCACCTTGCCACCGCATGCTTCTGTTTTTTTTTCTTCACTTTGCACGTTTTGTAAGATAAAGTTATTGGTATTTGATCTTTTGTCTATGCTATAACTAGTCATGATGTTTTTAGTAGGAACGAAATTTTAAAATAAGATGATTAATACAATATTAGTGTTAAGACCTTCTCAAATGCGGTTTAGGTATAGTCACCTCCACGTCATCTGTCGTCACCAATCACCACCGGGTTAAAGAGCCGACTTATTTCACGGGCGGCCCTCATTCCCACAAGCACACCCTCTCTTCCTCGTCTCACAAACCCCGTTTACTCTCACACGAGGCGACACACCTCTATATATTCATCGGCCCCTACGAGCGGCTCACATGCGACCAAATAGAGAACGTCTAATGACTCAAAAAGTTGTCACATATCCTTAGTGGGAGAGCAGGGCCGGCTCAATGTTTCTCGGGGCCTAAAGCGGTCATAGAAATTGGGGCCCTTTTGTAAGTTAACTTTATAGAGTATTTTTTTAATAGAACCCTTATTTACGTGACATATCAACACAAACTATTACTCCTTAATATTCATTGTCGCGTTATTAAGATTTCCAAAATAATGTAAGTGTACAACTTTTAACAACGATTTCTATGTATTTTATTTTTGTGTGTAAACGTATAGAATTCTATTATATACAAGAATATAAATATATGTGAAACAATACAAATAAACATGTATCTCAAGACCAAAATATATATTACAGATATAACTTAAAATTATAATTATGTTATTTCAATATATAATTGAATTATTAAATAACAATAGAGTATTAAAAGTTTATGTTAATGATTTTATGAAGTGCATCATATTTTAGACATGAAACAGTAAATTAAAAAAAAGAACTAAAGGACAAAAGAAGTTGACCAATTCTTTTCCTTTTAGTGGGGCCACATGTACACAGAAGCATAATTGTCCTCTCTCACCTAAATCATCTTCTTCATGAGTCCTGGTTTATCTTCTTCAAAAGTTCAAAGTAGCATATTTCAATGAAAAACACTGAGGAATTCAAAAAGTTCACATGTATCATATTTTTAAATTTTCCTTCCCTACTCTTTCTAGGAACATATATTACATGATCGGTGATGTCTTTACTTATACAAATAGATAATGGTAGGCTTATAAAATTGGGGGCCTTAAACTTTTGGGGCCTAAAGCCCTACCTTTACTTGCTTTATGCTTAAGCCGGCCCTGTGGGAGAGTATCAACTCAAAATTTACATCTGCAACATAATTTATTAGAACCACAATGTAACGACTTCTAATAATCTACTCCTATAATCCTGTTAACTATAATCTACATCTTGCAAGATTTGAATCTTCAACCTCTTAAATAAAAACTAGAGAGTAAGCACGTTACTATCAAGATTTAAAAACCACTCACCTCAAAATTTACATCTAAAACATAATTTATCACAACCACTTTGGCTATATCAGGGGCGATTCCTTTAAGGGGCGGGAGGGGCGGCCGACCCCCCCCCCCCCTCCCCGCATTTTCGCTCAGAAGTTTCGATTATATAGTATTGGTATAATTTTTTTTTTTTTTGGTATATAAGGTTTCGTCCTCCGAAACTGGTTTTCGACCCCCCAAAACTAGTGACTTTCGACCCTCCGAAGTTTCAGGTCAAGATTACCGATGTATATATAATGATACTTTCTAAGCATAACAAGTTTGATGTTTTAATAATAAAAAAAGGTGTCTTTCGCATTAAACTAACTATTTGTCAGATTCGAATTATTTTAGCGAATTAAAATCTAGTTCAAATTATAAAATAATGGTTAATGAATTAATTGTTAAATCATGTAAAAAATAATTGTGAAATGAAGAAGATGGTGGTGGTTTTAATGATGGATGCTTTTTAGGTGATTGACTTTATGGTTCACTTTTATCATGCTACGAAATGATATGTTTTTTGCAGCAGAGATGGTAGTTACTAAAAGTGGTGAAATTGTAGTTCGTAGTCAAGTCGATTGTAATAAAATAAGGGTGTCTGACTGTCTACGTATTTTATTAATTATAAAACTTACTAACTTTTTTTATTAATTAACTTTAACTAATAAAATTAAAAGTATGGTTTTCGTTATGAGATTTGGTCATATTAACTAACTGAATATTAAAATCCAAAAATTTTAACATATCGATGATCGAAGATCCACGTGATTCAAGGATTTAGTCGATCGATATTTGACTACGGAAAACCATATGTGATTTTGATGAAATGTTTTCGAAATACAATAACACGTAACCAAACATGGTTTTGGTGTTTTGAAGGCCTAAAAGGCCTAAACTTTTACATCAATCAGAAACCAAACCATAATAATATTTTGGTTTGGTTCACTTTTTCATTTGCATGGTTTTGGATTATAGAGACTAAGACTTTGTGTTAGGTTTAACTTAAGATATATCATCAAAACCAATCCATAAACATACATATATTATGCATGCATATTTAGAAATATAATCGATCATTTTAAAATTCATACATTTAGGACAACTATACTTGCACACTAACGTCCACCTCCCGTAAACAAACATTTCCAACAAATGCACCAAATAATTAGGTAATCATGTGTTTGGATGTTAAGATTATAACAAAATAAAAATAGTAGTAATATCAATAGCAATAGTACTAGTACGTAATAGTAATAGTAAATGACAGAATAAAATAACCTGGTTTTTAGCAAATGGCGAGTTAAATAAATACACTAAAATTTAATAAGATGAAATGAGGATGAAAACAATTACAAAAATGGTAAATGATTCTTCATGGCATAAGATGTAAATTTTTACATACAATAACTAGATAACCCGTAAAAACTATTTTTTATGGTCAATAAACATCTCAAAGTGTTTTAAGGGATTTAGTGTGGTATTCTTATTCATCACCCATGTTTAGGTGTGTGAGATGTTTGTGAGATTCGTTGTAATATCATATCTAGATTTGTGAGATAATAGAGATAATCGATCACTATCACAATTAAGGAGAAGATGCAATGGTGACAACTACCATCACTTAGTGAACGTGCACGTGTACAATGGTGATCACTATCAATTTAGTCAAATGTCGACATTTAGATCATTACCGGCCATGGATTATATTCATGTCTTTTTTTTCTTCTTCTTCTTAATTTCGTGCTAATTTATTAGTTGTTAACGACACATTCACATGCACTATCCTACACACAAGCCCTAGTGATCATGGATTATATTCATCTAGGTCACCCGTCACCTTCTAAGTGACATACATCGTCTACTTGTTATCCTCATTAATGCTTTGTACGATTTTAGAATGTCCACATTAATTAATTTATAAATAAATTATTCATCATTTCATATACCAATTATTGTAGCATCACGAAACTTTAATGTATTATATATTGAGAATATATTATTCTAGATAATGATGATAACGTCTCATAGTTGATGTGTTGAGATAATGAGATGTGTCTGATTTTAATTATTCTAAAAGTTGGGTGGAAATGTTATAAAATGTCAAAAATTGGGTTTAAAGTGCAAATGATTAATTTACGTAAAACATTTTAATTGAAAGACTTGAATGGCCATTTAAACTACATGGAGATTTGCTTATTTCTGTTGAGTCAGTTCTAATAAGAAATTACCATATGTTCTTGACATGAGTGAAGAATAACGTTTTGTGAACAAAGATATATTGCGTTCCTCCAAATTCTGAAATGCTTAATAAGCTATGAAGCTAGTCCACTTGGTAAAGGCATATGCTTCTTAGAAGGGATGCCCTAAGTTCAAACCTGACAAGATAAATATTTTAGCTAATTGATGTAGAGTAGATTAACATCTGCTGTTAAAGTTAAAAATGGTGTTTGTAGCTCAAATCAAGAGTTTGTTGCGAAAATTCAAAAACTAAGAAATTAGTGAAAATAATGTTTGGTTTAGAAAGGTTTAAAATCTAGGCAATAAATGTATTTGTTATAAATATAAAAGGGGTAACATTAGCAGTTAAAAAAAGGTTTTAAAATCCGTTTCAAAGTGCCTTAAAATCATTAATTACTTTGATAAAATTAACCTTAAATAAAACCTTTGTATAAATTAATTTTTGAAAATACTAACTAAAGTCGACAAGGAACTAATCTATTTAGTGAGAATTTGTTATTAATCAATCACATAGTGGTAGAGACATTGGTGGACAATGATAAAAGACCTGATGATCGTAGGTTCGATTCTTGAGTCAGACAGGTTTTACCAGTAATTTCATCGTCATGCCTACGGGCGGGTGAGTTACCGGGTTTTCCCTGAAATTGGTGTTTGACAACTCAGGTACTCTCAAAGTACTTGAATTTATTGAAAGGGTACCCCAAGAGTGTTCGGGTTTGATTTGTTGCCGTTCAACAAAAATATTATAATTATAATTTGATGTATTGGACACTAACTTATGGTTATTACCATATAAAGGTAACAAGAAGAAAGTTGACAAAGGAATTTGGTGTAACCACTTAGAGTCTTAGGTAGCGTTTGGTAAAATCAAATGAAATGGGAAATGGGGAATGGAATGGTCATTACAAGGTAATGAAAAATAGTATGCTTGGTTGGTTAAAGTAATGGAATAACCCATTTTACAAGATATTTCATTTCCTCAAAACCATTCCATCCACCCCCAATATTTTTTTTCATTTCATCCCTCATTCACCATTTACAAACAAAACCATCACCCATCACCACCATCGTAACCACCCACCACCGTTATCGCCACCACCAACCATCACAACCCACAGCCGTCGCCCACCACCCACCACCACCGTTGTCGCCACCAACCACTACCTTCACCCACCCACCCACCACCATCACCCAGCCACCACCGCCGCCATCCAACACCACCCACCGCCGCCTCCACCACCTACGGCCATCCAACACCACCCACCACCGTCACCCACCCACCATCACGGCCATCCACCTCCACTTTCCCCCATCGCCTCCACCCACCACCGCCGCCACCGCCACATATCACCACCCACCATCACCGCCATTGACCACCACCCACCATTGCCACTGACCACCGATTTTATTCGTTCGTGTTTTCTTGTCTATCAAACAACACAAAGTAATGTTTTGTTTCATTCCCACATGGCAACCAAACAAGATATTGAGTGGTAATGATCCATTCTATTACCTTGTCCATTCCATTATCTCATACCAACACACCCTTAGACATTTCACATTTGGCAAATGTGAACGGCTAAACATGCCATACATTAATACAGTTTGATCAAATAACTTAAAGGGGTTATGAAATACCCGAGTAACAATCCTTGTCATAGATTTATCTTTATGAGTTCCCATAGAACACTTGGTTCTTGCCCCTCTATCTCTAGTGGATCGATAATGGCTAGCATTACAAGGTGTTCACGAATTATGGTCCGGTTCACTAACGGTGAGAATTTCTGACACGACCCGAACCTAACACGAAATTAGCGGGTTTAGGTTTAGTCTAAATGGGCCCGGGTCAGGTTCGGGTTGAACCCGCGAACTCGTTTAACTAAACGGGTTAGGTTCGGGTCAACCCGGGCGGGTTGAAGGGTTGACCCGTTTAACCTATTTATACTATATATTGTTTTTTTATAATATGTTTTATGTTATAAATTAAATTGGTTAGGCATTTTATGAGATTTTATAAATAAAACATAAATGTTTTATATATGTTAGTGTTTTTTGTAGTAAAATTTTAATTTTAATACACTAGTTTGCGAAAAAATAAAAAAAATCAGGTTGAACGGGTCGGGTTCGGGTCAACCCGAGGGTATTCAGGTCGGGTTCGGGTTAATATGTCACAATTTTCGGGTTCATCATGTAAAATTTTCGGGTTCGGGTCAGGTTAGACCCACCAACCCGCAAACCCGGCCCGTTAAGCACCCCTACGGTTCACGATCAATTTTGATTAAAAAAATAATTAAAAAAATGGGTTAAACATTTAACTACAGTGTCGAACCATGATGAACCAAACCTGTCATGTTAGTTTGATAGGCAGGTTCGGCCCAAATGGTTTAACCTAGTTGTAACAGTTTTTAAAACTCAAAATCATATATTTGTAAAATTGCATGTTACACAAGGTAAGGTAATTGGTAGGTGACTAGGTTCGGTTTATATGATCCGTGCCTAGTTTCGAATTATGGACTGGACTTTTAAACTTGTTTAGATAAATCGTAAAGGCGTAAATCAAACCAAACATTAATATATTAATAAACGTTGTATTATGTAGAGGTGCACACATTGGGTTTGAAGTTTGAACCCTAAATCGGTTCGAGTTAGTCAATATAAAATCAAAACCATGTTGAGGTTCAAACCAGTTAGGGACCAGTTTGTTTATAGATTTAAATGAGAGGATTATAAACCGATTAGAAGCCTATAGGTGGTACCAATTTCTATATCTATCGATTTCAAACCAGATTTGAGAAGAGCGGGGACTTCTGTCAAGAAGGAGGCCCCTGTGAATTTTCTCACGGACCCTACAGAAGGGAGATCTACTCTGTGACCAGCAGATCTGCTCGTCTTGGTTGGGCCGGGGGGAAACATGCTTGTGTGGACCTGACGGGGGTATCTCCTTTGGCTGGTTTAAGAGAAAACGGGTTTGTAGCTGGACAAGCATCAAGAAATGCGGAATCAAAGAAAGTAGATTAGCACGCTAAAGCTTATGCAGAGAACCAACATGTCTTTGTCCCCTTGGCTTTTGATACATTCAGCTCCCTAGCACCATAAGCTATTAGTTTTTTGACCAGGGTTCAACAGGTTATCCACAACAATAGTTCATCTCCAGGGGGCAGGGGTTTATATTTAGTAGAATAGGGTTCATGATTCAAAAAAGGGTGGCGGCGCAACTTGTTGCCCGTCTACCCTCTATTTTGATGTAATTTGACAAGTTTAAGAAATGAAATGGAATGATATAGTCAACTAACAAACAAGTTTTCTTTTTCACCTCGATTATTATGTAGACAAAGTTAAAAAATAAAAGCAATAGCAGTTATCAAGTCAGGAAACTAATAATAACAACTTGTGAATTATGAAATCAGAAGGCTGCTATATGGTCCATGTTTATGTTTATTAACAAAGCAAAAAAGAAAGAAAGAAAAAAAAACATGTGCAGTGAATAATAATGAAATACTGTAGATAGATTTATTGGAAGAAAAGATGGACCCGCAGGAGATAGAGTGTCGTATAGAGAATGACGACGGTGGGGCCACCGTCCACCGCACGCCACCCAGTCACCAACTACTTTTACAACCGACCCATTCGACAAGGTGTAATATCACCTAGGCATTCTATTCTTTTTTGTTTTGTTTTTGTTTTCATTCATAAAATTATAACATATTTTATGTTACATTACGTCGTCATTGGTCATACATTCCTTTTTCTTTTTATCATTTATTATTAGTGTGATATTTTTTTTTGATATCAGTCTCACGTTACATAACACCATTGAGTTGTATGGGTAGATTAGAAAGAAGTTACATATAAAAAAAAGTGAGCATTCATAGTAGGTTTCTTGTATATTTGTGAGTGGAAAAGAAGTAAATGTTATTGTGTATCAGTATATTTAGATGAGGAGCATTGTTCCCTTGAATTTATTTTCTAAGGGGGGATGTGGAACCTTTAGGCTTGAATGCCACTAGGTAACACCGCCGTCAGCCTTTAGAAAACGTTCCAGGTTTGATTTTTATTGTAACATCAGCAAGTGAATTGCTCTCTTCTCAAGATGTTGACTTGTGTTTGTCTGAGAAAAAGGTAGGTGTTGACTTGTGTTTAATTTACATGAGGGTGAATTTGATATGACATTGTAGGATTTGATGGGGCTAGGGTACTATCCTAAGCTACCCCTTCTCCCCTAATGTTTTTTTTGAAAGTGGTTGTAAGTAGATGAGAGAGAAAAGATAATGATACACATGTAACAAATATTATTTAATTGAAAACGAGAGCTAAAAAATATAATGAATTTTAGTGTAATATGTGAATGAGGATGAAGAACCTATCGTGAATGCTCTAAATGCCACTCATTTAACCGATTTTGACACCATTTTCCACACCATATTTTTATACAAAATCTACATCTACAACATCATTCGGCCAAGATAAACCCAAACTATCGACTTTATTGGTGTGAGCAAGGTTTGATCGCAAATTTACAAATCAATCATAAGAAACTATTGACAACTAAAGGTAGGGGGCGTCACCTTGGATTACTCAAATCCCCTCCAATCCTACACCGTCACCTCATTACCCTCAAATGTTTATTTGATGGCAACAATACCCTGAACTACTAAACGGAAAACCTAAGGGGGTGTTTGAGATTGAGTTGGAAAAAACTAACAAGTCAACAAGTCATTTGAAAAACCACAAATCCTAGCTTTGAGAAATATAAGTCAATAAGTAGTTTTCCACCCAAATCCTGAACACTAACCAAAAAACATAAATTAAAAACAAAAATACACCACCTATAACCACCTTCAACCCTAACAACCACCATCGTACCTCCGTTTCACCACCATCTACTAAGTTCTAACCACCACCACCGTGTCCAACCACCTGCAACCTTCCAACCACCACTACAACTACTATCATCTTCTAACCCCAATGATAAGAGATACTTCGTTACCTAAAAGTTACAATGGATATCAATAACTCATTTTTAGGCGAGAAAGTGTATTCTATTAGTGCCATTTGTGGAGTTCTTTTTTAAGGACCATCGCACACTCGACTATATTGACTTGAATCAATAAGGAAACTCCCCGCAATGTCGGGTCAAACTACAACGATATTTCCGCATCAGTAGGGAAACTATATACTATTGTGGGGTTTAATAATATTAAGTAAGAAATAACATCAGAGATTTATCTCACTCGACTCGTTAATTGAATCAGCAGGGAAACAATTCGAACGCCAAGTTTTAGTATTAAAATTGCCACGCCTTTAATCCTTAACAAATCAAGTCATTTGGTGTCTTGATCTTATTTCCACAGCAAGGCAATAGCTCCTGAACCCAAAGTGCCATACCAAAACTCTAACTCCCTTTTCGAGGCATCAACACGTTTTGACTCTACATAGACATAGAAAACATTAATGTTCTGTGTTAGCGGCAACACAAGATTTATAGTTAGTTTTTAAGGGTATTGGATGAAATTTCGTTGCTCGTGTTATTAACGACACCAACGTTTCACTCACTTTTAATATGAAACCTCTTTCCTAAAGTCATTAACACACACACACACATACATCTTGACGATCCATGACCCATTTTAGTTAACTCCTCATTAAGGCGCTTATCTTCCCCAAACACTCAAAAGAACTTTAGTCAAGAATGGCCATAAAGATATTTTCCAGAAACTTAAATATATTTTACAACTCATAAATCATCATAAGATTAGTGATATTTAGATAAGTTCTTACAAATATTATAAAGTTGCAAATATTAGTGAGAAAAAGAATTGAGCAAGTTGAAATTATGAAGATGGAAGACTATTTATAGGCCAGCAGATGAGACGCGACTCGTGCCTGGATCACTTCCAAGCACGGTGCGTGGTCCACTTTCTGGGCCCCACTGGATCTTCGAATCCTCAAGAGATATGGCTTTTGTCATTTTGTTGTCGAGGCACGGGGCGTGTCTCGCCTTCTTGTAATCCAGTTTCTCGTTTTTCGCTCGGTTTTTCTTCATTTGTCCATTTTGGGCCCATTTAGTCATGAAAATAAAAAATAAACTAAATTAAGCATATTTTTATAAATTCCAAGAAAAAACGTTAAAAGGTGATTTCGTTTTGCTATATAAAATATGTATAATTTGATGCGTATCAAAACCTATACAAGAAGTTCTAGGAAGTTTTTTTTTTAACAGCTCTCGGCCAGGACTATACAAGGCCAAAGCTCGGTTGACGTAGGATTCGAACCTGAGCACTCTAAGGTGGGAACCTCCTAAGGAGTAAACCCCCCTACCTCCACCACTAGGTTGAGGCTTCATTGGTAGTTCTAGGAAGTTGTTGCTTACAGTTATTTACAAACATTAACACAAAGCATGAATTCGTGGATTGTCATTTCCAATTGAAGAGAATATGTGGTTGAAGGTCGGAGCCTGGACCATCACAAAAGGGCCAGGCCCGAACCTAACAGAAGACCAGGTCCTAAACCGAAGCTCGGTCCATCATAAAGATCGAAGCTAAGGTAGGACCGAACACCTAGCTTCGATCATAAGGCCCATGGGCTTGGGTTTGCCGAAGCCCACTCTGGAAAGTATAAATACCTCCCAAATTTCTTCATTTGGTAACTTCACTTACTTGTACTTTCTGTACTTTTCGTACTTACTTTCCACTTCTTAAAACCATACTTATTCTCACGCCGGAGGGTGGTCACAGAGAGACCCTTCCTCTCCCCTGTGACGAGCCTAACGGTGTTTTGTTTTGCAGGTTAACCTTAGATCTAATCAACTGTCATTTCCTCTTACCTTATCTCTCAGATCTGGTCAACCGAACCAACTAAGGGGTAACTTTTTTCCTCTTCAATTGGCGCCATCCGTTAGTTTGCTGTGTTCTTTTCTTTTTTCGAGAAGAGCAGAGTAATCTCTACCCATGACGGCACATTCTGAGGGATTCATAATAGAAGACGTGACAGCAAATGAAATGAACGACGATCAGGTGGTTATCACCTCGTCGGCATCAGCTATCACCTCCACTGGTACACAGGGAAGTGCTCAACAGTCATCTTTCTCTATTGGTGCTTCGGCTGTTAAAACAAGTGCCCCACTGATAGAGTTCGATGATGCTTTCCTCCAGAAGAACAGAGAATTATTGCTTCGGCTAAAAGAACAGCAAAGTAGGGAGATGGTCTTGCAAAGTGTGAAAGCTAATCTATTCTCCACCGGAGGACTTGCTGCTTCGGCAGAACCAAGCACCGGTCTGGGATCTTTCGCCACTTACTCTACCGTAGTCACCACTATGCAAATCCAAACTCCACAGGGGCAACTTGCATCTCTGGGTTATACTGGACCGATGCAGGTTAGCATGCCCATGTCGGAAAGGATGCCAATTGTAACAGGGGGAGACGACGAACTCACCGCTCCATATCGCCCTGCTCATATGACGTCGTTCTCCAAGTTCTCTCAAAGAGTTGCAACTGCACCTCTTCCGGTTAAGCTGAAAATGCCAGCTACCGTAAAAAACATATGCAGGAACCTCCGACCCAGATGATCATGTCTTTGCATTCGAAGGAGCAGCAGAGATTGAACTATGGCCCATGCCAGCATGGTGCCACATGTTCGCACAAACCCTCACCGGAGCAGCAAGGGTTTGGTTCGATGGGTTATCTGCTGGAGAGATCACCAACTGGATTGAATTTAGAAAATTGTTTCTAATCAATTTTGCAAACCAACGACGATGCTCCAAGGACATCACGGAAGTACACAACATCCGGAGGAAGGATGGTGAATCCTTGGAGGCCTTCATTGATCGTTTCAGCAAAGAAAGTATGCAAATCCATGGTGCAATGGATCAGCTCCGAGTGTCAGGCTTCTGTCATGGAGTTCGAAACAACCAGTTGGTGGAGAAACTACACGAAGATTTGCCAAAGACAATGGAAGTACTCATGGAACAGGCTAGAGCTTTCGCCAGGGGGAAGAGTGCCTGCGGGCAGTCTTCCGAAGGAGATTATAAGAACTCCGGAGGACGCAATGTGTGGAAGAAAGGCTCTCATAATGCAGATCGAAACAGTCACTGGAACAAAAACAGACAGCAGCCGTATGAGCGGTCGGACCGAAACAATTCTTCTAAGTCTCAAGGTTCCGGAAGAACCACTGATTTAACCAAAACTCCTCGTGACATCTTGCTAACAGAAAATTTGCAGCTCCCTACGCCTGCTAAGCAGCGACCTTCGTCCGACCGAAACTCCAAGAAATACTGTGAGTATCACCGAGCAAAAGGGCACAATACTGATGACTGCTGGTCTCTTCGGCAAGAAATTGAGAAAGCGGTCCGATCCGGAAAGCTTTCCCACCTTCTTAAAGAAGTAAAGGAAGGGAAGCCCGGAGCAATTACCAACACCAACAACCAAGCAGTGATTAATATGATCCAGGCCATCACACCACATGGCATTAAACGCTCCAGCTCTCACCTTGCTTCATTTATGAGCCAGGTGGGCAAGAGACGTTATACGTATTAGTATTCGTATTTTTTAAGGAAACAATCTCCAAATATCAAAAGTATTGCGTTGCTTTTGGTTCTAAAATAATTTATCTCTGTAACAGGCAATATCATTCCCTGAGGTAACACCAGATCAGTTTCTGGAAGGACCAATAATTATCTCTGCCATCATTGCCGGACATAAAGTTCAGCGAGTCTATGTAGACAACGGCAGTGCTTCGGAGATAATGTACCATCATTGTTTTCAACGATTGGCACCTGAAATCCAGAGAAGGATGGTACATGTACTTGCAAATATTCGTTCCGACCACACATTTCAACCGAAACAATACCTTCCGACTTTCGGAATAGTGGTAATAACCTATGTTTTAAATGACAACAGGTTTCCATGCCATTAGTCAGTTTCTCAGGAGAGGTAATTCAGCCCATGGGACGAATCACCCTTCCGGTAACCTTGGGTACCGAAGGTCGGAGCCGAACGGAAATGCTAACATTTCTAGTGGTAGGAGCTCATTCCGTGCACAACGTCATCTTGGGACGCCCAAGCATGTGTGCCTTCGGAATGGTTGCTTCTTCCATACATGGAGCTATCAAATTTCCAACAGAAGATGGAATAGCAACTGTGCACACCGAGCAGATGCAGATCGTAGCTGAAATTCGTCAAGCTTCGAGCTCCCAAGCCACTCCAGTCACTCAGGAATTGTCAGAAAAATGGTCGATTAACCCATGCTTTCCGGAGCAGAAGGTAGTCGAAGCGACTAAAAGGTTTTAAATAACCTTACAAAAATTCTTTGTTTAATCCATTTTAAAAAAATTGACAGGTAACTGTTGGTGCACAGCTCCCACCTGACTGTAAAGCTGCTTTATGGAACCTCCTAACTGAGTCCCTAGATTCTTTTGCCTGGCAACATTCGGACATGAAGGGGGTGCCTAGGCACCTGGCCGAACACAGATTGAATGTATACCCTTCGGTCCGACCAGTACAACAAAAGAAACGAAGTATGGGGCTGGATCGGAACAAGGCCATTGCTGAAGATGTTCGAAAGCTCCTTGATGCAAATATCATCCGAGAGGTTCAATATCAAACCTGGGTAGCGAACCCAGTTTTGGTAAAGAAGCAAGACGGTGGTTGGCGAATGTGTGTTGATTTTAAGGATCTTAACAACGCATGCCCCAAAGATTGCTACCCACTCCCCGAGATGGATGTCAAGGTCGATTCACTGGCTGGCTTTCGACTAAAATGCTTTCTTGATGCATACAAGGGTTATCATCAAATTCAGATGGCAGCGGAAGATGAAGACAAAACTGCTTTTATCACCGCCGAAGGGCTATATTGCTACACAAAAATGCCTTTCGGCCTTAAGAATGCCGGTGCCACTTATCAACGATTAATGGACAAGGCATTCAAGAATCAGATCGGAAGAAACATGGAAGTATACGTGGACGATGTGGTGATAAAAAGCAAAGATGAAGCTGACATGATGACTGATATCCGGGAGACGTTCACTTGTCTCCGGAGCATCAACATGAAGCTAAACCCAGCCAA
Source organism: Ambrosia artemisiifolia (assembly GCA_032199755.1). Lineage (NCBI taxonomy): Eukaryota > Viridiplantae > Streptophyta > Magnoliopsida > Asterales > Asteraceae > Ambrosia > Ambrosia artemisiifolia. Next base: position 53,478,217 of record CM063520.1, read on the forward strand.
ATGTTCGTTCGGTATGGAGGCGGGAAAATTCCTGGGTGTTATGGTTGCTAAGGAAGGAATCCAGGCAAATCCGGAAAAGTTAAGGCAGTGATGGATCTAAAATCTCCAAAAACAGTCAAAGAAATCCAATCATTGAATGGTCGATTGGTAGCTTTACATCGTTTTCTCTCTAAAGCAGCTGAAAGAACTTTGCCCTTCATGACAGTGCTAAAAAGTAGCTTCGGTAAAAATGACTTCAAGTGGACCGAAGAAGCTGAGCAGGCATTCGGTGAGTTGAAGCAATGTCTTAGCTTATTACCTACACTCACCGCACCAAAGCCAGGAGAAGTACTCACCGTCTATTTGGCAGCATCTCAAGGGGCCATTAGTGCAGTCCTTATGGTACAAAGGCACTTAGCCCAAGTACCAATCTATTACGTTAGCAGGGCCCTTCGAGATTATGAAACCAGATATCCTATGATCGAGAAGCTGGCACTAGCCTTGGTCCATGCTTCGAGAAGGCTACGAAGATATTTTCAGGCACATGAAATTGAAGTCCAAACCGATAAAAATATCCAGTATGTACTCCGAAAGCCGGAGGTTTCTGGTCGATTGGCCAAGTGGGCCATCGAGCTAGGAGCCTTCGACCTGACTTTTAAAACCAGAGGTGCCATGAAAGGTCAGGCCGTAGCGGACTTTATTGCTGAATTACCAAGTGGAATAGACCAGTCGGAGGAACAACCTTCGGTAGAGGAAGAGCAATCAGAAGCATGGTCTTTATATACTGACGGTGCATCCGGTGCCGAAGGCTCCGGAGCAGGACTCGTGTTAATTAATCCAGATAACACTGAGTTTGCATATGCCCTCCGGTTCGAATTTCCAAGCTCAAACAATGAAGCTGAATATGAAGCATTGTTAGCCGGCCTCCGGATAGCACAAAGGTTTGGAGTAAAGAACCTCAAGATTCACACTGATTCATTGCTTGTAGTTAACCAGCTTCGAGGCGAATATGAAGCAAGAGATGAAAGCATGATGAAATACTTGCAAAAAGGCCCAAGAACTCATAGCTTCTTTCCAGACATATAAAGTCTTCCATGTCCCAAGAGAAGAGAATGCTCAAGCCGATGCTCTCAGCAAAATTGCATCGACTAATGCAGCCACCTTGATCCAAGGCACAAAGGTTGAAGTATTGACAAAGCCTTCAATTGAGGAAAATGAGGTCCTACAAGTCGAAGTTCAGGAAGACACATGGATGACTCCCATTGTAAAGCATATCACCGAAGGTTGGGTTCCAGAAGATAAGGCCGAAGCTCGAAAGCTCAAAGTCAAATCCCTACAGTACCAGGTTCAGAATGGTCAATTGTACCGTAAGACTTTCTTAGGCCCAGTACTACGATGTCTCTCTCTCACCGAAGCTGCATATGTGATTAAAGAAATCCACTTTGGTGTATGTGGTATACATGCCGGACCAAAAATGGTTGTCACAAAGGCAATGAATGCTGGGTATTACTGGCCCAACATGCACCAAAGTGCTGTACAAGAGCTTCAAAGTTGCCAAGAATGTCAAAGAAACGCTCCAGTCAGCCTTCGAGCAAAGAACAATCTGATCCCAGTAACTGCAGCTTGGCCGTTCCAGAAATGGGGCATCGACATTGTTGGACCATTCCCTAAGTCCACCGGAGGGGTTAAGTATCTGTTGGTAGCTATCGACTATTTCACTAAGTGGGTCGAAGCTAAGCCAATGGGTGACATCACCGGCCATCAAGTGAAAAGGTTCGTTTGGGAAAACATTGTTTGCCGTTTCGGATTGCCACTCTATATCATCAGCGATAATGGGAAGCAATTCGCCGAGAACCCCTTCAAGAAATGGTGCTCGGATCTTGGGATCAAACAGCTGTTCTCATCGGTAGCTCACCCTCAGGCCAATGGCCAAGTAGAGAGGGCCAACCGAAGCATAGTCGAAGGAATCCAACGACGCCTGGGTGGAAAGAAGGCCGGATGGGCAGATGAGTTACCCAACGTCTTGTGGGCTCACCGAACCATGCCAAAGACAAGCACCGGCGAAACACCTTTCAGTTTGACCTACGGCACCGAAGCCATGATCCCGGTCGAAGTGGGCATGATCAGTCCTCGAAGGGCCAACACAACAGACAATGATCACTCTCTTCGGCTCAACTTGGATCTCTTGGAAGAAAGAAGAGAAATGGCTTCAATTAAAGAATCTCGATACAAGAAAGAGCTTGAAAAGTATTATAATGCCAGGGTGAAAAAACAGTCATTTAAGATCGGAGACTATGTCTTCCGAAGTAATGAGGCTAGCCGAGCCGAACCCTCAGGGAAACTGGCATCGAGATGGGAAGGCCCTTACCAAGTCACCTCCGTCGGAGAGAGAGGTTCGTACACGTTAGCCAAGATAGATGGTACCCCAGTTCCCAGGACATGGAACGGAATCCATCTGAAGAAATGCTACATGTGAAACACCGAAGCTCGAAGCTAGTGTTTGAAGTCTTATTTTCAATAATTTTAATCTGTTAGTCGGGATGTGTTTTACCCCGAATCTTTTTTCATTTTTGCTTGTAATTCGGGATGATGATTACCCCGAACCTTTTACTCGAAAGTGGGATGTGCTTACCCCACCTATAATAAAAAGTTTGGTGCAAGTAGTTTATAACATTGGGTATTTATGTTCAAAACAAGCTGGTACCGAAGCTAGATAATTTACAAATTCAATAAGAAACATTGTGAAAAGGTCGGAACAAGTTGTCTCTAATAAAGGGACGTCTAACAATCCTTTTTTAAACGTTCCGACCTCCCAGAAAAAACAAGCAAAAAATATGCTGGAACCCATGATGACAGGCACAATCGGTCGACATGGAACCCAGATGCCGAACGAGATAAGACACAACAAAGGTCGAAACATTCGAACCTACTTTTAAACATGCCTCGTAAAAAAAAAAAAAAAAAGAAGGAATCATAAACTTTGTCTATCTCGAACAAACATATAAAGGATGTGCCGAAGCACATTAAAAAGGAAAATAGCATGCCAACAAATAATTATCATATTGACGTCAAAAAATATAAGTCCACCTTCTACTTATTAAACCGCCGAAGGCAAGGTTTCGGTGGATGGGCATAACAAACACCGACGTCTTGACCAAGCGTACCGGAGGTCAACAGACGACCTTACCAAACAAAAAACTTGCAAGTATAAAAATACAATTTTTCTCGAACCGAAGCATATGGACGCATACCATGGTTCGATACAAAAACAAAGGTCGAACAAACCCTTAGTTTATTTTAAGATGTTCAAAGCAACACCTCTTCAAGCCGAAACGGGAATTTCTTTCGAGGCACGAACCGTACGGCTGTGTGAAATGCAATCATAATTTAAGGCCAACACAAACCCTTGAAAATATTCAGATGCACACAAAGCAATATCAATTTAAAAACATATGACATTCCAAAGATGTTTCGAACCAAGAATGGTTCGACCAAATACACTTAAGAGAATATTGTCTTAACAAATTGCCGTTGTGGCATACATTAAAAAGTAGAACATCATGTAGACGGAGGTTGAAACATGGCACCGGATTGAGCAGCAGCTTTAAGGGCATCCAGGGGCTCCGAAGCAAGGCGAGCAACATGCTGAAGAAATGGAAAGTCAAGAGTATCGAACCGATCCAAAGCATCGTTCAACATCTCATCAGCATTCAACTTTAGTTTCGGCACTTGCTCCAAAGGAAGACCCTTCCCAGAATAGTGATAGCCAGCCTTAACACCTACATTCACACCACATGCATTCATAGCATTGTTAATGGCCCCCACCACTCCTCGAAGCTCTTCCCCAGTGTGAACCCTTCGAGCCACTAAACGCATGCCTTCAGTAAGCAGCCACTCCTTCGTCTCCAGTAGTTCCTTTACTTGGCCTGTCAAAAGGGAGTTGGTCTCACTGAGTTTCGATACTTGACCATCCATCTCCAGCTTCATTTGGTCCAGTTGACTCCGAAACCTGGTCGCTTCGACCTCAAACATCTTCTTTTCTGAGATAGTGCCAAAAACACATAAGGTTATAAAAAATATATACTATCATGGAAACAAGAAAGAAGGGAGCAAAAACTACTACCTTGCAACGCCGCGTCCCTTTCGGCTTTCAACCCTTCCACCTCCTTCAAAGCCTTGTCCCTATCCTCTGAGGCCGAAGCCATGGCAGCATTATTAGATTTCACCTGCATAAGAGCTTGGTTCAGCTTCTCCTCCAAGGACTGCTTCTCCCCAACCAAGGCCCCGAGCTTCTTGCTCCATTCCCCAACATCTTCTCCTCCGATCAGTGAACTTACCTTCTCCTTTTCTATCTCCAACTCCACCCAGTGACGATACACTTCAACCACTATACCATTCGACTGTGCCTGATTAATCATCAAGGCATCAGCTAGAGCCAAAGGGGCAGCTTGTCGATACCGATGCTCTTCAGCTGGTGTATTAATATTCAGAAGAATTGTACGAGCAGTCAAGGCATCAAGTATCTTATCCTTATTCTTCAAATCCCAGTTCGGGATAAACTTGGCTTCGGCCACCGAAGGATCCAACTCCATTGAATCTACAATAACAGGGAAATCACCCACTTTAGACTCTGGACCAAACCACAGACGTTCAAGGTAATCCTTTGGACCTTCATCGTCTGAAGTAAAGTACAGAGGAAAACGATCTGTATCGTCATCATACTTACCAACTGGGCTGGAAGGACCGGTCAGATGTGGCTGAGAATGCAACGGAGAGGGGTTGGGATGACTTGGAAATTCTTCATTAAAAGAAATAGGAGGTTCGTCACGAGCCGACTTCCCACCATCCAAATGGTCCGACAAAGTTTCTAATAGAGTGGATGGAGAAGCCTGACCACCAGGAGACAGTTTGGTGATTGTGGCCAGGGGGGTCTTCGCCCTCTTCGGAGTGCCCTTAACTTTCCCTCCGGAACTTCCCTCCTCCGGTGCTTTCCTCTTCCTTGAAGACTTCTTCCTATGTTTTGAAGCCTCAGTAGTAGCAGATGGCCCAGACTCACCTTCGGGCAACTTCCCAGAATCTCGTTCCGACGTAGCAACAACTGCAGATGATGAAGCACCCTCTGTACCCGCCGAAGCATTCTCTTCCGGTTGCCTGATTTTAAAAGAAGGAGCCTTCAAAAGTTCTAAGAATGGCTTATCTCCAGGATTCTGCTGATGAGAAGTGTATTCAATATCATCGTCGTCGAAAGACTCCAAATGGAGCATATCACGCAAAGACATATCTACAAAAGAAACAACAAGGCATCGTTAGTCAAAAAGTTTAAAAAACTTACAAAAATTTTTATCATACAATCAATAAACGAACCTATGTTGTTTCGTCTAACCACAGGCCACTGATCAGAGAATTCCCAGTTCCTACTCACACAACCAATCACCAACACATGCTCCGGCAAGCGCCTAATGTCAAATTTATTGGACACCAGGGCAGCATACAGATTTTTGTCTACAACAAAATCCTTCGGCAACTCACCCTCTAAAGGATCATCTTTCTTCCTCCACACCATACCCTTCGGCAGACATAAATCGTCCAACCAGAACCACCTGTCCTTCCAATCCTTCAAACTCGAAACCTCCCAACCTACACACTCTCGATCCTCCTTCTTCACCTCCGACTTCTTGTCCTTCGGTTGTCACTTCTCAAAGGTATACCAATTCCCTGAGCGATTCAACCGATAGAACGCCCTAAAAAGATCTAAGTTGGGAACAAGGTCCAACGACCGACAAGAAAGTTCAAACTGATTCACCCGACTCAAACCGAAGGGTGTCATCTGGGAGATATGGACTTTATGAAACTGTAACACCTTCGTTAAAAATCGAGTAAAAGGCACCCGATAGTTTGCATAATTACACACCCGTGTGTAAAATGCAAACTTCCCAGGGGGAAGGGGGTATATGGGGGTTCTCGGAGCAGGTAGGGTAGGGTGGAGATCTACAGGAATCCTAAATTCTTCTATAAACTCATCAAGTTTCGCTTGACTTAAGACACTAAACGATACAAGCATATTATCTTTAGGCATGATGTAAAAAGATGAAAAGGACAAGAGTACACACCTCGTGAAGAAGAAGAAGACGCCTAAGATGATCCGGGTGAAACTCGAAGAAAAAACTGGAAAAGCTTGAAGAAATTTAGAGAAGATGAAATAAGAAAAGGGAAAGGTAAAAAGGAAATGAAGGGTAAAACCCACTTATAAAGGGGAAAAAATGACGGTTGGAGTAACCGTCCAATCAAGGGATGTCAAACTGACCACCTCGAGCCTATAAAAAAGGGGTCTGCTAAAATGATCGGACGGTGAGGCAACAAAAAGGGTGAAAGACAACAGTTGTCATCCACTCACATAAATGAATGACAATAGCTGTCACACACTAAGCAGATCGAAGCTCGAAGGAAACTCAAAAGTCAAAACCCCTGAAAAATCTCAAAGTCCTTTTTGAATACCGAAGCATTCAAAAAGACTTCGGGGGACTTGAAGAGAATATGTGGTTGAAGGTCGGAGCCTGGACCATCACAAAAGGGCCAGGCCCGAACCTAACAGAAGACCAGGTCCTAAACCGAAGCTCGGTCCATCATAAAGATCGAAGCTAAGGTAGGACCGAACACCTAGCTTCGACCATAAGGCCCATGGGCCTGGGTGGGCCGAAGCCCACTCTGGAAAGTATAAATACCTCCCAAATTTCTTCATTTGGTAACTTCACTTACTTGTACTTTCTGTACTTTTCGTACTTACTTTCCACTTCTTAAAACCATACTTATTCTCACGCCGGAGGGTGGTCACAGAGAGACCCTTCCTCTCCCCTGTGACGAGCCTAACGGTGTTTTGTTTTGCAGGTTAACCTTAGATCTAATCAACTGTCATTTCCTCTTACCTTATCTCTCAGATCTGGTCAACCGAACCAACTAAGGGGTAACTTTTTTCCTCTTCACCAATGTTCGTGGAGGTAGTAGAGACAAGTTGCATATAACTTTCTTATTTTTTTACATCAACTTTTATGTAAAACCAAGACCCTGCTAACAAGAAACTAGCAAAAAGGCCAAACAACACAAAACAAAAACCAACTTATACATCAAACACTTTACAAAAAAACCAATACAAATTAACCATCTTTGAGTGATTCTTGATTCATAGGAAAGGGGAAAGACTTTACATCTCTATATGCCTAGCAGTGGAAGGGAAACTATAGACAATGGTGGGGGTTGATATTCGGACATCTAAATCCAACATACTCACCCCTTCATCTCGAGTAAAAGCCTTATGGTTTTGCTCGATTATTGCAATTATATAACTCGAATTTGGACATGAAAATGGGGTGATTTGTTGGGTTTAGGGAAAAAGATGAATTAGGGAAGAAGGGGCGTTGGTAATCGTCATATTTGACCCACTCCCGAAGGTCACATTCTTCTCCTTTATTCGGGTTTCTCTACCTGTGAACACTAGCCACATACTACCCAAAGGGTGGCGACGATGTAGCCGCTGCGGTATCAACTTACCCGCAAAACGGCCCCTCCACCCTAATACCTATAAGGGAAAGTTAAATTGGATTAAGAAATCAAAAACAATAATTGGTCGAATGATAAGACCAATTCCAAAGCTGGTTTAGCATATGAAATTTTAAAGCTTCTTAATTTATTAAAAGTATATTTAAATATACAAAAGTAATACTTCTAAATTTATATTGGATTGAGAAATCAAAATCAATAATTGGTCAAATGATAAAACCAATTCCCAGGCTGGTTTTAGGCTTTTCAGCATATGAAAGTTGAAAGTTTCTTGATTTATTGAAGTTATAAAATACTAAAAAAAACTACATATTGATTTTAGCACGTGAATGACTTAAAGTAGCTTGTAATCCCGAGTCAGGGTTGACGCCACTTAACCCTCACAGTTTTTTTAGAACAGCTACAACACATGGTAACGTGTACATTTGAGAACTCACAACTACCGGGTTTGGTATGGCTTAACTACGACACTTCTAAGTAGGAATTGGTGATTTCAAAACATCTTAGCCTCCTCTACACAAAAGGACATAGAGACTAGGGATTGAACTCCGCTGTCTCGTAAAATTCCTTTATTATTTTTGCCACATACATAGTTTGAACTCAGATCCTCCCTAGCCTCACATTTAACGCTCGTGGTTGGGTTGGGCTAGTTCGGTTTCCACTCTCATTCTCATTAATCAAGGAATCTTTACAAATGTATAAAAAATTATATCGTTATTGTTTGATCTTTATTTAATATATTGTTTGGTCATTATCTAATTATAAACGTTGGTGTATCTGACGAGCTTGTAATGATGGAACTTTCAACAACCAAGTTACTTTAATAGAAACGATGTGTGAATAGATGAAACTAAAAAGAATTCCTTTGAATAACCAATAAGACGAACCTACCTTCTTAGACTTGTGAAATTTAATTTTAATTTTACTATATATGCTTCTCCTCGAGTAAGGGGCTGTTTGGTAAGCCTCTTAATGAGGCTCTGATCCATTCAACGCTGAATGATTCAGCATTCAGCACGTTTGTTTCGGCTTCTGAATGGAATGGTTAAGGCTGAACCATTACAATTTGGGATGAACCATTACAATTTGGGATGTTGCTGAACCATTAAGCATTGAACTAGGCTGAACCTTACTGAAGCTCTCCTACCAATGTGAGACAAGAAAACTAACCATTAAGAGGTCCAATTTAATGATTCAACACTTAACCATTCAGACCACTTAATGATTCAGCACTTAATCAACCAAATAGCCCCTAATATGTAATTCTTTGTGCTTTGCAGGCTTGCAGCTTCTTACATCTAATATATTAATATATCCTCACTAATAGAAAAAATGTGTTATAAGTTAAATATACGTTTTATGCATGTTTTATTTTTTAAATATATTTTTCGTATAACCTGTATCACAAATTAAGTTGAATTTAAAATAATATATTACTTCGTTTTGAAAAACAATTTAGGTGATATAAAAATTAGAAGTGAAGTCTACTTTTACTCACATGCACATAACAGTATGTGTGTGTATAAAGTTCTTGCAAGGAAGTGGACAAGTCAAGATACAAGTCGTAGGTAAGGAACCATACTAGTTAAGAAACATGTTTTTAGACATTGTTGTACTCGGGTTTAATGGCAATCATTTCTTACATTGCAACATTGAAAGTAAAACTATCTACAACGTACAATGTACTTACTTACCTGATTGATATTTGACAAAATTTATTATGTTTTTTTATCTACTTTTTATTAACGCCTAAAATCAAAGACCTACTCTTTGTAAAATTTGAACTCACAATGAGTTGGTTGAGAAACACACCAATTTACACAAGGGTATCTCTTGGGTATTAAATAACTTTTGATGAAACATATCTATCTATATCATAATTGAGGTGAGATTGGGTTGAATGGAGGCCTTAGAGAGTGTTTGAGGTACCCATTTCCAATATGGAGCTCCAACTAGCTCCCTATAAATACTCTTTCTAATTTTTATTTCTACTTCATACATTCTTCTATTACACTCCTCCAATACCTAACTAACAAATCTTCCATTTAACATTATTCACTCTTCTTTTTATTCACTTTTCATTCTAGGTATGTTTTCTTTTTCATTTGGATCGAAGCAAGATCAACCATTGTAACGTTTTCCTATTCGTAAACGTTAAATATAGCCAACAAAAATGGATCTCAAACCTGTAAAACTTTTAGTGATAATATGGAACCAGTTAACGATTTGTGGAACAAGTCCATATTGTCATCGTTTTTATTATTAACGCATGGCTATCTGTAAACAATATTTAATATGTAACCTTTTTTCATATTTGAAGAGAAAATCTTCATTCTCAGCGTTTTAATTAAATATGGACGTGTTGAATACAATCCGCAATATGGAAGCAAGATCAGATTTTTAAGTCAATAATTGTATATGAAACGGAACAAATATATTAACTGTTGTTTGATCTTTTTTTCATTTGAGATCCAGAGAGGATTCATTGTCATCTTTATGTTTATGAGTCAAATATGATATGCCGCGAATGTTTTGATTGTTTTGTCATTTGAATGCTAGACTACCATCCGAATACAAAGTTGCGAATATGGCTTATCACAAGGGAGAGCAATTCTTCAAGGTCATGCATGACCCTTCCGCAGGAGTTTTGGTATGATTGTAATTTTCGTTTTGATAATTATCTTTGTTAACTTTAAGCAAACTGATTATATTAATTCTCGTAATGTTGTTTTTAATGTTTGATCCAGACATTGCCGACAGCTATGAACAAGTTTTTGGTATCTAAAAAAAACGCCTATTTAATAACATTAAAAAAATTCAAACCGTATTAGTCATTCCTTAAATATGATTGTAGACATTAATTACTGAAATTATGTAAAAGTTACATTTATTTCGGTTATAGGATTCTAGACATTAATTTCTGTAATTAACTGTTTTAAAATCATGGATTGATAAACGGATTGACACATACCATATTAATGAGTATATAAAGATAAAATCTTTCATGTAATCAAAATTCGTAAATTAAGAGCTTTAAACAAGGAGCAATCTTAGGCTAGATAGGTTGTATTGTGTCAGCATTTATTTCCAATTAAAACGGATTGACAAATTCCAATTATTTCCAATTCGAGTATAAATTTCAAAAAATAAAAAAATCGACTATTTAATAACATTAAAAAAATTCAAACCGTATTAGTCATTCCTTAAATATGATTGTAGACATTAATTACTGAAATTATGTAAAAGTTACAATTATTTCGGTTATAGGATTCTAGACATTAATTTCTGTAATTAACTGTTTTAAAATCATGGATTGATAAACGGATTGACACATACCATTATAATGAGTATATAAAGATAAAATCTTTCATGTAATCAAAATTCGTAAATTAAGGGCTTTAAACAAGGAGCAATCTTAGGCTAGATAGGTTGTATTGTGTCAGCATTGATTTCCAATTAAAACGGATTGACACATTCCAATTATATCTTAATTTCGAGTATAAACAAGGAGCAATACACATGTTGCCTATTTAATAACATTAAATAAATTAAAACCTGTATTAGTATTCGCAAAAATAGTATTGTTGACCGAATATATTACTAATACTAATTGACATTAATAATAATTGACCGGAGTGAATGTTATTTATTACAATTTTTTAATCTCATTTATTTACATTAATATTACTACGAAATTATGTTTAAACTATCTTTATGAATTATTATTGGTCTTGCCTGCAATTGATAGGATTTATTTTATTTTTTAATGTTATTTAGTATGAGTTTTAATGACATTAATAATAATTGATCGAATTTAGTGTTATATATTATGATTTTTAAGCTCGTTTATTTATTATTGACCGAATTAAATTACGAATATATTACTAATACAAAAACTAATATTACGAATTATTATTGGTCTTGCCTGCAATTAATAGAATTTATTCATTTTTTAATGTTATTCAGTATTAGTTTTAATGACACATAATAATAATTGACCGAATTTAGTGTTATATATTACGATTTTTAAGCTCATTTGTTTATTATTGACCGAATTAAATTACGAATATATTATTAATACTAAAACTAATATTACGATTTTTAAATTTAATCCCATTTATATCTTATTGACTGAATTAAAATTTTCTATTACTATTTTTACGAATATATTACAAATTACTAATACTAATATTACGATTTTAGTTTGCTTCAATTAGAAGATATTTCCATTGGCGAATGTTGCGTCTTTAAATGGTGTTCAATCCAGCACAGGCTGTTTGTTACAAAGGTTCCACCACAAGAAGTCATTGATTTTCAAATTAAAATTACGATTTTTTATGTTTGTAATGTAATTTATTTGAATTATTGATTACGATTTTGAGGTTATTAATTAAGATTTATAATCTCATTTATTTATATTACTATGTTTACGAATTATGATTAGTCTTGATTGCAATTAATAAGATTTATTCATTTTTACTGTTATTTATTAAGATGTTTAATATTATTTATTGACATTAATAATAATTGACTGAATTTAATGTTATTTATTAAAATTATTAATCCCATTTATTTATATTACTTTTTTTTCGAATTTATGTTTAATAAGATTTAATTATTTTTAACGTATTTTTAGTATGTTAGAATTAATGTTATTTATTGACATTAATAATAATTGACCAAGTTGAATGTTATTTATTATGATTTTTTAATCTCATTTATTTATATTAATATTACTACGAAATTATGTTTAATCTATCTTTATGAAATTATGTTTAATATTATTTATATTACTATTCATTCCAATTATTATTGGTCTTGCCTGCAATTAATAGGATTTATTTATTTTTTAATGATATTTACTATGAGTTTTAATGATATTTACTATGAGTTTTAATGATATTAATAATAGTTGACCGAATTTAGTGTTATTACGATTTTTAAGCTCATTTATTTATTATTAACCGAATTAATTTACTAATATTACGATTTTTAATTTTAATCTGATTTATTTATTATTGACCGAATTAAATTATGAATATTTTACTAATACTAAAACTAATATTACGATTTTTAATTTTAATCTCATTTATATCTTATTGACCGAATTAAAATAAACTATTACTATTTTTACAAATATATTACTAATTACTAATACTAATACTAATACTAATATTACGATTTTAGTTTGCTTCAATTAGAAGATATTTCCATTGGCGAATATTGTGTCTTTAAATGGTGTTCAATCCAGCACAGGCTGTTTGTTACAAAGGTTCCATCACAAGAAGTCATTGATTTTCAAATTAAAATTACGGTTTTTTATGTTTGTAATGTAATTTATTTGAATTATTGATTATGATTTTGAGGTTATTTATCAAGATTTATAATCTCATTTATTTATATTACTATGTTTTCGAATTATGATTAGTCTTGATTGCAATTAATAAGATTTATTCATTTTTATTGTTATTTATTAAGATGTTTAATATTATTTATTAACATTAATAATAATTGACCGAATTTAATGTTATTTATTAAGATTATTAATCTCATTTATTTATAGTACCTTTTTCAAATTTATGTTTAATAAGATTTAATTATTTATAATGTATTTTTAGTATGTTAGAATTAATGTTATTTATTGACATTAATAATAATTGACCGAGTTGAATGTTATTTATTATGATTTTTTAATCTCATTTATTTATATTAATATTACTACGAAATTATGTTTAATCAATCTTTATGAAATTATGTTTAATATTATTTATATTACTATTCATTCGAATTATTATTGGTCTTGCCTGCAATTAATAGGATTTATTTATTTTTTAATGATATTTATTATGAGTTTTAATGACATTAATAATAGTTGACCGAATTTAATGTTATATATTATGATTTATAAGCTCATTTATTTATTATTGACCGAATTAATTTACGAATATATTACTAATACTAATATTACGTGCAGAAATTGTTTCACAAGTCGCTAGGTTTGTTATTTGCATATTCAACATTTATGTTTACAATATTCTTATTTTATAATTAGTTACACATTCTAAATTTTCTATATTTAATTCTTTTGTAAAGGTTTACTGTGATTGGATGACCTGATTTGCTTTAATAAAAAAGATACTTCCATTGGCGAATATTGTGTCTTCAAATGGTGTTCAATCGAGCACAAAATGTTTGTTACTAATGTTTCACCACAAGATGTTTTTGATTTTGAAATTTAAATTATGATTTTGTTGTTATTTATGAAGAGTTTTAATGTTATTTATGATAATTTTAATGTTATTGATTTGAATGATTGATTATGATTTGGTTGTTATTTATTAAGATTTTTAATCTTATTTATTGATATTACTAATATTACGAAATTCATTTTAATATCGTTAACCGACTTTAATTTTGATATTACAACTTTCCTTTAATCAATTGTGATGAAACGATATGTTTTTAAACATATACGACTTTCTTTCAAACATTTATTCAAATCTATTTAACAATGTTAAATCTATTTAACAATTTATAATTTAAATATAATCCGAAGATAACAATGTACATTTATTTTCCTACACTTTTATTATTCTTTTAATAATAAATATAATTTAAATATAATTAACAGTTTCCTAAAATATATATAATGTATTCAAAATAATTTTCAATGCTATTACTAATATTACGACCTTAATGTTAATATTGTTGACCGAATCTGAGTAAAAACTTTTTACGTTTTTGTTAAATTGATGGAGGTCAATTCTTTGACTTTATATCTTTGAATTTGATTGTGCTAATTTTAAGCGTTGTTGACCAATTCACGTCAATTACCAATCTTTCCCTTTTTCATAATTCAAAAACTTTCCTTTAATCAATTGTCATGAAACGATATTCTTTTAAACATATACGACTTTCTTTTAAACATTTATTTAAATCTATTTAACAGTGTTAAATCTATTTAACAGTTTATAATTTAAATATAATCCGAAGATAGGAGTGTACATTTATTTTCCTACACTTTTATTATTCTTTTAATAATAAATATAATTTAAATCTATTTAACAGTTTCCTAAAATATATAATGTATTCAAGATAATTTTCAATGTTATTACTAATATTACGACCTTAATTTTAATATTGTTGACCAAATCTGAGTAAAAACTTTTTACGCTTTTGTTAATTTGATGGAGGTCAATTATTTGACTTTATGTCTTTGAGTTTGATTGTGCTAATTTTAAGCGTTGTTGACCAATTCACATCAATTACCAATCCTTCCATTTTTATAATTCAAATACATAAATAAATATTCCTACTCGATCACGTCAATCGAGGCACAGTATTTCCGATTTTGCAGAATTGTTCGAGAGACAGCAATACTATATAAACCTTAACAAATAATAAAATCATTTAATCGTCATACCAAATTGTATATATTAACAAAACAGATTGTTAAAAGTAATAGGCCAAGTGGCATCATTATATAGGTCACAATTTATTTATTTTTAAATTGTATAAACTTCAAAAAAAATTTGATTGGTCAATAATAAGGTTATAAATTTATTATATTATTGTTTTTCTTTTCTTTAATTAATTTACATTTTTTACCCTAAATTTTAAACTTAGGCTTCGTATGACCCTTGAGCTTTAATAATTCTTTTATTTTATAAATGATTTATCATACGGAAGTTTAACAATAATTATTTTTCTATAAACGATATGCGCTTCGACTCTTAAGCTTTGATAGAGTTATTGTATGGCCTTTAAAGTTTAATAAAATATATTAAAACAAATTCTTCTTTTAACAAATATTTGTTCTTTTATCTTTTTTTTTTTCAAGCTTAATTCTTTTTTATTAACTTATTATTTAGTTATAACTTATTGTAATTAAAGCTATCTTTTAACTTTAGATATGTTTACTTAACCGTGTTACTTCCTTATTTAGTGCCAACATCCTCCTATGATCCCGCCGCGAAGCGCGGACTACAATGCTAGTTTAACAACGAAATTAAATGATAATATAAATTTTCAAAATGTTACTTTCTATACAACTAATAATGATTACTAAAAATGTCAATAATAAATTGTTTATAATGGGTAAGGCAATTTGAGACGCGGATGATTTTAGTGTCATTTATTTGAATGATGATTACGATTTTGATGTTATTTATTAAGATTTTTAATATTATTTATTGATGTTACTAATATTACGAATTTCATTTTAACATTGTTGACCGACTTTCATTTTGATATTACGACTTTCCTTTAATCAATTGTAACTAAACGATAATCATCATCTTGATTTCAATAAGTGTGCTAATTTTAAGATGTTAATAATAATTTGTATATAATTGGTAAGTCAATTTCAGATGCGGATTATTTTAATGTCATTGATTTGAATGATTGATTATGATTTTGATGTTATTTATTAAGATTTTTAATTGTTAAGTACTATATTTACACAGTTTAAATAATGACGTTTTTTGGCGGCTTTTTGTAACATGTCAAAAGTTGCCTAAAGTGTGTGTACAATGGGTCCTTTTGGCTACATGTTGAAATGGGTCTGGGGTTGATCCTTTTGGTGTCTATTTTTTAATAAAATATAGGAAATTTATATTACAGCATGTGACATTGGACCCATTTTCTTATTAGTTGTTTTTTAGCTATGTAATCGGTTTGAACCATTGGAGAGATAACATGAAAATTTAAGCTACCCATTCAAGTAAGTGGGTTAAGGATTGTTTCTTGATTTACTTATCACCGTATCCATATCTTTACAACAACTATATTTTATGTAGAACACAAATATGGAATACAATGGTGGAGGTTTTCATAAATTATTGAAAATGAGCTGCACTCCTAGGATCGTGATGACAATGATAACAACTTCGAAGGTGAAAAATCAGCTATCAATGAGCAAGAGTTGAAAGATTTTGATTGAAGTAATGAAAATGGACCATTGGTTGAAGTTCGTTAAGCCCCAACTAAATTATAGGTGTTCTATGCTTAAGCTTAGTTATGATTATAATATAGATATTACCCTTACCCAAATGATGTAATGTGTGATATTGGTTGAAGTTCGTTAAGCCCCAACTAAATGATAAGTGTTCTATGCTTAAGCTTAGTTATGATTAGAATATAGATATTACCCAAATGATGTAATGTGTGATATTGTGATAGTATGCTATGTAGTTTGCAGTTGTCAAATTAAACTTTACTTACTCGATATATCCATCATTTTGTTACATTAAACTGTTAGATGACATTTTGCATTTAACATCAAAATTCATACATATTGCATTATCAAACATTTAGTAACCAAAACAAATTGCATAATACAATTCTTATTTTTCTACTTTTTTTTCATTTTACTTTCGGGTAAACCGTGGGTCCCCACGGGACTCTAACCTAGTATTCTAGTAAATTCATTCTAAATGCTCCAAGCTTATCGGTATTAAATTTGTTCTCATATGCTTCAGTGTGATCTCGGGTGTCCGGGTATTTGTTAAAAAAAGTGACAACAAGAATAAGACTATCTCTAATAAGCCCTTGAATGTCCTTAGCATTAGAGTGTATTCATCCTAAGGAGTCCTTAGGCAAGGGCGGACCCACTCTATTGGGATCGGGGTCCCGGGACCCCAATGTTTTTTAAAAATGTAGTAGTAACGGTTTGTTAAATTTTTCAAGGACCCCATAAGAAATATATAATGGAACCCTATGCTAGATGAAACTAACAAAACAAATCTCCAAATTACCACTACTTGCACCTATAAGTAAATTAATCCCATATCTAATATATGTTTCTTTTTACTCGTAGCTTCCCCATTAACCATTCTAAACCTAATTTTTCAAGCCAAAACATTTTCATGTTTACTCTTCTTTTATACATATAGATGAGTCCTATGTAATAAAAAATAACCTAAAAACTATTCAAAGTGTTGGAACTAACTACGTAATTTATGTGTAATCTAGACCACATCACTCGCCCGCCCCGCCCCGAAACAAAAGGCGATTGACCCGAAAGTTTTAACGTTCGGTTGTGAAGAAATCTGAATATTAAAAAAATGGACCCCATTGGAAAATAATTATGGGTCCGCCACTGTCCTTAGGTGAGGTGTCATTGCACTAGGGCATTGATTTGTCTCGGTCATGCGATGAGGTGAGCCGAAAGTAAGAAAAGAAAAAAAAACAGGATTTCTTTTATAGAGCAAATGTGAACGGAGACGACACTATGTCATTCACAACACTTTCTTAATTGCAGAATTTTTTTACTTTAGAATATTCTTTGTTATAAGACATCTCTTAAAACCTCTAACTTTAACTTCTATACTAACTTAATTTATCTACTTTAACTTAATTAAAATGTTTTTCTAAGAAAAATTATACATTTATACCAATTTAATTATATATTATCAACAAGTTAAAAATTCAAAATGACAAAAAATGATGTGGCATGTGGGACTACTAGGGGCTTGAAATTTATAAAGGGTGTAGAGGTGGTGTGGTGGTGTGAGTACGTGTATATAATGATATTAAATTTAAATTCAAAAAAGAAAAAAAAATAAAAATGAAGTGGCATGAGCTGATTGGAGGAAGAGAGAATAGACCACCGCGAAATATTTCGCATGGCCCTCATTCACGCCCCTTTCACAAGGGTGGGGGCGGTGTTTCCATGTGAATGGGGCGCCAAATTTGGCCATTCACGCCTAATTCACATTCCATTACATATGATCTTAGAGGAATATCTTTGATTAAGCGCAACATTTCTCCAAATATATAGACTACTAAATATGCTATGCCATTATGTCATTCACTATATGAAGAGAGTGAGAATCTCTTGAATACAAATATACCATTTTATATCGGGTTAATGGATTTTAATAACTTCAATTATCACATGTTGATCGGTATCACTCCTAACTAATCATTTGACCACAACCACTCCCAACTTGCAACTTATTTTTTCCTGTCATTCTTAAACTAACTAAATCCAAACACAGTTCGTTTTTCTGATGGCGTGTCCCTTTCTGCTAACATGGCAGCTGCCACGTCACTAAAAAAGTGTCATGTTAGATAAAAAAACTAGGTTAGGGTTTAGATAATTTGAGAGTGACAAAAGAAAATAAGAGGGTGTTTGGGATTACATTTTGAATCTGATTTTTAGATTATTGCATTTTGAAAACGCAGATAATCAGTTTTTAGTGTTTGGATTGCGTTTTGAAAACACAGATAATCAATTTTTAGGCTACCAAAACGCAATAGTCTATAAGCAACCCCACCCCTGCTTTTCCAAAACGCATAATCTGTTTTGTATAATCAATCCCAAACACCCCTAAGTTATAAATTCAGAGGTTATGATTAAGTGATAAGTTACAAGTTAGGAGTGGTTACGGCCAAAATGTTATAACGTTATCTAATAATCCTTTTATATTTGATAAAAAATAAAAAATAATAGTATATGAGTTGCAAATGTAAATGTAAATAGAAATAGAAAGTCAAAAGTATACCAACTATTATTCAATCAATAATAATTTGTCTCATTTAAAGTTTTTATTTTTTTGTAAAAAAACATTGAAGCCTCCTCTTCTCCTTGGCTCCTTGTACGTTTCACTTTGTTATTATTAACCGACAGACAGACAGCTCTTTCCTAAACACAAAACATCAAAACCAAAGACCACCACCTTGTACACTAACAACAGATCATAACAACAACACCAACCACAGTACAGCACACCTTCTTCTTCTAGAAACTACCGTTAACAGATCACCCTGTTATGGGTTAAAAATCAACGCTTTTAACTCCTGATTTCCTATAATTTTCTTTCCTTACTTGCAGCATCGTCCAGTAAGTTTCCACACGAATTTTTATGAAATTTTCACTGAATTATGATTAAATTTTGATGGGTTTTGAATGAATTGTAATTTTGTGTTCTGGGTGTTGAATTGTTGATGATTTGTGATGGTTTTATTGGGATCATGATTGATTATGTTATGGTTTAGTTTGATAATATTCTTGATTTTGGATCTTGAAATATTATTATTATTATTATTATTATTATGTATAGTTACTGTTTACTTTTTTTTTTATTTTTTGGGTTATGTTTTGGAGTTAGGTGTGGCTTTAAAAAAGAATATATACTACTTTTTTAAAGTTTTATAAATGTTAAGAATTATGATTGATGTTATTGTCAATAATAATAATAATAATTACAAGGCGTGTCTGATGCGTTAATTCTGTCATTTATGTTCTGATGTTTGTGTTTGATCTGCTTTATTATGTAATGAAATGAAATTTGTCTGTTTTACAGGGAGAGAGACTGGAATTTAAGGTTTATTAGGACAGAATTGTGTTTAGAGATTTGGCGTAAATTTGGAAGAGTGGAACGATGGCTTCGTTGTCGAAAGCGGATTCCAGGCGCATGTATTCGTGGTGGTGGAACAGCCACATAAGTCCCAAGAACTCTAAATGGCTTCAAGAGAACCTTACAGGTATGGCTTTTTGAGTCCGTAAGTGAATTCGACGTTTTTGTTGTTTGTTGTGGAAGACTGGAAGTCAACATGTTAACAGGAAAAGATATATCGATGATTTGACTGATTTTGAGTTTCTGGTGACTGTAGAAACTGTAGTTGGCTTACATACAAATTTCATTGCATTAGTTCGTTGTTGCGTTAAAAGTTTATGCTTTACGTTTTCTGATCTAAGAATCTGGATCTTTGTATGGTTTAGGCGCGTTGTTTTCTGTCGTCTAGTGGCTTATATTATGACTTTATATAGATTTCATTTTACTTGTATGCTTATTAAATTTTCCTTGTGTGCGTGAATAGATGTGGATATTAAAGTGAAAGCGATGATAAAGCTCATCGAAGAAGATGCTGATTCATTTGCTAGAAGGGCAGAAATGTATTACAAGAAGCGACCCGAGCTTATGAAACTGGTTGAAGAGTTATACAGAGCATATCGCGCCTTAGCCGAAAGATATGATCATGCAACTGGGGCTCTCCGCCAGGCTCACAAAACAATGACTGAAGCCTTCCCAAACCAAGTCCCCGCAGGATGTGATGACTCAACGCCTAATTCTGCGTATGATACCGAACCTCAGACCCCAGATTCAAGAACCACCACAAATCCATGTTTTGACTCTGATGACTTCCGGAAAGACGGGTCAACAGGAACAGCAAGAAAAGCTCTCAATTTCGATGATTCAGAAGATGTCGGCAGTAATAAAAACGGTACCCACGATCGAAACTTATCTCAGTTCGAGAGTGTAGGTGTGGATGATAAAGAGATCTTATTATTAAAAGAAGCCTTGGCCAAATTAGAAGATGAGAAAGAAGCTGGATTAAAGCAGTACATCGAGAGTTTGGATAAGTTATCTAAGCTCGAGTCCGAGATCTTGAAATCACAAGAAGAATCCAGAGAACTTACCGATCGTGCAAGTAAAGCAGAGGCCGAATCCCAAAGTTTGAAAGACATGCTGCAAAAGTTAGAAGCCGAAAAAGAGGAAAGTCTTGACCTTTATCATCAGGCCGAAAAGAAAATCGAGGAAATAAACGAGCAAGGTTTGAAGGAAGAAATTAGTAGATTAGAAAACGAAAGAGATGGTGCGTATGATCAGTACAAACAATCTTTGAATCGGATATCAGATTTGGAGAAGAAGTTGCTAGAAGCGGAGAAGGAAATCGAAACATTGAAGCTAGCGATTGCTAAATTAACCGAAGAGAAAGAAGCGCAAACTGTTTTATACCAGAAATGCATGGAGACTATTGCAAGTCTTGAACTTAGACTTGTTTGTGCAGAAGAAGAAACCGAAAAGCTGAAAACTGAAATCAAGAATGGAGTTTTACTTCTAAAGGGTGCGGAAGAACAACGGTTGACTCTAGAAAAGTCAAACAAGAGTCTTCACTTGGAATTGGAGTCAATGGAGGTTAAAATCAGTAGTCAAAGTCAAGAAATTACTGAGAAGCAAAAGGAGTTAGGGAGGTTATGGACTTGTATACAAGAAGAGCGGTTAAGGTTCGTGGAGGCTGAAACCGCTTTCCAAACTTTACAACAATTACACGCTCAATCTCAAGAAGAGTTAAGATCAATGGCGGGAGAGTTACAGAACCGGGCCCAGATCTTACGGGAAATTGAAGCTCGTAACGAAGTTTTAGAAGGAGAGATACAAAAGCAAATCGAGGAGAACA
Source organism: Ambrosia artemisiifolia (assembly GCA_032199755.1). NCBI lineage: Eukaryota > Viridiplantae > Streptophyta > Magnoliopsida > Asterales > Asteraceae > Ambrosia > Ambrosia artemisiifolia. Next base: position 53,499,937 of record CM063520.1, read on the forward strand.
AGAATCTTAACGTGATCAACGTGTCTTCGAGCGTCTCATTGAAAGAAATGCAGGCAGAGATCAGTAGCTTAAAAGAAGTTAACGGGAAGCTCGAGGAAGAGGTTGAGCTTCGAGTTGACCAAAGAAACGCTCTTCAGCAAGAAATATACTGTTTAAAAGAGGAACTAAAAGAACTGAACACGAAGCATGGGTCGATTTTGGAGCAAGTTGCTTATATCGGGTTGAACCCAGAAAGCTTCGGGTCGTCGGTGAAGGAGTTGCAAGATGAAAACTTGAATTTGAAAAAAGAACGGCAAACAGAAAAGGCTGCAAAAGAAGCGTTGCTGGAGAAATTGGAAATCATGGGTCAACTACTCGAAAGAAACGTTGTTTTGGAGAATTCGTTATCGGATTTGGGTGCTGAATTAGAAGGGGTAAGGGGTAAGTTAAAGTCACTTGAAGAATCTTATCAATCTCTTTCGGAAGAAAAATCTAACATCACTGTCGAAAAGGCGAATTTGTTAGGCCAGTTACAAGTAACAACCGATAATTTGAGCCAAGTTTCGGAGAAGAACACTGTTCTCGAGAATTCTCTTTTTGATGCGCATGTCAAACTTGAAATCTTGAAGCAAAAGTCAAAGAGTTTCGAAGAGTCGTGTCAATTGCTTGCTGATGAAAAGTCTGCGCTTATTAGTGAAAAGGGTACTCTAATGTCACAGATGGAAGTTACCGAAAAAACTTTAGCGGATCTGAAGATGAAATACACAGATTTAGAAGAGAAATATTCATTAATGGAGAAAGAAAGAGAGTCGACGCTACAAAAAGTCGAAGAGCTGAATGTATCATTGGCTTTACAAAATCAAGAACATGTTACTTTCGCCGAAAAGAATGAGAAACATTTGCATGCAATGAGAAGCCGAATTCAACTCCTGCAAGAAGAAAGTAAACTTAAAAACAAAGAATTTGAAGAGGAAATGGATAAAGCTTTCGGTTCTGAAATCAACATCTTCGTCTTGTTGAAATGTGTGCAAGATCTCGAAGAAAATAACCGGTCTTTGTTCAATGATTATCGTAAACTCCAAGAAGCGTTAAAATTGTCCGAAAGTCTGATTCATGTGTTGAAGCAAGAGAAAACGGAAAACCAGATAAACGTAAAGTCTTTATCTGATGAAAACAGTAGATTGAAGAACGGGATGCATCAGTTGTTGAAATTTGCTGGTCTTTCTTTACACTCGGGACATGAAAACGGGAAGGAACAAACGTATTTCGATAGTATACAGAAAACGTTTGAGGGTACAAACTGTGCACTAATCGAAAATGAAGAGAAAAACATGAAGTTAGTTGTTGAAATGTCGATTTTAGTCACACTTTTGAGGCAACTCAAAGCAGAAGTTACGGACCTGGAGGCGGAAAAGCGTGTTATTCAACAGGAGCTGAGTGTTCGGGCTGAAAAGATTCTTGAGTTGCAGAATGAGGCCCGGAAAATGTCGGAAGTGAATGAAGGGTTGAGATGTAAAGTGATTGAAGGAGATGTTAATGAATCAGGGCTAAGAACTCAGCTAGAGAATATACAGTATGAGTTGTCGGTTGTTCAAGAAGCTTTCAGAACGTTACAGATGGAGAATTCGGTGGTTCTTGAAGAAAAGAAATCTTTGTTGGAAGATAACTTTGATATAAAGAACAAGCTTCGTGCTTCGGAAGAAGAAAACGAAATTTTTTTGACCGAGGTTTTAAGTCGAAGTATTTTCTCCGATACCTTGAAGAGTTACATTGATGAGAAACATGAAGAAAATTTTGATCTTAAAACGACTTTGGAAAAATCCGAACATGAACTGAAAGCGGTTATATCCGTCAGTGATCAATTGAATTCGGATTTAGTGAGCAGAAGTAGTTTGCTGCAAGCAAAAGAAAAGGAACACAAGGAAGCAGTCCAACAAATAATGATTCTAGAGAATGACAAAAAGGAGTTGCAGAGAGAAAACGACGAGGTTAAAATGGCAAACGATCAACACGAAAAACAAAATGCCAAACTTCTACAAGACAACGATCGTTTGAGTAAAGAAAATAAAATTTTGGAGGTTAAAATGCAACAGTTGACGGAAGAGGTTGAAAAAACGGAGGAAAAGGCTCGATTCTTGGAAACAGAAGGATCAATATATTATGACGATTTGCAGACGTCCACCATTTATCAAGTTTTATTGGAAGAGAAGATCCGTGAACTTACTGAAGTTTGTTCGAATTTTCAAGAAGAAAATAATTCCAAAGATGCGGGTCAGGAACTGCTTAAAGAAAAAGCCGACGTTTTGGAATGTGAGAACAGTGATCTTAAAGCTACTTTGGCTGCTTATGGTCAAGCCGTTGAATCTTTGAAGGACAGCATCATATCCTTGGAAGATCATACATCGATCAGAACCAAAGTCCCAGAATCCGATAATGAAGACACAAAGGTAATATCATATATGTTATATCATTATATCTAATGAATCTGTACTGTTAATATGTCAAGTAATGATTAATATTTAATATTTTCAGGGTGTTGAATCTCTAAATATGGAGCAAGATGCGTTTGTCGAGTTGCTGGATCTTCAAAGTAAGGTTAAAGTTATTGAAATGGCGGTAGTCGAAATGCAAATGCGAACAATGCAACAAAAGTTGGATTCAGACGCGAAGCTGGAATCCGCAATGAAGCAGATCGAAGAGCTGAGTTCTCACAAGAATTCACGCGGTAAACCAAAGTCAAGATCGGAAATATCGGAAGCAGATCCGAAAGATATCATGCTGGATCAAGCCTCTGAATGTTCATCATACAATGTAAGCAAAAGAGGAACAATCGACGGTGAGATTTGGGAAACTGCGAATGATTCGAAAACTATGTACAAACACAATCCAACCGCTTCAGATGTGTCTCTCGATAACATAGTGGATAAGCTAGAGGTTTCTAGAAGATTCAAGGAGTCTCGTGATGACGAAAGCAAGCGGAAGGTTCTTGAAAGACTGAATTCGGATGTTCTAAAGTTGACCAATCTTCAGATTACGATCGAGGATTTGAAACGGAAAGTCGAGATCACGTTACGGAGCAGACGAGGAAAAGCAATGATCGAATGCGAGACGCTAAAAGGCCAACTCATGGAAGCCGAATCAGCTATCCAGAAGCTATACGAGCTAAACGGGAAATTTGTGAAACAAATAGAAGGCATCGACGACGGTGGAGAGAATGAAAGTATGAGAAGAAAGAAGGTGTCGGAACAAGCGAGAAGGGTGTCGGAAAAGATCGGTCGGTTGCAGTTAGAGATACAGAAGATACAGTTTGTGTTGTTGAAACTCGACGATGAAAGCGAAGCAGCAGGAAGAGCGAGGTTTCTGGACGGCAGTAAACGGGTCCTTTTGAAAGATTATCTTTATGGCGCCGGAAGAACAAAAGCGAGTGTTAGCAGCAGGCGGAAGAAAGGGCATTTCTGCGCGTGCGTCGAGCCTTCGACGAAAGGCGATTGATCATCGAGTTTTTGGTTTATGAGTTGATTTAGTGTGTGTGTGTGTGTGTGTTTTTTGTTTGTAATATATACTGGCTAATGAATAACTTGGTGGTTTTGGGTTTAGACAGGAGAGATCTAATCTCAATTAAGAAGCCATTTTAGAGAGCTTGTTTAAAGTGTTTGGTCTTTAATTCTTGTAAAATGGTTGTCTAGTTACTCGTAATGCTTATTCTCACGTCTGAGGTTGATTTTGAGCTCTGACTCATTACGACGCTGGCGGTTTGCTACTTGTGCAAACCGTATCTTGTCGTTGTGGTCAGACGCGACGAGCCCCTTTGTGTAGATTCTGATCATGGCAACAAAATGATTCAATGTTCAAAGAGGGCTTCGTTCTCATTTATACTTGGGGCTGCCGGTATACACAAACACGAACCTCGTGAAATATTGGAAAGTAGTTGGAAGCTCTATTGTCAATGCCCACTCAGACGCGCGCTAGGCCCACTTTTTCAGGCCCAACGCAGCCTTCTCGCTTCGCTTCAAAAGCCCTACTTTCAGGCCCTCAGGCGCATTTTTCAGGCTAAGTTCCCACGGAATTCCGGCTAACAGTTGTCTAAACAAGTTTGAAACAATTATACCAGCCCTATACAAGTCTATAATCAATCTAAAACAACCTAAAGTAACCCTAAAGAATCCTAAGACATGCTTAAAACTCTTAAAAATGTATTTTTATACCGCACGTCTTGCCTATAAAAACCCTTGATTTTTAATTGCCTTGCACTAAAGCCCAAGGCTCGCCCTGGGCGCCTTGCGCCTTTAACAACTATGGTTGGAAGGTGTTAGACAAAGGTTCTAATTTTTTTTTGAACAACTTAAATTACACTAAATCCACCTTTGGCATGACTCAAACCGTTGACCTCAAGGAGAGCAACACCTTAACTTTAATGAGTTTTTCAGTTGAACCCAACCACTACCCAAACGAAGGTTCTTATGAGGAGGTAATCCACTTTAAACTATTTTGAATATGTTAGGAGAAAATTTTGTCACCGAAAGATAAAGGAGGTCTAGGGGTGGGAAGTCTCAAAGATGTCGACATAACCCTAGTTTCTAAATGGTGGAGATATCAACGGCAGATCTTGAACAAAAAACATGGTAGGACCGGACTCAATACATATAAAAGTTTTGATAAATTCTCGGCAAAATTTACACTATGAAACGAATAAGCTATGTGGGCCAAGGCTTCGTCTGGCTCGTAGAAAGATCCGACCATGGGAGATATACTATCTAAATGGTGGTGGAGATATACGAATGACCCGTACTACCTAAGGGTCAAATATGGGCTTTGGGGAAAATATTTAGGAAGCCGAATATATTTTAGTGAAACATTGTGTTTAGAGATTATAGATACAAAAATACTTGCTACTTTTTAGTAAACAAAAGAGAGAATTACACAGATTGTCCTTTAGTTTTACCCAAAATTGCATCCTCTGTCCTTTTTTTGAATTTTTAACTCCCTGTGTCCTTTGTTTTGTACACTTGTTACACCCTCTGTCCTTTAGGGTAACTTCTGTTAAAAAACTCCGTTAACTCAGTCATGTACCCCTCACGTGAGGGGCAATCCTGTCTTTTCACCCTCAAAAGGACAATATGTGTAATAATAATAATAATAATAATAATAATAATAATAATAATAATAATAAGCTTTCAGGCTGCAAATTTAACTAGTTAATAATTAGATATATATTTGATTACCTGCTCATCATCAACGAATTAGAGAAAATCGATGAGCTAACCCTGAATCCACAATGACTAAATATTAATTAATTAATTACTTAGAAACCTTAGATTAGATGATTGAAAGGCCTAATCAGTCCCCAACCGGAAGCCACCACCTCCGGCGCCGCCGCCGCCGCCGTCGTCTTCTTCTCCGGTAGCTCCCTTCTTTCCGGCAAACACTCCCTCTCTCCTCTATTCCGACACCCGGTAACCCCCTCCTCCTAATCATCATCAAACCACAACCCTCTTTCTCCTCTGTTTCTATTAATCGAACCCAACCTTTGTTCAGTTATGAATCCCGATAACAACCTTGAATCCCCCTTTCTCCTCTGTTTCTATTAATCGAACCCAACCACAACCCTCTTTCTCCACCGGTTGTATATAATCAGTTTGGATTTGTACATATCCGATTGGTTAGATGTGTTTATAACTCACAACACACTAACTCACACCAACCAAAGAGAGAAAGAGAAAGAGGGGACCAGGAGAGGACCTGGTGGACGTCTGCCACCGTCGCCGCCGGATCTCCGGTCACCACCCCCAAGAACAACCAACACATACACACCCATTGCCAGATACAGAAAGAGGAAAGAGATATCTAGAGAGAGAACTGAGATAGAGACTTGGCAGATTTAGAGAGAGTCTTAGAGACTCGGGTCCAAAAACCCAGGTTCGGGTCATCAACCGAATTCGGGTCATGATATGGATGGTGGGTCGAAGTTGGATTCGAGTTTGAGGGTCTGGACCAGAGGGTATCATGTTTTATATGTACACGAGAAATGTTAAATATAGGGGGGTGTAGTTTTGCCAGAGATGAAATTGCTTAAGCCAGATGAGTGTACATGTTTGTTATAAGGTTGTATGTTGGTGATGAATTAATGGTGGTTTAGGGTTTGAGTTGTTGAAGGGGTAAAGATGAAGATGATGATGTTTGTCTGATTTGGTTTTTTTTTTTAAAGTTTTATCATGTTTTAAGGTGAAAAGACAATATTGCCCCTCACATGAGTGGCACATGACCAACTTAACTGAGTTTTTTAACGGACGTTACCCTAAAGGACAGAGGGTGTAACAAGTGTACAAAACAAAGGACACAGGGAGTTAAAAATTCAAAAAAAGGACAGAGGATGCAATTTTGGGTAAAACTAAAGGACAATCTGTGTAATTCTCTCTAAACAAAAACATATGGGCATGGGACAAGGATGTGTCTGGGCAGTTCACACTCTCTTCGAGCAGAGATAGCAAAAAGATTGGAGCAAAGGGTGGATTACAAACACACCAAGTTCAACTTGGTAGCACTAAAACTTAATTTCTTTGTATGAAGATTGGTGATGGGTTGAATATACCTACCTACCTACTAATATGGCACTCCAAAAAGGGGGACTAACCCGTAATTCAATGTTAGGGTGGGAGGGGCGTCACTCTGATTTCATTCGATCTTACATTGTCATCACATACTCTGATTCACTACCTTAAATGTTGAAACACCAATTTGTAGGCACCACTACCTTAAAATGTTTTTTTAAATAAAATAAGCATTTCAGTTAAAAAAAATTCAAACATTCTATTAAAAAATAAAAGTTACACTAATTTAAACTAAAAAAAAATATAGAAAAACAAGAAATATAAAATAAAAAATAAAACTTAACAACTCATCCTCTTTGTCTTCCTCATTTTCCCAATAACACTCCCAACCATGTTTCCCGACTATTTCATGTTTTCATTGTAAAACTAATTCCAACGTTTTACACGTGAGGTTGTCGTGCGGTTTCGAAAACATATTCAAGTTGTAATCATATTGTCTTTGCCTCACCGCTCCGCGTTGTTCATCCAACAATGCTATAGTTTTTCTCCTTATTGAGTTTGTATTTTCACGTACTTGCTCAACTTGTCGTCCTTCATTAACCTATACGCCCCAAATTCATCAACTAAGGAGATTTTGCTTGAAGCTCGGCAGGTTTCTTATTTTTTCCGATGTGGTCTTGTTAGTGCGTTGTCTTCATTTAGATCCGGCAACTTACGAGTGTAGGCGCCATCAAGTGTACTAGATGCATGATAGTTACATTCTTCTGATGACTTCCGTCTCTTGTCGGAATGACTATTGGATGCTTCTTCACCCATCATCATTGTTTGGCTCATTTGTAATGTGTTTTTACAATCTCCCAGGCGATAACGTGATTCTTACCGGTTGAGTCTTCTTTTTTGTAATCACGCAACGCCCTAGTCCTCACATGAAGGCCGTTACACCCACTACCTCGTATACGGTCCTCTATATATATAAAATTAAAAAAATTAACTAACAAATGTAAGAGTAAAAATAAACAAATAAAAACTAAGAAAATGATGGAAGTCAAAAATAATACGTTTGAATCCACAATCTATTGAATTCTTTCATTTTTAGGTCTATGGACCCCCTTTTGAAGTTATTTGATTAATGGATCAATCGCTTCCTCCCAATAATGAGTTGTATTATTTAAGCACAGCCTTCCAAAAACTCCATTTGGTTCATTGATTACTTTTTATCTTTCTTTTTTTCGGAGTAATAACACCAAGCTTTTGCTAAATCAACCTCTTACTTGGTTGACCATGGTGCACCCTTCACTTGCGCGAAGAACTTTATTCCTTGTTTTCGTTGAGTTGGTTGAATTGCATCTTCTTCATATTCATCTTCTATAATTTACATTTCTTCAATATCGTCACCTAAATTATATCCTTCATCATGTGTCTCATATTGTGTTTCTGGCACAAGTTCGTCATCTTCATCGTCTTTGCAGATTGGGAGGATTCGCTCATTCTCTTCACGTAAGTAACAAAGATTTGGACTCCTCGTTGCTAGCACATCAAAGTCATCCATATTGTATTGTACTTGAGGTGGAGGTTGTGTGAAAAATTGTGGATGTTACGGAAATGCGTATTGTGGGTATTGATCATATTGTGGTATGGGAGTGGTTGTGGGTTGTGGGAGTGGTGGAAAATTCATCACCGGCCTATACACTTCTTCCCCGCTTGAACCACCCCGCTAACCTTTGAACTTGCTCCTCTACCCATAGAACTCACTCCTCTACTACTTGAACCTGTTCCTCTTAACTTAGAGGATTTTTTGTTTTCACCCTCCTTTAATTTTCTTGGATCCATTGTAATTAAAGGAGAGAATTACACAAAATGTCCTTTAGTTAATATTGAAATTGCATCATATGTCCTTTATGTTAATTTTTCACTCATTGTGTCCTTTCTTTTCTAACTTTGCTACATGAGGGGCACACATCTGAATTAACGAGGGTTTTTAATGGTGGTTACCCTAAAGAACATAGGGTTTAGCAAAGTTATAAAACAAAGGACGCAATGAGTGAAAACTTAACACAAAGGATATAGAATGCAATTTCAATAATAACTAAAGGTCATTTTGTGTAATGCTCTCTAATTAAAAATATGGGTGAAAGCATTTGATTTGCGGATAAAGTATTTGAGTTTGTTAAGATAAACACTTTGAATTGGATGAGATATGAGTGTAATATATTAATTTAAGATTCTTTTTTCAATATCCTAATGGTCCTTTATGTTATTTTTTCACTCATTGTGTCCTTTCTTTTCTATCTTTGCTACATGAGGGGCACACATCTGAATTAACGAGGGTTTTTAATGGTGGTTACCCTAAAGAACATAGGGTTTAGCAAAGTTATAAAAGAAAGGACACAATGAGTGAAAAGTTAACACAAACGATATAGGATGCAATTTCAATAATAACTAAAGGTCATTTTGTGTAATGCTCTAATTAAAAATATGGGTGAAAGCATTTGATTTGTGGATAAAGTATTTGAGTTTGTTAAGATAAACAGTTTGAATTGTATGAGAGATGAGTGTAATATATTAATTTAAGATTCTTTTTTCAATATCCTAATAGTCCAAAAAAGAGTCGTTAGAAGAGTTTGTGTCTGTTGGCTACAATCCGTAGCTGGTTCCTGAGCCCCACTACCCGGGATACGATGTTCCCGTGTACGTATTGGGGTACCCGATGCCAATTCGGGTGACGCCCTCCACCCTTATGTGTTAACTGCAATATGTTCATTCACAAAAGCAACATCGTCCACGACTAATGTAAACTTCACATATGATCAATCATATGGTCGATTTCGTTTCAAGCTGGTTGAGGGCCCAAAGCATATAATGAATACGGGGCCTTTTCGTTAAGAAAATTGCTTCAATCCTATAACTCATGTATCATTTTTGTGTATACAACTATACATATAATTTTTTTTAGAAATTAAGGCCATAGAGGAAGAGAAGCTTAAAGTTCTTGCTTTATTTTAATCCTTTTGAACCAATCCTGCATACGGTAGAAAAACACTTTCAAATCCAAGTATACAACAAAAGGCATCCGAACACAAAAAAAGCGACACTCTCACTATACTTGCCACTTGTTGGGCGATTTTTTTTGAACGGCTTAGTTCAGTGGAAATCCTTGTACAACTCTAACCTAGCGGTCCAAGTTCGAATCCCTACACACACACTGGTGTCCTCCTTGCCTAAGCTCAAACCGTCACGGAGAATTTTTTTGTTGTGTGCATGAATCGAACCTGTGACCTACCCCCAAGATGGGAACCCATAAGGGAAAATCCACCCTACCTCAAACCAGCTGGGCTGAAGATCATTGGCACTTGTTGGGCGATATGACGGAGGAGACTGAGACTAGACCTTATCTATGTTAACTTATTAAGGAGGAGAGATGACCACTTAGGTAATTTCATCTCATTTTTAAGATGGGAGTTCAAGAGTCTTATTATAAATCTATAATTTTTATCACATTTCTTCCTTTTATGCCCTCTTGTACAACATATATTGGTAATTGTACAAATTAGTAATCCAAACTAATCTTACATTACTTACTATAAGCATATCATTTATACACATTTTTTACTACATTGTTTTTATAAGTGTATATAGAAGTGTCGATTCGTTTGCCTATGTATATATGTATAAGCATATAAATCTCAGCACTCATTTTCTTACAACTTAAGGTGCTGTTTGTTTTTTTTTTTGCAGGAAAAGGTCTGCAGTCTGCGGACCACATCTGCAAGAGAAGAGGTGGACCAAAGGTCTGCAGTCTGCAAGAAGAAGACTGTTTGTTTGTTAACGTCTGCAGGGCTGCTGAAATAAACTTAAATTTAAATAAACTGAGTTTTTACAGCAGTCTGGTGGTAGACGGTGGTGGTGGTGGGTGGACCGTGGTGGTGTGGACCATGGTGGTGGGTGGTGGTGGTGGACGGTGGTGGTAGTGGTGGTGGGTGGACGGTGGTAGGTGGTGGTGGTGGACTGTGGTGGTGGCGGTGGGTGGTGGTGGTGGGTAGTGGTGGTAGTGCTGGTGGTGGAGGGTGGTGGTGGTGATGGACCGTGGTGGGTGGTGGTGGTGGGTGGTGGTGGTAGTGGTGGTGGACGGTGGTGGGTGGTGGTGGTGGGTGGTGGTGGTGGACGGTGGTGGTGGTGGGTGGTGGGTGGTGGTGGTGGACAGTGGTGGTGGACGGTGGTGGGTGGTGGTAGTGATGGACCGTTGTGGGTGGTGGTGGTGGTGGACCGTGGTGGTGGTGGGTGGTGGTGGGTGGTGGTGTGGTGGTGGGTGGTGGTGGTGGTGGGTGGTGGTGGTAGTGGTGGTGGACGGTGGTGGACCGTGGTGGTGGCTGGTGGTGGTGGACCGTGGTGGTGGGTGGTAGTGGTGGTGGACCGTGGTGGTGGGTGGTGGTGGTGGACCGTGGTGGTGGTGGTGGTGGTGGACCGTGGTGGTGGGTGATGGTGGTGGTGGGTGGTGGTGGTGGGTGGTGGTAGTGGTGGTGGACGGTGGTGGGTGGACGGTGGTAGGTGGTGGTGGTGGTGGTGGTGGTGGTGGTGGGTGGTGGTGGTAGTGGTGGTGGACGGTGGTGGGTGGTGATGGTGGTGGACGGTGGTGGTGGTGGTGGTAGTGGGTGGTGGTGGTGGTGGGTGAGGAGAAGACCTTTGAAGACCTTAGAAGACTTTGGTCCAAGTCTGCACCAAGAAGAGGTCAGGAAGAGCTTTTGGAGTGAAATGTCTTCCGAAAAACAAACAGTCTGCCCGCCCCAAACGTCTGCCCGCGTCTGCGCGGCGCAGATAAAAGAGGTCAGAAGTGCTTCTGAGAGAAAAACAAACCCACCTTAATGTCTGCACTTAATTGTTTCTCTACTCTATTAAAAGTGCGGCCCTTTTTTCTACAACCGTATGTGCGAAAATTTTACGATCATTGGTTGTAGTGTCCATGATTATTTTGTGCTTATTTCCTTTATGTTTTGTTGATAAACCAATTTGACAGTTGGCTATAAACAATCAACCCATTTCAAGTAGTAATGATGTTTACATTGATGTAGTTTAAGGAAAGCGAGTCACAAAGGTTGTGGTGCAAGTCAATGGAGACCATTTGATGATGGTTGCACAAGTTGGTTCGAAACTCCGCCGCAACACGCGGGCACTCCACTAGTCTTTGGATAAAGTATGGGGTGAAATCTCATATCATAGAATGGAAAGCATGATGTAATTTCAATTTTATAATGTATCAAAATCCATAAAATCAAATTGTTGGTGATGCATCTTTTTTCTAACATCTTATCAGTATTTTTGATTTTAAATAAAAAAGGTCTTATCACTTAAAGAAATAAAGTTTTCACTTAATTATTTATAGTGTGTGTTTTAAATAAAAACTAATCAATGTTTTTATGAAATGGAAAGGTTGGGTACCCCTTAAAGTTAAGATCATAGTGTGGAGAGCGGTTCGAGATCGTCTTCCAACTCGAGCCGAGCTTATTAAAAGGGGGATGTCGTTACAGGATTATAGCTGCGGTTTATGTCATACGGGTCTTGAATCAACCTTTCACTTATTTACCGGTTGCGAGTTTGCTGTTGAGACATGGAGCCGTCTGTTTTCTTGGTGCCGTCTGGGCCAGTTTTTTGCGTTTGACGTAGCGGACATTCTTAACATTGTGGAGTCCCAACCTGTTTCAAAGCCGAAGAAGAAGATTTTGAGAGGTGTTGTTTATACCACTTTCTGGATGATTTGGAATGTTAGAAATGATCGGGTTTTCAATAACAAGCATCGAAGACCCATGGAAGTCTTGGAAAATATAAAGTCTATGTCGTTCTTTTGGGTTAGGCATAGGGCTAGATTAAAATGTATAGAATGGAATTCTTGGTGTAAATTTCCCCTGGATTTGATGTAATCGCTTGTTTTTGTTCGGTGGCCTCGCCTTGAGGTCTTCCGTTTTTTTGTGAATGAAGTTTACTTTACAAAAAAAAAAAAAATCAATGTTTTTATGAAAGGTAAATTTCATTAAAAAAACAAACGCCCCTGACAGTCCTCAAAGGAAACTTTGGGCTAAAACGAAATAAAAACTGATAATAGTGCTTCAAATGATTTTGTTAGAATTTCTTTTTGAAAAATAAATAAAATACGACTTGTGCAGTGTGCACGTATGTGTAGATTCCTACATTATTGTCACCGACAAGTTATAATAGAACATTTATTAATATAATTTTTTTTAAAATATTATATTCGTGCGTCTCCCTCTCTCCATAAAAATTTTGTATTAGTAGGCCACTAAATTATTAAATAAGGAAAATGACCAATATAGCCCGTTGACCGGGCATTTTGCACAAATAAACCTTGCACCCGTCTTAGGAGAGACGGGACACGGCTCCCAATGAGCCTGAACCGTCTCCCAAGGGGCTTCCCGTTTCAGCCAACAGACGACCGCCACGTGGCGTTGTTGATCCCGAGGCTGTCCCGTCTCTCTCCAAACGGGTCAGAGGTCAACCGTCTCTCTCCCCAGACGGTTCACACTTCCCCATGCCGTCTCAAGCCGTCTCGGGAACCGTCTGAAGTGTTTTCGGGAACCGGCTAAGCCGGGTCACATTTTACAACGGTGACTCGCCCTGTCCCGAGACGTCGTCTCCGGTGAGTCCCGATGGTTCGACCGACGCTTCGGTTGTCCAGGTCACCACCTATAAATACAGTGTCTCGTCTCCCTCCCGTCAGAACATCCAAACCGTAGCAGCAATATCCAAACCACCACCACCACCACCGTCTAACAGTAGCAGCACCACCACACAACCACACCGTCCACCACCACCGTCTAACAGAAATGGCACCCCAAAGATGGACAGAAGAACAAGAGATTGCACTCGTATCAGCTTGGCGCCACGTTGAAGAGAGCACGCACCAAACGAACAAATGGTTTCGTATCCAACACGAGTATAACCGGCTGGTTGGAGGGTCTGACCGGACAACGGACTCTCTTAGCCGGAAATTGACCGATTTGACAACGAAATGTCAAATCTTCAATGGGTACCACAACCGGACTCTTCAGTTGGTACCCCCCCCGGCTTTCCCGAAGACACGTCAATTCGACACAGTCAAAGACAATATAAAAACAGGGAGGGAAAAGAATTTAAACATTTGTCCGCGTGGCAAATGATGAGAGATTATCTATCTTAACTAGTTTATTTGTAATCATTTTATTTATGTTTTTTTTATGTTTTTTTTATTAATGTTATGTAATGGTTATTTATGTTTTTTTTTTTATATCAAAGTAAATATTTCATTAATATTACAATAACAATATTATTACAATAACAATCATTAATATTACAATAACAATATTATTACAATAACAATACTATTACAAATAACGATAAACAACAAACTTCCTAAATTTACTTGCTACGATAAACAACAAACTTCCTAAATTTACTTGCTAAGAACTAAGAACTTTGTTTGAATGGTGTATGTGCGCTTCATAGACAAAGAACTCTTCTTGTAAATAAAATAGACTACCACATTGAAGATGCAAATTACACGGGTTAACCCACGCGCAGATGCAACAACAATCCAAGTAGTCGTACGCAGATGAAACAACAATCCAAGTAATCGGACATTATTTTCGTAAGCCGGTAGGCTTCGGTTGGCAAACCAAAAAACATCTTGGAAGATGAAAGGTTTGGAGAGGGTGGTTGGTGCAAATTTTGTTAAATGAAATCCGGTATTTATATACAATTTTCAGACGGTTCAGACGGTTCCCGAGACGGTTTGAGACGGCATGGGGAAGTGTGAGCCGTCTGGGGAGAGAAACGGTTGACCTCTGACCCGTCTGGAGAGAGACGGGACAGCCTCGGGATCAACAACGCCACGTGGCGGTCGTCTGTTGGCTGAAACGGGAAGCCCCTTGGGAGACGGTTCAGGCTCATTGGGAGCCGTGTCCCGTCTCTCCTAAGACGGGTGCAAGGTTTATTTGTGCAAAATGCCCGGTCAACGGGCTATATTGGTCATTTTCCCTATTAAATATATTTATCCAACATCAAAACATAAATAAACAAATCAAAGTACTTAATTTAATTAATTTAATTGGTAGTAATAATATAAAAGGTACTCAATGTAACCTACTCGGTGCAAGCTATATCTATATAACTTTTATTTACATAACTTGATAGGTTAACAAGTAACAATAGTCTAACGTGAAAAATTTCTTTTGTAACAGAAGCTCACATTCGAAAAGAAATATACTAACATAAGAATAAGAATAAACCGAGTAATTATGCAAATCATATTCATAATTTAGTGGTATAGTTGTTTGGTATTTGTCTCTCACAAAAGTGACGTGATTCATATCCTCACAGGTATAAGATTAAGTAACATTTAGATGTACAAGTTTGTTGTTAAAAAATATGAAAATAAGGTGAGTTATTTACTTAATTTGTAATATCTTACACTTGAGAACTTGGTACAAGCAGGGCCGGCCCTGAAAATTCAGGTGCCCGGGCCGAGCTGCAAAAATTGTGCCCCTTAGTCTTAGCTTTGGGCCTTAACGAATAAATAATGTAAACTATTTTCTTAAGCTACGATTAAAGTAATATCAAATTGCTGGATCAAATTTTATTTCTCACTTAGGTTGTAGTCTAACAGTAGATGGAACAAACCCTCTTGCTCGAGGTTGAGAGTTCGAATCCCACAAAGTATGAAAATATAAATGGGGTGAAAGTTTGGAAATTAAAAAAAAATTGTTTCATAACAAAAATAAAAGTTTAAAAGGAAGTCAACTTCTTCATCTTCTCTAGTCCTACACTCATTAATAAACCTGCAATTTTTTTTCTCATACCATTTCATTTTCTTCTTTAATTCTTAGCCTCTCTTCACGTTTATTTACTTTCTGTTTTATATAAACTACCATTCACTTTGACTAATACTTGATTAACAACTTCGGGGCTCAAACATATAAAAATCCATCGAACTAAAGACATCACTGTTAAGAAAACTTGGATTGCCGGAGGGTCAATGTGCCCCCGAGAAATTAGGCCCGGTCCGGGAGTCCTCCCCACACCCCTTAAGGGCCGGCCCTGGGTACAAGTATTGATTTATAAAGAACCCGTATTTTGTTCCATTACATTTAAAGTTAAAATTTGTTATAAGAATCATTAATGTTTCTAAAAAGTTATAAATTGTTATAATATTTAGTCAAAAAATGTAATAGGTTTGTTGCTTCGCCATAAATAATTTTAAAAACGATAACTATACAAAAATGCGTTAGTTAAACAAACAAAGCGATCATGCGTTAGTTATAAAATTGTTCAAAGACAACCAACAATAGCGTAACAAAAAGACGTTATTCAATCACTTATCACGAGTGTACCGGCTAGCGTATATATTAAATACAAAGGTCGGTGGCTATGCCACCGACCAAGTCTCTAAAATTACAAAACTCACCCCTTAACTTTGTAACTTGACAAAAACAAACCTTCTAAATTGACAAAAATGACTCCCTACTTTCTAACTTTACAAAATGGCCTCCATACTTTTTAGCTTCTCTTTAACCCTCAAACATTTGGCATGTAATCCATTCTACTATAAAATTTTGTTACAATGTCACAACTAACCCTCTAACTTTGTAAATGTCACTTTGACCCTCTCAAATTTTCTAAAGTTTCAAGCTTACCCTAAAACTATATTTATATATTTTTATTTTTTTATGTACACATCGGCATAAATTTGAGTTCATTTACCCTATAACATAATTTTTATTTGAAAACGAGTACGGTCAATTATAAAATGTTTTCTTTTTATGTACGTTTTTGACGTAAATTTTGTTTGGAAACAAATCGGGTCAAATGTAATACGTTTTCATTCGATAATATAAATTTAAGTCACCATACGTTTCGACGTAAGTTTAGTTCGGAAACGAGTTTGGTCGATTGTGGTCTGTACTTCATGACGTTTATTGTTTAATTGGAAACAAGTCGGATCCAATATAATACATTTTCATTCAACGATATGAATTTGGATTACTCTACGTTTCGAATTACATTTACTTCAGAAATGCGTCTGATTAATTCTAGTTTATACTTTATAATGTCACGTATGATATTGCCGCAACGCATAACGGGTATAAAACTAGTTTATATAATAAAGGTTAGTTTTGAAATGTTAATTTATGGCTCCACGAACTGTTCATATTGCTAAGTGGATTAAAGGCGTCCACGCATTATTATAAATATATTAATACCCATGTTTATTGAACAGTATTTGCATTGATGAGGCCTGACCCGCCTAGGTTAGAAGGTTATTTATAGACATGATTTGAAATATTAAACAAATAATGCTGCAGATCAGTTGGTGTGGGTGTTGTTTGTGTTTCGGTCACACCCGGGTTCGACTCAGGTGGACTCCGTTTTTTCCTTTTTTTTTCATTTTTTTAACTTTCCACCTGTCCGGGCACGTGGCTTCTCCATCTGCTTTCTCATACATATGACGTTATGTATGCAATATAACCGATCATATACACATACACGCGATCGTACACACACACACACACACTCCATCTCCTTCCTGTCTCTCTCTCTCTCTGCTGATATGAACGTCGTCCGCCGCCATACCGCCACCGTTCCTTGCAATCTCAACCGTCATCGTCCGCCGCCGTGACTACCACCGTTTGTTGCTATCTCAACTCTTACCGCCCGCCGTACGGCGTCATTGCTACCATCGTTCGTTGCCATTTCAAACGTCGCCGTCCGCCGTCTACACGCTTATTTCTTACGCGGATTTATATGGTCTAACGTTTTCTCTTCCGAATGGTATGTTTTCTGATTATTTTTGTTATTATTATTATTATTATTGTTATTGTTTGTTAAAACCGTTTGCATGCATTGCGATTGTGTGGATGAATCTGATTGTTTATTGTTTTCTTTACGCAGGTAGATCCGGGTTGAGGTGATTGTGTTACGGACATGATGTTTTTTCAAGGATATGATGTAAGGCTACTGTTTTCTGGTCATTGCTTTTCATTGTTTGTTAGCTTTAGATTGATGCGGGTTTTCGTATGCTTGATATTAATTTGTGGTTCTTTGTTTACGTTTGATAAGTTTTAGGAAGGTTATATAGGGGATGTGGATGTCATTTTTGTTGATCAAGGTCTGTTTGGTGATGTAGGCTGTATATAGTGTAGGCGTTAAATTGATTGAGGTTTGTGCGGTTATATAGAGTAGTATAGTAGTTGGGTTTGTTTTTTTATAGAGGTTTATATGTAGGGTATATATTAGATTGTTAATAGAGGTTTATGTGGTCAGGGGTTAGGATGAAGCCGTCCTTGATAAACATTTATTTGGCGATAAAGATTACATATAACATGTTAGGTACGTTTATAATGGGGGTTTGCGTGGTGTTGTGGAGTGTTTATAGTATAAGATTTATGAAAATGTTTGGTATATTTTTGTGGTTTCAGTAATATGGTTGTTTAAGGGTAAAGCCGTTGTAATTGGGACAATATCATAAGGCTTGGATGAATTAATAGTGTGTGGTGTTATCAACAAATATAAGTTTATCGTTCTTGGTAAAGGTTTGTGTCGTGATGTCTAACAGGTGCATTATAGGTGTTATTGTTGGATAAGTATTAGCGGTTGCTTGGCTGCTAATGATGTTTGAGCACAGCGTCTTTAAATCTGGGTTAGTTTAGCAGCATATTTGACAGTTATATGTTTATATTAGAAGGTTTATTAGTGTGTTTAATTACAAATGATGATACTACAAAACAAATAATGTGGTCAGTGTTTGTATTAAGGAGAGCAACAGATAGGGCTTAATGGTTGTGTAGTATGTGGATGAGAATTAGGGAGAGCAGAAGATAGTTGTGCTTCAAAACAAATAACGTGGTCCGTATTTGTTTACTAAAGGCATTAAAAATTGTTGTGTGGTATGTAGACAAGAATTGGGGAAATGATGATACTACAAAACAAATAACGTGGTCAGTATTTGTATTAGGGGGGGCAAAAGATAGGACTCGATTCTTGTGTAGTATGTAGACAAGAATTAGGGAGACCAGAAGATAGGTGAACCACAAAACAAATAACGTGGTCAGTATTTGTTTGCTAAAGGCATTAAAAATTGTTGTGTTGTATGTAGACAAGACTTGGGGAGAGCAAAAGATAGGTGGTTAGTTCACATAAGAAAGCGACGGTGAATTGGCAGTGTTAATGGTATTAGATGCAGATGCTATGTTTGGCATGACAACGCCATCTACTGTTTGAACATCCGCATAAGATTGACACCCTCTTTGATAAGTCAGCAACAGCCTTAGATAAAACAACTCGCCAGTTGTTGGGTGCGCATACGACAGCCTACCAACTGGAGGTGTCTGCTTTGGCAGCCTACGCATCCACGTTTTACCACTGGTGTCCCATCTAAATTTGGAAAGGTAATCAATATAACGCAGATCCAAGCCTACGATATATGCATCCTCTTATGTTTTACCCTCAATAGTGGTGATGGCGATGTTGATGTAGCAACTGTTCTTTTGGCTTTGTATTATGCATAATATTATTTACGAAATTTTGCAGAGTGAGGTGAGATTCTCAACTCTTGCGGCGGACGACTGTTTGGTTTTCTTTATACGTTGGATAGAAGGTTAGGGATATCCACTCGGCTGCTAATGCGACTGCCACGTGTACCAAGTCATAGAATAATGGCAGACCCCACCTGTAAGACATTTCTTGGTTCATCTCCAAGCACTAACAAGTCTTGGAATATAGAGTATGCGGCAGTTCTTCATTCATCTCTAAGTAGTAACAACTCTTGGAATATGATGAAGGTCAGTTTAATTATTTTTAAAACATGTTTTACATACATAATATTAATAAAGTTTTCTAAGATTTTTGTTGTTTAGGAATTTTTGCAAGGGGGGTTGAAATCTCAAGACCTAAAGTTATATATTGTATGCTAAACTCGCGCAACAAACATGTACATAACGAGGAGCTTCATTCGCTGTTTAGAAAGAAATCAATTCCTCGAATTAAAATACATGGCGATTCTGGATTCTTCTCCAAGTAATAACAATTCATGAAACATGATGAGCAAGGTAATTTTTTTTAGATGATGTAGGTTCATTATAATCATAGTAGCGCCATTTAGACAATTTTTAATGAATTCTCGCTTCTGCATAAAATGCTTGCCATTTCACTAGGAAAAAAATGCCTATTAAGGAAGTTAAACTATGCTCTTATATATTCGGATTGTGATCTGCAGCATCTAAAGTAGCTTCTGAAGATGTACGAGTGAAGGAAGATGTGATAGCAACATTGACCCACAATGCAGAGTAGAACAAACACACGCTATCATCAATAAACCATAATGCAGAGTCAAGTGAAGTACCTCCTCCTACCGTACTAAAAACAAATATGGATAAAGCGGAGTGACAACTTCAACCCCCAAAAGCACGTGTCGTAGACTAAGCTCGCCCTATTCTTTAATGTAAAACCAGTTGTATACTGTATAATATAAATTTTGTAATGTAATGTTGTTGGCTATTAATCGTTGGGTTTTGTATTGAACTAGTATTTTGCCCGCGGGCGTTGCCCCGCGAGCATGTGTCGTATTAAGCAAACAAAAATACCAACTTGATTGATTATACATTTACAATGGCTCGTTTTGTAACTCCGCACGCCTACTCATAGTCACAAAAGGTTTTATTTCTCTTATGCTACAAAACATAATACACAAAAACATGTGCAACATGATACTAACATCACAACTACAATAAAGTATCATAGCAAGTTTAAAGATATAGGTTACCATGTAATCAACCCCAAAGGCTGCAATGAAGACTCATAGATGATTGAGATTAGATAGCATAATAACCTTCTAAGTAGGACTGCAATATCTGTTTATCCATATTCACAAATGTTTCTGGAGCTAACGTTTCACTAAACTAAGTTTTTCTTGTTCATTTGATCCAGCCATATATACTGTACTATTAGTCCCTTTTACATCACAGAGAAAGTCATCAAAAAACATATATAAAAAATACAAAAGATCGCCCTTGAACTCTACTTGAAAGTTATATTCAATAAATGCTCTAGACCTACTCAGTTACTCTTATCAAGTTCAGAGCATACAACACACACAATCATTGTTTGTTTCCCATTTAAATTGATCTTAAGTTCACAATTCCAATTGTAATCAACATATTCGGGTGGTCAGATTTATTTGTAACCCCATAACAGTCCTTAAACTTGATAAAAACATACAATCTAAACATCTCGGTACCCTTTACAACAAAGTTCAAAAAGTCACTTATATTTTCACTGATTTGGTTGGAGGATTTGCCTAAAAACTTGTTTTGGCAATGTAACCACATGCCCTCGTGTCTTGCACAAATGGCATCTCGTTTTCTTCATCCTTTTTTCCAAACTTTTGATAACCGGACTCGCTCCTCTGTTAAGAAAAAATACCCGAGAAAGTCATGTTTCTTCAATGGATGGTGATTCAATAAGTAAATTCTACTCTTTTTGCCCATTTGAGGAGGTTTTACTTGTTAAAACTAATCCATTAACTTGTTTGACCCATTTCATTTTTAACTCATTTATTCGTAACTTATTTAACATGCAGTGGATAATACAACAGAAGCCGTTTGACCCATTTCAGGTTTTTCTTTTGCTTCCTTTTCCTGTTCACCAAGTAAAAAAACTTCGTTATAGAGAAAGGCTATGCGTACCATGTTTATCTTCCCAATGCATTGTACTAATTCCGTGTAGCTGTTGTATACCAAGTATCAGCATACTATCTTAGTAGAAGGCTGCAAAGATATAAATCATTATCCCAGTCTAAATATAGTATGAAAACTCTAAGCAACTTAAATACTTATTCAATGTCATGACTTAGCAATTCAAAGACGTTTTGGCCATCAACTGTTAGCGGGTAAGTTATGCAATTTTTTTTAATTGATTCCATTTGCTCAAAGTAGCCTGAAGAAATGACTTACTCAATTGCAACATCAAATGGGACCTTCCAGATCTCCAATCAATGAATATGTTGTTTTGCTTAAATTTTCAAGGGGAAATCACCTTTGACATTTCACATGGGTATTACTCCTTTTCTCCACTACGACCATTTGACTTTTTTTTTTGCCGTCTACCCTTGCCCTTGCACATGCTCCATTGATTGTTGCCTAAAAATGAATAACAATAACCACATTAATACTTGCACCATTTAAATTAATGTTACCTATTATCCTTAAGGCGTTTGAATATCATATTATAACAAAAGAACAAAAGTGTAGTAGTAATAGCCTAACATGGATTAGGTAAGCAATATTTGTAACAACAGGCTCTAACAAAAAACAAAAGCAATTCACTTTAGCATCCAGTGAATACCAACATATCCATTTAGCATCAAAGATGAAGTGCTAAAAGTTATGAAAATCCAATTTAATTGCTATTTAGGCGCTAAAGACCTTATAGTGGGAGATCATGCTACGCTACTTGCTATAGCGAGCGCGATTAACAACATGGATTCATATTAAGAAAAATATAATGCAACATGATTTATGAACATAAAACAAACCTGTTATGATAAAAAAAATATCAGATGAAATAATCAGTGCAAAAAAGCGCAATTTACCAATTTCAACGCATCCAAAACCCCAATGAAACCAGAGGCGGCAACACCGCGACCGAGTAAAAAATGGTTAGTCATTTTTAACCAAAGCCACCGATTCAAGGCATAACATCATAATCGGCTTAATCGGGCCTTCTTCGGTACCAACCAACTGTTACAGTGAGCTTTTCAACACCAAACAAACCATCACCTTAGCAACAGAGATGGCGATTTTATGAGAACATGAAAACACCGCCACCATCTTCTTCTTTCTCCATGGTGATATAATCGTTTTTCCCTCTCCTTCTCAGTCGATCTGTCACCATCTGACAAAACCCTAGATCTGGCTACACAAAACCGACCAACAAACCTAGAAGCCCGAATCGTACCACAATAACCAAAATCGAAGTAATAAAAACAACAATTAGAGGATTCAAGTAAGAGAAAGCATAGATTGAGCCACCAATGATGTGCAACCAGATAAACGAACGGCGTACCTATATTTGCCATCTCTTGCTCTGTCGGATAACGTACGGCACACGTAAAGATAGTCGACGGTTGCTGGAACCTTCTATCGCTGACTCACTCTCTCTTTCTCGTGCACCAACAGGCTTGTATTGAGGAGTAGCAATACATGTTGGAAGTAAGGAACAAATGAACAGAACGACAGACACCCTGTTCATCAGCATCGCAAGAGGAGGTCAGAAGCCCTGTGTAGATTTCTTAGAGAGAGAAAATGGCAACATGTAGAGAGAAGGTGGTGGGTGAACTGTAAAAAGAAAAAATAGGCAAGATGCAAGATGATATAAGATGAGGACACGTACCAGTGGATTAGAAACGTGTAAAGATATTGGCCGTATAGATAGCTACAGTGTTCTTTGTGAGATAACAGAAACTTGCTAATTGTATGTATATATAATGTCATTATACTAATGGTTGTCTTCTTATTTAGATTTTTGTTGATGTTGTTCACACAATTTTCTAATACGTTTGACTTCCTTAGTAAGCATGCAAACCCTGTTATATTTGTTGTCAGTATAGGAATTTTTTAACTACATTCCGCACTTCATTGGTTTTTTGTGTTTCCTACGTTGGGTTTTAATTAAAAACTCCGTCCCCGCAACGCGGGGGATACACCCTAGTTTATTTGAAGCATTTTACTACTTAAAATTATCTTTATAGATAAAATCATCCTTGAGGTTTGGCCGGTTTTGCTAGATCAGTCTAAAATTGAAACTTTTTACAGTTGGGTCCTTCTGTTTTACATTTTGTTGCTAAATTCGTCCCTGACACTAAACTCGGTTAACTATTGTCGTTAACTCTGGGGTACTTTTGTCTTTTTGGTTCCCCCCCCCCCTTTTAAAACCCAATTTAAACAGAGTTACTCATACCCCCTGAAGACAAAAATACCCGGATGTAAAAAGGGGGCAGCTAAAAACACAAAAATACCCCCAAGTTAACGACAATAGTTACTGGTTTTAGTGTCAGGGACGAATTTGGCAACAAAAACAGAAGGACCTAGATGTAAAAAGTTTCAATTTTGAACTGATGTAGCAAAACTGGTCAAACCTCAGGGACGATTTTAGCCATTCACTCATTATCTTTTGATTAAGATTATTGCTACATGTTATAATTTGATGGTTTAGACTTAGAGACGGTTCTTGAGCATTGCATGGATTGGGCATTTGGGCCAATGTTCTAAAAATCAGTTTTTATACCGTATTGAGTTGGGCTAAGAAACAATTCAACCAGTTGTACACGCCGCTTTCAACCAGATTTAAGAACATTGCGAAAATTGATTATACACACACTCATACCTTTCGTATCTTTTTTTACCGTTAGTGCACTTTTGGTTTGTCCGTTATTGTACAAATAGACTACAAATAGTCAGGTGCTAAATAAGTTTTTGTATTGTAATACAGGGCTTAGTGATTAGGTATTGAGTATCTGATGTAATTGATGTATCTGTCAAAACTATCAAAACTTACCAAACTCCCAACACACACGCGCATGTGTATGTGTATGTGTAAATGAGGGTCACCAAATCGGAGAGAACACCCGAATCTTGGAGTGTTGTTTGATGTCGTGGTGTTACCTATTGGGCACCGACTCCGATTTCATCCCAAGCTCTTGATACCATCCAACCTTTATTAGATTAGATATTGTTATAGAAAAGAATGAAGTAGATTTTCTTTTATTAAATGAAAGTTATTCAGTAGACCAATATTGACTACTACGGATTTTGAATTAAAGGGTCCATCGTCGTCACGAAGATAATGACCTTTCTATACCAAAAAATAATATAAATTATTTAATTTCTTTTAGATTAAAAATAGACGAATTGGTCGGGTCTATACAATTTATTCCAACTATATTAAATAATTTCTAAATTTCTAGGTGAGATGGGGTTGTATGATTTGTATCCTTCTCTCCATAGATACTAAAATAATTTTATTTTCTTTATTTTGATTTTATTTTGGTTTAAATTAGTTCTTGTTTTAAAACTTAATCTTTATGTTTGAAGTTATAACTGTGGGACTAATTTACACTATAGCCGTGACCTTAAATCATATTTTAGTTTTCCTTCTAATTCTTTGTTAAATAAGACCTCAAACAATTATATTCTCAACTTAAACTGTACGGTGTCTCTCTCATATCCGTTAATGATAATTACATCCTTCTTAACACGCTCACTATTCACACATACAAGCTCGTCTTCCATGGATTCTCAAACAAAACGAGTATCATCGCCAACCTCAATTGGGTTAAGCCCCCGACGATCCCATTTTGAAATGATCGTTTTTATCAAGCTATAAGTGTAGCCTCCAACCACATCTTCATGCCCTTTGGTCACTGCTTATAACTTGGGGAACTTATCTTGGTTTCTATTTTCTTTTAGAAGGTACAGGAAATCATGAGTTAAAAGTGTTTAGATTATGTTTTTGGGGAAATTAATTCATTAATCATAGTTATAAGACATAAGTCATTAGAAAATATTGTTTTCCTGACTTCCATAATCCATTATTGAAAAAGGATCCACCAATATCTTTCTTTATGATAGGCAAATATTATTATTTACATTATCTTTAAAGTGCTAATAATCCAATCTATAATCTATAATCTATAACTTATAATAAAAGAATTGAACTTTGATGATGTGACTTTCAATGGAGGCCTCAACCCCTTTTTGAATGTGTCACGTGACATCATGTAGGATTTTTTTATTTTTGAGTTTTTTAATAAATCTATATATATTATAATTATGTTTGGAAAAGATAAGAATTTAAAAACAAAATTAAATTTTTTCTCTAATGTTTCTTCCCATAATTTTTAAACGTTAATATCTTTTATATACGAGATTTTTTAAAGAAAAAAAATACACCAAATTAACGAGCGTTTTATTATCTTTCCAACGAGTACCATATTGCTATATAAAAAACGAAGAAAAAAAACAACTATTTTTGTGGGGTTTTGTTTTCAAATATATTTTACTCTACTAATAAATCACAAACAGTAAACATAACTTCATAGGCAGAGATTCCTTTTTTTTATATTTGAATATGATAACTTATGGCAGAAATTTGTTTAAAATAAATATTATTATTATTATTCATTAATCATGTATTGGCAAATCATTAATTATGTTGTCATATTAGATATTTTATTATGTTATATTAGATATTTCAATCCCGGGACACTCACGGGATAAAAGCTTGTATGTTAATAAGAAAACATTAATTTGAATATTATTTTAAAATATTAATATAATAGAGGAGTCAAATCAAGATTAGGATAGGCATGTAGACTAGCTTAGCTTTGTATTTGTCATTTTGGCCTTTAATTAAAAAAAAAGGAGAAAATAATTTTTCTGGCCTTTATAGGTCCTAGGTGCCCTACAAATTATTCTCCGAAATAAAACAACAAACAACAATATAACCTACCTTTAATTGTAGACTAAGTTTTTTCCGTACAAAATTATACTCTATATATATATTTTTTTTGAAAGGACAACAAAAATTTATGATTTCAAAAAGTAAATTAATTTTTAAAAAAAGTATATAACATTATTAAATTAAATAATTTGGATGGATCTTCGATATCCAAATTTATTTCTTGTGTCGACTTTACTACTTTAATGTAAAGGAATTACCTACTTTTCTTTTTATAAAACATCTCTAAATTTTCATGTTTGAGTAAAAGAAAAAGCATTAGAGTAAATATATCGTCAAATAGTAAATCAAATAATTGTTCTGAATTGCAAATATGAAATATATTATCACTATAATTATTCTGAAAAAATAAGGCACACTACAAAATTGCGTAACATTATTTACTCATATAGGGAGTATGCAATATAAGGGATAACCAAGTAATTACGTAACATGTTAGTTTTTTAAAATTAATAAACTATAGCAATAGCAAATTAAAGTGAATAAGACATTCGTTTTATGGTGTACTTTTTCTACAAAATTTTAACGTATGAAAAAAATATAGCTGTTTAAAAATTATGAAAGAAGTTGTTTTAGAAGTTAACAATTGCGACTATTCCTTTTTTGTCCTTTCTTACCCTTGCAACGCTTGTTTTCATAATTTGATTGTAAATTCTCATAACATTAATCTCAGTAATTGAATAATAAGATCAATGCTTCACATTCCTTCATATGATTCGCACAAAATTTCTCCATCATATATGATCCATCTCCTATACATATGCTTGTATTCTAGCTGTCATTCTTCAAATAGCATAGCATGATTAGATTTTAGATAATTTTATAGGATGTAAAAGTATTTAGATTGAAATGAAACATTCAAACATCACCAGCATAGATACTTTCACAAGGTGATTTACCAAGATATCACATTTCATACTACTTTAACAAATTAACACATTTTTTAGACTATGGGGAGCGGCCGAGTGGGAGGCTTGGAAAGGGAGCGTGAGTTGCCACGTGACACATGTGGAGTTTACAAATCAAGTGTCAAAAAATAGGGGGAATAGAGGGGCTTGGGTTTTGAAAAGTTTGTGTTTATAAGTTTAAAAAAAAAGCAGTAGCCAATCAGATTGTGCCACCCAACCCACCCACCCGCCCCCACGCCGGTGAAGAATGCCCCGCCCAAGGGGCCACACCAAAATAATGCATGGGAGGGGTGGTGTGAGGGGCTTGAAAGGCCAAACCACGCCACTTCTCCCACCCCACTCCCCACATTCTTAGGAGTACAATCAGTGGCGAGGCTTTGTTGGGGCGGGAGGGGGCGGCCGACCCCCCCGAATTTTCGTGCAGAAGTTCCGATTATATAGTATTCGTATAGAAAATTTTGTAAATATAGGGTTTCGACCCCCCGAAACTGGTTTTCGACCCCCCGAAACTGGTTTTCGACCCCCGATGACTTCCGACCCCCCGAACCTTCGGGTCAAGCTTCGCCACTGAGTACAATACACCATTAAGTACCTTATATTTGCACAAAACATAGTTGCGTGATAATTGAAAACCCATTTTTTAGATAGTACGCATAATTTAAAATGTAATGTATACAACAATAGTTTTTATTATATACTTTGTTAATGCATCCTCCACCGATGTTGTATTAGATCTTTGATCTCTGAGTGAAAGACCATATACTGTAATTTAGTTTCATACAATGTTTCGTAATTATATTATTGTTATGTTGTGAATAATTCAAGATAGTTTTTATGTTGTGTGGATGTGTGTGATAGTTTATTAATGGGGGATGATCATACATGTTTGTTGTAGACATACTCTCCAATGCTCAACTCTTCACCACACCTAAACCTCCTTAGTACACTCACTACTATGTCATGGGTAACACGACTAATGCAACATCCACACAAAGGATCCCACACAGGTAGAAGTCTTTTACATTACCTCTAACGTTAGACGATGAGTACTCCTTGTGGAGGTCCATCGTCTTTTCCTGAAAAGTAGAAAACGAAGCCACCTTATCCTTAAGGAATGTGATTGTCCTTGTGTTCTATGTCGCCTCCTAGAATATGTTTTACTATGAGTTGCTTGTAGCTTTGATTCTATTTGTTAATAATCCTCCTCTTTGAACTGTGAAGATATAGAATTGTCTACTAGAGAGCACGTACAATAGCTAATATGGTCCCATGCTATGTAAGATCCACAATTTTCAAATGGGTTGTATTATTTAAACCCCCCACCCTTCTATTTTAACCCCCTCAAAGCGCCTCGCTTAGGCCAAAGCGAGGCGCTTTGAGCTAACTTCGATGCCGTCAGTACGATAATCAGAAAAAGCTGATTTTCAAATTCCAAGCGCCTCGCTTAGGCCTAAGCGAGGCGCTTCAAGGGGGTAATTTATTTTGGTAGTTGTTTTGATGTTTTGAGTTGGTTTTTTTATTTTTTTTTAATTTAATAATTATAAAAAGTTAAAAAAATTTAAAAAACAAAGTAATAACCCTAATCATTGTCAATGACTTAAACTTTACATCATCAACCAACTTCAAAATTTCAACTTCCCGTTCATGCCCGATAACACTAGATTGATGATACCTTGTTCCACCCAAATCAAGGGATCTGCTTGGAGTCTAAAGCTTCGTGTGTCATCTTGGTCGAACTCATGTTGCAACATTCGTCTTGTGTGTGTTAGGGTCCGAAATTTTAGGCTTTTTAGTGAATTTTTCCATCTTTGTGTTTCCAAATGTTTTTTAATTAGCTTAAATCTCTCTGATCCATGGTACCTTGAAGACTAGATTCGGTGCAGTCGACGAACATCATTCAAAATTTCAACTTCCCGTTCAGGTGCTTAAGTCCACCTTGAAGACTTGATTTGGTGCAATCAGACTCTGAATGCGGTATGCGCGTTAAATTTCATTAAACGCGGCTCGCTCAAGGTGCAGTCGACGAACATCATTCAAAATTTCAACTTCCCGTTCAGGTGCTTAAGTCCACCTTGAAGACTTGATTCGGTGCAATCAGACTCTGAATGCGGTATGCGCGTTAAATTTCATTAAATGCGGCAATCAAGGGATCCGCTTGGAGTCTAAAGCTTCGTGTGTCATCCTTGTGTTTTCAAGACACAGGCAAGTCCTCGTCTGATCCACAAAACAAAACATCATTCAAAATTTCAACTTCCCTTTCAGGTGCTTAAGTCCACCTAGAAGACTGGATTCGGTGCAATCAGACTCCGAATGCGGTATGCGCGTTAAATTTCATTAAATGCGGCAATCAAGGGATCTGCTTGGAGTCTAAAGCTTCGTGTGTCATCCTTGTGTTTTCAAGACACAGGCAAGTCCTCGTCTGATCCACAAAACAAAACAATAATCTTGAAGTTTTGTTAATATAGCCATTTTCCCCTGGGTTTACCAGGAATGGGTTGAAAGTGTGTGTTGCACCGGCTTGAGATATGAGTTTGATTAGCTTAAATCTCTCTGATCCATGGTATCCACTTTTCAGACTGTCTTCATCGTTGACCGCTATCTCTCGGATAACAACTGAAAAAGTTGTAATTACAAGAAGATGATCAAGGATGCTACAACATAACTTGCACCGGCTTGAGATATGAGTTTGATTAGCTTAAATCTCTCTGATCCATGGTATCCACTTTTCAGGTTGTCTTCATCGTTGATCGCTATCTCTCGGATAACAACTGAAAAAGTTGTAATTACAAGAAGATGATCAAAGATGCTACAACATAACTTGCACCGGCTTGAGATATGAGTTTGATTAGCTTAAATCTCTCTGATCCATGGTATCCACTTTTCAGGTTGTCTTCATCGTTGATCGCTATCTCTCGGATAACAACTGAAAAAGTTGTAATTACAAGAAGATGATCAAGGATGCTACAACATAACTTGCACCGGCTTGAGATATGAGTTTGATTAGCTTAAATCTCTCTGATCCATGGTATCCACTGTTCAGGTTGTCTTCATCGTTGATCGCTATCTCTCGGATAACAACTGAAAAAGTTGTAATTACAAGAAGATGATCAAGGATGCTACAACATAACTTGCACCGGCTTGAGATATGAGTTTGATTAGCTTAAATCTCTCTGATCCATGGTATCCACTTTTCAGGTTGTCTTCATCGTTGATCGGTCAAAGTCTGTTAGCAATGATAACGAAATGATCGTTATCTCTCGGATAACAACTGAAAAGGTGTCTTCAATGATTCTAAAAAACTTGAAAGTAATTACAAGAAGATGATTTTACTGTCTAGTTCTTTTGGCCACAGGTACTGTCTAGTGGTTGGAACAAGGTATGGATATGGAGAACATGGGAACAGACTGTCTAGTTCTTTTGATCATCTTTGAAAAGATTCCATAAGTAAAAGTCATATGTTAAAAGTATCAAGACTATGAAATTATCATTTCTTGACATGCTTGGTAACACCTTGATCTGCAATATATGAAAACAGGAACATTCCAAATAACAGTTCAAATTTTAGTTCAAACTTTTCAAACTCCTGCAACATCTCAAGAGTCGAGGTCCTCTGAAAAAAGACATCGTACAATGATTTGGACTTGCAATATTTGAAAATTATCATTTCTTGACATGCTTGGTAACACCTCTGCAATATTTGAAAATTATCATTTCTCGAAAAGTAATTAAAAACACTTAAATATGAATTAAAAACAATTTGTTGTGTCGAATGTTTAGTCGGAGGACCACTTACAATGATTCATCAAAGTTGTACAAAGCTGGATGTTTTTACTGGAAAACCAAAACGAGCAATAAACGAAGCGAAACGGAGAGATATAATTTTCTTGGCTTGGAAACAACTTAAAAGAAGCAAAAATGAATTAAAATTATTTTTTGGTGATTAACAGATAATTTTAAAGAATTAAAAGAAATTCAAGTTTTTTAAAAAAAAGGCCAAAGCGCCTCGCTTTGGTCAAAGCGAGGAGCTTGTGGTCTAATCAAACCAGTCAAGCGCCTAGCTTTGGCCAAAGCTAGGCACCCAAGCGCCTAGCTTTGGCCAAAGCTAGGCACCCAAGCGCCTCGCTTTGACCAAAGCGAGGCGCTTTGGCCTTTTTTTTAAAAAACTTGAATTTCTTTTAATTCTTTAAAATTATCTGTTAATCACCAAAAAATAATTTTAATTCATTTTTGCTTCTTTTAAGTTGTTTCCAAGCCAAGAAAATTATATCTCTCCGTTTCGCTTCGTTTATTGCTCGTTTTGGTTTTCCAGTAAAAACATCCAGCTTTGTACAACTTTGATGAATCATTGTAAGTGGTCCTCCGACTAAACATTCGACACAACAAATTGTTTTTAATTCATATTTAAGTGTTTTTAATTACTTTTCGAGAAATGATAATTTTCAAATATTGCAGAGGTGTTACCAAGCATGTCAAGAAATGATAATTTTCAAATATTGCAAGTCCAAATCATTGTACGATGTCTTTTTTCAGAGGACCTCGACTCTTGAGATGTTGCAGGAGTTTGAAAAGTTTGAACTAAAATTTGAACTGTTATTTGGAATGTTCCTGTTTTCATATATTGCAGATCAAGGTGTTACCAAGCATGTCAAGAAATGATAATTTTCATTAACGCGGAAACCTTCGTTTTTGCAAAAACCTTCATTCCTTATTATTATTATTATTTACATTATTATCGTAAAGCAAATACGATAATAATGTAAATAATAATAATAATATGAATAGTGACCCTCTGGCAAACCTGCGTAAAGGACAGTGAGATTGATAACTGGACAGGTTAGCCAGGTGTTTGTCAAAAAGTTAGAGCACACCACTAGAGCAAAAAAGTTGTGTGTATGAATAGTGACCCTCTGGCAAACTGGACAGGTTAGCCAGGTGTTTGTCAAAAAGGTAGAGCACACCACTAGAGCAAAAAGTTGTGTGTATGAATAGTGACCCTCTGGCAAACTGGACAGGTTAGCCAGGTGTTTGTCAAAAAGGTAGGCCACACCACTAGAGCAAAAAGTTGTGTGTATGAATAGTGACCCTCTGGCAAACTGGACAGGTTAGCCAGGTGTTTGTCAAAAAGGTAGGCCACACCACTAGAGCAAAAAGTTGTGTGTATGAATAGTGACCCTCTGGCACACAACTTTCTTCAACCAAATCATTTCTTCAAGTTCATTTCACCAAAAAAAGCAAAACCCAAGAAAACAAAGATGAAACCGATTAATGTTCTAGTGGTGTGCCAGAGGGTCACTATTCATACGCAGGTTTGCCAGAGGGTCACTACTCATACAAATGATGTGATTTGTTTTTAGATAAGGAGGTATATGTACAATGATGAAAGAAGTTATCAATCTCACTTCTATTGTTTCGGGTTCCCTTTCATCGTTGACACATATCTCTCTGAGATGATAAAGGTAGATCATGGAAAGTTCAACTCAAGAAATAAGATTGATACCTTCTCTATGGAAGTTGCTAAAATAGTTAAACAAAAGCTGAAATTGAACAGTTATTTGGAATGTTTCTGATCATTACAGTAAAATTCATTAGCCGGCGTTTGTCAAAACGAACAACTAAAATAAACTTTTCATGCAAGCAAGTAAAATTCAGTTGTTGGACAGTGAGATTGATAACTGGACAGGTTAGCCAGACGTTTGTCAAACGAACAATTAAAATAAACTTTTCATGCAAGCAAGTAAAATTCAGTTGTTGGACAGTGAGATTGATAACTGGACAGGTTAGCCAGACGTTTGTCAAACGAACAATTAAAATAAACTTTTCATGCAAGCAAGTAAAATTCAGTTGTTGGACAGTGAGATTGATAACTGGACAGGTTAGCCAGACGTTTGTCAAACGAACAATTAAAATATACTTTTCATACAAGCAAGTAAAATTCAGGAAAAAGCTGACATTTTGTTCCTTGTTGCAGAAAGAAATCAACAGTCGGATCGACGATTTTGTTTACCCTCCCATTGACATAAAAAATGTTTTTTTGAAAAACGTCTGACTTAAAAAAAAAATGTTAAACCTTAATCTCAAAACACCAAAAAAAAAAAAAAAAAAAAAAAAAATATTATTCGAAGCGCCTCGCTTAGGCCTAAGCGAGGCGCTTTGGGTCAAAAATCAGCTTTTTCTGACCTCGTACCGAGGTAGTTAAAAAGCAAAGAAAGCGCCTCGCTTAGGCCTAAGCGAGGCGCTTTCAAGGGGGTGAAAATAGAAGCTGGGGGGTGGAAATAGACCATGCCTTTCAAATATCTAAACACATAATTATCAACCACTAGGGCTGCAAACGAACCGAACGAACACGAACAAGGCTTTGTTCGTGTTCGTTTGTTAAGGAAAATATGTGTTCACGAACAGTTCATGAACACTTACCGAACGAGATTTTATGTTCGTGTTCGTTTGTTAAGAAAACATTTATGTTCGTGTTCGTTTGTGTTCGTTTGTTAATTTTGTTCATGAACACACACGAACACAAACGAACTTTCATGAACACAAAAAAGTGTTTGAAGAAACAATAGGTATCACGGAGATTACGTATAATCTACGTGGGGTTAATACCTAAGTCCGTCAGGGTTAATCCTTTACCCAAACCACAAGGTCAAACCCGTTTGATAGTGATGCAAGTGTGTGTGTGGTGAAAGTAAGTGAGAACACAAGATATAAGTGGTTCGGTCGAGTAATGACCTACGTCCACTGTGAATAGCCGATAGTATTATTGATGAATGAATACAAAGGTTACAAGTGAGAATATTCTAGGCTACCAATAACTATTTTCGGATCCTTTAGCAAGGAGAGGTATCCTTGTATTTATAGGTGAACTCGTGGGCTTGATCGAAAGGCCCACGAGTAACCATTCTTTATTGGGCTTGGTCTGGGCCCAAGTCCAATGTTTCCCCTGGAATTGGCGGGAGAACAGGTGTACTGTTCATGACGTCATTGGGGCAGCATGGTTGTTGCTCGAGGCAGACACGTGGCGATCTGTGGTTGGCAGACGGCGCTCCTGTCAGTCGTTGACCATGCTCCTGACAGCAGCAAGGTATGTCTGCTGTCACTGTAGACGCTGGTAAGGTGGAAGCATGGCTGCAGCCATGCTGCTGTCCTTGTCTTGTAGTTGTTGGACCACTTTGCCACCTGTAGCTTTCCTATTGGTGCGTACACTGTCAGTGATCTTTATGAATCTTCCTTTTGTTGTCTTCTGTACTTTGTACTATGGTTGTCAAGGGAAGATTCCGCGTGTGATGGTACGCGCTTATCAGGTGATGTTATTGCTTATCAGTTGTTATTCTTGCGCGCCTCCCTGCATACACTGCTGGTTGCGCGCCGTTAGTTCCTCGCGCCACTGACTGGCGCGTGGGAGCTAACTTATGGGGATAGGGATGCCTCTTCCGCCTGGATTAGGCTCCCTATCCCTTCAAGTCCCCCTAGTCTAGGGTTCCTCGTATTCTTTGTGAAGAGTAGGTGGAGCACTAGACTCAAAGTATGAGGTCGCGGATGAAAGCTCTTCTGCTGGTGTGCCTTGAAATTCGTTCCTCTGCAAATTTTGGCGGAGAACGTCTTTTTTGGTTTTACGTCAAATTTGCGCCATGAAAGACGTTTGCCGCCAAGACCTGTTAAGGCGCTGGGCGGAGAACGTCTTTTTTGGTTTTACGTCAAATTTGCGCCATGAAGGACGTTTGCCGCCAAGACCTGTTAAGGCGCTGGGCGGAGAACGTCTTTTTTGGTTTTACGTCAAAGTTGCGCCATGAAAGACGTTTGCCGCCAAGACCTGTTAAGGCGTTGGGCGGAGAACGTCTTTTTTGGTTTTACGTCAAAGTTGCGCCATGAAAGACGTTTGCCGCCAAGACCTGTTAAGGCGTTGGGCGGAGAACGTCTTTTTTGGTTTTACGTCAACTTTGCGCCATGTTGTAGTTCTTCAGCAGTTGTAATAAATCTTGAATCATTGGCATTTAATTTGTCTCTCATAAATGGGAGTTAAGGCGCCTGGAATTCGAATGATCAGTTGCTTCTGATGGAAGCTTGAGGGTTGCTGACGAGTCAGCCTCGGCTGTTGTGCTGACTGTTGGCTGTCCCCTCATTGTGGTGCAGTTACCAACATTTCGTCTGTGTCAGGCGCGTGTATTGTCACGCGCCCCACTTGTTGCTTGTGTGGTTGTGCTTGTGCCACGTGTCGAGTGGCACGTGAAGTTCGTCAGACGCGTGATGCTTCACGCGCCTGGTCCATTTAAATTGGTGAGATCTAGTGACACGTGTCAGTCATCCACCGAGTGACGGTTGGATTGTTTATCCTTGCTTGATCTTGGCCGTTCACTCACGCATGAGGACACGTGTCGTCATCTGCTTCTCCAAATTTTGAAAAAGTGTGACGACGGTTGTTTCTCCTTGGGCCCCACTGTCATTAATGCAGTGGGTATATATAGAAGTTGGGATGCCTGTTAGACGGTTACTTGTTCATTTTTTCATCCGTCTTCTCACTTGCCTTCTCTTACTCTCAAAAACAACTCCGATCATTTGAAGTTTTCTTTAAATCTTCAGAGATTGCTTGATCAATCTTCAAAGATTTAACGTGAAACTTCTTCTTGATCTTCATCGCCTTCTTTGTTTGTTCTTAGTTTGTTTTCCCTTGTTTGTTCTCTTTGAAGATTCCGACCAATCTTCAAAGTTTCCGTTGAGTCTGTTGAGTTTTCCGGTTAACCCTTTGAGTTTCCCGGCGAGTCTTCAACCATTTCCAGTTGGTTTTCCAAATTTTTCTTTTTTCTTTCCTTCATCTCTTTGTGAAAATGTCAGAAGCCTCCAACGTTGGTTCTCCCTCCGGCGATGTTACCGGTAAGGAACCAGTGATGGATGACGTGGAGGAGGAGGTGCAGGTGGAGCATGGAAAGATTAAGGAGCGAAAGCTCATGACAAACACTTTTTGTGTTTGGACTGAAGAGGCTTTCGACAACTTTTGCAGGGGTTATGCTATATTACCGGAGTGGGAGCCAACTCTGCCCTCTCCGACGGAGAATGTTCTTTCTGCTGGGCCTGGGCAACTTGCCCTTTATGAAGCCCATTTCACCAAGTGTGGCTTTCGGCTACCCTGCACACGCTTCCAGATCGACACTCTGGTAGCCTATGGTGTTGGGCCAACCCAACTTACCGCCTTTGGGATGCTAAGGCTGGTACACTTTGAGGCGTCTTGCCGCGCCTTGGACATTGAGCCGACTGTGGAGATGCTCAATGTCTTCTATTTTCTTGCGCGC
Source organism: Ambrosia artemisiifolia (assembly GCA_032199755.1). Taxonomy (NCBI): domain Eukaryota; kingdom Viridiplantae; phylum Streptophyta; class Magnoliopsida; order Asterales; family Asteraceae; genus Ambrosia; species Ambrosia artemisiifolia. The sequence continues at coordinate 53,536,207 of CM063520.1, forward strand.
GACGAGATGTGGTTCTCGTTTAAGCCGCGCCCCAAGGTGCCTCCAATGGCCACTCACACCCCCAAGTCCCTTCATTGGGCTAAAGAGAAGTTCTTCTTTGTGAAGAGGGGGGTCATACCCATTAGTCTGCCTTGGAAGGTGATTGCAGACGGTCAGCGGGTGGCTGATATACCGGTGATGAAGGATTACAAGAAGCAGGCTTGGTTTACCACCCTCACCGCCAACGCCACCAAGCTGGAGTTTAAAAATCTCACAGATGGTATCTTTTGCCTTCTGGGGATGAGCCGCATAGTTATGTGCCCAGGAAAGGAACCTTACATCGCTGAGGAGGGTAAGCACAGTTTCTAAGTTCACTTCTTTGTGTTGTATTTCATATTGTTCTAACTGTTTCTTGCGCAGGTGTGAGCAAGTTCCAATTTTATGCTGCTCGTCAAGAGAAGGGCATAAAGTGGAGGCGTTTGGCGGAGGGAGAGGTGTCTTACCTTGAGGCGTTTGTGGACAGGTTTTATCATCCTGACATGACCATCGCGCCCAAGCCTTATTACACCACAGGTGAGTCAAGCCAACTTTTGTTTTCTAGCCTTTTTGGCGATGATGCCTCTGACTCCTCAGTGGAGATTGTGGAGGTTCAGAAGGCGTCCGCGGGGCGTGGCCGTTGGAAACACGCTCCGCGGAGACGTAAACGTAGCCAACGCCCTTTAACAAGTTCTGATTCGGGCTCTTCCGTTTCAGTAGGCGAAGCTGTAAAGGGGCGGCGCCGGAGGAAGGATGGGCCTGTCTCTGAGGATGAAGAGGAGAACGAACCCTCCAAGTTGGAGAAAAAGAAGAAGAGGCGCACCACTGGTGCCACTTCTAGCAGTGCCGCTGCTAACTTGGAGAAGGCGGCCGCTACTACTGGCGGGGAGGGTGGTGGAGTTGAAACCCCTGTCGCAGAGGCCACTGCCTCCCCCTTGTCGCCGGCGCGAGGGGTGGTGTTAGAGAAAAGCTCGGGCGCTGGAGGGGTTGTTGCCCCCACCTTTAGTGTGGGTATAGGCGCTGCGCCCACACGTCAGCCTCTTTTCCAGAAGCTGATAAAGAAGAAGGCCCCTGGTAAGTTTTCCTTTTTGTTTTTTACCTTAAGTCTTTTCATTTGTTCCCTTCCTTATATTTTTATCTCTGTTGCAGTTGCGCCCAAGATTATACCAACTCCTTCTTCCCCGTCTCCGTCTGCGGAGGCTGGCAGGTCAGAAGTGGATGTGCTCTTTCAAGAGCAAGAGGCGGCGCAGCGGGAGGAGGCCCGTCTGAAGGCTGAGGCCGATGAAGCCCTTCGAAGGGCGGAGGCTGAGAAGAAGGCAGCAGCCGATGAGGCGCTGCGAAGGGCTGAGGCCCAAAGGAAGGCTGCCGCCGATGAAGCTAGGCAAAAGGCTGAGGCGGCCAAAAATGCTGAGGCGGAACGTCTTCGTCTCCAAGAGCAACAGTTCTTGGAGGAGAAGGCTCGCCGGTTGAAAGAACAGGCGGAGCAGAGTGCTCATGCTAGCGCCGAGGGCTCTCAGGAGATGGATGGATTTGAGAGGGCCCTTTTGGAGGCGGGCGCTGGCGGTAGTAGTGAAGGTTTGCGCCACTCTAGGCGTGAACCTTTTGTGATGAATGAAGGGGAGCCATCTGGAGATTATGATGGCTCCCACTGGGCTGGGGGCGACGCCATTTGGCGCCCCCGTTGGGCAGTCCGGGAAAACACTTTGTTTTCTAACTCCTGGGCTGCCGAGGAGTTTGTACGCGAGGTGGTGCCTCCCTATGAGCGCACTCACCAGGATATGCTGAGTCGCGATGCGCTGATTTCTGCTCTTTGTGTAAATCAAGCGACTCAGCTATCCATGATTAACTCGCTACGTCGTCGTGATGCGGCGGTGTGGCGGGATATCCAACGCTTGGAGGCGGAGAAGGCAGGCCTTGCTGAGAAAGAGGCTGCCTTCAAAGCTGAAATATCCAAGTACCGTCGCCGCGCCCATGATGCAGAGGCCAAAGTCACCAAGTTAGAGGGGGACGCGGCGGCGGATAAGCGCCGATGGTCAGAGTCTTGCAAGAAGACTAATGCTGAAACAATGAAGTTGAGGCAGACTCTGGCCGAGGCGCAGGAGGAAAGCCGGGCGCTGACCCGGCAGTTGGAAGAGAAGAGCAAGGCCCTCTCTGCACGGACTGCGCAAGTTGTGGAGAAGCGCTTGGAGCTTGAGTCTAAAGATGCAGATCTTGTCAAGGCTACCGAGCGCGTCTCCTTTTTAGAGCAGGAGAGGGTCCAGATCCTTCATTCAAAAGAGGATCTGGAGCAAGACCTTGGCTCCGCCGAGGAAGCCCGCGCTGCGGCTGTCAAGGAGTGTGAGACAGCCCAGCGTCTTCTGGATGAGGCGATGGCCGCCCAGACTCAGACACAGGACTCCATCAAATGGATGATGACAGATGGGATCGCTGGGGTAAGTGCATAGCTCTTTTGTTTTTAGCGCCTTTCTTTCCTTTTGAGACTTTATATGTTAACTTGTTGAGTCTTTTTTCAGGTCTTCAAGAGGTTCTGGCAAGAACCTAAGCTGGGCGACCAAGTCGCTGCCATAGCCGCCACCGCCTATGCCTATGGGTATGGTGAAGGCTATGAGGATGGCTTTCTGGCGGCTCAAAATGGGGGGCGGATCGAGGATGCAGAGCATTATGGGAAGCCACTGAAGGATGAATACGAGGCGGAGCTGCTTAAATTCGAGCAGGTGGACTTTCCAATTCTTCAAGTGGTTGCAGATTGCAACAAGAATGCTGACCCTCTCTCTGCCCTCAAGTATTTTATAGACAAATCTGACGAGCTGGCCAGGGAGGAGGAGCGCAAGCGCCTTGAAGAAGAGCGCCAACGAGCCAGTGGCGAGGGTACTTCAAATGCATAACTTTAATAGGCGCTTGTCTCTTCTTTTCTTTTTGTCTTTGTAAATAGCTTGTAATTACCAAGGGTTTTTAAGTCCCTTATAATGAATGAAAATTTTGGTTTTTCCTTATATCTTGTGTTTCTCATCCTAACTTAACTTATCTAACCAAGTCGTCACCCGATTTGACAAGTTAAAATTAGGCGCGCGTCCTGCTAGATAGTCCGGCGTGTTAAGTATTTGCCTTGAAGACTATAGCGGGGCGCGACTTGTGCCATAAGTCCGAGTTAAGCGCGTGTGCGCCTTGCGTAGAAGACCCACGACTGCGCGCTGAACTAGTTTGCTCTTTGTCCAACTTGTGTTACAAGTTTAGAAGACAAGGCTTTAAGTTTGTTCTAGTGGCGCGCGTCTTTAAGCCCGGCAAGTAAACCTGTCTTGAAGACCATTTTATGTGGAGTCGGTGTATGATTTTTATAAGTCCGACGCGCGCGAAGCATGTCTAGAAGACTATCATGTTAACACCGCTCTGTTTGTGGTCCGACGATAGTTTTGCTTAAGTCTTGAAGACCTTGGCGCGGAAAAACAAGTAGAATAACAGATATAAGGAACAGTTTTCATTGATAGATGCGGCATGTGTAGCCGTAATTACAAGTGTTTTACAAGTAGCAGCGGCGCAATTGTGCTGCGTTCCAAGATCTGGGAATAGGTGTTCCATCAAGTCTTTCTAGCGCGTATGCGCCTTTGCCAAGTATTTCTTGTATCTTGTATGGACCTTCCCAAGTGGGGGCTAGTTTTCCAGGCTTTTCGGCGTTGGAAGCCTCGTTGTTTCGGAAAACGTAGTCGCCGATCTTGAATGTGCAGGCTTTGACGCGTTTGTTGTAATAGCGCTCAAGCTGCGTTTTGTATTTCGCTTCTTTGATTGCGGCGAGTTCACGTCGTTCATCTAGGAGATCAAGGTTTAGGCGGAGCTCTTTGTCATTGTCTCTCTTGTTGGCCATGAGCACTCTTGCGGAGGGGCAGCCGATTTCGGCGGGGATGACCGCCTCCGTTCCATACGTCAAGCTGAATGGTGTTTCGCCATTGCTTGTTTTCGTTAGGGTGCGGTATGCCCATAGGACGTGGGGTATTTCGTCTACCCACCCTGTTCTTTTGGTACCCAACCGTGCCTTAATACCTTCGACAATCGTACGATTGGCCCGCTCAACTTGACCGTTGCCTTGAGGATGCGCGACAGATGTGAAGATTTGTTGGACACCCATTTGAGATAGCCATTCTTGTAAGGATTGGTCTTCAAATTGTGTGCCGTTGTCGCTTACCAATTGCAACGGTAGGCCAAATCGGCAAATGATGAATTCCCAGATGAATTTTTTGACGTGTGCGCCGTCGATTTTTGCTAGTGGTTTCGCCTCAACCCACTTTGTGAAGTAGTCGATGGCGACGATTAGGTATTTCACGTTTCCTGGAGCCGTTGGGAATGGACCTACCAAATCAATTGCCCATTTTTGGAACGGCCAGGCCGCTGTGACTGGCACCAGGTTGTTCTTGGGCCGCAAGGTGTTCGGGGCGTGGCGCTGGCAACTGTCGCATTTGCGCAACTCGTTGACCGCGTCCACGTGCATGCCCGGCCAGTAGTACCCCGCGTTCATTAACTTCGCCACTACCATTCTTGGGCCCGCGTGTAGTCCGCATGTCCCTTCGTGTATGTCTCGTAGGAGAAAGGAAGCATCTGCGGAATCTACGCAGCGCAATAGCGGTCCCAGGTAAGAGCGGCGATATAGGATACCGTCGATGAGTTGGTATTGTAGGGCCTTGTTCTTGATCTTCCGGGCCTCTGACTTTTCGCCAGGCAGGGTGCCGGATGATAGGTAGGCCTTGATCGGAGCCATCCAGGATGCGCTTCCTGTTTGGGTTATGTTGACTTGTCGCAGCGGAACAGATGGTTTGTCCAGGATCTCGACGCGGACTTCTTTGGCCATATGTTCAAAGACCGTTGATGCCATTTTACTTAGCGCATCGGCGGGCTTATTTTCGCTGCGCCGGATGTGCTCGACTTTGCATGAGTCGAATCGGCGCATCAGCTGTTTGGCCTGTTCCAGGTATAACGCCATGGTCTCGTCTTTCGCATCGTAAACCCCGTTGATCTGTCGCGCCACAAGTAGAGAGTCCACGTGTGCCTCCACGTGCCTGGCCCCCATTTTTTCCGCAATGCGGAGGCCTGCCAGCAGCGCTTCGTATTCTGCCTCGTTATTCGTGCTTTTGAAGTCGAGGCGGATGGCGTACGTGAACTCTTGTTTATCTGGGCTGATGAGGCGTAATCCCGCGCCAGCGCCATCCTCGTTTGAGGCCCCATCGGTAAATAAGGACCATTTTTGTGATGGGTCTTGCGCTAACGCGGGGGTTTCTTCCGCTTGACATTCGAGTACTTTATCTGCGGGAATTTCCGTGGCGAAGTCCGCAAGAACTTGGCCCTTGATGGCGGGGCGGGGTTTGTAGTGGATCGTGTGTTCCCCGAGTTCAATGGCCCATTTGGCTAGGCGCCCCGACAACTCGGGCTTGGCGAGTATGTCATTTATCCGGTAGTCCGTGAGGACATTTATCGGATGCCCTTGAAAGTACCTGCGGAGTCTCCGGGATGCGTGTACCAGAGCGAGGACCGGCTTTTCCATGATTGTGTACCTTGTTTCCGCATCTAAAAGCGTGCGGCTGATATAGTATATCGGCGTTTGCACATTCTTGCGCTCCACCATGAGGACTGCACCTATTGCGCGGTCCGTGACCGATAGGTACAGTGTCAATGGCTCTTTGGGGAGGGGCGCTGTTAGCGTCGGAAGGTTCATTAAGCATTGTTTCATTTCTTTGAATGCCGATTCCGCCTCTGGTGTCCAACGGAAATTGCTCTTTTTTAAACAGTTCTTCAAAGTGTCCACAAACGGAAATGACTTTGAAGCGTAGTTGGATAAAAATCGGTTGAGGGCCACGAGGCGGCCCATGAGTGTTTGCACCTCCTTGATGGAAGCGGGTGAAGGCATTCTTTCTATGGCTTGTACTTTTTCTGGATTAGCGCGGAACCCATCGCGCGTTACGATGACCCCTAGAAATTTGCCTTCTTCCATCCCGAAGGAGCACTTGCTTGGGTTGAGCTTCATGCGCACTTTGCGCAACTGTGCGAACGTTTGCTGGATATCCTTAAGCATGTCGCTTTCATCCTTACTCTTGATTACAAGATCGTCGACGTATACTTCAAGCCGTACGCCGATTTCGTTGATGAAGGCGGTGTCCATGAGGCGCTGGTATGTAGCTCCCGCGTTTTTCAGACCGAATGGCATTTTTGTGTAACAGAAAATGCCAGCGTCTGTGCGGAATGCCGTCTTATCTTCATCCTCCTTTGCCATTTGGATTTGGTGATAGCCCTTATACGCGTCTAAGAAGCACTTAAAGCGGTATGGGGCTAAAGAATCCATCTTTAGGTCGATTTCTGGCAAAGGATAGCAATCTTTTGGACATGCTTTGTTGATATCTTTATAATCGACACACATGCGCCACCCGCCGTTTGCTTTGGCTACCATGACTGGGTTAGCTACCCATGTCTGGTACCTGATTGGGCGAAGTATACCCGCGTTGAGCAGCTCGGTGACTTGTTCATTCATGGCCTTTGTTTTCTCCGGGCCCATGCTGCGCTTCTTTTGCACTATAGGTTCCACTGAGCGGTAGACATTGAGTCTGTGTTCCGCTATGTCGCGCGGGACCCCAACCATGTCGGCTGGTTGCCACGCGAATACATCGATGTTACTGATTAGAAGCTGTTTTAAGTGATTTCGAATGGCCTCGGAGATTTCATGGCCAATGATCACCGTTTGCTCCGGAAATTTAGGGTTAAGAACCCATTTTTCCGGCTCGGCGCGGGTGTCGGTTTTCACCATTTTTGGCGGTTTGGCGGTTTCTGTGGTATGGCAGTCTTTGTTGCCTCTGATGAAAGCAATACCTGTTTTGGTTGGGAATCCCACCATCGCATGTGCCGTTGAAGCATTGGCGTTAAAGCGTGCGATGCCTTCCCGTCCAAGAAGAATGTCATGATTGGAGTTGGCCGGTAGAACCATAAAATCACATATCTCCGTGCGCTCGTGGGTGCCGTCAGACCATGTTACTGGCATGGACAGCATACCCCGCGGCATGATGGTTTCGTGGATGAAGCCGGAGATGGGCTCGTTGACTGGGACGAGCTTTGCTTTGTCTTCTGGGTCTAGTTGTTGAAAGCATTGTTCATACATGATATCATTACTGCTGCCGCCATCTAGGAACATATATCGCGTGCGATAGTGTCCAAAGATAGCGGTAATGACAAGAGGGCTGTGCATGCGGCGCCACCTCTAATCTTTGGCATGAGGACGTCAGCCTCTTTCCATGAATCGCTTGGGGGTGGTGCTCGGGCGCGCTTTCCTTGGTAGGCGCTTTTGCCCTTCTTTGTCATGTTGCAGTGGTGACGTGGAATCAATGTGGCGGCATGAGTATTCAGGTCGCGGATCTTTTTTCGTGATCCTTCATCTTGATTCTCGTCACCCGTTTGATTTTTGCCTGTGCGGTGCACGTTTTTAACCAGGTGGCCGAGTTGTCCTGACTTCAGCGCAGTTTCGATTTCCATCTTTAGGGTGTAGCAATTATCTGTGAGGTGACCGTAGTCGTTGTGGTACTCACAGAATTTGCTGCGGTCTACGTTCCTGCGCTTAGCCAGGGGAGGGGCGGCCTTCAACGTGACCTGTTCAGTTTTTAAGACCTGGGATGGTGTCTTTGTCAGCGGGGTCCAGTCATAGTTTTTCTTTGAATGACCGCGCTGGTCCCGCGTTTGTTTGGGACTGATCATCTGCCTGGCGTCCCCGGCTGGGGAATACTTTCCCTCATTCGCGGCGCCGGAGATGCGGCTCCAAACTGATTTGTTTTTGTTTTTATTATTATTATGGTGGTGTTGGAAATTGTGCGTCTGATTGAAGGATTTCTCAGACGAGGCATATATCTTGGCGGAGTGGATGAGCTCATCCCAGGACTCCGGTATGCCATCTTTGCCTGTGAGGCATTTCATTAACTCTGGGCTGCGTACGTTATGTACGAACGCTGCCCTTGTGAGTTCTTCCCCGCACCCTATTAGCAGGGCTTCTTTGTTGAATCGAACAATAAAGTCCTCAATGGATTCATTGTCGTTTCGGCGGCACAACAGGATGTGCGCCTTGTCTTTCTTATGCTTGCGCAAATGCGAGAAGTGATTGGTGAATTTGTCGGTGAGGTCGTCAAAGTCTTTAACACTCCCCGCAGGAAGGTTATCGAACCAGACCCTGGCTGCGCCCGTCAGAGTTTGCGCAAATAAATGACACCAAACCTGTACGGGCCAATCTACCGACATTCCCGCGCACTCAAAGTCGTGCACGTGGTCATCTGGATCACGCAGGCCATCGTATCTACCGATGCTGCTGGGAAGTTTTGCTTTTCTTGGTATTGTTGCTGTCGCTATACGGGCGACAAATTTTGACTTTTCAGCGAAAGCCTTTGGTCTGAATGGTTTGACTAAGTCATCATCCTCATTGTTGTGGCGTGAGCGATGATGACTTTTCTTCCCCTTGTAGCCCGAGTCACTACTAGAGGATTCGTAGCCATCAGGCTCTGTCCGTTGCTTTGCGTAGCCCCGAACTCTGGCGTCTCCGCCGAGTTCCCCGCTACGACCAGCACCCAAGACAGCTGTGTCTTTCCCCTTTTTGGATGGGGTGTCATAAGTAAGGGCTTTGCCCTTTTTCTTTGCTTGCTGTAGGAGCTTACGCTGGTAAATTGCAGCGTTTTTCGTGTTCTGACGGAGGAGCCATTGGTCAAGGTCCTCCTCAGAGCTAGCACTGCTGTCGTCGTCAGAGTTTGCGTCCCGAACCTCAACTTCTTGGCTTTGAAGCCTGGAAGTGGGTTTTTTGACGACTGTGGGTGGAGTTATTTGATTTTCCGGGAGCTGGGTGTCTCCTTCCCCGGAACGGTCTACGGCAGCAGTATTAGGGTTGGGTTCAGCCATGGGTGGGTTGAAAAGATGAGTAAAAGAGCGGTTCTAACCCACGGATGGCGCCAATGAAGAAACAATAGGTATCACGGAGATTACGTATAATCTACGTGGGGTTAATACCTAAGTCCGTCAGGGTTAATCCTTTACGCAAACCACAAGGTCAAACCCGTTTGATAGTGATGCAAGTGTGTGTGTGGTGAAAGTAAGTGAGAACACAAGATATAAGTGGTTCGGTCGAGTAATGACCTACGTCCACTGTGAATAGCCGATAGTATTATTGATGAATGAATACAAAGGTTACAAGTGAGAATATTCTAGGCTACCAATAACTATTTTCGGATCCTTTAGCAAGGAGAGGTATCCTTGTATTTATAGGTGAACTCGTGGGCTTGATCGAAAGGCCCACGAGTAACCATTCTTTATTGGGCTTGGTCTGGGCCCAAGTCCAATGTTTCCCCTGGAATTGGCGGGAGAACAGGTGTACTGTTCATGACGTCATTGGGGCAGCATGGTTGTTGCTCGAGGCAGACACGTGGCGATCTGTGGTTGGCAGACGGCGCTCCTGTCAGTCGTTGACCATGCTCCTGACAGCAGCAAGGTATGTCTGCTGTCACTGTAGACGCTGGTAAGGTGGAAGCATGGCTGCAGCCATGCTGCTGTCCTTGTCTTGTAGTTGTTGGACCACTTTGCCACCTGTAGCTTTCCTATTGGTGCGTACACTGTCAGTGATCTTTATGAATCTTCCTTTTGTTGTCTTCTGTACTTTGTACTATGGTTGTCAAGGGAAGATTCCGCGTGTGATGGTACGCGCTTATCAGGTGATGTTATTGCTTATCAGTTGTTATTCTTGCGCGCCTCCCTGCATACACTGCTGGTTGCGCGCCGTTGGTTCCTCGCGCCACTGACTGGCGCGTGGGAGCTAACTTATGGGGATAGGGATGCCTCTTCCGCCTGGATTAGGCTCCCTATCCCTTCAGTGTTCATGAACGAAAACAAACACAAAGGGACATATATTAACTTTCTTATAAAATCGAATTCACATACATATATTTACCTCATATAAATTGTTTTGGGTAAAATAAATAAAAGTAAAAGAATATCAAGACAAATTATAAAAATTAAAAACCTTATTAATCTATCGAGCACAAACAAACATAAACAAACGAACATAAACGAACACGTTACCGAACGTTCACGAACATAAACAAACGAACGTGGCCTCTGTTCATGTTCGTTCATTTAACTAAACGAACGAATTATTTTGTTCGTGTTCGTTCATTTATTAAACGAACAAACACAAACGAACTTCCCGCCGAACGGTTCATGAACTGTTCGCTGAAAGTTCAGTTCATTTGCAGCCCTATCAACCACATAACATTATGATAAGTGGTAACATAACAATAACCAATCAATTTGCATTTTTTTTCTAAAAAAATATAGGTGAGATGCATAGATAGTTAAACACACACGACTAAACACCTATAAGGCAAAACTACTTACATTTGATTATTTAATGATTTTAAATTAACAAAATCGGACCTGCAAGATTTCTTCATTTTCGTTAGTACTCATATATTGTTTGTTGATTAATCATTTGTGGAGAGCGTTAAAAGAGTTTAACGCTGATTTCACTCCCTTTTCCAACTCATTTTTAGACTTACATTGTTTTATTTATTTCTATTTATTTACACTCCGCAAGAATTTGTCAAAATTTCCCATCAATCCTATTGTTTTATACTAACAAATAACAATATATTGTCGTTTTGTTCCATCTCACTAATCTCTTTCTCGTTATTAAAAAAAGTAGTAAGGTTCAAACCTTGGGAGTGCGGTTCTAAACAAAAGACATGATCAGATTTAGCGAGAAAATTTCACTGAGTTAGGGCTAAAGGACAAACCGTGCAACATTTTGAAACATAAAGTACAAATTTTTATCAATTTTAAAGGCAAAGGACATACATTGAAATTTGGTATAAACGTAAAGAAAAAAACTTGTAATTATGTCAAATATGTTGTGAAACTAGCCTAATAGCAAAATACGAACCAGAAGATTAGTAGCCTAGATGTACAAAGATATGTTCCAAATGTCTCTTTCCATGTGATTAAGAGTTGCACACATCTACTCCTAAAACATAACGTTTTCAAAAAAAAAAAAAAAAAAAAAAAACTCTTACAACATATAAAAAACGTAGATTTAAAACTATAAAAAAACAAGAACAAAAAAACAATTAATAAAGAAGAGTAAATAACTTTATAACTTATTTAATAGCATAGCGGATGATTTGGAAATCCAAACACCCCCTCAACGACAAACAATAATGACACTTTTGACTTTAATTAATATTTAGGAAAAATACACGCTTAAAACTTATAAAAAAATATATATATTTATATGTATATATGTCTCCTCACGTTTTCAAAGTTTGAAATCACACATTTTCACCTTTTTTCCGCTATTTTATTCCTCTCCTTTCAATTCTTTTGCCGCCCCTCTTTCTATTCATCTATTCTCCGGCAACCAACATCTTCTAACAACTTATTTTTATTATTCCTTTCATAATCACTTAATAATCATCATCATCATCATCATCATCATCATCATCATCATCATGTCCTTCACTTTCAGGTACTAAACTCTAAACTTTCATTATTTTCTTTCCACGCCCACGATCTTAGAAAACGCTGTTGACCCGGTCCGTTACCAATTCCAGGAAAAACCCACCACCCGAAGTCCCACTCTGGTAAACCGCTGGCTTCGCACATGACATTTTGTTACGAACGAAACTCCTACCAGCAACCTCCCATAAAGAAAGTCATCTGGATACCACTGGAACACTGCCCCTCGGGCAGTGCTCTAGCTGTATCCAGATAACTTTAACTAAAAGAGGTGGCCGGTTGGAGTCTCGTTCGTGACAAAATGTCATGTACGATGCCAACGGTTTTACCACAGTGGGTCTTCGGGCGGTGGGTTTTCCTGGATTTGGTGACGGGTCGGGTCAACAACGCTGTTTACGACCGCTGGGCGTGGATAGTTTTTGCCTATGTTCAAAATTTTTATTTTATTTTATTTTACTCAATTAGGCTATTATTCTGTTTTTGTTTGACTTTTTGGAGTGAATTATTAGTGAAATTTCTACTGTCTTCTCCTTTTGTCTGGATTAAAGTATGGTTTTCCAAAAACAATCATTTTAATGTAACCCTACTTTATACTTTGATGATGTTTTTTTGTCAATAGAGAAAGAATTTAGTGAATTAGTGGTGGTATATTATATTTTAGTCATTGGTTGTTATCAAGTTAATTAGATATGGAATATATTATTGATTTGTAGGGTCAATAATTTTGTGTGACCTGATGCAGACAAGAACTTAAATTTATTTGCGTTAATTACTTGAATGGTATGGTTAGGTATAAACCTTATGCACAAATTATTATTATTATTATTAATTAAAGTGAATTAACTTCCAGCCAACCCAACTTTAGTAATGTCCTTTTCTAGTTCTTGCAAGTATTATGTCATCAATGACTCATTGTAGTTTGGTTACTAGTTTTTTTTTTAATTTTCTCTTTGGATTGTTGTTAATGGAACGGTTTAAGATTTCGAGTTTTTAATTATTTTTTTTTGTGTATGTTAGTCGGGTCTGATCATACGAAAGTTTACTAGAAAGCGTTGGAAGAGTTGAGATGATGATGGAGAATTATGAAATACTAGAACAGATTGGTAAAGGGTCCTTTGCTTCGGCTTTACTCGTGAGACATAAACATGAAAAGAAAAGGTGAAGTTTCTTTTGTATGTAATTATGTTGGTTTCATAATTAGTGATCTGTTTGTGTTTATTATTATATATTGTCCTTTCAGGTATGTCTTGAAGAAGATTCGACTTGCTCGCCAGTCTGATAGGACCCGCCGATCTGCCCTCTTGGAGGTTTTATTATTATTTACCATACATCAAACATACATAATGGCTCTGTAATGTTATTGAGTACCCGTTAGTTGCATATCATCGGTCATAACTCATAACTAAGGAATCAGAGCTTAACATTATTGAGTCTATAATATTGATAATTGTTGAAAAAGACGATCTAACACTCTCAAACACTCAATAAACACAATACAAACATCCAAACCATGCAATAACACCAGAGAAGCGACAAAACGGTGACAAAACTTTTATTATTAACCCAAGCCAGAAAAACACCCACCAAACCCTAGATCTTAACAATCGTTAAGATCTATAATAAAACCAACTGTTATCAACAACTACTGATCGTTTAGATCAGTTGTTGATGATGATTACAACTAAAATAATAGACAAACTTACAAAGAACAGACGAGATACAAACTCAGGGATGAAACCCTAGACACAATACAGAGAGCTACAAAGAAAGAAAACAAAGACAAATAAACGAATGAGTAAAATAATCTGATAAAAGGCTTTTATAGGTGATCCAGAAGCTTCCATCATCAAGTCTCGCGAACACTTCTCAGCCATTGATCAGAACTCAATCCAACGGTCCAGATTAATCCCTGAACAACTTGCACAAACAATAATAACAACCTTTATATGAACCAGTCCAATAGTTTACAATGAACCGGTCCAAAGCTAGTTAATGACCATCTTAACAAACCAACACATTAGCCCAGTAATCTTAACTGAGCCCAACATATCAAGCCCAAACATGTTTAAACATTTGAATTATCCACAACATACTTTTCAACACACCCCCTTAATTCAAATGTTTGAACATGTCTGTCATTCTCAAGTCGCTACAAAACTTTTTGTGTTGCTGTATACTTAAACCCTTAGTTAGTCCATCAGCAATCTGATCATCAGAGCTGATCTTCTTTGTTTCTATTATACCATTAGCAACCTTTTCTCTCAAAAAATGTATATCAAGCTCAAAATGCTTGACTCTATCATGAAATACAGGGTTAGCAGCAATAGCAATAGCTGCTTTACTATCACAATACAGTTTTAATGGTAAACTCACTTTCACCATTAACTCAGACAACAAGTTTTTTAACCACATTAATTCACAGGTTGCAGAGCACATAGCTCGGTACTCAGCTTCTGCTGAAGACCTTGAGACAGTGCTCTGTTTTTTGCTTTTCCAGGAAACTAGTGAATTTCCCAAAAAAACACAGTAACCTGTTACTGACTTCCTGGTTATTAGACACTTAGCCCAATCAGCATCCACATAACCAATCAACTGAAGACTATCACCCTTGGTAAAAGATATACCTTTACCTGGTGATTCCTTCAAATACTTTAACAGTCTTAAAGCAGTTTGAAGGTGTCCCTTAGTGGGCTTATGCATGAATTGACTAAGACACTGAACAGCATAGCTAATATCAGGTCTAGTCAAAGAGAGATAAATAAGTTTACCAATTAACTTTTGATACCCAGTTATGTTGTCTAACAAAACTTTATCTTTCTCAGTTTTAGCATTCACAACATAACTAGGTTCAATAGGATTACTTACAGGTTTGCAACCTAAGTATCCAAACTCACTAAGTAATTCTAGACAGTATTTTCTCTGTGACAAACAGATTGACCCATTTTCATACAGAACTTCTATTCCAAGAAAATATTTTAATTTTCCTAGATCTTTTATAAGAAAATCTGTACTTAATAGACCTTTAACTTTTTCTATTTCAGAAATGTTATTGCCAGTTATGACAATATCATCTACATATACTAACAAGACCAAGAAAATACCATCTTTAGACAACACATACATAGAATGATCACACACACTTTGTAAAAAACCAATCTTAACCAACACCTTGGTTAACTTCTCATTCCATTTCCTGGGAGCTTGTTTTAGACCATATAATGATTTAACAAGCTTACACACTTTGGTCTCTCCCTCAGAATAATATCCTTGGGGTAAACTCATATATACATCTTCAGTTATAGACCCATAAAGAAAGGCATTATTAACATCTAATTGAAACAGTGGCCAACTGTTTTGAACAGCTAAGGCTATAATACACCTAACTGTAACCATCTTAACTACTGGAGAAAAGGTTTCTCCAAAGTCAATGCCTTCCCTTTGATTATACCCTTTAGCTACTAGCCTAGCTTTATATCTCTCAACCTCACCACTAGACTTGTATTTAATTTTATATACCCACTTACAACCTATTGGTTTTCTACCAACAGGTAATTCAGTTAGAATCCAGGTATTGTTTCTGTGAAGTGCTTCCATTTCACAGTTCATAGCCTCAATCCACCTAGGATCTTTGGCAGCTTCAAAGTAAGAAGTAGGTTCCACAGTTTTATTCAGAACAGAAACAAAACACATATTGTCCTTAGACAGATTTGTATAACTAACAACTTTCTCAATAGGATATTTAACTTTTCCTTCAACAACATAGTCAGAAAACTTTTTTGGAAAGGTAGATTCCCTATTTGACCTCCTAAAACTACTGCCCTCAGGTGGGTCAGTCTCATCAGCTATAGTTCCCACATCCTGGTCAGCCCTATCAGGAGATCTACTTCCTGAGCTACCAGGCTGCTGATCACCTAAGTGATCTACCCCCCCAGCAGCCCTGGGAGATACTCCTGATTGCTCACTAGTAGGATCTATATGAGTACTAGTTGGTTCCCCTTCATCATTGGGCAGTTTGGGGTTCTCAGTCATAAAAGAATTTTGGGACTCAGTTGTTTCAATACTATCAAAAAAATTAAGTGTATTAACACCATTTGGTTCACAAGTTGTATCAAAGTTATTCAAAGTCTTTTGTTTAAAAGGATAAATGTCTTCATAAAACCTAACATCCCTAGAATACTCAACTTGTTTAGTTTCAAGACACCACAACTTGTAACCTTTTTTAAAATTTGAATACCCAATTAACACACACTTATCAGCTCTACTAGACAGTTTATCAGACTCATTTAAAACAGTATTAAAACAAAGACACCCAAAGTTTTTTAAATGACTGAGAACTGGGGGGAACCCAAACATTACCTCATAAGGACTTCTACCAGACAACACAGAAGAAGGAACCCTGTTAATCAAATAAGTTGCAGTCAACACACAATCAGACCAGAATCTTAAAGGCAAACTACTTTGAAATAACAATGCTCTGGCCATATTCAAAAGATGCCTGTGTTTTCTTTCCACAACACCATTTTGTTGTGGGGTGTAAACACAGGAAGTTTGATGAATAATACCTTTATTTTTACAAAATAAGTCCATTTGTTTATTAAGAAACTCAGTACCATTATCACTTCTGAATATTTTGACTTGTGTTTTAAATTGTGTGTTTAATAACTCATAAAAGGCACATACATTTTCAAAAACCTCACCCTTACTCTTCATCATATAACACCATGTGGTTCTTGAAAAATCATCAACAATGGTTAAAAAATATTTATATCCTTCTCTACTAACCACCCTGTAAGGACCCCAGACATCCAAGTGAACTATATCTCCTATATTTTTTGTTTTATGTTCACTGAGTGGAAAAGGGACTCTTACTTGTTTAGCCTTATGACAAATTTCACACAATTTAGACTCAGACTTATTTATTTTCAATTCATCTTTTAAAATAGCCAGAACTTGATCAGAGGGATGCCCCAACCTACTATGCCATAACTCTCTATCATTAACACTATTAAAACACACATTAAAACTACTCACATTTTCACCAACAAAATATAGGCCATCACTCTGCCTACCAGTCACCAGGATTCTCTTGGTGTTGGAATCCTGAACATAACAATTACTTTCATCAAATAAAACAGAGAGTTTATTGTCCTTAGCTAATTTATGGACAGACATCAGATTTACACAGTAATCTGGAACTAAGAAAACATCTTTGAGAATCACACCTTCAGCCAGTTTAACATCACCAATCTTAGTGACTTTGGCACATGTTCCATTTGGATGTTTAACTTGTATATCATAGTCACCTACTTCTATACAGTTAAACATACATTCATCACTCTTAGTCATGTGCTGGTTTGCACCTGAATCTGTGATCCAGCCATGACTAATAGCATATTTTACAAAACTGGAACAATTTGACCAATTCTCAAAGATTTTTCCTACTTTAGACAGTTTAGACAAACAAGAAAAACCAGAAATAAACACACTCTCACCTCCTGTTTTAGAACTTTGAGCCTCACTTCCACTCTTCTCACTGATCAGATTCATAAGCTTTGAGATCTGTTCAGGAGAAAAAGGAACAGTAGAAGAAGAAGCAACAACAGGTGGTATCTTACTATTAGCCTGACTACTAGATGAATTAGATCTAGCAGACTGGTTGTTACCCTGTCTGTTTGGAGTCCTCCTGTTAACTCCAGGAGGATATCCAACTAATTCATAACACCTATCCTTAGTGTGCCCAATCATGTTACAATGAGTACACTTTAGGTTAGGATTAGGTCCTCTGTTAAAACCCCTTCTGTTCTCATTTCCTTGATTTGTTTTAGTTAAGAAAGAGACATTAGTGTTTTTTGAATTATGACTAGCACCTCTATGTGACTCTTCTCTAGATATAATAGAGAAGGCAGTTTTAACAGAGGGTAAAGGATCTTGCATCAATAGATTAGTCCTCACAGGTTGATACATATCATCTAAGCCCATTAAAAATTGCATCAGTTTTATAAGACTATTGAAATCATTAAATTTTCCTGAAGCAGAACAAGAACAGGAAGGCAACTGAACTATTGAATCCAGTTGCTTCCACATGGTATTAAGTTTATGATAATATTCTGAAACTGAGGAACCATTTTGAGATAGTGAGTTAATCTTTTGATGCAATCCAAATACAACTGATCCATCAACCTTGTCATAAGTTTCCTTTAAGTCAAGCCAAACATCTCTGGCTAACTTAGAGAAAACTTGTCCTAAAAACAGTTCTTCACTAACAGAATTAAGTAGCCAAGTAAGAACCACAGAATTACACCTATCCCATTGCCTACCTAGCACCTCATCACTTTCAGACCTAACTACAGACCCATCAATGAAACCAAATTTATTTTTGGCTTCCAAAGCAAGTCTCATGGAACTGGACCAAACATTATAGTTCTCAGTTCCTTTGAGTTTGATACTAATAACAGACAAAGTACTAGTATCACTGGGATGGATATACAAAGGATCACCTATGTCCAATTTACTGATTAGGGTACCAGCATTGGAATCAACAGGTGGTGGAACAATGTCACCCATATTAGCTACACAACAAGGAACAAATAGCAAACAAAACCAAAACAACTACAAGCAAATAATAAACCCTAGAAGGACGAAGCTGTGTCAGTGTAAGGATAGTGGGTTCATCACTCAAGGTGCCCACCCAATTCTTAACACAGGAGTCCTCTTATTAACTATATTATATATATAGATATATAATATGTAGTAACAAGAAATATCAATTAAGCAGATATCAACCAGATAATAGACACAACCAAATACTTGAGCCAATACCGGTCCTCCTAACCCGGGCCTTGCTCCTAGACTCAACAACAGACACAAAATAAAGGAACAATCTCACCAGACAACTCGTAGTCTGTAACCTTCACTTAGGGTTACACGACCAGAGAGCAACTCCACAGCTTTCCAGCCCAATACCACGTTCCAGAATCAAGATCCAAAGCCTCCAGCCAACAATAGTTGACAAAAACCTAGATCTACAATAATACCAGATGAAAGTAATAGACAAGATCTACAAAGATCAGATCTATTACTATAACAGAGACACAAGTAACAGACAAGATCTACACAGATCAGATCTGTCACAAATCTATTAAGGTCAAGATCTATAAACCAAGACCCAAACCCTAATATTAACACAACAAAGAAGAAGACAGCGGAAGACTGACAGAAAAGAATCAGAGAGCCTTAGGCTCTGATACCATGTTGAAAAAGACGATCTAACACTCTCAAACACTCAATAAACACAATACAAACATCCAAACCATGCAATAACACCAGAGAAGCGACAAAACGGTGACAAAACTTTTATTATTAACCCAAGCCAGAAAAACACCCACCAAACCCTAGATCTTAACAATCGTTAAGATCTATAATAAAACCAACTGTTATCAACAACTACTGATCGTTTAGATCAGTTGTTGATGATGATTACAACTAAAATAATAGACAAACTTACAAAGAACAGACGAGATACAAACTCAGGGATGAAACCCTAGACACAATACAGAGAGCTACAAAGAAAGAAAACAAAGACAAATAAACGAATGAGTAAAATAATCTGATAAAAGGCTTTTATAGGTGATCCAGAAGCTTCCATCATCAAGTCTCGCGAACACTTCTCAGCCATTGATCAGAACTCAATCCAACGGTCCAGATTAATCCCTGAACAACTTGCACAAACAATAATAACAACCTTTATATGAACCAGTCCAATAGTTTACAATGAACCGGTCCAAAGCTAGTTAATGACCATCTTAACAAACCAACACATTAGCCCAGTAATCTTAACTGAGCCCAACATATCAAGCCCAAACATGTTTAAACATTTGAATTATCCACAACATACTTTTCAACAATAATTTGATATGATTATGTTTTATGCAGATGGAACTTATTTCAACTGTACAGAATCCTTTTATAGTGGAGTACAAAGATTCATGGGTTGAAAAGGTTTGTGTCGAGTTTAGCATCGTGCGTTTGTGCCTGACTTGGTTTTTAGTGTTTAGTGTATTGTAACTAACTTTATAACAATTTTTAACACTATCAGGGTTGCTATGCATGCATTGTTATAGCATATTGTGAAGGAGGAGATATGTAAGTTCAATTTCTCATCGGTTTCACTTTCACTTTCACTCTTATATGACTGTTTTAGCTGTTATATCAGTAATCATTTGTTCATATAGGGCGGAAGCAATAAAAAAAGCCAACGGTGCTCATTTTCCAGAAGAGGTTCTAGTTCCCTTTATGTTAATTATCTTTTTTTGTCGTAAATGTTGTTGTAAACCTCATCTAGTCATCTGTTACATTACATCCAAAGTTTAAAAGAACGGAAACAAGCCTCGAGGCGAACCAAGGCGTAAGCTTGAGGCGCAGACCAAAAATAAATATAAAAATTATGTGTCTATAAAAAATAAAATACTTGACCTAGAAAAGTCTAAAACATCAACACACATCAAAAATAAAAATATTTGACCAAAAAAGTATAAAACACCAAAAAAACACATGAAAAACACCCTAAACCACCCGAGGCGCACATTTTTTTAGCGCCTCAGCCCTTAGAGGCGTATGTACAATCTGAACCCCATGAGGCGCGCCTCAGACTCATTTTCATAGAGTTTCGCCTCGAGGCGTATGCCTCACCCATTTTTTTAAACCATGGTTACATCTGGTAATAGGGTCAAATGTAGCTTCGCCTCACTGACTTTTATTAGTGATTTTTTTTTTCAGAAACTTTGCAAATGGCTCGTTCAGCTATTGGTGGCAATTGATTATTTGCATGTTAATCATATTATTCACCGTGATGTCAAGGTTAGTTACACACTTACATCTGTTCACAATTTGTGTTTGATGTATCTTTTCGTCGTAAAATGTTAAAATTTTCTATTTTTCTTCAGTGTTCAAATATATTCCTAACAAGAGATCAAGATATCCGACTTGGTAATAATCAGCCACTTTCCGCTTAATGTTTTGAAGCCATAACATATGCATCTTATTGCCTCATATTAATCCGGGTTGCTTTTGTCCTCTTCAGGTGATTTTGGTCTTGCAAAGATGTTGACTTCTGACGATCTTGCATCCTCGGTAACTAATTATTATTTTCTCTTCTACCCTTGATGGGATTTACGTTTTAACCAACCATTTACTATCTATCTTGCAACTGCTTACATTTCAGGTTGTTGGAACTCCGAGTTATATGTGCCCTGAACTTCTTGCAGATATACCTTATGGCTCAAAATCAGACATATGGTCATTAGGTGATTCTTAAAACCATTGATTAGGATTTTTGTTAATCACTCTTTCTAGCATTTTTAATGTAACTATGACATATAACTCATTCAGGGTGCTGCATGTATGAAATGGCCGCCTTCAAGTCTGCATTTAAAGCTTTTGTAAGTCGGTCATGCGCTTTTTATCAACTTACAATTTGATCTTGTTTTACCATGTTAACCAGTAACTCTTTTATCAGTCTTAAGGTAACTACGCTTTTACATCAGTATGTGAAGTTAATAATCAGTTCTGAAACTCTTCATTTTTGAGCAGGACATGCAGTCTCTAATCAACAAAATAAATAAATCCATAGTGTCTCCACTTCCAACCATGTATTCTGGCACATTGTGAGTTATTCAACTTACCATATAATTTACTTTTTGTTTTTGTAACTTTTTTTATAGAACTTCTTTAACTTTTAATGATCTATTTATAGCCGAGGGCTTATTAAGAGTATGCTGCGGAAGAACCCCGAAATGAGACCAAGCGTATGTAAATTCGTTACTTTTACTAGCCCATTTCTTTCAAGACTTCATGCATTTAACTTTTGTTAAAGGTGGTACTTTTGACCCGTTTATGGGCAAATGGGTTGATCAGGGTTATACTTGGTCTTCAATGGGTAAACTGTGTTATAAACATGAGATATAAATGAGTTAAACGAGTCGTGTTCATGTTTAAAACTTGATTTGTTCGCGTCGTCAGAGACCTGTTAAACCTGTTAAGACACGATTTGCCGGCCCTAATAAAAAGTATATGTTTTAACCCGTTATCTCTATCACCTGACCCGTTAAGTTTGCAACCTCTGGTTTTATTATGAAACAAGTCTTATATGAAAATAAATTTGCAGGCTGCTGATTTGCTAAAACATTCACATCTTCAACCTTATGTACTTAAACTTCATCTTAACATCAACGGGCCTAGACGCCATACACTTCCAGCCCAGTGGTCAGATTACAACTATGAAAAGAAAACCACGTTCATTGAACCCGAACCCCGAACTGTTAATCTCCACAATGGAAAAAGACCATCTTTTAGCAGTGACAGGGGTTTAAATCCTAGTATATCCGAACATGATCAATATTCTTCGTGTTCTCAAACTTCAACAAGAAAGCTATCCATTGGCAGTGTTGAAGAGTATATACAAACAGAGAAATTAGTAGCTGCCAGGTCAGCTAATGCTGTTAGAACTCCAAGAGTTACTCCTGTAAAACCTTCTGTTATCACTCCCAGAAGACAAATTGCTTCACCGAACGTAATAAGGAGGAGTTCGGATCGTGATGTGGTAAGTTTTTGTTAACCAAATAATATCAGTTTTGAGTTTGAAAATTTATAAATATAAGAGGTGTTCGTAAACCATTGAAACCGACTGGACCGTCCAAATCCAAACAGTTGGTCCAAACAGTTTGGTTTCGGTTCAAATCATAAAAACCGAAATGTTAAACCATCAAACCGGTTGATCCAAACTACTTATCCAAATCGGCTGTTTTGGTTTGTCGTTCCTTGAAACCGTAGTTAGTGGTTCTGCCCACATTTTTTGTTGTCAAAACCCAGTCAAATCGGATTGTGGACACCTCTAATAAACATTATGATAACTATATATGTTCTGTTTTCAGCTTCCTATACCACAAACTCCTAGCGGCATATCTTCGCGAACAGCTCGTCGGACATCCTTACCCTTATCAACAAGGGCCACGAAACCACATTTGGGTTTCGAATCTCCTGATGTATCAGTCAACGCTCCACGAATAGACAAAATGACCGATTTATCCTTAATGTACACGCAATCACCCGTGATCCTACCAGCCCGTAAAACTTCTTCAACATCTGCTCAATGTTCTTCTGCCACTTCTTCAAACACCATCCCGGACCGGTCAGTTACAATCGACATGTGTACAGTCAAGACCGTGTTCCCCAGCCAGAGCCACCAAACAAGCGCCAGTGTAGCTCATTCTCATTCTACTAACAACAGGAGCGATGAGACGTCATCAGATTCAAGAGGACCGAGGTGTAGGTTTGACACCTCATCATACCAACAACGAGCCGAAGCACTAGAAGGCTTGTTGGAGTTTAGTGCACAACTTATGCAACAGCAACGGATAGAAGAGTTAGCAGTTTTGTTGAAACCATTTGGGCCCGAAAAAGTGTCTCCTAGAGAAACTGCAATTTGGTTGTCAAAGAGCTTGAAGCGAACCGGAGCCGCAACAGGAACCGGAGCTAGCATTTTGGGGAATTCGTAGTCGGTTTCTGTTTATGAACCATTGTCACATTTTGTTGATTGTTCATGTGGTTGGTTATGTAGAGCAGAAGTGTAATGAGGCTAGTTGTGACTTGTGAACTACTTGTTCATGTAACTTAGGATGAGACCGTCTCACTTGAGTCGAGTCCTGGTACCATTACCAATATTAGGTACGAAAACTGAAACCGGACACAAGCCTTGGTCGAAATTGACACCTTTAGTTTTAACTGCTTGTGAGTTGTATCGTATAAACATCAAATAATGGATGTCGCGTATTGTGTGTTTTGAAGATCCGAAAGCGCGTGATCTGATAACCATAATAGTTCGGGCTTAGGATTGTTCAAATAGCTTGTAACTCATTTAACGTAAACTCTTTAGTAAAATCGGATAGGGTGATTTAGCTCGAGTCGATATGTGCAAATCATTAAGCCAAGTTAAGCCTTCTCGAGTACACATAAAAAGTCCAGACAACTAAATACCACCAAAAAAAGCCCAACTTTTCTTAAATAATATTTTCCATAATAATCTACTGTTATAAAATAAGATAGCAACACTATAATTTACATTGAACATGCCTAAGAAAAATTTTGGTATAATTTGCCGCTACTTCTAACTAATATTTAATAATTTTTTTCTAGTTAATGCGTGATAATTTCTATTAAATTGGATTTATATTAGGGTGTGTGTTGCATATGAAAGTGTGTGAAGGGCCGGCTATGAGTCAAGCCAAGGAGTCCATATGGCTCGGGCCATTTTTATCGGGGCACCTTTTTAACAAAAATCCTATATGCGTGTGTGTTAAATAAATAAATCCATTTAACACTTAAAAATTGGGTTAAAAAATGATCCATTTAAAACATAAAGATTATTAACCCATAAGCCTTATAACATTTAAAAATTATTAACCCATAAGGTCCTATAACGTTTAAAAATTATTAACCCATAAGGCTTGATACCTATTTATAAACATATTACAGTATGTAATTTCACTTATTTACCATGATTTTGCTAATTCTTATGTTATTACTATAACCTTGATCGCCGTACACAAAAAAAATAGTTTAAATTATTTATTTCGTTAAGGTCTAAGACCTAAGGGACATATTTTTAACGGCTCAGATAGAGTACGTCAATTCTCAGGTACGCCACTGCGAGGTTGCGTGAGGTGTCAGTGTGTGTGTGTGTGGTGTGTTTGTGTATGAGTGTGTGTGTGTGTGTGTGAGAGTGTGTGTGCGTGTAGTTGTAACGTGAATGTGTACATGCATCAAATACTTAACATGTTTCATGAGAATAGGGTTGAGTTGGATGGGTTGAGGTACTGATGACTGATGATAAAACCACGCATTTGTGAAGTTTATGGTTTGATTTGCACTCCGCCTCATCATGCGAACTCCCGATTAGTAATCAAATGTTGAAATATTGAAACCGAATAGTTTTCAATGGTTTATCAACAGACTATAGGGAGTGGAGGGGGGGGGGGGGGGGGGAAGAGGGGGTGAATCGTCATGTGGCACTTGTGGGACCCATGCGGGGGGAAAAATTGTGGGGGGGGGGGGGGAGGACGAGGGTGAAGAGAATAATCGGCCAATCAGTGTTCTCCACGTGGCTTCCTCCTCCCCCACGCCGGTGGTTTCTTCCCCGCCCTCTTCCACGCCACCGAGGGGCGGTGTTCCCGCCCATGAAACTCCTCCACGCCCACTCCTTCCCACCCACTCTAACAGGAAATGTGATTTGAACATATTTATTTTTCGATGCATAAATACTAATGGAAGTTTTATTGTAATAAAGTTAAGAAAATAGTCCTTTGTTTTTACTGTTTTGTTTTACATATTATCGAAACTCGTATCTGAAAACGTAACGTCCAACCTTTCATGACACACTATCCTATATGTACGTGTAATGAGGAAGACATGCATTTCGATTCCGTTAGTCAAATCAAAATGTACGTATGTATGTATTTGTATGAGCAATCAAATCATTATGTTGAGATTGATTATGTTAATACAAAAACAATAATACAATGTACATTAAAAGGGTTTAAGTTAATAATGACTATCATTTTCATTTTCATTTTAACTAATAAGATAAACGCGACTAATTACATCAAGATAGCGGGCAGACGGGCAACAAGCTGCGTCGCCACCCCCTTCTGGATGGCAAACCCTAATCTACTAAAAACAAACCCATGTCCCACTGGAGTCGAGACACTGCCATGAATAACCCGTTGAACTCTAGTCAGGAAACGGATGGCTTCCGGCGCCAACGAGCCAAAGGTATCAAATGCCAGGGGAACAAAAACGTGTTGGTTCTCCTCGCAGGCTTTAGCATGCTTCTCAACTTTCTTCGCCTCTGCTTTCCGCATAGCTTGCCCTGCTAAAAAACCACTATCCCTCAAACCAACCAGAGGAGATATAAAATCGTACTTTTTTTATCACATATTGTCATCGAACTTGCATTTCAGTTAAACAAGTTTAGAATAAATGACATTTTTATTAAGTTTTATACACGGAGGTGAAACAAGAAATCTAGACAATTAATTAATTTTTTTTAACACTCAACAAAGCCTGACCGTCCACCCAGCAAAAGCCTACTTATGCCCTCAAATTCACGGTTGAAGATAACACTGATGACCTGTGCAATTACCAATTTTTGGGGAAACTCACTGCCCAAAGACCCAATATAATAAAACCCTGGCTTACGCATGCATTTTTGTCACGAACAGGACTTCAAAGTCCAACCGCCAACCTCTCCTAGAGAAAGTCATTTGGGTACCGCTAGAACAGTGTCACTTTGTAGTAAGTCAAATAAATTATTAAGATAAAGTGGCGTGCAATTTATTTATGGAAAATTACGAAAATAGCCTGTTGACCAACCTATTTACGAAAATAGCCCACTCCGTCTTTTTGGAGAGACGGGTCACACATTCCAAGACGTCTCAGACGTCTCCCGAGAGGTCTTCAGATCTAACCAATAAGTCACCGCCACGTCATCACACACACATGATCTCTCATTCCCTCCTCATTACTAATTACCCCAACTCTCTCTCATCCTCTCTCCCTCCCCAACCCTCAGACGTCTCCCGATGAAGACGTCGACAAAACATATGTCCTAAGATCAAGATCATCACCAGACAACACAACAACAATGAAAGAAAGGCGAGCAGAGGCATCAATGGTAATATTCGGAGCCTTAGACGAACTCTTCAACAAAACATGTGTCCATCCAAAAGACGTAGGTATTCTAGTCGTAAACTGCAACATCTTCAACCTAACACCATCACTATCTGCCATGATATTAAACAATCTCCCCAGTCACGGTGACGTCTCTGTTTCTAGAGACGTCTCAGCGTCGCCGACCTGCCGAAGACGTTTGAGCTTAACATCACTACTTGTAATGTTATTGATTACCCAGGTTGGCCGTTAGTTGCATATCGTCGGTCATAACTCATAACTAAGGAATCAGAGCTTAACATTATTGAGTCTATAATATTGATATTTTGATATGGTTATGTTTTATGCAGATGGAACTTTTTTCAACTGTACATAATCCTTTTATAGTGGAGTACAAAGATTCATGGGTTGAAAAGGTTTGTGTCGAGTTTAGTATCGTGCATTTGTGCTTCACTTGGTTTTTGGTGTTTAGTGTATTGTAACTAACTTTATAACAATTTTAACACTATCAGGGTTGCTATGCATGCATTGTTATAGCATACTGTGAAGGAGGAGATATGTGTTAGAATTATAATCTTGATTAGTTAAACATGTGTTATTATTGTATTGTACATATGTTAGAATTATGTTTATCATTATCCTAAGTCTAGAAGTCCTAGTTTATGAACCGATGTGTCACAATATGTATTAGGCGGTTATGTTAGTTTGAAGGGACAGGACGGTTAGTCACAACCGTTTGTATAGTATATATAGGGGTCGATGTACAACATTATTAGTGTGTGTATGTTATATTTCAATAACTAACTTACAAAATTTCCCTCTAAAAGTTTCCTACCTTTTCTTCCCTCCATAACCGTATACATTCAAAACAATCTTAACATACATATCAATTTCTATCATGGTATCAGAGCCAAGATCCAAGATCTGTGGTATTTTTGATGTTCACCGCAAATCAGAAGATGTTGATACAATAGGAAAAGAAGACGAGTGCACGTTAATTCCTAGTTGTTTGTCCGATCGTGATTATCGTAGAAGGAAGGCCAAGATGGTAGTGGATTTCGAGGGTTATGAGAACCCTCTCAACATTAAATTTTCAAAGTGTGACATCGGATCTTCGTCTAAGATCCAAGAAGACAAGTTGTTTAAGGCCCAAGAAGAATTCAATAGGCAAGTGAAGTTCAAGAAAGATGTCCCCGAACACCCACCAATGATGTGTTGTAGTAAGTGTAAACAACCATTTCATTTTATAAGGGAGTGTCCGAAGAAGATGGGGAAAACGGAATTTATGGTGAAGGGAACCGATGAAAAAGGATGGGACGACATATGGTTTGCAAGCCTAACACGCAAAGAACACGGATGTGGTGATAAAAATCAATACACGTTGTTTAGCAAATCATTCGGAATAGAAGGTTGTCCAACCGGGTATAGGAAAGAGTGTTTTAGAGGAAAAGGGACGGTGATCATCACGAGTGGAAACCAGATTCACAAGATTAAATCTGTGTTTTATATACTCACTCTAAGAAGGAATGTCTTAAGTATCGAAAAGTTGACATCCAAAGGCCTAGAAGTTGAATTTGAAGGAGATGTTTGTTACATCCGAAGGCCTATCATTCAAAAATTCAGAAGAATCATCACATGTAGATTGTGTGATGGTGATGATCATTTTACGTTTAAATGTCCCGAAAAAATTAATATGGTGCAGGAAAATACCGGAGGCGCAGAAGGCGCAGTCCAGAATCAACGCAGAGAAGAAAGGAAAGGACAAGCAGGAAGCGTATGAAACCGGTTTGAAGGAAGGTCTCACTGATTTGGAAATAGAAATGGCTTCGGTATTCAAGAACTTTGAACAATTCTCAACTAACAAAGACGATGCCGAAAGCTTTATGGAACAAGGACCCATCATGTATCCAACCCAAGGCACAAGATTGAATGATTGTGTTGTGTTCATGGATTTAATCCATATCACTACAACGGTGGAGAGATACAAACGAAAGTTCGAACTAGAATTCGAAAGAACCATTGAATGGTTTATGCAAGACTTTCTCAAGATAAAGAATAAGGCACCAATGCCTCCTAGAGATGGATACGGATATCCAATTAACTTGTTAGATCTTTACACAAAGGTTCAAGTTTTCGGAGGTTATGATAAAGTGACGAATGACGACAATTGGGCAGTGATTGCTATGTCAATGGGATATGGGAGAGGACTACCAAGTATAGTGACGAAAGACAAGATTGCAATGACCCTAAGGCAAGTCTATGTCCCATACCTAGAGATGATGGAGTGGTATCACTTAAAATACAAAGGAAGAGAAATGGTAGTTCAAGTCGATGAAGAAGCCGTTTATGATCAAGGTAGAAGGAATGCCGAATGGAAAGATCAAGATCTCCCACCAAAGAAAAGATCTCGTACATCGTCAAGTGAAGAAGAATGATCAAGAAGCAAGATCATACTAATCAAGATTAGGGGGAAAATGTTAGAATTATAATCTTGATTAGTTAAACATGTGTTATTATTGTATTGTACATATGTTAGAATTATGTTTATCATTATCCTAAGGCTAGAAGTCCTAGTTTGTGAACCGATGTGTCACAATATGTATTAGGCGGTTATGTTAGTTTGAAGGGACACGAAGGTTAGTCACAACCGTTTGTATAGTGTATATAGGCGTCGATATACAACATTATTAGTGTGTGTATGTTATGTTTCAATAACTAACTTACAAAATTTCCTTCTAAAAGTTTCCTACCTTTTCTTCCGTCCATAGCCGTATACATTCAAAACAATCTTAACATACATATCAATTTCTATCAATATGTAAGTTAAATTTCTCATCGGTTTCACTTTCACTCTTATATGACTGTTTTGCTAGTAGCTGTTATATCAGTAATCATTTGTTCATATAGGGCGGAAGCTATAAAAAAAAGCCAACGGTGCTCATTTTCCAGAAAAGGTTCTAGTCCCCTTTATGCTATCTTTTTTGTCGTAAATGTTGTTGTAAACCTCATCTAATCATCTGTTACATCTGGTAATAGGACCGAGGTGTAGGTTTGACACTTCATCATACCAACAACGAGCCGAAGCACTAGAAGGCTTGTTAGAGTTCAGTGCACAACTTATGCAACAACAACGGACAGAAGAATTCGCAGTTTTGTTGAAACCATTTGGGCCCGAAAAAGTGTCTCCTAGAGAAACTACAATTTGGTTGTCAAAGAGCCTGAGGCGAACCGGAGCCGCAACAGGAACCGGAGCTAGCATTTTGGGGAATTCGTAGTCGGTTTCTGTTTATGAACCATTGTCACATTTTGTTGATTGTTCATGTGGTTGGTTATGTAGAGCAGAACTGTAATGAGGCTAGTTGTGACTTGTGAACTACTTGTTCATGTAACTTAGGATGAGACCATCTCACTTGAGTCGAGTCCTGGTACCATTACCAATATTAGGTATGAAAACTGAAACCGGACACAAGCCTTGGTGGGATCCTAGATTAGCTCGGTTTTAGATAACATGGTCGAAATTGACATCTTTAGTTGTAACCGCTTGTGAGTTGTATCGTATAAACGTCAAATAATGGATGTCGCATATTGTGTGTTTTGAGATCCGATAGCGCGTGATCCTATAACCGTAACTTAGGATGAGACCATCTCACTTGAGTCGAGTCCTGGTACCATTACCAATATTAGGATTGTAACTCGTTTAACGTAAACTCTTAAGTAAAATCAGATCGGGTGATTTGGCTCGAGTCGATATGTGCAAATCATTAAGCCAAGTTAAGCCATCTCGAGTACACAAAAAAAGTCCAGACAACTAAAGCCCACCAAAAAAAGCCCAACTTTTCTTAAATAATAATTTCCATAATAATCTACTGTTATAAAATCATTAAGCCGAGTTAAGCCTCCTCGAGTACACATAAGAGAGCACCACTATAATTTACATTGAACATGCCTAAAGAAAAAATTTGGTATAATTTGCCTCTACTTCTAACTAATATTTAATAATTTTTCTCTAGTTAATGCGTGATAATTTCTATTAAATTGGATTTATATTATGGTGTGTGCGGTGCATATGAAAGTGTGTGAGGGCCAGCTATGGGCCAAGCCAAGGAGTCCATATGGCTCGGGCCATTTTTATCGGGGCACCATTTTTTTTAACAAAATTTCTATGTGTGTGTTAAATAAACAAACCTATTTAACACTTAAAAGTTGGTTTAAAAAAATGATCCATTTAAAACTTAAAAATTATTAACCCATAAGGCCTTATAACGTTTAAAAATTATTAACCCATAAGGTCCTATAACGTTTAAAAATTATTAACCCATAAGGCTTGATACCTATTTATAAGCATATTACGGTATGGAATTTCACTTATTTACGATGATTTTGCTAACTCTTATGTTATTACTATAACCTTGATTGCCGTACACAAAAAAATTAGTTTAAATTATTTATTTCGTTAAAGCCTAAGACCTAAGGGACATGTTTTTAACGGCTCAGATAGAGTACGTCAATTCTCAGGTACGCCACTGCGAGGTTGCGTGAGGTGTCAGTGTGTGTGTGTGTGTGAGGTGTGTTTGTGTATGAGTGCGTGTGTGTAGTTGTAATGTGGATGCGTATATGCATCAAATACTTAACATGTTTCATGAGAATAGGGTTGGGTTGGGTGGGTTGAGCCGTTGAGGTAATGGTGAGTGATGATAAAATCACGCGTTTGTGAAGTTTATGGTTTGATTTGCACTCCGGCTCATCATGCGATTGCGAACTCCCGATTAGTAATCAAATGTTGAAATATTGAAACCGAATAGAGTTTTCAATGGTTTATCAACATAACAGGAAATGTGTGTTGAACATATTTATTTTTCGATGAATAAATATTAAGGGAAGTTTTATTGTAATAAAGTTAAGAAAATAGTCCAATGTTTTTACTGTTTTGTTTTACATATTATCGAAACTCGTATCTGAAAACGTAACGTCCAACCTTTCATGACACACTATCCTATAGGAAAAATGGTCAAAATAGCCCGTTGACCGTGTGTTTTGCAAAAATAAACCTCTCCCCCCTCTTTGGAGAGACGGGACACGGCTCCCAACGAGCCTGAACCGTCTCCGAGATCCTTTGATTTTAGATCCAATGGCCAACCAACACGTGGCGTCTCCCATCCCGAGGCTGTCCCGTCTCTCTCCAGACGGGTTAGAAGTCAACCGTCTCTCTCCCAGACGGGTCACATTTCCCCATGCCGTCTCAAGGCGGGTCACATTTTCGCATGAGGACTCGCCGTCTCCCGAGACGTCTCGGGTATCGTCGTCTCCGGTGAGTCCCGATGATTAGTCCGGCGCTTCGGTTGTCCATGTCAGTCCTATAAATACCGTTCTAAGTCACAAACTCCGTCCCATTCCCGTCAGACTATCACCCCACCACCGTCTAACACTATCACCACTAACACACCACCACCACCGTCCACCACCACAGTCTAATTCATCCACAAATGGCACCGCAACGATGGACCGAAGAACAGGAAATTGCACTGATTGCAGCATGACGCCATGTCGAAGAAAGCACCCACCAAACCAACAAATGGTTCCGTATATTGCACGAGTACAATCGGCTGGTTGGAGGGTCAGACCGGACAACCGAGTCTCTTAGCCGGAAGTTGAACGATTTGACCAAAAAGTGTCAAATCTTCAACGGGTACCACAACCGGACACTTCAGATGGTACCCTCTGGCTTTCCCGAAGACGCGGCAATTAGACACACAATAAGACAGTATCAAACCAGGGAGCGCAAAGAATTTAAACATGTGTCTGCATGGCAAATGATGAGGGATCGTCTTAACTAGTTTATAAAACCTTTGTAATCGATGTTTATTTATGTTTTTATGTTTTTTTTTTTATTAATGCAATGAATGTTTATGTTTTTATATAAGTAAATATTTCATTATTAAACAAACTATACTATTACAACAACAATAAACAAACTATACTATTAGAACAACAATAAACAAACTATACTATTACAACAAACTTCCTAAATTTACTTGCTAAGAACTAAGAACTTTGTTTGAATGGTGTATGTGCGCTTCATAGACAAAGAAACTCTTCTTGCAAATAAAATAGACTACCACATTGTAGATGCAAATTACACGGGTTAACCCACGCGCAGATGCAACAACAATCCAAATAGCCGTATGCAGATGAAACAACAATCCAAGTAATCGGACAATATTTTCGTAAGCCGGTAGGCTTCGGTTGGGAAAGCAAAAAACGTCATTGGTTTGGAAGATGAAAGGTTTGGGGAGGGTGGTGGGTGCAAATTTTGTTAAGTGAATTGGGGTATTTATATACACTCGTGAGACGGTTCAGACGGTAGCCCGAAACGGCTTGAGACGGCATAGGGAAATGTGACCCGTCTGGGAGAGAGACGGTTGACTTCTGACCCGTCTGTAGAGAGACGGGACAGCCTCGGGATGGGAGACGCCACGTGTTGGTTGGCCATTGGATCTAAAATCAAAGGATCTCGGAGACGGTTCAAGCTCGTTGGGAGCCGTGTCCCGTCTCTCCAAAGAGGGGGGAGAGGGTTATTTTTGCAAAACACACGGTCAACGGGCTATTTTGGCCATTTTCCCCTATCCTATATGTACGTGTAATGAGGAAGACATGCATTTCGATTTTCGTTAGTCAAATCAAAATGTACGTATGTATGTATTTGTATGAGCAATCAAATCATTATGTTGAGATTGATTATGTTAATACAAAAACAATAATACAATGTACATTAAAAGGGTTTAAGTTAAAAAAAAAAAAACAAATAATACCCACATATCCTGTTTTTAGTAGCAATGCATGGTACACTCCGAATGTTTTGATATAAAATCGTACTTTTTTATCACATATTGTCATCGAACTTGCATTTCAGTTAAACAAGTTTAGAATAAATGACATTTTTATTAATTTTTATACACAGGAGGTGAAACAAGAAATCTAGACAATTAATTAATTTTGTTTTTAAAGCTCAACAAAGCCTGACCGCCCACCAAGCAAAAGCCTACTCATGACCTCAAATCCGCGATCGCAGACAACGCTGATGACCTGTGCAATTACCAATTTTTGGGGAAATTCACTGTCCAAAGACCCACTAATAGTAAAACCCTGGCTTACGCATGCATTTTTGTCAAGAACAAGACTTCAAAGTCCAACCGCCAATCTCTCATAGAGAAAGTCATTTGGATACCGCTAAAATAGTGTCACTTTGTAGTAAGTCAAATAAATTATTAAGATAAAGTGGGCGTGCAATTTATTTATGGAAAATCACGAAAATAGCCCGTTGACCAACCTCTTTATGAAAATAGCCCACTCCGTCTCCTTGGAGAGACGGGTCACACATTCCAAGACGTCTCCCGAGACGTCTTCAGATCTAACCAATAAGTCACCGCCACGTCATCACACACACACGATCTCTCCTTCCCTCCTCATTAATAATTACTTTGACTCTCTCTCATCCTCTCATTCGCCCTCTCTCCCTCCCCAACCCTCAGACATCTCCCGATGAAGACGTCGACAAAACATACGTCCCAAGATCAAGATCATCACCAGACAACACAACAATAGTGAAAGAAGGGCGAGCAGAGGCATCAATGGTAATATTCGGAGCCTTAGACGAACTCTTCAACAAAACACTTGTCCGTCCAAAAGACGTAGGTGTTCTAGTCGTAAACTGCAGCATCTTCAACCCAACACCATCACTATCTGCCATGATAATAAACAATCTCCCCAGTCTCGGTGACGTCGCTGTATGACGTCTTAGCGCCGTCGACCTGCCGAAGACGTTTGAGCAACCAACTGACGTTTTCAGTGACTTTCCTGTGACATTTACCGGAGACACCGGCGCTCATCGTTGTCATTGTTGAGCAACCAGCGCCGCCGACCTGTTTGGACATTTCCGAATGTTACTAGTAGCTCTGGTGGTGTAGAGGAGGAGCACTGAAGACGTCTCCGGTAAAGTGTTTCTTTCTCATTAATGTAGAGGAGGAGCACTGGACCCGTCAAGAGGGTGGAACAGGTAAAAAACAGTCTATATTCATCTCAATCATATTATCAGAAGGTTTAAATTATATTTTGAAATTAGTAATTTAGATAATCATATGAAACTTTTCTATAGATCTTTTATGAAGCGTGGACAAAATGTTTTTTTAGTCAACCCTATCTATTTGAAAATTACCTGTTGTGATCTAGTTTGACACCTCCTCCAGTCGGGACATCTTACTCTATCGGTTTTTGTTTTGTTTCTCGTTTCTATGCTTAGTTATGTTCTTCAGTTCTTGAAGTCAATATTAATCACCAAATTTTCTAAAAATATTCAATTGTGATGTTGATATAGATCATGGAGATCCAAACGATGGAGATGTCTTCAGTAAAGTGACGTCTCTGCTGAACTGTATGCATGTTTTCTTGAGTTTAAATGAGGAGAGAGAAAATGAGGAGAGAAAGAGAGTGATGAAGTGTCGGTTTTGTGTTGGTCCCTACGGGAAACCTCACCGGAGACGCTTTAGGTGCCTCGAACTTGGTGACTCGTCTTTCCAAAAAGACGAAAGTGGGCTATTTTTGTAAAGGGTTGGTCAACGGTCTATTTTTGTTATTTTCCTATTTACTCCATCCGTCACATTTAAATGTTCATTTTTGCGCTTTTTGTTGTCCCAAATTAAATGTTCATTTCTAAGCAATTTCCGGTTTTGCCCATAAAAGACAAAAGACAATCAAAGATTTGAAATAATAACTTGAGGATATTATTGTAATTTTAAAACATACAAACAAAGATTTCTTAATCTGTGTGTTTGTGGACTCATGACATCTAAAATGGGATGGAAGGAGTATTTATGATTAAAAGAAGAAAAACTTCAAAACCAACATTGTTGACTTTTATTTAGGTTTACTATTTTCCAAACATTAATAAATTTTAAATACTCTATTAATTTTTTTAATATACATATAGTATAATATTGAAGCATATTTTATAAGCCGATTTGAGATGGCTAATCTCCTAATAGACCCGTAGAGTGGGTTAGGCTCCAAAAATAAGAGATAGATTGAGAATTTACTAATTTTTCTTCTTCCTAACATTCAATAAAACAAGTGCCTTAAATGTGCTTACAAAAGTAAACGTGCAGATGCGTGAAAGAACATAGGTTCATACATGGGACATGGAAAACATGCAAACGTGGTAAGGAGCCTGATTCAAAGCATCATGTTGTACCATTATTTACATTACCAAAAAACAACATTTTGTATTGAACTGGAAAAAAACATTATTCTACTACATGTAACGCAAAAGACAAGTAAAACATAGATAAAATGCAGCATTGTGTATACCATGCCTAGTTGCTTTATCAACCATTGATGTAACTCTTTCATACATGATGAGTCAACAAGCAAATGAGTTTTATTTATTTACTATATCAAGGATCTATCAATAACAAGAACCTAGATCAGTTTCATGAAATCTAAATCAAAAAGACTGGGAAAGCTATAACCTAAAAATCAAGTGCAAGTAAGATGGAAACGTACCACAGATATTCAATTGAACTAATGACTTCCGAGTTCTTCACAGTTGAAGATGACTTGAATAGACACCACTTGAAGAGGTGATTGCCATCAAAAAGAGGTATAAGGATTGATTTGGTGGCAGTGGAAGAGGTGAAGAGCAAATGCAACTTTAATTGGGTGTTTATTGTGGGGTTACATATTGAGAGGGATGTAAAGTGTGTATTAGATACATACACAATTGACATTAAAAGTTGTACATAAGGACATAAAGGGAAGAAAGTGACCAAAAGTTAGAGACTTATGAAGGGACTTTTGGACTCTCATCTTAAACATTTGATGAAATTACCTTATTGAACATCTTTGGTCCTTAATAAGGTAATAGAGAAATAGAGATATAAAAGATGGTCGTAAAATACTGAAGAAAAACTAACTAGTAAGTGTTATCTAAACCTAGGTTAATACACGAAGTCTACACTTTCTCATTCTTTAGACATTATCTATTGTGTTATAAACTAAAGAAATATTCAACAAAAACTGTTATAATGATAATAAATATTTTTATGTTTGTATTTGCTTTGATTATAATGTATTAGCAGGGAACCCTCGCGTTGTGGCGGAGTCAACAATACAGGACGGAAACATAATTCAAACTTTAAAACGATTAAAAGAATCAATATGTAAGTTGTATGTTTATGTGTGTGTAAGCACATGTGCTTCGTAGTGGGGTAATTTTTTAAAGTTTACAATATGTTCTATATAGCATATGCCAATTTGACCTACATGCCGGTAAAAAAATGGAAGTAGTGGTTTGACTCATTAGCAACTATTATTAAACTAATAGTCCAACTCAACATGTTGAAAGTGCCAAATCTAGAGAGATTGCCGAGGAGAAGAAAGATTTATAAGATCCATATTAGCAACCTGCAAAGAAACATACCCATAACTTTTTCCGCATGATAAAAGCAATGCTATAAAACTGCTAATCAAATGCACCATACATTTCTATCAGTGGCATCGAAAAGTGAAATTGGAAGTTAGGTTAGTTGAAAATATTCCACATAAGACCTCCCGACCTGAGAACTTTATAGACGTGCACAAATTGGGTTTTTTTTCTAGGAACCGAACCCCAAACCTGTTCATGTCTGAACCGGTTTCGGTTCGGGCCCGGTTTTGCCGTTTTGAAAGGCCGGTTTTGGTTCGTGAACCAATTCATGCGCACACTTTTTTTATTATTAAAAGGCATCACAATTATTTTTTATCACGTGATGTTCGACTTTTATTGATTCTTACAATTTTTTAAAATGTATAGGTATATATTTGTATGTGAAGAATTTTTTTATATAATTTTGGTATATATAAATTTTTTTATATAATATTGCATTTTTTTAATAAAATGTAGTAATTACTTAATTTTGTTTGATACCCTTCTCAAATGCTTTAGAATCACATAAGTAAGGTTTTGAAGTTGCGAGATTCATTACTGACAAGCTATCACTGTAATGAGGTAATTGATAGGAAAATAGGCCTATCGTGTGGTTTAGTATGAGGTAAAGACAAGTAACTTATTGATGTGGGCCGGACGGTCTGCTTTGGCACAAATCATTTTTCGTCCATGATTAAAATTTATTATTAAATCATAAGGGTGTCAAATATGTTTATAAGATTATGTTATTTTAATAATAATAAAGCTTTTTGAATATAATAATTAGAAGGTTTTATGCATTAAAATACCCAATGATTATCTTCTGGGGGCATTTAGGGAAGAAAAGTGGTAAAATTTAAGCAATTGTAAAAAAACCCTTGGTATACCATCTTAACTTTGAACAATTTGGACATATTTACCCATGCCTCCTCCTTTATAATGTAGTATAGATAGATAAATTAGTTGTATAATCATGTAACCATACCTTTTATTACTACACCAGATCTTTAAATCAGACCTTAAACTTCGTGCCAATATGCCTCATATTGGTCTATATGAGGCATACTTAAGTCAAAAAGCTGCACAAAAACTTCAAGGGAATCTCAGACCTTAAGCTTCATCCCAATGTGCCTCACATTGGTCAATATGAGGTATATCATAGTTAAGTATGTCTCATATAGATCAATATGAGGCATATTAGGGTCTTTTTATTATTTTTTGTATTTTTATTTTTATTGTTTTTAAATAACTAAAAATAATAAATTAACTTAAAAAATCCAAAAAATAACGAAAAGTTAGTTATATTTCATTCCAATACTATTTTAACAAAATTACAATTTTTTCTTACCAGTATTATTTTTTTTTAAAATATATCTTTTGTTTAGTTTTTTTTTTTGGTTTTGAAGATGTCTTTTTTGTTTTGGTGAGTTTGAAGAAGTTATAATTTTAGTTTAGATATTTTTTCTAAAATCGATTGATCGTTGTATTTTTATACATTCGAAAATAGTTTTTTTTTAACAAATCGATTGATCAATGTATTTCAGTAGAGTTTTTTTTTTTTTTTTTTTTTTTTTGCAAAATTTTTACCATTTGTACATAAAGTTTATAATTTTTTTAAAGTAAAAATATTTTAAAACCTTATATGGTAGTATAGATCTTGAATCGTATTATGTGGTGTATTATCGTATAGTACACTATACTATTATAGACTACACGATAATGTTTTGAAAAATAATAAATATTTATAAAACTTTGTTAACGAAAAATAAATATTATATAAAAGGTACAAAGTTTGCAAAAAAAAAAAAGGTCAATATGCCTCATTTTTAAAAACAATAAAAATGAAAATAAAAAAATACTAATAAATAAACGACCTTTATATGCATCGTATTGGTCAATATGAGGCATATCAAAGCCACCACGTATTGGGTTTGATACTAGGCTGGGAAGAAGTGATATGAGGACTAATATGCCTCATATAGACCTATATGAGGCATACTGATGTGTTTTTTTTTTACAATATATACCACACACCCTCATATCACCTTCCAACCCTAGTATTGCAACCAATTCGTGTATTAATATGGGTGGTATTGCCCAATAGGACCCATATCTGGGCACCCCCATATCACTTTTCAAACCCAGTATTGGTACCAATACTAGGCTTGATATGCCACGTATTGCCCAATACTAGGCATATCAAGGTTGTTTTTTATTTTTTTAATAAAATATTAATTTTTAAAAATACTAAAATTACTTTTAAAAATCCCAAAAAATAAAAAAATAAAGTTTTATTGATTTGAAAACTATTTTAAAAAAGTTAGATGTTTTTGTTACAAAGACGAGGCATATTCGTTTTTTTAATTGTTTGGTTTGTTTTTGTTGGTTTTGAAGATGTTTGTTTTCTTTTATTTCAAATGTATTAAATACTACGATAAATCGACTTAAAAAAACACTTTCTTAAACAAATCTTAAAACTTCTTCAAACTTTGTATTGTTTATATAATTTCTTCAAACTCACAAAAACAAAACAAACATCTTCAATACCAACCAAAACAAAACCAAACAAAAGAAATATTTTTTATCTGGTAACAAAAAGTTATAATTTTATTAAAATAATATTGGAATGAATATAACTAACTTTTCTTCAATTTTTGGATTTTTTAAGTTAATTTAGTATTTTTAGTTATTTAAAAACAATAAAAATGAAAATATACAAAAAATAAAAATAGACCATAATATGCCTCATATTGATCTATATGAGGCATATTACTTTATTGTTTTCTGTGTTGGTCAACATCAGTTAGCTAGAAGACAAAAATTATACTTCAATATGCCTCATATATGTCTATATGAAGAGTATCAACTTTATTGTTTTCTGTGTTAGTCAACATCAGATAGCTAAAAGACAAAAATTGAACTCCAATATGCCCCATATAGCTCTATACGAGGCATACTTAGGCTATCCAAATAACTTTTTAGGGTGTCCATATAGTATCACCCTAACAAAATTTGCATATTATTCTTAGTACGTAAAACGACACTCCTTTACGTACATTGAATGGGACCACCTTCATATTTTCATTGATCAAATCAACTTGTACGTATGAAATATGAATGATGACCGAACATCAAACAATCAATCATTAGTTCACCCGTAGGGCGTTGTGGGGAGGGTTATGCCACCATAGCGTTGGGGAATACCGCCCCCACCCCTGGGCGCTATGGCGGCGTTTTGGGGTTGGGCGCCATAAATACAACGGCCGTTTTCTTTAGGATTTTGGTGGGATTTGTGTGGTTGACCGTTGTGCAACGGTTGTTTTGTTTAATTTTTTTTTATTTTACAAACTCTTATATATATACACATACAACATACATAAACAACACAAACACAAACACAAACACATACACTTTAAACAAAAACATACCCAAATACAAACCCAAAAACAAACCAATGGCAGGGTGGACTAATCAAGATCAACTCGAGTTGGTGAGGGCGTGGATCAACACTAAGGAGAACCCGCCAAACAATAGGGAGCATTTTTGGCACAATGTATTGGAGGAGTTCAACCGAATTACCGAAACGAACAACCGTAGTGTCGATCAGATCGCCAGTAAGTGGTGTGCCATACAAAATAACTGTAGGATATGGTACACAGTCTATGAAGCGACGATGCAGGCGCACCCTGGCGTTAGCGAACATATGGCAATTCAACTCACACACGGCGCTTATCGTCAACGCTACGACAGCGACTTCCACATCACCAATCTTTTGTCATGGTCTATGATGCGTTTTTATCTTGTTTAATGTTTAATGTTTTAGTGTTTTAATAATGTGTAATGTTTAATATTATGTTTTATGTTTAGTGTTTTATTTGTAATGTTTAACGTTTTAGTGTTTAATGTTTTATTTGTTTTTGTGTTTAATGTTAGTTTATGTAAACTGATTACATAATATTTTAAATTAACCATTACATTAACACATAATACATAAACACATAAAATTACAATCCTAAATTACTTATTACAAACAGAGTTCCAAATCCTAAACTACTTATTAAAACGTTACATAAACACATTACATAAACACATAATATAATCCTAAATTACTTATTAAAACCTAAACCTCCCACTACGGGGAGTAATTGTCCCAGTATTCAAGTGTGTACTAGGGCGGGGACACGGAACGATCGCTATCGCGACCATCGGATCTCGCATCCTCGCGGATCCAGCAGTACTCACGAGGAGGGGAATAATTGTAGAAGCGTTCCTCTTCCATCGCTTCCCTAAGTGCTTCCAAGTCCTCCTCGGTTGGCTCCCCTCGGTGGCGGAGGTGGGCGTAGTCTGGTGGTAGGGGGTGGGTGTAGTCTGGTGGTAGGGGGTGGGTGTAGTCTGGTGGTAGGGGTGGGTGTAGTCTGGTGGTGGGGGGTGGGTGTAGTCTGGTGGTAGGGGTGGGTGCACTCTCCCTACACCGAGGGGTGGGTGCCGACAACCTTAGTCGGTCCATTTCCCTCATAGCCATGGTATATAATACACGGCCCAGACCAACTCCTCATCCGCGAAATCATCATCTGCTTGAGTAGCAGAAGGATGAGGAGAGAAGGTTGGTTGTGCAGCAGGAGGAGGAGGATGAGGAGGAGGAAAGAAGGTTGGTCGTCGGGGCCGGCCCTGCGCAAGAGTACTGCCGGAGATTAGACGGTCCAGCAGCTTCTGGTGCATAACCGCCACCCATATTTTCATTGGTTTGAGGAAGAGGAGGAGTTGTGACTGAGAATGAGTTTTGGTCTTGTATTTATGGGGTTAGAAATATGACCGTTTGGGGAGGGGGGGGGGGGAACGTTTGAAATTTAAACGTTTGGGTGGGGGGGGGGGTTTGAAATTTAAACGTTTGGTAGGGAAACTGTTTGAAATTCAAACGGTTTGGAACAGTAACCGTTTGAAATTTAAATGTTTGAATATATATATATATATTTTATTAATTTAAGAAACTTCCGGTTTAAATTATTATTATTATTATTTTTACTATTATTAATATTATTATTTAAATAACAAATATTATTATTTAAATAAGAAAAGAATAATTAACCAATTATTACCCAATTATTTATAAAGCCCCATAACGCCCCTTCTCACTACACCATCTTTTTCCATAACGCCCCATAACCCCTCTTCTATTACTTTTTAATATTTTAATCTCCATAGAACCCTATAACCCCTCCACTACACATGACCTTATGTGTTTTCAAAGTCATATTATATACAACAATTTAAAATATATTATAAAGAATAACAAAAAAGAAGTACAACTACTATACATTATTTAGAGATAAATTACCGTACTACAAAATGACGTAATAACTTACATCAAAAGGGTGTATTCTCTGGATAGATATTGCTATTCTCGTGATCAACACGATAATTAGTGGCGGAGCTTAAACTTTTATACGATGGAGGCTGAAAGTTAAGAACTAATTTTTTTTCTTTTCAAATCGATGGGGGTAACTCAATATATACAAAATTTTCGAACGAAAACATGAAAATTTACATGACTGACGAGACCCTTTTGATGGTGAAGGTTGGCGGAGGGGGCGTCCCCACCGTTTTTCATTATACTCTTGCAATACAGTCACCTTTAGTCTTGCCATAGAGGACCCAAGGGTGTATCTGTGACCGACCTCTGCTGTGAGGATAAATGTCTTTCTTCGATGTGAAAATGTATTTATTGAGAGAATATTTTGTGAGTGTGAGTGTGAGTGTTGAGGGTGATTTCAGT
This sequence comes from Ambrosia artemisiifolia, assembly GCA_032199755.1. NCBI lineage: Eukaryota > Viridiplantae > Streptophyta > Magnoliopsida > Asterales > Asteraceae > Ambrosia > Ambrosia artemisiifolia. The sequence goes on from CM063520.1 coordinate 53,578,677, forward strand.
GTGCCATTTACCTTTCATGGAACGTGGGATACATGTCTTCTCTCCTTGGCCTCCTATCTCATGTCATCATTACCATTGTACCCTTGGTACCGGGTAAGAGGTAGGTCAGACCAAACGACGACTTTGGTAATGTCCCGACCAGACACGGAGAGCCTTGTGCTCTTTTCATGATGTCTCTCCTCTAACTCACCGGCTTGAGCCATTTTTTCATTTAATGCCGACGTGACCATTCCTAAAGATCCTGGTCATGGGCTTTGCCAATCTGGGTTACAGGGTAAATCTTAAGTACGGGGTTCGGCCCATGTAGGCTTACTTCAAGTTAGGCCTTATTCTATATATAAACAAAAGATGAAATGTCTTATGAATAGTAACCAATTTAGACAGATTTTCAATCGTATTTATGTTTATGCCATCGATCTTATAAACCGCAAAAAAATTTGGCCAACTTCTCAACCTTATTTATGTTTTTACCCTTTTTGTTGACTTTGTGTTTTGTTGAAGATCAAGCTACATTGAAATACGCAATTTACCGCCATTGAAGGGATAGGGAGCCTAATCCAAGCGGAGGAGGCGTCCCTATCCCCATAAGACAGAATCCTCGCGCCAGACGGCGGCGCGTGGATCCATCAGCGCGCCGCTTGCAAGGTATGCAAGGAAGCGCGCAAAGATAACAATTGATAAGCAAGAGCAACACCTGATAAGCGCGTACAACCACGCGCGGAATCTTCCCCCATCACCTTTTGTACGAGGTACAGAAGACAACAAAAGGAAGATTCACAAGGATCTCTGGCAGTGTACGCGCCAATGACCAAGCGACAGATGGCAGAAGTGGTCCAACAACTACTGACAAGGACGGCAGCATGGCTGTAGCCATGCTTCCACCATACCGTCGTCTACAGTGACAGCAGACATCCACTGCGGATGTCAGAATCATGGTCAACGACTGTAGCAAGGACAGGGGCGCCGTCCGCCAATCACAGCCTGCCAGGTGTCCGCCTCGAGCAGCAGCCATGCTGCAATGTGACGTCATCCACAGTAACATTATTTTCCCGCCATTTATGAAGAAGAGCTTGGACTTGGGCCTTGACCAGGCCCAACGAAGGATTATTCCTCATGGGCTCCACGGCTAAGCCCATGAGTTCTCCTATAAATAGAGGAAGACTTCTCCTTGCCAAAGGATCTGAAAATTCTCATTGTAACTTAGCATATTCTCTCTTGTAACTCTTCACACTCAAATACTAATAATACTCCGGCTAGTTACAGTGGACGTAGGTCATTCTTAGACCGAACCACTTATATCTCGTGTCTTTATTTACGTCGTATCACACACACTTACACTCACCACTCTCATCGGGGTTTAACCAAATGGCTTGGGTAAAGGATTAATCTTGACGAACATAAGTATTAACCCCACGTAGATTAGTCTTAATCTCCGTGATACCTATTGTTTCTTCATTGGCGCCATCCAACGGTTAGAACTGCTATTTTACTCATCTTTTAAACCCACCCATGGCTGAACCCAACCGTAGTACTGCTGTCATAAACCGCTCCGGGGAGGGTGACACCCAACTCCCGGAGAACGAGACAACACCACACACTGTCGTCAAACAACCCACCTGAAGGCTCGAAAAGCCAACTGTTGAGGTTCGGGACGTAGACTCTAACGACGATAGCAGTGCCAGCTCAGAGGAGGACCTCGACCAGTGGCTCCTCCGTCAGAATACCAAAAATGCTGCAATTTACCAACGTAAACTCTTGCAGCAAGCCAAGAAAAAGGGCAAGACCCTCACCTATGACACCCCACCAAAAAAGGGGCACAAAAATAAGGACTCAACGGTCCAGGGCGCTGGTCGTAGCGGGGAACTCGGCGGAGACGCCATAGTTCGGGGCTACGCGAAGTCCCGGGACGAGCCTGACGGTTATGAGTCATCCAGTAGCGACTCTGGCTACAAGGGAAAGAAACACGATCATCGCTCGCGCCACAATGACGAGGATGATGACTTGGTTAGACAATTCAGGCCAAAGGCCTTCGCTGAAAAATCAAAGTTCGTCGCTCGCATAGCGACAGCTAAAATACCAAGGAAAGCTAAGCTTCCAAGCAGCATCGGTAGATACGATGGCCTGCGTGATCCTGACGACCACGTGAATGACTTCGAATGCGCGGGCATGTCAGTGGACTGGCCTGTCCAGGTTTGGTGCCATTTATTTGCCCAAACTTTGACAGGCGCAGCAAGAGTCTGGTTTGATAACCTCCCCGCGGGGAGCGTTAAGGATTTCGATGACCTTACCGACAAGTTCGGTAGTCACTTCTCGCACTTTGGTAATGTAAAAAAGACAAGGCGCACATCCTGTTGTGCCGCCGCAACGATCATGAGTCCATCGAGGACTTCATTGTTCGATTCAACAAGGAAGCCTTGCAAATAGGCTGCGGGGAGGAGCTCACACGGGCAGCGTTCATACATAACGTGCGCAGCCCGGAGCTAATGAAGTGCCTCACAGGCAAAGATGGCATTCCGGAGTCTTGGGACGAGCTCGTCCACTCCGCCAAAATATATGCCTCCTCAGAGAAATCTTTCAACCAGACGCATGATTTCCAACCGCAACACCATAATAATAATAAAAATAAAAACAAATCTGTCTGGAGCCGCATCTCGGGCACCACTGATGAAGGGAAGTATTCCCCAGCCGGAGATGCCCGCCAGATTATCAGCCCCAAACAAACGCGGGACCAACGTGGTCACTCCAAGAAAAACCACGATTGGACCCCGCTAACAAAGACACCATCTCAGGTTCTGAAAAACCGAACAGGTTACATTAAAGGAGCCCAATCCTTTGGGCAAACGAAGAAATGTAGACCGAAGCAAGTTCTGTGAGTACCACAATGACTTCGGTCACCTCACAGACAACTGTTACACCTTGAAGATGGAGATTGAAGCCGCACTGAAGTCAGGTCAGCTCGGTCATTTGATAAAAAATGTTCACCGCACCGGTAAAGGTCAAGCGGGTGAAGAGAATCAAGCGGAAGGGTCACGAAAGAAAATTCGTGATCTCAACACTCATGCCGCCACATTGATTCCCCGTCACCATTGCAACATGACAAAGAAGGGCAAAATCGCACACCATGGAAAAGGTGCCCAGGCACAACCACTTAACGATTCATGGAAAGAGGCCGATGTCCTCATGCCCAAAGTCAGAGGTGGCGCTTCTTGCACCGCTCCCCTTGTCATTACTACTGTCTTCGGGCATTACCGCACGCGGTATATGTTTTTAGACGGTGGTAGCAGCACAGATATCATGTATGAGCAATGTTTTCAGCAGCTAGACGCGGAAGACAAAGCAAAGCTCGTACCAGTCAATGAGCCAATTTCCGGCTTCATTCATGAAACCATCATGCCGCGGGCCATGCTCTCCCTGCCAGTGACTTTGTCCGATGGCACCCATGAGCGCACAGAGATATGCGACTTCATGGTCTTGCCAGCCACCTCCAATCATGACATACTCTTGGGACGGGAAGGCATCGCGCGTTTCAACGCCAATGCTTCAACGGCGCACGCGATGGTCGGATTCCCAACCAAAACAGGCATCGCTTTCATCAGAGGCAACAAAGATTGTCACACTACAGAAACCGCCAAACCCCCAAAAATGGTCAAGACCGACACCCGCACTGAGCCGGAAAAATGGGTTCTTAACCCTAAATTTCCAGAGCAAACGGTGGTCATTGGCCATGAAATCTCCGAGACCATACGGAATCACCTGAAGCAGCTTCTAATCAGCAACATCGATGTATTCGCGTGGCAACCAGCCGACATGGTTGGCGTCCCACGCGAAATAGCGGAACATAGACTCAACGTCTACCGCTCGGTGGAACCAATAGTGCAAAAGAAGCGCAGCATGGGCCCGGAGAAAACAAAGGCCATGAACGAACAAGTCACCGAGCTGCTCAATGCGGGTATCCTTCGCCCCATCAGATACCAAACTTGGGTGGCTAACCCTGTCATGGTAGCCAAAGCCAACGGAGGGTGGCGCATGTGTGTTGACTACAAAGATATTAACAAGGCGTGTCCAAAGGACTGCTATCCTTTACCAGAAATCGATCTAAAGGTGGATTCTCTAGCCCCTTACCGATTCAAGTGTTTCTTGGATGCGTACAAGGGGTACCACCAAATTCAAATGGCAAAGGAGGATGAAGACAAAACAGCGTTCCGCACAGACGCCGGCATTTTCTGTTACACCAAAATGCCGTTCGGATTGAAAAACGCGGGCGCTACATACCAGCGCCTTATGGACACGGCCTTCATCAACGAAATCGGCGTACGACTTGAAGTGTACGTCGATGACCTCGTAATTAAAAGCAAAGAAGAGGGCGACATGCTACGAGATATCCAACAAACATTCAACCAGCTGCGCAAGGTGCGCATGAAACTTAACTCGAGCAAATGTTCCTTCGGGATGGAGGAGGGCAAATTTCTGGGAGTTATCGTAACACGGGATGGGTTCCGCGCCAACCCAGAAAAAGTACAGGCAATCGAGAGAATGCCATCGCCCGCTTCCATCAAAGAAGTCCAAACACTTATGGGCCGCCTAGTCGCTCTCAACCGATTCTTATCCAACTATGCTTCAAAGTCATTCCCGTTTGTGGACACTTTAAAGAATTGTTTGAAAAAGAGCAACTTCCGCTGGACACCAGAAGCGGAATCAGCGTTCAAAGAAATGAAACAATGCCTGATGAACCTTCCGACACTAACAGCGCCTCTTCCTAAAGAGCCTCTAACGCTGTACCTATCTGTCACGGACCGGGCAATAGGTGCAGTCCTCATGGTAGAGCGCAAAGGCGTGCAAACACCGATATATTACATCAGTCGCACGCTGTTAGATGCGGAAACAAGATACACAATCATGGAAAAGCTGGTTCTCGCTCTTGTCCATGCATCTCGAAGACTCCACAGATACTTCCAAGGCCATCCGATTAATGTCCTCACAGACTACCGGGTAAACGACATACTCGCTAAACCCGAGTTGTCAGGGCGCCTAGCCAAATGGGCCATCGAGCTGGGGGAATGTTGGGACAAAGAGGATTGAAGAAACCACCTTTTGATAACCTTAGTCCAAATCATATCTGCTTAAGTATGGAACTGCTGAAGAACAAATGAAGAAGTGCTGAAGAACAAACACCAAAGTACTGAAGAGTAAACTCATCAGAAGTTCTGAAGTCTAACCAGACATTTCACTGAAGAACTACTGAAGACAAACTGCTCATCAGCAGTTTGTCACTCATCAGCACTTTGCATCAGAAGCTTCTAACCGACTGAAGATCAGCAGTTTCCTTATTATAATGTTTTGTTAAAGTCTAGATTTCAAGTTTCAATGTACAGACTGTTATAAGCTTATCTTAGTATAATATCTTTGTTAAATATCTTAGATTACTTCAGACAACAGTTTAGTACATTAGTCTATAAATAGATGAGTTTGTTCATCTATTTCATATATGTGATTTTGTGTAATATCTTTGATCTAAATTGAAATCCTTCGGGCTTTAAACTTATAATTCCATTTCACATCTGAGAAACATAAATTGCTTTACTGCTTTACACTTAACTGTATTTATTGTTTCTCATTTATTGTTCAGTCAAGGGGGAGTAATAACTCCTCTTCAAAGTGATCTTTTAGACCTTTGAACACTTGTCATTCCGCTGCTTAATAACTCATACATAAATCTGATAACACATAAGTGTTCATAAACTAAGCCACTGATCCAACAATTGGTATCAGAGCATCTGGTTAATCTGATCAAAATCAATCTAACAAATTGAGATTCAGACACAGGCTCATTATTGATATTCAATAAAGGATAAAAGGCTCACTTTTTAATCCATCACTTTAAAGAAGTATTGACAAATCCAAACTTCTTAAAAATGGACCCCTACAATACTGGATCTGCCAAGAAACCTCCTATGTTAGTCAGAAATGAATATAACATATGGTCTAAAAGGTTGGCACATACTATTTTCCAAACAAATACTGGATGTTGGAGGTCTGTAGTCTTTGGACCTCACAAACCAGTAGTAAGTGATCCAGAGGGAAAGACTGAAAGACCAAAAGATCCAAAAGAATACACGGAGGAAGATTTCCAAAAGTTTGAGCTTGATGCAAAAGCTTTCTCCATGTTGGCTATGGCTCTCCCAAACGAAATATATGCTGGCCTTTTACATTGTGAAAGTGCCAAAGAGCTGTGGGATTGCCTAAAAGAGCAGTTTGCAGGAACTGCTGAGGTGATAGCCAACATTAGAGAAATATTGGCTCAACAATATGAAACTTTTACTCACATAGAGGGTGAATCTTTAACACAACAATTTGAAAGATTTTCTTCACTCATCTCTGAGTTAAAAATTAACAATCAGACCTATTCAAATGAGTCTATGTTACATAGATTTTTAAGGTCTCTACCTTCAAAATGGGAAACTTACTCTATAGTCCTCAGAACAAGTTCAGATTTTACTACCTTGAACCTAACTAGGTTACATGGTAAATTACTAACTTTTGAGAGAGAAATCAATCAAAAGAAAAAGTTACAGGAATCTGGTAAAACTGCTGATGACTATACTCCGGGTAGCACAGCCTTATTAGGACATGACTCACCATCCTGTTCTAATAATTTTGGTTCTTTTGACCACATTGACATAACAGCTGGGATCTCATCAGATGGATCCTTCCCAGCTTATGACAATGAAGAACTGAGTCAAACTGCTGACAACATGACGTGCTTGTCGTGGTACACGTAAAATTTCCCAATTACAACTAAAGATAGTGGCAAGAAGGTATCGAACACAGGGAGTTTGTGGAATGTGTGTAAAATAATAACTTTGTAAATTAACTAATATTTAACTAGTAACAAAATTAAAGATCAAAGATTGTTGATTGTTTTGGATTTAGACTTAGTAAAAATAAACTAAATTACTGAATTAAAATGGGTTTGTTCTCAAGATTATGAAAGCAATGACCATCTCTGGATCCATTTTCCTTAAACCCTTATGCAAAAGTTCCACTAGAAAGAGTTACATAGACATAACTCATGTTTAAACAATTGTTGTGATAAAAGGGAACAAAGTACTCGGATTATATCAATGCGAGGTTGTTTCCCGATGACCGATTAATCAATTATCCAACCCAAATCCTACCCGCAATATCTCGGTTGTTAGCAACACCAAGAACGTACGATTGAGACTAGAAATTAAGAAATTGATTAACTACTACAAACAATTGTTCAAACACCACAACAATCAAGCAAACATGTACTAGATTATTGTTCTAGAAATGAAAGAAACAAACATAGAAAAGTTTAAGAAAAACTTCACCAAAGATGATCATCAATTGTTTAGCCTAGCATGGCTTGGTGAATCATTCTCACAATCCAAGAAGTGTTCATAAGCATCAAAGACATAAAACTAATTGTTATCCAATGTTTCCCAATGATTTCTCTCAGCCAAAATCGCCCCTCAGATGATTAAAAACGTCTAGAATGGAATAGATGATGAAAAGACTCCATAAATTTGTCTTTAAAGAAGGGAGTTACAAAAAGTTGCAGCGACCACCGTACCCCTACGGCTGGGCCGTAAGGGTACGGCCAGGAGTTCAAAGCATACGGCCATTTAGGCCTGGTCTACGGCTGACTTTTGTGTCCCTGGGCCACCGTAGGGGAACGGTCTGACCGTAGGCCTACGGTGGACCTGGTGAAAATCTTGAACTTTTTCTTCTTTCTTTCTTTCTCGACTCGATCCGTTCCAACCCGTTCCAAAGCTCGTATTTCTTCTTTTTAAGCTCCTTTAAGTACCTACAACCAAAGCAACCGTAGTTATCCAATTCCGACCACTAACATGATAAAATGTGGGAAAAATAAGCGTTTTAACCATCTAAAAGGGTGTTCCTTGAACCACCCGTCACATCCCCACACTTACCCATTGCTTGTCCCAAGCAATCCACCAAAACTCTATTTCTAAAAAAAAATCATTTTAAAGTCAAGCATCACACATAGTCCTTGTATTAACCTATCCTCAACACCCAAATCGACACACCCCTCACAATATCTCTCCTCTCAGCTACAAGTAAGCTCTAGCATAGATGAGCTAGACACACGAAAAGGCAAACGAATGAGTGCGCAACCATAAGCTTGTACTTGAATCAACCCTCCTCTTACATGCTAAACATAAGTGCAAATCAAAGGGGCTTGTCGGGTTGTAATGTGGTTAAGTGTAGAGGTAGGGAATGGGGTTTATTTTTAGTAGCGCATAACTTAACCCGGTCTTTTATTCCACAACGACACACACATAACTAACACACGCAAACACAAGTACGAACAAACTTATAATAGATATCACTTTTTTTCTTTTTCTTTTTTTTTTTTTTTTTTTAATCATTTTTCTCAATTTTTTTCAATACATCAAGCAATACTAATACATACACATACGAACACACTCAACTAAAACTTCAACTTGTAATACTGAAATAACACACTAACACTCTGTTTAAACACACAAGACCGGGTCAAGTTGGGTATTTATTTAGGGAACTAGCTCAAGGGTTAACAATCGATAGGCTTTTAGGCTCAAAGATAGGCAACTACATGTCCAAACCCCCGCCCCTCTCTCTACCAAGCTCATATATATAATGCATGAGGTCCAACCCCCCAATTCCCACACTCTCACTCAAACTAACAAGGCTACCTAGCTTCCTAGTGCCCTTATCATCTCTACACTTATGTTCACTCAAAAATTCAAGTCGCATTCAAGCACAAGTTCTAGTGCACCCCCCACCCGTTGCCACTCTCTCAAGAAAGAAAGGTATTATTTATCTACAAGTGTGGCTTAAACTCTCACCAAGAATAAAAGGGGTGTTAAGGGTTGCCGGTGTGTCTATTGAGGTTGATTCAAGGTGTTCCAATTTCCCAAACATTTACGCTTGACTAAAAAAATGTAAAAACCTCAAAAAAATTTTAAAAATTTTCCCCCATCCCCACACTTGGGATACATTGTCCCCAATGTACGGTTTTAGGAGAAAACGATCGCTTCCACTTTGTCAACATGATATCAAAGCTTCACGACTCAACCACAAACTTCTTTTTGGTATTTTTTCATTTTTTCATCATTTTTTTTTTTTAAACTAAGAGAGAAACAAAATGATGCACCACCTTCTATCACAACCCAAGCCCATAATCATCAATTCATCAACCAACCTACCACCCAATCCCGAAACATAAAGAAATCAAACAAAGCAAAATATACACTATTTACAAAGGAAAAAGCACGACCTGGTCAATAGTAGCGGGGTTGAGGTGGCCCGAACACAGAGGTCAGCAAGTCGTTCCACTCTCCAAATCCAAATGCGCCACTATCACTACCACCTTGATCCGAAGCTTGTTGTTGTTGTTGCATCGGGTCCACCCATTGCGAATGATGAAGTGGCGGAGTGGGATAAGACATGCTTCCATCATAAGGTGGTAAAGAGCTATAATCCACCGGTTGTGGATTTGCTACCACCGGCCTTCCTGCGTGCCAGTCATCATTCATCCTTCTATTCTGGTCATCTATGAAACGATTGTTGATCTCCACCTCATGGGAATAGGCGTGTGCCCGGTTCCACATTTCTTGCCTATCAAACCCCGCCTTCATAGTTCTCTCCATGCTTGCGCTCATCATAGTTTGATGATCGAATAAGGTGCGCTCCGATCCCGACCAAGTATCAAATATCGAAGCTGGGGGACGTTGGTTCTCAATCACTTGTTGCATTGAACCCCCAAAAGCCCAATTCTCCTCATACGATCTCTCAGTAAAATCATAAAAACTTCCACCACCACCATGCATACCACTTGAACTACCTTGGCCAATGTTAAACTGTCCTTCAAGCGGGTTGTCTTCATCATCCTCATCATCACTTGGTAATCTTTCATCCGCACTCTCAGGTTCATCCTCCTCGCCGGGCAGAAGTGCCCGCGCATCCTTCTTTAACATCCTCCACTTTTGACCACCACTCTTTAATTTGTGATACCTTCCAGATTCAGAATACACCCAACCAGGCCCCATTGTAGCAAGATCAATCTGGTTAAATTTCTTCCTTTTCCTTCCTTGATCTTCTTCAGTGATTGCACCTTGCTGTTTCAACAGCCCAGTGATTATTCGACAGTATGGAATAATTGACCTTTCCTTCAAGTTCCTACACATCCACACATGATTCAACACCAAATACCGAAAAGAGAATTTCGGGCCACCATGTGTCAAAGCATATAAAATGGGGACTTCAGAATAACGAACTTGCTCCTTGTCAGCACGTCTCGGTAGCACATTCAAGATGAGAATATTCAGCAACAGTTTAGGCTCTATCTTCAAATTTCGTCGATATAAAGTGCTAGAATAAGTACCCGACAGGAACAAGTCGTCCAACATAGCCATCCAACTTGGATGCTTTTCTGGAGTGATCAGTAAGTCATTGATATGCGGGTTCTTATACTCTTTCGCCGGTAAACTGTCGAACTTCGCAAGCCTACGCAATGTCTCGTAAGACATCTCCACTTCTACTCCATTGACTTCACCAATTAGCTTCATTTTGGATGCTGAATCGTATCGCGGACATCTTAAAGTAGCCATCCATTCTTCTATCTCATCCAGAAATACCCTCTTTTCTTCTCCATCATAGCAGTGAAGCGCAGCTTCCCATCCTAATGCCTTAAACCTGTCAAACACACCAAAACCCTCAAAATCTTTTCGGCTCACCTCCCTTTCATAGATAAAGGCACCACCCCGGTCTGTCAACTTTTTTATTTGATCATGGAATAGAGTGGGTTGCCACATCCTTGGTTTATCACTCAACGGTCCCGACTTCCATTCCGGCTTGTCAGCCGGGTTTAGCCTTGGAACCTCCGGTGCTTGAGATGCTTGCGGTGCTTGTTCCATCTCCGTATCGGATTCATTGTTTTGAGGAACATACTTTCTTCTTTTGTACTGCTGAGCCGGTTGCTGGGCAGGTTGCTTTCCCTTAGCTTTAGCAGCAGACGAGCTTGACCCCACGGCTTCTCCCGTGCGTGCCATTTCCTATACACTGTACAAACAAGCAAAAACAAAACAAAACACACCAAACAAAACAAAACAAATCAGCAAACATAACCAAAAACATCCCCACACTTGCTTGTTACTATGGTAGTAGATGTTATTGAGCATGAACATTATTATTGGGTTGACAAAAATTGGGCATGACCCTTCTATAATTACAACGTTACCAAAAGCTCACAATTTTCATCTCAACAACAATTCTACTATCATATTATCACCAAACAAACTATTTACATACTACATTATTAACAAGCAAGTGGGTATAATCTAAATAAAAACCAAACCCTAAAAAAAAAAAAAAAAAAACAATGTAGCATAAAAACTAAGCAAATAAGAAACATACCTTAGATTAGAGGATGCAAGAACACAAGAAAATAAGAAAACAAGAAAAAGCCCCAAAAATCCGATTTTTAGGGTTTTGATTCGGCCCACTTAAAGTGTTTTTCGTGTGGTTTTCTCCCTAAAATCAGAATCCTTGTGAAATTCTAGCCAAGATAGACCCAAAAATCACTAAGATTGGTGAAGAATTGAATGAGTTATGAAGGATTTAAGGTTGGAAAGGGTTTGGGTGTTCTTGTGTTTTAGAAGGAAGAAGAAGAAGAATTAAAGTGAGAGTGTGTGTGTATTAGAACCCGTAAGAGAGAGAAAAGAGAATTTTTTTTTTTTTTTTAATGACTAGACGTGACCAGACCCAGACCCCACCGTAGGGGTACGGCCTGGGCGTTGGGTTACGGTGGAAGAAGTGGCCAAATTGTCACCGTAAGGCAGGGGCTAGAGACCGTTGAGATTCTAATTCCACCGTACCCTTACGGTGGGGCCGTAGGGGTACGGTAGGACCTGGGCACAAATTATTATTATTATTATTATTTTTTTTTTTTTTTTTTTTTTTTTGTATATCAAAGAAACCTTAATTTTTAACTAAAAACAAGTAATTTTTACTCTACCCCCTCGAAAAACCTATGTTGTCCTCAACATAGTGCTAGAACCGTGTCGCGACCGAAACGTCCCCACACTTGTTTCAAACACGGGCTTCGATCAAACACAAAAGTATGCAATAAAATAAAATAAAATAAAAATCTACTATGTACACTACCAAACCTGGGCCTCTTGATCACGTCTCCTCAACCGGGCTTAGAATGTAGCCCGATTTATCCATCTCCAAGTAGTTAATATCGTTGCCCTCCAAATACGGTTTCAAGCGGTGTCCGTTTACCGTTTGTTGCTTGCCAGTAATCTCATCCAAAATTTCAACATCACCATACTCACCAACCCGGCAAACTATGTAAGGACCCATCCATTTGCTTTTCAACTTCCCCGCGAACATCTTGAGTCTTGAATTGTACAACCAAACCTTTTGACCCACCTCAAAGGTTTTCTTCCTCAACTTGGCATCATGAACTCTCTTAAGTTTGTCTTTATAAGCCGACGCACATTCATATGCCGCATCTCTAATTTCTTCAATCTCACTCAGTTGTAACTTCCTTGTTTTGCCCGCTTCATCATAATCCGCATTCACCGTTGTCACTGCCCAATGTGCTCGATGCGTTAACTCCATTGGTAAATGACAACCCTTTCCATATACCATCCGATAAGGCGTTGTACCAATGGGAGTTTTGTAGGCCGTTCGGTACGCCCACAAAGCATCATCCAATTTCCCCGACCAATCCTTCCTATCAACTCTTACCGTCTTCATTAGAATCTCCTTTATTTGACGGTTGGACACTTCGACTTGTCCACTTGTTTGTGGATGGTACGGTGTAGCAATCCGGTGGTTCACACCATATCTCTTCAATAGCTTCCCGAAATTAAAATTCTTGAAATGTGAACCACCATCGCTTATAATCACTCTAGGCACACCAAACCGGGCAAAAATATTGGATTGAACAAATTTACAAACAACCGAATGGTCATTTGTTCTTGTGGCAATTGCTTCAATCCACTTGGAGACATAATCCACCGCTACTAAAATATACAAAAACCCGTTTGAATTAGGAAACGGCCCCATAAAGTCGATGCCCCAAACATCAAATATTTCCACAACCAAGATTGGTTGCATCGGCATCTCATCCCTTTTTGATATACTCCCCAACTTTTGACAATTTAAGCAATTCCGAGCGAATTGACAAGCATCCTTAAAAATTGTAGGCCAATAAAACCCACATGAAAGCACCCGGTAACCAGTTTTATGCCCACTAAAATGCCCACCACAAGCGGAAGAATGAGCATGTGTCAAAATTTCTTTAACTTCCACCTCGGGGACACATCTTCGAATCACTTGGTCGGGTCCAATCTTGAAAAGATCCGGTTCATCCCAAATATATTGTTTCACTTGGACCATGAATTGTTGTCGTCGTTTCTTGGTCCAATGATCCGGAATAACACCTGTGGCCAAATAATTAACATAATGAGCATACCACGGTGCGGCTTGGGTTGATATTGCTAAAAGTTGCTCATCCGGAAATCTTTCATTTATTTCAGTCATGTCATCACTTCCTTCCATCGGAATTCGAGACAAGTGATCCGCTACAACATTCTCGCTTCCTTTTTTATCCCGAATCTCCAAATCAAACTCTTGGAGCAACAAAACCCATCTAATCAATCTTGGTTTGGCGTCTTTCTTCTCCATCAAATATCGAACCGCACTATGGTCCGAATATACCACCACCTTGCTCCCCCAAATATACGAACGAAACTTGTCCAAAGCATACACCACCGCTAATAGTTCTTTTTCGGTTGTGGTGTAATTCAGTTGCGCTTCGGACAAAGTTTTGCTCGCATAGTAAATTGCCACCGGCTTCTTGTCAACTCTTTGACCCAATACCGCTCCAATTGTTGTGTCGCTTGCATCACACATTATTTCGAATGGCTTCGACCAATCCGGTGGTTGCAAAATAGGAGCCTTCACCAAATGTTCCTTCAAAACATTAAACGCTTGCAAACATTCATTAGTAAAATCAAATGGAACATCCTTCAATAATAAATTACATAAAGGCTTTGTAATGACACTAAAACCTTTAATAAACCGTCTATAAAACCCGGCATGCCCCAAAAATGATCTTACCCCCTTTACATTTTTCGGTGGTGGCAATGATGAAATAACACGAATTTTTGCCTTGTCCACCTCCATCCCTCTTTCCGAAATCACATGCCCCAACACAATACCCTCTTGCACCATGAAATGGCTTTTCTCCCAACTTAGCACCAAATTTTTCTCAACACATCTTTTTAAAACTTTTTGTAATTCATTGAGACAAGAATCAAAACTAGTGCCAAATATTGAAAAATCATCCATAAACACTTCTAGCGACTCTCCAACCATGTCCGAGAAAATACTCATCATACATCGTTGGAAAGTAGCCGGTGCATTGCACAAGCCAAATGGCATCCGCCTAAAGGCAAAAGTGCCATATGGACAAGTGAAGGTGGTCTTGTGTTGGTCATCCGGGTGAATTGCAATTTGATTATAACCCGAATACCCATCTAAGAAACAATAGTATTTTTGACCCGAAAGTTTTTCAATAATTTGGTCAATAAAAGGAAGTGGAAAATGATCGTTAGAAGTGGCGGCATTCAATTTTCGGTAGTCAATGCACACTCGCCACCCGGTAACGGGTCGAGTTGCTATTTGCTCACCACTTTCATCCTTGACTACTTGAATGCCGGACTTCTTAGGTACCACTTGGGTAGGACTTACCCAAGAGCTATCCGAAATAGGATAGATAATTCCCGCATCTAACCACTTAATTACCTCCTTTTTCACTACCTCCCTTAGATTAGGATTTAATCTCCTTTGTGCTTCTCTTGTGGGCTTTGCATCTTCATTGGTAATAATTTTGTGCATCACAATGGATGGACTAATTCCTTTGAGATCGGCAATCGTCCACCCAATAGCCCCCTTGTTTTCTTTCAACACCTTCAACAATGCTTGCTCTTGAGCCACCTCCAAATTAGAGGCAATAATGACCGGTAAAGTGTCATCATCCCCTAGAAAAGCATACTTCAAGTGGCTTGGCAAGTCTTTGAGTTCCAACTTTGGTGGCACCTCCAATGAGGGTTTGGTGCCCGAATCAATCTCCACTGGCAAACTATCAAACTGGTGGGACCATGGTGGTCGACCCTCCTTCAAAGCTAGCACATCTTGCTTTTCTTCTTCATTCTCCAAATCAACCACATGTACCTGTTCAGAAAAATTACAAGCACAAAGTTCCATTCCATCTTTCTCATACTCACATGGATTGCATCCCTCAATAACATCTGCCATAAAACATTCTTCAACACCGGAATCATTAGTATTGTTAGTGAAAACATTTAAACGCATTTTCCGGTTTCCAAATGTCATGTCGACCGTACCAAATCTACAATCAATTACCGCATGTGCGGTATTCAAAAATGGTCGACCCAATATGACATTTTGCTGTTGTTTTGACTCATTGGATGAATAGTCCAATACCAAAAAGTCAACCGGGTAATAAAATTCATCAATTTTAACAATGACATTTTGAACCATCCCCCGGGGTAACTTATGAGACAAATCGGCTAAAACAACCGTTGTCTCCACCCTCGCTAATGGACCAAAGTCATATTGATCATATAACCCACCCGGTAAAATACTCACCCCGGCTCCAAGATCTAGCAACGCCCTTGCCATTTGAAAATTACCAACTTGAATATTTATTAATGGCGTGCCCGGATCTTGGAGCTTAGGAGGAAGCTCCCCGTTCAAAACTGCACTCACTTGACCCGTAACATTTACCCGCTTAGGCATTTTTTTCTTTTGTTGCCTCTTTTGTGTACATAATTCTTTCAAAAACTTAGCGTATGCGGGTACTTGTTTTATTGCATCAAGCAAAGGAAGATTTATTTTTACTTGTTTAAACATGTCCCACATTTCTTCTTTTTGGGGACCTCTTGATGCAATAAAATTTTTCTTACCCGGGTCAAGTAGAGCCGATGGAAATGGAACTTGATTCGGCTCATTTTCATTTTTTTCATTTTTATTTAACACATTTTTATTCTCACCCACTTACGGTTTTTTCACATTTGACTCATTTTTTAAAACCGGTGAGGTTTCTTCCTCATCACTCTCATTACCCGTTATGTCTTCAACCACCCCCTCAACAACATCCGAAGACATATTAACTTTAAATTCCTTACCACTTCTCAACACACTCACTTGATTAACATTAACATTATTAACATTATTACCTCTTGATGAGCCATGGGACGGATTTACCTTTGTGTCACTAGGAAGTTGACCTTTGCTTTTCTTCAATTCCGCCACATCGGTTGCTAGTTGGCCCATTTGGGTGGTCAATGCTTGAATGCTCTTGTCACGAACTTCATCCTTTTGAATTCGAGCTTCATCAAGTTGGTTCCTCTTTTGCATATCTTGTTGCATGGCTCTAAGCATATCCATAACTTCATTCCCACTTGATGAACCTTGACCCGAATTACCTTGACCCGTTGGTTGAAACTTCCCAAGATACCCTTGGTTACCTCCACCTCTATAATTGCCTTGATTGTATTGTTGACGAGGTGCAAAGTTACCATGAGACTCTTGAAAGTTCGGGTTCAATTGATTGGAAGCATTCCCATATCGAAAGTTGGGATGATTTCGTAACCCGGGGTGGTAAGTGTTGGAGTTCATATCATAATTTCTCCCACCCCCTTGAATAGCATTCACTTCTTCACTTGGTACTTCTTGAGCACCCACTCCACAAACCTCCGCCGTGTGGCCTATTTCTTGACAAGTGTTGCAAACATTATACAATTGATTGGTAGTTTGCGCATTACCACCTTCTACCGCATGCACTTGTGGTCTTTGAAGCACATGTCTCGCCCTTCTTGAGGATTGAGCCTTTCTTTTTGAAGTCACCGCCATTTGCTCTAAATATGCCCAATCATCTTGTTCAAAATTTGTACCAAAAGTACCATTTGTGATGGACATAAGATCTCGCGCATCCTCCGGTATCAAGCCTTCATGAAAAGCATTTAACAATTCCCATAGTTGGATACCATGGTGAGGGCAATTTCGTAACATCATGTTAAACCTCTCAAATGCCTCATGAAACATCTCTCCCGCTTGTTGTTGAAAACTCCTCAAACTTCGTCTTGCATCATTAGTCTTTTGGGATGTGTAGAACTCATCCAAAAAGATTTGTTGCATATCGGCCCATGTGAAAATCGATGCGGATGGTAAAGTGTGGAACCATCTTTTCGCTTTGTCTTCTAAGGAGAATTGAAAGAGAACCAACTTGACATCATCCGGAGTAAATCCTTGACCCCCAATAGTGTTACAAATAGAATCATAAGTCTCCAAATGAAAATAAGGTTCTTCCGTTGCTAAACCTTTGAACTTTGGAAGACTTTGCAATGCGGTTGTTCGAACTTCAAAAGTTCTCCCATCCGTATGATGAGGAATCACTATTGGTGAAGGATTGTTAGTGATAATGGGTTTAAAATGAGCTTCAATTCCTCTAACGGCTTCCCGGTGAATTCTTCGAGGGGCACCCAATGGTGCTCTTGGTTGACCCATTTGCCCTTGCATAGGCCCTTGAGGTGCAAATTGTTGAGGATGTTGATATTGATGCATGGGCGGTTGTTGTTGCATTGGCCTTTGAAATTGATTTTGCCCATATGGAGGCACTTGTTGCAATGGCGGAGGACGCGGAAATCGCGGTCCCGGTGGTCTCACGTGTTGCACACCAACCGGTAAATTACCCGAATTTTGCAATTGAAATTGTTGAATGGGTTGACTTTGTTGACCCACTCCTCCTTGACTTCCAACATACCCTCCATCATCCCCATAATAATAACCCTCATCGTTGTATCCACTATACTCTTCTTCATATACTTCATCATATCTACCTCCTTGAACTCCCGAATATTGGAAACCCGAGTGGTTTGGTGGTTGGTAAGTAGAGGTATGAACAACGGTCGACCCATGTGGAATTTGATGAGTTGAAGATGATTGACCCGTTGTTGGGAAGAAATGAGTGAATGGTGGAATTGTAGCGGATGGGCTAAGGGTGAAGGTTGATTGAATTTGGGTAGTGTTTGGTTGGGTGGTATGAGTTGGTGGAATTTCATGAGGTAAAGTTGCATTTGGTGATGGTTGTGTGGAAGTTGGCATGACTGAGGTGATTGGTTGACCCGTTGTGGGTGGTATTTGGCCTTCTTGCATGATGTTTCTTGGTATGATAGGTGAGGTGGGTGAACCAAGAACTCGGTTTTCACGGACTAGTACTCGGTTTCGCCTCAAAGTTCTTTCAATTTCCGGATCAAACAATAGCGGTGATGACTCGTGAGAGCTTCTAGTATGCATACACTTAAAGTACCTGCACACTAAACACAACCAGTGTAAACCCGAAAATAACAAACAAAACTATTAACTAACACACGTTGCGCACTACTCCCCGGCAACGGCGCCAAAATTTGACGTGCTTGTCGTGGTACACGTAAAATTTCCCAATTACAACTAAAGATAGTGGCAAGAAGGTATCGAACACAGGGAGTTTGTGGAATGTGTGTAAAATAATAACTTTGTAAATTAACTAATATTTAACTAGTAACAAAATTAAAGATCAAAGATTGTTGATTGTTTTGGATTTAGACTTAGTAAAAATAAACTAAATTACTGAATTAAAATGGGTTTGTTCTCAAGATTATGAAAGCAATGACCATCTCTGGATCCATTTTCCTTAAACCCTTATGCAAAAGTTCCACTAGAAAGAGTTACATAGACATAACTCATGTTTAAACAATTGTTGTGATAAAAGGGAACAAAGTACTCGGATTATATCAATGCGAGGTTGTTTCCCGATGACCGATTAATCAATTATCCAACCCAAATCCTACCCGCAATATCTCGGTTGTTAGCAACACCAAGAACGTACGATTGAGACTAGAAATTAAGAAATTGATTAACTACTACAAACAATTGTTCAAACACCACAACAATCAAGCAAACATGTACTAGATTATTGTTCTAGAAATGAAAGAAACAAACATAGAAAAGTTTAAGAAAAACTTCACCAAAGATGATCATCAATTGTTTAGCCTAGCATGGCTTGGTGAATCATTCTCACAATCCAAGAAGTGTTCATAAGCATCAAAGACATAAAACTAATTGTTATCCAATGTTTCCCAATGATTTCTCTCAGCCAAAATCGCCCCTCAGATGATTAAAAACGTCTAGAATGGAATAGATGATGAAAAGACTCCATAAATTTGTCTTTAAAGAAGGGAGTTACAAAAAGTTGCAGCGACCACCGTACCCCTACGGCTGGGCCGTAAGGGTACGGCCAGGAGTTCAAAGCATACGGCCATTTAGGCCTGGTCTACGGCTGACTTTTGTGTCCCTGGGCCACCGTAGGGGAACGGTCTGACCGTAGGCCTACGGTGGACCTGGTGAAAATCTTGAACTTTTTCTTCTTTCTTTCTTTCTCGACTCGATCCGTTCCAACCCGTTCCAAAGCTCGTATTTCTTCTTTTTAAGCTCCTTTAAGTACCTACAACCAAAGCAACCGTAGTTATCCAATTCCGACCACTAACATGATAAAATGTGGGAAAAATAAGCGTTTTAACCATCTAAAAGGGTGTTCCTTGAACCACCCGTCACATCCCCACACTTACCCATTGCTTGTCCCAAGCAATCCACCAAAACTCTATTTCTAAAAAAAAATCATTTTAAAGTCAAGCATCACACATAGTCCTTGTATTAACCTATCCTCAACACCCAAATCGACACACCCCTCACAATATCTCTCCTCTCAGCTACAAGTAAGCTCTAGCATAGATGAGCTAGACACACGAAAAGGCAAACGAATGAGTGCGCAACCATAAGCTTGTACTTGAATCAACCCTCCTCTTACATGCTAAACATAAGTGCAAATCAAAGGGGCTTGTCGGGTTGTAATGTGGTTAAGTGTAGAGGTAGGGAATGGGGTTTATTTTTAGTAGCGCATAACTTAACCCGGTCTTTTATTCCACAACGACACACACATAACTAACACACGCAAACACAAGTACGAACAAACTTATAATAGATATCACTTTTTTTCTTTTTCTTTTTTTTTTTTTTTTTTTAATCATTTTTCTCAATTTTTTTCAATACATCAAGCAATACTAATACATACACATACGAACACACTCAACTAAAACTTCAACTTGTAATACTGAAATAACACACTAACACTCTGTTTAAACACACAAGACCGGGTCAAGTTGGGTATTTATTTAGGGAACTAGCTCAAGGGTTAACAATCGATAGGCTTTTAGGCTCAAAGATAGGCAACTACATGTCCAAACCCCCGCCCCTCTCTCTACCAAGCTCATATATATAATGCATGAGGTCCAACCCCCCAATTCCCACACTCTCACTCAAACTAACAAGGCTACCTAGCTTCCTAGTGCCCTTATCATCTCTACACTTATGTTCACTCAAAAATTCAAGTCGCATTCAAGCACAAGTTCTAGTGCACCCCCCACCCGTTGCCACTCTCTCAAGAAAGAAAGGTATTATTTATCTACAAGTGTGGCTTAAACTCTCACCAAGAATAAAAGGGGTGTTAAGGGTTGCCGGTGTGTCTATTGAGGTTGATTCAAGGTGTTCCAATTTCCCAAACATTTACGCTTGACTAAAAAAATGTAAAAACCTCAAAAAAATTTTAAAAATTTTCCCCCATCCCCACACTTGGGATACATTGTCCCCAATGTACGGTTTTAGGAGAAAACGATCGCTTCCACTTTGTCAACATGATATCAAAGCTTCACGACTCAACCACAAACTTCTTTTTGGTATTTTTTCATTTTTTCATCATTTTTTTTTTTTTTAAACTAAGAGAGAAACAAAATGATGCAGACAATAAGGTCTATGATGTCAACTGGGGAGAACTTGATAATGGCAGAAAGAACTTTGCCTTAATGGCTTTTGAAGGATACCCTTCAAATTCTGCTCTCAGACAGGTATCACAACAATTTCTGTTAAAGCTTTGCACTAAATCTTGCAAAGAATCTTTTGCTTTAATTAGAGAAACAAATGTGCATTTACAAGGCAAATCCAATAATATGGAGAGAAAATTCACACAAATGAAGTGTGATTTAGAAAGAAAAATTGTTTTGAAAAACAAAGAAATTTCTAAACTGAATGATAAATCCATTGAAACAGAAGCGCAAATTAAAACAATGATAGACAGCCTAGGAAATGTCAGACAAGAGCTTGCTGACACCAAGGTTGATTGTGAAAAATGGGTTGAGTCTTGTAAAGGGTATCAAATGTTGCTTAACAAACAAACTGCAGCCAATGTTAAGTTTGGCATTGGATATACCCACACTGAATCACCAACAGATTTCACCCACAAAACTGATAATGATGGGAAGAAATTGATTCAAACTTCTGATATGGAGGAATGCAAATCCTACCATCAGAACTTTCTCAAAAAGGAAAGTACTGCAGAAGTTAAAACTACTGACAATAAGCCATCAGCAATTTCAACTACATCAGGAGTTGAGACCCTGAAAACTGCTGATGACCTATTTCAAAAATCTGATTTTGTCAGTAAATTGCCTTCCAGCTCTCTTGATTCATCTAAAAGGAAAGAGAAGGCAAAAGCATGTGAAATATGTGGTCTGTTTAACCACATAACTGAACTTTGCAGATATAGAAAGGTAAATCAGTTAAACAAACAAAGACAACAACTGATTATGGGAAAACAGATAAAACAAGATTTTGAAAATACCTTTTTTTGCCAACAAACAACAATCAAACAAAACCCTTTCTAAGAAGAAGCCTTTATATCAACAAAGGTCATCTTCTCAAAGTTCAACTTCAGAAGTTTTACCTAACTCATCAGCAGTTTCACAAACTGCTGAAGTTAAAGATTTGATAAACCTGGTTAAACTTCTGATTACCAAAGTTGATGGTGGAAACCAAAAAGAACCCACCATTGTTCTTAATGACAAATCCATTGCCAAAAAGACATGTATTTCTAAAATTGGTCCACAACAAGCTGCACCTGTTCTCAAGAGCAAACCCAAAGCCAAATTGGCTTGGGTTGCCAAAACTAACTAATTTGCTATCTTGTGCAGAGGGTCTCCAGAGGTTTGAATAGCATATGGTATGTGGATAGTGGAGGCTCAATGCACATGACTGGATGCAGATACCTGATAAACAATTTTATCAGCCAAAGAGAAGGATCTGTGTCCTTTGGGAACAATACCAAGGGATATGTGCTAGGATATGGCAATGTATCCTCAGGCAAAATGCAGTTTGACAAGGTCAATCTGGTTGAAAACCTTGAGTACAACTTGCTGAGTGTCTCACAAATGTGTGACAAATGATATTCTTCCTTTTTCACAAAGACAGCATGCAAGATCATATGACCAGAAGGCCAGAAGTTGATAGAGAAGATTATTGAAGATCATACTTTGCTGATTGCCAAAAGGTGTGGCAATGTCTATGCAGTGGACATTGAAAAAGACAAAGTATTGAACAAGACTGCCTGTTTCTTCTCAAAGGCATCAACTTCAGAAAATGATCTCTGGCACAGGAGACTTGGCCATGTGAACTTTAAAACCATCAATAAAGTCACAAAAATGGGCCTGGTCAGAGGTCTACCTTTGAAGGAATATCAGTGCAAAGAACACTGTGTTTCCTGTCTTAAAGGTAAACAGCATAAGTCCTCCTATAAGTCTATTGAAGAATAAAAAACAACTGCATGTCTTCAACTACTCCATATGGACTTATTTGGACCAGTCAAGATTATGAGCCTTGGTAAGAAGAAGTACTGCTTGGTCATCATTGATGACTACTCAAGATTCACATGGGTCTTCTTCTTATATTCCAAGGATGAGGCAGCTGAAATCATCAAGTTCTTCATTCTACAAGTAGAGAAGCAATATTCTCTATCTGTCAAAGTCATCAGGAGTGACAATGGGACAGAGTTCAGGAACAAAAGTCTGGATGAATTCTGTCTGTCTAAAGGGATTGTTAGACAGTTCAGCATTCCCAGAACTCCTGAACAAAATGGTGTGGTAGAAAGGAAGAACAGAACATTAATTGAAGCAGCCAGAACAATGTTAGCTGATTCAGGCCTACCTTTGTATTTTTGGGCTGAAGCAGTCAACACTGCATGTTATGTTCAGAATAGAGTTCTTATCAACAAGAGACGTACCAAGACTGCCTATGAAATTCTTCATGGCATAAAGCCCCTTATCTCCTTCTTCAGGGCTTTTGGATGTCAATGTTTTATCCTCAACATCAAAGACTCTATCTCTAAGTTTGCTGCAAAAGTTGATACAGGTTATTTTCTTGGTTATTCTCCTTTGAATCAAAACACACTCTTATTCCAGCAAATCCTGCTGAATTATTTGATCTTGACAACTTTCATTTCGGACCTGAAAAGACTGTTGAATCATCCAAACCTCCTCAAAATGGTTTTCAAGGATTTGAAGATGATAGTCCTGCACCATGGACTCCAAACACAGTCAGAAGATCAACTATTAAACCTTCAGAAGTTTCAATAGCTTCAACTTCAGGAACTACTGATGAACATTTTGAAACTACTGATTCAGCTGAACCTAAAACTCCTGAAGTTCAAATAACACCTGAACCAGATATTATCAATCTCAGTGGTTTATTTGAAGAACCTGTAGAGCCATCATCCAGTACAGGTCTACAACAACTGATTGAACACAAAGATCATCCATTGGATCAAATCATGGGTGATATTGCATCAGGGGTACTCATAAGAAACCAGCTTTCCAACTTTTGCTTCTTCTCAGCATTCATTTCTCAGTTGGAACCAAAGAAGTATCAAGAAGCCCTCAAGGACAACAATTGGGTGCAAGCAATGCAAGAAGAGTTGCTTCAATTCAAGAAACAACAGGTTTGGGAAATCTGTCCCTTACCTGAAAACAAGCAACCAATTGGAACAAGATGGGTCTTCAGAAACAAATCAGATGAAGCTGGTATGATCATCAAGAACAAAGCAAGATTGGTGGTACAAGGTTATTCCTAAGAGGAAGGAATTGATTATGATGAAACCTTTGCACCAGTTGCAAGACTTGAAGCTATCAGGTTATTTTTAGCTTATGCAATTTCCAACAACATTAAAGTTTATCAAATGGATGTCAAGAGTGCATTTTTGTATGGAAAAATAAAAGAGGAAGTGTATGTCTGTCAACCTCCAGGGTTTGAGGATCCTTCTCATCCTGACTGGGTTTACAGACTTGACAAAGCTCTTTATGGGCTAAAACAGGCTCTAAGAGCCTGGTATGAAACACTTTCAAACTTTTTACTTAAGAATCACTTCTCAAGGGGATCCATTGATAAAACTCTTTTCATAAAACATATTGGAAATCATGTCTTACTTGTTCAAATTTATGTTGATGATATCATATTTGGTTCAACAAATTCAAAACTGTGTGAAGAATTTAAGAAACTCATGCAATCAAAATTTGAAATGAGTACAATGGGAGAATTGCAGTACTTTTTGGGACTGCAAATCAAGAAACAGTCAAATGGAACATTTATACATCAATCAAAATATGTTAAAGAATTATTAAACAAATTTTCTTTACAAGACTGTAAAACATGTTCCACTCCCATGACACCAATCACACAAGTTGAACCAGATGATCAAGGGAAACATATTGATCAAACCATGTATAGATGTATGATAGGTTCTCTTTTGTACTTAACTGCTTCTAGACCAGATATCATGTTTTCAACTTGTGTCTGTGCTAGATACCAATCTGCACCAAGAGAATCACACCTAATTGCAGTCAAAAGAATCTTTAGATATCTGAAAGGAACTCCTACTTTAGGAATTTGGTATCCTGCTTCAAGCAATACCAAGTTAACTGCTTTTTCAGATAGTGACTATGCAGGCTGCAAGATGTCAAGAAAATCAACATCTGGTGGTTGTCAATTCTTAGGAAACTGTCTGGTGTCCTGGCAATCAAAGAAACAAACATCTGTGGCAACTTCAACAGCTGAAGCTGAATACATTGCTGCTGCAAGCTGTACTTCACAGATACAATGGCTCCAATATCAACTGCTTGATTATGGAATCAAAGAGACCAAGACCCCACTTTTAGTAGACAGCAAATCTGCCATTAGCATCATTCAAAATCCTGTTCAGTTTTCAAAGACTAAACACATTGAAATCAGGTATCATTTTATAAGAGATTGCTATGAGAAAGGCAAGATTGAGGTGAAGCATGTCACAACAGCTAATCAAATAGCTGACATTTTCACCAAACCCCTTGATTCAACAACTTTTCAGAGGTTAGTATCCATGCTTGGAATGTTAAACTTAGAAGAAAGTCTGTAAGTGTTTCACTTTTTAGTTCTGCACATATTTTATTTTCACTTACATACTTATCTGTCACAAACCTCTAAAGATCAAAAATTTGAGAAAGAGAAAGTACTGATGAACAATTTTTGAAAACTACTGATAAACATCAAAAATGGGATATTTTCAAAATGGATATAACTACTGATGAAAATCGGAAATTAGTAAAGTGTTTTAAAAGTCATTTACATCAGCAGTTGAACTGCTGAAGAGATGACTAAAACCACTGATGAAGAAACCTTCTTCATCAGCAGTTTGACTAAAAAGGGTAAAACAGACTTTTCACTCATCAGAAGTTTGACCTAGTCGGTTAAAAACTTCTGATAAATACCTTTTCAAACACTTATCCATTCAAAAAGCAAAATTCCCTCTCTCTCTCTCTCAAATCAAAAGCAAAACCCCTTCTCTAACCTAAAAATACTGTTCGATCAAAAACAACCATGGCTCTCGTGTTAAAACAGGGACACAATCAAAGAGGCTACTTTGTTAAAGATGAAGCCTGGTCCCAGTATGATGAGATGATTGATCTCATCATGAAATCCCAATATTATGAAGCTTTCACCATCGATCCACCCATTCATGAAGAAACTCTTAATGAGTTCTGGGCTAACTCAGAGACGGTGAAGGTGAATAATGAAGTGATCTCCCTCAAATCTTCCATAAAAGGGAAACTGATGGCCATCTCACTGGAAACACTAAGCATCAGGCTTGGTTTGAAGGATTCTGAGGCACCTGAACATATTCCAAACTCAGACATCCATCTAACCATGACAGAGTGTGGTTATCAAGGTACTTTGGCACAAGCAACAGTTTATAAGAAATATTTTGACCCACAATATAAACTGTTATTTCATTATATTATTATGTGTCTAAGTCCAAAAACTGGGTCAATAGATCAGATGCCTTCTACTTTTCAACCTATTTTTCATTCAATCATAAATGAAACACCTTTTAAGGCATCAAAACTGTTTTTCAATGAATTGGTTTTACACCATGAAAATGATAAAAAGATGTTTTTGTTGTATCCAAGTTTTGTTATGCAATGCATAATAAAGGAACTTGGAGAGGGAGTACTTGAGGGTGAAGCAACTACTTTAAACCCATTAACCTCTCAAGTATTCTCTAGGCACAACAAACCAGCACTTGTGCTAGAAGATGACCAAGGGGAAGAACAACCCATCCCCAAGGAACCCACATCTTCCAAACCCAAAAAGAAAACCAAAAAGCCTAAACAACAAAAACAAAAACAAACCAAATCACTAAAAAAGACAGTTCAGGAAGTGGAGAAACCTGAAACTGCTGATGTGCAATCTGCACTTGATAAGGAAGTGGCTGAAACATCCTCTCAGCACACTCCTTCTCCACCCACCAAAAGAAAACCTGTCACAGTTATTTTTCAAAGAAAAAGATTTAAGAAACCAATAACTGTTGACCCAACCTTTGAAACTGCTGAAACTAACCCTGAACCCATCCAAACTCCTGAACACCAACCCCTCACAACTACTGAACCTGAACCTTCCCACACAACAATAGAAATAGCCCAACTTCTCTCAGGACTAAAAGGAACCCATTCAACACATGTCACTCCCCCAACAACACATCAAATTGGGGAGATGCCTTCAGAAGTTGACATGAATGTGGATCCTATTAGCCCAACCCAGAGAGATGAGGATGAACAAGAGTTTATAAGCCCAAACTTACAAACTCTTGATACTTTTGAGGCTGCTACTACTCACTTATCACCCAGTGGTGAACCTGAGGACAGTAGTAACATAGCTAAGACCTCAAATTTGGCAACTACTGATGAAGGCCTAAGGCCAGAAGTAGGAAAACCTCAGTACCAAGACAAAGAGGTTCATGAGACTACTAGTTTGGGTCTAGCTCATGATATAACTGATCCTGCCCTCTCTGAGGACAATATCAGGGATTCAGATGATTCCATTAGTTTGGATGATGAATCAAACATTCCACCTACTGAATTGACGGTTGATATTGAAGGTCCTGCATCTAAGGTATCCAAGCTCAAGAAGCTGGTCACCAAAGATCAGGTTAAAGACCACTTAACCCAAAAATCCCCAAAAGTGGCATCTTCAGAGCAATCTGAGGATCACCCAAAAAGCACCCCTTCACCAAAACAACCTACCCAATTCCCTGGGCTCACAAGCATAGACTTGAACCAACTATGCAGCCCAGATGGTCCCCTGTACCAGGCAATCAAACAGATAATCACTTATCAACTCAAACCCTTCACAACTGCTTGGGAGTTAAAAGCTAACAATCATTTTGGGTTGATCAACTCAAGACTTGCTGAGTTGAACAAAAAGATGGACCAAACACAAGATCAACTAGCAAGGTTGTCTGCTGCAACTTCTCACTCCATGAGGCTTTCAGAAGTGGATGAAGCCAAAAAGGGGGAGAAGACTAAGGAACCAACTACTGAAGTTGCTACACAAAGACAAACTCCTGATCCTGAAGCTGAAAGACCATCACAAAGACCAGGAAAAGAAGTAGCACAAGAGTTCAGATTATCTAAGGCATCAGAGGAAACTGCTGATCCCATTACTCAAACTACTGAAGACAATCCTTCAGTAGTTGTGACTCAAGTTACCTCATCAGCAGTTTTACCTCCAAAACCAACATCAGAAGTTTCTAAGGCACATGAAAAAGAACCTGCTTCCATTCCTTTGCCTACAACAACTTCCACAACTGTTTTAAACCCTACTCCCATCAGCATGTCTAAAGATTTATTGGAGAAGAGTTTAAAAGATGCTGCAAAGAAGGCAAAAGAAGACAGAGTATGGAACAGCCTAGAGACCAGAGATGATTTGAATTTTCAAGAAAAGTTAATCAAGTATCAAGAAAAACTTGATGAGCTTGAGGCTGAAGAAAGAGCACTTGAAGCTGTTGCAGAAGAAGACAAAAGGGCACAGCTAATAACATTCATCACAAAGAACTCCAAATCTAAACAAGTGGCTCTCAAAAGACTCTCAACACAAGAACTAACCAGAAGAGCTCAGATGCTATCAGACAGATTAGCAACAGAGAATGAGAGGAAAGCCAAAAGAGCTGAAATAATAGAAGAGTTAGTGGCAAATGGCTATGGTTCAAAGGCCTCAGTCTCCAAATGGAAAGAACAAACACTTTATGAGGCTTACAAGAAATTCAAGGCCAAGAAAGCTGCAGAGCCAGAAAGATTTGAAACTCCAGAAGTCCAAACAACTTCTATTGTAAGGAGATCATCTGGTGCATTAAAGAAGCCTGCCACCAAGAGAAAAGCAGAGGGTGAACCCATTGTCAAGACTGATTTCAAAATGATACTCTTGGAAGGAGATCAGTTAGTACATGGTGATTTTGATGTTGAAGAGAAACCCCTCTTAACACAATTCAGAGACAAGGCTACTTATGCTTATCAGTTACAACAATCCATTCAAGAGAAGACACATACAAGGGTTGTAACAGAGCATCACCTGCCCAACATGCCTATTCAAGGTAGTGCTGAACTTCAAGGTAGTCAAGAATCTCACCTGAGAGTCACTGAAATAGAAGACATTCCTCAATCATCCTAAGGTCAACCTAAGGATACAGGCTTGGTTTCCTATGCCTCTGACTTTGACAGGTCAAAGGTAAATATCATTAAATGGTCCTTTACTGAATCCAACTTAGTACTTGTGACCAGGAAAGATCGTTCAAGTAAGGTCTACAAAAACTCAAAGGAGTTGAGTGTTTTATCTTCCAAAGACCTTCTTACAATTCAACATCTTACACCTGAACTTGGACCTCTTACAGAGCAACAAAGATGTACTCTTACTACCCGGATGACAGCAGAGATCTGGAGGATACTAGAAGAGAGAAAAGGACAACAATAAAAGATTGGATAAGGTTTTGGCTTCATCAATCCAGGGGGAGATTGTTGGGACAAAGAGGATTGAAGAAACCACCTTTTGATAACCTTAGTCCAAATCATATCTGCTTAAGTATGGAACTGCTGAAGAACAAATGAAGAAGTGCTGAAGAACAAACACCAAAGTACTGAAGAGTAAACTCATCAGAAGTTCTGAAGTCTAACCAGACATTTCACTGAAGAACTACTGAAGACAAACTGCTCATCAGCAGTTTGTCACTCATCAGCACTTTGCATCAGAAGCTTCTAACCGACTGAAGATCAGCAGTTTCCTTATTATAATGTTTTGTTAAAGTCTAGATTTCAAGTTTCAATGTACAGACTGTTATAAGCTTATCTTAGTATAATATCTTTGTTAAATATCTTAGATTACTTCAGACAACAGTTTAGTACATTAGTCTATAAATAGATGAGTTTGTTCATCTATTTCATATATGTGATTTTGTGTAATATCTTTGATCTAAATTGAAATCCTTCGGGCTTTAAACTTATAATTCCATTTCACATCTGAGAAACATAAATTGCTTTACTGCTTTACACTTAACTGTATTTATTGTTTCTCATTTATTGTTCAGTCAAGGGGGAGTAATAACTCCTCTTCAAAGTGATCTTTTAGACCTTTGAACACTTGTCATTCCGCTGCTTAATAACTCATACATAAATCTGATAACACATAAGTGTTCATAAACTAAGCCACTGATCCAACAATTGGTATCAGAGCATCTGGTTAATCTGATCAAAATCAATCTAACAAATTGAGATTCAGACACAGGCTCATTATTGATATTCAATAAAGGATAAAAGGCTCACTTTTTAATCCATCACTTTAAAGAAGTATTGACAAATCCAAACTTCTTAAAAATGGACCCCTACAATACTGGATCTGCCAACAAACCTCCTATGTTAGTCAGAAATGAATATAACATATGGTCTAAAAGGTTGGCACATACTATTTTCCAAACAAATACTGGATGTTGGAGGTCTGTAGTCTTTGGACCTCACAAACCAGTAGTAAGTGATCCAGAGGGAAAGACTGAAAGACCAAAAGATCCAAAAGAATACACGGAGGAAGATTTCCAAAAGTTTGAGCTTGATGCAAAAGCTTTCTCCATGTTGGCTATGGCTCTCCCAAACGAAATATATGCTGGCCTTTTACATTGTGAAAGTGCCAAAGAGCTGTGGGATTGCCTAAAAGAGCAGTTTGCAGGAACTGCTGAGGTGATAGCCAACATTAGAGAAATATTGGCTCAACAATATGAAACTTTTACTCACATAGAGGGTGAATCTTTAACACAACAATTTGAAAGATTTTCTTCACTCATCTCTGAGTTAAAAATTAACAATCAGACCTATTCAAATGAGTCTATGTTACATAGATTTTTAAGGTCTCTACCTTCAAAATGGGAAACTTACTCTATAGTCCTCAGAACAAGTTCAGATTTTACTACCTTGAACCTAACTTACATGGTAAATTACTAACTTTTGAGAGAGAAATCAATCAAAAGAAAAAGTTACAGGAATCTGGTAAAACTGCTGATGACTATACTCCGGGTAGCACAGCCTTATTAGGACATCACTCACCATCCTGTTCTAATAATTTTGGTTCTTTTGACCACATTGACATAACAGCTGGGATCTCATCAGATGGATCCTTCCCAGCTTATGACAATGAAGAACTGAGTCAAACTGCTGACAACATGTGTTTCATCATGGATGATTTAAAATATTTCAGCAGTGATGACTTAGAAGAAATGGAAATATTGCACCAACTGGCCTTGTTAAGCTTAAAAACTAACAAATTTTATAAAAGGTCAGGAAGGAAATTTCCAGGACTAAACAACTCAACAAAAGTTGGTTTTGACAAATCTAAACTTAGATGTCATAAGTGTCAAAAGTTGGGACACTTTGCTAGAGAGTGTAGAAGCTCTAGCTACAACCAACCAATGTCTAGAAATCAATTTAATCCCTCATATAATAGGAATAATGGAACTCAAGGGAGTGCTCATTTTGTACAGGCACAAGCTCCACATGTTCAATATGTGCCACAAGTACAATATGTTCAGATGTCTGCTCAGCAACAACAGCAGCTGATGCCTCCTTTTCCAACTGCTCAACAACCTGCACAAACTCAACAACCCCCTCAGAAACAAAGCTTATTTACCTCAGGGTATGTTGACTGGAGCAGTCTTCCTTATGACACATCAGAATGCAGTCAGGATGCAGACAATAAGGTCTATGATGTCAACTGGGGAGAACTTGATAATGGCAGAAAGAACTTTGCCTTATACCTGGAACAAGCCAAACAGCTCATGCGCCGATTCGACTCATGCACGGTCGAACATATCCGGCGTAGCGAAAACAAACCCGCCGATGCGCTGAGCAAAATGGCATCAACGGTCTTCGAGCACATGGCCAAAGAAGTCCGAATCGAGGTCCTAGACAAGCCATCTGTCCCGCCGCGGCAAGTCAATGTCATCCAAACAGGCAACGCGTCCTGGATGACCCCAATCAAGGCCTATTTATCTTCCGGCACCCTGCCTGACGACAAGTCAGAGGCCCGGAAGATCAAAAACAAGGCCCTTCAATACCAACTCATAGACGGTACTTTGTAGCGCCGCTCCTACCTAGGGCCACTGCTACGCTGCGTAGACTCCGCGGATGCTTCCTTCCTCCTAAGAGACATACACGAAAGGACATGCGGGTTGCACGCAGGCCCAAGAATGGTGGTAGCGAATTTAATGAATGCAGGGTATTATTGGCCGGGCATGCACGTGGACGCGGTCAACGAGCTGCGTAAATGCGACAGTTGCCAGCGCCACGCTCCGAACACCTTGCGCCCCAAGAACAACCTGGTGCCGGTCACAGCGGCTTGGCCGTTTCAAAAGTGGGCTATCGATCTAGTAGGTCCATTCCCAACAGCTCCAGGAAATGTGAAATTCCTAATCGTCGCCATCGATTACTTCACTAAGTGGGTCGAGGCGAAGCCTCTAGCCAAGATCGACGGCGCATACGTCAAGAAATTCATCTGGGAGTTCATCGTTTGCCGATTCGGCTTGCCGTTGCAGCTGGTAAGCGACAATGGCACACAATTTGAGAACCAATCCTTACAAGAATGGTTGGCTCAAATGGGTGTCCAACAAATTTTCACATCTGTCGCGCACCCGCAAGGCAACGGTCAAGTGGAAAGAGCCAATCGCACAATAGTGGAAGGTATCAAGGCACGGCTCGGAACCAAAAGAACCGGGTGGGTGGATGAAGTTCCCCATGTTCTATGGGCCTACCGCACCCTCACAAAAACCAGCAATGGCGAAACGCCATTTAGCCTAACATATGGTACCGAGGCAGTCATTCCCGCCGAAATTGGCTGCCCTTCCGCAAGGGTACTCATGGCTAACACAAGAGACAACGACAAAGAACTCCGCTTGAACCTTGATCTACTAGACGAACGCCGCGAACTTGCCGCAATCAAAGAGGCAAAGTATAAAACGCAGCTAGAACGCTACTACAACAAGCGCGTCAAAGCATCCGCATTCAAGATCGGCGACTACGTTTTCCGGAACAACGAGGCTTCCAACGCCGAAAAGCCCGGAAAACTAGCTCCTACCTGGGAAGGTCCATACATAATACAAGAAGTACTTGGCAAGGGCGCATACGCGCTAGAAAGACTCGATGGAACACCTATCCCGCGATCTTGGAACGGCGCGCAGCTACGCCGCTGCTATTTGTAAAATATTTGTACAACGGCTACACATGCCGCGCTTATCAATGAAAATGGTTTCCTATATTTGTTCTTCTACTTGTTTTTTCCGCTCCAGGGTCTTCAAGACTTAAGTAAAACTACTGTCGGACTAAGACTGCGCACTGTTGACACGATAAAAGTCTTCAAGACGCGCCTCGCGCACGTCGGACTTATAAAAATCGCGCAACAACGCCGCACACTATGGTCTTCAAGACAAGTTTACTTGCCGGACTCAACTACGCGCGACACTCGTATAGTTGAAAACCTTGTCTTCTAAACTTGTCAAATGCAAGTTGGACAAAGGGCAAACACTGTACGAGCGCGCAGTCAAGGGTCTTCTAGGCAAGGCACTCACGCGCTTAACTCGGACCTTATGGCACAAGTCGCGCCCCGCTATAGTCTTCAAGGCAAATACTTACACGCCGGACTATCTAGCGCGGCGCGCGCCCTAACTTCTACTTATAAATCGGGTGACGACTTGGTTAACTAAGCTAAGGAGTTAGAGCGAGAAACACATGATACAAAGAAACCAAGAAATTTTCATTAATAAAAAAAGGGACTTAAAAACCCTTGATATTTACAAATATTACAAGGCAAAACAAAAACAAAAAGTAGCGCCTAAACAGTCTATACATTAGAGGTGCCTTCGCCAGCAGCCTTCTGGCGCTCTTCCTCTAGGCGCTTCCGTTCAGCCTCCCGAGCCAGCTCATCAGATTTGTCCATGAAATACTTGAGGGCGGCAAGAGGATCGACATTCTTGTTGCAATCAGCAATCACTTGAAGGATGGGGAAGTCAACTTTTTCAAACTTGACAAGTTCCGCCTCATATTCTTCCTTCAGTGGCTTTCCATAGTGTTCCGCATCCTCAATCCGCCCACCATTCTGAGCGGCCAAAAACCCATCTTCATAACCTTCACTATACCCATAAGCATGGGCGGTGGCGGCTATGGCGGCGACCTGGTCGCCCAATTTAGGTTCTTGCCAGAACCTCTTGAAGACCTACAAAAGCACTAACAGTTAGTGATCTAAAGAACTTACAAAAGAAACGCAAAAAACAAGAGGATTATGGAGAACTTACCCCAGTGATCCCATCAGTCATCAGCCACTTGATGGAATCCTGCATCTGGGTCTGGGCGACCATCGCTTCCTCCAGCAGGCGCTGGGCTGTCTCACATTCCTTCACAGCCGCAGCACGAGCTTCCTCAGCAGAGCCAAGGTCTTGCTCCAGATCCTACTTGGAATTGAGGATCTGGATCCTCTCTTGCTCCAGGAAGGAGACGCGCTCAGTAGCCTTAATTAAATCGGCGTCCTTGGACTCAAGCTCTAAGCGCTTCTCAACAACCTGAGCAGTCCGCTCCGAGAGGGCCTTGCTCTTCTCCTCTAGTTGCCGGGTCAACACCCGGCCCTCCTCCTGCGACTCGGCCAGAGTCTGCTTCAACCTCATAGTCTCAGCATTAGTCTTCTTGCAAGACTTTGTCCACCTGCGCTTATCCGCCGCCGCGTCCCCTTCAAGTTTGGTGACTTTAGCTTCAGCCTCATTGGCGCGACGGCGGTACTTGGCCACTTCAGCTTTGAAGGCAGCCTCTTTTTCAGCGAGGCCCGCCTTCTCAGCCTCCAAACGCTAGATATCCCGCCACACCGCCGCATCCCGGCGGCGTAGCGAGTCTATCATAGACACCTGAGTCGCCTGATTTACACACAAAGCAGAAATAAGGTCAGCACGACTTAGCATGTCTTGGTGAGTGCGCTCATAGGGAGGCACCACCTCGCTTACAAACTCCTCGGCGGCCAAGGAGTTAGAAAACAAAGTGTTCTCCCTGACCGCCCAGTGAGGGCGCCATATGGCGTCACCACCAGACCACTTGGAGCCATCATATGTCCTGGAAGGCTCCCCTCCATCAAGGCCGAAGGACCCGCGCCGTGCTTGACGCGAGCCTTCCCCATCGCCACCAACGCCAGCCTGCAACAAGGCCCGTTCAAAGCCATCCATGTCCGCCGACCCCTCAGCGCTGACGTTGGTGCGCTCCAGAGCTTCTTGCTCCTTCAACCGGCATGCCTTCTCCTCCAGGAATTGCTGTTCCTGGAGACGAAGGCGTTCCGCCTCAGCACGTTGAGCCGCCTCAGCCTTTTGCTTAGCTTCATTGGCGGCAGCTATCTTCTCGGCCTCCGCCCTTTGAAGGGCTTCATCGGCCTCAGCCTTCTTCTTCTTTTCAGCCTCCGCCCTCCGAAGGGCTTCATCAGCTTCAGCCTTCTGGCGGGCTTCCTCTCGCTGCGCATCCTCCTGCTCTTGCCAGAGCCTATCTTCCTCCATCCTGGCCGCCTCCGCAGATGGAGACGTAGGAGGAGGAGTTGGAACAATCTTGGGCGCAACTGAAACAAGGAAGGAAAACATATTGAAAAGGATAACCAAAATAAAAGGCTAAGTAAAAATTGAAGACAGCAAGACTTACCAGGGGCCTTCTTCTTGATCAGCTTCTGGAAAAGAGGCTGACGCGTGGGCGCAACACCAATACCCACGCTAAAGACAGGCGCTGCAACCCCTTCACCACTTGAAGAAGTGGCCTTCTCCAGAACAACCTCCCGAACCGGCGACAAGGGAGGAGCAACAGATTCTGGAATCTGGGTGTCACCTTCACCCCCTTCCCCGCCGGTTGAAGCAGCAGGCACCTCCTTGGTGGCAGCAACGCTGCTGGAGGAAGCATCGGTTGTGCGCCTCCTCTTCCTCTTCTCCAACTTGGAGGCCTCTTCCTCCTCCTCGTCTTCAGAAGCGGGCCCGTCCTTCCGGCGACGGCGCCCCTTCACGGCCTCTCCTACTGAAACGGAAGAATCCGAGTCAGAATCTGTTAAGGGTCTCACAGCATACTTATGCTTCCGCGGAGCGTGTTTCCAACGGCCACGCCCCGCAGGCGCCTTCTGAGGCTCAACAATCTCTACTGAAGAGTCAGAGGCATCATCGCCAAAAAGACTAGAGAACAAAAGTTCACAGGACTCACCAGTGGTATAATAGGGCTTCGGCGCAACGGACATATCCGGATAATAAAACCGGTCCGCAAGCGCCTCCAGACATGACACTTGCCCCTCCGCCACAGGCCTCCACTTGATGCCCTTCTCTTGACGAGCGGCATAGAATTGGAACTTGCTCACACCTGTGCAAGAAAACAATTAGAATAAAATTACACATACAAACTAAATACAAAGG
Source organism: Ambrosia artemisiifolia (assembly GCA_032199755.1). Lineage (NCBI taxonomy): Eukaryota > Viridiplantae > Streptophyta > Magnoliopsida > Asterales > Asteraceae > Ambrosia > Ambrosia artemisiifolia. The sequence goes on from CM063520.1 coordinate 53,614,969, forward strand.
GAAAAAAATGCTTACCCTCCGGAGCAATGTAACGCTCCTTGCCGGCGCGAATGCCCAGGCGGCTCATCCCCAGAAGTAAAAAGATACCTTCTGTCAACTCTTTGAATTCCAACTTAGTGGCGTTGGCGGTAAGAGTTGTGAACCAAGCCTGCTTCTTGTAATCTTTGGGCACTGGCATATCCGCCACCCGCTGCCCATCCGCTATAACCTTCCAAGGCAAGCTGATGGGGATAACTCCCCTCTTGACAAAGAAAATTTTTTCCTTTGCCCAATGCAAGGACTTGGGAATATGGGTGGCCATGGGCGGCACCCTCGGGCGCGGCTTAAACGAGAACCACATCTCGTCGCGCGCCAAGAAGTAAAACACGTTGAACCTTTCAACGGTAGGTTCAACGTCTAAGGCGCCACACGACGCCTCAAAGTGGACTAACCTCAAAAACCCGAAGGCGGTTAGTTGAGTGGGGCCAACGCCATATGCTACCAGAGTGTCAATCTGGAAGCTGGTGCAAGGCAGACGAAACCGACACTTGGTAAAGTGGGCTTCATACAGAGCAAGCTGCCCTGGGCCAGCAGCAAGAACAGTCTCCGTCGGAGACGGCAAAGTGGGCTCCCACTCCGGCAGGATACCATAGACCCTGCAAAATTGGTCGAAGGCATCCTGACCCCAAACACAAAAAGTGTTGGTCATCAACTTCCTTTCTTTTATTTTACCCTGCTCCACCGTCACCTCCTCCTCCACATCATCCACCACCGGTTCTTTTCCAAGAACATCACAGGAGGGAGACCCAGCAACTGAAGTATCAGACATTTTGAAGTAAATGAAACGAAAGAAAAATACAAGAATCTGGAAAATATGGTCGGAAAACTTGAATGCACGCCGGAAAACTTAAAGAAGTCACCGGAAAACTTGAAGATCAGTCGGAATCTTCAAGAACAAAGAGAAAATATAACAAAGATTTTCAGAAAACAAGCAAAGTTTAAAGATCAGGGAGAAGTTTCAACAACAAATCTTTAAGACTGATCACAATCTTTGAAGATTTAACGAAAACTTCAACTGATCTGAAGAATGTTTGAAGAACAAGAGAGAAGATTGGAAGAAAAGAGAAGGCAAATGAACGAGTAACCGTTCAAGAAGCCTTCCCCCCCTTATATATACCCACTGCATTTATGGCAGTGGGACCCACAAGGAAAAAGCAACCGTCATCACCTTTTTCAAAATGGAGAGCTACGATGAAGACACGTGTCACCATACGCCAGCGAACGGCCAAGATCAAGCTTGGATAAATGATCCAGCCGTTACTCGCTGGATGCTTGACACGTGTCAGCAGATCTCACCATTTTAAAAGCTGGCAGGCGCGTGAACGCTCACGCGTCTGACAAATCACACGTGCAGCTCGACACGTGGCACAATCACAACCACTCAAGCACCAAGTGGAGCGCGTGACAACACACGCGCCTGACACAGACGAAAGGTTGGTAACTGCACCATAATGATGTGACAGCCAACAGTCAGCACAGCAGACGAGGACTGACTCGTCAGCAACCATCAGGCTTCCACCAGAAGGAATTGATCATTCGAATTCCAGGCGCCTTAACTCCCATTTATGAGAGACAAATTAAATGCCAATGATTCAAAATTTATTACAACTGCTGACGCGCTTTCACCATCAACAAGCGGGCAACCACATGGCGCAAATTTGACGTAAAACCAAAAAAGACGTTCCCCGCCCAGCGCCTTAACAGGTCATGGCGACAAACGTCTTCCAAGGCGCAAATTTGACGTAAAACCAAAAAAGACGTTCCCCGCCCAGCGCCTTAACAGGTCATGGCGACAAACGTCTTCCAAGGCGTAAATTTGACGTAAAACCAAATAAGACGTTCTCCGCCCAACTTTACAACAACAAACAGGAGAGCAAATCCCAAGACATAGCAGCAGATGAGCTTTCATCCGCGACTCCATACTTTGAGTCTAGCGCTCCACCTACTCTTCACAAAGAGCAGGAGAAGCCCTAGACTAGGGGGACTTGAAGGGATAGGGAGCCTAATCCAAGCAGAGGAGGCGTCCCTATCCCCATAAGACAGAATCCTCGCGCCAGACGGCGGCGCGAGGATCCATCAGCGCGCCGCTTGCAAGGTATGCAAGGAAGCGCACAAAGATAACAATTGATAAGCAAGAGCAACACCTGATAAGCGCGTACAACCACGCGCGGAATCTTCCCCCATCACCTTTTGTACGAGGTACAGAAGACAACAAAAGGAAGATTCACAAGGATCTCTGGCAGTGTACGCGCCAATGACCAAGCGACAGGTGGCAGAAGTGGTCCAACAACTACTGACAAGGACGGCAGCATGGCTGTAGCCATGCTTCCACCATACCGTCGTCTACAGTGACAGCAGACATCCACTGCGGATGTCAGAAGCATGGTCAACGACTGTAGCAAGGACAGGGGCGCCGTCCGCCAATCACAGCCTGCCACGTGTCCGCCTCGAGCAGCAGCCATGCTGCAATGTGACGTCATCCACAGTAACATTATTTTCCCGCCATTTCTGAAGAAGAGCTTGGACTTGGGCCTTGACCAGGCCCAACGAAGGATTATTCCTCATGGGCTCCACGGCTAAGCCCATGAGTTCTCCTATAAATAGAGGAAGACTTCTCCTTGCCAAAGGATCCGAAAATTCTCATTGTAACTTAGCATATTCTCTCTTGTAACTCTTCACACTCAAATACTAATAATACTCCGGCTAGTTACAGTGGACGTAAGTCATTCTTAGACCGATCCACTTATATCTCGTGTCTTTATTTACGTCGTATCACACACACTTACACTCACCACTCTCATCGGGGTTTAACCAAATGGCTTGGGTAAAGGATTAATCTTGACGAACATAAGTATTAACCCCACGTAGATTAGTCTTAATCTCCGTGATACCTATTGTTTCTTCAGCCATATGTA